>OY748331.1:20346680-22846680 GCA_963556525.1 Cochlearia excelsa
TAGCTTAACCGAGAGGTCTGTGTTAATAAGCTTAGTGGTTAAATTGAATTGAACTTAATGTTTCTTAAGATTTAAACTATCCAAGATATTGTTTTAGTTTACTTAATAGGAAAATGATCATTATCACGAGAGTGAATTGATCTAAACACGTTTTCAAAACCTTAAAGTTACCTTTGTTAAAAGACATTTAAAAACCTGAAAGTTTGATCACCCGTTAAAGTACCCCGACCTTGTTGTTTAGCTTTAATTTGAATCCTAAAACTTGTTTAATTGCTTTTTCGTTTTCTCATTAGTCTTTCATTAGTCACAAAACAAAACCAATCTTTAATTTGCTTATACTAAGTGTAGTTTCTCATAGGTTCTAGTATTTCAATTGTTTATGATTTGGATTGACATCTTATATATTACATAAGATATTCGAAACAACGAGTGTAAAATCTCGTTTATCATTTGGCGCGGGGTCATACCTAGTGTTAGATTGAAATAATGAATATAAGATGTCACATACATATATTTTCTTAAAAAATATAAACATTAATATTTAAACACACAAATTTTAATGGTAAGTTAATATGTTAAATATAATTTTATAATATAATTTTCCGGTTATTAACTTGTTTTCATTTTGGTTTACACTTTTTCAATTGTACAAATCCATGAAAACCTTTGTTTACAAGGTTTTTTAAGGGTTTAAAGATTGACTTATTACTTCGAATTAACAACGATTTAACAACGATTTAGCAACAACTTTACAAAAATTAGCAACGATTTGGCAATGACTATTATTCAACCCCTTAACATGAAACTCGTATCTCTTCAACCCCAAACCAAATCATTTGGTTTCTAAATCTTTGAAAATTCTTTGCAAAATTCTAACAACAAAACAAAAAAATTCAAAAACAATTTTCTTATCAAAAAAGTAAAAAATAGAAAACATTTCATCCATCATTTTTTCATTATTATTGGATTCAAATGATTCAATTTGCTATTTTCATCAAATTCATCATTTTAATTTGCATCTTCGTCGTCTTCATCGTCCACGATATCTTCACCTTCTTGATTCTAGAGGCCGAAAAGGAATAAATCTTCGGTTTATTGATTTGTTAGTATGATTGTATCACCAGTTACATTTTGTGACATATGAACTTCATCGATACCCATTATTAAACCTTTAGCACTACAGGAAAACTGGGATTTGGCGACTACAATCAACGACTAAATCAGTATTCGCACAATAGACGACTAAGTACTGATTATTATGCGACAGTTTTACGACTCCGTCAGTAGTGTCGTATGGTAGTCGTTAAATTGCGACTAATTATGTAGTCGGATAAATGGTCGTATAATAGCGACTAATTGATGACTATATAACTTATGTTGAAATTAGTCGATAAATTGGTGACTAAAATGCGATTAAGAGGCGATTGTAGAGGCGAGTCGTAATGTAGTCGCAAAATAACGACTAAATTACGACTAGTTTGGCGTGTCTTAATATAGTCGTCAATTTTTCGTCAAATATTGGCACAAAAAACACGTTTTATAATCAGTGGGTGCGTAGGTAGTTGTACTGGTTTTTTGCGACTACGAGTTTTAGTCATAAATTAGTCGCTAAAACGGCTTATATATACTCCACCATTTCACTCGATATCATTCACACATATTTCTCCCATTCACTATCTCTTTTAATTGTAAGAAAAACATGTTTTAAAAAATGTTTTCTTTGAAAACATACTAAATAAGGAGAGTTTTCATTAGAAAAAAGGTTTCGTTACCAAAAAAATGTCGGGGAATTATAATTATAGTAATTCTCGGGAGTGGATGTATAAGAGGAGACTCTTTCACAGTCCAAAGAGAAGGACTCACGAGGCATACCTTATGGAGTTGGAAGCATCACTCTTCAGAATGTTGCAGCTGCCAATAAACAAGGAGACTCTTTGGCGTTTGTGACATTGGAAGAGAAGCTGAAGGAAACTCAGAGCAAATTTGAAGAACAAGTTAGTTATAATGCAAAATTTGAAGAACATGTTAGTTATAATGCAAAACTTGAAGAAAAGCATTCTCAAATTGTAGCGGAACATAAGGAAAAGCTTGCACACTTGTCCTTGGTCGAAGAGTATCTACGCCAGCGAGATCCGGGCTTCCTAGATTTTATGACGGCTCATTCATCTGGATCAAGCACAGGGCCTCTCTCAACTCCTCAAGCAACAACTCAAACATCACCTCCACATGCTACTTAGGTTACTTCTTCATCAACTTTCATGAACTTATTACTTCTATAATGTGTAATGACTTTTTAAATAAACCATGTATGTGTTTTACTTTGTGTTATGAATTGTGAAATGATGATGGTTGAAATGTAAATTATGTTTTATGATCTGTGTTTTCTTTAGGTTTCAGTTTAAATTTGAAATTATAAGCAACAATACCACACTAGCAATTAGAGAAAAACGAATATTATATATAGAAATCGTTTAAGGGGTAGTCGCCAAACAATCGTTTATCAGTCACAAATGAGTCATAATTTAGTCACCAAACAGTCATATTTGAGTCATAATTTAGTCACTACAAGCTACGACTACACAACGACTACGACGATAATAATTGTGCATATCGAATTAATCGTAATTCAGTCACTGCTTAGGCATAAAATAGACGTAACATAGTCGTTAAATTGTCGTTAAATTTAGTGACTATAATACGACTAATATTACAGACCTCTTTTTCATGCGAATTAGTCGTAAATTTGACGTCAGGTAGTCGTATAATTTAGCGACTATGTTACGACTACGTAAAGACTAACGCATGTAGTCATAACGTAGTCGTAAAGTAGCGACTAATTTTACGACTATTGACATAAGCGACTTACAATTTACGACTATTTGCAGTAGTCGCCAAATCGTCGTAAATTGTGATTAAGCGACTATATAGCGACTATTTTTACAGTCGCAATTTCCCTGTTTTCTTGTAGTATAGGAACCATTCAAATCACTGCGCTTTATGTTACACCACTAGTTTTAACTCGCATATACGAATTGAATTTTACTTGCCCATCTTGCGATCCGAGAATAAATAGTTTGAACCTTCGATAGCCGGGATTGGTTTACGTCGATGACACCGGATTTAATTTAACTTGGATAAATAGTTTGAACTTTAGTATGTCGTTCATATATGTAGTAACTTTCACGGGTATAGCTTGAAGTGCTTGTGAGAGATCTCTGGAGGGGGTTTGCCACAAAAAGTTTGGAAAAGTATGAAGTAGCTACTTCTTCCACCCCCTCCTCTGAGTCTACCCATCTCCCTTCATTGTTTAAAATATTTAAAATCTTGTTTTGGGCTTTTCATTGTTTGGTAGTTGCATGGAAGAATTTGGTGTTATTATCCCCTTCTCTAAGCCAATTTTCTCTGCTTTTTTTTTTGTTTCCAAAAATGTTTTTCCTCTTTATATGTTTCACTTAGTTTTTTTTCAACTCCAAAATGGACTCCAAAGTCATATGTCGTCATTTTGGGCTTCATTGTGCCCCTTTTCGCTCTTTGCTTTGCGACGTGAAGTGGAACATTAGCAATTGGAAAAGAAAAGAAGGTTGTTGTCATGAACATTTGGCATCAGCGACTTGGACATCCCTCGTTTGGCTTTGAAACTCAGCAATGAGCTATTTAGAGTTGGTTGTGTTGTCTTTTTCCATTTGGATATGGATTTTTTGCAAGAAGTGGAAATCATTCTTGGTTTCTGATAGAAACAAAAAACCTATCGACGTGTAGTCAGATCTGTGCATGCTCCTTGACAATTCCATACTAGGATATTCATCATATACGATTCTCTAACTTCTCATTCATCTGAAGAATAGAATGATACACATCAAAGTGAGGGAGATTTAAAAATTTGTGTTCTTGAAGACGGTTACATATCCAGAGCAACCATGGTTGGAGTGGAAGGAGAAGCTCGCAGCTTCGTAGACTATGGGAAAAAGGAGACTTTCGCACATAGAAAAAACAATCCACCAGGAGATATCTCAGCAAATCCTTTCATATATATCTAGATTCGAAGGAGTATAAACTCGATTTGTTGTTGGCTCGCTGGAATCCCCACTGTTGTATTGTCCGTAAAGACAAAGAGAGCGATAAGGTTGAGAACTTTGGAGCCACAACCTAAATGGACAAATTTAGAATCTTTGCCTAAAATTGTTCAAAAAAAAGTGAGCGCTTAGCTAGAACAAGAGTTGCTTATCACAAATCCACCAGTTTTGATTACCAAATTATGAAAGGATTTTTCGTGGGAGAAGATGAAGATGATCTGGAACTTTGTACTAGAGAGAGAGTTATAACACTAAGACCATGTCCAACAGAGAAACCTTCAAAATTTCTTAACTATTCATTGGGACCCATGAACCGTTAATTTAAAATAAAACAAAAATAAAATAATTAAAAACGCATCAATCATAGTTCGCCACGTATCCAAAGGGCCCACTAAATAGTTAAGATCCGGATCTTAAATAGGAAATATAAGATCCAGATCTTAACTATTTAATGGGTCCCACCTACTAAGATCTCTTTAAGAAACACCAATGCACGTGCTCTAAGAGTATGTGCAATGGTGGATCTTGGAGAAGTTTCTTAATCAATTGTTTAATTGTATTTTATTTAAACTTTATACTCTTAAGAAACTTATTTTGTATAAATTGTTTTTGTTGTCCAACCGTGGAACTTAATAATATTTGTATTCACTTTATGTAATTTCTAGTCCTCACGCTATCTTCAAAGACCCATTCAGAAGAGGCAAAAACAGAACCATAAGCAAAAGTGTATATATATACATAACCTGAAGCTATCAGAACCGAGACGACGGTTGAACCTGTAACGGTGGAGATGACGAATGCGGCGAAGGATAAGGCTCCGATGTAAACACCAGCCAAGCAAAGGAAGAAGAGAGCCAAAAAGCCACCAGCGACAGCAAGTGAAATCAAAAGACAGATTATGATTGCATTGGATGTTGCAGCTACAAAGAAGAGCGTGAAGACATCCAAAGCCATTGTTGTAAGAATAACTATTGTTCCCATCTACAAACAAAAAGAAGAAACTTTACTCAATTGGGTTCAATAAAATACCAAACTTTACAATGATAATTGATGGGCAAATTGAAAAAATCACAACTTCACATGTTCAAAATCAATACCAATCAAATCAAAATCAAGATTCACTTACAGCGATGACAAGAAGTGAACGAAGAGAGGAAACATCACCGATTCTCGAATCAGGAAACATAATCGAACCGATCGTAAGGCATAGCAAGGAGTATAGAGACTCCGAATCATCCTTCTTCTCCTTCGCAGTGATTGTTTCGCGACGACCATTCATCGTCCCTCCGTTGAAGATTTCTCCGACATCATCGCCACCGACGATTACACGACGTAATTTCCCCGAAAATCTTAAATCGGTTTCCTTGTCGCAGAGAAGAAAGGAGAAGAAGAAAAAAAAACAAAAAATTAAATACCCAATAAAAACGTGACGCATGTCGATCCTGCAGAGATCTTAAAAAGCTTAATATGGATCGATTTTCCACTTTTTGTATTAAAACATTTTTTTGGGCCCAAATACAAAAAAATACACCTAAGATCCACTAAGGAAACCCCAATGGATTTGCTCTAAGCAACTTTGATAAATCCATAGCAGATAGCTAGATAGTTTTCATATGAGGAGGAGAAAACTAAGAGTAACAAATTACATTATTCTTAACCTAAGACTAGATCTAGGAGAAGATAAATCTTTCAACAATTTTGAGATTTTTATGAACTTGAAACTTTCATCATCTTTAAGAAAACAAGAGAAATAAGCTTCGTGTTGGGTTTTGAAACCTCGACAATGTCACCGGAGAAGTACAAGCAACTTCAAGAAAGTCCTCCCTTCATAACAGGAGACTATAAAGTCTTGTTGAAGAAAGAGACACCGATGGTTGATATAGTTCAAGGGAGAAGGTGACGCCGGTAAAAAGTGAGGCCGGTGAGAAATAAGTCAATCTAGGTCCACTGGAAGGAGACAAAACAAAGACTCGTCAACGCCGGTGATAGAAATGATGTGACAATTACCTACAATATAAATCGGTTTATATATTATGAAAAATATATACTATATCTATAGTCGTCTATTTACTATTGTAACAGATTTTATAATAATTTATGGTGTTTTTTTAACAACTTTATACACTACAAGAAATCACGACTTTAACAACGACCATAATCGTTGTTAAATCGTGGTAAAACGCAACTTACAACGATTTAACGACAATTTCAATTTCGTCGTTAATCGATCGAAGTAAAAACCAAATCGTCGTAAAATCGTGGTAAATTTTACAACGAACGAAATTCGTCGTAAAATTGTGGTAAAATGTTCGTTGTAAAATCTTTGTAAAGTTTACAACGATTTTACAACGAATATTTGGTTGTAAATTTATAATTATAATAAATTGAAAATTGTTATAATCGACGTAAATTCGTTGTAAAATTATATATAAAAAATAAAATATTTTATAAAAAAATAAAATTTAGTCGTTTAGGTTGAAATCAGGGCCGAAATAGTCTTGCGTCGCGTTGTCGGGATCGACGTTGCTTGTTCCAGCCTGATCAGTCGTCGGGCGGTCGGGATGTGTCTGCATCGCCCGAAGTAGTTCTGGGTTAGATACAGAAAGCCCCGTCAGCATGCTGTTGTAGAACCCCATGTTCTTCACCTGAGTCGCATGCAAGTTCTGAATCTCAGCCTCCATCTCAGCCGGAGATCGGTACGAGGTAGGAGCAAGTGGGACGTCCTGCATGGATCCCATGCCTAGAACCCGTCCTTTCTTCTTAGGAGCAACCTATAAATTTAAACAATTAGTAAATGAACGTTTTAAAAAATAATTTTAGAGAAAATTTTAGAGTAAAATTTTACCTCATGATATATCTGATCGAGCTCGGCGGTCGTAAGCGGCTCGCAAGGATGTTGAGTGCCTCCCGGGGATCTCTGAGATCGCTGAGTCTCGATCTCCGTCTTCCGAGCTTCAAGGTCGTTGAATATCCGCTCGGATTGGGAGTCAACGAACTAGCCGGTCTTATTCCTGTGTGTCTTCTCGAAGACGGCACTGACGGCCGGTTTGTGACCCAACTGCTTGGCCTACAAACAAATAATAAACACATGCGCATTAGTATAACATTAATAATTTGAAAATAAAAATAAATTTGAAAGAGTAAGTAAGAAAGACTTACCATTTCGTGCATCCGACCCGCGAACGGGATTTGTCCGGACGTGTGAGCCATCTGCTTCGGCGTCCCGTCAGGTAGCTTCGCGTTCCTGGAGGTGGAACACTTCTCAGCTACGCTCGCGTTGTGGCCATCTGTCCAGTATTTCTTCAAGCCGTCCCAGACCGCGACCGAGAGATATACTGGCTTCCCCGCGTCGCCGACGAGCCTCCACTTGTCCTTCCAGTCGGAGACCGTGTTGGCAAGACAAAATTTTGCTGTCTTGTTGAACTCCATCCTCACGGTCTCGTTGATCGAGACATCCCAATGCCACTTTTGCTGCAAAATATGAGAAATTATATAACATTAGTAAAGTTACGTTTATGAGAGTAATATATAATAAAAAAATTTAAAGTTAAATAAATTAATGTAATTGAAATTAAATCAGAACATTACCGCGAAACATTTGAACCACGTTCTCTTGATGTGCTCGGGTGTCTTGCTCCAATTAGGATGCGACTCGGTGAAGTATCCCTTGATTATGTCCGCGATAGAACGCGAGACCTGATTGTCGTACTTGAACCTGAAAAAAACATTATTTGATTTATTAATATATTAAAAATCAAAAAATATAAAATATTAAAATAATTAACAAATGAATTTAACTTACCATTAAGTGTCCGCAGACTTGTGCGGATCCAACCGGCGGAGACTGTCATGCCCGGGTTGAGCGAGAATATCCTCAACCCAGAGGGTGGCGTACGGCGCGTGTCCCGGTACATCCAACTCTGGATGTACCGGGCCCGGGATAGCGGCGTCTGCGGCGTCAGCGGCGTCGGCGGCGTCGGCGGCGGGCACATGAGGAGGAGGAGGCTGCTCGCTATGTACGGACGTCCTGGTGTGGATAGGCGATGTCCCGGAAGCTGAAGCCTCACCGGAACCCGGAGCTTCCCGGGAAGCCCTCCTCTCCGCCAACATCTGAATTTAGTCCGGAGGTAACGTCTTTCCTCTCCTAGGAGCCATCTATAAGTACCTGCCAAAAAAATATTAAATATTCAAATAATAAACATTAAGTATTTAAATAATTAATTATTAAGTATTTTAAAAACTAAACATTATATAAGTATTTTAATGACATTTGTATTTTAAAAACTAAACATTAAGTATTTTAATATTAATTATGTATTTTAAAAACTAAGATTAATAATTAATTATGTTAAATAATAAGTTTTAAGTATTTTAAAAATTAAACATTAAGTATTTTAATAATTAATTATGTTCTGAACTTAAATATAAAATATGAATTCTAAAACTAAAATCCGAGCCTAAAACTAATTTCAAATCCTAAAACTAAATTCCAAATCCTAAAACTAATTCTAAAATAAGGTTTTAAAACACATATATTAAATATATTTACCTTTGAGGATGTTGAAAGAGAGTGAAAGTTGTAGAGTGTTTAAGAGTTAGAGAGATAAAATTTTAGAGAGAGAGAGTTTTAGAGAGAATGAGAGAAAATGAAAAAATGTGGTCGAATATATATACTATAAGCAATCGTCGTAAAAAAGTTCAAACGTTTTGGTTTGCCGCGTTTTGGGAATGATGAAAATAAAATCGTCGTAAAATCATGGTAAATTTACCACGATTTTACGACGATTACATTTTAAATTGTTGTAAAATCGTGGTAATCGTTGACGTTGACAGCCTCGTTCAAATAAAACTCCTGAGGATGTGACGTTTAGAGTTTCACGTTTGGTCGTAAATTCGTTGTTAGATTACCACGAATTTACCACGATTCATTACACTAAATGGATTTCGCTGAAATTCATCTGCCATTTGACTTCATGTTGAATATAATTATGATATTGTATGCATATGAAATCATACTAAGTTATATGATTGCAAAAAAAACAAGTTTTGGTAAAATTAGAACATATATACATATTAAGCACAATATATATAATACACTTTATCTTAAACTTTATAAATTCTAAGAAAATGTAACAAAACTTATTGATAAGCAATTATAACATTGTTTTTTTATAGTTATTCATTAACTTTAGAGGTCTTTATGAGTGTTTGTACGTAATATAAGACATACTTTTGAAAATGTTTGGGGTTTAGGGGTTTATATAAAAAAACGTTGTAAAATCGTGGTAAATTTACCACGATTTTACGACGATTACCTTTTAAATCGTTGTAAAATCGTGGTAATCGTTGACGTTGACAACCTCGTACAAACAAAACTCCTGAGGATGTGACATTTAGAGTTTCACGTTTAGTCGTAAATTCGTTGTTAGATTACCACGAATTTACATCGATTTTGTGGGAATAGTCGTAAATTCGTGGTAAATTTACCACGAATTTACCACGATCCATTACACTAAATGGATTTCGCTGAAATTCATATGCCATTTGACTTCATGTTGAATATAATTATGATATTGTATGCATATGAAATCATACTAAGTCATATGATTGCAAAAAAACAAGTTTTGGTAAAATTAGAACATATAGACATATTAAGCACAATATATATAGTACACTTTATCTTAAACTTTATAAATTCTAAGAATATGTAACAAAACTTATTGATAAGCAATTTTAGCATTGTTTTTATAGTTATTCATTAACTTTAGAGGTCTTTATGAGTGTTTGTAGGTAAGATAAGACATACTTTTGAAAATGTTTGGGGTTTAGGGGTTTATAAAAAAAACGTTGTAAAACAGATGTAAATAAACGACTAGTTTACGTCTTATTTACGACGATTGTGTATTTGTACGGCAAAGTCCAAAATCGTATGACCTGACAACGAATTATAAGACGAATCATCGGGAAATCATCGTAAATTTACAACGATTTTACCACGATTTGTGTATAATTCAAAAAAGTCGTAAATTCGTGGTAAATGTACAACGATTTTACAACGATTTGTGTATAATATAACAAAAATCGTAAATTCGTGGTAAATTTACAACGATTTTACCACGATTTGTGTATAATACAAAAAAGTCGTAAATTCGTCGTAAATTTACGACGATTTGACGACGATTGTTAATTTATTTTATAAAAAAAATTAAAATACATAATTTTCATTTTACATTTAAACAAACAACTTATTTATTACTCGGAGTCATCATCAGACTCATGTTCGTCCTCGGAGTCAGATTCATCAAATTCGTCAGTCTCTTCGACTTATTCTTCGTCCTCATTCACCTCTTCAGCTTCCCTATTATGTGGATCAACGAGTAAGACCATGTCCGTGTTTAGTTCTGGCGAAGGAATATCGACGGACGTGTCATTCTGGAGTGCTGATTCTTCTTCCCTGACTATGTACCCTCTCGGGGCAATTTTGATGACGGATAGCAATATTTTATGAGTGTTGTAATGAAAGAGTATTAAAAAACATTTAATTTTACCTTTCCCATGGAGTAACATTATCGCAATTCAATACAATGTACGTGTGGGCACAATGAATTTCATCCTCGTTGCTCCACCAAACCTCTTTTATGCGTCCGCTAAGCCGACCAATGGGACAAAATATGTCGGTACTCCTTCCACCGCGTACGTTGTTTGAATGCCTCCGTCATCATATCTCCTTGGCGCTCTTTTACGTGTCCTCACGGTTGGTGCAAAGTAGTACGACGTAAAGTGAGACGTTTCCTCTGTAATACTACCCGCAACGATTGAACCCTCGACTTTAGCTAGATTCTTCGCCTTCCCTTTTAGATGTTTCATAAATCGTTCGAAAGGGTACATCCATCGGAAGTGAACGGCCCAGTTCTGCTTCGTATGGGAGATGTACTGGTAGGTGCTCCATAACATCAAAAAAGGATGGGAAAAATATCTTCTCCAAATTGCACAAAATGAGAGGACTGTTCTCATCGAGTTGTCTTATTACTTCATCGTTCAACGTTCTTGTGAAAAGATCACGAAAGAACAACCCAACACCTACATAAATTAAATCAAACGTATTACGATATATTCACTTATGATATATTTTATTAATTAATTAGACATTACGTACCAGCAATTGCTTCGTGCAAATGGTAGCAGTCGTTGCATGAACACATGACAATCGTGACTTTTCATACCTAGAATTTACTACCATCTACACACCGAGAAAGATTAGAAACAAAACCATAAGGAAACTTAACTTCAGAGATCACCCACTAGAACAACAACGTCTTCGCTGCACTCGATAATCTGAATATAGGTACTGGCGCTTTTCCGTCTTTATCAATGTGCAATTCGGATCTCGCACATATCTCAGCCAAGTCAAGACGTGATTTAAAATTGTCTTGTCTTTCCCTGCACATTCAAAAGAGTGTTCATAATGTTATCGAAAAAGTTATTCTCTATGTGCATCACGTCAAGATTGTGTCGGAGTAGATGATCTTTCCAGTATGGAAGCTCCCAGAAAATGATTTTCCTATGCCAATTGTGTTCCGTAAGATAACCATCAGGCAGATTAGGCGGGACATGCCAGTTTCCTCCTTGGGGAACTGTGTAATTCGCACAGTAATGATCCATATGCGCCTCAACTTGTTCGCACGTGTAATACACCGGTGGAGGATCACGAACCACTTTGTTCTTTTTAAACATTCGTTTGTTTTTCCGGTAAGGGTGACGCAGACTAAGAAAGTGACGGTATCAATCGAACCAACTAGTTTTCCTTCCATGCTTCAATTGGAAGGCGTCAGTACGATGCATGCAGTAAGGACAAGAGAGTCGTCCGTGTGTAGTCCACCCGACAACATTCCATAAGCGGGAAAGTCGCTAATCGTCCATAGAAGCAC
This sequence comes from Cochlearia excelsa, assembly GCA_963556525.1. Classification (NCBI taxonomy): domain Eukaryota; kingdom Viridiplantae; phylum Streptophyta; class Magnoliopsida; order Brassicales; family Brassicaceae; genus Cochlearia; species Cochlearia excelsa. The sequence goes on from OY748331.1 coordinate 20,358,682, forward strand.
TGCACGCATTGTAAAATTTCGGTTCCTCGAACAATCGTAAGTCCTTACTCCAGTGTGCCATAACTCCTTCAACTCTTCCACCAAAGGCTGTAGAAAAACATCAAGGGATCTTTTTGGATGTTTAGGTCCAGGGACTAAAATACTCAGAAATAAAAATTCTCTTTGCATACACATCTCTGGTGGGAGGTTATAAGGGGTGACGATGACAGGCCATAAAGAATACTGCCTACCTGACATACCAAATGGACTAAATCCATCCGTACATAGACCAAGGTAGACGTTACCTTTACGTCTAGCAAAATCGGGGTACACCGATTTAAAGTGTTTCCATGCTTTCGCAACTGATGGGTGGGTCACCTCTCCAGGCTTCTGTGTATGGTTTGCATGCCACCTCATCAAAGAAGTTGTCCTCTCCGAGTGATACATCCTTTGTAGCCTGTCTGTTATAGGCAGATACCACATCTTCTGGTACGGTACCCTCTTCCGACCTACTCCTTATGGCCTATATCTTGGTCGTCTTTCCAATATATCATACAATTGTCTACACAGACATCAATTGACTGATACGGAAGACCAAGACTGATAACCAATTTTTGAACCTCATAAAACGTTTCAGCAGCTAAGATAAGTTATGGTATAATGAAGCCCAATCATCCATGCAAGCCTCAGATAAGTTATGGTATGTTTTAATATTCATCATTCTAGGAGCTAATGACAATTTAGAGTGCCATTCTCTACAATTATCATATATTGGTTGATTTGCAGCATTTAACATGTCGTAGAATTTTTTCGCATCTAAATTAGGTTCTTCGACTAAATTTCCATCAGATGACAATGCAACTTCATGACGAAATGCATCGCTAACCATGTCATTTATTCTATCTGGTTCATTTCCATGATCATGATGAAAATTATAATAATCATACTCATTTTCTACATGCTGGTCATAGTCTACAGATTCCTGATGATAATTACTACTACTAGCAACATTACCACAATAACCTTCCCCATGCTGAAACCATATATAATATTGTGGTGTAAATCCTCTATTTAACAAATGCTTCCAAACATTTTCAACCAAAATGAACCGTCTATTGTCGCATTTGATACAAAGACAAAACATCTAACCGCTTTCGATAGTGACATGTAGATTTGTGGCTTGCTGCATGAATACAAAGATACTTCAACCCCGTCGAGGAACTCCCGTGTCACCGATCCGTCATCGCCTCGATGTATGTACATCCATTTTCGGATTTCGTAAATATCGCCTCCGTACATTTTTTTTTTTTAAAAAGAGTTTTTTTTGTATGTGAGAGAGATATAAAATTGATGGTGTGATTTATGGTGAAAGATGAGGATGTATTTATAGGATTTTTAAAAAATTTCCAACTGTTTACCAAGGAAATTAACTACTAATTTACAACGATTCATTATTTAACAAGGAATTTACAACGATTTAACGACTAAAATGAAAGTTGTAAATAATTAGGTGCAACAGTAAATACACGTTTTCAACTACCAGATTAATGTCTTCAAATCGTTGTTAAAATGTCCCAAAATCAGAAGTTGTAAATTCGTTGTAAATTAGCAACGATTTAGCGACGAAATATTTTTTTAAACCAAAATGTCGTTAAATCGTTGTAAATTTACGACAATAAAACGACGATTTCGTCTTTATTCGAAAAATCGTTGTAAAATCGTCGTAAATTTACGACGACCATAATCGTTGTAAAGTTTACGACGATTTTACGACGATTACAAAAATCGTCGTAAAATCGTTGTAAATTTTTCGTGGTAATTTGCACAGATTCTTGTAGTGATATATTCATACTCCGTCTATTTATGTATATATTATACCAATTCACCCATAAATAATTTCACTAAATAAATTCTAGATATTAAACATTCAAAATTACACATTTAACATTTAATATTGAAGGATGAATCAGGTAATGTGTATGGTTGACTAGTCAACTAGGTAGAGTAGGGGTGTCAATTGACACCCATGAATTTTTATTCTTTTGTAAATTTTGTTATTATTTTTAGTTTGACACCCCTCTAAAATTTTTATTGACACCCATCAAATATATATTTATCTATAGTCCAATAAAATAATTTGACATTACGACGACGTTAGTCCAATTAATTTTGGAGAATAACAAAACTAAATTTTCAAAATGATATTCACAAAACTACATCATTTACAAAGTGCAATTCACAAAATTACACATAAAACTAAAAGCTAAATCCAAATAAATCCAAGACAAAAAATATGTTTATTTCTATATGTTGATCTCAAATGAAAAAATTAACTAGGTTTATATAACCGAAAAATGTAAACCTAAAAACAGTTTGAATTAGGTTTAGCTTGTGAATAAGGATATGAAATGGTGTAATTTTGTATTTCTCTTTTTGTGTTGTTCTTCTTTTTCAAATTGAGATCGACATATAGGAATATGTTAAGAAACTTTTGAATATAGCTTTGATTTTACTTGTGGTAAGGTGCAATTTTTTAAAGATGTTTTCATGCCATAAATTTTGTGAAAAAGTTTTGCGTAATTGTATTGGTAATTTTTTTCAATAAAATATTTTTGACACCATGACTAAATATTCTGGCTCCGCCACTGAAACACCCTTTTATCAGTAGTGATCTATGTCACTAGACCACTAAACGCAACTTACAATTTGATCTGAACTTCTAATGGTTTGACTAACATAGTTATTTATAGTCAAACCTTGTATAGAATGTTTTAGATTAGTTTATGTAGGAAATACGAAATTTTAGTTAATTCATTTATAAATTGACATTGTTTATATATCCTCACGAGGACCATAATTCAAGCAGCAACAAGTCGTTTTCCCCTCTCTTTGATTAGTTTTAAAAAATTGAAGCCAAATTATTCTCTACCTTTCAATCAAAGTTAAAAAAGATATAAACGTTTATTAGATTCAAATTATTCCTCAATTTCCAAATCAAAACCAAAAATGCACGAAGTTTGATTTAGGTCAAATTATTCTCCAATTATTTAACGATGTTAATTGACGAGTTAATGATTGACCTTCGTGGAGTTTTAAATGCTTTGGTCAACGAAATAGAGAATTAACGTGTGCAAATTTGAAAGTTGAGGAATAATTTGGTTTAAATGAAAGTATATACATATTTTAGCTCCGATTTGAAATTTGACTAATATTTTTAGCGTTTTTAATTTCCCCTTGTTCGATAAACAAGTAACATTTTTAAGAAAAATATCTATTAATGTAAGTTAAATTAACTATAGATCCATCCAACGCCTTTGGATTCAGTTTCAAAACCAAACAACGCACAATAGTATGGCGCAAGAAGATATAAATTTCCAATCGGCACAATATAAAAAAATAAACAAACCAAGGACGTTAAACAAAGTAATAATATTCTTATTTGACTACATGATTAAATGGCCAATATTTTAGGAAATCGACGTAACAAAAATATTGTCATTAGTCATCTTTCCACTACAAGAAAATACTGTTCTGTCGGACGGTATTTCCGACCAAATTTGGCGGTCGGAAATTTCCGACGGAAATCCGACCAAAAACCGACAATAATCTGACGAATAAAGATTCGGTCGGAAACGGTCAGAAATTTCTGACGAGAGCTGAGTGGTCAGAATTTGCATGGAAATTTCCGATAAAATTCCGACCAAGACCGACAAGATTCAAGTATGGTCGGAATTTGGTTGATTATTTTCTATCGATTTCCGACCACAATCCGACCAATTTCAGACGGTTAAAAGCAACGTTGTAGATTTCGTCGGAAATCAGTGGGAAATTTACGACCGATTTCCGACGAAAATAAAACCGTTTTTTCTACCGTTGTAATTTCGTTGGAAATCGGTAGGCATCCGACCACAATATTTCCTATCAATTTTCGACCAATTTTTAAACGTTTTAGCCGAGAAATTGGGTCGTAAATCGGTAGGAAATATATGCTATATATATCACAAGCTCATTTTCTCATTTCTCACAAATTTACTAATTCATCTCCTCATTTCTCACAAATTCACTTATAAATCTCATTATATATCACAATCTTCATAGAAAATATATCATGAGTTACTTTAGATCGTGGATGGATAGAAATCATCTTAATCCGACGACGTGATTACTTACGGATGGGCTTCAACAATTCATGGAGTTTGCCACAAATCTAGAGTAAAACGTAAAAACAGGTATAGTGTTGGTTTTACTCTAGGATACAAAATATGGTATTCATTTATATAGTGTTGATTTTTCTCTCGGATACAAAGTATGGTATTCTCATGGAGAAAAATGATTCAGTAATGACTAATCATCCTAGTAGTAGTAATGTTCAATATTATAATGATGATTTAGTTGTCCCTCGAGTAGTAGAGGCCATTATTATAGATAAGAATGTGCAAATGATAAATGATATTTTTCGGGAAAGTATGTCGTCGTTTGTTGGAGAGCATCACGAGCCTACAATGGAGAAGCCAAATCTCGAGGCGCAAAAGTTCTTTGATATGCTCGATGCCGCTAAGAACCCGTTATACGGTGGATGTAAAGAATGTCATTCACCTCTTTCCGTTGCAAGAAGAATAATGTCTATCAAAACGGATTACAATCTTTCATAAGACTGTGTGGATGCTTGGGCTGGATTGATCAAATACATTCTACCTGAAGATAATATGGCACCGGGAACATATTATGAAATCAAGAAGTTGGTATATGGTCATGGGTTACCTTATCAGACGATCGATGTCTGCGTTGATAATTGTATGTTATATTTGAGAAGGGATGAAAACCGCTCAGCGTGCCGGTTATGTAAGAAGCCACAATATAAGGAAACTAGTGGAAGAGTATCAACACCTATAAGAGAATGTGGTATTTTCCTTTAAAGGATAGGTTGAAGAGGTTATATCATTCGAAACACACAGCAAGTTCGATGAGATGGCATGCATAACATACAATGTCAAATGGAGAAATAGCACATCCTTCAGATGCTGAAGCATGAAACCATTTTCAAAATGTGTATCATAGCTTTGCAAGTGAGAGTCGAAACATGTATCGGGGGTTATGTATTGATGGTTTCAACCCTTTTGAGAAGCATGGGAGGCAATATTCTTTATGGTCGGTGATCGTTACGCCATACAACCTACCTCCATCATTGTGAATGGATAGAGAATTCTTGTTTTTTTATCTATTCTTGTATCTGGGCCGGATCATATAAAGAGAGCACTTGACATATTTTTGCAGCCGTTGATATATGAGTTGAAGATGTTATGGTCTAGTTGAGCAGAGACATATGAAATATCGGTGCAACATAACTTCATGATGCATGCAATACTAATGTGGACTATTAGTGATTTTCTGGCATACGGTATGTTATCTAGTTGGACCACACATGGACGGTTATCTTGTCCTTATTGTCAAGATAACACTGATGCTTTTCAACTACAGAACGAACGTAAATCATGTTGGTTTGATTATCATCGACGATTGTTACCAAACGATCATCCATACCGTAACAACATTACTTTGTTTAACAAGAAGAAGAAAGTGTTTGAAGGACCTCCCGAGGAAGACCGTTCGGTTTAGGGAGTCTTCCCGAATCCCAAGAGACATCCTTTCCGTACGTGCCAAGCTCTGATGGAGAGCTTCTATGTGAGGTCGGTTGCCTTAGGACCTCCGATGGAGAGCTTTTACGTGAGGTCGGACGCCTTAGGACATATGTTAAGGAAAAGGACCAAGCTTTCCATACTCTTACCGAGCAACTCAACAAGATGAACGCATATCTGATGAGTTGCTTTTGGATTACGATAGATCAGGATCGGGATCAGGAGCGAGAATGGGTGGAACAGGACCAGAAATCTACTTTTTTATTTTAAATTAAAAAATATATTTTTTTTAATTTGTGTTTTTCGGTTTTTTTGTTTTCTTTTTAATTTTTTTATAATAAATATTTTTTTTATATAAAAAATATTGCCGTTGGAGACAAAATATATTTGTAATTATTTTTCCAAATTCTGTCAGAAACAATTTTTTTTTTAATTATTTTTCCAAATTCCGTCGGAAACAAAATATATTTTTTAATTATATTTCCAAATTCTAACGGAAATTCGTCGGAAACAAAATAATTTTTTTAATTATTTTTCCAAGTTCCGTCGAGAATCCGTCGGAAATATTATATTTTTTATAATTTAAAATTATTTATTCCGTCGGAAAACATGCAGAGATTCAGTCGGAAATTTGTCGTTGGAAACTGGTCGGAAATAAGTCGTCGGAAACTGGTCGGAAAGTCGTCGAAATTTATCGTCGGAAATATGGTGTCGGAAATTGGTCGGAAATTTCCGACCGAATTCGTTTTCCGACCATCTCAGCCGACCACTTGTGTTTCGTCGGAAATCGCTATTTCCGACTTATTTCGTACGAATTTTACGATAGGAAATCTGTTTTTTCTTGTAGTGTTCACAAATAAAGTTGATATTCGATAATGTTATATTTGAATAATTTGTACGATAATTATATTAAAATGCTATTATATAAGACATGTATGAAATTCCTAGCCGTCTCTCCCAGGCGTCGTTCCCAAGGTCGTTGTTTCCGTGCTCCGCCGTCATTGGCGGCGTCAGCTCGCGTCGGCGTCGTCAGGGTCTTGCTCTTTGTGTTGTTTTCTGGCCTGATTTGGTAGTTGTTAATCTCGATTTGGTATTTCTTCTTCCTTGCTTGTCGTTCAGATTCGTGACGAGTCTTGTCTTGCGATTGTTTGGCCATATTCTTCTCTGAATCTCTCCTCTTCGGACCTTTCTCGTATTTCAATGCTTAGTTTCTCGATTCTCCTTGTGAGACTTCTTGGTGTTGACGGATTCTCGGCTTGGTCGAGAGATTTAGATCTTTTGGGTCGATGGTTTTGTGGAGGGGTGAAGATGGAATTAGGCTTGTGGAAAGAAGGTGTATTCATTGTTTAGTTATATGGGGTTTGGTCGAGTTTAAGCTTTTGGAGGAGAGATGGCATTGTGTTTCTGGCTTCCGTGGCTTCAATAGCACGGGAGGCCGGCTTTTGGCTCGGCGTAGGAAGAATCCTTTGTTCCTTCGGCCGCTTTGTCTCCGGCATTGCTCGGTTTCTTCAACTGGTGGTGGCTGGCTTAGTTCCGGCGTTAGTTCAACGCTACGGTTTTTTGTGAAAACTTAAACTATGGTTTTTTTCTGTTTGCGATGGTGGGTGGCATATCGATTTTGTATCATGTGGTTTCAGTGTTTGGTTTGGGTGGATTCTATGAACGAGAAATTAAAGTCCTTGGAAGAGATAGTTTAGCAGCTTTCTACGGAGGAGTGGTATCGACGATAATCATTGTGATTCGAGCCCTCGAAAACTCTGGCAAAAGGTCAACATGTGTCAACGGCTATGTCGTCATCCTGCTTAAAATATTATCATTGCTCTTTCTCTTCCTAGGTTTTTCTTTTATTGGATTCAGTTTTGAATTGTGGTGTTCTTTTGTGTTACTTTGTGGCTTGTAGTTGTTTTTGCAGGGTGTTTCCCTTTCTTGTATTGGTTATGCTTTTCATTATTGAATATATAGAACATATGTAAAAAAAAAAGACATGTATGAAATTAGAAGTTACCTTATCGCATTAAAAATAGTATTACGATAAGTCAATGAACATAAAAACATAATCTAAAGTCTTAATCAATGATATGAAACCAAGAACAATAAAGAATATCTCTCTTTATTAACTTTAGAAAATAACTCAAAACTAAAGTTCCTCAAGTTCTTAATCTCTCAAATCACGTTAGGGTTGCCACAACTCAACAACCCTTTTATAAACAAACAAACCAAATAAACTCTAAATATTCTCTTAATAGATAATCACACAAAACTCTAGATTATCTAATGTTTAGATATCTCCTAAACATATCTCCTAAATATTCTCCAAGTAGATTTGTGTGTTTCTTCAAGCTTATCACAACATTATCCCTGTTAAGCTCGAAGTTTCTTTTCTTCAAGATCTTGCAGTCCAATCAATTCTCTCATTTCTTTGAACCTTGTCTTTCCCAATGCGTTAGTGAGTATGTCAGCCTTTTGCTCAATCCCTGGAATATGCTCAACTTCAATCTGACCTCTTTCCACACATTCTCTTATAAAGTGATATCGTCTGTGTATGTGCTTGCTCCTGCCGTGAAAGACTGGATTTTTGGTTAGGGCTATTGCAGACTTGTTGTCGACGTATATGACAACTTTCTCATCTTCTTTCCCGGTGATCTCACTAAATAAGTCACGAAGCCATATTGCTTGTTTAGCCGCTTCCGTTCCTGCCATGAACTCGGCTTCGCAAGAAGATAAGGCAACCGTGTCTTGCTTTTGTGAACACCACGTTATAGGACTCTCTCCAAGATAGAAGATGTGTCCTGTGGTGCTTCTTCCGTCGTCTGGATCAACGTTGTGACTGCTGTCGCAGTAACCTACAAGCTTTGGAATTCTTGAACACCGTTTAAAGGTTAAGCCAAGGTTGATAGTTCCTCTCAAGTACCTCAAGACTTGTTTCATCGCCGTTCCATGTGAGACTCGTGGACTTTGCATATAGCGACTCAATATTCCGACACAATAAGACAAATCTGGTCTTGTATGTATCAAGTATCGAAGACAACCAATATGCTTCCTATAGGTTGTAGCATCAATCTCCTCCTCATGCTCCGATTTTGCTAAGTTCAATCCCACCTCCATTGGCGTATGAACATGATTGCAGTCCTTCATTCCTGCCTCTTCTAAGATTTTAAGCGCATACCTCTTTTGGTTTAAGGTAATTCCTTTGTCACTTTGGAGAACCTCGATTCCAAGGTAGAAAGACAATTTTCCAAGATCGCTCATCTCGAATTTCAGTGACATCTCTTCTTTGAATTCATTAATGGTTTCGATGTACGTACCTGTGACAAACAGATCGTCCACGTATACTGCAATGACAAGAAGACCGTCTCTCACCATCTTCCGGTACACTGATGGTTCCTTAGAGCATTTTTCAAACTTTAAATCCATCAAGATGCAGTTCAGCTTGTTGTTCCACGCCCGTGGAGCTTGTCTTAGCCCATACAAAGCTTTGTTCAACTTATACACCTTGTCCTCACTCCCCTTCTTCTCAAAGCCCTCCGGTTGTAGAACATACACTGTCTCTTGCAATTCACCATGAAGGAAAGCCGTTTTGACATCAAGGTGATGTATCTCCCATCCGTTTGCAGCTGCGAAGTCGATGAGTAGTCTTATCGTCTCAATCCGAGCAACAGGTGCAAAGACTTCCTCAAAGTCTACTCCGTATTGTTGTACATAACCTTTAGCAACCAGCCTAGCTTTGTGTTTATTAATGGTTCCATCAGAATTCCTTTTAAGCTTAAATACCCACTTCAAACCAATTGGTTTCACTCCAATGGGCAAATCAGAGAGATCCCATGTATTATGCTTCTCAATAGATGTGATCTCTTCTTTACAAGCATTTGTCCATTCTCTTGATTCTTTAGCTTCCCAAAAGCTTCGTGGTTCATCATTTAAGCTCAAGAGTAACACTTCTCCTTCTTCCTCGGCCATGAGTACATAGTCTTCTAAGAACCTTGGTGGGTTACTCTGTCTCTGCGATCTTCTCAAGATTGGTGATTGCACTGATGGTGAGTTCTCACAAGCTTCTTCATCTTCAGTTTCTATCTCTCCATCGTGTTCTATAGAGTTTTCTTCCATGTTGCTGCCTTCGGGGTTTCTCGAGATTTGCTTTGCTTTTTCGGCTAAATCATCGTCTTCTTGAGGCATGACTTCAAGACTTTCTTCATCATCTTGATCTGTATTGATGTGTCTCCAGTTCCATCCCTTTGTTTCGTCGAACACGACATCTCGACTCACTACTATTCTCCTCGTCTGTGGATCAAATAGGCGATAAGCTTTTGATCCTGGTTCTGTCCCCAAATTCACTAGAACACGTGATCTGTCATCTAGTTTCTTCAACTGTTGCTTGTCTATTTTGGCATACGCAATACAACCAAAAACACGCAGATGATCAATATTTGGTTTCTTTTCACGAAGACTCTCGTATGGTGTTTCGTCTTTAAGAGCACGTGTAGCCATTCTGTTGATGAGATAGGTGGTATGTCTTATAGCTTCTCCCCATAGGTAACTAGGCAAATGCATATGCTTCAAGATACTCCTTGTCATTTTCATCATCGTTCGGTTTCGTCGCTCCACTACTCCGTTCGCGCGAGGGGTATATGGAGCGATGAGGTGACGTTTAATTCCGCCCGATTCGCAGAACGAGTTAAACTCTGTGGATACAAATTCTCCCCCTCGGTCAGTTCTGAATGTTTGTATTTTTTCTGTTAATTCTCGTTCTATTGTGCTTTTAAAGTTCTTAAACTTCTGAAACGCTTCTCCTTTGTCTCTTAGTAGATTTGTCCATATGTAGCGAGAGTAGTCATCAATCAGCACAAAGATGTATCTGTTCCCAGCACTTGTGCTTGGTGTTATAGGTCCGCAGAGGTCTCCATGTATGAGCTCGAGTTTCTTCTTTGCACGAAACATGGTGGCTTGGGGAAAAACTTCTCTGGTTTGCTTTCCAAGTAAGCACGACTTGCAGACTTCCTTTTCGACTACAATTCTTGGAATTCCCCTAACAAGTTCCTTCTCAATCATCAACTTGATTGTTCCATAACTCACATGTCCCATCCGAGCATGCCATCTGCTTGATTCGCTGACTGTTGTGAGAAGTAAATGAGCACTATTTCTTAACCCCAATTGCACCTTGTACAAACGGTTTTGTGATCTTGGTGCTTTGGCAAGTAGTTTTCCTTTGTGATCATGCATTGTCAAGAAGCCTCCTCGCAATCTTATGTCACAACCTGCTTCAGTCGCTTGTCCTAAACTTATTATGTTGCTCTTTAAGTCTGGGATGTAATAAACATCAGTCATTACTCGTGCCTCTCCATTCAAATCGATGAAGGCAATTGTACCTTTCCCTTTGATATCGACTCGAGAGTCATCTCCAAATCTCACTTTTCCAGAAACAAAATCATCAAGCTTGTTAAAATATCTCTTATCACCTGTCATGTGATTACTTGCCCCATTGTCGAGATACCAAACATTGTCTCCATCATTGTTTGTCTCGAACTTGCTTGGTACACACCGTTTCTCATTGAGATACACAACTTCGTGTACCATTAACACGTCTGCATCTTGTGTATCATCATTACTAGTCTCTTGAGCCTCTTGTAGCTTAAGTATTCTGTCTGGACAGTTGTATGCGAAATGTCCCAGCTTATTGCAACGAAAACATGTGATTTTTGAGGCATCTTTTACCCAATTAGACCGTCCTCGACCTCTTCCTCTGTACGAAGACCGTCCGCCTCTTCCTTTGTTGCCATTAAAAGGTTGATTTTGAGTTTCTGTGTTTGCATACATCAGTTTGGTTTGATCTTCTTGAACATCTTCTTCATCAGCAATTCATTCCTCAAAGGCTTTAAGCCGGCCTATGATATCTTCGAATGGTGTGGTTTTAAGATCTAAAACCTGTTCAAGTGAGGCCACCATGTGTATGAATTTCTTCCGAGGCAAAGAGTTTAAGAACTTCTTCACCAGTTTCGATTCCTCAATAACAACTCCTAAGGCTGCAGACTTTGATGAAATTTCTGACAATTTGCCTGCGAAGTCATCGATCTTATCCGTCTCTTTTATCTTCAGTCTGTCAAACTCTGACATTAGAGTTTGTAACCTTGCATCTTTGACTCTCTCTGCTCCAACATGCCTTGTTTTTATTGCTTCCCACACCTTCTTCGCCGTCTCTAGTTCCCCAACTTGAAGTACTAGAGATTCTGGTATGGATTGAAACAACAAAGCTATAGCCATATTGCTCTTCTTTGCATCGCTTGACTCTGTTTAAGATTTGATAACTTCACTTGTCTCTGTTTTTGCATCACTTGTCTCTGTTTTCGCATCGGCTTCAATAACCTCCCACACTTCATGAACTTTTAGGTTAATCTTCATTTTTATTGCCCATACCGCATAATTCGTTGTGTTTAGCATAGGGCATGTGATCGACGAGGATACACCTCCTTTCTTTGGCTTTACCGGAACGATGACACCCTCCTCCATGTCTCTAGGATCGTTAGTCGCTCTGATACCAAATAAAGTCTTAATCAATGATATGAAACCAAGAACAATAAAGAATATCTCTCTTTATTAACTTTAGAAAATAACTCAAAACTAAAGTTCCTCAAGTTCTTAATCTCTCAAATCACGTTAGGGTTGCCACAACTCAACAACCCTTTTATAAACAAACAAACCAAATAAACTATAAATATTCTCTTACTAGATAATCACACAAAACTCTAGATTATCTAATGTTTAGATATCTCCTAAACATATCTCCTAAATATTCTCCAAGTAGATTTGTTTGTTTCTTCAAGCTTATCACAACATAATCTACATTTTCAAAAGTTAAATTCATAACTAACGTCTCATCGTCTATCAACCTTTTAATTCGCCATATCACTGCGATTTTTTTTATTATCAAATAACTACATTAGGATATTTAAATTACCAAAAAAGCAATATAATACCAACATAATTAGCACTTTGCCATGCTTGAAAAGCCTTCAATGACTTCTCAATATGTATCCTCAAATTCCATGTCCATTGTTGGACGCACATCCCAACTGTTTCCCACAATAATTGCAAATACATTTGTTGTAGTTTTCAGACATTTAAGTGAAGTGATCACATACCCAAGACTTAGACCATATACATCAAAGGATAGTAATAAAAAGTACTTAAAAATATTTAATTAGTATTTGTATGTATAATGTACAAACAAAATACATAAGCATTTTAAGCATTTTAAAGGTTTTATATAAGTGCTTAAGTATACTTAAAACCTTTATTAAAGTGTTTAAATAAAGTTTTAAAAGTGTTTCAATAAGCATTGGTTCTTAATATAAATACTGATTATTTATTTATTTTATAAACCTAAATACATATAATTATACTTAAGCAACTATTATAATCCTTTGATGAACATGCTCTTATGCTTTTTCCTTACTCCAAAACCACAACCTCTTACATTGTCTTTCTATGTCTCTTTTCCTTTCCTCTTGTCTGAATTTCTAGTAAAGGTTCTTGTGGTTGAGATCTTCATTAGTAAATTCTATATAATCTTCATAAAAATGACGCAAATAAACTCATGAACAACAATTAATAAGGAAATCAAAAACATACTTTTGATTGAATTCTTGACGCCGCTGAAGGTGAAGAGGTGATCAAAGACCGAGAAATTGGCTAGGATTTCAAGTTTTGTGGTTGATTTCGGTATTTGAAAGAGATAAAGTTAAAAGAGAGTCTTTCGAGCCTCATGGCCGGCTCAAATAATTTCGGGGCCTATGTGCGAAAAAAAAGTTTAAGACCCTTTTACAAAAAAGGGGGAAATAGATATTTCATCGTCACAATGACGCAAATAAACTCATTAACAACAATTAATAAGGAAATCAAAAACATACTTTTGATTGAATTCTTGACGCCGCTGAAGGTGAAGAGGTGATCAAAGACTGGGAAATTGGCTAGGATTTCAAGTTTTGTGGTTGATTTCGGTATTTGAAAGAGATAAAGTTAAAAGAGACTCTTTCGAGCCTCAGGGCCGGCTCAAATAATTTCGGGGCCTATGTGCGAAAAAATGTTTTAAGACCCTTTTACCAAAAAGGGAAAAATAGATATTTCATCGTCACAATGACGCAAATAAACCCATGAACAACAATTAATAAGGAAATCAAAAATATACTTTTGATTGAATTCTTGACGCCACCGAAGGTGAAGAGGTGATCAGAGACTGGAAAATTGGCTAGGATTTCAAGTTTTGTGGTTGATTTGGGTATTTGAAAGAGATAAAGTTAAAAGAGAGTCTTTCGAGACTCAGGGCCGACTCAAATAATTTGGGGGTCTATGTGCGAAAAAAAATTTTAAGACCATTTTACAAAAAGGGAAAAAAATAGATATATTATCGTCACAATGACGCAAATAAACCCATGAACAATAATTAATAAGGAAATCAAAAGCATACTAATTCTTGACGCCGCCGAAGGTGAAGAGGTGATCAGAGACCGGGAAATTGGCTAGGATTTCAAGTTTTGTGGTTGATTTGGGTATTTGAAAGAGATAAAGTTAAAAGAGAGTCTTTCGAGACTCGGGGCCGACTCAAATAATTTCGGGGTCTATGTGCGAAAAAAAAGTTTAAGACCCTTTTATAAAAAAGGAAAAAATAGATATTGAAGTTTTTTCAAAAAATTTGGGTCGTATATTTTTTTAGTAAAAAATTTTAGTTTTATTTCCAAAATTATAACTTGTTCTACATTAGATATAATATCTTATAATTATAAAAAAACTAAAAGATAAAACTAAAAACTAAAAATAAAAAAAAAATATTTGGGCCCCTAAAATCGTGGGCCCTGGTGCCTTACACCCAATGCCCCCACTAGAGCCGGCCCTGTCGAGACTGTCTATGGAAGTTCAATCGTTAAAAGTTCAACATAAGTAATATGTATACTAGATTATGACCTGCGTCAAGCGTCGAGTTATTATTTCAAAAATAAAATAAAATGTGTAAGGGAATGAGTATTTAATTGATTTGTATCTACGTTTCAATTTACCATTTATATAGAGTATAGAAAGTAGGGTTTACCTTGATTTAGCGTAAATTAGAGATGGTATGTCACAAATATTTTGAAAAATGTTTAAGAAAAAAAAGAACTTTTGAATATTTGGATTGCTCAGAAAATCTTTAATATTAAATATTTCTTGTTCTACATTAGATATAATCTCTTATAATTATAAAAAAAAACAAAAAGATAAAACTAAAAACTAAAAACAAAATATTTGGGCCCCTAATATCGTGGGCCCTGGTGCCTTACACCCAATGCCCCCCCACTAGAGTCGGCTCTGTCGAGACTGACTATTGAAGTTCAATCGTAAAAAGTTCAACATAAGTAATAAGTATACTAGATTATGGCCCGCGCCAAGCGCGAAGTTATTATTTCGAAAATGAAATAAAATGTGTAAGGGAATGAGTGTTTAATGGATGTGTACCTACGTTTAAATTTATTATTTATATAGAGTATAGAAAATAGGGTTTACTTTGATTTAGCGTAAATTAGAGATGATATGTCACAAATATTTTGAAAAATGTTTAAGAAAACAAAAAAGAATTGTTGAATATTTGGATTGCTCACAAACACTACAAGAAACTGGGCAAATAGCAACGAATTTTAGCAAGGAATTAGCGAGGAATTTATTTAGCAACGGATTTGTGAGGAATTACCGAGGAATTAGCGACGACACTAAATTTCGTCGCTAATTCGTCGCCAAATAGCAACGAAACTATTCGTCGCTATTTCGTTGCTATTTAGCGACGAAATAGCGACGATTTAAGGAGGAATATTTCCTTGTTAAATAGCGACGAATTAGCGACGATTGTTATGTTCTTCGTTGCCAAATCGTTGCTAAATTAGCAACGATTTGGCAACGATTTCATCAAATCGTCGCTAATTCGTTGCTAATTTAGCAACGAATTAGCAACGATTTGTATAAAGAATCGTTGCCAATTCGTTGCTAAATTAGAAACGAATTAGCGACGTTTGCAGCAATTTCATAAGTTTTTAAATTCTGAAAATCGAAAATAATTTTTTAAAATTCGACGCTAAATCGTTGCTATTTCGAAGCTAAAATAACCTTGCAAATTCGTTGTTAATTCGTCGCTAAAATAGCAACGAATATTTGGCAACGAATTAGCAACGATTTCGAGTCGTCGCTAATTTAGCAAAGAATTAGCGACGATTTCGAAATAGCGACGAGCGATTAGCGACGAAAATGTAATCGTCGCTAAATCGTTGCTAAACGCGTTTAGCAACGATTTAGCAACGATTTTGGTCGTTGCTAAATGTGCAGATTCTTGTAGTGAAAATATCTAATATTAAATATATTTTTTGGAGCAAGGTTTAAAACCTACAATGTCGTAATTTTTTGACTCGCGTCAAGGGAAAATTTATGTATTTTTAATTTTTGGCATATCAAATTATTTAAAATTAATTTGGAATTGTGCTCGAACCTTTTTATTATTTATTAGGACAATTGGCAAAAATATCATTAATGTTTTTTCTTAAAACAATAATTACATCATAAGTTTTTTTCCTTATTAAAAAAGTTTAATATTTGTATTACCATTATTATTCATTTTATTTATATAATTATTTCTTTAGTTTGTATAATTTTGCTATGTTTTAAAATGCGGCCGCATTGGCGATTAAACGACCGCTTATTCTCTATTTAGTGACGAACCGTGCGATCTTGGTCTAATCGTTGGGAAAAATCGTTGATTGATTTTCAACCGATTTCCAATCGATTAATCAACTCAAATCGGTCTAATACTGATTTATTTTTAATAAATTTAGACTGTTGTGGGTTAACACTAATTTTGATGGAACAATGTAATAAGTTTACTAAACCCATTTAATTCTCTAAGTACAAAAAACTTATTTATAGGTAGTTTTTTAACTAATATGTAGCTTCCATTACTAATATGAGACTTTTTAGTTATATTACATGTTGAATAAGATTTGATGGGCCATAAAAATTCAATTAACATTAGGCTTTTTATATTCAAATTTTATGAATTTTTTAGATTCAAATTTAATGGATTTTTAATATTGGGTATGTAATCAATTGTTGTTAATTTTTTAAAATCATTCTAATGATGACATGTGTTTTATTTCTATTGTTTAACTCACTAAATGTTTCTCAATTAGTATATATAGGATATGATTATGATATATGTGTATATATATATATATATATATATATATATATATATATATATGTCAGTATGCATATATGCCCAATGCCCGGAACGATATGAAGTAATGCTACCCACAAGTCCATGATTGTCATACCAAATAGGGTAAGTAGCTCATCAGTAACTTCTGCTAAAGAAAGCAGAATCGAAAAATTATTATAATCTGCTTTATCTGGTTCAACAAAGGGTCTCGACATGTTTTCTAATTTTTAATCGGGTCTTGCTCAAAAACTGCCTGATGGGCTGTAAACTTTATATTTCTCGTTTTTAATAGAATGCACTTTTAACAAAAAAAAAATAGGGTAAGTAGAATCTAGTTTTTTCGAGTGGGGTTCAGTTTGGATCGTCGGTCCTAATTTTTCCTCGTACTCTAATAGTATTATAAAACTAGTTATCGTAGTGATTCAAAATATAAGGTGAAACATGATATTAAACATCTTGAATATATATAATTGTTTGTCACATAAGGATACATCCGGGGACGGATGTAATGTATCGCCGGGTCGGTGAAATTTTAAAATATATTAGAGTTTTTGTGAGATTTTTTTTTTACCATAATCCTATTTAGATATTGACCCGGGTGAAACTTTTTATCAAAAGAAAGTAAATTTTTTAATAAGTATATTTAACTTCTAATTATATTCTATACTAAGATCAATAAAATATAACTTAAATAAATATATTTAAGCCCATTAACTAGAAATTAACCAAATATAACACATGTTTTAGTATCTTTAACTTCTTCTTCCTTCTTTTCCAAAACCTTCGTCAACGTGACAAGCTCAAATCTGATAAGTTTAGATAACTTTTTGTTTGTAAAATTCCAGTTTTAAATATATTTAAAGGAAATTTACTTATGTTTGATTTATATTTTATATTAATCTTTGCAATTGTTAATCATCTCAAACAATAATATATATAACTAGGTGATGATCACGCGCCATGTGCGGACAAGGTTATTCAAAAATAATCATATATACTAATTTTTTCTGATTTTAAAATAATTATAGAAATGAAATAAATATTGTATAACAAATATAATTTATTTTAGATATAGATATATACTTATCTTGCTAAAATTTTAACTTTTTGTTTACGACATATTATCCAAACTTTATACGTATATATTCATACATATATATGTACCAGTAACACAACAAAATGATTAAAAAGTATTAAAAATTGTGATGTTGGTTGAAATTTTCTGAAAATAATTAGAAGAACTCGAAGGTTATAACATGTCTTATTTTGTAAAATATTTTTTTTATCGTCATATAAAATAAAACGTGATAGATTTTATAAATACATAGTAACAATATTATTAGATTCAAACAAACTATTGTTTTGTATATTCCGAATATTTTTTATTTCTGATTTTAAAATAATTATAGAAACGAAATAAATATGGTATAACAAACATAATTTATTTTAGATATAGATATATACTTATCTTGCTAAAATTTTAACTTTTTGTTTACGATAGATTATCCAAACTTTATACGTATATATTCATACATATATATGTACCAGTAACACAACAAAATGATTAAAAAGTATTAAAGATTGTGATGTTGGATGAAATTTTCTGAAAATAATTAGAAGAACTTGAAGGTTATAACATGTCTTATTTTTTAAAATATTTTTTATCGTCATATAAAATAAAACGTAATAGATTTTATAAATACATAGTAATAATATTATTAGATTCAAACCCAACTATTGTTTTGTATATTCTGAATATTTTTTTATTTTCCATTGAAAAGGTTATGTTATAAATTTTAAAAAATTGGATTAGTTTTCAAATAACATAAAATAATAATTAGTATTACTAAAGTGGAAAAATGTATCTAAATAATAAGATTGAATAATAAATTGAATAACTCGTATTATTTGAAAATTATATTAATCGTCTAAAATAATAAAGAATGTAAGAAAACATCCAGAATATTAGTAATTGGACCAAAGTTTTTTTGATTTTGGTTGTTCAAAATGTGAAATCATAAAATAAAATCGGTCATTAAAAAGAAATAGTCAGAAATAAATTGAATCAAAATATTTCAAATAAAGGAAAAAATCTGAATATATAAAAAATCATAAATAAATTGAGGCAAAATTTTAGTTGAGGCAAAAATATAAGGGCACTAACGCAAAAAAAAAAATTTAGGCATAATTTTAATTGAGGCTAAAATATAAGGGTATAAACGCAAAAATAGAAAATTTCCTCAAATCTCTCTCGTCGCGACACGTAGGAGTTTTGTCTTCTTTTTTAATAGTATAGATAATGAGTTTCATGAAAAACAAAAGTTTTCATGAGTTTTAAGTTGCTCGGTTTGCAAGTTTTCAATTATTAAGTTTCATCAATACACATAATATATATTATTGTATCTCACTGAAGAAAACATATGAATAACAAATATTTTATTTTTGTATTGTTTGATTTTTATTTTATAATTATTTTGTTTATCGATTATGTATTTATATAGATAACCACAAAACTAATGGATCACTTTGTGACAAAAAACACTCCACCGGCTAATATTGATTTAGATGATTTGTCATTGGATCCAGCTAAAAGAAAAAGTATTCTAAGGTATCATCCTAATCAAAGAGACGAAGTATGACGCAAATATTTGGCTAGAGGACCTTATCAACCCCGTGGTCATAAATTCAAAAAAACACCAATTGGAGGTGTGTTATGACGTTTCAATCTAAAATGGTTTGATAAATATGGTGGTTGGTTGGAGTATAGTGTGGAAAAAGAGAAGACTTTCTGCTTGTGTTGTTATATATTCGGAGAACAATTTCAAAATTAAGGCGGAAGTGATGCCTTTTTATCAACTGGTGTTTGTGGTTAGAATAAGAGGTTGGATTCACATGTGGAAACTGATGTGAATAGTTTTCATAATAATGCCAAAAGAAAATGTGAGTATTTGATGAGACAATGAACGTCTACCAAACATGCTCTCCACAAACAATGTGATGTTGTGAAGAATGATTACCGAATCCGATTGAATGCTTCGGTTGATGTTGCTAGACATTTGTTACATTAACGATTACCATTCCGTGGTCATGATGAATCAGACGAGTCCACAAATAAAGGACATTTTTTAGAGCTTCTGAAATACACGCACTACAAGAAAACATGCATTTTCCGACTGTAATATCAGTCGTTGAATAGTCGCTGAATTACCAGTTACGACTCTTGCACGACTAAACAACGTAGTCGGAAATCCTTAGTCGCTAAACCGATTAGTCGTCAATATAGTCGTCGATTAACGACTACGTTACGACCACAACGCGCGATCGTAACATCGTCGCTCAATAGTCAGTATATATGACGACTATTTAATGACTAACCTACGATTAATAAACATGAATAAGAGAATCTTTACAATAGTCGTAAGGTAGTCGTATTACATAGCGACTATATAAAGACTGTTTTACGATTATTTAATATGAGCAAGTGTATCTATAATGTAGTCGGTAAATAGTCGTAACTATATAGTGACTAATTGACGACTATATGCTGGCTAAACTTCAAATTTTAAAAAATTTTATTCAGTCGTAAAGTAGACGTTATTTTTTTGCGACTACTTCGTGACTACTATGCGACTACTTTACGACTGTTATATGTCTATTTGGCGACTACTATTCGTAAAATTCTATGCATATGGTAATCGTTTTGTTACTTTTGCCATTTGATTTAAATCTTGAAATCCGCTGCAAAAAAAACACGATCTAATCTAAAAAACATCATACAATTGAAAAACCACATATATCCGTAAATTATCCAAAGAAAAATACTTAAACATCAATTCAAAACCAAGTAACATAACATAAACATCCAAATACAAAAGTGTTTAGTTCATGGGATTGTTTTTAGTAACCTATGAAGGAGGGGAAGTTGAGAGAGGAGAGGTGGTGTCTTGATTTTCTTCAGTCTCCATGAAGTCGAGAAATGCCGGATCAATTTTGCGCAAGTACTTCTCCACCAAGGATAACTTTGCGACCTTGGCTTCTTGGTCCGCCAAAGCTTTGAGATGTTGTTCTTCACGCCTTTGACTCGCAGCAGCTTGTTCTTCAATTTTCTTTTGTGCGACCTTCAATTGCTCATGAATAGACAGAAATGAAGAAGACTCTCCTTGTGTAATCCTCTTGCTAGTGCCCACATTCTCAAGATTCTCCTTGAGGCTTCGACTCCATATATATTGCCTCGTGAATCCTTTTCGGTTGACTGCGAATAGGATGCCAAAACAATAACCAAAAACGTAAACATAAAATCTATAAATGTGGATAATGGAAAATGTTTCTTAGTACCTCGAGAAAGATGGTGTTATAGTCATCCGTTGTGAGCTCGCGAGGTCTCGAAGCACAATCTGAAACGGCGAGAGTTTTCTCCGTCAAGCCGAGACAATTTAAATTGCAAATTCTTTTCATATTCTGAAGCAATCTTCTCCGCCTTCTTATCCACATACGTGCCATCCGGCTTGGTGTGTGTCTTAATGAAAACCTCACCAATAGACACCGGTCTTCCCAATTCCTCTTCCTGAAATGATACAAAATCAAGTTAAAGTACTTGCATATGAGTAGGAAAATTATAGAACATTTATATTTACTAACCATTCCATATTGGATTTGTTGATAAGATGTAGGACCAGATAGGTGTATGTGAGGACCAAGACCACCGCGTTGAGATAAGCGAGCATTAGAATAAATCTCACTCTTTTCTTTTGCTTCCTCTATATCCCAATTCGCTGTCATATCTTTCCAGAGAGTTTCGGTGATCCAAGTTGGGCGCTCTCGAGTAGTCCTCACGGAAGAGACCATGTCCTTCATACGACGTTGACAGATTTTCTCGAAATGTAGTTGAACAGTCCCTGTTATCAACGGATCCCAAGTGTGGGTTTGCTACAAAACAAAGAGAGATAAGTAATTCATGTTAGTGATAACAAAACGAAGATAAAGCGATGAGAATTATAAAACGTACCGCGAACTCGAGAAAATATCTCTCTTGTCTATCCCGAGGCACACAAGACCAACTATAGAAAGGACCATCAAACTTGTTCGTAAAAACTTTCGTAATTTTACGAACAAGTTTAGACCCCTTGTCACGAGTAAACCCGTAGTGCAAATCATGAAGCAATGAACAAATCAGTTTACAAATTACACTAATCAAAGCAAAAGACTAGAAATCAAGAGAGACAATGCAAATCATCGACCACACAACAAGAGAGACAAAGCAAAAGAGAAACAAATCAATATAAAAGCAAATCAAACAAAACAAACACATGACTTTCGGTCTGTTTTTTGAGCCAGAATCACAGAACATGAAGCTGCAATTCAAAAAGCTGCAATTCAAAAAGCTGCAATGAACATGAATCAAGAAAACAAGAGAATACCAAGTAGAGTTTGGAATCGGTAAGGGAGAGAGAAGCGTCACAAACTTTTCACGTCCCGGTATCATCAACAAAGAGTTTAGAGTCGCCAATGTGTCCTCCCCGAAGCTCGGGCAATGCATCCACGACTCGTCGAAGTTGTTTCCTTCCGAGGAAGGACGACTCGGCTCGAGAATGATGAGCCGTGCCGAGTTCGCGACTTCTTCACCCTGTTGACGTGGCTCACTACCCGAGTTTTGGAATAAAGCCATTGGCGGTGGATAGTCTCTGATTCCCGGCGGTGGTGGCTTTGAAGGTCCGGTTTGTTCTTGAGGCGATTGGTTAGGTAAAGATGGCGATTGGTTAGGTAAATCGCTGTGTTGCGCCGACGTGAAGTTGTATTGAGTCGGAAGAGAGGTTGGCCTTTTCACCGCCCCGCTCATCGCAACATTCCGCGTCGTCTTTCTCTTTCGACAAACCTTTTGTTTATTCATGGTTGCAAGGAAAGAGAAGAGATTCTAAGAAGAAGAGAGACTCGAATCGAAGAAGAAGAAAAGCGATTCGAATCGAAGAACAAGAACAACGAAATATAATCGACGAAGAAGAAAATTAGAGAAATGTGAGCCGCGACGAAGAAGAAGAAGGTAACTAGGGTTAAGAATTGGGGGGAAAATTGGTAGTCGCTAAACAGTCATTCTTTAGTCGCCTATGCCCAAAATCACTTATTAGTCGCTAAACAGTCATTCTTTAGTCGCCTATGCCCAAAATCACTTATTAGTCGCTAAAGAGTCATACTTTATTTTTACAACTACATTATTTTGTAAATTTAGAATTTAGAATTCAGAAATACTTTATTTAGAATTTAGAATTTAGAATTTAGAATTTTACAATTTAGAATTTTACAATTTAGAATTCAGAAATACTTTATTTACAATTCAGAAATACATTACTTAGAATTTCAAATTTTTACAACTACATTATTTTGAATTTCAGATTTATACAAATACATAGGAAAATTATTCTTCTTCGTTTCATCATCGAAGAAGATAAATTACACCGAAACTCATCTTCCGGTTCGCATCTCCAACATTGTAATCAAGATTAATTATGTTAACTCTTTCTTCGAGATTGTCGAGTTCGAGATCTTCAATTGTAGTCACCAGTACACCATCATCATTTTCTGTTTGCAAAAGTGTCGGTTCGTTGTTCACATATTGAGCCTCTATGTTTTTCCTCGGATTGACATTTACAACATTCAACCACGCTTTTTTCGGCCTCTTTACGTACGGGTAGGGAATATAACAAACCTGATGCGCTTGAGAGGCTGTTTGCAAGATTAAAAAGTTCAAGTTACATATAAGATATATATGATAAAGATATTAATTATCATGTACATATGTACACTTACCTAAAATAAATGGTTCATACTTATTGTATTTTCTCGATGAAAGAACGTCTACAACACCACCATTGCTCCTACGAGTGCCTCTACCAATAACAGGATCATACCACTGACACTTAAATAATGTGATTCTTAAATTGACCATCCTCTCGTACTCAAGTTCCATTATATCACTTAGATTTCCATAGAAATCCGATACATCAGATGCATCTGTGTAATTTTCACCTTTAACACTGACCTCGTAGTTACATGTCCTTCGTTCAGCGCCGTGATTTTCCGTATGAAACAAATAGCCTCTTGTAAAATACATTGGCCATGTTTTGACCTTGTTCAAAGTTCCATGAACTAGGTCTTGAACCCATGCAGGAAAAGGATTTGTGGCATTCCAATAAGTAACTGCATATATATATATATATGAAAAATAATCGAGAAAAACATGTGTAAAACTAAATTTACTATACATATATATGACTATATTTTGTACTTACATAATCTTTGACCCATAAATGATATTCCTCGGCTCTTTTTACGAGAGTTCTTTTTCGGTAAGTCCCGTATATTTGTCCGTGATAAAATCCTCGAACATGCTATATATATTCAACAAGTATATAAATATATGTTGCGAAATTGTGTAATTATTTACATGAAAAGGTAAATAAGTTTATGTACCGCTCAATTGGCTGAAAGTAATCGCAATTTCTCAGCACATATGAGTGTGCGCATTGATAGTCTCTCTCGAAAGCCAAAGTTCATGCATTTCACCACTTGGGCGACCTGGTTGAGTAAATATCAAAGGCACTCCAGGAACATTATATACGGGGACATCACCTTCATCAAATCTAGTTAACTCCGCATAATAAAACACTTTTAAGTAATTCACATTAATTAATAAGTTACGCGAAAGTGTATATTGTTCATTTACCTTGACTTTGTTTGTATATTCGCGGCAAAGTATTGTTCTGAAAAATATGCAATCTCGTCGTTGATATAAGATTGAACAATTGATCCTGCTGCATACCTTTTGTTCTTCGCTTTGTCTTTCAACTTTTTGAAAAACCTTTCGAAAGGATACATCCACCTATACTGGACAGGACCTCCCAATTCAGCTTCGTATGGGAGATGTATAGGCAGGTGTTCCATCACATCGAAAAATGATGGCGGAAAGATCTTCTCCAAATTGCATAGGATTATAATTATGTTCTGTTTTAGAATTTGAACGCGAGTTGTGTGCAAAGTTCTCGAACATAAATCCCGAAAAAAGCTCCAATCCATGCAATATACATATAGTTTAATTGCATCGTTGTGTTAATTATTACATAATTAATATATTAGAGCGTAAAGAAGTTGCATATTCATATTCGTACCTGATATCGCTTGGTGGACATTACGGTGCAAGAGTTCTGCAAAGATAAATGGAAGTAGTCTTTCCATAAACACATGACAGTCATGGCTCTTCATGCCTGAAAGCTTTCCATTCTCTATATCAACACAATTAGCCAAGTCGACGCATAACCATCCGGAAATTTAACCGAATGTTTCAAACATTCGAGTAAACTTGTTCTCGCACTTCGTCAATGTATAGGGTGGAAAAGGAGCTTTGCCTTCACTATCAATGTGTAAGTGTGGCCGAGTACAGAATCGTTCAATATCCCATCTTGACATGAAGTTGTCTTTTGTTTTGCCCTTCACACTCATAAGAGTATTCATGATGTTATCAAAAAAATTCTTCTCTGTATGCATCACATCAATATTATGTCGGAGATTAAGGTCCCTCCAATACGGGAGCTCCCAAAATATACTTTTCTTATGCCAATTATGTTCTTTCCCATACCCACGTATCTTTTTGTCGTGACCATTTCCACCCACGATCTTAGTTCTCGGATGATTTACACCTTCTACCCGCTCACAGTAAACTTGCTCATCGGTCAAAGACTGAGGTGGGTACTCTCTTGATGCATCTTTTCCTTTCAAAAAATCTTTTTTATTCCTTCTTAGTGGATGTCCATAAGGAAGAAATCTTCGATGACAATCAAACCAACATGTCTTCTTTCCATTTGGTAGATAAAAAGACTTTGTATCTTCCATGCAAACCGGACAAGACAATTTACCATGGGTTGTCCATCCTGATAACATGCCATATGCTGGAAAGTCACTTATCGTCCACATAAGCACTGCTTTTAGATTAAAATTTTGATTCAACGACACATCGTAAGCATCAACTCCAGTAGACCACAACTCTTTTAACTCCGCAATAAGAAGTTGGAGAAAGACATCAAGACTAGTTCGCGGATGATTAGGCCCAAAATTCAGAATAGTAAGAAACAAGTACTCTTCACTCATGCACATACCAGGGGGTAGATTATAAGGTGTCAAGATCACAGACCACAATGAATGATTACGAGACATGCCAAATGGATTAAACCAATCTGTACACAATCCAAGGTAAACATTTTGTGGTTCTTCAGCAAACCGAGGATGTTGATTTTGAAAATATCTCCAGTCCGCAACATCGGAAGGATGACTCATTACTCCCTCATTTGCTTCGTGCTCGGCATGCCATCTCATTGCTGCTGCAGTCTTGTGGCTCGATACATTCTCTTCAATCTGTCAAAGCAACCGGTAGATACCACATACGACTATATGGAACTTTCGTTCGCGTCGTCGTTCTTAGGTTTCCATCTTTGTGCACCACAAAAAAGACATTTTTCTTCTTTTTCGTCTTCTTTCCGAATATCATACAATTGTTAATACAAACATCAATTGTATGATATGGAAGACCTAAATTGCGCATCAACTTCTCGGTTTCGTAATGTGAACTGGTAGACTTGTTTCCTTGTGGTAAATAATCTGTCAAGATATCGCATACCGAATCTACTAACTTCTCACTCATATTATATTCGGCCTTATTTTGCATGACTCGAGCGACTAAGGATAACTGCGAGTGACCTTCACGACAACCATCATATAGTGGATCTTTTGCACCCTCTAACAAGTTGTAAAATTTCTTTGAATGGTTAAGTACTGGTTCTTCTACATTTACATAACTACCTTCTTGATGATCATTTTCATTAAACCCCACGTTTTCACGAAATGCATCATTAACCATATCCACATATCTATCTTCAACTACATGGCTCCCACTTATATATGTAGGATCAATGTAACTAGTTCCTAAATCCATATTGATTTCTTCCCCATGCTTATACCAAACAAAATAATCTGGCATAAACCCTCTACTATAAAGATGATTCCAAATTCTTGTCCCGGGTAGAAATTTTTCGTTTTTGCAAACACTACAAGGGCAGAAAAACTTACCCCCATTATCTTGTGTTAGAGACTGACTATTTGCAAAATTCATGAACTGCTCCACTCCCGTTGTAAACTCTTCTGAAAAATTTCCCGTCTTTTCATCGATTTGCCGATACATCCATTCCCGAGAATTATTATAATTATAATGACCCGACATTATTAGATCATATAACTTTAATCGAGTTTAGAAATAAAATATTTTGTTTATGTTGTTTGTAGAAGAAGTGGTTGAGAAGAGGTGTGATTGAGATAAAGTCATCGAGTGTTCATTATATAGACATTTTTTCCGACTACATGGCGACTAACATTACGTAGTCGCTAAAAACAGGTACACCTACCAAAAACACGTGCTTCTTCCATATAAAAGATACGACTGTTTTGCCGACTACTTAACGACCCGCCGTAATAGTCGTACATCTGTCGTATATATACGACTACTTAACGACCCTCTATAATAGTCGCACAATAGCTATTAATTACCGACTATTTTAATATTTTGTTTTTTCCTTCGGAGATTAGTCATAAATTAGTCGTTATTTAACGACTACACTACCGATTACTTCCCGTAGTCGTAATTTAACGACTGATATAAGACTTTTCTGGTTCAGTCGTTGGGTAGTCTTAAATTCGTAGCTAATCAGTCGCAACCCTTGGCGACTATGTTTTTAGTCGCTACATGCAGTCGGAAAATCTCTGTTTTCTTGTAGTGACGGTTGTTCATAATGAGGTTGTAAGAAAAGTTGTGTTGAATAATGCTCCTAAAAATAATCAGATGGCATCGCCTCCGATTCAAAAGGACATTGTGCATTGCTTTGCAGATAAGGTAACTAAATAGATTATTGAAGAAATTAATAATGATGTCTTTGGTTTGCTGGTAGACGAATCTGCAGATGTATCATATAAAGAGCAAATGGTAGTGGTTTGATATGATTTCCGTTTTGGTGAATGTGGTTGGAGCTTCTTGCAAGAGAAGAGATATGATTAGGGAAACCTATCGCCAAAAATTAGAAGAAGGAATTAGCAATGGTGAAATTTAGACGGGAACTGGATTGAATCAAAAACTCTCTCTTCAAAGACCTGGAAATACTCGCTGGGGTTCACATTATAAGACTTTGCTACGACTTAATGAGTTGTTTTCGTCTATAGTTACAGTTCTCGAGTATATCCAAGAGGAAGGGACAGACTCCACCAAAAGATAACAAGCATATGGTATTCTCAAGTACTTTCAGACCTTTGATTTTGTTTTCTATCTCGAGTTGATGTTGCAAGTTATGGACCTCACTGATAACTTATCAAAGGCTTTACAAAGGAAAGATCAAGATATCTTGAATGTTATGTCGTTGGTAAAATCCACTAAACGTCAATTGCATAAGCTTAGAAGTGATGGATGAGATTCTTTTATAGCTAAAGTTAGTTCTTTGAGTGAGCAAAATGACATTGGAATGCCTATAATGGAAGAAGAATTTGTCGATTCAAGAAAACAAAGGAAACGAACCACTGTAACCAATTTGCATCCCTATAAGGTGGATTGTTTTTACTATGTCTTAGATATGCAATTTCAAGATTTTGATGATCGTTTTGATAAGGTAAATTCTGAATTACTTGCTTGCACGTCATCCTTGAGTCTGATTGATCCTTTTCGTCTGTTTTATAAGGCATTGCTTGTGAGATTGACTGAGTTTTATCCAGATGATTTCAATTTAATGGAGCGTAAATCTCTTGATCATCACCTTAGTATCTATCTTCATAATGTGCAAAATGATGAAAGGTTTACTGATTTAAAGAGTCTTGGCGATCTTGCTCGTGTGATGGTGGAGACAAAGAAACATCTTTCACATCCTTTAGTATATCGAATTCTGAAGTTAGCTTTCATTCTTCATGTTGCCACTGCAACCGTCAAAAGATGTTTCTCTGCAATAAATTACGTGAAGACTGCTTTACGCAACCGTATGGGTGATGGATTTTTAAGTAATTGTCTAATTTGTTTTATCGAAAAAGCAGTTATTTGACAATATTGCGAATGAATCGGTGATAAAGCGATTTCAAGACATGAGTGAGCGTATAATCCAACTTTAAGATTTGCATTTATATTTAGGATAATTATATAATATGAACACCAAGGAATCGAAAATTAAGTCCTAAAAAAGTGTAAATGTTGCACGTACTATTCACAATCAAGCTTACCCTTTTGCCCATATCATTACGCTTTCGTTTTGATTTTAAAAATCAAAAAGTTCTGACACAACTTACACAACCGCAAGAGAAAATCCTGCACACGATTTTTTTTTGTGATTTTATTTTTTGGTCAATTGATTGTCTCTCTCTTCCAAAACCCATAATCGGCGGTTTCTCTCTCTATTCCATTTCTCTCTGTATACTTCCTTTTTCATTCTTCCTCTGTGTAATCTTCTCTTTCTCATCTTCTTCATCATTTTACGGGTTCCATCATTAAGATAGAAAAGTGAACGACGTTGCTATAGAGATCAAGAAGACGGGCAGACAATACCGCCGATTACAGTAGGTATGACCTTCGAGGATAACCTTGTGAAGTTGATTATTTTCTTTGATTTTTCCATTCTCTTAGTTTCACTATCTATTTCTCACATAGTCTCAAAATTTGCACATGCATTGACCAATCTCATCAATTTTAGGTTCTATGTATTCGTATTAACCCTAATAGATATTTGGGGTTTTATTGTTCATGTATAAATACGATATTAGGGGGACTTTGAGGATTCTGTTTTGTTATTTACGTTTTTATTTTGTAATCAATTTCAAATTTAATTATGTTTATGACCATAGTTAAAGATGAAATCATAATATTGTGATTTTCGGTAGTTGGAATCGGCTAAAAGGGATATCAGATAATTAATTGTGGCTATCAGATAACTTAATTACAGTATATCTTGTTTAGTATCGTATAAAATTATTGTTATCTGATATGCTTCAAAACGATATTTATGTTTATGCAGATAGCTGATCTAGAACTTCCTAATAGAGTAATAGCGTATGGTGAAGAATTTCTTGGTGATTGGATCAATGTATATCACAAGTACGAAAGTTTGCGATTGATAATGGACTCTCTTGACCCTTTTAAAAGGGAGTATATTTAAAATTCTCCTCTTGCAATGCTCCTAGAGATACATAACAAACCTGCATGGTCAACAAATTTTGCCTTATTTATCTTAGCCCGTATGTTGAATGTAGAGAAGAAACACGAGATATGGGTTATATATGGTGGGACACCGATGAGATTTTCCTTGAGAGAGTTTAAGATAGTCATCGACCTTCCATGGGGTAAAATCCCAACTGTTCCTAAGAAGAAGAGGAAGGATATTGCTGCCAAAGAAGTGCCATATTATGGAACTTTGTTTGGTCTAGAAGAAGTCGTTACCGTTAATCGTGTTATTGACATTCTAACCGAGAGAACTGTAAATGATCCTCAACTAAGACTAAGGTATGCTTGCCTTGCACTTGTTGATGGGTTTCTACTACCAACATCTCGCTATCCTAAGATTATCAAAGACCACTTTGAAATGGCTAAGGACATTGATGCTTTTATCTCTTATCCGTGGGGAAGGATGTCTAGGGGCGGAGCCACCTTAAGAATGGGAGGGGCAGCTGCCCCGGGTAAATTTGCAAATTTTCATGTATTTTTTGTATATTTTCACTAATGCCCCTCTTGCTATGTGCAATTATATCCTTAATTTCTTTCATAAATTTATTAATACCCCCATAAAATTTATGGCTAGATCCGCCCATGAGGATGTCATTTGATTTGATTATGACATCCATCAACGAAAGGAATGTTAGACAGTTAGCCACAAACAGTCGTTACGGTTCACGGGTTTCTCTATCCCCTACAACTAGTATTGATAGAAGCTATTCCGTCAATATAAGAAGGTGCCCTTCCGGTAAACAATGATCCAGTCGATTCAGATGATGAGGCAGACCAAGTTGCACCAGTTAAATAAACGGTTCCATTTAAGCTGGCTCAGGCTAGGGAGATTGACTCTTTGTGCGAGGTATGTGATGTTATGTTATATATGTTATCATTTATTTCCTTTCTTACATGATATGCTATATGTTACATGTTAATGTTACATTCATCATACGCCCTAGGGTTAAGTTTGATCCACATGACGAAGACATTACTTGGTCTGAAGATGAAGAAGACCCTCTTGTTGATCATATGGTTGGGTTGATTGGCGAAGGCTTTGAATTTGATAATTCCATGTTCAAAGGTGATGTTATACCATCTAAAATTGAGCATGAAACAATTCAACCTAAAAGAGGATCCAAATCACGTGTTTTGCGAACAAGGAAAGATAAGCAGGAGGATAAAATTTTTGATACACCTTCTCGTAGAAGGCCAACTAGAGGGGTTAACATTTGTCCCTAGCCAGTTCGGAGAAGCCCGAGACAACATGCGAGACCTAGTGAGGCACCTCAGTTCGTTGATGTGAATTACATACCATCAATGATTGATCGCAAACTAAAGGCTTTGGAGAAACGTATAATTGGAGGGATCTTTGAATTGATTTCGGAACATGTCGTGTTTGTGGGTGATCAGCCAAATCAATCGAGCGAGAAAGAGGGTTCAGATCGTGGTGAGAATTTTGACAGAGTCAAACAAAAGGTTGTACAAAAAGACTCGGTTGAAGAGATTGCCGCTTATTATAATGCCCATTTTGGAGAGGTTATCTGATAATCTGACTACACCTTTTAAAGTTTTTTTAGTGTTTTATCTTATATGTTATTCGGTATCACAATGTAGGTTGCCGATGTTGATGGTCCCTCGAAACAAGCCGCAAATGAAGATCATGTTTCAGTTGGCATTGATAAGCAGGTAATGAATATCTTATCTCTATTAAAAATGTTAGCGTGTTACTTATCTGATTCTTTGATGTGATGTGCATGGAATTGTGGGTGGATCTCTCAATCTTGTTAATCTTGGTTTTGATGCGCGAACCTTTTGTATTTTGTAGTTACGTATTAAGTGTTATTAAAATTACATGTTAACTTATTTGTTAGGATGTATTATCACGTAGGCTGATGTTGATGATGGTCCCTCGAAACGAGCAAAAAACGAAGATCATGCTTCAGTTGGCATTGATAAGTAGGTAATGAATATTTAATCACTATTTTATCTGATAAAGTGTTTCTTATCTGATTCTTTGATGATCTAAGTAGGGAAGTGTGGGCGGTTCTGTCGATCTTGGGCATAGCGAAGATCTTTTGTAAATCTTGGTTGTAAACCGCAGGTTTGATCCTTTTTGAACTTACCATGTGCATAAAAATTATATGTTTAATTTGGTGTCAAAATTTTAAATATATCATTTGTATTGTTGTTTTAGTTGTATGGCGAGCATGTTTCGGTCAATACTGCCCACACACGGAAAGTTTTGGATGTAAGCGTTAAATTTGTATATATGTGGGGGAAATACCTGATAACCTAAATATTGAGGTGCCAATAATTGCTAAATTTTGTTGGTGCATATACGGGAAGATAAACAATCATCTCCAACTCAGTATCAAAATTAAGATTCAGACGTAGATCCACTCCACACTACGACTGAGGTTTTTCAATTGATCAAATAAACATTTATTTTATGTTAATGGTTGCTTATTATGGTAGCTAACATTTTTAATTTGTATGTTAGGAAATTGGGGATCATTCGTCTTGCAATGTTGAGCCCGACAATCAAAAGGCAGTTGATGGTAAACAAACACAAGTATCATTTCTTTTGAGAAAACCTGTTTTATTTTGTACATAATATTTTGTACAAGATAAATTTACTGTTAGCCGCTAATTTAATTGATGTTAATTGAATTTCTATTAATTGGATTATGCTTTTTGCAGAATTCAGATAATGATAAAGAGACAATGATACCGTTGAAAATACTAATACTGACACTCTCATGCAAGACACTCCTACTACAGTGGACGCTAACAAGGTATGCATCATTTAAATGCTAACTAATTTATTATCCTTTAACATTAATGGAACCTGCTACCAAGATAAGTTGTGAGGAAACAATTTTTAGTTTGTACATGTTAGCTAATCGTAAATAATGTTATATGAATTTGTATTTAATTGGATTATGCTTCGTGAATGACTCAAAGAAAGCTAAAGAGACTCTCAATGATACTGTTGAAAATACCGATACCGACACACTCATGCAAGACTCTCCTACTCCAGTTGACTCTCACGAGGTATGTCTCAAATACCTGATAAGTAATGTTTTATCCGTTACCATTAATGCAACATCTTATCAAGTTTCCTTAATGTCATACCAGAGCAAAGTGGAAGGACAGTTGGATGAAGCTTCCGTTATACGAGCTCAACCATTGGCTATGGTATTAATATTATATATAGAATTTGTTAGTATTTGGTGGTTTTACTTGTCCAATTAAATGTCAGGTATCTGTTGGAAAAGTTGTCGACGTTCAGAAAGATAAAGATGAGGTATTGGCTGAGAGGAGGAGCAAACATGCTAGAATGATGTACTCCAAAATTGATAGTCGATTTGTGTGCGATAAACAAACAAAGCGTCTTGTTGGTCACAGTTCTCCTACACAATCTGAAGGTGAGGTTTAGAATAGGTTCGAGGACTCAATGGAGAAGCTTAAAACGAGAAGATTATTATTTACTTTCTTAGTAATAAATTGATGTTATTTGCTTATTACAAGAAATTCTAACACTCTATTTATGCGTTATGCAGCAAAATATCAGTGGGTGGTGGTGTGTTTTTAACCTACAAAGACATTTTTTCGTTGCTTGAGAGGAAAAAACCAATAAGCACTAAGGTAAATGTATCTTGTAACTTACATTATAGCCGTTACACAACATGTTATATTAAACAACTTAATTGATATCTGGTACATTAATAGGTTGCCGTCAAATAATAATCAGGTTTTAGACGCTTTGATAAAGTTTAGTCGTTTTCTCCTACGGACCGCTGATGTTGATGGCAAGAAGCTTAGGGTTGACGTGTTGGATTCTCAACTTATGGCCCAGCTATCGTGTGTGCACCCTAAATTTGCTAAAGCTGCTAATCCGGACTTGTTCGTATTTCCAACCGAATTAATAGATTCAATCGCTAGTCGCGGATTTGTTTCAGATCGTGTGGAGCTATTTACCGAGGTTGACTGCATTTATTCCTCTTTCAACTTTGATCGCAAGCATTGAGTTGCTCTATGCATAGATTTGCGGGATGCCTCTATCTTGGTCCTTGATACTAATGTCCAAGGCCACAACGATACCCAGATCGAATCCGAGTTTAAACATATTGCGACAATGCTACCCTATCTGCTCAAAGTGGCCCTTCCTAATTATGCTTTGCCGCCTCACATAGCTGGTAAGCCATTTCTTATCCTGGAAACTTGGTTTGGCCCAAGTCACCAATCCGGCAGATTCCGGATTGTTGACGATATTTCTGATTCATGCGCATGCTACTGGTGTCTTTGAGGAATGTCGTATATTCATTTTATACGACATTACCTATGAAACGAAGAAGTTTGTTTGTGGATTGCTTCAATTTGGATTTCAGTAAATGCAGATGTGTTCTCGGCAAACATGTTTTAGTGTTTTTCATGTTTTAGTGTTGAAATTTTTATCATCTACTTTAGAATTTGCATCTACTTTTAAACTATTTAAAGATTTATCCTAACTTTTTACATATCAGTTTCTTTAATGTCACTAGAAATTTAATGGTATTTTTATGGTTAGTTGATAATATTTTTGTTATCCACGTACACCAAAAATATAATATGTACTTTGAGATGGATATCCTGATACATGGGTATACGAGAATATTGTGATTGGATATGGTGCAAATAGAGTTGCAATTGAGTTGCTTAAAATGGATTTTATAACATAACTTGTATTAATATCTTACATCATTTATATTACATTGCCATTGTTATCTTGCATCGTATATCTTACATTGCAATCGTTATATTACATCATATATCTTACATAGCATCATATATCTTACATCATTGCATTATTAAGTCATGATTTTTGTTCTTTAATTTACAACAAAAAGTCAAACCATCAATTGCCTTTTACCGTCACTACAAAAACCGTCTCCTTCTCCCCCTCAGCTTGTTCAAGTTTCGTAATCAGTGTTCCTATCAGATAACAAGTATATAGGTGTTAATAAATTTGTTTCACAATATGATAAGTTTTTTGTTATCCAACTTATATACCGATATGATTTTGTTATCCAACTTAGATACCGATAAGGTTATCTGATATAACAAGATGTCTTTAAACTTAAAATGCAGGTTCATACCATCACAGGCCCACGGCAGGTGGCCTTGTTGTGACCTAAGCTCTGATACCGTGTGCACCGCTTTCTGTTTGTCCTCTACAAGATCATGCATTCGTATTTATGTTAATCTTTCATAACACCACAACATATGTTAGCATATAATAATTATTGTACCATAAACTCTCCTCTCGATGGTATCTTTCTTTTCTTAGGACGTCCTGACGGCCTCCTAACGTACGGTGGAGCCAGTTTGACTCCACCCATATCATTTGGTGATGGTGCAAGCTTATCCATGTCAGGAACCAGAATTATTATTCCTTGATAAGATAGCTTTAAGTAAGGTGTTGTATGGTGTACATAAACCAGAATCTCCACCTTTAAGCCCTCTCTTATTGATGCAACTATAGCATGGGTGCATGGGATTGTGATCTGATGGAATTCGCAGCATGTGCATTCCCACAGATGAACGACAAAAGATGCTTCGGTCTCATCACGTATCTCATAAAGTCCATCTCACTTTAACAATTTAAATTACATTTTAGACGAAGGAGTTGGGTCGCAAGCTACCTGTTAGCGTCGTCTTCGGGACGCCCACAAGAGGAAGAACGACGAGTTCGTTGACGGACAATCGCAGCGAATTTTCACCGAGATCGAAGCTCGGAGGACGGAAATTGAGACTCAACGCTCCCAGAGATTCCCTGGAGGCACTCAGCAACCCGACGAGCCTCTTTACACCGCCGAGCTAGATCAGATCTTCACGCAGGTTAAATTTATATTATATTTTTAAGTTTTGTATTATTTCTAAATTTTAAGTTATTAATAATTACTTCTTTTTGTAGGTTGCTCAAAAGAAAAAAGGACGGATTATCGGGTTGGGATCCATCCAGGACGTCCCGTTAGTTGAGCCATCATACCGATCTCCGAGTTAGATGGAGGCCGAGATGCAGGACCTTCGCATGCGTAGTCACATAAGACTCACGTACTACGACAATCTTTTTTCGGTGC
Source organism: Cochlearia excelsa (assembly GCA_963556525.1). Classification (NCBI taxonomy): domain Eukaryota; kingdom Viridiplantae; phylum Streptophyta; class Magnoliopsida; order Brassicales; family Brassicaceae; genus Cochlearia; species Cochlearia excelsa. The sequence continues at coordinate 20,394,910 of OY748331.1, forward strand.
TTGCTGCCTCCAACCCCGAGCTTCAGCGTACGATGCAGACGGATCCCAACCGTCCTACACAGATTCCACAGAGTAGTGTTGATCCCGAGAGCGCAACGTAGAAGTATTTCGGAGATGATTTGTGTTTTGATTTAGGAGGGGGTTCGGGTCATCTATAGATTTTTTTGTATTTTGTAAACTTTTTAATTATATATATATATATAATTAAATTAATTTTTTTTTAATATATTTTTTTAATTAAAAAATCGTTGTAAATTACATGTAACAAAGGCCGTTTATAAACTATTGATTTACGTCGAAAAATAACGACGATTTTACGTCGAAACTTAACGACGATTTTACGTCGAAATTTAATGACGATTTTACGTCGTTATGTTCCACACATATCGATGTCAAAACATTGTAAATGAACAACGACTAAATCAATGTAACGTCGTCGTAAACTTACAACGAATTTACGACGACATGTTGCCATTTATTTTAAAACGATTCGAAGTCGTCGCAAACTTAACAACAAATTTACGGCGATTTTGTTTTTACTTCGATCGTTTTACGACGAATTAAATTTCGTTGTGAAATTGTCGTAATCGCTGTTTAACAGCGATTTAACAACGATTTGGTTCGTTGTAAAAGAACAGTTTTCTTGTAGTGATTGTCTATAACCATTTCATGGTCCTAAGGAGGCAGGATATTGTCATCAGCATCCGTTGATTCCCTCCTTAGAGCAAACCACGTTACAAGTGTTGTACGTAGCGTCTCTAAGATTGAAATTATCAAATAATCACGCGCCATTGTGAGGACGTTTTTGATTGATTCAATGATGTTGCTTGTCATGACGTTGTATCTGTTATCGACAAAATGTGATCTAGTCCAACGTTCGAAACCGATACCTTCCAAGTATTATGCACAACTTGCGTTTTTCTCTCAGATTTGTGTGAACACTCGGTTGAAATCACTTATCCGGTATGCCCGAGCTGCAACTTATACCAGTCCGCTTAGCATGGAGTCTTTGAAGATCGATACAATGCTCCATTGTAGATGCACAATGCAAGCTTCGTGTGATGTCATTGGATATACCTGGTAAAAGCATTGTAATTGTTGATAATGTACTATAAATTTTCACAAACATGCGGTGATACTCCAAATATCGGCTATTATTTATGTTATCAAGTAATATATATATTACTCCAAATATCAACTATTTTTTATGTTATCGGCTATCTATATTAGGACGTTTTATGTATTAAAGCAATTATGATTGTACCTTTTTGATTGCTTGGTATATTGACGAGTGCTTGTCCGGTAAAGATACCAAATCATACGAGTCTGGTACCATCTCCGAAAATTGGTTTAAGAACCATGTTCATGTCGTTCTCGCTATTGATGATATCAAAACCAATTGGGAAGATTTTGAAATTTGCGTCTTGTGTGCTAGCTGCTACAAGGCAGCCACCATATCTCCCATGCAAATGTGTTCCGTCAATAACAACCACCTTCCTCATTGACTCATAACCTTGTATGGATGCTCCCAACGCCATGAAGATATTTGAATCGTTCGACCCCATTAGAGCCGACATCCGTCTCAATTGTTGTATGGGAGTTCGGATTTGTCTCTTTAAGCTTTTTGAAATAAGGTCGTATTAGGGCGAAGCTCCCACTTGCTGAACCCATCGCATTTTCCATAGCAATTTTCCTTGCCCTCCAAGCTTTCGAATACGAAACATTCAAACTAAATTCTTGACGCAACATTCTCCTTAGCTCATTTGGTCTTGGCCCTCTTCCACATCCAAGATATTTAGCCCTCATCGATTTTCCACCACAAACTCAACATCTCTCCGATGTTTATCAGCTTGAACCTTCATCAACTCTTGAGATCTTAACAGATTCCCCTTAATCTGATCCAAAGCTGCGTCACGTTATGTCAACAACAACTCCAAATCTCCTCGCTGTGTAGACCCAGGTTCAAAGCGTACCACAGCAGGAGGATCACGACCATACACCACCTTGAATGGTGATGTCTTCAAGGCAAAATGGAAAGAAGAATTGTACCATAACTCAGCCCTCAACAGAAATTTATACCACGTCCGCGGATGAGAAGACACAAAACAACGAAGGTAAGACTCCAAACATCTATTCAAAACCTTCGTTTGTCCATCTGTTTGAGGGTGGAAAGTCGTACTAAACTTCAGTTGCGTACCTGACAGTTTAAACAACTCTTTCCAAAACTGGCTCAAGAACACACGGTCTCTATCCGACACCATAGACCGCGGAAATCCATGCAACTTAACCACCTCAACCACAAACTTAGCAGCCACGTCAACAACAGTAAAAGGATGCTTCAAACCCACAAAATGTGCATACTTGCTTAGACGATCCACCACCACTAAGACCACATTATACCCTTGAGAAGTGGGTAGTCCTTCCACAAAATCCAGAGATATATCATCCCTTACCAACGCCAAAATAGGTAAAGGTTGCAGCAGCCCAGCCAGAGACAAGGTAGAGTACTTGTGACGCTGACATACTTCACACTCTGCCACATATTGTTGCACTGTTTTGAACAACCCTTCCCAATGAAAAGCCAATTGTACCCTCTTCACAGTCTTGAGCACGCTTGAATGACCCCCCATTTTACTATCATGACACTCTTGGAGAATAGTCATAATAAATTTAGAAGACTTAGGAATCACCAGCCTTTGTTTGTACCACAAACGTCCCTCCACCACCTGATACTTCCCAACTCCCAAAGCACCAGATAAACATTGCTGAACCAAGGCCTGAATATCAGAATCTTCATCAACTTCCTTGAAAATATCTTGTAGCTGTATTGAACAAGGAATTGTTAATGCCATCAAACACTCTTGCGTCTCAGGCCTAGTCAAACCCTCAATCCTAGACAGCCCATCCACCACTGTATTCTCAACACCAGGTTTATAAAAAATATCAAAATCAAAACCCACCAGCTTGGTTAACCATTATTGATATTATAAACTCACTTCCTTCTGCTCCAACAGAAACTTAAGGCTTTTCTGATCTGTATGGACATCAAATTTCCTTCCCACCAAGTAGTGTTTCCACTTCTGAACCGCCATCACAATAGCCATTAACTCTCTCTCATACGCAGGCTTCAATTGTTCTCTTGGTGTTAAACCATGACTAAAAAATGCAATAGGCTGCTTGTCTTGCATCAACACTGCTCCCAAGCCAAAACCAGATGCATCAGATTCAATAACAAACCTCTTGTTAAAATCTGGTAAAGCCAAAACAGGTGTTGTAACCATAGATGTCTTCAACAACTCAAAAGCTTCCGTAGCAGCACTATACCACAAAAATTGATCCTTCTTCAGTAACTCAGTCAATGGTCTAGCCAAAGTACCATATCCCTTAATGAATCTCCTGTAATACCCAGTAAGACCCAAAAATCCCCTGAGCTGTTTAATATTCCTCGGCTGTGGCCATTGTTTCATCGTTGTTGTTTTGGTATTGTCTGTAGCTACACCATCTTTGCTAATAATGTGCCCCAAATACTCCACCTTAGACAAACCAAAAGAACATTTCTTCTGATTAGCAAACAAATTTTGCTCCTCAAAAACAGCCAAAACATCATCCATAGATTTGCTATACACCAAGACATCATCAAAAAACACCAACACAAACCTCCTCAAGAAAGGCTTAAACACTTTGTTCATCAAAGCCTGAAACGTAGCAGGTGCATTAGTAAGTCCAAATGGCATCACCAAAAACTCATAATGTCCCTCTAAGGTACGGAAAGCTGTCTTCTGAACATCTGTTTCCTTCATTCGTATTTGATGATAACCAAAACGTAAATCATGCTTAGAAAACACATAAGCCCCATGTAACTCATCCAACAATTGATCAATGACTGGAATAGGGTACTTATCTGGAACCGTAGCCTTGTTAAGGGCTCTGTAATCAATTCAAAATCTCCAAGTAGCATCTTTCTTCTTGACCAATAACACAGGACTAGAAAAAGGGCTATTGCTAGGTCTAATAATTCCAGAATCTAGCATCTCCTGAACCATCTTCTCCATCACTTCTTTGCTAGCATGAGGGTATCTGTAGGGTCTAACTGAAATAGCATTTACCCCAGGATACAGATTAATAGCATGTTCCTGTCCACGTATAGGAGGTAATCCTTGTGGCAGCTCAAACACCAATGGAAACTTAGCCAACACATCAGCAATGACACCTATTGCTACGCCAAACTCTCCTTGCTGATGTAAATTCTGTGGTAGTCTCTCCAATGTATTGCATCTCACCACGCCATTCTGTTGGAAATTCAAGAAGGATAATTTTGCTGGATGTAACTCTGGATCTCCACACAAAGTGATCAGTTTGCCTTCATGGATAAAAGACATTTCTTGCATCTTCCAATCCACTTCATATTTTCCCAATGTCTCCAACCATTGCACGCCTAAAATCACATCCACATTGCCCAGTTCCAAAGTAATAAAATATGATGTGAAACTCACGGAAGATAGTTGGAACTGAACCCCTTCACATACACCAATACCCTTCACAGATGCACCATTTCCCAGCAATATATCAAAGTTTCTTGAAGTGTTAATTGGAAATTTAGCTCTCTCCACCACCCCAGGGTCAATAAAATTATGAGACGCACCAATATCAATCATCACTACCACCTTAGTTCTGCCCACAAACCCCGTTAACTTGGTAGTCTTAGGAGATTGAATTCCCAACAAAGAATTCAAAGACAACCTCATCACCTCTTGTAAACTTGGTGTTTTCTCAACATTCTCCACATCCCACTCTGGATGTTCTTCATAATCATCCATGACCTCCATCCCAATGCCATGAATCACAGTCATAATTCTTAGTTTTTTAAAAGGACAAGGGTGATCCTTAAACCACTTTCCTTTACACTTGAAACAGATCTTGTTTCTTCTCATTTCATCCAACTTTGCATCAGTGTACTGTTGTCGTGGTCTCAGTTCTTGTGTCCCCGGCAAAGCCGAGCCACCTACTCTGCCCTTAGCTTGATTTACTCCTCCACTCTCTATAAGCTTCTTCTCATTGTTCTGAAAATTTCTCTGGGAATTGTAGTGAGAAGATGTCCGTAAAGGCAGAAAAGAGGATCTATTACTCTTGGAATCAACACGTGAGACCTCACTCATGGCTTTGTAGAAAAAACTTGACTCCATACGCATCACAGTAGCAATATGCTCTCTTAACCCTGTAGGTTCCTTCATGCGTATCACCTCTTTCATTTCCTGTTTCAAGCCATTATAGAAGATGTCAATAAGGTTCTGATTATCCAAGCCCAGCACTTGCGCCGATAAATCTTCAAACTCACTGACGAAATCAGCCACAGAACATGTTTGCTTGATAGCAAACAACCTCTTCCCAGGTTCATCCTCAATAGATTCACAAAATCTCTTGATCAATCTTTGTTTGAAATCTCGCCAGCCTAAAAACTCTCCCCGATTTAGCTCCCAGCTAAACCACTTCATAACCGTACCCGATAGACTCAGAGCCACCATTCATACGATTCGGAATATCTCCCAATCCGAAAAAATCTCTCAACCAAAACAATCCATTCATACGCCTTTTCACCATCAAACATCGGCATATCAATCTTCTTCAGCATCTTCTCTCTACTCGCGAAGTAGAATAGATCATATCTAGGTTTAATAATGGACCCAAACCTTTCCTCGCCACCAGATCTGGACATCGTCATCGGTTGCTGCGAAGAAGATGACTCATCCCGTCCTTTCCCTTTCGTCTCTTCACCGAACAGCCTCTCCTTCATCTGTAACATCGTCGTCTCTATCATCGAGAGCTGGCTCTTCACCTCCGCTTGCTCCGATGAGATCCGATTCACTGCAATGTACATATATTTCAGCTGATTCAACGGCAGATCTGCTTCATGATAATCTTCGTTCTCCATCACGCTTCTCTCCGGTGACACGAAACTAGGGTGATCAGAAGCATACATCGCGTTGCATCCGTTCCCTTTTCACCGCACCAATGATAGATTTAAGATATCTGAAAAACTCTTAACTCACTTGTAAAGACTGAATCTGAAAGTTTTATTCAATAGAAAGAAAGATATGAACAATATTTGAATGAAGAGAACGATATGAACTTAGCAAGGATTCAATAGTTACTCAACAAACCGGATCTCTGCACGATCCTATTCACAGTTCATATCACTGCTTTCTACAAATCAGATCCAACATAAAAGAAATGAAAAAGCAACAAGTCTCTTTTATTAAAGCCTTCATCGAAACCTCTCTCTGTAAAAGAGTCTTCTCCTTATTATTCTTTCTCCACTGCCACATCATCATACTAGCCGACTCCACTCTTCCTTCCTTGTCTTCTACGGTAATAAGCTTGCCAAGGCTTATCAGAAAAGCAAATTGCAAAAGTACTAAAGTACTAAACGAGATAGAATGGCGAGTAGTTAAGTGTCTCGCCTTACACTAAGGACAAAATAACAACTAAAGTACTTGATGTAAGTATTTAACTTGCCTCGTTAAAACCTTAGTGATAGGAAAACCCAAGGTGGGACAAAACCTTCTCAACTAAAGACAAAAGAGTGCAGAATTAATCATTTAGTTCTTTAGTATGTTACCTTGCCTTCTTCGGTTGCTTGGAAGAGGTTGTAGACGTCCTGAGCTGTGGCTCCTCCTGGTGCTTCTTCGTTGAGCATCGTCTTGATTTCTCTTGCTAACTCCATTGCCTTGGCACGTGTGATTCTTCCCTCAGGTATGCTCGACATCTTCTCGACTTTTGGTGGTCGGGTGCTCGGTGTTTTCTCGGTATCGAGTGGTCGGGTGCTCGGTAACGTGTTGTCCTCGACTTCCTCGTCCGATGACTCGGTCACGATCGTATCTTCCTCCCCCACTTGAAAAGGATTTGACCTCAAATCCGAATCTGCAACAAAACGAGATAAGTCAGAGACATTAAAAGAGTATGAAATTGTATACTTCCCTTGTAGATCAATATTGTAGGCGTTGTCGTTGATCCATTTCAGAATTTGAAGAGGCCATCTACTCTTGGCATCAACTTGGACTTCCTTTCGGATGGGAACCTCTCATTTCTTAGATGAATCCAAACCAGGTCACCTTCTTCAAAGATGACTTCCTTATGCCCCTTGTTGGCTTTCTTGGCGTACAATCTGGTCTTATGCTCAATGTTCATCCGGGCTTTCTAATGGATCTTCCTCACTTTCTCGGCTTTCTTCTTGCCATCTAAGCTGCATCTTTTACTCAAAGGCAAAGCAATAAAATCTAATGGTGAAGACGGGTTAAATCAATAAACAAGTTCAAAGGGACGAACCAAAGTAGTTGAGTGTTGAGAGTGATTGTAAGCAAACTCAACTTGGGGTAGACAATCCTCCCACGACTTGAGGTTGCTTCTTACCATCGTCCTTAGCAATGTTCTCAAGGACCTGTTGACTACTTTGGTCTGTCCATAAGTTTATGGGTGACAAGTGGTGGAAAAGGTCAGCTTGGTCCCTAGCTTAGCCCACAAGGGTCTCCAAAAGTGGCTAAGAAACTTCGTATCCCTGTCAGACACAATAACAAGCGACATACCATGCAACCTAACAACTTCTCTAAAGAATATGTTAGCAACATTAACAACATCATCGGTCTTATGAAAAGCAATAAAGTGAGCCATTTTTGATAATATATCAACAACCACAAATATCGAATCTCTACAAGCCCTAGTCCAAGGCAATCCTATCACAAATTCCATGGATATATCTGTCCAAGGGTGTTCAGGGATGGGTAAAGGGAGATACAAACCGTGAGGCTGAACCTTAATCTTAGCTTGCTTGCATGTGGCACATCTAGAATATATTTTCTCAAAGTCCTTTCTCATGCCCGACCAATAGAAGTGTTGTTGTAGACTGTTGAGAGTCTTGGTAACTCCAGAATGTCCGGCAAGGCCAACTCCATGTGATTCACTGACTAACAACTCTCTAACAGAAACATTAGGCGCACAAAACTTATGGTGATAAAAGAGATATCTATCATGCCTATAGTATCCATCACAAGAGAATTTCAAACACTTCTTATATGCTTCACTAAACTCACTATCAGTCTCATATAAGTCTTTCAACATTTCAAATCCAATGAGTTTAGATGAAAAAGTACTAAGAAGAGCATACCTCTGGGACAATTCATCAGCGACTACATTGTCCTTACCTTTCTTACACTTTATGTCACATGGGAAGGTCTCAATGAACTCTATCCAACGTCTATGTCTCTTGTTCAGCTTCTTTTTGCTCTTTAGGTGCTTCAAGGACTCATGATCAGTGTGTATCACGAACTCCTTGGGCCACAAGTAGTGCTACCATGTCTGTAGAGCCCTTACCAACGCATAAAACTCCTTGTTATAGGTTGGATAGTTGATTGTTGAGCATCCTAGCTTCTCACTGAAGTACGCAATTGGTTTATTGTCCTGCATCAACACAGTTCCAATGCCTACACCAGACGCGTCACATTCAATCTCAAAGGTTTTAAGAAAATAAGATAAAGCAAGTAAAGGGGGATAGATCAACTTCTCTTTAAGAGCCTGAAAGGCCTGTACTTGGACGTCTCCCCACTTGAATCCTACTTCCTTCTTGATTAATTACTTCGGTGAGTGGTGCGACTATGGTGCTAAAATCCTTGACAAACTGCTGATAGAATCCCGCCAATCCGTGGAAGCTCCTTACACCTACACTCTTAGGACTCAGCCAATCTTTGATAGCCTTGATCTTGTCCTCATCAACCTGGACACCATCTGCACTTACAACAAAACCTAGGAAAACAATCTGGTTAGTGCAGAAAGTACACTTGTCCATGTTAGCAAATAGACGTTCCTTCCTAAGCACTTCTAACACCGTGTGGATGTGTGTGAGATGTTCCTCCATGTCCTTGCTATAGATCATTACGTCGTCGAAGTAAACAACCACAAAGACACCTATAAAAGATCTCAACACATCATTCATTAGCCTCATAAAAGTGCTAGGCGCATTAGTCAAACCGAACAGCATTACAAGCCACTCATACAAGCCTTGTTTGGTTTTAAAGGTTGTCTTCCATTCATCACCTTCCTTCATCCTAGTTTGATGATAACCACTCTTAAAATAAATCTTAGAGACCACGTTAGAACCACACAATTCATCTAACATATCATCTAATCTTGGAATAGGGTAGCGATACTTCACCGTGATGTTGTTGATGGCTCGACAATCAAAACACATACGCCATGTTCCATCTTTCTTAGGTACTAGCAACACCGGCACATCACAAGGACTCATACTATCTCGGATGTGTTCTTTCTTCATCAACTCCTCTACTTGGCATTGTAGCTCTTTAGTCTCAACCAGATTGGTGCGATAAGCGGGTCGGTTAGGTAGAGCAACGCCTGGTACAAGGTCTATCTGATGCTCATTGCCTCGGATAGGTGGCAGTCCTGGCGTCACCTCCTCGGGAATACGTCTCTAAAATCATGCAAAAGCTTATACATACCACTAGGAAGCTCTTGTGCAAAATCAGTTAGACTAACAAGAGTTTCCCTATAGATAAACATTAGAATAGACAATTTAGAGTTTAAGTCTTTGAACACTTCACTAGAGTATGTGGAGGTTGGTGCTTGGCGGTATCTATTTTTCTTTCTTACCCTTTAGCTTGATGTAAAGCGGGTCTTGGTAGATCTCTCTAGGTGTGAGAGGAAGGAGGGTGATTCTGCGTCCTTTGAACTCAAAGGAATGCTTGTTGGTGTAACCATCATGGAGGACCTACCCAACAGAATGTGGCTTGATCCCATTGGAAATACGTCACTGAGTATGTCAAGACTTGTCTTGTACTAATCATGCCATACATGAGACTACCCACATCATTGTAATACGGAACAACTTTTGAATCCTCCATACCAAAGTCTTCAATACCTTCTTCATGTAATGACCCTGAGATAGTGTCACAATCCCTTGTCGTTTATCTATAATAATGTCAATTCCCAAAATTCTCCTTGTTGCACATAAATCTTTCATTTCAAAACGTGTATTGAGCTGACCCTTCAAAACCTCAATGAGCTTCATATTCTTGCAAGCTACCAACATATCATCCACATACAAGAGCAAATATATATGTAGTTCCCATTAGATTGCTTTATTTACACACATTAATTCTTCTTGATTATGATAAACCCTATCTCCCACATAAAAGTGTTGAACTTCTGGTTCCACTGTCTTGGACTCTATTTTAGTCCATACAAACACTTTCTCAGCAGACATACATGATCTTCTTTTTCTTTTATCACATACCCTTCTGGCTGATGCATATAAATCTCTTCTTCAAGCTCACTGTGGAGAAAAGTTTTATTGACATCTAGCTGCTCCAACTCTAAGTCTTCTTGAGCAACAATGGACATTAAGTACCTTATAGAAACATTCTTGATAATTGGGGCAAAGATCTCATTATAGTCCAACCCTTCTGTTTGAGATAAGCCCTTTGCTACAAGCCTATCTTTATATCTTGGATCTTCTACTTTAGGTATCCCAACCTTTAGCTTGAATATCCATTTGCATCCAATGGTTTTCCTACCTTTAGGCCTCTTGACTATGTCCCAAGTGTGACTTCTGTCTAAAGAATCCATCTCTTCATTTGTAGCTGATCCCCATAATTTTGAGTTTGGATCTCTCATTGCCTCTTGAAAGCTCCTAGGTTTCTTAAATTCATATTCTTCAGACACTAATAATGCAAAGCTTGCAAATTCTTCTTCATCATACCTTACCGGTGGTTTAGGCTGTTTCCTATCCTTGTCTCTGACCAACTGGTAACTGAGTTGTCCAGTCATCTGATCCATTTGCTCTTTCTCTTCAGTATCAGACATAACTGACTCTTCTGTTAAGTCCACTCTGAGTGTTTGATGAATCTGTTTATCTTATGACTTGATTCTGAGAATGTCCACTTGAGCTCATAACCCCTTCTTTGTTAATGTCGGCACACGAAAACTCCATGTCCTCTTTCCTTGTTTCCATAACCGTACCAGCCAGATCTTTGTAGCTTTCAGATTCATTGAAAGTAACATTCCTGCTGATGATTGCTTTCTTGTCTTCAATGTTCCAAATTTTGTAACCCTTTATTCCTTGAGGATAACCAATAAAGATGCCTTTCCTTGCTCTTGGTAGCAGCTTCCCATCATCAGAGTGATAATAACATACATACCCAAACTTTCTTAGATGGTTGTATGCGAGAGTTGATTTAGACAACAATTCTTTAGGTATCTCCCAGTCCAGCGCCAATAATGGCGTTGTGTTTATTAAGTAGACACACGTGTTTATAACTTCTGCCCAAAACACCTTTGGTAGAACAAATTCACTTAGTAAACTCCTCACCTTTTCAAGTATATTCTATCTACTACCCCATGTTGTTAAGGCTTGTAAGGAATGGTCTTGTGTCTAGCTATTCCATTCTTAGCACATAACTCATCATACCCCTAACTGCATAACTCTAAGTCGTTGTTTGTTTTGAGCTTCTTCACTGTTTGAACTGACTAATTCTCTGCTAACAATTTCCACTCCTTGAACTTATCTAGAGCTTGAGCTTTTGTCTTTAGAAAGAAATATATTACCTTCCTTGAGTAATCGTCTATTATTGACATAAAATAGTGACACTTTCCTAGGGATTGTGGAACTGTTTGTGCACCCCATAAGTCAGCATGGACATAGTCAAAAAAGTTATGACTAGTATGCTTGCATGAGGAGAAGCTCACCTTGTGAGCTTTACCAAAAATGCAGTTTTCACATAATTCAATACTTGACACCTTTTTGATGTCCAAACACCCTTTCTTTACCAAAGATGTTAAACCCTTCTTACTCACATGAGCAAGCTTGTTGTGCCAAAGCTCTGTTTCATCCTTAGATGCAACAACATTTTCCTCCCCTGTGCAGTTGCCTCCTTCAAGGAAATACATCTTTCCACGTCTCTTTGCCTTGAGCAATGTCTTGTAACCTTTATTTACCTTCAATAACTCATTCTTAGATTCAAGCTTGCATCCACCACATTCAAAAGTTCCCAATGAGAGTAAGTTTCTTGAGAATTCAGGTACATATCTCACATCATGAATGTCCACCAAGGCCCCCTCTGATGTCTTAACCCGTATTGTATCGATTCCTTTGACCATTGAGATGCTTTCATTTGCCATTCTCGCTGATCCTGCTTCAAATTCCTTCATATTTGTGAACCAATCTTTACGCGGAGTCATGTGATAAGTTCAAGCTGAGTCTAATATCCAGATCTCATTGAAGCCATAAACCTCGGTGATGTTTGCTTCCATTACTTCCAGAGACTCCACAAATCTCACACCTGAAATGGTTGATGCTTATGCCATGTCTTGAGTTTGTTCTTTCTGTTTGAACTGTCACTTGATAACTTGCATATTTTACATATTTTACCTTAGTTTATGCATTAGAATTAACTCATTTAGGCTGCATTTAGTATCATATAGGTTGCATTTTGGTTCGTTTCATGTATTTCAGGTTTCAGAGCGTTAAAACGGCAAAAGACGAAAAATTCAAGCAGAAAAAGAAGTGGAAACAGTTGCATCGGCCTGTTGTATCGGTTTGCTATGACCGATATAGAAGAATTTCTTTTGCCGAGAGTTGTATCGATTTGTCGTATCGGTCACACCTGGTCGATACAAGCTAAGGAGAACCTGAAGACATCGTATCGACATGATGTACCGTTTTGGAGTGGCCGGTACAGAGGAAAAGAGGAAGAAACACTTATATCGACTTGTGGTATCGGCTTGGCCTGGCGGATACGAAGGAAACGAAGCCGAAGCAAGGCTACCGACCAGCACGTATCGACCAGCACGTATCGACCAGCCTGTATTGTGTTGTAAAAAGAAAAATCAATTCCTAAACCAAAGTGGTTTTTCTTTGGTTTAATAATATATTAGGGTTTTGTTATGTTTTTGACATTCTTCTATCTTTGTTTTAGTTTTGGGTTTTTCCAACGTTGGTTTTTCTAAGCTTTTGACATTGGAGATTTTGGGTGTTTTTGCTACTTGGCCACCTTTTGTAATCTTCATCATCAATAAGATTTTCTTGAACCCTTATTCTTTTGCCCTTGTTTATGTTTATGTTTTCTTTGAATTTAATTGTTTTGAATTTCAATATGCTTAGTGAGTAGTTTCAAATAGACAATTGGGTTAAGGGTAGAAAGGGGTTGATTGAATCTAAGATTGATAATTGTCTAGAACTTAATAGATCATAAAACTTTAGTCTTAGGTAACAAACTTAAAGCCTTAATCGGGTTGGTCATTCGATTATTGAACCTAGGAAACTTTATGAATCGAGAGATTATAAAGGTTCCTGAACAATTACCTTAGAACTAAGCCTAACTTAACCGAGAGATCTGTGTTAATAAGCTTAGTGGTTACAATTGATTTGTCCTTAAGGTTTCTCACCAATTAAACTATCCAAGATATTGTTTTAGTTTAATTGTTGAGAAAATGATCATTGCCACGAGAGTGGATTGATCTAAAATCGTTTTCAAAACCTTAAAGTTATTTCTGTAAAAGACAATTTGAAATCTGAAAGTTTAATCACCCTTTAAAATTCCTTAACCTGATTGTTTAGCTTTTAATTAATCTTTTAAAACTCCTAATTCGCGTTTTTGTAGTGTTTAATTTTCAGTTACAAAATCTCACAAACAACAACCTTTTGATCACGCTTAAACTGAGTTCGTTTCGCATAAATTCAAGTACATTGTTTGCTCCTGATTTGGTTTGACATCTTAAATACTACAATAAGATATTAGATTTAACGGGGTAAAATCTCGTTTATCAAATTGGCGCCGTTGCCGATTCAGGAATTCGAACAATTATTAGAATTTTGAAACTACTTGGGATTAAGTTTCAGTTCTTGTTACTAATTTGTTTTCTTTTCTTGTGATTTTCGATTTGTTAGGTGTATGCAAAGAAGAAGTCACCGACAAAGTGACAGCTTGCTCTTCTTCGCGGACATCAAAGCACACGAAAGAGCTATCTCACGAGAAAGAAGATCCAACCATCACTCCGACTCATCTACATCAGAAACTTCGGGTTCAGATTCAGAGTTAGAGATGGGTGATGCAAACAACGCGCCTAACGTTGCGCGCACAATTGGAACAGCCGATGTGCCTTCTAACATCACTAACCGTAGTGGCATCATACCACTAGCCATCGCCAACAACAACTTCGAGATCAAATCTAGTCTCATCAATATGGTGTCCAGCAACAAGTTCTATGGGCTGCCTAGTGAAGACCCCATTGACCATCTTCACCAATTTTACATGCTATGCGACACGGTGAAGATCAATGGTGTCAATGAGGACATGTTTAAGCTGCATTTGTTCCCCTTCTCGATCGGGGACAAAGCACACATATGGCAGAAGAATCTTGTGAAAGACACCATACAGACTTGGGACGCGTGTAAGAAGGCTTTTCTAACAAAGTTCTTCTCGGTGGTTAGGACATCAAAGCTAAGAAACGAGATCTCGGCTTTCGCTCAGAAAGACCAAAAAACGTTCAGCGAGTCTTGGGAAAGATTCAAGAGTTAAACGGTCAGATGCCCACACCACAGATTCACGGGAGAGAGCTTACTTAGCACGTTCTACCGCGGTCTAAAGCCGAAGTTTAGGATGCTTCTCGATTCAGCTAGCCAAGGAAATTTCCTTGGGAAGACGGAAGCCGATGGACAGCTTTTGGTGGAGAACTATGCCCTAAGAGATAGCAACTACGGGGAAGATTATGATCGCACCATCTGGACAAGCTACTAATGTCTCAACAAGTGGGGATTAACTACGTTGGAAGCGGAGATGAGCAATTGCCCCCAATCGAGGGAAATCAGGAAGAAATAAACTACATGGGAAATCAGAACGGTTGGCGTTTTAACAACTATTCTCAACACCCAAACCTCTCCTACCGCAACAACAACGTAGCCAACCCCCAAGACCAGGTCTATCCCCATGCGCAACAAGGAGGTTACCAAGGTAAACCTCAATACAACCAAGGCGGATACGCACCGAGACCACCACCTAATCGTCCTCCGGGTTACAACAACCACCCTGGTGCTCAAGGAGTGGCTGCATCACCAGCTCCCCAAGGTGATCAAACCACTCAGCTGCTAAAACAGATTCTAGACGGTCAAACCCGAAGTCAATTGGAGTTCAACACGTTCAAGAAAGAAATTCACGCAAAGGTTGACAACTCCTACAATGATCTCAACACCAAGTTTGAATCAATGAGCTCGCACTTAAAAGCGCTGGACAATCAAGTGGGACAAATCACATCTTCCTCCAAGCGACCGATGGGTCAACTCCCAGGGAAACCAGAAGCCAACCCGAAAGAGTATGTCAACGCTCTACATCTTCGTAGTGGCCGACAATTACCCTCTGGGGATCGCATCGAGGACAATGCGGATCAGGTCGGGGAGGTGGAATAGTACCACGAGTCATGAACCACGCTCTTAGATGACGAAAATACCGCAGGCGGCAACGAGGAAGATACAGGACACTCGTATCGGCCAGGCGTATCGGCCACATCTGGTCGATATCGACCACCTATATCGGCCAGGAACAAGGCCGATACGAGCGAGAAGGAGACATGGGACTCGTATCGACCTGGAGTATCGGGTTTAGACAACCGATATCGACCACCTGTATCGGCCAAGGACAAGGCCGATACATAGGAAAAAGCCGCAAAATCGAAAAAGCCGGCCTACGTTACGTCTCCTTACGTGCCTAAGCTGCCTTTTCCGGGTCGAGCCAAGAAACAAATTTTGGAGAAGTACAAAGCGCAGTTCGAAAAGCAGATGAAAGAAGTTCAAATTGATATGCCTCTTGTCGACGCCTTTAAACTCGTCCCTCACTATAGCAAGTTTCTAAAGGGTGCGATCAAGAACAAGTTTCAGGACTTCGACGATACAGTGGTCCTTTCGCACGAGTGTAGCGCAATCATCCAACGAAACTGCCCTAAAAAGCTAAGTGATCCGGGGAGTTTCACCATACCATGTGCCATCGGCCCCTTGGTTTTCGAGGGATGCTTGTGTGATCTAAAAGCCAGCGCTAGTCTTATGCCGCTGTCTATTGCCCAGAGACTTGGGTTCTCGTCCTTCAAGCCAACTAGGATCTCCCTAGTGCTCACCGATAGGTCGGTAAGGATACCCGCGGGTGTGTTAGAAGACATCCCGGTCAAGCTAGGAAACGATTTCATTCCTACGGACTTCATTGTCTTGGCGATGGATGAAGAACCTAAGGACCCTCTTATCCTAGGTAGGTCGTTCTTAGCCACTGCCGGAGCCATCATAGACGTGAAAAAAGGTAAGATCGATCTGCATCTTGGAGAAGATCTAGTCCAAAGGTACGACATCAACGATACGATCAAGAAACCGACCATTGATGGGCAGATATTCTACATCGACTTGATGGATGAACTCGCGGATGAGTTCTTGGAGGAGCTAGCAGCGGAAGACGAACTCCAGCTTGCCATGACTACCTTAGAAGAAGGAGGCAGAACATCGAGAGAAGATGTGATGGCAATCCAGAAAAGAATCGACTCCTATCCTATCGACGCGGAAGCCGAGTTTCTTGACCTACCCGAAGCAGTTCTATGCGAGGCCAAGGCGATGACAACGGAAAGCGATGCTAGCAATGGTAAGTCTAGCGATGACGACGATTAGAACGAACTCAAGGCGCCAAAGGTAGAGCTAAAACCCTTTCCCAACGGGCTAAGGTACGTTTTCTTGGGGCCTAACTCCACCTACCCGATAATCATCAACGCCTCGCTTAGCGACGATGAGATTAAAAATTTAACTCATGAGCTTAAAAAATTCAGGAAGGCCATAGGTTATTCTCTAGATGATATCAAAGGGATATCACCCTCTTTGTGCATGCACCGTATACATCTAGAGAACGAATCTATGTCCTCAATAGAACACCAACGTCGGCTGAACCCAAACCTGAAAGAAGTGGTTAAGAAAGAGATAATCAAGCTATTGGATGCGGGGATTATTTTCCCAATATCCGATAGCAATTGGATCTCTCCCGTTCATGTAGTTCCAAAAAAGGGTGGAATTACCGTGGTTAAAAACGATAAAAACGAATTAATCCCAACTAGAACAATCACGGGTCATAGAGTTTGCATCGATTATCGAAAGCTAATTGCTGCAACTCGAAAAGACTATTTCCCCTTGCCCTTCATTGACCAAATGCTTGAACGCTTAGCCAACCATCCATACTATTGTTTCCTCGATGGGTATTCCGGATTCTTCCAAATACCCATCCACCCCCAAGACCAAGAGAAAACAACCTTTACATGTCCCTATGGTACATTTGCTTATCGTAGAATGCCTTTTGGGTTGTGTAATGCACCCGCGACATTCCAACGATGCATGATGTCCATATTTTCTGATTTAATCGAAAACATTGTTGAGGTTTTTATGGATGATTTTTTAGTCTATGGTTCTTCGTTTGCCTCGTGTTTGTCTAATCTTTGCAGGGTGCTTAAAAGGTGCGAGGAATGCCACTTGGTCCTGAATTGGGAGAAGTGCCACTTCATGGTTAGAGATGGTATTGTTTTGGGTCATCGGATTTCAGAAAAGGGTATTGAGGTTGATAGAGCAAAGATCGACGTTATGGCCAACCTTGGAGCTCCAAATTCGGTAAAGAGCATAAGGAGTTTTCTCGGTCACGCGGGTTTCTACAGGAGGTTCATCAAAGACTTCTCAAAGATAGCTAGACCGCTCACGAGATTGCTATGCAAAGACGTCGATTTTGTGTTCGACGAGGAATGTCTACACGCCTTCCACAAGATCAAACAAGAGTTGATAAGCGCTCCCATAGTGCAGCCACCGGATTGGGATCTGCCTTTTGAGATCATGTGCGATGCTAGTGAATACGTCGTTGGCGCGGTGTTGGGACAAAGGAAGGAAAAGAAGCTCCACGTTATTTACTACGCTAGTAAGACGATGGACGAGGCTCAATCAAAAAATGCAACCACAGAAAAAGAACTTCTAGCCGTCGTGTTCGCTTTCGAGAAGTTTAGGTCATACTTGGTTGGCTCAAAGGTGATAGTCTACACCGATCACGCATGATTGAGACATTTGCTTGCAAAGAAAGATGCGAAACTGCGGCTGCTACGGTGGATTTTGCTACTCCAAGAATTTGATTTTGAGATCAAAGATAAGAAGGGCATCGAGAATGGAGTCGCGGATCACTTGTCGCGGCTGCGCGTAGATGATCTACTGCCCATCGACGACTCGTTCCCCGAGGAGCAGCTAATGACGATCATGATACAGAAATCTCGGGGAGAGCAAGAGCACGAGATTGAGGAGCTCTTTGCTATCGAGAAGGAGCCGTGGTACGAAGATATTGTGAACTACTTGGTCACGGGAGAGGAGCCGCACCACTTGGAGCGTCATCAAAAGAAGAAGTTCTTCCACGACTTGAAACGGTTCTATTGGGACGAACCTTACCTCTACACCTTGTGCAAAGATGGATTATATAGGAGATGTGTAGCGGATGAAGAGGTAAACGGCATACTCACTCATTGCCACGGTTCAGCCTATGGAGGACATTTCGCGAGTTTTAAGACGGTCTCCAAAGTGCTACAAGCTGCTTTTTGGTGGCCCACGATGTTTAAGGATGCTCACGAGTTCGTTCAACGTTGCGATCCTTGTCAAAGGAAAGGCAACATAAGCAAGCGGAACGAGATGCCACAAAACCCGATCATGGAAGTTGAGATCTTTGACGTGTGGGGTATAGACTTCATGGGACCTTTCCCATCATCGTACGACAAGAAGTACATCCTCGTGGCAGTAGACTATGTCTCCAAGTGGGTAGAGGCTGTAGCGTGCACGACGAGCGACTCAAAAGCCGTTGTTAGTCTTTTCAAGACGATAATCTTCCCTCGATTTGGAGTTCTCCGGGTTGTTATTAGTGACGGAGGATCCCACTTCATTAACAAGATCTTCGAGAGCCTCCTCAAGAAACACGACGTCAAGCACAAGGTCGCAACACCCTACCACCCACAAACCAGCGTCCAAGTAGAGGTGTCTAACCGACAAATCAAGGCGATTCTCTAGAAGACGGTCGGTGTAACGAGGAAGGATTGGTCCGTTAAACTCGCCGACGCTCTTTGGGCGTACAGGATAGCGTTTAAAACGCCATTAGGGACAACGCCCTTCAACTTGCTGTATGGTAAAGCTTGCCACATCCCGGTAGAGATCGAGTACAAAGCCAACTGGGCAATTAAGCTTCTCAACTTTGACCTGAAAACGGCGAAAGAGAAGAGGGAGTTTCAACTCAAGGAATTGGACGAAATACGCCAACACGCCTATGAGAGCTCGAGGATCTACAAAGAGCGAACCAAAGCCTTCCACGACAAGAAGATCATCAAGAAGGAGTTCAAGGTGAACGAATTGGTGCTGCTATTCAACTCACGGCTCAAAATATTCCCAGGAAAGCTGAAATCCCGTTGGTCCGGCCCTTTTAAGATCAAGGAGGTGAGACCACTCGGAGTTGTGGTTCTTTGGGACAAGCACGGAGGGGAGTTTGTAGTAAACGGTCAAAGACTCAAACCGTACTTTGCAAACGAAGCTGCCACCGGAGGAGACTCATTGTCTCTTTCGGATCCCAACGTCGCTTAAACAAAGGGGTAAAGTCAAGCTAAGTGACTATAAACAAGCTCACTTGGGAGGAAGTCCCATGTCTATCCATGTACATAAACTTATTTTTTTATTTAGCATTTTCATATTCATAGTTCTAATCATTTTCTTTGGTTACTTAGTAGTGTTTTTCAGGTCAGAAACAAGGAAAAAGAACCCAGGAGGTCCATACCGGTCAGCCATATCAGCTTGCTGTGACCGGTATGCGACGAAAAAGTCCATGATACGACCCGTATCGACGAGCTGTATCGGTCTGCTGGGACCGATACAAAGGGAAAAAAGCGAAAAAGATTTCGTATCGGGATGTCGTACCGGTCTGTTGGGACCGGTACACGATCAACGAAGCTATCGAGGCTCGTATCGGTATGACGTATCGGTCTGCTGGGACCGATACGAGGCGACTGGACAAGGAGACATTCGCATCGGGATGTCGTACCGGTCTGCTAGGACCGGTACACGGAGAACAAGGCGATATCGACATGTTGTATCGGTTTATTGAAACCGATACAAGGAAGAAAAACCCGACAACGTCAACACACCGATACAGAGAAACCGGATTTGTATCATACCGGCTTGTCTGTATCGGTCAGGTAACCGATACACTTGAAATTTTCCTTTAATTTTTCTCGTTATCGGCCATATTTAATGAAAAAACTAGGGTTTATTTCACTATCACCTTAAACGATATCGCCCCCCTTCTTGTTCCTCCATTGATATAGATTTTAAAACCTTGATTTCTCTCTTGTTTGTTGACGAAATCAACTGATTTTTGGTTCATTCTCCTTGTCTCTTCATTGTCTTTCAGGTCATACCAACCATCTAGCCATTCCAAGTCTTCTCAAAAATTGCCCAAATTCCTCACAAGCCAACAATGGGTCCAAAGAGAGCATCAAGGGCTGAAAAAGGGAAAGGCAAAGCAACCAATGATGAACCACCAAGAAGGAGAACGAGATCAGGTTCAGTGGTAATAAGGGAACCCACCGATGAGGTTCCAAGGGAAGAACAAAGGGAGGAACAGAGGGAAGAGCCGCGAAAGAGCAAGTCGCGAAAGAGCAATGCGAGGAAGAGGCGTGATGAACCCGCAGTCGTGGAAGAACAAGAGTACGAGTATGTACTCGAGTCCGAGCCCGAGGAGGAGTTGGCACCGACTCCACGCAGATTCACGTTCCCACCGAGGACAAGCGAAACGCCTCTCGAGCGCGATCCGAAGAAGCAACCGTCGCCCCGAGAACTCTACGATGCGCTAATGGAGATAACATTCGTCCCATCGCGCTTCCTGGATCCGGATACACTCAAGAAATTGGGTATCTACGACGAGGTAAAGGAAATTATGCGCAACATGAGGCTAGAATGGGTCTTAGGGATGAAGAACATCGCTTACAAGGAGGAAACGTGTCAGTTTCTAGCCACCCTTAAGATCCAATACACCGATACCGGGATCGCAGTCACCTACGCGGGAGACAACGGGCATACCTACGGGGGACCGTTTGAAGTCTGGGCAAGGATACTCGGAATTCCAGGAGATGGTCAAGCCGAGCTCAGCAACGAACCGGGAGAGAGCGCTCAACTTTGGAACTTCATCGCTAACGGGGTCTACCAACCCGGGAGATCGAAGAGCGCAATGATTCGCCACCCGGCGATAAGATACGTGCAGAAACTGCTTTCGCACGTGTTCTTCCCTAGACGCGAAGCGGGGTCGGTGAATAACAACGAGATGATGTATCTACAGCAGGGCCTCGCACCGATACTTCGATGATCACGCCGCGGTCCTACCTTGTTCCCCACGACGGAGGAACACTACCCGAGCGTCCTAAGTCTATTCCTCAACGACCTAATGGACTTAAAGCGTTGGGCTTGGACGCGCACCGACGCCACGCCAAAGCTGAGCATAGGCGGATGGATTACACCCTTTATAACCCGCTGGCGCATACCCTTATTGGGTAAGGAGGAGCATCCAACCTTCATGGACATGCCTTATTTGGCTATGCAGCTGATCATCGTCGGGGAATGCGAGGGTAAGTACGGGTACTCGTTCAAGAAAAATGACGTCCAACGCATCGTCCTTATGCCTAACCAAGCAGCGACGAGCTTCTGTGGCAACGACGCGATACACTTCGACCTTGGTTGGCACCACTTCCACGACGTCACTGCCGCCCCGTTGTCCTCAGTCCGCGCCCCGAGGAGAGTTCAGAGACCTTCTGGACCGAGTAGGTACGAGTTCAACTCCACGGCGATGCCCACCTACGGTCCCGAGCGATACTATCCAGCCCCCTCCTCCGCGCCTAGGAAGCCCGGTCCGCTGCAGGACATGTACTTGGACATGCGGAGGATGACCCGCTGGAACCTCTTCCAAGATCGCACCATTAGGAAGTTGGTGCGCGAGGTCAAGTCTTTGAAGAAGACCATTAAGAGAGGTTTGTCTTGCGCGAGCTGCAGTTCGAACCACGACAGGCAGCTGGTAGTGCGTGATCCGCAGGTAGACGCACCTAGACAGGCCGAGCCGACTAGGAGACCTCGCCGCATCCTCCGTCGCCCACCGGTGGTCCTCTCGGACAACGAGTCCCCCACATTCTCCTCCGATGGAGAAGACCCCGACCCGGAGAGCTACTACTATTGAGGTAACCCTCCACCCTTGTACATATGCTTTTTCACATTTCTTGCATGTAGTTTTTAGGTTGTTTTGCATTTAGGAACCTCCTTCGACACTTGTTTCACACGGAGACCGTGTGAATTAAGTTTGGGGGAGTAGGCACATTATCATCACGCATTTTAGCTTTATTTAGCATCCACATATAAAAAAAAAAAAAACACACAAAAACACAACAAAATCTGCATATAGGATTATTTCATGGCATTTAGAGCATATGCATAGGGGATCTATGATGATGTTAACCTTGTAAAGCGACATACTTAGTGCCTTGAACATTATCTTAAGTGTAGTATCTTCCGTAAACGAATTAGAACTCGCTGAAAATCTTGAAACCGCAACCCTAGACATTGATGTTTAAAAAGTCGATTGTGTGGTTATGAAGCTTGGTAGTTCTAAGTCACCTTCGAAAAATTATCTGAACTTAAACTTGACTTTTAATTAGCATGATTGATAGTTTTCAAGAGAATTTATATGGCTTTATGATTTCTACGGATTGCGGCTTCCTAAACCGAAACACTTTAAGCGCAATCCGGTCATTCTCATTTTAAGGATGATTCCCTTCTCACCCCCTAAACTTTAACCCAAACACTTGTGAGAATTCTTTTCATTTAGTGATTGTTTGGTTTCGCAAAAAATTGAAAGTATAGGGAGCGACAAGAAATGACATCCATTGGGCTAGTTTTTTATAGACTAGTGAATTAGAAAGGGATAACGGTTTGGTGAGACACGTCTTTGAGTTTTGAAAAATAAGAAAATAAACACGAGTAATTGTAAAACACCTAGGGGGTAAAAGAATGGCTAAGTAAAAAAAAAAAAAAAAGAAACTTAGCCAAAATAAAATCCCCTAAGGTAGTTAAGAAAAGAAAAGAAACTCGATGTTTAAGTGTTTAAATCTTTAAAAGAAAGACGATGGGTTAGTGGATAGTCTTGAGTAGGAATGGATGTCCGGACTTGTATGCATCAGTTGCTTCTTGTCTTTCCTGGTTTTGCTTAACCCTTTCACTCCCCAAGAGAAACCGAATTACAACCGACCACATGCCGGAGATTTAACCCCCTCGTTTGATTCGAAATCCCGTTCTTACCTAGACAAATGGAAAAACTCTTGGAAATTTTTAATCATGTTTCATGCTTGATTGTGTTTAATTGAATGTGAAAGGTGTTTAGACTAGACAAGTGGATCACATACTTTTGGTAATAATGGCGGATTTAGACGAAGTTAAGGTAGATAGAAATAAGTAGAACTAGTTCGGTTGCGAGAGGGTACTATGTTTAGGATACTTGTTCATTATACTTCCATGTTACTTTTGGTTCTGAGGTCCCCGCCTCTGCACTCTCTCGAACTTTGATGCAAATTCTCTTACTTAAGGACAAGCAAAGGATAAGTTTGGGGGAGTTGATAACTTGCATATTTTACATATTTTACCTTAGTTTATACATTAGAATTAACTCATTTAGGCTGCATTTAGTAACATATAGGTTGCATTTTGGTTCGTTTCTTGTATTTCAGGTTTCGGAGCGTTAAAACGGCAAAAGACGAAGAATTCAAGCAAAAAAAGAATTGGAAACAGTTGCATCGGCCTGTTGTATCGGTTTGCTATGACCGATATAGAAGAATTTCTTTTGCCGAGAGTTGTATCGACTTGTCGTATCGGTCACACCTGGTCGATACAAGCTAAGGAGAACCTGAAGACATCGTATCGACATGCTGTACCGGTTTGGAGTGGTCGGTACAGAGGAAAAGAGGAAGAAACACTTATATCGACTTGTGGTATCGGCTTGGCCTGGCCGATACGAAGGAAACGAAGCCGAAGCAAGGCTACCGACCAGCACGTATCGACCAGCCTGTATCGGTTTCACTTGACAGATACAGGCTGCGAAATTTATAGAAAATCGGTTTTGTGTTGTAAAAAGGAAAATCAATTCCTAAACCAAATTGGTTTTCCTTTGGTTTAATAATATATTAGGGTTTTGTTATGTTTTTGACATTCTTCTATCTCTGTTTTAGTTTTGGGTTTTTCCAACGTTGGTTTTTCTAAGCTTTTGACATTGGAGATTTTGGGTGTTTTTGCTACTTGGCCACCTTTTGTAATATTCATCATCAATAAGATTTTCTTGAACCCTTATTCTTTTGCCCTTGTTTATGTTTATGTTTTCTTTGAATTTAATTGTTTTGAATTTCAATATGCTTAGTGAGTAGTTTCAAATAGACAATTGGGTTAGGGTAGAAAGGGGTTGATTGAATCTAAGATTGATAATTGTCTAGAACTTAATAGATCATAAAACTTTAGTCTTAGGTAACAAACTTAAAGCCTTAATCGGGCTGGTCATTCGATTATTGAACCTAGTAAACTTTATGAATCGAGAGATTAGAAAGGTTCTTGAACAATTACCTTAGAACTAAGCCTAGCTTAACCGAGAGATCTGTGTTAATAAGCTTAGTGGTTACAATTGATTTGTCCTTAAGGTTTCTCGACAATTAAACTATCCAAGATATTGTTTTAGTTTAATTGTTGAAAAAAGGATCATTGCCACGAGAGTGGATTGATCTAAAATCGTTTTCAAAACCTTAAAGTTATTTTTGTAAAAGACAATTTGAAATCTGAAAGTTTAATCACCCTTTAAAATTCTTTAACCTGATTGTTTAGCTTTTAATTAATCTTTTAAAACTCCTAATTCGCGTTTTCGTAGTGTTTAATTTTCGGTTACAAAATCTCACAAATTAACAACAACCTTTTGATCACGCTTAAATTGAGTTCGTTTCGCATAAATTCAAGTACATTGTTTGCTCCTGATTTGGTTTGACATCTTAAATACTACAATAAGATATTAGATTTAATGGGGTAAAATCTCGTTTATCATCACTTCTTCGGACAATTTCTTGTGCTCTCTTGATCTTGACCCTACTTTATCCTTCTTTTTAAACTGCTTTGTATCTCTGCCATTAGATCTCCCTCTTGAGTTTCGTCCTGAGTATAGCCCTTCTCCTTATGTCTTACCCACCTTATGGTTTGCTCCGAGCTCAAGCTGCTTTGAGTAGATTGCATTGTCAATTCTTCAAAAGTTAAAGACGTTTTACTGTATCTCAACGTATCTCGTAACTGATCAAACTACTTTGGTCGAGACATTAAGAGGAGGATGGGCTGGTCCTCATATGAAATATCGACTTTAACATTTCCCAAGTCTGTGATCACCCTAAGGAAATCATCAATGTTGCTCTCAACAGTTGTAGCTTCATTCATCTTAAACCCATATAGCTTATGCTTAAGATAGATCCTATTTGGTAGAGATTTTGACATGAACAACGAGTCTAACACCTTAAACATACCAGCAACAATGCTTTCCTTGATAATCTTCCTCAGGACTTGATCATTCACATTCAAGAATATCGTACTGCGTACTTTTCTTTTTTTTTCCAGCTATTGTAACATCTACCTTTGTTGATGTCTATGAAGATTCATCTCCTTTCTCAAGTTCTTTCTCTTTTGAATCATATGTGTCTTTATCCAGAGTTGATTTGCCTTCAAGCTCTTCCTCTTGGATCTTGAGAGCTTCACTTAAACCGAGAATCTCAAGATGAGCCAAGATCTTCTCCTTCCATAGATTGCAATCTTTCGTGCCATTAAACTTCTCGACTTCGATTCTTGCGGAAGACATCTTTACTGATCTGAAGTTGATATATCCGCATAACCTTCATAATCACGAGGTTAATCTAAAACCTTGAGCAATGATACCAAATGTTGTATAACTAGCTCTGATTTGCGTTTGCGATAACACGAAGACGGCGAGATCTACGATTTGTACGAGCTAAGCAAAACAAAAAGACGATGCAGAAAGTAAAGACACACGCGAAATTTATCCAATTCGGAAGCAAACGTTCTCCTACATCTGGCCAGGTTTTTTACCGGAATCCACTATCACGACAAATTGGTTTTCACCGACGATTACAAGATCTATTCTCCGATTTATCACCTATATAATCTCTCTACTTCTCTCTCTTTACAATGTATATTCTCTCTTTTGTACATAATGATAGTCTCTGAATACAAAGTGATACATATCACCTTTTTATATAAACATTCTCGAATCTCTGTTGTAACAACCTTGCAACAACTCTAACAACCTTGATTCGCTTCTTGAGTCTAGAGAGAGAGAGAGAGTAAGCTTGATCTTGATTGTGAGAAGATAAGCTCCTTCTCCAAAACGACACCATTGTTTCTCGTTGGGCCTAAACTCCAAGCCCAAACCAAAATGTCACCAAAACCTTAAACCAGGCTTTTAAACGAACCGATATGAGAACATATACCAAAACACAACAGCAACATATCAAATTCTTCATTTAATTAGGGTGTTGCAGAAATCATTTAGGAGTTTATTTATAAGATGTTAGCCTTTAACGAATATATGAAGAAATAACTTAAGAAATCTATTATGTTGCGTGTGAGTAATGGTGTGAAAATAGGTCAAAACTCATGGATTTGAACCAACCCATAAACCATATGGATCAATTTATTTGAATTAAATGAGTTCATAGGTTAAATGGGTTGATTGATCAAATGAATTGGGTCAACATGGGTCATATTCAAATTGGTTCATAGATCATTTGGTTGACCCATTTGACACATCAAATTCAATTAATCAATTTAAATTTAAATAATCAACAACAAAAAACTAACCAAAAAACAAAAATCATATTTTCCCGCCAAAATAAAATATTGCATTTTCTCGTAAACTCAAAAATCTAGTTTTCTCGCCAAAATCATAAAATCTTGTTTTTCGGCCAAAGTTATAAAATCATGTTTTTCCCGCAAAAACCATAACATCTCGTTTTCTCGTCAAAATCATAAAATCTCGTGTGGACTTATTGCTTAAACTAACTGGGCTTCAGGGCCCAGATACGAAACAGAAAGCAGATATTTAATCAGGCTCATATCTTAGGCCCACTTGTCTCTTATATAAGCATGCATTAGGACTTACTACATGTTTGAACGAAAAACTCTAATATCAGACGGGCTGCACCTTGCAGAGCAAGGCGACGGTGCAGAGAATCAGGAGGTTGCTGCCGCAGCCTGCGGCAGCGCAGGTTACAGAGGATTGAATCAAGACAGAGGGACGATCTCTTCAGGCAGGAAGATCGATCAGGTCAGTGAAGAAGCAGAAGGTGTTCCGCATGGCTGCCTCATCATCGGTGCTGGCAGGTTAAGTCCTCACCGATATGTTCTATGATTCAGGGATCAAGGCGTTAGTACCTAGGTTATAGAGGTTGCTATTGTTAGGCCTTGTTGTAACTATTGTTTGATAGTGAAAGCAAGGTAGTTTGGTTCTACCCCCAGATGTAGCGTACATCGTGAACTGGGTGAACAATCTCTTGTCTTATTTACTTTATGCACGTACCACATACGAGAATCGCGAATCATAACCTTATCGTTCAGCTAACAGATATGTGATAGAAGCATCAGATCAGTGGGTTTTTCCAACATCTCGTTTTCCCGCAAAATCCATAACATTTCGTTTTCTCGTCAAAATCCGTTGAAATCATAGACTTGTGTTTTCATGTCAATTTCGTAAATACATGTTTTCTCGTAGAAACCGGAATTCGTGTTATCGTCGAAATCGTATAATCGTCTTATCGTTGAAGTCATAAAATCGCCTTATTACCCGAAATTGTAAGATCGCATTATCGTCGAAATCGTATTATCACGTTATTGTCGAAATCGTATTATCACGTTATTGTCGAAATTGAATGATCGCATTATCGTCAAACTCGAAAAATCGCGTTATCATCAAAATCGTAAAAGTCGTGTTATCGTATAAATCAAAAGTCGTGTTATCGTCGAAATCGTAAAATCGCGTTATCGTCGAAATCGTAAAATCGATCGTCGAAATCGTAAAATCATGACATCATAAAATCTCGTTACCGGAGAGATTGTAAAATCAATCTTTTAAGCAAAAGTGTTAATTTGGAAAGACTAATTTAACCATTTAAAATTTGAAATAATATATATTTAGAAATACATGTACGTAGTTTAGAGAAATAGTATTTTAAAAGGTATCGTTTGTTAGTTCTCTTTTTAATTCTTGTATGGGTGTGAGTACCAAACTCATTTGTCTGATTTTTATTTAGGCGTTAGAGAAAAAAATATTGCAAAATAAATTGGGAATTCTGATGAGAGGTGAAATACAAAAGTGGTCTAACGGCAAGCAAAATTGTGTGTAGTTTTAGAGAGAATACTTGCTGGGTTTTTAAAAACATCATGTTGTTGAAAACCATAATAAGTGAAACCTATTTGGAGAAAATTCAAAGTTAGGGTTCTTAGACTTAAAGACTGCGATTTTGGGGGTTTGGGGGATATCAATTACCGACTTACCAACAAGATAGACTGAGAAAACTAATTGAAATCAAACGAGTAGGCATAATTGACCTTGTACAAGAGATCTTCAATCCAATTAAACAAGAAACTCCAATAACGAAAAAAATAAATAAGAAACAACTCCAATCACATTGATATCCCATTCCCTCTCTATAATCCCCTATGAACCTTTGCAATGCTCATGTTTCAAGCGCTTGCCATCTATCATAAAGAAAGCATGTGTCATGCTATCATGTAATATAGACTCATCATTTTACCTTGTTTAGTTTATTTACTAATATTGATCATTATAACTTATAACACAACTTCATTTGTAAGAAACCCTTTGAATATCTTAAAAATATAATATTAACATATTTATAATATTTTAATTGAAATGAATTAATCATTACAAAATGGGGTTCTTAAGGGTATTTTAGATAAAAAAAAACTTTCATTGAAAATTCCTATGTCTTCTTTATATAAAAATAGTATTTGAATATTTTATATTATTTTTGGAGGGGTTTCCTAATTAGAAACTCCCAATGGAGATGCTCTAAGAACCCTCAAGAGTCAAGAGGTTCTATGTTATGATGATTACATGATGTTGAACATACATTATACCCTTCAACTGTATTGACTCAGTCAGAAACACAAGAACATTCATCAGACGAGCTAAATTAGAAGAAAAACAAACTTGAGCTTCAAGTAAAACAAATTTCAAGAAAACTACGTCTAGGACTAAATTACAAATTTTTCACTATCTATTATAGTGAGTTTCTCGGAAACAAGAAAGATAAAGCATATTACACCCTAATGTTGATCCCCAAATCAATTTCATATACACAACCTCCTATTTCTTTGGGTTTTAAAACGAACCAAAACGCGTAGTTTTGGTCACTGTTACATAATTAAACGGATTATACCATGTGTTCTAAAACGCGGGCGCCTAGCCGCCCGCCTAGTCGCTAATCAGTTACTCACCGCCGCGTTTAATTCATATTCGGGTCATTAATCGTTTTACCAATTTTTTGTCCGCCTAATGTATTAATCGCCGCATTTTTGAATATTTTATTAATAAAAATAAAAGATAATGAACCGACAACTTTTGACTTTTAATAAGAAGATATTTTCTTCTCATATTAAATATTCATCTTCTTTGCTCTTGAACATAGCTCAAACCCTAAAGAAGATAGATCTCTTAATCTTGTATTTTCTACATATTTTATATAACCCAAAATCAATTGGTTTGTGTTTAACCTTTCTCACATCTCTCTCTGCTCGTATATTTGAAAGATAATAATTTAAAAGATTTTCAAACTTTAGTTATGCTTGATATTATTTTAGTTTTGTCTCGTCTCTCAATCTTTGTAATTGTTGTTTGTCATGTTTCATCTATATGTGTTAGAAAGTAATTCAGAAGTGTTTATGATTTGTGTTTTAGAAATATTATATTGTTTTTATGCTTGCTCTTGGTGTTTTTGTAAGGTTCTTTAAAAACGGTAGCTTTGTCTTTGTAAGTTTCAGGTTAGGATGGCTTCTTTGCCATAATTACACAATTAAAACGAAACTCTGCTGATGTAGGGTGGCAAAACGGAGTGTTGCATTATCCTAAAAACTCAGACAAGGTGAAATGCAAATTGTGTGGAAAACAAATGTCTAGTGGGATGTATAGAATAAAGGAACATATTGCTCATCAAAAAGGGAACGTTTCTTCTTGTCCATTGTCAACCAAAGAAGATCAAGATAAGTGTAGGAATGCACTTATAGAAGCAAAGAATAAGAAAATGATAAAAAAAACATGAAGAAGCTCTTATATCAAAAGTTAATATAGTGCCCCTTGTAGAAGATGATTTCAACGAAGAGCTTAGAAATCATAGAGGGCCTCACTTCCAATGTCCTATAGATAAGTTTGCTAGTTGCATTAACTTGAAAGCTTCTTTAGCTGCACAAACACGCCAACAAAATATTCATGATGCAATTTCTAAGGAGAATGCGCATATTGTTCGTCAATATTGTGCTAGATGGAAGTATGAGTCAAGTATTCCTTTCAATGCAATTGATAATGAACCTTTTAGGTTTTTTGCAAAGCATTAGGGAGATTTGGTCCTGGTTGGGTCCCTCCTAGTCAATATCAGTTGAGAGAACCATTGTTAAATGAAGAACACGAGAAGACAAAGGAAAAATTGAAGAGTCTAGAAGTAGAATGGGGAGAACAAGGTTGCTCTTCGATGACGGATGCATGGACCAACATGAAAAAGAGAAGCATCATGAATTTGTGTGTTAATTCGAGAGGAGGCACATGTTTTCTTTCCTCAAAAGATACTTCTAAAGATTTTCACACTTGTGAATATATCTTCAAGTACATAAACAAGTGCATCGAAGATATAGGGGAAAGGAAAGTTATTCAGGTCATAACTCATAATGCTACCAACAACGTAGCAGATGCGAGGATACTTAAAGAGAAGAGACCAAACATTTTTTGGACAGGTTTTGGAACTCATACAATTGACTTGATGATTGAGGGAGTGTCCAAACCAGCTTGGTTTGCTAAAGTTATCAACCAAGCTAAATCTCTTACCATCTTCATATATGCTCATCACAAAACATTATCCATGATGAGATCCTTTACAAAAAGAGATATTGTAAGACCAGGAGCTACACGATTCGCAACTTGCTTCTTGACACTACAAAGTTTATACAAGAAGAACAACTAATGTCCATGTTTGGTAATGATGAGTGGCATGAATGTAAACATGCTAAGTGTTGATGACATCAAAGTTTAACCTCAATCACATACAACCCAAGTGCAAGGCACAAATTGTTGTAGTAATATAAGGATTAAATCCACAAGGAGATTGAACTAAAGCAACGAGAATACAAGAACCTAGCTTAGAATAGACCTATCAAATATCATTGTTTTGTAACTAATCGATTTCTAAGGAAATAAAATAAAAGTCAACTCAAAGTCTACTAATCGACAAATAACTAAAACGAAGCAAAACAAGATAAAGCATGGATCTTGAGGTTAAGATAATTGGTTTTGGATAGATGGGATCAAGCTAGTGACACTAAGAATAACAAAGGAGATGGTTTTCTAGAACAAGGGTCACTAATCTAGATTAGATCACTTCCATGACTCAAGTCCATTCTCTAATCATAAAAACCACAAATATTCCAATCGACCCTAGATGATTAGAGATCATTAAGTATAAGTCCTTAAAGTCCATAATAAACCTTAGACATCAACTTCCATTGGCTAAGCATAAAATACTAACAAGAGATTTGGACTAGACATTTCCAAACACCTTCCGGATATGAAACATTCTCTAAGTACTAGATTAGCAAGTTCTATCTTAGTATTAAAAACATCTAATGTCATAGAAACCATAACCTAAACATCCTAAACATTACTAACCATCATCCATCATCCTAACCTATATAAACCCCAAGACCCATAAGATGACTACTCACTAATCATAACAAGAAACAAGCTAGAGATTAAAAATAAAGACATGATTAAGATGTTAAAAGAGATTAAAGATAAGAAAGTTTAAGATTCAACATTCAATAAACCTCTAAGGTTTCTAAAAAGGTGGCTAAAAATTTAGAGAAAAAATGAGATATGATAAGATATGTTTAACCTAAAGTTTCCTCAATGTATTTATAGGAAAATAGAAGAGATAAATAAGTCACGCATGACCCATCGCTATGGTCCAGCGGTATGGTGACCGCTGTACTGAACCTCGTTGAGCGGTTCTTCTCGTGTCTTCTTCGGTGGTCTTCTCTACCAGTTTAGCGCCCGCTAAAAATCACACCCGCAAGCATGCTTATGCACTCTCTCTCCGACGGTTTGGACTAGCGGTGTGGAGACCGCTGGAATGGACACATCGGCAGGATTCTTTGGCGTCTTATTCGGCGGCATGCTCAGGGAGTCTGGTGACCGCCGAGATCAACTGCCGCAATTCCTTCGGTCTTCTCTTCCTCTGTGTCTCCATTGGCGGCTTGCTCCAGCGGTATCGACCGCCGAGATCAACTGTTCTCCAACTTGGCTCCCTTTAAGCTCCCTTGAACTCCACTCTAGCCTCCATTGAGCTCCCCAAAGCTCCAAGTACCTGAAATGCACATGATGCAATGCAAAAAGGACCTAAATCTAACTAAGACTCTATTCTAAGCTATTTAATGAAAATATACTAATAATGACAAATAACTATATGAAATGTGTAACTAAATTCCTAAGATGCTATGAAAATGTATGCTTAAAACAAGTAAAATACACACTCATCAACTCCCCCACACTTTTCCTTTGCTTGTCCTCAAACAAAGAATAATCAATAAGCACAAAGAATGTAGTGGAGGAGGAATCTCAAAACCAAAAGGATAAGGACAAGCATATGCAACATCAAATAAGGCTCTAAAGAACATCAAGATAATGCCTATCTATCATCAATGAGAACTCTCAATCGAATATCCATCATACACTATCACAAGTCTTAGTTAGGTTCAATGCTCGTATCCGCTCAACCTTTTATTCAACACTCCTTAAGTTCATTAATTAGTGACAAGTGATCTTGCTAAGAAATAGTGCAAAGAGTTTCAATCGGTTTAGGTAAGGTTTCATTTACTAGTTAAGTGTATAAGTGTTTAAAGGGTTTCTCTCTAAAACAATCAAGCGAGTGTAAAAATAATGCAAAAAAAGGAAGACTAGGAACATATACGTACAAGTCTTTAAATCTCATGTTCTACCCTTCCAATATTTTGTTCTAAAACTACTCACTCTTCTTTTCTTTGCTCAACCCCTTTTGAAATTTTAAACCACCATCCAACTACCCTTTGTTCATCCTAACTCTACCCTTTGTTCTCTTGGGTTTCTTTCTTTTGATATCTCAAATTCTTTTTCTTCTTTTGATCTCTACACTTAGGGGTTTTTCTTAGGCTAGGTTTCACTCTTTTCACTCCTATTTTTTACCCTTTTTGGTTTGGGTTTTCTTTTATTTTCTTATTCTAGGAGTTTAGTCTTTTGTTTCAACGCCCTTTATCCCGATTTTTTTTTCTTTTTAAGTTCCCCCTAAGGTAATAGACTTTTTCTTTTGGTTTTAGACTTTGCTTCTTTGGTATCCCAACTCTCTTTCTTTGGTTTTCTCACTTCCCTCACCCAATACTTAATCAAAGCTTGCTAACCACCTAGATAGGATGTGCGACTTGTCGTTCCCCGTACTTACAAACTTTTATCAATGCAACACTGTCCCAAAAGGCCTCACTCAACAAATAAATGGGGGCTAGAAGGAATGGTCTATGGGTTAAGGTAGGGTCATCTAAAAATGATATGGTTATCCAAACAATGAAGAGAGTGGTGAAAATGATGTAAAGTTTGGATATAGATCATGAAACTACAACCCACATTTCTAGCAAGGAATTAATGATTCAATTAGGTTCAAATATCGTGGAGTGGTTTCAAATCAAATGAGCATCAAACAAGCAATATTCCCTAAGCTAAGAGAGTTCAAGATACATAACTTCAATGATTTAAGAGATTCTAGCAATTATACCAAGCATTATCAAGCGAGGTTCACATTGCAATGCCTTTCCTAAGTCATTTACAAGGTAAAATCATCATTAATTCATAGACAAGTTTGTAATATCCTAATGCTAATGACTGGATCCTAGACTATATGAATGCTAAAACAAAATGAAACTAAGTTTTCTTTTTGTGTTTGTCAAAAATTTTCGATTTTTTGTTGTTTTTAGATGCATATAACTATTAACAAATGCAATGTACTAAACTAGATGAATGTAATGCATGATCACACACAACTAAAACAAAAAACATGAGTAGTAACTAATGGCCCTTCCCCCACACTTAAATCACACCGGCTCGGTCTGAACAAGTAGTGAAGTAAGGCCATTCTAAAGAAAAACTAAAAGGGATTTTGGCAAAAAATCATTTTCGATCGCGTCTTTACCCTCCATTGTTCGAAAGAGCAAGTCAAACCACCTAAGTGATGGTCAAATAGCAATATAACCCTCACGTGTATCGATGACGTGGCAAAATAAACAGACGTTAATAATTAGACAAAATATAAAACGCATTGTTTCACTAAAATAAAAGGGATTTTGGAAAAAACCCTCTAAATCATTTTCGTTTGCAACGTTACCCTCCATTGTCCGAAATAGCAAGTCAAATCACCCAAGTAACGGTCAACTAGCAATATAACCCTTGGTATTGAATTTGGTTCTTCTTCGTTATGTTCTCTAGTTTCACGCCTCACGAAACCCACTCTCGTTTCTAGAGATCTTATCGTTTTGGCTTCCAATCTGAATCGTCTTGTGTGGATTGGGAATACAAGAGTTATTTAGTTAAGCCTAATATATACACTGATAATACCAAATGAATGGGGTGTATTTAAATTTTCGGGTAGTAAAATTTTCTATATGTTCAAGTTACTTATTTTTTGGATTGGTTTCGATTCGAATATTTCAATTTTGTTTTGACATGTTAATTTGGATCCGAATATGTTGTCCACCCTTATAATATAATAAATAACAATTTTCATAGTGTAAAATTCGGGTAACCCTGGAAATTCGGTTCAGTTTTACAAATTTAGGTTATTCAGATTTGGCTCCGGGTTTTCGGATAATAAATTTCTATATTATATGAAACAGTTTCGGTTCGAATATTTCAGTTTGGTTTCGATGCGCTAATTTAGATCCATGTATTTTTCCACCTTATAATATAATAAATAACAATTTCTATAGTGTAAAATAGTTTGGAATAAATAACCTTAAATTTTCTATTAAAAATTTACTATATAAAATATGTACTACAAAATATTATATAGTAACAAAAAAATTTACTTCAAAAAATTTTAATATTTAAATAATTTTGGGTCATTTGGTTCTATTTAAAAAAAATTGTTTCATTTCAGATTTTGATTCCGGGTTTTCGGTTAGTAAAATTTTTCTTCCATTCGAGATATTTATTTTATGGATTAATTTCAACTTGGATATTTTAGTTACGTTCCGGTTTAATATTTTAAATCCGGATAATTTGGATGATATATAGTAACAAAATAAAATTATAATAATTTTTATTATTAAATGATTAAATTATTATTTGTTTGTAACATAATAAAAAATTATAATAAAATAAAACTTTTAAATAGTTTTATATATTCTTTAAAACCAAAAGATGTATAACTAATTTCTAAATTATATTTATAGACATTTCAAAATACATACTGTTTGGGCAAAAGTTAGCGATCCGTTAGAAGAACCACGTAATTCGATAACGGTTAATGCTACTATAATCGGTTTGAATCGGATGTTTTATTAATCGATGAAAGTATACAAGATGAGAAGGATATGATTCAAGATGTAGACTTAAAACAATCTAAAAGCTTATATTCGAATATTCTCTCTTAAAAACAAGTGTTTATGTCGATGTGAATGTATGAATGAATGAATGTCTTCTAGGTCTTCTAGCTTCTCCTCTTTATATAGATGTCTTTAGGTTAATAAGCTTCCTTTTTTTCTTTTATGAATAGGAATTGACATTTTTCCTTTTATTGACCTTTTTCCTTTTATTTAGATATTTTCCTAGATTATCTCCTTCATGAATATTTAAGAGAATCTAGTAATATATCTTTTCCATTTTACCTTATGTCGATTATTATGCCCAAATAAAGCCCAATATCCATTAAAGGAGGCCGGTTCTGAAATCGTCGCTGATTCTGGTTTAGCTAGTCCGATCTGCCGCCGGTTAAACCTTAACCGGGATGATTAAATTTATCCCCAACAGTTTGCCCCCAACTTTTCTCTTCTTTGACCTCGGATAAGAAGGGGAAAGTAGCTCGTCGAGGATGAATTTAGGAGCTTCATACTTGCCTTGATCGGTGATGAACTGGTCTTCCACAAATTTTTACTTGTCGTTCAGTCGCAATTACGAACATGGCCTCTACCACCTTCTTGGGTTCCTTCTTCGTATTTGGACCCGTTTTTAGGCCCAAACCATGCGAAATATCCTTTTTTAACCTAAGGATGTTTTTCGCGATTTATCTCCTTCATTTTCCTCCGCGGCAGTCTTTTCATCTTCCTCCTCAAGATTCTTTCTCCACCTTCTCCGTACTCATTCAGACAAAGCTTGGTTTCGTCTTCAACAGCGATCAGATCTGTGATTCCTTCGTCTTGTCATCAGGTGAGCTTCTTCGATTTCTCCCCTCTCCTTTCTTCTTTGCATGTCATCGTTTCATTGGGACCCAACTACTGCTATTGTGCCCTTCGGTCCTGAAGCCATGAATCTTTCCAATGACTCTTCTGTCGGGGAGCGTCTGAAATCGCGGCGATCCACCAGATCTGACCGTCGCTGCCTTCGCGATCCGGTAAAAGTCGAGGATTCCGGTTCTTCGCAAGATCCGCCGGTAGATCCTATGAAGAACCCCAAATCTTCCATCACTTCGAACTCGGTGGCTCAAATCTCCGGGACCTTTGGTCTTCCTCTCTCCTGCTTGAGGATTCCCAACGCGGCGGAACGTCCAATGGATGCCGGTTCGACGGAAATTGCGGTGTACGAAGCTCTGTTCAGTTACGGATTCCGCGGAATCGTTCCTTCGCTAGTCGCCGAGGTATCTCGCTACCTTGGTCTATCTCCGGGGCAGCTTTCTCCAATGGTGTGGGGAATGCTGATGGCGCTTGAGGTGATGGGCAATCTGAATTCCATCGAGGTATCGGTGGCCTCTGTCTTGTATGCCTTTTACTTCAAGCCCTATGCGGGTAACCGTTATCACTTCCATCCTCGTCGTAACCTAGCGTTGGTAACTAGCCCTGAGATTGGTGATCAAGGCGCATCGGAGAAGACTTGGCGTCGTCGTTTCTTGTTTTTATCGGTTGGACCTGATCCAAATTTTCCAACCGCGTGGTCTTATTCTGGTGGGTACCTTTATTTCCAAATCTCGTGAGCCTGCTGACTTTCTCTTATTGTCCTTTGTTGTTTGTTTGTAGACATTGGCCATTTGAACAAAGGTGACGACGCTGCCGAGAAGAAGATCATATAAAAGATGTTGGAGATCCCATCTAAACGGAGATCCCTTGAATTCATTTCCAGCCATCTTGCCTTAGAACACAGCGCTATCTGGGGTAAGCTTTTACTCCATCTTTAAGTCCTTCTTTTAATGTTGATCTTTGAAGATGACATTATGTTTGTTAGATTGTAACATGTCCGAGAGTCAACGAGCATCTGCCCCTAATCCCTTTGAGCTTTTACTTGCTGCTTCGATGAAGTTAGCTGAGATGGGAGGATCTGCTACTGCGTCTGAAAGTCAAGCAAAGGTCACCGAGGTTCCGAGGAGTGGGACAACGGCTGTCGGCAAACGCAAGGCTGGACGTAGTCCATGTGGTCCCGCGGAGAGTCGCAGGGTAAAGGTGTCTCCTTCATCAGGTGGTGAACTTGGTAGTTCCCAGTCCTCCTCTTGGGTAGACAAGATGAAGAGCAAACTCATATCATGGGATATGGAGGCCATTGTTGAAGGTAGTGCTGAGTTGGCCGCCAATGAAGTCTACCGTTCTCTCCTCAAGGTAAGAATCCCCGTTTACTTGAAGATTTTTCTTGGCATTATTTGAACTTCTTTAGTTTTTGCCCGCAGGTGATGTTCTCCTTCTGCAGCGTGGAGACCAAACTTGCTGAAACGGTGGAGGAGTCTTCCAAGGATCATGAGGCCTTCGTCCTTATGAAAGAAAGGTACGAGGTTGAGAGGAAGAGAGGAGAGGATCAGCTTGCCGTCGTTGATGTCAAAGACAAGGAGATAAAAGATCTCAACGACTCCATAGCCGGATATAAACAAGCTAAGCAGGGGCTTCAGAAAAGGATTGCTGATCTGATAAGAGAGGATGAGCTCAAGGACGAGGAGGTGAAGTCGCTGAAGAGGAAGAACGAGCTGCTTTAAGCTGAATACGACTTCTTCCTCGGCGGGTCTGCGGTTATAACCCGGTGGGAGACGGTGAGGGAGTATCTGGTCGGGCAGCATCTGTCGTGGGACCTTGAGGGCCTTGATCGCCGTTATGCCCAAGTGGTAAAGGCTCAGGCGCAGTTCAAGAGTCTGCCTGCTCCGGAGATAGTTGAATCGTTGATGGCACTTAACGATGCTCCTCCGTCTTGATCCTCCTCTTCTCTTTAAAAACTTTTTAATTTTGTTGTGGTCCATCCATGGGATGGGCCATCTTAAAAACTGTTAAGTGGGCCGCTCAAACTTTCGTCGATCACAGCGGACCCTTATGTTTTTGCCCTTAGTGAGCTTTTTTGGATTTGCCCCCGAGGCTAAACTTGCTTTTCGGTTATCTTTTTGTTTTGTGCTTTCGATAAGTTTGACTATATCTACCAAGCGCCAAATCTGATTAGATTCACCGAGCAAATGAGTAAAGCCTCGTTCATGTTATCAATCGTCGACCATCTCAATCTGGATGGACCCAACAGGATCGGTCATCTCTTTGAGTGGGACTTGATAAGGACGAATGTTCTTGGTGAATCGACTATTTCTCATGGAGATTATAGCCGCTGGCTGTTTTAATGAGTATGGGACCGTGGGGGTCGACTATTTCTTGGACGAGATCTCGGAGATTCGATCGTCCTTAATAGTGGACCAGTTAAGGGTCTCGGCAATGTATTAACCGCACAGTGCCTGGATGGGACCGTTGGGGTCGACTCTTTCGGGGTGAGTCGGTTAAGTTTTGCTGAGCCTTTATGCTGTACATTGTCGATGGCGATGGGGCCGCTGGGGTTGCCATCGCCTGGATGGGATCGCGGGGATCAGCCATCTCAGTTGGGTTTCGGTGAGGTCTCGTCAGTCCTGTACACCCAAGAGGGCGGCTAATGTGCGTTGCTGATTTTATACTTTTGGGAAGGTCATTAACACACAATTAGCCTCCACCTTGTCGACTGGGTGGTTCGAGCAACCGTATCAACAGTCTAAATAGTGAGGTGCCGTCGCGCCTGTACACTCGGCTGCTAGGTTACATGCCCGCAGACAATAACTCTAACTTTGCCTGGTCCTAACAAGGTTTGGCAACCTGTATGTAACCCTTCTATCGTTCGATTTTACACTGACACGGGCTGTCGAGTTGTTTTCGGCTAGGATAGAGCATGTGGTTTTGATAAATTTCGAGTAAATTTATCTACCGTAGTGGGCTTTGGGCGAGAGTTCCGGAAACTCTGATTTGCTTATGTGAGCTTTTATTTTTTGAGTTCGAAAGGAGAGATGTCCCTTGCCCCCCCGAAAATCTTGAGGAGAGTTTTGCCGTCGGAGTTTTTCTCGTTGGCAAAGTTCTCGTTGAGGTTTTCAGTTAGTCAATAAAAGCTCATCATTGTGCCTATTCGGGATAGGGCTTTTTGGGCCTATACGGGATATGGCTTTTTGCCTATACGAGATAGGGATTTATGCCTATACGGGATAGGGCTTTTTGCCTATACGAGATAGGGCTTTCGGCCTATACGGGATAGGGCTTCTGGTCCTATACGGGATAGAGCTTTTTGCCTATACGGGATAGGGCTTTTGGGCCTATACGGGATAGGGCTCTCTTTTTTTAAAAAAAATATGAAAGCATAGAATTTAAAAATAGTTTAAGTATACATGACCTTTTGCGGGCATGGCCCGTTTGTCAGAAGAAGTATCTCCTGAGGTGCAAAGCGTTCCAACTGTTGGTGAGGCTTTTTCCGTCTTTGTCTTGGAGTGCGTAGGCTCCATCTCCGCAAACTTTGACGATTTGGTAAGGGCCTCCCCAGTTTGGTCCTAGCTTTCCAGCTTCTTTCTCCATCGTATTTTGGAATACTCGCCTTAAGACCCACTGACCCACTTTGAAGATTCTCGTCCTCACCTTTTTGTCGTATGATCTGGCCACGTCTTGCTGATAACACCAATTCCTTATTTGCACGGTTTCTCGTTTCTCGTCGAGCAACTCGAGGTCGAGCGCCATTGCTTCGTTGTTACTTTCCTCATCGGGGTTTTTAGTGCGGCTGGACTGCACACTTATCTCGATGGGTATCACCGCGTCCATTCCATAGACGAGTGAGAAAGGCGTCTCGCCGGTGGAGACCTTCGAGGTTGTTCTGTAAGCCCATAAGACTCCGGGGAGTTCCTCGGCCCACTTTACTTTAGCACTCTCTAGTCTTTTCTTGAGAAGCTTGACTATGGTTTTGTTCGAGGCTTCAACATGACCGTTGGACTGCGGATGTCTGGGTGTCGCGAAGCTTAACTTGATTTTCCAGTCCTCGCAAAAGTTTTTGAAATTATTGCTCGTGAACTGTGGTCCATTGTCGGTCACTATCTCGTGGGGAATGCCAAATTTGCAGATTATATTTCTCCATACGAAGCTGCGGATCTCCTTGTCGGTTATCAGGCTGAGCGCTTCTGCTTCTATCCACTTAGAGAAATAGTCGGTCATTACCAATAGGAAGACTTTCTGGCCTGGTGTCGTGGGAAGTTTGCCGACTATGTCCATGCCCCACTTCATGAATGGCCAGGGGGCACTGATAGTTTTTAGGTTCTCTGGCGGAAGTTTGGATACAGTGGCGAACCTTTGGCACTTGTCGCATCTTTTGACGAACATGGTCGCGTCATGGTTATTCGATTTTCAGTAATATCTGGCTCGCATGGTCCGGAGGACTAGACTTCTGGCCCCTGAATGATTTTCGCATTCTCCGGAGTGCAGTTCTAGCAGGACTTGTTGGGCCTCGGCGATGCTGATGCACTTGAGTTACGGACCTGAATATGATCGGCGGTATAACGCTCCATTAATAAGGCTGAAACGAGCTGCTTGTCGTTTAATCCTTCGGCAGTCTGCTCTTTCCAGTGGTAGCGTCCCGTCTCCCTGATATTCCACCAGGGGAGTCATCCAGCATCTGGCTCCATTTATCTCGTTGACTGGGTACGCGTCGAGGTCCTTTTGCGTCGCTGGCCACTGCAATACTAGCAGTGACACATCCATCGGCAAGTCGGTTTTGAAAGATGAACCAAGGTTCGCGAGAGCATCTGCTTGCCCGTTTTCTTCTTTGGGGATTTGGGTGATTTTGCAGCCGTTGAACCTCTTTTCGAGCTGTTTAACTATCGCTAGGTATCTGATCATGTTTGAATCCTTGACTTGATAGTCACCCTCGGTTTGGCTAACGACCAACTGTGAGTCGCTATAGATCTCTATATCTCTGTCTCCTAAGTCACACGCCAGAGATAGGCCCGCGATTAGCGCTTCGTACTCCGCCTCGTTGTTTGTTGCTCGGAAGATGCATCGGATTGCTCTCGAGATGGTATTTCCGAAAGGGGAAGTCAGTGTGAGCCCCAGGTCGGATCCTCGTACATTGCTGGAACCGTCCACGTAAAGTTTCCATGTTCCCGTCATTGCCTAGTTTTCTAATGCGTTTACCTCCTTCTGAACCCCGAAAGCATCTTTGGTGTAAACTCTGCCACGAAATCGGCGAGGACTTGTGACTTGATGGCGGAGGTTGGTCGATAGATAACGTCGTATTCGCCAAGTTCTATAGCGTATTTGGCCAATCTTCCCGAAATATCTGGTTTGTGGAGCACACTTTTGATCGGATGCGATGTCACCATGATAATCGGGTGTGACTGGAAGTATGGCCGTAACTTCCTCGCCGCCACAACCAAGGCGAGAGCTAATTTCTCGAGATGGGAATATCGGGTCTCGGCTTCTAGCAAAGATTTGCTAACGTAGTAGACAGGGTGT
This sequence comes from Cochlearia excelsa, assembly GCA_963556525.1. Classification (NCBI taxonomy): domain Eukaryota; kingdom Viridiplantae; phylum Streptophyta; class Magnoliopsida; order Brassicales; family Brassicaceae; genus Cochlearia; species Cochlearia excelsa. The sequence goes on from OY748331.1 coordinate 20,437,319, forward strand.
TGTCTTCTATTCTCTTCTCGCACTAGTACCCCACTTACTGCATGTTCCGACACGGCTAGGTATAGGAGCAACGCCTCGTTGATCTTCGGTTTCGACAACATCGGTGGAGAGGTTAACTAGTCCTTGAGTTGCTTAAGGGCTTCATCACATCCTTCGTTCCATGTGAATCCCTTCGTCTTCTTTAGAGCCTGGAAGAACGGATGAGATTTGTCGAATAGTCTAGAGATGAATCGGCTAAGGGTTGCCATTCTTCCCGTAAGTCTTTGGACTTCCTTTATGTTTCGGGGTGGCGGAATTGTCTAGATGGCTCGGATCTGATCGGGGTTCGCCTCATTGCCCCGATGTGTGACAATATATCCCATAAACTTCCCCGAGCTTACGCCGAATGAGCACTTAGTCGGATTAAGCTTCATGTTGTATGTCCTTAGCATATCGAACGCTTGGCGCAGATGCATGATATGATCGTCAGCGACTAATGATTTTACGAGCATATCATCAATGTACACCTCCATGGTGTGGCCAATCTGGTCGGCGAACATTGCATTCACCAACCTTTGATAGGTTGACCCAGCGTTCTTCAATCCAAAGGGCATTACCTTGTAGCAATATATGCCCCTCGAAGTCATGAAGGTTGTCTTCTCCTGGTCTTGGGGATGCATTAAGATCTGGTTATACCCACTGAAGGCGTCCATGAAACTTAGTAGTTCGTGACCGGCTGTTGCGTCTACGAGCTTTTCAATATGAGGCAACAGGAAAGGATCCTTTGTGCACGCCTTATTTATATCAGTGAAGTCGATGCAAACTCTCCACTTACCATTTTTCTTTCGAACAACTACCACATTGGCTAGCCAATCGGGGTACTTCACCTCGCGGATGAATCCGACTCTAAGTAAGTTGTTCACTTCGTCGTTAACAATTAGATCGCGATCTGGTGCAAACTTCCTCCTTTTCTACCTGATCGGTTGATGATCGGGGTCGACCTGTAGGCGGTGGGTGATGATCTCGGGATCAATAACTGGCATATCCGCATGCGACCAGGCAAAACAATCAGTGTTCGATCTCAGAAAGTCGATGAGCTTCTCACGTACGTCTTTGGGTAGTTTGGACCCAATATTCACTTTGCGTTCCGTATTGGCTACGTCCAGGGGGATCTCATCTATCTGCTCTACATCGGGCTCTTCCGTAGAGTTTGATGCCCCTTTCGTCGTCGACTGACACTCTATCTGCATGGTCGTCCCCGTTTTTCCTCTGAGCGTAGTTTGGTAGCAAAAGTGTGAGTTCTCCTGGTCACCTTTTATCTTCCTTACACCCCAGGGCGTCATAAACTTTACCGTCTGATGGAACACGGATGACACGGCTTTCATGTCATGAATCCACGGTCTTCCTACTATGGCGTTGTAGGTCGAACTTGGTTTGTTTGTTGATTCCCTCGGTGTAGACGGGTAGGATTATCTCGCCTATAGTCTGTTTTACTTCCCCACTGAATCCTACTAGAGTGGCTGCTTTGGAGACAATATTTGATTCGTCGAGGCCCATCTCCCTGTATGCAGCTAGGAACAGAATGTTCGCTGAGCTTCCAGTGTCGACCAGGATCATCTTTATCAGGCAGTTCGCCACTGACAAAGTAAGGACGAGGGCATCATGGTGAGGAGTCATCATCTCTTCACCTTCCTCGGCGGTGAAAGGCCACGTGATTGTCGGGGTCAGTAGAGCCGTCGTACATCTTCATCGATGGAAAGGTGAACTTTCTGGGCATCTCCACCATGGCTATTTCGTTTGTGAAGGGTGAATCAGCGTAGGAGTAGCGGTCGGATTGTCTTATGGGTGGAGCTACTCCCGGCATCCGCTCGATCATCGATTCGAAAGCGTTGAGCCTTTTCTCGATGTAGGCATAATCCCTCTCGAAACCGGATCCGTTACGGTCCAGACCGTTGGTATGCTGATCGTCGGAGAAAGCAGGCCTTCCCTCCGTCGTCGGATGTTCCGTCCCTGATCCGAATAATCTCACCGGTCGGATGGGGGTGATAAGATCTCGTCGGGAAGCGGATCTCTGACCAAGGGAGGTGAGATTAGTGCTCTGCCCCCGAAGTCGGAGATTATCCTCTTCCAGCCGAGCAAGCCTTTCGTTGCTTGCCCGGAGTTGCTCGTTGACGGCATCCACCCGTCGCTGAGCGTGTTCGTTGAGAACGGTGTAGTAGGTCGCTCCGTTATCGCTCATCGTAGCGCTATACTTCTGCCCCTCTCTCTAGCGCCAAACTGTTTGGGAAAAAGTTAGCGATCCGTTAGAAGAACCACAAAATTCGATAACGGTTAATACTACTAGAATCGGTTTGAATCAGATGTTTTATTAATCGATGAAAGTATACAAGATGAGAAGGATATGATTCAAGATCTAGACTTAAAACAATCTAAAAGCTTATAATCGAATATTCTCTCTTAAAAACAAGTGTTTATGTCGATGTGAATGTATGAATGAATGAATGTCTTCTAGGTCTTCTAGTTTCTCCTCTTTATATAGATGTATTTAGGTTAATAAGCTCATTTTTCCTTTTATGAATAAGAATTGACCTTTTTCCTTTTATTGACATTTTTCCTTTTATTTAGATATTTTCCTAGATTCTTTCCTTCATAAATATTTAAGAGAATCTAGTAATTTATCTTTTCCATTTTACCTTATGTCGATTATTAAGCCCAAATAAAGCCCAATATCCACTAAAGGAGGTCGGTTCTGATATCGTCGCTGATTCTGGTTTAGCTGGTCCGATCTGTCGTCAGTCCGGTCCGATCTGCCGCCGGTTAAACCTTAACCGGGATGATTAAATTTATCCCCAACACATACACTCGTGGTGAATCACGGGTTAAATCCTAGTAAGAGATGAAAAATGATAATTTGTGTTTTTGATGGGTGTTTAGTGATGAGGAAGAGTTTCTTTATATCCACCATTGAAACGTCTCTATTTATTATGTTCTTGTTATAAATTTATTTTGCAACGCTTTACCATTAATTTTATATTGTAGTGGTTTCCAAAACTTTTAAAGGGTATCGAGTCCCGAGTTCGAAACTCATTGTCATCCAAAATCAGTTTTTAAAGTTAAAATAACTAATAAATTTAAAACTCCGTTAATGATATAACGCTTATAAACGGTGAGGGTTCTATTGCTATTTGACTATCACTTAGGTGGTTTGACTTTCTCTTTCGAACAATGGAGGGTAAAGACGCGATCGAAAATGACTTCGAGGGTTTTTTTGCCAAAATCCCAAACTAAAATGCTAAAAATGAAAAGCTAATCTAAAAATGAATGGTATATACAATGGTTATGAGGGTACCTTGGATTTACTTAATCATAGGGATTCCATGATCCTTGATCATGGAGTGGTGGATCCATTGTTGGTTCAACATTTTCTCGGGGTTGAACTATGAACTCTTGTTCTTACCCTTCACTATCCTCATCGTCTTCTTCTTCATTCTCTTCTGCTTCATTTTCTTCTTCCGAAAATACGAACCTTAACACTTTTCTTAACTTCCTCTTCACCTTCTCTAATGTTTTGAAAACCCAAGAATTTATTTTCTTTTGCGTGGAGTATGCCTTGTGAAGCAATTTCTCCCTTTCTGTGTTGGGTTTGAAGTTTATCGTAGGAAGTTTGAGGTGTTCAAGGCCTTGTTGTTGGTACTCTTCTCTTTCTTCCTCTTCGTCTCTTTCTCCTTCTTCTGCTTTTCCTTTTCTTCTTCTCTTATCTCGTTCTTCTTCTTCTCCTTCATGGAGGAATCTTATGTTGTCCACGTTTGAGAAGCTTGTTCTCTCCACGTCGGGTAGTTGAAGGGTTCTTGGTTTATTCTTTTCGGTTGCGCGCGTACTTGTACACGGGTTTTGTGTCATCTCTTGTGTTCTTGAGGATGTAAGTCTTGATGAGATAGTCCATGTCAAGCATGTTGTCGGTTAAAGTCTCCGGTTGTATGCAAAATCGACTCCTATACGAGAAAAGACGGGTGACAAGAGGCGCCCTATCCAAAGTTGTGGTTCCGTTGTGTCCTTTGCCCATTTGCGGTAAGTCAGGAGGTGCTTCGCGAATACGCATCCGTGGTTCACATCGCTCCCAAAACGCTTATCGGAATATTTCCCATTAGGCTTTTCACTACAAGAATTATTCGCTATAGCAGCGGACAAGTCTGTTACTATGACGTTTAATTCGTTGCTATTTCCTCTATAGAAACGGACAGTTAGGAAATAAATTCGTTGCTATAGCTTCGTTACATTTCCAAATTCGTTGCTGATCGTTACCAACTTTGTAACGACCAGCAACGAATAGCAGCGAACGGTATAGTAACGAAATATTTTGATGCTAATCTAGTCACGGATTTATCGTTACCATTTCGTTGCTAACATAGCCACAGATTAATCGTTACAACTTCCTTGCTAACATAGCCACGGATTTTTCGTTACCATTTCGTTGCTAACATAGCCACGGATTTGTCGTTACCATTCGTTGCTAGTTTAGCCACGAATAAGCCGTGACTATTTCGTTGCTATTTTAGCCACGAATTTACCGTTACTATTCGTTGCTAATTTAGCCACGAATAAGTCGTGACTATTTCGTTGCTAGTTTAGCCACGAATAATCCGTGGCTATTTCGTTACAACTATAGCAACGAATTATTCCGATACAAGTTTGGTTTTTATTTAAAAAAAAATAAATCGAAAATTCTATTTTTTTTGTTTAGAATTTAAAACATTACTACATCCAAAAGTACACTAACAAAATATAAAACTGTATCCAAATACTGAAATATGCAAAAGTACACTAAACAAAATATCCAAATACATTATCCAAAAAAAGAGTTCAAACATACACAAAAGAGGCTTAGTCCAAGTCATCGATCAAGTTAGGATCGAGTGACCTGCACCAACCCTCGAGTTCTGGATTCTGTCGAGTTCTGGATTCTGTGATGATCCCGGTTCAGCAGTCGGAACATAACCTGGGAGTGTGGTCGAGGAGCCATTTACCTGAGGAGAGTGCGGCTGAGACGGTTGTGGTCGACGATTCTTTGGATCAACCCCAAGGGCCTCAAGAATCAGTTTCTGCGTCTCCAGAATTGTCTCCACGTTTGAGCAGACCGTCTCAACCTTTGTCTCCAACCCATCAACCCGCAACTCCATGGAGATGTTACGAACAAGAGAAGCTGGAGGTGGTTCGTTGGGGTCGACGTTTATGTCCTGAAAGCTCCCAAGACCATAGTATCTTCCCTTATTAGGCTTAACATGCTGCAACACAAATGAGCAAAGAACACAAATAAGCAAACAACAAAAATGAACAATTATGTTAAGAATGTGTGTAAGGTAACAAACACATAAGCAAGATAAAGAACAAGCAATACTTAGAATTAAATCAATTCTCATTACCTGAAGATATGTCTTGTTAATAACCCGAGAAGGAATCGATTCCCCACCTGGACTGGCCGTAGAACCTACAGCTTCACTGCCTCGGCTGTACCCTCAACCTCTTTCACAATTGTCTCGGCTCGTTTGTCAATGAACGTACCATCTTTGCGTGTATGCGTCTTACGCACAAGCTGTGTGAAAGATGGTGGTTCTCCTGTTTCGACCATCTACAAGAAGCACAACGCAACACATCAAAAACAGACCCAAACATCAACAAAGAATTCATATAGCACTCATATAAAGTTGTAAAGAAAGTAAACTAACTCATACGAACTCATAATTAAACTTGTAACTTATATAACGTTCATAAACTAATCACTCATATAACATTCATAAACTAATAACTCATAACATTCATAACTAATAATTGATTTATAAATAACAAACAATATACTAAATGGAAAAGGAACATACCATGTCATACCCTATTTTGGCAAAAGAGACTTGGACCAAGCACAATGCTTGCTTACCCCTAAACCATCCGGATCGATAGCCTGTTTGCAGAATTGGTGGTGGACCTACCCGACATTCTGGTGTGTCCCATTGCTCTAACATCGTGATCCAATGCTCCTCAGAGACGTACTTCGGCTTCTTCCCTTGCGACTTCTTCTTGCTGATTCTTTGACTAATTGATAACATTGTCTCCTTCCTCCATAGATAGAAAACCAGACTATGGTGTGCTGGTTCCCAATAGTAATGTTGATGAAAATAAAAGTGAAGGATTAGTTAGATATCATTACACTAACCATCACAACATAGTCTATCTATAAAATAAAAAAGTGAAAGGAACAAAACAAAGAAAAGATAGAAACACTGACCACAAAATCCTGCCACCATTCTTGCACTCTCTCCTCTGGAATTTGGGACCAATTCCACCAAGGAGCCATGAAATTGTTCGCGGTAGTCCGGACGTATTTCTTCACCTCCGGATCAATACCAAACCTGAAATATCCAAACAATATGAATAAACACAAACAAGAATACTAAGTTAAATATAGACTTGTGTGATAAAAAATTAACAAAAAAGATTAAATAATGACTTACCATAGAGCTCCATTTAGCTTCATTGGGTGGAGGACTTGCTGGTTTCTTCTAGCTGGAGCATTGAGGAGAGCTTCTATGCTCATTCCAGCAGCTCCTTGTGCAGCTCCTTGTGCACCAGCACGTCTGCAGCAGCTGCGTGTGCAGGAGAGCTTTGTGCAGCATAGGCATTTGGAGAAGAGTGGGTTCTTTGCCTCTGTCCAAGGGCTCCCGGTGGAAAAGATGTTGGAGACTGAGAGGAATATGTTGATGCATTTCCTGGCGAAGGAAGACGATGCTGAGAGTGAGGCTGAGAGTAATGAAGCTGTCCAGGTGGAGAACCAGTCTGTATCCTCTTACCACGCTGAGGCATATCTGCACAAGAAAGAGAATTTAACAACTATAAGAAAACAATAATGAAAGACAAAACAAAAATTAAAGACATAAGCAACATAACAATAGCTAACACCAATCGAACAGAGGCTAACACCAATCCAACGAGGCTAACACCAACCTAAAACATAGGCGAACATCAATCGAACAGAGGCTAACACCAATGGAACAGAGGCTAACACCAATCAAACGAGACTAACACCAACCTAAAACATAGGCTAACACCAATCGAACCCGAATCTTAAAACAGAGGCTAACACCAACGTTAAACGAACCTTAAACGAATCTAAGACAAACCCTAACACCAATCGAACCCGAATCGAACCCCAAACGAAACCTAAAGCTAGATCGCCGCGTGAGAGAAAGACAGAGAGAGAGTGATTGAGAGAGATAGGGAGAGATCATAACCTTCTTTTGTATGAACGGAGGTGAAGAATCGCCGGTGGAAATCGCCGGGAAAGTGAAGAACCGCCGGGAAAGTGAAGAATCGCCGGGAAAGCAATCGCCGCCCAAGAGAAAGAGAGAGTGAATAATGGAGAGAAAGAGAAGGTCGCGTGACATTAGGTTTAATATTTTAGCAACGAAATAAACCGTGGCTATTCGTGGCTAATTTACTTTTTTATAATTATAGCAACGAATAGTCACGATTTGTTTCGTGGCTGTGCCTTAGAAGTTTTTTCCGTTTCCGTTTTGATTTAGAGGTTAATTGTATCGAACAAAGTTAGTGACAATTCGTTGCTGAATTATGAAGATAGCCACGAAAAGTGACGAACTATTTCGTTGTTGCATTTTAGGGGTTGGTTGCAACGAAATGATTTGATGCTATTCACCGTAAGTCGTTACTAATTATTTAAATTAGCAACGAATTGCAACTGATGTAAGTCGTTGCAATATTTTCAAAGTTTAGGGTATGTGTTTTTTTACATAAAAAACCATTTCTAAAAACTTATGATTATTTTTAAACACTAAAAATCTATAGGAAAGGTTTTGACTTTGGAAGTTTTGACAAAATAATGAATATATATAAATTTAGGGTTTGATATATACATAGTCAAGTATTTTATGTAAAAAATGTTTGTATAAGATAATATACTTTTGAACAAAGTATAAGTTTTAAAAACTTCAAAACATTTAAAAACCACATAAAAATTCATGATAATTAAAAAATTAAAACAAATATACATATATATGAGTTTTAAAGCCAGAAAATAATCATATATATGAGTTTCAAAGCCACATAATAATCATATATATAAGTTTTTAAAACATTCTTATAACAACAAACAACATCATACAACATCAAAAATAAATAAACTTCATTATTACACATCTTCGACATCATCAGAAGAATCAGAATCTTCAGAAAACTCATTAGGATCAAGTTGCTCTTCGTCTAAAGGATAAGGATAAACATTGTCAAAATCAGCAGGATCTTCCACGACATGCGTTGTAACCCGAACCATTGCACTAGGCGCAACAATGTGGTCGATTGTATCATCTTGCAACGCTAACAAAGCATTTTCAGAAGTTTCACGATATCCTCTTGGCACCACTTTAGTACAAGCCAACCAATCATTTGACGCGCGCCCAACACGTGGATACGGGATGAAACAAACTTGGTCACAATGACCAGACATAATAAAAGGATCGTATTTTTGGTACCTTTTACGCGAATCTACATCAACCACATCAGACGGGTGTTTACGCAATCCCGAACCTTCAGTATTATCAAACCATGTGCATTTAAAGACCATCGCTTTGAGTCCAGCGGCACCATGATACTCAATCTTCATGATTTCTTCTATAAGTCCATAATAATTCATATCCGTTGTACCACGAACACAAACCCCATAATTTTGTGTTTTCTTATTTTGACCGTGTCTTTGACTGTGGAAATGGTATCCCCTAGTAAAGTACATAGGCCACGAAGTGAAATTGCGTCTCGGACCTTGAATAAATTCCAACATCCACAAAGGAAATTCATAATTCTAAGATGCTTCATTAATCTACAAAATGTTAAATAAATTAGTAGCCATAATATTACAATAATTATATGATATATATGACAAAATTAAATCAAAATATTATAACTTACATAGTCTTTACACCATTGTGCATAATGGTTGTCTTTAGCATTAATCATTGCATCACTAGCGATATAAGGAATACTAAGCGTCATCTGCTCTTCAAACATCCTGAAACAAGAGAAAAATTTAATTTAGCTGTTACAGTACTTAAATAACTTAATTATCTAAATATTTAAATTTATACCTCTCATATGGAGCAAATTCTTCACAGTTAAGTAACAAAAACGTTTGAAGCACGTTATAATCTTCATCACTAAACCAACCACTTGTATTTTTCCCTGTAACCCGTCCACTGTGATAGAAGATATTTGGCACCTCTCGCATCATAGGTAAATTGAATTTCTCCAGGACCACTATAATCTGAATCACGAAGAAGTTCGTGTTTTCGTAATAATTGGTTGCCACATATGAAATCTCTTCTTGTACACATTGTGCAACAATGGAACCTCCAATACGAGCTTTATTTTTAACCTTTTTTCAAATGATACATGTACCTCTCGAAAGGATACATCCACCTGTATTGGACCGGACCACCCAATGCGGCTTCATCCGGTAGATGCACGGGTAGATGTTCCATGACGTCAAAGAACGATGGAGGAAATATTTTCTCCAAATTGCACAACTTCAAAGCGATATTTGCCTTCAAAATTTCCACATCCTCTACCCTTAACATTCTAGCAGAAATATCCCGGAAGAAAAGTGCGATTTCTACATATGTACATAAAACATATATAAGTATACGATACAAAAAATATTACTCATCTATGTAAGATAATAGTATATACCTGAAATGGCTGTGTGGACATTTTTCGGCAAAAGTTCTGCAAACGCAAATGGGAACAAGCGTTGCATAATGACATGACAATCGTGGCTTTTTAGCCCAGACAATTTTCCATTGTTTTCGTCAACACATCGACTGAATTTTGATGCATAGCCATCAGGGAATCTAATATCCTTTTTCAACCATGCCAAAAAACTCTTCTTCCCTTGATTGGATAATCTAAAAATTGGAATCGGAATACTCCCATCGTCATTAATCTCCAAATCTGGTCTTTTGCATATCGCAGGAAGATCCATTCTAGATTTGATATTGTCTTTTGTCTTCCCTGGTGCATTCAAAATCGTGTTGATAAGATTATCGAAAAAGTTTTTCTCGATGTGCATGAAGTCTAAATTATGTCTCAATAACTGGTTCTCCCAATAAGGCAAGTCCCAAAATATACTCTTCTTCACCCAATTATGGTAATCGCCATAACCATCGATCGTTCTACTCGGATTATCATGTCCTTGACCTCCGCAATCAACAGTTTTGCATAATCCTCGGATGCTCTCAATTCTTTCGCATAGAATTTCAGTACCTGTCAACCACGGTGGAGCATTATCCCGAACGATGAACCTCGCTTAAATGCTTTGATATTTCGTCGATAAGGATGATCATGGGGCAAATGTCTTCTGTGACAATCGAACCAACTATGTTTCCTTCCATTTGGTAACCAAAATGCTTTTGTTTCATCCATACAATACGGACATGCTAGCCGACCATGCGTAGTCCAACCATAAACCATTCTATACGCCGGAAATTCGTTTATCGTCCACATCAAAGCATCTCTCATTGTAAAATTTTGCTTCCTCGAAATATCATAAGCAGGAACCCCGTCGGTCCATAACATCTGCAACTCTTCGATCAATGGTTGTAGATAAATATCTAGACTTTTCTTCGGATGTTTAGGCCCAGGCACCAAAATGGCCAAGAAGAAATATTCTCTCTTCATACACATACCAGGAGGCAAATTATATGGAGTAACAATGACTGGCCTTACTGAGTGTGCCTCCCCATTCATGCCAATTGGATTAAACCCATCTGTTGCCAAACCAAGATATATATTACGACTTTCAGCACCAAATCCAGGATATACCTCATTAAAATGCTTCCACGCTGCTCCGTCTGATGGGTTATGCATTTCTCCTTCAGGAGACACATGTTCTGCGTGCCATCGCATATGAGCAGCGGTCCCTTACATTTGATACAACCTCTTCAGTCGATCTGCGATAGGTAGATAAAACATCCGTTGCTTCGGTATATTCTTTCCTTTTCCATTGTTGGCGTAATACCTATCTTTATTACAGAAACAACAACACGAAAGCTCTCGATCTTCGGACTTCCAGAAGAGCATGCAATTATCCTCGCACACGTCAATCTTATGAACCGGTAATCCCAATGAACGCGTTAACTTTTTGGTCTCATAGTATGACTCCGGAACATTATTTGGTTGTGGAAGAATGTGTTTATATGTTTGTGTGATTTCATCAACGCATGCCTCCGCCAGATTGTGATTAGTCTTTATCTTCATAACACGCGATGCCAGATACAATTGTGATATTCCTTCAATACACCCTTCGTAGAGCGGTTGACTAGCAGCTTCAAAAGCTTGATAAAGGCTATCGTTAATTGGCTCTTCCTCAACATTTTGCTGAAATTCGTCTTCTATTCTGATACCTTCTTGACCCATGTTAACCTCATCATATGGAACTTCAGTGTTAACATGACCATCAAACGTTTCTTCTTCTTCATGTCCAAAGTGCGTCGGCATCGAAGATTCTCCAACATCATAACAATTTTCTCCATTGCTTGTCCAAATGTAGTAGTTTCCTTTAAACCATCTCCTTAATAAGTGCTTAGAAACTGTAAAAGCATCGAGCTGCTTCAAATTTCTACACCGAACACAAGGACAAGCCATAGATCCACGGACTTCAAAAGAAGCTTGATTGCAAGAGAAATTTATGAAAGTGTTAACACCCTCTCTAAATTCTTCAGAAACGTCATTTGTGTTTGGATCTATATGATGATCCATCCATTCTCTTGAATGAAAGAAATGTGTCATTTATTTTCTATGTAGATGAAATTGATGAAGAGAGAAAGAATGAGATTTTTTGAGTTATAGAAGGTATGGTGCTCTGGAAAATTTTGTGCGTTATGTTTTTAATTTAGCAACTGTTAGTAACTGAATAATTTTGTTGCTAAGTTAAGTTTTAATCAGAACCACTCATATAGCCACAAATAGCAACGAAACAAATTAGTGGCTAATTTCGAATAATTATCCTGACAACTTTCTCGTGATGTGACCATTATAAATTTAGCAACGACTATTTCGTTACTAATCGTGGCTATATTAGCAACGAAATAGCAACGCACCGACGTCGTTACAATTTTGCAACGAAATAGCCACGAAAATGTTTCGTTACCACTTTTCGTTGCTAATTCCTTGCTTTTTTGTATCGAAATGCATCAGAATTGTTATTTCGTTACTGGGTTAATTTTCGTTGCTTTTCGTTGCTTTTCGTGGCTTTTCTGGATTTAGCCACAAACACTTCCTCACCAATTCGTTGCTATACAGATTAATTCTTGTAGTGTTTTGATGGGTGCTTTACTCCTTGGAATACCATGTTCCATTTGTCTTTATTTACTGACCCCATATCTTTCCTAGCGAAGAACGTGTTGCTCACAAAATTGAAGATGAAGCGCAAGGTTGGGATCTCACCGTTGCCACTTTTTTGGCCTTTCTTGAAATCTCCTTGTGCTATGGTTTCCCAAAATGTGTTTGCTTCTTTAAATAGTTTGAAAGAGACCTTGCTATCCTTCTTGAAGTCGTAGATGTCACAAAGGTCGAAGATGGAGACGTTGTATTGCTTGTTGATAAGCTTGAACCTAATGTATCCTTCATTGGCTCTCTTTGCTCTCGGATGAGTGTAGTATAACTCAATTGATGCAATGAATTCTCGAACTAACTCCTTGAAGAGTCCGCCTCTCATGCGGCTCAAGCGTTGTAGTCCCATCCTCTTTAGGGTCTCTTCAACATCGTTCCTTGTCCCCATTCTTGATAGTAGGCCCAATCAATCGTTCTCGTATTTAGGATCTCGATATATTTGAACTCTCGAATTATCGATAGTTCTTCTTCCGTGAATTCTATGGGGCACTAAGATCTACGAGTGCTTGTGGTTCTTCCTCCCGAGGGCGTTTGGATGTTTTAAGTTTTTCCGAGTTCTTCGTCTTTGTGGGTTTCTTCGATGATGATGGTTTGGTTGATGTTGTTTTCTTCGTTTTTTGTGAACTTGATGTTGCCGCTTGCTTTCCTTTGAGTTTATCGGTTTGGCTTGTCATTGTTGCTTCTACAATAAAGACATTGATAGTTATGTTTAGCAATTACCGTTGAGATGACAAAGAGCTCTTAATCAATACCAAAGTTCATTGATTTCTTATCAAAATCGAAAAAAAATGTTTGTACATGAACCCTAGAAATCAAAATTATTGTTTTCAAACTCTAAAAATCAACAAGATAACAAGTTATCCAACCTATAAGAATCAACTATGAACTATTCTAAGAAACAATCATGAAATTTTTCATTAAGAAACCAAGCTTTTAAAAAGGGGCCAAATTTCCCTCAAAGGTGATTTTTGAAGAAAACAAACCTTAAATCCTTGATAATGTAAGCTTTTAATCGAATTTGGAGTGTGAAGGAGATATTTAATGAAGTTTTGGACTTGAAAATCGTTTGTACTTACTTAAAAAAGGGTAGGAGAAAAGGAGTTTTGAGAAAATAGGGTTTATTTTCGATTATTAAGGAGGAATAAGAAGATGAAACCTGTGTCTATATGGGCGGTTTGGTTCAGCGGTTTGCTGACCGCCTAGATAGACGGCCGAAAGTCTGCGAATTTGTGTCTCCTCCAGCGGTTTGTTTTAGCGGTCTATCGACCGCTAGAGTTGACACATAAGCGTGCATGTATTTTTGTTCAGTTCGGCGGCTTGTTCTAGCGGCTAGGTGACCGCTGAGCGAGATGACAAAAGACGCCGCTTCATCCAATGTTTCCAGCGGTTCGGTCCGGCGGCTTGGACCGCTGGAAACTTCTTCTTCATGGATTCTTGCTCCTTTTTCCTACAAAACATTGATTCTAACAAATCATTGCACACACAGTAAAAGAAATCTATTATTTACAGGGATATACATGGGATTGCCTCCCAAGTGCGCTTGTTTTAAGTCTCCCAAGTGCGCTTGTTTTAAGTCTCTTAGCTTGACTTTTCCAATATATGCTAAGTTTAATTGGATCATCTAGAGGCATCGACGTTTGATCCTTTATATCTTCGTTGGCTATATATGGTTTGCATCTTTTGCCCATTCACCGTGAATCCATTCCCCAAGCTGTTGTAAAGTACCAAGGCTCCGTAAGGGCGAACTTCTTTTATGATGAAAGGACCCGACCATCTCGATTTAAGGTTTCCGGGGAAGAACTTAAGCCTAGAGTTAACGAGGAGGACTTTATCTTCTTCTTTGAAGTTCTTTGGAATGATCTTGTCATGAAACGCCTTAGTTTTCTCTTTATAGATTCTTGAGTTCTCGAAAGCATCTTGTCTTACTTCCTCAAGTTCTTCCAAACGGATTAGTCTTTTATCTTGTGTCGTTTTCAAATCGGAATTAAGTAATTTCGTGGCCCATATGGCTTTGTACTCAAGTTTGACGGGTAAGTGGCAAGACTTTCCATATAGAAGGTTGAATGGTGTGGTTCCTATGGGAGTCTTGTAGGCGGTCCTATATGCCCATAAGGCTTCGTCGAGCTTCATAGACCAATCTTTTCTTGTCTTGCTCACAACCTTCTCAAGTATGGCTTTGATTTGCCTATTTGACACTTCCACTTGTCCCGACGTTTGGGGATGGTATGGCGTTGCTACCTTGTGCTTGACTCCGTGCTTCTTTAGTGATAAGTGTGTATTTTAGGTGTTTTAAGCATGCATTTGCATAACATTTTAGGAATTTAGTTACATTATTCATATAGTTTATAGTCTTTATTAGCATATTTTCACTAAGTAGTTTAGAATAGAGTCTTAGTTAGAATTAGGTCCCTTTTTGCATTGCATCATGTGCATTTCAGGTACTTGGAGCAACATGGGGCAAAGTGGAGCCAAGGGGAGTTTAGGAGAAGCTGGAAGAAGGCAAAGGAGAAGAAATGGAGTTCCCGGCGGTCATCAAACCGCCAGTCCAAGTCGCCGAGAGAAGGTGCCGAAGCAAGCTCGCGGGTGTGAACTCCAGCGGTCAATAAACCGCTGGATAAAAACCGTTGGAAGAAACTGAGGCGTCCTGAAGACGAAGTTCCAGCGGCCTCCAAACCGCCGCACCAAGCCGCCGATCCAGACTGCAGAAGCAGACTTGCGGGTGCGAGTTCCAGCGGCCTCCAAACCGCTAATCCAAACTGTCGTAGAAGACGAAGAATATAAGACTCGCGGATGTTCCAGTCCTGCGCGACCATGTTGCACCTTTTCCTTCCCTATACATACTCATAGGGTTTTCATTTAATATGATCGGATTCGATGTTTAATACTCTCTCTAAACTTTAGCTACCTTTGTGAAAAACCTTAGAGCATGTATATCAAAGATGCTAATTTTTAGTTGCTTAAATATATTTAATTAATATTTATATGTATTTATACCAAAAAAAAATACATATAAGCAATTTTTGTAGTTTTAGTTAAAATTGTCCTCCATTGAGAGATACTAAAAAGGGTTGCTTAATTTTTTTTTAAAAATGTGTTTACAAAAACAAACTAAAAAAGAGTTCAATTGTGAAAGAGTTTACAAAAAAAAACTAAAAGAGATGGTGTACAATTGTGAAAGAATTTACAAGAACACACTAAAAGAGATAAAATGGTGAAAGAATCAACAAAAACACACTTAATTTTGTTAACCTTTTATAAACGTGAACGTAACTTGTCTCTTCTAGCTTATTGCTTGCCTCTTCAAGCTTTCAAAGCTTATGTTGGCTCCTCCTACAAAGCAAACAACAGCAACCACCAAACACAAAACAAGAACAACAACATAAACACAAATTTTAAACAACATAACAACTTACTGGTTTTTAGCATGATCTTCTTCTTACCTGTAGTAGCACATCTGTTTGTTTCTTTGGTCCCTACAATGTACAATAGCAAGCACACCAAACATGAAAAACAAACTTGCAAAAACTTGCAAACAACAACAACCACCAAACACAAAACACATCAACATAAAAACAAAACATATCAACACAAAACAAACTTTAACCATCAACACAAAACAGACTTTAACACAAAACACATACTTCTTTGGTCCCTGCAATGTAATAGCACATTAACTACACCAAACATGAAAAACAAACTTGCAAAAGCTTTCAATAACAATAAAATAGCACAAGTACAATTATAACCTAACAGATCAAACACAACCACAATAAACATTAACAAAAAAGCAATTATAAACATGAACAAATGAAGCCTAAACTAAAATAACCAAACACAACAGATGCCGGCAAAGAAGACGAAATATGGTTCAATCTGGGTAAATCGAATAAATAAATCGAATCGAACCTTACCTTCATCGATGCCGGCGAAGAGGAGTCCAAAAACCGGCTGAATCGCGATCAATCTCTCCGGTGAATCTTTCCATCGGAATCGCCGAGAGTTTGTAAAAACCAAAAAAAAATAGATTAGTGAAATGAGAGAGATTCAACAGGTTAAAAAAATAAAAAATTAATTTTTTTTTGAGCCAACCAAAACGCGACACGTGGCGTCTCTTAAGACTAAAAAAAATGCTTATATAAGCGACGATGCTTATCTTTTTAGACCCAAATACACATTTTATATTTATTAAAATCATCTAAATACACTCTTAAATACACAAGCAACCTTTAATATCCTTGATAAACATGGTCTTAGAGGTTTAATATCAAGTTTAATGCTTTCTTATCTTTAAGATTTCTTTTAATATCTTTTGATTATGTCTTTAATCTCAATCATTAGCTTGTGTTTTGATATGAATAGTGAGTAGTTATCTTATGGGTTTTGGGGTTTATTTAGGTTAGGATAATGGATGATGGTTAGTGATGTGTAGGATGTTTAGGTTATGGTTTCTATAACATTATATGCACTTAATAGTAACGTAGAAGTAATTATCCTAGCTTAGTACTTAGAGGATGTTTCATGCCCGAAAGGTGTTCGATGAAATGTCTAGTCCAATCTTGTTAGTCTTTTATACTTAACCAATGGAAGTTGATTTCTAAGGTTTAAGATGGGCTTTATAAGGACTTATACTTAATGATCCCTAATCATCTAGACTCGATTGGAAGATTTGAGGTTTGTATGGTTAGGGAATGGATTTGAGTCATGGAAGTGATATAATCTAGATTAGTGATCCTTGTTCTAGAAAACCATCTCCTTTATTAGTTTTAGCATCACTAGCTTGATTCCATCTATCCAAAACCAATGATTTAAACCCCAAGATCCAATCTTTATCTTATTTAAGCACGTGTCTAGTTATTTGTTGATTAGTTGACTTTAGTTGACTTTTACACTATTGTTTTAGATATAGTTTGGTTACTTAAACATGCTATTTGATAGGTTTATTCTAAGTTAGATTCTTGCATTCTTGTTGTTCTAAGTTCATTCTCCTTGTGGATTCGATCCTAAATTACTACAACGCCTTGTGCCTTGCACTTGGGGTTGTATGTGATTGGGTTAAAACTCGATCTCATCAAGTTTTTGGCGCCGTTGCCGGGGAGATTGCAACTAGTCAATAGGATTTAGAATCTTCTTAGTTTTAGACCATTTGTTACTTAAAGGTTACTAATTCCTTCTTGTTGTTTTTTCCATTTTGTCGTGCTTGAAGGTGTATGTGTTGGGAATGTCCTGAAATCAATTGTACTTATTTTAGTAAAGTTGTATTGTCGAGGTTTGACAGTCGGATGATATTAGATGATTATAATGTTTTGCTAGAAGCCTCTTATAATCGATGGTCTTTAGAAGTCCATTGCTAATATTATGCGATCCTACAGTCACACACCTACCTAGCAAACCTGGATTAACATACTATGTTGGGTTTTAATATTAATATTATATTAAATATTAATATTTGATATATAAAATAATATGTATATATGATATACATGTTTACATGTGAAAGATTAAATTGTCACATTCCTTTTGTAAAAGAAACCGACACATATATGGAATGGGCTAGGCCCACTAACCTTAAAGATATTAGGTTACGTGAACTTAATATATATATGTGTGCACGATGACTTTTTAATAAACAGAAAATATTCTAGCCGACCCTAAAACATAGTTTGTCTAAGAGATTGAGATTAGATCTCTACGGCACTAGCATCCCGATCAATCCAGTTTGTGTGCGTGTGGATACCAGTAGAGGCACGACGTTTGGAGTGCTTCTAGACCTCGATATATCTCGGTTCAGATTTCCGCTACGAACCATCCAGGTATATTCATAAACTGATGACATAGATTTGATTCAATATTTGCACGTATCCTAGGGAAAGAATTCGCAATTGTTATTTATAAATCGTTATAAACCGGTACGAATTCCTACAGTGGTATCAGAGCCTTACGTGTGTAATTTTGAATTAAACCTAATTTAATATATATTTGATATATAAAATTGTGTCGCTGTTTTTCCATGTCGATGTAGTTTGTTTAAATCGATTAATAGTTAATCGGTTAATACTACATCTTTATAGTTATAATCACGCATGTAGTTACGTGGGCATGACAAAAGTTAACCGGTGTGCATTATATTTGACTTTAAAAGGTTATCACGTATTATATGATAATGCATAAGTGTTTGACTTTTAAAGAAATATAATATTCATCGTGTCTGAGTCTGTGTGAGACACATGTCCACATCATTGAAAAAACTATAATTTATTAAACTATTAAAAGAATATTTTATTAAAACATTATTTTGTTTAATCGGATCAAATCGGTAAAATCTCATGGAGATTTTGGTTTGGTTTGAATCCTTTTAAATTTATGTTCTAATATGATTAGAACCATTAAAATTTAGTTAAGATTAAAATTTAAATTGAAAATTTAATTTGATTAAATTGATTCAATTATTTCTGTAATTTAATTTAACACATATGAGATATGTAAATTTTTATATTTTGATAATTTATATTAGATATAAATTTTAAATATAAAATTAAATTAAATTAAAATTATTTCCTCAATTAATATCAAATTTAATGTCTTTCCAATCTTGTCAACTGTCAAGACTTGTTTCGTTGTGAATGGGCCTGCTAAGTAGGGTGTCCACAATTACATGAGTAAGGCGGATGGTAATGGTTACCATACGAGTAAAAGATTGGTTTATTTGACTAAGCTATCAAAATGGTTTTGGGCTTAGAGACATAAGGTTGGATAAGACATAAGATGTCATCCACAACCAAGAGTTATATTGGATATAATTAACAATGTTGTTGCTTACCTAAATAACTAAACATTCAGGCGATGAGCCAAAGCTCACTTGAATTTTAGTGAAATAAGGATCTTGGATCACTATACTCATATGAGGAAAATTGTTTTGAGTTTAGTGTGAGCTTTCTTAAATGTTGAGACAACTCAAATTTCCATGAACATCATATTAACTTTTGCTATTCTTTTGACATTTATGTCAAACCTTCACAACTCGTTTTCACTTCGATCCGTCCTTGAGAAGGACAAGCTAAATGGATCGAATTTCCTCGAATGGTATCGAAATCGAGAATTGTTCTCAAACAGAGAAAAAGGACTATGTCCTTGAAAAAGTTTTGCCTGAAAAACCTAAGGCAAATCTTCCACATGCGAGAGAGGAATGCTTATGATAAGCATGTCAATGATAGGGTCGATGTGTGTTGTCTCATGTTGGCTACCATGAACTCGGACTTGCAAAAACAGTTTGAGAACGTGGAGTCGCCAATTGAGATGATCACTAGCCTGAAAGGAATGTTTCAGAGGCAGCACGAACCGAGAGATATCGGATCGTTAAATCTCTCATTGAGTGTAAAGCGCAAAGGATAGTCCAGTTAGCCCACATGTCATTAAGATGATGGGTTATATCGATAACCTGGCCAAACTGGATTCCCCTATCAGCCAAGAGTTGGCTACTGACCTCATCCTGCAGTCATTGCCGCCAAGTTTTGATCAGTTTGTTATGAACTACAACATGAATAACTTGACAAAGACTTTGACTGAGCTGCATGGGATGCTCAAAACTGTTGAACCAAACATCAGAAAGGACACTCCAAATGTTCTCATGGTGCAAGGGGGTAAAAGGTTTAAGAAACCTGGTAAGAACAAAGGAAAGGGCAAGATAAGTGGGATTGAGAATCCAACTAAGTCTGATCCTTCTCCTAAGTTTAAACTTGGACCCTCTGGTGAAGACAAGTGCCATTATTGTAATGGTGTTGGGCATTGGAAGAGAAACTGCAAGAAATACTTGGAAGATCTGAAAAAGAAGAAGACTTTTAAGACTTCTTCGCCAGGTATTTATGTTATAGAAGTAAATGTTGCTACTTCTAGTTCTACCTCTTGGGTATTAGATACCGGTTGTGGTGCTCATATTTGTGTGAATATGCGGGGCCTAAGCAACAACAGTAGAACTTTGGAGAAAGGACAAGTGGACTGCGCGTGGGGAATGGAGCAAGAGTTGCTGCATTAGCCGTAGGAACATTTCATTTGTCTTTACCTTCTGGCATGGTTTTAGAACTTAAAAATTGCTACTATGTACCTGCTATAAGCAGAAATATTATTTCTATTTCTTGTTTGGATTTGGAAGGATTTCATTTTTCGATTAAAGACAAGTGTTGTTCGTTTAATCTTAATGATATGTTTTATGGTAGTGGCCCATTAGAGAATGGGCTTTATGTTCTTAACCAAAATGTGTCTATCTATAACATTAGTACCAAGAGATTTAAGTCTAACGACTCGAATCCCACTTTTCTTTGGCATTGTCGTTTGGGCCATATAAACGAGAAACGCATTCAAAAGCTTCACAATGATGGACTTTTGAACTCATTTGATTATGAATCATTTGAAAAATGTGAATCTTGCTTATTAGGTAAAATGACTAAGGCCCCTTTTACTGGACAAAGTGAAAGGGCCAACGACTTGTTGGGCCTTATACATACAGATGTGTGTGGGCCAATGAGTATTGGTGCTAGAGGAAACTATCAGTACTTCATCACATTTACTGATGATTTCAGTAGATATGGTTATGTTTATCTAATGAAACATAAATCTGAATCTTTCGAAAAGTTCAAAGAATTTCAGAATGAAGTGCAAAACCAACTTGGCAAAACAATTAAAGCTCTTCGATCAGATCGCGGAGGAGAATACTTGAGCCAAGTTTTCAGTGATCATCTTAGAGAATGTGGAATTCTTTCACAACTTACTCCTCCCGGAACACCTCAATGGAACGGTGTATCCGAAAGGAGAAATCGAACTTTATTAGATATGGTTCGATCTATGATGAGTCACACAGATCTTCCATTATCCTTTTGGGGATATGCTCTAGAATCGTCGCGTTTACGCTAAACGATGTCCATCAAAATCAGTTGAAAAGACACCATATGAGATGTGGACTGGAAAGGTTCCTAATCTATCTTTTATGAAAATTTGGGGTTGCGAGGCTTATGTAAAACGTTTACTTCCTGATAAGCTTGGACCCAAATCTGATAAGTGCTACTTCGTTGGTTATCCTAAAGAAACCAAAGGTTATTACTTTTACAACCCCGCCGAGAGCAAAGTGTTTGTTGCTCGGAACTGTGTCTTTTTAGAAAGAGAATTTCTTTCTAAAAGGAACAGTGGGAGTAAGGTACTACTCGAAGAAGTTCGAGATTCACAGGAGGTTGCTCCACCTATTCAGGAAGAGCAACAACTGGATTTACGAAGAGTCGTAAATACCACACCTGTGGAACCTGAGGTACGTAGGTCACAGAGGATCATTCATGAACCTGATAAATATGGGGTTTGGGTGACTGACCATCATGATCTATTGATTATAGAAAGTGATGAACCTACGTCCTATGAAGAAGCAATGATGGGCCCCGACTCTGAAAAGTGGGTAGAAGCCACTGAATCCGAAATGGGATCCATGTCGTCCAACAAAGTATGGACTTTGGTCGATTTACCGATGGTGTTAAAGCCATTGAGTGTAAATGGATTTTCAAGAAGAAAATGGACGTGGATGGTAATATACAGATATACAAAGCTAGACTAGTGGCTAAAGGCTATAAGCAAATTCATGGCATTGACTATGATGAAACTTATTCCCCAGTCGCGATGTTTAAGTCCATTCGGATTCTTCTAGCAATTGCCGCTCATTATGATTATGAGATTTGGCAAATGGATGTGAAAACAGCTTTCCTTAATGGAAACCTGGAAGAGGATGTGTACATGACACAACCTGAAGGTTTCACAAGTCCCCGAAAATGCTGGGAAAGTATGTAAGCTTCATCGCTCTATATATGGGCTGAAGCAAGCATCTCGGAGTTGGAATCTTCGTTTTAATGAAGCAATCAAAGAGTTTGATTTCATTAGGAACGAAGAAGAACCTTGCGTTTACAAGAAGATTAGTGGGAGCGCAATTGTGTTTCTTGTGCTATATGTCGATGACATATTACTCCTAGGAAATAACATTCCTTTGCTTCGTAACATTCCTTTGCTTCAGTCCGTTATTTCTCAATGAAAGACATGGGAGAAGCTGCATACATACTTGGAATAAGGATCTACAGAGATAGACCTAACAGGTTGATTGGACTAAGTCAAGACACTTATATAGATAAGGTCTTACATAGGTCCAGTATGCATGATTCTAAGAAAGGTTTTCTACCAATGTCTCATGGCATAACCCTCAGCAAGACTCAGTGTCCTTCAACACATGATGAGCGAGAGCGCATGAATAGAATTCCTTATGCTTTTGCTATAGGTTCTATTATGTATGCCATGCTTTGTACTCGTCCTGATGTGGCATGTGCCTTAAGCATGACGAGTAGATACCAATCCGATCCAGGTGAGAGTCACTGGACTGCTGTTAAGAACATCCTTAAGTATTTGAGAAAAACTAAGGATAAGTTCTTGGTCTATGGAGGATGTGATGAGCTTGTTGTGAGTGGTTACACTGATGCCAGCTTTCAGACAGACAAAGATGATTTCCGATCTCAATCCGGTTTTATCTTTTGTCTTAATGGAGGAGCGGTGAGTTGGAAAAGCTCCAAGCAAAGCACCGTGGCTGACTCAACAACCGAATCAGAATATATTGCCGCTTCGAAGCAGCAAAAGAAGCTGTTTGGATTAGGAAGTTCATCACTGAACTTGGTGTAGTTCCTAGCATCTCTTGTCCGGTGGATCTTTATTGTGACAACAATGGAGCCATCGCTCAGGCGAAGGAACCAAGGTCGCACCAGAAATCCAAACACATTCAAAGACGATATCACCTCATTCGTGATATTATCGAAAGAGGAGATGTGAAGATTAGCAGAGTTCCAACAGATGCAAATGTTGCAGATCCATTGACCAAGCCTCTTCCTCGGCCGAACCATGAAAGTCATACTGCTGCTGTAGGCATTAGGTTTCTTAATGTTTGATTTTTTTTCTAGAGAGAAACTTATTTTTATGATATGATGTTCGTGTTTACAAACATTTGATTTATTTTCAAATTAATGAAATTGTTTCAGCATTATTTAATTATTGGATAATAAAATAATTTGTCCCAAAATAGTTTATATCATCCTTATAAGCCATCAAGTATGTGACTTGATCATGAAACCTTATGAGTGAAAGATGATATAAATTATTGTGGTCCCTGGTCAAGGTTATTAAATGGGACAATAGTAACTAAAATGACTAGTATGTGAGGTGATTGATGACTAAGTTTCGTGGAGTCATTTAATATGTAGTATTAAAGTCAATCACATAAGTATGTGTTAGAGAACACAATATTGGACTGACCCGCTATGGAAAACTCTGCAAGAATATTATATGAGTGTCATAAGAGTTTTTCATTACAACTATAAAATATAGTCCTTTGACCTGAGTTTGTCATGTTTTCTTATACATGGATTACTGCGCTTTGACTTTGTCAAACGTCAGCCGTAACAGGTGATTATAAAGACATTGATTGGGTGTATTATGAATTGTGTAAGGAACAGGGATATAACAAGATGAGATTTGTCCCTCCTATATAATGGGAGATAAATATCTTTGGGCCTATCGATAATTTAATACTGAGAAAATGCATGGTCGTGCTCAAACGAGGTGAATGTCAATCGTTTGTTTTATCAGTATAAATTGGGAATCGATAAACATGATCTAGCTTAATAAGGATGACATTATTGCTTGCCTTATGCTAGGATCGAGATATAGCGACGAAAGGATTATCGGAATAGATGATTCCAGTACAAGTGGGAGATTGTTGGGAATGTCCTGAAATCAATTGTACTTATTTTAGTAAAGTTGTATTGTCGAGGTTTGACAGTCGGATGATATTAGATGATTATAATGTTTTGCTAGAAGCCTCTTATAATCGATGGTCTTTAGAAGTCCATTGCTAATATTATGCGATCCTACAGGGTCACACACCTAAGCAAACTGGATTAACATACTATGTTGGGTTTTAATATTAATATTATATTAAATATTAATATTTGATATATAAAATAATATGTATATATGATATACATGTTTACATGTGAAAGATTAAATTGTCACATTCCTTTTGTAAAAGAAACCGACACATATATGGAATGGGCTAGGCCCACTAACCTTAAAGATATTAGGTTACGTGAACTTAATATATATATGTGTGCACGATGACTTTTTAATAAACAGAAAATATTCTAGCCGACCCTAAAACATAGTTTGTCTAAGAGATTGAGATTAGATCTCTACGGCACTAGCATCCCGATCAATCCAGTTTGTGTGCGTGTGGATACCAAGTAGAGGCACGACGTTTGGAGTGCTTCTAGACCTCGATATATCTCGGTTCGATTTCCGCTACGAACCATCCAGGTATATTCATAAACTGATGACATAGATTTGATTCAATATTTGCACGTATCCTAGGGAAAGAATTCGCAATTGTTATTTATAAATCGTTATAAACCGGTACGAATTCCTACAGTATGAACCTTATAAGGAGCAAAAGAGGAGAAATCATCGATTGTGTTCCCGAGTTAGGAAGGTTTGAAAGAGCAAACAAGAGAGCTAGGGACCAAGAGAGAAGAGAGAGAGAAGCGCAACAACAACAAGAAGAAGAAATGGCTAACCAACAACAAGGAGTTGATGAAAACCCTCAAAACCAAGCCCATGGAGTGGGAGTTTGGGGTGTGCCACCTCCCTTGCACGTTCCAAGGGAGGAGAGAAGAATTGATGACTATAATGAACCGATAACAAACGGAACGAGGATGGGAATCCGGCCGCCTCCATGTGCCGCTAACAACTGGGAGATCAAGTCGAGCTTGATCAATATGGTGCAAAACAACAATTTCTTTGGCCTTCCAAATGAACATCCAATGGAGCATCTAGATAATTTTGACCGCCTTTGCGGGACAATCAAAATAGGAGGAGTGCCGGAAGACGTCCTCAAGCTTACCCTCTTCACATTCTCTCTCGGGGACAAAGCGGCCCAATGGGAGAAAAGCATCATCACCTCGTCTATCTTGACTTGGGATGAATGCAAGAAGAGATTCCTATCCAAGTTCTTCTCAACGCAAAAAACGGCGAAAATCCGTAATGACATCGCCACATTCAAGCAAGGAGGTAACGAGAGCCTATATGAAGCTTGGGAGAGGCTCAATGAGTTCACAAGAGCATGCCCTCATCATGGGATGTCAAAAGAGGCAATACTTGGAATCTTCCACCGTGGTGTGGTGTACACCGTGATTACCAACTAGCCCTTAACACGACTAGCAATGGAGATTTCGCAAGCTTGACCATCCCCCAAGGAGAAAAGCTAGTAGAAAACTTGGCTCAAAGTGAGCAAATGAATGGGAAGGATAATTACGATAGAGCGGTGAGAGAACCGAGGAGTGAGTCCAAGGAAGATGATCTAAAGTAGGGGTGGGCGTTCGGGTATTCGGGTCGAGTTCGGGTAGGAACCGATCGGGTCCGGGTATTTTGGGTTAAAATTTATTAGGACCCGAATAGGTACCTATAGATTTTCGGTTCGGTTCGGGTCGGTTCGGGTATATTTAATGATAACCCTAAAAATACCCGAATATTTTCGTTTCCATTCGGTTCGGGTATTACCTACCCGAAAGTTCCAAAATTATCCGAAAAGTTCCAAAAATACCCGAAAAATGAACAATTTACCCGAAACATGTAATATGACAATTTACAAGTCCAAAACAGAGTTAATCATACGACCAAAACAGAGTTAAACATAGTACCAAAACCAAGCAAAACAAGTCAAGATAAAGTCATTAAATCCACACCATAAAGCAAAGCAAAGAAACATGTGCCTAAAGATAACATTCAACAGAAGATTACGGTTTAAAAAGGCACATGACTACATCTTAGTAAAACTACAAAGTAGAAACTAAATTGCCCCTTGTAAATTGAATTCAGGTTCAAACTCTGCAAAAAATATAAAGAATTCAAGTTAAAGATGAAAACAAATAAAAAGTATGAAGTTATGAACACAAATACACAACAAAAAAGTTACCTCTCATGAGATCATCTTGCAACTCTATATCAACAAGCATTTGCTGAATTGTTACCACACCCTTTTCATTGATTTTAATCTCACATTTTAGTCATTGCTCGGTGCACATTAACACTTCTACCATATAAGGTGTCAAACAACTTCTATAGGGATCTAAAACCCTACCACTAGTGCTAAAGGCAGATTCACTTGCTACTGAAGTCACTTGCATTGCTAATATATCCTTAGCTATTAATGACAAAACGTGAAACTTACCAGAGTTTACCTTCCACCAAGATAGCAAGTCATATTCTGAACCTTGAAGAAGTTTTGGGTTCTCCACATTCTCTTTCAAATACAACTCTAACTCATTAGATGCTTCTTGGATTCTTGTTTCCTTCATAATCTCGTTGTATATGTTGACCATTCTTTCATAACCAAGACCATGACCGAGAACTATCTTCTCACATAAATCACCAACAACTTGATCTTGGGATTGAGAATTACTGCCTTGTGTCTGAGATGATGCAGCTGAACCACCACTTGCAGAATTTATTACCGAAGCACTATACTCATCAAACAAGTTCTTCAAGATGGTACTCACAGAATCAAACATATGAACTGACTTCACACTAGCTTTACCATAAAGTGTATCAAAACATAGTTGAGCAAATTTCATCTTTTTCCTAGGATCAAACACACTTGCCACTATCAAAAGCTTATTTAACTCAACTTTCTCCCCAAATGGATCCCAATACTTTCCTAACTTCTTTAGCATAGATGCAGCTTTGCTTTTTAATTCTTCAGAAGGACACGAACTCGCTTCCAAAGCAGATAGATTCTTAGTGATGGTAACTATCTCATTGTAAATTTTATGAGATGCAATAGTTGTAGAAGCAGAAAGCACCAATGTAGATTTATAAAAAATAATTAGGATTTGAACCAAACTCTCAATTGAGTCCCAATCAGATTTAGATGGTGGTCCAACCCTTTTCTTCCCCTCCACATTTTCCAGAAAGTAGTCATTGTAAGGCTTATCTTCAGCTTC
The DNA here is from genome assembly GCA_963556525.1 of Cochlearia excelsa. Lineage (NCBI taxonomy): Eukaryota > Viridiplantae > Streptophyta > Magnoliopsida > Brassicales > Brassicaceae > Cochlearia > Cochlearia excelsa. The sequence goes on from OY748331.1 coordinate 20,464,801, forward strand.
CATCTTGTGAAATGCCAATTTGTATTTCAAAGCTTGCTCTAACATTAGATAAGTAGAGTTCCATCTTGTCTTCACGTCTAATGGTAGACTTCCCCTTTTAATCCTCCCTGTTTCAACCCGCAACTCAAATGACTTGAGCCTATTTGTTGAAGATCTCACATAAGTGATACCATTGCGAATAGCACACACACTTGTATCTATTTCTTGCAAACCTTCTTGCACAATCAAGTTTAGTATATGTGTAGCACACCTGAGATGCATATACTCACCTTTCAAAACCTCCTCATAGCTGAACTATTAGCTGTGGCATTGTCTACTGTGATGCAAAATATCTTCTTTATATCCCACTCATCTAAACAATCCAAAAGAACCTTAAAAATCGTAGCACCTTTGTGATCATAGATGTTCTTGAAACCTATGATCATCTTCTTTAACTTCCATTCATTATCAACAAAGTGAGTTGTCACTACCATATAACTAGCTCCTGTAAACTGAGCTACCCAAATATCAGTAGTCAATGACAACCTTTGTTTGTTATGACCAAGAATCTTCTTCATAATAACTTTCCTTTTGACATACATTTGTACCACATCCCTAGTAGCTGTTCTACGAGAATGAGGCCTGTATTGTCGAGTTTTGTTACAAAAATGCTTCCAGGCAACACACTCTACAAAAGCTAAAGGCAACTCAGCTAACCCAATCATCTCATTAGTGGCTTCTCTAAAAATTGTTTCAGATACCCTAGACAATCCAATGCTACCATCATCACTTCCTTGACCATGAGATATGACAGTTTGGTTTTTATTTTTGTGAGCATCAAACCATACCTGATAAGTTTTACATGAGAGCAAATGTTTTTTCATGTTGGATGTCCCAGACTTGGTTGGACAAGTCATCTCTTTCCCACAATAGTTGCAGCCACATTTGTCTACATTATCTTTAAATCTGGTGAAATGATCACATACCGAAGATCTTGTTCTCTTACTTGGCTTAGAACCACTACTTCCTGCAACATCTTTCCTCTTGCTTTTATTTGCTTGGAACTCATGTCTGATCCACCATCATCACTATTACCACCCCATCTCGTAGTCATTGTTTGGTTGATTACCACAAGAAGCCATCTATATTACAAGGTAAAAAACTTACATGAGAAACAAATAAATATAGAAACTTAACAAAGTTCACTCAAACAAAAACTTAGTAAATCTCAAAACTAAAACTAAGAATTTAACTATGAAAACACACAAACATACATCAAAGTTGACTCTAAACTTTAAAACAATAAACAAATATGATAAACCCTTAAAATCAAACATGAATCAAAGAATAACCAGGACTTGTTAAACCCTTAGAATCAAATATCATCAAAGTCAACAAACCTATAGATGAAAACTTAAAGTCTTAAATCAAAATCAAAACTGAAATCACTTACCTCAGATTGGTTTCTCGACAACGCAGTCGGTGCCGACGAGACCTATAGCGACAAGGATTCCAGATTTAGGTTTTGATAAAGTGAAATTTAATCTCCTAAACCTAAACTTCAAAAGCCCCAAATAGCAAATGAAAAAAAAATGAAACTATCGTGAAAAATAATTAGTGGCTTAGTGTAAATGTAAAACACTAAAGCCCAATAACATAAAACTAAAAATGTGTGTTTAAATAGTTCGGGTATACGGGTACCTGTTCGGGTATCGGGTAATACCCGGAACCGAACCGATACCCACGGGTATCAAGACTGAAGTAACTTTCGGGTTTAATTTTAATACCCGTACCCGAACCGAAATTTCGGGTCGGTTCCGGTTCGGGTATCGGGTAATTTGCCCAGGCCTAATCTAAAGTATAAGGAGCTAAATGAAAAGTTTGATAAGGTGCTCCAAATCCTCAAGAAGCCGGTCCACTATGTGGGAAATGGGGAGAATCAAGGTTGGTGTGAAGACTTTGACAATGGGGAGCAAGAGGATGTTAACTACATCCAACAACCACTACAAGAATTAATCTGTATAGCAACGAATTGGTGAGGAAGTGTTTGTGGCTAAATCCAGAAAAGCCACGAAAAGCAACGAAAATTAACCCAGTAACGAAATAACAATTCCGATGCATTTCGATACAAAAAAGCAAGGAAATAGCAAGGAAGTAGCAACGAAAAGTGGTAACGAAACTTTTTCGTGGCTATTTCGTTGCAAAATTGTAACGACGTCGGTGCGTTGCTATTTCGTTGCTAATATAGCCACGATTAGTAACGAAATAGTCGTTGCTAAATTTATAATGGTCACATCACGAGAAAGTTGTCAGGATAATTATTCGAAATTAGCCACTAATTTGTTTCGTTGCTATTTGTGGCTATATGAGTGGTTCTGATTAAAACTTAACTTAGCAACGAAATTATTCAGTTACTAACAGTTGCTAAATTAAAAACATAACGCACAAAATTTTCCAGAGGACCATACCTTCAATAACTCAAAAAATCTCATTCTTTCTCTCTTCATCAATTTCATCTACATAGAAAATAAATGACACATTTCTTTCATTCAAGAGAATGGATGGATCATCATATAAATCCAAACACAAATGACGTTTCTGAAGAATTTAGAGAGGGTGTTAACACTTTCATAAATTTCTCTTGCAATCAAGCTTCTTTTGAAGTCCGTGGATCTATGGCTTGTCCTTGTGTTCGGTGTAGAAATTTGAAGCAGCTCGATGCTTTTACAGTTTCTAAGCACTTATTAAGGAGAGGGTTTAAAGGAAACTACTACATTTGGACAAGCCATGGAGAAAATTGTTATGATGTTGGAGAATCTTCGATGCCGACGCACTTTGGACATGAAGAAGAAGAAACGTTTGATGGTCATGTTAACACTGAAGTTCCATATGATGAGGTTAACATGGGTCAAGAAGGTATCGAATAGAAGACGAATTTCAGCAAAATGTTGAGGAAGAGCCAATTAACGATAGCCTTTATCAAGCTTTTGAAGCCGCTAGTCAACCGCTCTACGAAGGGTGTATTGAAGGAATATCACAATTGTATCGGCATCGCGTGTTATGAAGATAAAGACTAATCACAATCTGGCGGAGGCATGCGTTGATGAAATCACACAAACATATAAACGCATTCTTCCACAGCCAAATAATGCTCCGGAGTCATACTATGAGACCAAAAAGTTAACGCGTTCATTGGGATTACCGGTTCATAAGATTGACGTGTGCGAGGATAATTGCATGCTCTTCTGGAAGTCCGAAGATCGAGAGCTTTCGCGTTGTCGTTTCTGTAATAAAGATAGGTATTACGCCAACAATGGAAAAGGGAAGAATATACCGAAGCAACGGATGTTTTATCTACCTATCGCAGATCGACCGAAGAGGTTGTATCAAATGCAAGGGACCGCTGCTCATATGCAATGGCACGCAGAACATGTGTCTCCTGAAGGAGAAATGCATCACCCATCAGACGGAGCAGCGTGGAAGCATTTTAATGAGGTATATCCTGGATTTGGTGTTGAAAGTCGTAATATATATCTTGGTTTGGCAACAGATGGGTTTAATCCAATTGGCATGAATGGGGAGGCACACTCAGTATGGCCAGTCATTGTTACTCCATATATTTTGCCTCCTGGTATGTGTATGAAGAGAGAATATTTCTTCTTGGCCATTTTGGTGCCACGGGCCTAAACATCCGAAGAAAAGTCTAGATATTTATCTACAACCATTGATCGAAGAGTTGCAGATGTTATGGACCGATGGGGTTCCTGCTTATGATATTTCGAGGAAGCAAAATTTTACAATGAGAGATGCTTTGATGTGGACGATAAACGATTTTCCGGCGTATGGAATGGTTTTCGGTTGGACTACGCATGGTCGGCTAGCATGTCCGTATTGTATGGATGAAACAAAAGCATTTTGGTTACCAAATGGAAGGAAACATAGTTGGTTCGATTGTCACAGAAGACATTTGCCCCATGATCATCCTTATCGACGAAATATCAAAGCATTTAAGCGAGGTTCATCAGTTCGGGATAATGCTCCACCGTGGTTGACAGGTACTGAAATTCTATGCGAATGAATTGAGAGCATCCGAGGATTGTGCAAAACTGTTGATTGCGGAGGTCAAGGACATGATAATCCGAGTAGAACGATCGATGGTTATGGCAATTACCATAATTGGGTGAAGAAGAGTATATTTTGGGACTTGCCTTATTGGGAGGACCAGTTATTGAGGCATAATTTAGACTTCATGCACATCGAGAAAAACTTTTTCGATAATCTTATCAACACGATTTTGAATGCACCAGGGAAGACAAAAGACAATATCAAATCTAGAATGGATCTTCCTGCGATATGCAAAAGACCAGATTTGGAGATTAATGACGATGGGAGTATTCCGATTCCAATTTTTAGATTATCCAATCAAGGGAAGAAGAGTTTTTTGGCATGGTTGAAAATGGATATTAGATTCCCTGATGGCTATGCATCAAAATTCAGTCGATGTGTTGACGAAAACAATGGAAAATTGTCTGGGCTAAAAAGCCACGATTGCCATGTCATTATGCAACGCTTGTTCCCATTTGCGTTTGCAGAACTTTTGCCGAAAAATGTCCACACAGCCATTTCGGTATATACTATTATCTTACATAGATGAGTAATATTTTTTGTATCGTATACTTATATATGTTTTATGTACATATGTAGAAATCGCACTTTTCTTCCGGGATATTTTCTGCTAGAATGTTAAGGGTAGAGGATGTGGAAATTTTGAAGGCAAATATCGCTTTGAAGTTGTGCAATTTGGAGAAAATATTTCCTCCATCGTTCTTTGACGTCATGGAACATCTACCCGTGTATCTACCGGATGAAGCTGCATTGGGTGGTCCGGTCCAATACAGGTGGATGTATCCTTTCGAGAGGTACATGTATCATTTGAAAAAAGGTTAAAAATAAAGCTCGTATTGGAGGTTCCATTGTTGCACAATGTGTACAAGAAGAGATTTCATATGTGGCAACCAATTATTACGAAAACACAAAACTTCTTCGTGATTCAGATTATAGTGGTCCTGGAGAAATTCGATTTACCTATGATGCAGAGGTGCCAAATATCTTCTATCACAGTGGACGGGTTACAGGGAAAAATACAAGTGGTTGGTTTAGTGATGAAGATTATAACGTGCTTCAAACGTTTTTGTTACTTAACTGTGAAGAATTTGCTCCATATGAGAGGTATAAATTTAAATATTTAGATAATTAAGTTATTTAAGTACTGTAACAGCTAAATTAAATTTTTCTCTTGTTTCAGGATGTTTGAAATATTATGGCTACTAATTTATTTAACATTTTGTAGATTAATGAAGAATCTCAGAATTATGAATTTCCTTTGTGGATGTTGGAATTTATTCAAGGTCCGAGACGCAATTTCACTTCGTGGTCCGAGACGCAATTTCCACCGTGGTTGACAGGTACTGAAATTCTTTGTTCAAAAGTATATTATCTTATACAAACATTTTTTACATAAAATACTTGACTATGTATATATCAAACCCTAAAATTATATATATTCATTATTTTGTCAAAACTTCAAAAGTCAAAACCTTTCCTATAGATTTTTAGTGTTTAAAAATAATCATAAGTTTTTAGAAATGGTTTTTATGTAAAAAAACACATACCCTAAACTTTGAAAATATTGCAACGACTTACATCAGTTGCAATTCGTTGCTAATTTAAATAATTAGCAACGACTTACCGTGAATAGCATCAAATCATTTCGTTGCAACCAACCCCTAATCCGCAACAACGAAATAGTTCGTCACTTTTCGTGGCTATCTTCATAATTCAGCAACGAATTGTCACTAACTTTGTTCGATACAATTAACCTCTAAATCAAAACGGAAACGGGAAAAACTTCTAAGGCACAGCCACGAAACAAATCGTGACTATTCGTTGCTATAATTATAAAAAGTAAATTAGCCACGAATAGCCACGGTTTATTTCGTTGCTAAAATATTAAACCTAATGTCACGCGACCTTCTCTTTCTCTCCATTATTCACTCTCTCTTTCTCTTGGGCGGCGATTGCTTTCCCGGCGATTCTTCACTTTCCCGGCGGTTCTTCACTTTCCCGACGATTTCCACCGGCGATTCTTCCACTCCGTTCATACACAAGAAGGTTAGGATCTCTCCTTATCTCTCTCAATCACTCTCTCTCTCTCTCTCTGTCTTTCTCTCACGCGGCGATCTAGCTTTAGGTTTCGTTTGGGGTTCGATTACGGTTCGATTCGGGTTCGATTGGTGTTATAGTTGTTTTGGGGTTCGATTAGGGTTTCGTTTGGGGTTCGATTAGGGTTCGATTCGGGTTCGACTTTGTTTTGTCTTTCATTATTGTTTTCTTATAGTTGTTAACTTCTCTTTCTTGTGCAGATATGCCTCAGCGTGGTAAGAGGATACAGACTGGTTCTCCACCTGGATAGCTTCATTACTCTCAGCCTCACTCTCAGCATTGTCTGCCTTCGCCAGGAAATGCATCAACATCTTCCTCTCGGTCTCCAACATCTTTTCCACCGGGAGCTCTTGGACGAGGCAAAGAACCCACTCTTCTCCAAATGCCTATGCTGCACAAAGCTCTCCCCGCACACGCGCACTGCCAGACGACGGTGCTGGTGCACAAGGAGCTGCACAAGGAGCTGCTGGAATGAGCATAGAAGCTCTCCTCAATGCTCCAGCTAGAAGAAACCAGCAAGTCCTCCACCCAATGAAGCTAAATGGAGCTCTATGGTAAGTCATTATTTAATCTTTTTTGTTAATTTTTTATCACACAAGTCTATATTTAACTTAGTATTCTTGTTTGTGTTTATTCATATTGTTTGGATATTTCAGGTTTGGTATTGATCCGGAGGTGAAGAAATACGTCCGGACTACTTGGCAGAACAATTTCATGGCTCCTTGGTGGAATTGGTCCCAAATTCCAAAGGAGAGAGTGCAAGAATGGTGGCAGGATTTTGTGGTCAATGTTTCTATCTTTTCTTTGTTTTGTTCCTTTCACTTTTTTATTTTATAGAGAGACTATGTTGTGATGGTTAGTGTAATGATATCTAACTAATCCTTCACTTTTATTTTCAGCAACATTACTATTGGGAACCAGCACACCATAGTCTGGTTTTCTATCTATGGAGGAAGGAGACAATGTTATCAATCAGTCAAAGAATCAACAAGAAGAAGTCGCAAGGGAAGAAGCCGAAGTACGTCTCTGAGGAGCATTGGATCACGATGTTAGAGCAATGGGACACACCAGAATGTCAGGGTAGGTCCACCACCAATTCTGCAAACAGGCTATCTGATCCGGATGGTTTAGGGGTAAGCAAGCATTGTGCTGGTCCAGTCTCTTTTGCCAAAATAGGGTATGACATGGTATGTTCCTTTTCCATTTAGTATATTGTTTGTTATTTATAAATCAATTATTAGTTATGAATGTTATGAGTTATTAGTTTATGAATGTTATATGAGTGATTAGTTTATGAACGTTATATAAGTTACAAGTTTAATTATGAGTTATGTATGAGTTAGTTTAGTTTCTTTACAACTTTATATGAGTGCTATATGAATTCTTTGTTGATGTTTGGGTCTGTTTTTGATGTGTTGCGTTGTGCTTCTTGTAGATGGTCGAAACAGGAGAACCACCATCTTTCACACAGCTTGTGCGTAAGACGCATACACGCAAAGATGGTACGTTCATCGACAAACGAGCCGAGACAATTGTGAAAGAGGTTGAGGCAGCTGAAGCTGCAGGTTCTACGGCCAGTCCAGGTGGGGAATCGATTCCTTCTCGGGTTATTAACAAGACATATCTTCAGGTAATGAGAATTGATTTCATTCTAAGTTTTGCTTGTTCTTTATCTTGCTTATGTGTTTGTTACCTTACACACATTCTTAACAGAATTGTTCATTTTTGTTGTTTGCTTATTTGTGTTCTTTGCTCATTTGTGTTGCAGCATGTTAAGCCTAATAAGGGAAGATACTACGGCCTTGGGAGCTCATAGGACATAAACGTCGACCCCAACGAACCACCTCCAGCTTCTCTTGTTCGTAACATCTCCATGGAGTTGCGGGTTGATGGGTTGGAGACAAAGGTTGAGACGGTCTGCTCAAACGTGGAGACAATTCTGGAGACGCAGAAACTTATTCTTGAGGCCCTTGGGGTTGATCCAAAGAATCGTCGACCACAACCGTCTCAGCCGCGCTCTCCTCAGGTAAATGGCTCCTCGACCACACTCCCAGGTTATGTTCCGACTGCTGAACCGGGAACATCACAGAATCCAGAACTCGAGGGTTGGTGCAGGTCACTCGATCCTAACTTGATCGATGACTTGGACTAAGCCTCTTTTGTGTATGTTTGAACTCTTTTTTCGAACTCTTTTTTTGGATAATGTATTTGGATATTTTGTTTAGTGTACTTTTGCATATTTCAGTATTTCGATACAGTTTTATATTTGTTAGTGTACTTTTGGATGTAGTAATGTTTTAAATTCTAAACAAAAAAAATAGAATTTTCGATTTATTTTTTTAAATAAAAACCAAACTTGTATCGGAATAATTCGTTGTTATAGTTGTAACGAAATAGCCACGGATTATTCGTGGCTAAACTAGCAACGAAATAGTCACGACTTATTCGTGGCTAAATTAGCAACGAATAGTAACGGTAAATTTGTGGCTAAAATAGCAACGAAATAGTCACGGCTTAGTCGTGGCTAAACTAGCAACGAATGGTAACGACAAATCCGTGGCTAGGTTAGCAACGAAATTGTAACGATTAATCCGTGGCTATGTTAGCAACGAAGTTGTAACGATTAATTTGTGGCTATGTTAGCAACAAAATGGTAACGATAAATCCGTGACTAGATTAGCATCGAAATATTTCGTTACTATACCGTTCGCTGCTATTCGTTGCTGGTCGTTACAAAGTTGGTAACGATCAGCAACGAATTTGGAAATGTAACGAAGCTATAGCAACGAATTTATTTCCTAACTGTCCGTTGCTATAGAGGAAATAGCAACGAATTAAACGTCGTAGTAACTGATTTGTCCGTTGCTATAGCAAATAATTCTTGTAGTGAACAAGGCCAAGGGAGAGGGTATAATTACCAAAGGCCTTTCAACCAAGGGTACAACAAGGGTAACAACTACCTCTCTTACCAAAGTAACAATGTAGAGAAGCCTCAAGATCAAGTCTACCCAACCCTCAAGCCTCAAGAATACAAACCAAATCACCAAGGAGGCTATGCCCAACGTGGACCCTTCTACCAAGGCCACCAATCGAATCAACCCAACAATAGCACCTCTCCCTCTACTTTGGAAGAGAACTCAAGGATGCTAAAACAGATATTGAACAGCCAAGGAAGGCACGCCACAAAGGTAAATAAGAAGCTATCCGAGTTAAATGCAAAGGTGGATGGGGCTTACGTGGAGCTAAATGCCAAGTATGATCGCCTCGCCTCTTATGTAAAAAGTTTAGACAATCAAGTGGCGCAAGTAGTTTCTTCCTCGAAAGGGCCAACGGGAAACCTTCCGGGTAAAACAATAGCCAATCCAAAAGACCTTTGCAATGTTATCTTAAACATCAAAGGAGGGGATAGTAAGAAGGAGGAAAATGCTATCGAAGAAGGGGAAGGAGAACCCTTCTACGCACCATATCGAAGAAACGTCCTCTCGAGGCTAAGCGAGAACTTCTCAAGACAAGGCATCGCCATTCTTTACCTTAGCAACGTCAACCAAGTCCCCGCCTATGTGGAGTTTATTCAAAGAATCCTAGATAACAAGGAGTGGGTAGAGGAAATGATCAAGGATGTTGACACAACTCCAACTCAATGCCGAAGGAGCCCTCTAACCAAAAGACAAGACCTCGGAGCATTCATCATAAGACTCAAACTTGGATCCTTCCAAGTCAACAATGCTATGATCGACACCGGGTCAAGTGTAAACGTCATAAATATGAGAATGCTAGAGAGAATGGGAGTCTCTAGCATCTTTAGTTGTGAGAAAGTCTTGATGTTTGGAGACTCTTCAATTGGGAGCCCAATGGGTAGCATAGAGAACTACCCGGTGTCAATAGCCCACAAGGTCATCCCCACCGACTTCCTGGTGATGAGGGGCTCGGATGACGGAAATGAAATCCCTCTCATCTTAGGGAGACCGTTCTTGGCCACCGTGGGGGCAAGAATCGACTATGACATGGGGAGGATGATCCTTCAAAATGTCGATGAGAGGCTCTTCTACGCTAGTGGATCCTCGAGGAAGATCTTATGTGGAATGATAACCTCAAAGGAAGGAGTCCAAGACACCAAAGGCGAAAGAGATCTAAGTTTGGAAGAGTTGGAGAAGAGATTTAACAACTTGAATTTGGATGAAAATGTAGAACACCAAAAATATACATTGATCAAGGAAGGAACCACCATACCAAAGGGAGCTACTTTAGTGTGGGACAATAAAAAAGGAGAGTACACCAACGACAACAACGAAGAGGGGGAAAAGCTTGAGGAGATCACGTTTGATCTCTTCGCTAATCCTGCCTAATTATCACAACAAAGTCAAGCTTAGTGACTATAAACAAGCGCGCTTGGGAGGCAATCCCATGTCTATCATTGTACATACTTGTTTTCAAATTTAAGTCTTTTAGTTACTATCTAGTTTATATTTAGAGTATTGGAGAATATGAGGAGAAAAGCGGAAAATGAAGCAGGCCAGCGGTCATGACCGCCAGGGGAAACCGCTGGAGAAGACACGCTAGGTAAGTGCTTTTGTGTTGGTTCCAGCGGTCATCAAGCCGCCGAAGAAGACACGCCAGGTAAGTGTTTCTGTGTTGGTTCCAGCGATCATCAAGCCGCCGAACCAAACCGCCGGAACCAACACGGACCTTCCCCTTTAAATTCGCAAAAGCCCTAGTTTCCCCCCCCCCCCCCCCCATTCCTCCTTTTTCGCCCCAACTCGATTTCAAGCCAAATTTCCACTAAAATTTCAATTTTTCAAGAGTTTTTAAGCACACAAATCCTTTTCAAACCTAATTAATATCCAAATCTTCAAAAATCAAAGGTAATATCTTCAAAACATCAAACCTCCATTGTTGCTCCCATTGGAAGCTTGAAACTTTCAACTTTGAAAAATTGATTTCTTGATGATTCTAGTGAGATTAGGGATACTAAGATAGTGAATAACTCTTGTTAGATGATTATATGGAACCATTGTAGAGAATTTTTTGAGCTTGTGGAAATTTTGACTTGTTTGCACCCTCCTAAAATTTGTCTTGTGTATGCTTGATTGATACTATTGTTTAAAAACCATTATGTCCCATTCGCGGTGGTTCGAAACACCGTGAAAGAGTTTAACCCATGTTGATGAACTTCTTATAGGAAAAATGGTGTCAACATCAAGCACAACACACGGTAGCGGCTCTCAAGCGACGTCCGTTGACAACAACGCACCAGAAGATCGACAAGGATAGTGGATTGAAAGGTTCAACAAGATAAAATGGAGAAAAGTTCACCCCACAAGGTTCTTGGACACCAATTTCTTGATCAAACAAGGTATAAAAGAACAAGTGGAGGACTTTCTGGGTAGAATGGGCACAAAGACCCTATTCACATAGGACGAACCTACATATCCCGAGCTCACTGTGCAATTCTTGGCAACGGTGGACTATGAAGACAATGAGACCACCGGGAGGGTGACATTTATCCTCGAAGGCGAGACATACTCAATTGACTTCGAGATGTTTTGCGAGCTATATGGGTTGAGAAGAATAAGAGGAATGAAAAGGGGAGCGACGTCTTGCCCAATACAACTTCTTTAGGAGAACGTCGCTATTATGGAAGACTTCCGTCAATCAAGGACAAGAATGTCGAAGGTAAGGAACCCCACAATAAGATACGTATTAAGGCTCCTAGGCAACACTTTCTTCGCAAGACCTCAACCTTACACAATAACAAAGGTAGAGCTCGGATTCATCTATGAACCGTTGAGGTCATTGCTAAGCACACCGTCCGGTCAACACGTGGATCAAGGAGATAGCAACATATGCAAGGCATCCGAGTTCCTCAAATACCTAATAGGTATTAGAGATGAACAGGAAATCGAGGATCGATACCATGGTATAAGCATTGGTGGAATGCTTACTCCCCTTTTTCGTTCTCTAAGGATTGACCTTAGTCGGTATGATGAGCTACCAAACGCCTACATGGATGAAGAATACATGGTAATAACGAAGAAGAGCGCGGGCGTTTCAACGAAGATGCATTCATGTACACATTCATGGACGGGAGGATGATACCGATGTGTTGTTTCCTACCCAACACCCAATATTCCCACACGGATTCAAATGACGGTGTACGTTTCCGCCTCCCTACTTGGTTCTACTTCGAGGCTCCACAACCGAGGAACCAAATCCCTTACCATTGGCAAACCAAGGTACCTTCCACAACCATTGTATATACCATTCTTGTAGATTAGTTTTTCGTTTTTCGCATTTTAGTTTTTCTTTAGAATGGCCTTACTTCACTACTTTATCATTCATATAGTATAGGATTGTGTCTTTAGCTTTAAGACATACACACTTGCCATGGATCAATGATGATATTGCTTTGTAAAAAGTTATAGAAAAGTATTGCAATGTGAATTCCTTCTCGAGATTGTTTCGTATAATTGATGGAATATTTTAAATCGTTGAAATTGTACATCTTGAACTTTCTTGGTCTAGAGGATATTGCTTGTTTGATGCTCACTTGATTTGAAACCACTCCATGTATATTGAACCTAATTGAATCATTAATTTCTCGCTTGATAATGTGCATCGTAGTTTCATGATATATATCCAAATTTTATCCCTTTTTAACACCCTCTTGATTTTTTGGATAATCATCTCATCTTTAGATGGCCTACCCTTAACCCTAGACCATTTCTTCAAACCCCATTTAATTCTTTGAGTGAGGCCTTTTTGGAAAGTGTTACATTATCAAAACTTTGTAAGTATTGGGGACGACAAGTCCCACATCCCATCTAGGTGGTTAGCAAGTTTTGATTTGGTAATGGGTGAGGGAAGTGAGGAAATGAAAAGAAAAGAGAGTTGGGTTATCATTAGAAAAGTCTAAACACCAAAACTAAAAGAGTAACTATCTTAAGGGAGGTTTGAAAAAGAAAAAGAATTGGCATTACAAACAAGTTTAAAAACTCCTAAAACCAAATAGAAAAGAAACCCAAACACAAAGGGTAGAAAAGTAGGAGTAAAAAGAGTGAAGCCTAAACCAAAAGAAAACCCTTAAGGATAGTGTGCAAAGGTGAAAGAGAGACTTGCTTTATCAAAGAAAGAAACCCAAGGGAAATAAAGGGTAGAGTTAGGATAAAAAGGGAAAGATTTGAGTGGGTGTTTAAAGATCAAAAGGGGAGTGAGCAAGAAAAGAGAAAGAGTGAGTGCTTAGAACGAAAAGTAGGAAGGGTAGAACATGGATTTAATGACTTGTACGTAAATCTTCCTAATCTTCCTTACTTTTGCATTATGTTTACACTACTTGTTTGCTTTTGAGAGTAAGCCCCCTAAAACACTTAAACATCTAAACACTTAACCACTTAAATAAGACCTTTCCCAAAACCGATTGAAACTCTTTGCATTGCATTATAGCGAGACCACCGGTTACTAATTAATGAACCTAAGGAGTGGTGAATAAAAGAGTGAGTGGATATGAGCACTGAATCTAGCTAGGACTTGTGATAGTGTGCTATGAATACTTGATTGAGAGTTCTCATTACTTATGGTTGAACATTTTCTCAAAGTGCTTCATTGCCTTAGTTAACATTGCATATGCTTGAGCTTAGCTTTTTGGTTCTGAGATCCATCCTCCACTACGTCATTTGTGTTTATTGAGTATTGTTTGCTTGAGGACAAGCAAAAGGCAAGAGTGGGGGAGTTGATAAGTGTGTATTTTAGGTGTTTTAAGCATGCATTTGCATAAGATTTTAAGACTTTAGTTACATTATTCATATAGTTTATAGTCTTTATTAGCATATTTTCACTAAGTAGTTTAGAATAGAGTCTTAGTTAGAATTAGGTCTCTTTTTGCATTGCATCATGTGCATTTCAGGTACTTGGAGCAACATGGGGCAAAGTGGAGCCAAGGGGAGTTCAGGAGAAGCTTGAAGAAGGCAAAGGAGAAGAAATGGAGTTCCCAGCGGTCATCAAACCGCCAGTCCAATCCGCCGAGAGAAGGAGCCGAAGCAAGCTTGCGGGTGTGAACTCCAGCTGTCAATAAACCGTTGGATCGAAACCGCTGGAAGCAACTGAGGCGTCCTGAAGACGAAGAGTTACAGCGGCCTCCAAACCGCCGCACCAAGCCGCCGATCCAGACTGCAGAAGCAGACTTGCGGGTGCGAGTTCCAGCGGCCTCCAAACCGCCGGAAAAGACGAAGAATAGAAGACTCGCGGATGTTCAGTCCAGCGGTCACTAAACCGCTGGACCAAACCGCCAGTCCTGCGCGACCATGTTGCACTTTTTCCTTCCCTATAAATACTCCTAGGGTTTTCATTTAATAGGATCGGATCTGATGTTTAATACTCTCTCTAAACTTTACCCACCTTTGTGAAAAACCTTAGAGGTTTAATATCAAGTTTAATGCTTTCTTATCTTTAAGATTTCTTTTAATATCTTTTGATTATGTCTTTAATCTCAATCATTAGCTTGTGTTTTGATATGAATAGTGAGTAGTTACCTTATGGGTTTTTGGGTTTATTTAGGTTAGGATAATGGATAATGGTTAGTGATGTTTAGGATGTTTAGGTTATGGTTTCTATAACATTAGATGAACTTAACACTAAGGTAGAAGTAATTATCGTAGCTTCGTACTTAGAGGATGTTTCATGCCCGGAAGGGTGTTCGATGAAATGTCTAGTCCAATCTCTTGTTAGTCTTTTATACTTAGCCAATGGAAATTGATGTCTAAGGTTTAAGATGGGCTTTATAAGGACTTATACTTAATGATCCCTAATCATTTAGACTCGATTGGAAGATTTGAGGTTTTTATGGTTAGGGAATGGATTTGAGTCATGGAAGTTATCTAATCTAGATTAGTGATCCTTGTTTTAGAAAGCCATCTCCTTTATTAGTTTTAGCATCACTAGCTTGATTTCATCTATCCAAAACCAATGATTTAAACCCCAAGATCCAATCTTTATCTTATTTAAGCATCTTTCTAGTTATTTGTTGATTAGTTGACTTTAGTTGACTTTAGTTGACTTTACACTATTGTTTTAGATATAGTTTGGTTACTTAAACATGCTATTTGATAGGTCTATTCTAAGTTAGATTCTTGCATTCTTGTTGTTCTAAGTTCATTCTCCTTGTGGATTCGATCCTAAATTACTACAACGTCTTGTGCCTTGCACTTGGGGTTGTATGCGATTGGGTTAAAACTCGATCTCATCATTTAGTAGGCTCTCGAAAATCTTGTTGATGAAATGGCTCCCCCCCCCATCACTTATGACAACTCTTGGCACACCAAATCTCGAAAAAATGATCGTTTTGAAAAGCTTCAAAACTATCTTTGAGTCGTTTGTTAGACTTGCTATTGTTTCTTTCCATTTAGAGACGTAGTCAAACGCTACCAATATGTATTGGTTTCCATAAGATGATGGAAAATGGCCCATGAAGTCAATACCCCAAACATCGAATATGTCTACCTCAAGTATAAAATTCAAGGGCATCTTGTTTCGCTTCGTGATGTTCCCTCTTCGTTGACATGAATCACATTTTTAGACATACTCTTGAGCATCCTTAAACATTGTTGGCCACCAAAACCCGGATTGCATAACCTTTTGTATTGTTTTGAAAAAGGAGAAATGTCCTCCGTAGTCCGAATCATGAAAAATGATATAAGATTCCTTGAACCTCCTCTTCGGGTATACATCTTCTAAAGAGTTGGTCCTTGCACTTTCGGTAGAGATATGATTCATCCCAATAGTAGTGCCGAAGATCTTTATAGAACTTTTTCTTCATGTAACCTTGTAGGTTTGGTGGTTCTCTCCCACTAGCTAGGTAGTTAACGAAATCCGCGTACCAAGGCAAGAGTATCTTTATAGCTTGTATCTCCATTAGCTTGTCCAATGCCTTGTCTTCCGTGTAGAAGGCTTTTATCATATTGACATGCTCCTCGGGTAAGGAGTCGTCAATGGGTAAGTCTTCCTCTATTTTCATTCTCGAAAGGTGATCCGCTACTCCGTTCTCTATTCCTTTCTTGTCCTTGATCTCTAAATCAAACTCTTGCAAAAGTAGTATCCAACGAAGCAACCTTGGTTTAGCATCTTTCTTTTCTAGAAGGTGTCGGAGAGCCGCATGATTTGTATGAACTATTACCTTGGATCCAACCAAGTAAGGTCGAAATTTTTCAAAGACAAATACAATTGCTAGAAGCTCTTTCTCCGTAATTGCATAGTTTGCTTGAGCTTCATCCAAAACTGCTCCCACAACGTAGTCACTTGCATCGTACATTACTTCGAATGGCAATTCCCAGTCCGGTGGTTGAACAATAGGTGTGCTAATCAAAGATTCCTTCAAGAGGGTGACGGCTTTCCCGTATTCCTTGGTGAATTTGAATGTGACGTCTTTACAAAGTAATCTCGTTAATGGTCTCGCTATATTCGAGAAGTCCTTGATAAACCTCCTATAGAACCCCACATGCCCCAAAAATCTTCTAATCTCCTTTACCGTCCTTGGAGGGGCTAGTTTGAACATGACCTTAATTTTTGCCTTGTCAACCTCAATCCCCTTTACGGAGATTAGATGGCCTAAGACGATTCCTTTCTTCACCATGAAATGGCATTTCTCCCAATTCAAACCAAAATTTTGTCCTCGCACCTCTTTAGTACCTTGCAAAGATTAGAGAAACAAACACCAAAAGATGATCCATAGACGGAGAAATCGTCCATGAATACTTCCATTATATTTTCAATCAAGTCCGAGAAGATAGACATCATGCGTCTTTGAAAAGTTGTAGGTGCATTACATAGTCCAAATGGCATCCTTCGATATGCAAAGGTACCATAAGGACAAGTAAATGTCGTCTTCTCTTAGTCTTGAGGGTGGATAGGGATTTGAAGAATCCCGAATATCCATCATGAAAGCAATAATATGATTGATTCGCTAACCGTTATAACATTTGATCAATGAATGGAAAAGGAAAGTGATCTTTTCTAGTAGATGAGTTTAATTTTCTATAGTCAATACACATCCTATGCCCCGTTATAGTTCTAGTTAGAATCAATTCATCTTTGTCATTTTTAACCACGGCTACTCCTCCTTTTTTAGGAACTACGTGCAGCGGGGAAACCCATTCGCTATCGGAGATAGGTTACTACACTCTTCTCCCATTTAGCCGCCTTGTCTCCAAGTGAAAATGGGAATAGAGTGAGTTTGAGAACGTCTTCCGGGACATCGTTCATCCTTATAGTACTACATAGACGGCCGAAGTTGTCAAGATGTTCCAGAGGATGCTCGCTTTCGAGGCCGAAAAACTGGTTATGTTGAACCATGTTGATTAGGCTAGACCTTATTTCCCAATTGGATACCACGCAAAAAGGTGGTGTAATTCCCATGTTGGTTCCATTCGTGATCGGCTCGTCATGATCACCTATCCTCCTCTCGACTCCTATCCCTTGAGCTTCTTCGTTGTTCTCCATTTAGGTTTGTACACCTTCAATGCCAAAGAGAAAATAAATCAAAAGAAAAGGAGTACTTATTTCCTTTTTCAAAGTAACAATGATCTATAGCTAAGTAGTTTCCAAATCTTATTGACTAGTTACAATCTCCCCGGCAACGGCGCCAAAAACTTGATGAGATCGAAGTTTAACCTCAATCACATACAACCCCAAGTGCAAGACACAAGTTGTTGTAGTAATATAAGGATCAAATCCACAAGGAGATTGAACTAAGGCAATGAGAATACAAGAACCTAGCTTAGAATAGACCTATCAAATATTATTGTTTTGTAACTAATCTATTTCTAAGGCAATAAAATAAAAGTCAACTCAAAGTCAACTAATCGACAAATAACTAAAACGAAGCTAAACAAGATAGAGCATGGATCTTAGGGTTAAAATCATTGGTTTTGAATAGATGGGATCAAGCTAGTGACCCTAAAACTAACAAAGGAGATGTCTTTCTAGAACAAGGATCACTAATCTAGATTAGATCACTTCCATGACTCAAATACATTCTCTAATCATAAAACCCACAAATCTTCCAATCGAATCTAGATGATTAGAGATCATTAAGTATAAGTCCTTAAAACTCCATCTTAAACCTTAGACATCAACTTCCATTGGCTAAGCATAAAAGACTAACAAGAGTTTTGGACTATACATTTCATCAAATACCTTCTGGGCATGAAACATCCTCTAAGTACTAAGCTAGATTAGCAAGTTCTATCGTAGTATTAAGAACATCTAATGTTATAGAAACTATAACTTAACATCCTAAACATCACTAACCATCATCCATCATCCTAACCTATATAAACCCCCAAGACCCATAAGATGACTACTCACAAATCATAACAAGAATCAAGCTAGAGATTAAAGATAACGACATGATTAAGATATTAACAGAGATTAAAAATAAGAAAGCATAAGATTCAACATTCAATAAACCTCTAAGGTTTTCACAAAGGTGGCTAAAAACTTAGAGAAAAATAAGATATGATAAGATAAGTTTAGCATAAAGTTTCTTCAATGTATTTATAGGAAAATAGGAGAGATAAATAAGTCGCGCATGACCCAGCGGTATGGTCCAGTGATGAGATCGAAGTTTTACCTCAATCACATACAACCCCAAGTGCAAGGAACAAATCGTTGTAGTAATATGAGGATCAAATCCACAAGGAGATTGAACTAAAGCAATGAGAACACAAGAACCTAGCTTAGAGTAGACCTATCAAATAACATTGTTTTGTAAGATGAAGCTTGGATCTTGGGCTTTAGATTATTGGTTTTGGATAGATGAAATCAAGCTAGTGATACTAAAACTAACAAAGGAGATGGCTTTCTAGAACAAGGATCACTAATCTAGATTAGATCACTTTCATGACTCAAATCCATTCTCTAATCATAAAAACCACAAATCTTCCAATCGAGCCTAGATGATTAGAGATCATTAAGTATAAGTCCTTAAAATTTCATCTTAAACCGTAGACATCAACTTTCATTGGCTAAGTATAAAAGACTAACAAGAGGTTGGACTAGACATTTCATCGAACACCTTTCGGGCGTGAAACATCTTCTAAGTACTAAGTATTAATTACTCCTATCTTAGTATTAAGCACATCTAATGTTATAGAAATCAGAACCTAAACATCCTAATCATCACTAACCATCATCCATCATCCTAACATAAATAAACCCCAAAACCCAAAAGATGACTACTCACTAATCATGATGAAAGACAAGATAATGATAAAAGATAAAGACATGATTAAAATTATAAAAGAGATTCAAGATTAAAGAAACATAAGATTCAACAACAATAAATGAACCTCTAAGGTTTCACAAAATTGGCTAGAAACTTAGAGAGAGTATTAAAAGATAGGATGTCCATTAAACAAAAACTCTAGTAGTATTTATAGGGAAAAGGAGAACTGTAAAAAGGTCGCGCAAGACTAGAGGTTTGGTCCAGCGGTCTGGTGACCGCTGGACTGAACGTCCGCGAGTCTTCTTCTATGTGTCTACTCCGGCGGTTTGGCTTGGCGGTATCAACCGCTGGGTTCATCTTCTTCAGGATCTTCGGCTGCTTCCAGCGGCTTCGTTCCAGCTGTTAGGTGACCGCTGGAAATCGAACCTGCGAGCTTGCTTCTGCTCTTTCACTCCGGCAGCTTGGACTGGCTGTTTGGACCGCTGGGAACTCCATTTCTTCTCCCTTGCCTTCTTCAAGCTTCTCCTAAGCTCCCCTTGATTCTACCTTGCTCCATCTTGCTCCAAGCACCTGAAATGCACATGATGCAATGCAAAATGGTCCTAAAACTAACTAAGACTCTATCCTAAGCTACTAAATGAAAATATACTAATAATGACTACAAACTACATGAAACATGTAACTAAGATCCTAAAATGCTATCAAAATGCATGCTTAAAACACCTAAAATACACACTCATCATCCAGCGGTCTGGTGACCGATGGACTGAATCTCGTTGAGCGGTCTGAATCTCGTTGAGCGGTTCTTCTCGTGTCTTCTTCGGCGGTCTTCTCTAGCGGTTTGGCGACCGATGGAACTCACACACGCAAGCCTGCTTCTACACTCTCTCTTCGGCGGTTTGTACTGGCGGTATGGAGACCGATGGACTGGACACGGCGACAGGATTCTTTGGCGTCTTATTCAGCGGCATGCTCCGGCGGTCTGGTGACCGCCAAGATCAACTTCGACAGTGCCTTCAGTCTTCTCGTCTTCTGTGTCTCCATTGGCGGCTTGCTCCAGCGGTATCGACCGCCGAGATCAACTATTCTCCAACTTGGCTCCCTTTAAGCTCCCTTGAACTCCACTCTAGCCTCCATTGAGCTCCCCAAAGATCCAAGTACATGAAATGCACATGATGCAATGCAAAAAGGACCTAAATCTAACTAAGACTCTATCCTAAGCAACTTAATGAAAATATAATAATAATGACTAATAACTATATGAAATGTGTAACTAAAGTCCTAAGATGTTATGAAAATGTATGCTTAAAACACCTAAAATACACACTCATCAAGTGTGTAAAAGGAAAACATACTTCTGAAATTGTGATGAGTTATGCGTTTTGGAGTAATGTTATGGTGGTTTTAAAAGTGTTTTGTCCCATGGTAAAACTTATAAGGTTTGCAGATGAGGAAAAGAAACCTTCTAAAAAGTATATCAAAGAAGCTACTAATCATTTGGAAAAAAATTATCAACCCATCTTTCAGATTATTGAAGAGAAAATGAAAGGTAGATTGGATTCTCCTCTACATCTTGTTGTTTATTTTTTGAAGAGTGATTTTCACTCAAAGGTATCTATAGTGACTTTGTTTGCATGAAAAGGGACTTATAACTCTAGGTGTACTTTTTGTAGTTATTTGTTGTATTTTGGACATTTATGTCCCTGTCGGCTTGTCAATCTCAACTTTCTTTTATTTGTCTATTCTCTTTGTAACTAGAGAATTAGTGTTTTTTTTGTTTGATAGTGGTCCATTTAATGCAAGTGTAAGTTTATAAATTGTTGGCTAATAGTTTTATTGCATATTTTGGCTTGGATCGATGATGTGTAGTTGTTTATGAGTCTTGATTATTTTAAATATTTTTTAATCAGATGGTGGAGAATTAAAACTTTTTAAGGCGTGATTTTGATTGTTTTAAATCTATTTTAAAATTGTTGTGCATATGGATAGTTTTAAAAGGGAAGGCTAATGGTGGATAACCTTAAAAACTGGATTCTTTTTTTGGAGTCCGGTTGTTGTACAAAAATTGGTGGATTCTTTTTTTGGATAATGGACGGTGGATAGTATTTGGTGGATGTGTATTTTTTGTGTATATGGTTTAGAGCATCACAAAACTCATATACAAACATCAATACAAACATCTTAGGAAATTCTTAGCATAATAAACATGAACTCCAATCTAATCTATCACACATGTTAATAAAAGATCTTATAATCCATAAAAATGAAATCTTTATAGATGGTGTGGATACGTTTTTTGTGGACTTGTTTATGCTCTGAGTCCACATGTACTTATCCACATGAGAGAGTTTAAGAGTTATATGTCAAAAACCGTCCACGCTAAAATATCTTGTTGATTTAGGGATTTAAGAGTTGACCACTCTCTCTTCGATACTCTCCAAATAAACTTTTATGAGACATGTCCTTACCTCAAATTCGCTCACTTCACGATGAATCAAGCCATCCTCGAAGCTTGTCAAAGTAAGAATAGGGTCCATATCATCGATTTCTCCATGAATCAATGTCTACGGTGGCTTGCGCTTATGCAACCCTTGCTCTTCGACCTAGTGGTCCTCTGATTTTCCGATTAGCTGGAACTGGTCCTTCGGTACAAGACAAATTTGATTACCTCCGCGAAATTGGGTGTAACCTAACTCATCTAGAGGAGGGGATTAACGTTGAGCTCTAGTATAGAGGATTTTCGACGCGACGCCGTGACCAGTTGCTGGAAAATAGGAGATTAGCTATTAGGGTTTGTCGATGTTGAGTTTGAGAGAAAATAGGAAGAAGCTTTATTTTTGATTTATGAGTTTAATGTATTTTAATTTCTCGAAAAGTTTAAATTTTAAATTTTAAATCTAAAAAACTTTTAATTAAATGTGTGTCAGTGACGTGAAGTTTTTAGTTAACTTGTAAATAATTTAGGGATCTTAGTTACACATATAATTACACTATAATTATGGTTATAAAAGTCATTTCCAAGAGCAAAAGTATGCAACAAGTTGCAAGTGCCTTAAGATGTGATTGCATAACTTAAAAGTGCCTATATCAGTAAATAACTCTTTTTTGAATCCATTCTACTTCCACAAAGAACCAATATTCAATATGATTTGGAGATAACATAAGGATTCATCATTTGTGTTGAAACTTTGTATCATGGTGACCTTGAAAAGCAACATAAAGTTGTCAATGATGAGATTAATCAATACAAAACAAATGTGGTTTTTTGGAAGAAACTTAGCTTTAAAGGGATGTGAAAACAATGATGAGAAGTTTGATCCAGGTTTGTCTTCTCAGCTTAATTTTTTGATCATTATATAATTTATATTCTTTATGTAGATATATGTTACAATTATAAAATTTAAGGAATTGGTGGGCAATTTATGGATGTCAAACACCTACTTTACAAAATCTAGCAACAAGAATCCTTGCTTTGACCTCTAGCTCTTCTGGTTGTGAAAGAAATTTGAGTAGTTTTGAAGCGGTTAGTTTAGAACAATTCAATTTATACATTTTATTTTGTACAACTTTTTGAGTTTAGAACCATATTTTCTTAAATTGCAAATCCACACGAAGAAAAGAAATAAACTATATGTTGTTCGCCTAAATAATCTAGTTTATGTTCAGTTTAATGCAAGACTATTTAACAAGCACAAAAAGATCAAAGAAAAGATAATAGATGTGATCCTAGATAACGGTAATGAAGACACTGTAGAAGATTGGATTGTGGAGCAGGATCAAGTTAGTGATGTTAATCTTGTACCCCTTTCCCAACCTCCAAATGTAAGAGAACTATATGATGATGATTTTGAGTCCGATGAAGAAGATGAAGTAATGATTGACATGAAATTCGAACCTGATGTGTACCATGAAACACCAGTGTTTCGAGACACATCACTATATTAGAAAGTTCTATTTCTATATATTCACTTATTTCTTGCAACTTGTAGTTGCTTCTTTTTTTGAGTAGTTTATCTCTGTTTTTTAAATTTTATGGCTTTACAACTTTTAGATATCAAAAAATCAAACACATGATAATAATTGATCATCGAAGAAAGAAAAGGAGAAAGAGGTTAGTTCTTAGTCTTCAATCTTTAGTAAACTTTCATTATTTTGTGTCTCGAGATCAAGATCTTATTATTTTTTTGGGTATCATGTGATTGAAATTTTGATATCATTTTGTATTTTGAATATATATTTACTAGAAATGATATCTTGACGTGGAGTTAACAAACTATCTACGTTGACATGATGAGATTTTTTTAACGTATTAGAATTTATGGTATGAAATTTTAACACAACTAGGAGAAGACCCGCGCGATGCGCGGGTGCGGATATCATATGATTTTATCTATAATTTGGTTTTGTCATGTTCTCTGCATCTATGTTACGTTAGTGTACAATATTGTCAAAGAACACACTATAAAGGAAACTGTTAAACATTGAAGATTAAGGTATTTTTGGAAACAGTAAGCCAATAAAGTTAATGCAATCTTTAAAAAATTCAAATAGTATGTTTTTCCCTTTAATGTTATTAGAACCTTTATATATTTTTTGTTTATTTTATATGAAAGTTATGTTTTCGGTGGATACCTTTAGACTTTAGTGATTATTAACATTTGGTTAAGAAGATCATTGAGAACAATTTATGTATTATAATGTTTAAATTTTAGTTATCTATACAAATTTAAGTTTAATTTATATATATATATATATATATGTTATTTTATATAATGTAATTTTTTATTTTATTATTAAATGATTTTATGTCTTTAATGGTTTCTTATTTCATTTTTATTAATATTAAATGAATTTTATCAAATTTTTTATTTTATTTATGTAATATTTTTGATGATGAGGTGTCACTCCATGGAGAGAAGTCTCATTTTATCTACCAAATTAATGAAAATTAAAGAGGAATTCACAAAACTACACCCTTTCATCCATTCCTTTACAAATCTCTACCTAATTCATTTTTTCACATATTTACACCTTTTCAAAATTTTAAAAGCTTGATTTACCCTTTAAAAAATTACCAAAATTAAAATATTTTCTTTTGGGTTCACTAATTAGTGTTTAGGGTATAATATTAAGGGGATAGAATTGTGTGGGTAGAGTTTATTTGAATTTAATTTTGAGTGTTTAGGTATAGTTTTGTGAAGTAATTTTGAAATTGTGTAGTTTTGTGAAATGTAATTCAAACGGTGTAGTTTTGTGAAATGTAATTCAAATGGTGTAGTTTTGTAATTCTCCCAAAATTAAATTGTTCATGCGTAATTTTTAAATGGATATTTTAGTTTAGGGAGAATTACAAAACTACACCTTTTGAATTATGTTTCACAAACAAAACTTTTGATTTTTTTTCACAAAGCACTTAAACACATAAAATTAAATTCAAATTAAGTTTATACCCAACCCCTTAATCGCTATACCCTAAACACTAATTAGCCAACCCAAAGTGATTTTTTTAAAAAAAAATTTGATGTAGTTTCAAAGGATGAATCAACCTTTTAAAATTTTGAAAAAGTGTAATTATGAGAAAAAATGAATTAGGTAGATTTTTGTAAAGGAAGAGATGAGAATGTGTAATTTTGGTGAATTCCTCTTTAGTTTATTATAAAACTATTAGGATATCAATATGTGATGAAATCTAATTTTACAAAAAAAAATAATTTAAAGAGAAGTAAAGATTGTTGTGTATCCTTTTTATTTTATTTTACTATTAGTCATTTATTTTTGTCCACAATACATTTACTTATGTTTTACGTGGAGATTTTAATCCTTTTTTAAATTACATCATAGTTTGTTTTTTTCTTTAATTTTATTAGAACATTTTTATGTTTTTTTGTTTATTTTATATGACGGTTATGTTTTAGGTGTATATTTTTAGTGATTACTAACATTTGGTTTAAGAAAATTATTGAGACCAATTTATGTATTATTTATATGTGTAGTCATGGAGTATTTGAATCTTAAATTTATATTGTTTAAACTTTATTTATCTATATATATATATTTAAGTTTGAATTTTTTATATATTTGTTATTGTATATAATGTAATGTTTTATTTTATTATTATTAAATGACTTCATGTCTTTAATGGTTTCTTATTTGGTTTTATTAATATTAAATGAATTTTATTAAATTTTTAAAATTTTATTTATATATTTAATATTTTTTATGATGAGGTGACACTCCATGGAGAGAAGCTTTTTTATAGTATATATTTTGTTTCATATTGTTTTACATCTATAAGAATTATAAGAAGCACAACTTATTACTATAATTATCTACATGATTGATTTACTAATTGACCTTATGTCTTTTATCTTTTTTTTTGGTTGTGAAAGATAGGTAAAGAAAAGATAAGAATCGGTGACTGAGTTCTTAAAGTTTTTAATTTTAATTTTTCTTTTTTTTGCGGTTTAAAAAAAAATAATTAAAAAGTGACCAATCGCGGGCCGCCAGGTGTCAGTGGGAGCCGCGATTTTTTCTAGAATCACCTCTTAGGAAAGAGGCAAAAGAGATAGATTTTAATTAAAGTTGAGGGACCCACCGTAAGAACCATCGTTATCTCCACCGATAATGATGGTCTAAGAGCATGATTAATAGAGGTTCTTACAAGTCTCTAAAGTCATGGGGTCCACCAAAAAGTGAAGAGCCAAGCTCTTCTAAATCTTATTATGGATCCGGTTTTAACATTATTCGTGGATCCCACTGAAACGTGGCGGCCCACGATTCGTCTGTTTTTTTAATTTTTTTATAAAAAAAACTAACCCATGAATCCGTGCCCAAGAATTTTTCCAATAATGATGGTCTAAAATCAACTAAGAGCTTCAATTAATTTTTCAATTACTCTGTATTTTCATGTATCGACGATTACAATTTTTTTATAACGACAAACTAAAACCATGTAGATAGCGACATACGTCCTTAGCTAGCCTTGGGAAAGACTCATGAATTGATTAGAAAATTGCATGAGATCGACTTGGCCAACTTGTACTGTACTTGAAGCCACTTCAGCTTGTCGACTGTTTGTTGTCTAATGTTTTCCTTAATCTCACGTGTTCGTATGGAAGGTGTGGACAGTTGGTTCGACTTTTGTTGTTGCGAGCCCATCTTCTGTTCTTTGTTTTCATATGGTTTTAGAGACTCCATCATTCTCTCCACCTTAATGAGCTTTTGTGTTGTTGTTTAAATATTGGAGCACCTCTAAAGCAGTGATCTCATATTCTGGTAAGCCTGCCTTCTTCAGCTCATCTTTTGCCTCTTCCACATCTAACACCATGTTCGTTCGTTTACCTAATGTATCTTGATATAACGAAATTAGTCTAATGTGAACAATAAATGTAAACAATACACCCTAATAACTTACATGGCACCATCATCTTCCTTCTTTGGGAAGTTTTCGTTGGGTCTTAATGCTTCAAAGTAGTTCACAATGTCTTCAATCTCCAAATCAGCATTTGGAGTGACGTTGCATAGATCCAAAATCTTCATCATCTTGGACGCCTGGATCCTATCGCCGCCATCTACAGAATCACAAAAACATGTGACATGTTACGATTACTATATGTAATATTCTCCAATGATTTTAGGAAAAATAGACATTGAAATCAAAATTAAACGAAACTGATTTTTGTTGCACCATCAAAACTAAACCAAAATTACAATTTTTCTTTTGTTGAAAGCAGCCGGAGAAAAAGACAGAAACAAAGAGGGATCAATGTCACATATGCCACCTTTTCAGAAAAACTTATCAAATATGTCACTCTCTATTTTCTGGATTTGAAAAAATAAAAAAACCTATTCAAAATTTTTTTAAAATCTGAAAACGTCAATATTTTTTATTTAGTTTAACGGATTTTATAAGAATATTTTAAAATTTGAAAAACAAATTTTAAATATTTTTGATATAATCATCATATAAAATCGATTTTAAAATATTTTTTTAAAAGGAAGTGCGACATTTCCGAACCTTTCTCCATGGACTTGCTTTGATAATTTTGGAACTTTCTCGTTTGACTCTTACAAACAGATTTAGAAGAAAAAAAAAATATTGAGATAGCTTGATTTTGGAAACTGGTTAAGATAGTTATGGAGGAACCTTACCAGATCGAAAACATGCATTTGTTGTTATGTAAATTGTGAATCCTCCATTATTTGACCTAAGTAACTCGGAGGATTAGTGAAAGCCATGAATGGGATGAAAGAAAGACTGTTGAGACTGAAACTGACGTAGAGAAGATTAGATTAATGATTGGATTAGAATTTGACCTGTGAATTCTTCTAGGATGTGATATATATAGTGATGGCTTGATTGTAGTGGTCATAACATCTTGTCCGACTCTGTCGCGACGGAGTGTTCGATCGTTTTTTTTTACGATTTTTAGCCGTTTGATAGGCCTAGTTTGATATGAATGAGATTCGTAATTTATGTAAGTTTATGATAAGGTGAAGAATCATATACGTTATTGGAAAGAAGCTTAGATATGACTTGAGGACGATAGACGAATCCTTTCGATGACCTAAATAAGAATCGTAACAGTTTTAGACTTATCTATTTTATCAAAAAAAAAACAGTTTTAAGACTTATCTCACTTAAGATTGCGTAGCCTTAAAAATCGCCGTAAAAATCATCTCGTGAAGGAGACAAGGTTAATGGGCTTGATGATTTAGGCTCAATATGGGCCTTGCGTTTAAGTTTAAACAGGTGCCACTTGTCGCCCTGTGGGAGAAACTTATTCTTCTTTTATATAGAAGATATCATAAAAATTCATGAGGTATAAATTTTTATAAATTCATGAAGTTAAAATCTAAAAACATTAGACACTAAAAACTAGTCCCGATTAATAACGGGATTAGAAACCCGATTTATTGGTTAGGTGCTAATCCTCACCCGACCGCGCGACTAGCGCTTAACGAGTTTTTGAACATGGATTATACCTAATGAGTCTTGTATTACGGATTGACCATGACACTAGGGTTTGACTTGGAATATCTTCATGTGAAGGGTTAAGTTGCATATCAAATAAAGTTGGAGGATTAATTCGAAGAAAACCCTTAAGTTAATTAACGTTTTTTATTTCTTTTACACTTTTTGTGTAGTTTTTTTCATAATTGTTTTAAGATATTATTGGTTTATACGTATTTTTTTATTTAATACTATTACATATATAGATAGTGTCCAAAATATCTATATATATATGTATAAATAAATAAATGCAAAATTAAAAAACTTGGTTCGACGAGTTAAACCGTAAAAAACTAGCAACTAATGTTATGACTAAGTCGATATCGGACCGATTTTAAAAACATTGACATAAAGCGAAGGTAGACGACTGGGATCACTGCGAAGGTCTCTAGTGGGATGAAGCTACAGTCTACAATGAACTCCATTTCCAGGTATGAATCTGCTTTTAAGTAATCTTGTTTATGTTGTAGTGATATTGTTATTGATCCATACAGACCATTAATATTATTATTCAGAGTAGGTTTAAGAATGGATGTACAATTCAGTATTTACAAGTTCTTCTCTTTTAGACAAAGATTTGTAACAATCCATTTCTGAAGGCCTAAAAAAACGGTTCATTTCCTTTCTATAAACCTTAAGTTACTCAATTTAAATATGTACCATCTCTTTTATCCTTTAGCATAAAAGCGAACCGTAGCAAAACTCTGTCGAAATCCCGTCACCGGAGCAACCGAGCATTGAACCGCCACAGCCACCACTCGTAGAGAATGCCCCCTCTTTCCCTAGTTAAAGGTAAGCCTGAAAATCGAATTCTCATAGTTTTTTTTTAGAGCCGAGTAGTATGTCGTAGATTTCTCCCAAACCACTTGGAATCTTGCAATTCTAAGACCATGTTTGGAACCGGGACAACGAGACGAAGCCGGAGAGGACACCGTACCCGCCCTCACGCTCCAAAAGGTTGATTGAATTGACTTTGATTTCGTTGATTTTGACTTTGACTGCCTTGACTTTCTGGGACACCCTATCTAATCTAATTTTTCACCCTGATTCCATTTTTGCAGCCCGTTCGAGCATTCTAAATCCCGAAAACCCATTTACCGCACTACCAAGGTGAGGGCTAGTTCCATATAACATTGTACACTGTAATGAAAGTCATTGCAGATAATATAGATTGTTATGTGATTTTGTTAATTGATCGAGTCTAACCATTATTGATTGAAATCGGACTTAGGGCATAGAGGATTCACTTGTTTGATTCATTTATTGTGTTGTACTTGGTCGCATTCGTGGGGATATATGTGGAGTTGTAATATATGTATGTGATAATGTTACTTTGAGTTTGCAGGGGCACATAGATGTTGCGTCGCCATGATGTGGGCGAGGGTACTGAGACGAGTTGTTGGATCAACAACTGTTGCTTTGAGTTTGCATGACACGGAGATTTATTTCCGTGTTGTCATGAGATTTCGGGGCGTGGAGACATACTTCTGCGTCGCCATGAGTTGCAGGGTCCAGAGCCGGACGTCGGTATCACAACCGCAAAGTGTTGTGGGTACGGGCAGTTTAGTCGATCCATTGCCCGTGCCCGGGATCGATAAAGCATTTTCGGGCGGTGTTTTGTTGGCACGTATGCCACATATGTTCTGTTAGGCGTATGTTTGAGCATCTTAGATGTTGTTTGTGCATGTATATCATGTATGTTATTTGTGATTGGAGTGACGTTATTTGGCCGATTTTGTATGCATTTAGCATTCATTCCCTCACTGAGTGAATTCCTTGTCACTCATTCCTCTCTATCTTCTTCTTTGCAGGTGAGCCGGAGGAGTAGTTGGTTGTTTCCTAGATTGGGATCGTTGTGCTTTCGTCGCTTTTTCACGCTCGTGTTTTATCTTATCTATTATTTTAGAACCCGTTGATTTTCGAATTATCGGTTATGAGTTTGTGGGATTTTATTAATATAATAGACATTTTATCTTTCATGATATTACTTGCGCTAAAAGATACGT
Source organism: Cochlearia excelsa (assembly GCA_963556525.1). Lineage (NCBI taxonomy): Eukaryota > Viridiplantae > Streptophyta > Magnoliopsida > Brassicales > Brassicaceae > Cochlearia > Cochlearia excelsa. Next base: position 20,495,234 of record OY748331.1, read on the forward strand.
TCGGTGACACCTCATTCTCGAATGAGGCGGGAACGGTTGTTACATATTAGTTACCAATGTCTTAACTCTTAAGCCACCCCCTTGAGACACGCCTTTCTATTTATGAGTTTTCTGACATCTGGTTTATTGGTTAACTAGTATTTACCACCCATGCTACGCTCGACCAAAAAATTATATATAACAATACTGAAAAACTAGTATTTTTAGTTTTCTAAATATTATATTTAATTAAAGGTTTTAAGAAAATTTATAAAAAACAACATATTATAATTTGTCAAATATTTAGATGACGAACTGAAATTGTCAACATTAAACATCAGTATATAATTTGATACAAGGTCTTGGTTTCAATCCCTTTAGTTTTAAAAAATATACACATATATGTAGCTAGAAAGAAGAAAGTATTGTCTACTAATTGCTCGCTATGTTATTCTTGAATCACTTTTGACCATACAAGTGAAAAAGAGAACTTGCATATCAAAAAGACAGAAGATTAATCAATATTAATAATGAATAGAACCTATTATCAATCAAATCCAAATAATTTACAGAAAATAAAATGTTGCAATGATATATTGCATATAATATATATTACATGTAAGTATAATTACAAATCACATTGAAGAACACAGTAATAAACTTTTGTTAATTTTTCCACATGTTATAACAATTGGATATGTGAAGAAGGTAAACATTCTTTTGCTAAACAGAATAAGGTAAACATAATTATGAAAATATGTGAATCATTACGAATTTCAACTTAAGAATATTGAGATTTAAAAATTGGATCGGATAAAGGTTTAGTATATAAGTATTAATATTAGAAAACAAAATTGAAAGATTTTTATAAAGATGACATAATAATGTTGATGAAATAATTAGGATTTGAGATTTTATAGGAAATAAAACCGTTAGTAAAATGAAATAAGTGGATTCAGTGGAGAATTATGGGAAGAGAAAAAAAATTAGTTGTTTAATTTTTTTTGAGATTTAAGTGATTAACTGTAGATCATATTCTTTTTTTGTTTGACTAATTTTTTTAAGTTATGAAGCACAGTCCACGTGACTATATTTGATTGGTCATGTGACTTGTGAATATATAATAAAGGATCTAAATCAAAATTCTAACTAATAGTTATAGGGATAATGAAACGCAACCATAAGGTTTGTAATTCTTTTTTTATTTATCTTTTAGTATAGTTTTAATAACAAAAGTTAGGAGTGGTTAATCACCCGTGATATATATATATGCTTGTTAAAAAAATTACTCAAGAGAGTTTTCAACCAAGTATTGTTGAAAATCTTGGGACCAAAATTTGATATACACTTTGACCGAAAATCAAATTCTCTCGTACCCTTCTGTAATCTATATACCACTAGATTCTGACCCGCGCCAAGCGCGGGAGTTAAGTAATATTTTTGAATGTTGTAAAAGATTATTTTGTGTGGTGATTTGTTAAATAGAAGCGGAATCATTGATTTCAGTAATATCGTAAAAATTATGAGAAAACATATTTTAAAAGTAAAAAAAACATATTGTAATAAAGGTATAGTGAACAATTAGGTTCGGGGAAGGATAACATCACATAAAAGGTCTTCATCTGTCTCAAGAAGACCTAATGCACAACACGCCTCCTCAAGTACGATGAACAACACCGTAAACGGTCATTTTATCGTGAAAATTCTTTGATCCACGAACTTTGTAAAACACTTTTCACAAAAACCTGGAAAAGTCAAATTTCTATCTTCTATATTGAATTTCACTCTTTTTGAAAAACCACAAAATTCTCATTTTTATTTTGTTTGCTTCCATAAATTATTTTCGCGGGAGTTATGTAATATTTTTGAATGTTGTAAAACACTATTTTGTGTGGTGATTTGTTAAATAGAAGCGGAATCATTGATTTCAGTAATATCGTAAAAATTATGAGAAAACATATTTTAAAAGTAAAGAAAACATATTGTAATAAAGGTATAATGAACAATTAGGTTCGGGGATGGATAACATCACATAAAAGGTCTTCATCTGTCTCAAGAAGACCTAATGCACAACACGCCTACTCAAGTACGATGAACAACACCGTAAACTGTCATTGTATCGTGAAAATTCTTTGATCCACGAACTTTGTAAAACACTTTTCACAAAAACCCGGAAAAGTCAAATTTCTATCTTCTATATTGAATTTCACTCTTTTCCGAAAAACCACAAAATTCTCATTTTTATTTTGTTTGTTTCCATAAATTATTTTAAAAATAGTACATCTAATTATAGTATAGTAAGTGATTTTTCGTTATTGTATTTTTATCTCATAACCAACAAAGTTAAGAAAGAATATTTGAACTATAATTATGGTATAGAAAATGATTTTTCATTATTGTATTTTTATCATTCTTTAATATTATTTGCCAAAAAGAATTTAATATGTAGTAAAAATAAATATTTATATTTAGCATATATCATGAAAAAAAAAAATATATATAAATAGTTTACTTTAGAAATATTAAAACATTTTATGAGATTCAATGAATATAAAGATAATTGATTTTTATTAAAAATCATAATCAATTCTAATATATTATAAGAATATGAAATCAAACTAATATGTGTGCATAATTGAAATTGTATTTTAATTTAGACTGGTTTTCATTTAAGCCAAACATTTTTATGGATATTTAAAAACCAATTATTTAATAAATCACTGAGTATAATTTGGACATATTAAAAAACTTGTAACTTCATAAGAAAATGAATATTCAATATGATTTTACAATATAGTTATAACTATAATTATTTTAATCTCATCAAACTATACATATCTCACATTAGCCAAATATTTTCGATGAGTAGTCTAATAAAATAATTATCACAACAACTTTTTTTAAATACAAAATACTCATCAACTTTAATTTTTTACTAAAAAGAATTTAAATTCTCCTAACAAAAGGTTATAATGTATAAAAATATTCATCAATTTTTTTTTTGTGATGTAAAATGTATAAAAATCAAATTACATTTGATATTTGATTTTTGTTTGTGTTACACCAATATATGTGACCTCTTTTTGAAATGAAAAAATGTAATGTAATTATATGGGCTTTGATATGTGGGCTAGTAATGAACTGTTGTTAGTTTTTCTATACACAAAGTAAAATTAATGGGGCAGAGTCCATGAGGTTCTTACATATACTTTCTCTTCTTGATAATTGTAAAAGTAATGGGCCATGAATTAACTCATCAAATGATATGGCCCAATAAGCGAGAAGCGTCGTGAGGGCGACACGTGTTTTTTCCCCATAAATAACCCACTAATGTTTCTCAATTAGTATATATAGGATTTGACTTTCGTTGGCCAAAATGGAAAAAAAACTTGAAACACTAAATATTTTCAAATCTAAGCCCTAAATTAATCAAAGGGTCTTGGAACTAGATTTGCGAACCGAAATGGTGATATTTTAACTTCTAAACCTATAAAATTCACAATATATGATTTTAAAATCGATTTTATAATCATATTTTAATGATTTTTATAAAAACATTTTAAATTAATTTTTTATTTTTATAATATTTTTATAAAATTCGTTAAACTAAATTAAAAATATTGGTGTTTCCAGTTTTTGAAAATATTTTTTTTTTACTTAAAAACAAATCAAAACAAAAATAATAGCATTTGGTCGAAAGTCAACGAGTATATGAGAATTTGACTTTCAGTCAAAGGGTATATGAGCCTTTCATCCAAAATCGGACCAAAATCTGATATACTTTTTGACCGAAAGCCAAATTCTCTCATACCCTTCTTTAGTCTATATACCATTTGACATTCGTTGACCAAAATGAAAAAAACTTAAAACACTAAATATTTTCAAATCTAAATCATAAACTAATCAAAGGGTCTTGGACTTGGATTTGCGAACCCAAATGGTATTATTTTAACTTCTAAACCTATAAAATTCACAAAATATGATTTTAAAATCGATTTTATAATCATATTTTGATGATTTTATAAAAACATTTTAAATTCATTTTTTGATTTTTAAAATATTTTTATAAAATTCGTTAAACTGAATTAAAAATATTGGTGTTTCCATTTTTGGAAAATAATTTTTTCTCAAAAATAAAATAATAGCATTTGACCGAAAATCAAAAGGTATATGAGAATTTGACTTTCGGTCAAATGGTATATGAGCATTTGAGCCAAAATCGGACCAAAATCCGATTTACCTTTTGACCAAAAGTCAATTTCTCTCATAGCTTTTGATGTTCTTAATAATCAAAAGCTACATAATATTCCATAAATTAATTGCTCTCTCTCTATCTCTCTCTTTCAAGGCATATCATTGTTATACAATGTCAATAAGATCTCGATTTTGGTTTTCCAAAGAGGGAGTTTTATTTTGATTAAAAAACTATTGTTAGAACAAGTCATACAAGTATTTTTTTTAAAAGAAGCTAAAAACATGGTCAGAACAATCCCTACGCAATAAATAAACAAATTAAAACTTCATAAGCAAGATAACTCTTCACACAAACCAATTTTGAAGTCAAAACCGAATAAAAGTTGAATATGCTACATAAGTATACTCATAATTTTCATATATAATGATGAGGTCATTTTCAGCCGTATAAACCACATTAATCTTTTGATTACAAGGCTGATGATTTCGATGTAATCGTTTTGTGAGACGTAGCACTTTACATGAGCCACATGAGTATAGTCTGTGGACACCAATATTTTCATTCTCTATCAATTTGATCGGCAAAACATTATGTTAGACATACATCAAGTATCTTGATCCTACCATAACATCACTGCCATGACGTTTCTCCAATTTATTTATATGTATTGTCCTTGTACTTGTACTCTCTTTGTTCCCCCTTGGTAATAAAATACATTAAGACATGTAAGGGTTTAGTCCTTTTAAGCAAGATCCAATTGATTACACATCTTTTTCTCATAGCTTGTGGGGGCAGGGGCAATCTAAACTTTTTTTATAAAATATATTTTGGAAGAATTATAAAACTACACCATTTGAATTACATTTCACAAAACTACACCATTTCCAAAATACTTCACAAAACTACACCTAAACACTCAAAATTAAATCCAAATAAATCATACTCAAACAATCAGATCCCCTTAATACTATACCCTAAACACTAATTAGCGAACCTAAATGAAATTTTTTTAATTTTGGTAATTTTTAAAAGGGTAAATCAAGCTTTTAAAATTTTGAAAGGGTGTAAACTTGTGAAAATATTGAATTAGGTGTAGTTTTGTGAAGGAAAGGTTGAAAAGGTGTAGTTTTGTGAATTTCTCATATAATTTTCATACCCACTCGAATATTCTATAACTAGGTGGTTTGACATGCGCGCATGGCGTGGGCATAAATAACTTTCCGAAAAAATAAATAAAACAAATTCAAATGTTATATTAATGAAAACCAATATTTTTTTTAAACTATGCTAACATCACAACGAGATAAATAAAACCAAAACAAAATATAATATATTAACAATAAAAAAAATAAAAACTTGAAAAAGAACAAACATCTAAAAATTGTGGTTTTATATTTTATGGTGGACTTATATTATTTAAATACAAAACTTGCTATATTTTTATAGTTTTGAGTTTTTGTTAAAAAATTATAGCCTTGGTTAGAGATTTTACATAAAAATCATAAATTAAAATAAAAATTTGTTAAAAACGTATGTATGTATATGTGCGATTAAAACATATGTTTGTTACGTCTGTTTTTATTCTACGAAATAATATGTTGGACACTTAAAGAGACGTTAAAGATATTTGTTCACAAAATAATTTAGATAATATAAAACAAAGCATATTTAACAAAAAAAGTTTTATAAGAATTAAGATAAAAACTCACTAATGAAGATGTTAAAAACTTTAATAGCTTTAGATTTCAAAAATATAAAATTATATGATGTAGTACAAAAAATTTAAGTTTAAAGATTTATAAGAATAAATTAATACTCCCTCTGTTTATATATATATATATATATATATATATAAGATGTTTTAGTTAAAAATGTGGATTTTAAGAAATGAATTTTTATTTGTTTTTTATACATAAAAAATTAGCATTAAATAGATAATTAAATTAGTTCAACCTATCACAAAAAATACTACATAATATAATTGGTCAAATTGTTTTAAATGCAATTAATTTTTACTTGGAAAACTCAAAACATCTAATATAAAAAAACAAAAACAAAACTCTAAAACATCTTATATAAGTAAACAGAGGGAGTAGTTATCAAACATTTAAAAGAAGTTACATTTATAATATTTGTATAAATATTAGAAAATTGTTGATCAAACTCGAATCATCGTGTGTGTAAGCAAAACAAATTAAACCATTTATAATAATAATAATATTATTAATAATAAGTGTATTTTTTATTTTCCCTTATCTATAATAATACATAAAAACTAAATATTTTTAAAAAATCATTTCCCCAAAATTTTAGTTGTCACGTGAAGACTAATTCTCGGATTTTATAAAAGTTATATATTTTTTGTTTTATTTTTATTTATGTGATTGTTATATTTTTTGTTGGTGACAGTTCTTTTTTTGTAGCAACGTTCCTTATATGATTTAATTTCTTAAATGTACGTGTTACTTCCCTATTTATTATTATTTTATTTTATACTCTTGGTTATATTTGTTATTTTGAGAACTTTAATCTTTTGATAGATTTTGCATAATTTAGATTTATTTTTCTTTTTAAGATTCTTTGCGTAATCGCTTATTTATAACTATGCACATTCTTGTGTTTGATTACTCTTTTTGTAATTATGGATACTTAAATTTTATCGATTTTATTGTAGTTCGAAAGTTTTTTCACATTGTCTCATTAGTTTTCGAAATCATTTGCTTATTTTTTTATATTTCTTTACGATGTTTCAATCTTTTACGTAGTGTGGTTTGGTCACTTTAAAAAAAAAATTGGTTTTTTCCTTTTAGATCTAGTGTTAGGTGTCCTATTCTTTTTTTATCTTAACTTTTTTAGTGTAACACATAAGTCAAATTACTCATATTTATTATGCATGATTTATAATAATAGTATTAATGATAAGTAAATATATGTAATTATAATATAAATTAAAATCCAAAAACTTGACATCCTATAATTTTTTAGAAAATACTATTGAAATTTAATAAAATATTAAATTAATAAATAATATACGATAATATTTAAAAAATATTAATGAAATTTCGAAAATATTAAATTAATAAATAATATTCCCTCTGTTCCAATTTACATGTAGTTTAAGGTTTGTGCACAATATTTAAGAAATTATTAAATTTTGTGTGTTTCAATACAAAAACATCATTTAGTATCTACCTAATATATTTTACAACCAATAGAAAAATTCTTTACATAATACTATTGGTCAAAATAAACAAAACAACAATAAATTTTGCATTGAAAATTGAAAACTACAACTATTTTGCATTGAAAATTGAAAACAAAAACTATTTTGAAACAAATTTTTTTCTTTAAAACTACATGTTTTTTTGGAACGGAGGGAGTATATGATAATATAAACCTTTGAGAAATAAAAGGTATAATGATAAACAAATATTAAATCTTTAATTTTCTCTTTGTGCGACACATAAGCCAAATTACTTTTCATATATAATATTTATTATATATGATAATATAAATTAAAATCCAATACACTTGACATCGTATAGTTTTTTAGAAAATATTATTGAAATTTCGAAATATAAATTAAAAAATAATATATGATAATATTTTAAAAATAATAATGAAATTTTGAAAATATTAAATTAATAAATAATATATGATAATATAAACTTTTTAGAAATAAAAGGGATAATCATAAACAAATATTAAAATATTTTCTTAATTTTCTCTTTGTGCGACACATAAGCCAAATTACTTGTCACTTATTATATATGATTTAACATAATTAATTACCTAGGCATCCGTAATCTATACTATTAAAAGAGAAGACAAAACGCATACGTGTCGCGACGAGAGAGTTTTTAGGATATTTTTTATTTTTTTGCGTTTTAGTCCTTATAGTTTGAATAATTATTGTTTGGCGAATATATTTTAGGGCCAACAAATTCAGGCCCACATATACTACTTTTAAAAATTAAATTTATCCCACATTGAAAACAATAAGAAACGAAATAAGAAATCTTTTATTATCAATAAGACTTTATCACATACGATATCATTAAAGCGTGTTTTAGTTAAATGAGCCTGCAAATTTCGGTAAATGGATTGCGCCTTCATTTACCGGGTTATGCATAATGTATATCTTTTTCTTTAAATAGGCGTGCAAAGTTTGATTAGTTATTTTGGCTTTCGATTCTGGTCTTTCATAGATATACATGCCTCATAAATTGGTCAACGGGTAATAAAGATTTTGATTAGTGGATTGGAGCATGAGCATTCGGTTTTCAGGCAGGGTTCAGGTCGGGCTCATTCGAGTTCGAATTTTTCGTGTTAGAGGATATATGATCCGTTCGGCTTATTTACAAATATGGTTCTTTTCGGTTCAAATTCATTCAGATTCAGGTCGAGTTTCATATTTTTAACAAATCCTGATATGGAACCAAATATTATCCGGTTCGGGTTTTTTGGTTCAAATTTCCAGTTTTTCATATTTTTGGTAAGAATTTCTGGCTTATTTTGGGTAATTCGGGTTCTGTTCGGGTTTTGGTTCGGTTTATTCATACAACCCACAACAAAATTAAAATTGCCTACTAAAATCCAAATTATTTTATCAAAACTATATACATGTGTATATTCGGGTATATTCGGGTATAATTCGGGCCCCAGGTCTTTTGGGATTAGAACATAAACTCGAGTTAGAAAATATTAAAATCCGATAGGATAATATTAGAACCGAAACCGGACCAAACCGAATTTTTCGTGTCGGCTCGGGTTAGAACGGAAACCCGAGTTAGAAAATATTTAAACCCAATAGGATAATATGAGAACCGAAACAAGACCAAACCGGATTTTTCGGCTTGGTTAGGTTTCAGGTTTCGGATCTCGGATTAAATGCTCAACCTTAAATTGATCAAGTCATGTTATTCCATAATATAACTTAATATTATTTATGAATATCCTGTCTCGCGCAAGGCGTGGGGTATTTACCTAATTTAATATATTAGCAAAAAATTAATTTAACTTATATGATACCCTATAGGTTGTAACATATACCTAGGGATATATAATTTTCTATACATATAACCTATACCTTTTTAGGGAAAATTAGATAAACGAAATAAACTCATACTAGATTCTTACTCGTGCGTCCCGCACGGGAATAATATTTACAAAAAATAAATTTGATATAATTTGATATTACTTTTTTCTTGATGCATGTTGAATAATAATTTTTAATCATATATTTATATATGTTCTAATATTAAAAATTATTTTTTTATATATCATAAATTATGTATGATACATTTTGACCCGTCGCAAAATTAGCAGGACGTCTCACAAAGGTATATAAAAGTATGAATTATTCATATTTTTATATATTTTCGGATACTTTTGGTTTTTTATTTACAACATCGATTCGTGTATTCTAAGAAAATACTCTTAAATAATTAAAATTTTCTATAACTTAATTTTTTTTAAACAATATTTTTAATATTGTACAATGGATTATCATTTATCATAAAATTGAAATATTTATACTATTTTATTTTTTCATTATGATATATATTTATTTTATTTTTTCATTTTTCATTTTAATCCTATTAATTAGGAATAAATTTTTATATTTAATTTCATTTTTCTTTTGATCCTATTGAATAGGAATTTTATTTTTATTTTTTTAAAAATTTTCTTATATTAAAATTTATACAATGACATTACATGTAATTAAAAGAAAATTTTAAGGTTCCTCAAAAATTGTCCTTCCCAATTAATAGTATAGATGTTTGTAACATATACCTATAACATATTATAAATTTATAAATAATATGAAATAATAACATATACCTATAACAAAACATAGTATTCGATCAAGATATTAGGGAAATGTACGTATAATAAAACTTATCATAACGTATATTTGATAATATACGTGTATATAAACATATAAAATAATTAAAAATTGGTATTTTTCTACAAACTCTCTCCACGTTACACGTAAGCAAAACTCTTGCTCATTGAAGTATCAATCAATATATCATCAAACCATAAGCGTCACCATTTCTTTTAATTAGCATTATAGTACCTAGCTAGTTGGTAATTACTTGTGCTGATTTTTTCCTACGACAAATGACTTTATTCCATGTTGTATGTTAAAAAAAAACCACATATCACCGCTTAGTCGCTGACCACGACCTCCCTATTCCACAAGTCTATCTTTTTTTTTTTTTTATTACATCCCACAAGTCTATCTTATTTAAACGTATTTGAACAAACCAAACATGTAGAAATATATTTTTGAAATAAATTAATGATGGGTGTATTTAATATAGTAGATAAAAAACAGTGGGGGCCTTCAATTTGTTATGCAATATGACAACTCATATGTGTTCTTTAATGTATTGTTTATAAATTGTTCCTCTTCCCATTACCCTATTTACATTTCCAACTAACAAACCCATTTTTAATCCCATTATCAGCTGTTTCAAGTTGACCAAGTTATATTCTTATACTTATGTTTTCACTCCAATTGTTCTAAGTCTTCTCCTTTTTATTTTACATTATTTGTCTACATGTTTTGATAGCTAATCTGTATCATTTTTTACTCTAGAATTGGTCATAACTTGTGTAGACCATATGCTTTCTTCTTGACTGACTTTGTGATACAACAAAGAAGCAGAGGAAGAGAAACAGAGATTCTTTTTGGATCTCGAGATGAGTTCAAGAACCGGAGCCTTTATGCTTCTTGTCTTGCTTTTATTTCAATTTTTTTGTTCTGTTTCTGCACTCACAAATGCGTTGGACGGTAAGTAGTATATAACTTACATAGATGATGATCATGGTCTTTTCAATATACTAGAATTTTAAAATTATTTAAGCTATTTTTGAAAAATTGTGTAGCTTCTGCTTTAAAAGCCCTCAAGGACGAGTGGACTAAGTTTCCGGAGAATTGGGAAGGATTTGATCCTTGTGGAACCAAATGGGTTGGTATTACATGTAGCAATGACCGCGTCTTTTCAATGTAACATCATGTTTTGTTTTTTATGTTGATTTTTCCAATAAGTCCAATGAAGAGTTTTAATGTTGTGTTTTTGTAGATCACTAGGTAACCTTAACGTGGAAGGAAAGCTTTCCGCGGATATCGCAACCTTGTCGGAATTGCAGATCTTGTATGTCATTCTATTGCTTCATTTTATTTAGAATTGTAATTTTTTTTCTCCTCTTATGATCCAATGCTTATAGGGATTTGTCATACAATACTGGATTGTCTGGACCACTTCCACCAAATATCGGTGAACTTAAGAAGTTGACAAACTTGTAAGCAAAAAAGATCATTGGGATTTTAGTCAAACTTGTTTATCTAATATAATATATATCCTTGTTTTATGTCTATTTCTAATTAACTCTTTTTAACTCTTCAGGATTCTTGTAGGATGTAGTTTCAGTGGTCAAATTCCTCGGTCCATTGGGTCTCTAGAAGAACTTATATATCTGTAAGTTTTTGTTTCTTCTATTAACAGATTCTTTTCTTTTGTAATCCACTAATGTCATAGTTTTGTGTGCTCCTCAGCTCCTTGAATTTAAATCAATTCAGTGGAACAATTCCGGATTCCATTGGACGGTTATCGAAACTATATTGGTTCGATATAGCTGACAATCAAATTGAAGGAGAACTTCCAGTTTCTAAAGGAACTTCTTCACCTGGCCTTGACATGCTTCTCGGAACTAAGCATTTGTATTTTTTTTATCTCTCATCTCTCCATTTCTTTTTAATATATAATCAATTTTTGTTTCTTAATTAAATAGAGGCATCTTGTTTTAGTATATAATACTAATTATTCTCAACCTCCTTCCCTTTCTGTTGTAGTCATTTTGGTAACAACAAACTTTCGGGCGATATCCCAGAAACGCTTTTCAGCTCGGACATGACTTTGATACATGTGTAAGCTTCATAATAATCGTAAATTCGCGAAAGTTTCAAGGCAGTAACCAATAAAGTGACTGCATTGTTTGTTGTTTAATTGTTAGGCTCTTTGACGGAAATCAATTCACCGGCACTATCCCGAAAAGCCTCAGCCTCGTTAAAACATTGACAGTTGTGTAAGTAGTAGAACATTTGTTATTTTTTTTGTAATTTAGTTAACCAGTTTTAGTGTCATATGCTATGTTTTATGTTGTAGACGTCTTGATAGGAACAAACTAACCGGAGATATTCCTTCGAGTCTAAATAATCTCACAGATCTTAACGAACTGTAAGTGTGCAGATTTTATTTTTGCTGTCTTTTTAAATAGAAATTAAAAAAGAGTTATATAGTTATTACTTGAATCCATTTTATTAGGTACTTGGCAAATAATAACTTTACAGGCACACTTCCAAATTTAACTAGCTTGAGAAGTCTCTACACACTGTAATTTTTCACCTCATTTTACCATTAAAGCCTTCTAACACCTTCATTTTGTAATCAAATATAATGCAATGTATATGTAAACAGAGACGTGAGCAATAACACTTTGGAATCCTCACCGGTTCCGACATGGGTCTCTTCACTACCCTCACTTTCAACATTGTATGAACATTTCCTCTTTGGAACACAATAACACTAATCATTTTTGATCTCCATGAATAACAAATATATGGTCTTCTTCTCTTTATCAGAAGGATGCAAGGGATCCAACTAACTGGTTCAATACCGGCGTCATTTTTCAGTCCTCCTCAGTTGCAAACCGTGTGAGTGTAACAACTTCAAATGATCATATATCAAGTTTGTTAAATCTGTACTAATTGTGATGGTTTTATATATTTATTTTTTACTTGCAGTATCCTGAAGAGAAATCATATAAAAACCTTGGATTTTGGTTCAAACTATAGCAACCAGTTGGAGTTTGTTGATTTACAATTCAATGACATAGATGTTTATAGAGAAACATCAAATTCACGTCTCCAAGTAATGTATGTATCTTCTTCATATATCATTATTGGCTTTTGTTTTTTCAGTAAACTTTTGTTCTTATATGTATTTTGGTATATATATATATACCTACAGATTGGCTAATAATCCAGTGTGTGATGAGGGAGGGAACAAGCCGAGCTACTGCTCCGCAATCCAACTCAATCCCTCATTTTCCACCATGCAACCAAATTGTTCTCCATGTGAGAAAGGCATGAGACCAAGTCCAACGTGTCATTGTGCGTTTCCATTCACAGGAACATTCTACTTTAGATCTGTTTCATTCTCAGGGTTTTTCAACACAACCAACTTTGAAATTCTTCAACGGTCAATAACGGATTTCTTTAAGAAGTTTAGTTACCCGGTGGATTCAGTGGGCATCAGAAACATCAGAGAAAATGGAACTGATCATCAACTTCTAATAGATCTTTTGGTCTTTCCTTTAGGCAGAGAACGCTTTAATCAGACCGAAATGTCACTTGTTAATTTTGCCTTCAGCAACCAGACTTATAAGCCTCCTTCTATATATGGCCCTTACATTTTCAGAGCCGATCCTTACACTCAATTCTCTGGTATAATCAAGACTCATAATCAAATCTAATATATATATTGTTTTGGACATGACTCATTTTATTTTTTATTTTGCGATAGATGGAGGAGGATCTAATTCATCAAACAAAGGAATCATAATAGGAGCAATAGTTGGTGTTGCAGTTCTTCTAATATTGTTAACTATTGCCGGGGTTTACGCTATAAGGCAGAGGAAGAGAGCAGACAGAGCAACTGATCAAAACAATCCTTTTGGTAAGAGGAGAAAGGCCTACAAACACAAAACACTCATTCTTTAGAGTGGAAATGTCAACAAGTTTTTTGTATATGTTTCAGCCAAGTGGGATACGAGTAAGAGCAGTATTGATGCTCCACAATTAATGGGAGCAAAAGCTTTTACTTTCGAAGAGCTGAAGAGATGTAGCGACAACTTTTCAGAGGCAAATGATGTTGGGGGTGGTGGTTATGGAAAGGTTTGTTTATGGAATGACCTTAAATATCATTATGAATGACCTTAAATATAACTATGGTCACCCTTTTTTAAAAATTATGATCCAAAATCTGATGGCGAAACAGGTGTACAGAGGGATTCTTCCCACTGGCCAGCTCATAGCAATCAAAAGAGCTCAACAAGGATCTCTACAAGGAGGATTGGAGTTCAAAACTGAGATTGAGCTACTCTCAAGGGTCCACCATAAGAATGTTGTCAGACTCTTGGGGTTCTGCTTCGATCGAGGTGAACAAATGCTCGTATACGAGTACATCCCGAACGGCTCTCTCAGAGACAGTCTCTCAGGTAATACGACACCTCTATCTTTTTTAAAATTTTGATAGCTCTTAGTGCTTAACTTGGATATAAATACAGGGAAGACTGGGATTAGACTTGATTGGACAAGAAGGCTTAGAATAGCACTTGGTTCAGGCAAAGGATTGGCATATCTTCATGAGCTTGCCGATCCTCCGATAATACACAGAGACATCAAGTCAAACAACATACTACTTGATGAAAATCTAACCGCGAAGGTTGCCGATTTCGGACTCTCTAAACTTGTGGGGGACCCTGAGAAAACTCATGTGACAACACAAGTGAAAGGAACCATGGTTAGTAGAATCATTCATTGTCATTTCTCTATTTTTATAAACTTCACTTTTAAAACTTAAAATAACTATGGAATTAGGGCTACTTGGATCCTGAGTACTATATGACAAATCAATTGACGGAGAAGAGCGATGTGTATGGGTTTGGTGTGGTGATGCTTGAGCTATTAACCGGTAAAAGTCCGATAGAAAGAGGCAAATACGTTGTGAGAGAGGTGAAGACGAAAATGGATAAATCGAGGAGCTTGTATGACTTGCAAGAATTATTGGATACAACTATCATCGCAAGCAGCAGTCATCTAAAAGGATTCGAGAAGTATGTAGATCTTGCTTTAAGATGTGTGGAGGAGGAAGGAATGAATAGACCATCAATGGGTGAGGTTGTAAAAGAGATTGAGAACATAATGCAGCTTGCGGGATTAAACCCTAACGTTGATTCAGCATCGACTTCGAGAACGTACGATGATGCAAGTAAAGGATCTGGTGATCCTTATGGCAAGGAGTCGTTTGAGTACAGTGGTAATTTTCCTGCTTCAAAGCTTGAACCCCAATGATTGATTATAAATCTTTTTTTTTGTTATTTCGTAAATGACTTCATACTTGAATTATTTTGTGAATGTGGAACTCGGGTGGTTTAATTTTTTTTTACGCATAGGAATGAAGCCAAACTCTAAACCCGATGGTTGTAACATAAACAACATTTTCCAAAAAATTATGAGCTACGTACAAATAATCATTGTTGAGATGTTGGTTAAAAGATTTAATTCGCATACGACATGCAGTTTTGTTCCAATACTTTGACATTTGCTCACAAAACACTAATACATTCTATATAAATAAGTGGATTCACCCGCTGGGGCGAACCCACATATACACTTGGGGTGTCATGTGACCCACCAAACTTTTTTTTTTTGTTAATTTATATACTAAGTTTTTTTTTTGTCATCACTTAATAGAGAATTTGAACCTCCAAATACAACATGTCTAACCCATTTATTTATTTTGACCCATCAAACTATTGTTAAAAAGCTACGACATAACATAAATACAATTAACTTTATTAATAAGAATCATATTAGGAACAAAAATGAAATATCTTTTATTAACCTAAAAACGTGCATATAAATTAACCTACATTGACAATGTTCGGAATGACGAAAGATTTATTCCTTTAAAAATTCTTGGAGAACTTGCTCATATGCTAGTGGAAACACGGAAACATTTGTCACATCCGTTGGTTTTGATTTTGCTTGTCGCTACCGCAACGGTTGAGAGATGCTTTTCAACCATGAAGATTCACTACAAGAAACTGGGCAAATAGCAACGAATTTTAGCAAGGAATTAGCGAGGAATTTATTTAGCAACGGATTTGTGAGGAATTAGCGAGGAATTAGCGAGGAATTAGCGACGACACTAAATTTCGTCGCTAATTCGTCGCCAAATAGCAACGAAACTATTCGTCGCTATTTCGTTGCTATTTAGTGACGAAATAGCGACGATTTAAGGAGGAATTCCTATATCGTCGCTAAATCGTCGCTATTTAGCGACGATTTAGCGACGAAGATATTTCCTTGTTAAATAGCGACGAATTTGCAAGGAATATTGCTAGGTTGGTGAGCACGTTTTCATTGAGCTCCACCGGTATTTGGCGACGAATTATTCGTTGCAATTTCCTCTCAAAATCGTTGGTAATTCATTGGTAAAAATATTTCGTTGTTAAATAGCAACGAATTTGCAAGGAATATTGCTAGGTTGGTGAGCACGTTTTCATTGAGCTCCACCGGTATTTGGCGACGAATTATTCGTTGCAATTTCCTCTCAAAATCGTTGGTATATTCATTGGCAACGAATTCATAAGTTTAGTAATTTTAGGGGTTTAAATTGTCGTTGCTAAATCGTTGCTATTTGATATTTAGCAACGATTTAGCAACGATTCGTCGCTAATTCGTTGCTATTTAGCGACGATTTAGCGACGAATCGTTGCTAAATCGTTGCTAATTTTTGCAATATACAAATTTTTAAACCCTTAAACCACCCCAAAATAAAGGTTTTTAAGAATTAGTGTTAACTTAAAAAGTGTAAACAAAGGTGAAAACAATTGTATAAATCAATAAAAAAAAATTGATTACAATATTATACTTAACGTGTATTAACTTACCGTTAACTTATATGTTTTACTAACATAAAGTTTATAATACGTAATATTTTCAGTTTTTTAGTAAATATCATAATTTGAAGTGTTATTCTCAATCTTATAATCTATAATTACATATGAAGTATGTATTATAGCATAGCAAACCGTTTTAGGGGTTGAAACCCTAAAAATAGGGTTTGGGTTTAGCAACGATTTAGCAACGAATCGTTGCTAAATCGTTGCTAAATATTAAATAGCAACGATTTAGCAACGATTACAACGAATCGTTGCTAAATCGTTGCTAATGTTTCTGACATTTAACCTCGTACTTTTGATACATAGAATGTAACATATTAGTCTAATCAGTAATTTAGCAACGATTTAGCAACGATTTATCAACGATCAAGTACTTTTAGGGGTTTAAATTTGTTGGACTAATATGTTTTACATATCATTGCTAAATCGTTGCAATTTGATAATTAGCAACGATTTAGCAACGATTCGTCGCTAATTCGTTGCTATTTAGCGACGATTTAGCTACGAATCGTTGCTAAATCGTTGCTAATTTTTGCAATAAATCGTTAAACCCTTAAACCACCCCAAAATAAAGGTTTTTAAGCAATAGTGTTAACTTAAATTTTTAAACCCTTAAACCACCCCAAAATAAAGGTTTTTAAGAATTAGTTAACTTATATGTTTTACAATAAAGTTTATAATACCGTTAACTTATATGTTTTACTAACATAAAGTTTATAATACGAATATTTTCGTTTTTTAGTAAATATCATAATTTGAAGTGTTATTCTCAATCTTATAATCTATAATTACATATGAAGTATGTATTATAGCATAGCAAACCGTTTTAGGGGTTGAAACCCTAAAAATAGGGTTTGGGTTTAGCAACGATTTAGCAACGATTCGTTGCTAAATCGTTGCTAAATATTAAATAGCAACGATTTAGCAACGATTACAACGAATCGTTGCTAAATCGTTGCTAATGTTTTTGACATTTAACCTCGTACTCTGATACATAGAATGTAGCTTATGTGTCCGATCAATTATTTAGCAACGATTTAGCAACGAATCGTTGCTAAATCGTTGCTAAATCGTTGCTAAATACTTGATCGGACACGTACACCGTATCCGTCATAGGTCTTGTACTTGGCGTAATACATGTTAGGGTTTAGCAACGAATTAGCAACGAAATGTTGGAATCGTTGCTAATTCGTGGCTAAACAAAAAATAGGACGATTTAGCAACGATTCGTTGCTAAATCGTCGCTAAATTTTCGTTTTCCCTCCGGTGGGAAAACGAAAAGATTACAAAAACTATTCGTTGCTAAATCGTTGCTAATTAGCAACGATTTAGCAACGATCACAAAATCTATAAATATGGCCAAATTCTTTCATTTTTTTCACACAACCATCTCTCTACATTTTATCTCTCTACAATCTCTCTATAAAAACATCACAATTTCTTTTCAAAACACTAAACCTTTTTACAAAAATGCCTCCTCGTCCAAACCACTATTTTAATTTCATCCGTAATCGTTCGGTAGCGGATGCGAGGTTGCTCCGGACGAGGCCGAAGCCGCAGCTCAAGAACGGGACGGAATGTCGGGATTAATGATTTTGATCCCTAGTTTAGTTTTTTAAAAATGTAATTTGAATTTTAAATTTTAATTATAATAATTTTATTTTATTTTTATTTTAAATTTTTTTCTAAAATTTTTTTAAAATTTTTTTTAAAAATCGTTGCTAATTCGTTGCTAAATTAGCAACGAATTAGCGACGATTGTTATGTTCTTCGTTGCCAAATCGTTGCTAAATTAGCAACGATTTGTATAAAGAATCGTTGCCAATTCGTTGCTAAATTAGCAACGAATTAGCGACGTTTGTAATTTCATAAGTTTTTAA
Source organism: Cochlearia excelsa (assembly GCA_963556525.1). NCBI lineage: Eukaryota > Viridiplantae > Streptophyta > Magnoliopsida > Brassicales > Brassicaceae > Cochlearia > Cochlearia excelsa. The sequence continues at coordinate 20,514,050 of OY748331.1, forward strand.
ATTCTGAAAATCGAAAATAATTTTTTAAAATTCGACGCTAAATCGTTGCTATTTCGAAGCTAAAATAACCTTGCAAATTCGTTGCTAATTCGTCGCTAAAATAGCAACGAATTAGCAACGAATATTTGGCAACGAATTAGCAACGATTTCGAGTCGTCGCTAATTTAGCAACGAATTAGCGACGATTTCGAAATAGCGACGAGCGATTAACGACGAAAATGTAATCGTCGCTAAATCGTTGCTAAACGCGTTTAGCAACGATTTAGCAACGATTTTGGTCGTTGCTAAATGTGCAGATTCTTGTAGTGATTGTGAAAAGTTTTTGTCTTATTATATATTGATGTAATCGTATTGGTGATCAGTTTTTGAATGATTGTCCAGTTTGTTTTATCAAAAAAGATATATTCAAAACCATTGTGAATGATAATGTGATAGAAATATTTCAAAAAATGAAAAAACGTAGAGTAATTTTGTAAATATTATTTATTTATTTTAATAACAATATTTAATTTTTTATTATATATTGAACCCGGTAAAAAAAAATTCTAGGTCCGCCACTGTTCACCCGTGCGCATGGCGCGGGCATAAACAATGTTCTAATAAAACAAAAATACATAATAAAAAAATTAATGTCGACATTTTTGAGTGAATTCAAGTACCACACTAATAGAAAATAATTTTATTATTGAGACTATTTGTCAATATATTATGGATCCAAACCATAAAGTATGAAATGGTTATGAATACGGGTATCAATATAAAAAATAAGAACGACGAATAATGATTAAAGTAAGGATGGACAAGAAAACTGAACCCGAATAACCGAATTGAATCCGACCCGAAAATCGGGTATCGAAACAAAACCGAAACCGACAAAATACCCATACGAGGTTCTATATTTTAAATCCCAAATACCTAAGATTGTAGGAATTTACCCGAATTTGTACTATACATGTTTTTCTTTTAAGATTTAACAGGATTTTAAGTAGATATAAAAATAGGATTAATAATTATACTAGTCTTGGAAAGTATAGTATTTATTTAACTAGTCTCTTACCAAGTAAAGTTTACTATAATAGTCTTGGAAAGTTTAGAAATGTAAAATTAACCTTAGTTTTGTTTTTAATAACGAAAATGTCATTATTTAAAAAAAAAAAAATCTCTCCTCTCCCTCCTCTCCCTCCTCTCTTCTTTCCTCTCTCTTCTCTCTCTCTTCTCTCTCTCTTCTCTCTCTCTTTCTCTCTCTTCTCTCTCTCTCATCTCTCTTTCCTCTCTTCTTTCTCTCTCCTCTCTTCTCTCTCTCTTTCCTCTCTTCTCTCTCTCCTTCTTCATCTCTTTTTTTTTTGCATCTCTCTCTCCTTTTTCATCTCTCTCTCCTTCTTCATCTTTTCTCTTTCTCTCTCCAACGAAGAAGAAGATTTTCATCCTCAATCTTCATCTTCTTCCTCTTCATCATTCAATCTCGTTTCCGTTACAATGGCGGTCACACTCGCGTCGTTTCCGTTCACCGTTTAATCTCGTTTTCCGGTGAGTTTCCGTTTTAGATCTGAAATTTTTGTATTCGTTTTTGTTGGAGAAAGAGAAACTAAAAGCCACGCGCCGAGATCCTTCAGATCTGTAACAATCTATCCTCCGCCGAGAACCATCAGATCTGTAACAATCTCTCATCCGCCGTGATCCGACGGATCTGTAAAGTTGTGGTAGATTTGTTGTGTTATATTTTATGTGATTAATTTGTTTAGTTTATTTTAAATCTTATGCAGTAGATTTGTTTTACTTTAACGTTAGATGAAGTGGTAGACTTATTTGTCAGTTTTTTTGTTCATAACTTGTTGTGGTAGACTTTTCTCGGTATCTTTATTTTGTGCATAATTTGGTGTGGTAGACTTATTTTGTGTTTCACGACGACGAGGCTTCACGGCGGATTCAGACGACGGCGCAAAGATGTTTGTCTTTTCTCTCTTTATTTTTCAGTATTTTTCGACAAAAAAATATATGTCTCTTCTCCCTTTATCGAGTTTATGTTGTATTTGATAATTTTATGAAGTTTATGCGTATTTAGGATTTGAAATATTGTGGTTTAATGTTTTTAGGAGGTTTGTGACGTTCCTGGTCGGCGAAGTGTCTATCTCGTGGCGACATGGTTTTTGTCTCTTTCACAACGGAATTTTTCAACACTAACGATGAGAAATGTTCAGATTTGATTTTTTTTAATATGGTAGATTTGTTTAGGGTTATAGTCTTTATTCTTATTTTGGCAGATTTATTTTTATTGTAAGGTTTGATGGTAGATTTATTTATGTGAGATGGTAGATTTGTTTATGTATATAGGTAAATTCGTTGTTGGTTGATTCATATTGAGTTTGATAATTCATATCGTTGTCAATATTAATTGTAAATGTATTACATCAACAATAACAATTTTTTTAAAACGAAAATTATTACCAAATGCAATGAAACAAAACTTAAATTAATTTTTTATCCTTTATAGTGTCAATGGTTCTTTCAATTACAACATATAAAAATCATATTGTTTTCCAATTATTGTAAAAATAACTCAATTGCCTTGAATTTAAAATAAATTCTCAAAACTCCACTCTCCACAAACCAAATGACTTGGTTCATGTTTTAACATAACTATTTTTTTTTGTAAATGAATGAAAAATCTAAATTCAAAGATCAAATAGGAGGAGAATGTAAATGAAAATAAGTGTTTTCAAAGGGTTTTCTTATAAATGGCGCGGTCGAGCCTAGGTGAAAATAGAAGAAAGTGGTTTTTATGAAATTGTGTGCATAGTTAAAGACATAGAAGTACTACACGTTTTGATATATTAAAAAGTCTACCGTATCTAAAGTCTACCACGATGTGGATGCTTGAAAACCTTTTCTTTTCCAATGCTTGTAATTGTTGTGCATAGCCAAGGACATAAAAGTAATTAAAACGTTTTATATATTAGAAAGTCTACCGTAACCTAACATAAATTTTATTTTTCTTATTTTATGTTTTCAAATAAATCTACCGAAAACTGATAAGTCTGCCATGAGAAGACTATTATAGTAACCTCTGCAAAGATTAGCAAAACTCTACCATCAACAAAAATAAATCTACCAACATATAACAAATCTACCACCAAAGAAATAAATCTACTACCAAGACGGGAAATGAAAACTGGTACAATTAGTCTACCGCAACAATGGTTCCGTCTATCTAATTTTACAAAATCTACCACTACATGAACAAGTCTACCATCACACACAAAGACAAATAACAATATTAAACCTACCAAGTCAGTAAATAAACCTACCAAAAAACATAAAAAATCTACCATCATATAAAATAAATCTACCGATTTAGTCAACGAAAAATCCTAAAAAGTCAAATGTGAGCTTCCAAGGTTTAAAAATCTACCAAACGTATTTAACTCTACCGTGTTTGTTGAACAAATCTACCAATGTCGATAAAAGTCTACCACACCCAAACAAATCTACTATGTCTGAAATATAAGTCTACCAGATTTAACGAAATAACTCTACCAACCATTTTTATAAGTCTTCCATTGTTTTTTAAATCTACCGTTCCAATATATAAATCTACCGTTCCAAAATATAAATCTACCGTTCTAATAAGTCTGCCGTAACATCAGCGCGCTGGTTTTTTCGTAATAAACGCAAAAGCGCAAAAAAATAGTAATGGCATTTTACGTAATTACGTTTTTTTGTTGTCAAATGATAAAAGGGTAAAAAAGTAAGCAAAAATATTCTAGTAATAAAAAAAGTTTTAGACTATTCTAGTAATAACCCTACTTTCCAAGTCTAGTATTATCATCCACCCATAATTCATTCTATTATTTTTTGTGTTATACAAGTTTTATTTTGGTGTTCACGGAAGATGTTTTAATGTCTAAAATGTTTTTATTTGTTATACGTATTATAAGTGTTTATTTTATTTGGTTTCCAACTGATCTATTTGATATTTATAATATGGGCTCATTATTGGTCTTTTTTAAAAAAAATTGTATGCTTTTTTAAAATGAGCTCTTTTGTGTTTTCATTTCTGTAAGATTACCCGTTTATTATAAATGTTATAAGACAATAATTCATTCTATTGTTGCAATAAATGTTTGTTATTTTTTGTTATAAGTGTTATACAAATTTTATTTTGGTGTTCACGGAAAATGTTTTTATGTTTAAAATGTTTTTATTTGTTATACGTGTTATAACTGTTTATTTTATTTGGTCTCCAACTAATTTATTTGAAATTTATTATATGGGCCATTATTGACCTTTTTTAAAAAAATTCGTATGTTTTTTTAAAATGGGCTCTTTTGTGTTTTCATTTCTGTAAGATTACCCGTTTATTATAAATATTATAAGACAATAATCCATTTTATTGTTGCAATAAATGTTTGTTATTTTTTGTTATAAGTGTTATACAAGTTTTATTTTGGTGTTCACGAAAGATGTTTTTATGTTTAAAATGTTTTTATTTGTCATACATGTTATAAGTGTTTATTTTATTTGGTCTCCAACTTATCTATTTGATATGACCCATTATTGGCCTTTTTAAAAAAAATTCGTATGCTTTTCTAAAATGGGCTTTTTGTGTTTTTCATTTATGTAAGATTACCCGTTTATTATAAATATTATAAGACAATAATCCATTCTATTGTTGCAATAAATGTTTGTTATTTTTGTTATAAGTGTTATACAAGTTTTATTTTGGTGTTCACGAAAGATGTTTTTATGTTTAAAATGTTTTTTTTGTTATACGTGTTATAAGTGTTTATTTTATTTGGTCTCCAACTGATCTATTTGAGGTTTAAAATCATTTTTGTATTTCAATAGTGTTTTTGAAGGTTTATTTATGATAGTTTCATGTTAGCTAAACGATTTCGTAAGAGATCTTTAGCAAATAAAGATCTTTTAGATAGGTTGTTTAGTGGAACCCATATCGGAGTTGAAGATGGATGGTCAGTTGGAAATGGATTTGATGTATATCGACCCCAACATGATTATGAGAATGGTGTTCCATCGAACATTGATAATCAGTCAGATCTATCCAAAGCTTTTCGTGAACAATCATATGCCATCAAAATTGGCGGAATCTGAGATGTCATCAGCTTTGACATCAGATGTAACCGTGGCTGCGAGAAAGCTACACCAAATTTGTGAAATTGAATTTGGTTCATCATTTTATTGGGCTGCTACTAATTTACTTTCTACGTATGATGTAATCCGAAGATGGTTTATAGGGATTCCAGAAAATAAATTTGTTATTTTTTATCTAGAGCAAATGATTGGCCGTAAACATAATGAATAATCATCACAAATATTATATCTGGTTCTTAGAATTTTTGGGAGGGATTTATTTTGATTTATTTATTTTAATCGAATTTGAGAATTTTTATTATTATTATATTATTTTTAAACAATATTATTATGATAATTTATATATTTCTTACCTTTATATTTTATATTATACTCCCTCCGTTCCAAAAATCATGTTGTTTTAGGGAAATAATTTTGTTCCACAAAAGATATTGTTTTGTATTTTCCATGCAAAATTTATTAGTATTTAATGTTTTTTAACCAATTATATTTTAGAAACATTTGTTCTATTGGTTGAAATTGAATATATGTATTTCTTTTTTAATGTTATTATATTGAAAATACAAACAATTTATTATTCCTTAATATGCGTGAAAATTCATAAAACAACATGTTTTTTGGAACGGAGGGAGTATACAGATAATTCAATTGTTTTGGCAAATTGTAGATGATGGCGATGAAGATGATTTTCAAATAATAGAGGAGTATAATACATTAAATATCGTTAGACAACCATTGTGTGCACATCCTTACCGTGTACGTCAATTTGTAGATGAACTAATACAAGGTTATCCAAAACAATGTCACTTTCTTATGAGAATGAGTTAGGAAGTGTTTCTTGATCTTTGTGAAACCATTGAAAATAAATATAAGATGAAATCATCCCAAAATATGACTGTGAAAGAGAGTGTGGCGATGTTTCTGTATATTTGCGGTCACAATGTTACTCAACGAAATGCCATGAGAATGTTTGGACATTCGCAAGAGACTATATCAAGAAAATTTCATGAGGTTCTTAATGTCATGGAGCTTATGGCAGTTGATACTTTCAAGCCAGATCATACGAGTGTCACTCATATTCATCCTAAGTTGCAGTCTGATAGGCGTTATTGGCCTTACTTCAAAGGATTTGTTGGGGCAATGGATGAAACACATGTGTCTGTGGTAGTCTCTAGACGAGATCAACAACGATATTGGAATAGAAAAAGCGTATGCAACATGAACATTCTTGCTATGTGTAACTTGGACATGTTGTTTACATACATATATGTTGGTGTGCCGGGATCTGCGCATGATGCAAAAGTATTGTCTTTGGCTATGGAAGGGGATCCTAGTTTTCCACATCCACCTATAGGTAAATATTATCTCGTTGATTCAGGATATGCTTTACGTCGTGGGTATTTAGGTTCACATAGGCAAACTCGATACCATCAGAATCAATTTCAAAATCAAGCACCACCTAGTAATTATAAAAGAAAAATTCAATCGTCGTCATTCTTCACTTCGATGTGTTATTGAATAAACATTTGGAGTATGGAAAGGAAAGTGGATAATAATGCAATATCGGGCAAGATACAATATTGGAACAACAAGGAAGCTCGTGGTAGCAACTATGGCGTTGCATAACTTTATACGAGAATCAAGCATACCAGATTCTGATTTTGACATTGATTGGAGGCAAAATGGTGAGCAACAACCTCCGTTAGATAATAAAACTGAAGTGTTAGAAGAAGAAGTGACGAGTTCAAAGCAATATATGGAAGAATTTTGTGACGAAATTGCTATGAATTTATGAAATTCTTATCGATAAAAGTATTAATTGATTTTTTATTTTTCTTTTATAAGCTATTAACTTTTTATTATATTGATAATATATTTTAGTTATTAAACATAAAAGGTCTACATCTATCGAATCATCCTTTTATTATAAAAATTTACAACTAAAAATCTATAGCCAAAATCTTACAGCAACAAAATATATATAGAGCTACAGCAAAAAAAGCTACAACAAAATTTCTACAACAAAAAGTCGAAAGATACATATGCAACCTATCAGACCCTAAAAGTCAACTAAATTCAACTAATCAACAAATAACTAGAAAGATGCTTAAATAAGATAAATGTTGGATCTTGGAGTTTAAATCATTGTTTTTGATAGATGAAATCAAGCTAGTGATGCTAAAACTAACAAAGGAGATGATTTTCTAGAACAAGGATCACTAATCTAGATTAGATCACTTCCACGACTCAAATCCATTCTCTAATCATAAAAACCACAAATCTTCCAATCGAGCCTAGATGATTAGAGATCATTAAGTATAAGTCCTTAAAAAGTCCATCTTAAACCTTAGACATCAACTTCCATTGACTAAGTATAAAAGACTAACAAGAGATTGGACTAGACATTTCATCGAACACCTTCCGGGCATGAAACATTCTCTAAGTGCTAAGCTAGATTAATTACTTCTACCTTAGTATTAAGCACATCTAATGTTATAGAAACCATAACCTAAACATCCTAATTATCACTAACCATCATCCAACATCCTAACCTAAATAAACCCCAAAACCCAAAAGATAACTACTCACTAATCATGATGAAACACAAGCTAATGATAGAACATAAAGACATGATTAAGATTATAAAAGAGATTTAAAACTAAATAAGCATAAGATTCAACAACAATAAATGAACCTCTTAAGTATTTATAGGGAAAAGAAAAGTGCAACAAGGTCTCGTAGGACCGGCGGTTTGGTCCAGCGGTCTGGTGACCGCTGTATTGAACATCCGCGAGCAGTCTCTTCTTCGTCTTCTCCGGCGGTTTGGTTTAGCGTCTTGGAGGCCGCTGGAACTCGCACCCGCAAGTTTGCTTATGCATTCTGGATCGACGGTTTGGTGCGGCGGTATGGACCGCTAGGTTCGTCGTCTTCAGGACGCCTCAGTTGCTTCCAGCGGTTTGATGACCGCTGGAGCTCACACCCGCGAACTTGCTTCGGCTCCTTCATCCCGATGGCTTGGACTGGCGGTTTGGACCGCTGGTTGCTTCACTTCTCCTCTTTTGCCTTCTTCAAGCTCCCTTGTACTCTCCTTTTGCTTCTACTGAGCTCCCAATAGCTCCAAGTACCTGAAATGCACATGATGCAATGCAAAATGGACTTAAATTTAACTAAGACTCTATTATAAACTACTTAATGAAAATATGCTAATAAAAACTATAAACTATATGAAACATGTAACTAAAGTCCTAAAAAGATATGGAAATGCATGCTTAAAACACCTAAAATACACACTTATCACTTTACGTAGTTGCTTTAATGGTATCTTATTAAGAATGTAAGATGTGGTCTATAATGCCTTTCTTCAGAGTGATGCATGTAAGGTGTAATGAATAATCCCACTTCTTACCATGTCTTTAAGAATGCGATTGCGCCTTTCCGACATACCACTCATGCTGGGAGACCCATGCATGGTATAATGTGGTACAATCCCTCATTCCTCTAGATATTTGGCAAATAATCCCAGACTTTATTCTTCTAATCTGTCATAATGACCGTAGTAATTTGATAGCCTTAATTCTTTGGTTGAGTAGGTTTTCAACCTGAGTCTTAAACTTTATGAACACGTCTAGAGATTTAAGTTTCTCATGAATAAATATAAATATGCATATCGAGAATTATAGTCAATTAATGATACGAAGTACTTTTGATCGTTTCAACATAAAGTATAAAACGACCCACAATTGTCCGTATGTATCAACTTAATGACTTCCACAACTCTTAATGCATCAAATTTCATTATTCTTGGTTTGTTTCCTTATAAAGCAATCAACACAAATATCAAAAATTTGTGAAGTCAACCGAATTCAATATACCATCAAACACAAGACGCTCAACTTTATTTCTTCAGATGTGACTTAAGCATTTGTGCCAAAAAGTTCCTGAATTTGCATGTTCCAAACTTTTGTTTAGTACCCCTTAATTCAACAATTAAACTTTATTCCTGATAAGTATAGTGTCGAATTTACCAAAACTATGTTCATCCAAAGTTTATTTTTCGGTCCCAAACAATTTTGAATTTAAAGACAATGTAACAACTTTGTTCTTCGTTAGACAAGAATAATCAGATTTGTCTAAGTAAGAAGTAGAGAAACTAAATTACGTCTAAAAGACGTTACCTCCAAAGTTTTCTTTGAAATTCATAAAATGACCAAATTTAAACAATGTAGTGCATGATTGCCTCCAAATGCATATGAAAATCACTAGCTATATTAAATGTGTCTTTCAACATTATTTGGTTTTCAGTAGCTTAGGCAATCCTACATTGAAACACTTATGTTAGGATTTTGTACATGAGTCTAATCATTAAGTGTTTCTGTGTACTTCATCAAACTTAATTTATTAACAAACCATAACAAAAAACAAAAAACACAAATGTGATATCTTTGTCTGTCATTCGGTGTCCAACTTTATCACAAAAAAACAAGTATGAACAACATAAATTTGTTTATTTTGTGTAGGATCGTTAGCATCATCATTCTCAACATGTTTAATTTTTCGTTCTTAAATTTTAGACCTTAGAGGTGTTAACCGTATAAGGACTTTTAGTCCTTTCTTGTTTCGATTGAAACAATACCAGACATTTTCAATATGTACTTCTTAAAATTTTCTTTGCTATGAAAACTCTTCAAACTAAAGCGATGCAAACTCATGCTTATTTCCGCTATATCGCTTCTTACGAAACCCAAATTAATCCTAGCAAAGAACTTGATTGAGATCTTGATCTCCTCCTTATCACCTCTAAAGTTTTCAAAATTGATGTTTTATGCTTAAAATCAGGCCAATACAATTAAAGTTTTCTCATTTCTCATAAATTGTAGTATACTTAGCAACGCTGGTATCCTAAAGGAGAAGTAATTTATTTCAACTTTAATGCAAGGTCAAGATCTATACCCAATAAATTTAACTTTATTTTCTACTATTTAAAGTATAAATCTGAAAATGTTGGAATTTTCTAAATTTATCTATAATGTAGTGATATTCACTGAAGAGAAAATCTTAATTAAGTAGTAGCTCACTAACCGAATAAAATCAATAAGAAATTATGAATGATTATACGTCCCACCCAAAAATAACAAATGTAACATTAATATTAAATCTTTGGACAATAATATTAACTACTAACAGTACTCTAGTTGCAATGATTTGACACTGACAATAATTCATGATAAACAATAGCCTTCCTTTGGGCCGATTTATTATTCACATGTTTTAATCCAAATAATTGTCACATATCTCTCATTACCGCAACGATCAAACAATGACAATAATCCATAATAAATAATAAATCTTCATTTGGGTCGAATTATCATTCATATGTTTTAATCTAAACAATTGTCACGTATTTATTATCACATGTGTGTGTGTGTATTCCGGCCAAATATAAATCTTTCTTTGGGCCGATTAAATATCAGCATGGAAAATATACACAGAACATTTAATATTATTCATGAAATAATATTCTCAAGAGAAGTCTCTTTGGGGACATCTTGTATCAATCAATCCAATCAAATATTAAACATGTATAATCTGATTTAATTATTGATTTAATAATTTTTATTATTATTCATGTGCAGACTTTATTAATTTGTCTGTGAAACAATATACATGAATTCTTAAGTGGCATAATGGTTAAGGTAGGGGAGGCAAAAACTACGCAATGACAGATTTAAAATTTATTTCTATGAATTAACTTATTGGGCTTAGGCCCAAACCGCATCCACCCTATCATGTTTTCAATATTAATTTTATTTATCAAAAGATTGGGCCGAAACCAAAAGCTCAATCCGAATTTTAATTAATGAAACATAATTAATTATGCTTGTTTATCAAAAGATTATGTATTTTCAGGTTATGATTGTTTTGGGGATCATAACCCTCGATTTATATAGAGTACTAATTTATAATTCGGCCCTTCATCAAATTATAAATCACTTAACGCCTCCACAACTAATTTTCATAACATTTATGTCTCTAGTCTTTAATTTTACTAGGTAACTTTCCCGCGCCATGCGCAGGTTTATGTTTTTTGAAACGTAATTTAAAAATGTTGAAGTAATTGATTTAGCTATTAAAAAAAATTAGTAAAGCAAAAATTATGATTATAGGTTTTCTAAAAATTATGATTGTAAATATTCATTGTTATAATTCATGTTATTGAAATATATATGAAGAATGAATACGTGTAAAGAAAAATTGTATTAAAACCAAAATAATTGGTATTCATGAAACTATGAACAATTTAAAAGGATATTTATAATTAAGAGATCCTAAAGCTTAACTCTATTGAGCAAGTAAAACAAGTGAATATTCAGAATTAAACATGACAAATCTTTTTGTCTGCTAAAAATTTTAGACTTTATATTTATAAAGTTTCATAAATTCATAAAATCAACTTTCCGAATATTTTATTTAAATTAAAGTTATTTCGCAAATTTTATATTTCAACCATATTGACTTTGCTAAAAAAGGCACGATGTTAAATGATTTAACGGGACGGATGAACAACTCCGTTAAACGATTTCACGGTCAACAAAAGTTTGGGATTAAAATAAAAAGTAAACAAAAGTTGAAATTTATTTTGACATTTTGCGCATTTTATTATTAAAATAATTTCTTGATGAAAATAGAATATTCATTAAAATAATTTTTAACCAAAAAAATAATTGAATATTTTTTCATGATATTTTTAAAAATTTCTTTAAATTAAATGTGCATTTTCAAGAAATATTTCTTTCGTTAATTTATTGGTTATTTTCGATAATTCTCCACAAAAAAATTATAAAAGATGAATATTCAAGTTTTATAGTCATTATTTAATTTTATAACTAATATTTTGCAAAGAGCTTTTATTAGTGGGCTTTCGAAAGCTTTTTACGTTTTTTTTTAATGAAGTTGTTTAGGTGGTTATTTGATTGGTTGTTATTGAGTAAGCTTGCCATGTCACAATTAAATTGATGAAACTCTCTGTGGTGTCAACACGTTAGCTTTTTTCACAAAAATCACTTGGCAAATAATGTCTTAGGATTACAAAAGTGACTACATAAATTTGATTTATTAAATAATAACCATATCATATATATTGATATATGTGACCCCATAAAATAGATCTTACAACTTCATCTTTAGAAAGAATTACTGCAAAGTGATCTTAAAGAGGGTCTCCCGTGGATGGTTCAAAGGTTTAGGTGCTGCAGGCACTGCTTATATAGTTCTAAGTGCTTTTGCAGCATCATTTGTTATCATCTCTAACAACCCATAAGTAGGCTACAACCGAGAGCTAAAGAATCTACTTTGATATTACTTAAATAAATTGTAGTGGATTTACTTAAATAAATTGTTTGCCTTAAATATTGGATAATTATTCATTGGGCCAGGCCCATCAATATATCTTAGTCGGTTAAACTAACCGACATTAGTAGTGCTATAAATAGACGATTGTTGTAAACTGGATGAATGAAAGTTCTGTTTATTCATTAAGTTAAAGGTCTTTATATAGGAAATACAATATATATATCATAAACCGTAATGGTAATAAGGAGGTGGTCGGAATCTCTCTTGGGCTTTAGGGCCCAACGGTTCGTCCATTCACTTATATTGAATCGAATGGTTCACATCACTCCCCCTTGAATGAAGTAACCGTGTAAATGTTCAGAGATCTTCGTAATGTGCTTGGAAATTCTGCCTCATTAAAACCTTACCAGGAAAACCCAGTGGGACAAAACCGTGGTGAAAGAAAAAGAGTACAACACACATTACTCCCCCTGATTTGTACATCATTAAAGCTCCTTAAGTATTCGCATCCCAATCTGATGTATGAGTATCTTAAGTGTTGGTGTTGGCAAAGACTTGCGAATAGATCGGCTGAGTTGTTGCTAGACCGAACCTGTTGAACTTATACTTCATCGGCATTCTGTAACTAGTGTGTGAAGAAGAACTTTGGAAAATGTGCTTCGCCCGGTCTCTCTTAATGTAGCCGTCCTTGAGTTGAGCAATATAGACTGCGTTGTCTTCAAATATGATGGTCTTTGATGTAGTAGTAATTGCGCCTTAAGGAAGGTTGCCTACGTACCCTTGAAAGGGAGCAAGCCACACGTAGTTCCTATCCAGTGCCTTTGGGTTGATCATGAACTAAAATTAGATAGGAGACTCACGACAAAACAAATGTTTTGGTCTAGTGTGTCTAGCCAAATTCATTAGAACTCCTATGGCACTGAGGTATGACATTTCCGGACTGAATGGATCATTATCCAATCTGAGGCTTCTCACCACCATCGGACCTGGTCAATGGGCGGGCCTTGTCCTTATTAAATTTCCTTGAATACTATTTCAGTGTATGTCATTTGATGCACAAGGATTCCATTATTCACGTACTCATGTTGTAATCCCAAACATAACTTAATTATTGTCTAAGTCTTTCATTTCAGATTCTTTCTTTAGATATACTAAACTGTTTGGTTGATTACCCAGAGGTTTAAATCATTCATATACACTGCTATGATTACAAATCCTTTGTTTGCAAACCTCTTTATAAAAATACATGGACTGATGGGATCATTTATAACCTTCCATACGCCCACTTAGTCTAAGTCCATGAAAGGATTTGTCCAGCCTTACGAAGTGCTGTTCTCGAGAATCTTTCTTAGCTTTGAGCTCAATAATCTCTAGTAATCTCATATATTATCCAGTGGACTTATATAAATATGTGGACATTACATCCATTAGCCGCAAAGTTTTTCTCTTTTATATAGCCAGACTTAGCAAAAATTTAAATGTCTTAGCATCCACCACAGGAGATATATCTCCTCTATTTCTGGTCTTTGTGTGAATCCTTGTGCGACAAGACGTGTCTGATATATCACGCTTTCACTATGTTTATTTCACACAATCACAAAGACTCATTTGTCCCACTGGCTTTACTTAATGATTCTTAGCTCCACGTTTTATGGTCTTGTACCATTTTAATCAATCAGGTCTTTGAGTGCACTGTAGTATAGACGTGGACTCTTGATCCTCATTCATTTCAATTGCTACTTTGTGCGCAAATATATTATCATTGATGTCGACATCTTTTTCGTTCCATTGTATTCTAGACATGATATAGTTTATAGAGATCTCTTTACATCTTCAGGACCTTGAGGTTTGGCGTCCCAAATCTCATTGATTGGTACCTTCGGGTTATGTCTATTAGTCGGTCATGTCTATGGTTTCTTGAACCTTCTCGGTTTCCCTTGAACCTTTCTTTGATTTCCGAGGGTTTTTGTCTTTGGAACCTTTTGGGTCTACCACATTTCTTACGTGTTGTAGCCTCTGTAGCAACTTGATTGTGTTCCTTGTGAACATCAATATGTACTGGTGCATTACAAGCTGGCATGTACGATTTTATTACTTTCTTTGGGTCATAAAAGGAATCTGGCAATTTATTAGCTAGCTTTTGTAAATGTATAGTCTTTTGGATCTCTGATGGAGTCCGAGGATCTTGCCATGTGAAGGATGTTTGATTCCATAATGTTTATTTAACCAGCTTGTTAGTCTCTCCACCCATTGTTGGGAAAACGGATTCATTGAGATGGCAATCCTTGTATTTGGCCTTTGGCTCAAGATACTTAATGATGGTGGGAGAATTATTTTCAACGTATATTCCCATCCTCTTTTGAGGTCCCATCTTTGTTTTATGTGGTGGTGCAATGGGTACATAAACGACACACCCAGATGTCTTTAGATGGGATATGTCTGGCTCATGACCCGTGATTAATTGGGATGGTGAATATCTATGCTCACTAGATGGCCTGTTACGTATAAGCTCTTATTGCATGCAATATTGCGTGTCCCCAAACAACTACTGTGAGTTCAAGTATGAACATGCGCCACAAGGTATACTATTCTCCCCTCATGGACATATTGTAGCCATAAAACGTTTGGGACATAATTTACCAGCATTAGCTAGACATATAGTCTTAAGTATGTGGGCTCTCAGACTATGGTCTGGGCCAACAATCTAGCAAACACCAAGTTTTTAGTTGTTATGACTAGTAATGGTCTATGTATGAGTTTCTCTTGTGTACATGCTATACATGTGGGGTCCTTAAGGATTGTGCCTTTTTATATATTTTAATATCAGCTTTACGTATCATTTAGAACCAGGTTGGCCAAGCCGGCCATGCCATTAGTAAATTTCTCAATAAACCCTTTTGTTTACTGTATTAGTCTCTATCATATTAACCTTGGCATAGTAAAGGTTTTATGACGCGGGTATAGTCTCTAAGACCTTCTCATGGTCTTGGGTGCTCTTAGTAATATGTGGGAATCCTTTGGTCCCTTCACCCTTAGTTTCAATGTGGAAACCATTCAAACACATTTCTTTGAAACTCAATAAGCCCCTTTGAGCTGGGTGAATATGAAGCATCTGAGGATGCGTGCACTTGGGAATATGGGCCTATGGGCCTGGCCGTAGCCTTTAATAAAACTGGTTATACCCGCAATTGTGCTAATATTGACATTTTTAAAGTGAGATTCTAAAAACATCTCTTGTTAAATAAAATCGTGTGACCTTATCCACTATCAACCACAAATATGTTCTTGTCCTCAGTCATTTTTTAATATGGACAAGAATCATGTTTTAGGCATAAAGTAATATAAAATAAATTCAAAAAGATAACAATTAATAAACAAATAAAACAACAAAGAAAGCACAAAGGTTTTGATGTCGAAATCAGATTTTATCAACTTGATCCTTTTAGGCAATCAGAAGTTTTATACTCCATTAAATCATCTTGATCATGTTCGAACCATGTGACTTGATTTTGTCTAGGTCATGCGGTATTTAAGACTGAATCATGTTAGTTATAGACATTGATCTCTTTTAGGTAGGATTAGCTTTTCTCTTTTACTTAGGATTTAGGTTTTCCTTTTTGCTTCGGATTTATGTTTTCCTATTTTACTTAAGTTTTAATTTTTCTCTTTTAAGGATTTAGAAATTTTCCTATTTTACTTAAAATTTAATTTTCCTATTTTAAGGAGTTAGAAATTTTCCTATTTTACTTAATATTTAATTTTCTTCTTTTAAGGATTTAGAAATTTTTTTCTATTTTACTTAAGATTTAATTTTCCTCTTTTAAGGATTTAGAATTTTTCCTATTTTAATTAAGATTTAATTTTCCTATTTTGAATAGAATTAAGGTTTTCCTATTTTGAATAGGATTTAGGGTTTTTAGGATTTCCTATTTCGAATAGGATTTAGGATTTTCCTAGGGATTTAGGGTTTTCCTAGGGATTTTGCTTTTTTAGGATTCTTGCTTTTAGGGTTTCAATTTCTAATAATTTTATGCTTGAAACCAAAGCATAGAACAATCAATTTAAACAATCTCAATTAATCGAATTTTATAGTTTTAGGAATTAGGGTTTCAAATTTGATTTATGATTAATGTTCTTCTCAGTTATGCGAATTAGGATTTTGAATCAATAATACTTCTAAAAACACAAGCGAGCAAAGCAAGCAATAACAATCACTTTGATTCAAACAATATCCGATTTTAAGGTTATGATTCCTTTACTTTCAATTTCGAGGTTGGTTCTTTAGCTATTGAGATTTTGATGTTACCTTGTTCACCGATTGAATTTTGAATTGGTTAGGACCGGGAGCTAAAGACCTCGGTAACTCACGTTGGGATGAACAACACCGATGAACAGTACCACGATGAACAGTGCCACGATGAACAGTGCCACGATGGACAATACCATGATGAACAGTGTCACGATGAACAGTACCACAATACTAGCTAAAGAACAGTGTCATCGTGGTACTGTTCATCGCGGTACTATTCATCGTTGTACTGTTCATCGCGACACTGTTCATCGTGGTACTGTTCATTGGTGTTGTTCATCCCAACGTGAGTTACCGAGGTCTTTAGCTCCCGGTCCTAACCAATTCAGAATTCAATCGGTGAACAAGGTAACATCAAAATCTCAAAAGCTAAAGAACCAACCTCGAACTTGAAAGTAAAGGAATCATAACCTTAAAATCGGATATTGTTTGAATTAAAGTGATTGTTATTGCTTGCTTTGCTCGCTTGTGTTCTTAGAAATATTATTGATTCAAAATCCTAATTCGCATAATTGAAAAGAACATTAATCATAAATCAAATCTGAAACCCTAATTCCTAAAACAATAAAATTCGATTGATTGAGATTGCTTAGATTGATTGTTCTATGCTTTGGTTTCATGCATAAAATTATTAGAATTGAAACCTTAAAAGCAAGAACCCTAAAAACCAAAACCCTAGGAAAACCCTAAATCCTATTCGAAATAGAAAATCCTAAAAATCATAAATCTTATTCAAAATAGGAAAACCCTAATTCTATTCAAAATAGGAAAATTAAATCTTAAGTAAAATAGGAAAATTTCTAAATCCTTAAAAGAGGAAAATTAAATCTTAAGTAAAATAAAAAAAAAATTCTAAATCCTTAAAAGAGGAAAATTAAATCTTAAGTAAAATAGGAAAATTTCTAAATCCTTAAAAGAGGAAAATTAAATCTTAAGTAAAATAGAAAAATTTATAAATCCGAAGCAAAAGAGGAAAACCCTAAATCCTATTCGAAATAGAATATCCTAAAAAATCCTAAATCCTATTCAAAATAGGAAAACCCTAATTCTATCTAAAAGATATCAATGTCTAAGACTAACATGATTCGGTCTTAAATACCGCATGACCTAGTTTAAAATCGATTGCATGGTTCGGTATTAAATACCGCATGACATTATATAAATCGATTACATGATTTTGATTTCAAACTTTTGCTTGTGTTTTAGAGATGTCGAATTACAACTTGTATTTTACTACCCTAAATCTCTCAGGAGATAATTATTTAAAATGGGCAGTGGATACTAAATTTATCCTTAAGTCAAAACACTTAGTGAATGTATATCACAAGACAATAATGCCAAGTGAGAAAGATAAATACAAGGCAATATTAATTATTAGCCACATCTTATTGAGAGTCTCAAGATCAATATCTGAATATTGAAAATCCTCTAGACCTTTGGATAGAGTTAAATCGAGATATGATCACTAAAGAATGGTGTTATTACCAAAGGCTCTATATGATTAGAGGAATCTCAGAATCCAGGACTATAAGTCCGTGGATGAGTTTATTGCTAGTTGAGCAAAATAATGAATTACTGATGAGTAACAGTGAATTAAGACCTCATAGATTAACCCCATTACTTGATGCCAATAAGGCCACAGAGGATAAGAAATAATCGAAAGAATCTAACCACGTCCATAGTTATAGACCACACAGTTATATCCGCGATGGATGGAAAGGACGTGGTCGTGGCCACTATAACTCATCCGGCCGTGGGAACCACTATAACCGTAGTTGTGGACCCAATTTTGGCCGTGGTCGAGGGCGAGGAGGTTGTGGTATTTTTAAACCACAACACTCGACCAAATAAGTGTGCCATGGATGCTGAATGGGGAACCATTGGGCTAAGATATATAGGTTTCCCAAACTTTGTTGTGACCTCTATCTAGAGAGTCTGAAAGGAAGAATCCTAAACCCCATTTGGTCTACAAAGATGGTTAAAATAATTTCAAACATGATCAAGATGATTTAATGGAGTATAAAACTTCTGATTGCCTAAAAGAATCAAGTTGATAAAATCTGATTTCGACATCAAAACCTTTGTGCTTTCTTTGTTGTTTTATTTGTTTATTAATTGTTATCTTTTTGAATTTATTTTATATTACTTTATGCTTAAACCATGATTCTTGTCCATATTAAAAATTGACTGAGGACAAGAACATACTTGTGGTTAATAGTGGATAAGGCCACACGATTTTATTTGACAAGAGATGTTTTTAGAATCTCACTTTAAAAAAATGTCAATATTAGCACAATTGCGGGTATAACCAGTTTTATTAAAGGCTAAGGCCAGGCCCATAGGCCCATATTCCCAAGGGCACACATCCTCAGATGCTTCATATTCACCCAGCCAAAGGGGCTTATTGAGTTTCAAAGAAATGTGTTTAAATGGTTTCCACATTGAAACTAAGGGTGAAGGAAACAAAGGATTCCCACATATTACTAAGAACACCTAAGACCATGAGAAGGTCTTAGAGACTATATTCGCGTCATAAACCTTTACTATGCCAAGGTTAATATATATGATAGAGGCTAATACAGTAAACAAAAGGGTTTACTAAGAAATTTACTAATGGCATGACCGGCTTGGCCAGCCTGGTTCTAACATGATGCGTAAAGCTGATATTAAAATAAAAAAATGCACAGTCCTTAAGGACCTCACGTGTATAGCATGTACACAAGAGAAACTCATACTAAGGCCATTACCAGTCAAAGCAACTAGAAACTTGGTGTTTGCTAGATTGCTGGCCCAGACCATAGTCTGTGAGCCCACATACTTAAGACTATATGTCTAGCTAATCCTGGTAAATTATGTCTCAATTGAGGGGGAGAGTAGTATACCCCATGGCTCATGTCCATACTTGAACTCACAGTAGTTGTTTGGGGACACACAATATTACATGCATCAGAGCTTATTCGCATAAGGCCATCTAGTGAGCATATATATTCACCATCCCAATTACTCACGGATCATGAGCCAGACATATCTCATCTAAAGACATTTGGGTGTGCCGTTTATGTACCCATTGCACCACCACAGAAAACAAAGATGGGACCTCAAAAGGGGATGGGAATATACGTTGAAAATAATTCTAACACCATCATTAATTATCTCGAGCCAAAGGCCATATATAAGGATTGTCATCTCAATGAATCCGTTTTCCCAACACTGGGTGGAGAGACTAACAAGTTGGTTAAAGAAACATTATGGAATCAGACATCCTTCACAAGGCAAGATCCTCGGACTCCATCAGAGATCCAAAATACTATACATTTACAAAAGCTAGCTAATCAATTGCCATATTCCTTTTCTGATCCAAAGAAAGTAATAAAATCGTACATGCCAGCTTGTAATGCACCAGTACATATTGATGTTCACAAGGAACACAATCAAGTTGCTACAGAGGCTACAACACGTAAGAAACGTGGTAGACCCAAAAGGTTCCAAAGACAAGAACCCTCGGAAATCAAAGAAAGGTGCAAGGGAAACCGAGAAGGTTCAAGAAACCATAGACATGGTCGGCTAATAGACATAACCCGAAGGTACCAATCAATGAGATTTGGGACGCCAAACCTCAAGGTCCTGAAGGTGTAAAGAGATCTCTATAAACTATATCATGTTTAGAATACAATGGAACGAAAAGATGTCGACATCAATGATAATATATTTGCGCACAAAGTAGCAATTGAAATGAATGAGGATCAAGAGCCCACGTCTATACTAGAGTGCACTCAAAGACCTGATTGATTAAAATGGTACAAGACCATAAAACGTGAAGCTAAGAATCATTAAGTAAATCCAGTGGGACAAATGAGTCTTTGTGATTGTGTGAAATAAACATAGTGAAAGCGTGATATATCAGACACGGCTTGTCGCGCAAGGATTCACACAAAGACCAGAAATATAGGAGATATATCTCCTGTGGTGGATGCTAAGACATTTAAATTTTTGCTAAGTTTGGCTATATAAAAGAGAAAAACTTCGAGGCTAATGGATGTAATGCCCGCATATTTATATAAGTCCACTAGATAATATATGAGATTACCAGAGATTATTGAGCTCAAAGCTAAGAAAGATTCTCGAGAACAGCACTGCGTAAGGCTGGACAAATCCTTTCATGGACTTAGACTAAGTGGGCGTATGGAAGGTTATAATGATCCCATCAGTCCATGTATTTTTATAAAGAGGTTTGCAAACAAAGGATTTGTAATCATAGCAGTGTATATGAATGATTTAAACCTCTGGGTAATCAACCAAACAGTTTAGTATATCTAAAGAAAGAATCTGAAATGAAAGACTTAGACAATAATTAAGTTATGTTTGGGATTACAACATGAGTACGTGAATAATGGAATCCTTGTGCATCAAATGGCATACACTGAAATAGTATTCAAGGAAATTTAATAAGGACAAGGCCCGCCCATTGACCAGGCCCGATGGTGGTGAGAAGCCTTAGATTGGATAATGATCCATTCAGTCCGGAAATGTCATACCTCAGTGCCATAGGAGTTCTAATGAATTTGGCTAGACACACTAAACCAAAACATTTGTTTTGTCGTGAGTCTCTTATCTAATTTTAGTTCATGATCAACCCAAAGACACTGGATAGGAACTACGTGTGGCTTGCTCCCTTCCAAGGGTACGTAGGCAGCCTTCCTTAAGGCGCAATTACTACTACATCAAAGACCATCATATTTGAAGACAACGCAGTCTATATTGCTCAACTCAAGGACGGCTACATTAAGAGAGACCGGGCGAAGCACATTTTGCCAAAGTTCTTCTTCACACACGAGTTATAGAATGCCGGTGAAGTACAAGTTCAACAGGTCCGGTCCAGCAACAACTCAGCCGATCTATTCGCCAAGTCTTTGCCAACACCAACACTTAAGAGACTCATACATTAGATTGTGATGCGAATACTTAAGGAGCTTTAGTGATGTACAAATCAGGGGAGTAATGTGTGTTGTACTCTTTTTCTTTCACCACGGTTTTGTTCCACTGGGTTTTCCTGGTAAGGTTTTAATGAGGCAACATTCCCAAGCACATTACGAAGATCTCTGAACATCTACACGGTTACTTCATTCAAGGGGGAGTGTTGTGAACCATTCGGTTCAATATAAGTGAATGGAAGAACCGTTGGGCCCTAAAGCCCAAGAGAGATTTCGACCACCTCCTTATTACTATTAGGGTTTATGATATATTGTATTTGACCAAAATTTAATTCTCCATTACATGAAAGATAAATGTGGTGTCATTTATTCATAAAGTGATGTTAAATATTTTCTCTTTATATAGTAGAGAAGGATGAAGAGTATTTGGTTCACCATGTAATCCATAACATCATCATTACTCACTTAATATATATCTTTCTGTAAAATTTGGTGGTTACAACTTAATTCCGAAAACTCACCGTAGTGACGGTTACATGACGTTTCGAATCCCAAGATAAAACCGCATAATTCTTATGATTCGCTACACTCAAAATCATACACTTTTGAACCTTATCCTTGTGTTGTATTTTCACACAAGGAAGAATATAATTATGACATAAAATATATGAAAAATGTTGAATATACAAGATGTTAGATATTTTCTCCTTATATAGGAGGAGAGAATGCAAGAGTCGTTAGTTTCATCGTGTAGTCCATAATACTACCATTACTCACATTTAACATATATATTGAAATCAAATTTGGTGGTTACACAATTGATTAATACAATTTTATTTGACCAAATTTTAACTCTTTTTATTGTTAGATTTATTATTTTCTTAGACCAAATTTAATTTTTAGAATTATATCACTTTGATCAAAATAAAATAAATGTGGTGTCATTTATTCATAAAGTGATGGAATATTTTCTCTTTATATAGTAGAGAAAGATGAAGAGTCTTTGGTTTCACCATGTAATTCATAACATCATCATTACTCACTTAATATATATCTTTATGTAAAATTTGGTGGTTACAACTTAATTCCGAAAACTCACCGTAGTGACGGTTACATGACGTTTCGAATCCCAAGATAAAACCGCATAATTCTTATAATTCGCAACACTCAAAAGCATAAACTTTTGAACCTTATCCTTGTGTTGTATTTTCACACAAGGAAGAATATAATTATGACATAAAATATATGAAAAATGTTGAATATACAAGATGTTGAATATTTTCTCCTTATATAGGAGGAGAGAATGCAAGAGTCGTTAGTTTCATCGTGTAGTCCATAATACTACCATTACTCACATTTAACATATATATCGAAATCAAATTTGGTGGTTACACAATTGATTAATACAATTTTATTTGACCAAATTTTAACTCTTTTTATTGTTAGATTTATTATTTTCTTAGACCAAATTTAATTTTTAGAATTATATCACTTTAATCAAAATAAAATAAATGTTGTGTCATTTATTCATAAAGTGATGGAATATTTTCTCTTTATATAGTAGAGAAAAATGAAGAGTCTTTGGTTTCACCATGTAATTCATAACATCATCATTACTCACTTAATATATATCTTTATGTAAAATTTGGTGGTTACAACTTAATTATGAAAACTCACCGTAGTGTGACGGTTACATGACCTTTCGAATCCCAAGATAAAACCGCATTATTCTTATGATTCGCAACACTTGAAAGCATACACTTCTGAACTTTATCCTTGTGTTGTATTTTCACACAAGGAAAAATAGAATTATGACATAAAATATATGGAAAATGTTGAATATACAAGATGTTGGATATTTTCTACTTATATAGGAGGAGAAAATGCAAGAGTCTTTAGTTTCATCGTGTAGTCCATAATACCATCATTACTCAGATTTAACATATATATTTAAGTCAAATTTGGTGGTTACACAATTGATTAATACAATCAATTATTCACTTAAGAAGAAAACTTTTATTTGACCACATTTTAACTCTTTTTATTGTTAGATTTATTATTTACTTAGATTTATTATTTTCTTAGACTAAATTTAATTTTCATCCCATGAGAATTATATCACTTTGATCAAAATAAAATAAATGTGGTGTCATTTATTCATAAAGTGATGTTGAATCTTTTCTCTTTATATAATAGAGAATAATGAAGAGTCTTTGGTTTCACCATGTAATCCATAACATTATCATTACTCACTTAATATATATTTTTATGTAAAATTTGGTGGTTACACAATTGAGTAATAAAATCAATTATTAATTCATGTTGATGTAGATCCTGATATACTCTTTGATGTATCTTGATCTATGACCGATTCCTATCAGATTGATTTGTGATTGATCCTTGATTTGTGATTGATCCTTGATTGTGATTGTGCGTAAACTTAAAGACACGCAATTTGGTTACTTAGTTCACGTTACCGCTACGTCTGGGAGTGGAACTAAACCACCATGATCACTATCACCAAGCTTGAATTGCTTTACAATGGTTTCCTTTTGTGTACAGGTACCAAATACAATTACACGGAGAAGAGTTATCCAATACTGCTTTGATCGGAGCTTGTATCGGCGATGGAGATGTTCGCGGAACCCTTAGCTTCACCGGATCATATCGTCTTCCTCTGCGATCTCTTTCTCTCTCCTTCTTGCTATGTTTCTTGTTCTGTTAAGAACTTCTGATGATGATGACTTAAACGTCATCGTTTTCCTTTTTATACTGAGACTTGACTTTGGCGTTGGGCCTTTTCCTTTTTTTGATTCGCAGATGGGCCTGCGAGCCCATTTAGGTTTAAGCTATTATTCACAAACTCCACCTTAGCTTCAGACCTAATCGCGAAAAACTCCGTTGAACCTAGTTTTGTCTCCCCTTTGCGACAACGATGGCGATTTGACTCTGTCTGAAGTTAGCCGAATCCTTGCTCAAGATCTTCATGATCTTTTGCCCAGAAGAACTCATCAGGTACGTTTCTCTTCCTTAACTCGATTTTGAGTAGCCGTGGAACCTAAACCTTGTACTGAATTTTGTGTCTTCTTCTTGCATGAGATCTCCACTGCTTCTGTGAAGTTTACACATCTCACATCTGATCTCCTTAACCTTGAATCTCTCTGGTAAGAACTTCCGGTTCCTTTATTCTTTACCTTCAAGTTTCTTAGCATTCCAAAGACTAACCCCTTGTGTTCTGTCTTCTTCCCTTGTCAGATGTGAGCTTCAATGACCAGTTTTTGCCTTAACTCTCTTCGGCTTCAACAGGTATTGACCTTTCTTCAAACTTTCTCCATAGCTGTTAACATAACATCATAGAAAGCTCTAATCTTTGTTTATGTTTTTGCATGTGTACTCCACATGGAACAAGACCTCCTTGTCTGCTCCTATGCTCTTAAGGTAATCACTTTTCACCTATTTCAATAACATTAGTCAACATTTTTCAATTTTGCAGAAATACACTAACCTCTGTACCTTTCTTTTTGGGAGACCAATGTTGACAGGTGATTACCAGAGCCGCATGCCCCTTCAGGACAAGTTCACGAGGTCACAACAGAGCTCAAACTTTGGCCCATGTAAGGCTTTAGTTAGAAATTCTGGTGCATTTTTACTCGTAAGAACCTTATAAAGAGTAACACTTCCATCAACTACCACATCTCTAATTTGATTATACTTAGTTGCAATGTGCTTAGTCCTTTCATGATGCACAATGTTCTTAGCCAAGCCTAAGGTACCTTGTGAATCACAGTTTATCCTTGCACTTCCACCACTAAAACCCAATTATTCACAAATGTTCTTTAACCAAACTGCTTCTTTACCTGCTACTGACAGAGCCATATATTCTGCTTCAGTAGTAGAAAGAGCAACAACTAAGTGTAGATTAGATTTCCAGCTTACTGTGTTTCCCCAAACCTTGAACACATATCCTGTTACAGATCTTCTTCTGTCAATATCTGTACCATAATCTGAATCACAGAATCCTTCAACGCTGAAACTTTTTCCTTTCTTGAAAACTAAACTTGAGCTGTAAGTCCCCTTCAAATACCTCAGTACCCACTTAACTGCAGCCCAATGTTCCCTGCTAGGTCTAGATATAAATCTGCTTATCAGTCCAACTGCATAAGCCAAATCAGGTCTTGAACCAATCATGGCATACATGATACTCCCAACAGCACTAGCGTATGGAACCTTCTCCATATGCTTGCTTTCTTCTGCAGCATCTTCCTTCTTTAAGCTCTTAAGTTTAAAGTGTGATGTAATTGGTGTAGTAGTCTGCTTTGCTTCATCCATACAAAACACTTGAGAACCTTCTTTAGATACACTTCCTGTGACAGAGTTAGAGTTCCCTCCTTTATGTCCCTTTGAATGTCCATTCCTAGTATCCTTGAAGCTTTTCCCAAATCTTTCATTTCAAATTCTCTGTTTAAGTTGTCCTTAACCTTTCTGATCTCTGACTTATCCCCAAATGCTATCAACATATCATCCACATAGAGCAACAAGTAAACTATTGTAGCACTTCCCTCATTCTTCATGTAGACACAAGAATCAAAGCTACTTCTCTTGAATTTTTCTTTCTTCATAAAAGTATCAAACTTTAGATTCCATTGTCTGGATGATTGTTTTAACCCATACAATGACTTCCTCAATAAGCAGACTTTGTTCTCATCACCTTTCTTGATAAACCCTTCTGGTTGTTCCATCAGAATCCTTTCCTCTAGATCACCATGCAGGAATGCAGTCTTGACATCCATCTATTCCAGCTCATAATCCAGATTCACCACTATTGAAAGCATAATCCTTATAGACACGTGTTTGACCACAAGAGAGAAAATCTCATTGTAGTCAATCCCTTCCTTCTGTGAATAGCCTTTTGCTACTACTCTAGCCTTGTGTCTTCTGTCTTCCACTCCTGGTATTCCTGGTTTCAGCCTGAAGATCCATCTGCATCCAATTACCTTCTGATCTTCTGGTCTGTCTATTAAGTCCCAAGTGTGATTCTTTTTGAGAGAATCCACCTCATCAATAGGTGCACCATTCCAGAATTTACATTCCTTGCTTAGCTTAGCTTCTGCGTAGCTCTTAGGTTCTTTTATCTCAATATCTTCAGCCGCTGATAGAGCATAGGCAACAAAATCTGCATCCTCAAACCTTGATGGTGGTCTAATATTCCTTCTTCTACTTCTGTCCCTAGCTAGTAGATATCCATCACCAGCATGTTCTTCATTCCCTGAGTCATCGGATTCATGAAAAATTAAACCTTCTGATTCATTTCCTGATACATCCTCTGATGCATCCTCTGACTCAGAATCTGAAGCCTGTTCCAACTCTCCACCTGCATCAGGTGACTCCTCTGAAGACGTACTTGGAGAAAGGGCATTTACCAACTTAGAGCTGATCTTTACTTTGTTCCCTTCTGGTCTATGAGTAGCTTCCCCTTTCTGTTCTGAGATGTCTTTGTACACCTCCTCTTCATGAAAAAAAACATTTCTGCTTGTGACACACTTCCATTCCTCAGCAATCCAAACTCTGTAACCCTTTACTCCAAATGGATATCCAAGAAAAATACCCTTCACAGCTCTGGCACTTGTCTTTGCCTGTATTGTATGAACATAAGCAGAACATCCAAACCTTCTTAGATGTGTTAGATCAGGTTTGTGACATGTCCACACTTCTTCAGGTAACTTGAAGTTGATTTTGGAGTTGGGTGTTATGTTTATCAAATACACAGCTGTTGATGTAGTCTCTGCCCAAAATTCTTGACCCAAACCAGTTTCAGCCAGCATACTTCTTACTCTGTCCATGATAGTCATGTTCATCCTTTCTGAAACACCATTCTGTTGAGGAGTGTAGGTGCATGTTCTGTGACGTTTGATCCCTGAGCTTCTGCATAAATCCTCAAACTGATTGTTGCAGAATTCAGGTCCATTGTCTGTCCTTAAACTTTTCACCTTCTTCCCCTTTTGATTTTCAACAGTTTCTTTCCATTCTTGAAACTTTGAGAAAGCTTCATCCTTAGTTTTACAGAAATAAGCCCAAACCTTCTTTGAGAAATCATCTATAAAACTGATGAAATACTTGCAGCCTCCTAAACTCTCTGGTGTAGATGGTGATCCCCACATATCTGAATGAACATACTCCAATATCCCTTTGTAGTATGCTTGGCCTTAGGAAAACTCTGTTTGTGTGATTTCCCTAAGACACGGCTTTCACAAAACTCTAGCTTTCCAAATTCTTCTTTAGGTAAGTACTCATTCTTGACTAAGACTTCCATGTTGTGAGCACTCATGTGTCCCAGTCTTGAGTGCCATAGCTTGGTGAGTTTTCCAGCAGGTTCTGCTACGTTTGCTTCATGGCTTGATACAGATCCTTGTAAGTAGTATAACCCATTATTGTACTTCCCTGAGATGACCTTCTGACCTTGCTTCTTGAAAGTTACAACAAAATCTTCACCCTCATACTTGCAGCCTGACTTCTCTAACATCCCATATGATATTAGGCTCTTTCCCATCTTTGGCATATATCTGACTTGGGTGAGAATGACTTCTGATCCATCATGATTAACAATCTTCACCTTTCCTATGCCCTTGATACTGCTTAGAGTATCATTACCCATCAACACTTTACCTCCTTTTGTCTTCTCAAAGTCAAATAGGAGTTCTCTGTTGTTGGTGATGTGAAATGAGGCCCCTGAATCCAATACCCATTTGTCCCTTGTACCTTGATGACTAGCCATGAGTACCATGGGTTGTCTAATCTCTGATGCAATGTTGATTGAAGATTCTTATGCTTTCTTCTTCCCTCTGTCTGGACATTCTCTTTTCCAATGACCCTCCTTTCCACATATGAAACATTCTGATTTGTTTGCCTTGTTGAACTTGAGGTTGGGTTTGTGGTTGGCCTTCTTCTTGAAGTGTCCCTTGCCACTCTTCTGGTTTGATCTACTTCTTGACTCAGAGTACAATACTTTTGGAGTTGACTTTCCCTTCTTTATGAGCCCCTTCTGCTTTAGTTCAGCCTCCTTAGAATATGCTGCTGTCACAACTTCATTGACAGTGAGTGTCTCCTTGCTAGTTCCATATAGTAAGGTGTGAACAAGCTGCTCATATTGTGAAGGTAGTCCTGATAATAGTTGAATAGCTTGATCCTCATCTGATATGCTGATCTTTAAGCTTGCAAGATCTGCAATTAGCTTTAGGAATGTGTCAACATTTTCTTCAATAGTCTTGTCTTCTTCCATCTTGAAGCAAGAGAACTTTCTTTTCAGGTGTATGTGATTTGGAAGAGACTTGGTTTGGTAGTCTCTCTCTAGAGCCTTCCACATACCAAGAGTCGTGGTCTCATTCATGACCTTCCTGAGAATAAGGTCGCTAAGACATGTTCCTATGAGGCTTCTAACTCTGAGATCCTTCTTGGCCCACTTAGGATCAGCCTTTGCCGGTGTGATGCCTTCTTCAGTCTTGCTTGATTCAGACATATCCGATAAGTCTTCATCCAAAACTGATATTAAGCCTTGTATCTCAAGTTGTGCTCTCATCTTGAACTTCCAAAGACCAAAATCGCCTTTACCATCAAATTTCTCTACTTGAAACTTCCCTGGTGTAGGCTCCATGACTGATCTTGAGTGGTTCTTATATCAGGTGAACTGTCAAGAGGAGTTGGAGGAGCTACGCGCTTGAAGAAGACCCTGAGACTTATCTGCCCTTGAAGACTGCATCAAGATAAGTCCTCTACAATCCTTGAATCCCTCTCACTGATCTGATCTGATGCTCCTAGAGCTCTGATACCACTTGTTGATGTAGATCCTGATATACTCTTTGATGTATCTTGATTTATGACCGATTCTTATCAGATTGATTTGTGATTGATCCTTGATTGTGATTGTGCGTAAACTTAAAGACACACGATTTGGTTACCCAGTTCACGTTACCGCTACGTCTGGGAGTGGAACTTAACCACCATGATCACTATCACCAAGCTTGAATTGCTTTACAATGGTTTCCTTTTGTGTACAGGTACCAAATACAATTACACGGAGAAAAGCTATCCAATACTGCTTTGATCGGAGCTTGTATCGGCGATGGAGCTGTTCGCGGAACCCTTAGCTTCACCGGATCAGATCGTCTTCCTCTGCGATCTCTTTCTCTCTCCTTCTTGTTCTGTTTCTTGTTCTCTTAAGAACTTGTGATGATGATGACTTAAACGTCGTCGTCTTCCTTTTTATACTGAGACTTGACTTTGGCGTTGGGCCTTTTCCTTTTTTTGATTCGCGGATGGGCCTGCGAGCCCATTAGGTTTAAGCTATTATTCACAATTCAATTTAAGAAAAAAAATTTATTTGACCAAAATTTAATTCTCCATTACATGAAAGATAAATTTGGTGTCATTTATTCATAAAGTGATGTTGAATATTTTCTCTTTATATAATGGAGAAAGATGAAGAGTTTTTGGTTTCAACATTTAATCCATAACATTATCATTACTCACTTAATATATATCTTTATGTAAAATTTGGTGGTTACACAATTGAGTAATAAAATCAATTATTAATTCAATTTAAGAAAAAAGTTTTATTTGACCAAAATTTATTTAATGCATTTATTTTTGACTTTTAAGAGGGATAAAAACAATATTTGGTTGAAAATAAACTAAGAAAAGACACATGTCAAGAAATCAATGTGACACTTGTTGTCTTGTGATTGAAAGTGACAAAAACATTTTGTCTTATTATATAAGATAGTAGTTACAATATAGGATCATATATGAGCGACAATCATGGTAGCTAAAACGACAATATACTCTTTTTGATATATACTAAAATATATGTTAATTAGATGTGGACTCGCACATACGTGCGATATCTAATTTTTTGTAATTTTTATATAATAAGATATGTATTTTAATTTATATATTTAAAATTATTTGGTATAAAATATATAAATATTTTTTAACATCGACGTGAATTATATGTTTGTGGTACTTTGTTTCATGAAAACATGAATATATTGTGATTTTTATTATTTTCTTATTATGACGAAAATATATATTTTTTTATTTTTGTAGATTTTGATTTTAGGAATATGATTTGGTTATATATATCTTATAAACTATGTTTGATATTTTCCGACCCGTCGTAAAAATTAAACGTATATATTATACATAAACTAAATTTGCTTTAGTATCATAACAATTATCATTCGTGTTTTTAAATTCGATTTGTGATTTTAATGACCCGTTACAAAAATTATAATATGTGGAGATCATAATTTTTATTCAAATTGAATATAAAAACTTAAAATATACGTGTATATACCTATATTTAAGTATGAAATTAAACCGTAAAAATTTATCTTACCTTATTAATAAATTAATCCATAAAATTTACAATTACATTGTAAAAATAATTTTTTTTCTTCTTTATAAAAATGTTTCTCAATTAATAGATAAGATCAATTTATTTGAATTCTTATTGTTTTCTTTTTTGATTTTGAAATAAAAAAATGTTTTCTTTCTTTGTTTTGTTTGTTTTTAATCAACTCCGCGATATATGAATTCTTAAAATATATCAAGTTGTGATTTTTTATATTATTATTCTCTTTTTTGTTACTTTTTTGTTTTTTTTTGTTTTTATTTTGAAATATTTTTTATAGTTTCCTTTCTTGTTTCAAACAACTCCAATTCTATCGGCCGTAACTTGGTACCCTTTTTGATCTCCTTCTTCCCAAGAGTTTCTTATAATGTCCGTTATGATTGGATTATTTATCCAACGTTTGTTGAACATAAATCGTCCTTTCCGTGAAATTGTCTCCCCAACAAACTTGTAAAGATCGGTCTGTTACCGGATCCCAATCTTTCTAGATATTCCGAGTGTTCTCGTGGGAAGATTTCAAACCATTTCTCATTGCCCAGTGAGCGGCCCAGCTTGCATTGTGTCCAAATTTTGTTTCGCCAAGCTTCCCACGAAAAATTGTTTTCCAAACTTGGGATTTCTTTGATCCTACAATCATCCATAAGATTCCTAAAGCCGAAGAAAGTATATTCATCTCTTTTTGGACCACCCATCTTTTCCGAGTTATCAAGTAGTCCATTTAAATTGCCTACTAAGAACCAGGGCTCATCTCTTGAGACACCTATATCAATTAGTCTATCCCAGACTGGTTGTCTATATCTTACCGGGTCTCCATATACAAAAGAGACGTAAAAAGTAATTGAACCCATAGTTTTATGTATATCAATTATTCTTTTATTCGCCGAAAGAATATCTATTGAGTAGTTACTTTTCAGAATAGAGCTAGTCCACCGTTTAACATGATTAACTATATGCGCGTTATCATAGCCAAGACTTTGTTGGGTTCGGGTAACTGTTCCTCTTTTGTTTTTTGTTTCCATTAAAATAAGAAAATCCGGTAATAAGACCCTCTTATTTCCCTTAGCCTCGGTATCGTCACCATACCCATCATTCCTTCCTTGACAATTCCAACTTAAAATACTCATTTATTCATCGATGGTTTGCCTTTTTGTGGTATTTTTGAGTAAGGCCATGGTAATGATTAAGTTTCTGAATAAGGCCTCCAGATTGAAACATTGTTTTGTTTTCGTATAATCTTCTGAAACGGCTTCCCAAAAAAATTGTTTCGTTCCACACTGTCATGATTTGTTTGTTAATTATTGTCAAGTATCTTCTTGCTAAGATGTAAAAGCCATAATTAACATGAACACATAGAGTTTTCCTCACTAAGAGTAAATCATGAAATGTTAAATACCAAACCTCAACCTTGAGCAGATTTGTTCCAATATCCTTTAACCAAAGTTTGATCATAACTTTAATAACTAAGACATAATGTTATGAAGTAATGATAATGCAGATCAGAGACAAACAAACAATACGACCAAAGTATTATTCCATTAAGCCAAAGTTTTGTTGAAAGCAAAAACAAAAAATCCAAAAAACCAACAGAGAAAAGGGTCCAAACCCATCGTACATAACTCAAAGATAGAGAGAGATATTTTGATTCCACATGGGATTAGTGTTTGTTTGAGTGCTTAGGGATGCCGGGAGGTCATTTCTTGTCCTTGCCCATCTCTAGGCTTCCTTCTTTGAGTTTTTCCCCTTTACTTGAATCACCAACTAATTTATTAGCCAAGCCATTAAAAAGCACATAATCACTTTTTAGACCTTTGTCCGGGGACTTCGAAGAGCCATATATTCTTTTTTTCATGGCAATCTCTTTTTAGGCGATGCTAGTAAAATGGAAATATATTTTCTACCCGCTAAACCAACTAGCTTAGGGTTATTGTTTTCTGGTTTGACAACAATATTCCCCTTAGAACCTATCTCAACTATATTAAAAGTCTTGATAACATGTTCAATCTCAAAAGAAGTTGAAATGCCATGTTTAGTAATTAATGATGTACCTTGAGACTTTGTTGCTTCACGAGGGCTTTCATAATTATGATTTATGAGCCAAGATTCCAATGCCATTCAAACCATCCACTTCTTGATTAGTTGGAATCACCTCGCCTTGAGCGAGAGTCTGGTTTGCAATAGCATCACATTCACCCTCCTCGGCTTCGATGTCAACATTCCCAACATCATCACCTTTCTTCAATTTATTTTTCGGCCATGGCTTTCTCCTCACCATCTCTAAGATCCTCGTCTGAGGCAAGACCCGTCTCCACGCATGTGGATATGCCATTGGCTACCACAGTCTCGGTCACCGTTGTAGATTCTGGTGCCACATGTCCAACCACTGATTTTATAGCACTAGGTTTTCTCTGATAAAGAGACTTTGGTCGATAGGAAGATGCACCCCTATTTCCCCTTCCTTGATTGCATGATCTTGGTCCCATGTATTTGTCTTTTCCACGAGGAGCATTTTGACCTCTTTGAGACTCATTTATGTCCCTCTGATGCTCTTCGTTATGAGTTTCTTGATGCCTTTCTCTACCCACTTTTTTGTAGGGGGAGGCGATTCTCTCATATGGGTTGAAATCCAATGCCCTTTTAGCATCATAACGTTTTTGTGTTTCCCATCTAGGCTATGTTGGTTTGTTGGCAACAACCTTCGCGTAAGTACCTTTCCCTTTAGCCTTCCTCTTCGCTTTTTCAAGCTCCTCTTCCTCTTTGGCCTAAGAACAGCTTGTGTCATCATGAGTAAGCATAAAACACTTACTCAAGAAGCCAACAAACTTCTCATAGTCTAGTCCTATGTCTAACTCAATCTATGAGTTACAAGACACTGTTGTCATGAAGAGCAAGCTTTTGCAGCCATTAAAGGTCACTAGTACACTCCCTGAACCTGGATATGTTCCCTCAACCTCTCCTAAAACACCTCCTACAAGCCTTAGTATATCATCATCCACTATGTGGATTGGAACATCAAGCAACTGAATCCAAAAGGAGACCGCGATGATTAGTTTGGTTCAAAGCTTGGCTCCCATCTCACAAGCGAGATCATGAAGCCATCAAAGTGGTAAGGATTGTTATACAGAAAACCAACGAACTCGTCTTCAGTCTTGAAATCAAACTGGAAACGCCTTGCTCCAAGATATGAGCCTACCACCTTGTTTTTCAACATCCATATATTTGGGAGATTCTCCAATGAATAATCCATTATATGAACCGCCGTATTGAGGAGCCTCCCAATTAGGGTAAGTGGGAATTACATGATCACTCCTCCATTTCTATATCATGTAGCCTTAACGTAGATGTCCGTAATACCGGTGCCTTCACTTTAACAGCAATAACACGCGTTCTTGCTTGATCTTGAGGCATTGATTGTGCAATTGCGTTTTGAAAGATAAGACAAAGCAAAGCACTCTCCATTCGGTCTTAATCTCCTTTAAAATTAGCAATATACTATTGCCTTTCTTTACCTTCAAAGATATGAAAGTATTGAAACTTCCAATAATAACTCCTATAAACCAATGATTTGTGTTTGGTTTCCTTACATTATCTTCAAGATCTTCGCGAAACTGTGGACGCAATCGGAGTTAAAAGCTCTTAAATCCATACTAAAAGAGATTACCTTTAATCCCTGAAACTCAAGATTTGTGCGTAAACATATAATCCCACCGAATCCTGAAGCTTTCTCTTTTGTTATCTTGACCTTCATTAGTAAGTGACATCTGAGTAAATCGCATCTAATTAGATAAATCTCTTCATGATTTGGAAATCCTCAAAAATCTCTAAAAAGCCCTAAAATCCATTTCCTCTCAATTAGAAGGATCTTGATCCGAGTAACTCCTTGATAAATCGGTCCATTCCAGATAAAGTTTCATCAATTGTTGATTTTGTGATCTCTGAGAATGAATCTTCGTCATTTACCGTAAAAAGAAAATACGTTTCATTTTATTTTGATCTCTGAGCAATGATAAGGGCATTTTCTTCTCATCATTATCAAAAATATCACCAAAGTTTACCTCAATTTTTTTTTTTTACCAAAGTTTTACCTCAATTTAGAAGTTGTTATAAAATGGGTAATGACCCATCGAAGGCATATTAACAAACAAACCGCATCTTACTTCACCGACTTTAAATATATACTAATAATAATAGAAGTTTGGGACTCATAGGAGTATCCACGTGGGCAAAAAAATACTCTAAAAAGAGGACACGTAAGCTTTAGCAACCTAGCATTATTGTTAATAAAAAAAATGAAGAGATACGACATTTTCTCATTTTTGGCGTTACGATGTAAAACCATAGAACCGTTTTATATTGAAAACCTCTCCTCTTCCTTTCTTTAACTCATTTTCCCTTTATTCGCTCTGTATAAAGCCCGCACAACATCTTCATCCTCCAAACCTATCTTCCTATTTCCCTAAAAAAATATTAAAATATGGCTACAAGCACCAAAAAGGCATAGGAGAACAAGAAAAAAGACCGTGGATGCGAGAGAACGAGAATAAGAAAGGAGACATGATGTGAGAGCACGAGAACGAGAAAGGAGATCGTGACGAGGTTTAGATTGAACTAAGGTATATATCTCAAATTTGGTTTTAAATTTTTATAAGCTATTCTTCAATCAAAATTATATAAACATGTACTAAAAGGATATTTTTCAAATACTCCATCCTTTAAAACATTTAAATGATTAAATATAAAATGTAATTGTGTTCATATATTCTTCTTTTGCTCAAAATAATGAGAAAGTACAAATATTTTTGGATGGTTCATTACTCTAAGTCATATTTTTTTTTTTGGGCTAAATATGAATCAACTTGATTTTGGGTCTGGTTTTTTTCTTTCATTGAACATATTTATAAAAGATGTTTGGGAGCCAAAAATTAACAACAACATGAGTTCAATTTGTCACAAATACGTCTTTTTGAAGGCTTATTCGGACAAGATCTTAACATTGTCGAAGCTGGTTGGCATGCCATTAGGTTAACATGATATATGATTTGTCTTTTATGATAGTTATGTACTTTGATTTGTGTTTCTTTACTATAGGTGAGCCGTGATCTCTATAGTGACTAACACAAGAATCCTCTTTTATTGGGCTATAAAGAGCTTCTAATCAAGTTCTTATAGTCATACGCTTTTGATTTTTTGCGATCGTTTCGAGCTTTCTTTATGTTACCCAGAGTGAATGTTGAATAAACTTTCAAACCTTGATAAGATATATCATGTAAGTTCAAAATTCAAAGAAACTCGCAAAGATAGAATGCAACTTGCTTAAAAGTTATCGTGTGTCTCCACCAGTGGCGTCTACTTGGTTTATGAATGATAGGTTTGTCCTACATGTGCAACACATAGCTTTGATATTCTCAAGGTATGCACTTGCTCTAATGGAGGCATATGGTTCATCATCAATCATTGAAAAAAAATAACCCTCATAAAACCATACCTTCAAGTGATCTTTCAAGCCAAGACTAACAGTCTTTTCTGCTTGCTACCAGTATCCCAGTGGCACCATACATGAGTTTGTTCTATAAGGTAGAAGAAGGATCACTTAGTTTATTTTACTTGCTGTAATTGTGTTCAAAAGGAAAGTTGTTATTTTCAAGAGAGAGAAACCAAAGATGTGATGAACTACTTATCCAAGAAGCATCCAAAGGGAGAGTAAAAAGCAATCTCTCTCTCTCTCTCTCATGACATGCCACTCTCCATAATAACAATCCTGTGCAATTCTCAATTCAAGATAAAAAGTCAGTTCTTGCTTCTTTGTGTGTCCCTCTAATACAATGTTTGGCCATTCTTCTTCTTATTCTTCTCAAACAAAAAACAGAAAGGAAATTCGATGAGTATGAATTATTCTATTAACAAGAAATTATAGGATAAAGAGGAGTTTGTTGGTCATACTCTCGGTATATTTTATACTTTGTGCCATTAGCAAGTTGTAGAGATTAACTTCAAGTGTTTCTTTCTAATTAGCAAGCTAAAAATGTCAAACATGGTTGTTATGCAATGTGGTTGTTTTCTATAAGGGAAGTTTAATTTTTTCATTAGTTTTGTGTCACGAGTCAAAGTGTGAAAAGCACAAACTTCAATTAATAGACAAAATTAGGGATGTTAAAATGGGCCCAAAGCCCGCGGGCCTAAACGGGTCACACATACAAATTTAAGCCCGTGACCCGTCCATTTAACACAAAAAATAAACGGGTTTTAAACGGGTCAACCCGTTTAGGCCCGCGGGTTTCGCGGATAAACCCATATATTAATGGGTTGACCCGTTTAATCCCTTTTCCAAAATATGTTAAACCCATAATTTTTAAAAATAATTCCTTAAAATACAATAAAAATATTTTCATTTGAAAAATACCATTATAATTTTTTTAATATCCAAAATACCATTAAAAAAATTTCTTTTACAAAAATCCTATAAATTCAAAAAACGAGTTTTTAACACTTTTAGAATCTTTTTAATTTGGATTCAATAATTAATATTTATGGATTAGTTTTATAGGTGACATGGTTTAGTTTTGCGGTTTAAAGTTTAGTTTTGAAGGTTTTAAGCTAATTTGAGGTTTATGGTATTTTTAAGAAAAAACATTTTAATGGTAATTGTAAAACTTTCAAAATATGTGTTATTTTGTAAAAAAACGTATTTTAAACAAAAATGACATAAAGTAACATATTGTAAAAGTGATATAAAGTAACATATTGTAAAAGTGATTTGTGTATGTTCCGGAAAAAAAAACATAAACAAATTTGTTATATTTAAATGGTTAAACGGGCCTAAACGGGTCGGATGGGTATTTACGGACTCAACTTTAAACGGGCCTAAACGAGTTGGGTTTAAAAGGGTTGCAGTTAAACAAGTTGTAAACGGGTCAGACAGTAAACGGGCAGGGCCTAAACGGGCCGGGTTGGCCCGTTTTAGCATCACTAGACAAAATAATAGGCCAATTAAGTTAAATACCATATGAAAATTTAGTCATACCATCAAAAAAATAAGAAGGGATGAAAAGAATCGGTCATAATATTTCTTTACCGAGTGTTTTCCATATAGATCAAATTTAAAGCGTATACTTCCAATAGAAAGAGTGTATATGAAAAACATTTAATTATTCTACATTGTTTCACATAAATCAAAGTTTCTCTTCCTAACGCTAACTCGCTAAGTAACAATGAAACTTATCCATCAACAATTTCTCAAAAGTCCATACAATTTTACTAACATTTATATTTTTTAATAATTTCTGCTAATACTTCGTTAATGGGTCTTATGGCATTATGCCTCTCAAAGCTTTGAAAACATATATACTCTAGGAATTTATTATCAAAGATATACTTGCTCCATTTATTTTGTTTGAAGTTATAAAATTTTCAATTGAACAACTTTCAATACTTTTCAACCAATAATGTTTTCAGATTTTCAATTAGTATATTTTAAAATTAACATTTCACTAATATTAATAGATAAAGTTATATTGATATTGGTGAAAATCAAACATTTTGAAACAAAAAAAATTATCTAAAACATCAAACAAAAAAAAGAGGGAATATAAACTACCAAACTTCAATTTTATTTTTATAATGTCGCTTCTTCTTTTGTTTAAAAACTAATATTTTGTATAAATCGTAAGAGTTATGGACCTTTTCTCTATAGTCTCTACCGATGCCCAAATGCAATTGTTAATGATACCACTTTTAAAACGAAACACTCATTTCTCAATTCGAAATACATTACTTGACCATTTGTGGGAAAAATCCTTAATAATGTTTACAATACGTACTAATTGTATTCATATTTGTGTTGTAAGATAAAATTTTGATTTTGTGATTATCATTTATTTTTAGTAAAAATATGTTAGCAAAAAAAATGAATGATTGACATGAATAAAATAAATAGATTGATTTTGTGGATTTTAAAAGTAAGAGATGTTTAAGAAACTAATAAATAAAAAGGAAATAAATATATATTTTCTAAAAAATAGAACATAAAATATATACATTTTTGGAGTAAATCTATATGGTTAACCATTGGAGATGGTTTAATGCCTAACGGATATTTGTTAGAATTGATTTCAAGTTTAATTTCAACAAAAATCACCATAAACCAAAAAAGAATTAATTTTCCACATAATACAAATACAAAACAAAAACATTTTGAAAGATATTGAAACATATTATAAAGGGACGACATGTTTTTTTTTTTTTCATCATAGTCTAGTGTCTAAGTAGTTCTCTCCCAACTGAGAGCGGCGAGGTTCGAACCCCGGGTTATGCGATTAGATGCAGAGGTGACTACCACTTGCTCATCCGCGTGACGACATGTTATAAAACCTCTATTACGCGCGGAAAAATCCCATAGTGTTTATAAATAGGAACTTGTT
The DNA here is from genome assembly GCA_963556525.1 of Cochlearia excelsa. NCBI lineage: Eukaryota > Viridiplantae > Streptophyta > Magnoliopsida > Brassicales > Brassicaceae > Cochlearia > Cochlearia excelsa. Next base: position 20,553,569 of record OY748331.1, read on the forward strand.
ATTGTTTTGTTGATGATCATCATAAAACGTGAACAAAAAGATTTATAAGAATAAAAGCAACTTTTTTCTTCTCTCACATATATATATATATAATAATAGTTTTATACCATGTTATCAGCACGAAGTTCTACCCGATCAATTATATCTTGAAGGTATAGTAAAAAGGTATGCTAAATTAATTATTTTATATGATTATATTTTGCTCAATATTATGGCGTGTTATGCCGCCTGAACATGGTAGGCTCTGCCTCCTAAATTTATTATGCTTTCGTTATTTATTATCTATGGCGTGTTATGCCGCCTGAACATGGTAGGCTCTGCCTCTTAAATTTATTATGCTTTCGTTATTTATTCTCTATGGCGTGCTTTGTCGCCTGAACATGGAAGGCTTTGCCAACTAAATTTGTTATATATTATTATTTATTAAATATATAATATAATGCAAAAAATTATGTTTAAAAACTATGCCATAATTTTGCATCTTAAAAATGTTTTATATATTGATTTTATTTAAAAAGAAACTCTAGCAAAATTTAAAAGTAAATAAATCTAAGAGAAACTCTGCCAAATTTTAAACTTAAAGATTTTTGCCAAAAGGCTAATAAAATTAAAAAAGAAATTATGGCAAAATTTAAATTAGTAAATAATCTTTTCTAACAGATTATTATTTTCTTTATAGTTATCATGTCAAATTTTGAAAAACTTGCAATTAGTGCCCTTGATATTTCCGGAAGAAATTATATGACATGGGATGTAGATGCAAAAATACATTTGAAAGGAAAAGAGCTTATCAGTGCGATTGATAAGTTAGAAACAACTACTGATGAGAAAAAGGCTAAGGCCATGATGTTTTTACGCCACCATATTCATGATGATCTAAAAAATGAATATATTACCCAAGAAGATCCTGCAGATCTCTGGGAATCCCTGAAGGATAGATTTGATCACCAGAAATATGTGATCTTACCAAAATCCAAACATGAATGGCTAAATCTCCGATTTCAAGATTATAAAAGTGTTGGAGATTATAACTCTGCCTTGTTTGGAATAACTTCCAGAATGAAGTTGTGCGATTACGATATGATCGAAAAAACGCTCCAAACATTTCATCCCGTAAATGTCCTCCTGCAACAACAATATCGAGCAAGCGGATACACGAAGTATTCGCAGTTGATGCAGGTCCTCTTAGTTGCTGAAGAAAACAATGAGCTAATGATGGTGAACCATCAAACTCGTCCAACTGGATCGGCTCCATTCCCTGAAGTGAATGTGGCATCATCCAGTTACACCAATTTGCGAGGACGTGGTCGCGGTCGCGGTCGAGACCGTGGTCGTGGTTATGGACGAGGAAGAGGACAAAGAGGAAGACAAGGTAGAGGATATTATAATCGTGATTCGGGGAAAGAAACTTGTTAAGTTTCAGAGATATCCAAGAGAGCGGATATCATGTAAAAACAGTGAGTAAAAATGGCATTGGATATCTTTGCATTACATCAGAGGATAAATATATATTGGAAGAGTTACCAATGTTATCCTCAGGTTTATATGCAACAACAATAAACAAAATTGAAACATATGTCATAGTAAACCCGAAGTTTACTAGTACGTTTAAAGTGTGGCATGAAAGACTCGGTCATCCTGGTTTAGTGATGATGCGAAAGATGGTAGAGAACTCTAGTGGCCATTCATTGAAAAACCAGAAGATTTTTCAATCAAACGAGTTTTCATGTATTGCATGTTCTCAAGAAAAATTGATAACTCGGCCATCAGTAACAAAAGTTGAGAATGAATCACCTGATTTTTTTGGAAAGAATACATGGTGATATATGTGGACCTATACATCCACCGTGCGGGCCGTTTCAATATTTCATGGTATTAATTGACACATCCAGTAGATGGTCACATGTGTGTCTATTGACAGCACGAAATACGGCTTTCGCAAAGTTTATTGCCCAAATAATAAAGTTAAGGGCTCAATTCCCTGATTATGCCATAAAGAAAGTAAGGCTAGATAATGCCGGTGAATTTACTTCACAAGTATTTAATGAGTATTGTATGTCATTGGGGATCGATGTTGAGCATCCGGTTCCCCACGTTCATACACAAAATGACATGGCTGAGTCTTTAATAAAACGGTTGCAACTGATTGCAAGACCGTTAATATTGAGAACACAACTCCCAATCTCAGTTTGGGGACATGATGTCTTGCATGCAGCAACACTGGTACAAATACGACCAAGTGCCTATCATGTGTTTTCCCGTTGGAATTAACATCTGGCCAGAAGCCGAATATTTCCCATCTCCGTGTATTCGGATGTGCGGTGTATGTACCCATTGCCCCACCGCAAAGAACAAAGATGAGACCACAAAGAAGATTGGGTATATATGTGGGATATACATCACCAAGTATAATTCGGTATTTGGAACCGAAAACTGGTGATATGTTTACGGCACGGTTTGCCGATTGTCATTTTAATGAGGATGAATTTCCAGCTTTAGGGGGAGGAATTCAAAATTTTTTGAAAGATGTTACATGGTATACATCTACATTATTACATTTGGATCCCCCTACTAAACAACGTGAACTTGAAGTTCAAAGAATAGTCCATCTACAAAATATGGCAAATCAAATTCCAGATGCGTTTACAGATACGCGGAAAGTAACAAAATCATATATACCCGCAACAAATGTCCCATCAAGAATCAATATTCCTAAAGAGAATAATGATGAGAGTAAAATAAATGAACCTAAGGTTCAATTGAAAAGGGGGAGACCTATTGGATCTAAGGATAAAAATCCTCGAAAGAAAAAGAAAGAGGGAGAAATGAATGAAAAAGTTCCAGAAGAACCAAAGAATAAAAAATGTCCCGAAGACATATATGAAAATGTTCCGGAACAACAAGAAAATGAGGAATGTCCTGAAGACGAATGTAACACAGAAAATTATGAAATTTCTATTAATTATGCTCATAATGGAAAAATGTGGCTTAGAAATGAAATTGATGATGATGATGTGATATTCTCATTTTCTGTGTCTAAAGAAATAGATGATGAAAATGATGACTTAGATCCAAAGTATGTATCTGAATGTCAGAAAATGCATGATTGGGAAAAATGGCAAATTGCCATGAAAACAGAGTTGATATCTCTCAATAAAAGAGATGTTTTCGGACCCATTGTCGTTACACCAGAAGATGTAAAGCCAGTTGGATGTAAATGGGTCTTTGTGCGGAAAAGAAATGAGAAAAATGAAATAACGAGATATAAAGCTCGCCTTGTAGCACAAGGTTTTTCTCAAAGACCGGGAATTGATTATGAAGAAACTTATTCCCCGGTCATGGATGCAATCACATTCCGGTACTTAATAAGCCTAACGGCCTCCAAGAATTTGGAAATGTACCTTATGGATGTTGTGACTGCATATCTATATGGATCACTGGAAAATGATATATATATATGAAAATCCCGGAAGGATTAAAGATCCCTGAAGGATCAAAGATGAATGATATATCAAGTGAATTATGTTCGGTCAAATTACAAAGATCACTTTACGGATTAAAACAATTCGGACGCATGTGGTATAATCGTTTAAACGATTTTCTGTTAAATAAGAGCTATGCAAATAATGAAATATGTCCTTGCGTCTTTATTAAGAAATCCCAGAATGGATTTGTGATCATTGCTGTTTATGTTGATGACCTAAACATGATTGGGACTCGAAAGGATATTGATGATGCACGAACTCATATGAAGGATGAGTTTGAAATGAAAGACCTCGGACAAACCAAGTTTTGTCTTGGGCTCCAGATAGAGCATCTCCGAGACGGAATATTTGTGCATCAATCAAATTATACTTAAAGAGTTTTAAATCGGTTTAACATGGATAAATCAACTCTTTTGAGTACTTCAATGGAAAACAGGTCACTTGATATTGATAAAGATCCATTTCGACCTTGTGAAGAAAACGAGGAAGTGTTAGGTCCTGAAGTACCTTATATGAGCGTTATAGGCGCATTAATGTATCTTGTGAATTGCACAAGGCCAGATATAGCATTTTCTACTAATCTGCTTGCAAGATACAACTCATCTCCTACTCGCAGACACTGGAACGGAATAAACCATATATTCCGTTACCTCCAAGGTACAATTGATTTGGGACTATATTATCCTAAAAACTCTGGTTTTCGTTTAGTTGGTTTCGCAGATGCCGGATATTTATCAGATCCGCATAAAGCTCGATCGCAAACCAGATATGTTTTCACAATGGGTGGAACTGCGATCTCATGGCGTTCTCAAAAACAGACGTTACTTGCTACTTCGTCAAATTATGCAGAGATAATCGCGCTTCATGAAGCTTGCAGAGAATGTGTATGGCTACGAGCCATGTCTAAACATATACAAGAAGCAAGCGGATTAATCGTTGACAAAGAGCCAACACTAATTTTTGAAGACAACGCTGCATGTGTTGCTCAAATCAAGGAATGATATATCAAGAGCGACAGAACTAAAAATATCCCGCCAAGGTTCATATCTTATACTCAAGAACTTGAGAAGAACCAAGAAGTCAACATTCGATATGTTCGTTCAAGCGAAAACGCAGCAGACGTGTTTACAAAGGCGCTTCCCACTACGATGTTTAGAAAATATATTCACAGCATCGGAATGCGTCATTTACGGGATCTTTAAAGTGAATGATATAGTTGACGCTTTCAGTGGGAGATTATGTTATTGTACTCTTTTTCCTTATTACGGTTTTTATCCCTATCGGGTTTTTCCGTAATAAAGGTTTTAACGAGGCAGTATATAATCCAGCGTTGATGGGTAATTAAGGGGGAGTGTTATAAAATGGGTAATGACCCATAAAAGGCCCATTAACAAACAAACCGCCTCTTACTTCACCGACTTTAAATGTTTATAAATAGGAACTTGTTATTGTTTTGTTGATGATCATCATAAAACGTGAACAAAAAGATTTATAAGAATAAAAGCAACTTCTTTCTTCTCTCACATATATATAATAATAGTTTTATATCGGAAGTATCCTTTTTAGCAAATAAAAATGCTCATAAGTGCTTATATATATATATATATATAAATAACTCAATTTTCATTCAAATTTAATAAGTCTCTCCTAAATTATTATCTATACTATTAAAAGAGAAGACAAAACGCATATGTGTCGCAACAAGATAACTTTTAGGAAATTTTATTGTTTTTGCGTTTATGCTCTTATATTTTATCATCAATTATATTTTTGCCTCGATTTTTTTGCCGATTATATTTTATTCTTTCGCGATGTCCTCTTCCTAAAGGCACACACGGTTCAATCTCGGTATTTGTACCTAGCTGAACTTCTTCAGTTTCATGACGCCCTTCTTCACTTTCACCAAAGTTCTCTTGCAAAACTTATTGCGTTTCTTCCGTTTCTACATCGAAATTCTCTCGAGGAATATATTCAACATGTTCTTGACCATTAGTCATGTGTAAGCGTTACCGTCTCGTGTTCGATGTTCGTATCATGTAAGCTTGTATCATAAGGATAAATTGATTCATCGAACACAACGTCCCTTGAAACTATGAACTCATTGCTCTCTAGATCATACACTTTCCATCCTTTTTTCCATAAGGATAACCAACAAAGATACACTTCCTACTACGCGCACTGAACTTATCTTTGTCACGGTTATTCTTGTGAACAAAACATAGACATCCGAAAGTTTTGATCTCTTCGTATGATGGCGGTTTCCCATATAAGCACTCGTAAAGAGTTTTCCATTTTTGCATGCTCGTGGGTGTCCGATTAATCAGGTGGACTGTTGCGAGCACACACTCTCCCCAAAACTTGATTGGGAGATTCTCTTGAAACATAAGAGGGCGTGAAACATTTAGGATATGGCGATGTTTCCGTTCTACTCTCCCATTTTGTTGTGGAGTCGCTACACATGAAGTTTGATGAATTATTCCTTTCTCTAGGAAGTACTTTGATAATACCATAAACTCTGTTCCGTTATCGCTTTGTATTTTCTTTACCATTTTCCCAAATTGTCGATGTATCATGGTGATGAAGTTAGGTAATACGGTTTTGACTTCCTTCTTTTCGAGTAACAAGTGTATCCACATGGCTCGTGAGAAGTCATCGACAATAGTGAGAAAATAGATTGCTCCGCAAGACGAAGGAACACGATACGGTCCCCAAAGATCAATATGTAACAAATCAAATAGAGCTAAACTTTTATTAGAACTCTTTGAAAATACTTCACGCGTTTGTTTAGACTTGAAACAAATATCACAACCACCAAACTTCTCAAGGTTGTTTTTAAAACTAGAAATAAAAGGCAAATATCCTAAAATATCATGTGCGGGATGTCCCAATCTCCGATGCCACAAAGTCTTATCCTCAGCAGCTTTAACTCTGTAGCCTTTCGTTATCGTCACATCCCGATAAACATAAACACCATTCCGTTCTTCACCGACTCCAATCAGAGTCCTCGTAAAACGGTCCTGCAAAACACATAACGTATCAGTGAAAACCGCCAAACAATCAGTTTGTTTTACAAACTTCGCAACCGAAAGCAAGGTGCAATTAAGATTTGGAACATAAAGAACATTCGGCAATATAAGCTTCGCTGACAACTTCATGTTTCCACTTTGCGTAGCCATAACTTGGCTGTCGTCAGCGAAGCTTACCGGACAAAAGGTGATGTCCTTAATACATACAAGTAAGCTTATGTCGCCTGTCATATGGTGCGATGCACCCGTATCGAGAATAACTTCTCCCGTTTGTACATTACCGTTCAACTTGTCGGGGATTGGAGTGGATTTTTGTTGATTGATCAACGCAGTCAGAGAGGCCCATTGCTCGGGACTGAGGCTAGGCATGGCTGAACTGGTGTTGCTCGACGATCCAGGGGCTTGTACCGTGTTGGCTCTTGGTTGTGGACGAGAACGAGGAGAACGACCTTTTCCTCTACCTCCAAGACCGCGATCTCTTCCTTGACCACGCTCGGTGAACCACTTTGGGAACCCTATGATCTGCCAACACTCTTTGCGCTCATGTCCACTCCTTCCACAATGCAAGCATGTCACAACGCCACGACTTCTTGTAACAGCAGCTGCGAACCAATCCACCAAAGAACTATATGTCCCATGATGATTTGTTCTGGCTACAAAACCCACCGGTGTTTCTTGTGTGTCAAGTCGAGAAGAATTCACCCTTCTTTCTTCTCTAATTACACGTTGGTATACCGAATTCAAATCAGGTAAAGGATCAAGTCCAATGATATTTGTGCAAACATTGCCAAAACGTGAATCATCTAGTCCCATGAGAAACTGATGCACCTTTTCTTCTTCATGCTTCTCCGAAAACTTCTCGGTTGCACCACACGTACAACTCGGCATTGAATTACAATTTTGAAGTTCTTCCCACTTCAAAGACAACATTCCATAGCAGTCCATTACGCTGGAACCACTTTGTCTACACGCGGCCAACTCGACCTTTAACTGATGAATCCGCACAGAGTTTCCCACCGAGAAACGACTCTTTAAATTTGTCCACATCTTGTACGCGTCTGACACAAACGGCCTTTGTGGATCTAATAGTAGGTGAAATAGACGTTCGTATCCACCCAACTATCATTGAGTTCACCGTCTTCCACATCTCTGTTTCGATTGGATTCACTTTCTCATCCGGCATAGGCAGGGTACCGTTAATGAAACCTATCTTACGCTTGGCACGCAAAGCGTTTTCAAGTTCTGATGCCCACTCGGCATAATTATCTCTGTTTAACACCACCGAAGATATCACAGTTCCGGGATTATCGGACTGCCATAAGAAGTAAGGAGACGTCATCTTGTTTGAGTCTTTCGATGCTTCTTCTTTGGTAATAGACATGTTTACTCACTATCTCTCTAAGATAACAAAAACTAGTTTTAAGAATTTTGTTTGGATCTTTTATTCAAGCTCTCATATCATGTTAAGAACTGATGAGACCCATGTCCAACTGCTAATTAATATGATATTGTTCGCTTTAGGCTTATTTCTCAAGCCCTCACGATTTTTTCATATTGGGTTTCTTTCCAAAAGGCATCATATTAATTGGGGTTGGACTCTCTTTATATATTAGACATTACTTGTCTAATATTTTGATGTTATCCCAACAATCTCTCCTCCAAACCAAGGACCACAACGCTGGCTCTAATACCTTGTAAACTCAGAGAGAATAGGAGAAAAGATGTTGTTATTCATTCATTCACATACGTGAGTATATATACCTGTTGGTAAAGAATCTAAACACAATCTAAACATATTCTCCTATAGTATATTCGATAGAGATATTCTCATATATCTTAACTTATAGTTTAGATATACATACATATTGTGGTTCTAGAACCTTCTAGAACTAACAGTTACCACATACTTGAATTTTTAAAATCTTATATAATTAGGGATTTTATGTTATAAATACGTAAACTTTAAAATTATTTCACGTTATAAAATTTTCCACCTTACAGAATCTTAAGCTATTATAATTATCAATGTAAAATTTTTTAATACAGATAATGATAAAATAGCTCACAAAACATATCTTGCACACTTTTGTTAAAGTGAGATTTGTTCTTTTTATGTTTTTATTTTAGGGGGTGTTATTGATTTGAGATTTAGAATGAATTTTAGTGATTTAATATGAAAGATTTTAAAAGATTGCAAAAAGATTTAGAATGAATTTTACGTAATTTTAGTAATAACATATTACGTATTTGATTTTGACCATAAATATTTTTGTTAGTTCTGTGTAATTTAATAGTTTATTTTATATTTATATTAATGATTAAATTACAATTTTATTGGAAAATAGTTTCAGAAAAATATTATTCTTCACTATTTTATCGATTGAATTTATTCAAAAATATCAAATTTATTTATTCATTATGTAACTTGGTTTGAAAGTTATTCATGTCCGCGTCATGGCGCATGTCAAACCACTTAGTCTATTATATTAAAAGAGAAGGCAAAACGGATATGAACGTGAAAAGGATTATATAAAATTTTATTTTTTTTGCGATTGTGCCCTTATAGTTTTGTGTCAATTTTTTGTCGATTTTATTTTATTTTTTGGATACGACACAATATTGTTAGATATGCACGTAAAATATTGTTAAACTAGATTCTGACCCGTACCAAGCGCGAGAGTTAAATATTTTTTTTGAATGTTGTAAAAAACTATTTTGTGTAGCGATTTGTTAAATAGAAGCGCACAATTATTTTCAGTAATGTTGTAAAAATTAAGAGAAAATATATTATTTTAAAAGTAAAAAAGACATTGTAATAAAGACACAATAAACAGTTAAGATCAAAGAAAGATAACATCATAAGAGATTTTCATGTGTCTCAAGAAGACCTAATGCACAATATGTCGGTCGCCTCAAAGTACGATGAACAACCCCGTCAACGCTTATTGTGTCGTGCAAATTTTTCGATCACGAACTTTGTAAAGCAAAGTTCTCAAGTAATATGGTTCAACAATACATGGCGGAATAAAAAGAAAATGTTGAATCAGGAGATTGGCATTGCGAAGTTTCCAAACGTATGTCTTGGATCCCAATAAAACTTTTCACAAAAATCCGGAAAAGTCACATTTATCTCGTATGTATTGACCTTGTTATACTCCATCCATTCCAAAAATTAGCTAACAATGTGAATTACAAATTCTTGTAGACATTCATAATTTAAAAAAAACTTTATGAATAAAAATTTGTAACCTCCAGAAAACGTAGATAGGAAGAAATTTGTAGTTCAATTAAACGATGAATCTCTATACACTAAAAGTAGTAAGAATAAGCTATATATTATAAAGAATTTTATAGTTTAAAAACAAATAAAAGATCATTACCTATCAAAGTATCCATGATAAGAAGGCATTTTGACCTACTCAAATTCAGCGGATATTATATGGTCAATATCCTCTACTTTAATATATTTAGAGATATTTATATTTAATATAAATATAGTTTTTATAAAGTATAATGCATGTGAAAGACTAAAATATTGAAAACACCAAAATTTAGCTATAGAACAACTCAATATCTAATCTAAAAGTCGAGCAAAAATAGTTTTGAATTTTTCATCAGTCACCACCCAAACGCATACCATATATATTATATTTTATCAAAATTATACTAATATTGGATGATTTTCCGCATGTTTTATATTTTTTTTATCAAAAATGAACATAAAATAGTTTAATCTAATTTTTAAAAGTTGCGAGTTGGCTTGTGTTACACCAACATATGTGGTCTTTTTTGAAATGAAAAATATAATGTAATTATATGAACTTGATATATGGGCTAATTGTTGTTATTTTTTTAGAATCGTTTTAGTGATGACACGTGTTATATTTCATTATTTAACTCAAGTAATGTTTCTCTATTAATATATATAAGATATTCACCTAACCTAAACCCAAATATCTCCAACATACATAAAAGTATTGGTGAATACCTAACCTACTTAAGAGTATATAAATATTATTTTTATAAATATTGAGCGTGTCGGTTGTCATAAAAAAAAATATTGAGCGTGTCTATTGTTTCATAATTTTTTGTCTCCAATTTTATTTTATTTTCCACATAATTTCAGATATATTTTTTAATCTATGTTTTTGAAAATACTGTTATTATGTTTCATAATTTAATCGATTGATAAACACCATTAGAGTTTTACATATACTCTTTTTTTATCAACTAAATGGATGCTACTAATATTGTAGAATTATTAATTTTGACATTCTTTATTATTTTTGACGAATAATACAATTTACAAATAATACCAATTATTTAATTTATGTAACAATTTTATTATTTTTTAATTTTTTTAATTAATCCTATTTTAATAATACCAATTATTAATTTATGTTATTTGAAAACTTACTTACATTAAAAAATTGTAACATAACCTTTTTGCATCGAAATTCCAAAAATATATGGAATATACAAAAATTGTTTGTTTTAATCTAATAATATTGTTACAATGTAATTATAAAATTTAATACCTTTTCTTTCATACCACAATAAAAAATATTTTTATGAAATATGGAATGTTATAACGTTCAAGTTCTTCTAATTAGTTTCAGAAAATTTCAACCCCTATTACATTCTTTAATACTTTTTGTATCTTTTCATTGTGGTACTATATATACGAATGAATATGGTGATATATATATATATATATATATAAAGTTTTTATAATTTGTCATTCACATAGATTTAGATTTTTAGTACGATAATTATGTATCTATATCTAAAATAAAGTATGTTCGTTATACAATATTTATTTTAGAGAAATTCCTTAGAATACCATCAAAATAAGTTTTTGTTTTTAAAATATCATTACAAAGTTTTTTATAACAACAATACCTTTTTTGTTAATAACAAAAATATCTTTAAAATGTTTTTTTAGAAAAAAATACCATAAAAAATTAGTAGTTTACAAAAATTCCACAAATACAACAAACGAGTTTTAACACTTTTAGATTTTAATTTTTTTCATTTGGGTTCGCTATATAGTGTTTAGGGTATAGTTTTGAAGGGATAGGGTATAGTTTTTTGAAGGTTTTTGGTGTAATTTTTAAAATTTAAGATTTGTGGTATTTATGAGAAAAAAAACTTTTTAATGGTATTTGTAAAACTTTCGAAAATATGTGTTAATTGTGTTAAAAAAAACTTTTTTTAGAGGCATTCATAAGAATTGTCCTTTATTTTATTTTTTTGTCATCTTTTGGATTTCCTTTATCAAAGGTGTAAATCACAGTTTTTACAACCAAAAGGCCCAAAAACCTAACTCTAATGGGTCTTAGGGGGTGTATTCATACAAGATTTTGGAGTGATTTAAAATTTGATGAGTTTTAATAAGATTTTGAATGATTTGGAATGATTTTGAAGAATTATGAAATTTGTTATGATTTGTTTTAAAACACATTGAAATCCCACCTAAAACCAAGTGATTTGAGTCTTTATATTTTTAACTAAGAAAATTCATTAAAACACATTGAAATCAATTAAAATCACTTAAAATCCATCACTTAATTTTTTTCCAATAACATTGGATTTCAATGTACTTTTTCAAACCACTATTCCAATAACGCTGGATTTTATAAGAATTTTTAAAATACTTGTTTGAATAACGCTGGATTTTATAAGAATTTTTAAAATATTTGTTTGAATAACACATGATTTAAGATTTTAACTCAAATCACTCAAAATCCTTCATTCAATACACCCCTTAGACACACAACTTAATAAACTACTACAATAAAATTAAAAACATGTCAAAAAACCCAATAACCCAAAATCTATGGTTTGCCCTAGCTATGATGCAGCCGTCGCGATGCAAAACTTGGCTACGGGTAGACTGATGTAAGGAAGCACGTTGCACGTCGGAGATAGAGCTGAGATCGATGGTTCGCCGTTGAAGATGTTTGTGACGGTCGTCGTCGATGTTTACAACCATTAAAATCATTCCCAACGTTTGTTGAGTCGATTGCCACATCAAAACGAGTCTTCGGTGGAAGCTTGAAAAACTTTAATCATCTTCTCCGTTTTGTAAATCAAGACCGCTATGACTTTACCATAGAGATTTCACCATTGATTTGGGATTCAAAGAGTAACTGATAGATACCAACGAAGAACCGAGAGGTAAGGCTTGTCGTTGGGAGGATAGCCGACCATCACCGCTGATGGAGCCGGTCGATCTTGGAGACAAAAGCCAGCCATGGATTCAACAAGGACACCCACGCCGGAAAACATAAGCCGGCGCGACGGTACTAAGAGAGCCACCATAATCCAGAGACAAAGCGGCAATCTCGGCAAAACCGACGATTCTGAAACCAGATCTATAACCAGATCTGTTTTAAACTCATAGAGGTATCTCTCCCTGAAAGATTTGTAAGAGAGAAGAGAGAGAATACAAAAACCTTTCCCGAATGGAGTTTTTCCCTTTTTTATTTATAACATTATTTTAAAACCTCAAATAAACCTTTTATTATACATAATTTTTTTGAATAACATTATTTTAAAACCTGAAGTAAACCGACTTGTAACCACTTGCATACTTGATATTAGTTAATGAAATATAGTATCGTTCTGAGTTATAAAAAACCTAATATGTTCTTAAATGTAATTGTTGAAAGGTAAAAGTACTAAGTGTTAGCTCGAGGAGCGTATCGCGGTACCCAGATAGCTTATGCCTACGATGAGCTCATGTCCGCAACTCTTGGGTTGAGAGGAGCGGCTGAAAAAGAGTGAGACGAAGCTCGTGAAGAGGCGAAAGGGTTCAAGCGCGATATTCGTCTTAGGAAAGAGCAAAAGCTAGAGAAGCTTAAGGAGTCCGTGGCTGATTTGGAGAAGCGTCTCGAGGTCGAGGCCGAATCATCGAAGGCTAAAGACGCGGAGTTGGAGGCGGCTCGTGGAGCCGAGGGGAAGCTGGCAGCTGAGGTTGATGTTTATGCGGAGCGCTATAAACGGCTCGTCGTTTATCATGACAACCAGATAACCAGGCTTCGCCGATCTCATTTCGATTTCGTTGAGGCGGGAACGATGCACTTCAACAAGCTTTGAGAGGAGTCGGAGGCTCGTCTGGGAAAGCTCAAGTGCTTTCTTGACGAGGAGGAGGCGAAGAAGAAAGCGTATCTTCTTAGGAACTAGTTGAAGGGGATCTTCGACGTTTTTCGGGAAGATGGAGAATGAACATGCCGTAGCTCCTCTAGCTGCCCTTGTTGAAGCGCTTCGATAACATTATTTGACATAAAATACCACAAATACAATAACAAGTTGGGCAATTTTTACGAAGACCACTAAAAAAAGTTTTTTTAACACAATTAACATAGATTTTCGAAAGTTTTACAAATACCGTTAAAAAGTTTTTTCTCATAAATACCACAAATATTAAGTTTTCAAAATTACACTCAAAACCTTCAAAAAACTATACCCTACCCCTTCAAAAAACTATACCCTACTCCTTCAAAACTATACCCTATACAATAGATAGCGAACCCAAATGAAAAAAATTAGAATCTAAATATGTTAAAACTCATTTTTTGTATTTGTGATATTTTTGTAAACTACTACTTTTTGATGGTATATTTGTTATAAAAACATTTTAATGGTATTTTGTTATAAAAAACTTTTTAATGGTTTTTCAAAACTTGTTTTGATGGTATTTTAAGAAATTTTAAGAGTTGACAAAAACTCTTATTTAAGCATTGATGCTTAATGATTTGGGCCTAAATACACATTTTTGATTTAATTAATCCATCAAAATACTCACTTTTATACATAAGCACTCTCTTAACACTTATTATACCTTTGATAAGTGGCTAACTATGCGGTTTTGACCGGCTTATCTTTATCGAGCGCTCTTGCGAGGTGTCTAACTTACGAAGCATTAAGCTCGTATGTTAGCACTCGCTAAGTTTCTGATTTATTGAGGGTTTAGCTCGTATATTTGTACTTTTGCTAAGTTGTTCTTATTTTGCGGTTTGGACTATCTAGACCGTTGCGATTATTTTTTGCACTTTTGCTAAGTGGCTGACTTATATTTTAGATAAAATACTTTGAAAGAGATTTTATAAAGTTTTAGTTGTACCCCGGGAAGGATTGCCTACGTACCCGTAAGGGATCAATCCAGTCGTAGTTCGCTTACAAATATATATATATATATATATATATTTTTTTTTTTGGAGACGTAGGGTAGGGCGAGTTTTACATTAGGTTTTGGAGGAATGTCTTCGGACGCGTTGCGCTCCACAACCTAACTTGCAGTTATTTCTTCGGGAGTTAATTCCTTTGGTGCGCTCGCACACGAGTTTTGAATTTTGAGCTCGGTGATGAAGCAATTGCGAGCTATACCTTGATCTCCACATATTGTGCGAGTTCCCGTTGGGCTTGGAAACTTCAAGCATTGATGCACGTTGGATGGGACGACCTCCATTGCGTGGATCCACGGTGTTCCCATGATGCTATTATATATTGTGGGCAAGTCCATCACGTCGAACTTTACCAGTTTCGTGATTCCTCCGACGTGCACGGGCAGCTTGATAGTTACCATCAACATGCTCGTTTCTCCATTAAATGTTGTCAAAGGTTTACTTCGTGGTTTGATTATGTAATCCTGCAACTCCATTCTCTGGAGGGTGTTGCGGAAGATTAGGTCGATGAAACTTCTCGTGTCGATTATAACCTTAGCGACTTCGCAAACTGCAATCAAGAGCTTGATGACTAACGGGTCGTTGTGGGGAAAAACGACGCCAACTGTGTCACGCTCAGAGAATATAACCTCCTTATCGATGTACCCATAGGAATCATTGATATCCGCCATTTAACTGTTGCGACGGTTTTTCGCTGAGCCCTCTTGATCGATCTGATGGAGTCATTACAGTCAACGTGACCTCCCATGATCATCCCGATCTTCTTCCAAACTACTTTGGGCGGACCGGGCAATTCTTATCGCTCTATATTTTGGTTGATTTCGCTCCCCTCTCCTGGTTTCGATATGTTCGTACATCTCTCATCGCTTTGGGTCGTGTGTACGTGTAATTCACCCGGATCTTTTATGGGGTTGGTAATTTGATATTTCCATTTCCATACTCCCACATGAGCAAGCTTTTAAGGAACCGACATTCTAAGTTCGCGTGATCGTTCTGTCTGTGAAAATCGCAGTGCTTGTTCAGGTCGTCGTCATTGAGTTGTCCGTTGCCTTGTTAACTTCCGGAACTCTTGCCTTGGCGACTTCCTTCTATTTTTCCGTGATAGCTTCCTGGATTATTGTCTTGGTAGTTCCCTTGATTACTATTTTGATATCCCGTGTTGTTTCTGCTTCCGTATTCGGGTCGAGATACATGGTTGATTGTTTGTTGTTCAGGCTCGTCGTCGACTATATGGACGATCCTCTTTCTTTTACATGGACAATACATTTTACTAGTTTCTTGAGAAGTCTGCATGTTTCCAGCTTGATACATGAATGCTTGAAGTCCCTCCGTTGTCACTATCCCCGATCGATCATTGTGTCTATACATCCAAGATCGAAGCTCTTATACATCGCTATTACCGTGAGACATTTTGAGTATATATATTATGAAAGTTTTTGTAAAGTGTTTTTTAGAATATATATAAAAGAGAATGTTTTGATATTGTGTTGTAATTTTGATTTTGGTCGAATGAGTTTATATAGGGACATTGTAAATTTTAGCAACGATTTTGCAACAAAAAAATTTTACCAACGAATTAACAACGATTTTGAGAGGAATTTGCGACAAATAATTCGTTGCAAAATACTGGTAAAGCTTAATAAAAACGTGTTCACCAACTTAGCAATATTTGTCGCAAATTTTTCGTTATTTAACAATAGCGACGATATGAGAATTCCTCCATAATTCGTCGCTATTTAGCGACGAATTTTTGCGTTGCCATTTAGCGACGAATTAGCGACAAAATTAAATGTCGTTGCTAATTCGTCGCTAATTATTCACAAATTCGTTGCTAAAATATTCAAGGAAATAACTCAGCCACGGAAAAATCTGTGGGCCACAAATATTAGTCGTAGTCATATAGCCACGACTAGCCACGAATAAAATTTGTAGCTATAT
This sequence comes from Cochlearia excelsa, assembly GCA_963556525.1. Lineage (NCBI taxonomy): Eukaryota > Viridiplantae > Streptophyta > Magnoliopsida > Brassicales > Brassicaceae > Cochlearia > Cochlearia excelsa. The sequence continues at coordinate 20,570,207 of OY748331.1, forward strand.
AGTCACGACTAGCCACGAATAAAAGTGGTTGCTATATAGCCACGACTAGCCACGAACAAAAGTCGTTGTTATATAGCCACGACCAGCTACGAATATCAATCGTAGTCATATAGCCACGACTAGCCACGAATACCAATCGTAGCCACATAGCCACGACTAACCACGAATTAAAAGCGTGGCTAGATGGCCACGAATAGCTACGTATTTGTTCGTGGCAAAATTTGTCACGAAATGGCCACGAGTTAATTAGTGGCTATTTAGCCACGACTAGCTACGAATATATGCTTAGCTAATCTTGCCACGACATAATTGTGACAAATTCGTGGTTGTCTGTATCCGTGGTTGTTCGTGGCTATCCATAGCTAATTAGGCACGAATAGCCACATATATTTACCATCTACGACGCTATAGCCACATATTTTATTTGTGACCATCCGTGGCTATGGCCCCATATAGCCACGGATAATCCTTTACGGTCACGGTTTGTGTCGTGACTATAACAACTTATTCTTGTAGTGATTACTCTATCCAAATTAAAATCGTGACAAACACTGCAAAATCGAAAACTCAAAATGAAAAGTGAAAAAACCCAAAATCAAAATTCATAAACCCCAAATTTACCAAAATCGAATCAAACACACAACTCATTTTCGATTTTACGAGTCGCTAACCACTATATCTTACCCAATAAACACAAATCAAAGAGAAAACCAAGCCGAAGAAAGGGAAGGAGCAAGCTGAAGAAGGAGAACGACCAAGCCGGACACGGTTTCTTCACCCAAGTTCATGGCCCGTAGAAGTTGAAAAGCAAACCGGAGAAAACGAAACCGAAGAAGAGAGAAGTGGAGATGATTTTTTGGATCAGGGAAAGAAAAACGAAGAAAGGGAAGAAGTCGAAGAAAAGGAAGAAGTCGAAGAAAGGGAAAAAACCAAAGAAGCCATCGTTTTATTTTTTTGTTTCATGGCACAAATGTAATATACAGAGGGAAGAAAATCCGTATAGTCTTTTGACAACAAATAACTATTATTCTAGTCAGAATTTGTCTGGGCGCGTTAGTTTAGTAATACACCATAGTTATGGTGTCATTCCGACAAATTCTTCTTTATAATATTCAACATCTCTATTATTTGATGGGTTAATTACAAATTATTACATCGAAAATAAACTTTTTATTTGTAATCTCATCTTTATTTGATAAAATTAATATTTACAAACATTACATCCGTGCGGGCGCATGGGTCGGATTTAGTTTCATCAATAAAAGTGAATCATTAATGATTTTTCAAATTTCATGTCACATTTACATTTCATGTTATAATGTCTTAGGCCAACATCTTTGTTGTGTGAATTGAATCTTTTAATTCACATCAACATCTTAACAAGGATTATATAAATATATTGAACTTAAATGTTTGAAAATGGTGCTTATGCTATTTTACAAATATCTTTTTCTGAATTCGGTTTCGTTCCTTTTACTTGTGAGGAAACAAAAATAAAAATAGTTGTGCTTAAACTTTATAAAAATCTTGTGGGTACCTAAAACCCTTGTTATATTTTAGACTCGTAACCTGATTGGTAATCTTTGAAAAACGGTGATGTGGGTACGACGATTTGAATAGGATAAGAACTGGGAATCGGAGGCTCGATAGATCAAAATAGCAAAGGAAAACGAAGGCAAAAACTAGTATAAGAGAATTTTATTCAAATAAGATGATATGGGTTCTTTCTTGGGAATTAGACATACGCTTTTCCTTGCTCTCTTCCTCTATTTATACTATGATTTACAAATAGAGACATTTAAGTCTTGGCTCATTAACGCGAATTAAATGCATTTAAAGCAGCCGTTATGTCGTCATCGAACTCCCTAACCGTCGAAGTCCGCTCGCCTCCCCTCGCCCTCTTGTCGAACTGAAAGCGAATATGGGCCCTCCTTCGGCCCATTATACTTTGGGGATTTATAGAGAAACGAGTCTGTTCTTCTACTGGGCCTCGGCCAGCTCCTTTAGCGGGCCCTGATACCAATTCGAACACCAACAGAAGGCCCCCTAAGTTCGATGTTTTCCCGTCGAACTCATCGGACTTAGACAGTCGAACTCATGCTTCCCGTCGAGCTCATCAGGTTTAGGCAAACGAACTCTTTGACTGACAAGAGGAAAACGGATCGCCAAATAAATCTTCATGGATCTCGAGGATTTCGCGGCGTTCGGACTCGGAGGAGTAAAACCCTTAATTATTAGGAGAAAATCCCACCAATTAGGTCTCCTCGGATCCCGAGTATCGCGTTGTACGATACCCTAATAATTAAAAAATATTAAAAGGTAATGATTCGTTTTTTCGAAAAAGTGGGGCGGCACGGTTTCCATAGCGTCAGGTGACGTCACTTTAAAACCGGATGACGTCACTTTTTAAAATTTGATTTAAATAGGCAGAAAAAGAAACGAGGGTCTCCTTCCTATCCTTTGCCAACAAATACTCGCTCATCCTTCAGGAAGAAAACAACGGATCTTCATCTTTTTTTTTTTTTCTTCATCCACCCGATAAATTTCAACAAAAAATGGCCCCTAGAGAACCACGACGGATTGTTACCCAGGCCAGCGATCAATTCGGCCCCTACCAGAGTACGTTATCGACGGAAAAGTCCCTCGAAGTTCTTCGCCGCTCATGCGCGATTCCCGAGGCGGTGGAGCTGGTGCTGCCCCGCGAGGGCGAATCGCCGGAAAGTGTCCGCCCGGATTCGTTGCGCTTACGAGGCGTACTTCTCCGGAGCGGACCGTCTTTCCCAATCCCGGATGCGTTGATACTCTACCTACATCGCCTAGGTATCGCCTTCCCCCAAGCTTTGCCGAACTTCATCAGATCGGTGTTATGTGCCCTGACGGTGGCGGAGGAGACCGGATTTGCCTTCGGCGTCCCGGAGTTGATGGAGTTGTTCAGCGTCCGTATCTCGAAAACGAGTGGGACGTTCGCCATTTACCCCAACACGAACCGGAATCTGGTATTTGGCTTTCCTGAGAAGGACTCGGGCTGGATGGACCGGTACTTTTTCTTCCGCGTCACGAAGTCCTCCGTAGGGGACATGCACGAATTCATCGGCCGTAAGTGGGCCGCGACTTGCGGTGAGTTTTTTGATTTTTTTTTTTACACTTCGATTTGGAAGGAAAAAGTTTGGATAAGGGGCTTTCGCCTAGGCCCCTTTAGAGCTCTTAATAAAATAAAGTATAATTTATTTCAGAGACCCAGACGCGCCTCGACGACCTCACGCGCTTCGAAGACTTCTATCGGGTCGCTGTCGAGGCCTCGTCAAAGTGGAATTCCTTCTCGCCGGAGAGGATCCACGGAGCTTGTGCCCGCGCGCGGAGCGGACACTCGGAGAGTCGGCCTCTCCTCGGCTACTGCGGAGTCGTCTCCCCGACCTATCGGGCGAAGAAGGAGAGAGAGACCCGGCTCACAGCCTTGGCTAAGGCCAAGAAGGAAGAGATCTCGCGCTTCAAGGCGAGCGGGGAAAAACCCAAAGTCAGCCTAGTGGTTGACTGGGTCCTCCAACAGGCCCCTGACGAGCTGCGGGCCGTGGTCGCTCCGCCTTGCGCGGAGGAGGAGGAGGAGAGCCTGGAGAGGCGGAAGAGAAAAAGGGGGGCCGATGATGCGGACTCATCTCCCCGCACTGACTCGAGGACGAGGTCCAGAAGCGCGGACCCCGTGAAGGCCCGTGGTGCAACCATGCCTCCCCCCACCGCCCGCTCGGACCGCTCCGCCCCGCCTGGCGGCGTGAACCAGGTCGCCCAACAGCGGCCTACTCTTCGCCGCGAGGGATCCAGCAGAGGATCGGCGCAGGATCGGTCTCTCGTCGTGAATGCAGAGAGCCGTAGTGGTAAGGAAACTCATGCCCTTTGAGACTGGTTAGCTTTTGCTTTGGGGCTAACGTGTGCTCGTTTTTGCAGATCGCGATCGTGTCTCGAACCTATTCCGGACCTTTTCGTATCAGGGGCTCGAAATCCCGGCGCTGGAGAACATGCGCGATCCGGTGAGGGACTTATACGCCCGTCACTCTATTGCCTTAGCCGAGGTATGACTCCAGCATCATCTCTTCGTTTTCGTTAACGCTTACATATATGTTTTCTGGTTCTTACGCATGGCTGCCTTCTGTTTCAGTCGGCGACGACATTTAATCGTCTCCTTTGCGGATACGAGGGGATGCTCACCGAACCCGGATCTCTTCAGCTCGACCTGACCAGGACCAAGGAAAAATTGGCCCTGGCGGAGCGATCACTCGAGACCATGCGCATCGCGTCGGAAAAGAACGCGGACAGGCTGAGGCAAATCGAGGATTATCGCCGCCAACGCGACGAGGCGAGGACGGCGGCTGCCGCAATGGAGACGAAGGTGGCCCTTATGCTAAAAAGGGCCGAGATTGCGGAGGAGAAGAGCTCGCGGTTCGAGCGAGAGCTGACTGCGGCGGAGGAGAGTTCGCAGGCGATGTCGGCGAAATACGAGGCTCTCCTCAGACTTCGGGATCGCGATCTCCGACTTTCCTCCCACGAGGCCAGGCGCGATGTCAAAGGTACCGGGGTTGCGGTGATAAACCAGGTGAAGGACCACCTCCTGCTCCTGAAGAAGCGATCTCGAGGCGGAGGCGGCGAGCATGGCCGAGGATCTGCCGGTGGTTGAAGCGAAGCTGGCCGCTATGCCTCTTCCTTCGCTGGACCTGGTCGAGCTGGCCAAGAGGTTCGAGGATTCGCCACCTCCCGAGGATGCAGTCAGCCGTGAGTCAGCTCTGGTTCTTGTGGAGCCACGAGCGGTCGATGAAGCGGCGCCGCTGGAGATAACACCACTGGCTTCGGCACCCTTCGATCAATTCGGATCGATGACCGCCAGCCTGTCCGTCGAAGATGCCCTTAACCTCAGGGAGGGCATTCGCCCCGAAGGGTCCGAACCGGTGGTCACAGTTCTCGCCGAGGGGGGTCATGAAGTTGCACCTGCTGAGGAAGAGTCGTCGCAGCCAGGGGCTGGAGAGAGCGGAGCGGTGGATGAAGCAAGTCAGACATGAATGTGGTCATGTCTTTAAACAGGGGCCTGTCCCAAAAAAAAAAAAATTTTGTTTGTGTTTTTTTTTTTTAAAAAGATTGTATTCGTTGAGCACAACATCACTTTGTCCTCGTGGAATCCATTTCTTAGCTTTTCATATCTTTGTTTCTGCGTACTTAGTCGTTTTTACGGAAAAGCGATATTCGTTATGATCGGACCGTTAATTGGTTCACCTCATCCGAGTCTTCTAGATTTAAGATTTGTTATAGTCTTTAAGTTCCTTGGCAGAGTTGTGCTGACAATTTGTGAACGTTGGGGTTCGCCGTGCGTCGTTTAAGTTCTCCGGTGGAACTGTGTTGTTCGCTAAGTTCCGTACATCGAACTGTTTAGATGTGCATCGTTAAGTTCTGTCTGTCGAACTGTTTAGACGGCTTAAATATGTTTTGCTAGATCTTTTGGGTTCTTTGGAAGAACTGTATGGATTGTTCGCGGACCCTAAGGTTCGATGTGCATCGTCAAGTTTTTTTTGTTGAACTGTTTAGATGGCTTAAATACGTTTCGCTTCCTCGATCGTTAAACTCTTTGGTGGAACTGTGTTGATCGTTCGCGGACCCTAAGGTTCGATGTGCATCGTCAAGTTCTTTTTGTCGAACTGTTTAGATGGCTCAAATATGTTTCGCTTCCTCGATCGTTAAGTTATTTGGTGGAACTGTGTTGATCGTTCGCGAACATTGGGGCTTGATATGCATCGTTAAGTTCTTTCTGTCGAACTGTTTAGATGGCTCAAATATGTTTCGCTTCCTCGATCGTTAAGTTCTTTGGTGGAACTGTGTTGATCGTTCGCGAACACTGGGGCTTGATATGCATCGTTAAGTTCTTTCTGTCGAACTGTTTGGATGGATTTAAATGTAGTTCGCTTTTTGAATATCCTTTGTAGAAAAAAGATTTTATCCTTTGTATTTATATAGAAAAAAGATTTTATTTATTTATATAGGACCCGATCAAATGATACGGGCTGCCTACGTACCCGAGTTGGGATCAAGCCCGAAACGTAGTTCGGTTTACAATAGAGCGAATTTAAGCATAAAATTTCTTGAGGTTCATGATGTTCCAAGGTCTTTTGACGTTGTTCCCTTCGGAGGTTTTGAGACGGTAGACTCCCGGGCGGATGATTTCGTGTACGATGTATGGTCCTTCCCACTTGACTCCGAGTTTGCCGGCGCGATATTCGGCGGTGTTCTCAAAGACCTTTCTTAGTACTAGGTCTCCGACTGATAGGGTTCGTTGCTTTGTCTTCGAGTTGTAGTATCGGGATGCGGATTGCCGATAGTTTTGAATCCCGATCATTGCTTGATCTCTCTTTGAATCCAGGTTATCGAGGGATTCTCTTAGCATCTCGTCATTGTCCGCTTCGATCGAGGGTTCGAGTTCGCCCGATCCCGGGGCTGCGCGCTTCGCGGGGACGATCGCTTCAACTCCATAGACGAGGGAGAACGGAGTTTCCCCCGTCGCCCTGCGCGGTGTGGTCCTGTAGGCCCAAAGTACCCCTTCGAGTTCATCGTGCCATCCTCCTTTGCGAGAATCGAGGCGCTTCTTGAGACCGTAGAGTATTGACTTGTTCGCCGCTTCGCTTGTCCGTTTCCCGCGGGTAGCGAGGTGTAGAGTATTGTACTTTTATTTTCCGTGTCGGCGAGAATTTTTCGAACTTTTTTGATATGAAACGGGAGCCGTTGTCCCGTGACGATCTCGTACGGGAGTCCGTGCACCGCAAATGATGTTTTTCCATAAGAACTTGCAGACCTTTGTGTCGATGATTGCGGAGTAGGCCTCGGCTTCGACCCATTTGGAGAAATAGTCGGTCAAAACGAGAAGGAATTTTCTTCCGTTGGTTGACTCGTGCAGCGGGCCGATGATGTCCATGGACCACCTCATGAAAGGGTAGGGGGCGGAGACGGATGACAATGGTTCGGACGGCTGCTGGATGAAAGGAGCGTGGCGTCGGCACTTTTCGCAATGTTGCGCATATTTAATGCAATCGTCGGTCAAAGTGGGCCAATAATATCCTTGCCGGCGAACCTTGGTGGCGAGGAGACGACCACCAGAATGGTCTCCGCAGAGTCCTTCGTGGACTTCCCTCACGACGGTGTCGGAGACTTCTCCGTGGACACAGAGGAGATAGGGCCCCTGGAAGCTCCGCTTGTAGAGCCTCCCCTCGATCATGCAAAACCCGGCGCCGATGACCTTAAGTTTTCGAGCCTCCCATTTTTCAGGAGGGACTTCGCCTTTCGAGATGTAGTTTCGGATTGGCGTTCGCCAGTCATCGATGATTGTTTCTGCTGCATGGGCGGACTCCTCCTGCTTCTTCCCTTTCAGGATCGCAAGGACCGGGCCAGTCGGATCGATGCTAGGTCGGTCGATGCACTCCACGGAGATGTTCCTTTTTATGTCAGGGTCGGAAGTTGACGCTAAAGCCGCCAGGGCGTCTGCCGAAGTGTTCTCGCCCCTGGGGACTTTGACGAGCTCAAACTTGTCGAACTCTCTGCAAAGTTCTTTGGCGATGGCGAGGTAGGCCTCCATTCTTTCGTCCTTGGCGGAATATTCTCCGGAGAACTGGCTTACAACAAGCCGGGAGTCGCGAAGAAGGCGAGATATTTCGACCCCAACGGCGATGGAGAGGCGAAGACCGGCGATCAGTGCCTCGTATTCTGCTTCGTTGTTCGAGGCGGGAAAAAGTAGCCGAAAAGATTGCTCGATGACTTCTTGATTGGGCGATCGCAGCTTGACGTCGATCCCCGATCCCTGCTTGGATGAGGCCCCATCAACGTGCAAGATCCAGGGGAGAGTGTTGGTGGACTCGGGATCTTGCACGGGGAGTTCTACTATGAAGTCGGCAAGTACCTGGGCTTTCGCGCTAACGCGGGGCTTATATTCCACGTCATATTCGCTGAGCTCGATTGCCCACTTAGAAATCCTTCCGGACTGGTTCGGGCTTTGTAGAATCGTTCTGAGGGGGTGCGATGTAAGCACTATGATCGAGTGGGACTGAAAATAGGGTCGTAATTTCCTTGCCGCCGTTACAACCGCGAGGGCGAGTTTTTCCATCATCGGGTACCTGGTCTCGGGGATCAGTTAGAGTTTTCCTTGTGTAAAAGATCGGTTTCGTTCGCCCCGATCTTCTCGTATGAGGACCGAGCCGACGCGAAGGGGACACCGCGATGTAAAGAAAAAGGGGCTCTCCTTCCTCCGGCTTAGCGAGGATCGGTGGTTTCGAGAGGTATGACTTTAGGCGATTAAAAGCCTCTTCACATTGCTCGTCCCAAACCCGGCTTTTGTTTCCCCTTAGAAGGTTGTAGAAAGGGAGACATCGATCTGTTGATCACGAGATGAACCTGTTAAGGGTTGCGATCCGTCCTGTGAGCCTTTGAGTTTCCTTTACGTTTCGAGGTGACGGCATATTTAGGAGAGCGTCGACCTGGCTAGGATTCGCCTCTATCCCTCTCTTGGTGACTAAGTACCCGAGGAATTCTCCGGAAGGTACGGCGAAAGTGCACTTTTCCGGGTTAAGCTTCATGCCATACTCTTTGAGGAGGTCGAAACACTGTCGGAGGTGTTCGATATGCTCGCCCTGCTTTGATGATTTGACGAGCATGTCATCTATATAGACTTCCATGACCTCGCCCAATTGTTTCTCGAACATTCTGTTGACAAGTCTTTGGTACGTCGCTCCTGCGTTTTTAGGCCGAACGGCATTACTTTGTAACAGTAGGTTCCTCTGTCCGTTATGAAGGAAGTCTTCTCCTGATCGTCGGGATGCATCGAGATTTGGTTATAACTCGAAAAGGCATCCATGAAAGACAAGAGCTCGTGACCGGCCGTTGCTTCCACGAGTCGGTCGATGTGAGGGAGTGGAAAAGCGTCCTTGGGGCATGCTTTGTTGAGGTCGGTGAAATCGACGCATACTCTCCACTTCCCGTTCTTCTTCTTCACGACGACCGGATTTGCGAGCCATTCCGGATATTTTACCTCCCCCGATCGATCCTAAGTTCGGGAGTCTCGCCTTCGTCGTTTACGGCCTTGGCTCCGTCCGGCCCCCGGCTTCCTTCTTTTCGCCCGATCGGCTTGTAAGTCGGATCGACATTCAGTTTATGAGTTATTATCGTCGGGTCGATCCCGGTCATGTCCTCGGGCCCCCGTGCAAACGAGTGTATGTTGCCGGTAAGGGCGAATCAGCTCGACCCTCTGCGGGTCTGAGAGCTGCATTCCGATTTTGACGGCTCGGGACGGATTGTTCTGATCAATTGATACTTCGATACTAACGCCGTCGCCCCCTCGGAGCTTCTTTTCGGCCCCGCTCGGTCGAGCGACGTTGGCTAACTGCTATTTGACGGTGAGCTTGTGTCCGCTCATGTAGCAAGAGCGTGCGGTCTCCTGGCTTCCTTGTATCTCTTCGACTCCCGTCGGGGTAGGGAACTTGAGGCACTGATGATAGGTCGAGGGAACCGCCTTCATCTGGTACAGCCAAGGAGTTCCGAGGATAGCGTTGTACGCGGCAGGGCGGTCGAAGACCGTGAATTCCACGAGCTTCGAAGTTCCTTTGGCGAGGACGGGAAGACGGATCGTTCCGAGAGACATAGTGGTCTCACTGGTGAAGGCGATGAGTGGGGCGGGGGCCCTTTCTACTTCTTCCACACTGATTCCCATCCTTGAGAGGGTGCTGAGGAAGATGAGGTCCACGGAACTGCCCGTGTCGATCAGAATTTTGGACACCTCGAAGTTGGCAATGTCCAGTGAGATGACCAGGGCATCGTCATGGGGCCTGGCAAGGCGGAGAGTTTCCTTTTCCTCGAAGGTGATGATTGGCCCGTCGAGTGTCCCGTATTCGGGGCTCGGTTTCCCGACTTTCCTTTGGTGCTTTTTGATAGAGTTCACCGATGAGCTAAAAAGCTTGGACCCTCCCATGATCATATCGATCCTTTTCTTGGGGGTTTCTTCGTTCTCTTTATCGGCTTCGACTCTTTTGGGCGATGCGCCACCGACTCCGACGGAGGAAAGTCTGCTTCTCTCGGCCCGAGCGATGGTTTCGAGGTCGAAATCAGCGAGGTCGCCGGCAGACCATTTCTCCATGAGGATGGTTTTCAAACGGTAGCAGTCCTTGGTGTCGTGGCCTTTTACCCCGTGGAGCTCGCAATAAGCATCCTTGTCTCGGACCCATTTGTTGCTTGGCAGCGAACCGCTTCGCTTTCCCCCGGAGTCTCTGCCCACGGCGAAGGTTTGCGAACTTCCGCTGGCTCGGCGATTGTCGGGTTTCTTGGACGGATTCTGGGGAGTGGTCTTAGGAGGCGGTCGATACTTCTTGCTTATCGCGAGCTTGTCTTCCTCGAGCTCCATCCAGGTTGTGGCTCGGTGAAGTGCATCGTGGATACTGGTGGGCTTGTTGATCACGATCTCCTCGCGGAAGCGCGACTCGTGCCAGAGGCCGTGATTGAGGCAGGAGATCGCCGTGGAATCGGTGATCCCGGGTAATCTGGACAGAATTTCCTTGAACTTGGTTATGTACTTTCTCAGAGGCTCGGCCTGCTCCTGAACGTGGTTCCACAGGTCGCCGTCGGAGAGTCCCTGGTCTATGAAAATAGAGTATTGTTTGATGAAGGCGGTGGTGATGTCGGTGAAGCTATCGATCGAGCCAGGTTCGAGGTGGGTGAACCAGACTAAGGACGGCCCGGAGAGGTTCTCGCCGAACAGCCTACAAAGGCCGTCGTCTTGCTCGTGCTCCTCGAACTGTACCCGCCCAGCGGCGATGCGGAAGGCGGTGAGGTGTGTCTTGGGATCTCCGACTCCGTCGTAGGACGGAAAACGAAGGCAAAAAACTAGCAAAGGAAAACGAAGGCAAAAACTAGTATAAGAGAATTTTATTCAAATAAGATGATATGGGTTCTTTCTTGGGAATTAGACATGCCCTTTTCCCTTGCTCTCTTCCTCTATTTATACTATGATTTACAAATAGAGACATTTAAGTCTTGGCTCATTAACACGAATTAAATGCATTTAAAGCAGCCGTTATGTCGTCATCGAACTCCCTAACCGTCGAAGTCCGCTCGCCTCCCCTCGCCCTCTTGTCGAACTGAAAGCGAATATGGGCCCTCCTTCGGCCCATTATACTTTGGGGATTTATAGAGAAACGAGCATGTTCTTCTACTGGGCCTCGGCCAGCTCCTTTAGCGGGCCCTAGTACCAATTCGAACACCAACAGGTGAGCTCAAAATGGACAAGATATGTTATATAAGTTACCCTATAGGGTTAACATTATAGGGTATATTGAGTTTATGGTACACAGTGGATATTGTTTTATTATTTTGACTTCTTTTATTTCTATATAAAAAATTGGATTTAAATTGGAAATTGTTATAAAACTAATATTTATTAGAGAAAATTACATCACGACACACTTTTTAAAACACAAATTACACTTTAGAGCACTTTTTGATATAGAGGCACTTTATTGTTATAAAAGACTAAATTACCCATCAATTAATTTATTCTACATAAATTTCACAATCATTTTCTTTCTTATTTTTCTATTGTGCATTCTAATTTTAATTTTCTAGGGTAACATAAAATAATTTATTTTCGTATATTGATTTATAAAATGTTAATATATATATTTTGATATCCACTTTTATATATTTTATATATGAATGAATCAACATTTGTGGACAACTAGTCAATATCTAATTTTTTATATATGTCCACATAGAATTGTACAAATGTTCAAAGTATAATGGACGAGTTTAAATTTTATTCCAATGAGTTTATATATCATAGACAATTCATATGATGATTTGTGTTCAAGTTTAAATAAATTATAATTGTAGTTAAAATTATATGATGATTCATGTTCAAAAATGAATAAATAGGTTTTAATAATGAATTTAAAACATTTATATGTTTTGATGTACATGTAATTTTCATGTTTTCACTTATTAATATTAACATGTTTCATTCACATTTATTAAGAATATTACAAAAACATATGGGAGTGTAAATATTAAATATAAATTACTTATGTAAATAGATATATGATAAACAAAAAAAAATTGAAATAATAAATTTTATAATAAATTAAAATACATTTACGAAATTGTACAAAAGTATGTCCACATAACATAAAACGTATCCACAACTTTCTGTACACAACGTTGTGTATCCACAACTTTCTGTACACAACGTTGTGTATCCACAACTTTATGTACACAACGTTGTGTATCCACAACTTTATGTACACAACGTTGTGTATCCACAACTTTCTGTACACAACGTTGTGTATCCACAAATTTATGTACACAACTTTTGTGTACACGAAGGGTAAAACTGTATTTAAAAAAATAAAAAGTGTAAAAAGTGTCTCATATCACAAAAGTGCCTTATTTTGATATGCAAGTGTTAAAAAGTGTTCCATTATGTAAATCACTCTATTTATTATATATGTATGAGTGTATATATGTTTATAGTATGTCTGTATGTAAAGAAACAAATGAGAATTGTAATAAAGAAAGCTTTTATTATCGTAAGTTAGTCACATTACAAAGAAGAGAAGAACCTTTAAATAGGGGATAAGGTCGGTCAAATTAAGACGGTGACAAGTAGATATTTACGAGGATCATTATCTCTTCTAATATAGATAATTATAATTGATATTATCTAATACTATCCTTTAATTATCTTTTATTATAAATTTATTTGTATACTGTCTCGTAAAAACCTTTTTTAATAAAATCTTGTATATCTGTTTTCAGACTCTTTCGTGTTGCCTTGTTAAAAATCGTATTTAATAAAATTTTGTATATATCGGCTTTCAGGCTCTTTTTTTGCGTGTTCTTGTTGTTGTTGCCTCGTCAAAAACCTTTTCGTGGAAAAACTCAGTGAGATAAAAACAACGATAAGGGAAAAAAGAGTGCAACCACGCATTTTCATCATTTCTCCCCCTGAAATCATCATCTTCTGGAATAGACGTTTTTTTTTGTAAAGAGATCTTCAGGAGAATATGTTTTCTTCTTCCACAAATGTCTATCTTTTGGCGTGTTCTTGTTGTCTCATTAAAAACCTTACCATGGAAAACTCATTGGGACAAAAACCATGATGAGGGGAAAAAAGTGCAACCACGCACATAATCATGACTTCACATGGACGTCTTATCTTCACAAATAAGCATCTTCTCAAATAGGTCTTTGAATGAATATGTTTTCTTCTGTTGCTCCCTCTTGGAGCTTCATCTTTCGAAATAAGCACTTTTTCAAATAGGTCTTTGGATAAATGTGCTTTCTTGTATTGTTTCCCTTTGAAACTAACTTGTTTCACCCCAAAATATACGGATAAGGGATGAATTATATCATGCAAATATATTACCGTGTATATTTGCAAGATACACAAGTCCGACTATAGCGCTTATATATGGTACTTGAGGACCTTTTTGGTGTAATTTGATTGATGCACAAATGTGCCATCTTTGAGATGTTCTGCATAGAGTCTAAGACAAGATTTTGTCTTACCAAGATCTTTCATTTCGAACTCTTCTTTATTATTTCTTGCATCATCAATTTCTCTTTGACTTCCAGTCATGTTCTTTTATTTAGCAGAAAATCGCTTAGGCGATTATACCACATGCGTTCAGATTGTTTTAATCCGTAAAGTGATCTTTGTAACATGACACAACATAACTCATTTGATATATCATTTATCTTTGATCCTTTAGGAATCTTTAATCCTTCTGGGATTTTCATTCCTTTAGATTCTTTTAGAATCTTAGATCCTTCTAGGATTCTCTTTCCTTCATATTCCTATAGAGTCTTAGATCCTTCTAGGATTCTCTTTCCTATAGATTCTTCTAGAATCTTAAATCTTTCTGGAACTTTTTTATATATAAATATATCACTTTCTAGTGATCTATATCGATATGCAGTTACAACATTCATAAGACACATCTTCAAATTCTTGGATGCCATTAAACTCATTACGTACCTGAATGTGATTGCATCCATAACCGTGGAATAAGTTTCTTCATAATTAATTTCCGGTCTTTGAGAAAAATATTGTGGTACAAAACGAGCTTTATATCTCGTTACTTCGTTTTTCTCATTTCTTTTTCGCACAAAGACCCATTTACATCCAACTGGCATTACATCTTCTGGTGTAATGACAATGAGTCCGAAAACATCTCTTTTATTGAGAGATATTAACTTTGTTTTCATGGTCATTTGTCATTTCTCTCAATCATGCCTTTTCTGACATTCATATACAGACTTTAGATCTAAGTCATCATTTTCATCATCTATTTCTTTTGACACAGAAAATGAGAATATCACATCATCATCATCAATTTCATTTCTAAGCCAAATTTTTCCATTATGGGCATAATTAATAGAAATATCATAATTTTCTGTGTTACATTCGCCTTCAGGACATTTTTCTTTTTCTTGCTCTTCTGGAACATTTTCATGTATGTCTTCGGGGCATTTTTCATTGTTTGGTTCTTCTGGAACATTTTCATTCATTTCTCCCTCTTTCTTTTTCTTTCGAGGATTTTTATCCTTAGATCCAATGAGTCTCCTCCTTTTTAATTGAACCTTAGGTTCATTTATTTTACTCTCATCATTATTCTCTTTACGAATACCAATTTTTGATGGGACATTTGTTGTGGGTATATATGATTTTGTTACTTACCGCGTATATGTAAACACATCTGGAATTTGATTTGCCATATTTTGTAGATGAACTATTTTCTGAACTTCAAGTTCACGTTATTTAGTAGGGGGTCCAAATGTAATATAGTAGATGTATACCATGTAATATCTTTCGGAATTTTCTGAATTCCTCCCCCTAAAGCTAGAAATTTCATCCTCATTAAAATGGCAATCGACAAACCGTGTCGTAAACATATCACCAGTTTTCGGTTCCAAATACCGAATTATACTTGGTGATGTATATCCCACATATATATATATTCAACTTTTTCTAGAAGTTCTTAACATAATATCTTTTTCATTAGATGTTTAACTTAATGCCTGAAGACATCTGGTCTTTCCAAGGTCTTGTTTATAACTCTTCAGTGTTTGATCGATCTTAGTTCTCGAGAACATTACTATTAATTCTTCAGGAATTTAAACTTTGCACGCATTTTCTTTATGAGATGCAATTCAAGTCTCTCAAATATATTTCTCAATACTGAGTATTTTTGCAAAACCATACATCATATGCGTTTTGTTTTATATACCTTAATACTCTTTTCATATTTGAACTTCTGGTCCTAATTTCTCGTTATTCAAACGAGTTTAATATAGACTTGATTGTCTCTTACATTTATTGGTCAATTATATCTCTCAACGCTAATCCACAAAGCGGAGAATTCTGATCCTCATTTATAACATCGCGCGTTATGTTACTATTATAGTCGACATTCATTTCAACTTTGGTTCCATGTTTACTTTATTGTCATGACCCATCGAGATCTCTTAATCATTATCAATGATTTTGTTCAAGTACTTGATTTCATCTTTGATCCTCCAGGGATCTAGTCCTCCTAGGATTTTTGATCATGACTCATTACTCCTCTTTTTCTTTTGAAGAGATTAATAAATATTTGCTCATTTATCATTTCTCAAATTTCAGAACCAAAGTAGTCTTACATAGACTTTATGTGTCATCCTTCATAAACACATATATTTTGTATTGGAGCATTTTCATATGGAGTGAGATTTCTTTTCATCACTTTGAATTATCTTATGAACTTCAAGTTCATTTTCTTTTGTATGAGGATCTTATAATGATAATTCATTTCATGAAATCTCATCCATCATTTAATTTGCAATAAATTTGAATAGTGATCCTTTGAACTTCTGGTTCATAATCCTTTTGTTCAAGGATTTCAACTATTCCATAATTCTCTCCCTTAGAGAAATCTTATCATCAAAATTATGATTGCAAATCTTACAATAAGCACATCTCCAAAGATGGCTTTTTAGAGCGGCTCTTCATTTCCAGCTCATATACTTCATCCTCTTGGATGTTATTTTTATGTGGTGTGAAGGAGCATTCATAATATATATCACACACCCACAAAATTCCAAACGAGATTTGATCTAAAATCATAAATCTTTTATATGGGAGAATTATTTCTTATACTCGTTGGTTTTATAATCATTTTCAATCACGAATCAATTCAAGGGAGAGATAATTTTCATAATCCATTTGATTATAATCATCTCTAACAATGAATCAATTATGAGAAAGTTGATTATATTTCACCATAACTTGTTTTATGACCTCTTGGATTTGTATTATACAAAACTCATTTTGAGTGTGAACATAATCTTCTAGATGTTCCACTTATTTTTATTGTGAGATTCTTTAATTCTCCCTCTCGAGATGATAATTCTTCTAGATTATTCATCTCGAAATGAATCCCATTTTAAGATCAACAACATATCCTTCTTGGATCATGTGTTTCATCTTAGATCATTTTAACTTTTAATATAAGATTCATATTACTCTCTTTCTCAAGATAACGGCTATACATGCTCGTTTATCTTGGACCGATTCTCACTTTTAGATCGATCATACTAAGAGTATAATATGGGAGTCTGTTAAAGAAATCAACAATTATATTCAATGAGCTCTTTTAACCCCAAAATGGTGATTTTCATTTGTTTTCACATGATGACTTTGATTGTTCTTTTCTTTAAAACATGCATAAGTTGAAAAACTTCTTGTTTTTCCAACAAATTTTTAATGATCTTCAATCATTAATACTCCCGGATGGCTTAACCGTATATATTAAACTTTAATCAATCAGTAAACTTCAGGTTTATTTTCATATACATCTCTTGTCATTTTAATATATGCATGTTACCATCATGTTTCTTTTAGAGCGTTTAGTTTTTCTTTCGCTCGTTTAAAATACTTTTAACTCTTCGGGAGTTAAACTCGCCATGAGTGTTTATTTTTTCATGAACATTTAAGCTCTTCATGAGCGTTCAAACTCTTCATGAGCGTTCAAACTCTTCATGAGCGTTTAAGCTTCTCATGAGCATTCAAACTTTTTGTTAACATTTTCAGCCCCCCATAAGACTTTTAGCTCTAAGCATTTTTACTTTAATAAAATATTTTACTCTTTTAAAACATTTAATTATTTTGCAATATGCAAAATTTTCATATATTTCAAAAATATTTTAATAAAATATTTTACTCCCTTAAAATATTTATAATTTACCATATACACATAGAATTTCATATGATCAAAGAGAAAATCATTTAATATGATCAAATAGATCTAGTCTACAATTTGATAAAAAAAACTTAACTTTCATATGATCAAAGAGACATAGTATTTTATTTGATTAAGAAGGTATATACTCTTATATTTGATTAAATAAGTGTATCTTATTAGAAATCAAAATCTTTCAATATAATATATACCTTTTATTGCCTTAATTTTGACATAAATTCTTTTTCATATATTAGTTTTAAACTTTGGCAGAGTTTATCTTAGATTTTGAAGCTTCATAATTTCTTTTAGAATTTTATTATCTTTTTAGCAAAAATCTTTTAAGTATAAAATTTGACAGAGTTTCTCTTAGATTTTTAATTTATTTACTTTGAAATTTTCCCAGAGTTTCTTTTTAAATAAAATCGAGATTTAAAACATTTTTAAGATGCAAAATTCTGGCATAGTTTTTAAACATAATTTTTGCATTATATTTATATATTTAATAAATAATAATATATAATAATTTTAGGAGGCAAAGCCTTCCATGTTTAGGCGGCATAGCACGCCATATAGAATAAATAATGAAAGCATAATAAATTTAGGAGGAAGAGCCTATCATGTTCAGGCGGCATAGCACGCCATAAATAATAAATAACGAAATATAATAAATTTAGGAGGCAGAGCCTTCTATGTTTAGGCGGCATAACACGCCATAAATTGAGCAAAATATAATCAATATAAAATAATTAATTTACTATTACCTTTATTCCATATCTTCGGAATATGACTGATCAAATTAACGGATAAAGCTTCGGGGCAGAGCTTCGTGCTGATAACGTGTTATAAAACTAATATTTATTATATATGTATGAGTGTATATATGTTTATCGTATGTGTGTATGTAAAGAAACAAATGAGAATTGTAATAAAGAAAGATTTTATTATCGTAACTTAGTCACATTCTCCGGATCCTTTCCCTTCAACCACAAACCACAGCTCTCAAACTCCTCGCATCTCAAGAGCTTCAAAGATTTAATGAGATGGATTCTCTCATGCCTTCACCCAGCCGAAGGTTAGACGCGACTCCGGAGTCCCCATCCACTGATATATTATCCTCTCTACTAATCACAGAAGCTCTTATACTTCAATCGGCATCTCCCGTTAATGTTGTTGCTTCTCCTCCATCAACTCCTAATCTTAGGGTTTTGGCAGAAGGTTCCTCTTTGTCATCAGATTCTCTGAAAATTACTCAAACTGTAACTCCTATCACCTCTGTCTCGCCAAACCTCATTGAAGGAGACAATCGAACGAGTCCCACACGGCCATCAACTAAACCTCCATCTCCAACTTTGTCTGCAACTCTCATAGATCCTCATCCAAGTATCTTATCTGACCCGAAAGCTGCTTCTCTAGGCGCTTGGGCCTGTCCCATTAGAATACCAGATGAGTTTTGTACTCAATCGGTATCTCAAATAGATTTAGCACATGTTCTTGTTGAAAACGAAATTGTGAATGTTACAACTAGCCAATGGCCAGCTTTGTCGACGGTAGCAGCGATTCCAAAAAATCAGTCTCAAGCTGCTGCCACTGATGTTCTGGCTCCAAAAAATACTCATGCTTCTTCGACTGTTGTAGAATATCCTTGGGCAGCGAAAATGCGATGTCGATGCAATCTTCACCGTGTCACTACACCGGTGTATATGGCTGATGGAACACCTAAGGTAACCATACCTAGCTCTGTGTTACTAGAAGGTTTAGCGAATCAAAAGGAGTATGTGGTAGGTCGGTTCAACAACGTTCGCTCCTCCTGGTGGGTTAATCCATGGAGTAGTAACTAGAATTTGGGGTAGTAAATGTAAGATTTTCACAAAAAAATTGGGTGAATCTTCCTACTTGTTTCACATTCCTGATGAGTCTACTAGAAACTGGGTAATTTAACGTGGTTTATGGTATGTGGATGATTGTATCATGTTTGTCTCGCCATGGAATCCGGCTGAGACCATCTCATTGTCGGAGATAACCACCATGCCTGTTTGGCTAACACTGAAAAATATTCCATATCAACTCTACTCTTTCAAAGGGATAGATTGGATTGCCTCGGGAATAGGTGAACCCATGTTAACGAGCAAGCCATGGTTAGACCCAACTTTAATGGGTGAAGCAAAAATTCTTGTAGAAGTAAAACTAGATAGACCTTTTCCTCAAAGGGTTGCACTAGAGGATAAGAGTGGGGTTATTACAATGGTTGACATATTGTATTCATGGTTGCCAAGTAAATGCGCTAAGTGTGGGCTTTTAGGACATAAATCTTAAAGGTGTCTAGGAGTCCTTGACAAACCATCATTTGTAAACCATTCAGTAACTAAGCAAGATACTAAAGGTTGTGATTCTGGTTCTGGTGGTTACGGTGATGCAACATTATCTGTTGACGCTACTGCAACTTCAAAAGTACCGGCAACTACAACCCTCGAAGAACTTGCTAATGCGAGTACAACTCAAGTTTCTACGACAATGACTGTGGATAATCCTCATACTATTACATTAGCCTCATTGCTTTCTGAGGTAACTAATCTACCCTTAGGTTCTGCACCTAATGTTAATGCTTTTAAAGCCAAAGAAGTTAACTCACAAACATCTATCTCATCTCTTGAGACCGTTATTCCTTCTCTGCCAATCTTAGTTAGTTCACCAACCTCTGCTACTTACCTTCTCACTCCGACTCGCCAATCGATTATTGAAAAGAAAGGTCAAGAAGCTCATCTTCCTTTGGTAAAAGAAGTTTCAAATATCTGCTTAGAATATCCTTTGCCTTGTGAAGAGAATGAATTGGTACATGGTAATAACAGATTTGATAGTCTCAAAGATTTGTTAGATACTGAAACATTGGGGCCTGAATCTTTTGAGGATGCTGCGATGGAGATTGCAACCTCTTCAAGCCATTTAGTGCATGCTTCTGGGAGCTTGTTAGCAGATGAAGAGGTACCAAGCCATTTATCTACCTTTTCATTCACATGTTCACCTTTAGTATCCAACGATACTCAACTTGAAGATACTTTTGGAGGTTTCAAACGAGGTATTTTCAACTCAGATGAAGATTCAACCCTAAGATCGCGGAGAGGTCGACTTATCAAACCCTCTCAAAAAGCAAAGGACTCGGAATGGACAGTGGTAGTAGGGAAAGGGAGGCGAGGTCGTGAAAGTGGTTCTGGCCCTTCACACTAGTTTGTGAATCTCTTTCACACTAGTTGTTCATCTCTCTCAACATCATTGTACTTTCCGCTTAATCATCTCTTTGGCTACTTCCCTCTGGAGCAAAGATAAATTACAAGTTTGTAATATCTTTTGGTCTGTTGTTTTCTCTTTACTTTCTATGACTACAAAAGTGGTTCACTTTTGTATAAAACACTTGCAATTTCAATAGAAAATCCTTTAACAAAAAAAACTTAGTCACATTACAAAGAAGAGAAGAACCCTTATATAGGGGATAAAGTCGGTCAAAATAAGACGGTGACAAGTAGATATTTACGAGGATCATTATCTCTTCTAATATAGATAATTATAATTGATATTATCTAATAGAATTTTTTTTTAAAGTATAATTTTTAAGTTTAGAGCCAAAATAACCATATTTTATTGTTTATAGCTAAAATTACTATAATAAGGCCAAAAATACCATCTTTATGTTTTTTTTTTGGTCGAAAAATACCATCTTTATGTTTATATGTATAAAATACTACCAAAAGCTTACAACTCAAAATCTTTTACCTTAAACCATCATAAGTAAAGAGAAATTCACAAAACTACACCCTTTCTTCCATTTCTTTACAAAACTCAATCTAATTCAATTTTTTCACATATTTACACCCTTTCAAAATTTTAAAAGTTTGATTTACCTTTTAAAAAATTATCAAATTTAAATTTTTTTCATTTGGGTTCGATAATTAGTGTTTAGGGTATATTATTAAGGGGGTAGGATTGTGTGGGTAGGGTTTATTTGGATTTTATTTTTAGTGTTTAGGTGTAGTTTTATGAAGTTATTTTGAAATGGTGTAGTTTTGTGAAATGCAATTCAAATGTTGTAGTTTTGTAATTCTCTCATAAATAAATGGGACAATTACAAAACTACACCTTTTAAATTGCATTTTACAAAACTACACCATTTTAAAGCCACTTTTCAAAACTATACCTAAACACTCAAAATTAAATCCAAATAAACTCTACCCACACAATCCTACCCCTTTAATACTATATCATAAACGTTAATTAGCGAACCCAAATAAAAATATTTTAATTTTGATAACTTTTTAAAAGATAAATCAACCATTTAAAATTTTGAAAGTGTATAAATATGTAAAAATATTGAATTAGGTGTAGTTTTGCGAATGAAAGGACGAAAAGGTGTAGTTTTGTGAAACCCTCTAAATAAATCATACCATGTTGAAAACTAAATATTAAACAATTAGTATTAACATAAATTAAAAATTAGGTTTTAAAATGTTATACATTACTTATGGCGTTTTAAATTATTTTTGGCCAAATTATTTCATATGTGTTTTGTGGTATTTTTGAAAAATAGAAAGGATATTATCACTACATGGACATGGAGGATTCGATAATTAGGTGATGTAAAAGCGACATTGTAGCCGTTACTATTCACCACGTATCAGACCCTTTTAACCTTATAATCGCGTGAGTTTTGATTTTTTTTAAATCAAAACATTAGTGACACAACTGACACTACGATTTCGGCGAAAGATATTATTATTTTTTAAAAATATATTTGTCTCTCTCATCCCATAGATCAACACAAAACGTCAGTTTCTTCTTTATTTTTTCCTTTGTTTCCTCTATTTTGTTTTTTCTTCTTCTTGGAATCGTTCTTCTGCTATAAATTTTTGCCAAATCGTCGTGTCGTCAAAAATTTTCGTCCGGTATTAACGAAAAATCTTTATTCAAAAGTCTATTCTCGTCTTCATTCCGAAGAAACGAAGAATTTTGAGGTAAGTGTCCCGCGAAAATTTGGATAGGTTAGTAACGAGTTTCAAAATTTATGGGGTTATCTCTTTAAACTTTTGTATTTACTCTAGATTGTAGATGTTGTAATTAATTTCTAACATGCCTTGACGATTTTCAAACCTAATCGATTTTGGGTTTTTTTATGACTAGTTTCGAGATTTTTGTAGGTAAGAACTTATGGATTAACTTATTGTAGTAAGTAATTTATAACATTGATTGTCCACTAGTTTCGCTTTGTATCTACTAGCTCGATTGTTGAAAGTTAAGAAGAAACATGAAATATGGGTTTTATTTAAAGGAACCCCGGTGAGGTTTTCGCTTAGAGAGTTCAAAATAGTCACTGGCCTTCCTTGTGGAAAATATCCGGTTGTGACTAAGAAGAAGAAGAAGGACACTACTGGTAAAGAAGTTTCATATTATGCTACTTTTTTTGGATTAGAAGAAGGTGTAAGCGTTGATCGTGTTATTGATATACTCACAAAGAAGTCAATCACGGATCCCCAATTAAAACTAAGGTATGCATGCCTTGCCCTTGTAGATGAGTTCCTCCTACCAACATCGCATTATCCCACAATCAACAAAGACCATGCAGAAATGTCTAAGGACATTGATGCATTTGTCTCTTATCCGTGGGGAATGATGTCATTTGAAATGATAATGACATCCATAAAAGAAAGAAATGTCAAACAGTTAGTCACAATTGCTGTTACAATTCATGGGTTCCTCTATGCATTACAACTAGTCTTTATTGAAGTTGTTCCATCCATTCAAGGAGGTGTAGCGTCGGTTAACCATTTTCCTACCGATTCAGATGGTAAAAATGAGCAACTTGCAACTGCTAAACAAACAGTTGCCTTTAAGTTTGTTTTTTGTACTCTTATGATCATGTTATTATCTCATGTATATCTTACATGTTATTTTTTATGTTATCAGGTGGAGGTGACATCCATTATACGCGATGACGTTGAGTTTGATCCACTAGATGAAGACATATCTTGGTCTGATAAAAAAGAAGATGATTGTGTCAAAAACATGGTTGATTTGATAGGGCAAGGTTTAAAATTTGAAAATTCCGTGTTTAAAGGTGGTGTTATTCCTTCTGAAATTGGTATGGGAATTGTTTAGTCTAATAGGGGAACCAAAGCCCGGGTGTTGAGATCAAGGAAAGCTAAGGAGGTTGCTAATAAACCATATTTGTCTTCTCGTAAAAGCGCTACAAAAGGTGTTAACATTCGTTCACAACCAATTCAGAGGAGCCCGAGGCAGGCTGCTAGACCTAGTGTGTCTCCTCAGTGTTTTGATATTAATGTGTTAATTTCCATGATAGATGAAAAACTTTGGAATCACGTATATTTAGTCGGATTACCAAATGGATATACAAACATATGGTATTTGCCAATGATCATCCAAATTATTCCAATGGTTCATACCAGGGTGAGAATCCAGTTGCACCCAATCAAACATTTGTTAACAAAGGTAAATGACATGTCGTTGAAGAAGATTCAGTTGAAGACATTGTTGCCTTCTATAACTCAACTTATGGAAATGTTACATGCTACTATTTTATATATCATGTACGTTATTATTATATGTTTATTGTGATCCAACATTTTAATATTCAGGCGGTAGCTGAGGATGTTGGATCTTCGATGCCAGCCCCAAATGAAGATCATGTTGCAACTGGTATTGACAAACATGTAATTTATATATATCTTAGTGTATCTTTTTATTCACACCCTTGACGTACATTAAACATTATCTACTATTTTTTATGTATATATGGAAGTGTTGAAGCTTTTGTTAATGTGTTACAAAAAAACGATGATTCAGTCAATCATCGATATGAAGTTGAGGTTAGTAATTTGGTCATGAGTGCATGTTAAGATTATATATAAGAAATGTCTTAGTTGTTAAACATTTCTTATTTGCTATTGTTTATTATATTGTAGGTTGGGGGTGACCACGTCTCTGTTAATGAATTTTTAACTAATTAAGAAGGATTCAAATGTACTCGATGTTTCTAAGGTCTATTTTTAGTTGTACTTGTTTATCTTTTTAATATATTAGCATGTAAGTCAAGTGTCGACTATAATATTGTATTCATAACGTTGATTGCTTATATATGTTATATAGAAGGATAATTTTCCCTTGTCAACCCATTACTCGAATAAAACTTGATGGAGACCTTCATCACCCAACTACTGAGGTTTCTAGCATGAATCAATTAAATCATTTGGTCTTCATTATATTTTAAAAGGTTGGTGTATATAAATATACGATTATGTCTTTGTTAGGAAATTGGAGATAATTCCTTCGACCATACTGAACCGGAAACACAAAATGTTGGTTTTGGTGGGGATTCGTTCGTATGTTCTATAAATTAGTTAATCTTGTTTTTTCCGTTGTATATAACTAAGTTTGTATATACATGATACAATTTTGCATACCAGTTGTTTTTGTTAATCATTATTTTTGCTAGACACAAATAAGAATACCGAATCCCATAATATTGAGCCCACAATAACTGAGCCCACGGTGAAAAATATTGAGCCCACAATAACTCCCGAACCACCTGTATCACCATAGCTTTAATTAAACGGTTTGTGTCATGTTATCCTATTGTTGTTGTCTTTACCATTATTGTTTTGTATGAATTAACAGTGTGATGGTACCGACACCCTTATGAAAGACGCACCTGCTCCAATAGACTCCTCAAAGCGAAAGGTATACGTCCATAACTTTTATACTGTTATTTTTACTAGTATCCCCTACATGTAAAACGACTATGCGGTACTATCAAATTGTTTTATTCAGAACGATGTCGATGAAACTTTGGATGAAGCTTCCGCCATAAGAGTTGAACTTTTGTCAATGGTAACAATATCATTTTTGGAACCCTTACATTTTTATGTATTTTGTTGTATAACTATCCATTAATATTTTAGGTCGTTGTTGGCAAGGTTGTTGATATTCACATTGAGAGGAGGAGAAAACGTGCTCGGACGATGTCTTCCAAGCTTGATGGTCGTTTTCAATGTGATCAACAAATCAAAAAACTTCTAGGTCACCTTGCTCCCATTTTCCTACCAACTCCATCAGAGATTCAATCAGATATTGAGGTTGAAAATAGGTTTCAAGAATCCATGGAGAAACTTAAAACAAGAAGGTTATCTTATTTTCATTTAATATTGTGTTGTTGCCAAGATAATTATTTTTTCTCTATTTAACAGCTTATTGATTTTATTATCAGCAACATATCTGTTGGCGGTGGCTCTGTTTTGACCAACAAAGATATTATATCTCTGCTCGAGAGGAAGAAACATTTATGCAGTAAGGTAAGGTAGAGCACATATCAGATTTTCTATTTGCTAATATATGTTGTAGCAGATACTAACTTGTTTAGTCGTTTCCTTCTTCGGTCTGATGATTTGGATGGCAAGAAGTTTAAGGTTGAGGTGTTTGATTCCCAGTTTATATCACAACTAGCGCGTGTGCATCCAAAATTTGCTAAGTCAGCGGATCCAGAATCATTCGTGTTTTCACATGTTTTACTAGATGCAGTAGCTGGGAGGGGTAGTGGTTTCCATTGTGTGGTCTTATTTACAGAGGTGGACTTTATCTACGTCCACCTCTGTAAATAACTTTGATCGGAAGAATTGGGTTGCTTTATGCATTAATCTCCGCGCTGCCATTATCTTGGTACTTGATACCAATGTTCAGCACCACAACAATTCCCAGATTGCTTCTGAGCTTCAACCGATTGCGTCCATGCTACCTTACCTGTTTAAAGCGTCACTTCCAGAGTTCGTTATCAAATCTCATATGTCTTGTAAGCCTTTTCCATATTGAAAGGAAATTGGGGTTAGGTGACCAATTCAGTCGATTCTCGCTTGATGTATTTTTTCTTGATTCATGCACATGCCACTGGTGGTTTTGAAGAGTGTCGTCTGTTCACTTTGATTGACATTGGTCACCAGTCGAAGAAACTGGTTTGTGGATTGTTTCAATATGAAGTTCCTTAACCAAAGAAGCTTGATTGTGAAGCATATTTCTGTTGACTTATTCTACCAGTTATGTTTGAATCAACTTTTTTAGTTACACTAATACTCTTTTATATTTAGCAGCTAACACTTATCGTAACTACTTGTATTATCATCCCTTACAATTACTCGCTTTTAAAATATTATTGCTATTTTTGACCAAAAAAAATATTATTGCTTTTTAATTTATTTCATTATTGTTATTTCATTAATTCTTATCCTAATCTCAATGATAATGTGGATTGTATAGTCTTCCTTACCAAGTTTCTTAAATGTTATCAGTTGGGTTACAATGCTAAAGGACGATAACATGTCTGTTATCTGCTAGAATTGTGTTTAAACCAACAAAACTTCACATATAGCCATAATGTTATATCATAATTTTTTTATCTTACATTACCGGTATCTTACACCTGCATTTAGCATCAAGCATAGCTTATATGCATATCTAACATCTACATCACATTAAAACTAATATCTTTCATTTAGTATCTTACATATAGAGTTATTTTACATCATCACTTTATTAAGACATAATATTAGTTCTTTATGCTTCGCACAAAAGTCGAACCATCATTAGCCTTTTACCGTTAGTTTTGTAATCACTCCAAAAACCTCTTTCTCCCACTGCTTTTTCCATTGTGTGTCCTCACTGCTCCTGTCATACGAAATTAACAACTACAATAAGTTTAAACATTCAAATTTGTTCGTTATAATGTCATCTTCATCAGCTAATAATGTGCTAAGATTTATATTAGCAGTTGTACAATTTAAATTTAAAATGTTTATTCATACTTTCACAGGTCCTCAACATGTGGTCCTATTGTGACCTAAGCTTCGACACCTTGTGCATCGCTTCATGTTCGTCCTCTACAATATCATTCACTCATATTAAAAAATCACCGAGAGATAAATGATATAATTATTATTAGCCGATATTTTGAAGTTTACCTTAAATATTATTGCTATTTTTGACCAAAAAAAAATATTATTGCTTTTTAATTTATTTCATTATTGTTATTTCATTAATTCTTATCCTAATCCCAATGATAATGTGAATTGTATAGTCTTCCTTACCAAGTTTCTTAAATGTTATCAGTTGGGTTACAATGCTAAAGGACGATAACATGTCTGTTATCTGCTAGAATTGTGTTTAAACCAACAAAACTTCACATATAGCCATAATGTTATATCATAATTTTTTTATCTTACATTACCGGTATCTTACATCACCTGCATTTAACATCAAGCATAGCTTATATGCATATCTAACATCTACATCACATTAAGACTAATGTCTTTCATTTAGTATCTTACATATAGAGTTATTTTACATCATCACTTTATTAAGGCATAATATTAGTTCTTTATGCTTCGCACAAAAGTCGAACCATCATTAGCCTTTTACCGTTAGTTTTGTAATCACTCCAAAAACCTCTTTCTCCCACTGCTTTTCCATTGTGTGTCCTCACTGCTCCTGTCATACGAAATTAACAACTACAATAAGTTTAAACATTCAAATTTGTTCGTTATAATGTCATCTTCATCAGCTAATAGTGTGCTAAGATTTATATTAGCAGTTGTACAATTTAAATTTAAAATGTTTATTCATACTTTCACAGGTCCTCAACATGTGGCCCTATTGTGACCTAAGCTTCGACACCTTGTGCATCGCTTCATGTTCGTCCTCTACAATATCATTCACTCATATTAAAAAATCACCGAGAGATAAATGGTATAATTATTATTAGCCGATATTTTGAAGTTTACCTTAAATTCTTTCATTTAGTATCTTACATATAGAGTTATTTTACATCATCACTTTATTAAGGCATAATATTAGTTCTTTATGCTTCGCACAAAAGTCGAACCATCATTAGCCTTTTACCGTTAGTTTTGTAATCACTCCAAAAACCTCTTTCTCCCACTGCTTTTCCATTGTGTGTCCTCACTGCTCCTGTCATACGAAATTAACAACTACAATAAGTTTAAACATTCAAATTTGTTCGTTATAATGTCATCTTCATCAGCTAATAGTGTGCTAAGATTTATATTAGCAGTTGTACAATTTAAATTTAAAATGTTTATTCATACTTTCACAGGTCCTCAACATGTGGCCCTATTGTGACCTAAGCTTCGACACCTTGTGCATCGCTTCATGTTCGTCCTCTACAATATCATTCACTCATATTAAAAAATCACCGAGAGATAAATGGTATAATTATTATTAGCCGATATTTTGAAGTTTACCTTAAATTCCCCCCCCCCCCCCCCGACGGTATTCGTCTTTTCTTTGGTCTCCTTGGTGGCCTTCTCACGTATGGCGGAGCCAGTTTTCCCCCGTCCCATATTGTTTAATGATGGTGCAAGCTTATTCATGTCTGGTGTTTGCATGATTAATCCTTGGTAAGCGAGATTCAAGTATGGCTGCATGGAATTGTGATCAGCTGGAATTCCCGGCAGGTGCATGTACACAGTACACTCCCATAGATGAACGACGAAAGTTGCATCCGTATTATCATCGACTTCATAAATGCCATCTCCTATTTTTGCAACATGGTATTCAGCCCCTTTCTCGTAATTATCTATTACCATTTCTTGGACATTAGAGGCAATATATTTTCATCACCCTTTGTTGCCTCTCTCCTCAATGCAAACCATGTAACAAGTGTGGTACAAATCGTCTCTAAGAGTGAAATTATCGGATGATCTCTAGCCATTATCAAGACGTTGTTTATTGATTCCGCGATGTTGCTTGTCATAACATTGTACATGTTGCCAACAAAGTGCGATCTAGTCCAATGCTCGAACCCGATTCCTTCCAGGTATTCTGCACAACTTGCATTTTCTATCTTATTTGTGCGAATACTCGGTTAAAGTCACTTAGCCGATAAGCTCTGCCTGCGACCGATACCAATTCATTTAAATCGGAGTCTTTGAACACAACCACAATATTGCGTTGTAGTTGCATTATGCAAGCTGTGAGAGATGCCATTGGATATACCTGTATTGCATTGAAATTGTTAATAAACTTCAAATTACAAGCAAAACGCTTTTGATATTGATTTAGTTAGCAAATAAGTTATGCAATTATTAGCAGATAAGTTATGCAATTAAAAATATCTTTCTGATTCCTTCGTATATTGACAAATACATGTATGAAACAAATATCAGGTCATACGAGTCTGATACAACCTCTGAGAGTTTGGTTAAGAACCACGTCCATGCTTCATCGTTCTCGCTATCTACGATACCAAAACCAATGGGAAAAATTTAGAAATTTGCGTCTTGGGTGCTTGCAGGTACAAGGCAACCACCATATCGTCCACGTAAATGTGTACCATATATCACAACCACCTTCCTCATTGCCTCATAATCTCTTATGGATGCATCCAATGCCATGAAGAGATACTTGAATCGTTTGACTCCATCTCCGTCCACATCCGTATTGATGTATGTAAGTGAATTTGGATTAGTCTCTTTAAGTTTTTTGAAATACTGTTGTATTAGCGCAAAGCTACCTCGTGTCGAACTCATTGCGTTGTCCATAGCAATTTCCCTAGCCCTCCAAGCTTTCCAATATGATATATTCAAACTAAATTCTTGGCGCAACATCATCCTAAGCTCATTAGGTCGCGTCCCTCTTCCAGGTCCAATGTACTTTGCCCGCATAATTTTGCCTGTCACCCCGGTTGATGCTTGCTTATGGAAATCACCTCGAACGTCGACGCTACATGTGTGGTGTAAGGTCATGCTTCTTATCTCGTAACATTCGCTATTATCCATCTTTGTTGAGTATACTCTCCATGGACAAGTGTTGCTCACACATACTGCTAGAATCATAGTTGGCTTAGACTTTGCGTATATGAAATGGAACTTCCCGCGTATAGCGTGAATCGCTAACTTGGTAGCACAATCGTCTTTGTTCTTAAAAACACATCCTAAGAATAAATCGTCTCCTTCATAGTCAGCATCGTATATGGCTATGTGTAGAGTTTCTACATATGCGTAGGTAAGCATAAAAATCAAGTAAACGCAATACTAGGTAAACATTTTATTATCCACTACAAACATGTACCAAAATGATAACAATAATATTAACGGTAAACAAGCATTACTGTCTTCAGTTGGTTCATCCACAAATGGTGGGGCATCTCTATCATATAACACAATTGGAACAGTCGACAATACACATGTCTTGTTTCTACCTACAGATGTATGGGAAGAATCTCCAACAATATGTTGTGAATGTCTTTCTTCTAAAGTCATGGACTCGCCAAAGTATTTTTTTACTATTAGGGGAATATCAAGAGACCCATCCGGATCTGATCAGGATGACGAGAAAATATACTTAGACAACCCATGGGCTGATAGTTAAAAAAATATGTTAGTATTGACCGTTCACACGTTTATTATCAGATAACGTTAAAATTACAAGCTAATTAAAAGATTACCTTCAAAACGTGCCCTCACAGAATCTTCTTCTGTGTGATAATCACTTTCTAACGGCCTAGATTCGTTCGTGCTTTGCACACCGTATGACGAATTTGCCAAGCTACTCAGGTAATACACCGATGTATATTTTTTCATATTACTTTTTAAGTTGACAGTGTTCAGTGCGTTTACTCCTAGCGTAAGTTGCAATGTCTTGTCCGGGTCTTCATTGTCTTCACTCGTCTCATTGAAAGTCAAGGTCCTTTCTATTGGTTCGATAACGTCTACGTCCATACCACGCGATGGTTGGATAACGTCTTCATTGTGGTTATTGGCAGTTGCAGCCCAGTTTGAAGATTCAATCGTTGGTGTACTTTGAATACTATGTTGTCCAATGTACCTTTTTGAGGCGTTTCATATGTGTGACATTTGCCCTTTGCATACGCTTCATTTGTACACATCAACATTTCCTCCAATGCCTACAACATTTATGTTAGATTTTCATGATCATCGTGTGGCCTCATAGCAACATCATGGGTGGCTAGTGATGTAGTCACTATTACATCGTTACCGATAACATTATTGTTAGTGTTCGTTGTTTTTTTAACGTTAATAATAATGATATCGGTGTTTGACTCACCATCATCGTTTTCCTTGAAACTATTGTACAACCATGCTTCCACAACAGAGCGTTTTTTCTGTTTGCTGGTTGGACTTCCACCGTGTATTCGTTGCTTTCCCTTTTCTTTGTAGGATAATTTCCGCCCCTTTTCTAGCCCAAGATCTTCTCTGTTACAAACTCTCTCATGCCTCGGATTTTCCTCCGCCACCTCTCTTATCCCCACACCTGATAAACGAGATTTTACACTCGTTATTTCGAATTCCTTATTGTAGTATTTAAGGTGTCAATCCGAATCAGGAGCAACTAATGTAATAAACCTTATGAGAAACTACACTCAGTTTAAGCGAATTAAAAGAGTTGTTTTGATTTTGTAACCGATGGTGAATTAGCAAGAAAACAAAAGATTAATTTGACAAGTTTTAAGACTAAATTTAAATGCAAAACAACCAGGTTGGGGTACTTTAACGGGTATTTAACTTTCAGATTTCTAAATGTCTTTTAACAAAAATAACTTTAAGGTTTTGAAAACGTAATTTAGATCAATCCACTCCCGTGACAATGATCCTTTTCCTAACAAGTAAACTAAAACAATGCCTTGGATAGTTTAAGTTTTAGAAAACATTAAGTTCAAATCAATTCAACCACTAAACTTATTAACACAGATTCCTCGGTTAAGCTAGGTTTAGTTTTAGGATAATTGTTCAGGAACTCCACACTTTTCCCAAAGGTGAAGCTTCCTGGGTTCTATCAATTGAATGGCCAATTCAATCAAAGCATTAAGGACATTACCCTAGATTAAAGTTTTATAAAGTTTAAGATCAAGACAATTACAATCCTAATGTTGATTTACCCTTTTTCCCCAACCTAATTGCCTAAGGGAGATTACTCACTAAACATTATGAATACCAAAACAATCAAGGTTGAAAACAACATGAAAGGCAAAATAACAAGATTAAGGGAAAGAAGAACTCTGTTATTGAAATAGGTGTACAAGAATCTTGATTTGCAAAAACAAAAATCCAAGCAAGCAAAGCTAAAATCCAATCCAAGAACAACCTCTCAATCAAGAACAAAGTATATTCAAAGATAACACAACCAAGTCTGCTCAAAAACAATGTTTTGACCTAAAAATTCGTTTTGGGCCTTTGAAAAACGTCTTGGGCCTTTTCCTTCTCTTTATTTTACGCCCTCGATATCGACCAGAATCCGGTCGATACTCTTGGTCGATATCGACCAGATTTCTGGTCGATACTACTGATCGATATGAGTTTTGGCTCAATATCGACCGAATCCGGTCGATACAACATCTCGATATTGACTCCTTCTTCTCTTTTTCGCCTTTTCTTCGCGTCTCGACCACAGCTAATCAGCAAAACTTGCGATAATGGTCGTTTCTCTACTTTAAACCTCTTTTCCTCGCCTTCTTGTCGCATTAGCACTCCCGAACTGAAAACGCATGAACAAACACAAATGCAACCTATATGATACTAAATGCAACCTAAATGTGTTAGTTCTAATGCAAAAATCAAAGTAAAAACATGCTAAATATGCAATGTATCAACTCCCCCAAACTTATCCTTTGCTTGTCCTCAAGCAAGAGAACTAACATCAAAGTTTAAAAGGGTATAGAGGCGGGGACCTCAGGACCAAAAGTAATGCGAAGAGTGTAGTGAACGAGTATCCTAAACATAGTATCCTATCGCAACCGAGCTAGTTCTACCTATTGCCATTCATCTCAAACTCCGTCTAAATCCGTTATTATTACCAAAAGCATGTGATCCACTTGTCTAGTCTAAGCACCTTTCACATTCAATTAAGCATAATCAAAACATGAAACATGATCAAGAATTTTCAAGAGTTTTTCTATTTGTCTAGGTAAAAATGGGATTTCGAATCAAAAGAGAAGGCTAACACTCAGGCATGTGGTCAGTTGTAATGCGGTTTCTCTCGGGGAGTGAAAGGGTTAAACAAAACCGGGAAAGACAAGAAACAATACAAGTCCGGACATCCATCCCTATATATCTCTATCCACTAACCCATCGTCTTCTTCTAAACATTTAAACGCTTAAACATCGAGTTTCTTTTTTTTCTTAACAACCTTAGGGGATTATTTTTGGCTAAGTTTCTTTTCTTTTTTTTTTTTTTTTTTTTTTTTTTTTTTTTTTTTTTTTTTTTTTTTTTGATATTTTACTTAGCCATTCTTTTGTCCCCTAGGCGTTTTACAATCACTCGTGTTTATTTTCTTAATTATCAAAACTCAAAGACGTGTCTCACCAAACCATTGTCCCCCTCTAAATCACTAGTCTAAGGAAAACTAGCCCAATGGATGTCCTTTCTTGTTGCTCCCTATACTTTCAAGTTTTTGCGAAACCAAACAATCACTAAATGAAAAGAATTCTCACAAGTGTTTGGGTTAAGGTTTAGGGGTGAGAGGGGAATCATCCTTAGAATGAGAATGACCGGATTGCGCTTAAAGTGTTTCGGTTTAGGAAGCCACAATCCGTAGAAATCACAAAGCCATAGAAATACTCTTAAAAACTCTCAATCATGCTAATTAGAGGTCAAGTTTAGGTTCAAATAATTTTTGAAGGCTACCTAGAACTATCAAGCTTCATAACCACACTATTGGCTTTTTAAACATCAATGTCTAGGGTCGAGATTTCAAGATTTTCGGCGAGTTCTAAGTCGTTTGAGGAAGACACTACACCTAAGATACCGTTCAAAACACTAGACGCGTCGCTTTATAAGGCTAAAATCATCATAGATCCCCTATGCATATGACCTAAATGAACTAATCCTACATGCATTTTTTTTGTGTTTTTTTTGAGTTTTTTTTTTTTTTTTTTTTTTTTTTATATATGTCACTAATATGAAACTATATGACTACTCCCCCAAACTTAAATCACACAGTCTCTGTGTGAAGAAAGTATTTGGAGAAGATTCTATATGCAAAAACTAATGCAAAAGAAATATGCTTATGTACAATGGTTTCAGGAGTTACCTCAATAGTAGTGTCGCGAGGCGTCGAACTCCTCGTCGTCCGTCGAGAAGGTAGGAGACTCGTTATCTGACTCAGGACGAGGTGGTGAAGCGATGTAGCGTCGGGGTCTCCTCTCGGACCTGCGCGGCTCAGCTTGGGTTCCCTCGGGTTCCCTCACATCGGATGGTGCGCTCCGACTCGTACTACAACTCGCACAATTAGCCACCTTGGCCAGCTTCTTCTTCAAGGACTTAACTTCCTTGACAAGTTTCCCGATGGTGCGATCCTGAAACCTGTTCCAGCGCATCATGTTCTTCATCTCCATGTAGATATCCTGAAGTGGCCCTGGTTTGCTCGGTATCGCCATCTTGCCTGGGCGGTATCGCTGGCTTCCGTAGGTTGTGTAGGAGAGGTTGGGTGATCGTACCTGAGGTGGTCCGATTGGTATCACGGGCTTGCGCGGTCCTCTGATAGGCGCAAGTGGCGCCTCGATCGCGTTGTGGAACTGGTTTGGCCGAAAATACACCGCGTCGCGGTACCGAAAAGACGTCCACCGCTCATTTGGCAAGAGGACCATGCGCTGATGAGATTCGAGGTCGAATACGTACCCGTAGCTCCCGTTGAGCTCACCATTAAGCCATGTCAGCTTGGCCATGTAGGGTACATCCATGAGCTTTGGTTCCTCGCACTTGCCTCGCAACGGGATATGAGCAGCAAGTCGCAGGATCGGAGTGATCCATCCTCCAATGCTCAATGTTGGCTTCTTGACCCTGTGGAACCACGCCCAATGCTGCAAGCTAAGTAGACCTTTGAGGAAGATCTTCAAGATGCTTGGCCTTTGCTCCTCGCATCTCGGAAAGATATCGTCTCTGCCACTACCTCTCCGTATAATTGGGGTGAGTCCTTGTTGCAGGAATGCCATCTCATCCGCGTGGACGCAACCTGTCTCGTGCCTAGGAAAGAAAGCATGTGAAAGTAGTTGGCGCACATACCGTGTAGCCGGATGTCGAATCTTCCTCGCCTTGGCTTTTCCCGGTATGAAATCTCCATCGGCAATCATCTCCCAGAGATATACGCTCTCACCCACCGCAGTTTCGAAGGTACTAGGACCCTCGCTCGAGAAACCGTATAGTTGCTCCAACCTCGCGAATGAAACGCGGTAAGTAGTCCCGTTGTTTCCCGAGAACTCGATGTAGCCCCCGTGATCTTCTTCGTAGTCCGCTCTACCCTCGTGATGGTACCTAATCCGGAGAGTGGCAAGGAATTGGCAAGTCTCTTCTTGGAAAGCCGCGAAACTCATACCAAGTGTGCTTGATATACCCATGTGACCCATGATCTCTTTGACTTCGTCGTAGATACCCAATTTCTTCAACGTCACCGGATCCGGGAAGGCGGAGGGGCAAAACTCTATCTCCATGAATGCGTAGAAGAGTTCTTTCGCGGTCGGTTCCACCTTATGGTCTCTCACAAAAGGTTCATCCTCGGGCCTTGGTGGAAAGGTGAAACCGCGAGGCCGTGGAGCTTCTTCTTCAACCTCATCATCCGTTTCCCACTCTTCTCCTTCTCCTAATTCCGTCGCGTGAGGAGCGAACCTCTCCGTATCTTGCCGTGCTCGGCTTGGTGGAGCTCTTTGGGGTTCATCCACGTGGTCTCTTATCACCGGGCCTCCTCCTCGATGAATCCTCTTGACTCGAGGCTCCTCCGGGATAGCAATTCCCTTTCCCTTATCTTTGGAACTTGCCTTTGGTTTCAAATTTGTCTTTGGCCCCATTGAAGCTCTAAGGAGGATTTGGAGGATGTGAAAGCTTGTAGATCGAGTATGAAACTGGTATGACCTGAAAGAGGGGAAGAAAACAAAGAGATTGAGCCCAAAATCAAGAGATTTCGTTGAGTATCGAAGGAGAAATCGAAGTTTTAAATCCTGAAAAATCGCAAAAATTTTCGCACATATGAAAACGGCTGTGAAAAAGTGATAAGGAAGAAAAAGAAACCCTTGTTTTCTGTTTTTAAATCGCGACTTTTTACCCGATATCGACCAAAATCTGGTCGATACAACTGGTCGATGTCGACCAATTGATATCGACCTTTTTTGGTCGATATTAAATACCTGTATCGGTTTGATCAAACCGATATTACTCCCCGATCCTCGATGCCTGGTTCAATATCGACCAGATGTGGTCGATACTACACGTCGATATGAGTTTGGCCTTCGGGTCGCTTCAATATCGACCAGATTTGGTCGATACTACATCTCGATACGGGTTTGGCTTTGCGACGACCCGATATCGACCGCCCGGTCGATACTACCGATCGATACGAGTTTAAGCTCAATATCGACCGAATCTGGTCGATACAACTGTCCGATACTGCCTGATTTCGCCATTTTCCGCTCTGTTTTTCCTGAAAACCACTAAGACAAAAGAAAACTAAAAGAATAAAAGTTGTAAAACGAAAATAAAGCATGTATATACAAGGATAAACATGGGACTTCCTCCCAAGTGAGCTTGTTTATAGTCACATAGCTTGACTTTACCCGTTGTTCTAAGCGACGTTGGGATCCGAAAGAGACAATGAGTCTCCCTCGGTGACAGCTTCATTCGCGAGGTACGGCTTGAGTCTTTGACCGTTCACCACGAACTCCCCCGTGCTTGTTCCAGAGGACCACCACTCCGAGTGGTCTTACTTCTTTGACTCGAATGGACCGGACCAACGGGATTTGAGCTTACCCGGAAAAATCTTCAACCTCGAGTTGAAAAGCAAAACCAAGTCATCCACCTTGAATTCTTTCTTGATGATCTTTTTGTCGTGGAAGGCTTTGGTTCTTTCTTTGTAGATCCTCGAGCTCTCATAGGCTTGTTGCCTTATCTCATCCAATTCCTCGAGTTGAAATTCCCTCTTCTCTTTCGCGCTCTTAAGATCGAAGTTGAGAAGCTTGATTGCCCAGCTGGCTTTGTACTCGAGCTCTACCGGTAAGTGGCATGCTTTCCCATACAGCAAGTTGAAAGGTGTCGTTCCCAGGGGCGTCTTAAACGCGGTTCTATACGCCCAAAGCGCGTCGTCGAGCTTGACGGACCAATCCTTCCGCGTCACGCCAACCGTTTTCTCGAGGATGGCTTTGATTTGTCGGTTGGAAACCTCAACTTGGCCACTTGTTTGGGGATGATAAGGTGTTGCCACCTTGTGCTTAACACCGTACTTCTTGAGAAGACTCTCAAAGACCTTGTTGATGAAATGGGATCCACCGTCACTAATCACCACTTTAGGAACTCCGAACCTTGGAAAGATGATCGTTTTGAAGAGATTAACAACCACTTTCGAGTCGTTTGTTACACTCGCTACAGCCTCAACCCATTTGGACACATAGTCAACCGCCACAAGGATATACTTCTTTCCGTATGAAGATGGGAAAGGACCCATGAAGTCGATCCCCCATACGTCGAAAATCTCAACTTCCATGATCGGGTTTTGTGGCATCTCGTTGCGCTTGCTTATGTTCCCCTTTCTTTGACAAGGATCACACCTTTGTACGAACTCGTGGGCATCCTTGAACATTGTAGGCCACCAAAACCCAGCTTGTAATACCTTAGAGACCGTCTTGAAACTAGCGAAGTGTCCTCCGTAAGCCGAGCCGTGGCAATGCATAAGTATGCCATTTATCTCTTCATCCGCTACACATCTTCGGTATAAACCGTCTTTGCTCAAGGTGTAGAGATAAGGCTCGTCCCAATAAAACCGTCTCACATCGTGGAAGAATTTCTTCTTTTGGTACCCCTCCAAGCGGTGCGGTTCTTCTCCCGCGGCCAAGTAGTTCACAATGTCCGCGTACCAAGGTTCTTTTTCTGCGGCGAAAACCTCTTTAACCTCATGCTCTTGATCTCCCCGAGATTTCTTTATCATGATCGTCATTAGATGTTCCTCGGGGAACGAATCGTCAATGGGAAGGAGGTCGTCTACGCGCAATCGTGACAAGTGATCCGCGACTCCATTCTCGATGCCTTTCTTGTCTTTGATCTCCAAATCGAATTCTTGGAGTAACAAGATCCACCTCAACAATCTAGGCTTCGCATCCTTCTTTGCTAGCAAGTGTCTCAACGCCGCGTGGTCGGTGTAGACTATCACTTTTGAACCCACCAAGTAGGATCTAAACTTCTCGAAAGCGAACACTATGGCGAGAAGCTCTTTCTCCGTGGTAGCGTACTTGGTTTGAGCTTCGTCCATTGTCTTACTAGCGTAGTAGATGACATGGAGCTTCTTATCCTTCCTTTGGCCTAAAACCGCGCCGACGGCATAGTCACTAGCGTCACACATGATCTCAAAAGGAAGATCCCAATCCGGCGGTTGCACAATAGGAGCACTTATCAGCTCTTGCTTGATCTTGTGGAAAGCTTCGAGACACTCTTCATCAAACTGAAAAGCGGTATCCTTGCATAGCAATCTCGTGAGCGGTCTAGCTATCTTCGAGAAGTCCTTGATGAACCTCCTGTAGAAACCCGCGTGACCGAGAAAGCTTCTTATACCCTTAACCGAATTCGGGGCTCCAAGGTTAGCCATTACGTCGATCTTTGCTCTATCAACCTCAATACCCTTTTCGGAGATTCGATGACCCAAAACTATACCATCTTTCACCATGAAGTGGCACTTTTCCCAATTCAGAACCAAGTGGCATTCCTCGCACCTTTTAAGTACCCTGCAAAGATTAGACAAACAAGAGGCAAACGAAGAACCATATACAGAGAAATCATCCATAAAAACTTCCACAATGTTTTCAATCAAATCGAGAGAATATAGACATCATGCATCGTTGGAATGTCGCGGGTGCATTACACAACCCAAAAGGCATTCTACGATATGCAAATGTACCATAGGGACATGTGAAGGTTGTTTTCTCTTGGTCTTGGGGGTGGATGGGTATTTGGAAAAATCCGGAATACCCATCGAGGAAACAATAATATGGGTGGTTTGCTAATCTTTCAAGCATTTGGTCAATGAAGGGTAGGGGGAAATGGTCTTTTCGAGTCGCAGCGTTTAACTTACGGTAATCGACGCAAACTCTATGACCCGTGATTGTTCTAGTTGGGATTAATTCGTTTTTATCGTTCTTAACCACGGTAATTCCACCCTTTTTCGGTACTACATGAACGAGAGAGATCCAATTGCTATCGGATATAGGGTAGATGATCCCCGCATCCAATAGCTTGATTATCTCTTTCTTGACCACTTCTTTCAAGTTAGGGTTCAGCCTACGTTGGTGTTCTATTGAGGACATAGATTCGTTCTCTAGATGTATACGATGCATACACAATGAGGGTGATATCCCTTTGATATCATCTAGAGAATAACCTATGGCCTTCCTAAATCTTTTAAGCTCATGAGTCAAGGTTTTCACTTCTTCATCGCTAAGCGAGGCATTGATAATTATCGGATAGGTGGAGTTAAGCCCCAAGAAAACGTACCTTAGCCCTTTAGGAAGAGGTTTGAGTTCTACCTTTGGCGCTTTGAGCTCGCTCCAATCGTCGTTATCGTCGCTAGGCTTACCATTGCTAGCGTTGTTCTCCATCATTATGGCTTTTGCGTCGCACGCAAGTACTTCGAGTAGGTTGAGAAAATCGGCTTCCTTGTCAACGGGGTGGGAGTCGATTCTCCTTTGCATTGCCATGACGTCGCTCCTAGCGCTTTGGCCTCCTTCTTCACGTGTTGTCAAGGCAAGTTGGAGCTCATCTTCAGCTGCTAGCTCCTCCAAGTACTCGTCGGCGAGCTCATCCATCAAGTCGATGTAAAAGATTTGCCCGTCGATAGTTGGCTTCTTGATTGCATCATTGATGTCGTACCTTTGGACAAGGTCTTCTCCAAGGTGCAAATCGATTTTCCCTTTCTTTACATCGATGATGGCCCCGGCTGTGGCTAAGAATGGTCTACCTAGGATTAGGGGATCCTTGGGTTCTTCATCCATTGCCAAGACGATGAAATCCGTGGGGATGAATGCGTTTCCAAGCCTAACCGGAATGTCTTCTAACACTCCCGCGGGGATCCTTACGGACCTATCCGCAAGCACTAGGGAGATTCTTGTCGGCTTAAAGGACGAGAATCCAAGTCTTTGAGCAATAGACAACGGCATTAGACTAGCACTAGCTCCCAAGTCGCACAAACAGCCTTCAAAGACCAAAGGACCAATGGCACATGGTATTGTGAAACTCCCGGATCACTTAGCTTCTTAGGGGAATTTCTCTGGATGATAGCGCTACACTCGTGCGAAAGAATCACCGTATCGTCAAAGTCTTGGAACTTGTTCTTGATGGCATCTTTTAGGAACTTGCTATAGTGAGGAACAAGTTTGAAAGCGTCGATGAGGGGCATAGCAATTTGAACCTCTTTCATTTGCTTTTCGAATTGCGCTTTGTACTTCTCTAAAAGCTGCTTCTTAGCTCGTCCCGGAAAAGGAAGTTTGGGCGCGTAAGGAGACGTCACGTAGACCGGTTTACCTTTGTTGACGAGTTTCTCCTCAGTATCGACCAGATTTCTGGTCGATATTGGTGGTCGATATCGACCAGTTGTGGTCGATACCACAGGTCGATCCTGACCATCCGTCTTTTCCCCCTCGGTATCGACCAGATTTTGGTCGATACCACCGGTCGATCTGATCATTCGGCTTTTTACCCTCGATATCGACCTGATTTTTGGTCGATATCACTGGTCGATATCGACCAGGTGTGGTCGATACCACAGGTCGATATGGACTGTCTGCTTGTTTTCCTTCACCGAAATTTTCCTTTGCCTCAGTTTCGGAGTTTCCATCGCGCGTATCCGCGTTCTCTGCTTCTGTCGAATGGTATACCCCCTCGTCCTGATTCGCATTGTCCTCGATGCGATCCCCAGAGGGTAATTGTCTACCACTACGGAGGTGTAAAGCGTTGACATACTCTTTCGGATTTGCCTCTGGTTTCCCTGGTAGTTGACCCATTGGTCGCTTAGATGAGGAGGTGATTTGACCAACTTGGTTATCCAGAGCTTTCAAGTGCGAGCTCACTGATTCAAACTTGGCGTGTAGATCATTGTATGAGTTGTCTACCTTGGCGTGAATCTCTTTTTTGAAAGTGTTGAACTCCATGCTATGACGGGTTTGACCGTCGAGGATTTGTTTCAAGAGTTGGTTGGTTTGATCACCTTGAGAAGCTGGTGAAGAAACCACACCTTGAGCAGCGGGAGGATGGTTGTAACCCGGAGGGCGATTAAGTGGTGGTCTCGGTGCGTACCCTCCTTGGTTGTATTGAGGTTTACCTTGGTAACCTCCTTGTCTGCTTGGGGATAGACTTGATCACTAGGGTTAGCGACGTTGTTGTTGCGGTAGGAGAGATTTGGGTGTTGAGAGTAATTGTTGAAGCGCCAACCGTTCTGATTCCCCATGTAGTTTATCTCCTCCTGATTTCCCTCGATTGGGGGCAACTGTTCCTCTCCGCTTCCCACAAAGTTGATCCCCACTTGTTGAGACATGATCGGCTTGTCAAGCTTCTCGTTCACCGCTTTTATCTCTCGCTTGAATTGCTCATCATTACCAGAGCTACGGATGTTGCGATCGTAATCCTCGCCATAGTTGCTATCACTCAATGCATAGTTCTCCACCAACAGCTGCCCATCCGCTTCCGTCTTCCCAAGAAAGTTACCTTGGCTAGGCGAATCTAGAAGCATTCGAACTTGGGTTTTAAGCCTCGGTAGAATGTGCTGAGCAAACTTTCTCCCGAGAACCCGTGGTGTGGACATCTCGGCGTATAGCCTTTGAATCTTTCCCAAGCTTCGCCGAATGTTTCTTGGTCCTTTTGGGCGAAAGCCGAGATCTCATTCCTAAGCTTTGATGTCCGAACCACGGAGAAGAACTTTGTTAGGAAAGCCTTCTTGCAAGCTTCCCAAGTCTGGATGGTGTCCTTGACAAGGTTCTTTTGCCATAGGTGTGCTTTGTCCCCTAGTGAGAAAGGGAATAATCGCGGCTTGAACATGTCCTCGTTGACACCGTTGATCTTCACCGTATCGCATAGCATATCGAATTGGTGAAGGTGGTCAATCGGGTCCTCACTAGGCAAACCGTAGAACTTGTTGCCCGAGATCATGTTGATGAGGCTGGACTTGATCTCGAAGTTGTTGTTGGCGATGGCCGGTGGCGCAATACCACTACGGTAGGTGACGTTAGAAGGCACGTCGTCGGTTCCAATCGTGCGTGTGCCATTGTTGGCGTTGTTTGCGTCACCCATCTCGAATCTGAATCGAGTCGATGTTACCGATTGAAACGAGTCGGAGTGTTGATCTAGTCTTCTTTCTCTCGGCGATGGCTCGTTCGCGAGCTTTGATATCCGCAAAGAAGAGTAGGTTGTCGCTTTGTCGTGACTTCTTCTTTGCATACACCGAGATAACGAGAAACAACACAAAAGAGTAACGATTAGTAACAAGAAGTAAAACTTAATCCCAAGTGATTTCAAAGTTTTAATAATTAGTCGAGTTCCTGAATCGGCAACGGCGCCAATTTGATAAACGAGATTTTACACTCGTTATTTTGAATTCCTTATTGTAGTATTTAAGGTGTCAATCCGAATCAGGAGCAACTAATGTAATAAACCTTATGAGAAACTACACTCAGTTTAAGCGAATTAAAAGAGTTGTTTTGATTTTGTAACCGATGGTGAATTAGCAAGAAAACAAAAGATTAATTTGACAAGTTTTAAGACTAAATTTAAATGCAAAACAACCAGGTTGGGGTACTTTAACGGGTATTTAACTTTCAGATTTCTAAATGTCTTTTAACAAAAATAACTTTAAGGTTTTGAAAACGTAATTTAGATCAATCCACTCCCGTGACAATGATCCTTTTCCTAACAAGTAAACTAAAACAATGCCTTGGATAGTTTAAGTTTTAGAAAACATTAAGTTCAAATCAATTCAACCACTAAACTTATTAACACGAGATTCCTCGGTTAAGCTAGGTTTAGTTTTAGGATAATTGTTCGGGAACTCCACACTTTTCCCAAAGGTGAAGCTTCTGGGTTCTATCAATTGAATGGCCAATTCAATCAAAGCATTAAGGACATTACCCTAGATTAAAGTTTTATAAAGTTTAAGATCAAGACAATTACAATCCTAATGTTGATTTACCCTTTTTCCCCAACCTAATTGCCTAAGGGAGATTACTCACTAAACATTATGAATACCAAAACAATCAAGGTTGAAAACAACATGAAAGGCAAAATAACAAGATTAAGGGAAAGAAGAACTCTGTTATTGAAATAGGTGTACAAGAATCTTGATTTGCAAAAACAAAAATCCAAGCAAGCAAAGCTAAAATCCAATCCAAGAACAACCTCTCAATCAAGAACAAAGTATATTCAAAGATAACACAACCAAGTCTGCTCAAAAACAATGTTTTGACCTAAAAATTCGTCTTGGGCCTTTGAAAAACGTCTTGGGCCTTTTCCTTCTCTTTATTTTACGCCCTCGATATCGACCAGAATCCGGTCGATACTCTTGGTCGATATCGACCAGATTTCTGGTCGATACTACTGATCGATATGAGTTTTGGCTCAATATCGACCAGAATCTGGTCGATACAACATCTCGATATTGACTCCTTCTTCTCTTTTTCGCCTTTTCTTCGCGTCTCGACCACAGCTAATCAGCAAAACTTGCTGATAATGGTCGTTTCTCTACTTTAAACCTCTTTTCCTCGCCTTCTTGTCGCAT
The DNA here is from genome assembly GCA_963556525.1 of Cochlearia excelsa. NCBI lineage: Eukaryota > Viridiplantae > Streptophyta > Magnoliopsida > Brassicales > Brassicaceae > Cochlearia > Cochlearia excelsa. The sequence continues at coordinate 20,614,301 of OY748331.1, forward strand.
TAGCACTCCTGAACCTGAAAACGCATGAACAAACACAAATGCAACCTATATGATACTAAATGCAACCTAAATGTGTTAGTTCTAATGCAAAAATCAAAGTAAAAACATGCTAAATATGCAATGTATCAACACCACTTCATACTCTATTGTTCATTGCAGGGTGTACTATGTACTGTTGACGATTTTGCCAAATTTTCTCACTTATCGTCATGGGAGTTTGGTCACGTTTGAAGTTATTACATATTGGGTTGTAGAAAAAGCTTCGTGTAGTTTTGATCACCTTAACGCAAAGATTGATATCTGCTAAGTCCGCCTTTATCGCCATGAACAGACTCATACCATCATCATCAATGATGTATATGGGTTCAATCGTCTTCCAATCAGGTCCGATGATCCATGCTGGTCATTTTTAAGAGAGCTCAATGGAGTCTGCGCGTGTAGTTTGTACTCTGATTTTATTACTTTCGTCGTCTCCCACAGTTTTGTTGTCTCCTTTAGTTTAACTTCAACAATGTCAGTTGATGATTCCACAACCTGATCAAAACAACCATCATCATCTTTCACCCAATGGCCTCTCCATACTCTTACCGTTGTCGCCATCACAACCTGTAAATCATTAACAAGTATCATATCACTTATCAACTTAGCAGTTACAAGATAATATGAAACTTATCGTACGTTATACACTATATTAATAAGATAGATCGATGTCATACCTTTGGTCTATTTACACTTATTGTTCCGACTATAGTATCCTTTAATGCTAACAATGATTGTGACGATATATTTTCTTGTACCTTAGTATTTAATGGTGTTCTTGCACCTTTCTCTTTAATGGTGTTTCTTGTGTTTGCTACCACTAAATGTACCATTATAGCTTTTTATATAGTTATAGCAAAACATTTCCGACAAGTAAATATATGACATATCTAATAATATCTATTTAGCATAGATAAGTGGAGTGGATAATATTGATATTAGAGGAGAAAGTAGGCAATTAGTATATTCCATATATCTGAGCATTTAATGCATGATCCTTACTCATATCTTCTCTCTTACACATATTTTCTCTCTTACACACATATATTTTCTCTTACACGCAATAGTGTTCTTGTCCCCCTAGCCGCCAAAATCGTAGATAGTCTCTTAGGGGTATAATCGGAAACTCGTGTAAAGTAGGTGTTGTCAGAACTTATTATGTTGCTCATAGTTGCTAAAAACTAATTATGGATTCCTCCATGTCCATATATTAAAGAAAAAATTAGGAAATCAGGTACATTTTTGGACCTTAATTTGCAATAAGGTGATTTGTGTTTCAAAATTGGTAATTAGGTGATTTTCCTTCCTTTCTATTTTTTTTATGACTGATATACCCCTCCGCACATTCACACAGGCTCATGAATGTTCATAAGTTTTCTGTTTCAGATTTTTTCATGAATTATTTAATCAAACTATGAATGTTCACATGTTATCATGAATATTTATACATGTTCATGAATATTCACACATTTTCATGAATATTCACACATGTTCATGAATATTCACACAATGTCACGATTATTTTAGAAGGAAGAACATGAATGTACGCGCATATACATGAGTGTTCACACGACCTGACCATAAAGTTCATGGTTATTTTTGACTTTTCAACATAAAAAATCACCTAAATGCAAATATAAAAAAATCACCATATTGGCAAATTAAGAATTAAAAAATACTTAATTTACTAAATAACTCTATATTAAATTAACCAAATATACAATATAGAAGTATTTTCTTAGAATGCTCGACCCTTTTTTAGTTTATGTTAAACTTATGTGTTGTATGCTTGATGTTAATCTCAATTTTAGGTGTTTCATTTTTAAAATACTATTACGAAGTTTTTCATAACAAAAATAATACTAAATTTTTTATATCAAAAATATCATTAAAGGTTTTAATTTACAAAATTACCACAAATACAAAAAACGAGTTTTTCATTTCGGTTCGCTATATAGTGTTTATGATATAGTTTAAAGGGGGTGGGTTTTAATTTTGAAGGTTTAGGATTTAGTTTTGGAAATTTTAAAGTAATTTAAGATTTGGGTTTTTGTAGAAAAAAAGCTTTTTAATTATAATTTTACAACACTATATCAAAAAATCAAAATTTTTATAGTATAAGTTAATTACGGGATGTATTTAAAAAACAAAATAAAACATTTATAATAAAACTGAACCAAGTACGCACAATTATCATAACCCTTATTGTGTAGAATTTGGTTACTCTATGTAGGTTTTTTCAACTCTTGCTTTTTTAGGTAGGTTTTTTTCCGGTTCGAATAGAGTAAGAGCATCATTATTGGTGATGCTTATTATAGATGCTTGGTTAATTTTTTTTATTTAGTTGTAATTAATTTTTGGTATAAGAAACTATAGTTTCTTTTTTTTTTTTACGATTATTGGTGTTGCTTAGTTAGGTTCTTAAAAATAAAATTTAATATTAAAAAATTTAGAGGAGTTCACAAAACTACACCCTTACATCCCTTCTTTTACAAAACTCTATTTAATTCAATTTTTTACATATTTACACAATTTCAAAATTTTAAAAGTTTGATTTACCCTTTAAAAAATTATCAAAATTAAAATATTTTTATTTGGGTTCGGTAATTAGTGTTTAGGATATAATATTAGGGGGTAGGATTGTGTGGGTAGGGTTTATTTGGATTTAATTTTTAGTGTTTAGGTGTAGTTTTGTGACGTAATTTTGAAATGGTGTAGTTTTGTGAAATGTAATTCAAATGGTGTAGTTTTGTAATTCTCCCAAAAATTTAAAATTTAAAATTTAAAATTAAAAACATATTTGTAAACTTATTTATTATTAGAAAATGACAAAAAAAATTATATAGGTTAGTATAAGTTTTTTTTTTAAAGCTCAACCAAATAAAAAGAAAATGACAAAAAAAAAATTAAACCATATATTTCCTCTTGTTGACACGTGTCCAGTGCTAAACAAGATGAAAGTTGCTTATACAAGCTTCGATTCTTAACTTAAACAATTTAATAGTATTTATTTTTAATCCTAAGAACTCTTTAATTTCATCTAAGAAGCATCAATAATGATGGTCTAAGGCAACATCCCTACAAAATTAGTAACACATAACAACAAACCAAATCATGCGAGTTCCACTTTCAGAACAAATTTCAAGTAAGTATTAGTAACACATAACAACAACCCAAATCATGCGAGTTACACTTTCAGAATAAACTTCAAGTAAGTAGTCACTTACCAAATAAGAAAAGAAAACATAATTTATCATAAGGGTTCAAGCTTTGAATAAGGGAAATTCCCACTATACTTGAACGACTCATTTTCATAAGGATCACCAGATCCTTTGCTTGCATAATCGTACGTTAGGGAAGTCGATGTCGAATCTACGTTAGGGTTTAACCCTTCAAGTTGCATTATGTTCTCAATCTCTTTAACAACCTCACCCATGGATGGTCTATTCACTCCTTCCACCTCCACGCATCTCAAAGCAAGGTCTACATACTTGTCAAACCCTTTTAGATTATTGCTACTTGTGATGATCGATGTGTCCAACAATTCTTGTAGGTCATACAACCTCTTCGATTTATCCATCCTGGTCTTCATCTCTTTTACCACATATTTGCCGCCTACTATTGGACTTTTACCGGTTAATAACTCAAGCATAACCACACCAAAACCATACACATCACTCTTCTCCGTCAATTGATTTGTCATATAGTACTCAGGGTCCAAGTAGCCCTATTAAAATGTTAATATGAATGTATATATGCACATGAGATGTATAAAAGGTAAAAAAATTAATTATATACTAACCATAGTTCCTTTTACTTGTGTTGTCATATGCATTTTCTCATTGTCCCCCACAAGTTTTGATAGACCGAAGTCGGCAACTTTTGCAGTTAGTGTCTCATCAAGTAATATGTTATTTGATTTGATATCTCTATGTATAATTGGAGGATAAGCATGTTCATGAAGGTAAGCCAAGCCTTTGCCTGACCCAAGTGCTATTTTAAGCCTTCTTGTCCAGTCAAGTATTATGCCACTCTTCCCTGCAGTATCATCAAAGTTAACACCCGAGACCTATCATAATTCATCAAAGGAATAGAAATGTTAGATATTTATTACCTGATAGACTGTCTGTAAGAGAGCCATTTTGAATGTACTCATATACAAGCATTTGTTCGTTTCCATCAAAGCAGAAGCCTAAGAGTCTAACAACATTCTTATGATGGACTCTTGAAAGAAGCTCAATCTCGGTTTTAAACTCTAACTCTCCCTGTGAAGATCCTTGCTGAGCTCTTTTGATTGCTAAGAGTTGTCCTGAGGGAAGAATACCTTTGTAAACCTAGTTTAACCATCATATTCAAATTTAAATTCAACTCAAAATGCCAATGTTTATTTCACTTGATGCAAATGAAAGATACAAACCTGACCATAACCTCCACCTCCAACATCATTAGCCTTTGAAAAGTTTTCAGTGCATTTCTTCAACTCTTCAAAAGTAAAGGCTTTTGCGCCCATGAGCTGTGGAGCATCTACATTATTTTTACTCTTATTCCATTTAGCTACAACAAAACAAAAGAAAATTAGTTGTCAACATTTCCTTAGTCAATAAGAAGTCATTTTACTAGTAAACTGTTTTTTTTTTGTATACCAAAAGGATTATTTTGATCAGTCGCTCTCTCTGCTTTTTTCTTCTGCTTATAAGCATAAATCCCAGCAATAGTTAATAATACTAGTAGAACCACGACACCAACTACTGATGCGATGATGATGATACCGATATTTGTTGACTTTGAACCACCTATATGTGTTGCAAAGAAAGAAAAACAAATGAGATATATGAAACTAAAATTATATTTGATTCGTTGTGTATAACCAATAATTTAATATACCACCAGAGAAGGGGGGGTACGGAACGGCGTTGAAAAGATAAGGGCCAAATATCAGAGGAGGCTGGTAAGTACGATTGCTGAAGAGGGAAATAACACTATCCATTGTTGTCTTATTAAAAATTTCTTTTGTCAATGGAAAGCATAGGACATCTACTAGAAGATCACGCTCAATTTCCGTCTCTCTTATGTTTCTGATAGCTACAGACTCCACCAGACTTTTGGAAGTTTGAAAAAGATCTAATAACCCTTTTTGGAGCATTATGAAGTTAGTGTTGTTAAGAAACCCTGAGAACTTAGGAGCCCAGAATCTAAGTTCTACTGTTAATGGAAACACACATTGGCACGTCGTATTCGGTTCCTTGCCGTGACCACAACGAGGAGGACATGTTATATTGGGGACAGAAAATGTGATATTTTCTTTTACTTCTTTGCAATATTGGGGTTTCGGTTCCTCCGCATCTTCGCACACTTGATTATCAGCCAATCTGTAGATTTATATATAAAAGGAAAACATAAGAAAATACTTGATTGACACAAGTAAAATTAAAAAAGTTTATGACCAGGATACATACATTACTCTGACGTTTTGATTAGTTGGTGGTTTGTATTCTTTTATTTTATTGGTTTGCAAATCCACATATTCTAATTGGCTGCTATACTTGGTACCGAAATTCAATGTTTCATTTAATTGATTGCGCTTTAAGGTACTGCAAGCCAAGAAGAATACCCAATTAGTACAGCCTTGAATTGACTTGCAAAGAATCAAAATGTCATGTACTGTTTTACTCACACGGTCTGCAACAAATCAAAGCTAAAAAGGAAGTTTGGTATTGGACCTTCGAGTTGGATATCTTCCATCCTTCTGCCAAGTAAAACAAAACACAGTTTTTTTCTTTGTAAGCAAACATAGTTATATTTATATAGAAAAGAGGAAGAGAAAGAGAGAGGTTCTTACAATGTTGAGAGAGAGCTTAGTGAAGAGATCCATAATGGAATGACTGAATAGTCCAATGTGTTATTGCTCACGTCTCTGTTATAAAACAATCAAAATATGAAAATGATACTACAAAAATGTCTTATATAGTGTCCCAAGAAAATACAGTGTTAAAAGAATCAACAAACTCTTTAAAGTTTTTACTAGTATGATTGGTTTAAATTTATTATTAAAAATATGGTCATCTTTAAATTTTTTACTTTAATTTCGAGCTTACTTTATCTGGTATAGATAGCTAATACAAATGTACTAGGATAGTACCCGCGGGTTGTGCGGAGAATATTCGTTAATGTTTCATAATGATTTCATATAAAATTCAGATTAAGTTTACGATGGTTTGAACTTAATTTTGTGAAACATTTTATTACTGGTAATATGTCTTTGGTTTCACATTGATATAAATCACTCATTTTATATTTTACTAAATTAATGAAAATGAGTTTGTTTAGTATAAAATTTTTGAGATATATATTATAAATAAATATGTCTAATATTTCAAACCTTTTTTTAAAGAAAATAAAAAACTGTTTTGTAGTTTTCCAAACATAATGATTTCATAGAAAATTCACATTAACTTTAGAGGAATTCACAAATCTACACCCTTTCAACCCCTTCTTCACAAAACTACTCCTAATTCAATATTTTCACAAGTTTACACCCTTTCAAAATTTTAAAAGCTTGATTTAACCTTTAAAAAATTACCAAATTAATTTTTTTCATTTGGGTTCGCTAATTAGTGTTTAGGGTATAGTATTAAGGGGGTAGGATTGTTTGGGTAGAGTTTATTTGGATTTAATTTTGAGTGTTTAGGTGTAGTTTTGTGAAGTATTTTAGAAATGGTGTAGTTTTGTGAAATGTAATTCAAATGGTGTAGTTTTGTGATTCTCCCTTAACTTTATGTTGGTTTGAAATTAATTTTGTGAAACATGATATTTTATAGAAATCACTCATTTTATATTTTACTAAATTAATAAAAATGAGTTTCTTTATTATAATTTTTTTGAGATATATATTATAAATAGATATGTGTACTTTTTCAAACCTATTTTTAAAGAAAATCAAAAATTGTTTTGTAGTTTTCTCAGTTCCTCTACTTTTATTCGATTTTTTTTAGGTACACTATGCATTTACTTCTATTTTATGTAGAAATTTTATCATGTCTTTTAGTTTACATCAAATTTTATTTTGTTTTTCTGTGTAACTTTGTTGAAAGATTTAATATTTCTATGTACTTGACAAAACATTATTTATTATTTCTATGTACTTGACAAAACATTATTTATTATTTCTATGTATAAATACGAAGTATTTGCATTTAAACTTCAATTTATATATATATATATATATTTTAACAATACTAGATACTACGTCGAACTGTTTTTAAAGTTTTATTAATATTAAGTGAATTTTATCAAAAGATATATTTTATCAAAAATAAAAAGTTTAACAAAAGTAAATTCATTTCAAAATGCAGGCATATTACATTACATAATTTAATTTTATAGATCCCTTTCATGTGCCTCGGCGATAATAAAATTGGAAGGGAATTTGGAAGAGGCATACAAAAAACTTACAATGTATAGAGACTGGTCAAGTTGCTTAAATTTGGAAGTTTACCGGTAAATCTGTTGTTAGCCAAGTTCCTAAAACGAATTTGTTAAGACTATTTTATTTATTTATAAATTACAAACAGAAAATAAACTCAAGTTGTCTACTTACAATCCATAAAGACTTGTGAGATTGTTAAGACTTGATGGAATATCTCCTATTAGTTTATTCCTATCTAGACGTCTGTAATAGAAAATATTATTTGAGATAAAACAATGATAATAATAATTAAAGAAAACTGGGAATTAAGTCTTGGGGGAAAAAGTTACTACTTTCAGTACTTACAACACTGTCAAAGTTTTAACGAGGCTGAGGCTGTCCGGGATTTTGCCCGTTAATTGGTTTCCATCAAATCGTCTATCGATAAAACATTGCAATCACTAGTTTAGTTACTACAATTTTCTTTTTATATATATAATAGCAACACTTGTATTATAGTTGATGCAAATTCTCATCTTTCACATATACAATGAAACTCACATGTGTAATAAAGTCATGTTTGAGGTGAAGAGTTGTTCTGGGATGTCTCCGGAGAGCTTGTTATTTCCAAAATGGCTACAAGGAGAAAGTCAAAAAAATTAGAGTCAGGTCAGGGCTACTTTAGAAACTAGTAAAGAGTGATTAAAATAATACAAATGCTGAGTTTGAAGAAGCATGTCAAGTCCAGGTGACAATGTCCCATTAGAAACCGGAATCGTTCCTTCAATTTGATTGTCAGCGATATCGAACCAAAACAGTTTCGATAGCCTTCCAATGGATGCAGGAATTGTTCCACTAAATTTATTAGAATTGAGGGAGCTGGAAGAAACATTAACATTAATAATAATACTATTGGGTTTAGATATTTAAATCCAAAAAAGAGACTGTTATTTATTATTAGAATAACATGAAGCAATAATATCTTCTTACAGGGTAGCAAGTTGGCCTAGAGATCCTATAGACTCAGGGATTGGACCCGTGAAACCACATCCCATAAGGTTCCTAAAACAAACAAATAAAAGTTATTTGAGATAAGACAAGATGGCTAAAGACAAGATGGCTAAAGATGTGTCATGATCTAGTTTGCTTACAAGGTAGTCAACTTCTTGAGGTTACCGATATTTAGCGGAAGTGGTCCATACAATCTAGGATTAGATGTCAAATCCCTATAAAAATTTGGTTCATAAGATAAGATAATAAAACAATAACTTTATAAAATGGAAAATGAAGAAGAAAGTCTTACAAGATCTGCAATTCAGATAACAATGAAATATCTAGTGACAACCTTCCTTCCAAGTTAAGGTTGCCTAATGATCTGCAACAAATATCAAGACAATGTTAAGGTTTCAAGGAGTTTATGTAAGAAGATGCTAAAAAGGAACAATGTTGCTACATTGAATAAACGCGGTTAGAATTTCTACAATCAACTCCAACCCATTTGGTTCCACAAGGATCAGAGCCTATCCAATTATCAGGAGATCTGGTCAATTCACTTCTTAAAGCTTCTAAAGCAGAAGCTGCATTAGTTTAAAAACTAATTTAGAATGTTTTAAGTTCATGTATATGATAAATTTGATTATCTATCTAAATATACTTACCGTCTGAAGGATCTGTTAACGCAAAAACAGAACTTATTTCGAAGAAATGCAAAATTAACAGAATGTAAAGTCCATTGCATGAACGCATCTTCATGTCCAAAACGAATAGTTTTTCTCTTCTCCCACTTCTCATTCTATCGAAAAAATAACTCAAGACAATGTTTAATATATTGTCTAATAAAACATGTATACCACGATGTTAACAAAAAAATGGAGGAAGACTTTGAACAATTTAAATGATATATAAAAACGTCAATGGCTATTTAAATAACTTGACAGATTTGATTATTTGAAAAGGGTAGGTATTAAAGAAATATTTCAAAGGCTACTAGATGGAAATGTCAACTTGGTAATAGATACGAACAATATATGTACATTACTGTTAATGATGAGCTCAACTACAATAAAGTCCGGCTCACCTGAGAAGTTTAAATGTCAACCAATTTCGAGCTCGAAGCCCGCCGAAGTAAGAGATCCGATGTCGCGGCCCATTTTGCCCATACCCGACACAGTGACGTCGGTACAGACTGTGCATGTCGTAGAATAGGTCGTACGCACATATCGTACGACCTACAGTCAGGAAACATGTTCGCATGTTTTCCGCTAAGAGCTAGCCGACAGTACGAACTAAGCTTGCCAAAGCCGAACGATTGCAGGTGCTAAAGTTACGTCGCCTATATATATAAGTTTTATTGAAACTTTTTCCCCTTCACAAATTTAAGATCTAATTTATCCCCTTCACGACTTTAAGATCTAATGGGAACTTATAGCTACAGTCAACCTTCTTTCTCACAAGCGAGCTTCAACAGCGGAGGATGCCAAAAGGATGGACAATCCGGTATCCCAAAAAAATGTTTATGTGGTAGAAATAGGAGCCACGCACAATGATTACTAGTAATGAAAAATGGCGGCGATACTACAGCTGCGAATCGTTCTAGGTATAAATCTAATTCTATAGATCTACGGCTATAGATCCCCTTCTACGAAGCTCCTTTGTGTTGACATTGTAGGTCGGAAATGACCACATATAGGGAGGAGGCGATGATGGAAGAAATCGATTCTTTAAGTTATCAAATCCAATACAATGTCGAAATAATGAAGAGCTTCCGCGCGAGGATCGACCAACCGGCCGCCCGTGACCCATCGAGGATGTTCGTCACCCCATCGAGGATGTCCGTCGCCTTGAAGATGATCTGCTCTTAACATACCTTGAGATATGTGAGCTTAACAAGGCACGAGGAGCTCATAAATTCCAACAAGAGAATACATATAATAGTGTGTGCGGTTGGTCTACTCGTTCTCTTCGCAGTCACGACAACCCATTGGTTATTATAAATATGTATCATCATATGTGTTTTTCATTTGTGTTCTTGCTTATGTCGTGACAATTTTTTGTAACTTATAACTATGTGATGTCAGATTTTTTGTGTTATAACTATGCTTATGTCGTGACAGTTTTTACACCATGAAACCCGAATCCTAAACCCTAAAATCAATTGGTAACTTTTTTTTTGTCGAAAATCAATTGGTAACTTATGTCAGACTTTTATGTGTTATACTAAACCCTAAACCCAAAACAAGAAAACCATATAACCAAAACAATAAAACCAAAACGTAAAACGAAACAGATATGTTCAAAAACACAACACAAATACAACGTTTAAGCTGAAACAAAATACACAATAGTGGTCCGAAAAACACACAAACAAGAAACAATAACATATGTGCCCTACTTGAATGAAGTCATGTAGGATTAAGGCATGTCGTACGGTTGTGCCCTGCTTGATTGCACTTAGAACATGTGTGACCCTTCCTCGGACGTTTTTCTCCCTTTGCCTTTTAAAAAGCGGATTTCATTCTAGATTTCCTAGCCATGCCAGGAGGTTGCCGCACATTTGGTGTCAAACATGTTTTTGTCTTCACTTCTTTAGGGATAAAAAGGTTTTTACATACATGAACAATCCAACTTAATGGAGATCATACATCAACTTTAACCGAGTGCTTATTCATACATGAAATCATGAAAATATGTTTTTTCATAAATGAAAAATTCAATTATATGGAGATCATACATCAAGTGTTAATTCATACATGAAATTATGAAAATAGGTTTTTCATACATGAAGATTTTAAAACATTTTATTCCGAAAATCTTTAAAGATTTTAATTCCGAAATTTTTTTGTATTCACTACAAGAAAATTGTTCTTTTACAACGAAGGAAATCGTTGTTATTTGGCCATTACGACGATTTACCAACGAAATTCAATTCGTCGTCAAATGATCGAAGTAAATAAAAAATCGTCGTAAATTTGTTGTTTAATTTGCGACGAAACAAAATCGTCGTAAAATACTTTGTATTAAATCGTTGTAATTTACAACGTTTTTACATCGATACATCGTTGTATATTTACAACGCATTTACAATGAAAATTTCGTTGCTAAAACGTAGTAAAATCGTGGGTAATTTACAAGTGATACACGAGTTCTGTGATACAACATTCTTTGTTAATTCGTCGTTAAAACTCGACGTCTAATCGTCGTAAACTATTCGACATATAATCGTCGTAAAGAAATCAACGTTTATATGTATTTCATATAATTGAATTCTTCATGTATGAAAAAACCTATTTTCATGCTAATTCATACATGAAAAATCCAATTATATGGAGATCATACATCAAGTGCTAATTCATACATGAAATTATGAAAATAGGGTTTTCATACATGAAGATTTTAAAGATTTTAATTCCGAAAATCTTTAAAGATTTTAATTCCGAAAATTTTGTGTATTCACTACAAGAAAATTGTTCTTTTACAACGAAGGAAATCGTTGTTATTTGTCCATTACGACGATTTACCAACGAAATTCAAGTCGTCGTTAACTGATCGAAGTAAATAAAAAATCGTCGTAAATTCGTTGTTTAATTTGAAACGAAACAAAATCGTCGTAACATACTTTGTATTAAATCGTTGTAAATTAGTTGTAATTTACAACGTTTTTACATCAATACATCGTTGTATATTTACAACGTATTTACAATGAAAATTTTGTTGCTAAAACGTAGCAAAATCGTGGGTAATTTACAAGTGATACACGAGTTATGTGATACAACATTCTTTGTTAAGTCGTCGTTAAAATTCGACGTCTAATCGTCGTAAACTATTCGACGTATAATCGTCGTAAAGAAATCGACGTATATATGTATTTCATATAATTGAATTCTTCATGTATGAAAAACCTATTTTCATAATTTCATGTATGAATTAGCACTTGATGTATGATCTCCATATAATTGAATTCTTCATGTATGAAAAAACCTATTTTGATGATTTCATGTAGGAATTAACACTCAGTTAAAGTTGATGTATGATCTCCATATAATTGGATTCTTCATATATGTAAAAGTCGTTTTTCCCTTCTTTAGGTATTACCATGGAAAAATCTGGAGGCATAACCACTGTCGCATATGCATTCGCTAAGTAAATCCTCGAAAAATAAGAATTTCATAACAAAATTTTTGAAACTTGAGAAGCCTCTGCTGCTACAAGTACAAGTATGCACGATAACTTATGTAAGTCAAAACGGCGACATGAACATGATTTACTTTGTAGGATTACAACATGGGTGTGTTGACCATTTGAGACCTCACTCTGAACATCGTCTATTGGTTTCACGGTAAGGGCTAAGCTTCTTGTAAACGTTTCTATAAGATGTAAATTTTCCATTAATATATTCATAATACGAGGACAATAAAAGTATTTTAAAAAATGGTTAGGAACCGATAAAAGCTTCTCGGCGGCCCTTGTTAGCTGTGTATAAAGTTTAGCTGTGTCGTTCCTTCAATTGCAAAACCATCGTGTATGCATTACACATATAACTTATAGGAGACCAACAATTGGCAAACTCCTTGACCGTAATAAAACTTGATTCATAGATTCGTCAATATTGGACGTTGTTATATTATATATGTTTCCCGGGATATGAACATGTGCCCATTTACGCACATCGGCTCCCACCAAATAGTTGAGTAATGCCAGATTTAGTGTTTGAACCATCTGGAAAACACTACAAGAATCTGCGCAATTTACCACGAAAAATTTACAACGATTATAATCGTCGTAAACTTACGACGACATTACGACGATTTTACGACGATTTTGGTATTCGTCGTAAAATCGTCGTAAATTTACGACGATTTTAATCGTTGTAAATTTACGACGATTTTACAACGATTTTCCGATTAAGAACCAAATCGTTGTAAAATCGTGGTAAATTTACAACGATTTACCGACGTTTTGATTTATAAGAATATTTCGTCGCTAAATCGTTGCTAATTTACCACGAATTTACAACTTCTAATTTTGGGACTTTTTAACAACGATTTAAAGATATTTAATCTGGTAGTTGAAAACGTGTATTTACTGTTGCACCTAACTATTTACAACTTTCATTTTAGTCGTTAAATCGTTGTAAAATCATTGTTAATTCCTTGTAGAATTATGAATCGTTGTAAATTAGTAGTTAATTTCCTTGGTAAAAAGTTGGAAAATTTTATAAAATCCTATAAATACCTCCTCATCTTTCACCATAAATCACACCATCAATTTTATATCTCTCTATCTCTCTATCTCTCTCACTTACAAAAAAAAAATGTCCGGAGGCGATATTTACGAAATCCGAAAATGGATGTACATACATCGAGGCGATGACGGATCGGTGACAAGGGAGTTCCTCGACGGGGTTGAAGTATTCATGCAACAAGCCACAAATCTACCTGTCACTATCGAAAGCGGTAAGATGTTTTGTCCTTGTATCAAATGCGACAATAGACGGTTCATTTTGGTTGAAAATGTTTGGAAGCATTTGTTAAATAGAGGATTTAAACCACAATATTATATATGGTTTCAGCATGGGGAAGGTTATTCTGGTAATGTTGCTAGTAGTAGTAATTATCATCAGGAATCTGTAGACTATGACCATCATGTAGAAAATGAATATGATTTTTATAATTTTCATCATGATCATGGAAATGAACCGGATAGGATAAATGACATGGTTAACGATGCATTTCGTCCTGAAGTTGCATCTGATGGAAATTTAGTTGAAGAACCTAATTTAGATGCTAAAAAATTATACGACATGTTAAATGCTGCAAATCAACCAATATATGATAATTGTAGAGAAGAACACTCTAAATTGTCATTAGCTGCTAGAATGATGAATATTAAAACAGACCATAACTTATCTGAGGTTTGCATGGATGATTGGGCCTCATTGTTAAAAGAATATTTACCCTCCGATAATTTAGGCTGAAACGTTTTATGAGGTTCAAAAATTGGTTATCAGTCTTGGTCTTCCGTATCAGTCAATTGATGTATGTGTAGACAATTGTATGATATTTTGGAAAGACGACGACATTCTTGAGGAATGTCGTTTTTGCAAAAAACCAAGATATAGGCCAGAAGGAGTAGGTCGGAAGAAGGTACCGTACCGAAGAAGATGTGGTATCTTCCTATAACGAGAAGATGTACAAAGGTATCTTCACTCGGATAGGACAGCTTCTTCGATGAGGTGGCATGCAGAACATACAAAGCCTGGAGAGGTGACCCACCCATCCGATGCGAAAGCGTGGAAACACTTTAACTCGGTGTACCCCGATTTAGCTAGACAAAAAGGTAACGTCTACCTTGGTCTATGTACGGATGGATTTAGTCCATTTTGTATGTCAGGTAGGCAGTATTCTTTATGGCCCGTCATCGTCACCCCTTATAACCTCCCACCAGAGATGTGTATGCAAATAGAATTTTTATTTCTGAGCATTTTAGTCCCTGGACCTAAACATCCAAAAAGATCCCTTGATGTTTTTCTACAGCCTTTGGTGGAAGAGTTGAAGGAGTTATGGCACACTGGAGTAAAGACTTACGATTGTTCGAGGAAACGGAATTTTACAATGCGTGCAATGCTTCTATGGACGATTAGCGACTTTCCCGCTTATGGAATATTGTCGGGCTGGACTACACACGGACGACTATCTTGTCCTTACTGCATGCATCGTACTGACGCCTTCCAATTGAAGCATGGAAGGAAAACTAGCTGGTTCGATTGTCACCGTAAGTTTCTTAGTCTGCGCCACCCTTATCGGAAAAACAAACGATTGTTTAAAAAGAACAAAGTGGTTCGTGATCCTCCACCAGTTTATTACACGGGCGAACAAGTTGAGGCGCATATGGATCATTACTGTGCGAATTACACAGTTCCCCAAGGAGGAAACTGGCATGTCCCGCCTAATCTGCCTGATGGTTATCTTACGGAACACAATTGGCATAAGAAAATCATTTTCTGGGAGCTTCCATACTGGAAAGATCATCTACTCCGACACAATCTTGACGTGATGCACATAGAGAAGAACTTTTTCGATAACATTATGAACACTCTTTTGAATGTGCAGGGAAAGAAAAAAGACAATTTTAAATCACGTCTTGACTTGGCTGAGATATGTGCGAGATCCGAATTGCACATTGATAATGACGGAAAAGCCCCAGTACCTATATTCAGATTATCGAGTGCGGCGAAGACGTCGTTGTTCCGGTGGGTGATCTCTCGAACTTAAGTTTCCTGATGGTTTTGTTTCTAATCTTTCTCGGTGTGTAGATGGTAGTAAATTCACGGGTATGAAAAGTCACGATTGTCATGTGTTCATGCAACGACTGCTACCATTTGTCTTGGCCGAACTTGTTCCACAAAATGTGCACGAAGCAATTGCTGGTACGTAATGTCTAATTAATTAATAAAATATTTCATAACTGAATATATCGTAATACGTACGTTTTATTTAATTTGTGTAGGTGTTGGGTTGTTCTTTCGTGATCTTTCCACAAGAACGTTGAACGATGAAGTAATTAATAACACAACTCGACGAGAACATTCCTCTCATTTTGTGCAATTTGGAGAAGATATTTCCCCCATCCTTTTTTGATGTTATGGAGCACCTACCAGTACATCTCCCACACGAAGCAGAACTAGGGGGGCCCGTTCACTTCCGATGGATGTACCCTTTCGAACGATTTATGAAACATCTAAAAGGGAAGGCGAAGAATCTAGCTAAAGTCGAGGGTTCAATCGTTGCGGGTAGTATTACAGAGGAGACGTCTCACTTTACGTCGTACTACTTTGCACCAACTGTGAGGACACGTAAAAGAGCGCCGAGGAGATATGATGACGGAGGCATTCAAACAACGTACGCGGTGGAAGGAGTACCTGACATATTTTGTCCCATTGGTCGGCTTAGCGGACGCATAAAAGAGGTTTGGTGGAGCAACGAGGATGAAATTCATTGTGCCCACACGTACATTGTATTGAATTGTGATATTGTTACTCCATGGGAAAGGTAAAAGTAAATGTTTTTTAATACTCTTTAATTCATTACAAGACTCATGAAATATTGTTTACTTATGATATTTTCATATATATATAGTATCTTCGTCGAACAAGTTCAAATAGGGATTCCGGGGATATCTGAAGATGAGCTCGATTCCCGTAAAACTCAACACTTTGTGATGTGGTTGCAAACACAGGTATATGAAAATATCAAATATGAAATTACATATAAACATAATATATTTAAACAAAATTATTGTTGGTGTCTGCAGATTGAGTACGAGGACGAATCTTATCCGGTGTGGTTCCACGAGATGCTACAACGTCCCCTTGCGAAGATTCGGACATCGCCAATGTATTTTACAAGAGGTTATGCTTTCCACGCGTACGATTACGGGCGACATCGAACAAGTGTTAACTACGGTGTTTGTGTTAAAGGAGACATTGATTTCTACGGAATCATCCAAGAAATCATAGAAATAACGTTTCTCGGGTTGCTCATGTTGAAGTGCGTACTCTTCAAGTGCGAGTGGTTTGATCCTACGATCGGAAGAGGTGTACGAATCAACAAGTCTGGGATCGTTGATGTCAATAAGAATAGAAGATACAACAAGTTCGAGCCTTTCATACTTGCATCGCAAGCTGAGCAAGTAAGCTTTATTCCTTATCCGCGTCTTAAGTCCACAGGAATACATTGGCTATCCGTCATCAAAATTGCCCCGAGAGGGTACATAGTCAGGGAAGAAGAATCACCACTACAGAATGACACGTCCGTCGATATTCCTTCGCCGAACTAAACACGGACATGGTCTTACTCGTTGATCCACATAATAGGGAAGCTGAAGAGGTGAATGAGGACGAAGAAGAAGTCGAAGAGACTGACGAATTTGATGAATCGACTCGAGGACGAACATGAGTCTGCTGATGACTCCGAGTAATAAATAAGAAAATAATGTATTTTAAGAAAATAATGTATTTTAATTTTTTTTTATAAAATAAATTAACAATCGTCGTAAATTCGTGGTAAATTTACAACGATTTTACCACGAAATGTGTAAATTTCACAAATCGTGGTAAAATCGTAGTAAATTTACGACGATTTTACCACGAATAATCTTATAATTCGTTGTCTTTTAAAGACCTCTAATCCTCAGGAGTTTTGTTTGTACGAGGTTGTCAACGTCAACGATTACCACGAGTTTACAACGCTTTAAAACGAAATCGTTGTAAAATCGTGGTAAATTTACCACGATTTTACAACGTCTTTTTGTATAAACCCCTAAACCCCAAACATTTTTAAAAGTATGTCTTATATTACGTACAAACACTCGTTAAGACCTCTAAAGTTAATGAATAACTATAAAAACAATGTTAAAATTGCTTATCAATAAGTTTTGTTTACATATTCTTAGAATTTATAAAGTTTAAGATAAAGTGTACTATAATATATTGTGGTTAATATGTATATATGTTCTAATTTTATAAAAACTTGTTTTTGTGCAATCATACGACTTAGAATGATTTCATATGCATACAATATCATAATTATATTGAACATGAAGTCAAATGGCAGATGAATTTCAGCGAAATCTATTTAGTGTAATGAATCGTCGTAAATTCGTGTTAAATTTACCACGAATTTACGACGATTCACACAAAATCGATGGAAATTCGTGGTAAGTTAACAACGAATTTACGACCAAAAATGAAACTCTAAACGTCAAATCCTCAGGAGTTTTGTTTGTACGAGGTTGTCAACGTCAACTATTACCACGATTTTACAACGACTTATAAAGTATTCGTCGTAAAATCGTGGTAAATTTACCACGATTTAACAACGATTTAAAAGGTAATCGTTGTAAAATCGTGGTAAATTTACCACTATTTTACAACGTCTTTTTGTATAAACCCCTAAACCCCAAACATTTTCAAAAGTATGTCTTATATTACGTACAAACACTCTTTAAGACCTTTAAAGTTAATGAATAACTATAAAAACAATGTTAAAATTGCTTATCAATAAGTTTTGTTACATATTCCTAGAATTTATAAAGTTTAAGATAAAGTGTACTATATATATTGTGGTTAATATGTCTATATGTTCTAATTTTACCAAAACTTGTTTTTCTCGCAATCATATGACTTAGTATGATTTCATATGCATACAATATCATAATTATATTCAACATGAAGTCAAATGGCAGATGAATTTTAGCAAAATCCATTTAGTGTAATAAATCGTCGTAAATTCGTGGTAAATTTACCACGAATTTACGACGATTCACACAAAATCGATGGAAATTCGTGGTAATTTAACAACGTATTTACGACCAAAAATGAAACTCTAAACGTCAAATCCTCAGGAGTTTTGTTTATACGAGGTTGTCAACGTCAATTATTACCACGATTTTACAACGATTTATAAAGTATTCGTCGTAAAATCGTGGTAAATTTACCACGATTTAACAACGATTTTATTACCACGATTTTACAACGATTTATAAAGTAATCGTTGTTAAATCGTGGTAAATTTACCACGGTTTAACAACGATTTTATTTTCATCATTCCCAAAACGCGGCAAACCAAACGAACCAAAACGTTTCAATTTTTTTTTACAACGAATTAACGACGAATCGTCGTAAAATCGTCGTAAATTTACGACGATTTTACGACGATTGCTGAGTCTATATATAGTGGACCAAAATTTTTCATTTTCACTCATTCTCTCTAAATCTCTCTCTCTCTCTAAAGTTTTCTCTCTCTAAAACTCTACAACTTTCACTCTTCTTCAACATCCTCAAAGGTAAATATTTTTAATATATGTGTTTTAAAACCGGATTTTAGAATTAGTTTTAGGAATTGGAATTTAGTTATATAGGATTTGAAATTAGTTTTAGGCTCGGATTTTAGTTTTAGGATTCAAATTTTAGAATTATATGTTTAGAACATATAATGTCATTAAAATACTTATATAATGTTTAGTTTTTAAAATACTTAATAATTTTTAAATACTTAATGTTTATTATTTAAATATTTAATGTTTTTTTTGGCAGGTACTTATATATGGCTCATAGGAGAGGGAAGACCTTACCGCCGGACTACATGCAGATTTTGGCGGAGAAGAGGGCTTCCCGGGAAGGCTCGGCTTCCGGTTCAGCTTCAGCTTCCAGGACATCTCCTGTCCACACCGGGACGCCCGTCCATGGCGAGCATCCTCCTCCTCCTTATGTGCCCGCCGCCGCTGACGCCGCAGACGACGATATCCCGGGCCCGGTACATCCAGAGTTGGATGTACCGGGACACGCGCCGTACGCCAACCTCCGGGTTGAGGATATCCTCGCTCAACCCGGACATGACGGTCTCCGCCGGTTGGATCCATACAAGTCTCCAAGCACTTACTGGTAATTAACTTAATATTTTTTTTTTTATTTTTTATTATATTAATAAATCAATTAATGTTTTTTTCAGGTTCAAGTACGACAACCAGGTCTCGCGTTCTATCGCAGACATAATCAAGGGATACTTCACCGAGTCGCATCCCAATTGGAGCAAGACACCCGAGCACATCAAGAGAACGTGGTTCAAATGTTTCGCGGTAATGTTCTAATTTAATTTCAATTAAATTTATTTATTTAACTTTAAATTTTTTATCATATATTATTCGCGTAAAGTAACTTATAATTTCTCATATTTTGCAGCAAAAGTGGCATTGGGATGTCTCGATCAACGAGACCGTGAGGACGGAGTTCAACAAGACGGCGAAATTCCGTCTCGTCAACACGGTATCTGACTGGAAGGACAAGTGGAGAGTCGTCGGCGACGCGGGGAAGCCGGTTTATCTCTCGGTCGCGGTCTGGGACGGCTTGAAGAAATATTGGACGGATGGCCACAACGCGACCGTAGCTGAGAAGTGTTCCACCTCCAGGAACGCGAAGCTACCTGACGGGACGCCGAAGCAGATGACTCACACGTCCGGACAAATTCCGTTCGCGGGTCGGGCGCACGAAATGGTAAGTCTTTCTTACTAACTCTTCCAAATTATTTTTATTTTCAAATAACTAATATTATACTAATGCACATATTTTTATTATTTGTTTGTAGGCCAAGGAGCTGGGTCACAAACCGGCCGTCAGTGTCGTCTTCGAGAAGACGCACAGGAAAAAGACCGGCGAGTTCGTTGACTCCCATTCCGAGCGGATATTCAACGATCTTGAAGCTCGGAAGACGGAGATCGAGACTCAACGATCTCAGAGATCCCCGGGAGGCACTCAATATCCGGGCGAGCCGCTTACTACCGCCGAGCTCGATCAAATATATCATGAGGTAAAATTTTACTTGTAAAATTATTTTTTTAAACGTTCATTTATTAATTGTTTAATTTTATAGGTTGCTCCTAAGAAGAAAGGACGGGTTCTAGGCATGGGATCCATGCGGGACGTCCCACTTGCTCCTACCAATTACCGATCTCCGGTGAGTTGCGGTCGAGATTCGAACATGCATGCGACTCGGGTGAAGAACATGCGGTTCTACAACGGCTTGTTTACGGTGCTTTCGCATCTAACCCGGAACTACTTCGGACGATGCGACACATCCCGACCGTCCGACGACCGAGCGAGGCCGGAACAAGCAACGTAGATCCCGAGAACGCAACGCAGACTATTTCGGGCCTAATTTCAATTTAGACGACTAGTTTTTTTTTATTTTGTATTTTGAAATTGTAATAAAAATATTTAAAAAAAATAATATTTTATTTTATAAAATATTATTATTTTTTATTTATAATAATAAAAATCGTCGTAAAATCGTCCCTAATTAGGGACGATTTAACGACGATTTGTAATATATATATTTCTTCAAACCGTCGTAAAATCGTCCCTAAGACGATTTTAAGAATTTTCGATTTATTATAAATACAAATTTACAACCAAATATTCGTTGTGAAATCGTTGTAACAATTACAACGATTTTACAACGAATATGTTACCACGAATTTACAACGAATTTGGTTCGTCGTAAAATTTACCACGATTTTACGACGATTTAGCTTTTACTTCGATCGATTAACGACGAAATGGAAATCGTCGTTAAATCGTGGTAAACTGCATTTTACCACGATTTTACAACGATTATGGTCGTGGTAAAACTCCTAATTTCTTGTAGTGAAAGTGCCTCAAATTCAGTTAGCGTAAAACAATTAGCCGCTTTCTTAACCAAACCAAATGCTTCCCTCCCTCTAAATTGCACCAAAATATTTTTGTTGAGATGATAAGTACAAATTCCTCTATTAGATAATGGATAAACCTCATATATTTCATTATTAATCGATTTATGTCTATCCAATATGATAGTCAAAGATGCATCTTCGGGAATAATGTAGCTTACTTGACGAAAAAACTATTTCCACGAATCATCATTTTCAGTGTCAACAACAACGAAAGAAAGAGGGAAAATCTGAAAGTTACCATCTTGAGCTAGAGTCGTTAATAATGTGCCTATATATTTCCCTTGCAAATACGTCCCATCAACTACCACAACTTTTCTCGTATACGGAAATCCATTTATACAAGCCGCAAAAGATATAAAAACGTATTTGAATCTCCCCAAATCGTCTACTTCCAAACGAGTTAATGAGCCTGGATTAGCGTTTCTTATCAGATAGAAGTAACTCGGTATTTATTCATAACCGCTTTCCGGAGAACCTATTATCAAAGTACGTGCACAAGAAAGAGTATGATGAGCCTTCCAATAGTCAATTTGCAACATTAACAAAAGCTTTATTACTTCATCAATTTATAATTAGTGTTGCAAGTAAAACAAAACATTACCTTTAAACCAAATCTCATGTTTAAGGCATTCACAACATGACAAGGTAGCACAGTTTTATCAGCACCACCAACAAACTTTTTATATATTTTACCAAGAATCTCAAGTGTCGCTTGTCTATAACGTCTCGAACATTCAGTAACAGAACATGTGTGATCACCACAAAATACACGAATCGTGAATTGTGTTGAGTCCCCTATCGAGGAAGCATGTAACCGCCATCTACAACCTTTCACCCAACAACGTACAATAAAAAGCGTCTGAGTCGATCGATCTACGACAAAGTCAAATTGCTTAACAACAGATAATTGATAAGTGTGTAATTTAGGCATTCTTAGGCATTAATTTGCATAATTATTTAGGACTTTAGTTGCATTTTCATATAGTTTTAGGTTTTAATTAGCTTAGTTTAGTAACTTAGCTTAGAATTGAGTCTTAGCAAGCAATATGTCATTTTTTCATTGCAGCATATGCAATTCAGGTGCTTGGAGCTTTGGGGAGCTCAAAAGGAACCAAGTTGAAGAAGAAGACATCCCAGCGGTTTTGACGAGAAGACTGCAGACTTGCGGATGTTGGTTTTGGCGGTCACGAAACCGTCTGAGCATGCCGCTGAAGTAGACAGATGTTGGTCTCGGCGGTTCTGACCGCCTGAGCTTGCCGCCGAAGGAAGTGCAGAAGATGAACCTCGTCGGGTTCATCTCAGCGGCCACCAAGTCGCTAGACGAAGCCGCCGAAGAAGACGCATCAGAAACACATCGTTGTGTCCGTTTCAGCGGTCACCATACCGTTGGAAGAAACCGTTGGAAACACAAAAATGCCGGGTTGACCGGTTTGTCCCGGGTTGACCCGGCGTCTCTCTTTTTTTCCTATAAATACTTGATGAGATCGAGTTTTAACCCAATCACATACAACCCCAAGTGCAAGGCACAAGACGTTGTAGTAATTTAGGATCGAATCCACAAGGAGAATGAACTTACAACAACAAGAATGCAAGAATCTAACTTAGAATAGACCTATCAAATATCAACTTAGAGTAACCAAACTATGTGTAAAGCAACAATGTAAAAGTCAACTAAAGTCAACTAATAAGCAAATAACTAGAAAGATGCTTAATTAAGATAAATATTGGATCTTGGGGTTTAAATCATTGGTTTTGGATAGATGAAACCAAGCTAATGATACTAAAACTAATAAAGGAGATGGCTTTCTAGGAAAAGGATCACTAATCTAGATTAGATCACTTCCATGACTCAAATTCATTCCCTAATCATGAAAACCTCAAATCTTCCAATCGAGTCTAGATGATTAGAGATCATTAAGTGTAAGTCCTTATAAAGTCTATCTTAAACCTTAGACATCAGCTTCCATTGGCTAAGTATAAAAGACTAACAAGAGATTGGACTAGACATTTCATCGAACACCTTCCGGATATGAAACATCCTCTAAGTACTAGGCTAGGATAATTACTTCTACCTTAGTGTTAAGTACATCTAATGTTATAGAAACCATAACCTAAACATCCTAAGCATCATTAGCCTTCATCCATTACCCTAACCTAAATAAACCCCAAAACCCATAAGGTAACTACTCACTATTCTTAGCAAAACACAAGCTAATGATAATGATTAAAGACATTATAAAAAGATGTTAAAAGAAAGCTTAAATAAAAGAAAGCATAAAACTTGATATTAAACCTCTAGGGTTTTTCACAAAGGTGGCTAAAGTTTAGAGAGAGTATTAAAGATAAGATAAGATGTAAATAATGAAAACCGTAGGAGTATTTATAGGGGTGGGAAAAGTGCAAGATGGTCACGCAGGACCGGATGGACATCCGCGACCCTTCTTCTTCGTGTCTTCTCCGACGGTTTGGTGAGGCGGTTTGGAGGCCGCTGAAATCGCACCCGCAAGTCTGCTTCTGCATTCTGGATCGGCGGTTTGGTGAGGCGGTTTGACAACCGCTGAAATATTCGTCTTCAGGACGCCTCGGTTGCTTCCATCAGTTTCGATCCAGCGGTTTTGTGACCGCTGGACTTCATACCCGCGAGCTCACTTTGGCTCCTTCTTCTCGGCGGCTTGGACTGGCGGTTTGACGACCGCTGGGAACTCCATTTCTTTGTTTTTTGCCTTCTTCAAGCTTCTCCTAAACTCCCCTTGACTCCACTTTGCCCCAAGTTGCTCCAAGTACCTGAAATGCACATGATGCAATGCAAAAAGGGACCTAAATCTATCTAAAACTCTATTCTAAACTACTTAGTGAAAATATGCTAATAAAGACTACAAACTATATGAATCATGTAACTAAAGTCCTAAAATGTTATGCAAATGCATGCTTAAAACACCTTAAATACACACTTATCAACTCCCCCACACTTGCCTTTTGCTTGTCCTATGGCAAACGATACTCAATAATCACAAACGGCGTAGTGGAGGATGGATCTTAGAACCAAAAAGCTAAGCTCAAGCGTATGCAATGTTAACTAAGACAATGAAGCACTTCGAGAAAATGTTCAACCATAAGTAATGAGAACTCTAAATCAAATATTCATAGCACACTATCACAAATCCTAGCTAGATTCAATGCTCGTATCCACTCACTCTTTTATTCAGCACTCCGTAGGTTCATTAATTAGTAACTTGTGGTCTCGCTAAATGCAATGCAAAGAGTTTCACTCGGTTTCGGGGAAGGTCTTATTTAAGTGGTTAAGTGTTTAGATGTTTAAATGTTTTAGGGGGCTTACTCTCAAAAACAAATAAGTAGTGTAAACATAAAGCAAAAGTAAGGAAGACTAGGAACAAATACATACAATCCATTAAATCTCATGTTCTACCTTTCCTACTTTTTGTTCTAAGCACTCACTCCTTTTATTTTCTTGCTCACTCCCCTTTTGATCTTTAAACACCCACTCAAATCCTTTCTTTTAATCCTAACCCTCTTCAAATGTGATTGGTTTGATCCAACACTCGGTCGTGGTGTTCGGTACAACAAATTTGGTGTGATTGACGTCAACCAGTCACGACGATATCGGAAGTTTGAACTTTTTATCCTTGGATCGCAAGCTGAACAAGTTACTTTCATACCTTATCCTCGGGTTAAGACTAGCGGTATAGCATGGAGTGCAGTAGTCCGAATCGTTCCAAGAGGTTTAATTATGGGTAACGATGAAGTTCCTATGCAACAAGATGTCATTGGTGGGACAATCATTCCAACAAATCAATCGACGGAAGATGTATTTCTTGTCGACCCCGATAATCAAGTTGTTGAAGATATTGTGGATGATGAAGACGACGGAGGTGCAGATGAATTCGATGAAAGTAGCGAAATCGAATCTGTTGATTTCGATAATAATGAATAATTTTTTTTGTGTTTTTGTAATTTAATTGTGTACATGTGTTAGTTGTAATATTTGTGTGTGTTTTTGTAATCTTTGTGTGTTTTTGTAATAATTGTGTGTGTTTTTGTAATTATTTTTTTTTAAATAATATTTAATTTAGCAACGAAATAGCCAGGATTTGTAATTGTCGTTGCTAAATCGTCGCTAATTAGCGAGGATTTAGCAACGGTACGCTGCTTTCGTTGCCAATTCGTCGCTAATATAGCGACGAATTGGCAACGATTTATAAAAAAAGCTAATTTTCGATGGATTACAGATTTAGGGGTTCAAGATCGTTGCTAAATCGTCGCTAAACTTAATTACATTTCGTTGCCAATTCGTTGCCAATTCGTTGATTCCTTGCCAATTCGTTGCTAAGTCGTTGCAATCCTTCGAACTTTAAACCCCTAAAACACCACTTAATATCGATTTATACGAGTTTTGCTTAACTAAAAAAGTGTACAAAACTAGTAATATATTTGTATAAAACAATAAAAATTATAGATTACAAAATTATACTTAACACATTTAAGCTAAGTAAACCATAACTTATAAGAGTTTATACTATAAAGTTCATAATAAACTAGTTTACAAGTTTTTTTGTCATATATTGAGTTTGTGACTTCATATGATCAATGTTATAAACTCGTTTTGACGAAAAAGTGGTAAAAAAACGATACAAACAGAATTTAGGGTTCCAAACCCTAAAATAAGGGTTTAGCATTAGCGACGATTTAGCAACGAATCGTTGCTATTTCGTCGTTAATTTTAAACCTCCTTACATTCTCGTACTTGGAAATACGATGAATGTCGTTTCGTGTCATGTTAACATATAGCTACGAATTAGCAACGAATTGGCAACAATTCGTTGCTAAATCGTCGCTAAATATATATAGCGACGAAATAGCAACGAATTCTGACATGCATGTACTTATTAAATACGATGTAAGCCGTTTCGTGTCACGTTACCATATAGCGACGATTTAGCAACGAATCGTTGCTATTTCGTCGCTATATTGTATCGTCGCTAAATCGTCGCCTTTTTTTCGTTTGCCGCGGATGGGAAACCAAAAGGTTTGAACCGAAAGAGGCGACGAAATGGCGACGAATCGTCGCTAATTCGTCGCTAATTTAGCGACGAATTAGCGACGACACAAAATCCTATATATACCCGACGACACTTCTCATTTTTTTCCCACAATCTAATTCTCTCTCTCTCTCTCAAATATTTTATCTCTCTAAAAAAACCCAACTCCAAAACCCAACTTCAAAAACATGTCTCAAAATAACCAACCCCCTCATTACTATAATTTCATAAGGAACCGATCCGGTTCCACCTCTACTTCAAACCCATCCCAACAAAACCCACCCCAACAAAACCCACCCCAACAAGACCCACCCCAACAAAACCCAAGTCAAGAGCCTATTCCCGATGCTCCGGCCGATCCCCCGTCGATTTACCACCACCTCGGCATCTTGGACCGCACATGCGGCGGATCCTCGACTTTCTTCGGCGGGAGAGCCACCGGTACCTACCGTTGCTCCATTCCGGGCGGCCAGAAGGGACATTTTGGTAATTATTTAATTGATTTTTATAATTAATTGATTTTTATATTATTTAATTAATTGATTTATTTTAATTAATTGATTTTTATATTATTTAATTAATTGATTTTCAAATATAATAATTGTTAACGATAAATTTATTTTTCGTAGGTTTTGCGATAACAAGGTTAGTAAGAGTGTCTCGGATGTGATGAAGACGTATTTCGTGGAGCCGCACGTCAACTGGTCGCGGCGCCTCCTTATATCAAGGACATCTGGTTCGAATCTTTTGCGGTAAGTAAAATTTTTAATTATTTAAATTTTAAAAATTAAACATTATAAAAAGTTAATATAAATATTTATTCTAATAAAATAACATATATATTATATAAAATGTAATAATTATTACAAAATTTATTTTTTTATTATTTAAAATTTATTTTAATATTTTAAAAAACTCAAATAGCAAAAATGACATTGGCGGGAGGAAGACATGTTTAAAGTCCGCAAGGGTTTCGAGGAGAAAGCCATGCATCGCCTCACTGGGATTATCAACAAATGGAAGACTAAGTGGCTGAAGAAGGGAGACGAGGCGAAACCCATAGCAATGGATGGGGCGGTGTGGAAGGGCCTTTGCGACTATTGGACGAACCCGCATTCGGTTCAAGTTGCGGGTAGGCTGCTCCAAGTCCCGCTCACACCGATCGACGAGACCGGTCCATATGTCCACACCTCAGGACCGACTTCTTACGCCGGACGGCGTATACAGATGGTATTATAATTAATATATATTTAAAATTTAAATACTTTTTCAAATAATATAAAATTTAAAAATATATAATTTAATTATAATTTTCAATAGCGCGAGGAGATGGGCGAGCTTCCTCCCATTGTAGAAGTTTTGAAGAAGGTCCAGAAGAGGAAGGACGGGACCTATGTGAGTTCACGATCTGAAAAGATCGTGAACGCATATGAGGCTAGAGTCGCCGAGCGGGTTAGTCAGGGTTCGACGTCGACCGATGGTAGTTCGGTTAACTCCTCGGGACGGTGTCGGTCACCGAGTGCGACCAGATCTACTATGAGGTAATAATTTAAAATAATTTAATTTAATTCAAAATAATATTTATTATATTAATATCTAACGATTTTAAATTGTCTATATAGGTGGCCCCGAAGACGAAGAAGAACCGCACTTTTGGAGTCGGTTCGATTGAGACGGTTCCCGCCGCTTCTTCTTCGCAGCCTCGTCCCACCGCCCAAGATCACGCCGAAGAGAATGTTCGGTTGAGGGAGCAGCTCGCGGCACAAGAAGTCCGCTATCAGAACATCACGGACTTCTTCTCCATCATCGCGATGGAAAGTCCAAACCTCGCGAGGTTGATGCAACAGCGGGGAGTCCAACCAACTCGGCCACCGGGTGATCCCTCCGGATGTAGCGGCAGCGGCAGCTCTCAAGACCTTGGACGTGATATCGGGATTGATGATTACGCCGTCGATCCAGATGATCCCGCTGATCCCGCTGTTTAGTTTTAATTTATTGTATTTTTAAAATATTTTGTATTTTTTTAATATTTTTATAATTGTTTTTTTTTAAAATTTTTTTTTTTTTAATTTTTTTTTTTTAAATCGTTGCTAATTCGTCGCTAAATTAGCGACGAATTAGCAAGGACTTGTCAAGCCATCCTTGCTAATTCGTTGCTAATTTAGCGACGAATTAGCAACGACTTTTTAACACATCGTTGCTAATTCGTCGCTAAATTAGCGACGAATTAGCAAGGATTTGTTTTCGCAAAATCTTTAAATTGGAAATTTATTTTTTATATATCGTCGCTAATTCGTCGCTAATATTTTACGACCAACGTCGCTAATTCGTCGCTAAATTAGCGACGAATTAGCGACAAAATATCATTAGCGACAATTATGCGGCGTCGCTACATTGGCGACGAAATAGCGACGATTCTAAAATGGCGACGATTTAGCGACGAATTTTGAATAGCGACGAGCGTATAGCGACGAAAATATTCTCGTCGCTAAATCGTCGCTATTGGCCAACAGCGACGATTTAGCGACGAAAAATGGCGTTGCTATTTGCCGTTTTTCTTGTAGTGGCGGCATTGAGCACCAGATTGATTTTGTTCCGGGTTCCGCACTCCCCAATAGACCCGCCTATCGAACCAACCCGGTGGAGACCAAGGAGCTTCAGAAACAGGTGGAGGAGCTAATGCGGAAGGGGCACATCAGAGAGAGCATGAGTCCATGTGCTGTACCGGTGTTGCTTGTGCCCAAGAAGGATGGATCATGGCGCATGTGTGTTGATTGCCGAGCCATCAATAACATCACGGTGAAGTATCGCCACCCTATTCCTAGACTTGATGATATGCTTGATGAATTATGTGGTTCTAACCTTTTCTCTAAGATAGATCTTAAGAGTGGTTACCATCAGATTAGGATGAAGGAGGGTGACGAATGGAAAACAGCCTTCAAAACTAAGCAACGCTTGTATGAGTGGCTTGTAATGCCGTTCGGTCTAACTAACGCACCTAGTACTTTCATGAGACTAATGAACCATGTGTTGAGATCTTTTATAGGTGTGTTCGTGGTGGTGTACTTCGACGATATCCTCATCTTTAGCAAGAACTTGGCCGAGCACATTGGCCACATACGAGCCGTCCTTGAAGTCCTAAGGAGGGAAAACTTATTCGCCAACATTGATAAATGCACTTTTTGTACTAAGCAGGTTGTCTTCTTAGGTTTTGTTGTGAGTGCAGAAGGAGTGCAGGTTGATGACGAGAACATCAAGGCCATCAGGGATTGGCCGAGACCTATCACCGTAGGAGAAGTCCGAAGTTTCCATGGTCTAGCTGGTTTCTATAGGCGCTTTGTCAAGGATTTCAGCACACTTGCAGCACCACTTACGGAAGTCATCAAGAAGGACGTCGGCTTCAAGTGGGGGGAAGCACAGGACCAAACTTTCCAAAGCCTTAAAGAGAAGCTTATCAATTCCCCTTTACTTGTGCTGCCTGATTTTCTTAAAACATTTGAGATTGAGTGCGATGCTTCTGGTGTAGGTATTGGTGCGGTTCTTATGCAGGATAAGAAGCCAATTGCCTACTTCAGTGAGAAATTAGGGGGAGCCACGCTGAACTATCCTACCTATGACAAGGAGTTATACGCATTGGTGAGGGCCTTGCAAACCTGACAACATTATCTATGGCCAAAGGAGTTTGTAATCCACACGGACCATGAGTCGCTCAAGCATTTGAAGGGACAACAGAAGCTGAACAAGAGGCATGGCCGCTGGATAGAGTTCATTGAGACATTTTTCCTATGTCATCAAGTATAAGAAAGGTAAAGACAATGTCGTAGCCGACGCATTGTCTCGGAGGTACACTCTAATCTCAGAATTGACATCTAGACTCATAGGATTTGAAGTGCTTAAAACGTTGTATGAATCTGATTCTGATTCTGATTCTGAGTTTGCTTGTGAGAATTACTATAGACAGGACGGCTACCTGTTCTTCCACCATCGGCTGTGCATACCTACCGGCTCGGTTAGGGAACTACTTGTCCGAGAAGCCCACGGTGGAGGACTAGCCGGACACTTCGGGGTGGCCAAAACCTTGGCAAGTCTTCAAGCCCACTTCTATTGGCCGCATATAAGAAGAGATGTGGAGAGGATTTGTCTTAGGTGTATCACTTGTAAACAAGCCAAGAGTAAGGTTCAGTCGCACGGTTTGTATACCCCATTACCCATTCCTTCTCACCCTTGGACTCATATATCTATGGACTTTGTAATTGGTTTACCTCGAACCAGAAATGGTAGAGATTCCATCTTTGTGGTTGTAGACAGGTTCAGCAAAATGGCCCATTTCATTGATTGCCACAAGACCGATGATGCCGTAGGTGTAGCTAATCTGTTTTTCAGGGAAGTGGTGAGGCTACATGGCATGCCTCAAGTCATTGTCTCTGACCGTGACACCAAGTTCTTGAGCCACTTTTGGCGTACCTTGTGGGCAAAGCTAGGAACCAAACTGTCCTTTTCCACTACATGTCATCCGCAAACGGACGGTCAAACCAAAGTGGTGAATAGGTCGTTATCCACGCTCTTGAGAACCCTGGTGAAGAGCAACATCAAGTCATGGGAAGAGTGTCTACCCCATGTTGAGTTCGCTTATAACCACGCTAAGCATTCTTCTACTCTCTATTCTCCTTTTGAATTAGTATACGGGTTTAACCCCATGTCTCCATTAGATCTAATTGCCTTACCTTTGAGTGAAATGTGTAGTGTTGATGGCAAGAAAAAAGGCTGAACAGGTTAGGAAAATGCACGAGAAGGCCAAGGAGAACATTGAGAAGAGAACCGAGCAATACGCCAAGCATGCCAACAAGGGCCGAAGGAAAATGGTGTTTCAAGAAGGCGACTTGGTGTGGATCCATCTGAGGAAAGAACGGTTTCCAGCCGAGAGGAAGTCCAAACTCATGCCCCGAGTAGACGGACCTTTCAAAGTGACCCGGCGGATCAACGACAACGCCTACAAAATCGACCTCCAAGGTAAGTACACGATATCGGATTCCTTCAATGTCTCTGACTTGTCTCCCTTTATTGATGATGCAGATTTGAGGACAAATCCTTTTCAAGAAGGAGGGGATGATATGAGCGTGGAACCGGATGGTCGAGCAAAACCGGAGCCCGAGCATCGAGCAAAACCGGAGCCCGAGCATCGAGCAAAACCGGAGCCCGAGCATCGAGCAAAACCGGTGCCCGAGCATCGAGCAAAACCGGAGCCGGATGCCGAGCAACCCGAAGGAGCGATCACACGATCGAAAGCCAAGGAACTAGCTAAGGAAGCTCAAGCCATGATCATGAAGGAAGAACGGAGAGGACAAGCAGGAAGTCTCTTCAACGTGCACACAATGGCCTAGAGACAAGACCAAGGTAATTAGGCTAAGCGACTCGGTGATTCAACTTAGTACTCTTTCCCACTGGGTTTTAACGAGGCTAAGGAGATCACCTCGTCGGTTGCTTAACCACATTACCTTGAAGAGTGTAAGAGACGAGGCACTATACACGCTACTCGTCGTTTAAGTCGCACATCATGCCGTTTTACATTTTCCGCAAAAAGACTTGTCGTTTTATTTGTTTCCTTTTTTGGATTATGCGCATAAAAACTAGGGAAGAGAGCGAGTTGTGTTGTCTCTTCCCCTATATAATGGTTGCGCCGCTTTGGTGCAAAGTAGTCAACTTTTTACCTAAATTCTTCTAGTCGACTCCTCTCGGTTCCTTTGCGAACTTGAGCCGCTTACAAGCATAGTTGATTCCAAGCGTCTCTTCTATCCATCAAGGCGGTTGCTCCATAGCTTCCTTGAGACGTTCCCCTTCCATCCATCGTTTCCACCTCTCCATCTCCCCGTCCTAACCCGGAGTTATTCACCGTTTCCCCTCCGAATCCGCTACGGTTTCTCTCCATCGTAGTACTCGCCTTATCACGGAGTTTCGGTCCGAACTAAGGACGTATCATCTTGGTGTACCAAATCTTGTAAATATGATTGTTTTGAAAAGTTTCAAAACAACCTTTGAGTCGTTTGTTGGACTCGCTATGGCTTCTATCCATTTGGAGAAGTAGTCCACCGCTACCAATATGTATTGGTTTCCATAATATGATGGAAAGGGGCCCATGAAGTCAATACCCCAAACATCGAATATGTCTACCTCAAGTATAAAGTTCAAGGGCATCTCGTTTCTCTTCGTGATGTTCCCTCTTCGTTGACATGAGTCACATTTTGAGACATACTCTTGAGCATCCTTATACATTGTTGGCCACCAAAACCCTGCTTGCATAACCTTTTGTATGGTCTTCAAAGAGGAGAAATGTCCTCCGTAGTCCGAATCGTGGCAATGAGATAGGATTCCTTGAACCTCTTCTTCGGGTATACATCTTCTAAAGAGTTGGTCTTTGCATTTTCGGTAGAGATACGGTTCATCCCAATAGTAGTGCCGAAGATCTTTATAGAACTTCTTCTTCATGTACCCTTTTAGGTTTGGTGGTTCTCTCCCACTACCTAGGTAGTTAACGAAATCCGCATACCAAGGTAAGAGTACTTTAATGGCTTGTACCTCCATTAGCTTGTCCAATGCCCTGTCTTCCTTGTAGAGGGCTTTTATCATATTGACATGCTCCTCGGGTAAGGAGTCGTCAATTGGCAAGGTTTCCTCTATTCTCATTCTCGAAAGGTGATCCGCTACTCCATTCTCTATTCCTTTCTTGTCCTTGATTTCTAAATCACTCTTGTAAGAGTAATATCCAACGAAGCAACCTTGGTTTAACATCCTTCTTTGCTAGAAGGTTTCGGAGAGCCGCTTGATCCGTATTAACTATTACCTTGGATCCCACCAAGTAGGATCAAAAAATTTCAAAGGCAAACAAGATTGTTAGGAGCTCTTTCTCCGTGGTTGCATAGTTTGTTTGAGCTTCATCTAGTGTCCTACTTGCGTAGTAGATGACATGAAGCTTTATGTATTTCCTTTGTCCTAAAAAGGCTCCCACGGCATAGTCACTTGCATCGCACATTATTTCGAATGGCAACTCCCAATCCGTTGTTTGAACAATAGGTGCGCTAACCAAGGACTCTTTCAAGAGGGTGAAAGCTTTATAGCATTCTTTGGTGAATTCGAAAGCGACGTCCTTACAAAGCAATCTCGTTAATGGCATTGCTATATTTGAAAAATCCTTGATAAACCTCCTATAGAAACCCGCATGTCCCAAGAAGCTTTAATCTCCTTAACCGTTCTAGGAGGAGTTAGCTTGACCATGACTTCAATTTTCGCTTTGTCAACCTCAATCCTTTTTCGGAGATTAGATGGCCTAGGAAAATTCCTTTCCTCACCATGAAATGACACTTTTCCCAATTCAAAACCAAGTTTGTGTCTTCGCACCTCTTTAGTACCTTGCAAAGATTAGACAAACAAAAACCAAACGAGGATCCATAGACGGAGAAATCGTCCATGAATACTTCCATTATATTTTCAATCAAGTCCGAGAAGATGGACATCATGCATATTTGAAAAGTTGCGGGAGCATTATATAGTCCAAGTGGCATCCTTCGATATGCAAAGGTGTTGTAAGGACATGTAAATGTCGTCTTCTCTTGGTCTTGAGGGTGGATAGGGATTTGAAAGAATCCTGAATATCCATCAAGAAAACAATAGTATGAATGATTCGCTAACCGTTCTAACATTTGATCAATGAATGGCAAAGGAAAGTGATCTTTTCTAGTGTATGAATTCAATTTCCTATAGTCAATACACATCCTATGCCCCGTTATAGTCCTAGTTGGAATCAATTCATCTTTGTCATTTTTGACCACGGTTACTCCTCCCTTTTTTGGGACTACATTCACCGGGGAAACCCATTCGCTGTCGGAGATAGGATAGATGATTCCCGATGAAAGTAGTTTGAGTATCTCCTTTTTCACTACTTCTTTTAAGTTGGGGTTCAAACGCCTTTGATGTTCAATAGAGGTTTTGGATTCATCATCTAAGTGTATCCTATGCATGCATATGGAGGGGGAGATTCCCTTAATATCTTCTAAATAATATTCTAAGGCTTTCCTATACTTTCTAAGCTCATCAAGAAGTAGTTTGGTCTCCTCGTCATTTGGATAATCATTAATTATTACCGGGTAGGTAGAGTTAGTGCCAAGGAATGCATACCTTAGCCGTTTCGAAAGAGTTTTCAACTCCAAATGAGGTGCGTTGAGTTCTTCCAATCCCTCTTCTCGTGGGCATCATATTTGTCTTCGCCTTTCTCATCGGTTAGGGTTCTACCCTCCCCCAACTCTAAGTAATGGAAATCTCGCTCATGTGGAGCATGAGAGTCAAGCAATTCCCTATAGTTCCTTGCTTCTAGAGTAAGCGTTGAGCAAACTTCATCTTTCTTTGTTAGTGCAAGCTCTAAAGGGTCTCGAGTGATTATTTCTTCAAAGAAATCGTTCACTATTTCTTCAAAAGCTTCGAGATAAAATTCCTTTCCTTCAATGGTAGATTCTTCATTGCTTTCATTATGTCAAATTTGAGTTTGAAACTTCCCACGTGAAGGTCAATCATTCCCTTTTTAACATCTATGATTGCTCCGGCGGTTGCTAAAAAGGGGCGGCCTAGGATGATCGGGTCTACGGGCTCTTCGTCCATCTCTAAAACAACGAAATCCGTAGGAATGACACAATTCCCAACCTTTAATGGGAGGTCTTCTAGTATTCCGATTGGGTACCTTATCGATCTATCCGCGAGAACTAAGGATATCCTAGTCTTCTTGAAACTAGTTAGGCCCAATTTTCTGGAAATTGTTAGAGGCATCAAGCTAACGCTCGCTCCAAGGTCCACTAGACACTTATCAAAGTATAAGGGTCCGATCGTACAAGAAAGGGTGAAACTACCTGGATCATCAAGCTTGGGAGGGAGGTTCCTTTGAATTATTGCACTACACTCATGATTTATCATTACCATTGACTTCTCTAACAATCTTCTTTTTGTCATGACATCTTTTAGGATCTTGTTGTCGATGGGACAGTCCATCATTAAATCCGTGAAGGGTAGAGTAACTTGAACCGTCTCCATGAGCTTTTTAAACTTTTTGTATTGTTTATCGAGGATTTTTTTCTTGAATCTTTCCGGGAAAGGGAGTTTTGGTTTAAAAGGTGGTGGTTCAAAGGGAGGTTCTTTAGCCTTTCCTTTCCCCTTGACAGTTTCTTTTTCCTTAGATGGTTTTTCTTCCGTATGATTCAAGTCGGTTGGTTTAGATGGCTCCTCACTCTTTTTGTCATTTTCTCGGATTACTTCCTCTTAGTCCTGCACTTCTATTACCTTATCGGTTTCCTTTGTACATGAAGGGAGCTTCCTACCACTCCTAAGAGTGATAGCCTTGCAAGACTCTTTCCCTTTAGATTTGGGAAGATGAGTGTTATCAACTTTTCTAAAGAGTTGTTCAAACTTTTCATTTAGCTCGGTGTAGAACCCATCGACCTTCTTATAGACCGCCTCGAGTTTAATGTCAAAGGCCAATGCCGCTTTCTCTTGCCCTTCTAAGATTTTGTTTAGAAGGTTTGTGGTCACCTCCTCTTGCGAGGGTGCGGGAGTCCTCACTAGTTGGCTTCTAGGCGGTGGATGTCCTTGGTGTTGATAGTATCCTTGGTCACTCGATTGGGGTTGGTTGCGTTGGTGAAACCCTTTCACCAAATGGTCGCTTGGGTATCCCCTTGGGTCGTATCCGTGTGCATAGTTTACTTCCTCGAAATCTTCCTTTGCAAACTCAAAATTGTCACCATAACACTCTCCTCGGCGGTTTGTAGAGTAGATTGGTGTACCTTTTCTTCTTAGCATGTTGGTGATAAACTCTTGTACTTCGTTGTATCTTGGGTCTCTACCGATTTCCCTTCCGTAGTTGTTTCCTATGTTTATCACTTGTTCGCTTTGAGCTAAGTTCTCCACTAATTTTTCTCC
This sequence comes from Cochlearia excelsa, assembly GCA_963556525.1. Lineage (NCBI taxonomy): Eukaryota > Viridiplantae > Streptophyta > Magnoliopsida > Brassicales > Brassicaceae > Cochlearia > Cochlearia excelsa. Next base: position 20,651,018 of record OY748331.1, read on the forward strand.
TTGAGCTATTTTCAAGCTAGCAAAGTTTCCATTGCTTGCCGTGTTGAGTGCTAGTTGGTACTCACGGTGGAGACCACGGTGGAATATTCCAAGGATAGCTTCTCTTGCTACTCCATGATGTGGGCAAGCCCTTGTGTAGCTACTCATTCTTTCCCACGCGTCATACAAACTCTCTTCGTTTCCTTGCTTGAAGGTAGCGATGTCACTTCTTATTTTGGCTGTCTTTTGAGCGGAGAAGAATTTGGCCAAGAATTTCCTTTTGCATTCATGCCATGTGGTAATGGTTGAGGTTACTACACTCTTATCCCATTGAGATGCCTTGTCTCCTAGTGAAAATGAAAAAAGAGTGAGTTTGAGCACGTCTTCCGGTACATCATTCATCCTTATTGTACTACAAAAACGGTCGAAGTTGTCAAGATGTTCCAAAGGGTGCTCGCTTTGGAGGCCGAAAAACCGGTTATGTTGAACCATGTTGATTAGGCTAGACCTTATTTCCCAATTGGAAACTTGGCAAAAGGGTGGTCTAATCCCCATGTTAGTTCCATTCGTGATCAGTTCGTCATGATCACCTATCCTTCTTTCGACCCCTATCCCATGAGGTTCTTCATTGTTCTCCATCTGTGCTTGTGCTCCTTCAAAGCCAAAGAGCAAAAGGACCAAAAGTAAAGGAATTAGTTCCCTTTTTCAAAGTAACAATGATATATAGCTAAGAAGATTCTAAATCTTATTGACTAGTTGCATTCTCCCCGGCAACGGCGCCAAAAACTTGATGAGATCGAGTTTTAACCCAATATATCTATCAAATATCAACTTAGAGTAACCAAACTATGTCTAAAGCAACAATGTAAAAGTCAACTAATAAGCAAATAACTAGAAAGATGCTTAATTAAGATAAAGATTGGATCTTGGGGTTTAAATCATTGGTTTTGGATAGATGTAACCAAGCTATACTAAAACTAATAAAGGAGATTGCTTTCTAGAACAAGGATCACTAATCTAGATTATATCACTTCCATGACTCAAATTCATTCCCTAATCATAAAACCTCAAATCTTCCAATCGAGTCTAGATGATTAGAGATCATTAAGTGTAAGTCCTGATAAAGTCCATCTTAAACCTTAGACATCAACTTTCATTGGCTAAGTATAAAAGACTAACAAGAGATTAGACTAGACATTTCATCGAACACCTTCCGGACATGAAACATTCTCTAAGTACTAAGGTAGGATAATTACTTCTACCTTAGTGTTAAGTACATCTAATGTTATAGAAACCATAACCTAAACATCTTAAGCATCATTAGCCATCATCCATTACCCTAACCTAAATAATCCCCAAAACCCATAAGGTAACTACTCACTATTCATAGCAAAACACAAGCTAATGATAATGATTAAAGACATTATAAAAAGATGTTAAAAGAAAGCTTAAATAAAAGAAAGCATAAAACTTGATATTAAACCTCTAGGGTTTTTCACAAAGGTGGCTAAAGTTTAGAGAGAGTATTAAAGTTAAGATAAGATGTAAATAATGAAAACGCTAGGAGTATTTATAGGGAAGGGAAAAGTGCAACATGGTCGCGCAGGACCGGCGGTTTGGTCCAGCGGTCTAGTGACCGCTGGACTGGACATCCGCGACCCTTCTTCTTCGTGTCTTCTCTGGCGGTTTGATGAGGCGGTTTGGAGGCCGCTGAAATCGCACCCGCAAGTCTGCTTTTTCATTCTGGATCGGCGGTTTGACGACCGCTGAAATCTTCGTCTTCAGGACGCCTCGGTTGCTTCCAGCGGTTTTGTGATCGCTGGACTTCATACTCGTGAGCTTACTTTGGCTCCTTCTCGGCGGCTTGGACTGGCGGTTTGAAGACCGCTGGGAACTCTATTTCTTTGCTTTTTGCCTTCTTCAAGCTTCTCCTAAACTCTCCTTGACTCCACTTTGCCCCAAGTTGCTCCAAGTACCTGAAATGCACATGAGGCAATGCAAAAAGGGACATAAATCTATCTAAGACTCGATTCTAAACTACTTAGTGAAAATATGCTAATAAAGACTAAAAACTATATGAATCATGTAACTAAAGTCCTAAAATGTTATGCAAATGCATGCTTAAAACATCTAAAATAAACACTTATCAACACTCTATGAAACTTTAGGTTAAAACATATTAGCTTATGTGTTATTTTCTCTTTAAGTATATTAGCCACCCTTTGTGATACTTGAAGGTTTATGAGTGTTTAGTAGTAAAATCTTCTTTGTCAAACTTTTATCTTTATCTTCTAATCTTGATTATTTGCATTATGTCTTCATCTATTATCTTAATCATGGTTATGGGCATGATTAGTGAGTAGTTCATTAATGGCTCTTGGGATCTTTTAGGTTAGGGTTATGGATGATAGCTAATGATGTTTAGGTTGATTAGTTTATGTTTTCTATAGCACTAAATGGTTAAACACTAGTATAGACCTTGCTAATCTAGCCTAGAATCTAGGGGTCATTTCATGCCCGAAAGGTGTTCGATGAAATGCCTAGTCCAAGTTTAGTGTTAGTCTCTTATGCTTAGCCAATGAAAGTTGATGTCTAAGGTATTGATGGACTTTTAGAACTTATGTTTAATGATTCATAATCCTCTAAGACTCGATTGAAAGATTTTGTAGTTTTGATGATTAGGGAATGAATTTGTGTCAGGAGAGTGATTTTATCTAGCTTAGTTATCCTTGTCCTAGAAAGCATTCACCTTTGTTTAGTGTAGCATCATTAGTTTTATTCATACATCCAAAACCCATGATCTTTACCCCAAGATCCATGCTTTTATCTTTAGTATACATCTTAGCTTATAGTTAGTTAGTGTTGACCTTAACTTGACTTTTATTATTAGATCATTTACTTATTGTTTAGTTGTTAGCCATAATCAAACATGCAATATCCAATATCTCCTTGTGGATTCGATTGTGATTACTGCATACTTCTTATGCCTTGCACTTGAGGCATTAGTGTCGAGGTTAAAACTCGATCTCATCAAGTTTTTGGCGCATTTGTCGGTGAGATATTAGGATAACCAATAGGATTCGGAATCTACTTAGTTTTAGATCATTGTTAGACTAGTTGTTTAGGGGAAACATCGAAATTCCTCTTGCGTTTTTCATATCCGCCTAAGCCTCGTCTAAGTCAAGCTTAGTGACTTTAAAGAAGCACACTTGGGAGGCAATCTCATGTCTATCCTTGTACATATAAGCTTTTAAGTTTTAAGTCTTTTTAGTATTAATCAATCTATGCAAGAAGTGTAGAGAAAAACCAAAAATGCACACTCAATCGGCCATAACCGCCGAACAAGACCGCTGGAATGAACACAAAATTTCAAAGCAGGTAAGTGTTGCACTGTCGATTTCAGCGGTCGCCAAACCGCCGAACAGAACCGCTGAAATCGACACGCATCTTCTTCTTCCCCTATATATTCGCAAAAACCCTAATTCCCCTCCCCCCACCATTTCATTTCCGCCTATTGATAACTTGCATATTTTACACATTTTACTTTAGGTTATGCATTAGAACTCATTCATTTAGGTTGCATTTAGTGTCATATAGGTTGCATTTTGGTTTGTTTTGTGTATTTCAGGTGTTGGAGCATAAAGACGGCGAAATTGATGAATTTAAGCCAAAAAGAAACTGATACACTTGCATCGGCATGTTGTATCGGTTTCTGTTGGCCGATACTCTTGACAGAAGGTTCGCTGAAGTCCATATCGGCCAAGCATATCGGTTTCTGGTGGCCGATATAGAAGACAGAAGTTTCGCCGAAGCTTGTATCGGCCAACCGTATCGGTTTGGAGTGGCCGATACAAGAGAAAAAGACCCAAAAGACACGTATCGACCTGTCGTATCGGCTTAGCCTGGCCGATACGAAGAAAACAGAGCTGAAGGAAGATTGCCGAAGCGCATATCGGCCAGCCTGTATCGGTTTGCTTTGACCGATACAGGCTGCGAAATTTTAAATAAGATTTGGTTTTTGCTATGTAAAAAGGAAAACCGGGTTGATTTTTGGTTTCCTTTATTTTATTTATCGGTTTAGACTTTTTATTAGGGTAAAAACAGGCAGCCACGATTTGATCATTTTTTATCTTAGTTTTGTTTTTGTTTTTGAGACTTGGGAGGATTTCTTGGTGATTGCTTCTTGGCCACCTTGTAATCTTCATCATCATCATTGAATAAGAGATTTCTTTACCCTTTTGTTCTCTTTGTTTATTTGTTTATGCTTATGGTTTCCTTGAATCAAATTGTTATGAATCTCAATATGATTTGTGAGTAGTTCTAAATAGACAATTGGGTTAGGGTAAAAGGGGTTTGATTGAATCTAGGATAGATAATTGTCTAAACCTTAATTGATTGAAAACTTTAGTCTTTGGTAACAACCTTAAAGCTTTAATCGAGTTGGCCATTCGATTATCGAACCCAGGAAGCTTTATGAATCGAGAGATTATAAAGCCTCTGAACAATTACCTTAGAACCAAGCCTAGCTTAACCGAGAGATCTGTGTTAATAAGCTTGGTGGTTAGAATTGATTTGTCCTTAAAGTTTCTCGACGATTAAACTATCCAAGACATTGTTTTAGTTTAATCGTTGGGAAAAGGATCATTGCCACGAGAGTGGATTGATCTAAAATCGTTTTCAAAACCTTAAAGTAAATTTTATAAAAGACAATTTGAAATCCGAAAGTTTAATCATCCTTTAAAACACCTTAGCCTGATTGTTTAGCTTTTTATTAATCTTTCAAAACCTTTAATTCTCGTTTTTCGTTTTGTTAAATCTTCGGTTACGAAAACAACAAACAAACAACCCCTTTGATCACACTTAAACTGAGTTTGTTTCGCATAAATTCAAATACATTGTTTGCTCCTGATTTGGTTTGACATCTTAAATACTACATTAAGATATTAGATTAAGCGGGGTAAAATCTCGTTTATCACCTATAACCCGATATTTTCGAAAATTTCACCAAAAATTCATTTTAAAAGAAGTTCTAAAGCACAAAACCATCCTCTAATCACTCATTATCATCTAATCTCTCAAGAATCAAAGGTAAAATTTTCAAATCTCCAGTGTTTCCCCATGGTAAAAGCTCGACTTTTGATCTTGTGAGTGAAAGATTCTTGAAAAGATAGATATATTTAGGATTGGGTATTAGTGCATTGCTTATAATTATGAACTACCATAAAAAAAATTAAGCTTGTAAAGTTTTGAGATTTCATAGGCAAATGTTGGAGTTTTCAAATGTTGTCTTGTTTTAAAACCATTGATAGATGTTGTTGTGTTAGATTTTCTTGATAGTTTACACATTATAAAAGCACTTAATTGGATTAATTATCTTGTAGGACAATGGTATCAATGAGAGGAAGTGTTAGCCGAGCTCAAACTTCCAAACCCCAAACATTGGTAACTCCAAGGTACTCCTCACAACCATTGTATATATTATTCATTTTTAGTTTAGTTTTTTATTTTTAGCATTTTTAGTGTAGTTTAATCTATTTGTATAATGGCCTTACTTCACTACTTGTTCACACCGAAACGGTGTGATTTAAGTGTGGGGAAGGCCATTAGTTACTAATCATGTTTTGTGTTTTAGTTTTGTGTGTTCATGCATAACATTGTTAATAGTTTATATGCATTCAAAAACAACAAAAAAATCAAAAATTTCAAAAAGACCAAAAGAATATTAACTTTATTTTAGTTTTAAACATTCATATAGTTTAAGATCGAGTCATTAGCATTAGGATATTACACACTTGTCTATAGATCTATGATGATTTAACCTTGTAAAAGATTTAGGAAAGACATTGCAATGTAAACCCCTCTTGATAATGCTTGGTATAATTAATTGCTAGAATCTCTTAAATCGTTGAAGTTATGCATCTTGAACTCTCTTAGCTTAGGGGATATTGCTTTTTTGATGCTAAATTGATTTGAAACCACTTCATGATAATTGAACCTAATTGAATCATTAATTTCTTGCCAGAAATGTGCATTATAGTTTTATGATCTATATCCAAACTTTACATCCTTTTTACCACTCTTCATTATTAATTTGGATAACCATCTCATTTTTAGATGGTCCTACCTTAACCCATAGACAATTCCTTCTAATCCTAATGATTTGTTGAGTGAGGCCTTTTTGGATAGTGTTATATTGACAAAACTTTGTATGTACGGAGAACGACAAGTCCCACGTCCCATTTAGGTGGTTAGCAAGTTTTGATTAGGTGTTGGGTGAGGGAAGTGAGGAAAAGAAAGAAAAAGAGTTGGGTTACTAAAGAAGAAAAGTCTAAAACCAAAGACAAAAGGGTTATTACCTTAGGGGAAACTTAAAAAAAAAATCGGGCTAAAGGGCCTTGAAACAAAAAGACTAAACTCCTAGAATAAGAAAAGAAAAGAAAACCCAAATCCAAAAGAGTAGAGAATAAGAGTGAAAAGAATGAATCATAGCCTAAGAAAAACCCCTAAGTGTAGAGATTCAAATGAAGAAAAGGACTTTGAGATATCAAAAGAAAGAAAACCCAAGGGAACAAAGGGTAGAGTTAGGATGAACAAAGGGTAGTTGGGTGGTGGTTTAAAACTTCAAAAAGGGTTTTGGCAAAGAAAAGAAGAGTAAGTAGTTTTAGAACAAAATATAGGAAGGGTAGAACATGGGATTTAAAGACTTGTACGTATTTGTTCCTAGTCTGCCTTATTTTTGCATTATGTTTACACTCACTTGATTGTTTTAGAGAGAAACCCTTTAAACACTTATACACTTAACCACTAAATGAAACATTGCCTAAACCGATTGAGACTATTTGCATTATTTCTTAGAAAGATCACTTGTTACTAATTAATGAACTTAAGGAGTGGTGGACAAAAGATTGAGCGGATACGAGCATTGAACCTTACTAAGACTTGTGATAGTGTATGATGGATATTTGATTGAGAGTTCTCATTGATGATATGTAGTCATTATCTTGATATGCTTTATAGCCTTATTTGATGTTGCATATGCTTGGCCTTGTCCTTTTGGTTCTGAGATTCCACCTCCACTACTTCCTTTGTGCTTTTTATTGTTGTTTGCTTGAGGACAAGCAAAAGAAAAGTGTGGGGGAGTTGATAAGTGTGTAATTTAGGCATTCATTTGCATAACTATTTAGGACTTTAGTTGCATTTTCATATAGTTTTAGGTTTTAATTAGCTTAGTTTAGTAACTTAGCTTAGAATTGAGTCTTAGCTACGAATAGGTCCTTTTTGCATTACATCATATGCATTTCATGTACTTGGAGCTTTGGGAGCTTAATGGCAGCTAGAGTGGAGCTCAAAGGAGCTTAAAGGGAACTAAGTTGAAGAAGAAGACATCACAGCGATCTTGACCGTCGGAACAAGTCGCCGAGGGAGACACAAAGGACGAGAAGACTGCAGACTTGCGGATGTTGGTCTTGGCGGTCACGAAACCGCCTGAGCATGCCGCTAAAGTAGACCGATGTTGGTCTCGGCGGTTCTGACCGCCTGAGCATGCCGCCAAAGAAGACGCACCAGAAACACGTCGCTCTGTCCGTTCCAGCGATCACCAGAGCGCTGGAAGAAACCGCTGGAAACACAAAAATACTGGGTTGACCGGTTTATCCCGGCTTCTCTCTCGCTTTTCCTATAAATACTCTATGAAAATTTAGGTTAAAACATCTTAGCTTATGTGGTTATGTTATTTTCTCTTTTAAGTATTTTAGCCACCCTTTATGATACTTGAAGGTTTATGAGTATTTAGTAGTCAAATCTTCTTTCTTTATCTTCTAATCTTGTTTATTTACATTATGTCTTCAACTATTATCTTATTCATGGTTATGAGCATGATTAGTGAGTAAGTCATGTAAATGTATGGGAACCTCAGGAAACTGATATAACACACAACTTCTTGGAACGCGCCAAGAACAACGCTTATCTTTATTAAAATCTCTTCAAATTTGCCTTACACCAAGATCAAATTTGAACTGGCTTTACACAATTCTCCATGATTGTCCCCGGACGATTCTAATATCCTAAGCAATTCGATCACAACCCTATGATCGAAGAACACTCGCCTTTCTCTTTTGCTAAAGCTCTCGGTGAAAATGTGTTTAAAGCGGCTAAGAGTGTTAACAAACCCTAACAACTTTTTGCCCTTAAATACACGCTGAAATCAAAAACCCTAACTAATAGAAATCTTCCAAATATATTTGTTAGTAAATCTAAAAGAATATTTCCATATCTTTGTTTTGGAAATATTCTTCTAACCTATTTTCCATATTGCCCCAAAAGAATATATTCCCCATATATGTTTTCTTGCAACCGACTCCACGATATCTTCATGGATTTCTTCAAACCTTCTTTTCCTTTTTCCTCGCCACGTCATCTAAAGAATCTTCGCACCACCATCTCTGCTTCCAGTCTCATGATGTTGTCTCAACTTCTAAACGCTCAGCAACTACCAGCTGCATCTTCATTCTCTCCCTTATTATATGAATCATAGGTCTCGTCACTTTGCTAATCCTCGATGAACCGTACATGGTCTTCAACGTCCTAATGCATGATGATTCATGGCTGGAAATACATCTTCAATCTCTTCTTTTTTAACTGAGTTTTAAAACTCAAGCACACTATCTCAATTCTCTAAACTCCTCCATGATCAAGGGATAAATCATCAATATCTCCCCCTGCTTGAGTGCAATACTCAATAAAAATAAACTTGAAATTTCAGCTAAGAACCGAGATGCCTCATTCGCAATCTTCTTCGCTCATATATGTTATGTGACACCATGTGGCTCAATATCTTCTTCTCCAATGATTCTTACAATGATCATAATCTTGACTTCTCCAAGTACCATTGCTTATGACTCTCCCACATCTGTAGCACCTACACTTGTAGCTCTCTGCACCTCTTTGGAATTTGATATATGAACACTTTGTCGTATAACTATGTAGATCTGACTTCTTTATCCACATTTTTTTGGTTTTCATCGGGAGACCACGATTCATTTTCCATTCTTGATCCATGTGATCAAACTTCTTGTAACACTAAGATTTGATATGCCCAAGTTTTCCACAAGAATAACACCTACGAGGCTAATGTTCACTTGCTCTTAAGTCAGATTTATTCATCATGGATATTGGTGTAACATGAGATGTCTCATGCTTCTGAATCCCACTAGTAGGTTCTTCAACCGCTTGTAATTCTAGTTGAGTTGTTATTTTCTCTGATGGTTCAACATGATTATGACTTATTGTAGAGATGAAAACTGTTTTTTTTCTTCCTGAGTCACCACTCGTGTAGTCTAAGCCCCTACATCCTCTCTATGTTCTGCCTAAACTTAATGCATCCTCAAGCTTCTGAGTTCCGTTGATCAACATTCGAATACTCTTCATCTTCTGATCTAACTCAGTCTTGAAGGTCTTTGAACGTTTTTTCTCGTCATCAAGCTCAATCTTCAAGATTCAGAACTTTGGATTTCAAACTCATCCTCTCTGTTTTCAAAAGTTCAAGTTCTTCTCTTGCTTTGATCAAATCATCCAAAACACTCTGGAAATCATTCGCTTTGATGTTCTCTTCGATGGTTGAGCTATACTTTGATTCATTATAAAAATCATCAAACATCTCGTTAAAGTTTCTATCACCGGGCTGAGCAATCTCAGCATCCAGATTTTGATCAGCATCATGATTTTGATCAACGATATTGATAGAGCCATGAAGAACCAGAAAACTCGTCTCGTGGTCAAATCCTAAGTCAATTAGACTCTCCAAGGAATCTTCGCACCATCAGCTCTACTTCCAGCCTCCTTATGTTGTCTCAGTTCCCATACGCTCAACAACTACCAGATGCATCTTCATTCTCTCCCTTATTATCTGAATCTTTGGTCTCGTCACTTTGCTAATCCTCGACGAACCGTAACTGGTCTTCAACGTCCTAATGAATGATTATTCATGGCTGAAAATACATCTTATGTTCATTAATGGCTCTTGGGGTCTTTTTAGGTTAGGATTATGGATGATAGCTAATGATGTTTAGGTTGATTAGTTTATGTTTTCTATAACACTAAATGGTTAAACACTAGTACAAACCTTGCTAATCTAGCCTAGAATCTAGAGGACATTTCATGCCCGAAAGGTGTTCGATGAAATGCTTAATCCAAGTTTAGTGTTAGTCTCTTATGCTTAGCCAATGAAAGTTGATGTCTAAGATATTGATGGACTTTTATGACTTATGCTTAATGATTTCTAATCCTCTAAGACTCGATTGAGAGATTTTGTAGTTTTGATGATTAGGGAATGAATTTGAGTCATGAGAGTAATCTTATCTAGCTTAGTGGTCCATGTCCTAGAAAGCATTCACATTTGTTTAGTTTAGCTCATTAGCTTGATTCCATACATCCAAAACTCATGATTTGAACCCCAAGATCCATGCTTTTATCTTTAGTATACATCTTAGCTTATAGTTGGTTAGTGTTGACCTTAAGTAGACTTTTATTGTTAGCCATAATCAAACATGCAATTGATAGGATCTAATCTATAATAGTTTTTTTATATTCTTGTTGCTTTATCCAATATCTCCATGTGGATTCGATCCCGATTACTACATACTTCTTGTGTCTGACACTTCAGGCATTAGTGTCGAGGTTAAAACTCGATCTCATCAATAACATCTTCAACCTGGTTTCCAACATATCGATCGATTCATAGGTTTGGCCAACTGCTAAATTTAAAGAATTAATTTCCAATTTCACAGAAGATAAATTCGTTCCACCCTCCGTTTTTGCCTTTCAACTATCTCGAATTTTTGGGTAATGTCGGTCCTTCCTCTTCGTCGTCTATCAATTCTCCAAAAATTACAAAGTTTTCGCCGGTCGGAATTGGCACCATCAGAATCATCGCAGAAATCAAAAATAGCACCACAATCTTCTTCTTCTTCAACACCCAGATGCTTCTTCTTCTTCGACTTCAGTTGCGGCTTGTTCTTGTTGTGGTTCTTCTTGCGTTTTGTCAACCAATCTTTCTTCATCCGCCCTTCTACAAGGCTCACTAGACGGGCCACCGGTTTTTCCATCGCTTATTTTCTTTATTATTTCCACGCATAGTTGAATCTGTCCCATGTTTAATTGTGAAAAGTATCTTCTAATTGACGAGAATTGCCATTTCTCACTAGAGGCGTGTTTCTCAGTATAATTCCGAGCAACATCTTAGATAAAGCGTAACTAATCTCGACTTCTTCTTCGCCCAAATTGATCCCAAAATCCTCTTCGTTAAAAGCATCAAAGAACTTACACCCTCTTCCACTATCAACCACAAATCGCCATTTCCTTTGATCGTTTTTTCCAAATAACACAAACATATACACATTGATTCATAAATATCTTTTCTACTCTCTCTTCCGTTTTTCAATATGTGAACTTTGCTTATCTTTTCATCGATAATACAGTATATGACAACTCTAAATTATTAAAAAATGGTAGATGAGTTGCATTTAACACGTTTTTATTGTTATCTTGTTTTTTGTTATTTTCATTAATCACAACAAAAATATGTCGCCATGTTGCGTTACTACAATAATAACTCAACTTTTACTTCGGTATGTGTGTTATTCTAGTAATAAAATAATTTTCTAAATGTCTATCGTGAAAAAATAAAAAAACTGACACATTAGAAAACCTGTTATCAGACTATCAGCAAACCTGCCACAACTACGCTCTAAATAACTATCAATCTTATAAAAAAAATTGGCGACGGTTTTTAAAATTTGCGGCAGTTTTTTAATTTGTGGCATATTTTTAAAAATTATATATATAAATTGTCACATCGTAACCGACAAAGACCTGAATCAGTGTCGTATTGTGTCGAATTTTGTTAAATATGTCGTATCACAAAAAAACATGTGGAAAAGTTTGCCACACTTTCGAAAATATGTCGATCCATAAACATTTGTCATCAAGTTTTGACAGAATTTTACGGTCAACGTCTAATACGGTCAACGGTGTTGTTACAAAAAACTGTGGGACAAAATAACTGTGACAGTCAACGTCTAATACGGTCAACGACTTTACGGATGAAAATTTGTCACATCGGTGCTACTCCGTGATGAAAAACTGCAGAGTAAAAAGCTATTATACCCTTTGACTAAAATTCAATATCTCCCATACCCTTATATAATCTACATACCCTTTGACTTTCGTTGACCAAAAATATAAAACACAAAATATTTTCAGATATAAACTCTAAACGAATCACAATTGTCTTGGATTTGGAATTCCGAACCCAAATGGAAGTATTTAACTACTGAACCTTTAAACTCAACAAAAAATATATTTTAAAATTGTTTTTATATCATATTTTGATGATTTTGTTAAAAACATTTTATTTTTATTTTTTAGTTTTAAAATATTTTTTATCAAATTCTTAAAATTAAATAAAAATAATCACGTTTTCAGTTTATAAAATTGATTTATTTTGAAATTTATTAAAATAAAAACAAAAAACAAAATCATCTAAAGGTATAATAGCTCTTGACTTTTAGTCAAAGGGTATTATAGCATTTGATTCAAAATTGTCACAGATTTTACTAATTGCATTTTCGGTAAACAGATTTTTTTGTAGTCAAAGGATTTAAGGGTAGTTTAGCCATTTTTTATTTCGAGTAATAAAAAAAGATTCGAAACTAATGGGTAATAAAATTACGAACGAGAGTCTTTCTCGTAAACCCCCTATTATAAAAGGGAGAATCACAAAACTACACCATTTGAATTACATTTCACAAAACTACACCATTTCCAAAATACTTCACAAAACTACACCTAAACACTCAAAATTAAATCCAAATAAACTCTACCCAAACAATCATACCCCCCTTAATACTATACCCTAAACACTAATTAGCGAACCCAAATGAAAAAAATTTAATTTTGGTAATTTTTTAAAAGTTAAATCAAGCTTTTAAAATTTTGAAATGGTGTAAATATGTGAAAATATTAAATTAGGAGTAGTTTTGTGAAGAAGGGGTTGAAAGGGTGTAGATTTGTGAATTCCTCATTATAAAACACTAGGGGATTGCTAGCGCTACGCATTAAAAGTCTTTAAATGTGTTTTTCTGTTTTTAAATGTGTATCATTTGTGAAATATTTTTTTCTAATTATTATTTGTGTAATTTTTTGTCACAAATATTATTTTAATATTTAATTTATTGTTTATAATTTTTATTAGTTTTGATCTTAATTTTAATATTAATATAAATTAGTATTTTCGTTTTTTGTAATCTATATTATTAAAAGAGAAAACAAAACGCGTACGTGTCGCGACCAGAGAGATTTGAAGAAATTCTTTTTTTTGCGTTTATGTCCTTATATTTTAACATCAATTAAAACTTTGCATATATTTAACTTTTTGCGTTTATGCCCTTATATTTTTCCTCAATAAAAATTTAGTCTCAATTTATTTCCTACTTTTTTATATACTCCGATTTCCGATTTCCTATTTTTCCATTTTTTATATATTGGGATTCAATATATTTTTGATCATTTCTTTTTAATGGCCGATTTTACTTTACGATTTCACATTTTGAATAACCAAAATTAAAAAAAACTTTAGCCCAATTACTAATATTCTAGAATTATTATTAGTTTTGACATTCTTTATTTTAGACAATTATTATAATTTACAAATAATATAAATTATTCAATTTATAATTCATATTTTATTATTTAGATACATTTTTCTACTTTAATAATACTAATTTTTATTTTATGTTATTTGAAACCTAATCCAATTTTTAAAAATTTATAACATAACTTTTTCGCATCGAAATTACAAAAATATCCGGAATATACAAAACAATAGTTTGTTTGAATTTAATTATTATTATTTTTGACATTCTTTATTATTTTAGACGATTATTATAATTTACAAATAATAACAATTATTCAATTTATAATTTAAGTTTTATTATTTAAATACATTTTCTACTTGAATAATACTAATTATTATTTTATGTTATTTGAAAATTAACCCACTTTTAAAAAAATTATAACATAATTTTTTCTCATCGAAATTACAAAAATATATGAATATACAAAACAATAGTTTGTTTGAATTTAATAATATTGTTACTATGTAATTATAAAATATATTACGTTTTATTATAGAGAAATTCACAAGACTACACCATTTGCTCCCTTCCTTCACAACTTTACACCTAATTAAAAATATTCACAAAACTACACCCCCTTCCTCTGTAAAAAGACCTTATTACCCTCATTTAATTAGGTTTCTTCTTTTCTTATTTTGTCGATACAGAACACGAAGAAGCTGGAGAAGGAGAAGGAGAAGGAGACAGCCGATCTCGAAATCTGAAATCATCTTCTCCGTCGCCGTCGTCGGAATCGCCTTCTCCGACCACAAATTCGTCATTTTCTAAAGATAGAGAAAGACTAATAAGCCTAGGAAGAAGACGAGCTTCACATACAACGATCTCTAAGATCTGAAACTATTTTCTCATATTTATAATTAAAGGTAATTACTCCTCCTTTTCATGTATTCTCTATGTTAATCAAATAGATTGAATCGATTAGAAATTGATATTAAGAGATTATGCGTATGAGCAGAAGCTTGGATTAGGTAGAGCATTTGCTGTCATACCTTTTTGGTATATTATAAATTTCACAATCTACTATTATAAGTATTATAAGCTGAACCATTGTTTTGATGTTGATAAGTAGTATTATAAGTATTATTGTTGATGATGAACCATTATTCTCTACATGGCACATACTTTAAAACGAAGATAGAGAAGACGCAGCTTCAAATCCTCCTTTTCACGGTTTGTCCATGTGAATGAAATAGATTGAATAATTTAGATATTAGGAGTATGAGCAGAAGCTTAGATTAGGTTCAAGAGCATTTTGCTATCATAACTTTTTGATATATTATAAATTTCACCATCCTACTATTATAAGTATTATAAGCTGAACCATTTTTCGATGTTGATAAGTAGTATTATAAGTACTATTGTTGATGATGAACCATTATTCTCTATTGGGCAGATGCTTGATCTCTACTGTGTTTGTGGGGAGTGGAAGTCAACAAATTCTTCTTGGGAATTTGTTATTGATGTTGATAGATGTGGTTCTCTTACATCCATCAGCCAAGATATGTCTTATGAAGACTTTCTGACTATGGTCAATGAAGATTTTGCAATTGATGATACTCTTCATTCTGTGAAGCTTAGCTATTGTCTTCCTCAAAGCAAAGCTTCAACATGTCTAGCTCCAATGTATATCAGAAATGATAGACAACTGAAGTTGTTTATCAGGAAGCTTCAAGAGCATAGCGAGGAAGTCAAGCTTTATGTGACAGTGAATAAACAACTTCAAACATGTTTGGTACCTCCTGATGCTCAATTATTAATTGATTATGAGGTTGTTATTCAACATAATTTTTTATTATGCATTCTTATTTGTTTTTCCTTATAGTTAACATTTAAATGTTTTGTTGTATGGCCAGGGGGAGTTCACTTCACCAGCAATTCAACGAAGCAACAATATTGTTGATGATGAGAGTAGCACTCTCCCTAATACTCATGTTGTCTTACCTGAAAAGGTACAACTTATATGTTTTATCCAACTACAACAAATTATATGTTATATCTTATAACTATTATAATTTTGAAACAACCTACTTTCTGCTCTTAGAAGAATTTGTCATTGTTTTTCTTCTATACAACTTATACTTTGTAATACTTATAATATTCAATACAGGTACCATTACATTCAACCCCAATCTTACAACAATTGAATTTTTGTAGTACTGAAAGTGTTCCACTTGCAAATGAGGTATAGTGATGTATTATAACTATTATAACTATTATAACTATGAATCAAACTAGTTTCTTCTCTTTGACTTTGTCATTGTTTTTATTCTTTATAATACTTATAACACTTAATCTCTCTTTTATACTAAATACAGGTACCATTAAATTCAAACCCAAACTTACAACAATCCACTTTCCGGAGTACTGAAGGTGTTCCACTTGTCCATGTTGCAAATGAGGTTAGCAAATAAGTGCTATGTTGCTATATTACAAATATTATAACTCTGAAACAACCTAGTTTTTGCTTTTAGAATCTGCCATTGTATTTCTGTACAATTTATACTTTATAACACTTATAACATTTATAACACTTATAACATTTATAATACTTATAACATTTGCAGCCTGTTACAATTGAAAGTGGATCAGAATTACCTTCTTTTTCTAGCAGACGAGGCAATAATGCAAGTAACTACTCTGATGCTCCTAATCAAGAATCTATGGCTGCTTCAGGTTCAAATACTTCTTATGTTGTCGATTCTGATGGTATATATGTGGGTAAGCACTTCCCGGATAAGAAATCAATGGCGCTGAGGCTTAGGATGTTTTCAATTAGGCACAGTTTTGAATTTAGGGTTCAGTTTTTAGATAGCAGAAGATTTGTTCTACGTTGTGTTGATAAAAACTGCACATGGAGATTTCGTGCAACCAGAGTGCTTGTTTCCCCAAGTTTTATTGTTCGGAAGTATGTTGAACAGCATAGCCGCGACACATCATTAAGAAATGTCAACCATAGACAAAGCTAGCTCTCACGTGTTAGGTAATATGGTTAGTAACTTTTATGAGCCAGAAGCTTGGTCTTAAACCCAAACAGATTATAGAGACCGTTAGGAAAGATCACGGGGTCAATATATCTTACTCAAAAGCATGGAGGGCTCAAGGACACGCAGAGGGTTTAGCAAGAGGTACACCTTCTGAAAGCTATGAATTTTTACCAAAGTGGTTACATATGGCAAGTCTTTGCTCACATTGAGGTTGATTCATCAGGCCGGTTCAAGTATGCATTTCTTGCATTTGGTCCTTCTATCAGAGGTTTAAAACTGATGCGTAAAGTTATAGCAATTGATGGTGCTTTCCTAAAGGCAAAGTTTAAAGGCACTTTGCTTGGTGCTACAACGCAAGATGGTAATTTCCAGCTTTATCCGGTTGCATTTGCTGTGGTCGATTCTGAAAACGAAGCTTCTTGGGATTGGTTTCTGAAATGTTTGCTTCTTATAGTTCCTGACGAACAAGACCTTGTGTTTTTGTCAGACTGTGCACCATCCATTGCGGCAGCACTCTCTACTAACTATCCGCTTGCACATCATGGGATTTGTGCTTTCCATTTTGAGAAGAATGTTCAGACAAAGTGCAAGGATTCAACACTGCTTGCATTGGTTGATTCAGCAGCTCGCCCTTTTTTAAGAGTTGACTTTGACTATCTGCTTGACCAGATAAAAAAGTCGGATGCTAAACTTGCAGAATACCTGGTTGCAGCTGATATTAGAAAATGGAGTCGAACATATTCCCCTTCAAACAGGTACAACATAATGACTAGCAATATCGCTGAGTCTTTGAATGCAATGTTGAAAGAAAGCCGCGAGTATCCTATTGCCTGCTTGTTTGAGACAATCAGATCCACACTCACTAGATGGTTTCTTGAACGACGAGAAAAAGGTTAGTTATCCGTTTAATCCAACTATATCATCTAATATCTAGGGTTATATATTATAGTTATTATAACTACTATTTCCTTCTTATTACAACCTAGTTTCTGCTTATACTTTATAATTCTTATAATAATCTACATGTGCCAATCACATGCACCTTACCACTATTGAGGTTGGAAAGAAGCTGAAGGCTGCATATGATAATCATTCACGTTGGTTTGAGGTAACTCAAGTGAATCAGTTTGAGTTTGAAGTCAACTTAGAGACAAGACAATGTACGTGTTTTGTATTTGATGTTGAGAAGATCCCTTGTTCTCATGCAATTGCAGCGGCTAAACATGTGAACCTGAACGAAAACACTTTTGTTTCAGAGTATTACTTAAATGAAAGGTAAATGTTTTCATATTATAATATTCATAATGTTGTTTATGCATATATTCATTGTTGCTTTGATTCTTTCACCTTTTGCAGGTGGATTGAAGCTTATTTAGAAAGCATTTACCCACTTGGTGATACATCATTCTGGGAGATTCCTGAACATGTATCTAGTTTTATATGTTTACCTCCAATAACTCGGATTCCTAGTGGACGGCCAAAGAAAAATCGTGCTCCATCAATGTGGGAGACATTTTATCGATCTGGAAGCTCGAGGAAATCATACAAATGTGGTAGATGTGGCAAAGTCGGTCACAACAAGACTAGTTGTGTAGCTGCAATTTGATTTGTTTTCATCATTCATACAATTTTTAATGCAAGACTTTTCATAAGATACTAGTAAGACTTTCAAATGATTCAGATGTTATAACACTTATAACACTTATAATACTTATAATAAATGTTATAAATTCCATTAGCTTACTGTCTTTTACTTTATTGCAAGACTTGTCATACGACACTAGTAAGACTTCCAAATGATTCAGATGTTATAACACTTATAACACTTATAACACTTATAATAAATGTTATATATTCCATTAGCTTACTGTCTTTTACTTTCAACGTGTACATGTTTGTTGCCCTATTTATATCTCTGTTTTTAACTTTCCACCCGTACATGTATATGTTTCCCTATTCTCTCTCCGTCTTTTACTTTTCATTAGCTCACTCTCTCTCCACTTTTTACTTTCCACGTGTAGATGTATGTTGCCCTATTCTCTCTCCGTCTTTTACTTTCCACGTGTACATGTATGGTTTACGATAATAACATACACCTAGTCCTAGCAGATCTCATTCCCTAGTAAACCCTAGTTATTCTCATTTAAATAACAATACAGAGCTTCTTTTCACTCAACATTTTCACTCCCGCCTCTCATAAGTAGATCTGAATCTTTTTCACATAAGGTAAGTTTTTTTTTATTTTCATCTTTCTATTAATTATCTACTTAGCTCATTATGTACTGAGCTCATCTTTCTATCTTGTTATTCGCAAAGATGGATCCTCAAAAAATTTAAGAGATGATTGAATCAGCAGTGTTCAAAGCGAAAAAAGAGACAAAGGAACGTTATATCGCACTCCTTCGAATGTTGAAAGAGGAGAAGGATTCTCTAGAATTTTATAATTCGTTAGAGGTGAAGTTGTACTCTATAAATGGTCAACTTGAAGTCCTTGAAGAAATTAGGACGAACTCTGATTTCGACATCAAAGCTCATATCCAAACCCTTGAAGAGGAGAAGAAGGAGATTATGGAAAACATGAAACAGAACCCGGTGAAAAAATACAATTGGGAACCTTTTGAAATTGACTTTATGTATTGAATTCTAGCTTTTGTTGAACCTTTCTTTTTTGTTTAACTCATGCTTTTGAATTTTTTATTTTGGATATTTTGAACTTTTTATTTGGATATTTTGAACTTTTTATTAATTTTTCTTTCAGTTTATCGATTATTAGTTATTGTATGTTCTTTTTGTATTGGATTTTTGCAGGTTTTGTTTTAATTTTGCAGGAACGGGTTACAGATTTAAGAAGACAAAGATCTTCATCAACTCTATAATGTTATAAGTGTTATAAGTATTATAAATGCTAAAATACTATAAGTGTTTTTTATACACCATGTATTTAATTTCCTCGGTTTTTGTATTTGATATAGATTAGAGAATAGTTGTACATCTAATAAATGAATATAAAAAATTTTATGCGAACGATATTTTTTACAAGTGTTACACATGCAATTTATTACTAGTTAACTAGTAATCGTTACTATAGCATAGAGGACATAAACAATGTTTTGTCCCAAAAATCATTATATCTTCCCAATATTTATTTCGAAATAATTAGAGATGATATCTTCCTATCTTTTTACTCTTTCCAATGTGGTAGATGTGTATCTGCAATTTGATTTGTTTATCTGCAATTTGATTTGTTTATCTGCAATTTGATTTGTTTGACCATTCGTAACATTTAATTTGTCCTATTCTCTCTCCGTCTTTTACTTTCCATTAGCCCACTCTCTCTCTGTATTTTACTTTCCACATGTACATGTAATTTTTCCTATTCTCTCTCCGTATTTTACTTTCCATTAGCTCACTCTCTCTCTGTATTTTACTTTCCACGTGTACATGTAATTTTTCCTATTCTCTCTCTGTCTTTTACTTTCCATTAGCTCACTCTCTCTCTGTATTTTACTTTCCACGTGTACATGTAATTTGTCCTTATCTCTCTCCGTCTTTTATTTTCCATTAGCTCACTCTCTCTCTGTATTTTACTTTCCACGTGTACATGTATGGTTTACGATAATAACATACACCTTGTCTTAGCAGATCTCATTCCCTAGTAAACCCTAGTTATTCTCATTTAAATAACAATACAGAGCTTCTGTTCACTCAACATTTTCACTCCCGCCTCTCATAAGTAGATATGAATCTTTTTCACATAAGGTAAGTTTTTTTTTATTTCCATCTTTCTATTAATTATCTACTTAGCTCATTATGTACTGAGCTCACTATTTACTTAACTCATCTTTCTATCTTGTCATTCGCAAAGATGGATCCTAAAAAAGTTGAAGAGATGATTCAAACAGCAGTGCACAAATCGAAAATAGAGACAAAGGAACGTTATACCGCACTTCTTCGAATGTTGAAAGAGGAGAAGGATTCTCTAGAATTTTATAATTCGTTAGAGGTGCAGTTGTACTCTATAGATGGACAACTTGAAGTCCTTGAAGAAATTAGGACGGACTCTGATTTCGACATCAAAGCTCATATCCAAACCATTGAAGAGGAGAAGAAGGAGATTAAGGAAGATATGAAACATAACCCGGTGAAAAAATACAATTGGGCTCCTTTTCAAATTAACTTTATGGGATGAACTCTAGCTATTTAAGTTTGCTTTTTGTTGAACCTTGCTTTTTTGTTTAACTCTTGCTTTTGAATTTTTTATTTGGATATTTTGAATTTTTTATTTGGATATTTCGAACTTTTTATTAATTTATCGATTATTAGTTATTTTCTGTTCTTTTTGTATTGGATTTTTGCAGGTTTTGTTTTAATTTTGCAGATTTAAGAAGATAAAGATTTTCATCAACTCTATAATGTTATAAGTGTTATAAGTATTATAAGTATTATAAGTGTTATAAGTGCTAAAGTACTATAAGTGTTTTTTATACACCAAGTATTTAATTTCCTCGATTTTTGTATTTTATATAAATTCATGTCACCAATAGTTGTACGTCTAATAAATGAATCTCATAAATGAATATAAAAAGGGAAATTAATTAGAGCGATGTTTTTTTACTACTCTTACACATGCATTTTATGACATAAACAATGATTTGACCCAAAAATAGTTTTATCTTCCCACTATTTATTTTAGTAATTAATTAGAGATGATATCTTAAAAATTAATTAATGCTAGCGATGTTTTTTACAAGTGTTACCCATGCAATTTATGATTTAACTAGTAATCATTACTTTTTTGCATTGATGACTTAAACAATGATTTGACCCAAAAAAATTGTTTTAATTTCCCAATATTTATTTTAGTAATAATTAGAGATGATATTGGGAAGATAAAACGATTTAACTTCCACTTCCCTAAACGGTGTATTTAAAACAAAATGAAAATCATTTATATCAAACTTGTTTAAATTCAAAAATGCAATCATTATCTTATACTTTTCCCAAAGGCGAAAATTACACCCTTCCACTCCCCCATAACAACTTATGACAATTTCCCAAAAGGTGTATTTTAATATTAAACTTCCTACATTCCGTTAACCAATTTAAATCGTGATCGAACAGTTTTCATTTATAAATACTTCATTCTTTCATTTGTTCTTATATCACAATCTCTTAATTATTTTTTCAGATATCTAATTTTTATTTCACAAACTCTTACTTCACAAACCATTTCTTCTAATTTTTCTAAACTTCTTAATATTTTTCTTTGAAATGGATGTTGGAGGAAGTTCTAAATCATTGAAGAGGAAATCAGGCCAAATCGGTGATGCAGATGTGAAGATGATAAAAAAGAAAGCAAATCTTTTTCTTCAACTTGATTCTTTACCTGAAGAAGTTCTCGTAACAATTTCTTCAATTTGTGCAAGTTCTTCTCTTTCAACAATTCGTAGTCTTAGACTAGTTTCGAAATCTTTTCGAAGGATATGTGATAACAAATCCGTTATTTCTCTACTTTCCCTTCAAGAAATTCCTTTTTTCCCTTGGAATCATGACCTCGAAAGATTCTCTAACTTCCACAAAAGATGTCGAAGGTGCGAAAATCCAGAAGCCTTGTATCGCGAAGGATTTATTAACTATTTTATAGAGAATAAGAAAGAGAATGGACTCAAGCTGTTAGCAAAAGCTGCCGAAAAAAAACAAAGAAGCAATGTATGTTTACGGAATGATCTTACTTTGTCTTGAAAGAAGCAATGTAGGGTTGAATATCTTGGCTGGTTTAATGAAACCGTTGTTGTCAAAGACTTTAGAAGAGTTGGTCAAACTGCGGAACGAGATTAGAGAAAATGTTTTCTGGCGTGGAAAAACGGTGATGGGAGATCTCAAAAGAAGTTATGTTCAAAAGAATTGTGCGTGCGATGGGAAAACCAGAAAATTCATAGTAGAGAATAGTGTTTGGCACGAGTATGGTGAAAACAATGACTTGAAAACTTCTTCTGTTTGTGAGTCATGTTTGTGGCATCATGAAGTTGAACTCTTTTTTTATAATATTTGAGTAATTTAATACTTCATAAATGCAACAGTTTTTGTTATAAGTGTTATAAACACAATATGCTTTGTAATTTTTTGTTATAAGTGTTATAAACGGTTTTATTTGGTTTTCATTGAATATGATTTTTATTTATTGATACTAGTTATAAGCTTTAATTTTTTTTGTTAATGATATACATTTTCACACATGAATGTTTTTCTAAAGTTATACCTGTTATAAGTGTTTTGTTTTGTGTTTTTCAATTTCACAAGATGAAGATGTAGAACAAGACAAAACTGGGGGGGGCGAAAAAGAAAACTTATAACACAACAATACAACCATTATAATAGGTATAACAAAACAATTTTACCTCCTTGTCCAACCCCTTTTTGTTCTTTTTCTCCAGCCTCTTCTTTTTCTTTTTCTCCAACCCCTTCTTGTTCAGTTTGGTCTTCTTCCAAATCTTTATTTTATGAAATTGAAAAACACAAAACAAAACAATTAAAACTATCCCCTTCTTATAATACTTATAATACTTATAACAAAACAAGTTTACCTCTTTGTCCAACCCCTTCTTGCTCTTTTTCCTGAGCCTCTTCTTGTTCCTTTTCCTCAGCCTCTGCTTGTTCTTTTTGTCCTCCCTCAGTTTTGTCTTCTTCCAAATCTTCATCTTATTAAATTGAAAAACACAACACCAAACAATTAAAACTATCCCCTTCTTATAATACTTATAATACTTATAACAAAATAATAAATTTTTCCTCTTTTTCTAGAACCTTCTTTTTCTTCTCTCCCAGGTTCTCCAGCCCCAGTTCCTCTATCTTGTGCACCTTCATCTTTTGAAAAAAAAACCCTTTGTGACATGATATTATAAACTCGTATTTATAAAATAAGAAACACATTTCAAAAACAAATTCACCTTCTTGTTCTGTATCCATTCCCCCTTCTCTTGTCTGAGTTTCTTCACCACCTCCTGTTTCATGCTCAAATTGCTCATCTCTTTCATCATCGTCTTCTTCTTTTTCTTCTTCTTTGTCTTCTTTTTCTTCTTCCTGCGATTAGTTTTCGTTTTTCAACACATAATCCAATGTAATATGTATTGAAATTCTTTTCAATTTTTACCTTTGTTTCATCTTTCTTTATTTCCAACATTATCCCAATTCGTTCAACTTTCTTTTCCAATAGAGTCATCATATTGATGACTCTTTGAAGTTTCTCTTCATCAAATAATCCAGCTGAAGTTGTAGATGATGATGATGGCATAACACGTTCTACATGTGATTCATCAGTCTGGATATAAAGGTTGATCCAATCTTGCTTTGTAAACTTGAACCCTTTTTTGACTAGTTGAATCACTCTCTCAAACTACATGTCAATAGGTTCATCCACCAAGTCTTCATGCAAGCTTGAATCTCCAATAATAGATATGACAGAAATCTGCATTAAACAAAGAAAATCAAACAATTTTAAAATTATATTATAAATCTTATAAGACTAGTCTAAATCCACAGAACTTACAAAAACTTCTAAAACTTCTAAAACTTATAAGCTAAGAGAAACTAGTTTACCTCGCATTGTCATTTTCAACTTGGTTAACATCGATGCGTAGGACTATATGTTCTCTTCCACCGTAAACACAATGGGCCTTCCATCACATTTGATATAATGCCAAACAAGCCGCCCCTTCTCAACCGAAGAAAGCAACCATAATTGAATTGCTATAGATAGTCCACCTAATTGGATCTGAGTCCTCGATAGCGCTTGAACAGAAAGTGATTGAACACTCTTCAACAGGGCATCGTATGCAAATTTCCCCAAGGATAATTGCAGAATTCTTCAAAATACGAAGCCTTCTCCAAAAAATATGCTTTGATACGATGAGAAGGAAGTGGAGCATACAAGACTCCTTGAACAATTATTACTCGCTCCAAGTCCGACTTTCTCATCGAACTAAACTCGATTTATTCGTTCCGAATAGAAATCGATCCTTAAGAAGCATACCATCCTTCATCCACGAATCTTTAGGTTTTTTGTCTTTGTGGAACTCTCTATTAATTCGTCTTTAGCTTTACAGGGCAGCCCTGTTGTTAAGAAGAATTCTCTTAGTGAAATCTCATTGGTTGTTCTCCAAACACAAACCAGAGTTCATTGTTGCTTGTAATAATTCTTCTCACAAGAAGATGATGTATTAAACACCTCGAGAAATTGATGTCTTTTTCCATCTCTGCTAACTTTATAATTGGACCCAAGAAAGAGTCTTCAATCTTCTTGAAGTCTTCCCTGCCCAATACTGCCTTCACTGTTCCCACATGACCAAATTTCAAATGTTTGTTCATCCTGCTTAGATTTGTTGGTTCTGTGCTTGGAACAAACATCCTTGGGGGAAGTTTGATTCTAGAAGAACTCATCTTTTAACCTGTAATAAACACACATATATAAAGTCATATAACCAATAAACAATACATAAGAAACCAATTTTGTGACTAGAGGACAAATCTGAGACAAAATCAAATCTACAGGACATAACCAAAAAAATTGATATACACTTGGAAAATTGATATACGAGTGGTCCTACAATCCAACTTCTCTATACATAAAAAACACTTTAAACTATATTAATCGAAACAATTTTATATCAGTAAAAAACCCTAAAATCGCATTTAATCTGACCTTTTGAAATAGGATTTGAAATTGATTTCACGAAGAGAAACCACCGACAAAGAGCAACAACCGACGAAACGACTGACAAAGAAAAACCGTCGACGAAGAGAAAACTTAGAATCGGAAGAAGAGACGAATTTGTAGAGGAAACCACCGTCGAACAAATCTGTTGTTATTTTACGATATGGGCTCTTTATTTGGCCTTTTAAAACGATTTATAACGTTATAAATATTATAAGTGTTATAATTCATTAAAATAGGCTCCGTTTATTTTAAGTGTTATAAGTGTTAGAAAAAACTTCTCAAAAATATCAGATAAATGTTATAAATGTTATAAGTGTTATAACTATTATAAAGTTTGTTGCTTTTTGTAATAAGTGTTATGGAACAAACTTCTCAAAAATATCAGATAAATGTTATAAATGTTTATAAGTGTTATAACTATTATAACGTTTGTTGCTTTTTTTGTAATAAGTGTTATGAAACAAACTTCTCAAAAATATCAGATAAATGTTATAAGGGTTGTAACAGTTGTTGAGATTTCAAAAAAGTTCAGAAATAATCAAGAAGAGAAAGCTCAGACATCAAATAAATGTTAAGATTTCAGCAAAGATATCTGATGCTAGTTTCTTCCTCAACTCTGATATATTCGCTACCTTTAGCTTCAATGAGTAAGAGATCCTCATAGCCATGCACTCCAAGATCTTTAGGGACACAATTCCTGAATCTGTCTGACAAACCTATCATATTCAAAAAAAAAAAAAAATACATACAAGTCATTCATCCTAATATTATAAGTGTTATAATAGCATATAAGTGAAGCATACAAACCTGAGGTAAGAACTTTTTCTCTATACGAATCTTGAAAGGATTCTTAATATCACATTGCTCTTCTGGCCTTAGGTAAGTTTTTCTTATGTATGACAACACTTTTGAGTAATCTTTGAAGTGGTCCATGATGAGTTGATCATCCAAGCATTTTTCAGAAACATTAAAAGCTGTGATACTCTTCTTGTCCATATCTATCAGCGCCATTATCCACAACTTCTTACTTATCCTTGCCAAAGTGTAGATGTAGTCAGTGCTATTTAGGATCTCGTTCTCAACAAGCTCGTCTTTGATGTCCAAGGTGTTGGGATCTTCTAAAAATTCAAGATACCCATCATCAATCTTCTGAAGAAAAGATTGCCCAAGCACCACAGTCTTCCTGTTGAAGAACAGATTTGGCATTTTACTTTTTCTGCTCTTCAATAGCAACAATGCTGCATCAATATGCTGTAAAACATAGAGAAGAATAACAACCCTTTATAAGTCTTATAACTGTTAACTGTTATAAGTCTTATAACTGTTTTATTACCGTTTCTGTGATGGATTTTCCAGGAGTCTCCAATATGGAGAACCAATTTTTGTCCACATGAAGATTTAGAATCCTTTGTTTCCTACATAGTGACAACATATATTTTATGGATAACCTAACAATATAACCATTTGTAACTCGTTATAACCATTTGTAACCTTACGTGTGTTTTCTTGAAGCTTTCCATTCATTGTAATTTTTCATCCTTTCTTTATCCGGAATGTTAAATGGATAAAAGATAGGATGCTTCTTCTTCTCTTCAGTGTATGGTTCTTTTGTTTGCCTTGAAGGCACTTGTCCTCTCTCACTTCTTCGCTGGAAGACAATGAATGGAGCATTGTCTTCATTGCTTGGATTAATTTTGGCCTTCTTGGCTTTGGAATCATCTTCTTCTCTATTGTCCTGCAAGTTATAACACATAAAACACACCATTTACAGTTATTCAAAGACAATTTTTTTGATGATATTCAGTTTTTTTATATCTAAACAACCTTTGGATCTGAAATTTTTACCTTTCTTTTTAAAGAAGGGGAATCAGCTTTAGTATCATTATCTTCTTGCGTTGTTGTACCATCGTCAATAATTTGTGTAGGTGTATATTCGGTGTAAGCAAATTGAAAGTTGGGATTTCAAATTTTTGAGTTGGTGTCGGTTCGAGTTGCGTTATAACCTCGCATAATGCATGATTTACAATTTCAATACAATAATGTTCAATTTTAAAGAAAGTTTATTGTTTTCACCTCAGTCTTTTGAGTTTCTGGAGTATCTTCACACAAACGTTGAGTATTTTCTATTTCAGTATCTCTTTCATTGGCTGAATTAGGAGCAGGAGTGTTGTTATATTTGTCATAGTTATTTTCTTCCATTGTTTGAATCACAAAACACAGAACATAACACAAATCCTTAAGTCACCAATGACTATTATATACGGTAATGTATTATAACTATCTTAATTCTGAATCAAGTTAGGTTCAGAATTACACTTTATAACTAATACTTTATGATACTGTAACACTTGGATTCTATACAACTTGTGCTTTATAATACTTATAACACTCATAACACTTGCCACTAAAACGTTGTAACATATTATTTTAAAGAAAGTTTCTTGTTTTCACCTCGGTCTTTTGAGTTTCGGAGTATTTTCACACAAACGTTGAGTATTTTCTATTTCGGTATCTCTTTCATTGGCTGAATTAGAAGCGGGAGGGTTGTTATTTTCTTCCATTGTCCGAATCACAAAACACAAAATACGAACATATTAGTTGGTGAAACAGTTGAGTCATTAACACACACAAACCATCAATTTAAGGTATTATTCTCTTTATAACATTTATAACATTTTTTACCTCTTTCTTGTTTCTCTCTTCCAAAAAAATCTGGATGTTATCAATCCTAGTGGATAGGCTGGTAACAATATTGATAAGGATATCTAGTTTTTCATTGACTAAATCTGCATTCATCTGCCAAAAAGTAAAAATCCATTAAAACACATTAATCACTGAATGGGAAATCACTTATGTATCACTAATCATGGCGAGATCCAGATTATTACCTTGAAACGGCGAGATCCAGATCTAGACGGCGAGATCGAGGTCGAAACTGAAAAACGGCGAGATCTAGACGGTGAGATCGACGGAGAAATTGAAAAACGGCGAGATCTAGATTATTACCTTGAAACGGCGAGATCGAGGTCGAAACTGAAAAACGGCGAGATCTAGACGGTGAGATCGACGGAGAAATTGAAAAACGGCGAGATCTAGACGGCGAGATCGATGGAGAAATCGAGATCGAGATTCAGAGGAGGAAGAAGAAGAATGTAGATCGAGATATAATAAAACGAGGGTAAGATTGTCATTTTGGTCATGAAAAAGGTGTAGAATTAAAAAGTCACTTTCAGAAGGTGTAGTTTTGTGAATTCACTTTCAAATGGTGTAGTTTTGTGATTGTCCCTTTATTTTATACGACGATAAAAAATATTTTATAAAATAAGACTTGTTATAACGTTCAAGTTTTTCTAATTATTTTCAGAAAATTTCAACCAATATCTCAATCTTTAATATTTTTTAATCATTTCATTGTGCTACTGGTACATATATATGAATGAATATATTGATATGTATAAATTTTGGATAAGTTGTCGTAAACAAAAAGTTATAGTTTTAGCAAGATAAATATATATCTATATCTTAAATAAATTATGTTCGTTATACAATATTCATTTCGTTTTTAAAATTATTTAAAACCAGAAAAAAAAAATTTAATGTAAATAATTATTTTTGAATAACCTCATCCGCGGGGTCATCACCTAGTTGTTGATAATTTAGCATAAGTTGTTTTTCTTAATTCGTATATTAGTGTCAGGGTCGGTCCTACAAATTTGGGGGGTAAAGCTAAAAAAAAAATTAGGGTATTTAATATTTGATTTTTCAGAATTTGGGAAAATTTAGCGGCAACTTTTACTAAAAAAATTAATTAATATTGGTGGGAGTCATAACAAATGTTTCGTGTTGTTGTGCCGATGAATGCATCAGTGTAAACATCATATAATGCAAAACTAAAATACAAAAAAGTAACATGTCATACTTAGTACTCCTACCATAGTAATTTAGATCTTGGAAGTAGCTCCCTTCTATCTTTAGGATTTTATATTTTAAGGGTCAATTAAATATATGGACACAGAAGACTCGTTAATTAGGCGCCGTTTTTTTAATTAGGTAGGAGGAGAGAGAAATTTTTTTTGACCATTATACCCCTGCTCTTTTCTGTGCAAAATGTTATCAGATAACTTTGTTATTATCCTAAATTTATTTTATAATTTTAAATCAAATAAATAACGCGATAAAATTGAGTTATTATGATAATATATAAGTTAGGAGATATGAAATATACGATAACAGTGTTATCGGAAAAAAAATCGTGATAATAAAAAAGTATCGTGATAACAAAAAGAATATCATGATAACAAGAAAATAATCGTGATAACAATAAAAAAATATCGCGATAACAAAAGTAATATCGCGATAACAGAAAAATATCGCAATAACAAAAAAATCGGGATAACAAAAACGATATCGCGATATCAAAAAGAGAAATTCGCCCAAAAGAGAAAGACCCAAGAGAGTTCCGACCGAAAAGAAATCCAACCGAGAGATCCCTCCGAGAAAGAGATTCGACCCAGAAACATCCAACAGATAAAGAGATCCGAGAGAGATTAGATCGAGTGAGATCGATAAAGATTCGACCGAGAGATCAAAATAGAGATCAACCGGAAAAGAAAGATTCAAGAGACATCCGACCGAGAGAGATTCAAAGGAGAAAGAGCTCGAGAGATATCGAAGAAAAAAGAGTTCAAGAGAAATCCAAAAGATATATCCAAAATAGAAAGAGATAAAAAAAGATCTATGAGAGAAAAATAAAAAAAACTATGAAAGAAAGAGAGAACTTTGATAGAGAGAGAAAGAGAAGCTTCGATAGAGAGAAAGAGATTTGGAAAGAAATAAATTGGGAGAGAAAGGGAGAGGACAAAAAAATAATTGTCTTTTTTTTTTTGTCAAAAGTAATTGTCTTAATGAATAATGTAATACTATTTATTCTCTCTCCTATCACCTAATTAACCAATCATCTATGTCCATATACCTAATTATCTCATATTTTAAAGACATTGAAATCTTACATAGATTATGCATTTAGACCATATATATAAAATATTATAACGAAGAATCTGTTAAATAAGTTGTGGTTATTATAATCTTGTATGTACTTTCTTTCTTCTCCCATTTTACGTTTTAGTTGCATATATATTCTCGTTGTTTAACTAGGATATGTAAATTTTTTATATTTTAATTGCTTTCTCTAGCTCATCTTTAGCTTCTTGAGCATTTGAATTTAGTTCCAAAAAATGTTTCCATGTGATTCTTTCATTGTTGCAAATTCTTGCTTCAACTTTAAAATCTAAACAATAGTGATAGCTTCTTTTTTTCAGTTACAGACACATCTCTAATTCGTCTAACCTTAGCTACTAACCAAAACTTTTTTTTGTAAATGTTAACATAAATGGCAACAAAATGAAATAGCACTACAAGAAAAATATTCATTGTTAGAGCGAAAAATATGTTATGATATGTGATACATAGCGTTATCACAAACGCTATGTTATGTACCCCACATATGATAGCATTTTTCACAAGTTATTATATATCGGTTCTATTATAGCATTATTCGAATGATGTAAAATATATTGTTATAGCATTTCTTTAATGATGTAATAATTATCTTATAGCATGTTTTTTAAGTAATTCTATTATTTGCAGAATTACCATTAATTAAAGATGCTTTGCAAAATTACCATAAATTAAATATTCTTTGCCAAATAAGATAGACAACATTCATTTCATAAATCTATACAACAAAAGTCTCAATCAAACAATCTATTATATAATAGCACAATACTCTTTCAATCTAAGGCATCCACATCATCAACATAAATAATTAAAATAATTCAATTAAAAATCATTTAATAAAACTCATTTAATATTTATAAAACTCATTTAATATTTATAAAACTCATTCAATATTAATAAAACTAAAATAAAAAACATTCAATATAATATTTAACACTAATAAAAAACATGTATATCAATTTTCTAAAATGAAAATATATAATAAAATTATCTCTTACACTAATTCTTTTTGGAATATATTACATATGTCCCATTATCTAAATTTTTCTGTCTAAAGCACAAAATTTAAAAGTTATAAATGATGTTTAACATTTATTTAAAACAATTAAAAATTAAGACTACATAATATTATAATATTAGTGGTCATACTATAGTTAATAAATAAAAAATACGCATAGAAACTTGTGAAAATCAAATAAAATGGAACAAATCAAAAGATCTAAAACATTTAACAAAATGGGTGAGAGAGAGTATAGTTTAAAAATAAATAAATATAAATTTATAAAAATTTAAATAACTATAATTTGGGATTAAAATCTCCATATATATACATACTTTCTAAAACTAAATGTTAGTACCAAATATATGCAATAAAATTAAAATATTTAAGAAGAAAACAAAACCTCAAACAAAATCAACAATTACATATACAAATAATTCAATAACGTTATATATAGAGAAGACAAAACAAAGTATGATCCAAATTAATTGACGGGTTAAGATTTTCACGTAAAACCAAAGTAAACAACATACGTTTGAGAATAAACTAAAACATCCAAATAGAAGTTGTTCGTAAACAAAATCATTTTTATAAGTTTAGTAAAATATAAAATAGATGGAAAATATCTAAAGTTAAACCATATATCTATTACAAAAACAAAAAACTTCATAAAACAAACCAAAACACCCGTGAATTCAATGTAAAATTATTTAAAATTACTCTAATAATTAGCGAATATTCCGCGCAACGTGTGGGTTCTTTCCTAGTTAAACTAATATTACAAATCCCACAAACACTTACAACAAGAAAAGTTCAAAAATACACTTATACTATTACCTTATAACTACAAATTTGTCTTCTGGCGAGCCAATATAATCCATTCATCTCCTCCATTGTCCAATCTCTCTTTGTCATGAATAATTCCTTAGCATTATCTCCTGCTAAAGACTAATATGTTGGTTCTACAATGTTATAAGCCATGATCACAAGTCTAAAGGATATGATCATATGATGACACGGATAAAGATTGAACAATCACTACAAGAATCTGCGCAAATTACCACGAAAAATTTACAACGATTTGAATCGTCGTAAACTTACGACGATATTACGACGATTTTACGACGATTTTGGTAATCGTCGTAAAATCGTCGTAAACGTTACAACGATTAAAATCGTCGTAAATTTACGACGATTAAAATCGTCGTAAATTTACGACGATTTTACAACGATTTTCCGATTAAGCACCAAATCGTTGTAAAATCGTGGTAAATTTACAACGATTTACCGACGTTTTGGTTTATAAGAATATTTCGTCGCTATATCGTTGCTAATTTACCACGAATTTACAACTTCTGATTTTGGGACTTTTTAACAACGATTTAAAGACATTTGCATCGCAAGCTGAGCAAGTAAGCTTTATTCCTTATCCGCGTCTTAAGTCCACAGGAATACATTGGCTATATGTCATCAAAATTGCCCTGAGAGGGTACATAGTCAGGGAAGAAGAATCACCACTACAAAATGACACGTCCGTCGATATTCCTTCGCCGTAACTAAACACGGACATGGTCTTACTCGTTGATCCACATAATAGGGAAGCTGAAGAGGTGAATGAGGACGAAGAAGAAGTCGAAGAGACTGACGAATTTGATGAATCTAACTCCGAGGACGAACATGAGTCTGCTGATGACTCCGAGTAATAAATAAGAAAATAATGTATTTTAAGAAAATAATGAATTTTAATTTTTTTTTATAAAATAAATTAACAATCGTCGTAAATTCGTGGTAAATTTACCACGGATTTACGACTTTTTGTATTTTGCACAAATCGTGGTAAAATCGTCGTAAATTTACAACGATTTTACCACGATTTGTGAAATTTACACATATCGTGGTAAAATCGTCGTAAATTTACGACGATTTTACCACGATTTGTGAAATTTACACATATCGTGGTAAAATCGTTGTAAATTTACGACGATTTTACCACGATTTGTGCAAAATACAAAAAGTCGTAAATTTACAACGATTTTACCACGATATGTGTAAATTTCACAAATCGTGGTACAATCGTCGCAAATTTACAACGATTTTACCACGATATGTGTAAATTTCACAAATCGTGGTAAAATCGTCGTAAATTTACAACGATTTTACCACGATTTGTGAAATTTACAACGATTTTACCACGAATAAATTTACAACGATTTTACCACGAATAATCTTATAATTCGTTGTCTTTTAAAGACCTTTAATCCTCAGAAGTTTTGTTTGTACGAGGTTGTCAACGTCAACGATTACCACGATTTTACAACGCTTTTAAACGAAATCGTCGTAAAATCGTGGTAAATTTACCACGAATTTACAACGGTTTTTTGTATAAACCCCTAAACCCCAAACATTTTTAAAAGTATGTTTTATATTACGTACAAACACTCGTTAAGACCTCTAAAGTTAATGAATAACTATAAAAACAATGTTAAAATTGTTTATCAATAAGTTTTGTTTACATATTCTTAGAATTTATAAAGTTTAAGATAAAGTGTACTATAATATATTGTGGTTAATATGTATATATGTTCTAATTTTATCAAAACTTGTTTTTGTGCAATCATACGAATTAGTATGATTTCATATGCATACAATATCATAGTTATATTCAACATGAAGTCAAATGGCAGATGAATTTCAACAAAATCTATTTAGTGTAATGAATCGTGGTAAATTCGTGGTAAATTTACCACGAATTTACCACGATTCACACAAAATCGATGGAAATTCGTGGTAATTTAACAACGAATTTACGACAAAAAATGAAACTCTAAACGTCAAATCCTCGGGAGTTTTGTTTGTACGAGGTTGTCAACGTCAACGATTACCACGATTTTACAACGATTTAAAAGGTAATCGTTGTAAAATCGTGGTAAATTTACCACGATTTTACAACGTCATTTTGTATAAACCCCTAAACCCCAAACATTTTCAAAAGTATGTTTTATATTACGTACAAACACTCATTAAGACCTCTAAAGTTAATGAATAACTATAAAAACAATGTTAAAATTGCTTATCAATAAGTTTTGTTACATATTCTTAGAATTTATAAAGTTTAAGATAAAGTGTATTATATATATTGTGGTTAATATGTCTATATGTTCTAATTTTACCAAAACTTGTTTTTCCGCAATCATATGATTTAGTATGATTTCATATGCATACAATATCATAATTATATTCAACATGAAGTCAAATGGTAGATGAATTTCAAGCAAAATCCATTTAGTGTAATGAATCGTGGTAAATTCGTGGTAAAATTACCACGAGTTTACGACGATTCACACAAAATCGATGGTAATTCGTGGTAATTTAACAACGAATTTACGACCAAAAATGAAACTCTAAACGTCAAATCCTCAGGAGTTTTGTTTGTACGAGGTTGTCAACGTCAACGATTACCACGATTTTACAACGATTTAAAAGGTAATCGTTGTAAAATCGTGGTAAATTTACCACTATTTTACAACGATTTATAAAGTAATCGTCGTAAAATCGTGGTAAATTTACGACGATTTTACGACGATTTCGAATCTATATATAGTCGACAAAAATTTTCATTTTCACTCATTCTCTCTAAATCTCTATCTCTCTCTAAAGTTTTCTCTCTCTAAAACTCTACAACTTTCACTCTTTTTCAACATCCCCAAAAGTAAATATTTTTAATATATGTGTTTTAAAACCGGATTTTAGAATTAGTTTTAGGAATTGGAATTTAGTTTTAGGATTTGGAATTAGTTTTAGGAATTGGAATTAGTTTTAGGCTCGGATTTTAGTTTTAGGATTCAGATTTTAGAATTATATGTTTAGAATATATAATTAATTATTAAAATACTTAATGTTTAGTTTTTAAAATATTTAAAACTTATTACTTAACATAATTAATTTTTAATGTTAGTTTTTAAAATACATAATTAATATTAAAATACTTAATATTTAGTTTTTAAAATACTATGTCTTTAAAATACTTATATAATGTTTAGTTTTTAAAATACTTAATAATTTTTAAATACTTAATGTTTATTATTTAAATATTTAATGTTTTTTTGGTGTACTTTATATATGGCTCCTAGGAGAGGGAAGACCTTACCGCGGACTACATGCGATGTTGGCGAAGAAGAGGGCTTCCGGAAGGCTCGGCTCCGGTTCGGCTTCGGCTTCCAGGACATCTCCTCGTCCACACCGGGACGTCCGTCCATGGCGAGCATCCTCCTAATTTTTAATCTTTTTTTTTATTATTTATAATAATACAAATCGTGGTAAAATCGTCCCTAATTAGGGACGATTTTACGACGATTTGTATTATATATATTTCTTCAAATCGTGGTAAAATCGTCCCTAATTAGGGAAGATTTTACCACGATTTGAAAAATTTATATTTCTTACAATCGTCGTAAAATCGTCCCTAATTAGGGACGATTTTACCACGATTTGAAGAAATATATATAATACAAATCGTCGTAAAACCGTCCCTAATTAGGGACGATTTTACCACGATTTGAAGAAATATATATAATACAAATTATTATAATTACAAATTTACAACCAAATATTCGTTGTAAACTCGTTGTAACAATTACAACGATTTTACAACGAATATTTTACCACGAATTTACAACGAATTTTTGTCGTCGTAAAATTAACCACGATTTTACGACGATTTGGTTTTTACTTCGATCGATTAACGACGTAATGAAAATCGTCGTTAAATCGTGGTAAACTGCGTTTTACCACGATTTTACAACGATTATGGTCGTGGTAAAAGTCGTGATTTCTTGTAGTGAATATGTCATATATAACAAGAACAAATGTTCACTTACACACTCAGAGAACATGTCCTGCAATGCAATGGCTAGATTCTCGTCTTCTTCTCCTTCGCCGTCGTCCAAAGACTTGAGATGTAAACACTCTGGAAGAGCTTTGGTGATGTCTATACATTAGCAAACAACTCAGGGAAAAAAATTACATATGCAGCTATATCCTCTCGGATTACAATTATTAAAATATAAGTAAGACCCAAGTATCATAAACTAACAATCAATATATATAAAACAAGAGCATTAAGTCGATGCTCAGTCGCTAACAAAAATTCATAGATAACTAAAAGTCTATAATGTGTCTCTATCTCCTCCATGTAGATATAAACAAGAACTAAAACTTCTATACCTCGACAACTACGAACTGTTAGGAGGCAATCATAAACAAGATTCAAAAAATACTCAGATCTATAAGCCACAAACCATCAAACCTTGTCTTTAGAGGGTCAGATAGGAGTTTGTAGAAGATCTAGCGGCAAAGGAGGGAGGATTCGACCACTGCGAGCCAAAGAATAGCCAGCGAAGATTCGTCGTAACACGAACAAGACAACGCCACATGACCAGATATTTGTCTTAGCCGATTCGCCATTGATATAAGGATTCTGAGAGAAAGAGAGAGATTAGGGGTTCCAACAAAGAGATGGAGAAAAGGAGAATCTAGACGAGATGGGTTCGCTTTGTATTTTCGATTTTCTCTCACATGTTTGAAACATTAACAATAAATCGAACCAAATAAGTCAACGAATAAAGGGAAAATACATATGAGGAAGAAGAAAGCTTGCCTTCGATTTTGAATTCCGACGCAAATTGGGAAAGAAATCGGTGGTGGTGACGACTCTGATTTTGTTTTTAGATTACCGCTTAAAATAACGTTTTCTTGGCGTTTCTCAAATGCTATAGTATAATATTCAAAATAAAAACCCATCTTTAATAGCAAATCAGTAAATCGTGTTATCCCGGAGTGCTATCAATGTGAGTTTTTTTTGTAGTGTAGAGCTATGCTTCTGTATATTGTTTGATAAAAGTATACTCTTTTTCATTGGGGACTTCAATTGTTGTGAAAATTCTAATAACATACCTACGATGAAACCTATCATAATTCTTGGAATGAGATTCCCTGCCTTGAAACTCAAAGCTATCGACTTCTTCTTAAGAGGAAAACAAAAAATAAACGTGGAATATATGCAGACAAAGAAGAATGAAACAAAAGACGGGAAAAAACCTTTAATATATATATCAATGGTCCATCTGGTGAGTTTTTGTTTGAAACCGAAAGATGCGGGTTGCTTCGACAAAAACCTTGTTTCACCCTTAAAGACATGGAGAAGATGTGAGTACACATTAATTCAGAAATACCAATAATTTCATGTAATTAACAAAATTTCACAAAATTACAAATTTTCACAAATACCACAATATTTTCAGAAAGTACCACTAACCATTCAGAATGACCACTATTTTTTTTGTCCGCCACTAAATGTTTAGATTTAATAAGTTGCATTCAGATCAACAAAGCTTTTGAAATCTAACACACTAAAGCTAGCTAAACGTAAGTTTAACAAAAACCTAACAACAAATCCTGAAGATGGGTCTCCATAATTCTACAAACAGTGTTTAAGAGAAGAATGAACTAAGAACACATCTCAAGACATTGTATTAAAAAGAGAAGAATGAATTAAGAGATAATATTTGAAACCTAACAAATAAGAAAGAAATAAATGTGTTTTCACAAAACACAAACTAAATATGTAGAAACTAAACCTGCGCGTAACACGGTCAGAACCGAACATGTCAATGTACATTGTTTGAGGTAGTAGAGACTACATATATTTGAAACTAGATGGTTTGACCCGCGCGGGCACAAATAACTATAAAAAATACATAAAATGAAATTAAGTATTACATTAATAAAAATAATATTTTCTTTAAACTATGCTAAAATCACAACGAAATAAAACCAAAACTGAAAATTTAATAAATTATCAATAAAAAAGAATGAAAACAAAGAACAAACTTCAAAAATTGTAGTTTTGTGTTTTATGGTGGGTTAAATATGATTTCAATACAAAAACTGCTTGACTTTTTTAGGTTTTTTATTTATTTTTGTTAAAAAATTATAGTTTTGTTTAGAGATTTTACATAAACACACAATTATAATGAAAAATTGTTAGAAACGTATGTATGCGTGCTACAAAAACATATGTTTGTTATGTATGTTTTTCTTCTAAAAAATAAAAGAGTTGACACTTAAAAAGACGTGGAAGATATATATCAATGCGTTAATTTGGTTGAAATAAAACAAAACATATTCAACAAAAATAGTTTTATAAGAATTAGATGAAAAACTCATTATTGAAGATGTAATAACTATAATACCTTTAAATTTACAAAAATATAAAATTGTATGATGTGGTATAAAAGTTTTAGATTTACATATTTATATTAATAAATCAATAACAATCAAACATTTTTTAAAAAGTAAAGTTTATAATATTTGCATTATACTAAACCACATCATAATTTGGGTAAGTTCGGGTATAATTTACTAATATTTTTATATATTTAGTTGCAATATAATTTACTAATATTTTATATATTTAGTGAAAATTTGGGTAAGTTCGGGTATCCGTCCGGGTTTCGGTTTTGATCCATTCGATTTTTTAGTTTTGAAATCTAAGACCCGTTCGAATATTTTGTCGGTCTCGGTTTGGTTCATAATATTCGGATCGCGTTTGATTCGGTTTTTTGGGTCCAGATGAAATCTTCATCCATTTTGCTTACATTCATGATAATTCAAGTTGATCCCAATATTCTAATATTCATGCAAATATTATAAACTTTACTTCTTTTAAAATGTTTAATTGTTATTGATTTATTGATATAAATACGTAAATCTAAAACTTTTATACCACATCATACAATTTTATATTTTTGTAAATCTAAAGGTATTATAGTTAATAATATCTTCATTACTGAGTTTTTCCTCTAATTCTTATAAAACTGTTTTTGTTGAATATGCTTTGTTCAGTGTTTTCATAACCGACCCGGGAGTCAAACCGGATTATGTTCCGGGTTTATGGGTCGACCGCGGTTCAACCGCGGGTCAATAAATTGATGATTATATATATATGTATTATGTATATAATTTATTATAAACCCAATTCACTTTTGTCAGCAAGTTGTAACAATTTGAGTATAAAATTTATTATAAAAAACATGAAAAAATAATAATGTCTCACAATAATAATAAAAAATTATTATTCAAAAACTAAATTAACTCAACTAATGCTAGGATAAAATCATAAATTGATAAAAGTAAATAGCTAATATTAAAAAGAAATCAAACATTATTTTAACCAATTTTCTACTATGCTTTTGTACAATAATCCAAAACCAGTCAAGAAATCAAAGTAGAGAATTGTACGTAGAGACTTTCAGTCGTATCGGTTGCTCACGAATCTAGTGGAAATTGAAAACCCTATTTTTAATTTTACAAAACGTAAAGTCTCAAAACAAATTTATATATATAAAAAAATATTACTTTGGCCCGTAGCTTCCGGTTCGGGTATGAAAACATTGGCTTTGCTTTATATCAACCAAATTAACTCATGGATATATATCTTTCACGTCTTTTTAATTGTCAACTCTTTTCTTTCTTTGAAGAAAAACATACATGACAAACATATGTTTTTGTAGCACGCACACATAAGTTTCTAACAATTTTTCATTTTAACGTGTGTTTAT
The DNA here is from genome assembly GCA_963556525.1 of Cochlearia excelsa. NCBI lineage: Eukaryota > Viridiplantae > Streptophyta > Magnoliopsida > Brassicales > Brassicaceae > Cochlearia > Cochlearia excelsa. The sequence goes on from OY748331.1 coordinate 20,691,019, forward strand.
GAAAATCTCTAAACAAAACTATAATTCTTTAACAAAAACAAAAAAAAAACTAAAAAACTAGAGCAAATTTTGTATTTAAATCATATTTAGCCCACCATAAAACACAAAACTGCAATTTTTTAAGTTTGTTCTTTGTTTTCATTCTTTTTTATTGATAATTTTATTACATTTTCAGTTTTGGTTTTATTTCGTTGTGATTTTTGCATAGTTTAAGAAAAATATTATTTTTTATAAATGTAATATTTTGTATTTAATATCATTTTATGTATATTTATAATTATTTATGTCCGCGCCATGACGCGGTTCAAACCACCTAGTTAATTAAATATAAAATGATTTCCTTAATTTTCTCTTTAGACGACACGTAGACAAAACTCTTTGTCATTTACTTAATTAAATATAAAATAATTTCCTTAATTTTCTCTTTAGACGACACGTAGGCAAAAACTCCTTGTAATTTACTATTGTTATTTACTATATAAGATATAAAAAACTTAAAAATAAAAGGGATAATCATAAACAAAAATATTAAATTAATAAAAAAATCAAAAATTCCTTTATTTTAGGAAATATAATTGAAATTTTGAAATATCAAATTAATAATAATATATGATGATATAAAACATTAAAAATAAAAGGGATAATCATAAACGAATAACAAAATATTAAATTAAAAAAATATATAAAAATTCCTTAATATTAGAATATAAAATTGAAATTTCGAAATATTAATTTAATAAATTTTATGAAATATAATTGATATTTAGAAATATTAAACTAATAAATAATATGTGATGATATTAGGGATAATTAGGAAAAAGGGATGTTTTAAAGGTATCTTTGTGCATATAGATTTTTATTTTAAGAGTTTGTAAATATAATTTTTTTAAAATGTAAATCCAATAATGCCCATTATATTATGGAATTATAGATAAACCCTTAATTAATTGCTTTTATTTTGACGTTTCCTACAAAAAAACATGATTATCAAACAACTATAAATATATATTTGATAATTAAAATATTGCATCTTTTACAAAAAAAATTACAAAAGTGCTCCAAGTCAAAATTAGGATTCATAAAAATCTTCGTCTATTTTTTTCCAAACGAGTTTGTTTCCTTTACTACATAAAAATTAAATTTGATCTTATTCTATTTGAGGTACATCTTTCACTTATGCCTTTTAATTTATGTAGAGTAGCTTCTTCTTTTATTGAAATTGATCTCTAGTTCATTGTTCCTTATTTTGTAATTGCTATTTCTTCCCACTTATTACAACAATCCCCCCCCCACCCACCCACTTATTACAACAATCCCCCCCACCCACCCACTTATTACAACAATCCCCCCGACCCACTTATTACAACAATCCCCCCCTTCGAGTAAAAGTGTAGACATCAAACTGAGTTCTCAATTATCTATATTTGTGAATATAAAATAACCATATTGTTTATAGTATTGGAGCTTATATGCTTATTTATTACATTACTTTTTTCAAGTTTTTAGTTAATTAGTGTAATTCTGAATTTTAAAATTTTGTAGGTATGTTTGGTGAGTTACCGAAACGCCTCTTCAAAGCCGGAGATGAGCCCCAAGTAACACAAATAAACAACAGTTGTGAGATGTCTCTTATGACCAAAATAAAAAGTGTCTTACCAAGAGAGTACGTTGAAGTAAATAGAGATCCAATCTTTAAGCATATTCTTGTATTCATGAAAATTGCCTAGGATATTCAGGTCGATTGATATATAGCATGATGTGTAGACAACTGGTTACTCAAAAAAATACGAGTTGTGTTGTTTGTTCGGAGGAAGACCACTCAGATTTTCATTACAAGAATTTTATGCAGTTATTGGGTTCAACTGTAAAGAAGCTCCTTTGATCGTGTTGCTTTTATGATTTGTCTTTTCAGCGTGCAAATTAGAGTGTAATACATGAAGTGTATAAAAAATCGTCGAGGATTCAAATGACCTAGTTTTCTATTAGCATACGGGTAGATCGGTGATCTTCCATCACATGGAAAGACAAAAAAATTGTGGGCTATGGATGTCGACCGTATCTATGCTCCAGTATTTGTTAATGGTAATCATTGGATATCAGTATGCATAAACTTAATTCAAAGAACAATTGAAGTTTTTGATTGTTCAAGTGATGATAATAGCAACCACGTGGAACCATTCAGAATAGTCATTCCTCATATCGTGAAGGCAGTTCAATCAACTTCTCTTAGGAAACAACTTCATGTTACTCTATATTCAATTATAAAATCGTCGATACCGCCTAACATTAATAAATCATCATGTGATTGTGGTGTGTATTCGTTAAAATTTATTGAGTGTCACTTACATGGATTAGACATGTATTTCATCAATGATAATAATATTGGAGAAGCAAGAATGGAGATTGCACTTACGTGTGGAAAGCTGCAAGAGATCCTTTGTTGGTTGACCGAATGTCAAAATATAAGCCTACACAGTTTGACCAAAGGAAATAAATAGATATTTAAATTTATCATTATCATCGGATTCGTAACTGATGTATGTACAAGGATTACTTTGTTGTAACATGTGCAAATATTTTGGTATTTTTATGTAATTTTTCTGTGGTATACCTTTAACAATATATTCACGAGACTCCCATGTTTTTGAATAAGAAATCTCACATCCATGCTCCTTACGCATGATATTGATGATGTCATTCGGTTTAGGCCCTTCTTTCACTCCCTCGTATTTTTGCGTAATAAATGCCAATTTATTTTGGCTGAAGCATTCCTAGAGAACTTACTTTTTTCGAAGGAGCGCATGTATGTTCAGCCACATACTTGTTGATGCGAAAATATGTAGATCCTTCTGGAGATTTTGCACGCAATCTCCAGTTACAAGCATCATCTTTGCAACGGATACACCACCATCTAGTGCAAGATTTGTCAATCTTATAATCAAAATTATGCTTCATGGCACATATTTCCATATATGCTGTTAAATCAGTTTTACTCTTAAAATATTGTTGCAACTTTAGATCGTTTACCACTCGCAAATTGTTCTCTTCACGATCAGAAACATATTTAGGTAATAACTCATCATCATCACCAACTTCAGTTTCATATTTGATATCTTCATTCCATTCACTCTCACTAACAAATCCTTTTTTTACCCTGGGTAAACTATCATCATTTTTACGCACATTTTGATTATCGTGTTCTTCTTCATCATCTGAATCATGTGGTTCCTTATTCAAATCAATCTATACTCTACTCTTTTGATCTCCACCACCATCATTAAATGTCACACACAACCTTATCACATTCTCCTTTTTAAAAAATTCAAACAAATTATGTAGTTGTCGTTCATCTGTGACAAAAATTGGAGGAGATTCTTTACCAATCAACTCACTAGGTGAATAATTGATTAGTGCATCTACCATCTTCTTCTCTATACCATAGTCTTATAAAATATTTTTTTCAAATCTTCGAGAGTAGTAGTAGATTCTAAACTAAGTAGTCTTGCACATTTTTCTCTATCAAGAACAAATCTCCACACATTGTTCGAAAATGATCTTCATAAACCACAAGTTACGTATATCTGCAATTTAGTCATCTGTGGCATTTAAACTACATTGAGTGAGGTGTTTTCTTAAAAACATACGTGTAGAATCACTACAAGAAACTGGGCTTTTAGCAACGAAATTTAGCAAGGAAATAGCGAGGAATATATATAGCAACGAAATAGCAACGAATTGGCGACGAAATAGCAACGGAGAATAATGTCGTCGCTAAATCGTCGCTATTTGGCGAGGTATGTTTTCGTCGCTAAATTGGCTACGATTTAGCGACGATTTTGGCGACGAATAAGTGCCGCGTCGCTAAATCGTCGCTACTTAGCGACGATTTAGCGACGAATATATATCCCGGCTAATTAGCGACGAATTAGCGAGGAGGGTCGCTAAGTAGGTAAGCACGTTTTCAAAAACGTTGCTAAATCGTTGCTAATTTTATTTCCTTGCTAATTCGTTGCTAATTTTCCATCTATATAAACCCATCTACACTCTTCAAAAAATCACACCACAACACAATACAAAATCAATAACTCTATAAAAATATAAACACTCTAAAAATTTCAATATGTCTCACGGTAATAACAATATATACGAGTTACGGTCTTGGATGTATCGGCATAAAGATCGATCGGGGGTAGTTACAGACGAATTTACGGAGGGACTTCAAGCATTCATGCAGCAGGCCGGAAACATGCAGAATACGCAAGATACCGGTAAAATGTATTGTCCATGTAAGAAGTGCGTTAACACTAAATACGTGTTTGTTGAAACCGTATGGAAACATCTTTTTAATAGAGGTTTTATGCCGCAGTATTTTGTTTGGTTTCAACATGGGGAAGGGTATAACTCTAATTATAATACGAAGTTGGAGATAGTAGTTATACATTTCTGTTAGTGATCATGTTAGTAACGAACCTCGCTAATTTACCGCATCATTTTGATAGTAACTATGATCATGATCGGGCGGTGGTTCTGTGCATGTAGATGATAATAGATATCATGAAATGGTTGCCGATGCATTTCATGATACGAGGGAGTATTTATCCGAAAATGTAGTTGAGGAACCTAACCTAGATGCTAAACGATTTTATGATATGTTAGACGCCTGCGAATAAACCAATTTACGAGGGATGTAAAGTTGGATTGTCAAAACTATCATTAGCATCTAGGATGATGAATATAAAATCGATAATAATTTGAGTGAGTTTTGTATGGACTCATGGGCGGAGTTACGAAAGAATATCTGCATGAGGGTAATGTAGTCGCCGAGTCGTATTACGAAATACAAAAGTTGGTTTTTAGTCTTGGATTGCCTTCGAAATGATTGATATTTGTGTTAACAATTGTATGATTTATTGGAAAGATGATGATGAGCTGCTTGAATGTCGTTTTTGTCGTCAACCGAGATATAAGGTCCAAGGGAAGGGGAGTAAAGTCCCGTATCAACGGATGTGGTACTTACCCATCACGTACAGACTCAAAAGATTGTATCAATCAGAGAGGACATCCGATTCGATGAGATGGCATGCGAGAACACTCGGTTGAAGATGGGGAAGTCACTCATCCGTCGATGCAAAGGCTTGGAAGCACTTCAACACGGTATACTCGATTTCGCGAGAGAGATTCGTAATGTATACCTTGGTTTATGCACCGACGGATTTAGTCCATTCGGTATGTCCGTAGACGTACTCTTTGTGGCCGTTATACTAACTCCGTATAATCTACCTCCCAATATGTGCATGCAAAGAGAATTTCTTTTCTTAAGCATTTTAGTACCAGTGTCCGAAGCACCCAAAGAGAGCTCTTGATGTTTTTCTCGCAACCTTTGATACATAAGTTAAAAGAGCTATGGTCCACCGGGGTTCGTACGTATGATATCTCATGCAAGAGAAATTTTACGATGCGTGCGGTGCTCATGTGGACTATTAGTGACTTTCCCGCTTATGGCATGTTAGCAAAGTTGGACAACGCATGGACGATTGTCTTGTCCATATTGTCGTCATCGGACCGATGCGTTTCAACTCCCACATGGAAGGAAAACAAGTTGGTTTGATTGTCACCGACGTTTCCTTCCAATCAATCATCCATATCGAAAGAACAGAAGGTTATTTAAGAAGAATCGAGTCGTTAAACATCCACCCCTACTTTATCCGACGGGGGCAGAGTTATTGGAGGAGTAGGATAATTATGGGGCGCAAAAAAAATGTAGACGGGGTGGTAATTGGCATGTTTCTAATTTACCCGATGGATACGGAGAAAGCCATAACTGGCACAAGAAAAGCATTTTTTGGGAACTCCCGTACTGGAAAAATCACTTGTTGAGACATAACCTCGACGTTATGCACATTGAAAAAAACTTTTTTGATAATATTATAAACACATTGTTGAATGTACAGGGGAGAACTAAAGACAATTTGAAGACAAGACTAGATTTGCCCGAAATATGTTTTAGAAGTGAGTTGCATATCACGAACGATGGTAAGGCTCCGGTCCCAATCTACAGATTGAAACCTCGAAGCAAAAAACGCGTTATTCAAATGGGTCACTTCGTATGTCAAGTTTCCCGACGGATATGTTTCCAAGTTATCGCATGTGTTGAGAATGGTCAAAAGTTTTCGTGTATGAAAAGTCACGACCGTCATGTGTTTATGCAACGACTTTTACCTTTTGCTTTCGATGAGCTTTTACCTGAACCCGCACACACAGCAATAGCAGGTATCATTGAACCCTAAAATGTTTATATTTTAATTTTGATTAAGTATATATATAATATAATTAATATAATGTTTAAAATTTTCCAGAGATCGGTGCATTTTTCCGAGATCTATGCACTCGTACGCTTACACAAGAGGTCATTGAACGCTTACGTGACAAGATCCCGATTGTGTTGTGCAACTTGGAGAAGATTTTCCCTCCATCCTTTTTCGATGTTATGGAACACCTTCCAATACATCTTCCTCACGAGGCAGAATTAGGAGGGCCTCGTGCGGTTTCGGTGGATGTATCCTTTCGAACGATTTATGGGATATTTGAAAGGAAAGGCGAAAAACCTTGCAAGGGTTGAAGGATCTATTGTTGCTGGATCTTTAACTCAAGAGACGTCTCATTTCGCCTCATATTATTTCGGTTCCAATGTAAAAACACGTAGAACAACAACACGACGCTACGATGATGGAGGTGTTGGCGCAGTGTATGGAATGGAAGGGGTACCGATATATTTTCACCAATCGGAAGAGTCTGCCGGAAAAATAAAAAGAAGTTTGGTGGGAAAGTGATCAACATCGGCAAAGCGCACATACTTACATCCTCCTTAATTGTGAATATGTCCGACCTTTTGAAAGGTATGCATGCAACTATTCATTCGCAAACCCATCATGCATAAATAAAATAAATATTTAATTTTGATTCAGTTTTCTGCGTTGTTTTAGAATGTTTGAGGAGCAAGTGGATGAGGTTTATCCAGGGCTTTCAAAGACGAAGTAACCACTCTTAAAGAACGAGATTTTGCAGCTTGGCTGAAAACGCAGATCGCATATGGTGACACAACGTATCCAGTGTGGTTTCGCAAGTTAATACAAGGACCGCTCGGAAAGATCACAACTTCTCCTATGTATTTCACTCGTGGTTACGTGTTCCACACCTTAAGTCATGGTCAACGTCGAGCAACCGCGAATTATGGGGTAACTGTATCAGGTGATTCAATTTTTTATGGTCTTCTAACGGATATTATTGAAGTGCAGTATCCGGGATTAGTCAATTTACGAACAACCCTCTTCAAATGTGATTGGTTTGATCCAACACTCGGTCGTGGTGTTCGGTACAACAAATTTGGTGTGATTGACGTCAACCAGTCACGACGATATCGGAAGTTTGAACCTTTTATCCTTGGATCGCAAGCTGAACAAGTTACTTTCATACCTTATCCTCGGGTTAAGACTAGCGGTATAGCATGGAGTGCAGTAGTCCGAATCGTTCCAAGAGGTTTAATTATGGGTAACGATGAAGTTCCTATGCAACAAGATGTCATTGGTGGGACAATCATTCCAACAAATCAATCGACGAAAGATGTATTTCTTGTCGACCCCGATAATCAAGTTGTTGAAGATATTGTGGATGATGAAGACGACGGAGGTGCAGATGAATTCGATGAAAGTAGCGAAATCGAATATGTTGATTCCGATAATAATGAATAATTTTCTTTGTGTTTTTGTAATATAATTGTGTACATGTGTTAGTTGTAATATTTGTGTGTGTTCTTGTAATCTTTGTGTGTTTTTGTAATAATTGTGTGTGTTTTTGTAATTATTTTTTTTAAAATAATATTTAATTTAGCAACGAAATAGCCAGGATTTGTAATTGCCGTTGCTAAATCGTCGCTAATTAGCGAGGATTTAGCAACGCTACGTACTTTCGTTGCCAATTCGTCGCTAATATAGCGACGAATTGGCAACGATTTATAAAAAAAGCTAATTTTCGATGGATTACAGATTTAGGGGTTCAAGATCGTTGCTAAATCGTCGCTAAACTTAATTACATTTTGTTGCCAAATCGTCGCCATTTCGTTGCTAACCATGATTCCTTGCCAATTCGTTGCTAAGTCGTTGCAATCCTTCGAACTTTAAACCCCTAAAACACCACTTAATATCGATTTATACGAGTTTTGCTTAACTAAAAAAGTGTACAAAACTAGTAATATATTTGTATAAAACAATAAAAATTATAGATTACAAAATTATACTTAACACATTTAAGCTAAGTAAACCATAACTTATAAGAGTTTATACTATAAAGTTCATAATAAACTAGTTTACAAGTTTTTTTGTCATATATTGAGTTTGTGACTTCATATGATCAATGTTATAAACTCGTTTTGACGAAAAAGTGGTAAAAAAACGATACAAACCGAATTTAGGGTTCCAAACCCTAAAATAAGGGTTTAGCATTAGCGACGATTTAGCAACGAATCGTTGTTATTTCGTCGCTAATTTTAAACCTCCTTACATTCTCGTACTTGGAAATACGATGAATGTCGTTTCGTGTCATGTTAACATATAGCTACGAATTAGCAACGAATTGGCAACGATTCGTTGCTAAATCGTCGCTAAATATATATAGCGACGAAATAGCAACGAATTCGACATGCATGTACTTATTAAATACGATGTAAGTCGCTTCGTGTCACGTTACCATATAGCGACGATTTAGCAACGAATCGTTGCTAAATCGTCGCTATATTGTATCGTCGCTAAATCGTCGCCTTTTTTTCGTTTGCCGCGGGTGGGAAACCAAAAGGTTTGAACCGAAAGAGGCGACGAAATGGCGACGAATCGTCGCTAATTCGTCGCTAAATTAGCGACGAATTAGCGACGACACAAAATCCTATATATACCCGACGACACTTCTCATTTTTTCCCACAATCTCATTCTCTCTCTCTCTCTAAAATATTTTATCTCTCTAAAAACACCCAACTCCAAAACCCAACTTCAAAAACATGTCTCAAAATAACCAACCCCCTCATTACTATAATTTCATAAGGAACCGATCCGGTTCCACCTCTACTTCAAACCCATCCCAACAAAACCCACCCCAACAAGACCCACCCCAACAAAACCCAAGTCAAGAGCCTATTCCCGATGCTCCAGCTAAATTAGCGACGAATTAGCGACGAAATATAATTAGCGACGATTATGTGGCGTCGCTACATTGGCGACGAAATAGCGACGATTCGAAAATGGCGACGATTTAGCGACGAATATTGAATAGCGACGAGCGTATAGCGACGAAAATATTCTCGTCGCTAAATGGTCGCTATTGGCCAATAACGACGATTTAGCGACGAAAAACGGCGTTGCTATTTGCCGTTTTTCTTGTAGTGAATACGTATTCTACTAGCGGCAAATTATATATTCTACGGAAAAAATTAGTATACGTATTCTAAAATTCGAAGAATGTATATTCTAAAACAATATTGGTAGAATACATATTCTACGTAAAACATAATATTTTATTTTTTACAAAAATTAATAAAAAATCTATTTGAATGTTTAGAAAGAAAATCACTCTTTTGAAAAAAACTAAAAAAAAGGTTTTAGAAGTTAAATATCAAAGGGAAAACTTTGAGTATCATATATAAAAGATGAGGGGAGCTCTCCAATAATTGACACATCATCATTTCAAATTTATTACTAATTTATTATTAAATTCATTAGTTTTAAAAAATTTATGTCACAATTTAATTACTAATTCATAAAACATATTAAATTTCAACTTAATATTTAAAAATACTATTATATTACAATATGAGATGCATACAAATTATTAATACATAAATGTTTTTAAATATATGTTTTTAAAAAACATTATAGGGCTTTGAATAAATAAAATTATTTAAAACCCTATATCTAAAACAACATCACATAAGTAACATATAGAATAAAAATATACAAAATTTATAAAATTAGTTATAAAACATGAAAACAAAATAAAGAAAAAATAAAAAATACACAATTTAAGACACTAAATAAACAAATAATATAAAACATATATTAGGACACTCATTTAGATAAGCAAATATATGAAAATACATTAATATAAGAAAATAGTATCATAATACACAAGAAAAAAAAACATGTGATAGAAACTAACAAAAAATACAAAAACTAAAGAATATACAAACTATTTCAGACTAGTGAAAATATATCAAAAACAGAAAATTCAGAAAATAAAAATTAATGTAACATTATATAAGTAGTTACAAATATGAATTGTGAAAGCAAAAATTATTTGAATCATAAAAACACAAAAACAAATAATATAAAAAATCTGCGAGTATCGCGGGTTCCTTCCTCGTAGAAAATAAAAACATGATGATTACCTTATCTTCTTATTATTTGATGTTCGTTTGAAAGTTAATGTGTTTTATTGCTTATTTATAACTTGTTTGTTTTTGATTAGGATTTTTAAAACTATTCTTTTGTCCTTATCTATTATTAAGTAACGATGGATTGTTGTTATTATATATCAAAAAGATTTTTTTTTTAATTTTATTAGATACTAAAATATTTATTTAAGGTTAGTTTGGTAATTAATTTAGGTTGAACATAAAAAATCTATATGCACAAAGATACTTTTAAACATCATTTTTCTAATTTTCCATGATATAAACTATTAAAAAATAAAAGAGATAATCATAAACTTAAAAAAAATATTATATTAATAAAAAATAAAAAATCATTAATTTTCTCTCCGTGCGACATGTAGGCAAAACTCTTTGTCATTTACTATATAAGATTAGGAGGACTAACTTGACATTGAGTAACAGAAGCTCGAGTATCATTAGGGCGTAACGCGACAGAATTTCCCAGGCTTCCACTCTTCCTTGGCAGAGGTCATCATCGATTTATGTAGAGCAAAAGTTTAATGTTTGGGTTTTTGGTGATTCGTTTGAGGAATAGCTGATGACCTTTTATAGAGGAGGATATTGGAACTGAGATTGTGTGCAATAATTGGGTTCATTGTTATGACTGTTACGGTTTGTGAGAATTTGTAAGGGGTAGACGGAGGAGTTGCGTAGAAGCCGTAGGTAGGGTTTGAGATTGGTTTTCTGTATAAAATATATTGTCATCGAAAAAAGAGGAAATAACCCCATTTGCTTTATCTTGTCAACACGAAGGAGACAAACACTTTCAAGAAGAAACTCTATCTCAAGAAGCAAGTGACAATACTCATGTTAGGGATACAATAACCCTCTCACCCAAGCCACAGGAGGTAACTCTTTTATCTACAACTACAACTTCTACACTAGAATCCATACTAGCAGTTTCTGTTACTGCTCAAAACTCTCTTTCTACTATGGAGTCAACTCCATCAACAAACCTTGAAAACTCAGAAGAGTTTCCAAGAACTGGTCCTTTGTTGGACGCCGCTCTAGTCACAAACACAAGCTACCATACACCTTCTCAGTCAAACCCTTATGATGAGCAAGTTGTTGAAGTAGAATGTGAAGGTGGGAGTGAGTATCAATGTTATGAGACACTTGAAACTCTTTCCAATACAACTAGAGGAGGAAGGATTATAAAACCAACTCAGAAACTTCAAGAAATGGAATGGACATGTGTGGGTGGTAGAGGAAAACGAGGTCGTCGCGGCCGAGGTTCCCACATCAACTAACATTTTCTTCACTTTATTTTTAGTCTTTGTTGGCTCGTGTTCTATCATAGGTAAAAGCTATTTGCATAACCTATTGAATCGTTGTGCTTTGTGACTCCTATAGTCATATTTTGTACTTTTTCAAACTATGTGGCTATTTATAGTCATATCTTGCAATTTCAATAGAAAACCCTTTTAACAAAAAAAAAAAAAAGAGGAAATAAGAATATTGTGAAAAAAATCTAAATATGATATTGTAATTGTTTCCTAAATATTTTCGGTTTTCATATTATTTGCCATAACCGGTTTAAGGATAACCAAAGTCTTGTAAACCAATATGATAAACCGTTTAAAGGTATAAACTATAAAGATCTGAAATAAATTTTAAATCAACCTAAATCACCTAATCGCTAATTTAAAAAACAAATCACCTAATTGCTTAATTAGGTTAAAAAAATTGGCTAGACAGGTAAATAATGTACCTGTTTAGCCATTTTTTTATAAGATAGAAGCAATTTTTGTTAAAAATTGATATCAATTTTTTAGTTTTTAATCCAAAAACTAAATCGAATCCGACACATATTTGAGATCCTAATTTTCATATAATCTAAAGTTGATAATAATTTCTTGCATCCGAATTATCCGAATCCAAAAGTATCTAAACCGAATCCAATCTGACACATATTCAAACGGAATCCAATCCGAATTTTCATAAAAACTACCAGTCTAAAGAAAACTTCGGCTAAGATAATAGTTTTCATCGCGATTCTGCGGTGACATTTTCATAATAACATTTTCAAAACTTCCGGTTTAGTAAAAACAATTCCCGTAATAAACATTATTCCTAGCATTTGATAGAATGATAGTTTCGATGCGAGGTTATTCTAGTAATTAATCATTTTCGCTTGTTACTTATAGGTTATTCTGGCTTTCGTCGTGTTTTATTAATATGTTTGAATAATGTAAAAATATTATAACCTGAGAAACCGAATAGTGGAAACACAAATAAACGCTTTTGGGGAAGGTGAGTCGAATCAGAGAAGCAATTAAAAAAAAAATGTTGTGTAGCTTATCCGTTTCGAGATTTCTGTCGAGGAAGACGACGACATCATCATCGTCGTCTCTTCTCTATCGCAATCTCAGATTCCTTCTCTCATCTCCTCGCATCCCTCTTCTTCTCCCTTCTTCTTCTTCTTCTTCTTCTTCTTCTAACAACCTAATCCCCTTCTTCTCCTCCCCCTTCTCTCGCCGTATCTGGGACTCCAGCGGCGGCGGCGGCGGGGGTAGATGCGGCGGAGACGATTATGACCACATAAGAAGCGACGTAAATTGCCCTCGCTGCTCTTCCCAGATGCTTGTGGTCTTCTCGAATCGGCCATTGTCACTCACCGCAAGAGAGCCAGGGATCTATCAAGCCGTTAATTTCTGTTCACAATGTAAGACTGCTTTCTATTTCAGGCCGTTCAAGCTCTCTCCTCTTCAAGGCAGCTTTATCGAGCTTGGTAAGGTTAAAGCTACATGTGAAGAAGAAGACGATGATGTTGATCAGATTCGTCGCACTTCTTTCCCTAGAAATTGGAAACTTCAAGGTCTTAGAAGCCAAGAAGATAATGATGATAATGATGATGATGATGATGATATTAATGGCGTTGATAAACATAAGCAATCTGTTATAAAGCTACCTACGCCCAAGGAGATCTGTCAGGGTCTTGATGAGTTTGTTGTTGGTCAGGACAAGGCAAAGAAGGTCTTGTCCTGACTTCCATCTTGATTCTTGTCTTTCTCCATTTCAATTTTACACACAACACTATCTTTAATTTTGTGCAGGTTCTCTCTGTGGCTGTTTACAATCATTACAAACGAATATATCATCATGCTTCACGGATTAAAAGGTCTGTCTTCTATTTTCGTTATCGTTCTTACGCTCCATATGTGTATCAACAAAGCTCACTCCTTTTACTCGTTAATGAAGAACAGGCCGGTGAAAGAATCGGATAACATTGATATGGAGGATGATAACATTGATCATGTGGAGTTGGATAAGAGCAATGTGTTGTTGCTTGGCCCTACTGGTTCAGGTTTTTGTGTGTGTGTTTTGGCCATTATGTTCTTAAAAAGTATGAAGAGCTTCTGTTTAGTATGCTTACCATCTCCGCCTTTATGTTTTTCTTGCTTGATTACAAGAACAGGGAAGACTTTACTTGCAAAAACTTTAGCGCGTATTGTCAATGTGCCTTTCGCTATTGCTGATGCAACTTCGCTAACTCAGGCAAGTTGTAACACTCATCGCTTTAAAGTTTGAGTAATTGACAAATCAGAAATAATGAAACTCATAATTGCAAGTATGCTGTGCCTTGGCCCACTAAGATGTCTTACACTCCCTCATCTGGATACCATTTTTATGAATATTTTGGAAAATGAATTGTACTTTTCTTGATTTTTTTTGGAGTCCTTACACAAGTCTTGCTCTTAGCATAAATAAACTACTCTTCTTGTCCAGGCAGGTTATGTTGGTGAAGATGTGGAGTCAATATTATACAAGCTATATGTGGTATGGCCTACTATTAACTTATACTAGTCTCTGGTCTTAGCCTAACCTTCTAACTTCTTTTGGACTATAATCTATACAACTAGTTACTAGATAGGTTTTAGCAAACTACTTCCAAAACCATAAATATACTTCGTTGTTATCTTCAGTATTGATAGTTTGATACATAATTGTTCATAGCAGCTGACAAACTTTAACACTATCGTCTTAGTCCAATGTTTTCAATTGGAAAAACACTGTGTCGCATGCTTGTTGGCACTCATGTGTCTTAAATTTTTCGTAGATGCTAATTTGAGATTGATATTTTGTTGCTGCAGGAAGCTGGATGCAATGTAGAAGAAGCTCAAAGGGGGATTGTGTACATTGATGAAGTTGATAAGATGAGTATGAAGGTATTAAAGGTTTTCTATATTCGTTATTTTGACCAGGTATTGATTAATACTTAAAACTTCACAATGTATTTTCTCTTTCAGTCACATAGCTCAAATGGTGGTAGAGATGTTTCTGGAGAAGGTGTACAACAGTCATTGCTAAAATTGCTGGAAGGAACCGTAAGCTTTTTCTTTGTCGGATATTTTATTTTATACCAGAACGCTTGACACATGCGCTTATTAAAAGCTAGAATATATTGCATATAATTTAGACTTGAGGCCTCAATATTATTGGAAACCAGCTTTATAATGTTGTTTATCAGCAAACAGAAGTAAGAATCTCATGATAAAATTTGCCATTCGAGGTGATCCAAAAATTGAGAATCCCAGCTTGTATTAAATAACGAACTTTCAGGTGGTCAGTGTCCCGATTCCAGAGAAAGGATTACGGAGAGATCCTCGAGGAGATAGCGTTCAGGTAGCGTGAAATATCCCCTGCTATAAGTAATCATGTGTTTCAGAGCATGTCAAGAAGCACGTCGGTCAAATAACTCCAATTCACTGAATCAAATATGCAGATGGATACAAAAGACATCCTTTTTATATGCGGTGGAGCATTCATCGATCTGGAGAAAACTGTTTCTGAAAGGTATATTTCTTGTATCTTATATATTTGGCAGTCTTAGCAAGAGTATAGAGCTTGAATGGCATATTTATATATTTCTCATGGTCAGGCAACATGATGCCTCTATTGGTTTTGGTGCTTCCGTTCGCACAAACATGAATACCTCTGGGATCAGTAGTGCTGCTGTGACATCTTCTCTCTTGGAATCTGTAAGGAATGCATTATTATTTGGCTCACTAATTCACCTTGGCACATATTCTGATAAAAGAAATACTTATAGTTATTGATAATTGGTTTGTAGTTACAAAGTGAAGATCTGGTTGCTTATGGTCTAATCCCTGAATTCGTTGGAAGGTTACCCATCTTAGTGAGCTTATTTGCATTAAACGAAGACCAGCTTGTACAGGTAGCTTGTTTTTATTTATGCTTATGGAATGGTATTTTCCGCATTGCTTGTCACTTTTAGTTTTCTTAAGAATCTCTTAATCTAACGGCTGCCTATTGTTTATCTTTGTCTCGCTATATTAAGTGATTTATATCTGTGAAAGATTGCATTTTCACATAAATCTCTTTTTTTTTGTGGCAGCTTTCTCTATTACAAGCTCTAACTTTATATGGTTCCTTAATATAGGTTCTCACAGAGCCTAAGAGTGCACTGGGTAAACAGTACAAGAAGTTGTTTCGGATGAACAATGTAACTCGTATTACCTCTGCAAGTTACTTACATATGCCTCTTTCTTCTGCCATAATCCTTTATGTTGTCCTAATGATGTGTTAGGTACAACTGCATTTTACTGAAGGAGCAACGAGGCTAATAGCGAGGAAGGCTATGTCGAAGAACACCGGTGCACGTGGCTTGCGGTCTATACTAGAAAGTATCCTCACCGAAGCAATGTTCGAGGTTATGAGGAATGCACACTTATAGTACTAGTAGATATTTTATTGAAAATCATTGCATGTGTTTATGGGTATAAATAAATGGTAAAATTGAATCCTAAACAGGTACCAGATAGCATCACTGAAGGATCAGAGGGTATAAAAGCGGTACTGGTGGATGAAGAGGCTGTTGGCTCAGTAGGAACATCAGGATGCGGTGCCAAAATTCTGAAAGGAGATGATGATGATGTGCCAATTCAATTTTGTGAAGAAACAGAGCCAAAGGTAAAGCGTAGATATGGTAGGTTATGAGGAAGAGAGTATATTTGCAAAAGCATCACACAATGTTTGATGTTACAGGAGAAAGGGAATGAGGATGAAGCTAAAAGAGCTCAGAGCTTGTAAATGTTCATTCATGACAGGTGTGAGTAAGTGTTAGATATGAATCATCTAAACTTGTTCAAGGCTTACTAACAAAGAAATAAAAGAGTAAAATGTTGTTTCAATAGGTTGAATACTCTCAAGTGAGCTTGTTTGCTTAGTTGTGAATAAAAATAGGCTAGTGTTGTGTTAAGACTGCATTCTACATTGTATGAGAATCACAAAGGATTAGAGAGAGATAAGAAGTGTGTTACAAAATCACACAAAATCAACATAATGAGAAAATGTATCGATATCATAATATAGGGACATGATTGATGAATATCTCAACTTGTTGAACGCTTACAAGTTTTAGTGTTTTTAAATTCATTAGCAAAGAAATAAAGATGAAAATGTATCGTGAAAGCAAATCCAAGAAATGGATTTGTAGATAATATTGAAATATAAATCTAAAACTATTAAATGTGAATTAGCTTATTAAAACTTTATTTAGAGAAACTAGAGAAAAAGAAGCTTTATTCAATATTATCAAAATATTATAATACAATAACGATCCTAAAAATTACATAATATAACCGTAAGTTTAATGTTATAAAAATTTTTATTTATTTAAAATAGTTAAATATTATGTTAGTTATATGATCTTATATTTATCATAGAAATAAAATGTCATATCAAGTTTAATACTATCAAAAATATAATACTTTACTTTAATGCCTAATATGAATAAGAACTTAAATAATTACTAATATATAAACAATATAGTTTGCTTACAAGTTTCACAACAAAAATGAGGTCGCAATCACAACTACTGTATAAGATTTTCAATCATAAGTTTTATATAAGATTAAAAGTAGGAGTGGGCATTTCACCCGAGACCCGAACTCGACCCGAAAAACCCGAATCGAAACTGAACCGTACTTCCAAAAAACTCAAACGGGTTTTAGAATTTTTTAACTCGGGTACCCGACCAAAACCCAAATCGAACCGAACCCGAATATATATATATGTGTGTGTGTTTATATAGTTTTAATAGAGAAATTGTGAATTTTCATAGAGTAGTTTGGATTTTAGTAGGCTATTTCATTTTTTGTTCACAGTGTTATTATCGCCATTAACTTAAGTTTAATGTTGACTAAATCGGTGTCTAAATTGGTTTGGTCAACTTCACTTGGAGAATTAATTGACCTAATATAAAGTTGGGGAATAAAATTGCTTATTTTGGTAACTTGGAGAATTAATTGACGTTTTTCCCAATTTTTTTTTTTTGATAAGAATTTGAATCTCATTAAAATGAAAGAGTTTGTACACTGTACAAAATTTTAGTGCTAAAGATTGTCCCTTGCCAAAAAAGATAAAAACAAGGAAGAACTCCTTCGAAATTCCCAGATCGTGAAATCAAGAAAGCAAAAATCAAAAGTCAATGGTGCGTGAGCCATCTTTCCATAAGGTCACCACTAGTGTTCGTACGTCTCCTTGCCAAGATAGAGCCTATCGATCCCTTTAAAGATGATATGTGGAGGCGAATAAATGCCTGAGTGCAGTCGGGTATTCCGTTTCCTCCAAATACTGTAGACCGTTGCGTGTGCCACCATACGACGCAGTAGCCGAGAGCAAATTCTATCCCCAGATTCCAACCAAGAAGAAAAAGCCAACCACGTATGAAATCCAAAAGGTCGGTAGCCTAACCTTTGTAGAGCATTATCCCAAATATGCTCACTCACAGAGCATCTAAGAAAAAGATGATCCTTATCCTCAATGGAGATACCACATAGAGCACAGTTCGGGTTTATTGGCATACCCCAAGTTGCAAGCCTTTTCCTAGTTGGGAGCCGGTCTTGAGAAGCTAACCACATGATGAAAGCATGACGAGGCAAAGCACCTTTAAACCATACATTCCTTGTCCATGATTGCGAAGGACGTCTAGGTCTAAGAGAAAACCATGTTTCCTTGGTGGAGAAAGTTGTTAGAATTTTGCCATTTACATGCCAAAAGTAAGAGTCAGGTGTTGTAGATGAGGAGGGCAAATCAACTGTTGTAAGATGAAAAAAAAGCTCTTCAGCTTCTCTTGACCTTGCCCTATGAAAGATCCAACCATTAGAGTTACAAGCTGCTGCTACGGTTGCATGAAGAGGGACACATAACTGGCGCGGGCCGGAAGATCCAAAGACCTGGGAAAGGGGACCAAAAGGCGTCCAATTATCATGCCAAAACAAAGCCGACCTCCCATTACCAACCTTACACAATAAGAACCGAGCAGCCAAAGGTCTCAAATTCAAGAGAAATTTCCAAGTCCAAGAGAAATTTCTTCATCAATGCACCAGAAGTTCTCGTCTTTAATACGATTTACTCTTATCCACTTAGCCCACAAGGATTGGTTTTTCCCATTTTACATTTAATATATTTATATATTATACAAAAACATTTATTTATATTATATAACATTGTTTATCATATAATTACGTATATCAAAATTATGGATAAGTTTAATGTTCGATACTACATTCATGCTTAAAAGAGTTATTCAATTTTTTGTAGAAAAGTATGATTTCTAATTTAAAACTAAATTTTTTACTACCTATTTTGTGTATTTTAAATACTAGGTGGTTTGACACGCGCGCCATGCGCGCGGATATAAATAATTTTTAGAAAAAATAAATAAAACAAATTCAAATGTTATATTAATGAAAAATAATATTTCTCTTAAGTTATGCTAACATCCCGATGAGATAAATAAAATCAAATGTAATATATTAACAATAAAAAAAGAACAAACTTAAAAAAGAAGAAACATTTAAAAATTGTGGTTTTGTGTTTTATGGTGGACTTATATTATTTAAATACAAAATTTGTAACATTTTTATAGTTTTGAGTTTTTGTTAAAGAAATATAGCCTTGGTTAGAGATTTTACATAAAAATCATCAATTAAAATGAAAATTTGTTAAAAACGTATGTATGTGTGCTATTAAAACATATGTTTGTTACGTATATTTTTATTCTACGAAATAATATGTTTGACACTTAAAAAGACGTTAAAGATATATGTCCACAAATTAATTTGGATAATATAAAACAAAGCATATTCAACAAAAATAGTTTTATGAGAATTAGATAAAAACCCATTAATGAAGATGTTAAAAATTATAATAGCTTTGAATTTCAAAAAATATTAAATTGTATGATGTAGGTCAAAAATTATAAGTTTACATATTTATAAGAATAAATTAATAGTTATCAAACATTTAAAAGAAGTTACATTTATAATATTTGCATAAATATTAGAAAATTAGTGATCAAACTTGAATCATCGTGTATGTAAGCAAAATGAATTAGACAATTTATAATAATAATAATATTATTAATAATAAGTGTATTTTACCCCCTTTATTTCTCTCTTATCTATAATAATACATAGAACTAATTAAATATTTTTAAAAAAATCATTCCCCAAAATTTCAGTTGTCACGTGAAGACCAATTCTCGGATTTTATAGAAGTTATATATTTTTTGTTTTGTTTTTAATTATGTGATTGTTATATTTTTTGTTGACAATTACTTTTTTGTAGCAACGTTCCTTATAAGATTTAATTTCTTAAATGTATGTGTTACTTCCATATTTATTATTAATTTTATATTCTTGGTTATATATTGTTATTTTGAGAACTTTAATGTTTTTATAGATTTTGCAATTTAGTTTTCCTTTTAAAATTCTCTATGTAATCGCTTATTTATAATTAAACACATTCTTGTGTTTTGTTACTCTTTTTGTAATTATGGATACTTAAATATCATCGATTTTATTGTTGTTCGAAATTGTTTGAAAGTTTTTCAGTTTGTCTCATTAATTTTCGAAATCATTTGCTTATATTTTTAGTTTTCTTCTTTCAATCTTTTACCATAAATTGACATTAATATGGTTTAGTCACATTTTAAAACAAAATTTGATTTTTTCCTTTTAGATCTAGTGTTAGGTGTCTTATATATTTTTTTTATCTTAAATAACTTTTTTTATCTTAACTTTTTTTTGGCGCGACACATAAGCTAAATTACACATATTTTTATGAATGATTTATAATAATAGTATTAATGATAAATAAATATATTTAATTATAATATAAATTAAAATCCAAAAACTTGACATCGTATATTTTTTTAGAAGATATTATTGAAATTTCGAAAATATTAAATTAATAAAAAATACATGATAATATTTAAAAAAATATTAATGAAATTTCAAAAATATTAAATTAATAAATAATATATGATAATATAAACGTTTGAGAAATAAAAGGGATAGTCATAAACAAATATTAAAATATATCCTTAATTTTCTCTTTGTGCGACACATAAGTCAAATTACTTGTCATTTATTATATATGATATTTCTAATAAAATTTATAATAAATTAAAATTTTTGGTATATATGGTATTTTTGTTTGAAATTTATTTAGGCGCGCGGGTCAAACCTTCTATATAATATAATTAATTGTCATTTATTGTATACACAATATAAATTAAAATACCAAAAAGATAACGTACACCTTTTAGTAAATTTATTGAAATTTCAAAAAATTTGTATTAATAAGTAACATATGGTAATATAAATTATGAGAAATAAAATGGATAATTACAAACAATTTTCGAAAATATAAAATTAATTAAATATAAAACAATTTTCTTAATTTTCTCTTTGCACAACACGTAGGCAAAACTATTTGTCATTTCTTATATATGAAAATATTAATTTAAATATAAAATAATTTCCTTATTTTTCTCTAGTAATAAATAAATATTTTAAATTATAATATATATTAAAATACCAAAAATATATTGTACACTTTTTAGTAAATTTCAATATATTAGTAATAATTAAATATTTTAAATTATAATATAAATTAAAATACCAAAAAGATATTGTACACTTTTTAGTAAATTTATTGAAATTTCGAAAATATTATATTAATAAATAATATATGATAAAATAAATTATGAGAAATAAAAGGGATAATTACAAACAATTTTAGAAAATATTACATTAATTAAATATAAAAATATAAATTATGAGAAATAAAAGAGATAATTACAAACTATTTTCGAAAATATTAAATTTATTAAATATAAAATAATTTCCTTATTTTTCTCTTTGGACGACGCGTAGGCAAAACTCCTTGTTATTTATTATATATGATATATGATTTCGAAAATATTATATTAATAAATAATATATGATAAAATAAATTATGAGAAATAAAAGGGATAATTACAAACAATTTTCGAAAATATTACATTAATTAAATATAAAAATATAAATTATGAGAAATAAAAGAGATAATTACAAACAATTTTCGAAAATATTAAATTTATTAAATATAAAATAATTTCCTTATTTTTCTCTTTGGACGACACGTAGGCAAAACTCCTTGTTATTTATTATATATGATAACTACAACTATATAAACAGAAAAAGAAAACAAATTGGAAGATAAATACCGCATCGTGAAAAATAATATGATCTTTAAAATATATTACTTTCCAATAAATTTTATACTAATTAAGTAAGTTTCCAATTAGGTTCCAATTAATATGATCTTTAAAATATATTAGTTTCCAATTATTTGTTAATATTATACACATATTACTTTTAATATAAAAGTTTTATTTAAAACCATTGACATAAAGTGCATACAATAAAAATTTTGTAACAATATTCTTAATATTATTTAATGTATTATTCAAATGCTTTTTTTTAGTTTTCAATTTTAATTTTCTTCGGTATTACAACCCCGCGCGGATCCTTATCTAGTAATATATAAATAATTCTCCGTAGTTTTTATAACTAAATGTTTGTATGAATTTTTTGGGGTGACGACCTATTTCCCCACCATAACTATCGTATAACACCAAAACCACACAAACTTAAGGTTTCGATCTATTTCCCCACAATTTTATAGTTCCATTTTGCATTTCCCATAGTTTAAAATTGCAGAATAAATATCCCCACAATTTGGTTTAACAACGGTTTACTGTTGTACAATTTACTTTAATAAATCAAAATAAAGTTTTAACCGGATTTTGACCCGATTAAAAATGATCGAAATCCACATAAAAATTAAATCACGATATATATATAGTCTTTCGATAAAAATCCCCAAACAAAAACAAAAACATCGTGCATAACACCAAACACAAACACAACACCAACACTTCTTTGAAATTCTCACAAATCGTGAACTTCTTCTAACGTTTGAAGATCTACTAGAACTAAAAGTTACATTATTTATCTTAAACTTCGATTTTATAATTCTTAAAACTCGATTTGGGGGTTTGAATATTTAGAGGGTAAGTATCATGGGTTAACGAATTGGGTTTCTGGATAAGAGTCGGGTCTTTTAACCATGTAAAATCGGCTGGTTAGTGTTTCGGTTTTCTGGTTTTGTTCGAAAACCAACAAAACCAATAATTGTGTGGATCTGGATTTATAACTATAAAATTGTGGGGAAATAGTTCGAGACCTTAAGTTTGTGTAGTTTTGGTGTTATACGATAGTTATCGTGGAGAAATAGATCGTCAACCCGAATTTTTTGTACAAAGTTAAACATATCCATCGAAAATAGAGCCCTCACACGTGATAAATAAAAGATGAATTCACAAAACTACGTTATTTCAATATTTTCTTCACAAAATTATACTCTATTTAAGAGCATGATTATTGGGAAATCTTAATTTTGGGTTTTTAGGTAAATTAAAATATTAAAAAATGTTAAGAGATTTTTAATTGAAAGTGGGGATTATTGGTAGAACTCATAAATAATTTTTAAACAAAAAAATCACAAAACAATCAAAGAAAATCAAAATCAAAATAAAAGAAGAAAAGAAGAAAAGATGAAGAACGATAGATAGGATTTTTATTTGGGAAGACGATTCCTTTACCGGAGTTTGGTGGAGATTTATCTTCTACCTTTACCGGAGCTTTAACCGAAACATCAAGACCAGGATCCTGTTCGGTTATCAGATGAAGAGATTGGTGATTCCGGTGGTTTTCGCGGCGGTGATAGCAAAAGTGTAAAGGTAAGGTTTTTATATTTTGTAAATCGTTTCATTTTTTTCGATTTTTGAAGAGTACCCTTTATTTATTTCACGGAAATAAAAGATGGGTTCATGTTAGATTAATCAAAATCAAATCTTGTTTTGGTGTGTTTGTTGTATTTTTTTTATGTTGAAATATGTATGTGTGTTAAATCTCTTTTTTTTTGGGATTTTGTCTCAGAGGAAAAAAGAAAAATAGAGAAGAAGAAGAAGATAGAAGAAGAAGATAGAAGAAGAAGATAGAAGAAGATAGAAGAAGAATAGAGAAGAAGAAAAAAAAAGTTTTTTTTTTCTAGAGCCGGTTCCGAGAAGAGAGTAAGTAGAGTTGGTCTCTTCTTTTTTTTTAGTTTTCTGATTTAATTAAATGTGTATTTTCTTTAAAACCCATTTTAAAAGACCCTATAATCATGGTCTAATATATGACTTTTTAGTTTTTATACATTGTGATATGTCTGAACATAGAAAAGAAAAGCAGTAATTTTGAAAATGATCCTTATGAATGAAATGTTTCAAATTCTATGTTATTTACCTGCCTGAAGCTTCTATTAACTCTTTGCACGGCACTGCCCATTGTAAATGAATTTGATGTTCGAAAGGCGTCCCTTCCACCGCCATGGCCTCGCAAGGGCCCTCAGGAAGCATGTGTCTTCTCTCTTGAGGCAGGCGCAGACGTAAAAGTTCTTGCCATGTCCCTCCTCACTAGCATCTCAACTCAACTCAGGTTACCTTATAAACTCTCTTTGCCTTTTCTTTATTATTTCAAACTTTTAACAAAAAAAGAAACTATTTCTACATTTGACAATTTCTAACTACAAAATATTTCTTTTTGCATAAAACTTTTATATTAAATAAAATGTCACTTATCAAAAGAAAAAAACTTCAAAATATAGAAATAATTCTGACTAACACTGATTATATTATAACATCAAGTTGTGTTTCTACTCACCTTACCAAATATTCACACAAAAGACAACTATATATATATATATATATATATATATATATATATAAGAAGTTTGGAAGGCTCTTCATGCAGAAGGGAAGTATTTATGGAGTTTGAAAGGAAGAGCATAGAACTCTTCGGTTCTCGGGTCATTTTTGAATGTCCAGAATCTGTCCCACCAGTGTTTACCTCTGTCTTTCCTTATGGAACCATCTTTCTTGTGTAGCGTTGTGTCCAACAAGTAAGCCACACATCCTCCCACAAAGGCCTTGGAAGAGAAGGGCACGTTGACCATGTCGTTGAACCATCTTGCTCTTGTATGAACTGGACCATAGCTTTTGATGGTTGTGTGCTCGTTGAAATACTGCGGAATTGACAGGCCTAGGAAGATCGAGAAGCCTAATACAAACAAGGTCCTGAAGCTATTCAGGTTGCAGAACTGAAGCAAACTCAGTCCTCCGGCACCTAATCAACAATTTTTGTTTTTGAACATGGGATATAGCAACAATTGAAGAAAAACTATACTCATTTCTAATGTAACTTAGCCGAAAATAATAGAGCAAAGTTCTTATGATTTAATAACTCCCTCCGTTCTTTAATAATAGATGTTTTAGGTTTCAATTTGTTTTTTTTTAAGTTAGATGTTTCAGGATTTTAATGTAATTTATTTGAAATTTCTTGAATACTATTGGTTGGATTTTATAGGTCATAAAATAATGTATTTATAATTAGTAATTCATGTGTTTTATTAATACGTGTGAAACCCTAAAACATCTATCAATTAAGAATAGAGGGAGTAATATACATAACTATGTGTACTTATATAGGGAAGTAATCTACTAAGTTTATAACAAGACCAAAATCGACCATTTTAAATTGAATTAGACCAATAAAACCATATTGTTTATTTCAGCTTTATATGAAATACTTACCTACATATGCAAAGAAGAGACAGTACAATGCGGCAATGATAGGAGCAGGAATTGATGCGAATACTGCCCCAAACTTCCCTGCATTTTAATAAGACAAATAAGTTAATGTGTTCTGCAACGTTCATAACTAACTTCTTTTTACGAAATAAACGAATACCAAGAATTGAGAAGAATATCATAAAGCCCGCAGATATTTGGACAACTCTTCGGCTACCAACTTTTGTAAGTGCTAGCAGACCCGCATTCTCGCTGAATCATTAC
Organism: Cochlearia excelsa; assembly: GCA_963556525.1. Taxonomy (NCBI): domain Eukaryota; kingdom Viridiplantae; phylum Streptophyta; class Magnoliopsida; order Brassicales; family Brassicaceae; genus Cochlearia; species Cochlearia excelsa. The sequence continues at coordinate 20,716,747 of OY748331.1, forward strand.
ATGTTAAAACAAACCCAACAGACAATTCAAAGTAAGCACACGTATTAGGTGTCGAGAAAGTGAATGAGGGCTTACACAGAAACTGAAGAGCCTATGCCAGTTCCGAACAGTCCTGAAATTAATATTCCAACTCCCTGAACCCAAAGTCAATAGAGTTAAAGCAAAGTTAGATAAATGTAGATGAAGCTTATGAAGTAATTGAGTACTTACCTGCCAACCAACACCACGGCTTATAACAGAAGGTGGTGGCATTGTGGCACTAGCATATCTTGAGACCGCAATAAAAGCGCCTGTCGACTATTTTAGTTGATAAACAAAGAAAACATTAATAAACAACAAAACTTAGACGAATAAATGAGTTTATCCAATATGCTACATTAAAACGAAGGAACGTTGTTAAACATATAGATATGAAACTTACCGTCTAAACCTAGGATCTAAGTTAGTTATCTTATACATCAACAATAGGTGTGTAATGTAACCAAAAGTGGTTAATATAAGTGAAACAAACCTCAACAAGAGCAACAAAAGAGGCCATCATCATAGCAAAGGCTTCACCGGCATCAAACAATGGGGCTCCCCATTGGAACGGCCACGGAACTCTTATCCTACACACAAGGATGTAAGCCTAAAATGGTAAGACACACTTGCGTATCACATCGAGTTTGTAATCCCTATGAACTACATCGACATGTCTTTTTCGAAGACATTCAATTTTAATGCAAGAAAATTGCAGGCTACTAACCACGGAGCAGCATTTATAAGTCCAGAACGATCTGTGCGGCAGCTTCTTTGTGTATTCACCTCAGCATCATTATAGGCACCACCAATTGTAAGAAAGAAAGTATAAAGCCATACAATTGCTACCGAAAATATGACTGCATAGCGGGCAAACGCATGTTTTCCTCCCTTTATAATGTGTGGCATGTACTGCAAAAAGTATGACGCTTAAGATTGGAATCATGAGCTATTTGGAAAAGACCACAGCTAGGTCAAAAAACTATACAATTCGAAAAGATGTGTTTACTACAATTACTTGTGATATAATTATTAGAATGAGAAGCCCGGGCAGTCCAATCTCGATACATTTAGCAACCTTACCGGAAAAACGAAGAATCAAGATTTCATTTAGTTTTTAAAAACCTAACTTTTTGTGTTCTTATTTACAGAACAAGATGACTTACACCAGGAAAACCTAACTCGTACAGTCCGTAGCCAACTAATCCAACCAGAGGAGCAGCAGAAAGGGGACTTAAGAACCTGTAATAACAAAATTTCATTAACATATTCTTAATCAATACAATGGAAAAAAGATTTGAGTCTAATGTATCTCAAAGACTTGACCTTACAACATTACGCCAAAGGCCACTGAAACCAAGGATAATTTGAAGAGTTGAAGCAACAATTAAAGCACCTTGGGTTGCACGAATTATCCTCGTAAATCGCTAGCAAGGCATTAAACAGGGAAATTTATATGGCACATATAATGAAAACACACAATAAAATAAGGAGTAAGTGGTAGCAACGAACAACAACAGGATCGGCAACATTGTTGAATCTCCCAGAAAGCATGATTGAGATTGTGACTGGTACAAATGTGTAAGATGCTCCAATAACAGCAGGTAATCTTGTTCCAAACACCGTTTGAAGCAGTGTGTTCAATCCAGCTACAAAGAGGATTGTCTGAATCAGCTTCGCCTTTTCTTCCTGCCCGAATCATAATAACTTTAAAAAATTGCAAGAAGAAAAGAAAAAGATAATTTGCACAATGTCAATTTCTCGGAAAAAAAAAGAAAGACTTACATTTCTACCACCCATTTGGGGAACAAGAGCTGATGGAATCAACACTGTTGTGCCAAGCATCACAATGTAGTGTTGAAAACCAAGAAGTATAGCCTCAGCTGGAAGATTAGTACTAAACTACTTAAGTCTCTCATTTGCTAAAATAAAAAGTCAATTATATTCATACAAAAATCAGAATCTAAGGGAAAAAAATGTTATGATAGGTTCTCTAAATAGACAACTACCTAACTTGAGAAACTCAGAAAAAGGATACACACTGTACAACACATACATATATATTTTTTATAACAGATTAGTTAAGAGTTAATTCTCCTAAGTTAAACAGAGAATAACCCTCAAAAACAGTTAGAAGAAGATTCTAAATTCTAAAAAAAAAAACAAACAATTATTAGAGAATCTAATTATCAGGTTAAAAAAACAAAAGAGGTAAAAAGAAACACCAAAAAAGGCAGGAAAACAATAAAGAAGAAGAGAAGAAAGAGGAAGCTGACGCCAAGGAGGAGGACTAGTGATGCAATAAGAGATATTTGGAAGCTGTTCTCTTGGAGGATGTGGTTGTGGCTCTGATGACACTGCTGCTGCTGCTGCTTTCCCTGCTGTTGGGCCAGACATATCTTCTTCTTTCTCCCTAAAATTTTTGATTTAATCCAAATCTTATAATAAAAAAACGCTGAGAAATATATATATATATATATATATATATATATATATATTGTTTACCAGCACAAGATTTTCTAACAGGAAACTTGAGAGAGAGACAGGTGTGAGACTATGTTCAATGGTAGAGACTATGCACAGTCTCCTAGGTAAGTTTTTTATTTTATTTTTTTAATTAAAAATAAAAAAAATAAAAAAAATAAAGTGAACCAATTGCGGGCCGCCACGTGTTAGTGGGCCCGCAAACTTTTCAAGAACCGGTTCTGAAACTAGAGTAGAAAGAGCCAAACTCTTGTTTTTTTGTGGGACCCAGCTCTTTAAAACTCATTAAAAGCCACCAATATTTATGCTCTGAGTGTGTGTGTAATGTTTGTGTAGAGAGTCTCTTCCGTTTTCGTTAATTGTGCACCGACTCACGTAAGCACGAATACAACCTTTTACCTGTCTTCCTCTAAATTAATTTCTATTAGTTACCTTATCTTAATCAAATTTAAATGTTCGTATCTTTGGGTAATCTATTTTTATTTCTTGTTAATGAATGTTAGACATAATTGACGTGGCAGTTCCATCTGCTAGGCAGGCCATGTATAATACTTACAAAAAAAAAAAAATCTTTTGGTATAAAACTATTATTATTAATATTTGTTCGTGCAAGATCATCACATAAGTGATAAGAGCATGTACATCAAGAGTGCTAAAAGGGTGTTTATGTATAAAAGTGGGTATTTTGATGAATTAATTAAATAAAAATGGGTATTTAAATCCAAATCATTAAGCACCGAAACTTATTTAAGAGTTTTTGTCAACCCTTAACATCGACACGTGACATTTTGTGATTGGTTCAAAATAATAATAAAAAAAATCGCAGCTGATCCAATCACATCCACTATAGTCGTCGTTGCTCCGCAGTGTAAGAAACCGCATGCGTTTTTTTTCTCCGAGCAAAATCTTTTCAGAAATTAGGGATTTCAAAAATTCGCAAAATTTATGGGAAATTTTTACCAGGAGATGAGGAAAGATCTTCAATGAGCAGACGATTCGACCAAGTTCGATGAAATCTACTTTTATACCTTCCTTCTCCTTCAAGATACTCTTTCACAGATTCAAGATCTATCCTTTTTTTGATAAAATGATCTATCCTTTTTTTGTTCTTTGTAAATGATAAAGATATATTTACAGACTCAAGATTCATACTTTTTTTTTGTTCTTTCAGCCTTTTTTAGTCTTCTTTAATGGATGATAAATTTTAATAAAACTTGTAAGAATGCTTATGTATTTTGTTTTGTACAAATACACCCAAATACTAATTAAATATTATTAAGCACCCTTCATTTAGTCTCCTTTGATGTACATGGTCTAACACGTTCCTATTTATAGTCACATAAAGTCTCTTTGAAGTCGGTTTAACCGTCTTATATGGACCTTAGATTATGTGGGCCGTGATAGATAATTAAACAATTTTTAACACTCCTTTTTAATTATCTATCACCGATAGATTATGTACTACCTCGTTAAAATCTTTATTACGGAAAATCCAATAGAGATAAAAACCGTAAAAAAAGAAAAGTACAGTAGCATAATCTTTTTTTGAAAGTGAGAACTATACTCTTATATTTAAAGGTCTCGTAAGTGACGCATTCCAATACTGTGAATATGCCTTCTAAACGTCGTAGTAGGGAGCGCCTTTGTAAACACGTCTGCTGCGTTTTCGCTTGAACGAACATATCGAATGTTGACTTCTTGGTTCTTCTCAAGTTCTTGAGTATAAGATATGAACCTCGGCGAGATATGTTTAGTTCTGTCACTCTTGATATATCCTTCCTTGATTTGAACAACACATGCAACATTGTCTTCAAAAAGTAGTGTTGGTTCTTTGTCAACGATTAAACCGCTTGCTTCTTTTATATGTTTAGACATGGCTCGTAACCATACACATTCTCTGCAGGCTTCATGAAGTGCGGTTATTTCTGCATAATTTGACGAAGTATCAACTAACGTTTGCTTTTGGAACCCCATGAGATCGCAGTTCCACCCATTGTGAAAACATATCCGGTTTGCGATCGAGTTTTATGCGGATCTGATAAATATTCGGCATCTGCGAAACCAACTAAACGAAAACCAGAGTTTCTAGAATAATATAGTCTCAAATCAACTGTACCTTGCAGGTAACGGAATATATGTTTTATTCCGTTCCAGTGTCTGCGAGTAGGAGATGAGTTGTATCTTGCAAGCAGATTAGTAGCAAACGCTATATTTGGCCTTGTGCAATTCGCAAGATACATTAATGCGCCTATAACACTCATATAAGGTACTTCAAGACCTAACACTTCCTCGTTATCTTCACAAGGTCGAAATGGATCTTTATCAATATCAAGTGACATGTTTACCAGTGGAGTACTCTTTGGGTATAATTTGATTGATGCACAAATATTCCGTCTCGGAGATGCTCTATCTGAAACCCAAGACAAAACTTTGTTTGTCCGAGATCTTTCATTTCAAACTCTTCTTTCATATGAGTTCGCGCATCATCGATATCATTTTGAGTCCCAATCATGTTCAGGTCGTCAACATAAACAACAATGATCACAAATCCATTCTGGGATTTCTTAACAAAGACGCAAGGGCATATTTCATTATTTACATAGCCCTTATTTAACAGATGATCGTTTAAACGATTATATTACATGCGTCCAAATTGTTTTAATCCGTAAAGTGATCTTTGTAGTTTGACCGAACATTATTCACTTGATATATCATTCATCTTTGATCTTTCAGGGATCCTTAATCCTTATGGGATTTTCATATATATATATAAATATATATATATCATTTTCCAGTGATTCATATAGATATGCAGTCACAACATCCATAAGGTACATCTCCAAATTCTTGGATGCCGTTAGGCTCATTAAGTACCTGAATGTGATTGCATCCATAACCGGGGAATAAGTTTCTTATAATCAACTCCCGGTCTTTGAGAAAAACCTTGTGCTACAAGACGAGCTTTATATCTCGTTATTTCATTTTTCTCATTTTTTCGCACAGACTCATTTACATCCAACTGACATTACATCTTTTGGTGTAATGACAATGGGTCCAAAAACATCTCTTTTATTGAGAGATATTAACTCTGTTTTCATGGCCATTTGTCATTTCTCCCAATCATGCCTTTTCTGGCATTCATATATATACATACTTTGGATCTAAGTCATCATTTTCATCATCTATTTCTTTAGACACAAAAATGAGAATATCACAACATCATCATCAATTTCATTTCTAAGCCACATTTTTTCCATTATGGGCATAATTAATAGAAATCTCATAATTTTATGTGTTACATTCGTCTTCAGGACATTCCTCTTTTTCTTGCTCTTCTGGAACATTTTCATATATATCTTCGGGACATTTTTCATTCTTTGGTTTTTCTGGAACTTTTTCATTCATTTCTCCCTCTTTCTTTTTCTTTCGAGGATTTTTATCCCTAGATCCAATAGGTCTACCCCTTTTCAATTGAACCTTAGGTTCATTTATTTTACTCCCATTATTATTTCCTTTAGGAATATCGATTTTTGATGGGACATTTGTTGCGGGTATATATGATTTTTTTATTTTACGCGTATCTGTAAACGCATCTGGAATTTGATTTGCCATATTTGTAGATGAACTATTTCCTGAGCTTCAAGTTCACGTTGTTTAGTAGGGGGTCCAAATGTAATAATGTAGATGTATACCATGTAACATCTTTCAGAATTTTACGAATTCCTCCCCTTAAAGCTGGAAATCCATCTTCATTAAAATGGCAATCGACAAACCGTGCAGTAAACATATCACTAATTTTCGGTTCCAAATACCGAATTATACTTGGTAATGGATATCCCACATATATACCCAATCTTCTTAGTGGTCCCATCTTTATTCTTTGCGGTGGGGCTATGGTACATACACCGCACATCCGAATACACGGAGATGGGAAATATTCGGTTTCTGGCCATATGTTAATTCCAACAGGGAAAACACATGGTAGGCACTTGGTCGTATTTAGTCCAGTGTTGCTGCATGCAAGATAGCATGTCCCCAAACAGAGATTGAGAGTTGTGTTCTCAATATTAACGGTCTTGCAATCAGTTGCAACCGTTTTATTAAAGACTCAGTCATGCCATTTTGTGTATTAACTTGGGGAACCGGATGCTCAACATCGATCCCCAGTGACATATAATACTCATTAAATACTTGTGAAGTAAATTCACTGACATTATCTAGCCTTACTTTCTTAATGGCATAGTCTGGGAATTGAGCTCTTAACTTTATTATTTGGGCAATAAATTTTGCGAAAGCCGTATTTCGTGTTGTTAATAGACACAAATGTGACCATCTACTGGATGGGTCAATTAATACCATGAAATATTGAAACGGCCCGCACGGTGGATGTATAGGTCCACATATATCACCATGTATTCTTTCCAAAATTTCAAGTGATTCATTCCCAACTTTTGTTACTGATGACCGAGTTATCAACTTTCCTTGAGAATATGCAATACATGAAAACTCTTTCGATTGAAAAATCTTCTGGTTTTTCAATGGATGGTCACTAGAGTTTTCTACAATTTTTTGCATCATCACTGAACCAGGATGACCGAGTCTCTCATGCCACACTTTAAATGTACTAGTAAACTTCGGGTTTACCGTGACATATGATTTTATTCTATTTATTGTTGTGGCATATAAACCTGAGGATAACATTGGTAACTCTTCCAATACATATTTATCCTCTAAAGTAATGCAAAGGTATTCATTTTTACTGACTGTTTTTACATGATATCCGCTCTCTCAGATATCTCTGAAACTTAACAAGTTTCTTTTAGATTTACGAGAATATAACACATTATTTAATTCATATTGTGTCCCCTTTGGCATTCAAAAACTAGCTTTTCCATAGCCTAAAATTATCTTTGCATTTCCTAACACAATACTCACGCTTCCGGCGGAGTTTGCTATTTTGAGATCAAAGAAATACTTTTTATCTTTGAGGATTGTGTGCGTTGTCGCACTATCTGCCAAACAGATATCCCCATCTTGGATCTCAATTTTAGACATTCTCTGAACAACCATAAAACATATGTTTAACACATCAAAACGATTTCTTATATTACAAAAGTTACTTTATATTACAAGTTTTATTTTTTATTACAACAAAAACTATTTTAATAAAATAAAAAAACATAGCTATTAAACTAAGCTATCATGTCTTTCACTTTTTAATCAATATCTTCCATTGATGCTCCTGGGTCAAGGAAATCTGCAACGTCCAGATGAGTATCTTCATCTAAACCACGGAAACTTGGTCCGCGTTCATCATGGCCGAAATTTGTTTCAACTCCTTTTCCTTTCGTTTTACGAGATTCTTGATACAGATCAACTAGATGTCTTGGCGTACGACATACGCGACCAGTGACCTTTCCCGCCATATCTGTAACAAGAATCTTCACCTTGTTTTGTTACTATACGACCACCATCATTTTCTTGATAATTTTTAATTTGTTTTCCCGAATCACGATTATAATATCCTCTGCTTTGTCCTCTCCCTCGTCCATAATAATCGTGACCACGGTCTCGACCGCGGCCACGCCCACGTCCTCTCGAATTGGTATAACTGGATGATGCCACATTCACTTCATGGAATGGAGCTGATCCAGTTGGACGAGTTTGATGATTTATCATCATAAGCTCATTGTTTTGTTCAGCAACTAAGAGGACATGCATCAACTGCGAATATTTCGTGTATTCGCTTGCTCGATATTGTTGTTGCAGGAGGACATTTACATGGTACTATACACATGAATATACTGTTTATTCATAATACGTTATCAGCACGAACCTCTCAAATACCTTGAGGCTATCGAAGTTTAAAAAAAATTCAAAGGTGTGTTTAGATTATTATCAAATTTATAAATATAATAAACAAATTTATGTCATGCACCTTCCGTTCAGTTAAAATATAAAAGAAAATATGTTAAAAATTATAGTTAATATATTATTATTTTCTAAATAGTAATAATGTCAAACTTGATAAAGTTCGAAATCACTACCCTCGATATTACTAGCAAAAATTATATGACTTTGACAAGGTGCAAAACTGCATCTCAAAGTTAGAGACCTTCTTGATACCATCAATAAGTCGAAAACAACATCACATGAAAAATGAGCAAAAGCCATGATTTTTGTAAGGTAATCCATGATAGTTTAAAGAATGAATATATAACTAAAAAAGATTTTGCATATCTATGTCATTCTTTAAAAGATAGGTTTAATCATCAAAAATATGTGGTCTTACCAAAAACCAAACATGAATAGTTAAACCTCCGGTTGTTAGATTACAAATCTATTAGTGATTATAATTCTGTGTTGTTCGAAATTACATCCGGGATGATATTATGCGGAGGACATTCACTGAGTATGACATGATTGAAAAAACTCTCTCAATTTTTCATCCTGTAAATGTAGGCATACAACAACAATACCGGACAATAAAGTTCACTAGTTATTCGGAGTTGATGCACATCCTCCTTGTTGCTGAACAAAATAATGACTTGGTGATGTTAAACCATCAAAGTCGTCTAGTTGAATCAGCACCACTCCTAGAAGTGAATGTTGCATCATCCAATTATAATAATTGGAATAATAATAACGGACGTGGTCGTGAACGCGGCAGAGATTGTGGTCGTGGATGAGGACATGGTAGAGGACAAGCAAAAGATCGTTGTTTTAATAATGATAACTCTGGAAAAATTAAGAGATTTCTGGGTAATAAAGTTGGGTATGTTATAAAGAAGCAAATAAAAAGTGTTTGCTATAGATGTGAAATGAAAGGGCACTGGTATAATACATGCAACACGGCAAAGCATCTTGTCGATTTATATCGAGAATCACAAAAGGAAAAAAAAGTTAACGGAACCAACTTCATTTGTAGTGAACCCGGGCCTTCATTTAATTGCTTAAATGATGATAGTAATCTTGACATTTCAGAGTTTCAGCTTAATCCGGAAGGTATCAACGGTCAAGAAAATGACTTGGAATAAAATGACATGATACATGTTGTTGTTTTAAATAATGTTGTATAATATTTACTTTTTGTTTTTATAAACTTTTGTTGTTAAATTGTTGTTTTAATGTTTTATAATACATTTGTTATAAATATTTAATCCAGACAATGACGAATTTTGAGACTTAAAGAATGAGATATATGTATGGCTGATAGTGCGACAACGCACACAATACTTAAAGATAAAAAGTATTCTCATGTCTCAAAATAAAGAATTCCGCTGAAGGCGTGAATATTATTTCTGGTGAGGCAAAAATCATTATAGGCTTTGAAAGAGCTAATTTTTCAATGCAAAAGGGAACGCAATTTGAAATAAATGATGCATTATATGCCCCAAAATCTTACATAAACTTGTTGAGTTTCAAAGATATTCATAAGAATGGATATCATATTAACACAATGAGTAGGGATGACACTGAATACCTTTGTATTACGTCAGAGAAGAATGAAACTGTGGAAAAATTATCAACGTTATCTTCCGGATTATATTGCACAAAAACAAATAAGATTGAATCATATCTTACTGTAGACTTAAAGTCTATTAGTACATTGAAGATATGGCATGAAAGATTTGACCATCCAGGTTTTTGACCACCCACCCAGGTTTAGTCATGATGCAGAAAATTGTGCATAACTCAAAAGATTTTCCAATTAGGCGAGTTATTATGTAATGCATGTTCTCAAGGAAAGCTCATAATTAGTTTAATAATTTTCTATCATCTAGACTAAGTGTTTGACGAGATACTTAATATCTGGATAATGATAAACTATATTATATATTATATCTTCGTATATTTATAAGTTTTTCATGTTGAATAAGATTATATAATATTATATAGTTAGATATTTATAAGCTTCTTCATAATGAATTAAGTTTATACTAGATGGGATCCGCACATACGTGCGAGATTTATTTTTTATAGTCTTTATATAATAAGATATGTTTTTAAAGATATATAAAATATAATTATTTAGTAAATATATATATATATATATATATATTAAAAAATTCTTACGTCAATTTGGATTATATGTTTGTAGTATCTTGTCTCTTAAAATATATATGAATATATTGAGTGTATTAAAGATAAAATTACGAATCATATTTTGTATATTTTGATATTAAAAATTTATTTTAGCTATATTTTTAAAAAATTTGTATGTTATTTTTTGACCCGTTATAAATACTACATATATATATATATATATATATATATATATATATTTAGTTATTATAATAATTTGATCTATGACATTTTATGACCCATGATAATAACTAGATTTTGAACCCGCGGAGTATTTTTAACTAATACTTTTTTGTACTTAATAATATGTTTTTTAAAAAATTTGAAACCTAAAAAAGAAAAGAAATTGGTAGTTTCAACACATAAAATTAATCGGATAGAAAGAGAAATTATTAGTCGGTTGTTGATAAAAACCAGAAAATTTTTTTTTAAAACACAACAAATAACCAAAAAATAGACATCGATAGTACCTAATTCATAGTTTGAAAGCGTCAATACTAACCATCAAACGTTCACAATATAAACTCGACCCCTTACTAATTATTGAAGGACGTGTTGATCATTAGTAAAAATTAATTTCAAGATTCAATGATAACTTATATACTAAAAACTCAAACTAAAATTTTTAATATTTTTAATAGATTATCGATGTAAAAATTTGAACACAATAAAAACTCATAGATTCATAAAGGAAAAACCGAAAAAATATTATACTATATATTAAGACATGTTGATCAACTGAAACAATCCAAAATTTTAGATCAATTCACGTCTTTATTTTCACAAATCCAACCTACAATAAAACTAAACACCATTAATATTTCAATAAAACTTTCGTGTGGTAATTAAATGTAATATCAAAGCAAAAAAAATATAGAGGTTAGTCATCATGTGAAAGTGAAGATCAAACAATGTATTTATATAAAATCAGGAGGCGGTGTAAAATTAGAGTTTCTTTTGTTTGACTATATCTACTAAATAAAAATAAAAAATTATATATTATAATTAGAAAATTTACATTTCTTTTATATCCAAATTATTTTCTTCATTTAAAATCTATAATATATAAAACTAATATTTAAAACTAACTTTTCTTATTTGTCTACTACGTAATATTTTAAGAAGTTTCTATTTATCATATTTCCATATTATTTTCTTCAACTAACTTTTTTAATTTCTCTACTACGTAATATTTTAGAAAGCTTACATTTCTCTATTACAAAATATTTTAGCAAAATTACATTTTTCTTAAGCTTACATTATACGTAATATTTTTGAAAATTACATTTCTCTTATTTTATATTTCTCTACTACGTAATATTTTAGAAAACTTATATTTTGCTTAAGCTTACAATATACGTAATATTTTTGAAAATTACGTATTTCTTATTTTATATTTCTCTACTATGTAATATTTTAGAAAATTTACATTTCTTCTATTTACAAATTATTTTCTTCATTTAAAATGTTAGTTGGTGAAGTGACTAATCGTGATTGGTCGTCTAAAATTCTATGTGGACGGCCTTAGAAGCACATAATATTTTAGGAAATACGTAATATTTTAGGAAGCTTACTATTGGACGGCCTTAGAAGCATACTAATATTTTAGGAAATTTACATTTTTTTAGGAGTTTACGTTATACGTATTTCTCTATTAGCTTACATTATACGTAATATTTTTGGAAATTACATTTTTCTTATTTTACATTTCTCTACTAAGTAATATTTTAGAAAATTTACATTTCTTTTATTTCCAAATTATTTATTTCATTTAAAATGTTAATTAGTGAGATGGCTAATCATGATTGGTTGTTTAAAATCAAATAGCTTCAACTTTTATTAGTAATAGATTTAAAAAATTAAAATTCATGATCCTTATTCAAATTGAATTAATGAAATATTTGTTTATTTAACATCTAAATATAAAGTTAAATCCATATAAGTAAAAAGTTACCTTACAGTTACTATTAATTTTAAATATATTTATGAATATCATAATTTCAGAATTAGTGAATCACATTGACCTTGTCATTTTATACTTTAAAACATATAAATTATGATTTTTAGATATTAATTATCCTTAAAAATATTATTTTCTCCGTTTTGGTGTATATTCTTATTTTCGTTTTTGGTGTAGAAACTTAGATAGTTTAAGAATTATTATTTTCGAAATACTTTTGAAATATAATTTATGTTTTTGGTGTAGAAATATTATTCTCCTTTTTTGGTAAACTGAATTTAAGTCGATTGTTGTTTCCGTACTTTCCGAAATCTATGTTTAAATAAGTAAAGATTTGAAAGCAATGAAATATTGTTTAGCATATATAATTATTTCCATATTTTGTTTCTTCTTTTATGACTAGTTTTTTGGTCCGTGCTTTCCACGGGATAATTTAATCTAAAATATTTATTAATTGTATGTTCGTAAAAATTAGTTACATTTTATAGATAAAAAATACTATTTTACAATGTAACTAGATGAGGACCCGCACGTATGTGCGGAATTTAATATGTTTTTATATTCATATATTTAAAATTATTTAGTAAATTTAATATGTTATATATTTATATATTTAAAATTATTTAGTAAAAAATATCTATTAAAATTTCCTAACTTGGATTATATATTTATGTGTATATAGTCTATTATTTCATAGATTATATTAACGAAAATCCGTACATTATGCGGGATAACAAATAAATTATGATTTAAGCGTATTAGAAATATTTAAAAACTTTACCCGTGTTATATCTTCAAAGATGTCTAGATACAAATTTTAAAAATTGTTTATTGAATTATATTTAATATAAAGTTTAAAACTATACTTATGTATATTTTAATATTAGGTATATTAGTTACATCTTAGGTAATTCGTTTTGATCTTTTAACGACCCGTAACAAAAATTAAAATATGTATTTATTATTCATTTATTTATTTATGTCTTAATTAACTATATATGATTTTAAAATAATAAAATTAGATTGTTGTAGATATTATTCTTCGAATAATTCAATTTTTTCTTATTTTGATATGAATTTTTTATCAATTTTTTTTTATTTGCTAAAATTTTAATGTTGAAACTAAAATCAATAGTTATTAAACATATTTCACGATTATTATTGTTTCCATATTTTGTCCTATATAAATCGTAAAACTTAAATTGATTTTTTGTTTATTTATTTTATTTGTTTTTGAAGCATATTATTCGAATTTGAAGTTTAAAACTAGTGAAGATATTTAACAAATATTATTGTTTCCATATTTGTTTCCGTTTTTAATGTTGTAATTTAATTTTTATTCTTATTTTCTTTATTTGATTTTAGAGTTAATTGTTAAAAAAATATTAGAAACCATAGGTTATATTGAATGGTATTATTGTAAATAAATTTTATTCTTTTCCTCTTCGTAAAAATGTTTTCCAATTAATAGTATAGATATTATATATATTCACAAAATTAACAAAAAAATATTATATTTACTATATGTCTTTTGAGATTATTAGTTTATTTAATATGTAATTTACATATGTTTTATTGGAACTATTGCTAAAATAAATTACTTTAATAAGAAAAAATAGGAAAAGAAGTTGGTTTGCGGAGACGAGTAACATTCATTCTTAATTATGAAAACCCACGTAATGTGACGGTGTCATTGAATTCAAAAATAAAACAACATAATATTTTTGATTTTCATCACTCGAAAATATAAACTCTCAAACTTTATATTTGTATTATATTATCACAAAAAAAAATAAAAAAAAAATAAAAAAATAGATTGAAAATTGTGAATAATTATGTCTAGAAGATGTTGGATGTTTTCTTCTTATATATGTGATGAGATTGTAACACTCTTTGGTTTCACCATATAATGCATAACACCACAATTACTCACATTTAACACATATTTTTATGTCATATTTGGTGTTACACAAATGAGTCATAAAAACTCTTATTAATTCAACTTAAGAATAATAGTGTTGTTTGACCAAAACTTAATTTTTTATCATGAGAATTATAATTTTCTTGAAACAAATTTAGCTTATTTTGTTAAATAAAAATATAAAATTTATCTATTCCTTTTTTAATCACAAAAAAATAATTTTTTATTCATCCTATATATTAATTGATGAGACACTTTTACACTACAAGAAACTGGGCATTTAGCAACGGAAGAATTCGTCGCTAAATCGTCGTTATTGGCCAATACCGACAATTTAGCGACGAGAAAATATTCGTCGCTAATCTCTCGTCGCTAATTAAAAATCTTCGCTAATTTGTCGCTATTATACAATCGTCGCTAATTTAGCGACGCCATGTAATCGTCGCTATTTAGCAATCGTCGCTAATTCGTCGCTAATTTAGCGACGAATAGGCGACGTTTATCGTTAAACATTACCGACGAATTAGCGACGATATAATGTCGAAATGTAAAAATTAATTTTCCAATTTAAAGATTTTGTGAAAAAGAATCGTAACTAATTCGTCGCTAACTTAGCGACGAAATAGCTACGATGTTTTATTAAATCGTTGCTAATTCGTCGCTAAATTATCGACGATTTAGCAACGATTATTTATAAGATCACTGCTATTTCGTCGTTAATTTAGCGACGAATAAGCAACAAATTAAAAAAAAAAATTAAAAAAATAAATTATAAAAACAAAATTTATAAAATTATTTATAAATATATTAAAAAAATACATAATTTTTTTAAAAAATAATAAAACTAAACAGCGGGATCGGCGGGACCGGCGGGATTGATGATTTCGTTGTCGATCCCGCCAGTCCCGCCGATCCCGCTGTTTAGTTTTATTGTTTTTTAAAAAAATTATGTATTTTTTTAATATATTTATAAATAATTTTATAAATTTTGTTTTTATAATTTATTTTTTAAAATTTTTTTTTATTAAATTGTTTCTAAATGATCGCTAATTTTAAACCCTTATTTTAGGGTTTAGAACCCTAAATTCGGTTTTTATCGTTTTTTTACCACTTTTTCGCCAAAACGACTTTATAACATTGACCATAAGATGTCACAAACTCAATATATGACAAAAAAACTTATAAACTAGTTTATCATAAACTTTATAGTATAAACTCCTATAAGTTATGGTTTACTTAGCTTAAATGTGTTAAGTATAATTTTGTAATCGATAATTTTTATTGCTTTATACAAATATATTACTGGTTTTGTACACTTTCTTACTCAAGCAAAACTCCTATAAATCTATATTAAGTTGTGTTTTAGGGGTTTAAAGTTCGACAGTTTGCAACGAATTAGCAACGAATTTGCAAGGAATCTAGTGTAGCAACGAAATAACGACGATTTAGCAACGATATGCCATTATGTTTAGCAACGATCATGTGAACCCCTAAATTTGCAACCCTTCAAAAATATGGTTTTTTATAAATCGTTGCTAATTCGTCGCTAATTTAGCGACGAATTAGCAACGAAAATATGGTATCGTTGCTAAATCCTTTCTAAATAGCGACGATTTAGCAACGACGTTTTACAAATCGTTGCTAATTCGTCGCTAAATTAACAACTTTTGTTGTTAAATCCTTGCTATTTCGTTCAAATTTAATTATTATTTTTAAAAAATAATTTATTTAAATATTTCAAAGAACACACACAAAGAAAATTATTACAAATAACACACACAAATATTACAAATAACACAGAAAGAAAATTATTCATTATTATTATCGGAATCAACAGAGTCGACTTCGCTACTTTCATCGAATTCATCTGCACCTCCGTCGTCTTCATCATCCACAATATCTTCAACAACTTGATTATCGGGGTCGACAAGGAATACATCTTCCGTTGATTGATTTGTTGGAATGATTGTCCCACCAATGACATCTTATTGCGTAGGAACTTCATCGTTACCCATAATTAAACCTCTTGGAACTACTCGGACTACTGCACTCCATGCTATACCGCTAGTCTTAACCCCGAGGATAAGGAATGAAAGTAACTTGCTCAGCTTGCGATCCAAGGATAAAAGGTTCAAACTTCCGATATCGTCGTGACTGGTTGACGTCGATCACACCAAATTTGTTGTACCGAACACCACGACCGAGTGTTGGATGAAACCAATCACATTTAAAGAAGGGTGTTCGTAAATTGACTAATCCTGGATACTGCACTTCAATAATATATGTTAGAAGACCATAAAAAACTGAATCACCCGACACAGTTACCCCATAATTCGCGGTTGCTCGACGTTGACCATACTTAAGGTGTGGAACACGTAACCACGAGTGAAATACATAGGAGAAGTTGTGATCTTTCTGAGCTGTCCTTGTATTAACTCGCGAAACCACACTGGATACGTTGTGTCACCATATGCGATATGCGCTTCCAACCAAGCGGCAAAATCTCGTTATTTAAGAGCGGTTACTTCGTCTTTTGAAAGTCCTGGATAAACCTCATCCACTTGCTCCTCAAACATTCTAAAACAATGCAGGAAACTGGATCAAAATTAAATATTTATTTTGTTTATGCATGATGAGTATGCGAATGAATAGTTGCACATACCTTTTAAAAGGTCGGGCATATTCACAATTAAGGAGGATGTAAGTATGTGCGTTTTGCCGATGTTGATCACTTTCCCACCAAACTTCTTTTATTTTTCCGCCAGCTCTTCCGATTGGAGAAAAGATATCAGGTACCCCTTCCATTCCATACACTGCGCCAACACCTCCATCATCGTAGCGTCGTGTTGTTGTTCTACGTGTTCTTATGTTGGAACCGAAATAATATGAGGCGACACTACAAGAAAAACGGCAAATAGCAACGCCGTTTTTCGTCGCTAAATCGTCGCTATTGGCAAATAGCGACGATTTAGCGACGAGAATATTTTCGTCGCTATACGCTCGTCGCTATTCAATATTCGTCGCTAAATCGTCGCCATTTTCAAATCGTCGCTATTTCGTCGCCAATGTTTCGTCGCTAATTCGTCGCTAAATTAGCGACGAATTAGCGACGTTTCTCGTAAAATATTAGCGACGAATTAGCGACGTTGGTCGTAAAATATTAGCGACGAATAAGCGACGGTATAAAAAATAAATTTCCAAATTAAATATTTTGCGAAAACAAATCCTTGCTAATTCGTTGCTAAATTAGCGACGAATTAGCAACGATTATAAAACACATCGTTGCTAATTCGTCGCTAATTTAGCAACGAATTAGCAAGGATGGCTTGACACGTCCTTGCTAATTCGTTGCTAAATTAGCGACGAATTAGCGACGATTTAAAAAAAAAATTTTAAAAAAAACAAATTTAAAAAAAACAAATTTTAAAAAAAACAATTATAAAAATATTAAAAAAATACAAAATATTTTAAAAATACAATAAATTAAAACTAAACAGCGGGATCAGCGGGATCATCGGGATCGACGACGTAATCATCAATCCCGATATCACGTCCGAGGTCTTGAGCTGCCGCTGCCGCTACATCCGGAGGGATCACCGGTGGCCGAGTTGGTTGGACTCCCCGTCGCCGCATCAACCTCGCGAGGTTTGGACTTTCCATCGCGATGATGGAGAAGAAGTCCGTGATGTTCGATAGCGGACTTCTTGTGCCGCGAGCTGCTCCCTCAACCGAACATTCTCTTCGGCGTGATCTTGGGCGGTGGGACGAGGCTGCGAAGAAGAAGCGCGCGGAACCGTCTCAATCGAACCGACTCCAAAAGTGCGGTTCTTCTTCGTCTTCGGGGCCACCTATATAGACAATTTAAAATCGTTAGATATTAATAAAATAAATATTATTTTGAATTAAATTAAATTATTTTAAATTATTACCTCATAGTAGATCTTGTCGCACTCGGTGACCGACAGCTGTCCCGAGGAGTTGACCGAACTACCTTCGGTCGACGTCGAACCCTGACTAAGCCGCTCGGCGACTCTAGCCTCATATGCGTTCACGATCTTTTCAGATCGTGAACTCACATAGGTCCCGTCCTTCCTCTTCTGGACCTTCTTCAAAATTTCTACAATGGGCGGAAGTTCGCCCATCTCCTCGCGCTATTGAAAATTATAATTAAATTATATATTTTTTAAATTTTATATTATTTGAAAAAATAATGAAATTTTAAATATATATTAATTAATACCATCTTTATACGCCGTTCGGCGTAAGAAGTCGGTCCTGAGGTGTGGACATATGGACCGGTCTCGTCGATCGGTGTGAGTCGGGACTTGGAGCAGCTACCCGCAACTTGAACCGAATGCGGGTTCGTCCAATAGTCGCAAAGGCCCTTCCACACCGCCCCATCCATTGCTATGGGTTTCGCCTCGTCTCCCTTCTTCAGCCACTTCGTCTTCCATTTGTTGATAATCCCAGTAAGACGATGCATGGCTTTCTCCTCGAAACCCTTGCGGACTTCATACATGTCTTCCTCCCGCCAATGCCATTTTTGCTATTTGAGTTTTTTAAAATATTAAAATAAATTTTAAATAATAAAAAAATAAATTTTGTAATAATTATTACATTTTATATAATATATATGTTATTTTATTACAATAAATATTTATATATTAACTTTTTATAATGTTTAATTTTTTAAATTTAAATAATTAAAAATTTTACTTACCGCAAAAGATTCGAACCAGATGTCCTTGATATAAGGAGGGGTCTGCGACCAGTTGACGTGCGGCTCCACGAAATACGTCTTCATCACATCCGAGACACTCCTACTAACCTTGTTATCGCAAAACCTACGAAAAATAAATTTATCGTTAGCAATTATTATATTTGAAAATCAATTAATTAAATAATATAAAAATCAATTAATTAAAATAAATCAATTAATTAAATAATATAAAAATCAATTAATTATTAAAATCAATTAAATAATTACCAAAATGTCCCTTGTGGCCGCTTGGAATGGAGCAACGGTAGGTACCGGTGGCTCTCCGCCGAAGAAAGTCGAGGATCCGCTGCATGTGCGGTCCAAGATGCCTGAGGTGGTGGTAAATCGACGGGGGATCAGCTGGAGCATCGGGAATAGGATCTTGACTTGGGTTTTGTTGGGGTGGGTCTTGTTGGGGTGGGTTTTGTTGGGAAGGGTTTTGTTGGGATGGGTTTGAAGTAGAGGTGGAACCGGATCGGTTCCTTATGAAATTATAGTAATGAGGGGGTTGGTTATTTTGAGACATGTTTTTGAAGTTGGGTTTTGGAATTGGGTTTATTTAGAGATAATGAAATGTTTAGAGAGAGAGAGAGAGAATGAGATTGTGTGAAATGAGGGAAAAACTCGTCGGGTATATATAGTATTTTGTGTCGTCGCTAATTCGTCGCTATATTAGCGACGAATTAGCGACGATTCGTCGCCATTTCGTCGCTTCTTTTGGTTCAAACCTTTTGGTTTCCCACCCGCGGCAAACGAAAAAAAGGCGACGATACAATATAGCGACGATTTAGCAACGATTCGTTGCTATTTCGTCGCTATATGGTAACGTGACACGAAGCGATTTACATCGTATTTAATAAGTACATGCATGTCAGAATTCGTTGCTATTTCGTCGCTATGTATATTTAGCGACGATTTAGCAACGAATCGTTGCCAATTCGTTGTTAATTCGTAGCTATATGTTAACATGACACGAAACGACATTCATCGTATTTCCAAGAACGAGGATGTAAGGAGGTTTAACATTAGCGACGAAATAGCAACGATTCGTTGCTAAATCGTCGCTAAATGTCAATAGAGACGAAATAGCAACGATTCGTTGCTAAATCGTCGCTAATGCTAAACCCTTATTTTAGGGTTTGGAACCCTAAATTCGGTTTGTATCGTTTTTTTACCACTTTTTCGTTAAAACGAGTTTATAACATTGATCATATGAAGTCACAAACTCAATATATGACAAAAAAACTTGTAAACTAGTTTATTATGAACTTTATAGTATAAACTCTTATAAGTTATGGTTTACTTAGCTTAAATGTGTTAAGTATAATTTTGTAATCTATAATTTTTATTGGTTTATACAAATATATTACTAGTTTTGTACACTTTTTTAGTTAAGTAAAACTCGTATAAATCGATATTAAGTGGTGTTTTAGGGGTTTAAAGTTCGAAGGATTGCAACGACTTAGCAACGAATTGGCAAGGAATCATGGTTATCAACGAAATGGCGACGATTTAGCAACGAAATGTAATTAAGTTTAGCGACGATTTAGCAACGATCTTGAACCCCTAAATCTGTAATCCATCGAAAATTAGATTTTTTATAAATCGTTGCCAATTCGTCGCTATATTAGCGACGAAATGGCAACGAAAGAAGCGTAGCATTGCTAAATCCTCGCTTATTAGCGACGACTTGGCAACGAAAGAAGCGTAGCGTTGCTAAATCGTCGCTAATTAGCGACGATTTAGCAACGAAAATTACAAATCCTGGCTATTTCGTTGCTAAATTAAATATTATTTAAAAAAAAAATAATTACAAAAACACACACAATTATTACAAAAACACACAAAGATTACAAAAACACACACAAATATTACAACTAACACATGTACACAATTATATTACAAAAACACAAAGAAAATTAATTATTCATTATTATCGGAATCAACGTATTCGATTTCGCTACTTTCATCGAATTCATCTGCACCTCCGTCGTCTTCATCATCCACAATATCTTCAACAACTTGATTATCGGGGTCGACAAGAAATACATCTTCCGTCGATTGATTTGTTGGAATGATTGTCCCACTAATGACATCTTGTTGCATAGGAACTTCATCGTTACCCATAATTAAACCTCTTGGAACGATTCGGACTACGCACTCCATGCTATACCGCTAGTCTTAACCCGAGGATAAGGTATGAAAGTAACTTGTTCAGCTTGCGATCCAAGGATAAAAGGTTCAAACTTCCGATATCGTCGTGATCGGTTGACGTCAATCACACCAAATTTGTTGTACCGAACACCACGACCGAGTGTTGGATCAAACCAATCACATTTGAAGAGGGTTGTTCGTAAATTGACTAATCCCGGATACGCACTTCAATAATATCCGTTAGAAGACCATAAAAAACTGAATCACCCGACACAGTTACCCCATAATTCGCGGTTGCTCGACGTTGACCATGACTTAAGGTGTGGAACACGTAACCACGAGTGAAATACATAGGAGAAGTTGTGATCTTTCCGAGCGGTCCTTGTATTAACTCGCGAAACCACACCGGATACGTTGTGTCACCATATGCGATCTGCGTTTTCAGCCAAGCTGCAAAATCTCGTTCTTTAAGAGCGGTTACTTCGTCTTTTGAAAGCCCTGGATAAACCTCATCCACTTGCTCCTCAAACATTCTAAAACAACGCAGAAAACCGAATCAAAATTAAATATTTATGCATATATAATGGGTTTGCGAATGAATAGTTTCATGCATACCTTTCAAAAGGTCGGGCATATTCACAATTAAGGAGGATGTAAGTATGTGCGCTTTGCCGATGTTGATCACTTTCCCACCAAAGTTCTTTTATTTTTCCGGCAGCTCTTCCGATTGGTGAAAATATATCGTGTACCCCTTCCATTCCATACACCGCGCCAACACCTCCATCATCGTAGCGTCGTGTTGTTGTTCTACGTGTTTTTACATTGGAACCGAAATAATATGAGGCGAAATGAGACGTCTCTTGAGTTAAAGATCCAGCAACAATAGATCCTTCAACCCTTGCAAGGTTTTTCGCCTTTCCTTTCAAATATCCCATAAATCGTTCGAAAGGATACATCCACCGAAACCGCACAGCCCTCCTAATTCGCCTCGTGAGGAAGATGTATTGGAAGGTGTTCCATAACATCGAAAAAGGATGGAGGGAAAATCTTCTCCAAGTTGCACAACACAATCGGGATATTGTCACGTAATCGTTCAATGACCTCTTCGTAAGCGTACGAGTGCATAGATCTCGGAAAAATGCACCGATCTCTGGAAAATTTTAAACATTATATTAATTATTATATATATATATATATATATATACTTAATCAAAATTAAAATATAAACATTTAAGGGTTCAATGATACCTGCTATTGCTGTGTGTGCGGGTTCGGTGTAAAAGCTCATCGAAAGCAAAAGGTAAAAGTCGTTGCATAAACACATGACGGTCGTGACTTTTCATACCTGAAAACTTTTGACCATTCTCAACACATGCAGATAACTTGGAAACATATCCGTCGGGAAACTTGACATACGAAGTGACTCATTTGAATAACGCGTTTTTTGCTTCGGGTTTCAAACGTCGTAGATTGGGACCGGAGCCTTACCATCGTTCGTGATATGCAACTCACTTCTAAAACATATTTCGGGCAAATCTAGTCTTGTCTTCAAATTGTCTTTAGTTCTCCCCTGTACATTCAACAATGTGTTTATAATATTATCAAAAAAGTTTTTTTCAATGTGCATAACGTCGAGGTTATGTCTCAACAAGTGATTTTTCCAGTACGGGAGTTCCCAAAAAATGCTTTTCTTGTGCCGGTTATGGCTTTCTCCGTATCCATCGGGTAAATTAGAAACATGCCAATTACCACCCCGTCTACATGTTTTTTGCGCCCCATAATTATCCAACTCCTCCAATAACTCTGCCCCCGTCGGATAAAGTAGGGGTGGATGTTTAACGACTCGATTCTTCTTAAATAACCTTCTGTTCTTTCGATATGGATGATTGATTGGAAGGAAACGTCGGTGACAATCAAACCAACTTGTTTTCCTTCCATGTGGGAGTTGAAACGCATCGTCCGATGACGACAATATGGACAAGACAATCGTCCATGCGTTGTCCAACCTGCTAACATGCCATAAGCGGGAAAGTCACTAATAGTCCACATGAGCACCGCACGCATCGTAAAATTTCTCTTGCGTGAGATATCATACGTACGAACCCCGGTGGACCATAGCTCTTTTAACTCATGTATCAAAGGTTGCAGAAAAACATCAAGAGCTCTCTTTGGGTGCTTCGGACTGGTACTAAAATGCTTAAGAAAAGAAATTCTCTTTGCATGCACATATTGGGAGGTAGATTATACGGAGTTAGTATAACTGGCCACAAAGAGTACTGTCTACCGACATACCGAATGGACTAAATCCGTCGGTGCATAAACCAAGATATACATTACGAACCTCTCTCGCGAAATCGAGTATACCGTGTTGAAGTGCTTCCAAGCCTTTGCATCCGACGGATGAGTGACTTCCCCATCTTCAACCGAGTGTTCTGCATGCCATCTCATCGAATCAGATGTCCTCTCTGATTGATACAATCTTTTGAGTCCGTTCGTGATGGGTAAGTACCACATCCGTTGATACGGGACTTTACTCCCCTTCCCTTGGACCTTATATCTCGGTTGACGACAAAAACGACATTCAAGCAATTCATCATCATCTTTCCAATAAATCATACAATTGTTAACACAAATATCAATCATTTCAGAAGGCAATCCAAGACTAAAAACCAACTTTTGTATTTCGTAATACGACTCGGCAACTACATTACCCTCGGGCGGATATTCTTTCAAGTAACTCCGCCCATGAGTCCATGCAAAACTCACTCAAATTATTATCGATTTTATATTCATCATCCTAGATGCTAATGATAGTTTTGACAATCCAACTTTACATCCCTCGTAAATTGGTTTATTCGCAGCGTCTAACATATCATAAAATCGTTTAGCATCTAGGTTAGGTTCCTCAACTACATTTTCGGATAAATACTCCCTCGTATCATGAAATGCATCGGCAACCATTTCATGATATCTATTATCATCTACATGCACGTAACCACCGCCCCGATCATGATCATAGTTACTATCAAAATGAGGCGGTAAATTAGCAGGTTCGTTACTAACATGATCACTAACGAGGAAACGTATAACTACTATCTCCAACTTCGGTATTATAATTAGAGTTATACCCTTCCCCATGTTGAAACCAAACAAAATATCGCGGCATAAAACCTCTATTAAAAAGATGTTTCCATACGGTTTCAACAAACACGTATTTAGTGTTAACGCACTTCTTACATGGACAATACATTTTACCGGTATCTTGCGTATTCGCATGTTTCCGGCCTGCGCATGAATGCTTGAAGTCCCTCCGTAAATTCGTCCGTAACTACCCCCGATCGATCTTTATGCCGATACATCCAAGACCGTAACTCGTATATATTGTTATTACCGTGAGACATATTGAAATTTTTAGAGTGTTTATATTTTTATAGAGTTATTGATTTTGTATTGTGTTGTGGTGTGATTTTTTGAAGAGTGTAGATGGGTTTATATAGATGGAAAATTAGCAACGAATTAGCAAGGAAATCAAATTAGCAACGATTTAGCAACGTTTTTGAAAACGTGCTTACCTACTTAGCGACCCTCCTCGCTAATTCGTCGCTAATTAGCAAGGATATATATTCGTCGCTAAAAATCGTCGCTAAATCGTAGCCAATTAGCAAGGATATATATTCGTCGCTAAATCGTCGCTAAGTAGCGACGATTTAGCGACGCGGCTCTAATTCGTCGCCAAAATCGTCGCTAAATCGTAGCCAATTTAGCGAGGAAAACATACCTCGCTAAATAGCGACGATTTAGCGACGACATTATTCTCCGTTGCTATTTCGTCGCCAATTCGTTGCTATTTCATTGCTATATTTATTCGTCGCTATTTCCTTGCTAAATTTCGTTGCTAAAAGCCCAGTTTCTTGTAGTGCGAAATGAGACGTCTCTTCAGTTAAAGATCCAACAACAATAGATCCTTCAACCCTTGCAAGGTTTTTCGCCTTTCCTTTCAAATGTCCCATAAATCGTTCAAAAGGATACATCCACCGAAACTGCACATTCCCTCCTAATTCTGCCTCATGAGTAAGATGTATTGGAAGGTGTTCCATAACATCGAAAAAGGATGGAGGGAAATATTCTCCAAGTTGCACAACACAATCGGGATACTGTCACGTAACTGTTCAATGACCTCTTCGATCGCTGGAGGAAACATATCTTCCTCCCGTCGTCGGAAAATCTGTTCCTGACCTGAATAATCTTAACGGCTGGATGGTGGTGACAAGATCTCCCCTTGGTGCGGATCTTTGACCGAGGGAGGTGAGATTCGCGCTTTGCCCCTGAAGTCGGAGGTTATCTTCTAAAAGCTTATGATCGAATATTCTCTCTAAAAGTAAGTATTTTCTGTATATCATCGAATGAATCTATGTCTTCAAGCTTGTCTTCTTTATATATATGTCTTTAGGTTAATGAGCTTCATTTTTCTTTTATGAATAAGATTTGACATTTTTCCTTATTTTTAGATATTTCCGTAGATTTTCTCCTTTATGATTATTTGAGAGAATCTAACAATATATATTTTTCTTTTTCTTCTTGTGTCGATTATTAAGCCTAATTAAGGACCAACATCAATACAAAAGGTCGATTCCGATATTGCCGCCGGTTCTAGTTCGGTTGGTCCGATCTGCCGCCGGCTCTGGTCCGATCTGCCTTTGGTTAAATCCTAACCGGGATGACTAAATTTATCCCCAACAAAACCTATCATTCGGGGACTTCCAGAGATCTGCAAGATCTTCTTACATAATATATTCATTTTTTAAATCATCGTGAATATAGTGGCGTAGGAACATCATTTCTTTAGCCTTTTTTCAAATCATGAGTTGTTTCTGACTTATCAAATTGTGTTAATAAGTTTTTTCCCCCTCACATGTATTTTTGCATCTACTCTCCATGTCATATAGTTTCTTTCGGAAACATTAAGGGCAACATTTGCAAGTTTTTCCAATTTCGACATGATAACTATAAAGAAAATAATAATTTGTTAGAATTAATTTGACAAATTTTCTCTATAGATTTTATTGGTATACTAATTTAATTTTTTTTGCCATAATTTCTTTTAGAATTTTATTAGTTTTTGGCAAAAATCTTTAAGTTTAAAATTTGGCAGAGTTTGTCTTAGATTTTCAATTTATTTACTTTTAAATTTTGCCCGAGTTTCTTTTTAAAAATCAGAATTTATAACATTTTAAGATGCAAAATTGTGGCATAGTTTTTCAACATAATTTTTGCATTATATTTATAAATTTAATAAATAATAATATATAATAAATTGAAGAGGCATAACCTACCATATTGAGGCGGCATAACACACCATAGAGAATAAATAACAAAATATAATCAATTAAGGAGGCAAAACCTACCATGTTCAGACGGCATAGCACGTCATAAATAATAAATAACAAAATATAATAAATTTAGGAGGCATAAACTTCATGTTCATGCGGCATAGCACGCCACAGAAAATAAATAATAAAATATAATAAATTTAGAAGGCAGAGTCTTCCATGTTCAGGCGACATAGCACGCCATAAATTAAACAAAATATAATCATATAAAATAATTAATTTAGTATACCTTCGAATTATTTATTTACTATACCTTTTTACTATACCTTTAGAATATAATTTTCGGATGATCGAGTAGAGGTCGTGACGATAATGTGATATAAAACTTATGTTATTATTATACGTGTATGTGTGTGTTTTGTTTTTGTAGTGATTTAAGAAGAAGACCAACTTTTTATTATTACTTCTTACTTTGTGTCTAATGATGATAATCAAAATAACAACACTACGTCCTCTATTTATAGCCAGCTAAGGTCGGTTAAGTCGACGGCGGTTTTTTAAATTGGCCTTTTATGGGTTAATTCATTTTGTAACAATCTCATAATTCTCCGTATTTTTAGCTAAACAAAAGAAGATAATTTACAAATAGTTAAGTCTCTCACATTTGTCGTCTTTACTCACCAAAATTCATCATAAGTTAGACGGTAAACATAATCATAATTTGTTTTTAGAGAAGCGGTATGAAAACGTTGAACCTCCATACTGTTAATGTTCTGTTCCGATCATGGCTGCTTATGATCACACTTGATTCTTGATGGTTGTTTATGCCTAAAGCTAAATTGACATAAGATTTTGGTTACTCTGAGTTCACCCAACAATGGCTACTTTTCAGGGGTCGGCTTGCACCGACGATGCACTAATCTGACTGGAAAAAGCCTCCGGTCAAGTGGCTCATAAACTCACACTAATCCCTTAGTCTCTTATCGTATTACAGGATTACAAACAAAAGGGATCAAGGAGTAAACCGATTCCGGCGATGAACAAGGCTGAGAAACGCTCCGACGATCCCTCCGATCACAAGCTCTCTCTCCTTCTCCGGCGAACAAGAAAACCTTATTCTCTCTCTGTGTGTAATCTGTTGTAACGTAACAACCTTAGGAGAGATAAGGCTTTAGCCTTATATAGCTTCTTATATGAATAGCTCATTAACTTTAGACCCATTAACATAATTCCGATGGCCCATTAGGTTTAGGAGAGTATAGAGACTAACCTCACAATCTCCACCTTGTCTCTTTCTCAAACCTAAACAACCGCCTCTTTTGTCTTCTTGTCGCCAAGATCATCGCCTCTTGTGCATCTCCGATTTCCGGCTAAAATCCGTCGTGGATCGGAGAACCTTAGTCTTCTAAACCTTCTTCTTCTTTTATTCTTCTTCTGTTCCGACACACCCATAAGGTTCAACTTCTGACCTTAACCCAGACATGTAAAGACCTCTTCTTCCACTCTGGTTGCTACGAAGATCTCATACCCCAAGGAGAACTTTTCCGAGTATCAAGCGACGACTCTGCTCACAACGGTAAGTAGATCTCTTCTGCCCTTTTTTTTCTGATCTGAAACCCATTTCTGATTTCTAACTCCTTTAATGATTTTCGTGACATGCGCTTAACCTTCTGATGTCTCTGAAGAACCTGAAGATTCATACCTGAAGACCATTCTGAATCTGAACCGGTAAGACTCTTACACTTCCTTTGTGAATATCTTTATTGATCTGATTCTACCTTTATTCCTTTGTTCTCTTTTGACCAAAACATCTGATGATAACCTCTAACACCCATGTTCTGACCCTTTTTGCCTGTTTGTCTGCGAGGTGATGAACGGAGAAGAACACCTGCAGACTAGGCGTTTAGCTCATCGGATCAGCTTCAGGGCTTGAAGCCCTTTCTCCAACACAGTACCAGGTACACTCTTTGTATCAGGTACACTCTTTGTTAAAAGATCAGCTAGATTAAGACTAGTATGAACCTTAGCAATAGTAACCTCCCCATCTGTAATCTGATCCTTGATGAAGTAACACTTAGAAGCCATATGTTTGGTCCTCTCATGATAACCTCCATTTTTAGCTAAACCCAAGGCACTTTGTGAGTCACAATGAATCTTGACTGCTCCTTGCTTAAACCCTAGATCCTTACACATGCCTCTTAACCACATAGCTTCCTTGACAACCTCTGTTAGTGCTAGATACTCTGATCCAGTTGTTGATAAAGCCACAACTTGTTGTAGGCCTGATCTCCAACTGATAGTGTTCCCACCAACCTTAAAAATGTAGCCTGTGATAGATCTTCTTCTGTCTAAATCTGAGCCGTAGTCTGCATCACTGTACCCCTCTATAATGAACTCTGTATCTTTAATGAAAGTTAATACACTATCAACAGACCCCTTAATGTACCTCAAAATCCATTGGATTGCCTTCCAATGTTTCCTGCCTAGTTTTGCCATAAACCTACTAACAACTCCCACTGAATGTGCTAGATCTGGTCTTGAACCAACCATGACATACATGAGACTACCCACTGCGCTTGCGTATGGTATGTTGGCCATGTGACTAGCCTCTCTCTTTAGCTCTTCCTCAGTTAAACGATTGAGCTTGAATTGTGAACCAAGTGGAGTGATAACTGGTTTGCAGTCAAGCATATTCAAAGTTTTCAGAACCTTCTCCAAATACTTTCTTTGTGAGAGTTTCAACGTCCCTTTCTGTCTATCCCTGATGATATCCATTCCTAGGATTCTAGTAGCTGGCCCCAAATCCTTCATTTCAAATTCACTACTCAAACTGTCTTTTAACTTCTGAATCTTCTTGGAATCTTGAGAAGCAATCAGCATATCATCAACATAGATCAATAAGTAGACCATTTCCTGTACCTTAGATCCCTTTGAGTAGGCACACGGATCATGAACTGTCTGAACAAAACCCTGATCTTTCATGAATCCATCAAACCTTTTGTTCCACTGCCTAGGAGATTGCTTTAACCCATAAAGAGATTTCTCCAGAAGACAAACCATGTTTTCTTTTCCCTTCTCTTTATGACCTTCTGGTTGTTCCATGTAAATCTCCTCATCCAAAGTACCATGCAGAAAGGTTGTTTTTACGTCTAACTGTTCCAGCTCCAGGTCAAAGTTGACTGTAAGTGATAACATTAGTCTTATAGACACATGTTTCACAACTAGTGCAAACACTTCTGTGTAGTCAACGCCTTCAACCTATGAATATCCCTTAGCCACTAGCCTTGCTTTATACTTTGAGCTTTATACATTTGGAATTCTAGGTTTCCTTTTGAAAATCCATCTGCAGCCAATAACTCTTTTCTTTTCCGGCCTCTTTGCGAAATCCCAAGTGTGATTCTTGTGAAGGGAGTTGATAAACGAGATTTTACCCCGTTAAATCTAATATCTTAATGTAGTACTTAAGATGTCAAACCAAATCAAACGAGGAAACAATTTAACCTTACAATTTACGAACTTGAATTTATAAGAAACGAACTTAGTTTAAGCGTGATCAAAAATTGTTGTTTGTGTTGTTTGTAACCGAAAATTAAATAAAACGAGAATTAAAAGTTTTGAAAGATTTATAAAAAGCTAAACAATCAGGTTAAGGTGTTTTAAAGGGTGATTAAACTTTCGGATTTCAAATTGTCTTTTACAAAAATAACTTTAAGGTTTTGAAAACGATTTTAGATCAATCCACTCTCGGGGCAATGATCCTTTTCTCAACAATTAAACTAAAACAATGTCTTGGATAGTTTAATCGTCGAGAAACTTTAAGGACGAATCAATTCTAACCACCAGGCTTATTAACACAGATCTCTCGGTTAAGCTAGGCTTGGTTCTAAGGTAATTGTTCAGGAGGCTTTATAATCTCTCGATTCATAAAGCTTCCTGGGTTCGATAATCGAATGGCCAACTCGATTAAAGCTTTAAGGATGTTACCAAAGACTAAAGTTTTTAATCAATTAAGCTTTTGACAATTATCTATCCTAGATTCAATCAAACCCCTTTTACCCTAACCCAATTGTCTATTTGGAACTACTCACAAATCATATTGAGATTCATAACAATTTGATTCAAGGAAACCATAAGCATAAACAAAATAAAACAAGGAGAATAAAGGGTAAAGAAAACTCTTATTGAATGATGATGATGAAGATTACAAGGTGGCTAAGAAGCAATCACCAAGAAATCTCTCTAAGTCTCAAAAACAAAACAAACGATGATAAAAACAAGATATGGGTGGCTGTGTGTTTTTTTACCCTAATATAAAATCTAAACCGAAAATAAAATAAAGGAAAACCGAAATTGGAATTGGTTTTTCCTTTTTACACATTAAAAACCAAATTGCTTATAAAATTTCGCAGCCTGTATCGGTCAAAGCAAACCGATACAGGCTGGCCGATATGCGCTTCGGCAGTCTTCCTTCAGCTCTGTTTTCTTCGTATCGGCCAGGCTAAGCCGATACAACAAGTCGATATGTGTCTTTGGGTCTTTTTCTCTTGTATCGGTCACTCCAAACCGATATGGTTGGCCGATACAAGCTTCGGCGAAACTTCTGTCTTCTATATCGGCCACCAGAAACCGATATGCTTGGCCGATACGGACTTCGGCAAACTTTCTCGTCGGGAGTATCGGCCAACGTAAACCGATACAACATGCCGATGCAAGTGTATCAGTTTCTTTTTGGCTTAAATTCATCACTTTCGCCGTCTTTATGCTCCAAAACCTGAAATACACAAAACAAACCAAAATGCAACCTATATGACACTAAATGCAACCTAAATGAATGAGTTCTAATGCATAACCTAAGGTAAAATGTGTAAAATATGCAAGTTATCAACTCCCCCAAACTTATCCTTTGCTTGTCCTCAAGCAAGAGAATTTCGCATCAAAGTTTAGGAAGGTGTGGAGGCGGGGACCTCAGAACCAAAAGCAACACGGAAGTGCGATGAACAAGTATCCTAAACATAGTACCCTCTCGCAACCGAACTAGTTCTACTTATTTCTATCTACCTTAACTCCGTCTAAATCCGCTATTATTACCAAGAGTATGTGATCCACTTATTTAGTCTAAACACCTTTCACATTCAATTAAGTACAATCAAGCATGAAACATGATTAAAGATTTCCAAGAGTTTTTCTATTTGTCTAGGTAAGAACGAGATTTCGAATCAAACGAGGAGGCTAACACTCAGGCATGTGGTTAGTTGTAGCGCGGTTTCTCTCGGGGAGTGAAAGGGTTAAGCAAAATCGGGAAAGACAAGGAGCAATGCAAATCCGGACATTCATCCCTATACAATTCTAATCTCTAACCCATCTTTTCATTCTCTACACACTTAAGCATTCAAACACCGAGTTTTCTTCTCTTTTTTTTTTCTTAACTACCTTAGGGGTTTTATTTGACTAACTTTCTCTTTCTCTTTTTTTTTTCTTTTTCGATTTTTCTGTTTTTTTTTTTTTTTTTTTTTATTTTACGTAGCCATTCTTTACCCCTAGGCGTTTTACAATTTAACTCGTGTTTATTTTCTGAAAATACGTTTTAGTTCAAAGATGTGTTTCCCGTTATCCCGTCTACAAACTAGCGTATGATAACCTAGCCAAATGGATGTCCTTCCTTGTCGCTCCCTATACTTTCAAGTTTTTGCGAAACCAAACAATCACTAAATGAAAAGAATTCTCACAAGTGTTTGGGTTTAGGCGTAGGGGGTGAGAGGGGAATCATCCTTATAATGAGAATGACCGGATTGCGCTTAAGGTGTTTCGGTTTAGGAAGCCGCAATCCGTAGAAATCAAAAAGCCATAGAAATTCTCTTGAAAACCATCAATCATGCTAATTAAAAATCAGGTTTAAGTTCAAATAGTTTTTCGAAGGTGATTTAGAACTACCAAGCTTCATAACCATACAATTGGATTTTTAAACATCAATGTCTAGAGTTGCGGTTTTAAGATTTTCAGCGAGTTCTAATTCGTTTACGGAAAATAATACACCTAAGATACTGTTCAAAACACCAAGTGCGTCGCTTTACAAGGTTAACATCATCATAGATCCCCTATGCAAATGCTCTAAATGCCATGAACTAATCCTATATGCAGATTTTTTTTTTTTTTTTTTTTTTTTGTTTTATATATGTGGATGCTAAGTAAAACTAAAATGCGTGATGATAATGTGACTACTCCCCCAAACTTAATTCACACGGTCTCCGCGTGAAACAAGTGTCGAAGGAGGTTCCTAAATGCATAACAACCTAAAAAACTACATGCAATGAATGTGAAAAAGCATATGTACAAGGGTGGAGGGTTACCTCAATAGTAGTAGCTATCCGGGGCGTCGTCTTCTCCATCGGAGGAGAATGTGGGGGACTCGTTGTCCGAGAGAGCTACCGATGGGCGTCGGACGGTGCGGCTGCGTCTCCTAGGTGCAGGTGCGTCTACCTGCGGATCACGCACTACCAGCTGCCTGTCTTGGTTCGAACTGCAGCTCGCGCAAGACAAACCTCTCTTGATGGTCTTCTTCAAAGACCTGACCTCGCGCACCAATTTCCTAATGGTGCGGTCTTGGAAGCGGTTCCAGCGGTCCATCCTCTCGTACGTCCATGTACATGTCTTGCAGCGGACCGGGCTGCCTAGGCGCGGAGGAGGGGCCTGGATAGTATCGCTCGGGACCGTGGATGGGTATCGCGGTAGAGCTGGGCTCGTAGCTACTCCGTCCAGCTGGCCTTTGGGTTCTTCTCGGGGCGCGTACCGAGGACAACGGGGCTGCAATGACGTCGTGGAATTGGTGCCAGGTAAGATCGAAGTGTATCGCGCCGGTTCCGTTGAAGCTCGTGGCTGCGTGGTTGGGGAGAAGGACGATTCGTTGGACGTCGTTTTTCTTGAACGAGTACCCATACTTACCCTCGTATTCTCCGACGATCATAAGTTGCTTAGCCAAGTAAGGCATATCCATGAGGGTCGGATGCTCTGCCTTACCCAATAAGGGGATACGCCATCGGTTTAGAAAGGGCGTAATCCATCCGCCTATGCTCAGCTTCGGTGTGGCGTCGGTGCGAGTCCAAGCCCAACACTTTAAGTCCAATAGGCCGTTGATGAATAGCCTTAGCGCGCTCGGATAGTGCTATTCCGTTGTAGGGAACAAGCTCAGATTGCGGCGTGATCGTCGAAGTATCGGTACCAAGCCTGCTGCGGATACATCATCTCGTTGTTGTTCACCCGCCCGCCTCGCGTCTAGGAAAGAATACGTGCGAAAGCAGTTTCTGCACGTACCTTATCGCCGGATGGCGGATCATCGCACCTTTCGATCTCCCGGGTTGGTAGACCCCGTTGGCGATGAAGTTCCAAAGCTGCGCGCTCTCTCCCGGTTGGTTGCTGAGCTCGGGTTGACCGTCTCCCGGAATGTCGAGGATCCTTGCCCAGATTTCGAGCGGTCGCCCGTAGGTACTCCCGTCGTTTCCCTTGAATGTGCATGTGATTCCATTGCTAGTGGATGCGAGGGGTAGGGTGGCTAGAAACTGACACGTTTCTTCCTTGTATGCGATTTTCTCTCTCCCTAAGACCCATTCTAGCCCCATGTTGCGCAAAATCTCTTTTACCTCGTCGTAGATACCCAATTTCTTGAGTGTATCTGGATCCGGGAATCGCGACGGAACGAATGTTATCTCCATTAGCGCATCATAGAGTTCTCGGGGCGACGGTTGCTTCTTCGGGTCGCGTTCGAGAGGCGTTCTGTTTGCCCTCGGTGGGAACGTGAAACCTCGCGGAGCCGGCGCTAACTCTTCCTCGTCGTAGGAATCGTATACGTAGTCGTAGTCTTCCCCTTCTCTCACGACTTCGGGTGCATCAACCTCTCTCACGACTGCGGGTTCATCACGCTTCTTTTTCGCGTTGCTCTTTCGCGATTTGCTCTTTCGCGGCTCCTCCCTCGGTTTCTCTCTTGGTTCCTCTCTTGGAACCTCATCGGTGGGTTCCCTTATCACCACTGAACCTGACCTAGTCCTTCTCCTTGGTGGTTCATCATCTACTGCCTTTCCTTTCCCTTTTTCAGCCCTTGATGCTCTCTTAGGACCCATGTGTTCTTATGGTGAAATTGGGCGTTTTTGGAGAAGGCTCAGATCGTTGGAATCGTTGAGATGACCTGAAAAAGAAGGAGGAGACAAAGAGGATGAGCCAAAAATCGGTTGATTTCGACAACAAACGAAGGAGATATCAAGCTTTTAAAATCGCAACAATGGTGGAACAAAGAGAAAGGGCGATATCGGCTTTGAGTTTTAAGGGTAAAGCCCTAGAAATTTATTTATAATCTACCGATATCGTGACTTAAATAGCGCGTATCGGTTACCTGACCGATACAGTTTGACCGATACGATACGGTATCGGGTTTTACGTATCGGCGTGTAGTCTAGGTTGGCCTAATTCGAGTCGTATCGGTCAATGCAAACGATACAACAAGCCGATGCTTGTGCTTTTTCTTCTCGTTTTCCTCGTATCGGTCCCAGCAGACCGATGTAACATCCCGATATTAAAGTCTCCACTTTGTATCGGTCCCAGCAGACCGATACAACATCCCGATGCTAATGTATCCACTTTTGCTTGCCTTGTATCGGTCCCAGCAGACCGATACAACATCCCGATGTGAAATCTCCTTATTCGTTTTCCCTTTGTATCGGTCCCAGCAGACCGATACGTCTCGTCGATACCGGCCAAAGCTTGCCGATATGGCTGGCCGATACGGAACTCCTGGCATTTCTCCTCGTTTATCACCTGGAAAACACCACTAAGTAACCAAAGAAGATGATTAGAACTATGAATATGAGAATGCTAAATAATAAAAAACAAAGATTATGTACAAGGATAGACATGGGACTTCCTCCCAAGTGAGCTTGTTTATAGTCAC
Organism: Cochlearia excelsa; assembly: GCA_963556525.1. Classification (NCBI taxonomy): domain Eukaryota; kingdom Viridiplantae; phylum Streptophyta; class Magnoliopsida; order Brassicales; family Brassicaceae; genus Cochlearia; species Cochlearia excelsa. The sequence continues at coordinate 20,752,393 of OY748331.1, forward strand.
GTAGCTTGACTTTACCCCTTTGTTTTAAACAACGTTTGGATCCGAAAGAGACAATGAGTCTCCTCCGGTTGCAGCTTCGTTTGCGAAGTACGGTTTGAGTCTTTGACCGTTTATCGCAAACTCCCCTCCGTGCTTGTCCCAAAGAACCACAACTCCGAGTGGTTTCACCTCCTTGATCTTAAAAGGGCCGGACCAACGGGATTTCGGCTTTCCGGGAATAGTTTAAGCCGCGAGTTGAATAGCAGCACCAAGTCGTTCACCTTGAACTCCTTCTTGATGATCTTCTTGTCGTGGAAGGCTTTGGTCCGCTCTTTGTAGATCCTCGAGCTCTCATAGGCGTGTTGGCGTATTTCGTCCAATTCCTCGAGCTGAAACTCCCTCTTCTCTTTCGCCGTTTTCGAGGTCGAAGTTGAGTAACTTAATTGCCCAGTGGCCTTGTATTCGATCTCTACCGGGAGGTGGCAGGCTTTACCATACAGCAAGTTGAAGGGCGTTGTCCCCAATGGCGTTTTAAACGCTGTCCTGTACGCCCAAAGAGCGTCGTCGAGTTTAACGGCCCAATCTTTCCTCGTTACACCGACCGTTTTCTCGAGAATCGCCTTGATTTGTCGGTTAGATACCTCTACTTGTCCGCTGGTCTGTGGGTGGTAGGGTGTTGCAACCTTGTGCGTGACACCGTGTTTCTTGAGCAGGCTCTCGAAGATCTTGTTGATGAAGTGGGAACCTCCGTCACTAATGACAACCCTGGGGACTCCGAATCGAGGGAAGATTATCGTCTTAAAAAGACTAACAACGGCTTTTGAGTCGCTCGTTGTGCACGCAACAGCTTCTACCCACTTGGAGACATAGTCCACCGCCACGAGAATGTACTTCTTGCCGTACGATGATGGGAAGGGTCCCATGAAGTCTATACCCCACACATCAAAAATCTCAACCTCCATGATAGGGTTTTGTGGCATCTCGTTCCGCTTGCTTATATTGCCCTTCCTTTGGCAAGGATCGCAGCGTTGAACGAACTCGTGAGCGTCCTTAAACATCGTGGGCCACCAAAAACCAGCATGTAGGACCTTAGAGACCGTCTTAAAGCTCGCGAAATGTCCCCCATAGGCTGAACCGTGGCAATGAGTAAGAATGCCGTTTACCTCTTCATCCGCTGCACACCTCCGATATAATCCATCTTTGCACAAGGTGTAGAGGTAAGGTTCGTCCCAATAGAACCGTTTCAAGTCGTGGAAGAATTTCTTCTTTTGATGACGCTCCAATTCATGCGGTTCTTTTCCCGCGGCTAAGTAGTTCACAATGTCCGCGTACCAAGGTTCTTTTTCTGCGGCAAAGAGCTCTTCAACCTCATACTCTTGCTCTCCCCGGAATTTCTTTAACATGATCGTCATTAGATGTTCCTCGGGGAACGAATCATCAATGGGCAGTAGGTCGTCTACGCGCAGCCGCGACAAGTGATCCGCGACTCCATTCTCGACGCCCTTCTTATCTTTGATTTCCAAGTCGAACTCTTGGAGCAGCAAAATCCACCGTAGCAGCCGCGGTTTCGCATCTTTCTTTGCAAGCAAATGTCTCAATGCTGCGTGATCGGTGTAGACTATCACCTTTGAGCCAACCAAGTATTGCCTAAACTTCTCGAAAGCAAACACGATGGCTAGGAGTTCCTTTTTTGTGGTCGCATACTTTGACTGCGCATCGTCCATCGTCTTACTAGCGTAGTAAATGACGTGGAGCTTCTTCTCCTTTCTTTGTCCCAACACCGCACCAACGGCGTAATCACTAGCATCGCACATGATCTCAAAGGGTAGACCCCAATCCGGTGGCTGCACAATAGGAGCGCTAATCAGCTCTTGCTTGATCTTGTGGAAGGCGCTTAGACACTCCTCGTCGAACACAAAATCGACGTCTTTGCATAGCAATCTCGTCAGCGGTCTAGCTATCTTCGAGAAGTCCTTGATGAACCTCCTGTAGAAACCCGCGTGACCGAGAAAACTCCTTATGCTTTTCACTGAATTTGGAGCTCCGAGGTTGGCCATAACGTCGATCTTTGCCTTATCGACTTCAATACCCTTTTCTGAAATCCGATGACCCAAAACGATGCCATCTCTTACCATGAAGTGGCACTTCTCCCAATTCAGCACCAAGTGGCATTCCTCGCACCTTTTAAGCACCCTGCAAAGATTAGACAAACACGAGGCAAACGAAGAACCGTAGACAGAAAAATCATCCATAAAAACCTCAACAATGTTTTCGATTAAATATGAAAATATGGACATCATGCATCGTTGGAACGTCGCGGGTGCATTACACAACCCAAACGGCATTCTACGATATGCAAACGTACCATAGGGACATGTAAAGGTGGTTTTCTCTTGGTCCTAGGGGTGGATGGGTATTTGGAAAAATCCGGAATACCCATCGAGAAAACAATAGTATGGATGGTTGGCTAAGCGTTCAAGCATTTGGTCAATGAAGGGCAGGGGGAAATGGTCTTTTCGAGTTGCAGCGTTTAACTTTCGATAATCGATGCATACTCTATGACCCGTGATTGTTCTAGTCGGGATTAATTCGTTTTTATCGTTTTTAACCACGGTAATTCCACCCTTTTTCGGTACTACATGAACGGGAGAGATCCAATTGCTATCGGATATTGGGAAAATTATCCCCGCATCCAATAGCTTGATTATCTCTTTCTTAACAACTTCTTTGAGGTTTGGGTTCAGCCGACGTTGGTGTTCTATTGAGGACATAGATTCGTTCTCTAGATGTATCCGGTGCATGCACAAAGAGGGTGAAATCCCTTTGATATCATCTAGAGAATAACCTATTGCCTTCCTAAATTTTTTTAGCTCATGAGTTAAAGTTTTAACCTCGTCGTCGCTAAGCGCAGCGTTGATAATTATCGGGTAGGTGGAGTTAGGCCCCAAGAAAACGTACCTTAGCCCGTTGGGAAGGGGTTTTAACTCTACCTTTGGCGCTTTGAGTTCGCTCCAATCGTCGTCATCGCTAGGCTTACCATTGCTAGCATCTTTGTCCGTCGTCATCGCCTTGGCAACGTATGTAATTGCCTCGGGCAGGACAAGAAACTCGGCTTCCACATCGATGGGGTGGGAGTCGATTCTTTTCTGGACTGCCATCACGTCTCCTCTCACTGTTCGGCCTCCTTCTTCTAAGGTGGTCATGGCAAGCTGAAGCTCGTCTTCCGTCGCTAACTCCTCCAAGAATTCATCCGCGAGTTCATCCATCAAGTCGATGTAGAAAATCTGCCCATCAATGGTCGGTTTCTTGATCGTATCGTTGATGTCATACCTTTTGATTAGGTCTTCTCCGAGATGCAGATCAATCTTACCCTTCTTCACATCTATAATCGCTCCGGCTGTGGCTAGGAATGGCCTACCGAGGATAAGAGGGTCCTTAGGTTCCTCATCCATCGCCAAGACGATGAAATCTGTGGGGATGAAAGCGTTCCCTAGCTTGACCGGAATGTCCTCTAACACACCCGCGGGTATCCTTACCGACCTATCGGCAAGTACAAGGGAGATCCTGGTTGGCTTGAAGGATGAGAACCCAAGTCTCTGGGCAATGGACAGCGGCATAACACTAGCGCTAGCTCCTAAATCGCACAAGCATCCTTCGAAAACCAAGGGGCCGATGGCACATGGTATGGTGAAACTCCCCGGATCACTCGCCTTTTAGGGCGGTTTCGTTGGATGATTGCGCCGCACTCGTGCGAGAGGACTACCGTATCGTCGAAGTCTTGAAACTTGTTCTTGATCGCATCCTTTAGAAACTTGCTATAGTGAGGGACGAGTTTAAAGGCGTCGACGAGTGGCATGGCAATTTGAACTTCTTTCATTTGCTTTTCAAACTGCGCTCTGTACTTCTCTAGCAGCTGTTTCTTAGCTCGACCCGGAAAAGGTAGCTTAGGCACGTAAGGGGACGTAACGTAGGCCGGCTTTTTCGGTTTGGCGCTTTTCCTCTCGTATCGGCCTTGTCCTTGGCCGATATAGGTGGTCGATATCGGTCTTCCGGAACCGATACTCTTGGCCGATGCGAGTGTCCTGTCTCCTTATCGCTCGTATCGGCCTTGTCCTTGGCCGATACTGGTGGCCGATATCGGCCAACCGTGGCCGATACTCCTGGTCGATACAGGTGTCCTGTATCTTCCTCTTTACCGTCTTCTCCACTTTCTTCATCCAAGAGCGTGGTATCTTCCTCGTGGGATCGTTCCACCTCCCCCACCTGTTCCGCATCGTCCTCGATGCGATCACCAGAAGGTAATTGTCGGCCACTACGAAGATGTAGAGCGTTGACATACTCTTTCGGGTTGGCTTCTGGTTTCCCCGGGAGTTGACCCATTGGTCGCTTGGAGGATGACGTGATCCGCCCCACTTGGTTATCCGAGCTTTCGGGTGCGAGCTCATTGATTCAAACTTTGCGTTGAGATCGTGGTACGAGTTGTCAACTTTTGCCTCGAATTTCCTTCTTGAACGTGCTAAACTCCAAGTGATTACGGGTTTGGCCGTCAAGGATTTGCTTTAACACCGAGCGGTTTGATCACCTTGGGGAGCCGGTGATGCACTGCTCCTTGAGTACCGGGTGGTTGTTGTAGCCCGGAGGACGGTTTGGTGGTGGTCTCGGTGCGTATCCCCCCTGTTTGTATTGAGGTTTACCTTGGTAACCTCCTTGTTGAGCCTGGGGATAGACCTGGTCCTGGGGATTGACTACGTTATTGTTGCGGTAGGAGAGGTTTGGGTGCCGCGAGTAGTTGTTGAAACGCCACCGTTCGATTACCCATGTAGTTGATCTCCTCTTGATTCCCCTCGGTTGGGGGTATTTGTTCATCGCCACTACCAACGTAGTTTATGCCCACTTGGTTGGACATGAGTAGCTTATCCAGCTTCTCATTCACCGCTTTTATCTCTCTCTTAAACTGCTCATCGTTCCCTGAGTTGCGGATGGTGCGATCATAATCCTCTCCGTAGTTGCTATCGCTAAGGGCGTAGTTCTCCACCAAAAGCTGTCCATCGGCTTCCGTCTTCCCAAGGAAATTTCCTTGGCTAGCTGAATCGAGAAGCATCCTGAACTTCGGTTTTAGGCCGCGATAGAACGTGCCGAGTAGGCTCTCCCCCGTGAAACCGTGGTGCGGGCATCTCACCGTGTAACCCTTGAATCGTTCCCAAGATTCGCTGAACGTTTCTTGGTCTTTTTGTGCGAAAGCGGAGATCTCGTTTCGCAGCTTTGATGTCCTCACCACCGAGAAGAACTTTGTGAGAAAAGCCGTCTTACATGCCTCCCAAGTCTGTATGGTATCCTTCACAAGGTTTTTCTGCCATATGTGTGCTTTGTCCCCGAGTGAGAAGGGGAACAAGCGCATCTTAAACATGTCCTCATTGACACCATTGATCTTCACCGTGTCGCAGAGCATGTCAAACTGGTGAAGGTGATCAATGGGGTCTTCACTAGGCAGCATGTAGAACTTGTTGTTGGACACCATGTTAATGAGACTAGACTTTATCTCAAAGTTGTTGTTGGCGATAGCTGGTGGTGTGATGCCATTACGGTTGGTGATGTTTGATGGCACATCCGCTGTACCAATGGTGCGTGCAACGTTAGGTGCGTTGTTTGCATCACCCATCTCGAATTCGATTCCGAACCCGAAGTGTCCGATGTGGATGAGTCGGAGTGGAGGCTGGTTCTTCTTTCTCGTGAGATAGCTCTTTCGTGTGCTTTGATGTCTGCGAAGAAGAGCAAGTTGTCACTTTGTCGGTGACTTCTTCTTTGCATACACCTACAAAACGAAAATCACAAGGAAAGAAAACAAGTTAGTAACGAAACTGAAACTTAATCCCAAGTAGTTTCGAAATTCTAATAATTGTTCGAATTCCTGAATCGGCAACGGCGCCAATTTGATAAACGAGATTTTACCCCGTTAAATCTAATATCTTAATGTAGTACTTAAGATGTCAAACCAAATCAGGAGCAAACAATTTATTTGAATTTATAAGAAACGAACTTAGTTTAAGCGTGATCAAAAATTGTTGTTTGTGTTGTTTGTAACCGAAAATTAAATAAAACGAAAACGAGAATTAAAAGTTTTGAAAGATTTATAAAAAGCTAAACAATCAGGTTAAGGTGTTTTAAAGGGTGATTAAACTTTCGGATTTCAAATTGTCTTTTACAAAAATAACTTTAAGGTTTTGAAAACGATTTTAGATCAATCCACTCTCGTGGCAATGATCCTTTTCTCAACAATTAAACTAAAACAATGTCTTGGATAGTTTAATCGTCGAGAAACTTTAAGGACGAATCAATTCTAACCACCAGGCTTATTAACACAGATCTCTCGGTTAAGCTAGGCTTGGTTCTAAGGTAATTGTTCGGGAGGCTTTATAATCTCTCGATTCATAAAGCTTCTCGGGTTCGATAATCGAATGGCCAACTCGATTAAAGCTTTAAGGATGTTACCAAAGACTAAAGTTTTTAATCAATTAAGTTTTTGACAATTATCTATCCTAGATTCAATCAAACCCCTTTTACCCTAACCCAATTGTCTATTTGGAACTACTCACAAATCATATTGAGATTCATAACAATTTGATTCAAGGAAACCATAAGCATAAACAAAATAAAACAAGGAGAATAAAGGGTAAAGAAAACTCTTATTGAATGATGATGATGAAGATTACAAGGTGGCTAAGAAGCAATCACCAAGAAATCTCTCTAAGTCTCAAAAACAAAACAAACGATGATAAAAACAAGATATGGGTGGTCGTGTGTTTTTTTACCCTAATATAAAATCTAAACCGAAAATAAAATAAAGGAAAACCGAAATTGGAATTGGTTTTTCCTTTTTACACATTAAAAACCAAATTGCTTATAAAATTTCGCAGCCTGTATCGGTCAAAGCAAACCGATACAGCTGGCCGATATGCGCTTCGGCGATCTTCCTTCACTCTGTTTTCTTCGTATCGGCCGTGCTAAGCCGATACAACAAGTCGATATGTGTCTTTGGGTCTTTTTCTCTTGTATCGGTCACTCCAAACCGATATGGTTGGCCGATACAAGCTTCGGCGAAACTTCTGTCTTCTATATCGGCCACCGTAAACCGATATGCTTGGCCGATACAGACTTTGGCAAACTTTCTGTCGGGAGTATCGGCAAACAGAAACCGATACAACATGCCGATGCAAGTGTATCAGTTTCTTTTTGGCTTAAATTCATCACTTTCGCCGTCTTTATGCTCCAAAACCTGAAATACACAAAACAAACCAAAATGCAACCTATATGACACTAAATGCAACCTAAATGAATGAGTTCTAATGCATAACCTAAGGTAAAATGTGTAAAATATGCAAGTTATCAGGAGTCCATTTCTTCTCCACGGGCTGCAGTCCATTCTTCTCTGTCTGCACTTCTCATAGCTTCAGCATATGTATCTGGTTCATCAGTGTCTATGTCCTTAGGTGCTGATAGAGCATAAGCAACCACGTCAAAATCATCATATTTTGATGGAAGTTTCCTTTCCCTTCTTACCCTATCCCTTGCCAGAACATAGTTATCTAGGTCTTCTATAACTTCAGTTTCTGAAACTGCCTCATTTAACTCCTCTGGTTCTTATGTGGCACTTTCTGAAATAGAACCAGAGCTAGTCTGACTTGAGTTCTGACTGTCATGAAGTTCTGAATCTGATACACTGACCATCTCCTGAACTGCTCCACCTGAACCAATCTCATCTAATTCATCTGAACTATGAGTAGCTCCACCTAAACTGTGAATGGCTCCACCTGAATTTTGAGTGGATTTTGAACGACCTCTCACTAGTATATGACTGAAGGATACTTTCTTCTTTGCCTTTCCTTTTTCCTTTTCACTCTGAGTAGTAATGACTGTTGTATTCTTGAAAACCTCAGGTATCCATACCTTAAAGCCCTTTGTACCTTGTGGATAACCTACAAAGTAGCCTTTCACTGCTCTTGGACTGATCTAAGATTGTGTAACATGAACGTAGGCTGCACAACCAAACCTTCTCAGGTGAGATATGTTTGGCTTGTTTCCAGACCATAACTCTTCTGGTACCTTGAAATCAATTGAAGAACTTGGTGACCTGTTTATCAAGTAAACTGTTGTACTTGCAGCTTCAGCCCAAAACCTTTCTTCCATGCAACTTTCAGCTAACATACATCTCACCTTGTCCATAATGGTTATGTTCATTCTTTTGTGAAACTCCATTTTGTTGTGGCGTGTAAGCACACATTCCGTGTCTTCCTATTCCAGATTGCTTGCACAACTGATCAAACCTTGAGTTACAGAATTCTAAACCATTATCAGTCCTAAGGGCTTTGATTTTCTTCCATGTCTGATTCTCAACTAGATTCTTCCATTCTGAGAAATTCTGGAAGGCTTCATCCTTTGTCCTTAGGAAGTAGATCCATACTTTTCTTGAGAAGTCATCTATAAACGTCACAAATTATTGGTTCCCTCCAAGGCTTGGAGTGACTGATGGTGATCCCCATAAATCAGAATGAATGTACTCCAACACATTCTTAGAAGTGTGTTTAGCTTTAGGAAAGCTCTGTTTGTGAGATTTTCCTAATACACAATCTTCACAGAAACTCGAACTTTTCACATTCACTTCTGATATGTACCCATCCTTTACCATTCTTTCCATGTTCTTTTGGCTCATGTGACCTAACCTTGAGTGCCATTTCTTTGCTGGATCATAGGCACTCTTGACAGAGTTGACTTCTCCACATGGAACTGTGCCTTCTAGGTAGTAGAGTCCATCATCATATTTTCCAGACAAGACCTTTGTTCCATCCATTTTGAGAAGAAAATTAACTCTAAAATCCTCTCCCTCATACTTGCAACCAGCTTTCTCTAGACAGCCATAGGAGATTAGGTTTATGCCCATCTTAGGCATGTATTTGACTCCAGTCAGTATCACACTTAGTCCTTCATCGTTAATGATCCTGACTTTGCCAATACCCCTAATCTCATTAAATGTGTTATTACCCATCAACACCTTTCCTCCTTTGAACTCCTCTTGATCAAATAGAAGATCCTTGTTATGAGTTATATGATAACTACTTCCTGAATCTAAGACCCAATCATCTTCAGATTTCTGAATCCCAGCTGATAATGTCATTGGCTCTGTGATGTTTGATGACTTATTGTATGGATTCTCAAGCACTAATGAACCAGGGAATTTCATTACCATATTAACATTGCCTTGAACCTTTCTTTCTGGACAATCTCTCTTCCAGTGACCTTCTTTGCCACATACAAAACATCCCTTGTCCTTCTTATCAGTCATGTTCCTGGACTTGCTCCTGGAACGTATTTTGCCTTTTCCTTTACTGTAATGATGCTCCTTCTTCTCATACCTGCCTTTGCTATTAGATACAAAAAAGCCTTCTGCTTGTCCTTTTGAGGACTTGCTACCTTCTGAGAGTTCTCTTTCTTTTGATTTGGCTGAGCCTATAACCTCACTTAAGCTCAGTGTCTCTCTCCCATACTTATGAGTCTCTTTTAACTGATCATATTTGAAGGGCATGGAGCTCATTAATAGAATAACTTGGACCTCTTCAGAGATACTGACTCCAATGTTTCCTAAGTCTGAAACTAACTTGAGGAAATCATCCACGTTCTGATCAATGTTTTTAGATTCTTGCATCTTGAATGTGTAGAACTTTAACTGTAGATATATCCTGTTTTGTAGAGTGCTTTCTAAATACTGCTTGTCCAGTGTCTTCCACATAGATGCAGATGTCTCACAGCTTATAATCTTCCTTAGAACATGATCTCCAACATTTGGTATAATGATGCTCTTTACTTTCTCAGATTTTTCCACCTTGACAGGATCTTTAACCTTAGCTACTATTGTTGTGTCTGTAGAACCCTCTTGAGTAACTGTTGTTGCTGATTCTGTTTCTGATTGTGTTGTCTCAGGTTCTTTCCACAGATCCTCGTCTGTGAGAATATCTTTCAATCCAAGAAGGCTAAAGTGAGCCATCATCCTAACCATCCACAGAGAAAAGTCCCCGGTCCCATCAAATCTATCAACCTTAACCCGCGTCTTGATCATCTTATCATCCACCATGATCCTTGAATCAGAAGTTGAACCTTGAAGACCAAGCAGCTTGCAAACACACACAGACCATCAGATAAGTTTCGAACCTTAACCTGCCTATCTTCTTTGCACTTTCCTGATCTTGAAACCTTGCTTTTGAGTCTCTGAACCTTAGCTCTGATACCACTTGGTAATGTTCTGTTCTGATCTTGGCTGCTTATGATCACGCTTGATTCTTGATTGTTGTTTATGCCTAAAGCTAAATTGACACAAGATTTTGGTTACCCTGAGTTCACCCAACAATGGCTACCTCTCAGGGGTCAGCTTGCGCCGACGGTGCACTAATCTGACCGGAAAAAGCCTCCGGTCAAGTGGCTCATAAACTCACACTAATCCCTTAGTCTCTTACCGTATTACAGGATTACAAACAAAAGGGATCAAGGAGTAAACCGATTTCGGCGATGAACAAGGCTGAGAAACGCTCCGGCGATCCCTCCGATCACAAGCTCTCTCTCCTTCTCCGGCGAACAAGAAAACCTTCTTCTCTCTCTCTGTGTAATCTGTTGTAACGTAACAACCTTAGGAGAGATAAGGTTTTAGCCTTATATAGCTTCTTATATTAATAGTCCACTAACTTTAGGCCCATTAACATAATTCCGATGGCCCATTAGGTTTAGGAGAGTATAGAGACTAACCTCACACATACATCCAACAAAACTCACCCAACAAATCTGAATCATGCGTTCTTGTCTCATTTTTCTTAATTACAAGATGAAAACAATTGGATAGTTTTTTGTTTGATTCAATAGCTTTTTTTTTGTTTCTTGGTTGCTCTCTTCTTACTTCATCTTCATTCCTCTTGTATCCCTCCATTTCTTGCTGATCTATCTTTTTTTTCTTCTATCAATAAGCTAAGGACCAACTTCTATGCATCAAATGCCAACTATTCACTTGACCGTAAATCTATAATTTAAAATTACAATGCGAAGACAAAAAAACTCTATCTTATGCGGAGAGAAAGAAACTTAGAATTCAATGAGAAGCCAAACAACAAAAATAGACTCTCACCATTGCTTCTTTATTTGAATCCCAATAAACATTTGCTTAATTAAACATATATAAACCAAATTAAATTCTATAATGACCTGCTTCGCTCAATGAGACCTATAAATTTCATTAATATTAGGGACAAATGTCACACAACGGAAACTTAAAGAGTTATATACTAATATATAAGGGATATGGGCCCCTCCACTTATCGCCAATTAGTTTTAAGTTGGAAGCCCATAATCCTAACATGGTATCAGAGCTCGATCCAATCACATGTCTGACCCGACTGGTCCGCCTCTCTTGTCCAAACTATCCGAGATTAAGGATTAACGAGAACCATTATCTCGAGGGGGCGTATTAGGGATGTGGACCCCTCCACTTATCGCCAATTTGTTTTAAGTTGGAAGCCCATAATCCTAACAATTGGTCTCACAAGAATATCCAAAGACTTTTGAGCCGATGTTGCATATGGTACTTACTCTACTAGCGAATGTTGCATGTATGATCGATGAAATTGAGATAAGTAAAAGAAGGTGTTGTTTAAATATTTATCTGGAAAGATCGAGTACATTGTTATACACATAAATAAAGCGCTCACATTTGCACATTCAAGCGTCATCACGTCATGTATGAGAGTTTGATCAGTAGTACCATATGTTGAGATTCCTATGTTCTTGAAGACGGATATAGTAACAGTCTTTATATTTTGGTTTAAGGATTATAAAACCTCAATTTTGTTTAGGATTTAAACATTTATCTTTTTGGATTTAAGGTTTTAAAGATTTCCACTTCAATATTCTGTTTTAAACCATAAAAGATCCTTACCATACGATTATTAATACAACATAACAACAAAATCACATAATAAAATCTCAAAATATAAGCATACACTACAAGAATCTGCACATTTACCAACGACCAAAATCGTTGTTAAGCGCGTTTAGCAACGATTTAGCGACGATCACATTTTCGTCGCTAATCGCTCGTCGCTATTTCGAAATCGTCGCTAATTTAGCGATGACTCGAAATCGTTGCTAATTCGTTGCTAATTCGTTGTTATTTTAGCGACGAAATAGCGACGCTTTAGCGTCGAATTTAAAAAAATTATTTTCAAATTTCAGAATTTAAAAACTTATGAAATTGCTGCAAACGTCGCTAATTCGTTGCTAATTTAGCAACGAATTGACAACGATTCTTTATACAAATCGTCGCTAATTCGTTGCTAAATTAGCGAGGATTTGATGAAATCGTTGTCAAATCGTTGTCAAATCGTTGCTAAATTAGCAACGATTTGGCAACGAAGAGCATAACAATCGTCGCTAATTCGTTGCTTATTTAGCAACGAATTAGCAACGATTTTTTTAAAAAAATTTTAAAAAAATAAAAAATTAAAAAATTAAAATAAAATTATTATAATTAAAATTTAAAATTCAAATTACATTTAAAAAAAACTAAACTAGTGATCAAAATCATTAATCCCGACATTCCGTCCCAGTTCTTGAGTTGCGGCTTCAGCCTCGTCTGGACGAACCTCCGGTTCCGGATCGACCCCTAATCCGCGTTCCCGCATCGCATTAGCCAGGTTTGGACTATCCATCGCAATTATGGAGAATAGATCCGTCATTGTCTTGAAGCGGGCGTTTGTATCTTGGAGTTCCCGTCGCAAACGAGCATTCTCCGCGACCGATCCCGCCGAGAAACATGAGGTTGCGATGAAGAAGCTGCGGGAACGGTCTCGATAGAACCGACTCCGAAACTGCGGTTCTTCTTTTTCGGAGCGACCTACGTAGAATTAATATTATATATCCGTTAGTAAATATAATATAAGTTAAAAAATATAAATTAAATTATTTACCTCGTAGTAGATTTGGTCGCATTCCGTGATCGAAAGTCGTCCCGAGGAGTTCACTGAGCTCCCTTCTTCAGTGGACGACTGACTTACCCGCTCGGCGAGTCTAGCCTCATCGTGAACTGACATATGACCCATCTTTGCGCTTCTGGGTTTTCTTCAATATCTACACAATAGGGGGAAGTTCACCCTCTTCCTCGGCCTATATTTGATATTTATATTAAATATTTATTTATTTGAAAAATAAATAAAACAAAGTGTTAAAAAATTAAATTTACCATTTTAATATGACGACCGGCGTATGAACTCGGTCCCGAAGTGTGGACGTAGGGACCGTTCTCGTCGACAGGAGTGAGGCGGGACTTGGAACAATTTTCCGCGACGGCGAGAGAATGTGGTTCTGTCGAGTAGTCGATCAACCCTTTCCACACCGCCGGGTCCATCGACTCCGACTTTCCACCATCTCCTTTTAGTTTCCAGTATTTCTTCCAACTGGAAACAATGTCGGTAAGGCGGTGCATCGCCTTCTCTTTGAACCCCTTACGGACTTTCACCTTATCAGCCTCGGCCCAATGTCATTTTTGCTATTAATTAAAACTAAGTTTTAGTTTAACTTTTTAAATTAGAAATTTTAAATTAAAATTTTCAAATTAAATATTTTAATTTATATTTAAATATAAATTATTTTAATTAAAATTTAAAATTTAATTTAATTTACCGCGAAAGATTCGAACCGTATGTCCCGTATGTATCCCGGCGTTTGGGACCAGTTCACGTGCGGCTCGACGAAGTAAGACTTCATTGTGTCCGCGACACTCCGACTCACTTTGTTATCGCAAAACCTAACAAAGTACAATTTTTTATTAATATTTAATAACTTTTTTATTATTTTTTAATATTTTTAATATAATATTAAAAAATTACCAAAATGTGTGTCGCAGCCGGTTTGGATATATCAACGGCAAACGGTCGTGGCCTTCTTGCCGTAGGGGGTCCTTGATGCGGAGGCGGTGGTAAATCCGCCGGCATATCTCCAACCAGTGGAATGTTGGAAGCAGCATCTAACCCCACCTCGGGGACCTCGGGGATGTCGGGTTGGGTTGGTTCTGTAGGTTGTCGGATCGTATTAGAATCAGATCCGCTACCAGAACGGGAATTATTACGGATGAAATTAAAATAATGGTTTGGACGAGGAGGCATTTTTGTAAAAAGGTTTAGTGTTTTAAGAAGAAATTATTATGTTTTTATAGAGAGATTGTAGAGAGATAAAATGTAGAGAGATGGTTGGGTGAAAAAAATGAAAGAATTTGACCATATTTATAGATTTTGTGATCGTTGCTAATTAGCAACGATTTAGCAACGAATAGTTTTTGTAATCTTTTCGTTTTCCAACCGGAGGGAAAACGAAAATTTAGCGACGATTTAGCAACGATTCGTTGATCGTCTCTATTTTTTAAAATGATTTCGGGTTTCCCTTGTTCACACGGTTGAGTTTAGCAACGAATTAGCAACGATTCCAACATTTCGTTGCTAATTCGTTGCTAAACCCTAACATGTACTACGCCAAGTACAAGACCTATGACGGATACAGTGTACGTGTCCGATCAATTATTTATCAACGATTTAGCAACGAATGATCGGACACATATGCTACATTCTATGTATCAGAAGTACGAGATTAAATGTCAGAAACATTAGCAACGATTTAGCAACGATTCGTTGTAATCGTTGCTAAATCGTTGCTAAACTCAAACCCTATTTTTAGGGTTTCAACCCCTAAAACGGTTTGTTATGCTATAATACATACTTCATATGTAATTATAGATTATAAGATTGAGAATAACACTTCAAAATATGATATTTACTAAAAAACTGAAAATTTTATGTATTATAAACTTTATGTTAGTAAAACATATAAGTTAACGGTAAGTTAATACACGTTAAGTATAATATTGTAATCAATTTTTTTTATTGATTTATACAATTGTTTTCACCTTTGTTTACACTTTTTAAGTTAACACTAATTCTGAAAAACCTTTATTTTGGGGTGGTTTGAGGGTTTAAAGATTTGTATATTGCAAAAATTAGCAACGATTTAGCAACGATTCGTCGTTAAATCGTCGCTAAATAGCAACGAATTAGCGACGAATCGTTGCTAAATCGTTGCTAAATATCAAATAGCAACGATTTAGCAACGATATGTAAAACATATTAGTCCAACAAATTTAAACCCCTAAAAGTACTAATCGTTGCTAAATCGTTGCTAAATAACTGATTAGACTAATATGTTACATTCTATGTATCAGAAGTACGAGGTTAAATGTCAGAAACATTAGCAACGATTTAGCAACGATTACAACGAATCGTTGCTAAATCGTTGCTATTTAATATTAATCAACGATTTAGCAACGATTCGTTGCTAAATCGTTGCTAAACTCAAACCTTATTTTTAGGGTTTCAACCCCTAAAACGGTTTGCTATGATATAATACATACTTCATATGTAATTATAGATTATAAGATTGAGAATAACACTTCAAATTATGATATTTACTAAAAAACTGAAAATATTCTGTATTATAAACTTTATGTTAGTAAAACATATAAGTTAACTGTAAGTTAATACACGTTAAGTATAATATTGTAATCAATTTTTTTATTGATTTATACAATTGTTTTCACCTTTGTTTACACTTTTTAAGTTAACACTAATTCTTAAAAATCTTTATTTTGGGGTGGTTTTAGGGTTTAAAGATTTGTATATTGCAAAAATTAGCAACGATTTTGCAACGTTTCGTCGCTAAATAGCAACGAATTAGCGACGAATCGTTGCTAAATCGTTGCTAAATATCAAATAGCAACGGCAATTTAAACCCCTAAAATTACTAAACTTATGAATTCGTTGCTAAATCGTGGCAAACTTTGCAAATTCGTTGCAAATTCGTTGATAATTTGCAAAAAAATTAAAAATAAAATAAAATTGCAAATACAAGTTACAAATTTATTCATTATTGTCGGAATCAAATGATTCGATATCGCTAACTTCATCGAATTCTTCATTTTCTTCTGTGGATCCTTCCTTTTCATCATCCACAATATCTTCAGCTACTTGATTATCAGGATCAACAAGAAATACATCTTCGGTCGATTGATTTGTTTGTGTAATTGTTCCACCAACGACATCTTGTTGCATAGGAACCCCAGTGTACCATAACTCTTTTAGCTCATGGATTAAAGGTTGCAAAAAACATCTACATCTCTTTTTGGATGTTTCGGACCAAGAACTAATATACTTAAGAAGAGGAATTCTCTTTGCATGCACATATATGGAGGAAGATTATAAGGGGTTACGATAACTGGTCACAAGGAGTATTGTCTACCAGACATACCAAATGGACTAAATCCGTCAGTGCATAAACCAAGATATACATTATGAATCTCTCTAGAGAAGTCAGAGTATACCGTGTTAAAGTGCTTCCAAGCCTTTGCATCTGACGGATGAGTTACTTCCCTATCTACGACTGAGTGCTCTGAATTCCATCTCATCGAATCGGATGTCCTTTCCGATTGTTACAATCTCTTGAGCTTGTCCGTAATGGGTAAGTACCACATCCGTTGATACGGGACCTTACTCCCTTTTCCATGGACCTTATATCTCGACTGACGGCAAAAACGACATTCCTGCAACTTATCATCATCTTTCCAATAAATCATACAATTGTTAACACAAACATCAATCATTTCTGAAGGCAATCCAAGACTAGAAACCAACTTTTGTATTTCATAATATGAATCAACAGCTACATTATCCTCAGGCAAATACTCTTTTAGTAATTCCGCCCAGGAGTCCATGCAAAATTCACTCAAATTATGATCCGATTTGATATTCATCATTCTAGATGCTAATGATAGTTTTGACAATCCATCTTTACATCCATCGTAAATTGGTTTATTCGCAGCGTCTAACATATCATAAAAACGTTTAGCATCTTGTTTAGGTTCTTCAACAACATTTTTAGATAAATACTCCCTCGTATCATGAAATGCATCAGCAACCATGTCATGATATCTATTATCATCTACATGCACATTAGACCCACCATGATGATCATAGCTACTATCAAACTGATGCGGTAAATTAGATGGTTCGTTAGTTTCAGGAACATGAAACGAACTACTTTCTCCAAATTCGGTGTTATTATAATTATATTTTTCCCCATGTTGAAACCAAACAAAATATTGTGGCATAAAACCCCTATTAAAAAGATGTTTCCATACGGTATCAACATGAATGTATTTAGTGTTCACACACTTTTTACATGGACAATACATTTTACCAGTTTCTTGAGTAGTCTGCATGTTTCCAGCTTGATACATGAATGTTATCAAAGAAATTTTTTTCAATGTGCATAACATCAAGGTTATGTCTCAACAAATGATCTTTTTAGTAAGGGAGTTCCCAAAACATGCTTTTCTTGTGCCAGTTATGGGTTTCCCCGTATCCGTCAGGTAAATTCGAAACATGCCAATTTCCACCCTGTCTACATGTTTCTTGCGCCCCGTAATAATCCAACTCGTTTAGTAACTCTGTCCCCGCCGGATATAGTAGGGCTGGTTGTTTAACGACTTTGTTCTTCTTGAACAACCTTCTGTTCTTCCGGTACGGATGATTAATTGGAAGAAATCGTCGGTGACAATCAAACCAACTTGTTTTCCTTCCGTGTGGGAGTTGAAACGCATCAGTCCGATGGCGACAATAAGGGCATGACAATCGTCCATGCGTTGTCCAACCGGATAACATGGCATAAGCAGGAAAGTCACTAATAGTCCACATAAGCACTGCACGCATCATAAAATTTCTTTTGCACGATATATCGTACGTACGAACCCCAATGTACCATAACTCTTTTAGCTCATGGATTAAAGGTTGCAAAAAAACATCTACAGCTCTCTTTGGATGTTTCGGACCAGGAACTAATATACTTAAGAAGAGGAATTCTCTTTGCATGCACATATATGGAGGAAGATTATAAGGGGTTACGATAACTGGCCACAAGGAGTATTGTCTACCAGACATACCAAATGGACTAAATCCGTCATTGCATAAACCAATATATACATTACGAATCTCTCTAGAGAAGTCAGAGTACCGTGTTAAAGTGCTTCCAAGCCTTTGCATCTGACGGATGAGTTACTTCCCCATCTACGACTGAGTGCTCTGAATGTCATCTCATCGAATCGGATGTCCTTTCCGATTGATACAATCTCTTGAGCTTGTCCGTAATGGGTAAGTACCACATCCGTTGATACGGGACTTTACTCCCTTTTCCATGGACCTTATATCTCGACTGACGGCAAAAACGACTTTCCTACAACTTATCATCATCTTTCCAATAAATTATACAATTGCTAACACAAACATCAATCATTTTTGAAGGCAATCCAAGACTAGAAACCAACTTTTGTATTTCATAATATGAATCAGCAGCTACATTATCCTCAGGCAAATACTCTTTTAGTAATTCCGCCCAGGAGTCCATGCAAAATTCACTCAAATTATGATCCGATTTGATATTCATCATTCTAGATGCTAATGATAGTTTTGACAATCCATCTTTACATCCGTCGTAAATTGGTTTATTCGCAACGTCTAACATATCATAAAAACGTTTAGCATCTTGGTTAGGTTCTTCAACAACATTTTCAGATAAATACTCCCTCGTATCATGAAATGCATCAAGCAACCATGTCATGATATCTATTATCATCTACATGCACATTAGACCCACCATGATGATCATAGCTACTATCAAAATGATGCGGTAAATTAGCTGGTTCGTTAGTTTCAGGAACATGAAACGAACTACTTTCTCCAAATTCGGTGTTATTATAATTATACCCTTCCCCATGTTGAAACCAAACAAAATATTGTGGCATAAAACCCCTATTAAAAAGATGTTTCCATACGGTATCAACATGAATGTAGTTAGTGTTCACACACTTTTTACATGGACAATATATTTTACCAGTTTCTTGAGTAGTCTGCATGTTTCCAGCTTGATACATGAATGTTTGAAGTCCCTCCGTGAACTCTGTTGTCACTATCCCCGATCGATCTTTGTGTCTATACATCCAAGATCGTTAACTCGTATACGTTATTACCATGAGACATTTTGAATATATATGTTATGAAAGTTTTTGTATAAGTGTTTAGAATATATATAAGAGAGAATGTTTTGATATTGTGTTGTGATTTTGATTTGGTCGAATGAGTTTATATAGGGACATTGTAAATTTTAGCAAGGAATTAGCAAGGAAATTTAGCAACGAAATATTTTACCAATGAATTAGCAACGATTTTGAGAGGAAATTGCAACGAATAATTCGTCGCCAATTACCGGTGGAGCTCAATGAAAACGTGCTCACCAACTTAGCAATATTCCTTGCAAATTCGTCGCTATTTAACAAGGAAATATCTTTGTCGCTAAATCGTCGCTAAATAGCGACGATTTAGCGACGATATAGGAATTCCTCCTTAAATCGTCGCTAAATAGCAACGAAATAGCGACGAATAGTTTCGTTGCTATTTGGCGACGAATTAGCGACGAAATTTAGTGTCGTCGCTAATTCCTCACAAATCCGTTGCTAAATAAATTCCTCGCTAATTCCTTGCTAAAATTCGTTGCTTGCCCAGTTTCTTGTAGTGATAACACCATGAAAGATCCTCAAAGAATAACATACAACAAACATAAATTGAACCTCACATACAATAACCTACTAGCTTATTAAATCCAAATATAAGAACACATCCGAAAAACTACAACAAACAACATCTTCTTTATGCTACCTTTGAATCAAATTTATGGTTTCGACAAAACATCTTCAACCCTCTCAAGTGTCTCTTTTTCATTTTTCATTTGCAACTTGTCAAAAACAAATTTTTGTGCTCAATACTCTATACGATAAAAATTTCACATCATCTTAGTAAACTAGCTTGCAACTTACCATAAGTGATGCAAAAATCTCCACATCAAAAGTACATCAAAAGTACCGTCATAAATGATTTATATTTGACTTCAATATCTTAGCCACAATTACTTAACCATACCAACCACTCTTCATCTTTCACGAACTTTTGACGATCCATTAGATACTCTAGATAGATTGTTAATGACGTTCAAGTGATTTTTTCCGTTCTTAGAGTTGTAGGGTACTAACTTAAACTTTTGATTTGGTGAAATTAAGAGACTGGAGATAAAGAATGGACAATATAATCTTGGTAGATATATAAAAAATATATTTTACAGTTTGTTGTTGATGAAGAAGTTTTCTTTGTGAAACACTTAGGACTAGAAATTCATCAAAAATGCGTAATGAAAAAGTTCTATAGATTTTAGGGAGAATTACAAAACTACATCATTTGAATTACATTTCACAAAATTACACCATTTCAAAATTACTTCACAAAACTACACCTAAACATTCAAAATTAAATCCAAATAAACCTTACCTACACAATCCTACCCCCTTAAATACTATACCCTAAACACTAATTATCGAATCCAAATGAAAAAAAATAATTTTGATAATTTTTTAAAGGGTAAATCAAGCTTTTAAAATTTTAGAAAGGTGTAAATATGTGAAAAAATTGAATTATGTAGAGTTTTGTAAGTGATGGGATGAAGGGATGTAGTTTTGTGAACCCTTCTAGATTTTATAGTCCTTATGTAGGCTTGATACATTTGCGGATTAATCGCTTACAGAGTACAAATTGGAAACTATCAATTAGGTAGATTGGGGATTTAGTTCACTTATTTCATATACCTCATAAATTTACTACTCCACGTTATTTTGTGGCATATGGATGATATTGTCTTTTTTGTAGCTTCATAGGTTCGTATTGATTCATCAATTGATTAACATATCTCAGCAATGCAAATTTGGATTAATCTTAAGAATTTTTGAAATATGTCACTCTAAATTTTGGAAATATTACATTAGTATTAGGGATAAATTTCCAATATATACCACACCTGGATCTGGAACTCGGGTTCCCATATTAGATTGTGATGAGAGAAGAACACATTTGTGTGTATGAACAATTATATTAGCTGTATGAATAATTATATTAGCTCTCGTAAGAATATTGATAATGATACATACACTTATATAATAGAGATATTTCCTAATATAAATAGATACAATTATAAATTAATATATATATTTTTTGTTAATTGGTTTTCTATTAAAAATAAATAAAATAAAAAGTTGTGGGGTGATTAGCCCAATTACATGTCGAGAGAGGCCCATAAAAAAACAAATGAAAACAAAACTGAACCAGAAACTTAGTAACCAGCAGCCTAACCAGCAGAGTAACGAGAACAATCGAATTTAGTTGGTTTACCATAACCAACTAACTCATGATGCTTTACAATGAATGCGTTTAGGAGAGAGATCGCAAATAGGGTTGAGAGAGAAAGTTAGAAGATAGAGGAACATGGATAGATATCTGTTGTAGCCATGATAGGAGAAGAGAAGACCTTGATTAGGTGACAGATTGGAACCATAGTTGTAGAAGATTTGAAGCCAAATAAGGTCTTTCATCACGAAAGCTTGAAGCTCTGTTACGTATTTGAAGATCCAGGGATCTGAGAATAACATCTTCAAATTTGAAGGTGTTCTGGTGCAAGCGATGGTTTCTCTCCATCCATAGGTAGTAGATCGAAGCTTGCCACGAAATCAAAGTCAAGATGCGTTTGGTTCCCTTTAGCGCATGCAAAGCAATTAAGTTATCCTTCCAACGAAGCGAGTGAGTAAAACTGCATCGTGCAACCATTGATGTCCATATCGTAGAGCTAAAACGACACTCAAAGAACAAATGATCCCTCGATTCAGCCGCAACATTACACAATACACACAAAGGATCTACTTGAAGCCCCCAGCTGATAATACGATCCTTTGTAGCGCACCTATTCAGATTCACCAACCAGATTAAAAATTGATGTCTTGGGATCCCAGCTTTGTTCCACACTTCCTTGTGCCACTGGACAATTGGTTGATGATCTTTTAGGAGGTAATAAAGCTGACCAGTCTTCTACGAGTTTGATATCTTGTCCTGAACATGCCATTCAAATGTGTCTTCTGTATCTGACAGGGTAATTGTTGTTAAATATATTTGGATGTTTAGCTGAGACTCTGATCTTGGACTCGGCATTCTCCACATTGCATTGGTCCATAGGTCAGCTAGAGTAGAGTTACGCCCAATTCCTGAGAAAGTAGCAGCTTCCTGACCCAAGTAGTTTAAAATGTTTCCGTAAGGCGACCAATTATCTGTCCAAAAGTGAGTGTTTCTCCCATTCCCTATTTTCATTTTGATCCATGGAAATACAAAGTCTCTGAGTTTAAGCAGTTTATTTGAGAACCAAGACTGAGATTTCTTTTTCCTAGTGTTGATAACCCATAAATTGCTTATTTTTCCTTTTAACACCTCCTTTGTATACCAGGTTGCCCAAATAGATGATCTCCTGAAGAACAAGATCCAATCCAACTTCAAAATAGCTGCTTTGTTCCAAGCATGTAAGTCCCTCAAACCAAGCCCTCATTCTTCTTTTTCACAAGTAACAGATGACCAAGACACTTTTGTAGAGTTATGACCATCCACCGTTCCTTTCCATAAAAATTCACCACAAAGAGAGTTAAGTAAATTTATGCATTTCTTTGGCGGGATGAAAGAGCTTGTCCAGAAGTTGGTGATTCCATTGATAACCGAGGAGATCAGTTGTCTCTGTCCTGCATAAGAAAGAGACCTTGCAGCCCATCCTAACATCCTCCCTTTAACTTTTTGGATGAGGTTTGCACATCCACTCAAATTTAGCTTCTTAGAGTTTAGGGGAATGCCCAAGTATCTTACAGGTAGAGAAGTATGAGTTAGTCCTGTGGCTAGCGAGATTTGTTCTATTTCAACGGCGGAAAGACCACAAGAGAAAAAGTTAGTTTTTCTGTACTAATAGCTAAACCTGACATCACTCTGAACTCTTCTAGGATTTGAAGCACTCCAAGTACTGAACTAAGAGAACCATCAATAAAAATTAGGAGGTCATCTGCGAAACAGAGATGAGTCAACTTTGTCTCCTTGCATTTAAAGTGGTAAGTAAATTTTCCCTCCTCAGCACCCTTGTTGAGTAAAAGAGAGAGACAATTCATAGCTATTACAAACATGTATGGGGAAAGGGGGTCTCCCTGTCTTAGTCCTCTCCTACCTTTGAAATAGCCATGAATTAACCCATTATACCCTACTGAGAAAGTTGTAGTGCATATGCAAGCTTGTAGCTAGCTAAGATAAATTTCTGGAACGTTGAAACCTCTAAGGCAACTAAAAATGAATTCCCATCTGATTGTATCAAATGCTTTAGCAATGTCAACCTTGATTAAGATCCTTTTAGGCCCCATATCCTTGTGATATGCACTAACAATCTTTGAGGCTAGGATAGTGTTCTCAGAGCATGTGCATTGGTGTTTCTTAAAGAGATCTTAGCAGGTGGGACCCGTTAAATAGTTAAGATCTGGATCTTATATTTCCTATTTAAGATCCGGATCTTAACTATTTAGTGGGCCCTTTGGATACGTGACGAATTATAATTGATGCGTTTTTAATTATTTTATTTTTGTTTTATTTTAAACTAACTGTTCATGGGTCCCAGTGAATAGTTAAGAAATTTTGAGGGTTTCTCTGTTGGACATGGTCTCAACAATGAGTCTTTCCTTTACAAACGCTGTTTGATTATGTAGAAGAGAATATTACATCTATAGATACTTTTAAGATGTGTAATTACACATTAAGATACTTACACTTTTTAGCATACTTTTGTATGATAGAAAGACTAATATACCCTTAGTTAATCTATAACTAAGTTCTGGTTTTATAATTACACCTGTTAGCAGACTTTTCTTTATCTTGCTCCTTTAGCTTTTACCTTCTCTTTTAATTACACTTTTTAAAAGTCTGCTCGACCGAAGAACTCGCCGGAAATGCACAACATCATCACTGGGAAAATCTCTACGACATTTAGTGGTCAAGATTCCAGCTAATAGATCTCGGAGATTGCTAGATATCGCCGATATTTTTTGCCGGTAAGGAAGCCTGAACCCTAATTTTTCCCCCCTTTTGCTTTCTGTTGTTCTTGCCCGAAATCCATTTGATAAATCTCATGTTTAGATCTCGCCGTAGTGAGAAATAGACCTGACCGGAACCATAGTATCGTGTCACTAACTCTAATCGTTCTCATTGTTTGGTAGCAAGGTAAACGCAGATTCCGAGGCGGCCTTCCGATTTCGTTATAAAATTTCTGCGACGGCGGCGACGATATGGAAGGTATGTTCGATAACTCACTATTTCCAGCCGAGGAGTTAAGATTTCTCCCCTCGATCTAACTTCTTAAAATGTTTTTGTTCCACCTTTTTTCAGCTGAATCTTATCCTGATACACTGTTCGATTTCAACCTTCCTCCAAGGCTATATGCTTCAAATCGGTTTCCAAGCGGTCGGTTAAATGTTTATTCGAAGACAGACTTCATCGCTCTTGTTCAGTTGAAGTTAAAAGGGAGACTAGAGTTAATGCGGATCCTTAAGTCTCAGTTCGGGAAGCTTTTTGAGTTGCCCATATACTTGTCTTCCATTTCAGGGAAACTCGTCCACGCACTTATGTCCAGACAGCTTGTGACGAAGAAACGATACGAGTTGTGGACAGTTTTCGGTGGACAACCTCTTCATTTTTCAATTTCTGAGTTTGCCCAAATCACAGGTCTGGATTGCTCTGATTTCAGCCATGATTACTGCCACACGTGGTTTCCAAAAGAAACCAAAACACCTTCAGAGTTCTGGATTAAATTGTTAGGCAGCGACCCACATATCCAACTAGCCGATGTCGCTAAAATGTTGGACGAGGTTAGCACGATGCCAAGCTGGAGAATTTTAGGTCTAGCTCTCATCATTCTTGTCGACTGGGTGTTAATTGGTTCACACCAGTATCCCAAACCAACACCAAAGTATGTGGATATGCTGGAGGACATCTATACTTTCCTTGCTCATCCATGGGGTAGAGAATCTTTCTTCAAGACGGTTGCGGCTTTGAAACCACTCGAGCGAGGTTCGCGGCCACCCGAATGACCCCATTCAATATTTTCGCCTACAACTTCAACAACAAACGTTATGCCTCAAAGGGTTCCCAGTTGTTTTTCAGCTACTCGCCTTTGAATCAATTGACTTGCTGGCAAACAAAATACCCCGAGCATTCAGGGTGCAGAAAATCAGATCAATAGTTGGTATAGGGATTTTACCAAAACTAAGGGTGGCACTCTCGCTTGAAGATGTTATGGGAGTCGAAAACAATCCCGAGGTAAAAACAAAACTTAACTTCATTTATACTCCTTTATCCACAGTTGCAAAAATTTCAAATAATGACATTATCTCTATACCCAGCTCGTGTTGAATCCAACATTGGATGATATATTGTGCGAGCGTGCTCCTTTGGCACTTATAGACGGAGAAGTGCTGGACAGGAAAGTCGCCTACCTGGAGAGGCTGATCATGGAGAAGCATATCTTCAAATTAGCTCAGTGGCATGGTGGAGACGAATCTTTGAATTTACTCCTTCCCAAACCAATCAAGCAACCTCCTCCACCTAGAAAACACTACCAAACCAGGTCTAAGAAGAGTTCTAAGAAAGGGGCAAAACCAGCATTAGGTGTCAAGAAACCTAATCTAAAGAAATCTTCTTCCAAGCCCACACAACCGAGTATGGCAGACTACTTCCAACCATATTCGTCAGACCAGCAAAGTCAAATCGAAGCTTTGCAAGCGGAGCAACTTCAACTTAATTCTAGAATAAACGCCCTTGATTCCAAGATTGCTCGCCTAGAAAAATAGGAACAAAATCGTCGGGATCGCCTCCTCGCAAGGAAAGCTATCCGCAAACAACGCTTTATGCGCATGAAACATCGCGCAACTACACAAGTATCACCACCACAATCTGTCTCTAATTCAGACCTCCCTGTCTACTTCCCCACGCCCTGACAACACCTAATGGGTTTGTCCTTTTTTGTGTTTACGCGGTTACACTTTTTTTGGGTGACTATGTACGACTGAATACCACCCAACTCTCGGTAGTAGTGTTTTGAATTGGTCAGGTGGGCCACATGGTTTAATTAGAACTTCACTGTCACTATTCTGCTGCTAATTTCTTTTTCACGCATCATTTGTTGGTCGATTTAAACTTTAAATACATGAACACAGAAGGATCCGCAACTAAACTTGAAATACATGAACACACAGTCCACTAGCCTAACTACGTATTGGCGAACGACAACATAATTTGTCCGTCCACACACAATTCATCGTAAACTTACACTTCAACAAACACGTATAAACAGTAAAATTGCAGAATAAGTAGGCATTGTTAAGCGTTCATACACAAATCATAAAAACGGTGTGTTTGTACACTACATTTTATTACACATTCATACATCCACACGTATACGTCCACAAAAACCCTCGGCTTCAAACCATCCAGAATAAGGTGTATTGGGCATCCACACATTTCCATCCAACCAGTACAACCCTATACCCATCCACCAATTATATTGTCAATTGTAAGTTTAATATTAAAAAAAAATAAAAAGAGAAACCACAAAAACGCACCGTTTCGTCCCTGATTATAACTCAAGTCCAAAACACAAAAATTAGGTCAAACCCAAAAAGGGCATTATACTCACACTCCCCCCCCCCTTTTGCGCCGCCCAGAAAAAGAGAAAATGGGTAGAACTTTAAGCTTCAGTTTGAGTGATCCCACTGAAGCTCCGGAATACGGTTTGGGCGAAGAAGAGGTAACAAGTTCCATGGCAAGGTCTGATAGCAACTTCGATCCGTACGAAGAATCTGAGGAAATGGGATTTGCGAAGGTATGCTACTGTGGACGAGATGTAACCGTAAGGGCTTCCAACACTGCTACGAACCTAGGAAGGCGCTTCCTAACATGTCGGGCAAGAAATGTAAATGTACTTCTTTGTTTACTAATTAGATCTTTTTTTATTTTATACAGAAATCATTGTTTTATACAGATACAACCTTTGTCTAATTAGAGAAAGGTTCTTTCTGTACAAAATAATCGGTTTTTTTTTTATTAAAATTCTTTTATTATGCTTGTTTAGGACGGTCAATGTCATGTGTGGAAGTGGTGGGATGTTGCAGTTACAGAAGAGTTTCGTCTCGCTCATCTAAGGGCAGCAAGGATTGAAGAGAAGCTGCAATCGCTAGGGAAGATTCAAGACTTGGTTTTGACGAATAAATCCGAAGTTGCTACAATGAAGAAGACATTGAAGGTAGGGATGTTTTTCATCACTGGGTTACTTTTTGGCTTTGTGTTTGCCTACAAGATGTACGGCTTATGCGATATGTAGACCCAAATCCGTGTAATGTTTTAGAGTGTATTACAGTATAAGGCACTTTCACTTGATAATATGACACTTTAAGGCACTTTGCCTGGAAGGTGCACTTTGCAGATGAAAAATGATGATTTGTGACCATATTGCCCCTGAAGTGACATTGTTGTTGGTTTCTTTCTAACCTAATAACCAAATCGAACGATTGTTTAGTTTCTTTTTCGAAAAATGAGAAAAACCATAGGTTTAAGAGTATTTATGTTGATTTGATATGTGGGCCCTAGATTTGAGTCTTCTTTTAATCATAGTTGTTGATGTCCCAAACCCAAAATCCATCCCACGACGTAGAATTAAAGTAAGTTTTGTGGTGAGGATCAATTGTAGGGTTTTTGTAGTTGTTTCTCTTTTTTTATAATATTCTTGTTTGTGAAAATTATTGTTGTTACTTGTCTTCAGAGTTTTATATCCACCATAATCCATCCACGAACATATATACATATTACATGTCTACATCATTTGACATAGTTGTTTGACATAGTTGTGGATGGGTTACGTTATATCCCACTAAATCCATCCATACAATTTTCGTACCCTTAATATTAACCTTAGTTAAACCTAAAACACAATTGTGAAACTCTAATTTTAAACTTTAAACATGGTACCACGTCTCCGTATCCACTAAACCATGTCCACATACACTATCTCTGATGGACAAATTATCTTATCTAAAACACGTGTACATTCCCTAAAATTCTAAACCCTAAAATCTAAACTCTCATAAAACACAATTGTAATCCCTAAACCATATAAAACTAAATCACGAGTGCTTTAGAGTTTAAGTTTTTAGGGATTAAACTTAATATTTTTCACCTTTTTGTGTAGGGTTAGGCTCCAAATATTGGTTTCATAATTATAGACTACACATCCACAGAGACATGTTCACCGTACGGGTCCACAAATACATGTGTACCCATTCATATCCACAAAAACGTGTACAAGCCACATACCCTATGAAGATGATTGTGACAGGTGCTGGTGGACGAAGATGATTGTGGACGACCATGCGATGGTGAACTTGTCCATTCATATTTTGTCAACATGTAAACTAAATTTTGTTTCATATTAATACTATGTGGATTAGTACATGTGGACGTATAACATAAGGATTGTGGAATAAAACGATGAGATGTACTGATTTTGAATTTTTCACGATTCACCACCATAACGACCTTGTCCACATGACCTTGCTTATTCAAGACGTGGAGTCCACAATAGACGTGGGGTCCACATTGTATAGTGAATAATAAATGATCTCATGTATCATATGCTTTTTAAGACGTGGGGTCCACAATATAGTTGTTTTTGTTATCTAACCATTGATTATCATCTCTTTCTGAAGATCTAGTGGTTCAGATTAAATATTATTTGTGCGGAGTGGGATTTTAACCATATATTTATTGTAAATCCGACTTTGTATATGTTGATTTCCGTGTGGACAATTATAAATGTACAATTTGTGGTGGACGAACTCCAAAACTATAAACCTTTTTTGGATGATAGATAATGGATAGCTTGTCGTGGACAAACTCTTGAAGAGATGTTTGTTTGAATGTTCTGAACACACTCTCTCACTTTTCCCTCGTCTGTGTACGATAGATGATGGACGACTTGTCGTGGATGATGGAACAATAAATATCGTAACTGGAAGAAATAGATGGTAAGGAGTTTGACTTGTATTTATGTACACATGGACATATCTATGTGGATGACTACAAGTGGAGTTTTAGATTGTGAGTAATGTTTAGGTTTAGTCATTGTTTAGATTTTGCATGTGTTTGAGTTTGAAGTAACAATTGTCCAAACAATTACATATGCAAGGAAAAATACAAAAAATTATTGTGAGTTCATCTTAACAGAATAAACATGAAATTAAATATACACCATTCATGGGTGAAATCATAGCAATCTAGACCAGTAATGTGGGCAAACTCTGTCAGGGAGAACCAGAGAGGCTATCCACCAAAGACTGTCCACATCTCATATCGTTTCTTCGTCACCAGCTGTCTGGACATAAGTGCGTGGACGAGTTTACTCGAGATTGAGGACAAATAAATAGGCAACTCAAAGGGCTTGTCGAACTGAGACTCTAGGATTCGGTTGAACTCTGGCCTCCCAGAGCGATGAAATCTGTATTTGAATAAACATTTAACCGGCCGTTGGAGAACCGATTTGATGCAAATAGCCGTGGAGGGAGGTTGAAATCGAGCATGTTATTTGGAGTATCTTCAGCTGAAACAGATAGCTTACATCTTATTAATAGCTTACATCTTAAACTCAACATTCAATTGCATAGAAAATAACTCAAAAGTTAACAGTTTTTGAAGAAAAATCTCAACTTTGGTTGCAATAGCAAACCACAAAATTAGAATCTGGGTTTACAAATTCAGAGGAAAAGACAGAGACTTTAATGGTTAAAATCAAAACCCAGAACACGAATCACACAAAATACGAGGCAGAAGAACACTACATAAGAGCTGTTCTTTCCCAAAATTTGAAGCTTCCGCATAGAGAGAGACTTACGAGAGAGAAGAAGAAGAGAGAGACGAAGGAATCACAAAAAGTCGATGGTGATTCGAAAGGTGAGAATCAGCTCCAAGGAAGAAGAAGAAGATAGGCGACAATGAAGAGAAAGATGAAGAGAAAGATGACGTCACCACCATTTCTTAGCCTTTCAAAATCAGAATCTAATTAGAAAACAAAAGTTTAGTTAGGTTTGAGAAAGGGGTATATCAGTCTTTTTAGCAGCAGAAAGTATGTCATATCTCCTAAGTGCCTTTTTGTGATATTATGTAACTTAAAAGTGCCTATATATGTAATAAACTCAATGTTTTATAATCAAGTGTGTAAGTTAATGCCCCCACCCTCCATCTTTGTAATGTACCTCTTGACCAAACATTTTAATGCGGCGTACACTAAAATCAATCCACTACTAATAATCCACTTATGTATACGAGTTTCGTGCTTTTAAAGTTCCACACATAGTTGTACACATGGACAAACCCGTCCAAATCATTGTCCACTAAAATCACTCCACTACTTATGTTTTATAATCAACTGTTTATGTGGATGCCCCACCCCTCCAAATTGTTTATGTACTTCTTGACCAAGCTTTTTTCCCGACGTCCACTAATATCACTCCACTACTAATAATCCACTTATGTGTCCGACTTTCGTGATTTAACATTTCCACGCATAGCTGTCCACATGGGCAAAACCGCATAAATGATTGTCCAATCATATCTATCCACGGCTAATAATCCATTGCAATTAACATTGTCGTCAACTGCTGATGATCCACATATATTTCGATTTTTAGACATTCACAAATACCACAGATAAATTGTCCACACATAACACTCCACAAAAAACATCCCTCCAATAAACATTGTCCACTACTATCGGTCAAAAAATTGCTAATCCACACATGTGCCCACATCCAAAACAAGCTTCAAATTGCATCATAAAACATTAAAACGACCCAAACATTTATACATTAAAACATCATAAAATGCATCAGTCTCCAAAATAGGTTCATACATAATCGATACCATTATGGTACAGGATAAAGTCCAAAAAAAAACACCGACTATGTCTTCCTTGTACACAATGACGAGACGCTTATACGCACGTCCAAAAAAACAACTTGTGTCCACAAATTGCTGTCCGCCTGGCTACCAAAACACAAAATTATATCGGGTTTGTGCAACTGCTCCTATTGTGACCAACTTGATAACACCGGCCACACCGGTTTCGAACTGCTTTCGGTTTCTTCATACCCTTCAGTGTATATAAAACAAATAACTTATTTTAGTTCTAAAACCAACACTAATTTTAAACCGTCGACAATGTTATTTATACTTACAAATTCACCCTTAGACGGAAACCTCCCTTCCTTTGGCCGGCCAGACGGTCTCCTAGTTCTTGGTGGATATGGCTTTATGTTCTGGACCTCGAGAGGTATGGTCTCATCCTCGGCATCGCCTTCAGGGCAAATTATACCAGCATATTGATGAACCCATGTCGCAGTCTTGAAACATTCATCTGCC
The DNA here is from genome assembly GCA_963556525.1 of Cochlearia excelsa. Lineage (NCBI taxonomy): Eukaryota > Viridiplantae > Streptophyta > Magnoliopsida > Brassicales > Brassicaceae > Cochlearia > Cochlearia excelsa. The sequence continues at coordinate 20,783,904 of OY748331.1, forward strand.
AAAGTCGCTATAGGAACACCCAAACTATCCGCAGCGATAAGTGCATGACCACAAGGGATTTTAAGCTTATTATACGACCCACAAGTGCATTTCCTCTCTTTTAGTTGTACATGGTGCCTCGCCCCATATATTCCAATTATACCACAACTCCACGCACACACGCTATTAACTTTACTTCCCTTGCAAGTAGCTAAATTCTTTGTAATCTGCTTATCAACCTCTGGTGTAAGCAAACCTCTCTGCAAACTTGCCTTTTTGCGTCGTGCACAAAACCATCTGCTCATCATTGCCTGTATGAAACGTAGCATTTCCACAATAGGCGATCCACGAGCAGTTTTCAAAGCCTTATTAAGTTGCTCTGCTATATTGCTAGTCATGATGTTATATCGCTCACCCGCAAAATGCGCTCTTGTCCAATGAGCAATGCCTATCTTCTCTAAGTACTTTGCACATGCAACACTTTCAGACCGTATTTTTGAAAACTCATTCCTAAAATCACCCACTTTGTATGCAAATCCAGCCCTGATTACAAGCTTACCCAATCCCTTGTTCGTATAACTCGAGCTTACGTTTCTAGCTACATGCACAATACAAGCTCCATGGTGCGCTTTTGGAAAGACATGTTTTTTCGCAGCGTATATGGCATTGTGTCTATCGGAGATTATTGTCAATTCACTACTATCCGCCAATATAGCTTCCAGCTTCTCAAAGAACCATGTCCACGAGAGCACGTTTTCACTATCCACCACAGCAAAGGCCAGTGGATATACTTGGCAGTTCGCGTCCTGTCCACTGGCTGTCAACAACACACCTTTGTATTTACCAGTCAAATGGGTCCCATCCACAACAATCACCCGCCTAACTCGTCTAAACCCTACAATAGATTCCCCAAACGCGATAAACGTATACAGAAAACGACACACACCATCTTCATCGGCCCGTGTTTCTAAATGTGTAACCGTCCCGGATTAGCCAACTTAATCATGTGCAAATATTGCGGCAAATTCATATATGAGTCGTCGTCCGAACCGCGCACATCGTATATTGCCTTCTCCCTAACCCTATAACATTTCATATAAGTCGCTGATAAGCGCAACTCCTCAAGCACTAAATGTTGCAGATCCATTGCTTTTGGACCACCAACACCAGCGCCGTACTTAGACTTGAAAACGGCAGCAAGCACCTCGCTTGTGTTGCTTTTCGTTTGTAACCATCCCTCGTCTCTATCGGGCAAGAATGTTCAAGATTTGCTTTACGAATCTCATAGTACCCACAACCGCTCAATTCATGAGCCATTATGCGCCAATCACAACGGGCATCAGCACAGGTTACAACAAAATAATCTCTTTTCGTCGTCGACTGCTTGAAGTGAAATTGAGTTTTTATAGCATATATTGCTAATGCAATCTGGCAATCTTTTTTGCTATTAAAGTGCTTCCCCACATACATGCGCTCATCTACACCGTCTATGTCTAGGTCTGGGATTTCGTCAACCACATACTCAGTGTCATCAAATAGTGGAGGTAAGTCAAATTATTCATCGCAAACGTCCTCTAATTTCCGCCTTTGTCCATCTGCCTTCGTCCACTGAGACGGGAAATCCGTAATCGAGATAAATCCAACGTAGGAGCTCACCGAGAACCCGAAAGTCGGTAAATCAAAGCTTAGAGGAAGATCACGAAGGAAGAAGGATCAACCCGAAGAGCTAAGATTCATTGATGGATGATGATCATGATGATGATAGTAGAGAGAGATTAGGAAGAAGATAAATGTTTATTTTTGGTTAGTTTTTCACAATGGCCAAAGAACCACACTTATACAAACATAAACCGTAAATGAAGTTATTAAACCAAAATAGCTAAACCAAAGTAAAGAGCTAAACCAAGTGATTGTGATTCCTATCACAATACTCCCCTGTTGAGAGCGTCTTTGTCCTCAAAGATGAAAAGCTGGATATTGGAAGAAGCAACGTTGCTAGAGTACCCATGTAAGTTGGTCTGGAGGATGCACTTTCCATTCGAATAAAAATGACTCATGTTCTTTGTTTGTACCACAAGAGAACGACCTTGTTCCGTCATTGTTGTATACCGTTCTTGTCAAAAAATTACCAACTACATCATAGACAAGACTTGAATCCAAATCATCGTGCAACCAAGCTTTTAATTTTCCAGCCATCTTTTCTTTTGATGCAAAAATAGAATTCCAACCCTCGTCCACAAGGCATTTCTTTGCCACATCAAGAATGAACATGTTTAAAATATGATAACTAGCTTTTTCTTTGCGTACCTTCAGGTTCCATAGCCAAAAGTTATTTCCAATGGGTTGCACATTTTGTCTGTGTTCATCATAAACTGACTCTCTTGAACCAAAGCTCGATTGGATATCTTTACTTGTTATAACAACAATCTGCATCAAGTTAGGTTCAGTCTGATACAAGCACATCCTCATATCCACATTTGTGCCCACTATCATTATATGTTCAAGCACCATTTGCTTATATTTGAACATCCATGATTTTCTCATCTTCTTTCCTTGTTGAACATGGTGTTGTGTATCTGTTGTAACTCTCCATTTGAGCCTTATTTGAGAAATCTCAATATCAAGACTAGACTTGCTCATCTCATGTGTCCCTCTTAGTTCAACCATAGTACAATCCTCTTTAAAATCATGATAAACATGATACTGCTTGAATCTTCTGTATGTAGCAATTGTTCTGGATTTGGTGAACTCCAGCAAACATTGAAGTTCAAGAAGAACAATATGATTTTCCATCTCAACATCACTAATGATGGTAATCCATCCACTTGAACCACCAAGCTTATGCCCTCCATAACACATGGGCCTAATAGCTGAACCAATGGATTTCTTTTCTCTAAAACCAGCATCTTCCTTCATCATTTGCAAGTCTCCCATGTTTTCATTTAACATGTCTTGCATCTCTGAGGGAAACTTTACAATCTGATACGATACTTTGTTTTGCACTCGTTCATTCTCTGGATTTAACTCCTCTTCACTAATCATGGGTTTCATAGACAAAACCAGAGTATCTATGGGACTGTTCTCAACAAAGATTATTATGTCTTCACTTTGAACATCATTAGCAATATTTTCTCTGTCTTCTACTTCAGTCGCTCCAACAAATGTTTCTGAATGCTCTTCTTTCTCATGTGAATCATCTTCACTGTTGGTCACATTTTCTTCTACTACCTTGGAAGTTTCTGTTGACATAACTTCTTCACATGTTTCTTTAAACCTGTTGTACTCTTCATCAATATTCTCACTTATGGCATATGTATTTCTATTGCCATCGTTAAACCTCTCATTACTAGCAAAACTCATCTTCGTTGAGCCTTGAAAACAGTTGAAACCTCTATCATATATGGACCCTCTTTTATTCCTTGAGTCATCATTTAGCCCACCGAACTCAGCGGAAACAGCAACGACAAAGTCAAACCAAGGAGGAAACATCCCATAATGATTTCTAATGTAGTTTCGATTCCAATAAAAAGCTTTACCTAGCATATGAAGCGAAGCGATACGAGTCATCGACTCAGGAGGTGTATTATAAAGCCAGAAGAACTCATCGCAGCGTCGAAACCACTCGCTTAATCGAGTGCCATCAAATTTTGGGAAATCTTGTGGATCCGGAGGTTTAGTTGGTCGTGGGTAAGAAACTGAAGTGACATATGAGCATCGCGGTGGGTTCTCCACAGTTTTTGTTAAAGCTTCGATACCATCTTTACCCGTGGAAGGCAAAACTAACTCCGAGGAAGAGAGCTCAACATGGTTCGATGATTTGATTAACATTGATGAATCCTCTTGGTATTCTTTTGGTAATAAAAAATCAGCTTGAGACATCGATTCAACAAAAACCTCTTGTGATAGCTCGCCCACCAGGTGTTCGACGTTTTGCCTAGGCGATAAATTCAAACTTTCTTTTGTTGTGTCTATGGCTCGATCTTCTTCTTGTTCCAGAACAATAGGCGTGTGTGAAGCTGACAAGACAGGCTCGATGATTGACTCTACAGCCAAATATGGTTTTGCATTAGTTTCACCAAAGGTTTGAAAAGCTTCTGCAATCACCCTCTTTACCTCATGAAGAAGAACAACTTTGAAGTCGTTTGTGATAATCGAGTATGGATTGGATTCCTGGTACTGAATCTGTGAGATCGGAGCTTTAGGGATAAGCATGTTACTGATAGCGTCGTCTCGCCGTCGATCGCAGGTTTGCTTCAGCTTCTCCGCTTCCATCAAAGACATCAAACGTTCAGCCTCTTTTCTTGTGTACGCCATGATCATGGTTTCCGAAGATCGTTAGCTCTGATACCAATGAGACGGGAAATCCGTAATCGAGATAAATCCAACGTAGGAGCTCACCGAGAACCCGAAAGTCGGTAAATCAAAGCTTAGAGGAAGATCACGAAGGAAGAAGGATCAACCCGAAGAGCTAAGATTCATTGATAGATGATGATCATGATGATGATAGTAAAGAGAGATTAGGAAGAAGATAAATGTTTATTTTTGGTTAGTTTTTCACAATGGCCAAAGAACCACACTTATACAAACATAAACCGTAAATGAAGTTATTAAACCAAAATAGCTAAACCAAAGTAAAGAGCTAAACCAAGTGATTGTGATTCCTATCACATCCACATAGACTCGTCCTCACCACCACCGGATTTGGTCCCTGGTTCCTCCTTCGGAAATTCGCCTAGAACTTTGTCAATTACAACATTATGGGCAAATGCATCTCCAGAATCACACTCTACTAATCTCCGTTTAGTTTTCACGGGAGGCATGCCTATTAAAGGTTCACTATCACTACACAGTAGCTCAACCGCATTCGACCCACCAAATGCATCTTCAATCAATGGACTCCAAAATTCTGAATCGTATCCTCGAGGAGGAATGTCTTCCGCCAATGAACCCTCATCAAAAGCTGAAAACAAACCCGGATCATCCCATTCATTGTCATCGCTGTCTTCCAAGTAAACACTATCCCTCGAATACTTAGCTTCAACTCGTTCCACCTCTGCAATTAAATCGTCGTCATCCAAAACAAAAGGTTTTGTCTTAGACCCTACGCACGAACCAACAGCTTCTCCGCTTAAAACATTACTACTTTTGCCCTCACATGTACCCTTCTTTACCGAGTCCTGGACTGGCGTCGAAAAGGCAAATGGTTCTGTTTGTAGCACCCGTCCACTGTTGGTTCTTCTACCAAATCGTACACAGAGATTAATCCCACCATTAACACGAAGATGCCTAGCAAAGTACCCAACCGAACCATCACTTGTTAACAAAACGGGTGGAGTCTTCAACCCTGTAGCTAGTTCTTTGCTATTAGGAGGCCAATAACTCAACCCATTAACAGCATAGTCGACATTGCCGAGACCAAAATACTTTGTCAGACAAGCCTCTTTCAAATCTGTGAGACTCATTCCATCCTTCACTGTAACAACCCTGCCATACCGTTGCTTATCGATTAAGAACTCCCAAAAACCATCAGCTCCACACCGCCACTCACCGCTCATGACCATTGCCTGGTCGTCCTTCGAAACCTGTCCAAAATCAAGTAACATTTTACAAAGGGATCATACAGGCAAAATCAAGTTTGCGTATTTAGAGGGGAAATCAAGCTTTAAGATTAACATTAGCTATGCACTTTTTTACCATTTCGAAACCCTCTTCAATGTATGTATTTTTCGTCAAGATCCTTTGCTCAGCCAAACAAAAAAAAAAGTTTCTTGTTTCAGAGCAGGAAACAGATATGTGAAGACAAAAAACCACTTTCACACATATTAACATCCACGTCAGCGATCCAAATCCTCATACACCTTGCATCGACCACTTGCTACCTCGGTTAAAACAAATGTGAGAAACTGTGAAGATATGACAACCTGCCTTACACAAAAGGTGTACTTCTGGTTACAGTTCTGGTTACAAAAATTAGTCTGCATCTGTAACTAAACAACCCACTAATTTTCTCAGTTTAATATTGAAAAGGGCAATATGGTCACAAATCATCATTTTTCACCTGCAAAGTAAACCTTCCAGGCAAAGTGCCTTAAAGTGTTATATTATCAAGTGAAAGTGCCTTATACTGTAATACACTCTATGTAGAATTAGTTTAGGAAGTAGGGGTTTTAATCTCTTAACCATCAACTTTGAAATAACCCATAAATTGTGTTGCAACAGGAGATTGGTCGAAAGTCAACAACTCTGGATGAACCTGGCTTTTTGGAACCAAAGTCAGGATGGTGGCATTAGTAGCTAGAGGAAGAAAAGCACATCTGAAGAACTGATGAATAGCCACTAGTAGTTTTTGTCCCACAATGCCCCATGCCTCTTTAAAAAACCCTGAAGTGAGACCATCCGGACTAGGGGCCTTATTTGGGTTTAACTTAAAGAGGACATCGGTTATTTCTTCTGAGGAAGGGGATGAAACCATTGACTGGATGAGTTGAGGGCTACAAGTGAATGAGGACAGTGATTGGACCCAACCAGACTATAGTTCTAACGGTGGTAGAAAAGCTGGAGCAAGCATACCTTGGAAGTGATTTAGAGCATGGTCTCTCATTTGTAGTGAGTCATCTATGATGGTGTTATCATCTTGCGAGAAAGATCTGATCGCATTGTAGGAGTTCCTCATCTCAGCGATCCTATGAAAGTAAGTGGTACTCTGATCTCCCTCTTTCAACCATTGGATTCTTGATTTCTGTTTGAGATAGGATTCTTCTATGGTCTGTAGATGTTTCCATTTAGCATGAAGTTCTCTTTCTTTAGCAACAATGGTAGTTGTAGGATTCCTTAGCGCCTGAACCTACACAAATTTTAACAATTCATTAATATCTTTCACTCTCTGTTGTATTTGTGAAAAAGTCTTTCTAGATAGTGTTTTAAGTGAGTTTTTGAGTCCTTTGAGTTTGACATAGTAGAACGCTAGATCCCTTGACATTCCTCTGCTTTGGTTCCATGCAGTTTCAACCGAAAAGGCAAAGGAAGGGTGTTTTGTAAGGTGGTTAGAGAATTTGAAAGGCTTAGTACCAGCTGAGAGTAAGGGAGCAGCAAGGTCTAATATACAAGGAGAGTGGTCTGAGAATTCAGGAGCTTGAAAAGAGGCTATGATATGGGGAAAAGAGGACAACCATTGATTGTTGACAAGTAGTCTATCTAACTTTTTGTGATGGGTTCTAAGGGTTTGCAATTAATCCAAGTGTGGTGAGAACCTTGAAACCCCAGGTCAAATACTTCAGCACTTAGCAAATAATCTTGTAATTCAGTCATATGATTGGTGATCCTATTAATAAACATTGAAGAATGCTCCACATGATGCACAATCTGGTTAAAATCGCCACCAATCACCCAAGGCTTAGAATTGAGGTTAAATGAGTGGCTTAACATCACAAGATCTCTCCAAAGTGTTACCCTTTCAACCCTTAGGTTTGATGCATAAACTGAAGTGAGAATGAAAGTATTTTTCCCTGGTATATTGACTTCACAAGTTAGCTCTTGACGTGTTTGATGGATAACTGTAACAGAGATAGGAGCTTTCCATATGAGAACTATTCTCCCATCAGTATCTGAAGTGTGGTTTGAGGTGTAATTCCAGCCGGGACAAGTAATACTAAGAATTTGGTTCAAAAAGGGTTCTTTATATGTGTTTCCAAAAGAGCACCAATAGATGGCTTAGTATTATATAGCCATTTAACAAAAGGTTGGTGCTTATCCGGGTCATTTACACCGCGGACATTCCAAAAGAAGAGGTTTGGACTCATAGTTGATGCACATAAGAAACTCCTTGGGTAAGAGGTTCCCTATAGCAGGCAATATGAGAGAAACTTCAGAACTAGTCACAGAATTGGTAGTAAGAGAAGTGAAAGAGGAAGAATTTAAAAGGTCGGGGTGGGGTTGGGAGTGATTATTTGAGAAAGAGTTTAGAAGTTCAGTGAGAGAGTTAAAAGTTGATTGATAAGAGGGAGTTGGGGTTTTATGGTTAGGGGGTAGATTTTTCTTTGGTTTTTTTGAGGGAAGAAAGGGGTTTAGTTTTGTGGGTGGGGAAGAGTAGGAGTCAATAATGGTGTAATCTGGTGCTAACTGATTTGAGGTTAACCGTACGGTATTTGTTTTTTGTGTAATGGTTAAGGTGGTAGGTGGTGGCAAGGGTAAGGCAACGATTAAGGAAAATGGAGGGTCTATGACTGAGGAAGCCTTACAGGCAGTGGAGGTGAAGGTGCTGGTTGCGATTGAATGTATTAGGGATTCTGTATCTATAGGAACAGAGATGTCCAGAGGAACCTCACTTTCCTTTTTCTTTAATAGCTAACTGGATTGATTCCTTTGCCGTATAAGCTTGCTGATCCTTTGTGTTTTTTGTCACAGGTACCCATTTTGTTGAAGTGTTATGACAATACCTTAAGATGTGGCCCATTTGTTTGCAATGAGAGCATACATAAGGTCTCCATGGATATTCAACATCACAAGTAACTACTTCTCCACTCTCTCTCTAGCTCAATAGAGTCTGGAAGAGGCTTAGTTATATCTGCATGAATCTTCAAGTATGCTACATTGATGCTCGTTAAATTCTTAGTGTAGTCATCAATCTCTTTGGGAATTCCCAAACTATCAGCAACATGACTAAGGCCCTCATTGTGCATAAGGTCAAACAGAATTCCTTTGACATGAGCCCAAAGAGGAATAGCAATTAGTTCGGTAGGAGTACTTGATGGAGAGTTAGTTCTTTGAGCCACTTGGAACATGGAGGTATCTACATACCAGACTTTCTTCTCTAGAACTTTCTGTCTTATGTAGTCATTTGAAATATTTTCCAGCATAGTCCTCGCAAGGTAGTCTACATGAATTTCAATTTTTCTTCCTTTGCCCCACATGTGGTTGAGCACACTTTGAATGAGTCCCACTGGTGGAGGTTTGCCCCTGAAATAGCCCACTATGTACTCCTTGTGAATAGCAGCTCTTCTTGCAAACACTGCATCAGGGATTTTAATTTTTGGTTTACCTGTGGCTGAAATTGTAGGGGTATTGACATGATGAAGAGTCTTATCAATTCCCATTTTTGCTTTTTCCAGCCAAGGGCTAGCTGAAGCACTAGCCTGACCACTAGTATGACCTTTTACAGGAGGAGCAGGAGGATAGGTGGTAGGTCCAAAGCTCAGAGGAGGTTCAATAGGTCCAGAAGAAGAAACATTACTCTGGTTTTGAGTTGTACCAGGGGGCATGCCAAGAACAGAGCTAGCTTCAACAGGTACAGAGTTATAAGTAGGACAAGTAGTAGAATTAGTTTCAATGGTAGTGGGTTTATCTTTGATAGGCTGAGAATCGATTGAAATCAAATCAGGGTTTTGAACTTCAAAGTTGGGGTTTTGAGCCTCAAAAGGGGGTGTTTAGTTTAGAAGGATTTAGGGTTTTTTGGATAGTAGAGATGGTATCTTGCTGCCACGTATCTGAAGTGGAGGCATGACCCAGAACAGGCTTAGAGGATATGACCTCAGTATCAGAGGCCTTAATAGCCAAAATGGCCACAATAGAAGAGGGAGTATAAGCAACAACAATTGTGGTTAGAAGAGGGGAAACAAAATAGATGGGGAGGGCCATTGATTCATGCTCGTTTTCCGGAGCAGTATGAACAGTGGAGAAAGTGGAGGAAGAAGGGAGAGAAGAACAAGTAAAGGGTTTAAAACCAGATTTATAGGAGGGAGAGAGAAGGGGGAAGTTGGCCAGATCTGGAGGGTCTGGGGGTAGAGGTGGGGGAAGACGCCGGATGAGACTGTCGACCATAGTCGAGGAACGTCTATTTGGGAACCAGGGGTTCACTGTAGACATCTATCGTTTTTCGTAACTAGGATTGTTGTGACCCTATTCGAAGCTATAGTAGAAACATTGTCTTTACTAGTTAATAATGTTGGTTAGTATTATAAATTAATATATTGACATAATAATTATGAGATACTATAATATCTTCTAGATCCTTCTATACTTCAATATGCCCCCTCAATCTCAAGGCAGAATGAAATGAAATGGAATTGAAGACTTGAGATTGATCGGCATTTGAGGGTATGGTGGTCTTGAATGACAACGTATGTAAGAACGGATGTTGCAGTGGTGATGATGGCAAAACATAACACCGCAGAGCATATGTTGCATGATGATGGAGTGAGGTGGTGTGACAGGAACGTTGTGGCCGAGGGTTTTTTTCTTTTCGAAAGTGATAAGCGAAGCATATGTTTGAAAAATGAGCACTAGTATTTTTTAAAAAAATATAAAGAAAAGCATATAAGATTAAGAACAAAAGAAGCACGGAGACTTTGGAATATGAAGAATTTTTTTTTTCCTTTTTAAATAAAAATGTGGTGGTTGGCTAAAAAATAAAATAAAGAGCACTAGGGCTTAATCAATAATCATGCAAGGAAAACATAGATTTTTTTTTTTGTAGATTACTATAAAAGGAGAGCATATAACTTTAGAACAAAAAGACAAGAAGCATAATGGCTTGATCAAACATTGGGGGTTTTTTTAAATAAAATAAAAATGGTGAAACAAAATAAGAAAAGAGAATAAGAGTGTGGTTTGGGAGAGTAAACGTAAAAAGAAAAAAAAATTATAAAAGAAGCATATAGCTTAGATTCAGAGACATATAGTATGCTTGAATTGTAGAAGCATGTGGCTTAAGATTCAGAGGTCAATGATAGACTTGAATGGTAGAAGCTCGATGGCTTAGATTTAGAAGTTCATGATGAACTTGAATATGAGAAGCACTTTGTTTAAAACAAAAACAAAATAAGAAAGAGTTTGATCGTTAGATCGAAACTCGAGCATAACCTGCTCTGATACCATATTAGGATTAGGGATAAATATCCCACCTCAAAAATTCAAAGGAACTTAAGCTAATATATAATAGATATGGGCATCTCCACTTATCGTTAATTGATTTTAAGTTGGAAGCCCATAATCCTAAAATGGTATCAGAGCCCGATACGATCACATGCCTGACCCGACTGGTCGCCTCTCTTGCCCAAACTATTCGAGATTAATGGTTAACGAGACTCATTATCTCGAGGGGACGTATTAGGGATAAATATCCCACATCGAAAATTCAAAGAGACTTAAGCTAATAAATAATAGATATGAATATTTTCACTTATCGCCGATTAGTTTTAAGTTGGAATGTCATAATCCTAACAATTAGGGCTAGGTGAACATATGCAAACTCAAAGCCAAAATTAATTCTTTCACTTATGGGAGATGCTAAGATTTTGGTTGAAATAGAATTAAACAAGTCATTCCCTGTGAAGATAACACTAGATAACAAACAAATAAACATCCATCAAGCTCCATTCCAATGGTTTGTTCAAAAATTTCTTGATCATGAGGCTCAAGTTTTCGACCCGCAACAAACTTACTGTGTTTTTGTCTCTACAAATGATGTTATTCTTTGCTGGAAATTTGTGGATTTGGGAACCTATTCTACAAGTTTAATACTCATGAAATGGTTGAACTACACACTTTGAATTTGTTTTCCACAAAACTATACATAATTCATTTTTCTACATTTACACTCTTTTCAAAATTTAACTTATTAAATTAACCTTTAAAATTGTATCCAAATTAATATCTTTCATTTGGATTTACTATTTAGGGTCTAAGGTGGTCGAACTTTGTGTTTAGGGTTTATTCAGGTTAATTTTAGTGTTTAGGTATGTTTTTGAAGTGCATTTTAAATTGATGTAATTTTTGAAATACATTTTAAAAGGCGTAATTTTGCAATTCTCCCTTTTTCAAGTATAATTAAAAGTATTTTTATAACTCTATTTAAATAATTGGTATTCACAAATTGAGACTTTTATTGATGATACGTTTGAAAAGTCAGAATGTAAAAATGTTTTTTTTGATAAAATGTTTTACATTAAATTTACTAAATCAATTTTTTGAGAAATTCATAAAACTACATTGCTTAAACTTCTCGTTGACAAAACTATACAAAATTCAATTTTTCTAAATTTAATCTTTTCAAATTTGAAATGGTTAGATTACCTTTAGAAATTACCTAAACTAAAATTTTCATTTGAGTTTACTATTTCGTGTTTAGGGTTTGTGTTAAATGAAGTAAGGTATCGTGTTTGAATTTATCTATATTTAATATTTTTATGTTTAAGTGTAGTTTTATAAAATACACATTAGTTTTCTGAAATGCACTTTAAAAACTTAGTTATATATCTTAGAAAGCTTTATGCAATCTTTTTGTTTGATAGGAAACCTTAAGCAATCTTACCAATTACAAATTCAAAAGACAAGCTAAAGATTAGAATCATAAAGATTAGAATAAACAAAAGAGGAAAATAAACTTTAGAATGTTATTTAAGTTATAAATAACATTCTAAAGTTTATTTTCCTCTTTTGTTTATTTTAATCTTTAGGATTCTTATCTTTTTCTCTTTTTATTTAAATTTATTTAAAAGTCTTTAAAAACTTAACACAATTGTTGAATGTTCTAACAATTCAAGCTATGTACGATTGTAACACTTATATGAAAGTTGTAATTGATTTTTTAATATTTTGATTTTCGGTGTTGATTTTGTTTTATTTAAAAATTGTACTGTAAATAGTTTAGTGTGTTGATTTTGATGTTGGCTAAGTGTTGAAAAGTTAGAATATATAAGAATTGACAAAAAGAAATTACTGTAAATATAAAAAGCTCATAGAAATGAGTTTTGGATTTTGCAAAGTAAATCTCTAAAAAATTAGATTCCCCAAAGGTCTTACACTCTTATCCCAATTTCTTTGAATTGGTAAATAATTTTTAAATAATTAAAAACAGATTTTAAGGGGCTTATTTAATAAGAAAAATTATTTAAATGAAATATGTATAGATACTTTCTAGAATGTAATAATTTTCTAAGATTTCTATTCATCTAACAAACTTGAAAAATTCAAAAAATCCCAAAGTCGTCCTTTGATATATACACACACACACATATATATATATATATATATAAATATATATGTAAGAGAGATTGCTCATAGGAAATAATCATTGAATAAGTCATATAAAATGAAAAGGGAGATGTACATTTCGTTCTTAGGTTTTGTTTTAGTTTTGTTTTTGATCAGTAGGGTTAATGGTAGGACTCATGGAGTTATAGGGATCCCCCAAAATCAAGAAGTAGGGTTTGATGATAATTATGTGGTTACATGGGGACAAAGTAATTTCATCAAACTTAACCAAGGACTAGAAGTTCAACTCAACATGGATAATTATTCAGGTTCTATATTGAACTTTTATCTAATAATAAAACTAATACATTATTTTATAGATCATTCAATATGTGAAATTTATATACATATATATAACATAACAGGTTCTGGTTTTGAATCGAAAAACCATTACAACTCAGGATTTTTCCAAATGAGAATCAAATTGCCTATAAAAGATACAGCCGGCATTGTGACTGCTTTCTATGTAAGTTTATATTTACTTCATTCATCCAAAAAATTATTTGAGATTTAAAGGTTTTGAATATGTTTTTTTCGTATATTTGTGTAATATTTATAGTTGACCTCAAAGGATAATACACATGACGAAATTGATTTTGAGTTTTTGGGAGATAGAGAAGGGAAGCCAATAATATTGCAAACAAATGTGTTTACTAATGGTCAAGGAAATAGAGAACAAAAAACAATTATGTGGTTTGATCCTAGCAAAGATTTCCACACTTATGGATTGCTTTGGAACCCTTACCAAATTGTGTAAGTCCCTCCTCTCTTTCTAGTTGCTCCTTCTAACCCACTATATATAAAAAGACAATTACAAAACTACACCTTTTGAATTGCATTTTATACAACTATACCATTTTAAAGTTAATTTTCAAAACTACACTTAAACACTCAATATTAAATTCAAATAAACCTTACCTACGCAATCCTACTCGTTTAATATTATACCCTAAACACTAATTAGCGAACCCAAATGAAAAAAAATAATTTTGGTAATTTTTTAAAGGGTACCAATCATTTAAAATTTTAAAATGGTGTTAATATGTAAAAATATTGAATTAAGTGTAGTTTTGTGAAAGTAAGGTTGACATGGTGTAGTTTTGTGAATTACTCCTAAATATATTATGAAACCAATTTTTTTAAAAACGATATAATGCTCCATATAAAAATATTAGTTATTCTTTTCTTAATTAAAATCATTAATACATAACCAAAATATCTCGGCATTCCTAACCAAAATTGCATTAAAATATTAAGGGAAAATTTCATATTAATACACCAACTAAATTATTAGCTTTTTAATACACAAACTTTTCGATTTCCCAGAATAATACACCAACTATTTTATTTGTTCATTTTAAATCATGAATTATTTTACTTACTTATTTTAAATCACAAACCCAAATCATCTATCCATTTAACCAAATCATCGTTAGTTGACCGTCAGTTGACCGTTAGTTTATTTTTTTAAAAAATCTAAATTTTGTTATTTTAATAAAGAAATACTTTAAAATTATGTAAAAAACTAGAAGATTTAAGAATATATAAAAAGATTGTAACAAAAATAAAAGTTTCAAAAAATAATATTTTCACAATTTTAAATCTTAAACAATAAAAAGATAGGAAAATAACAATTTTTTAATTTATTTTGTGAAAACATTTTCCTTTTTATTTTTAAAATTTTTATCGTGAACCTCTTGTATATTTCCGAATTTTGTAATTTTTGTTGAATTTTTGTTGGATTTTTTGTTTCAAAAAATATGTAACGGACAACTGACGGTCAACTAATGGTGATTTGGTTAAATGGATAGATGATTTGAGTTTGTGATGTAAAATAAGTAAGTAAAATAATTCGTGATTTAAAATGAACAAATAAAATAGTTGGTGTATTATTCTGGGCAATCGAAAAGTTGGTGTATTAAAAAGCTAATAATAATTTAGTTGGTGTATTAATATAGAATTTTCCCAAATATTTACAATGAAATAACATAGTTAAGGTAAGAATCTACTTAAAATACATCTAATTAATTTGTAAAATGTAATTATTTCTAAAGATAGAATCTTATTATATAAAAGTGAGCATATTTAATTATAACCCACCAGATCGTGACATGTGTCACAATTAATTTAGATCACAACATTTGTCATTATTAAAATAAGTAATCTTCTTAAAAAATAAGAAAAATGAAAACACCTTAAAAATGAAAATCTTATAAATTAAACACTCAATGTTGTTAGAATAATGTTTAAGAAAAAAAAATCTAAAAGAAGAAAAAAAGGAAAAATGTTAATAATGTTTAGGAAAAAAAGAAGAAAAATGTTAATAATTTTTAGAAAAAATGTTAATAATGTTTAGAAAAATGTTAATAATGTTTAGGAGAAAATGTTAATAATTTTAAAAGAAGAAAAGAGTAACGTTTAGAAAAAATGCAAAACAAAAAATAAGAAAAAAGGAGAAAGGAAAAAGAAAAAAAAGAAAAAAGTAACCAAACGAAAAGTGTTCACTACATCTATATATACATATCTAGAATCACTAAATTTCATTGTGCTCTCCTCTTTGTTCTATTTATTATTATTAAATTTTTTTTTTAACTCAAACAGAGAAAAAGATGAGTTTCATAGTTTCTAAAAACCAACAATCTTACTTCACACTAAATCAATTATATAAAAGTGAGTGCGTTTAACGTGAGCTGTGAGCTCGACATGTAGGGAAATTATAACTCACCAGATCGTGACACGTGTCACAATTAATTTAGATCGCGACATTTATCATTATTAAAATAAGGAATATTCTTAAAAAAATAGGGAAAAAAGAAGAATGAAAACACCTTAAAAATGAAAAATCTATAAATTAAACACTTATAAATTAAAAAAAATTAACATTAATTATCAAATAATTAGAAATAAAATAAATTAATCCGAAATATAGAAAAATAAAATAACCAAATATTAGGAAAATAACATAGAAAAATAAAATTTAATAATATTTTTTGAAATAATCAATAAAAAATAGAAATAAATATTTTTCATGTAAATAACAAAAGTAATGTAATAAAATAAAAAAATGTGTTATTTTTATTCTTAATAGATGAAAAAAGTAAAAATCACTTATTTACTATTACCATATATTGTTGTGTGTCTTTTCTATTTATTTGTTAATAAAATAACGGTATAATATTAGTTTCCGTTTAAATCTAACTATAATTATAAAAATTTACTAACCATATTAATATATAATTATAAAATGTTTTTTATGTTATTTGTCCGCGTATTACGCGGGATTTCATCTAGTAATATAATATATGAGGACAACCAAATTTGAATGCAATCAATGAATTTCTTAACCCTCACTTTAGATCTTCTAAGGTTCATCATATAATGGTGAATTTTTTTTTTTGGAAAATAAAAAATATTTATTAGTTTATCTTATTAATTTTGCATGTGTACCATACTATTAAGATAACCATATCATAGGGAATATCTAGAAAATATACGTTGTAAAAAAGACGAATAATTTTTGTCCCAAAACCCCTTAATTAATTGAATCTTATTTCTATATATATATATATATATATATATATATATATATATGTTTATAAAAGGTGATGATGATTAAACAATAGGTTTTATGTGGATAAAATACCAATAAGAGTGTTCAAAAACATCACAAGCAATGGCATAAACTACCCATCAAAGCCAATGCAAGTAGTGGTTAGCTTGTGGAACGGTGAGGATTGGGCAACAGACGGTGGTAAAGCCAAAATTAATTGGGCTAATGCTCCTTTCAAAGCCAATTTTCAAGATTTCAACATCTCTGGTTGCTCTGGTGATGCTAATGTTTGTGGTTCTTCATCATATTGGTGGAACACTCCAAGTTATAGTAAATTAAGTGACTCTGAACATAAAGAGCTTAAAAATATAAGAGACAAGTACACCAAATATGATTATTGTACTGATAAGGCTAGATTCAAGGTTCCTCCTAGTGAATGTAAAGAGAACCAATGATGGATATTATTAACTCAGATTAATACTAATAATAATTAAAAAATTTAGTATTTTATAATGCTTATATATTAAGTCGAAGCTGATCGCTTTTAATCAACTTCCACTTAATCAAAAAAAAAGTGACAACATAATAATCTATTATGTAATAGCACAATACTCATTCAATCTCAATCATCTAAAAAAATAAAAGGAATTCACAAAACTACACCCTTTTTTCCCATCCTTTACAAAACTCTAACTAATTCAATTTTTTCACATATTTACAACCTTTCAAAATTTTAAAAGAGATGTAATAAAAAAAAAAAAAATTAAAAGCTTGATTTACCCTTTAAAAATTATCAAAATTAAAATCTTTTCATTTGGGTTCGCTAATTAGTGTTTATGGTATAGTATTAAGGGGGGTAGGATTGTGTTTGTGGGGTTTATTTGGATTTAATTTTTAGTTCTTAGGTGTAGTTTGTGAAGTTATTTTGAAATGGTGTAGTTTTGCGAAATGTAATTCAAATGGTGTAGTTTTGTAATTCTCCTTATATATATAACTAATTTAAAATTCATTTGTATTTAAAATTCATCTCGTGTTATTTTAAAAAAAAACTTATATAACTAATTTAATTTGTAAATATTTTAATATAATTTATTGAATAACACTTCTAAATATTATATCATCAAAATTTTGGTAACACATTTTAAAATAATTCCTTTTATCATAAGTTACTATTTATTTTTTTAAATTATTAAATTTATATTTAGAAAGTGCTTAAGTATTATTTATATTTATTTTTTATTTTATAAATTTAATTAAAACGAATTTCATATAAATATATTACAATTTCATTTAAAGATATATATATCCATATATAAAAAGAAACGATATTGTAAACTTTTTGTTCTAAATATTTTTTCTTTATATTTTTAAATGATATTTTAATTTTTCTCTTAATATGTCAAAAGTGTCCTTATTAAACTTTATTTAAATAACTTAATTTCAATGAAATTTTATGTAATATCATAAACATTTAAAGTTATTTTTAAAAATGTACATCTCAAATAATACTATAGAGAGTCTTTGAAATACACCAAAAATTAGGAATTCACTTAACTACACGCGTTCATCTTTTCCTTCATAAAAATATACCTAACTCAAAAAACAGATCAAAATATTAAAAGGTTAAATAACCCTTTCAAAACTCACCAAAATCAAAAAATATTATTTAGGTTTGTTAATAAGTGTTTAGAGTTTAATATTAAAGGGGGTAGGATTGCGTATATAAGATTTATTTGAAACTAGCTTTGAGGAATTCAGAAAACCACGCTATTTCAACCCTTCTTTCACAATATTACACCCAATTCAATTTTTTCTATGGCTACACCCTTTTCAAATTCTAAATGGTTTAATTACCCTATAAAACTTTACCAAAACTAATTTTTTCGACTTGGATTCGCTAATTAATGTTTAGGGTATAGTGTTAAGAGGATAGTAGGAATAATTTTGATATATTTTTTATTAGGTGTACTTTTGTGAAATACAATTTAAAAGGTGTAGTTTTGTAATTTTCCCGTTTTGATTTTTAATGTTTATGTGTAGTTTTGTGAAGTTACTTTGAGATTATATAGTTTTGTGAAATGTAAGTTAAAAGGTGTAGTTTTGTAATTCCCCAAAAAAATATCTTTTCAAAAAAAATTACGATAAAAAGTTTTTAAATATCATAAAAGCATTAATAACTTTTAACAAAAAAAGTCACAAATACAATAATCTTCCTTATTTATTTTTTTGGTAAAATATTATGTAATATATAAATTTTGTAATTTTTTTGGTAAAATATTATTTTTTAATCCCCTAAACCAAACATTTAAGTTAATATCTCAAGAAGATTGGAATATTGTTTCGTAACTTTAAATCATTTTGTTTTCATTTTAAAGTGGAAGAAAAGGTATATGAGAGAATTGTACTAATGATAAAATGGATTCATCATTTTACAACCAAATGTTGTATCGTAAGTTTTTACTAATTATGAAACAAAAGATATCTATGTGTGTGTGTGTTTTTTTAAAAAAAAATCGATGCACAAATGATGTTTATACGAATTAGTGTAACAACTAATTTAGTTTTTTTATATACAATTAATCTGCTATCAAAATTCTGATAAATTTGAGTTATGTGTTCGAATTTCAAATTTTTTATACCGATAAATTTTGTTAGGCAAAATTCAATATAACCGCATAATTAACTAAAACATATACAACATTAGAAACTAATAAAATGGTTAACTTTAATAATTTCTGAAAAGGTAAAAAAGAATTAAAACTAAATTATAAAATTTTGGAAAGAACTCACAGACAACAGTCCCCGTTGAAGCATCCAAGATTGTAGATCTTATCGATTTCTTGTAAGCTTCTTAATATACCATACCAGTACCATGGATTTACGTGTGTGGTCTTGAGAGGATTTGCTATGATGATTCTATTGTCATATATTTAATGAGACTTATCGATTTTGAAATTGTGGCAGGCACCACGTGGTTCATTATGAGGGACAAGGAGGAGTTGTTCAAAGTAGTAGCAAGCCGCGAGTAGACATATTGGCGTTGATAGGAAGAGAAGCAGATACTCTCAGACCAGATGTACAACACCTTCTCTCTCACCTCAAAACTGATTCCAATTCTTCAATATATGCAGCTGCTCATTAGAATGCTCCAAAGACCAACAACACCTCTTACTTAAAAAAGATTGAAGATGATTTCATCTTCAACTTATTCTGTTACATCTGGTGAAATTATTACTATTTTATTTGTTTGTCTATATGTATCATTATAACATGGTGTTATCTGATTTTTTTTTTTATTTTAACAAGAAAATTATCTTTAACATTTTTAAAAATCACAAAAAAAATTAAAAAGTAGTGCCTAAACTATTTTTCATAACAACTTGTTTTAGAAATGGATGGTTTTGATAAGTTGTAATCGCTTCTTAGCTTTTAGTTTATATGAATGCCATCATTCTAATATGTATTGACAAAATATCTTATTATATAAAAAAAGCGCGTAAAATTATAACTCACAAGATCGTGACACGTGTCACATTTAATTTAAATCGTGACATTTGTCATTTTTAAAATAAGCAATCTTCTTTAAAAAAAAGGAATAAAAGAAGAAGGAAAAATGAAAAATTTAAAAAATGGAAAATTTAAAAAATGAAAAATGGAAAATGTAAATAATTTTAAAAGAAAAAAAAAGAAGGAAAAAACCTTAAAAAGTAAAATTTAATAAAATGAAACTCATTATTTTTAGAAAGGAGAAAAAAGAAACTAAATTAGTTTAGTATATAAAACACATTACTCTAATTCTTTTTGTATATAAAAAAGGAATCATATTAAAATCTTATTATATAAAAGAGAGCGCGTAAAATTATAACTCATCAGATCGTGACACGTGTCACATTTAATTTAGATCGTGACATTTGTCATTTTTAAAATAAGTAATCTTCTTTAAAAAAAGGAATAAAAGAAGAAGGAAAAATAAAAAATTTTAAAAATGGAAAATTTTAAAAATGAAAAATGGAAAATGTAAATAGTTTTAAAAGAAAAAAAAGGAAAAAACCTTAAAAAAAAATTTAATAAAATGAAACTCATTATTTTTAGAAAGGAGAAAAAAGAAACTAAATTAGTTTAGTATATAAAAAGGCAACTAAAACAAATTACTCTAATTCGTTTTGTATATAAAAAAGGAAACATATTAAAAAAAAAAAAATTCGCCGTGATTACGCGAGGACCCGCGTCAACCGGGAATCTTATTAAATAAAAGTGAACGCGTTTAACGTGAGCTCGACACGTATGCAAAATTATAACTCACCAGATCGTAACATTTGTAGTGGTTATTTGAGATCGTGACATGTGTATTAAATTTGATAGCTATACATTTTATAAAATGGAAACATAACAATATTGAGAAAAAACATAAATAAGGAAAATAATCAAAAATAAAAAACTTAACATTAATTATCAAATAACTAAAAATAAAATAATCACAAATAAGGAAAATAACATAGAAAAAGAAAAATTTAACAATATTTTTAAAAATAATCAATAAAAACAAAATATTTAGAAATAAGAAAAAATAAAAACGTAAAATTACTTGAAAAATAAAGAAAATCTCTATGATAACTTATTTGTTATCTTCATGGATCCACTATCTAATTATTAATTTAAAACAATTTTTTTTCATGTAATAACAAAAGCAATGTAATAAAACAAAAAATGTGTTATTTTATTTATTAATTGTTAGAAAAAGTAAAAATCAATTATTTACTATTACCTGATATGTTGTTGTGTGTCTTTTATATTATTTGTTAATAAAATAACGGGTATAATATTAGTTTCCGTTTGATCTAACTATAACTATACATATTTAATAAAATTATTAATATATAATTATAAAATATTTTTCTGTAATTTGTCCGCGTATTACGCGGGATTTCATCTAGTATTCTATAAGATTACATTAAAGCGTTTTATATTGTCCATTTCAAAAGAAAAAAAGGTGGCTCCTCCCACAACAACAATATCCAATATAGTTAAAGAAGATCTAAAACCGGCGGAGCTAGATGGCGATGTTTTAACATTCATATCGGGTTCGGGTTGTGCAAGAGGATTATCATTCTCTTGTATACAATAAAGTTGATATATATATATACTAGATGAAATCCCGCGTAATACGCAGACAAATTACATAAAAACATTTTATAATTATATATTAATATTGTTAGTAAATTTGTATAGTTATAGTTAGATATTAATATTATACCCGTTATTTTATTAACAAATAAATAAAAAAGACACACAACAATATATGGTAATAGTAAATAAGTGATTTTTTACTTTTTCATCTATTAAGAAACAAAAATAACACATTTTTTGTTTTATTACATTGCTTTTGTTATTTACATGAAAAACATTTGTTTTAAATTAATAGTTAGATAGTGGATCCATAAAGATAACAAATAAGTTATCATAAAGATTTTTTTTATTTTTTCAAGTAATTTTACGTTTTTTATTTTTTCTTATTTCTAATTTTTTATTGATTATTTCTTAAAATATTCTTAAAATATTCTTTTTCTATGTTATTTTCCATATTTCTGATTATTTTATTTTTCTATATTTCAGATTAATTTATTTTATTTCTAATTATTTGATTATTAATGTTAATTGTTTTATTTTTGATTATTTTCCTTATTTTTGTTTTTTCTCTATATTGTTGAGTTTCCATTTTATAAAATGTTTACGTATCAATTTTAATACACATGTCACGATCTGAACTAACCATTACAAATGTTACAATCTCGTGAATTATAATTATGTTTTAACATTCATATCGGGTTCGGGTTGTGCAAGAGGATTAGCATTCTCTTGTATACAATAAAGTTGATATATATATATATATATATACTAGATGAAATCCCGCGTAATACGCAGACAAATTACATAAAAACATTTTATAATTATATATTAATATTGTTAGTAAATTTGTATAGTTATAGTTAGATATTAATATTATACCCGTTATTTTATTAACAAATAAATAAAAAAGACACACAACAATATATGGTAATAGTAAATAAGTGATTTTTTACTTTTTCATCTATTAAGAAACAAAATAACACATTTTTTGTTTTATTATATTGCTTTTGTCATTTACATGAAAAAACATTTGTTTTAAATTAATAGTTAGATAGTGGATCCATAAAGATAACAAATAAGTTATCATAAAGATTTTTTATTTTTTCAAGTAATTTTACTTTTTTTATTTTTTCTTATTTCTAATTTTTTATTGATTATTTCTTAAAATATTCTTAAAATATTCTTTTTCTATGTTATTTTCCATATTTCTGATTATTTTATTTTTCTATATTTCAGATTAATTTATTTTATTTCTAATTATTTGATTATTAATGTTAATTGTTTTATTTTTGATTATTTTCCTTATTTTTGTTTTTTCTCTATATTGTTAAGTTTCCATTTTATAAAATGTTTACGTATCAATTTTAATACACATGTCACGATCTGAACTAACCATTACAAATGTTACAATCTCGTGAATTATAATTATGTTTTAACATTCATATCGGGTTCGGGTTGTGCAAGAGGATTAGCATTCTCTTGTATACAATAAAGTTGATATATATATATACTAGATGAAATCCCGCGTAATACGCAGACAAATTACATAAAAACATTTTATAATTATATATTAATATTGTTAGTAAATTTGTATAGTTATAGTTAGATATTAATATTATACCCGTTATTTTATTAACAAATAAATAAAAAAGACACACAACAATATATGGTAATAGTAAATAAGTGATTTTTTAATTTTTCATCTATTAAGAAACAAAAATAACACATTTTTTGTTTTATTACATTGCTTTTGTTATTTACATGAAAAAACATTTGTTTTAAATTAATAGTTAGATAGTGGATCCATAAAGATAACAAATAAGTTATTATAAAGATTTTTTTATTTTTTCAAGTAATTTTACGTTTTTTATTTTTTCTTATTTCTAATTTTTTATTGATTATTTCTTAAAATATTCTTAAAATATTCTTTTTCTATGTTACTTTCCATATTTCTGATTATTTTATTTTTCTATATTTCAGATTAATTTATTTTATTTCTAATTATTTGATTATTAATGTTAATTGTTTTATTTTTGATTATTTTCCTTATTTTTGTTTTTTCTCTATATTGTTAAGTTTCCATTTTATAAAATGTTTACGTATCAATTTTAATACACATGTCACGATCCGAACTAACCATTACAAATGTTACAATCTCGTGAATTATAATTATGTTTTAACATTCATATCGGGTTCGGGTTGTGCAAGAGGATTAGCATTCTCTTGTATACAATAAAGTTGATATATATATATACTAGATGAAATCCCGCGTAATACGCAGACAAATTACATAAAAACATTTTATAATTATATATTAATATTGTTAGTAAATTTGTATAGTTATAGTTAGATATTAATATTATACCCGTTATTTTATTAACAAATAAATAAAAAAGACACACAACAATATATGGTAATAGTAAATAAGTGATTTTTTACTTTTTCATCTATTAAGAAACAAAATAACACATTTTTTGTTTTATTACATTGCTTTTGTCATTTACATGAAAAAACATTTGTTTTAAATTAATAGTTAGATAGTGGATCCATAAAGATAACAAATAAGTTATCATAAAGATTTTTTTTATTTTTTCAAGTAATTTTACTTTTTTTATTTTTTCTTATTTCTAATTTTTTATTGATTATTTCTTAAAATATTCTTAAAATATTCTTTTTCTTTGTTATTTTCCATATTTCTGATTATTTTATTTTTCTATATTTCAGATTAATTTATTTTATTTCTAATTATTTGATTATTAATGTTAATTGTTTTATTTTTGATTATTTTCCTTATTTTTGTTTTTTCTCTATATTGTTAAGTTTCCATTTTATAAAATGTTTACGTATCAATTTTAATACACATGTCACGATCTGAACTAACCATTACAAATGTTACAATCTCGTGAATTATAATTATGTTTTAACATTCATATCGGGTTCGGGTTCGGGTTGTGCAAGAGGATTAGCATTCTCTTGTATACAATAAAGTTGATATATATATATACTAGATGAAATCCCGCGTAATACGCGACAAATTACATAAAAACATTTTATAATTATATATTAATATTGTTAGTAAATTTGTATAGTTATAGTTAGATATTAATATTATACCCGTTATTTTATTAACAAATAAATAAAAAAGACACACAACAATATATGGTAATAGTAAATAAGTGATTTTTTAATTTTTCATCTATTAAGAAACAAAAATAACACATTTTTTGTTTTATTACATTGCTTTTGTTATTTACATGAAAAAACATTTGTTTTAAATTAATAGTTAGATAGTGGATCCATAAAGATAACAAATAAGTTATTATAAAGATTTTTTTATTTTTTCAAGTAATTTTACGTTTTTTATTTTTTCTTATTTATAATTTTTTATTGATTATTTCTTAAAATATTCTTAAAATATTCTTAAAATATTCTTTTTCTATGTTATTTTCCATATTTCTGATTATTTTATTTTTCTATATTTCAGATTAATTTATTTTATTTCTAATTATTTGATTATTAATGTTAATTGTTTTATTTTTGATTATTTTCCTTATTTTTGTTTTTTCTCTATATTGTTAAGTTTCCATTTTATAAAATGTTTACGTATCAATTTTAATACATATGTCACGATCTGAACTAACCATTACAAATGTTACAATCTCGTGAATTATAATTATGTTTGTCAAGCTCACCTTAAACGCGCTCAATTTTATATAATAAAATTATTTGATAATTATGTGACTTTTCGTTTGGTTACTTTTTTCCTTTTTTTTTTTTTTTTTTTTTTTTGTCTTTTTTTCCTAAACGTTACATTTTTTCTTCTTTTAAAATTATTAACATTTTTCCTAAAATTATTAACATTTTTTTCTTTTTTTAATTGTGACACATGTCACGATCTGATAAGTTATAATTAAACGCGTTCACTTTTATATAATAAGATAAGATATAAATTGATATTTTTGTGTAATCTAATAGTATAAATAAACATTCTTTTATGGTGGTTTGAGCTTCTTGTGACTTGAAGAAAGAGAAGATCTTTGTTTCTCCTGCCGTCCTTGTCGTAGGCGTCGGTGTGATTACGTACCACAGATCCCAAAGCGACTATTCTTCACTTATATCGGAAACAACGGCGAAAAACTCTTCCCCTATATATCCTAATTTACTTTCACAATGGCTTCAAAAGTAGGGCTGGGCATTTAAACCGGAACCCGAAAACCGAACCCGAACCGACCCGAAAAACCCGGTTCGGGTCGGGTTCGGGTATACCAAAAAAACCCATCGGGTTTTATATAATTTTAGTTCGGGTTTCGGTTTAAACCCGAACCGACCCGAAACCCGAAATTAAACCCGAAACCTAACCCTCTGTTTCCCTTAGAGGTTTTCTTCTTCTTTCTTAGTTTTAATTCATTCGGGTTTTATTCAGGTTTTTTCAGATTTTTCGGGGTTTTTTCGGGTTTTCGGTTTTCGGGTTTTTTTCGAGTTTTTTCGGTTTTTTTCGGTTTTTTCGGTTTTCGGTTTTTTTCGGTTTTTTCGGGGTTTTTGGGTTTAAATACCCGAACCCGAGAAGACCCGATTTTTTCGGGTAATTACCGGGTTTCATTAAAAAAAATTAACCCGACCCGAACCCGAATGAACCCGACCCGAACCGACCCAAAATTATTCCAAAAACCCTTCGGGTTCTATATACCGTAACCCGAAAAACCCGAACCCGAAACAACCCGACCCGAACCCGACCCGAAACCCGAATGCCCAGGCCTATTCAAAAGTACTATATATAGTAAGAAGATTTATATCCTAATATATATCCCTTAAACATACAATATCGTTTCCATAATTAGACCTAGAAAGTAGAAACTAATCAAGTACACGACAAGATCTAACTAATGTCTTAAAAGGTCACATTGCAAAAAACTATAAAAAGAGTGTAATAGAGAAAAAGAAAGAAAAGTGGTTATGGTTTAGTTTGGTACCGGACGAGTTTTTTTGTGGCTAACTCCCATTGTAGTCTACCGATTGTTGTCTCCCTGCCCCTATCACTCTAAACCCTTTATATTTAGAAACATTAATTAAATTAAAATTTATTATAAGGTAACACCATAGTTTAAAGAACATATCAAAATCTCATTAATATTTTTTTTTATACGTACCTTGATAAGTTTCCCAAGGATAATTAAACGACACCGTCTCCATTCCGGTCGAAGAAGGCCATATGTTTCTCCATTAATGCATTATCTCCTACATATCATATAACATTATGTAATTACCCTCAACTAAACATTGGTTTTATTAAACCCCTTTCTTTTCAAACCTCTTTGTTCCGGAAGATGTGACCTTGATTCTAGGCATATCTCCGTGTCAAGTTTATACTAGTGATGATTACAGTTGGTCTTTTACCAAATCTGGAAATTACTCTGTTAAATCAGGATATAAGGCCGCGAGAGATCTCTCTCGCCTTATTTGTGACCTCCCTTTTCAGGGACCGATTAATACACTTTTGGAAAGTATGGAAAACTAAAACTTCTAAGAGCATCTCCAAAAAGAAACCTCAAATTTGAGGTTTCATCAACTTCAAATTTGAGGTTTCATGTGTTTCTCTCCAAAAGAAAAACCTCAAACTTAATTTTACATATTGCATTTAAATCCTTACTATTTTTTACAATTAAATAAATCTCTTAATTTTTGTAGATAATGTAAGACATACATCAAATAATTATTAAACTAATAAATAATTACTAAATTAATATTTTTTATTTTAATTTAAAGTCTTTCTTTTAGTTTAAAATGTGAAAATTAAGTTTATATTTACAAAATATAATTTTTTATGTACTAAAATGATGAAATTAAAAAGTTAATAAAAATATTTGTGAAATATTATTAATTGTAGAGATGAAAATGCAAAAGAAAGATGGAACCTCAAATTTGAGGTTTTGAGGTTTCTTTTAGAGGACAAAAAACCTCAAATTTCAAGTTTTGAGGTTGCTTTTGGAGATGCTCTAAGAAGTTAAAACCCTTTATGTGGCAAGGTTTGAGTGGTTGTGTTCCTTCATATGAAAGACTGGCGACTCGACACATAGGGAAGGATGCATCTTGTCAGAGATGCGGAGCTGAAAAGGAAACTATAAACCATCTTATCTTTGAATGTCCCCCGGTAAGACAAACTTGGGCGTTATCCTCAATTCTAACATCTTCCAATTTATTCCCATCTACATCTCTATTCCGTAATTTGATTTCTTGTTTTGGAAAGCAAAAGAATATGGGATAAAGGAAGAAGCCTTGAGAAGCTTTTCGTGTATCATTTGGTATATTTGGAAAGCAAAGAATAAAGAACTTTTTACAAAAGATAAAGATTTCCCACATGAGATTGTGTGATAATATAGAGGATGCATCATGGAGAGAAAATTTGAAAGAAGAGAACGAGCCTCCCGATATCATCACCGCGATCCCATGTATGCCTAGTAAGGATTCGATAAGATCTACTACCGAGATAGAGTGCTTCTCGGACGGATCTTGGATAAAGATGAAGGCATCAAGTGGGCTTGATTGGGTGGTTAAGGAGAAAGGTCTTGTCACTTTAGAAGGTTCCAAAGCAATTAACCGATGCCTATCACCACTTCACACGGAGATACAAGCTCTACTCTGGGCAATACGGAGTCTCATTGACATCGGAAGATTGGCAGTACCGTTTGCTACGGATTGCCTCGATATGATTGTTATGATAAAGACTCCATCGGATTGGCCGACATTCAAGGCGGAGCTGAGCGATTTTTCATTTTTAAAATCTCGATTTAGTCTTTGTAATCTCTGTTATGTACCTCAGTTGGATAACTCCCAAGCTGATAGGTTAGCCAAATAGGCTAGATCAAGAGGTCCCAATTATACCATGTAAGATCATCGGCTTCGACCCCGCTCTCTCTAGAAGAGAGTAGTTAGTGATGAACTTAATAAAATGAGTTTGTTTGACAAAAAAGACTGCATAATACTATTGGCTCGAAAAGTCAAGGTGCATTAATTTTTGCATATAAATTCTAAAATGAAATGACACTCTTTGTGAAATGGAGGAAGTAGTATTTTGATGCGTTGTTGTAGTCTCTACTACATATAAAAATGAGTGGATCAGTTTTTATATCGCATTCAATTGTATCCTTACTCTTTAACAAATTTTTTTTTTATCCTTCCTGATTTTTCTCATGTTTAACCATTTAAAGCCTTTGCTAAGAACTAACGTGAATCCACTCTTAAGAAAATTGGAAGGAATCTCGCTCACGGTTATCATTTGCATGATAACAAATTTTAATTTAATTTAAGAACTTCCAATGTGTACATACAAGTGTTTACCTTTCAACTATAATTATAATTATCGATGAGAGCAAGGATGTTCAAAAGAGCATTAGCTAGGGGAATTTGAGCTCTATGGATTGGTCACAAGCACAACAAATCTCTGATAGAATAATAGTCATGCATTATGTAAAATTATAAAATATATTATGTTTTAATTTATACGTCAATAAAACTTTCAAGTCTGAAATAAGACATCTTATAACGTTCAACTTCTTCTAATTATTTTTCATAAAATTCCAATCACTATCACATTTTTTTATATTTTTTGTATTTTTTCATTGTGGTACTGGTAAATATATATGTATGAATATAGTGATATATATATATATATATATATAAAATTTGGATAGTTTGTCGTAAACATAAATTTAATTTTTTAGTAAGATAATTATGTATCTATATCTAAATTAAATTTTGTTTGTTATACAATATTTATTTTGTTTCTAAAATTATTTTAAAACATGAAATAAAAGTTTTATTATATATAAATTTAATTATATTATTATTATTAAGGATAATAATAACTTGCATTGCGCATGGCGAAAAATCGCTAATTGGGGAATGTAATGAGTCTGTATTTCGATAGAAAATCTCTAAAAAGAAAAAAAAATCAACACATGCATATATTTCCGCGTCGGAAAAGAAAAGATTACACATCCTCTCGTCTCTCTTTTACCCACCCAATGCTATGGTGGCTCCAACGTCAATAGAAATAAGCTTATCCATCCTTAATTTCATATTCATAATAGTCTTCGAAGTCGCATCTTTATTCTTCCCGACCATATTTTGCACAATCGTTGTGCTGTCCATACAAAGCATGACATCATAGTTTGCAGTGTCCGGTGATTCCTTGAGCTCACCGGAAGCACTCCAGAGATTTGATACAATGGATTTAAACGCATCTTGACACGCATCAAATTGTTTCTTTAAGTTTGGATTCTCCGTTGCCGCTTTGGCGGTGAAAGCCGCACACTTTTCCGCATAGGATTTGCCGAGTTTTAGTGCGGCTGTAGCGGCTTGGAACTACAAAATTAAATAACAAAACATTATTTACTTTTTCGATAAATCATTAGATTTATGAACATCCCAATATGTTTAAACTAGATTCATTGAACACCTTTCAGAGTGATTGAAGACAAAAGATTATGTTATGATTGAGAATGACATATGAATGTAATTTTAGCACAAGCATAGTGGCTTTTGATTCAAAATGAAACAATCAAGTAAAAATAATTGCAATTACGACATTGAAATTTTTGTTTCATAACAACTGTAACAGTGACTTCTAATAAATTTGATATCTTATATTATGAATAGAGAAGACGGAGAGAGAAAATGAGTGTAAAAATTACACGTGTCATCACCTCAACACTTTTGGTCCCACATTATTAAAAGATTCACTAAAAATTTATAAAAACCCAAAACAAAAAGTCCAAATTTATCACAAAAGTGTCTTAAATTGACATAATAAATGAATAATATATTTAAAAAATGTTAAAAACCCATAAAATATAGAAAATATAATATAAAAAAATTAATAAGAAATACAATTTTATCATTTCTAATAGATCTCCTTGATATTTATATGTTATATTCTATCACATTGAGTTCAAAATAATGATAAAACATATTGTTCATTTACAAATAACAATATTATTTAGTAAAATTGTATTTAACACCAAAATTTATGTCAAATGACAAAACTTGAACACATAATTTACCCGACTCATCGGTTGAACCACCGGTTCCCAAAATTTGAGCAAAGAATTTTCGGATAAATTTAGACATGAAAGAGTGATTAAACCTTCCTAGGCAATATGTTTAAAATATTTAAAAAGCCAATGAAAAACACAATTTTATAATTTTCCTAATGTTTGTATGTTATATTCTCGCATAAAAGAATGATAAAACATATTGTTCATTTATAAATAACAATATTATTTTGTAAAATTGTATTAAACATCAAAGTTCATGTCAAATGACAAAACTTGAACACAAAATTGAATCGAACCCCCAAAAATTTAGTGGTTTTATCCAAGGGTTTAATAGTCCAAGTTTTATGACAAATAGAGACCGGATGAACATATTTTTCATTGTTAAACGAGTCATATCATGGTTTCAAAACACTATGTAGTTATTGTTTTTTAATGATAATTAATAAATTATACGTAATGGTAAATATTCAACATCGAAATGACAATGATAATCTTTTTCGATGATAAATATTAAAATAGTAATAGTAATAAATTTCTGTAAATAAAACATTATAAAAACCAAAATAAAATATATTTTGTATATATACTTCAAATTTAAACTCCGACTTTAACGCGGATCACATGAGATCCAAATTTTTTTTATCTCATTTTATACTACACATTGTTTTTTATCAATAAACCTTTCTTTTTCTATTAAATTAATTAGCAGAAATGTAATCAATAGTTGCATAGTAACAAATAGTAGAATTTTAGTACATACCGTATTGGTGGCCGAGGCCGCCGTTGGATATGCGCTCAAAGTTTCGACGCATAAGGTTTTGTCGGCAACAGTTTTGCATATGGCATCAATAGATTTTGTAGAAGCAGAGACTAAGAGAAATTGTAACAAAATTGCAAGAGAAAGTACCACAAAAGAAGAAGACAAAGAAGTCATATTATTATCCCCTCCTTAAGATTTAGATATTGTATTGTTCTTCAATGTGGTTATTGTGATATATTACTTTCCAAGGATTTATAATTCTTCAATGTATTTAATTTATATAGAAACTCCAAATGCTGTGGATATGGATGAATTGGTACAGTTTTTTATTTTGTTAAAAGTGGATGAATTTGGTTAGTTACCATAAAATAACTTATGCACTGTACGAAGACATGTAAATATGGTTCATTCTCAATTTGGAGAACTTCGCATGTTTGTAAAGGTATTCTAATGATTTATAATTGTTTTTTTTAAGAATTTCATTGTTAATTACTAAAATAAAAGCAAAATGATCAATTTTTATTTTTGGTAAAATTAGTTTTGTAAAACGTTTGTGATAACTTGAAAAAATGAAAACATTCATATATAACAAACCTATTAAAAATTAATAATTCCCTTAATAATATGGAATCTGTGATCTTTTCTTAATTATATTAATGTTAATTAGTAGAAATAGTTTCAAAAAAACAAATGTTAGAGAAATATTTTATTTAGTCTATATAATCTTTTCATAAATGAGCATTTACAAGCTCATACTTATTAATTGGAAAACAATCTTAGTTAATTAACTTTTATTTTTTAAACAATTACATATAATTTTATATTATATAAAAGTTGGTTTCAAAAATAGCTAACACAATTTTTTTTGATACAGGCCATACACTTTAGTTTGATAATTAAATCCAAAATACATATTTTGTATTGAAGATAAATATAAATTAAAAAAACAAATGAAATAGATATCTCCATCTTTTTCAAATTAAATAAAGAATATAGAAAATGAAATAGTGGTATTAAAAATAATATTAATACTCATAAACTAGAAAAGAAAACTTATTTATATTTAATGTCAAAATTGTGAGAAATAAAAAGAAAACTTAAATATGAAATTATGAATAGTATCATTTATTTTGAAGTAAAAACCAAAATTTGTATTATTACATTTTATTTGAATGTGTTTAAGTACAATTTTGTGAAATGCATTTTAAAATGGGTACTTTTTTTAATTCTTCCAAAACACTTTACAATATATATATATATATATATATGAGAATCTCATAGAATTTAGTTTTGGATTTTCTTAAAAACAGTTAAAACTATCAACGTTTTAATTGGGCAAAGTTATAATCCACATATTTTTAAGTGACAGTTACACTTAAAGGTACTTTATGTTAGTATAATATCATAAAAATGTACTTTCCACTTGTGGTGGACTTTGGAGTGGTTTTCTGTAAATTTTAGACGAATTTGCCCCGATGTAAAAGTTTTTATGGTTGTTTTTAGGGATTGGCACAATTCCCGTTCCGTTCCGATTCGTCCCGTTCCGTCCCGTTCTCGTTCCCACCCGTCCCATATAGGACGAATGTCTCGATATGGGACAAAAGTTTAATTCCCATCTACACCTTTTTATTTTATTTTTGTCCATCTATGACTATTTTTAATTAAAATCCTATTTTACCCTTTTAATATATTTTATTTAAAAAAAATATGGCAATATATTTGTATTTTATTTTTAAATCTTGATAACAAATATTTTTTTTTGTAATTATCTTAATTTAAATAGCTAATATATAAAAGGCAAAGCCTTCATGTATACATCTTATTTTCTTCTTCTTTATTCTAGTTTTTTTCTCTATTCAACTACAAAACCTTCACAACCTTCACGTATACAAAAAAATCAACAAAAGCTTCACTCTCTCAATCAAATTGCTTTGGTTAAGTATTTATATTGTTATTATTGTTTTTATTATTCTATGTGTATAACTTTTGATATGTTTCTTAACCCATCTTTACTTTTGCATCTTGATTTTTTTCCTAGTGTCGTTGTTTTTTTGACGTGATTTAGAGTCTTTACAAAATATATTTTTTGTTAAGTACATTAATATTTTGATTGTATTGTTAATTGGTTTCTTATAGGTATGGAAAACGCATATCCTAAACGCTATTTTCAATATGGGAAAGAGCCACAAGTCAAAAAGATAAACAACAGTTGTAGAATGAATATTCTGAACAAATTGGCGAAAGCACTACCAACAGAGTATAATGACGTGAAAAGTGATCCAATTTTTGCACAAGTTTTTGCGATACACGAAAACGGTTTACGATATTCAGCTCGTTTGATACATAGCATCATGTGTAGGCAATTGAAAACAGCTAAAGTACATGAGTTATGGTTTGTGTTTGGAGGGAAGCCACTCAAATTTTCCTTGCAAGAGTTTCATGCAGTTACTGGTTTCAATTGTATTGACAAAGGAAGTCATGATTCAGAGAGCTGCAAAGATGATGGTGGGTTTTGGAGTAAAATTTTGATTTCAGAATTGACGGATGTCTATCAGAAACAAAAGCTAAACCGTCATCGTCTCCAATAACAACCTTAAGTCGCGTCAAAAACCAATCCCACGAACTATCATTCTCAGTATCAACAACCCCAAATGCGATTGGGTACAAATTAGAGTTACCATCAACGGCTGTAGCGACTAGTAAAACTCCTTTGTATTTGCTCTTTAAAAACGTCCCGTCAACTACAATGATCCTTCGGATTGCCTTATAAAATCCTCTTATTGATTGCCCAAAATAAATAAATAGATATAAAAATCTATCATCACAATCAGTTGAATAATTCGTGTAAGTACCGGGATTAGCTTCTCGTAGCATGTGCAAATATTTTGGTATTTTGGCATAACTTTGCTCTGGTATTCCTCTAACTTCGTTAAGTGCATACTCACGAGACTCCCAAGCTTGGGAATAAGATAACTCTAACCCATACTCTGTACGCATGATATTAATGATATCATTCGGCTTAGGTCCCTCTTTCAGACCCTCGTATTTATGCATAATGAGATGTCCAACAGTTCTTGCTGAAGGTGTCCTATAAAATTTGCTTTTCTTTGAAGGAGCACAAGTATGTTCAGCCACATATATATTGATTTTAAAATATGTAGATCCTTCTAAACTCTCAGCACGAAGCCTCCATTGACAAACATTCTCTATGCAACGAATACACCATAATTTCTTATCAGACTTAGTAACCCTGTAGTCGAATTTATTCTTCATCGCACATATTTCGAAAGTCGCTTGTAAAACTTCCTTGCTTTTGAAGTGTTGCCCCTTCTTTACCAATGAATCTGATAACTTTGGTTTGACATCATCATGAATTTTGTCACCACGAGAGCTTTTGAAAAAAATCTTCATTAGGTTTATTCTTCACAAAATCATCATCGTCTTCGTCACTTGAATTAGAAGGATCTTTGTTCAAATCAATATTACTTTGATTTCCTCGATCGACAACGTTAGCTTTAAAAGTCACACACAACCTTATCGTGCTCTTCCTTTTAAAATAACACACGAAATTATTAAGTTGTCGATCATTCACCATAACAACCGGAGGATAATCAATGCTTAGATCAGTAGGTAAATAACTGAATTCCACACTGAAAATATTTTTTTCTATCTCATAGTCTTCAAAAACCATCATCTTAAGCTCTTCAAGACTTGTAGTAGATTGCAAATTAAGTAATCTTTCACGCTTTTCTTCATCAACAATAAATCTCCACTCTTTCTTTTCGATTAGTCTCCATACACCACATGTTACATAAATTTGCAATGAATTCATCTTTGATGCATAATCAAAACGAGTAAAATTTTGGTTATGTTTTTAAAACGTTTTTTGGGATTACATATGTATAAACTAATTAGAATACATATTATATAGCTTATAGAACATAATCTAATAATATCTTTTTTAGATTTGAAAAGCTGTTAAGATTTTCTTTTTTATATTTATCTATAATTATGGCTCCATAGAATTCATTTTCTACGCTTTATTGAACGTAAGAGAAAATATAGAATACATATTCTAGATGACCTAGAACATAATAAAAAATTTAGAACACATATTCTATCTTCAATAGAACACATGGTAAATGATAGATTACGTATTCTAAAAAATATAGACCGTAAGGTTAACTTTAGATTTTGTTTTCTAAATATTATAGAATAAAAAGCATATTTGTATTCTACAAGTCGTAGAACATGTACAATATTTAGAATATATACAATATATAGAATACGTAATTTAAACTTAATAGATCATATACAACTTATAGATTACGTAATCTAAATATCGTAGAACATATACAATTTGCAGAATACGTAATCTACAATATAGAATATGTATTCTAAACGCTATAGAACAAAATTTAAAATTGAATTTTGGAAAATATTCGACAATTTTGTTTCTCATCATATGTTCTTCCACTACTAAAAAAAAGTCATATAGCCACGACCGTTTCGGTGGCTATAGCAAAAATCCGTGGCTATTTAGTCACGATTTGCCACGAAATTTTTTAGCCACGAGCGTATAGCCACGGATTTAACGCTATAGCCACCGATACGGCCGTGGCTATATGAATTTTTTTTAGTAGTGTTCGTTCGTTTTCGTTCACGTATTTTTCAACTTGTATTTAAAAATTTGTCTAAAATTAATGAAAGGGTATTTTAGGAAGAAAATACATTTTACAAAAAGGTATAGATGGACAAATTTCAAAAAAAACATCCTTGTTTTTCAATTTCCCCCAACTTTTATATTATATAAAAGTTGGTTTCAGAAATAGCTAACACACAAAATTTTAATAACTATACTAGACTTGGAAAATATAGTATTTACTTAACTAGTCTCTTACCAAGCAAGGTTTACTATAATAGTCTTGGAAAGTTTAGAAATGTAAAATTACCCTTAGTTTTGTTTTTAATAACGAAAATGCCATTTATTTATTTTTTTGGTTAAAAAAACTCTTTTATCTCTTTTTTTTCTCTCCAATTTTCTTTCTTCTCTCTTTCTCTCCAATCTTCTTTCTTCTCGCTCTCTCTCTGTAACAAGCAGACGATTTGCTAGACGATATTGTAGATATGTGTAAGATGGTTGCAAACGACGGTAACGGCGAGGACGGCGGCGACGGGAACAACGGGGACAGTAACGGCGGCGACAACCTTCCTCGACGGCGAGATGAAGGGTTTTCATGTTTTTTTCCGAAAAACTTTTATTTAATTGATGATTCGCATTATTTTTATGTTGTATGAACAAAACAATGGTCTATTTGTGTCGTTTTACTCGTTTTAAGAGTTGTGTTTTTAGGGTTTTGAAAAATTAGTTTCAGATTAATTCATTTTTGTTTTTCATTGGTTATATTCTTTGTTCTTCATTGTTTTCTCGCGGTTTAGGGTGTTTATTGTGGTATAAGATTTGTTGATATTTGATTAGGTTATTTTGTTAGGTTATTATGTTATACGACATGTTTTTTTAGTGGATACATGTTGTGGTAGACTTAATATATTAACTTTGTTTTGTACGTTACTATTTGTGGTAGATTTTTATAAGTTTCCTTTGTGCTTTGGTAGATATATTTTGTTAACTTTGTTTTGTGCGTTACTATGTTGTGATAGACTTGCTTTAATAAATTGATGCGTTAATAGTTTTGCTAGATAATCTGTTGTGGTAGATTTGTTTTAATAATTTTATTGATGTGGTAAACTTGTTTTAATAATTTTATTGATGTGGTAGACTTGTTTTAATAATTTAAATAATGTGGTAGCCTTGTTTTAATAATTTTAATAATGTGGTAGACTTGTTTTAATTATTGAAATTTATTTTGTTAGGTTATTTTGAATCTTAAATGGCATGTTTTTATAAGTTTCATTTGTGCTTTGGTAGATATATTTTGTTAACTTTGTTTTGTGGGGAAAATTGCAAAAAAAACCCTAAACTTTTTTGACAAATCGACAAAAAAAACATGAAGAAAAACGCGTTGTATAAAAAACCTAAAGTTTCATTTTCATTATTTTAAAACATTAAGTTTAATTTTAATCAAATTAACCCCTAATCGTTAACGGTGTTAAAATATTAACAGATTTCGACACTCTCCACTTAAGTTATTAGTTAAAATGATTTTTTATTTGTTTTTATATGAAAATAAAAATTAAATTAGAATTTTTTATATTAATAATAACATTATTTTAGTAAAATAATTGTTTTTCTTTCTAATTTAATTTGTATTTTCATATAAAAACAATTAAAAAATCATTTTAACTGATAAATGAAACAGAGAGCGTCGAAATCTGCAAATATTTTAACACCGTTAACAATTAGGGTTAATTTGCTTAAAATGAAACGTAATATTTTAAAATGATGAAAATAAAACTTTAGGTTTTTTTATACAACGCGTTTTTCTTCAGGATTTTTCTGTCGATTTGTCAAAACTTTAGGTTTTTTTTGCAATTTTTCCTTGTTTTGTGCGTTACTATGTTGTGGTAGACTTGCTTTAATAAATTGATACGTTAATAGTTTTGATAGATAATCTGTTATGGTAGACTTGTTTTAATAATTTTAATAACGTGGTAGACTTGTTTTAATAATTTATTGAAATGACATGTTTGGTTTAGTGGAGCCATGTTGTGGTAATTTTGTTTTGTGCATTACCAGTTGTGGCAGACTTGTTTTGTTAATTTTGTTTTGTGCATTACTTGTTGTGGTAGATTTATTTAGTTAACTTTATTTGGTAGATTTGTTATAATAAGGTGTTGTCGTAGACTTGTTTTTTTATTTGATTAATGTGGTAGTCTTGTTTTAATAATAATTTAGTGCGTATTGGTAGATTTTTCTTTCTACTGTATTTTGCTCATAACTATATGTGGTAGACTTGTTTGATTACTTTTTGGTAGACTTTTTTTTTTTTTGTTAATCAAAATATCATATAACTAGAAATGTTGGTTTACAACAAACGATCTACTAACTTGCTTCGCTAAAGCATCCGCCTCTCCGTTTAAAGAACGAGGGGTAAACACAACATCAAAATGATCAAAAGTACATTACTTTTAATTCACAAAATTTTTATTTGTAACATTAATTTGGTAGACTTTTAATTCACAAAATTTGTAACATTACTAGTGGTAGATTTGTTTGATAAATTGTTATTCTGTTTGATTGTTGTAGATATGGACCGTGATGGTGCGGTGAGACCTTATCCACCGAGATTGTATTCTCTTGGGAAATCTCCAATGCAAAAAATAGTTTAAACAATAACAGTAAGTTGAGTGATTTTACCAAGTTGACTGATGGAGTTGGTGAAGACGTGTATAATGATATCATGAACACATCTCAAGTTGGAGTTTTTTTTAAGCTTGCCGATTCTAGTTTCGTTTGGGCTGCGAAGACGGTTCACACAATCCTCACACAACAGTTAGCTATTGAAAGGTGCAATGAGTTGTGGTTGCTTATTGATAACCGTCCGATTCGCTTTTCGCTTTACGAGTTTGCGGAGATCACCCGATTGAATTGTGATCCTTTCGATGGAGAAGATAATTTTGAAGTTAGTCAAGACGTGTACAAGTCTTTTTGGGAGGAGACGGGCGTGAAGTCAAAAGTAGAAGGACCATCATGGAATGAGTTGGTAAGTGTG
Organism: Cochlearia excelsa; assembly: GCA_963556525.1. NCBI lineage: Eukaryota > Viridiplantae > Streptophyta > Magnoliopsida > Brassicales > Brassicaceae > Cochlearia > Cochlearia excelsa. Next base: position 20,823,075 of record OY748331.1, read on the forward strand.
TTGGAGCGATGTAGGAATTGGGATTATGCCAAAACGAAGATGGTTGCCTTGTTGTATATTTTGTTGGTTGGTATTTTTGGTGTTCACCGAAACACTCGTCTACCTTTAGCGTGTGCTAAAAGGGTTTTCGATTTTGATGCTTTCGAGAGGTATCCTTGGGGTAGAATCGCGTTTAAGAGCTTAATAGGAACCACGAGAGCAACCGTTTTGGAAAAGGACAGCTATTTGTTGAATGGTTTTGTACCCGCGTTGCTTGTGTGGGTATATGAGGTTGTGCCATTTGTAGGAGAAGCCGGTGGTAGAAGACGGGACAATGACATTCCTTTACTTTGTTAGGGGTCATCTAGAAAACGACTTCTATTCTCTGAACTTAATGAAGCGGAGAAGGCAAAGACCGACGATGGCAAGATCTTCATCATCGGGGATAACACATTGTAACTGTCTGAAAAACCACTCCCACGACTCATTGTTCTCCGTATCAACCACAACAAAAGCTATAAGAAATATATTGAAATTTCCATCTTGTGTTGAAGCTGTAAGAAGTGTACCTTTGTATTTCCCTTGCAAATGTGTTCCGTCAACAACGACGACTTTTCTCATAAATTGAAAACCATGAATACTTGCACCAAAAGCGATGAAACAAAACTTGAATCTATCTTCAATGTCAACAAGAAGCTTAATAATTGTATTTGGATTGGCTCTCCTAATCATATAATAGTACGAAGGTAGATCTTCGTACCCACTTTTTGAGCTTCCTGTTGTTAGCATACGCGCAATCTTTAGCGTCCGATGGGCTTTTCAGTACTCAATCTGCACAAAAATTCAACATGGATTAAAAATCTACCATCATGCTAGATTATAAAACTTGCTAGATTATAAAACTACCATTATACGAATGGAATTTTACGAATTTCTCTACAAATATACCAACATGCTAGATTAAATCTACCACAAATGAAATTTTACGAATTTCTCTACAAATATACCAACATGCTAGATTATAAAACTACCATTATACATGATTATAAATCTACCAAAAAATATTTTCACATTACTAAAATGACTTAAACATACCTTGACTCCATAACGTTTATACAAAGCATCGACAACATGGGCGGGCAACACTAGAGGACCCACGCCACCTACAAACTCTTTGTATAACTATCCAAGTATTTCCGGCTTAACTTGTCGACAACGGCTTGAACGCACAGTCACAGAACACGAGTGCGCACCATTATAAGTCTTGATATGAAAACTCGTACCAAACCCAATTGTTGTTGCACAGACTTTTCAAGTACATTCGGGCACCCAACATCTAACCGTCAACAGTTTTTTTGATGATCTCACAACATCGAAGTCAAATTTGTTAACGACGGATATCATTTTAAGTCTTGTCTCAAGAATCTCTTTGGATGCATAGATCTGCCCCACCGCCAATTGGAATGAATTCCCTTCTAATTTTGAGAGTTCAGAATTAGGTGGTTCCTTTTTACTTGGTGGTAGATTTTCACTATCATCTTCTTCCCCTAAATCTTTATGTGTTCCATATTCGCCATCATCCGAGATTGCACCATCCGTATCATCACAATAATCGAATCACAACTCATCGTCATCATCTTCTTCTTCTTCTTCATTGTATTGAACATTTTCGTCTTCACATAGACATTTCCCTTTGCGAGAAGCTTCACCATCGAGGTTTGTTGGTGATTGAAAAACCTCTTCTTCGCCAATCTTTGTGCTTCATAATTTACATGTCACCTCAACACATAATCGAATGGTATTGCTTTTCAATTGTTGTAAAAAAACCACTTAATTGCCTTGTATTACCAATGAACACCGGTAGTGTATCTTGAGATAATTCGATTAGATACTCCTTAGCCAACATATAACTCAATTTTACCTCAACATCCCGTGGATCTAATCCAAAATCTTCATAAACCATCCGTAGAAGAAACCCATACTCGATGTCTTTGGCTACACTTAAAATACGACATCCTCTAGCTTTGCCGACGAAAAATATCCATCGATTCTTCTCAAAAATCCAATTTCCACTAACAAATATAACTTGGATCATGTTTGGTTGAAGAAACAAGCTTTCGAAATTATTTTCAAAAAATTTTGTGAAGGATCGCAAAACAAAGTGTTCTTGACGGCCAAAACTAGATGAGGTAGAAGAAAGAGGTGTTTTGCATAGCCAAGGGCAAAAAGGTAAGTACCAAAAAATGTTAAGTCTGCAAATAAGAAAAAGTCTACCGTCACATAACAGTTTCTTATTTTATGTTTTCAAATAAATCTACTGAAAACTGATAAGTCTGCCATGAGAAGACTATTATAGTAACCTCTGCAAAGATTACCAAAACTCTACCATCAACAAAAATAAATCTACCAACATATAACAAATCTACCACCAAAGAAATAAATCTACTACCAAGATGGGAAATGAAAACTAGTACAATTAGTCTACCGCTACAATGGTTACTTCTATCTAATTTTATAAAATCTACCACTACATGAACAAGTCTACCACCACACACAAACACAAATAACAATATTAAACCTATCAAGTCAGAAAATAAACCTACCAAAAAACATAAAAAATCTACCATCATATAAAACAAATCTACCGATTTAGTCAACGAAAAATCCTAAAAAGTCAAATGTGAGCTTCCAAGGTTTAAAAATCTACCAAACGTATTTAACTCTACTGTGTCTGTTGAACAAATCTACCAATGTTGATAAAAGTCTATCACACCTAAACAAATCTACTATGTCAGAAATATAAGTCTACCAACCATTTTTATAAGTCTACCATCGGTTTTTAAATCTACCGTTCCAAAATATAAATCTACCGTTCTAAATAAGTTTGCCGTAACATCAACGCGCTGATTTTTCCGTAATAAACGCAAAAGTGCAGAAAAATAGTAATAGCATTTTACGTAATTACGTTTTTTGTTGTCAAAGGATAAAAGGGTAAAAAAGTCAACAAAAATATTCTAGTAATAAAAAACGTTTTAGACCATCCTAGTAATAACCATACTTTCCAAGTCTAATATTGTTAAGTAAATATCATACTTTCCAAGTCTAGTATAGTTATTATCTCTATTTTATTTGAATGTGTTTAAGTACAATTTTGTGAAATGCATTTTGAAATGTGTAGTTTTGTAATTCTTCCAAAACACTTTACAATATATATGAGAATCTCATAGAATTTAGTTTTGGATTTTCTTAAAAACAGTTAAAACTATGAAAGTTTTTATTGAGCAAAGTTATAATCCACATATTTTTGATTGGTAGATAATTTCTGAACATTGATTAATAAAATTTGAAAACATATAGCTAGGACCGAAATTAGATTATATAGTTTTATTTTGAACATGCGGTCTAGATTGGGAAATAAGTTGGTTACGCTATTTATCCTTAGATGGATTCGAGCATCCATATGGCACTATGAGGCACTTTATAAAAGGCCATATCGCACACCTTAGAAACTGAAATGGTTCAAGAAATTGTCCAACATGTAAGCAATAGCAAAAAGAAGCTCATGATCATTAAAAAAGTTTGAAGATACACCTAGGAGCTAGAAGTTGTAAGATACATTTGGTGCCACAAGAGGATCATAATACTGAAAAACGTTAAGAGAGTTGAGCCAACAACAAAAGGCTGGAAGGAGTTTAAGCTGATTGAGGATGTGAAGCTCTCGGAGATGATGTGGCACGTAATAGAAGGAAAAAGGAAATGTTCTTATTATGATATGACGTGGAGTTGAAGGGAAACCATACGAAAATATTGTCTTTGGTGATTGGAATGAGAATAATAGAGAATTAGATTATGAAGCGCGGGAGTTAAGTATTTTCTAATGTTGTAAAAAGCTATTTTGTGTAGCGGTTTGTTAAATAAAAGCGCACAATTGATTTCATTAATATTGTAAAAATTAAGAAAAAATATATTATTTTAAGAGTAAAACATACATATTGTAATAAAAACACATGGAACAGTTAAGATCGGAGAAAGATAAAATCAGAAGAGGTCTTCATATGTCTTAAGAAAACATAATTCATAACATGAAGACCGCCTCAAAAGTACGTTGAACAACACCGTCAACGGTCATTGTGTCGTGCAAATTCTTCGATCCACGAACTTTGTATAGCAAAATTCTCAAGTAATATAGTTTAACAGTACATGGCGGAATAAATGGAAGATGTTGAATCAGAAGATTGACATTGCGAAGTTTCCAAACGTATATCTTGCATCCCAATAAAACTTTTCATAAAAATCTAAAAAAGTCAAATTTCTCTCTTTTTGTCAACCTTGTTATACTCCATCCATTACAAAAGTTAACTAACAATGTGAATTATAAATTCTCGTAAACACTCGTAATTTCAAAAAACTTTATAATGAAAATTTGTAACCTCTAGAAAACGCTAAATGAGAAGAAAATTGTAGTTCATTCAAACGATGAATCTCTATACACTAAATAGAATTATATATTATAAAGAATTTTCTATTTTAAAAACAAATAAAAGATCATTACCTATCGATGTATCCATGATAACAAGACCTTTTGACCTACTAAAATTCAGCGGATATTATTCGGTCAATATTCTCTACTTTAATATATATAGGAATTTTTATATTTAATAATATTTTTATCGATTGAAAAATAGCGTATATAATTGAATAATGTATAAAATATATAAAACAAGTATAAATAATTCAGTATAATGCATTCGAAAAACTAAAATATCGAAAGCAACAAATTTAGCTATACAACAACTCAATATCTAATCTAAAGTCGAACAATTTTTTTTCTAAATCCTTCATCAGTTACCACCCAAACTCATACTACATATATTATATTTTATCAAAATTATACTGATATTGGATGGTTTTCCACATGTTTTATATGTTTATCAAAATTTAACATAAAATAGTTTAATATAATTTTTTTATAGGTTGCGAGTTGGCTTATGTTACACCAACATATGTGGCCTTTTTTGAAATGAAAAATGTAATGTAATTAAATGGGCTCTTGATATGTGGGCTAATTGTTGTTAATTTTTTAGAATCATTGTAGTGATGACACGTGTTATATTTCCTGGTTTAACTCAAGTAATGTTTCTCAATTAGTATATACTAGGTGCGGACCCCGCGCTATACGCGGGACAACGTTTTATTATCCTTAATAATATAATTAGACTCATATATAATAAAAAAAATTATTTCATGTTTTAAATTAATCTTAGAATATAAATAAATATTGTATAACGAATACAATTTATTTTAGATATAAATACATATTTATTTAACTATAGATATAAATCTATGTTTACGACAAATTATCCAAACTTTATATATATCACCATATTCACACACACATATATATATATATATATATATATATATATATATATATATATATATATATATGTGTGTATATATACTAATACCACAATGAAAATATATAAAGTTTTAACGAATGTGATAGCTAGTAGTTGTAATTTTGTGAAAATAATTAGAAGAACTTGAAACGTTATAACATACTTTATTTCATAAAATATTTTTATCATCGAATAAAATAAAACATAATCTATTTTAAAAATTATGATATTTTTTATATTAAGGTAATTAAGTTAGACACGCAAAAAACGCGAAAAGATGGCACGTGATAAAAATATTTCGTAGATTTAGATCGACACAAAACAAAATAAAATTGTTGAAAGTAATTTTTTAAAAACAAATCAATATTAATATCTTTGACTACAATATTTGATCGATAAGAAAACAAAAAACCCAACAATATTTCTATAAACAAAAACTAAATAATATATCCGAAATTATCTATGAAAAATAAAATAAAATCGAAGACAAAAAATTATTCAAAAATATAAGGGTACAAACGCAAAATAAATAAAATATAAGAACATCAACACAAAAAATTGTGTATTGTGTATGTCGATGATTGAGTGGCCTATGTAAAATATATATATCAATAATGGGCCTAAAATATATTTAAAATTGTGTATTGTTGATTTTTACAATACGTAGATGCTAGATAGACCTAAAATATATTTTATATGAATTTTTAGTTATATTACTTGTTGAATAAGATTTAGTGGGCCATAAAATTTTGAATTAGCTTTAGGCTTTTTATATTCAAATTTTATGAACTTTTTAGATTCAAATTTAATGGGCTTTTAATATTGGGTATGTAATCAATTGTTGTTAGTTTTTTTAAATCATTCAATGATGACATGTGTTTTATTTTCATGTTCAACTCAATAAATATTTCTCAATTAATATATATAGGATATTTTCTTGAGAAAAATATGGAAATATTATTTATTATCCTAACAAGAAAATCGAAAAGATTTATATAGTTACGGTTGATCTTTTTTTCAATATAAGGTTTTTAAGGGTGCACGAAAAAATGTTATCACTCTTAGTCGCTTATCATGCTAGTTCGAAATTGTGTAAAATTGTCTGAGAATTATCGGGTAAAATTGTTTAATAACCAGTTTCAGTTAGATCTTGTGTAAAGATTCATTTATAGAGTTTTCTAATACAATCATTGTTTTGAAGTCAAATTTTTCTCTCTGAAGTTATGTGTTTATTGTGTCTCAGAGTTTGTTCATCACATATCTAAGGTTCTCCACACTTTTAAAGTTGATCGAACAAAAGAAGAAGAGATGTGGAGTTTGCAGTTGGGAAAAATTATCTTAGAGATCAGAACTTTACGAGGAATGGAGAACATAACAAAAAGTTGAAATACCCTAAGCAGAGGTACTTGGGACCATGTGACATCTTATAGAGGTACATCATAAAAAGTCACCTTTAAAAAGAAAAAATATGTGAATCAAAATATGTGCCTAATTCTGACACGAATTCCATGCATACAAAGGGGAGTCGCAAGAAGATTATTACACCAATAGAAAGATCTCGTTTCCGGCCGTTAGATCTCGATTCGAGGTAAACACCACCCAAAAATAGCGTTCAAAGTTGATGAAAGTCACATATTTTGGAAACCGAAAAATCAACGTCTCGAGGGAACCTTGGCGGCCATTTCTTGGTGAACTAGAGAACCATAAAAAGAGCCAAATAACTCTGTAAATCTCTCCTTTCATATCAAGATTCCAATGTAAGCACCGTCGGAAAATTGGTCTCTAAATTTTCAAAATTTTATAGTTTATGATACTATGTTCAGTGGAGCTAAGTCTGAAGACCATTTCTCCATAACCCCAACCCCATTGCATCGTTGACTTGATAAATCCAGTCACTTGCTGAAAGGACAGAACATCATGTTGCATCATGCAAGTGGTCAATTAGAATTTTCTCTAGCTCTGGTGTACAACGACTTCGTGTGTTCCATGCTTTCCTTTTTCTACCATCAAACCACCTCATCAACATCAGTCTTATGAATTCAACCATAGATCCAATTGGATAATCTGTTGCCTTTTGCAAAACAACATTCAATGATTCTAAAATGTTGTTACTCATAACATTATAACGCATCCCTGAAAAATGAGCCAACGACCAATGTCCCAAATCAATCTCCTCTAGGTAAGTTGCACATTTTGGATCCCGCTTTTTAACTTCATCAAACCAATATCGAAAATCTCTTAAAGTAAATGACGTGCAGCTTTGGACACTATTGCAGTAATACCTATCGTTTTGAAAAGGTGTTTCACATTTCTATACAAATGGACAATGCATGCCCGTGGTGTGCCAAAGGGTAAACCTTTCGCAGATCAACATAAATTGCCGCATGTCTATCTGATATGATCACCAAATCATTTTCTTCAGGCACAAAAACTTTCAACTGTTTTAAAAACCACACCCACCCTGATTCATTCTCACCATCCACAACTCCAAAACCTAGTGGATAAATTTGCATATTTCCATCTTGCCCACTCGCCACTACTAAGCAACCCTTGTATTTCGCTTTCATTTGTGTCCCGTCAATGACAATTATTTTCCTCAAGTATTTATAACCAGCAATAGATGCACCTAACGCAAATAATAGGTATTTAAATAATGTCTTACCATCTTTATCTTTTGTGTTGTACATTGTCCAAATTGATCTCGTGTAAGTCTTCTTTAACAATTGTAGATACGTGGACAAGAATGAGTAATTGGCTTCTTCGTCACCCGTGCACTAATCATCGTCAACTCCTTCGTATTCCATGCCTTCATATATGATATTGTCACATTTAACTCTGCCAAAACATCTCTGGAATCTCACAAGCTCGTGGACCTTTCTTTCCATTAGCAAATTTAGCTTGCAATAATTCCGCTAAAATACTTGATGTTGTCTTCACTCCATACTTCATATTTACTTGGACATCACAACTGTGGCGTAAGTTAATTGTTTTTATCTCAACCTTTTTTGAATTGGCATAAGTGGTAGCATATACACTCCATACACAATCCTCGTCTACACAATTAGCAATCATCTTTATTCTATCGGATTTTTTAACTACAAACCCAAAATTATTTGTGATAGCAACTACCGCTAGATCTTTCCAAAACTCAACTTTGTTCTTGTAGACCCTCCCTACGTAGATTGCATCACCAGCCTTCTTCAAGTCCATGTTCGCTTCATCCCTTGCAACGCCCCTCGTGTTATCATGCATTGGCGGTGCATCGTTTAAAAACATGGATCATTTTCGCTAATTAGTTGAATTGCATTTCCAATTTCTCTCTGTTTCGGACTCGATATTGGCTCACAAACCTCATCGTGTGTAGCTTCATCAATGTTTGGGAAAACCACGCCATCAATTTGCGTTGAATCTAAACCTAAACTAAATCCAATTGGAGTGTCGCTAAGAGTTGTTTCTACATGCCCATAATTTTCGTACGGACCTTTTCCACGATCACTATCATCATACACGCACATTGTTCTGTCCACCACCTCTCTTGTCTCGTCCATCCTCTTTAGCACATCTCCACCAGCTTCTACCCCATCTTCGAAATATCCGGTATACGGTTCCCAATTATTTGGATACTCCCTATTGATCCACTCACAATTATATTCATCTTCACTTTCCGCCATATATATATCTTTCCTCGTTTGTGGAACTTCCATACGCGGATGATGACTCTACCTTATCGGACGATGACTCGCTCTCACCATCTACATTTCTTTCAGTCATGTCTCCTATATTATCCCTTTCCACCATCTTCCCTTTTCTTTTAACACGAATTTTATCTACCATGGACAACACAGGGCGCATTTTTCCTTCGTTGAACATACTACATCCTCCTTCATACCAGAAACTCAAACTTGGTATAACTTCTTTCTTGTCCAACGTATAAAACTCCACTATTTTCTTCATCAGATCATTGAAACTTATATCTTCTTTTATTTGGACACATTTCACCATTACACCATTACATATCTTGAAAGACCATTTACCAAGCTTTGAACATTTTCATTCACCAACAATAACTTTCACATCATCCTCCATATTTATAGCTCTCTCCTCAACCACCTGCAATAATAACCGATTTTTTTTACAACCATAAACATGCAACCTTAATTGTAGGTGAATGTAAATTACTTATGACATTAAAGTCTTTCACTTCTTTTTCTATGTTTTTTTGTCTTTCTTTTTTTCTGAAATACCATGACTACATCCCATTATCACCACAAATCTTCTACAATTAAAATAATTAAAGGAAAACATAATTGTCAACTCTCATTAATAACACTCTAATCGACATTTAATAATGCCACTCCCACCACTTTCTCAGTCAAATCTCAGGGATATTTTCGACATTTATTTAGTTAAAAGTCAATAACGTGGCATTCTGGATAATCTTTTTTCCTTATGACATTCACCATAATATATGTCTCCCTTTGTGGCATTTTTGATAATTTTCTCTTTTTTGACATATTCTAAGTATTATTTATAAGTGCTAAAACTCAAAAAATTTTAAACAAAAAAAGCCAAATAAAAATAGTTGTTGCATAAAAAGTAATGTAAATCTAATAATGTTTCCTCTAATTTCTTCTCACTTGCACGATAGAACGTGAATCACTTGTAGAAAACACTAATATTTTATATTTATATATTGCTTAATTAAATCAAGGGTGGATGACAATACTAGACTTGGAAAGTATGGTTATTACTAGAATAGTCTAAAACTTTTTTTATTACTAGAATATTTTTGCTTACTTTTTTACCCTTTTATCACTTGACAACAAAAAACGTAATTACGTAAACTGCCATTACTATTTTTCTGCGCTTTTGCGTTTATTACGAAAAAACCAGCGCACTGATGTTACGGTAGACTTATTAGAACGGTAGATTTATATTTTGGGACGGTAGATTTATATTTTCAAACGGTAGATTTAAAAAACGATGGTAGACTTATAAAAATGGTTGGTAGAGTTATTTCGTTAAATCCGGTAGACTTATATTTCTGACATAGTAGATTTGTATGGGTGTGGTAGACTTTTATCGACATTGGTAGATTTGTTTAACAGACACGGTAGAGTTAAATACGTTTGGTAGATTTTTAAACCTTGGAAGCTCACATTTGACTTTTTAGGAATTTTCGTTGACTAAATCGGTAGATTTGTTTTATATGATGGTAGATTTTTTATGTTTTTTGGTAGGTTTATTTACTGACTTGGTAGGTTTAATATTGTTATTTGTTTTGTGTGTGATGGTAGACTTGTTCATGTAGTGGTAGATTTTGTAAAATTAGATAGACGGAACCATTGTTGCGGTAGACTAATTGTACCAGTTTTCATTTCCCGTCTTGGTAGTAGATTTATTTCTTTGGTGGTAGATTTGTTATATGTTGGTAGATTTATTTTTGTTGATGGTAGAGTTTTGTTAATCTTTGTAGAGGTTACTATAATAGTCTTCGCATGGCAGACTTATCAGTTTTCGGTAGATTTATTTAAAAACATAAAATAGGAAACAGTTATGTGACGGCAGACTTTTTCTTATTTGCAGACTTAACATTTTTCGGAAGTTACCTTTATGCCATCGACTATGCAAAACACCTCTTTCTTCTCCCTCATCTAGGTTTGGCCGTCAAGAACACTTTTTTGCGATCCTTCACAAAAAATTTTGAAAATAATTTTGAAAGCTTGTTTCTTCAACCAAACATGATCCAAGTCATATTGGTTAGTGGAAATTGGATTTTTGAGAAGAATCGATGGATATTTTTCGTCGGCAAAGCTAGAGGATGTCGTATTTTAAGTGTAGCCAAAGATATCGATTATGGGTTTCTTCTACGGATGGTTTATGAAGATTTTGGATTAGATCCACGGGAAGTTGAGGTAAAATTGAGTTATATGTTGGCTAAGGAGTATCTAATCAAATTACCTCAAGATACACCACCGGTTTTCATTGGTAATACAAGGCAATTAAGTGGTTTTTTACAACAATTGAAAAGCAATACCATTCGATTATGTGTTGAGGTGACAAGTAAATTAGGAAGCACAAAGATTGGAGAAGAAGAGGTTTTTCAATCACCAACAAACCTCGATGGTGAAGCTTCTCGTAAAGGGAAAGGTGTATGTGAAGATGAAAATGTTCAACACAATGAAGAAGAAGAAGATGATGACGATGAGTTGCGATTCGATTATTGTGATGATACGGATGGTGCAAGCTCGGATGATGGCGAATATGGAACACATAAAGATTTAAAGGAAGAAGATGATAGTGAAAATCTACCATCAAGTAAAAAGGAACCACCTTATTCGAACTCTCGAAATTAGAAGGGAATTCATTCCAATTGGCGGTAGGGCAGATCTATGCATCAAAAGAGATTCTTGAGACAAGACTTAAAATGATATCCGTCGTTAACAAATTTGACTTCGATGTTGTGAGCTCAACAAAAAAATTGTTGACGGTTAGATGTTGGGTGCCCGAATGTACTTGGAATGTCCGTGCAACAACAATTGGGCTTGGTACGAGTTTTCATATAAAGACTTATGATGGTGCGCACTCGTGTTCTGTGACTGTGCGTTCAAGCCGTTGTCGACAAGCCACGCCGGAAATACTTGGACAATTATACAAAGAGTTTGTAGGTGGCGTGGGTTCTTCAGTGTTGCCCGCCCATGTTGTCGAAGCTTTGAATAAACGTTATGGAGTCAAGGTATGTTTAAGTCATTTAAGTAATGTGAAAATATGTTTTGGTAGATTTATAATCACGTATAATGGTAGTTTTATAATCCAGCATGTTGGTATATTCGTAGAGAAATTCGTAAAATTCCATTTATGGTAGATTTAATCTAGCATGTTGGTATATTTGTAGAGAAATTCGTAAAATTCCATTCGTATAATGGTAGTTTTATAATCTAGCAGGTTTTATAATCTAGCATGATGGTAGATTTTTAATCCATGTTGAATTTTTGTGCAGATTGAGTACTGGAAAGCCCATCGGACGCTAAAGATTGCGCGTATGCTAACAACCGGAAGCTCAGAAAGTGGGTACGAAGATCTGCCTTCGTACTTGTATATGATTAGGAGATCCAATCCAGGTACAATTATTAAGCTTCTTGTTGACATTGAAGATAGATTCAAGTTTTGTTTCATCGCTTTTGGTGCAAGTATTCATGGTTTTCAATTTATGAGAAAAGTCGTCGTTGTCGACGGAACACATTTGCAAGGGAAATACAAAGGTACACTTCTTACAGCTTCAACACAAGATGGAAATTTCAATATATTTCCTATAGCTTTTGCTGTGGTTGATACGGAGAACAATGAGTCGTGGGAGTGGTTTTTCAGACAGTTACAATGTGTTATCCCCGATGATGAAGATCTTGCCATTATTTCGGATAGGCATAGATCAATTGCTAAAGCAATAGAGGTGGTTTATCCGCTCGCTTGTCGTGGTATATGCACTTACCATCCGAAGAAAAATATTTTGTTAAGATTTTCGGGAGGTGAGAGTTTTGGGCTAGTTAGAAAAGCGACTACGCATATCGACGAGTTAGAGTTTAACGCAATATTTGGTCGGCTTGAAACTTCGAACCCGCGACCGCACAATTATTTGATCGGGGCGATGTACGTCTATGGACCCGTGCTCAATTTCCGGGTAACGATACAATTTCACCACGACAAATATTGCGGAGTCAATAAACAATGTGTTGTCTTCGAAGAGAAGTTATCCGATAGTCCACCTATTAGATGTTGTTAGGTCTATGTTAACAAGATGGTTCGCGATACGAAGGCAGAAAGCGAATGATATGAAAACGCTTCTCACTTCAGGAGTCGAAAAATTATTGAAGGTAGACTTTTCTGATTATGACGGTAGACTTAAGATATTTTTGACGGTAGACTTTTCTAAATATTGAAGGTAGCCCGACGGTAGACTTAATTACTTGTGTTTTTAGAATTGACGGTAGACTTATAGACTCGTTGCTTCATATTGTTGCTTAATACTTACCGTTATTGTAATTTCATGCACAAACGCAGGAACGAGTAAACGAGGCAAAGAGTCTGGAAGTGCAAGCAATAGATGAGCATCACACACAAGTAAGCAACGGGACATATATTCATGTTGTCAATCTGCAGTTACTTTCGTGTACGTGTCGTAGGTTTGACTTGGATAAAATAGTTTGTGCCCACGCGATTGCCGCTGCGGAATCTCGACAAGTTTCGGGCATTGCACTTTGCCATCCTTATTTCCGAACTAACTATTTACGTCAAGGTTACTCGCAATCGATAATGCCAAGAGACGTTTCCACTCTTGTACCGAGATAATGTCATTAAAAAGGTATGCAAACCTCCGTTCGTTCGTCAACCGCCTGGTAGGCCAAAGAACTCGAGATACAAAAGCGCACTTGAGGTATCTTTGGAGAAAAAACGTCCAAGAAAAGAGCATGTGTGTTCGAAATGTCACTTACCCGGACATAATCGTGGTACATGTAAGACATGATCATGTTTCCAATCGTTTAAGCCATGAAACTTGTTATATGTTTTGGTAGACTCAATTTGTGTTTTTGTAAGACTTTATGGTAGACTTATAAACTGGTGTTTAATAATGTTACATACGAAAGTTATGTATATGTCCGCCACAACATACCGAAATGTTTGTATATGTCTACCATTACATAACGTGTAAATGAGTTTTTTTAATAATATATTATAACTCTTAATCACCGCACCTACATTCGAGAAAACAATTAAACCGAACAATAACTCATAATAACATGTAAATTAAATATGTTTACCTACCATATCTCAACAACAATTTTGCATTAACTCGCTCACCAACCAAATAAATCTACCACAATGATACCAAAAATCTACCGTAATTAACGCATTAATTGCATTTCTTATTTAGATCCAAGTTACTTTTCTGCATAAATACCTCCCAACCATGTTATCTTTCGAAAATCTCATCTTCTTCTTTCACTTAAAAACTTAAAAGCCTCTCAATCTTAGCTATTTTCTTCTTAAAGGAGTTTTTCATGACTTACTTACCGAAAGCTTTGGTGGCAGACATATTTCGGTACGTCGGTTTGTTTGGTTTTCGATTTCTTGGTCCGTTCATCGCTGCTGGAAGAACTCTACACGACATTGTATGTAGTGAAGAAGTGTTGCGTGACGTGAATCTTGAAGAATATACTCAAACCCCTCAAAATGTCAACGTAGGTTCAATTTATCGGCCTTTCCTACTTGAGTGTGTGCGATGCAACAACCCTACCGCCCAATATCTAGAAGGTCTACGACTTTTGGTTCAAAACGGACCTTCTGAAGAAGGCCTAAACTTGCTAGGTAGAGCGAGTCGACACCTCGAGGAAGCTCGTTTTGCATTTGGTATTTTTCTTTGTCTATGCGGCTCGCTCGAACATGGTCTCCTTGTTAACACCTCCTTCTTATGTCTAGTTGGTAACTTTACGGAATGTCCGGATTGCAAACGCGGTGAAAACCCAAATAATCGCAATGGGAACATCACAAAGCAATGCTTTCAGCGGGATGACTCACTTTCCAATAGATGTTTTACCAAATTGCAATTTAAATCACTTCTCTGCCCCAGACGTTTGTGGTCATTGCTTTGCGATGACTTACACTTTTGATTTTGGAGACTTGTGTTAGAATTTCATTTGTAGTTGGACAATGTTAGTTCAAACTTCTTGTTGATTAATAGTTTGCAATTTCTTTTATATTTGTCATAAAGATTACATGTCACAATTCGTCCAAACATGCCACGTAAACCTGTTACAATCAACGCACATATACTACACAAGAGGTTACAAAAAATAAAAAACCTCTTGATGTGCAAGTCTACCGTCATGGTTTAAACACAAAAACAAACCTACCACAAAACCGCGTGGTTACGAAAGTCTACCAATACGTTCTTGCAAAAGTCTGCCACTACGTATCCACAAAAAACCTGCCACTACGTCCCCACAATAAACCTGCCATAACGTCCCTAGAAAAATCTACCAACATCACCTGAATAAGTCTGAAGTGGCACCTTGTCGCCATCCCACACACCGCGAGGGTTAGGATCAGAGAAAACAATGGTTTCCCTCTCAGGTACCTCGTCCAAGATCTATGCCGCTAATTTCATGCGAATCTCGGCCATGTTCTTGTCGCAAAGCCCTACCATAGGATGACCCAACGCCAAACACTCAATATATTTGAGCGTGTATACACCACAGTCGCCGACTTGGTGATTTTGCGGAACGGTTTTCACTCGGTAGAAAGTGTACGCAGCCTCGCTCATCTTCTTCTTCTTGTCTGGAGGAGCTAAGTGTTTGATGAGGCATGGAATCATCTTTGCATACGGCTTGATACTGTCGGAGACGTAGTTGTCACTGTTTTCCCTATGTATGCAATCATACACTTTAACCTTTTTTTTGGGAATGTCTACCTCAACAGGCTACCCGGTGATCCCCACGAACATTATGACAAATGTAGAGCATGTCAACATCTTCCACCCATTTCTTCTTTGTCTTCGCAAAATCGGGTGACACACCTTTAAACACGGCCTCATACCCACCGGGAAACACCCAAGCTTTCTCGTCTTTTATAAATGTGTTAAAATACTCGTGACACCACATATTAGTGAAATCGGGGTCTAGGAATGCAATCCTCTCGCTTCGGTACGGAGTAGGCTTGCGCAATGAACGTTGCCGAAATAGATGCATCCCTCCTACCATATGCTGCAAAATAAGTGTTGGCAACAAGGACTTACCATCATGTAAATTCCATAATCTACCATCATGTAATAATAAATCTACCATTATAAACAAAAAACTACCATCAACTACCATATTAATAAATCTACCATCTTGTAAAAATAAATCTACCATCATGTACAAATAAATCTACCATCACGTAAACAAAATAATTCCATAATCTACCATAACGTTATAGTAAATCTACCATTATATAAACAAAAAACTACCATCAACTACCATATTAATAAATCTACCATCATGTAATAATAAATCTACCTTCATGTAAACAAAATAATTCCATAATCTACCATAACGTAATAATAAATCTACCATTATATAAACAAAAAACTACCATCAACTACCATATTAATAAATCTACCATCATGTAATAATAAATCTACCATCATGTAATAATAAATCTACCATCATAGTAAAATATCATACCATATCTGATAACCACCCATATTTTTCAATCGACCACATGTCTTTTGCCGTCATCAAGATTAGGAAGAATTCCACCCTAGCGAATGTTGTCTCCGTCGGATTGTCCCTATATTTCAAATTACACATACAAATTTAAATATATACGTAAGTACAAATAAATAACTTGTACGTGAGACTTACAATTCGGTCTCCACAAAAGCTAGCAACTTCTTCCTTTTCGTGTCCTCAACCATCTCAAATGGATCATAACTACCATCTCCTATTCGTTTCACCAAAGAACTTCCAACATATGGATCAAGTTGAGTATGAGCGAGAATTCTAATCCTACGTCCAAGAACAACATCCTCCTCTATCTTCTTAAACCTTTGGAGTTGGTCGAAAGCACTACTAAGTCTTGTTTTTTTTGCCTCTTCTAGACTATCGTGCGAATCGGGGTTTCTTGTTCGTAAAGGTGTAACATACTCCTCGAGATCTATGCACTCATCAATATCAACACCTTTTGAAGGTTTTTGTGGAAACGAAGGTGTGATCGGATCTTGTGGCTCCAATTTTACTTTCGAAACCGGGGTATCGAGTTTTTTTGCTTTACCTTTCTTGGAATCACGAGATTGTCTCAATTGTTGCACCGAGGTTGCATGCGCCTCTAACATCCACGACTGGAGAAATACAAATTATGATAATATCAGAAGTTTCATTGCAAATAAAAATAAATGAAAATTTGGAAGTTGATAATACAAAAACGAAAAGACTCAAAATTAAATCTACCACAATATTACAGTCATTTGAATATTAGAAAAACAATTCAAACAAGTCTGCCATTGAGTTGTTTATGATTTTCGGCAATAAGTAACTCTTCCTAGTTACTAAAATAAACACTTACGTACCGAATCTTTATCCTTCGAACCATCTTCACCTCCCTTGGCTTGTGATTAAGCATCCGCTACGTTCACCTCCGCCGCCTTTTTTCCTTTTTTAGCCGAACCTTCGAGGTTCCCACACGACTCTCCATAGCGTTTAAACGCAAATCAATTTTCGTATCCATGTCCGAAATTTTGGTGTTCAACGATGTAAGCAAATCAATGAGTTGATTTGCATTAGCCTCAACTCTATCTTCAGCCTTATTGTGGCCATTTTCCTCATTCAACGGCCCTTTCTTTTTCTCTTTACTCTCTTCCGCTATTTCGAAAGCCTCCTTTTCTACTTCTCTTCCAACTTCTCTCGCGACTCTTTTTCTTTCCTCTTCTTCTTCTTCTTCTTTTTTTCCAAAGTTTCATTGTTTTTTTCTCTTCTTTTTTCCATCTTGTTTTTCTTTATAAACTCCTCTAGTGAAATATCATAGTCTTCCTCTTTTTCATCCGCCTTCCTTTTCCTCTTCTTTTCCTTCTTCAAAACGGGTTCGCTATCCTCTTCCTCTATCACCTTCTTTTTTATCTTCTTGATTTTCTTCACTCTTTTTTGAGACTTTTCAACGGAATTCTTCTTCTTTGACTCTTTGCTAATAGAACTTTTGATTCCACGTTCCTTTTTCTTTTTTCCATTCTCTTCACCACCTTCATCAACATTCCATCTATTCTCATCCAAACGACCTCCAACCAAATCCTCGATCATGTTATGAAGCTTCCTATCGACGCTTGGGTCCGTTGACTCATCTTCCCAAGCCGGGTAAATTTCGGTAATTGGTTTTGGCACAAAATGAACAACACGGACCTAAAAAAAAAATTAAACAAACATCGTTAGATAAATCATACGACAAGTATTAATAAATCTACAAACAAGTAAATCTACAAACAAGTATTTATAAATCTACCATCAAGTAATAATAAATCTACCATCAAGTAATAATAAATCTACCATTAAGTAATATTATATCTACAAACAAGTATTAATAAATCTACCGTCCAGTATTTATAAATCTACCGTCAAATAATAATAAATCTACCATCAAGTAAATCTACAAACAAGTATTTATAAATCTACCATCAAGTAATAATAAATCTACCATCAAGTAATAATAAATCTACCATTAAGTAATATTATATCTACAAACAAGTATTAATAAATCTACCATCAAGTAATAATAAATCTACCATCAAATAATAATAAATCTACCATCAAGTAATACCATCCAGTTTTAATAATCTACCATCCAGTATTAATATATCTACCATCAAGTAATAATATATCTACCATCAAGTAATAATATATCTACCAACATGTAATCATAAACCAATCAATTAATAAATCTTCCATAACATAAGCATAATAATACCACAACGAAAAACTTATTAAATCTACAATCACGCAGTCGTAAATTCAAATCACCCTTATACCAGCACAAATAAAATCTACCATCACAAGTATTGACAATGGATGATAGATATATACCTTCTTATCGTCGGTCTTGGCCTTCTCCGCTTCAATAAGTTCGGAGAATTGAAGTCGTTTTCTAGATGACCCCCAACGAAGTAGAGGAATGTCATTGTCCCGTCTTCTACCACCGGCTTCTCCTACAAATGGCACAGCCTCATATACCCACACAAGCAACGCGGGTACAAACCCATTCAACAAATAGCTGTCCTTTTCCAAAACGGCTGCTCTCGCGGTTCCTATTAAGCTCTTAAAAGCGATTCTACCCCAAGGATACCTCTCGAAAGCATCAAGATCGAAAACCCTCTTAGCACACGCTAATGGTAGACGAGTGTTTCGGTGAACACCAAAAATACCAACCGACAAAATATACAACAAGGCAACCATCTTCCTTTTTGCATAATCCCAATTCCTACATCGTTCCAACACACTTACCAACTCATTCCATGATGGTCCTTCTACTTTTGACTTCACGTCCATCTCCTCCCAAAAAGACTTGTACACGTCTTGACTAACTTCAAAATTATCTTCTCCATCGAAAGGATCACAATTCAATCGGGTGATCTCCGCAAACTCGTAAAGCGAAAAGCGAATCGGACGATTATCAATAAGCGACCACAACTCATTGCATCTTTCAATAGCTAATTGTTGTGTGAGGATCGTGTGAACCGTCTTCGCAGCCCAAACAAAACTAGAATCGGCAAGCTTCAAAAAAACTCCAACTTGAGATGTGTTCATGATATCATTATACACGTCTTCACCCACTCCATCGATCAACTTGGTAAAATCACTCAACTTGCTATTATTGTTTAAACTCCTTTTTTGCATTGGAGATTTCCCAAGAGGATACAATCTTGGTGGATAAGGTCTCACCGCACCATCACGGTCCATATCTACAACAATAAAACAAAATAACAATTTATCAAACAAGTCTACCACTAGTAATGTTACAAATTTTGTGAATTAAAAGTCTACCATAATGTAATCAAACAAGTCTACCACATATAGTTATGAGCAAAATACAATAGAAAGAAAAATCTACCAATACGCACTAATATATTATTAAAACAAGACTACCACATTAATAAAATAAGAAAAACAAGTCTACCACAACAGCTTAATATAACAAGTCTACCAAATAAAGTTAACTAAATAAATCTACCACAACAAGTAATGCACAAAACCAAATTAACAAAACAAGTCTGCCACAACTGGTAATGCACAAAACACAATTACCACAACTTGACTCCACTAAAACGAACATGTCATTTCAATAAATTATTAAACAAGTCTACCACGTTATTAAAATTATTAAAACAAGTCTACCATAACGATTATCTATCAAAACTATTAACGCATCAATTTATTAAAGTAAGTCTACCACAACATAGTAACGCACAAAACAAAGTTAACAAAATATATCTACCAAAGCACAAAGGAAACTTTTAAAAACATAACCTAACAAAATAAATTTCAATAATTAAAACAAGTCTACCACATTATTAAAATTATTAAAACAAGTCTACCACATTAATCAAATAAAAAAAACAAGTCTACCACAACAGCTTAATATAACAAGTCTACCAAATAATGTTAACTAAATAAATCTACCACAACAAGTAATGCACAAAACAAAATTAACAAAACAAGTCTGCCACAACTGGTAATGCACAAAACACAATTACCACAACTTGACTCCACTAAAACAAACATGTCATTTCAATAAATTATTAAAACAAGTCTACCACGTTATTAAAATTATTAAAAAAAGTCTACCATAACAGATTATCTATCAAAACTATTAACACATCAATTTATTAAAGTAAGTCTACCACAACATAGTAACGCACAAAACAAAGTTAACAAAATATATCTACCAAAGCACAAAGAAAACTTTTAAAAACATAACCTAACAAAATAAATTTCAATAATTAAAACAAGTCTACCACATTATTAAAATTATTAAAACAAGTCTACCACATCAATAAAATTATTAAAACAAGTCTACCACATCAATAAAATTATTAAAACAAGTCTACCACATCAATAAAATTATTAAAACAAGTCTACCACATCAATAAAATTATTAAAACAAGTCTACCACATCAATAAAGCACAAAGCACAAAGGAAACTTATAAAAATCTACCACAAATAGTGACACATAAAACAAAGTTAATATATTAAGTCTACCACAACATGTATCCACTAAAACAAACATGCCGTAAAACATAATAACCGAAAAAAATAACCTAATCAAATATCAACAAATCTTATACCACAATAAACATCCTAAACCGCGAGAAAACAATGAAGAACAAAGAATATAACCAAATGAAGAACAAAAATGAATAGATCTAAAACTAATTTTTCAAAACCCTAAAAAAACATCTCTTAAAACGAGTAAAACAACACAAATAGACTTTTGTTTTGTTCATACAACATAGAAATATTGCGAATCATCAGTTAAATAGAAGCTTTTCGGAAAAAAAAACATGAAAAACCTTCGTTCGCCACCGTCTCCGCCGCCGTTCGAGGAAGGTTGTCGCCGCCGTTCCCGTCGCCGTCGTCTCCGCTGTTCCCATCGTTTGCAACCATCTTCAACAACAGATCTACAAAGTCGTCGCCGTCCCCACTTGTTACAGAGAGAGAACGAGAAGAAATTGGAGAGAAATAAGAAAAATGGAGAAAAAACGAGATGAAAGAGAGAAGAAAGAAAAGTGGAGAGAAAGAGAGAAAGAAAAAAAAATTAAAGAGTTTTTTTTTAACAAAAAAAAAATAAATGGCATTTTCGTTATTAAAAACAAAACTAAGGTTAATTTTACATTTCTAAACTTTCCAAGACTATTATAGTAAACTTTGCTTGGTAAGAGACTAGTTAAGTAAATACTATACTTTCCAAGACTAGTATAGTTAATGTTTCTTAAATCAAACACATTTGAAGTTTTATCTTAAAAACAAATAACTGGTAGAATGTCAAAATCCAGTTTTATACTACTCAAAACACACATCAAGCCTAGATTGGGCTAATTAACCTTTAAACACAGCACAAAGGCTCTTGATGAAACAGAAGGTTCGTGACGTTCCTTGACTAATTAAAATTAATACACGTGTCAATTAACTCCCTTTTCACACACTATTGTGCGTCCCTTGAGCTCCTCGAGGAGAAGCAAAATTAAAAGATTAACAAACACATGCATCTTTAAAGAAACTTGAACTTGACTAAAAAAAACAAGTGTCATTGTTTTGAGACACCACATGATTCTTCTGTAGAGACAGACAAATCTTCAAAGAGAGTTTAGTTTGGTGAAGAACTTAAGCACCGGACTTGCTTCCTCATCCCAAATGAGTTCCAACACGAACGGTTCTCGTATCTTTACGCCGTGAGCTTCACAGAACTCTCTCCAGCCTTTTCCGATCCTCAATACACCGTTTCTGTTGTTCCACAGAAGATCCACCACCTGTTTGATTCCATCTTTACTCAACAGAGTAATCTTCCTTGGCTCGTTTAAGCCATTCGCCCGCGTGAATCTCATCGGAAGAATCTGCGCAAAGATTTTTATTTTTAGAACCAAAGGGACAACCCTCTGAGAGGCAGATCAATCTGGTTTATGAACTTTACCAGTTTATAATGTTTAACAGCGGAAGGTGTAAGAGTTAATGTCACGAATCGGCCTTGGTTATACGAAGATGAAGCTCTGCATCTCAATATCTTCTTCTCCTGTGTGATGCTTTTATCTTCAAGACTCTCATTTTCACTTTCTTGTTCTTTGCTACTATCCTCTCCAAGACTGTCCTTTTCGCTTTCTTGGTATTGGCTACTACTATCATCTTCGCTGCTAGTATCCGATTCAGATTCAGACTCTGATTCGGGTATATGTTCTTCACGGCACAAACGGATGACCAGTGGTTCTGATTTTCGGACTAGTTTGAATGTATATTGGCCTCTGCTCATACCATTCTCGGCGCAGAAGCTTCTCCAACCGAGTTTGATATAAGTCAGCATGTCTGCTTTGCAGTGTGTCAATCTTAAACTCCATGATCTTCCTTTTTCATTAAGAAGAATGATCTTCTTACCACTCATTTTGTGCAGACCGTTTGATCTCGCGAAACTCAATGGTATATACTACAAAAACACCATAACAAAAAGTTAGATTAGTTTCTCTCATACTAACAATTTTCTAAACTAATAACTAAGTGATATTAATCTAATACTAACCAGTCTATCACATTTTAGACTTGAAGCCGAGACATTTGTGACAAAACAAGAATGGTTTGTGGAAGACTCTACTTTGTTTACTCTGTTTGTCTTCTCTCTTGAACTCTTACCAATGTTGTTGGTCTGATGATCATCATTGATGTTGTGACATGATGATGATGATGATGATGAAGTGTATTGAATCTCACAACAACTTGGTCCTAAAGCTGTGACATGAAACATCATATCTCCTTCATGTCTGAAAATGATGATGTCACCTATTCTGAGATCATGCGCCATTGTGAAAGCTTCCCATCCATCAGTGAGTTTAAAGCCTTCCATCTTCACAGTCCAAGTTTCATCAGACACATCTGATCTCAGTTTCGCAGTTATGTTTTTTTTGTTTCTTCCTTGGATGTGCTTTGAGAAGAAAGCTACGGGGATGTTCTGTAACAACATGCAACGAAATTAAACAAAGGAAACGTTTTTATTTTTTATGTAGAGAGGGAAGCTAAAGATGAAGAATAGAGAGAGAGAGAGAGAGAGAGAGAGAGAGAGTACGAGGTGAGTGTTGAAGCCTGGAAGAAGAGGTTTTAAGAAATGTGGATTGTTTGGAGTCTCATCCGCCATTGTTGAGCACCTTGTGAGCAGAGTGTAATAACAGAGATGTATTTGTGTTGCATAAAGGTGACAACTTTATGAGACAGAGAGAAGTTTATATATTGTAAAAGACACTTTTGTCTTGAATCTCTCTCAAGGGAGATATCGATGGTGAATAGATTCTTTTTTTAACAAAATCTTTTTGTAGATTTTTCAAAATGACCACTTTTTTGTCCAATAGAATCATTTTTTCTAATGCTTTTTTTAGAGACGTTTAGTTGATATTTGGGAAGGATCTTTTCAAGAATCTTGTCAAAGACAGATAACAAAATGACAACACGACTTTAAAATATTTTATTATTTTATTTATAAGTTTGGAGCTTCCTGTTATATATAAAAAAAAAAGTTAAATGGAACATTAATATCAATTAAAGGTGTTAATGGATTGTTAAGACATTTTATGGAAAATAAGTTTCGAACTTCTTATTTTAAAATTGTAAAAAAGGGCTTTGTTTTATAGTTGTTAAATACTTACTTGTTTTGATAGCATGTCAATAAAAAAAAGAAGTTAAAAGGAGCATTAATATCAATTAAATGTGTTAATGGGTTTTTAAGACATTTTAAGGAAAATAAGAGGTGACGTAGAAATTTTATGAAAAAGGGTTCTTAAAAAAAGTTTGATTTTTTTTTAATATTTGATTTTGAAATTTAAACATCAACATTTTATTAATTACTAATAAACACAAAGACATATGAAACACAAATAACAGTCTAGAAATCTGATATACAGAGAGAGAACAAGTTCAAAGCAAGTCAATGAGAAAAAGACATGAGTGTTGTATAATAAGAACGAAAGAAACTCACTTCTCAATCCACTTTTCTTCACATCTTTTGTACTTAGAGCATTTCCAAAAAGAAACACAAATTCAAATTTGAGGTTTCATGTGTTTCTCTCCAAAAGAAAAACCTCAAACTTAATTTTACATATTGCATTTAAGTCCTTACTATTTTTCACAATTAAATAAATCTCTTAATTTTTGTAGATAATGTAAAACATACCTCAAATAATTATTAAACCAATAAATAATTACTAAATTAATATTTTTTATTTTAATTTAAAGTCTTTCTTTTAGTTTAACATGTGAAAATTAAGTTTATATTTACAAAATATAATTTTTTATGTACTAAAATGATGAAATTAAAAAGTTAATAAAGATATTTGTGAAATATTTTTAATTGTAGGGATGAAAATGCAAAAGAAAGATGGAACCTCAAATTTGAGGTTCTGAGGTTTCTTTTAGAAGACAAAAAACCTCAAATTTGAAGTTTTGAGGTTGTTTTTGGAGATGCTCTTAAAGAGAAATTTAGGATCACAAATCTTCATCACTCTATTCACTTTCTGAATGCACTTAACAAAAAACTGAAACACATAGAATTGTGTTAATAAAGGTTGAAACTTGCAGAACAAATCAAAGCAACAAAAAGCTAACTTTTAGCTCCCAAATTTGTCTTTGAATCAGTAAAGAGACTGGTGACATTAGCCCATTAACTAGAAAAGCTGTAAGAACAATTGAAATCCACCTTTACAAAGAGTATATCAAACCCTTAAGACATCATCATCATCAAGCAATTAAGGAACATTTAAAGAAGCGTAATCGATACCAATTGAAACTGGTAAGCTCATGTAAGAATCTTTAGGTTTACTAGTAGAAAAAAAGAACACACTTACATCATCAAGAACACACTTCCACGAGAACACACTTAGAAGAAGAACACACTTAAAACAACCCTAGATTTCACTAAAACCCCCAAATTTGATTCGATTTCAGACATAATTTTAGCAAAACTCAGATAGTGTTAAGAGTGATTATAACCAAGGGAGAGGAGGCGAGAGAAGTAGCGACAAGATCGAAAGAGAAGATGTGAAGAAGAGAAGGAGAAGCGGCAGAGGAGGAGCCACGGCGTTTACTTTCTTACGTCGGCGAATCCTTTGTCCACACACCGGAAACGAAGAGATGAAGAACAAACCGCTTTTCCGGTGGATTATCGCCGGAAACTCACACAAAAAACGTAAAGGAAACGATGACTCACCGATGAAGAAGAAGAGAGAAGGAGACGCGAGAGAGAAGAAGAAAGAGAGCCTTTTTCTAAGGGTTTTCAGATGTTCCTCTTCTCTTATTTTATTTTATTTTTTTTCTTTTTTTAATATTTAATTGTGTTAAGATGTGGGCTTGGAGGCCGGATATTAGAGCAAATCCATCGGGATTTCCTTAGTGGATCTTAGGTGTATTCTTTTTGTATTTGGGCCCAAAAAAAGTTTTAATACAAGAAAAGGGAAGATCGATCCATATTAAGCTTTTTAAGATCACTGCAAGATCGACACGCGTCACGTTTTTATTGGGTGTTTAATTTTTTTTTTTTTTTTTGTTTCTTCTTCTCCTTTCTTCTTTGCGACAAGGAAAGCGATTGAAGCTTTTCGGGGAAATTACGCCGTGTAATCGTCGGTGGCGATGATGTCGGAGAAATCTTCAACGGAGGGACGATGAATGGTCGTCGCGAAAACAGACTCTGTGAAGGAGAAGAAGGATGATTCGGAGTCTCTATACTCCTTGCTCTGCCTTACGATCGGTTCGATTATATTTCATGATTCGAGAATCGGTGATGCGTCTTCGTCTTCTTTGGTTCAACGGATGAGAAGCTCCATAGCCGATAATGGTCCGAAGCTTCGAGAAGCTTTTAAAAGAACTTCACGCGAGATTCTCCTTTGGACTCATAGAGGAAGCTCTCTTCGTTCACTTCTTGTCATCGCTGTAAGTGAATCTTGATTTTGATTTGATTGGTATTCTCAAATATCTAAATCAGAGATGGGTCTGTGTAATTTTACAGAATCTGTTTGAAACAAAAACTGAAATCTCAGGATTTGTTAGATTAAGAGGATAAAGTTGAAATCTTTAGGCCTTTTAAGTGTGACTTTAGTATGTATTCTCAAGAGTTTAAACCCCTAATTACATGTATATTATAGTGTAAATCCATTAGTATTAAGTAGACTTAAGGCTTGGTTTTATATGTGTTTATAGATGTTGCTTGTAATGTTGGATTTGCTTTTCTAGTTCTGTTTCTGTTTCTGATTTTGTTTCTGATCTTGTAATCTTGTAATTATGTTTTTGTTTCTGATCATGATAAGTTTTTATGTTCTAATGTTGTCTTGTTGTAATGTTGTATTTGCTTATGTTTTGGTTAAATGTTAAGTTTTTGTGTTCTAATGTTTTTGTTTGATGTCTTGTTCGCAGGAAGACACAATGTGAGTGGAAGACATGCTTTGATTTGTCTTTTGCTCATAAGTTAAGTGGTATTTGTGACTTAAAGTTAAGCTAAATATATCTTTGTTTTGATTTTTCTTGTGCTCTAAAGTTAAGTGGTATTTCTGACTTAAAGTTAAGCTAAAAATGTCTTTTTCATATTGTTTTGTAGGTACTGTTTTGCTTTGTGGTATTTCTGATTTGTTTTGTAAGTGCTTGAAATGACAATTTGTTTCAGGATCCTTGAAAGCCAAATTGTACGTTTTTGTGTTTGAAAGGCTATTAGTATTATTATAGTGTAAATCCATTAGTATTAAGTAGACTTAAGGCTTGGTTTATATGTGTTTATAGATGATGATTGTTAATTCTAAACCACACTATGTTTGGTTTAGATTAGTTATTGTGTTGTATTTTTTGAAGCTAACTCTTGATCGATTCACTTAGCTTGTAATAAGAACTAGTGATTGATGGTTTTTAACTTGTGATTTTTTAGCTTTAGGTTAGTGATTTATTATTATTGATTATGTTATTGATTAATGTAGTGATTATTGTCATTTCATTGTAGGTTTCAATAAAAAAAAATTTTTTAAGATCCCAAACTTAAGATCCACCATTGAACGTTACAAACAATAAATACATATTTCTATTTCTTAAGAGTATAAATTTTTGCAAAATACATTTAAAATAATAGCTAAGAAATCTGTGAATAATAGCTTAGATCTAATGGGCTCGTAGGCCCATTCGCGAATAAAAGGAGAAAAGGCCCAAAGTCTCAGCATATAAAAGACGACGACGTTTAACAACAGAAGGTAATCACTAACAAAGAAACAGAATCTGTTACAGAGACTGTTACAGAGAGAGAGGAAGAATCAAGAACAGAGAGAGAAAGGAGATCGCCGGAGAAGACGATCGCAACCGTTGAAGCAAGAGGTTCCGCAAGCCGCTTCATCGCCGAAGACAGTCCCGATCAAGGCTGGGCCGGATAGTTTCCTCCTAGATTCTTTAGCTATTGTATTTGGTACCTACACAAAGAGGTAGCCATTGTAAAGCAATTCAAGCTTAAGGTGATAGTGATCATGGTGGTTTAGTTTCACTCCCAGACGTAGCGGTAACGTGAACTGGGTAACCAAATCGTGTGTCTTTAAGTTTACGCACAATCACAATCAAGGATCAATCACAAATCAATCTGATAGGAATCGGTCATAGATCAAGATACATCAAAGAGTATATCAGGATCTAAATCAACAAGTGGTATCAGAGCTCTAGGAGCATCGGATCAGATTAGTGTGAGAGGGATTCAAGGATTGTAGAAGACTTATCTTGCTGCAGTCTTCAAGGGCAGATAAGTCTCAGGGTCTTCTTCAAGCGTGTAACTCCTCCAACTCCTCTTGATAGTTCACCTGATACAATAACCAGTCAAGATCAGTCATGGAGCCTACACCAGGGAAGTTTAAAGTAGAAAAGTTTGATGGTAAAGGCGATTTTGGTCTGTGGAAGTTCAAGATGAGAGCACAACTTGAGATCACAAGGCTTAATATCAGTTTTGGATGAAGACTTATATGATATGTCTGAATCAAGCAAGACTGAAGAAGGCATCACACCGGCAAAGGCTGATCCTAAGTGGGCCAAGAAGGATCTCAGAGTTAGAAGCCTCATAGGAACATGTCTCAGCGACCTTATTCTAAGGAAGGTCATGAATGAGACCACGACTCTTGATATGTGGAAGGCTCTAGAGAGAGATTACCAAACCAAGTCTCTTCGAAATCGTATACACCTGAAAAGAAAGTTCTCTTGCTTCAAGATGGAAGAAGACAAGACTATTGAAGAAAATGTTGACACATTCCTAAAGCTAATTGCAGATCTTGCAAGCTTAAAGATCAGCATATCAGATGAGGATCAGGCTATCCAACTATTATCAGGACTACTTTCACAATATGAGCAACTTGTTCACACCTTACAATATGGGAATGGAAAGGAGACACTCACTGTCAATGAAGTTGTGACAGCAGCATATTCTAAGGAGGCTGAACTAAAGCAGAAGGGACTCATAAAGAAGGGAAAGTCAACTCCAGAAGTATTGTACTCTGAGTGAAGAAGTAGATCAAACCAGAAGAGTGGCAAGGGACACTTCAAGAAGAAGGTCAACCACAAACACAACCTCAAGTTCAACAAGGTTAACAAATCAGAATGTTTCATATGTGGAAAGGAAGGTCATTGGAAAAGAGAATGTCCTGATAGAGGAAAGAAGAAAGCATCAGAATCTTCAATCAACGTTGCATCAGAGGTCAGACAACCTATGGTACTCATGGCTAGTCATCAAGGTACAAGGGACAAATGGGTATTGGATTCAGGGGCCTCATGTCACATAACCAACAAAGAGAACTCCTATTTGACTTTGAGAAAACAGAAGGAGGTAAAGTGTTGATGGGTAATGATACTCTAAGCAGTATCAAGGGCATAGGAAAGGTGAAGATTGTTAATCCTGATGGATCAGAAGTCATTCTCACCCAAGTTAGATATATGCCAAAGATGGAAAAGAGCCTAATATCTTATGGGATGTTAGAGAAGACAGGCTGCAAGTATGAGGGTGAAGATTTTGTTGTTACTTTCAAGAAGCAAGGTCAGAAGGTCATCTCAGGGAAGTACAATAATGAAAGTTGTGTCTTAGGGAAATCACACAAACAGAGTTTTCCTAAGGCTAAGCATACTACAAAGGGGATATTGGAATATGTTCATTCAGATATGTGGGGATCACCATCTACACCAGAGAGTTTAGGAGACTGCAAGTACTTCATCAGTTTTATAGATGATTTCTCAAAGAAGGTTTGGGCTTATTTCTGTAAAAATAAGGATGAAGCTTTCTCAAAGTTTCAGTGGAAAGAAACTGTTGAGAATCAGAAGGGGAAGAAGGTTAAATGTTTAAGGACAGACAATGGACTTGAATTCTGCAACAATCAGTTTGAAGATTTATGCAGAAGCTCAGGGATCAAACGTCATAGAACATGCACCTACACTCCTCAGCAGAATGGTGTTTCAGAAAGGATGAACAAGACTATCATGGACAGAGTAAGAAGTATGCTGGCTGAAACTGGTTTGGGTCAGGAATTTTGGGCAGAGGCTACATCAACAGCTGTGTATTTGATAACCAGAACACCCAACTCCACAATCAACTTCAAGTTACCTGAAGAAGTGTGGACAGGTCACAAACCTGATCTAACACATCTAAGAAGGTTTGGATGTTCTGCTTATGTTCATACAGTACAGGCAAAGACAAGTGCCAGAGCTGTGAAGGGTATTTTTCTTGGATATTCGTTTGGAGTAAAGGGTTACAGAGTTTGGATTGCTGAGGAATGGAAGTGTGTCACAAGCAGAAATGTTGTTTTTCATGAAGAGGAAGTGTACAAAGACATCTCAGAACAGAAAGGGGAAGCTACTCATAGACCAGAAGGGAACAAAGTGAAGATCAACTCTAAGTTGGTAAATGAAAGGGTTTCTCCAAGTACATCTTCAGAGGAGTCACCTGATGCAGGTGGAGAGTTGGAACAGGCTTCAGATTCTGAGTCAGAGGATGCATCAGAGGATGTATCAGGAGATGAATCAGAAGGTTTAATTTTTCATGAATCAGATGACTCAGGAAGTGAAGAACAGGCTGGTGATGGATATCTACTTGCTAGGGACAGAAGCAGAAGAAGAAATATTAGACCACCATCAAGGTTTGAGGATGCAGATTTTGTTGCCTATGCTCTATCAGCGGCTGAAGACATTGAGATAGAAGAACCTAAGAGCTATGCAGAAGCTAAGCTAAGCAAGGAATGGAAATTCTGGAATGGTGCAGCTATTGATGAGGTTGATTCTCTCAAAAATAATCACACTTGGGACTTAATAGACAGACCAGAAAATCAGAAGGTAATTGGATGCAGATGGATCTTCAGGCTGAAACCAGGAATACCAGGAGTGGAAGACAGAAGGCACAAGGCTAGAGTAGTAGCAAAAGGCTATTCACAGAAGGAAGGTGTTGACTATAATGAGATTTTCTCTCCTGTGGTCAAGCACGTGTTTATAAGGATTATGCTTTCAATAGTGGTGAATCTAGATTATGAGCTGGAACAGATGGATGTCAAGACTGCATTCCTGCATGGTGATCTAGAAGAAAGGATTCTGATGGAACAACCAGAAGGGTTTATCAAGAAGGGTGATGAGAACAAAGTATGCTTATTGAGGAAGTCATTGTATGGGTTAAAGCAGTCACCCAGGCAATGGAATCTGAAGTTTGATACTTTTATGAAGAAAGAAAAGTTTAAGAGAAGCAGCTTTGACTCTTGTGTCTACATGAAGAATGAGGGAAGTGCTACAGTAGTGTACTTGTTGCTTTATGTGGATGATATGTTGATAGCATCTGGGGATAAGTCAGAGATCAGAAAGGTTAAGGACAACTTAAACAGAGAATTTGAAATGAAAGATTTGGGAAAAGCTTCAAGGATACTAGGAATTGATATTCAAAGGGACATAAAGGAGGGAACTCTAACTCTGTCACAGGAAGTGTATCTGAAGAAGGTTCTCAAGTGTTTTGATATGAATGAAGCAAAGCAGACTACTACACCAATTGCATCACACTTCAAACTTAAGAGCTTGAAGAAGGAAGAGGCTGCAGAAGAAAGCAAGCATATGGAGAAGGTTCCATACGCTAGTGCTGTTGGGAGTATCATGTATGCCATGATTGGTTCAAGACCTGATCTGGCTTATGCAGTTGGAATGATAAGCATATTTATGTCAAGACCTAGAAGGGAACATTGGGCTGCGGTTAAGTGGGTGCTGAGGTATTTGAAGGGGACTTACAACTCAAGTTTAGTTTTCAAGAAAGGAAAAAGTTTCAGCGTTGAAGGATTCTGTGATTCAGATTATGGTACAGATCTTGACAGAAGAAGATCTGTAACAGGATATGTGTTTAAGGTTTGGGGAAACACAGTAAGCTGGAAATCTAATCTACAATCAGTTGTTGCTCTTTCTACTAACGAAGCGAATATATGGTGGAAGTGCTAAATTGTGTCACAGCATGTAAAGAAGCAGTTTGGTTAAAGAATATTTGTGAAGAATTGGGTTTTAGTGGTGGAAGTGCAAGGATAAATTGTGATTCACAAGGTGCCTTAGGCTTGGCTAAGAACACCGTGCATCATGAAAGGACTAAGCACATTGCAACTAAGTATCATCAAATTAGAGATGTGGTAGCTGATGGAAGTGTTACTCTTTATAAAGTTCATACGAGTAAAAATGCAGCAGATTTTCTAACTAAAGCCTTACATGGGCCAAAGTTTGAGCTATGTTGTGACCTCGTGAACTTGTCCTGAAGGGACATGCGGCTCTGGTAATCACCTGTCAACATTGGTCTCCCAAACAGAAAGGTACAGAGGTTAGTGTATTTCTGCAAATCTGAAACTTGTTGACTAAAGTTATTGAAAGAGGTGAAAAGTGATTACCTGAAGAGCAGAGGAGCAAACAAGCAGGTTTTGTTCCAGGTGTAGTACACATGCAAAACAGAAACAGAGGTTAGAGCTTTCTATGTTGTTATGTTAACAGCTATGGAGAAAGTTTGAGGAAAGGTCAATACCTGTTGAAGCCGAAGAGAGTTAAGGCAGAGAATGTGTCATTGAAGCTCAGATCTGACAAGGGAAGAAGACAAAACAAAAGGGTTAGTCTTTGGAATGCTAAGAGACTTAATGTTAAATAATAAAGGAAGCGAAAGTTCTTACCAGAGAGATTCAAGGTTAAGGAGATCAGATCTGAGATGTGTGAGCTTCACAGAAGCAGTGGAGATCTCATGCAAGCAGAAGGGTCAAGAATCAGTACAAGGTCTAGGTTCTTAAGCTACTCAAAATAAAGCTGAAGAAGAGAGACGTACCTGATGAGAGCTTCTGGGCAAAAGGTCGTGAAGATCTTGAGCAAGGATTCGTTGAAGTTTCAGACAAGGACGAATCGCCTTCATCGTCGCCAAGGAGAGACAAGATTAGGGTTCAGCGGGTTTTTTTTGCGATTAGGTCTGAAGCTAAGGTGGAGTTTGTGAATAATAGCTTAGACCTAATGGGCTCGTAGGCCCATTCGCGAATAAAAGGAGAAAAGGCCCAAAGTCTCAGCATATAAAAGACGACGACGTTTAACTACAGAAGGTAATCACTAACAAAGAAACATAATCTGTTACAGAGACTGTTACAGAGAGAGAGGAAGAATCAAGAACAGAGAGAGAAAGGAGATCGCCGGAGAAGACGATCGCAGCCGTTGAAGCAGGAGGTTCCGCAAGCCGCTTCATCGCCGGAGACAGTCCCGATCAAAGTTGGGCCGAATAGTTTCCTCCTAGATTCTTTAGCTATTGTATTTGGTACCTACACAAAGAGGTAGCCATTGTAAAGCAATTCAAGCTTAAGGTGATAGTGATCATGGTGGTTTAGTTCCACTCCCAGACGTAGCGGTAACGTGAACTGGGTAACCAAATCGTGTGTTTTTAAATTTACGCACAATCACAATCAAAGATCAATCACAAATCAATCTGATAGGAATCGGTCATAGATCAAGATACATCAAATAGTATATCAGGATCTAAATCAACAAAATCTTCCAAAGTTTCTCCAATGGATTTGCTTTTAGTGGTCTTATAACTTACTAATCTTACATAAAAAAAGATTAAAACCTAGCTTTCACCTAAAAGGTTCTACGAATAACTTTCTACAAACGTAGATATACACACCACACTCTCAAGTCTCACCTAACGTCTTTTATCAACTTTATCTCTTTTTACTTGGTCTAAAATCTTTTACATATCTATATATACAAACAACGATGTTTTAACTAAATGTTTTAACTAAATGCAGTGCAAGATAAATCAAATGGTTTCATTCTTTACTCAAGACACATTATTAATCCTTCTTGCTTGTTACAAGACATTTCTAGCCAAACTAATGGCGGTTTGAGTCCTCCTCATACTGGTCCTCGCCGGAATCACCTAAAGTCACTATCGTCTCACTCACCGTGACAAAGTTCAATCTCAATACCAATGATCATATCTCCGGCCACTTGGGTATGAAGTTTCAAGTCCTAAACGCAAACTCGGAGAAAGATTTTTTATACAACGACATCACCTTCTCGGTTTACTACGTTAAGCACCATAATCTGGCCTCTTACCATGTTCCCAGGGTTTGTTCAAAAGAAGATAAGAGTCCAGGCCCATCAACATCACCGTTCGTTTCGAGCCGGGAAATATGGTGAGAGGAATCAACTATGACTTGACCACTTACGGGTTTGTGAAGTTCGATGTGAAGCTGTCTACCCTCGTATATTGGCGACCGTGGTGGTTTGGGTACTTCAGGTGTTCATGCGATGGTGTGGAAGTCGGTATCCTATCTGAAGCTGGTTGTCAGGGAGGAGATGATCGGTCCAGAGAGGATTTATGAGGAGTCCTAATTTCTTAAACTATTTCAAGTATATAGATCTTTGGCTACAAGCATGTTAAGACTTTGAGATACTCTAATGAATGTTCTAAGTATTGCTACTTCAATACAAAACTATTTGCTAAGACAATTGAAACTACAACTAACTCAATGTAAACCAATATCACTTCTTCTCTAGGCAACAAGAGAAGATACAACACACAAATTAAACTTCATTAGTCGAATAAAACCATCAAACCTAAGGGGCTAAGACCATTGTTATCGGTGCATCTACACCCACATTTTAATGGTGGGACCTACTTATTTTAGCAAGAGGCACTTCTATAAACTCGTGTATTAGAGGCGCATCTGATGATTTTCGCGGGCTCACTACCACGTGACGACCCACGATTGATCTATTTTTTTTTTTTTTTGAAAAATAAAAATATTTAAAAATTTAAGAGTTTTTTTTTTGTTTTGAGCGATATAAATGCTCTAAGAGCCAGGTTTATAAATTAACATAAAGTTGGAAAACAAAAAGCCAGGTTTATTAATTAACAATAACGCTGGTTTATCATAATGTTGGTTACACTTTACATAGTTTGTCGACAAAAAAACAAATTTTACATAGTGTTTTAACTATAGTCCATCTTAAATTGTTAAAAGAGTCAAGTATATAGTAGTATCAAATATATGCGTCGGCTTAAAACTGTCACGTGTCAAGAGTAAATAGAATGCTTTTCTGGATTAGTGGCCGTTAAACTTTAACGGTTAAAGTAATAATCTCAGCAAAACAACCTATATAATTAAATATTTTATTCATTAAAAGAGAAGATAAAGTCAATTAATCTCAGCAAAACAGCCTATGTAATTAAGTATTAAATCCATGATTCAGTAACTCCTCAAAGTTTTTTTTTTCTTTTTAAAAACCTCAATTTTTTCAACAATATTTCCAAACTCGTATTAATATTCCAAACTCGTATTCATACTCCAAACCTAAATCTACAAAACCTCAATATTGGCTCATAAGTGGAACCACTACTTTTTCTTCTTACTAACTTTATGAAAAATTGATGGTTAATTCAGAAATTAACTTTCTTAATTGTCTTTTTTATACTAATAAACTTTGTTAATTGTTGTTATCTGACTTATAATTAGGCTGAATGTTTTGGTTTTATATAGAATTGCTCAAACATGCTAAACAGTGAACACTTGTTTTCTTTCCGCTTCTCGTTAAAAGAAAACATAAGTCTATGACTTTATGGGGTCGGACCAAAACTTGGAATCGGCGTCTTTTGGAGAGGCGGTCGCATAGACTCCGGCTCCGGTGGCTTTCATAGCACAAGAGGCTGGCTTTGACTCGGTAAAGGAGGTTTCTATATGCTCTTTTGGCTGTTCGGCTTCCATCATCAGCGACTTCTTCGGTCAACGGTGGATGACTTGTGGTGTTTTACTCGTAGATAGTTTAATCATCCAATACGGTTATAAATCTGGAGATTTTGAAGGCGAAATGATATGTAGTATCAAAGAAGGAGGAGAAGGTAATAGTATTGGTTTTTAAAGGGTTCACCTAACCGTTTGGAGATGTGATGTTGTGGCAAACATCACGGTGGGTCTGGTTGTTTTATATTTACCTCACGTTGACAACAATCCGATGACAATGGCGTCGAGATCAACGGTTTCTCCGACGATGACATATATTATAAGAAGAAGAAAGGTGACAATTTGAGTTGTATCATGGCAGCCGACGCGTTGACTCGTTTGAGGCGCTTAACTTATTTAGGGTTTTTATTTTGTTTGAGTTTTAATGGGTCTATTTTACTCAGTGTTCTAAAATACGGTTAATACGGCTGTATATACGGCTGTATTCAGTGCAAACAAGCTAACAAATTCTCCATCAACAAAAAAAAACGTTTATTGACGTCCAAAGCGAGACGAGGACTGCAACAGCCGCCACCGGAGATGGATCAAGACCAACGAA
Organism: Cochlearia excelsa; assembly: GCA_963556525.1. Lineage (NCBI taxonomy): Eukaryota > Viridiplantae > Streptophyta > Magnoliopsida > Brassicales > Brassicaceae > Cochlearia > Cochlearia excelsa. Next base: position 20,859,530 of record OY748331.1, read on the forward strand.
CACACTGTCTTGTGGATGCGGCTTGGTGCGCCTCGACTTTGGCTTGTGGTATGGGAGTTTGCTTCCGTTCTAATACGGACCAAGTGCTAGGAGATTATGCGAGCACTAAGGTACATGTCACCTCACCTCTCCTTGCCGAAGCAAATGCTCTCTGTTTTGCACTTGTGAAAGCAAGAGATAGAGGAATTGAGGAATTACACATTACCTCTGATTCGCAAACTCTAATCAACCTGATTTTAAAGAATGAAGATCTCACAGATCTCTTTGCGGCCCTTGCCGACATCCGTAGTTTAACTCAAACTTTCACATCTATTAGATTTGAATTTGCTCCACGCTCAACTGTTTCTGAGGCTGATATTATTGCTAAAACAGCGCTCTTAGCGCTCAAAAATACTGTTGTTTCAGTTTAAGTTTCTTAATAAAATTTCGTTGGTGACCAAAAAAAAAAAATAGTAATTATATATTTTTTTCTTTTTGTCAAACAAATAGAAATTATTTTTATTTTTTATGAAAATAAATTATACTCTCTTCGTTTCACAAAAAATGTCAGTTTAGAATTTTACACACATTTTAAGAAATTTATCTTTTCCACAAAAACATCATTAAATATGATGAAATCAACCAATAGAAATAAAACTGCATAACAAGGGAAAGCCTCACCAAAAAAGTTCAAGAGTTCACAATAATCAACAACAACAACAACAAAGGGAAGAAACGCAAATGGGAGTACGATAATTCCAATATCAAGATCAATGAGAGAAACTGAAGCAGCAGCAACAACAACAACAAGAAGTCGAAGGTCGAGAAGACCGATGAAGGTTTGGTTGGGTCCCAGAACCCGCCCAAATCTCCACCATGAGGATCATAGCTTGAAACGCGCAAGGGGTAGGAGCTAAGTTGACTTCCCGCCGACAGGAGGTACTCGCCAGGTTTCGTTTTTATTTCGGAGACTAAGAACAAGTTATCGGTTTTACAAGACCTTCAAATTTTCCTTGGTTTTGAAAACCTTTTTTACCGTGGAACCAAAAGGAAAGAGTGGAGGTTTTGCTTTGTTTTATTCTAACGCTTTCCCGTTAAGATTTTATTGTCGAATGATCGTTTGATTGATGTTGAAACAATTATTGACGGTAATAGAGTTTGTATGACTGTTGTTTATGGTAATACGATCGTTCAAGGCCGGGAATATGTTTGGGAACGTTTATCTCGTATTGATATTGTTAGATCAACTACTTGGTTTATTGTTGGAGATTTTAATGAGATTGTAGGGAATCATGAGAAGAAAGAGGGGGAAAAAGATCGGAGGCTTCTTTTTTTCCATTTCGAGCCACACTATGGTGGAGTATCTAAAATTATGGACTTCGGACCATAGACCAATGTTAGTCGCTACCCAAGGAAAATGCCGAAACTTTATGAGATCTTTTATGTTCGATAAACGCTGGATTGGTAAACTAGGACTAAAAGAAGCTGTTATGGAAGGATGGGGATCGGTAACAACTGAGGAGAATATCTCGGTGACAAGGAAGGTACAAAATTGTAGAAGAACCATTGGAGTATGGAAGAAAGGAGCCACAACGAATTTAGAGAAGAACATTAAAGCGCTCCAAGACGAGATTGATAAAGGGATGGTTAACAAGTTAATCTCTTCCACAAAGTTAGGTGAATTAAAAAAGAAACTTTGTGAAGTCTACCGTGAAGAAGAAATTTTTTGGAAACAAAAAAATCGGGCAAATTGGTTAAAGGAAGGTGATAAAAACACAAAGTTTTTTCATGCCACCACAAAACAAAGAAGAGCTAGGAATAGGATTATCGGTCTACTCAATGACGAGGGAGCTTGGATTGATAGTGAAGAGGGGCTCGAGAATTTGGGTGTCGGATATTTCGGAGAACTTTTCCACTCGGGTTTAACCAGTGAGACAAACTATCCCCTTACAAAAATTTCAAGAAAGATCTCGGAAAAAGATAATGCGATGCTTACAAAGGAAGTCTCGGAAGAAGAGGTTAGGATGGCACTTTGGTCAATAAAACCCGAGAAAACTACGAGCCCAGATGGAATGTCGACTCTGTTTTATCAACGGTTTTGGGACATTGTGGGAGAAGATCTTTTTGTGATGGTTAAGAAATTCTTAACTATTGGAGTCCTAGAAAATCAAATAAATGAAACAAACATTTGTATGATTCCGAAAACAAAAAGACCAAGAATAATGGCGGAATTTTGACCTATAAGTCTCTGTAATGTTAGTTACAAGATTATATCTAAGATTCTCAGCACAAGATTAAAGTCCCTGCTTCCAGGCCTAATATTTGAGACTCAATCAGCCTTTGTGATAGGGACGTCTATCACGGATAATATCCTTATCGCACAAGAGAACTTCGATTCTTTGAGATCAAATCCAGCAAACCGAAAAAAATTCATGGCAATCAAGACGGATATGAGCAAGGCTTATGATATAGTGGAATGAGGATATATCCAAGCTTTGATGGAAAAAATGGGATTCTCACCTATGTGGATTAGATGGATAATGAGTTGTATATCCTCAATTACTTATAAGATTATCATGAATGGAGTTCTGAGAGGGTCCATAAACCCAACTCGAGGGATTACGCAAGAAGACCCTCTATCTCTTTTCCTTTTCATTTTATGAACAAAAGGACTAATAAGTCAAATAGAAGATGTAGAGTGGAAAGCGAAAATACAAGGAATACAATTGTCGCGAGCTAGCCCATTAGTGTCTCACCTCCTTTTTGCGGATGATACCATGTTCTTCTGTAAAGCAAACACAAAGCAATGTAAAGAGATTATAGATATCATCCGCCTTTACGACGAGGCTTCGAGACAACATATAAATTTTAATAAATCCTTAGTAATGTTTGGTAATGAGGTAACAAGGATAAAAGAACGGAGATAAAAGCCACCTTAGGCCTTCATTTAGAGGGAGGAATGAGAACTTATCTAGGACTTCCGGAGAAAGTTCACGGCTCAAAGGCTGAAGTCTTTTCCTTTATTAGGGATCGGTTGCAAAATAGGATCAACTCATGGTCGACGAAATTTCTTTCCAAAAGGAGGAAAAGAAGTCCTTATCAAATCGGTGTCTCAAGCTATATCAACCGATACGATGTCATGTTTTCTCCTTCCAAGAGTAGTAAGCTCCAAATTGACTAGTGCGGTAGCAAGATTTTGGTGGAGCTCAAACCCAGAGAAAAAGGATTACATTGGAAAGCTTGGAAAGAAGTTTGTACCCAAGTTTCGGAAGGATGCTTAGGTTTTAGAACCATTGAGTAATTTAACCTCGCACTCCTAGCTAAACAACTATGGATATTAGTGAAATTTCCAAACTCTCTCCTAAACAACGTACTTAGGGGAAGGTACTATAAATACTCGGATCCTTCTTTACATGTAGAGATGTCTTATAGACCATCCCTCGGGTGGAGGAGTATCCTAGCAGCTAGACCTTTGTTACCCTCGGGTATACGAAAGACCATAGAATCTGGGTTGTGTACCCGAGTATGGAATGAACCGTGGATCCCAGATATACCAGCTAGAAAACCAAAAAGGATGAGTGCTGAGATAGATGAAGGGTTATATGTGGATGCTCTAATAGATCCTATAACCAAAAAATGGAAGATTGATGAGATTGCGAACCTCTTTGTTCCGGAAGATGTGACCTTGATTTTAGGCATATCTCTGTGTCAAGTTTATACTAGTGATGATTACAGTTGGTCTTTTACCAAATCTAGAAATTACTCTGTTAAATCAGGATATAAGGCCGTGAGAGATCTCTCTCGCCTTATTTGTGACCTCCCTTTTCATGGACCGATTAATACACTTTTGGCACAAGTATGGAAAACTAAAACTTCTAAGAAGTTAAAACACTTTATGTGGCAATGTTTGAGTGGATGTGTTCATTCGTATGAAAGACTGGCGACTCGACACATAGGAAAGGATGCATCTTGTCAGAGATGCGGAGCTGAAAAGGAAACTATAAACCATCTTATCTTAGAATGTCCCCCGGTAAGACAAACTTGGGCGTTATCCTCAATTCCAACATCTTCCAATTTATTTCCATCTACATCTCTATTCCGGAATTTCGATTTCTTGTTTTGGAAAGCAAAAGAATATGGGATAAAGGAAGAAGCCTTGAGAAGCTTTTCGTGGATCATTTGGTATATTTGGAAAGCAAAGAATAAAGAAATTTTTACAAAAGATAAAGATTTCCCACATGAGATTGTGGAGCTTGCGATAATAGAGGAAGCATCATGGATAGAAAATTTGAAAGAAGAGAACGAGCCTCCCGATATCATCACCGCGATCCCACGTATGCCTAGTACGGATTCGATAAGATCTACTACCGAGATAGAGTGCTTCACAGACGGATCTTGGATAAAGATGGAGGCATCAAGTGGGCTTGATTGGGTGGTTAAGGAGAAAGGTCTTGTCACTTTAGAAGGTTCCAAAGAAATTACCGATGCCTATCACCACTTCACACGGAGATACAAGCTCTACTATGGGCAATGTGGAGTCTCATTGACATCGGAAGATTGGAATTACCGTTTGCTACGGATTGCCTCGATATGATTGTTATGATAAAGACTCCATCGGATTGGCCGACAATCAAGGCAGAGCTGAGCGAATTTTCATTTTTAAAATCTCGATTTAGTCTTTGTAATCTCTGTTATGTACCTTAGTTGGATAACTCCCAAGCTGATAGGTTAGCTAAATGGGCTAGATCAAGAGGTCCCAATTATACCCATGTAAGATCATCGGCTTCTTCCCCGCTCTCTCTAGAGGAGAGTAGTTAGCGATGAACTTAATAAAATGAGTTTGTTTTACAAAAAAGACTGCATAATACTATTGGCTCGAAAAGTCAAGATGCATTAACTTTTGCATATAAATTCTAAAATGAAATGACACTCTTTGTGAAACGGAGGAAGTAGTATTTTGATGCGTTGTTGTAGTCTCTACTACATATAAAAATGAGTGGATCAGTTTTTATATCACATTCAATTGTATCCTTACTCTTTAACAAAAAAAAAATTTGTATCCTTACTGATTTTTCTCATATTTGACCATTTAAAGCCTTTGCTAAGAACTAACGTGAATCCACTCTTAAGAAAATTGGAAGGAATCTCGCTCACGGTTATCATTTGCATGATGTTTACATACAAATGTTTACCTTTCAACTATAATTATAATTATCGATGAGAGCAAGGATGTTCAAAAGAGCATTAGCTAGGGGAATTTGAGCTCTATGGATTGGTCACAAGCACAACAAATCTCTGATAGAATAATAGTCATGCATTATGTAAAATTATAAAATATATTATGTTTTAATTTATACGTCAAGACATGTTATAACGTTCAACTTTTTCTAATTATTTTTCATAAAATTCCAATCATTATCACATTTTTTTATATTTTTTGTATTTTTTCATTATGGTACTGGTAAATATATATATGTGAATATAGTGATATATATATATAAAATTTGGATAATTTGTACTAAACATAAATTTAGTTTTAAGTAAGATAATTATGTGTCTATATCAAAAAAAATTTTTGTTTGTTATACAATATTTATTTTGTTTCTAAGATTATTTTAAAACATGAAATAAAAGTTTTATTATATATAAATTTAATTATATTATTATTATTATTAAAGATATAATAACTTGCATCGCGCATGGCGAAAACATCGCTAATTCGGGAATGTAATGAGTCTGTATTTCGATAGAAAATCTCTAAAAAGAAAAAAAAAATCAAAACATGCATATATTTCCGCGTCGGAAAAGAAAAAATTACACATCCTCTCGTCTCTCTTTTACCCACCCAATGCTATGGTGGCTCCAACTTCAATAGAAATAAGCTTATCCATCCTTAATTTCATATTCATAATAGTCTTCGAAGTCGCATCTTTATTCTTCCCGACCATATTTTTCACAATCGTTGTGCTGTCCATACAAATCATGACATCATAGTTTGCAGTGTCCGGTGATTCCTTGAGCTCACCGGAAGCACTCCAGAGATTTGATACAATGGATTTAAAGGCATCTTGACACGCATCAAATTGTTTCTTTAAGTTTGGATTCTCCGTTGCCGCTTTGGCGGTGAAAGCCGCACACTTTTCCGCATAGGATTTGCCGAGTTTTAGCGCGGCTGTAGCGGCTTTTTCGATAAATCATTAGATATGTTTAAACTAGATTCATTGAACACCTTTCAGAGTGATTGAAGACAAAAGATTATGTTATGATTGAGAATGACATATGAATGTAATTTTAGCACAAGCATTTTGATTCAAAATGAAACAATCAAGTAAAAATAATTGCAATTACGGCATTGAATTTTTCGTTCCATAACAACATTAACAGTGACTTCTAAGAGTTTTAATACGTTTGTACGATAAAGTAATTTGATATCTTATATTATGAATAGAGAAGACGGAGAAAGAAAATGAATGTAAAAATTACACGTGTCATCATCTGAGCTTTGGTCCCACATTATTAAAAGATTCATTAAAAATTTATAAAAATCCAAAACAAAAAGTCCAAATTTATCACAAAAGTGTCTTAAATTGACATAATAAATGAATAATATATTTAAAAAATGTTAAAAAACCCATAAAATATAGAAAATATAATATTAAAAAATTCATAAGAAATACAATTTTATCATTTCTAATAGATCTCCTTGATATTTATATGTTATATTCTATCACATTGAGTTCAAAATAATGATAAAACATATTGTTCATTTACAAATAACAATATTATTTTGTAAAATTGTATTTAACACCAAAATTCATATTAAATGACAAAACTTGAACACATAATTTACCCGACTCATCGATTGAACCACCGGTTCCCAAAATTTGAGAAAAGAATTTTCGGATAAATTTAGACATGAAAGAGTGATTAAACCTTCCTAGACAATATGTTTAAAATATTTAAAAAGCCAATGAAAAACACAATTTTATAATTTTCCTAATGTTTGTATGTTATATTCTCGCACAAAAGAATGATAAAACATATTGTTCATTTATAAATAACAATATTATTTTGTAAAATTGTATTAAACATCAAAGTTCATGTCAAATGACAAAACTTGAACACAAAATTGACTCGAACCCCCAAAAATTAAGTGGTTTTATCCGAGGTTTTAATAGTCCAAGTTTTATGGACATACTCTTCATTGTTAAACGAGTCATATCATGATTTCAAAACACTATGTAGTTATTGTTTTTAATGATAAATAGTAAATTATACGTAATGGTAAATATTCAACATCGAAATGGCAATGGTAATCTTTTTCGATGATAAATAGTAATAGTAATAAATTTATGTAAATAAAACATTATAAAAACAAAACAAAATATATTTTGTATATATATTTCAAATTTAAACTCCGACTTTAACGCGGATCACATGAGATCCAATTTTTTTTATCTCATTTTATGCTACACATTGTTTTTAATCAATAAATCTTTCTTTTCCTATATAATTAATTAGCAGAAATGTAATCAATTGTTGCATAGTAACAAATTGTAGAATTTTAGTACATACCGTATTGGTGGCCGAGGCCGCCGTTGGATATGCGCTCAAAGTTTCGACGCAGAAGGGTTTGTCGGCAACAGTTTTGCATATGGCATCAATAGATTTTGTAGAAGCAGAGACTAAGAGAAATTGTAACAAAATTGCAAGAGAAAGTACCACAAAAGAAGAAGATAAAGAAGCCATATTGTACCACAAAAGAAGAAGATAAAGAAGCCATATTATTATCCCCTCCTTAAGATTTAGATATTGTATTGTTCTTCAATGTGGTTATTGTTATATATTACTTTCCAAGGATTTATATTTCTTCAATGTATTTAATTTATATAGAAACTCCAAATGCTATGGATATGGATGAATTGGTACAGTTTTTTATCTTGTTAAAAGTGGATGAATTTGGTTAGTTACCATAAAATAACTTATGCACTATACGAAGACATGTAAATATGGTTCATTCTCAATTATATTAGTGTTAATTAGTAGAAATATTTTCAAAAATACAAATGTGAGAGAAATATTTTATTTAGTCTATATAATATTTTCATTAATGAGCATTTACAAGCTCATACTTATTAATTGGAAAACAATCTTAGTTAATTAACTTTTATTTTTTAAACAATTACATATAATTGGGGAAGTGACCTTGGTCTAGTGGCATTCATAAGTCCACAGGAGGCAGGTAGCACCACCCCACCCGGGATCGATTCCCCGTGCCTACGATAGTGTAGGTTTGGCTAATGGGCCGGCCATCTGTGACCCAAATGTTGACAAAAAAAAAAAAACAATTACATATAATTTTATATTATATAAAAGTTGGTTTCAAAAATAGCTAACAGACAAAATTTTGATACATGCCATACACTTTAGTTTGATAATTAAATCCAAAAGATATATTTTGTATTGAATATAAATATAAATTAAAAAAAACAAATGAAATAGATATCTCCATCTTTTCTAAATTAAATAAAGAAGGGGAATTTAGTCTCAATATACATATAATGGGTCTTAATTAAGAGAATAAATGGTGTGTTTTGTGCATAGGTATCATTACTATCTTACCCCCAACTCTAACATATTTCTTCTTCTTCTCTCTCTTCTTCACTCTCTGTATCTCCTTCTTAATTTTTGTTTCTTTCTCTCTCATTCATTCTTTATTTATCTCTCTTTTTTTTGTTTTTTTTTTAGATCTCACCAAAAGTTTTTCTTCAAAATCATGGTTATGGTTATCGATAAGACCAAATTTGTTTTACACTAAAGATAAACGACAATAAAGATCAATCTTGTTTGTGTCGATCTATGTAGTAGATTTGTTTTTGTATTTCAATTTCTAATTTTTATGTTATCAAAATTGAGAAGATTTTTCTTAAAGATTTAGATCTTTGATATAATATTTTTTTGTTGGTCGACTATTGATAAAAAATATCAGTTTATTTTCATACTACTTAAAATATATTGTATGAAATATTGATATTTCGATATGTATGTGTTGTTTAAATAGATGTTTACTACTATTTGAAAGATAATAATAAAATAGTAGACTATTTCATCATATATAGTCGACTCTGTCAATATAGATATCCAGTATATAATAAAATAATAGACTACTTCATCATAATTTCCATTATATGTTTATATATAATAATAAAATAGTAGACTACATACTATTTGAAAGATAATAATAAAATAGTAGACTATTTCATTATATATAGTCGGTTGTGTCAATATAGATATCCAATATATAATAATATAATAGACTACTTCATCATAATTTCCATTATATGTTTATATATAATAATAAAATAGTAGACTATTATTTGAAAGATAATAATAAAATAGTAGACTATTTCATCATATATAGTCGACTGTGTCAATATAGATATCCAGTATATAATAAAATAGTAGACTACTTCATCATGATTTTCATCATATAGTTGTCTATCTTTATAACTAATAGTTAACTATTGTTTGGAAATACATCACCTATAGTTTTAGGGGTAAAATCGGCATAATTTTAACTGTTCTCTTTCCTTTTGTTAAATCTGCCAATTAAATCAACATTTTGACACCATAGCCAATTTCATACCCATTAAGTAATATTGAGCAAAATCACCCAATAAAGAATATAGACAATCAAATAGTGTTATTAAAAATAATATTATTAATCATATAAACCAGAATAGAAAACTTATATATATTTAATGTCAAAATTGTGATAAATAAAAAGAAAACTTAAATATGAAATTATGAATAATATCATTTATTTTGACGTAAAAATCAAAAATTGTATTATTATATTTTATTTGAATGTGTTTAAGTACAATTTTGTGAAATGCATTTTGAAATGTGTAGTTTTGTAATTCTTCCAAAACACTTTACAATATATATGAGAATCTCATAGAATTTAGTTTTGGATTTTCTTAAAAACGGTTAAAACTATGAAAGTTTTTATTGAGCAAAGTTATAATCCACATATTTTTGATAGGTAGATAATTTCTGAACATTGATTAATAAAATTTGAAAACATATAGCTAGGACCGAAATTAGATTATATAGTTTTATTGTGAACATGCGGTTTAGATTGGGAAATAAGTTGGTTACGCTATTTATCCTTAGATGGATTCGAGCATCCATATGGCACTATGAGGCACTTTATAAAAGGCCATATCGCACACCTTAGAAACTGAAATGGTTCAAGAAATTGTCCAACATGTAAACAATAGCAAAAAGAAGCTCATGATCATTAAAAAAGTTTGAAGATACACCTAGGAGCTAGAAGTTGTAAGATTCATTTGGTGCCACAAGAGGATCATAATACTGAAGAACGTCAGAGAGAGCTGAGCAAATAACATAAGGCTAGAAGGAGTTTAAGCTGATTGAGGATGTGAAGCTCTCGGAGATGATGTGGCACGTAATAGAGGGAAAAAAGGAAATGTTTTTATTATGATATGACGTGGAGTTGAAGGGAAACCATACGAAAATATCGTCTTTGGTGATTGGAATGAGAATAATAGAGAATTAGATTATGAAGCGCGGGAGTTAAGTATTTTTCTAATGTTATAAAAGGCTATTTTGTGTAGCGGTTTGTTAAATAAAACCGCACAATTGATTTCATTAATATTGTAAAAATTAAGAAAAAATATATTATTTTAACAGTAAAACAGACATATTGTAATAAAGACACATGGAACAATTAAGATCGGAGAAAAATAAAATCAGAAGAGGTCTTCATATGTCTTAAGAAAACATAATTCATAACATGACGATCGCCTCAAAAGTACGTTGAACAACACCGTCAACGGTCATTGTGTCGTGCAAATTCTTCAATCCACGAACTTTGTATAGCAAAGTTCTCAAGTAATATAGTTTAACAGTACATGGCGGAATAAATGGAAGATGTTGAATCAGAAGATTGACATTGCGAAGTTTTCAAACGTATATCTTGCATCCCAATAAAACTTTTCACAAAAATTTGAAAAAGTCAAATTTCTCTTTTTGTTGTCAACCTTGTTATACACCATCCATTACAAAAGTTAACTAACAATGTGAATTATAAATTCTCGGAAACACTCAAAATTTAAAAAAACTTTATAATGAAATTTTGTAACCTCTAGAAAACGCAGATGAGAAGAAAATTGTAGTTCATTCAAACGATGAATCTCTATACACTAAATAGAATTATATATTATAAGGAATTTTCTATTTTAAAAACAAATAAAAGATCATTACCTATCGAAGTATCCATGTAAACAAGGCCTTTTGACCTACTAAAATTCAGCGGATATTATTCGGTCAATATCCTCTACTTTAATATGTATAGGAATTTTTATATTTAATAATATTTTTATCGACTGAAAAATAGCGTATATAATTGAATAATGTATAAAATATATAAAACAAATATAAATAATTTTTTATAAAGTATAATGCATTCGAAAAACTAAAATATCGAAAGCAAAAAATTTAGCTATACAACAACTCAATATCTAATCTAAAGTCGAACAAATGTTTACTGATATTGGGTGATTTTCCACATGTTTTATATGTTTATCAAAATTTAAAATAAAATAGTTTAATATATTTTTTTATGGGCCGCGAGTTGGCTTATGTTACACCAACATATGTGGCCTTTTTTGAAATAAAAAATGTAATGTAATTAAATGGGCTCTTGGTATGTGGGCTAATTGATGTTAATTTTTTAGAATCATTGTAGTGATGACACGTGTTATATTTCCTTGTTTAACTCGAGTAATGTTTCTCAATTAGTATATACTAGGTGCGGACCCCGCGCTATACGCGGGACAACGTTTTATTATCCTTAATAATATAATTATACCCATATATAATAAAAAAAATTATTTCATGTTTTAAATTAATCTTAGAATATAAATAAATATTGTATAAGGAATACAATTTATTTTAGATATAAATATATACTTATTTAACTATAAATATAAATCTATGTTTACGACAAATTATCCAAACTTTATATATATCACCATATTCACACATATACTAGGTGATTTGACCCGCGCCATGCGCGGGCATAAATAAATTTCAAGAAAATTACATGAAAAATAATTAATATGGACATTTTTAAATGAATTCAAAAGGTATATTAATGATAATTCAAACTATTCGTTAAGATTACGATGAGGTAAACCAAAAATAAAAATGTTATAAATTATCCATAAAAATGAAAACATAAAAAATAACAAAATTCAAAAATGTGGCTTTTGTGTTTTATGGTAGACTTATATGATTTAAAATACAAAATTTGTTTTATTTTTATAGTTTTTCGCTTTTGAGAAACAATTATAATAATGACATGATATTTTATATAAAATTAATCCATTAAATTGAAAAATTGTTACAAATGTAAGTTTGTATGCTACCAAAGCATATGTTTGTTACATATTCTCTTCTACAAAATAATAAGTTTGATATTTAAAAAGAAGTGAAAGTTGTATATGTTCACAAATTAATTTGGTTAATAAAAATAAAGTGTATTCAACAAACAATAGTTTTATAATAATTAAAGAAAAAGTCATTAATAAAGATGTTAATAATTATAAGGGAGAATTACAAAACTACACCATTTGAATTACATTTCACAAAACTACACCTTTTTAAAATAACTTCACAAAACTACACCTAAACACTAAAAATTAAATTCAAATAAATCATACCCACACAATTCTACCCCTTGATATTATACCCTAAACACTAATTAGCGAATCTAAATAAAAAGATTTTAATTTTGATAATTTTTTAAAGGGTAAATCAAGCTTTTAAAATTTTGAAAGGGTGTAAATATGTGAAAAATTTGAATTAGGTAGAGTTTTGTAAAGGAAGGGAAGAAATGATGTAGTTTTGTGAATTCCTCTAATTATAAAGGCTTTGGATTACGAAGTATATAAAATTGTATGATGTAGTATAAAAAGTTTTATATTAAAATATTTATAACAATAAATCAATATTTATCTAACATTTTAAACGAAGTTAAGTTTATAATATTTACATAAATATTAGAAAACTAAGGATCAACTTGAATCAGAACGAATGTAAACAAAATCAGATGAGGTTGCGTGTAGTACCATTTAAAATAATAAAATTATATTAAATTATTATATAAATTAAAATTCCCAAAATATTGACATCATATATAACTTTAGGAAAATATTATTGATATTTTGAAATATTAAATTAATAAATAATATATAATGATATAAACCTTTGAAACATAAAAAGAAAATTGAGAAAATAAGTATATTTCAATACATAAATTTACTAATTGAGTTATTTTTTTAATTTTCTATAATGTGATATTTAATTTTTAAATTACAATTTTACCATTAACTTTAAAATTGTCAAATCTCGTGGATGGTTTGTAAATGTTCACATGTGAATGATTTCGAGTGAATAATCGTTTGGAATGATAATTGGTATAATGTGAATGATAAATAATATACGTGAATGAATGATTTATGTCAAATGTAAGTTGGTAACAAATTATGACAAATTATAATACGTTAAATTATGTTGAATTTAATTATTACATCAAAACAGTTTATTGACAAATTATGTTTTAAAATATATATAATACGTTAATTAACTCAAAAATAAAGGGATAATCATAAACAAAAATATTAAATTAATAAAAAATCAAAAAGTTCCTTAATTTTAGGAAATATAATTAAAACTTCGAAATATCAAATTAACAATAATATATGATGATATAAATCATTAAAAATAAAAGGGATAATCATAACCAAAAATATTAAATTTAAAAAAATCAAAAAGCTCCTTAATTTTAAGGGAGAATCACAAAACTACACCATTTGAATTACATTTCACAAAACTACATCATTTCCAAAATACTTCACAAAACTACACCTAAACACTCAAAATTAAATTCAAATAAATTCTACCCAAATAATCCTACCCCCATAATACTATACCCTAAACACTAATTAGCGAACCCAAATGAAAAAAAAAATAATTTTGGTAATTTTTTAAAGGTTAAATCAAGCTTTTAAAATTTTGAAAGGGTGTAAATATGTGAAAATATTAAATTAGGAGTAGTTTTGTGTAGATTTGTGAATTCCTCTAATTTTAAATATAATTAAAATTTCGAAATATCAAATTAACAATAATATATGATGATATAAACCATTAAAAATAATTGGATAATCATAAACGAATAACAAAATAATAAATTAATAAAAAAATATAAATTATTTAATTTTAGAATATATAATTGAAATATTAAATTAATAAATTTAGGAAACATAATTGAAATTTTGAAATATTAAATTAATAAATAATATTTGAAGATATAAACTATTAAAAAATAAAGGAGATTATCATAATTTTAAAAATTATTATATTGATAAAAAATAAATAAAATCATTAATTTTCTACAAACTCTCTTCACTTGACACGTAGGCAAAACTCATTGCTATTTATTATATATGATAATTGGTATAATGTGAATGATAAATAATATATGTGAATGAATTATTTATGTCAATGGTGAGTTGTGAATGATCTCAATGAATGATCTATGTGAATGATTTTTCGTGAATGATTTTGTGTGAATAAGGTTAAATTTGTTATTTTAAGTATGAAAATCAAATTAAATTACCCAAAATTTAATTATTACATCAAAAATAGTTTATTGACAAATTATGTTTTAAAATGTATATAATATGTTAATTAACTCAAAAATAAAGGGATAATCATAAACAAAAATATTAAATTAATAAAAAATCAAAAAAGTTCCTTAATTTTAGGAAATATAATTAAAACTTCGAAATATCAAACTAACAATAATATATGAAGATATAAACCATTAAAAATAAAAGGGATAATCATAAAAAATATTAAATTAAAAAAATCAAAAAGTTCTTTAATTTTAGGAAATATAATTAAAATTTCTAATTATCAAATTAACAATAATATATAATGATATGAACTATAAAAAATAACTGGTAATCATAAACGAATAACAAAATAATAAATTAATAAAATATATAAATTCTTTAATTTTAGAATATATAATTGAAATTTCGAAATATTAAATTAATAAATTTAGAAAACATAATTGAAATTTCGAAATATTAAATTAATAAATAATATTTGATGATATAAACTATTAAAAAAATAAAGGAGATAATCATAATTTTAAAAAATTATTATATTGATAAAAAATAAATAAAATCATTAATTTCCTACAAATTCTCTCCACTTGAAATCATATGGAGCGCTTATTCTTTTAAAAGTAAATCATTGAAATCATTTGGTTATTCACTCGTTAGTTTTTAGAAAAAATATATAAATACTCGTTACTATTAACATACAGATTGAAAATATTTGCCACGAGTGAAGTTTAAAAGTAAATCATTGAAATCAAAGTAAAAAATATAAACATAAGGAGAGATGATGTTTGTTAAGGAAGATTATAGTTTGGAGAGAGTTTTAAAATTACTCATGGAGAGATGATGATTAGTGTTTTCACGAAATATGTGTTGCTAAGATGTGGAATAAGAAGTTAACGATTGACATATTTATACTTTTAACTAAATACATTTGAATATTTTTAAAAAGGTTTAGATAAACTTAAATATTAAATTGAGTATCTTTTATATTAACTCAAATTAACGATCGGAAAAAATTAAAAAAATTAAGTTTCCTAAAAACGCTCTTCATTCGACACGTAGGCGAAAATCCTTCCTATTTATTATATATGATATGTATGTGTGTATATATACTAATACCACAATGAAAATATATAAAGTTTTAAAGAATGTGATAGTAGTTATAATTTTCTGAAAATAATTAGAAGAACTTGAAACGTTATAACATACTTTATTTCATAAATTTTTTTTATCATCGTATAAAATAAAACATAATTTATTTTTAAAATTATGATATTTTTTATATTAAGGTAATTAATTAAGTTAGAAACAAAAAAACGCGAAAAGATAGACACGTGATAAAAATATTTTGTAGATTTAGATCGACACAAAACGAAATAAAATTGTTGAAAGTAATTTTTAAGAAACAAATCAATATTAATATCTTTGACTACAATATTTGATCGATAAGAAAACAAAAAACCCAACAATATTTCTATAAACAAAAACTAAATAATATATCTGAAATTATCTATGAAAATTAAAATAAAATCGAAGACAAAAAGTTATTCAAAAATATAAGGGTACAAACGTAAAATAAATAAAATATAAGAAAATAAACACAAAAAATTGTGTATGTCGATGATTGGATGGCCTATGTAAAATATATATACTAATAATGAGCCTAAAATATATTTAAAATTGTGTATTGTTGATTTTTACAATACATAGATGCTAGATAGATCTAAAATATATTTTATATGAATTTTTAGTTATATTACTTGTTGAATAAGATTTAGTGGGCCATAAAATTTCAATTGGCATTAGGCTTTTATATTCAAATTTTATGAACTTTTTAGATTCAAATTTAATGGGCTTTAAATATTGGGTATGTAATCAATTGTTGTTAGTTTTTTAAAATCATTCAATGATGACATGTGTTTTATTTCCATGTTTAACTCACTAAATATTTCTCAATTAATATATATAGGATATTTTCTTGAGAAAAATATGGAAATATTATTTATTATCCTAACAAGAAGATCGAAAAGATTTATATTGTTACGGTTGATCTTTTATCTATATAAGGTTTTTAAGGGTGCACGAAAAAATGTTATCACTCTTAGTCGCTTATCATGCTAGTTCGAAATTGTGTAAAATTGTTCGAGAATTATCTGGTAAAATTGTTTAATAACCAATTTCAGTTAGATCTTATGTAAAGATTCATTTATAGAGATTTTCTAATACAATCATTGTTTTGAAGTCAAATTTGTCTCTATGAAGTTATGTGTTTATTGTGTCTCAGAGTTTGTTCATCACATATCTAAGGTTCTCCGCACTTTTAAAGTTGACCGAACAAAAGAAGAAGAGATGTGGAGTTTGCAGTTGGGAAAAATTATCTTAGAGATGAGAACTTTACGAGGAATGGAGAACTTAACAAAAAGTTTAAATACCCTAAGCAGAGGTACTTGGGACCATGTCAACTCTTATAGAAGTACATCATAAAAAGTCAACTTTAAAAAGAAAAATATGTGAATCAAAATCTGTGCCTAATTCTGACACGAATTCCATGCATACAAAGGGGAGTCGCAAGAAGATTGTTACACCAATAGAAAGATCTCGTTCCCAGCTGTTAGATCTCAATTCGAGGTAAACACCACAAAAAATAGCGTTCAAAGTTTATGAAAGTCACATATTTTGGAAACCGAAAAATCAACGTCCCGAGGGAACCTTGGCGGCCATTTCCTGGTGAACTAGAGAACCATAAAAAGAGCCAAATAACTCTGTAAATCTCACCGTCGGGAAATTGGTCTCTAAATTTTCAAAATTTTATAGTTTATGATACTATGTTCAGTGGAGCTAAGTCTGAAGACCATTTCTCGTTGATTTAGAGTGAATTGAATAGAGAGATTTTGGATTGAAGTTTATATACAAACTTTCATATCCCGAAGCCAAGGTAAATTGAGTTTTTTCACAACTGGAGAAAACTACATGTTTGAATACTTAGACAATATGCATTATCTGCATTCAAAAATATACTTGTTGATTTTTAAACCGACATCTCTAAATTGAGTAAACTTCTCAAACACCCCTATTTCTCCTTTTCAAATTATTTATGCCCTCCAAAAATCTCTTATACCCTTTTTAATTTATTTTTTAATAAAAAATCCAAAATTCACAAATCTAAACTCTAAACTTATCGACGCGTCTTGGATTTTGATTTGCGAACCAAATTGGTTGAATTTTGATTTCTAAACCTAAAATTTTTCAAAAAAATATTTTAAAATCGATTTTATTATCATATTTGGATGATTTTATCTAAAAGATTTAAAATTTGTTTTTCAATTTTTAAAATATTTTTTTCCAATCCTTAAAATTAAATATAAAATATTGGCATTTCCATATTTAAAATTGTTTTTGTGGCGTATAAAAATAAAAACGCAAAAAATTAAAAGGAGTCATTTTTAGATTACACATAGAAATAAGGAGTTTGTAGGAAATAACTCCTCTAAAGATTTCCCACATGAGATTGTGGAGCTTGCGATAATAGAGGAAGCATAATGGATAGAAAATTTGAAAGAAGAGAACGAGCCTCCCGATATCATCACCGCGATCCCACGTATGCCTAGTACGGATTCGATAAGATCTACTACCGAGATAGAGTGCTTCTCGGACGGATCTTGGATAAAGTTGGGGGCATCAAGTGGGCTTGATTGGGTGGTTAAAGAGAAATGTCTTGTCACTTTAGAAGGTTCCAAAGCAATTAACCGATGCCTATCACCACTTCACACGGAGATACAAGCTCTACTTTGGGCAATGCGGAGTCTCATTGACATCGGAAGATTGGAAATACTGTTTGCTACGGATTGCCTCGATATGATTGTTATGATAAAGACTCCATCGGATTGGCCGACATTCAAGGCAGAGCTGAGCGATTTTTCATTTTTAAAATATCGATTTAGTCTTTGTAATCTCTGTTATGTACCTTAGTTTGATAACTCCCAAGCTGATAGGTTAGCTAAATGGGCTAGATCAAGAGGTCCCAATTATACACATGTAAGATCATTGGCTTCGTCCCCGCTCTCTCTAGAAAAAAGTAGTTAGCGATGAACTTAATAAAATGAGTTTGTTTGACAAAAAAGACTGCATAATACTATTGGCTCGAAAAGTCAAGATGCATTAACTTTTGCATATAAATTCTAAAATGAAATGACACTCTTTGTGAAACGGAGGAAGTAGTATTTTGATGCGTTGTTGTAGTCTCTACTACATATAAAAATGAGTGGATCAGTTTTTATATCACATTCAATTGTATCCTTACTCTTTAACAAAAAAAAAATTGTATCCTTACCGATTTTTCTCATGTTTAACCATTTAAAGCCTTTGCTAAGAACTAACGTGAATCTACTCTTAAGAAAATTGGAAGGAATCTCGCTGCTCACGGTTATCATTTGCATGATAACAAATTTTAATTTAATTTAAGAACTTCCAATGTGTACATACAAATGTTTACCTTTCAACTATAATTATAATTATCGATGAGAGCAAGGATGTTCAAAAGAGCATTAGCTAGGGGAATTTGAGCTCTATGGATTGGTCACAAGCACAACAAATCTCTGATAGAATAATAGTCATGCATTATGTAAAATTATAAAATATATTATGTTTTAATTTATACGTCAAGACATGTTATAACGTTCAACTTCTTCTAATTATTTTTCATAAAATTCCAATTATTATCACATTTTTTTATATTTTTTGTATTTTTTCATTGTGGTACTAGTAAATATATATGTATGAATGTAGTGATATATATATAAAATTTGGATAATTTGTCGTAAACATAAATTTAATTTTTTAGTAAGATAATTATGTATCTATATCTAAAATAAATTTTGTTTGTTATAAATATTTATTTTGTTTCTAAGATTATTTTAAAACATGAAATAAAAGTTTTATTATATATAAATTTAATTATATTATTATTATTAAGGATAATAATAACTTGAATCGCGCATGGCGAAAACATCGCTAATTCGGGAATGTAATGATCTGTATTTCGATAGAAAATCTCTAAAAAGAAAAAAATCAACACATGCATATATTTCCGCGTCGGAAAAGAAAAGATTACACATCCTCTTGTCTCTCTTTTACCCACCCAATGCTATGGTGGCTCCAACGTCAATAGAAATAAGCTTATCCATCCTTAATTTCATATTCATAATAGTCTTCGAAGTCGCATCTTTATTCTTCCCGACCATATTTTGCACAATCGTTGTGCTGTCCATACAAAGCATGACATCATAGTTTGCAGTGTCCGGTGATTCCTTGAGCTCACCGGAAGCACTCCAGAGATTTGATACAGTGGATTTAAAGGCATCTTGACACGCATCAAATTGTTTCTTTAAGTTTGGATTCTCCGTTACCGCTTTGGTGGTGAAAGCCGCACACTTTTCTGCATAGGATTTGCCGAGTTTTAGCGCGGCTGTAGCGGCTTGGAACTACAAAATTAAACAACAAAACATTATTTACTTTTTCGATAAATCATTAGATTTATGAACATCCCAATATGTTTAAACTAGATTCATTGAACACCTTTCAGAGTGATTGAAGACAAAAGATTATGTTATGATTGAGAATGACATATGAATGTAATTTTAGCATGAGCATAGTGGCTTTTGATTCAAAATGAAACAATCAAGTAAAAATAATTGCAATTACGACATTGAAATTTTTGTTTCATAACAACTTTAACAGTGACTTCTAAGAGTTTTAATACGTTTTGTACGATAAAGTAATTTGATATCTTATATTATGAATAGAGAAGACGGAGAGAGAAAATGAGTGTAAAAATTACGTGTGTCATCACCTGAGCACTTTTGGTCCCACGTTATTAAAAGATTCATGAAAAATTTATAAAAACCCAAAACAAAAAGTCCAAATTTATTACGAAAGTGTCTTAAATTGACATAATAAATGAATAATATATTTAAAAAATGTTAAAAAACCCATAAAATATAGAAAATATAATATTAAACATTCCTAGACAATATGTTTAAAATATTTAAAAAGCCAATGAAAAACACTATTTTATAATTTTCCTAATGTTTGTATGTTATATTTCCGCACAAAAGAATGATAAAACATATTGTTCATTTATAAATAACAATATTATTTTGTAAAATTGTATTAAACATCAAAGTTCATGTCAAATGACAAAACTTGAACTCAAAATTGACTCGAACCCCCAAAAATTCATTGGTTTTATCCGAGGTTTTAATAGTTCAAGTTTTATGACAAATAGAGACCGGATGGACATACTTTTCATTGTTAAACGAGTCATATCATGGTTTTAAAACACTATGTAGTTATTTTTTTTTAATGATAAATAGTAAATTATACGTAATGGTAAATATTCAACATCGAAATGACAATAATAATCTTTTTCGATGATAAATACTAAAATAGTAATAGGAATAAATTTCTGTAAATAAAACATTATAAAAACCAAAATAAAATATATTTTGTATATATACTTCAAATTTAAACTCCGACTTTAACGCGGATCACATGAGATCCAATTTTTTTTTATCTCATTTTATACTACACATTGTTTTTTATCAATAAACCTTTCTTTTTCTATTAAATTAATTAGCAGAAATGTAATCAATAGTTGCATAGTAACAAATAGTAGAATTTTAGTACATACCGTATTGATGGCCGAGGCCGCCGTTGGATATGCGCTCAAAGTTTCGACGCATAAGGTTTTGTCGGTAACAGTTTTGCATATGGCATCAATAGATTTTGTAGAAACAGAGACTAAGAGAAATTGTAACAAAATTGCAAGAGAAAGTACCACAAAAGAAGAAGACAAAGAAGCCATATTATTATCCCCTCCTTAAGATTTAGATATTGTATTGTTCTTCAATGTGGTTATTGTTATATATTACTTTCCAATGATTTATAATTCTTCAATGTATTTAATTTATATAGAAACTCCAAATGCTGTGGATATGGATGAATTTTGTTAGTTACCATAAAATAACTTATGCACTGTACGAAGACATGTAAATATGGTTCATTCTCAATTTGGAGAACTTTCGCAAGTTTGTACAGGTATTTCAATGATTTATAATTGTTTTTTTAAAGAATTTCTTTGTTAATTACTAAAATAAGAGCAAAATGATCAATATTTATTTTTGGTAAAATTAGTTTTGTAAAACGTTTGTGATAACTTAAAAAAATGAAAACATTCATATATAACAAACCTATTCTAAATTAATAATTCCCTTAATAATATGGAATCTGTGATCTTTTCTTAATTATATTGGTGTTAATTAGTAGAAATATTTTCAAAAATACAAATGTTAGAGAAATTTTTTATTTAGTCTATATAATCTTTTGATAAATGAGCATTTACAAGCTCATCTATTATATAATAGCTTGATCTTCTCTCAACTGGTGCAGCCACGTCACCTCAGTTTTTTTGTGGGCCTAAACAACAACACAAAACTTAATCGGGAAATTGTTTCACCTCATACAATAATTTTTAGTGCAATTCTTACCAATATCACTAAAAAAAGTTTTTTTAACATAATTACCCCAGATTTTCGAAAGTTTTACAAATATTGTTTGAGCAAAAGTTAGCGATCCGTTAGAAGAACCACGGAATTCGATAACGGTTAATACTACTAGAATCGGTTTGAATTGGATGTCTTTATTAATCGATCAAAGAATACAAAAGAAGAGGAATATGATTTAAGATCTAGACTTAGAACAATCTAGAGCTTATAATCGAATATTCTCCTTAAAAGCAAGTGCTTATGTCGAAAAGTGTATGTGAAAGTCGATATGAATGAATGAATATGCCCCCTCTAGGTCTTCTAGCTTCTTCTCTTTATATAGAGGTCTTTAGGTCAATGAGCTTCCTTTTCCTTTTATGAATAGGAATTGACATGTTTCCATTTATTGACCTTTTTCCTTTTATTTAGATATTTTCCTAGATTCTCTCCTTAATGAATATTTAAGAGAATCTAGTAATATATCTTTTCCATTTTACCTTATGTCGATAATTAAGCCCAAATAAAGCCCAATATCAACTAAAGCAGGCCGGTTCCGATATTGCCGCCGATTCCGTTTGGCCGGTCCGATCCGCCGTCAACCCGGTCCGATTCTCGTCGCCGGTTAAACCTTAACCGAGATGATTAAATTTATCCCCAACGGTTGCCCCCGCTTTGCTCTTCTTTGACTCCGGATAAGAAGGGGAAAGTAGCTTGTCGAGGATGAATTTAAGAGCTTCGTATTTGTCTTGATCGGTGACGAATTGATCTTCCACAAACTTATACTTCTTGTTCAATCGCAATTCCAAATGTGGCCTTCTATCAACGTCTTGGGTCTCTTCTTCGAATTTGGGCTTTATTTTCGTGCCCAAATCCTGCGAAATGTCCTTTTTGTTGACCTAAGGATATTTTTCGCGTTTCGTCTACTTCATTTTCTTCCGCGGCGGTCCTTTCATCTTCTTTCTCAAGATTTTCTTTCACCTTCTCCATACCCGCCGATAAAGCTTGGTATCGTCTTCGCCGGTGATAGAGTCTGCGATTTCTTCGTCTTGTCATCAGGTGAGCATCTTTGATTTCTCCTATCTTTCTTCTTCTTTGCATGTCATCGCTTGATTGGGACCCAACTACTGCTATCGTGCCCTTCGATCCTGAAGCTATGAATCTTTCGAATGATTCATCCGTCTGGAGCGTCTAAAATCGCGGCGATCCACCGTATCGACCGTCGTTGCCTTCGTGACGCGATAAAAGTCGAGGACTCGGTTCTTCGCAAGATCCGCCGATAGATTCCAAGAAGAACCCTAAATCTTCCACCACCATGAACTCGGTGGCTCGGATCTCCCGGGACCTTTGGTCTCCCTATTTCCTCGTTTGAGGATTCCCAACGCGGCGGAGCGCCCCGATGGATGCCGGTCCGAGGAGATTGTGGTGTATGAGGCTCGTTCAGCTATGGGTTCCGCGGAGTTGTTCCTTCGCTAGTTGCGGCGATATCCCGCTATCTTGGTCTATCTCCCGGGCGGCTTTCTCCAATGGTGTGGAGAATGCCGATGGCACTTGAGGTGATGGGCAATTTGAATTCCATCGAGGTATCGGTGGCCTCCGTCCCGTACGCCTTCTATTTCAAACCCTATGCGGGTGATATCAATCGCTATCACCTCCATCCTCGTCGTAATCTAGCGTTGGTGACTAACCCTGAGATTGGTGATCAAGGCGCATCGGAGAAGACTTGGCGTCGTCGTTTCTTGTTCTTATCGGTTGGACTGCTCCAAATTTTCCAACCGCGTGGTCCTATTCTGGTGGGTGCTTTTATTTCTCTGATCTTGTAAGTTTGCTGACTTCTCCTTATTGTTCTTTTGTTGTTTGTTTGCAGATATTAGCCATTTGAACAAAGGTGACGACGCCGTCGGGGAAAAGATCATAGAAGCGGTGTTAGAGATCCCATCGAACGGAGATCCCTGAATTTCTTTCAAGCCACCTTGCCTTGGAACACAGTGCCATCGGGGTAAGTTTTCACTCCATCTTTAAGTTCTTCCTTTAACATTGATTTTCGAGGATGACACATTGTTTGTTAGATTGTAACATGTCTGAGAGTCAACGAGCATCGCCCCCGATCCCTTTGAACTTTTTCTCGCTGCTTCGGGGAGGTTAGCTGAGATGGGAGGATCTGTCAACGCCTCTGAGAGTCAAGCAAAGGTCGCTGAGGTTCCGAGGAGTGGAACGGTGGCCGCCGGCAAACGCAAAGCCGGACGGAGTTCATGCGGTCCCGTGGAGGGTCGTAGGGTGAAGGTATCTCCTTCGTCGGGTGGTGAACTTGGCGCTCCCAATCTTCCTCTCGGGTAGGCAAGATAAAGAATAAACTCCTGTCATGGGACATGGAATCCATTGCTGAGGTGGGTGCCGAGTTAGCCACCGATGAAGTCCGCCGTTCTCTCCTTAAGGTAAAAGTCTCCGTGTAATTAATTGAAACCTTTTATGAGCATCGTCTAAACCTCTTTGGTTTTGCTTTGCTCGTAGGTGATGTTCTCTTTTAGCAACATGGAGGCCAAACTTGCTGAAGCCGTGGAGGAGTCTTCCAAGGATCATGAGGCCTCCGTCTATATGAGAGAAAGGTACGAGGTGGAGAAGAAAAGAGGAGAGGATCGGCTCGCCGCCGCCATTGGTGCCGGGACAAGGAGATAATAGATCTCAAGGACTCCATAGCCGGATGTGAGCAGGCTAAGGAAGGTCTCCAAAAAAGAGTTGCTGATCTGGAAAGGGAGGATGAGCTCAAAGACGAGGAGGTGAAGTCGGCGAAGAGGAAGAATGAGTTGCTTCAAGCCGAATACGACTTCTTCCTTGGTGGGTCTGCGGTTATAACCCGGTGGGAGACGGTGAAGGAGTATCGGCGGGCAGCATTTGTCGTGGGACCTTGAGAGCCTTGATCGCCGTTATGCCCAAGTGGTGAAGGCTCAGGCACAGTTCAAGGGTCTGCCTGCTCCGGAGGTGATTGAGTCGCTGATGGCGTTTAGCGATACTCCTCCGTCTTGATCCTCGTCTATCTAAAAACATTAATTTTGTTTTGTGGTCCATCCGTGAGATGGGCCATCTTTAAACTGTTAAGTGGGCCGCTCAAACTTTCGTTGATCATAGCGGACCCTTATGTTTTTGCCCTTGGCGGGCTTTTTGGATTTTGCCCCTGAGGCTAAACTTGCTTTTTCGGTTATCTTTTTGTTTTTGAGCTTTCGATAAGTTTGAACTGTATCTTTTGAGCGTCAAATCCGTTTAGATGCACCGACCAAATTAATGCCTTGTTAGGTTGTCCGTCGCTGACCATCTTAAATCCGGATGGATCCGACGAGGTCGGTCACCCTTCATCTCTAAGTGGTGAATATGCTATCTCTCATGGAGATTCTATTCGCTGGCTGTTTTTAATGCGTATGGGACCGCGGGGGTCGACCATTTATTGGACGAGATCTCGGAGATTCGATCGTCATTAATAGTGGACCAGTTAAGGGTCTCGGCGCTGTGTTAACCGTACGAGCCCCGTCGGGTGAGTCGGTTAAGTTTTGCCGAGCCTTTGTGCTGTACATTGCTTTGGATGGGATCCGTAGATCGGCCATCTCGGTGTGGTTTCGGCGAGGTCCCGTCGGACACGTACGCCCAAGAGGGCGACTAATGTGCGTTGCTGATTTTATACTTTCGAGGAAGGTCATTAACGCACAATTAGCCTCCGCCTTGTCGACCGTGCGGTTCGGGCAACCCGGCGGCGGCCTTATGGAGCGAGGTGCCGTCGCACCGTACACTCGGCTATTAGGTTACATGCCCGCAGACAATAACTCTAACTTTTGCCTGGTCCTAACGTGGTCCGGAAACCCGTATGGAACCCTTCTAGCGTTCGATTTACATTGACACAGGCTGTCGTGATGTGTTCGGCTAGGATTGGCCTACGCGGAGTAGGGCTTTTGGCCTATGCGGAATAGGGCTTTTGGCCTACGCGGAGTAGGGCTTTTGGCCTATGCGGAATAGGGCTTTTGGCCTACGCGGAGTAGGGCTTTTGGCCTACGCGGAGTAGGGCTTTTGGCCTATGCGGAATAGGGCTTTTGGCCTACGCGGAGTAGGGCTTTTGGCCTATGCGGAATAGGGCTTTTGGCCTACGCGGAGTAGGGCTTTTGGCCTATGCGGAATAGGGCTTTTGGCCTATGCGGAATAGGGCTTTTGGCCTACGCGGAGTAGGGCTTTCGGCCTACGCGGAGTAGGGCTTTTGATTTTTGAGTTCAAAGGATAGATATCCCTTGCCCCGAAAATCTTGGCGAGAAATTCGCCTTTGGGGTTATTCTCGTTGGCGAAATTCTCGGCGAGGTTTTTAGCTAAAAGATATAAAAGTATAGAATTTAAAAAATAGTTTAAGTATACATGACCTTTTGCGGGCGTGGCCCGTTTATTAGAAGAAATATCTCTTGAGATGCAAAGCGTTCCAACTGTTGGTGAGTCTTTTTCCGTCTTTGTCTTGGAGTGAGTAGGCTCCGGCTCCACGGATTTTAACGATTTGGTATGGGCCTTCCCAGTTTGGTCCTAGCTTTCCGGCTTCTTTCTCCATTGTGTTTTGGAATACTCGCCTTAAGACCCACCGACCCGTTTGAAGGTTCTCGTCCTCACCTTTTTGTCGTATGACTGGCTACGTCTTGTTGGTAACACCAGTTTCTTATTTGCGCGGCTTCTCGTTTCTCGTCGAGCAAGTCGAGATCGAGCGCCATTGCTTCGTTGTTACTTTCCTCATCGGGATTTTCGGTACGGCGGTCCGCACACTTATCTCGATGGGTATCACTTGCGTCCATTCCATAAACGAGTGAGAAAGGTGTTTCGCCGGTGGAGACCTTTGAGGTTGTTCTGTAGGCCCATAAGACCCCGTGGAGTTCCTCGGCCCATTTTCCTTTAGCACTCTCTAATCTTTTCTTAAGGAGCTTGACGATGGTTTTGTTCGAGGCTTCGGCTGGCCATTGACTGCGGATGTCCGGGTGTTGCGAAGCTTAATTTGATTTTCCGGTCTTCGCGAAGCTTTTGAAGTTGTTGCTTGTGAACTGTGGCCCATTGTCGGTCACTATCTCGTGGGGAATGCCGAACTTGCAGATTATATTCCTCCATACGAAGCCGCGGATCTCTTTGTCGGTTATCGACCGAGTGCTTCCGCTTCTATCCACTTGGAGAAATAGTCGGTCATCACCAATAGAAAGACTTTCGACTCGGTGCCGTGGGAAGTTTGCCAACTATATCCATGCCCCACTTCATGAATGGCCAGGAGCACCGATAGTTTTTAGGTTCTCGGCGGAAGTTTGGATACGGTGGCGAACCTTTGGCATTTGTCGCATCTTTTGACGAACATGGTTGCGTCGTGATTCATCGATTTCCGGTAATATCCGGCTCGCATGGTCCGGAGGACTAGACTTCGGCCCCGGAATGGTTTCCACACTCGCCGAATGCGCTCTAGCAGGACTTGTTGAGCCTCGGCGGTGCCGATGCACTTGAGATATGGTCCCGAGTATGATCGGCGATACAACGCTCCGCGAATGAGGCCGAACCGAGCTGCTTGTCGTTTAATCCTTCGGCATTCTCGCTCTTTCCGGTGGCGGCGTTCCATCTCTCGAGATATTCCACAAGGGGAGTCATCCAGCATCGGCTCCACTTATTTCGTTGACCGGGATCGCATCGAGATCTCTTTGCGTTGCCACCGTAATACTAGCGGTGGCACATTCGTCGGTGAATCGGTTTTGAAAGATGATCCGAGGTTGGCGAGAGCGTCTGCTTGCCCGTTCTCTTCTCGAGGGATTTGAGTGATTTTGCAGCTATTGAACCTTTTTTCGAGCCGTTTGACTATCGCTAAGTATCGATCATGCTTGAGTCCTTGGCTTGATAGTCACCCTCGGTTGGCTAACGACCAACTGCGAGTCACTATAGATCTCTATATCTTTGACTCCTAGATCGCATGCTAGAGATAGACTCGCGATTAACGCTTCATACTCCGCCTCGTTATTTGTCGCTCGGAAGCCGCATCGGATCGCCCTTGAGATGGTGTTTCCGATAGGGGAGGTCGGTGTTAGTCCCGTGCCGGATCCTCGTACGTTGCTGGATCCGTCCACATAAAGTTTCCATGTCCCCGTTACCACCGTTTTCCTAATGTGTTCACTTCCTTCTGAACCTCCGAGAGCATCTTTGGTGTAAACTCGGCCACGAAATCAGCGAGGGCTTGTGACTTGATGGCGGAGGTTGGTCGATAGATCACGTCGTATTCGCCGAGTTCTATAGCGTATTTGGCCAATCTTCCCGAGATATCTGGTTTGTGGAGAACACTTTTGATCGGATGCGATGTCACCATGATAATTGGATGCGGCCGGAAATACGGCCGTAACTTCCTCGCTGCCACAACCAAGGCGAGAGCCAATTTCTCGAGATGAGAATATCGGGTCTCGGCTTCTAGCAAGGATTTGCTGACGTAATAGACCGGATGTTGTTTTCCACTTTCTTCTCGCACTAGTACCCCACTTATCGCGTGTTCGACACGGCTAGATATATCGCGTGTTCGACACGGCTAGATTTGACGGTAGGAGTAGTGCCTCGTTGGTCTTTGGCTTTGACAGTAGCGGTGGAGAAGTTAGATAGTCCTTGAGTTGTTTAAGGGCTTCGTCACATCCTTCGTTCCACGCGAATCCCTTCGGCTTCTTGAGAGCCTCGAAAAACGGATGAGATCTGTCGGACAGTCTAGAGATGAATCGGCTAAGGGCTGCCATTCTTCCCGTAAGTCTCTGGACTTCCTTTATGTTTCGCGGTGGTGGAATTGTCTGGATGGCCCTGATCTGATCGGGGTTCGCCTCAATGCCCCGATGTGTGACAATGTATCCCAAAAACTTCCCCGAGCTTACGCCGAATGAGCACTTAGTCGGATTGAGCTTCATGTTGTATTTCCTTAACGTGTCGAACGCTTGGCGTAGATGCACGATGTGATCGTCGGCAACCAATGATTTTACGAGCATATCGTCGATGTATACCTCCATGGTGTGGCCAATCTGGTCGGCGAACATCGCGTTCACCAGCCTTTGATAGGTTGAACCAGCGTTTTTCAATCCAAAGGGCATTACCTTGTAGCAATATATGCCCCTGGAGGTCATGAAGGCCGTCTTCTCCTGATCCTGGGGGTGCATCAGAATTTGATTATACCCGCTGAAGGCGTCCATGAAACTTAGCAGTTCGTGGCCGGCTGTTGCGTCTACCAGTTTGTCAATGTGAGGCAAAGGAAAAGGATCCTTTGGGCACGCCTTATTTAGGTCGGTGAAGTCTATGCAGACTCTCCACTTACCGTTTTTCTTTCGAACGACGACCACATTAGCTAGCCAGTCAGGGTATTTCACCTCGCGGATGAATCCGGCTTTGAGTAAGTTGTTCACTTCGTCGTTGACAATGAGATCGCGATCTGGCGCAAACTTCCTTCTTTTCTGCCTGATCGGCTGATGATCGGGATCGACCTGTAGACGATGGGTGATGATCTCGGGATCGATGCCTGGCATGTCCGCATGCGACCAGGCGAAACAATCGGCGTTCGATCTCAGAAAGTCGATGAGTTTCTGACGCACGTCTTTCGGTAGTTTTGACCCAATGTTTACCTTGCGCTCTGTATTGGCTTCATCCAATGGGATCTCATCTATTTGCTCTACATCAGGCTCCTCTGTAGAGCTCGATACCTCTTTCGTCGTTGACGGACCCTCTATCTGCATGGTCGTCCCCGTTTTTCCTTTGAGCGTAGTTTGGTAGCAGGATCGCGAGTTCTCCTGGTCACCTTTTATCTTCCTCACACCCCAGGGTGTCATAAACTTTATTGTCTGATGGAATGTGGATGGCACGGCTTTCATGTCATGGATCCAAGGTCTCCCCACTATGGCGTTATAGGCCGACGTGCAATCCAGAACGAGAAATTTGGTTTGCTTGTTGACTCCCTCGGTGTAGACGGGTAGGGTTATCTCACCCACAGTCTGTTTCACCTCTCCACTGAATCCTACCAGAGTGGTTGCCCTGGAGACAATTTTTGATTCGTCGAGGCCCATCTCCTTGTATGCGGCCAGAACGAATGTTTGCCGAGCTTCCATTGTCGACCCAGAATTCTCTTTATCGTGCAATTTGCCACCGACAAAGTAATGACGAGGGCGTCATGATGAGGAGTCATCATCTCTTCACCCTCCTCGGCGGTGAAGGTAATTGCGTTGATCGATTGGTCGGTGGTTATTTCCATCGTGGTCTTTTGGAAATTTCTCGCAACCCTCGTATTCCTTTTGGCGCCGAATGCGATATCCCACTAACCTCCGAGCCACCGGATATGACGTTAATCACCCGATCCCGTCTCGGTGGAGATTTAGGTTTCTCTTTGGCCCCTTCTTGCTCGGGGTTCGGGTGTTCGGCCGTCCCCGAGCTCGTCGACAGAATTCTTTGAGGTGTCCTCTCTTGATTAGATCGTTTACCTCCATCCCGAGGGCGACGCAATCTTCGGTGCGATGCCCGTGGTCACCGTGGAAATCGCACCACTTCCGCGTGTCTCGTCTTTCGGGTCCCCCCTCATCTTCGAGGCCATCCGACCCGCGTCTCCCATCCTTCCCAAGGCGCAAACCAGTTCTTGACCTTGGATAGACAAACGCCCGCGTTGGGCCATGAGTTATCTCGGTATCCTCCGGCTCCTATATGGGCGATTGGTCGATGGGAATTACTTCGACGAGGGTCCACCCGAGGTCGCAGGTATGGTTTGTCGTCTCGAGGAGCTCTCTCAGGTCGGACGATCCTTGAGTCGACTCTGGGGGGAAGAGATTTCCTTTGAGATGGATCCTCTTCCCACTTGATCTGAGCCCATGCTCTGCTCAGAACATCTTCCATCGTCTTTGGACGATACTTGGCGAGTTCCTTATAGAGATCGCCAGTCACCAAGAGTCCTCTCTTGAAAGCAGATATGGCCGTTGACACATTACATGCTGGGATATTCACCTTTTCCCTGTTGAATCGTCCTACATATGCCCGAAGGGGCTCCCCGGCTTCTTGGACGATTTCATAAAGGTCGTCGGCGTTTTTCTCTATGCAGCGGCTGCTTGCGAATTGCTCTATAAACCTGTCAGTCAGGCCGGCAAAGGATTCTATTTCGCCGTTGGCGAGATTGACGAGCCACTGGAGCGCTGGTCCTGTTAGGCTTGATCCGAAACCTTTGCACATGACGGCTTCCCTTGACTCGGGGGGAATTGTCAAGGTGAGCATCCGTTGCTTGTACAAGGCCACGTGATTGTCGGGGTCGGTAGAGCCATCGTACATCTTCATTGACGGGAAGGCGAACTTTCTGGGCATCTCTACCATGGCTATCTCGTCTATGAAGGGCGAATCGGCGTAGGAGTAGAGGTCGGAACGTCTTATAGGTGGAGCTACTCCTGGCATCCGCTCGATCATCGATTCGAAAGCGTTGAGCTTTTTCTCGATGACGGAATCTATGTAGGCGTGATCCCTTCCGAGACCGGATCCGTTGCGATCTAGATCGTCGGTGTGCTGATCGTCGGAGAAAGCAGGTCTTTCCTCCGTCGTCTGATGTTCCGCCCCTGATCGGAATAACCTCATCGGTCGGATGGGGGTAACGAGATTCTGTCGGGAAGCGGATCTCGACCCCGGGTGCCGAGATTAGCGCTTTGCCCCCGAAGAAGTCGAAGATTATCCTCTTCCAGCCGAGCAAGCCTTTCGTTGCTTGCCCGAAGTTGTTCGTTGACGGCATCCACCCGTTGCCGAGAGCGTGTTCGTCGAGAACGGTGTAGTAGGTTGCTCCGTTATCGCTCATCGTAGCGCTATACTTCGACCCCCTCTCTAGCGCCAAACTTGTTTGGGCAAAAGTTAGCGATCCGTTAGAAGAACCACGGAATTCGATAACGGTTAATACTACTAGAATCGGTTTGAATTGGATGTCTTTATTAATCGATCAAAGAATACAAAAGAAGAGGAATATGATTTAAGATCTAGACTTAGAACAATCTAGAGCTTATAATCGAATATTCTCCTTAAAAGCAAGTGCTTATGTCGAAAAGTGTATGTGAAAGTCGATATGAATGAATGAATATGCCCCCTCTAGGTCTTCTAGCTTCTTCTCTTATATAGAGGTCTTTAGGTCAATGAGCTTCCTTTTCCCTTTTATGAATAGGAATTGACATGTTTCCATTTATTGACCTTTTCCTTTTATTTAGATATTTTCCTGAGATCTCTCCTTAATGAATATTTAAGAGAATCTAGTAATATATCTTTTCCATTTTACCTTATGTCGATAATTAAGCCCAAATAAAGCCCAATATCAACTAAAGCAGGCCGGCCCGATATTGCCGCCCGATTCGGTTTGGTGGTCCGATCCGCCGTCAACCCGGTCCGATTCTGTCGCCGGTTAAACCTTAACCGAGATGATTAAATTTATCCCCAACAAATATCATTAAAAAGTTTTTTTCTCATAAATACCACAAATCTTAAATTTTCAAAATTACACCGAAAACCTTCAAAAATTATACCGTACCCATTCAAAACTATACCTTAAACACTATTTCTCTAATTTTTAACCTTAGACCATCTTTATCGGTCAAAGTGCTTAAAAAAATAAAATTTCGTTTTTTTGGTTTAGAAAAAAAAAAAAATTATTAATACCTAGACTAATCGCGGGCCGCCACATGTCAGTGGGGCCCGCGGTTTATACAAAAGCTGCCTCTTAGGGAAGAGACAAAAGCATCGACTTTTATTTTAAAAGTGGGGTCTACAACTTAAAACCTTCACTAGAACCGGCGATAATGATGCCCTTATGCACAGTGGCGGAGCCAGAATTTTAACTTACCGGAGTCAATTTTTTTTTTATCGAGAGATTAAAATAGTTTTTTACCTAAAAAACTAAATAATTTTGTGAAACAATTACAAATATTGTCACAAATATCACATATATATTTTAAAAAAATATTTGACGCACACTCTAAACTTTGAAACTTACTAAAATAAATAAATTGAAGAGTACAAGAGATAAAGAGTTTAGATTCGTTTGTGGTTTCATGAGATTACTAGATTTTTTGATCGGCGTCAAACGCAGACTTTAAATTTATAACGCGAAGTTTAAATTTATAAGTATATATATTATATATAAAAAATTCAAAAACATTTTTATTTTCTGTCATATAAATTATTTAAAATAAATTTGAAATTGTTTTCAAACTCTTTTTTGTTATTAAAGCAATTCTCAAAAATATCATTAAAAATAATTTCTTAAAACAAAAATGGCATCATAAGCTTTTTTTGTTTGTAAAAAGTTTGATATTTTATCACTATCAATATTCGTTATATCATTAACTTTAATTATTTTCTATAGGTTTTCCATAACAATTTGATGGATATATATATTTCTTATATATATTACTTGTTGAAGAAGATTTAATGAGTTTTAAAATTTCATATTAACATTTAGCCTTAAACTTAATATTAAATTTTTAATAATTAGAAATTCAATGTAATGGACTTTTTAGGTTTCATTTTTGCGGTTTTTTTAATTTTCATTTAGA
The DNA here is from genome assembly GCA_963556525.1 of Cochlearia excelsa. NCBI lineage: Eukaryota > Viridiplantae > Streptophyta > Magnoliopsida > Brassicales > Brassicaceae > Cochlearia > Cochlearia excelsa. Next base: position 20,893,328 of record OY748331.1, read on the forward strand.
TTTTCAAAAGTGTTTCATCAACTAATATATATATAGGATTATTAGGACTTATTAGTTTTGGTAAATTTATTTTTTTGTTAAAATTTTCTATCATACATTTTATTAGATTAATATTTTCACATAACTGAATTTCAATTGAATTAAAATTAACGTGGGTCAATTATTAATTTAGAGGAGTGTCAACATAAAAAAATTGATATATACTAAACCAAAATTTAATAATCCACGTGGGTCAATTGACCCCCCTCAAAACCTACTCCCTCCGCCACTGCTTATGCATCCACCTTATCAACTTAATAATTAATAATTTTAATTACTTAATTAAAAATAAAACTAACCATTCAATATTATTATATGTCTATTCATTTTCATGATATATAAATCATATTGATTACTAAAAACAAGACAAAAAACGTACAAATAAATATGAAAAATTAAAATATAAACAATTTAATTAACATGTCAAAAAAATAAAATAATGAGTGAATTAATTTTATAAGCTTTCAATATTTTATAATTTGACATGTTAATTGCAAGTTTAGTTTTTTAAACTTAAACTGATCGTATAAAATGATAATTTGAGTCATATAAAACTTCAAAAAATTAGTCACAAAACTCAAAATTAAAGTGAATCATCAGAGTCGTTTATGTTTTTTATTGCATTTTACCAGTTATATCATGCATCCACCTCACATCATCAATCTTAAATATTTAATACAACAAAATTAAAATAATTTCTTAAAATTAATACAAATAAATTTAATTTTATAGTTAATTGTCTTTAAATAGTTATTTTTTATAATAATGTTTGGTGATAATTTAATTTAAATGTTAGAGAATTGGAAAACTGAAAATTATGCTTAACTACATATTGGCGTCCATCGTCCATACAATACATAATACGAAAACAAGAACACAAATAATCGTAGGCACAATATAAAAGGATGTAAGATGTGAAAGTCACATGATCTTAATTACTCTATATCATAATTTGGAACAACATCAAGAAAGTAAATATATGAACAACTTTAATCATTTAATTTTTAAAATAAAAGGCCATATATATGTTAAAGAAAAATAGTACACAATGATATATATAAAATATTATATTACTTATTTAAAAGAAATAGTAAAACTAACAAATTTTTCAAGTAAACTATAGTTTAAAATTGATACGCTTATATTTTAAAAAGACAATTTTAAAATAGATTTGAGTTAGAAACAAATATATAAGATTTCATTTGATATTTAAGAATTATATTTGTCTCGCTCAAGATATGAATATTCAATTTAATTCTTTCAAAAGCAAAGTAATAAATACATATACACGAGTTTTAAATGATATGTCTTTTTAATTAGTTCTTATTTCTATATATATACGGATTTTATTAAAAAGAAAAATTCAAGAATTTATTCGGTTAAATTATCCTTAATATAACAAATACAAATTTAATAATAATAAAACAATTGTTCCGATTTTTTTAGTTTCTTACCCGCCCGTAGGGCGGGTTAAACCCTAGTACTTATTAATTGGAAAACAATCTTAGTTAATTAACTGTTATTTTTTAAACAATTACATATAATTTTATATTATATAAAAGTTGGTTTCAAAAATAGCTAACACACAAAATTTTGATACATGCCATACACTTTAGTTTGATAATTAAATCCAAAAGATATATTTTGTATTGAATATAAATATAAATTAAAAAAACAAATGAAATAGATATCTTCATCTTTTCTAAATTAAATAAAGAATATAGACAATCAAATAGTGTTATTAAAAAAATATTATTAATCATATAAACTAGAATAGAAAACTTATTTATATTTCATGTCAAAATTGTGAGAAATAAAAAGAAAACTTAAATATGAAATTATGAATAGTATCATTTATTTTGAAGTATAAACCAAAAATTGTATTATTATATTTTAGAAATATTTAGTAAACTAGGTACTTTTTACTTCTTAATTTACCAATAGAGTGATTTTTTTGTATTTGCATTTAGGTGATTTTTTATGTTGAAAAGTCAAAAATAACCCTGAACTTTCTGGTCAGGTCGTGTGAACATTCATGTACATACGTGAACATTCATGTATTCGTATGAACATTCATGTTCTTTTTTCTAAAATAATCGTGACAATGTGTGAATATTCATGAACAATGAACATGTGTGAATATTCATGAAAATGTGTGAATATTCATGAACATGTGTGAATATTCATGATAACATGTGAACATTCATAGTTTGATTAAATAATTCATGAAAAATTCTTAAACAAAAAACTTGTGAACATTCATGAACCTGTGTGAATGCGCGGAGTGTATATCAGTCATAAAAAATAGAAGGAAGGAAAATCACCTTATTGCCAATTTTGAAACACAAATCACCTTATTGCAAATTAAGGTCCAAAAATGTACCCGATTTCCTAATTTTTTTATTTGAATGTGTTTAAGTACAATTTTGTGAAATGCATTTTGAAATGTGTAGTTTTGTAATTCTTCCAAAACACTTTACAATATATATGAGAATCTCATAGAATTTGGTTTTGGATTTTCTTAAAAACAGTTAAAACTATGAAAGTTTTTATTGGGCAAAGTTATAATCCACATATTTTTGATTGGTAGATAATTTATGAACATTGATAATCTTTTTTTTTTGTCAAGAAACATTGATAATCAAAATTTGAAAACATATAACTAGGACCGAAATTAGATTATATAGTTTTATTGTGAACATGCGGTTTAGATTGGGAAATAAGTTGGTTACGCTATTTATCCTTAGATGGATTCGAGCATCCATATGGCACTATGAGGCACTTTATAAAAGGCCATATCGCACACTTTAGAAACTGAAATGGTTCAAGAAATTGTCCAACATGTAAGCAATAGCAAAAAGAAGCTCATGATCATTAAAAAAGTTTGAAGATACCCCTAGGAGCTAGAAGTTGTAAGTTACATTTGGTGCCACAAGAGGATCATAATACTGAAAAACGTGAGAGAGCTGAGCCAATAACAGAAGGCTGGAAGGAGTTTAAGCTGATTGAGGATGCGAAGCTCTCGGTGATGATGTGGCACGTAATAGAAGAAAAAGGAAATGCTCTTATTATGATATGACTTGGAGTTGAAGGGAAACCATACGAAAATATTGTCTTTGGTGATTGGAATGAGAATAATAGAGAATTAGATTCTGCCCCGCGCCAAGCGCGGGAGTTAAGTATTTTTCTAATGTTGTAAAAGACTATTTTATGTAGCGGTTTGTTAAATAAAAGCGCCCAATTGATTTCATTAATATTGTAAAAATTAAAAAAATATATATTATTTTAAAAGTAAAAAAGACATATTGTAATAAAGACATATGGAAAAGTAAAGATCGGAGAAAGATAACATCAGAAGAGGTCTTCATATGTCTTAAGAAAATATAATTCATAACATGACGACCACCTTAAAAGTACGTTGAACAACAACGTCAACGGTCATTGTGTCGTGCAAATTCTTCGATCCACGAACTTTGTATAGCAAAGTTCTCAAGTAATATAGTTTAACAGTACATGGCGAAATAAATGGAAGATGTTGAATCAGAAGATTGACATTGCAAAGTTTCCAAACGTATATCTTGCATCCCAATAAACTTTTCACAAAAATCTGAAAATGTCAAATTTCTCTCTTTTTGTCAACCTTGTTATACTCCATCCATTCCAAAAGTTAACTAACAATGTGAATTATAAATTCTCGTAAACACTCATAATTTAAAAAACTTTATAATGAAAATTTGTAACCTCTAGAAAACGCAGATGAGAAGAAAATTGTAGTTCATTCAAACGATGAATCTCTATACACTAAATAGAATTATATATTTTAAAGAATTTTATATTTTAAAAACAAATAAAAGATCATTACCTATCGAAGTATCCATGATAACAAGGCCTTTTGACCTACTCAAATTCAGCGGATATTATTCGGTCAATATCCTCTACTTTAATATGTATATGGATTTTTATATTTAATAATATCTTTATTGATTGAAAATAGCGTATATAATTGAATAGTGTATAAAATATATAAAACAAATATAAATAAATTTTTTATAAAGTATACTGCATTCGAAAAACTAAAAATATCGAAAGCAAAAAATTTAGCTATACAACAACTCAATATCTAATCTAAAGTCGAACAAAATATTTCTGAATGCTTCATTAGTTACCACCCAAACTCATACCACATATATTGTATTTTATCAAAATTATACTGATATTGGATGATTTTCCACATGTTTTATCTGTTTATCAAAAATTAACATAAAATAGTTTAATATAATTTTTTTATGGGCTGCGAGTTGGCTTATGTTACACCAACATATGTGGCCTATTTTGAAATGAAAAATGTAATGTAATTAAATGGGCTCTTGATATGTGGGCTAATTGTTGTTAATTTTTTAGAATCATTGTAGTGATGACACATTATATTTTCTTGTTTAACTCAAGTAATGTTTCTCAATAAGTATATACTAGGTGCGGACCCCGCGCTATACGCGGGACAATGTTTTATTATCCTTAATAATATAATTAGACTCATATATAATAAAAAATTATTTCATGTTTTAAATTAATCTTAGAATATCAATAAATATCGTATAACGGATACAATTTATTTTAGATATAAATATATACTTATTTAAATATAAATATAAATCTATGTTTACGAAAAATTATCCAAACTTTATATATATCACCATATTCACACACACATATATATATATATATATATGTGTGTATATATACTAATACCACAATGAAAATATACAAAGTTTTAAAGAATGTGATAGTCGTTAGAATTTTCTCAAAATAATTAGAAGAACTTGTAACGTTATAACATATTTTATTTCATAAAATATTTTTATCATCGTATAAAATAAAACATAATCTATTTTAAAATGTATGATATTTTTTATATAAAGATAATTAAGTCAAACACGCAAATATCGCGAAAAAATAGACACGGGATAAAAATATTTCGTAGATTTAGATCGACACAAAACGAAATAAAATTGTTAAAAGTAATTTCGTTAAAGCAAACCAAAATTAATATCTTTGACTACAATATTTGATCGATAAGAAAACAAAAAACCCAACAATATTTCTATAAATAAAAACTAAATAATATATCCGAAATTATCTATGAAAAATAAAATAAAATCTACAAAAAAAAATTATTCAAAAATATAAGTGTATGAACGCAAAATAAATAAAATGTAAGGACATAAACGCAAAAAATTGTGTATGTCGATGATTGGGTGGCCTATGTAAAATATATATTCCAATAATAGGCTTAAAATATATTTAAAATTGTGTATTGTCGATTTTTACAATATGTAGATGTTAGATAGATCTAAAATATATTTTATATGGATTTTTTAATAGTATAGATAGATTAGTAAAATATATTAAAATTGGGTGAGAAAATTAGTTCAAACTATAAGGACTAAAACGCAAAAACTAAAAAATATCCTAAAAACTCTCTCGTCGCGACACGTAGTCGTTTTGTCTTCTATTTTAATAGTATAGATAGGATTAAAATATCTTATGAAGAATTCTATCACATAAATTATTTGTAAAAACAGTGTTCATAAAAGATCGTACGTGGTGACCAAGAGCCTAGTACCTAAAACGGTTACTATGAACCTAGACGATTTTGTAACCGGACCGATCATTTAAAAATCACATAATATATTTTATATATATGATTAAATATATGAAATATCATAGTTTATAGATGATAAAATTCGAATACATATCTTTTTATTGTTTTATAGAACTATTTTATTGATTTTATAACATAACATATCAAATATAATAATATTGTAAATAATGAATTTGTTATTTTATTTTTATCAAATCATAATATATTAGTCGGATTAAAAGGTAGTCGCGACAATATACAAGAGCTTAACACCTAAGCGTTTAGGCGGACGCCTAAAATGCTTTTTTGAACACCGATAAAAAGTAATATAAATATGAATACATGTAAAACTAATTTAAAAGATAACTAATTTTTGTCAAAAAAAGAAAGATAACTAATTTGAAAGATAGAATATTATATTAGATAAATATTTTGACTTATTTGTTTTTAGTTTTTTTTCTTTCTTGGGACTTTTTTTTTTGGTTTTGGCTTTTGGTCTCCAATTTCTTAAGCCGAAAGTTCGTACCTGGTTTAGATTGGTTTACCATCAATTTGAATTTTCGGTTCAGTTTAATCTTGTCATGTTTGGATTATTGTATTTAGTAGGTGGATTTTGTTCTAGATGAAGCCCAATTTGGGAATGTATTGATCATGAATCCGGATTATGTTTTATATTTCGATAAAACACCTTTTAAACAAAAATATAACACATGCATATATTTCACATCGAACGAAAAAGAAATGTATTAATCATGTTACAAAGAAAACATTACATATCCTCTAGTCTGTTTTTACCCACCCACTGCTATGGTGGCTCCAACGCCAATAGAAATAAGCTTTTCCATCCTGAATTTCATATTTATGATAGTCTTCGAAGCCTTGTCTTTATTCCTCCCGACCACATTTTGCACAATCGTTGTGCTGTCCCTACAAACCATGACATCATAGTTTGCAGTGGCTGGTGATTCCTTGAGCTCAGCGGAAGCACTCCAAAGAGACGATACAATGGATTTAAAGGCATCTTGACACTCATCAAATTGTTTTTTCAATTTTGGATTCTCCTTTGGAGCTTTTGTGGTGAAAGACACACACTTGTTGGCGTAGGATTTTCCGAGCTTCAACGCGGCTCGAGCGGCTTGGAACTACAAAGTTAAATAGCAAAACAATATTTACATTTTTGATAAACCACGAGTTTTAGACACCGAAATGGTTTGAAAAATGACCCAAGACCACCAGACCACAACACACATGGTAACAGAAAACAAAAGATTATGTTATATTTGACAATGAGACATTAATGTAATTTTAGCACAAATATTGTGTTTTTGGTTTAATAACAAGAATTTTTAGTTGAACATTTATAATATACTAGTGTCTTGGCATGTGCGTTGCACGGGCTAATTATAATTATAATTTAATTTTTTTGGTCAAACAATTGAATTATTATATACTAAACATAAGATTAATACATGTATTATGTCAAAATGAATATACATTTATTTTTAACTATTTATAAAATTTAGAAATTATAGTTTAAAAATATAAATTAGGAAATGATAACAATATTTATTTAATGACAAACATTTAAGTCATTTCAAATTCTAATTTAATTTTAATTTTTTATATTATAATGGAGCGGTTGAAATCTGGGATTGAGGATAGATATATTATATATGAATGATTTAATGTTTACTTTAAATCGTGGAGAATATATAGAAAGATATATGAATTATTGGATTTTTTTAATAAAAACATGATCGTGATGAGATATAATAGGGATTTAGAAAAAAAATAAGAGAAGTATTAGAGAAGTGGTTGTGGTTTTCTTGCAACGATTATTAAAAGGATTGAAAAATATTAGTTGATGAAAATTTGTTTGGTTTAGACGTGTATTTTGCTTACGTGTCGAAAAATTAAGTTGGAAGTTAATTGGTTTTTTACTTGTGACTTATTAAATAAGGATTTCTAGGGGAAAAATGATTGAATATGAAACAATAACGTAACCATAATTGCAACTACGACATAGGGATTTTTGTTTCACTGCTTTGACAATGAATTTGAAGAGTTGCAATACGTTTTGTGTAATAAAATCGATTAATATTAAATTAATTAGCAGAAATGTAATCAATTGTTGCATAGTAACAAATAGTAGAATTTTAGTACATACCGTGTTGGTGGCCGAAGCAGCCGGTGGATATGTGCTCAAAGTTTTGACGCAGAAGGTTTTGTCGTCAACAGTTTTGCATATGGCATCAATGGATTTTGTAGAAGCAAAGACTAAGAGAAATTGTAACAAAATTGCAAGAGAAAGTACCATAAAAGAAAAAGACAAAGAAGCCATTTTATTATCCCCTCCTTAAGATTTAGATATTGTATTGTTCTTCAATGTGGTTATTGTTATATATTACTTTCCAAGGATATTTGATTCATCCCCATAGCCCGCTTTATGATTCGTCAATGTATTATAGTAAAGTTTCCATTTACTTCTCTTTAAAATTGATGATTTTAATTCTTAAGATTTAATACTTTATATAGAAACTACATAATTGTGTGGATATGGATGAATTTGGTTTGGTAACATAATATAACCTAATATTTGGTCAATGACAGGTAAATATCCTAATTATGCATTGTACGAAGACTTGCAGTTAATATGGTTCATTCTCGATTTGGAGAAATTTTATTAAGTTTGTTAAGATATTTTCATGATTTATAACAGTTTTGTAGTAGAGTTTCATTTTAAATTATTAAAATAAAAGCAAACTGATCAATTTTTATTTTTGATAAAATATTTTATATTAAACGTGTGTGGATGATACCTTCCAAAAAACGAAAACCATAATATTCATTGGGATAATTACAAAACTACACCATTTGAATTACATTTCACAAAACTACATCATTTCAAAAATACTTCACAAAACTACATTTAAAAACTCAAAATTAAATCCAAATAAACCCTATCTACACAATCCTAGCCCTTAATACTATATATTAAACATTAATTACAATACATATGAGTAATTTGTGACGGCTCAACAAATATCAACCATAATTAATGAGTTGTAACCAAATTATATTTGTAATATCTACACAAATATAAATATGATTCGGTATTTTGTTTTCAGTATACATCAACTAAAATTTTTAAAAAATTATATCAAATCCATATGCGCGTGTGCACAAGTTTGAATCTAGGTAACATTTAATTTGTAAAAAATTACCAATAATGACATAGGAAGTCAAGACAATGTCAAATGTCAATCAAGGGTATAATAGACAATTAGAATATTAAAAAATCAAATATTTTTCGCTTATAAAATTATTATTTGCATATACGAATATTATAGCTTTAGAATTGTATTTAACAAAACAATACCAAAGAAATATCTATTTTATTAAATACACCTAAATACTAAATACAAAACCCAACTAAACACTAAACACCAAATTCTAACCCTTTTAAAATTAAACCATAAATACTAAATTGTCGCACATGTGGTTTGAGATTCAACGTATTACTAGGAAGTTACCCGTGCCAAGTGCGGGATAAAAATTTACGAAATAGAAGAAAAAATGTTTATTGATAAAAACAATGTATAGTATAAAATAAGATAAAAAAATTTTGGATCTCATGTAATCGCGTTAACCGCGGAGTTTAAATTTGAAGTATATATACAAAATATATTGTATTTTGGTTTTTATAATGTTTTATTTACAAAAATTTATTAGTATTACTATTTTAATATTTATCATCGAAAAAGATTATCATTGTCATTTCGATGTTGGATATTTACCATTACATATAATTTATTTTTTATCATTGAAAAACAATAACTACATAATGTTTTGAAACCATGATATGATCCGTTTAACAATGAAAATATGTCAATTCAGTCTCTTTGTCATAAAACTCGGACTATTAAAAACTCGGATAAAACCACTGAATTTGTCATAAAACTCAGACTATTCATGGGTTTTTGAAAATCATATTTTATGGGTTTTTTAAATATTTTAAACATATTGTCTATGAAGGTTTAATCACTCTTTTACGTATAAACTTATCCAAAAATTATTTGCTCAAATTTTGGGAACCGGTGGTTCAACCGATGAGTCGTAAATTGTGTGTTCAAGTTTTGTCATTTGACATGAATTTTGATGTTAAATACAATTTTACAAAATAATATTGTTATTTATAAATGAAGAATATGTTTTATCATTATTTTGAACTTAAATGTGATAGAATATAATATATAAATATAAATATTAGGGAAATCTATTTGAAATTATAAATTGTGTTTTTTATGGATTTTTTAATATTATATTTTTTATATTTTATGAGTTTTTCGATATGTTCTAAATATATTATCCATTTATTATGTTAATTGAAGAGACTTTTGTGATAAATTTGGACTTTTGTTTTGGGTTTTTATGAGTTTTCAATAAATCTTTTAATGATTTGGGACCAAATTACTCAGGTGATGACACGTAGGGTTTTCACACTCATTTTCTCTCTCATTCTTCTCTATTCATAATATAAGATTGGTCAATGAAACTTTCTGCTTGACGTTCTTAAACATAGTATTTAGAGCTTTTTTTCTTCGGACATAAATCTCCACTATATACCTTTTAGTTTAGTTGTTCTTTCTAGAGTGAGGCTTGAATAACTTGCATTTCTGCGCTTCCCCGCAAGACCCTCACCTATCACCATTATCTTATTTGCTTATGTTGGAAATTAAACTCGGTGAAAATGACTTTGAAATGATTTCAATTAACCCAAAATGACTAGAATAACCTGTTGGGAATAAATTTAACCATCCGGTTAAGGTTTAATCGGCGGCAGAATCGGACCGGATTGACGGCAGATCGGACCAGCTAAACCGGAATCAGCGACAATATCGGAACCTGCCTCCTTTAGTTAATATTGGGCTTTATTTGGGCTTAATTATCGACATGAGGTAAAATGGAAAAGATATATTACTAGATTCTCTTGAATATTCATAAAGGAGAGAATCTAAGAAAATATCTAAATAAAAGGAAAACGGTCAATAAAAAGAAAAATGTCAATTCCTATTCATAAAAGGAAAATGAAGCTCATTGACCTTAAGCCATCTATATAAAGAGAAGAAGCTAGAAGACCTAGGGGATTCATTCACACATTCATTCATACACTTATTCATACATCCACATCGATATAAGCACTTGCTTTTAAGGAGAATATTCGATTATAAGCTTCTAGATTGTTCTAAGTCTAGATCTTGAATCATAATCCTCTTCTCTTGTATTCTTTGATCGATTAATAAAGACATCCAATTCAAACCGATTCTAGTAGTATTAACCGTTATCGAATTCCGTGGTTCTTCAAACGGATCGCTAACTTTTGCCCAAACAGTTTGGCGCTAGAGAGAGGGGCATAAGTATAACGCTACAATGAGCGATAACAGAGCAATCTACCACACCGTTCTCGAAGAACACGCTCAACAACGAGTGGATGCCGTCAATGAGCAACTCCGGGCAAGCAACGAAAGGTTTGATCGGCTGGAGGAGGATAATCTCCGACTTCGGGGGCAGAGCGCTAATCTCACCTCCCATGGTCAGAGATCCGCTTCCCGACAGGATGTCATCACCCCCATCCGGCCGATGAGATTATTCCGATCAGGGACGGAACATCCGACGACGGAGGAAAGACCTGCTTTCTCCGACGATCAGCACACCGACGGTCTACACCGCAACGAATCTGGTCTTGAAAGGGATCATGCCTACATAGATTCCGTCATCGAGAAAAAGCTCAACGCTTTCGAATCGATGATCGAGCGGATGCCAGGAGTAGCTCCACCTATAAGACGTTCCGACCGGTACTCCTACGCCGATTCACCCTTCATAGACGAAATAGCCATGGTGGAGATGCCCAGAAAGTTCACCTTCCCATCGATGAAGATGTACGATGGCTCTACCGATCCCGACAATCACGTGGCGTTGTACAAACAGCGGATGCTCACCTTGACAATTCCCCCGAGTCAAGGGAAGCCGTCATGTGCAAAGGTTTCAGATCAAGCCTAACAGGACCGGCGCTCCAGTGGCTCGTAAACCTCGCCAACGGCGAAATAGATTCCTTTGCCGGCCTGACTGACAGGTTTATAGAGCAATTCGCAAGCAGCCGCTGCATAGAGAAAAACGCCGATGACCTCTATGAAATCGTCCAAGAAGCCGGGGAGCCCCTTCGGGCATATGTAGGACGATTCAACAGGGAAAATGTGAATATCCCTGCATGCAACGTGTCGACGACCATATCTGCTTTTAAGAGAGGACTCTTGGTGACCGGCGATCTTTATAAGGAACTCACCAAGTATCGTCCGAAGACGATGGAAGATGTTCTGAGCAAAGCAATTCCCATCGACCCGTCGTCCATATAGGGGGCGGGGGATATCGAGATAACTCATGGCCCAATGCGGGCAGCTTGTCCATCCGAGGTCGAGAACTGGTCTGCGTCTTGGGAAAGATGGGAGACACGGTCAGATGGTCCCAGAAGATGAGGGCGGAGCCAGGAAGACGAGACACGCGAAAGTGGTGCGATTTCCATAGCGACCACGGGCATTGCACCGAGGATTGCGTCGCCCTCAGGATGGAGGTAAACGATCTAATCAAGAGAGGACACCTCAAAGAGTTTCTATCCGACAGAGCTCGGAACCGGCCAAGTTCCCAGAACGTCGAGCAAGAAAGGGCCAACGAGAAACCCGAAACCCCACCGAGACAGGATCGGGTGATTAATGTTATATCCGGTGGCTCAGAGGTTAGCGGGATATCGCATTCGGCTGCCAAAAGGAATACGAAATTTGCGAGAAACTTCCAAAAGACCATGATGGAAATAACTACCGACCAATCAGTCAACGCAATTACCTTCACCGCCGAGGAGGGTGAAGAGATGATGACTCCTCATCATGACGCCCTCGTCATTACTTTGTCAATGGCAAACTGCCTGATAAAGAGAATTCTGGTCGACAATGGAAGCTCGGCGAACATTCTGTTCCTAGCCGCATACAAGGAGATGGGCCTCGACGAATCAAAAATTGTCTCCAGGGCAACCACTCTTGTAGGATTCAGTGGAGAGGTAAAACAGACTGTAGGCGAGATAACCCTGCCCGTCTACACCGAGGGAGTCAACAAGCAAACCAAGTTCCTCGTTCTGGATTGCACGTCGGCCTACAACGCCATAGTAGGGAGACCCTGGATCCATGACATGAGAGCCGTGCCATCCACATTCCATTAGACGATAAAGTTTATGACACCATGGGGTGTGAGGAAGATAAAAGGCGACCATGAGAACTCGCGCCCCTGTTACCAAACTACACTCAAAGGAAAAACGGGAACGACCATGCAGATAGAGGGTCAGTCCTCGACGAAAGAGGTATCGAGCTCTACAGAGGAGCCCGATGTAGAACATATAGATGAGATCCCACTAGATGAAGCCAATACGGAGCGCAAGGTGAATATTGGGTCAAAATTACCAAAAGACGTGCGTCAGAAACTCATCGACTTTCTGAGATCGAACGCCGACTGTTTCGCCTGGTCGCATGCGGACATGCCAGGTATCGATCCCGAGATCATCACCCATCGCCTACAGGTCGATCCCGATCATCAGCCGATCAGGCAGAAAAGAAGGAAGTTTGCACCAGATCACGATCTCATTGTCAACGACGAAGTGAACAACTTACTCAGAGTCGGATTCATCCGTGAGGTGAAATACCCCGACTGGCTAGCCAATGTGGTCGTCGTTCGAAAGAAAAATGGTAAGTGGAAAGTCTGCATAGACTTCACCGACCTAAATAAGGCGTGCCCAAAGGATCCTTTCCCCTTGCCTCATATTGACAAACTTGTAGACGCAACAGCCGGCCACGAACTGCTAAGTTTCATGGACGCCTTCAGCGGGTATAATCAGATTTTGATGCATCCCCAAGACCAGGAGAAGACGACCTTCATGACTTCCAGGGGCATATATTGCTACAAGGTAATGCCCTTTGGATTGAAAAACGCTGGCTCAACCTATCAAAGGTTGGTGAATGCGATGTTCGCCGACCAGATTGGCCACACCATGGAGGTGTACATTGATGATATGCTCGTAAAATCGTTAGTTGCCGACGATCACATCATGCATCTGCGCCAAGCGTTCGACACACTGAGGAAATACAACATGAAGCTTAATCCGACTAAGTGCTCATTCGGCGTAAGCTCGGGGAAGTTTTTGGGATATATTGTCACACATCGGGGCATTGAGGCGAACCTCGATCAGATCAGGGCCATCCAGACAATTCAACCACCGCGAAACATAAAGGAAGTCCAGAGACTTACGGGAAGAATGGCAGCCCTTAGCCGATTCATCTCTAGACTATCCGATAGATCTCATCCGTTTTTCGAGGCTCTCAAGAAACCGAAGGGATTCGCATGGAACGAAGGATGTGACGAAGCCCTTAAACAACTCAAGGACTATCTGACATCTCCACCGCTACTGTCGAAGCCAAAAACCAACGAGGCACTGCTCCTGTATCTAGCCGTGTCAGAACACGCAATAAGTGGGGTACTAGTGCGAGATGAAAGTGGAAAACAACATCCGGTCTATTACGTCAGCAAATCCTTGCTAGAAGCCGAGACCCGATATTCCCATCTCGGGAAATTGGCTCTCGCCTTGGTTGTGGCAGCGAGGAAGTTACGGCCATACTTCCAGTCGCACCCAATTATCATGGTGACATCGCATCCGATCAAAAGTGTTCTCCACAAACAAGATATCTCGGGAAGATTGGCCAAATACGCTATAGAGATTGTCGAATATGACGTGATCTATCGACCAACCTCCGCCATCAAGTCACAAGTCCTCGCCGATTTCGTGGCCGAGTTTACACCAAAGATGCTTTCGGAGGTTCAGAAGGAGGTAAACGCATTAGAAAACCAGGCGGTAACGGGGACATGGAAGCTTTATGTGGACGGATCCAGCAACGTATTAGGATCCGGCCTGGGACTCACACTGACCTCCCCTATCGGAAACACCATCTCGAAGGCGATCCGATGCAGCTTCCGAGCGACAAACAACGAGGCAGAGTATGAAGCGCTAATCGCAGGACTATCTCTGGCATGCGACTTAGGAGTCAAAGATATAGAGATCTATAGCGACTCGCAGTTGGTGGTTAGCCAAACCGAGGGTGACTATCAAGCCAAGGACTCAAGCATGATCAGATACCTAGCGATAGTCAAACAACTCGAAAAACGGTTCAACAGCTGCAAAATCACCCAAATCCCTCGAGAGGAAAACGGGCAAGCAGATGCCCTCGCCAACCTTGGTTCATCTTTCAAAACCGATTCACCGATGGATGTGCCACTGCTAGTATTACAGTGGCCGGCAACGCAAAAAGATCTCGATGCGATCCCAGTCAACGAGATAAGTGGAGCCAGATGCTGGATGACTCCCCTGGTGGAATATCTAAGAGACGGGACGCTGCCATTGGAAAGAGCAGATTGCCGAAGGATTAAACGACAAGCAGCTCGATTCAGCCTCATTAACGGAGCGTTATATCGCCGATCATATTCAGGTCCATACCTCAAGTGCATCAGCATCGCCGAGGCTCAACAAGTCCTGTTAGAACTGCATTCCGGTGAATGCGGAAATCATTCAGGGGCTAGAAGTCTAGTCCTCCGAACCATGCGAGCCGAATATTATTGGAAATCAATGAACCATGACGCAACCATGTTCGTCAAAAGATGCGACAAGTGCCAAAGGTTCGCCACTGTATCCAAACTTCCGCCAGAGAACCTAAAAACTATCAGCGCTCCCTGGCCATTCATGAAGTGGGGCATGGATATAGTCGGCAAACTCCCCACGGCACCAGGCCAAAAAGTCTTCCTATTGGTAATGACCGACTATTTCTCTAAGTGGATAGAAGCGGAAGCGCTCAGCCAGATAACCGACAAGGAGATCCGCAACTTCGTATGGAGAAATATAATCTGCAAATTTGGCATCCCCCACGAGATAGTGACCGACAATGGACCACAGTTCACGAGCAACAACTTCAAAAGCTTTTGCGAAGACTGGAAAATTAAATTAAGCTTCGCGACACCCAGACATCCGCAATCCAATGGTCAGGCCGAAGCCTCGAATAAAACCATCGTCAAACTCCTTAAGAAAAGATTAGAAAGTGCTAAAGGAAAGTGGGTCGAGGAACTCCCCGGAGTATTATGGGCCTACAGAACGACCTCAAAGGTCTCCACCGGCGAGACACCTTTCTCACTCGTGAGGACGAGAACCTTCAAACTGGGTCAGTGGGTCCTGATCCAGTTTATGAATAGGAATTGACAAAAAGGTGAGGACGAGAACCTTCAAAATGGGTCAGTGGATCTTAAGGCGAGTATTCCAAAACACTATGGAGAAAGAGGCCAGAAAGCTAGGACCAAACTGGGAAGGTCCTTACCAAATCGTCAAAGTCTGCGGAGCTGGAGCCTACGCACTCCAAGACAAAAACGGAAAAAGACTCACCAACAGTTGGAACGTTTTGCACCTCAAGAGATATTTCTTCTAACAAACGGGCCACGCCCGCAAAAGATCATGTATACTTAAACTATTTTTCAATTCTATGCTTTCATATCTTTTAGCTAAAAACCTCACCGAGAATTTTGCCGACGAGAAAAACTCCAAAGGCAAATTTCTCGCCGAGATTTTCGGGGGCAAGGGATATCTATCCTTTCGAACTCGAAAACCAAAAGCCCTATTCCGCATAGGCCAAAAGCCCTATTCCGCATAGGCCGAAAGCCCTATTCCGCATAGGCCGAAAGCCCTATTCTGCATAGGCCGAAAGCCCTATTCCGCATAGGCCGAAAGCCATATTCCGCATAGGCCGAAAGCCCTATTTCGCATAGGCCAAAAGCCCTATTCCGCATAGGCCAAAAGCCCTATTCCGCATAGGCCAAAAGCCCTATTCCGCATAGGCCAAAAGCCCTATTCCGCATAGGCCAAAAGCCCTATTCCGCATAGGCCAAAAGCCATATTCCGTATACGCCAAAATCCCTATTCCGTATAGGCCAAAAGCCCTATTCCGTATGGGTCAAAAGCCCTATTCCGTATGGGCCAAAAGCCCTATTCCGCATAGGCCAAAAGCCTTATTCCGCATAGGCCAAAAGCCCTATTCCGCATAGGCCAAAAGCCCTATTCCGCATAGGCCAAAAGCCCTATTCCGCATAGGCAAAAAGCCCACTATGGTGGATAAATTTGCTCGAAATTTATCAAACCACAGGCTCGATCCTAGCCGAAGACATCTCGACAGCCCGTGTCAGTGTAAATCGAACGCTAGAAGGGTTCCATACGGGTTTCCGGACCACGTTAGGACCAGGCAAAGTTAGAGTTATTGTCTGCGGGCATGTAACCTAACAGCCGAGTGTACAGGCGCGACGGCACCTCACTCCATAAGATTGTTGATACGGTTGCTCGAACCGCCCAGTCGACAAAGTGGAGGCTAATTGTGTGTTAATGACCTTCCTCGAAGTATAAAATCAGCAACGCACATTAGCCGCCCTCTTGGGTGTACAGGTCTGACGAGACCTCACCGAAACCCCACTGAGTTGGCCGATCTCCGGATCCCATCCAGGCAATGTACAACACAAAGGCTCGACAAAACATAACCGACTCACCCGACAGGCTCTGTACGGTTAATACATTGTCGAGACCCTTAACTGGCCACTATTAATGACGATCGAATCTCCGAGATCTCGTCCAAAAACGGTCGACCCCCGCGGTCCCATACACTTTAAAAACAGCCAGCGGATAGAATCTCCACGAGAGATAGTAGATTCACCACTTAAAGATGAAAGATGACCGACCTTGTCGGACCCATCCAGATTTGAGATGGTTAGCGACGGATAACCTAACGAGGCTTAACTCATTTGCTCGGTGCATCTAATCAGATTTGGCGCTCAAAAGATATAGTTCAAACTTATCGAAAGCTCAAAACAAAAAGATAACCGAAAAAGAAAATTTAGCCTCGGGGGCAAATCCAAAAAGCCCACCAAGGGCAAAAACATAAGGGTCCGCTATGATCAACGAAAATTTGAGCGGCCCACTTAACAGTTTTAAGATGGCCCATCCCATGGACGGACCACAACAGAATTAAAAGTTTTTTAGATAAAGGAGGATCAAGACGGAGGAGCATCGCTAAACGCCATCAGCGACTCAACCATCTCCGGAGCAGGCGTACCCTTGAACTGTGCCTGAGCTTTCACCACTTGGGCATAACGACGATCAAGGCCCTCAAGGTCCCACGACAAATGCTGCCCGGCCAGATACTCCTTCACCGTCTCCCACCGGGTTATTACCGCAGACCCGCCGAGGAAGAAGTCGTATTCAACTTGAAGCAGCTCGTTCTTCCTCTTCAGCGACTTCACCTCCTCGTCTTTGAGCTCATCCTCCCTTTCCAGACCAGCGACCCTTTTCTGAAGATCCCCCTTAGCTTGCTCATATCCGGCTATGGAGTCCTTGAGATCTTTTATCTCCTTGTCCCTGGCATCGATGGCAGCAAGTTGATCCTCTCCTCTCTTCTTCTCCACCTTGTACCTTTCTCTCATATAGACGGAGGCCTCATGATCCTTGGAAGACTCCTCCACCGTCTCAGCAAGTTTGGTCTCTATACTGCTAAAAGAGAACATCACCTGCAGGCGACAAAACCGAAGAAGTTCAAATAATGCTAATAGAAAGCTTCAAGTACACGAGGATTCTTACCTTGAGGAGAGAACGGCAGACTTCATCAGCGGCCAACTCAGCACTACCCTCAGCAATGGATTCCATATCCCATGAAAAGAGTTTACTCTTCATCTTGTCTACCCAAGAGGAAGATTGGGAACTGTCAAGCTCACCACCTGATGAAGGAGACACCTTCACCCTGCGACCCTACACGGGACCGCATGGACTCCGTCCACCCTTGCGTTTACCAGCGGCCACTGTTCCACTCCTCGGAACCTCGATGACCTTTGCCTGACTCTCAGAGGCAGTGACAGATCCTCCCATCTCAGCTAACTTCCCCGAAGCAGCGAGAAAAAGTTCAAAGGGATCAGGGGCAGATGCTCGTTGACTCTCAGACATGTTACAATCTAACGAGCAAAGTGTCAGCCTCAGAAATCAACATTAAAAGAAGGATTTAAAGATAGAGTGAAAGCTTACCCTAGATAGCATTGTGTTCTAAGGCAAGGTGGCTGGAAAGGAATTCAAGGGATCTCCGTTCAGCTGGGATCTCTAACAGCTGCTCTATGATCTTTTTCCCGATGGCGTCGTCACCCTTGTTCAAATGGCCAATGTCTGCAAACAAACAACAAAGGACAATAAGAGAAAGTCAGCAAGCTCACAAGATCTGGGAAGTAAAGGTACCCACCAGAATAAGACCACGCAGTTGGAAAATTTGGAGCAGGTCCAACCGACAAAAACAAGAAACGACGACGCCAAAGCTAGGTTACGACGAGGATGGAGGTGATAACGATTGATATCACCCGCATAGGGCTTGAAATAGAAGGCGTACAAGACAGAGGCCACCGATACCTCGATGGAATTCAGATTGCCCATCACCTCAAGCGCCATCAGCATTCTCCACACCATTGGAGAAAGCTGCCCCGAAGATAGACCGAGATAGCGGGATACCGCCGCGACTAGCGAAGGAACGATTCCACGAAACCCGTAGCTGAACAGAGCTTCATACACCACGATTTCCTCCGGACCGGCATCCATCGGACGCTCCGCCGCATTAGGAATCCTCAAGCAGGAGAGAGGCAGACCAAAGGTCATGGAGATCTGAGCCACTGAGTTCATAGGGGTGGAAGATTTAGGGTTTTTCTTGGGATCTACCGGCGGATCTTGCGAAGAACCAGAGTCCTCGATTTTTATCGCATCACGAAGGCAGCGACGGTCAGATCTGGCGGATCGCCGCGATTTCAGACGCTCCCCGACCGAAGAATCATTGGAAAGATTCATAGCTTCGGGATCAAAGGGCACAACAGCAGTAGTTGGATCTCAATCAAGCGATGACATGCAAAGAAGAAAGAAGGAAGGAGAAATCGAAGAGGCTCACCTGATGACAAGACGAAGAAATCGCAGACTTGATCACCGTTGAAGACAAACCAAGCTTTGTTTGACAGAGTATGGAGAAGATGAAAGAAAATCTTGAGGAAGAAGATGAAGAGACCGCCGCAGAGAAAAATGAAGTAAGTGAAACGCGAAAATTATCCTTAGGTCAAGAAAAAGGATATTTCGCATGGTTTGGGCCTAAAAACAGGCCAAAATACGAAGAAAGAGCCCAAACACGGTGATAGACGGCCATGTTCAGAATTGCGATTGAACAGGAAGTAGAAGTTTGTGGAAGACCAATTCATCACCGATCAAAGCAATTACGAAGCTCTTAAATTCATCCTCAACGAGCTACTTTCCTCTTCTTATCCGAAGTCAAAGAAGAGCAAAGCTGGGGGCAAACTGTTGGGAATAAATTTAACCATCCTGGTTAAGGTTTAACCGGCGGCAGAATCGGACCAGATTGACGGCAGATCAGACCAGCTAAACCGTAATCAGCGACAATATCGGAACCTGCCTACTTTAGTTGATATTGGGCTTTATTTGGGCTTAATTATCGATATGAGGTAAAATGGAAAAGATATATTACTAGATTCTCTTGAATATTCATGAAGGAGAGAATCTAGGAAAATATCTAAATAAAAGGAAAAATGTCAATTCCTATTCATAAAAGGAAAATGAAGCTCATTGACCTAAAGTCATCTATATAAAGAGAAGAAGCTAGAAGACCTAGGGGATTCATTCACACATTCATTCATACACTTATTCATACATCCACATCGATATAAGCACTTGCTTTTAAGGAGAATATTCGATTATAAGCTTCTAGATTGTTCTAAGTCTAGATCTTGAATCATAATCCTCTTCTCTTGTATTCTTTGATCGATTAATAAAGACATCCAATTCAAACCGATTCTAGTAGTATTAACCGTTATCGAATTCCGTGGTTCTTCAAACGGATCGCAAACTTTTGCCCAAACAGTTTGGCGCTAAAGAGAGGGGCAGAAGTATAACGCTACAATGAGCGATAACAGAGCAATCTACCACACCGTTCTCGAAGAACACGCTCAACAACGAGTGGATGCCGTCAATGAGCAACTCCGGGCAAGCAACGAAAGGTTTGATCGGCTGGAGGAGGATAATCTCCGACTTCGGGGGCAGAGCGCTAATCTCACCTCCCATGGTCAGAGATCCGGATTGACGGCAGATCGGACTAGCTAAACCGGAATCAGCGACAATATCGAAACCTGCCTCCTTTAGTTGATATTGGGCTTTATTTGGGCTTAATTATCGACATGAGGTAAAAAAGAAAAGATATATTACTAGATTCTCTTGAATATTCATAAAGGAGAGAATCTAGGAAAATATCTAAATAAAAGGAAAAAGGTCAATAAAAAGAAAAATGTCAATTCCTATTCATAAAAGGAAAATGAAGCTCATTGACCTTAAGCCATCTATATAAAGAGAAGAAGCTAGAAGACCTAGGGGATTCATTCACACATTCATTCATACACTTATTCATACATCCACATCGATATAAGCACTTGCTTTTAAGGAGAATATTCGATTATAAGCTTCTAGATTGTTCTAAGTCTAGATCTTGAATCATAATCCTCTTCTCTTGTATTCTTTGATCGATTAATAAAGACATCCAATTCAAATCGATTCTAGTAGTATTAACCGTTATCGAATTTCGTGGTTCTTCTAACGGATCGCTAACTTTTGCCCAAACATAACCCATTTTTGGAGGGTTAGTCTAATTATTATAAAAAACAAGAGATGGACAAGGAGGGTTATGAAACAAAATATTTTTTACTTCATTTACGAAAATGCCATTATAATAATAAAAAAATTTGCTTTAATAAAAAAAAAAGTTATAAAAAACCTTCCATTCTCCTCCAAAAAAATATCAAGCGTCGTCTTCATCGTCTTCGTTGTTCTTCGTCTTCGCCGCCATTATTCGCCGCCATCACCATCGTCTTCATTGTTCTTCGTCCTCTTCTTCTTCCTCGTCTTTGTCGTCTTCGTCGTCTTCTTCCTCATCGTTGCTAGCGTTCTTCGTCGTTGTTTTTCGTCGTTGTTCTTTGTTCTTCGTTGTTGTTATTCGTTCTTTGTCGTCGTTCTTTGTCGTCGTTCTTTGTCGTCGTTCTTCGTTCTTCCTCGATGTCACTAATGTTCTCATGTTTCACGTTTTGTAGACTTGATTCACTTTTTGTAGACTTGATTCATCTTTTGTATATTTGTTTCATCTTTTGTAGATTTGTTTCATCTTCTTTGTAGACTTGTTTTATCTTCTTTGTAGATTTGTTTCATCTTCTTCGTTGTCATTTTTCCTCTTTGTTGTTATTATCGTCACCGTTCTTCCTCGCCGTCGTTATCGTTCTTCGTCGTCGTTCTTCCTCGCCGTCGTTATCGTTCCTCGCCGTCGTTATCGTTCTTCCTCGCCGTCGCTATCGTTCTTCATCTTCGTCGCCCTTTTTCGTCGCCGTTGCCATCGTTCTTCGTCTTCATCACAATTTTTCTTCGTCGTTGTTCTTTCTTGCCTTCGTTATCGTTCTTCTTCGTTGTTTTTCGTTCTTTCTCGTTGTCGTTATTGTTCTCATGTTTCATCTTTTGTAGATTTGTTTCATCTTTTGCAAACTTTTTCAAACTTGTTTCATATTCTTTTTTTGTAGACTACTTCATTTCTTGTAGATTTTTTCATTGTAGACGTTGTTGTCGTCATCGTTCTTCCTCGCCGTCGTTATCGTTGTTCGTCATCGTCTTCGTTCCTCGTCGTCTCTATCGTTCTTCGTCTTCATCACGGTATTTCTTCTTCGTTGTTCTTCTTCGTTGTTCTTCTTTGTCGTTCTTCCTCGCCTTCGTTATCGTTCTTTCTCATTTTCACGTTTTGTAGACTTGATTCACTTTTTGTAGACTTGTTTCATCTTTTGTAGATTTGTTTCATCTTTTGCAGACTTGTTTCATCTTCTTTGTATACTTGTTTCATTTTTTTGTAGACTTGTTTCATCTTCTTTGTACATTTGTTTCATCTTCTTCGTTGTCATTCTTCCTCTCCGTTGCTATTGTCGTCACTGTTCTTCCTCGCCGTCGTTATCGTTCTTCGTCGTCGTTTTTCCTCGTCATCGCTCTCATTCTTAATCTTCGTCGCCGTTTTTCCTCGTCGTTGCCATCGTTCTTCGTCTTTGATGTGATTTTGAGAGGCAGAAGTACATGTGTTCATTCATCGGATCATATATGTTCAACCCCGAGGCCAAAACTCATGAAACCATTTCCAGAATGTGCTAAACTAAAATACTTAAAGAAGAATCGAAGAAAACGGAGATCAGATGACAGAGTTATTCAACTTACAAAAGATATGATCTGTTGTGTACTCTATTCGGACCTACGTGCATTCATCGAACCACGCCGACAAAACCATAAGGAATTAAGTTACAAACGGAGTTGTTCTACAACCCTGGTTCAATAGAGAATCCCATAAAGTTTTAATAGGAACAAGAAGAGTAAAAGAAAATCAATTTTCGTCCATTTTAAAAAGAACATTCATTGTGATTTTTTGTCTTCCTTACATGCACCTTAATAGTTGTATTCATCTTCCAAGATGCTTTGCATGTTAAACATTCATTATGGAGGAATTTATTGTAATATCCTCTATATAATGAGGCTCATATGATGTATAAAAAGTGGAGTTTAAGTGAGTATTTTTGGAACCTTTGAGAGTGATTCTCTTTTCTTTTGTCAATGGTGTGTAATATCCATTGATCGTCCAATCCGTCTTGGTGCGTCATATCCAAGGGATCACCTGGTATATCAAATGCCTTTCACATCTCTTGTGCGGCCATTCAATCCACGGTAAATCAAAAGCCTTTCCGCATCTCTTGTGTGACCCTTCAATCCACCGCCTTGTTTTGTTGAAGTGTTTTAAGAAAGTATTGGGTCTAAGGTTTAATATACCTTAGGTTTGTGCTTCACGAGTTCATCGAAGTCGAGGATTATCCCTTTTTCAACATAGAGTGTCAATTCTTTGGGAGATTCTCATCAGTCTTCATCACGGTTTTTCTTCGTCGCTGTTCTTCCTCATCGTTCTTCCTCGCCTTCGTTATCGTTCTTCGTCGTTGTTTTTCGTTCAAAGATTCGTCGTTATAGTTCTCATTTTTCACGTTTTGTAGACTTGATTCACTTTTTGTCGACTTGTTTCATCTTTTGTAGACTTGTTTCATCTTTTGCAGACTTGTTTCATCTTCTTTGTATACTTGTTTCATTTTTTTAGACTTGTTTCATCTTCTTTGTAGATTTGTTTCATGTTCTTCGTTGTCGTTCTTCCTCTCCGTTTCTATTGTCGTCACTGTTTTTTCTCGCTGTCGTTATCGTGATTCGTCTTCGTCGTCGTTTTCCTCGCCGTCGCTATCGTTTTTCGTTTTCGTCGCCGTTCTCCCTCGTAGTAGCCATCGTTCTTCGTAAAAAATTTCTTCAATTTCGAATCTTATCTTTTAAGATTTATCAAGTATGAAGAATCATAAAGATATATCAACATCAACAAAAAAGTATATAGGGTTGTGTCGTGTTTAGGGTATAAGAGATACACAATTTCGCATACTTGTTATGAGTTTCGCAGAGTTAATTGATTGTATTATAGATATATTACAAAGTAGTCGTCTAGCATACAAAAACAAGAACATACAAATACAAGATTACAATTCAACACATTTCTTCAAAACTTACTGAGTAATACCAAGTAAAGCAATATTCACACGCGCCATGAGGATGGAATGCAAAAAATTTCTTCACTTTCGAATTCGGGTTTTTAAGGTTTATCAAGTATGAAGTATCATAAAGACATATCCACATCAATAAAAAAAGTATATAAGGTTGTATCGTGTGTTGAGTATAGGGGTTATACTTGTATGTAGATTTAGTGGTTCACTAATTTATTTCAGCATAGAAAAATGTGTTTTAAACTTAACCTCACCCATTAAAAATAGTGTTCAAGCATAAAAAACAAGAGTACAATTCAACACATTTTTTCAAATCTTACTAAGTAATACCAAGCAAAATCAATGTTCACATATCCCATAAGGAAGGATTTCAAAAATTGTCTTCACTTTCGAATCTTGGTTTTTAAGGTTTATCAAGTGTGAAGAATCATACAAACATATCCACATCAACAAAAAAGTATATAGGATTGTGCCGTGTTTAGGGTATAGGGGTTATACAAGTATGTGGATTTGTTATATAGTTTTCCAGATTTGTTATGGGTTTCACATAGATAATTGACTGTAATGTTGAGTTATTTTTGTGGTTCGCCGATTTATTCCACCACGAAGACGACGAACATGAAAGAGTTGATGAAGAAGAACACGACGACGACGAAGTAGACGATGAATACAACAACAATGAAGAAGACGAAGATGAAGACGAAGAAGGCTTAACGAAGACGACGAAAACAAAAAAATTGATGACGAGAAAGACAACGACTATTAAGGACACGATAAAGAACAAGATGACGATGCCGGAGAAGACATATACGACGAAACACGACGACGACGAAGTCGAAAACAACCACGACGACGAAATCGAAACCAACAACGACGACAAAGAGGAAGGCAAAAAAGACTCAACGAAGACGACGAAAAACACGAAAAGGACGCCTAGGAAGAAAACGACGATGAAGGGTACGATGATGAACCCGAAGGCGACGCCAGAGAAGAAGACGGCTACGATGACGACGATTAACTAGTAATGAAACAAACGGTGAAGATGACAAGTGATGAAGATGACAAATGATGAGGAAGCTAACAAAAAATTGAGATTGGATCTACAATGGCGATTTCAACAATGAAGTTTCGAGTTCTTAGCTTAAAGGCCTGCACTTAGAGACAAATTGTAAGCGCAAATAAATCTGCAAAACAATTCTACAATTGTATCAACAAATCTACAAAATACCAAAACGTGAAGCAGCAGATTTATTAAATTTGTTTCACGTTAAAAATAAATCAACAACTCATATGTTTTGTAGATTTTCCAAATGGACAAAAATCTGCAAAACAATGACTTGTTGATTTAATAAGTCTGCCGCATATTTATTAAGTACGCCGCAGATTTATTAAGTTTGTGGCATATTTATTAAATCTGCGGCAGATTTATTAAATATGTTGAAGACTTATTAAGTCTGCATCACTGTAAATCGAATAAAATCTGCATCAAAATGGACTAAATCTGCGGTAGAGTTTCAAAAGATTGAAAATGACGTGGAAAATAAATCTACAAAACGTGAAAAATAAATTTGTTGCAGATTTATCCTCGCTGGCGGTGGCAATTTTGTAAATAAGTCGTGTGTTTAAATGCGTTGACTTTTTTTATGACGTCATAATGACAGTTTCGAAAACTGTATTTTTCGTTGTTCCAATTAACATTTGGTCCACCAAATTCGTTGGTCCACCAAATTCGAACTATAGTCTAAGTTTTAGAACATCTTTAGAAATATCTAAATTTTCAATCTCTTTAAAATGTTCTAGAGAGTTTGAGAGAGTAAGAAAAATCTAGATGTTTTTAATAAAATAATATAAGCGTTCTCTAGATTTAGGATTAAAATATCTTCGATATTTTGTAGTTTGGAGGCTATACATATTTCCTTCCCCTCTCATTTGTAATAACCAAGCTGAAAAATAAAAATCATCTTCCTAGAAACAAAATCTTCTTCTTCTTTCAAGTTTAAACTACCTTTTAATTTTCTCCTTAAACACTTATCCATCATCTCCTAAATAACTTTCTTCCAACAAAAGTGGTATCAGAGAGCTAGAAGATATTTCTAAAGATGGCAAGTAATGGTGTTCCCCTTCAAATTTTTATGCTCACAAAGAGCAACTTTGACAATTGGAGTCTTAGAATGGTGGCTCTCCTAGGAGCACAAGACGTATGAGAGATCGTCGAGAAAGGCTTCACTCAACCGGAGAATGAAGAAAATATATCTCAAACTCAAAAGGATGGTTTGAGAGATTCAAGAAAGAGAGACAAGAACGCTCTTTGTCTAATCTATCAAGGATTACATGAAGAAACGTTCGAGAGGTCGCAGATCCTACATCGGCCAAAGAAGCTTAGGAGAAGCTTCGAACATCTTACAGGGAGCAGAACAAGTTAACGAGGTACGTCTTCAAGCATTAATAAGAGAATTTGAAGCATTGCAAATGAAGGAAGGTGAACTCGTTTCCGATTATTTCTCGAGAGTTTTAAGTTTTAACGGTTACGAACAACCTGAAAGAAACGGTGAGAAGTTAGAAGAAGTAAGAATCATGGAGAAGGTTCTTAGATCGTTGGATGCCAAATTCGAGCATATTATCACCGTCATTGAGGAGACTAAAGATTTGGAGACAATGGAGCAACTTCTTGGATCATTGCAAGCTAATGAAGAAAAGAAGAAGAAGAAGGAAGATATCACAGAACAAGTACTTAAAATGCGAGTCAACCAAACTAGGGAAGAAAGATGTCAAATCCATCCAAGACATGGTGGTGGTTCAATTCGTGGAAGAGGTTGGAGACCCCATGATGACCAAACCAACCAAAGAAGAGAAATTTCATCAAGAGGTCGTGGAAGAGGAACTTGTAAACCAAGGTATGATAAATCAAGCGTTAAATGTTATAATTGTGAGAAGTTTGGACATTATGCTTCCGAGTGCAAAGTTCCGAGTAATCACAGAGTTGAAGAGAAGTCCAATTATATTGAAAAACTAAGCCAAAAGGAGGGTATCTTATTGATGGCCCACAAGACTAATAATCGAGTTGAAGATCAAAAGTGGTACTTCGATAGTGGTGCAAGCAATCATATGTGTGGTCGAAGAAGCATGTTTGTGGTGCTTGATGAATCGATGAAAGGAAGTGTGGCGTTAGGAGATGAATCAAAGATGGAGGTCAAAGGTAAAGGAAAAATTCTCATCAAGTTAAAGAATGACGATCATAACCTTTTTATAAGAGACCGAGAAAGCAATCTCATTACCAAAGTGTCAATGCCCAATGTTTATTCTTAGCATTCAAAACGACACCGCAAAATGTCTCAAGATGTACTACAATTAGGAGTCTTGTGTTTGGCATCTTCGGTTTGGACATCTAAATTTTGGAAGTCTAGAGCAACTTTCAAAAAAGAAAATGGTGAAGAGGTTTGCTTTGCATCAACCATCCAAATCAAGTTTGTGAAGGGTTTCTACTTGGAAAGCAATTCATGTTAAGTTTTCCGAAAGAATCAAGTTCAAGAGCTCGGAAGCCATTGGAACTTATACACACAGATGTATGTGGGCCAATAAAACCAAGATCACTAGGTTAAAGTAATTACTTCCTTATCTTTATCGATGATTTCTCAAGAAAAATATGGGTCTACTTTTTGAAAGAAAAATCCGAAGTGTTTGAAAATTTCAAAAAGTTCAAAGCCCATATTGAGAAGGAAAGTGACCTTGTGATCAAAGCTATGAGATCCGATCATGGAGGAGAGTTCACATCAAACGAATTTAATAAATATTGTGAAAACAACGGAATTCGAAGGCAACTAACGGTGTCGAGGTCCCCTCAACAAAACGGAGTTGCGGAAAGGAAAAATAGGACAATCCTTGAGATGGTGAGAAGCATGCTCAAAAGTAAAAGATTACCTAAAAAGTTTTAGACCGAAGCGGTCTCATGTGCGGTTTATTTATTAAACCGGTCCCCAACAAGAAGTCTCTTTGGAAAAACACCACAAGAAGCTTGGAGCGGAAGAAAGCCTAGTGTTTCACATTTAAGAGTTTTTGGAAGCATTGCTAATGTTCATGTACCGGATGAGAAGCGAAGCAAGTTGGATGATAAAAGCGAGAAACACATCTTCATCAGCTATGATGCAAACTCCAAAGGTTACAAGCTTTACAATCCTAACACAGAGAAGAAAATCATTAATCAGAATGTTATTTTCAATGAAGAAGAAGAAGAATGGGATTGGAGCTCATGTAATGAAGACTATAACTTCTTTCTACAATTGGAAGAAGAGCTTGAACAATTATGAGAGGAGGAAGTTATACCACCTTTTCAACAACATCAAGTTCTCAAGGAGAAGAAAGTTCCAAGCGAAAGGATTTCAAGGTTTAGAAGTCTAAAAGAAATTTACGAGGTAACCGAGAATCAAGACAGTCTTACTTTATTTTGTCTATTTGTGGATTGCGAGCCCATGAGCTTTCAAGAAGTTATAGATAAGAAGATATGGAAAATGCTATGAATGAAGAAATCAAGTCCATAAAAAATTGTCACACATGGGAGTTAGCTTCACTTCCAAATGGACATAAAGCGATTGGTGTGAAATGGGTATACAAAGTGAAGAAAAATTCTAAGGGAGAAGTGGAAAGATACAAGGCGAGATTGGTAGCAAAAGGTTATTGTCAAAGAGCCGGAATCGATTATGACGAGGTATTCGCGACGGTTGCTCGTCTAGAAACGGTGAGACTAATCATTTCATTGGCGGCTCAAAACAAGTGGAAGATTCATCAAATGGATGTCACATCGTCCTTCTTAAATGGAGATCTCGAAGAAGAAGTTTACATTGAACAACCACTCGGCTACATAGTCAACGGAGAAGAAAATAAAGTTTTGAAGTTAAAGAAGGCACTTTATAGGTTAGAACAAGCTCCAAGAGCTTGGAATACTCGAATTGACAAGTACTTCAAGGAGAAAAACTTCATCAAGTGTCCATATGAGCATGCACTCTATATAAAAAATCCAAAACAATGATATATTGATTGCATGCTTGTATGTAGATGACTTGATATTCACGGGTAGTAATCAAAACATGTTCGATGAATTCAAGAAAGAGATGATGAAGGAGTTCGAGATGAAGGATATTGGATTGATGTCTTACCACCTTGGAATTTAAGTAAAACAAGAAGACGAAAGAATCTCCATTACTCAAGACATGAGGATGTACTTACAAAATTCAAGATGGATGACTCTAATCCTGTTAGCACACCAATGGAATGTGGAGCCAAGTTATAAAAAAATGAGGAAGGAGAGAGTGTGGATCCAACACTTTTTAAAAGCTTGGTTGGAAGTTTGCGTTATTTAACATGTACAAGACCCAATATCTTATATGCGGTTGGAGCCGTGAGTCGATACATGGAGAATCCAACAACAAATCATTTCAAGGCGGCTAAGAGAATTCTTCGCCATATAAATGGTACGATCGACTTTGGCTTGTATTACTCTATGTCTAATTATTCCAAGCTTGTTGGATATAGCGATAGCGATTGGGGAGGAGACATAGATGATCGAAAAAGCACAAGTGGTTTTGTGTTTTATATCGGAGATACGACTTTCACATGGATGTCAAAGAAGCAACCAATAGTTACCCTCTAGACTTGTGAAGCGGAGTACGTAACAGTCACTTCATGTGTTTGTCATGTTATTTGGTTAAGAAACCTTTTGAAGGAGTTAAGTTTGACACAAGTGGAGCCATCAAATACATGTGTGGATAACAAGTCCGCGATAGCTTTGGCAAATTAAAAACCCCGTCTTCCATGGTCGAAGTAAGCACATTTACATTCGTTCATTATATTAGAGAGTGTGTTGAAAATAAAGATGTGAAATTGGAGTATGTGAAGATACATGATCAAGTCGCGGATATCTTTATCAAACCACTTAAACGTGAAGACTTTATGAAAATGAGAAATTTGCTTGGAGTAGCAAAATCAAGTCTAAGAGGGAGTGTTGGAAATTAAACTTGATTGTTGGGTCAAGTTTAAATATTGGATCATTGATCCAATTAACATTAGGTGAGCCAAATCCAAACATCAGTCTAAGTTCTAGAACATCTCTAGATATATCTAAATTCTCCACATCTTCGTAATGTTCTAGAGAGTTTGAGAGAGTAAGAAAAATCTAGTTGTTTTAATAAAATAATATTAGAGTTCTCTAGATTTACGAATAAAATATTTTAGATATTTTGTAATTTTGAGGCTATAAATACTTTCTTCCCCTCCCATTTGTAATAATCAAGTTGAGAAATAAAAATCATCTTCCTAGAAAAAAAATCTTCTTCTTCTTTCAAGTTTAAACTACATTTTAAGTTTCTCCTTAAACACTTTTCCATCACCTCTTAAATAACTTCCTTCCAACGGTTTCCTCTCTAAACACATTTTTGTCACTCTTGTCAACGTCAGATGACCATCAATATCATCTTTATATATCATCTTTATTGCTTCTTGTCTCTTGGGGATTTTCATTTTATCCTGTAGTTTTTTTGTAATTTGCAACGTTTTTTTTATTTATATAACTTTTATGTTTGTTAAACTATTTAATTTACAGTTTTAATTATAAAACATTATTTTCTTTCTTATTCGGTTCTAATTATAATTTTTAAATTTAGAATTTCATAAACCAAAATTGGATTATAATTTTTTTAAAAAAATTATTCAGCAAACCCACGAAAATTTTCGTGGGTTTTTCGTGGGTAGTCTGATTAACCACGAAAACCCACGAAAATTTTCGTGGCAAATCTACCTACTAAAAGTTTCGTGTGTTTTCGTGGTTAATTAGACTACCCACGAAAAACCCACGAAAATTTCTACCCACGACGCTATACCCACGAAAAAACAGCCTAATAGCCCACGAAAATTTTCGTGGGTATTACGGTTTTTTTTACTAGTGCCCACCTTGTACTTCTTGCAAGTTTATAGATGCTTATGAATATTAGAGGTTCCATAAGTTGTTAGGGAGCACTTATTTTGTTGTTTGCGGTCTTTGTGAAGTGTATCCAAACATATAAACATATGATTGTGTGTTTGCTGGTATAGAGGAGTTATTCTTAGCATTAACAAAATTCCTTTTACGGCTATTTTAAGAGGAATTGGAGTAACTGTATCAACAACTTCATCCTCTTCGGGTAGGTTAGGGTCGCCGTGAGGAGGATTAGGTGTTGAATACATTTGACGAAGCATCCAAACAAAAATCAGTAACAACAGTAAAGTTTTAGACATTGAAGAGGAACAATACTGGTTTCATTATTAAACTTTCATAAGTTCATCGCTTCTTTACATGCGGAGCCAGCCGAAGAAATGAGTGGGGTCAATTCGAATTAGATATAATATCATAGGGGTCAATAGCTAAATTTACACCTATATATAATGTTTCTAATGCAATATTACAAGGTTTTTTATTTTTATGCATTATAGCATTGGGGTCAATAAGCTAAATTTACACCTTTTATTTTTACAATATTACAATGAAATTAATTTGCTTGTTGTGAAATTTTATATAAGGGAAGGTACAAGTTGAATGTTGTCAATTTTGTGTGACTTGGACTTTTGTGGTTAGATAGTAGGTTTATGGTTCAAATGGTAGTAGTGTCGTTATAATAAATTTTGCTTCATATAATCACATAGCATGTTTGGATTTATCCATATTTTGATGTCTTTGGGGGCATAGTTTCTTAAAAATAGATAACAAGAAATAGTTAAAACAATAAATTTTGAAATGGAGTCCTCTAACTAAAATGTTAGAAACCATGTAACCGACCTGTTTATAGAAATTTTCTAAATTTAGAAAGAAAAAAAATCTAAATTTAGTGAAAGGAACAAATATCAATCAGAGGACGTTCTTAAATTAGTTTGCCATGTTTTATATATATTTCCTAAAAAGCAATATAGCCACTGCCACCAAAAGCTAAAAACCAAAATCTTATTCCGGAAACTTAGAGGCCTAGAGAAATAATATATATTCCGACGACGAAATGGCTTATTCCAACCGTTGTTTCATTGTCGTAACTATAGCAGTTCTATCAATATTTCTCTTACCCTCAACATCAGCCTTGATCAACAGAAAATACATCGATGCCAATTGCGAAAGAGTCAAAAACAAACTCTTTTGCAATGAAACATTAAGCACTTATCCTCCTGCTATTTCTGCCACCGGTCTGGTATGGCTATCTAAACATTAAGCACTTATACTTATTCAATCAAAGTTGTAAAAATTAACATACGAAAGTATCAAGTGGGTTAGTGGTTACACCACTTTTACCATTCATAAACTTAGAATCAAACGTGGGGTTTGTCTTAGTGTTTGGATAATTATGTGATTAATGCTCATAAAACATAAATTTAATTTCAATTTTGGTCGTTAAAATACGGTATTGGTCAGGTTTCAGCATTAAAACTTCTTTGTTGGTGTAAAGTGTAAACATTTACTATTTAGGCATAAAAATTTTAAAATAAAATCTACGTTTGTGTAAATATTTACTTTTTAAAATTTCTATGTTGGTATTAATATTTACTTTTTAAAATTTCTATGTTGGTTAGTTTTATTTATCACAATAGTTTTAAATATAATAAAAATAACTTCAATATTTATATATTTGAAAATATGTAGTTGCCCTTAGCAGAGGCTGTTCTCAGCCTTGCTATAACCCATGCCGAGACGACGGCAGCTTTCGCAGCTGAGACCGCTAAGAAGGAGGCGACATTGAAGACGCAACTCAACGAGTGCCATGACGCTTACGTTGGCATTGTGGCGTCTCTAAAGAGTGCAAAATTGGAACTCACGGATGCACCAGACACCGCCAACTATGACGTCATGCTTTGTGGAGATGAAATAACGCGCGTAAAGAACTCGGTCGAGAAAAACACCGACACTGCTTCAAAAACGATTATTGTGATGACATCGCAAATGGAGAAGCTTCTCGAAATCGCTGCTGGTGCCACCGATGCTGTTGACGATGACGATGAGAATGTACACCGTCGTGCTTGATGTTTGAACTAAGTTGGATATTCTTATTTTGATTTGCTTTTGGTTAAAACATGAAAGGATTCAAAGAACATATAAAAGATATATGTTGTTATAATTGAATCTTAGGAAAATTAAAAAAAAAAAACTTCGTATGCTTTGTAACTTTCAAGTCATTAACTTTTATACACCCGTAAATGTAAGTGAACCATGCGGTGATATTCTAATGGTTTCAAGTTATGCTCCGGAATGGTAATTCGATTCGGGTGCTTGCGATTAGGGATGTCAAAACGGTTAAACCAACTGAAACCATTATTTAATGGTTATGGGTTTATCCAGTCAATTAAGAGAATGATTTGGATCGACCCATAATCCATTTAAGTTAGGGGATTACAAAACTACGCAATTTATATTACATTTTACAAAACTACATCATTTCATAGTCATTTTCAAAATTACAACTAAATACTATAAATTGAATCCAAATAAAATTTACCCAAACAATCATATCCCTTTGGGGGTTTTGTATATTCAAAACTAACCTAATGGGCCAGCCAAATACAAATGAGCCGCAACAAATAAGGCATATTACATCTGGGTATATAAAAGAAGGCCAAGTCGAGAAGCTAAGTGTTCTGTTACAAGTTTGTTACAGAAAAGGAAACAAAGCAGTTTTTCGTCGGGGAAGAAGAAGTTCCAGATCGGAGGGATCGTCGAAGACTTTTCTTCTAACTTTTGTAGTCATCTTCCTTGAGGATAAACTTCGTAATCTCTCCGTCTTGTTGTTACCTATAAACACGAGACATTAATAGAGATTAGGTTTGAGTTTATGAGCCACAGATCGGAGGCTTTTTCCGATCAAGTTCTTAGTGCAACGCCGGTGAAAACTGGCCTCTGAGACGTAGCCATTAATGGGTGAACTCAGGGTAACAAGTTCTTGAGTCAAATTACATAACAAGAACAAGACAACACATAGCGTATAATCCCAATCATCATAAACAAGTATAAAGACGAACATTAACAAGTGGTATTAGAGCCAGGTTCAAGAGATTCGGAGGCTAGGTTCAAGATCAGTAAGTGCAAAGAAGACAAGCAGGCAAGGTTCGAAACTTATCTGCTAGTCTGTGTGTGTTTGCAGAGCTTCTTGGTCTTCAGGTTCAGGTTCTGTATCAAGAACCATGGTGGATGATAAGCCGATTAAGACGCGTATGAAAGTGGACATGTTTGATGGCACAGGAGACTTTTCCCTGTGGAAAGTTAGGATGATGGCTCACTTTAGCTTGCTTGGGCTCAAAGATATCCTCCTTGATGAAAAGCTCTTGAAGGATCTTGTTACAACAACAACACAAGAGATAGTAATAGGAACAGAAACAAGCCAAGATAGCTCACAAGATACAACCTTAGTGGTCAAGGTTAAAGATCCAATCAAGGTGGAGAAATCAGAGAAAGCAAAGAGCATCATAATCTCAAATGTAGGGGATCATGTTTTGAGAAAGATCATAAGTTGTGAAACTGCAGCTTCTATGTGGAAGACTCTGGACAAATTGTACTTGGAGTGTACTTTACCAAACAGAATCTACCTACAGCTTAAGTTCTACACATTCAAGATGATAGACTCCAAGAACATTGACCAGAATGTGGATGACTTTCTCAAGTTAGTGGCTGATTTGGGAAACATTGGAGTTACTATTTCTGAAGAGGTACAAGCTATTCTATTGATGAGCTCTATGCCCTACAAGTATGATCAACTAAAGGAAACTCTCAAGTATGGCAGATAGACTTTGAGTTTAAGTGAGGTTATTGGATCATCAAAGTCAAAGGAGAGAGAAATTTCAGAAAACAACAAGTCTGCAAGAAGCCAAGTAGAAGGATTGTTTGTATCAAATAGTAGAGGCAGATCAGAAAAGAGAGATAATCATAGTGAAAAGCAAGTTCAAAGGACGTGCTAGGAGCAAGTCCAGAGGCAGAAATGATAAGAAAGACAAAGGTTGTTTTGTATGTGGAAAAGAAGGCCACTGGAAAAGGGACTGTCCAGAGAGGAAAGTTCAGGGAAGTGTTAATGTGGTAATGAAGTATCCAGGTTCTTTGGTGCTTGAAACTGATGAGGACAAGTTATGCAACATCACAGAACCTATGACCCTATCAGCTGGGATTCAGAAATCAGAAGATGATTGGGTTTTGGATTCAGGAAGTAGTTACCACATAACCCACAACAAAGATCTTATGTTTGATCGAGAAGAATTCAGAGGAGGAAAAGTGCTGATGGGGAACAACACATTCAGTGATATAAGAGTCATTGGCAAAGTCAGAATCATAAATGATGAAGGCCAAAGTGTTGTACTAACAGGAGTTAGATATATGCCTAAGATGGGAAGAAATTTAATCTCCTATGGATGTCTAGAGAAAGCTGGTTGCAAATATGAAGGTGAAGACTTCAGAATTAACTTTGTTCTGAAGAATGGAGGCAAGAAGGTTCTGTCTGGGAGATATGAAGATGGTCTGTATTATTTGGAGGGTTCTGTGCCAAATGGGGAAGTTAACACAGTTAGGGATGTGTTTAATCCAGCCAAGAAATGGCATTCTAGACTAGGCCATATGAGTCAGAAGAACATGGAAAGGTTGATCAAAGAAGGATACATTTCAGACATGGATGTTAAGAGTTTTAGTTTCTGTGAAGACTGTGTTTTGGGAAAGTCACACAAGCAAAGCTTTCCTAAGGCAAAACACACGTCTAAGAATGTGCTATAATACATTCACTCTGATTTGTGGGGATCACCATCTGTCACACCAAGCATTGCAGGAAACCAGTATTTTGTCACTTTTATAGATGACTACTCAAGGAAAGTTTGGATCTACTTCCAGAGAACAAAAGATGAAGCTTTCCAGAATTTCTCTGATTGGAAAACATTGGTTGAAAATCAGACTGGGAAGAAGGTTAAAGCTCTAAGGACTGACAATGGATTGGAATTTTGTAATTCCAAATTTGACAATCTGTGTAAACAAGCTGGAATAGGAAGGTATAGGACTTGTGCTTATACTCCACAACAGAACGGAGTGTCAGAAAGAATGAACATAACCATCATGGATAAGGTAAGGTGTATGTTAGCAGAAAGTGGTATGGAAGAAAAGTTTTGGGCTGAAGCAGCAAGTACTGCAGTTTATTTGATAAATAGATCACCAAGTTCATCCATTGATTTCAAAGTACCAGAAGAGTTATGGTCAGGAAACAAGCCTAGCCTAACACATCTCAGAAGGTTTGGTTGTGCTGCCTATGTTCATGTCACTCAGTCAAATATAAGTCCAAGAGCAGTTAAGGGGTATTTCATTGGTTATCCTCAAGGCACTAAAGGTTTCAAAGTCTGGTTACAAGATGAGCAGAAGTGTGTTATCAGCAGGAAAGTTATATTTCATGAGGAAGAGGTCTTCAAGGAATCAACAGGAAACACCGCTCAGGTAACAGAGGAAACAGAAGAGAAAAGGAAGAAAGTATCATTCAGTCCAATACTTGTCAGAGGACCATCAGAACCAGATCTCATAAATCAGGTGGATCAACTCATGAGACAGAAAGAGAATCAGGATTAGAGGTTCAGGAATATCATAATACAGAAAGTGTAGAATCAAGTCCGAGCTCAGAAAATGTCACAGAAAGCTTAGAGGAAGTTTCATACACTGTTTCAGAGACATAATTGGTATAGGACTTAGATAACTATGTGTTGGCAAGGGACAGAGTAAGAAGGGACAAAAAGCTACCCTCAAAGTTTGATGACTTTGATGTATCAACTTTTGCCTTATCAGCTGCCAGAGATATTTATACAGATGAACCATACACTTATGCAGAAGCTATGAGGAGCTTGGACAGAGAAGAATGGACTTCAGCTTGTGGAGAAGAAATGGACTCACTCCACAAGAATCACACTTGGGACTTTGCCAAAAGACCAGAGAAGAAAAGGGTGATAGGGTGCATATGGATTTTCAGAGGAAAACCAGGAATACCAAATGTGGAGAGTTCCAGATATAAAGCAAGGTTGGTTTCAAAGGGATATTCTCATGTAGAAGGCATTGACAACACAGAGGTTTTTGCACCAGTTGTGAAACATGTATCCATCAGGATAATGTTGTCACTTACTAACTTTGACTTGGAGCTGGAACAACTAGATGTAAATACATCTTTCCTTCATGGAAAATTGGAAGAGGAAATCTACATGGAGCAACCAGAGGGGTACAAGAAAAAAGGAAAAGAAAATATGGTATGCCTTCTAAGGAAATCTCTGTATGGATTAAAACAGTATCGAAGGCAATGGAACAAGAGATTTTGATGGGTTCATGAAAGATCAAGGCTTTAAGCAGACAAGGCATGACCCATGTGTCTACTCCAAAGGCTCTAGTGTTCAGGAAATGGTCTACTTATTGATCTATGTGGATGATATGCTCATTGCATCTCAGGATTCTAAGAAGATTCAGAAACTGAAAGACAGTCTAAGCAGGGAATTTGAGATGAAGGATTTGGGTCCAACAACCAGAATCCTAGGAATGGATATCATCAGAAACATAAAGAAAGGAACACTCAAGTTGTCACAAGGAAAGTACTTAGAGAAGGTTCTAAAGACTTTTAATATGTTTGACTGTAAACCAGTTGTTACTCCACTGGGTTCACAGTTCAAACTGAAGAGTTTAACTCAGGAGGAGTTAAAGAAGGAAGCTAGTCACATGGCCAACATACCATACGCAAGCACAATGGGTAATCTAATGTATGCCATGGTTGGTACAAGACCAGACTTAGCTCATTCAATGGGTGTTGTTAGCAGATTTATGGCACACCCAAGCAGAGAGCATTGGAAGGCAATTCAATGGATCTTAAGGTACATTAAGAGTTCTGTGGATTGTGTTTTAACATTCACTAAAGATGCACAATTCATAGTGGAGGGACACGGTGATGCAGACTATGGTTCAGACTTAAACAAAAGAAGATCAATCACATACTACATTTTCAAAGTTGGTGGTAATACTATCAGTTGGAGATCAGGTTTACAACAAGTTGTAGCTTTATCAACTACTGAATCAGAGTATTTAGCATTAACAGAAGCAGTTAAAGAAGCTATTTGGTTAAGAGGCATGTGTGAGGATCTAGGGTTTAAGCACGATGCAGTCAAGATTCATTGTGATTCACAAAGTGCTCTAGGTTTAGCAAAGAATGGGGGTTATCATGAAAGGACTAAACATATGGCTTCTAAGTGCTACTTCATCAAGGATCAAATCACAGATGGGGAAGTCACATTAGTCAAGGTACATACTAGTCTAAACCTTGCGGATTTACTTACCAAGAGCGTACCTGGTATTGTTTTGGAGAAGGGTCTCTTGGCCCTGAAGCTAGTCCGATGAAGCTAGCCGCCTCGTTTGCAGGTGTTCTTCTCAGCTCATCACCTCGCAGACACACAGGCAAAAGAAGACAAACTGGTTTTAGTGGTTATCATCAGGTTTGTCAAAAGGAGAACTGAGAAAAAGGGTTGCATCAAAAACCGGTACAGATCTATACAGAGGAGTATGAGAGTCTTACCATACCTAGATGCAGAGTCAGACTTCAGGTATCGCTTTAGGGTTCATCGGGTTCTACTTGCTCAGACCAGATCTCTGTCCATTCGTCGCTGTCAAGGCATGAAACAACAAATAAGTTAGCATCTACACAGGTTAGTGTTCAGATATGAAATCAGAATGTGGAGAGGTTAGCTTACCTAGCTTACCAGACTAGTCGCCGGAAAACAGACAGTTCGTCGCGGAAGTGGCCAGATCTGGAAGTTTTGTGTTAGAACAGAAGTTGAACAAAAGATTAGTGTTCTTATCACAAAAGGTTTCTTCCTTAGGTAAGGATTACGAGGAAATGAAAGGGTAAGGGAAGGTTGAATAAGGTTTTCCCGATCAGTAACATGGAAAGTTACAGATCGGAGTTGCAAAAGGAAGCGATGAGATCGCGGAAAAGGAGAAACGACGCAGAGGAAGAAGAAAAGAATTCGGTTTTTTTTGGAGACAAGGTGGAGATTTGTGGATTTTATCTATTCAAAACTAACCTAATGGGCCAGCCAAATACAAATGGGCTGCAACAAATAAGGCTTATTACATCTGGGTATATAAAAGAAGGCCAAGTCCAGAAGCTAAGTGTTTTGTTACAAGTTTGTTACAGAAAAGGAAACAGAGCAGTTTTTCGCCGGGGAAAAAGAAATTCCAGATCGGAGGGATCGCCGAAGACTTTTCTTCTAACTTCCGTAGTCATCATCCTTGAGGATAAACTCCGTAATCTCCCCGTCTTGTTGTTACCTATAAACACGAGACAGTAATATAAATTAGGTTTGAGTTTATGAGCCACAGATCGAAGGCTTTTTCCGATCAATTTCTTAGTGAAAGGCCGGTGAAAACTGGCCCCTGAGACGTAGCCCTTATTGGCTGAACTCAGGGTAACAAGTTCTTGAGTCAAATTACATAACAAGAGCAAGACATCAGATAGCGCATAATCCCAATCATCATAAACAAGTATAAAGACGAACATTAACATCATTTAATATTATATCATAAACATTAATTAGCGAACCCAAAATATTTTTTAAAATTTTGGTAACTTGTAAATAATTTCTTAAAATTTTTGAAAATGTCAAAATATAGAAAAATATTGAATTAGGTAAAGTTTTGCGAAGGAAAATATGAAATAATGTTGTTTTGTGAATTCTTCTTTATGAGTTTATTGGTTTACCCATTATGATATTTTCATTTAATAATTCTTTTAAAAGTTAATTATGAAATCATCAATAACATGATATATCAATAATTTTATTTTCTCTCTAGGTTTTTTGGCATATTTTCTCACCAAACTTTTCGACAAAATTTTCTCGCCAATTTTTTTTTCAGTAACATGTTTCCAACAAAATTTTTCCTGCAAAAAAATTATCCTCCAAATCTCTCGCCAAAATTTTCCCCTCAAAATTATTTTTTGTTTTTTCGGCAAAATTTAACAGAAAAAATTAGAGCGGATTTATGGCGAAAAAGTTGATGATTTCACAATAATGGAATGATGATGTCATAATTGACTATTAAACTAATAAGTTAAATTATATAACTTAAAGAAGTTAACTTAGCAATGGCAAGACGGGTAAATGAATTCAATCCAACCTAAACTTATTTGGACTCAATTGTAAATGGATAAATCATATCTAGGGGTGGGCATTTCACCCGATAACCGAACGGGTTTTAGAATTCTTTAATTCGGATACCCGACTAAAACCCGAACCGAACCGAACCCGAATAAACTCGAATATATATGTATTTTTATAGTTTTAATAGGAAAATTGTGAATTTTCATAAAATAGTTTGAATTTTAATATGCTATTTCAGTTTTTTGTGGGTAATTTGGGGTTAACCCAAACCAAAACCCGAATAACCTGAACCGAAACCCGAATTTCTCATCAAAAATCCAAAAACTACAAACAATTCGAACCAAAACCCGAAAAACCCGAACCAAAACCCGAAAATTTCAAACCGGATAATATTTCGGTTCTATGTCGGGTTTTGTTAAAAATGTAAAAACCGACCCGAACCCGAATAGATCCGAACCGAATCCGAACCGAATTTGTAAATAACCCGAACGGTTTCTATATAGCCTTACCCGAAAAACCCGAACCCGAATGAACCCGACCCGAATCCGAACCGAAAACCGAATGCCCACCCCTAATCATATCCATTAACTAAATGATTTGGGTTAACTCATAACTCATTTAAATTAATGGGTTAAATGGACAAATGAGTTGACCCATTAAATCAAAATGATTTTCAAATGATTTTCTCTCTTTAGTAGTTGGATAAACATACTAAAAACTAAAAAACCGCTCTAAAATAATTATTTGTGTAAATTCCATAAATTCAAGATTACATATTAATATAATTTGTTTTTGTCAACAATATTAACGTAATTTTAATAACTAATAAATTTTAATATAAATTAGTTTTGTACGTGAATCCATAGTTAAAAAACGGATCTTTTTTGAAATCGCGAAATCGCGAATCGTTTGCGAAGTCGTGAATCGTTTGCGAATTCGTGAATCGTTTGCAAAGTCGCGACACCTTTGCGAAGTCGCGACACCTTTGCAAAGTCACGACACCTTTGCGAAATCGCGAATGGTTTGCGAAGTCGCGAATCGTTTGCAAAGTCGCGACACCTTTGCGAAATTGCGAATCGTTTGCGAAGTCGCGAATCGTTTGCGAAGTCGCGAATCGTTTGTGAAGTCGCGAATCGTTTGCGAAGTCGCGAATGTTTGATGATTATTAAACATATAAAACGATGTTGCGTTTTTTCGCTCACGTTTTTATGTGGAAAAACATGATTTTGATATACAAAGTTTGCATCCTAATTCTCTACTACATTGTTTGATTTACTCATTCTTATAAAGGTAATAATTTTTATGGTTTGGTTTGGATAAAACCATTAACTCAATTTACCTAAACTCAATTTAACCCAATCCATTAAACTCATTAACCATTAAAACCATTAACTTAATAAGATTCAAATTAATGGTTTAATTGGTTAATGGTTTGGTTTGAATCAAACCAAAAAGTTTGACCCATTTTGACATGTCTAAGTTAACCCCTTACAATCAATAACCCAATATAATTCAACTCATTTAATCCATAGCTCATTTAATCCATAACTCATTCATAATTTAAACTCCACGCTTGATACTAGTGAGAAAAACTAGTTACCAATTAATCTGTTAATCCATTAGAACCAATAAGTAATGAGTTTGTTTGGATTGACTCAATCCATTAAATTTAATCTATCTTGACATCCCTAGTTGTGATGACCTTAGTCACGGTTTATCGCCGAAATGGCACTCCAATTTGTATGTGTAGCTGTTTATCATATTCCTAATTTCATTTGAAACATTTCAACTACTTCTCCAAAATTGAGATCTTTTGTGTTGAAAGACTTATTCATAACTGTTTTATCTTGCATGAACATTGTTAGTAGACATCTAAAATTTTCTTCACCAATTATGTTTATCTTTGTACTTTTTCAAGAGTAACTACTTTTTGAGCTAATGAACTAATCTTTGAGCTAAACATTTCGCATGAGAATCATTAGTGACCGCCAAAAAGATGGACGAACATATAATCTCCCCACTGCTTCAGAAGTGGTTGCATTGATTCCAGGAGATTTTAGTCTAGACATGCCAAAACGTGATATTGTTATTGAAGAAAAGTCAGGGAAGTTAAAGAGGATAAGTGAGATACATGTGTCTTATTTGGCTCTACAATATCCTTTGTTATTTCCAAGAGGTGAAGATGGTTTCAGACCGGGAATAGAAAAAGGGTTCACAAGTATTGGGAAAAACAATATGAAGAAGACTATTAGTATGAGACAGTGGTTTGCGTTCCGTATACAAGAAAGGAAAAATGAGTCTCACAACTTACTGCTTTCTAAACGATTGATCCAACAGTTTTTGGTTGATGCTTTTATTATGATTGAGTCTAATAGATTAAGTTATTTAAAACTCAACCAGTTAAGTTTGAGGGCTGATAATTATGATGTTATTCAACAAGCATCAAATGCAGGTAAAACTAACATGGATGATCAAGGGAGAAAATGTATTTTACCAGCCACTTTCGTTGGTGGACCTCGGTGTATGAGGAATATGTACTTAGATGCGATGGCACTATGTAAACATATAGGATTTCCAGATCTTTTCATCACGTTTACATGCAACCCAAAATGGCCGGAGATAACACGATTTTGCAAAGAACGAAAGTTAAATTCCGATAATAGACGAGAGATTATTGGT
The DNA here is from genome assembly GCA_963556525.1 of Cochlearia excelsa. Lineage (NCBI taxonomy): Eukaryota > Viridiplantae > Streptophyta > Magnoliopsida > Brassicales > Brassicaceae > Cochlearia > Cochlearia excelsa. The sequence continues at coordinate 20,936,628 of OY748331.1, forward strand.
CGTATTTTCAAAATGAAGCTTGATTCTCTCATGAATGATATCACGAAGAATGAGCTGTTAGGCAAAACTCTTTCATGTAAGTTTTTTTTTATTAGAATACTAGATAAACACAATTTATTAAAATTCTTTCATGATACTTAACTAACCACTTTACAAATTTGAAATCGTAGCTATGTATATGATTGAGTTCCAAAAACGAGGTCTACCACATGCTCATATCTTAGTATGGATGCATGCTAAGTCTAAATTTTCTACATCAGAAGCCATTGATAAAATCATATGTGCTGAAATTCCAGATAAATCTAAAGACCCAAAGTTTTATGAAGTGGTTAAAGACACAATGATTCATGGACCATGTGGTGTTGTCAACCGAAATTCACCGTGCATGGTTGATGGAACATGTTCAAAGTTTTTCCCAAAACAACATTTAAAAGAAACAATTGTCAACAAGGATGGCTTTCTGGTTTACCGAAGAAGGGAAACATCTAACTTTGTAGAAAAGAATGATTTTAAATGTGATAACAGATATGTTATACCGTATAATAAAGATTTGTTGTTGAGATACAAAGCTCACATTAATGTGGAATGGTGCAACCAATCTGGGTCTATTAAATACTTATTCAAGTATATTACTCAAGGTCAGGATTGTGTTTCCGTTGTTGTTGAGCCGACTCAAAAAGTAGGAGAAAATCATAACGTGCAAGGACTAGGTGTAGAAAGTAACAATGAACAGAAGAAAAACGAAATTAAAGACTACTTTGACTACATGTTAGTATTATGTATTATGCATTATGGAGGAATAGAAAAAATGTAATATATGCGGACATATTTTTATTTTGGTAATTTTTATTTTAATAAGCACTGCATATATATATATATATATATATATATATATATATATATATTATCATTCTGATGTATATAAAATTTGTTTATATATTCAAGGTATGTTTCTGCGTGTGAGGCATCATGGAGAATTTTGAAATATCCTATACATCTTCGGTCAACATCAGTTCAAAGACTTTCTTTCCATCTACCAGGGAAACAACTTCTATACTTCAAAGTCGATGAAGAAGTTCAAAATGTTCTACATCGAGATGATGTTGAAAATTCAATGTTTTTGGCTTGGTTTGAGTTAAATAAAGTTAGCGAAATTGCTAGAGGGTTGACTTACGCAGAAATACCAAATGCATTTACTTGGGACGGTAAAACGAAGCAATTCAACGTCCGAAAAAAAGATTTTCTATTGGAGGGATTAACTACGTTCCGCGAAAATTCGAAGAAGGATATTATTTGAGAGTACTACTCAACACTCGAAAAGGTCCTCGAAGCTTTGAGGAACTTAGAACTGTTAAAGGGATTATTCACGAAAGTTTCAAAGAAGCATGTTACGCTCTTGGATTGCTAGAAAATGATCAAGAATATATTGATGATTTGGTAAGAACTAGCTTTTGGGCATCAGGAAGTTATCTTCGTCGACTTTTTGTTGTCATGCTCCTTTCCGATAGTTTATCTGAGCCAGAGAATGTATGGGAAAATACGTGGGAATTGCTTTCAGAAGACATTGAATTTAGGAAAAGAAAATTTCTAAATCGATCAGGTTATATAAAAAAAGTTTATTATCAATATTATTTTACATGTACTTTTTATTTAATTAAATTTTGACGTTGTTAATTTTTTAATGTGAATGAATTGCAGATCTAATATTGTCAGATGAAGAAAAAAAATGGGCACACTATAAGAGATTGAGAAAATCCTAAGAAGCAACGGAAGCTCCCTAAAATCATTTTCGACAATGCCTGACTTACCTGAAGAGAGTATTGATAACTCAAATGTGTTGATCATTGACGAAAAAAGCTATGACCGTGAAAAGTTGAAAGAAAAACATGATGAATGGATACATATGCTTACTTCGGAGCAAAAGATCATATACGAGGAGATTATGGATGATGTTTTGAATGATAAGGGAGGAGTTTTTTTTGTTTACGGTTTCGGAGGAACCGGAAAAACATTTTTGTGGAAAACGATATCTGCAGCCATTAGATCAAGAGGACAAATTGTACTTAATGTTGCATCTAGCGGTATTGCTTCTTTATTGTTAGAAGGCGGGAGGACAGCTCATTCTCGGTTTGGTATCCCTCTAAATCCTGACGAATTTACAACATGCTCTATGAAAGCCGGCTCGGACCAAGCAAATTTAGTGATTGAAGCATCTTTGATAATATGGGATGAGGCACCAATGATGAATAAACATTGTTTCGAATCAATGGATAGAAGTTTAAATGAAATTATTGGAAATGTTGATAATAAACTTTTTGGTGGAAAAGTTGTTGTTTTTGGCAGTGATTTCAGGCAAGTATTACATGTGATTAATGGTGCTGATAGGGCAGAAATAGTTATGGTTGCACTCAACTCATCTTATATTTGGGATCATTGCAAAGTTTTGAAACTGACCAAAAACATGCGCCTACTTTCAAATAATTTAAGCTTAAATGAAGCAAAGGATATAGAAGAGTTTTCTAAGTGGACTTTAAAAGTGGGAGACGGGAAAATCGAAGAGCCTAACGATGGAGAGGCGTTAATAGATATTCCCGAAGAGTTTTTAATTACAGAGGCAATTGATCCTATTGAATCAATCTGCAAAGAAGTTTATGGAAATGACCAAAGCTTAAAAGAGATCAAAGATCCTAAATTCTTCCAAGAGAGAGCGATTTTATGTCCGACCAATGATGATGTCAACATGATAAATCAGCACATGCTAGACAAACTAAACGGTATGTCTTTACATCATTTATAATTTGACCTTAATGATCGATGTCTAACTTTAAATTTTTGCATTATAGGTGAGGAAAGGGTGTTCCTAAGTTCTGATACCATAGATCCCTCAACAACAAGCTCGGTAAACAATCTTGTTTTGACAACAAATTTTCTAAACAATATTTAGGTGAGTGGATTACCAAATCATAGTCTACGACTTAAGATTGGATGTCCTGTTATGTTGCTTAGAAACATAGATCCTAGAGGAAGTTTAATGAATGGAACAAGACTACAGATTACTCAAATGGTAGAGTTTGTTGTTGAAGCTAAGGTTATAACAGGAGACAGAGTTGTTAATAACACCTCCAGACACTAAGTTGCCTTTTAAAATGCGCCGAAGACAACTACCCTTAGTTGTTGCTTTTGCTATGACTATCAACAAAAGTCAAGGACAATCTTTGTCTAATGTTGGATTGTATTTACCTAGACCGTGTTTTTCGCATGGACAACTATATGATGATGTATCTAGAGTAACGAATAGAAAAGGATTAAAGGTGTTGATTGTCAACAAAGAGGGAAAACCGGAAAGAAAAACCATGAACGTGGTTTTCAAAGAGGTCTTCCAAAACCTATAGTTACACTAAGATATATGCTTCTATAAGGTAAACAATAACAATTGGAGTTGTAAATATATCAATAAATCCGTACTTATAAGTTTAAACAAATATTGTTCAAATTTTTACTACTATTCTCACACAATGATAAAAAACATATATGCATGTACTGGAATTTTCCATAATAAAGATACAAGTGTTTTAGGTTTTGAAGATTATACGAGTTTACAATAAGAGTTTTATTATTGTTTTATTAGTTGCGTGGGTTATTAATAAATCATTTCTCTACTAAGTCGTTTAGTTTTTTGTAAAATTCTATATTTCAAAATAATTCATGTTTAATATTTTTGACAAATAGTTACATTCACCATACATAAAACTATTAATAGTTAGTACACAAAATATAAAAACAAAAAAAATGTAATAAATATAACACCCGTGCCGGTCAGAATCTAGTTGACTATTAAACTAATAAGTTAAATTATATAAATTATAAGAAGTTAACTTAGTGATGGCAAGATGGGTAAATCAATTCAAACGAAACCAAACTCATTTGGACTCAATTGTAAATGAGTAAATCATATCCATTAACTAAATGATTTGGGTTAACTCATAACTCATTTAAATTAATGAGTAAAATGGACAAATGAGTTGACCCATTAAATCAAAATCAATAACTAGTTCAAATGATTTTCTCTCTTTAGTAGTTGGATAAACACATTAAAAACTAAAAAACCGCTCTAAAATAATTATTTGTGTAAACTCCATAAATTCAAGATTACATATTAATATAATTTGTTTTTGTCAACAATATTAACGTAATTTTAATAACTAATAAACTTTAATATAAATTGGTTTTGTACGTGAATCCATAGTTAAATCATAGATCTTTTTTGAAATCGAGAAATCGCGAATCGTTTGCAAAGTCGCGACACTTTTGCGAAGTCACGACACCTTTGCGAAGTCACGACATCTTTGCGAAATCGCGAATGGTTTGCGAAGTCGCGAATCGTTTGCAAAGTCGCGACACCTTTGCGAAATTGCGAATCGTTTGCGAACTCGCAAATCGTTTGCGAAGTCGCGAAGTCGCGAATCGTTTGTGATGTCGTGAATCGTTTGCGAAGTCGCGAATCGTTTGCGAAGTCGCGAATCGTTTGTGAAGTCGCGAATCGTTTGCGAAGTCGCGAATGTTTGATGATGATTAAACATATAAAACGATTTTGCGTTTATCGCTCACGTTTTTATGTGGAAAAACATGATTTTGATATACAAAGTTTGTATCCTAATTCTCTACTACATTGTTTGATTTACTCATTCTTATAAAGGTAATAATTTTTATGGTTTGGTTTGGATAAAACCACTAACTCAATTTACCTAAACTCAATTTAACCCAATCCATTAAACTCATTAACCATTAAAACCATTAACTTAATAAGATTCAAATTAATGGTTTAATTGGTTAATGGTTTGGTTTGAATCAAACCAAAAAATTTGACCCATTTTGACACGTCTAAGTTAACCCCTTACAATCAATAACCCAATATAATTCAACTCATTTAATCCATAGTTCATTTAATCCATAACCCATTCATAATTTAAACTCCACGCTTGATACTAGTGAGAAAAACTAGTTACCAATTAATCCGTTAATCCATTAGAACCAATAAGTAATGAGTTTGTTTGGATTGACTCAATCCATTAAATTTAATCTATCTTGACATCCCTAGTTGTGATGACCTTAGTCACGGTTTATCGCCGAAATGGCACTCCAATTTGTATGTGTAGCTGTTTATCATATTCCTAATTCCATTTGAAACATTTCAACTACTTCTCCAAAATTGAGATCTTTTGTGTTGAAAGACATATTTATAACTGTTTTATCTTGCATGAACATTGTTAGTGGACATCTAAAATTTTCTTCACCAATTATGTTTATCTTTGTACTTTTTCAAGAGTAACTACTTTTTGAGCTAATGAACTAATCTTTGAGCTAAACTTGAATCATGTTCTTTCACCCTCAAATCCCAAATATTGAAGCTAACATGTATTTTTTGAGTTTTGAATTCGTCGTTCCTTTAAATTGAGTAAAAAAATATCATGAACTTCTTTAGCAATTTTGCATTCGTGAATCAGTAGGTACTAATTTGTTCCAATAGTACGGTGAATCGCGGTAAGTTCTCTTGCATGAATGAGAATATATAGACGCACAAGATCTAACATAGAATTTTATAGAAAGAAAACTAACTTCATCACCAAGTCATTTTTTATAAACAGTTGGAAAGGATATTCTTAAATCTTTCTTTGGTTTCTAGTGATGGTGTCTTTAAGTTCATATGTAGTCTAATTGTAGTTGACCTCAATGACATAATAAGTTATTGTTTTTTCTTCATGTTGGTTGTTAATTAAGCTAAAGGGTTAAGACTTTTTGTTGGTAGCATACTAGCATAAAACATTTTAGACCTTAAGAGGATATTAACGAGTGAATTAACATATTAATGAACAATTAAAATAATAAATTTTCGAGGAAATATTTGAAAGTGTATAGAGATCCCAGAAACTTAACGAACTCAACAAATACTCGGAAAACGCCGAGTCTAACGCTTAACACCTTATCAAAAATCTCTTTAAGTTTATCTTACACAACATCATACCTAAATTGACTAATACATAATTGTCCAAATTGATCACATACGATTTCTAACAAACTAAATCAATCACAACTCTAACTAGTATGATCGATGAACAGTAAGTCACTTTTTAAACTTCTAAAAATCTTGGTCAATTTTCGTGTTAAGCAGCTAAGATTGTTAAACAAACATTAACAACTCTACAACTCTTATATATACACAAGATCACAGCCCTATCAATATAGATCTTCCAAATCTCTCCGCCGCTTCTTAACAGTTGATTGTACTATCATTCAAATGAATTTTCTTTTAACCTTTTGTTGTTGCCTCAACTCTTTGATGTTCTTCAACATTTCTGATCCTCTTCGGACACCAGCTCCTGGATGCATCTTCAATATTTTCCCATACATGATATATATCTAATAATATCTTAATTAAATCATATACACGATACAAGGGACAAACACTTGTTACATGTCGTGCCTTGTGGAAACCAAGCAAAATGCTTGACGTGCCAATTTTGTTTATGCTTTGTGAGCCATGACAAAAATTCTATAAATGTCAGTAGAATTTTGTTACAAAATAATTGTGTTTTACACATATTTGGATATAATTTAAAATCACTAACAAAGTCCACGTTATGTTAATAGAGGTGTGCACGACTCGGGTACCCTCGATTTTCAGGGTACCCGTTAACCGACCCAACTCATACGGGTAGTTGTCTTTTAATACTCGTAACTGACTCGAAAAAACGGATACCCGGATAAACGTGTACCCTTTTAGAAAATGAATACCCGCTGATGACCCAACCCAAATTTTCACCCGTAAAATAATTAAAATTTTTATATTATATTTGATATTAGAATTCTTAAACATTTAAAATACTTGTGTAATTATATGTTTAAAAAATTGTTATTGAAACTACAATATAGTTACTAAAACACTATATTTCAATGAAAATAAAGTTATAATCCCTCAGTTTTTCTTTAATGGATTTTCTAAACATTTCACACATATTAAGAAATCTATATTGTTTTTTTGTGAATACAAAATTCTAGATAAATTAACCAATATAAATTCAAAATTTTCATTGGAATGTACGGTTTGTTAATTATAATGCATTGAAAAAATAAAGCATATATTATTTAGAAACAAAATTGAAATCTAAAAAATCTATTAAAGATAAGCGGATGGAGTATTCTGCACTAGTTTTCAAAAGTTTTTAAAATTATACATAAATATATAATAAATAACAAAAATATATAGAGGAATTCACAAAACTACACCCTTTCAATCCCTCATTCACAAAACTACACCTAATTTAATTTTTTCACATATTTACACCCTTTCAAAATTTTAAAAGCTTGATTTACCCTTTTAAAAATTATCAAAATTAAAATATTTTCATTTGGGTTCGTTAATTAGTGTTTAAGGTATAGTATTAAGGGGGTAAGATTATGTGGATAGAGTATATTTAGATTTAATTTTGAGTGTTTAGATGTAATTTTGTGAAGTATTTTAAAAATGGTGTAGTTTTGTGAAATGTAATTCAAATGGTGTAGTTTTGTGATTCTCCCAAATATATATAGGGTAGTTACGTGTCTGTAACTTTGCGAGTGCCAAGATAGGTAATTGAAAAAATCTGATACCTGTTACTCTCGCGGGTCAGAGGCCGGTCACGAATCGAAGAAGGATAATGGGTATTAGGGTTGGCGCTCAACCCTAATTAACAATGTTGAAATTCTGGTTTTATGTAAAATTGTAAACAATAACTACTTTTGTGTTTTTTAATATATAAGTGGTATAAGCCTATATTATTATTGGAAAGTATGTATGAAAGATTTGAAAGATAAGATAACTTATTATTGCTTTTTGTTTCTTCTCTCGCCCATATGATCATCACTTATGATCGCACACCCACTATTTATAGTGGTGATTAAGTCGTTTATGTAGTAAACGGGCCAATTATACAAATGAGCCAGTATAGATAATTACACTAATATTTAACACTCCCCCTTAATTATCTATCATCGATAGATTTTGTACTGCCTCATTAAAACCTTTAGCACGGAAAAACCCAATGGGATTAAAAACCGTAATAAAGGAAAAAAGAGTACAATAGTCTAATCTCCCCCTGAAAATGAGAATTATACTCTTGTGTTTAAAGGTCCCGTAAGTGACGCATTCCAATACTGTGAATATTCTTTCTAAACGTCGTAGTGGGAAGCGCCTTTGTTAACACGTCAGCTGCGTTTTCGCTTGAAAGAATATATCGACTGTTGACTTCTTGGTTATTCTCAAGTTCTTGAGTATAAGATATGAACTTTGGCGGAATATGTTTAGTTCTGTCGCTCTTGATATATCCTTCCTTGATTTGAGCAACACATGCAGCGTTGTCTTCAAAAAGTAGTGTTGGCTCTTTGTCAACGATTAATCCGCTTGCTTCTTGTATATGTTTAGACATGGCTCGTAGCCATACACATTCTCTGCAAGCTTCATGAAGCGCGATTATCTCTGCAAGCTTCATGAAGCGCGATTATCTCTGCATAATTTGACAAAGTAGCAACTAACGTCTGCTTTTGAGAACGCCATGAGATCGCAGTTCCACTCATTGTGAAAATATATCCAGTTTGCGATCGAGCTTTATGCGGATCTGATAAATATCCGGAATCTGCGAAACCAACTAAACAAAACCAGAGTTTCTAGGATAATATAGTCCCAAATCAATTGTACCTTGGAGGTAACGGAATATATGTTTTATTCCGTTCCAGTGTCTGCGAGTAGGGGATGAATTGTATCTTTCAAGCAGATTAGTAGCAAATGCTATATCTGGCCTTGTGCAATTCGAAAGATACATTAATGCGCCTATAGCACTCATATAAGGTACTTCATGACCTAACACTTCCTCGTTATCTTCACAAGGTCGAAATGGATCTTTATCAATATCAAGTGACATGATTTCCATTGGAGTACTTAGAGGAGTTGCTTTATCCATGTTAAACTGATTTAAAACTCTTTGAGTATAATTTGATTGATGCACAAATATTCCATCTCGGAGATGCTCTATCTGGAGCCCAAGACAAAACTTTGTTTGTCCGAGATCTTTAATTTCAAACTCTTCTTTCATATGAGTTTGTGCATCATCAATATCGTTTCGAGTACCAATCATGTTCAGGTCATCAACATAAACAGCAATGATCACAAATCCATTCTGGGATTTCTTAATAAAGACGCAAGGGCATATTTCATTATTTACATAGCCCTTGTTTAACAGAAAATCGCTTAAGCGATTATACCACATGCGTCCGGATTGTTTTAATCCGTAAAGTGATCTTTGTAACTTGACCGAACATAATTCACTTGATATATCATTCATCTTTGATCCTTAAGGCATCTTTGATCCTTAAGGGATCTTTAATCCTTCCGGGATTTTCATATATATATCATTTTCCAGTGATCCATATAGATATGCAGTCACAACATCCATAAGGTACATCTCCAAATTTTTGGATTCCGTTAGGCTCATTAAGTACATGAATGTGATTGCATCCATAACCGGGGAATAAGTTTCTTCATAATCAATTCCCGGTCTCTGAGAAAAACCTTGTGCTACAAGGCGAGCTTTATATCTCGTTATTTCATTTTTCTCATTTCTTTTCCGCACAAAGACCCATTTACATCCAACTGACATCTTCTGGTGTAACAACAATGGGTCCGAAAACATCTCTTTTATTGAGAGATATCAACTCTGTTTTCATGGCAATTTGCCATTTTTCCCAATCATGCCTTTTCTGGCATTCAGATACAGACTTTGGATCTAAGTCATCATTTTCATCATCTATTTCTTTAGACACAGAAGATGAGAATATCACATCATCATCAATTTCATTTCTAAGCCACATTTTTCCATTATGGGCATAATTAATAGAAATCTCATAATTTTCTGTGTTACATTCGTCTTCAGGACATTCCTCATTTTCTTGATGTTCCGGAACATTTTCATATATGTCTTCGGGACATTTTTCATTCTTTGGTTCTTCTGAAACTTTTTCATTCATTTCTCCCTCTTTCTTTTTCTTTCGAGGATTTTTATCCGTAGATCCAATAGGTCTTCCCCTTTTCAATTGAACCTTAGGTTCATTTATTTTACTCTCATCATTATTCCCTTCATGAATATTGATTCTTGATGGGACATTTACTACGAGTATATATGATTTTGTTACTTTTTGCGTATCTCTAAACGCATCTGGAATTTGATTTGCCATATTTTGTAGATGAACTATTCTTTGAACTTCAAGTTCACGTTGTTTAGTAGGGAGATCCAAATGTAATAATGTAGATGTATACCATGTAACATCTTTCGGAATTTTCTGAATTCCTCCCCCTAAAGCTGGAAATTCATCCTCATTAAAATGGCAATCGGCAAACCGTGTCGTAAACATATCACCAGTTTTCGGTTCCAAATACCGAATTATACTTGGTGATGTATATCCCACATATATACCCAATCTTCTTTGTGGTCCCATCTTTGTTCTTTGCGGTGGGGCTATGGGTACATACACCGCACATCCGAATACACGGAGATGGGAAATATTCGGCTTCTGGCCAGATGTTAATTCCAACGGGAAAACACATGATAGGAACTTGGTCGTATTTGTACCAGTGTTGCTGCATGCAAGACAACATGTCCCCAAACCGAGATTGGGAGTTGTGTTCTCAATATTAACGATCTTGCAATCAGTTGCAACCGTTTTATTAAAGACTCAGCCATGCCATTTTGTGTATGAACGTGGGGAACCAGATGCTCAACATCGATCCCCAATGACATACAATACTCATTAAATACTTGTGAAGTAAATTCACCGGCATTATCTAGTCTTACTTTCTTTATGGCATAATCTGGGAATTGAGCCCTTAACTTTATTATTTGGGCAATAAACTTTGCGAAAGCCGTATTTCGTGTTGTCAATAGACACACATGTGACCATCTACTTGATGCGTCAATCAATCCCATGAAATATTGAAACGGCCCGCACGGTGGATGTATAGGTCCACATATATCACCATGTATTCTTTCCAAAAAATTAGGTGATTCATTCCCAACTTTTGTTACTGATGGCCGAGTTATCAATTTTCCTTAAGAACATGCAATACATGAAAACTCGTTCGATTGAAAAATCTTCTGGTTTTTCAATGAATGGCCACTAGAGTTTTCTACAATCTTTCGCATCATCACTAAACTAGGATGACCGAGTCTTTCATGCCACACTTTAAATGTACTAGTAAACTTCGGGTTTACTATGACATATGTTTCAATTCTGTTTATTGTTGTGACATATAAACCCGAGGATAACATTGGTAACTCTTCCAATATAAATTTATCCTCTGATGTAATGCAAAGATATTCAATGCCATTTTTACTTACTGTTTTTACATGATATCCGTTCTCTCGGATGTCTCTGAAACTTAATAAGTTTCTTTTAGATTTAGGGGAGTATAATACATTACTTAGCTCAAATATTGTCCCTTTTGGCATTGAAAAACTAGCACTTCCAGAACCTAAAATTATTATTTGCATTTCCTGATACAGTACTCACGCTTCCGGCGGAACATGTTAACTTGAGATCAGAAAAATATTTTCTATTTTTAAGGATTGTATGCGTTGTCGCACTATCTGCCAAACAGATATCCCCATCTTTGATCTCAAGCTTAGACATTTTCTGAATAATCATAAAACATGTATTAACACATCAAAACGATTTTTATATTACAAAAATATGTTACAAAAGTTACTTTATATTGCAAACTTTATTTTATATTACACCAAAAACTATAAAATAGTTATTATAAAACTATTTAGTATATTACAAAACATAATTATCAAAACGAGTTATCATGTCTTTTATTTCTTAGTCTATGTTTTCCATTGATGCTCCTGGATCAAGGAAATCTGCAATGTACAGATGAGTATCTTCATCTAAGCCACGGAAACTAGGTTCGGCTTCATCATGGACGAAATTTATTTCAACTCCTTTCCCTTTTGGTTTCTGAGATTCTTGAAACAGATCGACTAGGTGCCTTGGCGTACGACAGGTACGCGACCAGTGGCCTTTCCCACCACATCTGTAACAAGAATCTTCACCTTGTCTTTTCTGAATAATTCTTAATTTGTTTCCCCGAATCACGATTATAATATCCTCTGCCTTGTCCTCCTCTTTGTCCTCTTCCTCGTCCATAACTACGACCACGGTCTCGACCGCAACCGCGACCACGTCCTCGCAAATTGGTATAACTGGATGATGCCACATTCACTTCAGGGAATGGAGCTGATCCAGTTGGACGAGTTTGATGGTTCACCATCATTAGCTCATTGTTTTGTTCAACAACTAAGAGGACCTGCATCAACTGCGAATACTTCGTGTATCCGCTTGCTCGATATTGTTGTTGCAGGAGGACATTTACGGGATGAAATGTTTGGAGCGTTTTTTCGATCATATCGTAATCGCTTACCTTTTTCTCCGCACAACTTCATTCTGGAAGTTATTCCAAACAAGGCAGAGTTATAATCTCCAACACTTTTATAATCTTGAAATCGGAGATTTAACCATTCATGTTTGGCTTTTGGTAAGATCACATATTTCTGGTGATCAAATCTATCCTTCAGGAATTCCCAGAGATCTGCAAGATCTTCTTGGGTAATATATTCATTTTTTAGATCATCATGAATATGGTGGCGTAAAAACATCATGGCCTTAGCCTTTTTCTCATCAGAAGTTGTTTCTAACTTATCAATCGCACTGATAAGCTCTTTTCCTTTCAAATGTAATTTTGCATCTACATGCCATGTCATATAATTTCTTCCGGACACATCAAGGGCAGTAATTGCAAGTTTTTCCAAATTTGACATGATAACAATAAAGAAAATAATAATTTGTTAGAAAAGATTATTTACTAATTTAAATTTTGCCATAATTTCTTTTATAATTTTATTAGCCTTTTGGCAAAAATCTTTAAGTTTAAAATTTGACAGAGTTTTTCTTAGATTTTTAATTTATTTACTTTTAAATTTTGCCAGAGTTTCTTTTTAAATAAAATCAATATTTAAAACATTTTTAAGATGCAAAATTCTGGCATAGTTTTTAAACATAATTTTTGCATTATATTTATATATTTAATAAATAATAATATATAATAAATTTAGGAGGCGAGCCTTCATGTTCAAAGCGATAAGACGCCATAGATAATAAATAACGAAATCATAATAAATTTAGGAGGCAGAGCCTACCATGTTCTGACGGCATAACACGCCATATATAATAAATAATGAAATAAAATCATATAAAATAATTAATTTAGCATACCTTTTTACTATACCTTCAAAATATAATTGATCGGGTAGAGTTTCGTGCTAATAACGTGGTATAAGCATATATTATTATTGGAAAGTATGTATGAAAGATAAGATAACTTATTATTGCTTTTTGTTTCTTCTCTCGCCCATATAATCATCACTTATGATCGGACACCCACTATTTATAGTGGTGATTAAGTCGATTTATATAGTTAATTGGCCAATTATAAAAAATGGGCCAATATAGATAATTACACTAATATTTAACGATAAGGAATTTATGGGCCTAAACCCTTAATATTTATGGCTCAGCAATTGCCACAAATCCTCTCCCAACAAAAATATGGTAGTAGTATTATTAAAACAATAAGAGGTTGCGAATGTGATATACTCATTTGGCCTGCGGTGAGACAGTAATTATGTTGACTCCACGCCAAAGACCGCACTCATTCTCTCTCTTGCCTTCATTTTTTAACGGTTTAGACCAACATTATAGGAGGTTTCTACAAGGCTTTTGTGGCCCAAAAACATTAAAAAAAAATAAAAAAATTAAAAAATGTGAGGAAGCGCATATGGAAACTCTTAGGTTAGAGTCGCTTCTTCATCCGCCTCTCTCCTTCCTCCGCCTCTCTCCTTTCTTCCTTCTCCTCTCTCCTTTCCTCCGCCTCTCTTCCTCTCCTCTCTCCTTTCTTCCTTCTCCTCTCTCCTTTCTTCCTTCTCCTCTCTCCTTCTCCTCTCTCCTTCTCCTCTCTCCTTTCCTCCACCTCTCTCCTTCTCCTCTCTCCTTTCCTCCACCTCTCTCCTTCTCCTCTCTCCTTTCTTCCTTCTCCTCTCTCCTTTCCTCCGGCGATTCCAGGTTTCTCTCCGGCAAATCCGGTGTTCTCTCCCCGATATCGGCCTCATCATCGACGAGATCCGCCCCCTTTCCGACGAGATCTGCTCTCAAATCGGCCTCCTCTCTCCTTTCCTCCGGCGATTCCAGGTTTTTTTTTAGGAACCCTATATTGATTTTACCTATAATCACCCTCTTTTATTATAAATCTACACAAATCTCTTTACCAACATTTTATTATTTAAATATTACCTAAGAGCCAACAAACAACTCCTCCTATAATGATGCTCTTATAAAGACAGTTCTTTGTCACACTCTTCTCATGTCTTTTCTTCAGTTACATCTTCTCTTTCAAATTTTTCCAAATTCTCCATACCTTTTTACATCCATTTGAAAACCTTATCTTTTCTTTTTTTCTACAAACTAAAACAAAAATGGGAAACTGTCAAGCAGTGGACACATCAAGAATCCTGATACAACACCCAAATGGTAAAGAAGAAAAACTAAGTTGTCCAGTGTCTGCTAGTTATGTCATGAAGATGAATCCTGGCCATTGTGTTTCTCTTCTCATATCAACAACCGCTCTCTCCACCACCGCCTCTTCCGCCGCTCACACTGGCCCTCTTCGGCTCACGAGAATCAAGCTCCTACGTCCCACGGATTCACTTGTTCTTGGCCACGTCTATAGACTAATCACCACCAAAGGTAAACTCCAATACTCTATTATATATATATATATATATTGTAAAATCTGGTTTCATTTTCAATTATGTTCTCATAATTGTTATAGATCAATGCTACAATATTGTTACAAATAAACTAGGTTTTTTTATCAAAAATAATATAACTAGGCTTAATTTCTTTTTATGGGTGTAAATATATTACGACCTCTCGACGATTCGTATAAGTTATCACTAATTTTTATCTAAAACTTGTATTTATTTTTATTTTTTTACTTTTTATTATATTAAAATCAGATTTATGTCAAAAAGTATGTTTTCAAAAGTTTTGGAATTTGTATGAATGCATTGTTTGCAGGTTTAATTAAGAACTCTCGCATGCGTGCCTTTTTTATTTATTTATTTTTGGAATGGGGTCTAATTTTGCAAATTTTGAAAACTTGGTGGAGTGAAATTCAGAGGTTATGAAAGGTTTAATAGCAAAGAAATGTTCCAAGATAAAGAAAGAAGGAAAGGTGTCAGAAGATAAGTTAAAGATGGTGAAAGCAATTAACTCTACCAAGCCTCATAATGAATATGAGGTAATATATAAAATAAACATATGTTGTTATATTTTAGCTAGTGATTAATTAAGTAGCTAGTGAAATTGGTTTAAACATAGATTAAAATATATTTATATCATCAGATGAAAAGTGAAGAGAAAGAGAGGACAATAAAAATCTCAAGATCATGGCAACCTTCACTTCAAAGCATATCTGAAGGAGGTTCTAGTTGATCAAATTCTAAAACTTTTGGGCAACAATTAAGAGAAGCTTCTAAATATGAGGATCTATTTTGGAAAAATAGAATCAGGGTAGTGACAAAAGCTGATTCCTTGTATTACTGTGTAACACTAAAAGTTATAAAAGCAATCATGTCCTTTTTGTTTTGACTGAACATTCGACCTCTCTATAAATAAAATATACAGATTTTGTCTGAGAAAGCGCTACAAGCTTTAGATAAAAGCATCAAGCATGCTTTGTGCTTTGATTATTTGTTAGATATCTCCTATATTTTATGTTTAACTGTTTTACAAATTGTATAACTTTCATATTCAAATCATTGCTACACATAATTCATTAACCAGAGTCGTAACGAATTGAATTAGACGATGTCGGGAATTAATTAGGTTTTAAGTTATACTCCCTCCCTCCGTTCTTTTTTTTTTTTTTTTTTCAACATTTGGGCCACATTTGGGCCACCCATTAGGCCAAACCTACACTTTCGTAGGCGCGGGGAATCGATCCCGGGTGGGGTGGTGCTACCTGCCTCATGTGGACTTATGACTGCCACTAGACCAATGCCACTTCCCCCCTCCCTCCGTTCTTTAAAGTTTGATTTTTTAGAAAAAAAAATTGTTATTAAAAGAATGATGTAGCGGAAGGAACCTGATAATTAACTCAATCTAGGCTTAACACAATGTTTTCCTATTCCTATTTAGAATATTTTAGGGTTTTATAATTTATTATAAATAAGTCATCTAGGCTTATTTTGTAATGGAGACTTTGAAAATTAATAAACAAGAGATTTCTCTTAAACCTTGTGTTGATTTGATTCAATTCATCTCACGAGAAGTCTTGTCTAGATTTGATTAAATTCATCTTCACAAGATGCCTTGTTTAAGGATTTGATTAAATTCATCCTTACAAGAAGCCTTGACTAAAGATTCGATTAAATTCATCTTTGTCAGGTTGTCGGTCTCAAAGATTCTTTGAATCTTTAGATTGATTTAATTATCGAGTTCCTTCCGCTACATCGGTTGGTATCGAGCCGTGTTTCTTTGGTTTCTCAATCGAAGAACGATTCGGATGTCATGTTGTTCGGAAACATCTATCCTATCATAGGCGTCTCTTTCGCGAAGAAGAAAACTATGAGTTTCATATCGAAGACCACAGTTAAGATTCGGGACGAATCTTTTCTTCGTCGTAGAGAATGATGCAGAGAGATATTTGGAAGATTTACAAATATCTTTATATTTATATTATTAGTTATTTTATTATTAAGATGTTTTCCTTTTCTTATTTGGAATATTCTAGGGCTTTCAATTTATTATAAATAGGTCATCTATACTTATGTTGTAATGGAGACTTTGATAATTAATAAACAAGAGATTTCTCTTAAACCTTGTGTTGATTTGATTCAATTCATCTCACGAGAAGCCTTGTCTAGATTTGATTAAATTCATCTTCACAAGATGCCTTGTTTAAGGATTTGATTAAATTCATCCTTACAAGAAGCCTTGACTAAAGATTCGATTAAATTCATCTTTGTCAGGTTGTCGGTCTCAAAGATTCTTTGAATCTCTAGATTGAGTTAATTATCAGGTTCCTTCCGCTACATCATTTGTGAAGTAATTTTGAAATGGTGTAATTTTGTGAAATGTAATTCAAATGGTGTAGTTTTGTGAAAACCGCATAATGGTTTTTGTCGAAAACCGCAAAATCGGATTTCCGGTCGAAAACCGCAAAATCGGGGTTTCGATCAAAAACCGCAAAATCGGGTTTTCGGTCGAAACCTACGAAATCGGGTTTTCCGTCAAAAACCGAGAAAATCGTGTCTTCGGTTGAAATCCGCGAAAAATCGAAAAAATGCGAAATCTGGTTTCTGGTCGAAACCCGCGAAACTGGGTTTTCGATTGAAACTCGCGGAATCGAGACTTCGGTCGATATCCGCAAAAATCGAGTTTCTGTCAAAAACCACAAAATATGGTTTTTCGGTCGAAAACTGGGAAATCAAGTTTACAGTATAATCTGTAAAATCAATTTTTTAGTAAATTTAGCTATTAATTTTTGATTATTATCTTTTTGTTGAAATGAGGTTATATTAGTCATTTTCAACTTTTTACTTGTCATTTTCATTTTAATGATTCAATTTGGTCCGTTTAAAAATTTAGCATAAATTTTTAATAACCATTCAAATGATTCATTTGAACATTCAAATGGTCTATTCCGATGGTGTCATTTTTGACGATAAACGAATATCAATTTCCATTCTCATCTAAATGGATCGATCATCTAAATGGACAAACGAACGTGCCTAAATGTTATAGAAATAAAAAATAACAATTTTCGGATTTACGAGTTAATGTGAGAACGAGACATTGGAGGAGACAACGCCACGTGTACGATTCAGGGTCATAAATAAAATAATAAACCTCAGATTATACAAATAGATACCACACACAACACAACCCAAAAAAAAAACCAAAGACATATATCCCAGATTCCATCAAAGTAAAGAAAAAAAGTTGGAGAAAACAAAGGAAGAAAATGGCAACAAGAGGAGCTGTGTCTGCTGCTTGCGTAATTCTCAGTAATCACCGAAGAAACCGTTCGTTTCTATCACTCTCTTCATCATCGCACCTTTTCAATCCCCAAAACATCCCAAAAGGTAACAAAATTATTATTATAAAGATTTAGATCAATGGAATATATGTATATATATATATATATAAGGTATAATCTCTATGTAGGATTTAGTTATCAAATTAGAGCAATTCAAGGAACAAGCGTTGATCCTGTTTCAAAATCGAAGAACAACAACGATCCAAATCCAAATCAGAACTGGAAAATCAAAATGCTTTATGATGGAGATTGCCCTCTCTGCATGCGTGAGGTTTTAATTATTAGAGGAATTCACAAAACTACACCCTTTCATCCCTTCCTTTACAAAACTCTACCTAATTCAATTTTTTCACATATTTACAAATTTTCAATATTTTCACTAAAAGCTTGATTTACTCTTTAAAAAATTACCAAAATTAAAAAAATTTCATTTGAATTCGCTAATTAGTGTTTATGTTATAGTATTAAGGGTATGATTGTGTGGGTAGGGTTTATTTGGATTTAATTTTGAGTGTTTAGGTGTAATTTTGTGAAATAATTTTGAAATGGTGTAGTTTTGTGAAATGTAATTCAAATGGTGTAGTTTTGTAATTCTCTCTAATTATTATAATAATATATATTTTTTTAAAAGTGTTTATCGAAACTGAATTATTATCTCTGAGTATGTGTTTTTTATGGTTTAAGGTGAATATGCTAATGGAAAGGAATGAGAAACATGGAAATATAAAGTTTGTTGACATAAGCTCAAATGAGTATTCCCCTCAAGAAAACCAAGGCCTTGATTACAAAACTGTAAAATATATATATATCATCCTCCAATTTTTCTTGTTTTTTTTTGACATCTTTCTTCTAAGTTGTATCTCATGATCTGAAATCTAAGATACTTTATTAGGTAATGGGTCAAATCCATGCAATCCAATCTGATGGAAATGTTGTGACTGGTGTAGAGGTAATTAAGCTTATTATTTAGTTAAGCTAATCCAAGTTTATATGATGTTATGGTTTGTTTTTTTTTTGTATGTGAATTGTTTCAAGAATGTTTTCAGGCATTTAGAAGATTGTATGAAGAGGTTGGGCTTGGATGGGTTTACACTATCACCAAATACAAACCAGTAAGGCTCGACGGTCTGTCTTTTTTTTTGTTTGAAAAATATATGTGACTAGTTAGTTATATGTTCACTGATAACACAAGAAAATGATTATCAGATAGGGAAGGTAGTTGATGTTGTGTATGATTTCTGGGCTAAATATCGTCTTCAGGTCACAGGTAATGTATGTTATATATATTTATGCGCCTTGAAGTGTTTGCACTTTTGTTAAAGATCATTCATGCATCAAAAAAACTTGATATATTGTGTTGGTTATAGGACGACCATCTATAGAAGCTATTCTTGAAGCAAGAAAGAAAAATAAGGTACGAAGAAATTATAAAACTCACGATTCTTTTAATCGGCATTATGTTTGCGATTTTTGCTCAGAAAAACTGAATGTATGAGCAGGTAGAGACATGTGGTGACAGTAAGGCTTGCAAGATGTGATTTCTTTCACATGACAATATAAGAAACGCTGTTTGGGATTACTCTCTTGCTTTTATTGTGAGTGAGTAATTGTATATTGGAAGTCTGTATAGTGCAAAAAATATATGTTTTTTAATTGAAAATACTATACCAATAATTTCAGCAAATGAAATTCTCTAGTGAATTTCTTGTTGGTATTGTTTTGTAAAGGTTAGCGGATTTTGTACTCATGTTACCAAAATAATTTGTAATGAAACCATTACTTAGTGAAGTTTTGAAAATTTGGCATCAACTCTGTGCAAGATGTTTTGGAAAATCATTAAGTTATAATGCTTCATTCAAATAAACGAAAAAGTTTAGATACATGAAATTTTTTTACGAAACTACATCTTTCTAAAAAACCATAGAAATTTAAGGTATTTTAGTATAAAAAATTTTTAGCGGTACTTTAAAAAAAAACTTATGATGTTTTTTTGCAAAAAAACTTTATTAATGGTATTTTAAGAAATTACTATTAAAACTTTTCATTTGGAAAAACTATTTACTTTACTAGTAAAAATTATTATTTACAAATAACTAGCTTTCAATTTAAATAAAATTGGAGAATTTCTTTAAGTGGGTGTTATTGGTAATGAGTTTTTAATGGATTCGTAAATCCATCCAAAATCATATGTTATTGGTTTAGTGATTTTATAATCTTCATTGAAATCACATGTTATTCGTTATATGATTTACAAATACTATTTGAAATCCGGTGGTATTCGTTTAATGATTGATAAACGAGATTTTACCCCGTTTAATCTAATATCTTAATTGTAGTACTTAAGATGTCAAACCAAATCAGGAGCAAACAATGTATTTGAATTTATGTGAAACGAACTCAGTTTAAGCTTAACAAAAAGGGTTGTTTGTTGAGAGTTTTTGTAACCGAATAGTAAACAAAACGAAAACGCGAATTAAGAGTTTTGAAGATTAATTAAAAAGCTAAACAATCAGGTTAAGGTGTTTTAAAAGGTCATTAAACTTTCAGATTTCAAATTGTCTTTTACAAAAATAACTTTAAGGTTTTGAAAACGATTTTAGATCAATCCACTCTCGTGGTAATGATCCTTTTCTCAACTATTAAACTAAAACAATATCTTGGATAGTTTAATCGTCGAGAAACCTTAAGAACAAATCAATTTTAACCACCAAGCTTATTAACACAGATCTCTCGGTTAAGCTAGGCTTGGTTTCAAGGTAATTGTTCAGGAATCTTTATAATCTCTCGATTCATAAAGTTTCCTAGGGTCAATAATCGAATGACCAACTCGATTAAGGCCTTAAGTTTGTTACCAAAGACTAAAGTTTTATGATCTATTAAGTCCTAGACAATTATCAATCTTAAATTCAATCAACCTCTTTCTACCCTAACCCAATTGTCTAAGAAAAACTACTCACTAAGCATATTGAATCTTAAAACAATTGAATTTAAAGAAAGCATAAACATAAATAAATCAAAGAGAATAAAGGTTCAAGAAAATTCTTATTGATGATGATGATGAAGATTGCAAAAGGTGGCCAAGGAAGGTTCACCAAGAAAATCCCCAAAGTCAAAAGCTAAAAAAAACAAAGCGATCAACAAAACTCAAAACTAAAGATAGAATGAATTGTCTAAACATAGAAAAACCCTAATATATTAAAAACCAAAGAAAATAAAGGAAACCAATTTGGTTTAGGAATTGGTTTTCCTTTTTACAACATAAAACCGATTTTTCTTATTAATTTCGCAGCCTGTATCGGTCATAGCAAACCGATACAGTCTGGTCGATATGTGCTGGTCGGTAGCCTTGCTTTGGCTTAGTTTCCTTCGTATCGGCCAGGCCAAGCCGATACGACATGTCGATACAAGTGCTTCGTTTCCTTTTTCTCTGTACCGGCCACTCCAAACCGGTACAGCATGTCGATATGCATCTTCAGGTTCTCTTTCTCTTGTATCGGCCGGTGTGACCGATATGACCGGTCGATACAAGTCTCGGCAAAAGAATTTCTTCTATATCGGCCATGGGAAACCGATACAACAAACCGATGCAAGTGTTTCCACTTCTTTTTTGCTTGAATTCTTCGTCTTTTGCCGTTTTAACGCTCTGAAACCTGAATTACATGAAACAAACCAAAATGCAACCTATATGACACTAAATGCAGCCTAAATGAGTTAATTCTAATGCATAAACAAAGGTAAAATGTGTAAAATATGCAAGCTATCAACTCCCCCAAACTTATCCTTTGCTTGTCCTCAAGTAAGAAAATTCGCATCAAAGTTCGAGAAAGTGCAGAGGCGCGGAGCTCAGAACCAAAAGCAACGTGGGATGTGTAATGAACAAGTATCCTAAACATAATACCCTCTCGCAACCGAACTAGTTCTACTTATTTTATATCTACCTTTAACTCCGTCTAAATCCGCTATTATTACCAAAAGCATGTGATCCACTTGCCTAGTTTAAACACCTTTCACATTCAATTAAACACAATCAAGCATGAAACATGATCAAGAATTTCCAAGAGTTTTTCTATTTGTCTAGGTAAGAACGGGATTTCGAATCAAACGAGGAGGTTAACACTCAGGCATGTGGTTAGTTGTAGCGCGGTTTCTCTCGGGGAGTGAAAGGGTCAAGCAAAACCAGGAAAGACAAGAAGCAACTGATGCATATAAGTCCGGACATCCATCCCTACTCAAGACCTACTCACTAGACCAATCGTCTTTCTTTTAGACATTTAAACACTTAAACATCGACTAACCAATCGTCTTTCTTTTTTAGACACTTAAGGGATTTTCTTTTGGCTAAGTTTCTTTTTTTTCCTTTTTTTTTCTTTTCGATATATATATATATATATTTTTTTTTTTTTTTTTACTTAGCCATTCTTTTACCCCTAGGTGTTTTACAATTACTCGTGTTTATTTTCTTATTTTTCAAAACTCAAAGACGTGTCTCACCAAACCATTATCCCTTTCTAAATCACTAGTCTAAGAAAAACTAGCCCAATGGATGTCCTTTCTTGTCGCTCCCTATACTTTCAAGTTTTTGCGAAACCAAACAAATCACTAAATGAAAAGAATTCTCACAAGTGTTTGGGTTAAGGTTTAGTGGGTGAGAGGGGAATCATCCTTAGAATGAGAATGACCGGATTGCGCTTAAAGTGTTTCGGTTTAGGAAGCCGAAATCCGTAGAAATCACAAAGCCATAGAAATTCTCTTGAAAACTATCAATCATGCTAATTAAAAGTCAAGTTTAAGTTCAGATAATTTTTCGAAGGTGACTTAGAACTACCAAGCTTCATAACCACACAATTGGCTTTTTAAACATCAATGTCTAGGGTTGCGGTTTCAAGATTTTCAGCGAGTTCTAATTCGTTTACGGAAGGTACTACACCTAAGATACTGTTCAAAACACTAAGTGCGTCGCTTTACAAGGTTAACATCATCATAGATCCCCTATGCATATGACCTAAATGCAATGAACTAGTCCTAAATGCAGATTTTTTTTTTTTTTTTTATGAATGCTAATATGCGAAGGCTAATATGACTACTCCCCCAAACTTAAATCACACGGTCTCCGTGTGAAACAAGTATCGAAAGAGGTTCCTAAATGCATGTATGAATGACTCTAATATGAAAAACTAATGCGTATACACATGGTTCAGGTGTTACCTCAGTAGTAATAACGTGACGAGTCGAAGTCGTCTGTATCAGTCTCAGCAAACCGATACTCTTGCCCGATATCGGTCCAACAACCGATACAACAGGCCGATACCCCTTTCAAAATTCGTTTTCCTACTTCGTTTTCACCTGAAACCATCAAACACGACATAAATTCTAAGTAAATTATCATCTAAATGCAAACTAAAATTTTATATACAAGGATAGACATGGGACTTCCTCCCAAGTGAGCTTGTTTATAGTCTTTTAGCTTGACTTTACCCCCTTCTTTCTAGGCGACGTTGGGGCTTGAAAGAGATATTGAATCTCCTTTGGTGACAACTTCGTGTACCAAGGGCGGCTTGAGTTTTACTCCTTTCACCCCAAACTCGACTCCATCTTTGTGCTTCTTTTGCCTTGAGTCGCAGCGAGCACTCCTTGCTTCTTTCTTGAAAGCTTTCTTCAAAGATTTAACCTCGTTGATTAACTTTCTAATGACACGGTTTTGAGACATGTTCCAATGCATCTTTCTGAACTTCCTAGGAGGGGATTGGTGTTCCACTTTTGGAGCTTTGGGTTTGCTCCTTGCATCATCACTAGACTTACCATTGCTAGCATATTTCTCCACTCCAATCACCAAAGCTTCACAAGGGACCGTCTCCTTAGGCTTTTTGACTACATCGTTGATGTTGTACCGCTGAACAAGGTCCTTCCCAAGGTGCAAATCTATCTTACCAACCTTCACATCTATGACGGCTCCCGCGGTTGCCAAGAAAGGTCTTCCAAAGATGAGTGGATTATTAGGTTCTTTGTCTATCTCCAAGACGACAAAATCTGTTGGGATGAAAACGTTTCCCAATTTTACCGGAATATCTTCCAGGATTCCAACGGGTACCTTTATGGATCTATCGGCCAACACCAAAGAGATCTTAGTAGGTTGGAAAGAAGAAAGGCCAAGTTGTTTAGCCACAGACGAAGGCATAACGTTGACACTAGCCCCTAAATCGCATAGGCACTTTTCAAAGACCAAAGGACCAAGAGTGCAAGACAAAGTAAAACTCCCTGGATCACCAAGTTTCTTAGGAGAATGGTTCTTTTGAATGATCGCGCTGCACTCTTGTGAAAGATTCACCGTGTCTTCCGAGTTTTTGAACTTGTTTTTGATGGTGTCTTTCAAAGATTTGGTGGAGTGAGGGACTTGCTTGAAAGCGTCAACAAGAGGTATGGGGGTTTGCACCTCGTTTATTTGCTTCTCGAGTTTAGCGCTAATGTACTTCTTCAAGAGTTGCATCTTGGCTCGACCCGGAAAAGGAGGCTTTGGCACGTAAGAAGACGTAACGTATGCCGTCTTTTTCGTTTTGGCGGCTTTTTCCTCTGTATCGGCCTTGTCTTTGGCCGATACAGTTGGTCGATATCGGTCTTCCGAAACCGATACTCCTGGCCGATGCGAGTGTCCTGTGTCCTTTTCGCTCGTATCGGCCTTGTCCTTGGCCGACACGGGTGGTCGATATCGGCCAGTTGTGGCCGATACCCCTGGCCGATACAGGTGTCCTGTATCTTCCTCTTTACCTTTTGCTCCTTTTTCGTCATCCAAGAGCGTGGTGTCTGCCTCGTGGGACTGTTCCACCTCCTCGACCTGATCCGCATTGTCCTCAATGAGATCGTGTGAAAGCATTTGTGTACCACTGCTAAGTTCTATGAAGTTGACATACTCTCTAGGATTGACTTCGGGTTTACCCGGAAGTTGACCCGTTGGTCGCTTAGAGGCCGAGGTAATTTGAGCCACTTGATTGTCCAGAGCTTTCAAGTGAGAGCTCATTGATTCAAACTTGGCGTTGAGATCATTGTAGGAGTTGTCAACCTTTGAGTGTATCTCTTTCTTGAACGTGTTGAACTCCATTTGACTCCGGGTTTGGTCGTCTAGAATCTGTTTTAACATCTGAGTGGTTTGATCACCTGGGCGAGCTGGTGATGCAACCACTCCTTGAGCAGCAGGAGGGTTGTTGTAACCTGGAGGACGATTAGGTGGTGGTCTCGGTACGTATCCGCCTTGGTTGTATTGAGGTTTACCTTGGTAACCTCCTTGTTGCGCATGGGGATAGACCTGGTCTTGGGGGTTGGCCACGTTGTTGTTTCGGTAGGAGAGGTTTGGGTGTTGAGAATAGTTCTTGAAACGCCAATCACCTTGATTACCCACATAGTTTATCTCCTCATGAGTGCTATGAAGTGGGGTCGCCTCTTCTTCTCTACTTCCTACGAAGTTGATCCCCGCATGTTGAGTCATGAGTAGCTTGTCAAGCTTCTCATTCACCGCCTTAATCTCCATTCGAAATTGATCATCATTCCCGGAGCTTCGGTGTGTGTGATCATACTCCTCACCGTAGTTGCTATCACTTAAAGCATAATTCTCCACCAAAAGTTGCCCATCCACTTCTGTCTTCCCAAGGAAATTTCCTTGGCTAGCTGAATCGAGAAGCATTCTGAACTTCGGCTTGAGACCTCGGTAGAACGTGCTAAGCAAGCTTTCTCCCGAGAAACCGTGGTGTGGAAATCTCACCGTGTAACTCTTGAATCTTTCCCAAGACTCGCTGAACGGTTCTTGGTCTTTTTGTGCGAAAGCTGAGATCTCGTTTCTTAGCTTTGATGTCCTCACCACCGAGAAGAACTTTGTGAGAAAAGCCGTCTTACACGCCTCCCAAGTCTGTATGGTGTCTTTCACAAGATTTTTCTGCCATATGTGTGCTTTGTCCCCGAGTGAGAAAGGGAACAAACGCAGCTTAAACATGTCCTCGTTGACACCATTGATCTTCACCGTGTCGCATAGCATGTCAAATTGGTGAAGATGATCAATGGGGTCTTCACTAGGCAGCCCGTAGAACTTGTTCCTGGACACCATATTGATGAGACTAGACTTGATCTCAAAGTTGTTGTTGGCGATGGCTGGTGGTATGATGCCACTACGGTTGGTGATGTTAGAAGGCACATCGGCTGTTCCAATCGTGCGCGCAACGATAGGTGCGTTGTTTGCATCACCCATCTCTAACTCTGAATTTGAACCCGAAGTTTCTGATGTAGATGAGTCGGAGTGATTGTTGGATCTTCTTTCTCTTGAGATAGCTCTTTCGTGTGCTTTGATGTCTGCGAAGAAGAGCAAGCTGTCACTTTGTCGGTGACTTCTTCTTTGCATACACCTAACAAAACGAAAATCACAAGAAAAGAAAACAAGTTAGTAACGAAATTGAAACTTAATCCCAAGTAGTTTCAAAATTCTAATAATTATTCGAATTCCTGAATCGGCAACGGCGCCAATTTGATAAACGAGATTTTACCCCGTTTAATCTAATATCTTAATTGTAGTACTTAAGATGTCAAACCAAATCAGGAGCAAACAATGTACTTGAATTTATGTGAAACGAACTCAGTTTAAGCTTAACAAAAAGGGTTGTTTGTTGAGAGTTTTTGTAACCGAATAGTAAACAAAACGAAAACGCGAATTAAGAGTTTTGAAGATTAATTAAAAAGCTAAACAATCAGGTTAAGGTGTTTTAAAAGGTGATTAAACTTTCGATTTCAAATTGTCTTTTACAAAAATAACTTTAAGGTTTTGAAAACGATTTTAGATCAATCCACTCTCGTGGCAATGATCCTTTTCTCAACAATTAAACTAAAACAATATCTTGGATAGTTTAATCGTCGAGAAACCTTAAGAACAAATCAATTTTAACCACCAAGCTTATTAACACAGATCTCTCGGTTAAGCTAGGCTTGGTTCCAAGGTAATTGTTCAAGAATCTTTATAATCTCTCGATTCATAAAGTTTCCTAGGGTCAATAATCGAATGGCCAACTCGATTAAGGCCTTAAGTTTGTTACCAAAGACTAAAGTTTTATGATCTATTAAGTCCTAGACAATTATCAATCTTAGATTCAATCAACCTCTTTCTACCCTAACCCAATTGTCTAAGAGAAACTACTCACTAAGCATATTGAATCTTAAAACAATTGAATTTAAAGAAAACATAAACATAAATAAATCAAAGAGAATAAAGGTTCAAGAAAACTCTTATTGATGATGATGAAGATTGCAAAAGGTGGCCAAGGAAGGTTCACCAAGAAAATCCCCAAAGTCAAAAGCTAAAAAAAACAAAGCGATCAACAAAACTCAAAACTAAAGATAGAATGAATTGTCTAAACATAGAAAAACCCTAATATATTAAAAACCAAAGAAAATAAAGGAAACCAATTTGGTTTAAGAATTGGTTTTCCTTTTTACAACATAAAACCGATTTTCCTTATTAATTTCGCAGCCTGTATCGGTCATAGCAAACCGATACAGTCTGGTCGATACGTGCTGGTCGGTAGCCTTGCTTCGGCTTAGTTTCCTTCGTATCGGCCAGGCCAAGCCGATACGACATGTCGATACAAGTGCTTCGTTTCCTTTTTCTCTGTACCAGCCACTCCAAACCGGTACAGCATGTCGATACGCATCTTCAGGTTCTCTTTCTCTTGTACCGGCCAGATGTGACCGATATGACCGGTCGATACAAGTCTCGGCAAAAGAATTTCTTCTATATCGGCCATGGGAAACCGATACAACAAACCGATGCAAGTGTTTCCACTTCTTTTTTTGCTTGAATTCTTCGTCTTTTGCCGTTTTAACGCTCCGAAACCTGAAATACATGAAACAAACCAAAATGCAACCTATATGACACTAAATGCAGCCTAAATGAGTTAATTCTAATGCATAAACAAAGGTAAAATGTGTAAAATATGCAAGCTATCAATGATTCATAATTAGATTTCAAAATCCACTTTATATTTTTGTGGATTTGTAAGTATTTGTGAGTTTAAAATACAAAAAAGAAAATCCGAAGGTGAATCATGTTATTTCAAAATTCATTCCAAATTTTCCAACATTTTAAAATCTCATATGGATTTGTAAATCAATTAAAATACAAGAACCAATAAAACTCTCTAAGTTCTCGAATTTTTACATTATCACACGTTCAAAACGGAATCTAACACTTCCAAATTAACATTTTTTGGAATCACGCTTCCGCCGAGATTCCTCAAGCTTCCATGAACTTTCGACTTCAATTTCAAATCCGATTTCAAAGCAAGAAGTGGACGTGACACAGCTAGTAATTAAATATTTGGGTACATATTTAGCTAGCATGTTATACTTCAACGGCTTGAATCGATTAGCTTTGTTGTTTG
This sequence comes from Cochlearia excelsa, assembly GCA_963556525.1. NCBI lineage: Eukaryota > Viridiplantae > Streptophyta > Magnoliopsida > Brassicales > Brassicaceae > Cochlearia > Cochlearia excelsa. The sequence continues at coordinate 20,965,281 of OY748331.1, forward strand.
ATTCAATCTATTTCTCTCTTTGTGTTTGTGAAAGACTGAAAAAGACAAACAATAAAAGATACAAAGAATTTTGGTAATTATGAGAAATCGAGTCAAAATCTTAAAAGGTCGTTTTGGATTTGACAAAATCACCTATATCCACAAAAATTTCTTTTACACTTTTTTGGAGAATTACAAAACTACACCATTTGAATTACATTTCACAAAAGTACACCATTTCAAAATAACTTCACAAAACTACACCTAAACACTAAAAATTAAATCCAAATAAACCCTACCCACATAATCCTACCCCTTAATATTATACCCTAAACACTAATTAGCGAACCCAAATGAAAAATTTTAATTTTGATAATTTTTTAAAGGATAAATCAAGTTTATGAAATTTTAAAAGGGTGTAAATTTGTGAAAAAATTGAATTAGGTAGAGTTTTGTAAAGCAAGGGAAGAAAGGATGTAGTTTTGATAATTCCTCTTTTTTTTTATATAAAAAATCAAAAATTTACAAATCTAAACCCTAAACTAATCGGGGTCTTAAATTTGCATTTGTGAACCCAAATGGTAGAATTTTAATTTCTACACCCTAAAAGTTTTCAAAAAAATATTTTAAAATCGATTTTATAATCATATTTGGATGATTTTATCAAAAACATTTTATATTTGTTTTTAAATTTTAGAAATATTTTTATCAAATCCGTAAAATTAAATAAAAAATATTGACGTTTTCAGATTTTTAAAATAATTTTTTTATGGAATATAAAATTATAAACACAAATAATCGAAAAATGTCTTCGTTAGATTTCATTTTAACCAAAACAACATACATAGGAGTTGCCTCTTAGAAATCGATATGGTAAAACTTAGAAGCCTATCAAGACAAAATAATCCTTCTTGAATCACTCTCAAAAACACTTTCAGAATCTCTTCTAGATGATCCTTCTTGAATCACTCTCAGAAACACTTTCACACATTCAACAATAAGAGAGATACACATGACGTCTAATTATATATATATATATATATATATATATATATTATTTTTGAAGTACTAATTTGAACATATCCAAAAAATGACACTTATTTACACATTATGCCATTGAGTATAAAAAGAATTATTTTTGAACATTTAATTACGAAAAACCAAATAAGGAAATATTACAATCCTCTCCAAAAATAAATAAAAAATATTAAGGAAATTATGTAAAAAATATTTGAAAAACAAAATAATAATATGTAATTCACATAAATACATTATTACATAGTTTTTTTATAAAAACTACCATTAGAATTTTATTTAAATCAAAACAAGTTTAATTAATATTATTAAGAATTTAAAAACGAGTTGAAACAATTTTTTGTTAAAAATATCAAACAATAAAAAAAAATAGTTTGTTAACGGGTTCGATTTCCGGAAAAATTCTAGATAAATCACAAGAAGTTTGAAAATAATGATTAAACTTTATCATAAACAAATTTCAGGTAATTCGGGTTCAAATCTAATAATTTGTTTTGGCTCCGGGTTTTCAGGTAGTAATTTTTTCTATTTGTTCGGGTTATTTATTTTTGGAACTGTTTCGGTTCTTTAATTTCGGTTTGGTTCCAATTATGTACTTCAAATATAATTATAATTATTATTATTCTAAATATTTTTTTGGTAGTTAGAGTAGTTTAGTTTAGTTCTAAAAAATTGAGTTCGGCTCGGATTCGATTTCAGGTATTATGGTAGTAAATTTGCTTATACATTCGAGTTATTTGTTTTTAGGATCGATATTGATTTAGGGTTTTCGGTTTGGTTTGGGTTCGGTATTTCGGATCCGGAAGTTTTACCCATCCCTAATTTTTATAGTTTATAATAGTTTGGAATAAACCAACTTACAAATTATATTAAGATTTTGCTATATAAAATCTAATTCTCAATATTGAATTAGGTGTAGTTTTGTGAAAATATTGAATTAGGTGTAGTTTTGTGAAAATATTGAATTAGGTGTAGTTTTGTGAAAATATTGAATTAGGTGTAGTTTTGTGAAGGGAGGGTTGAAAGGGTGTAGTTTTGTGAATTTCTCTATATTTATTTGCATAAACAATAAAAGAACAAAATACTCTTTAGAAATTCTGAATATTTTTATTTATTTAACAAAAACAGAAAAAATATTACAAACTTCTAAATTAACTGTGTATATATATAAAACTATTTGTAAAAAACATAAACCCATGGTGTACCACGGGTTAAATCCTAGTTAATATATATTTTCTTCCATTTCAAAATAAATGACATTCTAATCTAAAATTTTTGTTAGAAAATAAATAGCATTTAGGATTTTAATACAAAAATTAGATGAATTTCTTTTTTTAAACCAATAGTATTTTACTGTATTTTTTCTCTATTGGTTGGTTTAAACCTTAAATATGTCAAATTTAAGTTTCTTAATATATGTGTAACACTCTAAAATGTCATTTATTTTGAAATGAAATGAGTACTTAGAGTCGAGTTACAATGAGACCAACTTGTTTATTTATGTAAAAACAACTAAACCACACATTAAACTAATGTTTATTTATGTAAAAACAACTTTTTCATACCTGAATAATAGCAATATATGGAGATCATACCTCAATTTTCACTCTGCACAAATTCATACATATAATCAACTTTAATTGTAATTACATACATTAATTGATCAAAATCGTATAAAATCCGTTTTTCCGTTTGTGAATTTAAATTTCCGTTAATTATGTTTACATGGCTGCTACAAGACCGCGTGATGCAGAGAGATATTTGGAATATTTACAAATATCTTTATATTAACATTATTAGTTATTTTATTATTAAGATGTTTTCATTTTCTTATTTGGAATATTCTAGGGCTTTCAATTTATTATAAATAAGTCATCTAGACTTATGTTGTAATTCAGACTTTGATAATTAATAAACAAGAGATTTCTCTAAAACCTTGTGTTGATTTGATTCAATTCATCTCACGAGAAGCCTTGTCTAGATTTGATTAAATTCATCTTCACAAGATGTCTTGTTTAAGGATTTGATTAAATTCATTCTTACAAGAAGCCTTGACTAAAGATTCGATTAAATTCATCTTTGTCAGGTTGTCGGTCTCAAAGATTCTTTGAATCTTTAGATTGAGTTAATTATCAGGTTCCTTCCGCTACATCACCGCGTGACCTTTGCGTGTCAAACACATATTAGTTATTTTTAAAAATAAAACCACCAAAATTTTTAAAAATTTAGAAAATTAGGAAAATAAATTGAATAAATTAACAACATACGGAAAATAATATTTTTTAAAAAAAATAATTAATCTTTACGTTTATTAAGTTTCAATCAATTCCTTGGAAAATAGTAAGAACTAAAATTCAAATATGAAAATAAATTAATTCTTACTATATATTAAGTTTTTGTCAATTAACTAGATTTTCATAACCTTTTCTAGTTATTTTTATACTTCTATTAATTTTTAACATTATTTTATGAATTATCGAAAGTTTAAAGTAAAGTGGATGTTAGTTTTAAAGTTCTAAAATTATTTACCATATAAGATTTTTAAATCTTTTTTCTTTAATTTTTCTTTGTGCATCCTTTTTGATAATTAACTTTTAATGATAATTTAATTATTAAACATTTCAAATAGTGTATATTTGAAAAAATAAAAATTGACTATTTTAATAAAGTAGTGTTTAAAATACAGGTAGTCTTTCAAATTTAATTTTTTCATAATTTGAATTTTAGTTCCTACTATATTTCAAGGAATTGATTGTAAACTTAATAAATGTAAAGATTAATAATTTTCAGAAAATAATTATTTTCCATATGTTGTTACTTTTATTTAATTTATTTTCTGAACTTTTAACAATTTTTTGTAGTTCTATTTTTTAAAATAATTAATTTGTATTTGTCACGCAAGATGCAAGCGGGCCGCAATAGTCACCTAGACATAATTAACGGATATTTAACTTCACAAACGGAAAACGGATTTTAGACGATTTTGATAAATTAATTTATATAATTGAAATTAAAGTTGATTACATAAATGAATTTACATGCCCTAAAAATGGAGGTATAATCTCCATGTAATGCTATTATCCATGTATAAAAACCGTTTATCCCTTTATTTACACTAATACCAAATTGACTATACTTGTCTAGTTCAAGCATTTAGTTATATCGATTCTTTATCACTAAAGCCTAAGAGCATCTCCAACGGAGAGTTCTAAACTACATACTCATATTAAAATTAAATCAAAAATAATAAAAAACTATTATTTTGGGAAGAAATGAATAGAATCGATTTTTCCATGATAAATTCTTTATTTCCTTTTTTTGTGACACATGTCACTCTACAAATGATTTTTTTTTTTTTGATAAATAAATGATTTTGTATTATTTAGATTACTAATTAAACACTTATATTATTTAAATTTTATTATTTTTTTTTTCATAATATAAAATTATCTTTGTATCAAGACCAATTATATGCATATGTTTACACATTTTATCAAATTAAGTTCTAATTTATATTATTTACTATTAAGCTAATATAATGATAATTTACCAAATGTATAAATTCTTACAACAAAGTGTAATATAAGAAATTAATAATCTTATTTTTTTTTATTTTGAAAAAAAATATATAAAAATTTATTCTAAAAGTTATATTAATTAATATAAAAATGAGAAATTCACAAAACTACACCATTTCAACCCTCCCTTCACAAAACTACACCTAATTCAATATTTTCACAAATTTACACCCTTTCAAAATTTTAAAAGTTTGATTTACCCTCTAAAAAATTACCAAAATTAAAATCATTTCATTTAGGTTCGCTAATTAGTGTTTAAGGTATAGTATTAAGAGGGTAGAATTGTGTGGGTAAGAATTATTTGGATTTAATTTTGAGTGTTTAGGTGTAGTTTTGTGAAGTAATTTTGAAATAGTGTAGTTTTGTGAAATGTAATTCAAATGGTGTAGTTTTGTGATTCTCCCAAAAAAATAGTAATATTATAATATTGTTGAGATATCTTGTGAGTATCTCACCAATGGAGGTCAATTTTAGATAAATTTTTTTGACATAACCAAGAAAAAATATATTATTATTATAATGAGAGATACCCATGAAGTCTCTTACCAATAGTTTTGTCCCAATAGTTTTGTCCCAATAGTTTCTAGGAGAAAGTTAATTGAATTTTTTTTATTTGTGAGACCGCAAAATTATTTAATATAGTATTCATAAAAGCGAAATTTCTCAAAATAGCATGAAAAATGTTTTTTGCACAAAAAAAACATTACAAGTTTTTTTTCCTCAAATACCATTAAAATATATTTTTGGACAAAAATACCATAAACACAAAAATCTAATTTTAACACTTTAAAACTTAATTTTTTGGGTTCGCTATATACTGTTTAGGGTATATTATTGAAGGGGTATGATTTAATTTTGAGGGTTTCATGTTAATTTTGAAGGTTTAACTTAATTTTAAGTTTATGATATTTTTGTCCAAAAAACTCTTTAATGGTATTTAAGGAAAAAAAAATTATGATGGTATTTTAGTCTAAAAAATTATTTTTCATGGTATATTCGGAAATTGACCATTCATAAATTAGTACGGACATTTAAAAAAAAAAGAAAGAAAAAGATTGAAGTTTGAACTGGATCGACAATTAAGAAATTATATTATTAGCTTCATCATTCCAACAAGTTCACCAAAACACCCCAAAAAAAAGAGAGAGAGAGAAAATGAATATGAATGCGTGGAAGAGTGCGAGTGTGAGGGTAATACCATTCGTTCCACATATAATAATCTCTCATGGGCATTTTATCAAACACCTTCCGTGCCCTAAACCTAAAACTCTCTTACGCACCAGTTTTCACTCCAATGATGTCTCCCCCTCCAAATTATCATTTTTCAAAAGCCTCTCTTCCTTCCAACAAGACCAAATCCATCTCTACGTCGACACACTTCTCCAATGGAACCAGGTCCCTCTCTCTCTCTCTCTCTAACATACCATTTTGTTGGAACTAGCTTCTTGGGGTTTTTCAATGTCTTTGTTTTTTTATGTGCAGAAGATGAACCTAACAGCGACAAAAGAAGCTGAGGAAGTAATGGAGAGGCATATAGAAGATTCTCTAGCGATATTGCCTCCAATTAAGACAACTTACAGCTCACATTATTACAATGAAATCAGTTTAATTGATGTTGGAAGTGGTGCAGGCCTGCCTGGTTTGGTTCTTGCTATTGCCTGCCCAAGTTTGTCCTCTCCTTCTCTCTCCTTTTAGGGGTTTCTCAATATTATTTATATGTAGTTTTCGTTTATCAGAGCCAATCTTTGTTTTATGTGTTTAGATTGGAGAGTTACTCTATTGGAGTCTATAAACAAGCGTTGTGTTTTCTTGGATCATGTCGTTAATGTCACCGGAATTACTAATGTTACAATTTTAAGGGGCAGGGCAGAGGTAGAGAGTTTCAAGTGTTTATAATATATGTGTATATCTGTATATGTGTTTTAGATGTTGGTCTGTTTTTTTTTAATGTTATCTGCTTTTGTTTGAAACTATGATTGCGAAGAATTAGTTTCCCTCATTCTGGATTCCTGTTTGTTTAAAATCTTTTGAACAGAGTTGCGGACACGATGTTATGTATAGAGAGAAGTTTGATGTGGCGATTGCAAGAGCTGTGGCGGAGATGAGAGTCTTAGGTATTTATTTAGTTGCTAGAAACATATTTTCTTTATTAATTTGTATAAATTGGTTAATGAGTATTGCTTTTTTTTTTGGTATGAATATTCAGCTGAATATTGTCTTCCTCTGGTTCGTATTGGTGGATTGTTTGTAGCTGCTAAAGGTCATGACCCTAAGGTAAGAGTTCGGTTTTATGTTGTAAGAATCGTTGATGATGTTAGTGTGTGTTCTGTTGAGAGACATCTTTCATGTAATGTGTGAATACAAGCTTCTTGATTTTTCAAAAACAGGAGGAAGTTAAAAATGCGGAAAATGCAGTTCGCATGTTGGGTGGTTCTATATTACAGATTAATCCAGGTTTGTTTCTATGTCCCCTATATACGCTCGCTTGTTTAAGTTTTACACTTAACCAACATCACTCGGTATACTATAACTCGGACTAAATATGTTTTTGAACTTATGTGAAAGTGAACACACTAACAATAGTATTGAAGATGATACAAGTAGAAAACCTTGTTATATTGATACATCTCTTGCTAAGCTAGGAATAGTTTTGTTTAATTAGCCAAACAGTCTTAAACCATTATTGAGAAATTCAATGTAAATAGAAAGATGAGTGGATCATATGATTTGGTCTGAATAAGTATATAATAATAGTAGAAAATAACTTACCAGTGTGATATGATTATGTTTTTTACTTCTTTTTCGACAATCGAACATATGCATATATGGCTTGTTTAGAATGACTTGTCGTTGTACAATGTAGTGAATTCAAGTAGGAAACCTTGTTCTATTAGTTATGGTATTACATCTCTTGCTAAGCTAGGATAACTGGATAAGTTCATTTTCATGTACCAACCAATCTCTATATCGATAATATTAGCATAAGACATTCATGATAGTGGAACTGTGGATAGTATGATTTGTGATTAATTGGTAAAAAACTATGTAGAAAAATACTTAGAGGAACTTAACAACGTGTTATTATTTTGGGAAAACCAGGAAAAACATGCAACACAATATTGGTTTTTCGATAATTGAACATTTGCATATATGCTTGTTTATGTAGTGGATTCACATAGCCCTTACGGACAACGAACAACGGTGGTTTGTCGCAAAGATCATTCCACACCGCAAAAGTATCCTCGTGAAGCAGGTACTCCTTCTAAATTACCCTTGTAACTTATGTCACAAATTACTTTCTTTTTAAACATTTGACTTGTAAACAAAAACTAAACTGTATTTTATATCACTTCCTCTTGGAGTTTGCTTTTAATCGCCAGTTTAGCAAATGTCTGTGTCAAACTTATGTGTTTCGAGAGGTTAATGTAGAAATATTTTGTTACCAAATGTTGTAACCTTCTTTCAATGAGTTAAACAGAAAGGAGTTGTGAATGAAATAGCCAAATTATAACAAAATTAGCCAATAAATTTATAGTATTTGATTATAGACAGATTTTGGAGAGCTGTGAGTACATCTTTGGTAATATGAATACAAGTCCATGACCTATTTGTATAGAATATGATATATAATTTTTGTTTTTGATACAAAATACAAAGAGGCATATATATATAAACATTAACATATTTATTTATCCATGTCATAATTTATTTAGTTATGTCAAATTAGAGAATATTATTTTAAAGAAAAAACAATGTTGAAACAAAAGGAGAACATCATACATATTAGATGGCATCATGTGCCCACGAACAAGACATTTGGTTTTGTTCTTAATTGTCTACGGTGTGTTTCCTAAACCTTTGTCTTTTAAGTGGACACTAGATTTGTGTTCAGCGTCCCGCCCGGAAATAATATTTATTAAAAAATTAATTATTTTTTGGTTATTAATAATCAATAATAATTGAAATAGATCATTTATATGAAAAATCCGATATGAAATTGTTTTGTCCCGTTGCAAAAATTAAAATAATTGGAGATCCAAAATTTTATTGATATAACTATGACCGTCGTATTTACTATGTAGACGAAAAAAAATTATAATACATTTCAAACACTTATCAAAACTTTTACCAATAAGGATGTCCAATAATTGCCAATACACTTCTTATCAACCAAATTTAATAATAATTTTTTTTTACTATTAATTCATAAAGACAAAATTATTTTAGATAAGATAATTATAAATTTATATATTACATAAATTTTTCATAATGCAAAAATATTCATAAACCTATTTTGAATTTAAATTTTGTAATATCTTAAGTTTTTGTAAAGCTAAAAAATATTATGTGATAATTTTTTGTTATTCTATAAACTAATATAAATATTTTAAGAATCTATTTTTGCATACAATTTCATAATCGTGATACATTTTAATCAGAGTTCAAGAAAGCGTTTTAGCCGTCCGCCTAGGCGGTGTTTAGACGCTAGGCTTTTATATACCGTCGATTACCTTTTAATCCGCCTAGAATATTATGATGTTATAAAAAAGCGCATAATATAAATTTTTATTTATAAATTATGATATTTAGTATTTTATATTTATAAAATAAAGATAATAATGCTATATAATAATAATAATTTTTTTAAAGATTTTATTATCTATAAGCTATGATATTTTGTACATTCTATTAAGTATATATAATATATTGTATGATTTTCTAAACGTTTAAACCGCCTACAAATTCGTCTAAGCTCCGACTAAGCGTTCTAGGAATTAGGCTTTAGATAAACGCCTGATTAGAGCATGATTATAGGGGCTCTAGGAGGAGGTGCTTAACCTCTGGGCCCCACAAAAAATATTATAAACCTCACCGAATAACCCATATCTAAGGACCACCCTTTGCATTGTTCGCGTGCCCCACTGATACATGGTGGTCCGCGATTGGTGGGTTTTTTAATATTTTTTTTTCAATCAGAAAAAATAAAAAAATAAAAAAATTAAACACCCATTAAAGGTGCTTAACCGATAATGATAGTCTTAGTGCTTAGCGCTTTCTCGAACACTGATTTTAATACAATTACTAGATTTTTTTACCCGCGCCGAGCGGAGTATAAATTTATATGTATATATATTATATATAAATATACATAAATATTTTTAATTTTCGTATATAATTATTTAAAATAAATTTGAAATTGTTTTTAACCTGTATTCAACCGATTAATCAATTTAAACCGGTTTCAACCGATTAATCTCTCAAATCGGTACAATGTCAATTAAAATTTAAACTATTGTAGGTTAAGACCAATTATGATGATAGAGCAAATCAATTATTTTACTAAACTCATTTAATTCTTCAAAACTCAAAGAACTTATTAATATGTATAGTGTTTTAACTAAGATATAGTTTCCACTATCAATGTGAGACTTTTTTTTTTAAATATTCTTTTTCCGATGTTATGAGCTTTTTAGTTTATATTTCATAGGTTTTTTTAATTTTCATTCAAATTTTTAAAGTGTTTTCTCGATTAATATATACTAGATTCTAACCCGCGCGAGACGCACAGATGTAATGTTTGCAAACATGTTATTTTGTTACAATTTTAAGAAACTATTTTGATATATATTGATAATATTAGGAACCATATTTATCTATGTTTTGATATTACTAATATAATTTTGCTTATATCTCATATATTATGTATGATATTTTCTTACATGTTGCAAAATTACACATATATATATACATATTATACATAACATGACTTTGATTTAACCTCATAAAAATTATCATTCGTAATTTGAAATTCGATATGTGATATTCAATGACCCCTTACAAACTAAAATATTTTAGGTATATCTAGCATCTACGTATTGTAAAAATTGACAATACACAATTTTAAATATATTTTAGGCCCATTATTAGAATATATATTTTACATAGGCCACCCAATCATTGACATACACAATTTTTGCGTTTATTTCTTTATATTTTGTTTATTTTGTGTTTGTACCCTTATATTTTTGAATAACTTTTTGTCTTCGATTTTATTTTATTTTTCATAGATAATTTCGGATATATTATTTTGTTTTTGTTTATAGAAATATTGTTGGGTTTTTTGTTTTCTTATCGATCAAATATTGTAGTCAAAGATATTAATATTGGTTTGTTTTTAGAAAATCACTTTTAACAATTTTATTTCGTTTTGTGTCGATCTAAATCTACGAAATATTTTCATCCCATGTCTATCTTTTCACGATATTTGCGTGTCTAACTTAATTACCTTAATATAAAAAATATGATACATTTTAAAATAGATTATGTTTTATTTTATATGATGATAAAAATATTTTATGAAATAAGGTATGTTATAACGTTTCAAGTTCTTTTAATTATTTTCAGAAAATTCCAACGACTATCACATTCTTTAATACTTTTGTATATTTTCATTGTGGTATTGATATATATGTGAATATGGTGATATATATAAAGTTTGAATAATTTGTCGTAAACATAGATTTATATTTATAGTTAAATAAATATATATTTATATCTAAAATAAATTGTATTCGTTATACAATATTTATTTATTTTATAAGATTAATTTAAAACATAAAATAATTTTTTATTATATATAAGTCTAATTATATTATTAAAGATAATAAAATTTTGCCCCGCGTATAGCGCGGGGTCCGCACCTAGTTTTGAAAATAATTGAGTTTTTTTGTTTTAATTTAGTAAAAGTTAATAATATGAACATATAAAACAAAACTTCTAAAAATATGCATTTAAGATAATACTTTTGAAGTAATTACTATATCAAACATCTAATATTTTTTGAGAAATTCACAAAACTACACCCTTTCAACCCTCCCTCCAAAAAACTACACCTAATTCAATATTTTCACAAATTTACATCCTTTCAAAATTTTAAAAGCTTAATTTACCCTTTTAAAAATTACCAAAATTAAAATATTTTCATTTGGGTTCGCTAATTAGTGTTTAGGGTTTAGTATGAAGGGGGTATGATTGTATGGGTAGGGTTTATTTGGATTTAATTTTGAATGTTTATGTGTAATTATGTGAAGTAATTTTGAAATGGGGTAATTTTGGAAAATGTAATTCAAATGGTGTAGTTTTATAATTCTCCCATATTTTTCCATATGTCAATACGATTTTAAATGAGAAAAAGATAAAATAGATCCAAATGTTGGCTTTAACGGAGGAAGCATTGATATAACCCATGTTCTAAAAATCGCTAGGCGCTAGTCGGGCGTTCGAGCTGGGACTAGCGCCTAGACAAAAAATCGGGGACTAATCGGGATTAATCGAGGACTAATTTTAATATTATCATATTTATTTAATATAAAAAATAAATATATTATCAATTGAAAAGAATTATAAACTCGATTAGTATACATTTACAACAGTTTCATGCGGCATAGTGGTTAAAGATAGTGTGAACATCTTATAAGTCAAGTGTTCGAAGGTTGGGAACCTTGTTTTGCTCTTATTTTCGGTTATTTTTATTAATGTAATGGAAAAGACAAAAATACCCCTATCTTCAACCTGTACACCTGCAAATTTTTTGACCTAAGTCTCTGCCGTTTTCAATTTTTTTCGTGATTTCGACTCGTTTTAGTAATAATCATGTATATTTTAATTTTATATATGAAATCTATATGATATGTATTATAGTTTTAACACTTCAAATCTACAAAAAGAAGAATTTTTTTATTTTCCGATTTTTTGAACGATTTGGAGCAAATCGCCGCGGCTACCATCCGCCTAGCGGTTTTCCGGCGAGTAAGCGGCCGCGGAAGCCGCGTTTTAGAACAAGGGATATAACTAATGTATATTCTGTGAGGATATTTAATAGTTTTCAAAGAAAATATTGTCCTTTTATATCAAACTAGGGGTAATCGCTGAAAGTGCGGAAAACACTCAGCCGTGTGAAATACAGACTCAGTGAGATGATGAATACATAATTTCAGACAGACAGAGTCAAGTTCACACCAATGATTGTATTTATAAATCTCTTTAAATTAATCTATACACAAGATCCAATTTAAACTAGCTATTACACAATTCTACCCGATTGTCCCTAGACGATTTCAAATACCCCAAACGAATCAATCACTACTCTGAACTAGTATGATTGATTCGGAACACTCACCAAAACTTTTCTCTCTCTATAATAAGCGGCTAAAGGTGTTGACGTTTTTCGTGCACCTTACAACCCTTATATACTAAACATATTGACCTAAACTCGTCAATCTTCAAAGATCTCCATATCTTCATCAAATCGGAAATATTTCCTTATTTTTCTCTTAGGAAATATACCCTTGATTCGCTTCCCCATAGACAAATTTTCCTTTCTTGTTCACCACACCTTCTCCAAATAAGGCAATCTTCTTGTTACAACTTGTTTCCTTTGCTGCTCCAAGTCCGAAATCTCCTGAGCTTCCCTCAGCTGTCTGCTGACTCCGCAGCCTTCTGATGATCTTCATCCATCTTCATCCATCTTCATTCTCTTGATGATTCATGAGTGGAAATACATCAACAATCTCTCCTTTTTTTACTGAGTTTTACAACTCAATAAAAACCAAATTGTATTTTCACATCATGGCACAACAGAGGAATCTTTTCCCCGATGCAACTCATGTCTTCAACGTCCTCACAATTTTGCCACCACTTGTTCACGTCATCCGCAATGCACGTGACCGCCTCAGCTCCCGTGGTGCATATGTTGTAGCCACGTCTAACGACCATGTCACTGACATCTTCAATTGGTGCGTTGAGATGAACTTCCTTCAGCCTGCTGTCGGCACCTCAACACTCAGTTGTTCCTCAAACACTTGATGCATCTTCTAACTCCATCTTCATTCTCTCCCTTCTTGTATGGATCTTTGGCATCGTCACTCTACTAAACGTCTTTTCTGCCTTATGATTTTACCTCAGATCTCTGACACTTCGGTGAACCTTACCTGATTTTCGGCAAACCGTACTTGGTCTTCAGTGTCTCGATACATATTCGTTCTCTTGCTGGTTCACGGCTGACAATACATCAATACTCTCTCCCTTTTTTACTGAGTTTTACAACTCAAGCACACAACTTCAATTCTCTAAACTCCCCCATGATCAAGGGCTTCATCATCAATATTCTCCCCCTGCTTGAGTGCAAAACTCAATAAAAACAAATTGAATTTTCAGCACAGAAACGAGATGCCTCATTCACAACTTTCTCCCCCGCATATCTGGTATGTGACACTTGTGGCTCAATATCTTCGTTTGCAATGATTCTTCCAATGGTCATAATCTTGGTTTCTCCAAGTAGCATTGCGTCTGACTCTCCCACATCTGTAGCATCTAAACTTGTAGCTCTGTGCAATTCTCAGGACTTTGATATCTGGAAACTTCGTGTTATGACCATGTAGATCTGACTTCTTTATCCACACCCTTCTGGTTTTCATCTGGAGGCCACTATTCATTTTCCATTCTTGATCCATGTGATTAGACTTCTTGTAACACTGAGATTTAATATGCCCAAGATTTCCACAAGAATAACATCTACGAAGCTGATATTCACTTCCTCTTAAGGAAGATTCATTCTTCGTGGCTCTTGGTGCAATTATAGTTATCTCAGGCTTCTGAATGCCACCAGTATGCTCCTCAACCGCTTGTGATTTCAGTTCAGCTGTTGGTTTTTCCTATAGTTCAACATGATTCTGACTTGTTGTTGAGATGAAGATTGTTTTCCTTCCCAAGTCACCGCTCGTGTAGCCTAAGCCCCTACAACCTCTCTCTGTTCTGCCCATACTTAATGCATGCTAAAGCTTCTTAGTTCCGTTGTTCAACATTCGGATACTCTTCATCTTTTGATCTAACTCAGCCTTGAAGGTTTGTGAACGTTGTTTCTCAACATCAAGTTCTTCTTCAAGATTCAGAACTCTGGATTTCAAACTCATTCGTTCCGTTTTCAAAAGTGCAAGTTCTTCTCTTGCTTTGATCAAGTCATCCAAAACATTCTGGAAATCAAACTCTTTGATGTTCTCTTTGATGGTTGAGCTACAATCTGATTCATTAGAAAAGCCATCAAACACCTCATTGAAAGTTCTATCAGCGGACTGAGCACTCTCAGCATCCAGTTTTTGATCATCAACATTAATAGAACCATGCAGAGCCACAACCCTCATCTCGTCATCGCTTTGTGAACTCTTCAAAGACCCTTTCCTTTGTCTTCTCGAATCAACATACTCACTTGTGATACACCCACCACATTCATAATTACCAACCTTGGTTCTTTTTCTTCGAGATGTTGGGCATTCGAATTGGAAGTGTCCAAACTCTTGGCATCCATAACACTGGATTGACTCTTTCTTTTTCTTGTTGATTCTCTTCAGAGCTTGCTCAACCTGTTTTTCTACTAATTATGTGATGTATTTATCAGGCTCCTGATGTTCTTCGATGTCTGAGCATATGTCAATTCCCTGAGAGACATCGATACAACGAGATGGCGGTCCCCATCTCATACACTTGCGCACTGCCAACGACCTCGGCAAAGGCCATGTTGTCTGTATCCAGGGCAACTTCCATCACTGTCTTGATTACATGAAACCTCTGAGATAGTCCCCTCAACAACTTCTTGACCAATTTTCTGTCTTTGTACTCTTTCCCAAGGATACGAGCTTCATGTGCAATTGAGCATATCTTGCTATTGAGTTTTTTAATATTATCCAAGTAATCCATCTTAAGAGTTTCAAATTCAGAAGCAAGAATATCTAACCTCGTGCGTCTAACATTTGTAGTTCCTTCATAGATATTTTGGAGACTCGTCCCAAGCTTCTTTAGCCGACTCACAACCTTGAACCGTAGCAAACTGGTCTTCGGATAGAGAACCCCGCATCGGTGATAAAGCCTTGTGGTTACACTTTGAAGCTTTCTTCTCCGCCCGAGGTCTATTGATTCTTTGATTTAATAACTTCTTCTCCCTGGGCATCAACCACTGTCGGAGCAGTCCAACCTTCTTCAACTGATGTCCAAGCATCTTCATCTATTCCACGAATCAGGGCCCTGATTTGCACCTTCCACCATCCATAATACTGAGAATTCAGACATGGCACCTTGTTCATCGTCATGTAGTGCTGTGAGTTTTCCATACTTCTCCCAAGATCACACATGTTTGTGAAAGACAACCAGTCGCTTAGATAGAAACTAGTTTCTTCCTCAGATGTATGGCTCTAATACCAATTGAAAGTGCGGAAAACCCTCAGTCGTGTGAAACACAGACTCAGTGAGATGATGAACACATAATTTCATACAGACAAAGTCAAGTTCACACCAATGATTGTATTTAAAAATCTCTTTAAATTAATCTATACACAAGATCCAATTTAAACTGGCTATTACACAATTCTACCCGATTGTCCCCAGACGATTTCAAATACCCCAAACGAATCAATCACTACTCTGAACTAGTATGATTGATTCGGAACACTCACCAAAACTTTTCTCTCTCTATAATAAGCGGCTAAAGGTGTTGACGTTTTTCGTGCACCTTACAACCCTTATATACTAAACATATTGACCTAAACTCGCCAATCTTCAAAGATCTCCATATCTTCATCAAATCGGGAATATTTCCTTATTTTTCTCTTAGGAAATATTCCCTTGATTCGCTTCCTCTCATAGACGAATCTTCCTTTCTTGTTCACCACAACTTCCCCAAATAAGGCAATCTTCTTGTTACAGCTTGTTACCTTTATTGCCCCAAGTCCGAAATCTCCTGAGCTTCCCTCAGCTGTCTGCTGACTCCGCAGCCTTCTGGTGATCTTCATCCATCTTCATCCATCTTCATTCTCTTGATGATTCATGAGTGGAAATACATCAACAACCGCCGCCCTACGGGCGGTGTTTTTACTTTATAGTTTTATTAAAAAGTATTGTAATTTTTTATAAAAGTATTTTTATTTAATTATTTATTTGGTACATTGAATTGAATTTTTATTTGTTATATATCTTTATCTATTTTGATGATCATAATTTTTTGTGATTTAATATTGTAATAACTTTTGAGTATTTTTTTTGTTTTATCATGTACACTTATATTGTAACGGCGGAAATATTTTTGCATGTCTTTATAAAAACACAGAATTATAAAATTACACATTTTAAATTGCATTTCACAAAACTACGCCATTTCAAAATCATTTTTTAAAACTACACCTAAACAATCAAAATTAAATCCAAATAAATTGCAATCACGCAATCCTACGCTTTAATACCACTAAACACTAATTAGCGAACCCAAATAAAATTATTTTAATTTTGGTAATATTTTAAACGGTAAATCAACCATTTAAAATTTTGAAAGGATGTAAATATGTAAAAATATTGAATTAGGTGTAGTATTGCAAAGGAAGGGTTGAAATGGTGTAGTTTTGAGAATTCCTCTTAATAAAATCTATATTTTCAACTCTCTAAACATTTTTCATTAGTTGTTCATATGTCTAATGTAAATAATGGATATTCGTTTAGTGCTTTCAAATTCATATGCAGTTTGATATTTGTAAAATATATTGTAACATTACTTTTCGAACGTAAAATATATATTAGTGTTTTTATTATTGTCTTAAAGGTGAAAATTTATTTTCTTAATAATTTTTTTCTTTTTTCGTTCATATCATTTTTCAGTTTTAATCCACTATCCATTATTTTCTATAGATTTTTTTGGATAAAATATACATTTGCAATATTATGTTTATAATATTGTTTCAATTTTCATGAGAGGTTTATGAGAATTGCAAATTATTAATTTTCAATGTTAATAATATGTTTACTTATGTTAGAATTCAGGACCAAATATCATTTTAATTATATTGTTCTTAATCATCAAAATAAAATTTCAAAATCTATCATATAATCACATAGATGGAAATTTGAAATATGATCGCTATAGTCACTACTACAATGAAAATAAATTTGTAGATTATTGTAGTTTGTCGGTAATCGTTATATGCATTAATTTGAAGAGATTTTCTTTTCTACAATTGTTAATTTGAAGATTTTATAGGGATATATATGAATCTATATATACACATATAAAATATATTCAACAAATTAAAAAGGAAATGCCTTTATAAATTCTAGGTGTAATTGTTAATTAAATTCTATTTATTATGAGAAGTAAAGTATTATAGTATAATTAACTATTATTTAAAAACTAAAAATGAGGTGCTTAAGTGTCAAGATTTTAGAAGTTTTGAAAGATGATGAAGAGATTTTCTTTTCTACAATTGTTAATTTGAAGATTTTATAGGGATATATATGAATGTATATATACACATATAAAAGATATTCAACAAATTAAAAAGGAAATGTTTTTACAAATTCTAGGTGTAATTGTTTATTAAATTCTATTTAGAGGAATTCACAAATCTACACCCTTCCAACCCCTTCTTCACAAAACTACTCCTAATTTAATATTTTCACATATTTACACCCTTTCAAAATTTTAAAAGCTTGATTTAACCTTTAAAAAATTACCAAAATTAATTTTTTTTCATTTGGGTTCGCTAATTAGTGTTTATGGTATAGTATTAAGGGGGTAGGATTGTTTGGGTAGAATTTATTTGGATTTAATTTTGAGTGTTTAGGTGTAGTTTTGTGAAGTATTTTGGAAATGGTGTAGTTTTGTGAAATGTAATTCAAATGGTGTAGTTTTGTGATTCTCCCTTCTATTTATTATGATTGGTAAAATATTATAATATAATTAACTATTATTTAAAAGAACAAAACTTGGGTCCACCCCTAGGTGAACCCTTTCCTTCACCTTATTTTTTTAAGTCAATCAAATAATATCTCTTAATATTATATTTAAACACTTATTTATAATTAAACTAATTATGAAAATAATAAAAGATCTTTGTTACGTACACCATCAACGCGAATTATAAAAGATGAATTATATATATAAAGGTAAAGTTAATAACACTAATTATAAGAGAACAAACAATTGCCTAACAAGACAAAACAAAGAATGTTCCAATCACTAAACCTTAAACCCTAAATGCTAAACACTAAACCCTAAACCGTGTAACATAAATGTTAAACCATAAAACCTAAACCCTAAACCCTACACCTTAAACTCTAAACCCTAAACCTTAAACTCTAAACTCTAAACCCTATACCCTAAAATCTAAACCCCCTAAACCCTGTAAGATAAACTTATCTCCTAAACACTAAACTCTAAACAATATACCATAAACCCTTTCATTTACCTCGTTTAATTTTACATGTTCATTTTATTTAATTTTTAATTAGTTTATAAATATAATAGTAAACAATATAATTTGATTGGTTAAATGAAAAAAGGTGAATGGAAGGGTTCACCTAGGGGTGAACCCAAGTATTTTCTATTTAAAAACTAAAAATGAGGTGATGAAGTGTCAAGATTATAGAAGTTTTGAAAGATGATGTGGCTTGATGAGAAGATAGCACATTTTTCTTTATATATATAGATTAATTATAACTACAAATCCCACAATACCTATTGGAATTTTGTAAATAAAAACAATTTTCATGGCATTCCTATTCTAGTTTTAATGATACACAACAATGTAATGATAAACCATTTTTTGAGTTTTAATATCACAAATTCAAACATATTTAATATGTTATATAATTTTTGTTTGTGGGTAGTGTTGTTTATGTCTCTTTTTGATCTCTTATTAACCTAGCTCTCTTTCTCTCTCTGTTTATACGTTCGCGACTCGTATATGAGTTTAAAGGAGAAGGAAATAGAATCAGGCAGGAGACACGCACGGATTATAGAGTCCCCCAAAACCTGTGTACATCTCTCTTCAGGACTTATCCCGGTAATTCACTAGATCAGAAGATTACAGAGTTTCTTGTGTTACAAGATTCACAGAAAAAGAACAACTTGAAGAAGAAGACCCTTTCTTCTCCCACACGTCATCGCTTATATACTTAGCTTAGTGGGCCCTTTTGTTATTTTCTGTAATGGGCCGGTTTAGGGATTTAGTCACAGGCCCAATAAATTTCACCTTGACTTTACTTCCCTAAACCTAACCCTAGTGTCTCCTTTCAACACATCTCCTCTTCATCTCTCTAGTTTATCGCCGCCTGAACAAAGCTCCGCTTCCGACAAGAGCCAATGAAGCTGACCGTCTCCTTTCCACAGAGACACGCTCTCCATACCTTGAGAGCCCTTCACCTCTGTCGCCTTCCGGTGACGGAGAGACGCCAAGCTTAGGCGTCAGACATCTTCAGTGTCTTCAAGCAGCCACTGAACTTGTCCCTTGGAATCACTTTGGTCAACATATCTGCTGGATTCACCGAGGTATGTATCTTCACCAACTTAACATCTTCTTGAGCTATGATATCTCTGATGAAATGATATTTCGTAGCCACATGCTTAGTCCTCTCCTTGCACATATGATTCCTTGCTAGATCCATTGCACTATGTGAATCACAATGAATCTCTATTGCTTCTTGCTTGAAACTCATTTCTTCGCATATGCCCTTTAACCACAGTGCTTCTCTTACAGATTTGGACATGTACTCAGCTTCTGTGGTTGATAGAGCCACGACGGACTGGAGCGTTGACTTCCAGCTGATGGTGTTTCCCCCAACCGTGAAGACATAGCCGGAGATTGACCTGCGTCTTTCCAGATCTGAGCCATAGTCTGAGTCACAGTATCCAACAACCTTGAAGTCTGCTTCCTTTGTAAAGGTTAGGTTGACTTTCACTGCACCTTTTAAATACCTCTTTATCCATTTCACAGCTAACCAATGATTTTTGCCAGGTTTAATCATGTATCTGCAAACTAGACCAACAACATAGGAAAGGTCAGGCCTGGATCCAACCATGGCGTACATCAAGCTCCCTAAAGCACTGGAGTAAGGTACATCTTCCATCTCTCTTGCCACTTCTGCTTCTTTGTCTTGATCAATGGCATGTAGTCTGAATTGTGAACCCATAGGAGTACTTACTGCCTTCCAGTCCCATATCTCAAATGTCTTAAGTACCTTTGTCAAATAGTCACTTTGTGATAGGACTATTTGGCACTTGTCTATGTTTCTGAAAATGTCCATTCCTAGTATCCTCCTTGCACTTCTCAGATCCTTCATTTCAAATTCTGAGCTTAGTTGTGCCTTTAACCCTTGAATAACCTTCTTGTTCTTAGCCGCTATAAGCATATCATCTACATACAGTAGAAGATAGATCATGTCTTTAGGTTCTATATCCTTGAGGTACACACATGGATCATTCTTGCATCTTTTGTACCTCTTCTTTAGCATGAACTGATCAAACCTGTGATTCCACTCCCTTGGAGATTGTTTCAGTCCATAGAAGGACTTCTTCAGTAAACAAACTTTGTTCTCTTGACCCTTCTCAACATATCCTTCTGGTTGTTCCATGTAGATTCTTTCCTTTAGGACTCCATGTAAAAATGATGTTTTTACATCCATTTGTTCTAACTCCATGTCTTGATTAACCACAACTGAGAGTAGTAGTCTGATAGACGAGTGTTTGACCACTGGCGCAAACACTTCATTGTAGTCAATGCCTTCAATCTGAGCAAACCCATTTGCAACAACCCTTGCTTTGTGCCTTGGTTGTTCTCTGTCTTCTACTCCTGGTTTAAGTTTGAAGATCCACTTACATCCTATAACCTTTTGATTGGTTGGTCTGTCCACTAACTCAAATGTCTGATTCTTGTACAATGAGTCCATTTCCTCATCTGCTGATGCAATCCACATGTTACTGAACTTGCTTCTTTTAACTTCCATGAATGTCTTTGGTTCATCAAACTCAATGACATCTGCACTAGCTAGAGCATAGGCAATGAGATCTGCATCTTCATACCTTATTGGGGGTCTGATGGTTCTTCTTGTCCTATCCCTTACCAATAGATAATTCCCTAAGTCACTAGTCTGATTTTCAGTCTCTATCACTGAGTCTTCTGTATCTTCTTGTTCTGAGTCCTGAGATGGAGTCTGGTCTGTGTTTGATGATGAGTCTAGTTCTAGACTGTTGTCTCGACCATTTTCAGTTTATGAGGATTCTCCACCTGGAACATGAGTTGGGTCTGTAGTTTCTATTTCACCCAAAACTTCTTCTAACTGATTTCTGAATGATACTCTTTTACCAGCTTTCTCCTTTTCTGTACTAGGAGTAGCTCTGCTTGTAGTTTCTATATCCTTAAAGAACATCTCTTCATTGAACACTACACCCTTGCTGACTACCACCTTATTTTCCTCTAATAGCCATACCTTGTAGCCTTTTGTTCCTTGTCCATACCCAAGAAAGATTTCTTTGGTAGCCCTTGGACTGATCTTATCTCTTATAGTATGTACATATGCCACACAACCAAAGCTTCTTAGGTGGTTGTACTCATGCTTTCCATTGATCCATAAACCTTCTGGTATTTGCATATCAATAGCTGATGATGGAATCCTATTGATAATATATACTGTTGTAGATGCTGCTTCTGCCCAAAACTCTCCTTGTAGGCCTGTTTCAGATAACATGCTCCTTACCTTATCCATAATAGTCCTATTCATACGTTCTGAGACGCCATTCCGATGAGGAGTATAGGGGTAGGTAGTGTGTCTCTTAATTCCAGATTCTCTGCACAACTTGTCAAATCTGTTGTTGCAGAATTCTAAACCATTATCTGTCCTTAAGCACTTGATCTTCTTGCCAGTCAGATTCTCCACTAGGACTTTCCAATTCTGAAAATTCTGGAATGCTTCATCCTTGGTCTTGAGAACGTATATCCAGACTTTTATTGTGAAGTCATCAATTAATGTCAGAAAGTACTTTGCACCTGATAGGCTTGAAGTCACTCCAGGAGAGCCACAAAGATCTGGGTGGATGTAGTCTAGGGGTTCCTTTGTTGTGTGCTTAGTTTTGGGGAAACTTTTCTTGTGTGATTTTCCCAAAGTACACAGTTCACAAAATCCTAAACCCTTCATCTGGTCAGTCTTCACATATCCTTCCTTGGCCAGATACTCCATGCCCTTTTGGCCCATATGAGCCAACCTTGAGTGCCACACCTTTATGCTTCCTGACTTGCCCGATGTTGTAAAAGCATCTCCCTTTTCTTCTGGTTTCCTTATTGTTGCCTGTAAATGGTAGAGACCATGCTGATACTTGCCTGTCAAGACATTTGTTGGTCCTTTGTAAAACTTTACAACGAAGTTCTCTCCTTCATATCTACAGCCAGACATTTCAAGCTGACCATAGGATATCAAGCTTCTCCCCATCTCTGGCATGTACATGACCTTACTTAAAGTCACCACTGACCCATCTGGATTTTCTATTGTGATTTTTCCAATACCCTTTACCATGCAATAAGTGTTGTTTCCCATGAGGACCTTGTTGCCTTCACATTTTTGAAAATCTGATAGGAGGTCTAGCCTAGGTGTCATGTGAAAGGTGCATCCTGAGTCTAGAATCCAACTGTCATCTGAGGCTACCAGACAAGCTGTTAAGGCTGCCACATCTTGTGTTGAAATCTCTGTCAGGTGAGCAGTTAGTGCCACTGCATCAGGTAGTGTGATGCAGGAGATGGATTATAGTTATTTTCCTTTTTCTTTCTTTTTAAGTATTTTCCTTTTCTAATTAGGATTTTAGTTAGTTTTCCTTTTTCTTTTCTTTTTCTATTTTATGCCTTAGGCTTTCTCTATATAAAGAAACCTAAGGTGATATGTTTTAGAGAACTTTTATCATTATTCTTAATAAAACTTTAAGAGTTTTCTCTTATTTCCTCTCGTGGATTCGAGATTTATCCTCTGGTGGATTCCAGGGTTTTCTGGTGGATTCCAGATATTTCTAGTGGATTCTAGAAACTTTCTTTCAAGTTTGTCGCTTGCAAACTTGAATTTCATTCGGGTTTAGTGTTTGCTAACCCTAGAGATTTCCGACTGCGTCAAGTGGTATCAGAGCCGGCTTTCTCCTGTCTTTTATGAAACTTGAGACATAGGAGATCAACCATTGATCAGAGCATACATATGGAGGGTTTATTCGCGGACTTAGCCGCAGACCTCATTGCTCAGATCACTATTCAGATGGATGGCTTAAGCCTTGATGTAAACAAGGTCAAAAACAATGAGAATCTTCAAAGACTTATCGAATGTGAAGCCGCTAAGAAAGTTGGAAACAATTGTGATTATCATGTGAAGGATAGTATTCCGTTGTTTAATGGAACCATGGGAGCTATAGAGTTTATGGATTGGCAGATCGATGTCGATCGATTCTTCGATGTCATGGAAATCCCTGAAAACAGACAAGTTAAGATGGTAGCCATGAGGCTAAAGAAAACTGCTGCTGTATGGTGGGATAAGCTTGTGATTCAAAGACAAAGACAAAGAAAAGGGCCAGTTAGGACTTGGCGTCGAATGAAGCAGTTGATGATGGAACGTTTTTTACCAGAAGAATACGATCCAAATCTTTATAAGATGTATATCGAATGTGGGCAAGGAAATAAGACCGTCACCGAATACACGATCGAATTTATACGTTTTTCTAAACGCAATAATCTAGGAGAGACGGAAAATCAGAAAGTGGTCAGATACATCAGTGGTTTAAAAGGTTCTATACAAGAGAAGATGGGTCTAAAAACAGTATGGACAGTCCAACAGGCTTCTAATCTAGCTTTGACAGCTGAACTAACCGAGAAGTATTCTCCAAGTGTCTCAACCTTCAAGAGGTATGCAACACAAAATTATTCTGAAGCAACCACGGATAAAGAAAATAGTGTGGTGGACAAGAACAATCCCAAGTCGATATGGTTTACAAAGGATGAAAACATCAAAGAATTGATTAGAGTTCCGAAAGTGGAAACCCTTCATGCCATTACTAACAACTTGAGTTCTCGTGAAGAAATTAAAAAGGAGGAGAGACATCTAGAGAAAACAGATTTTAAAGAGATGGAATTGCAAAGGGTCGTGATACAATCAAAGAATCTAGTTTCTATAAAGATGGATATGGAAGGTATTGAAGATAAAGCGGAAGTTCGCAACAACAAAGTTGTTTTTATCAAAACCTCTATTATTAATGAAGAAAAACTTGTGGAAGAAGAAACAGTCCATCAAGAGATTCAATATAATCCTCTTTCCAACATCGTTGATATCTCCAAGAAAAGGCAAGTTCAGGTGTTCGCAAGCATATTGCAGATATCTATTCTTGTGTGGGTTTATGAGAAGATGTTGTTCTCTTTATGGTACAAGCATAAAATCGATCGAAAAGGAATTGGATAATATTATGCTTAATTAAAAGAGAACTCGAGGTCGAGTTCTTTGGAGGTGGAGGAGACTGATGCAGGAGATGGATTATAGTTATTTTCCTTTTTCTTTCTTTTTAAGTATTTTCCTTTTCTAATTAGGATTTTAGTTAGTTTTCCTTTTTCTTTTCTTTTTCTATTTTATGCCTTAGGCTTTCTCTATATAAAGAAACCTAAGGTGATATGTTTTAGAGAACTTTTATCATTATTCTTAATAAAACTTTAAGAGTTTTCTCTTATTTCCTCTCGTGGATTCGAGATTTATCCTCTGGTGGATTCCAGGGTTTTCTGGTGGATTCCAGATATTTCTAGTGGATTCTAGAAACTTTCTTTCAAGTTTGTCGCTTGCAAACTTGAATTTCATTCGGGTTTAGTGTTTGCTAACCCTAGAGATTTCCGACTGCGTCATAGTGTCACTGCAATGTTGGCTGAGTTAGATTGCTTGTTTTGCTGACCTTCCTTCTTTCTAGTAGGGCAATCACATTTCCAATGACCCTCATCACCACATATCTAGCAAGCTTTAGACTTTGTGTCCTTTGAATTTGATCTAAATCTGCTTTTGCTTCTTCCACCTTTTCCTTTTCCATGATAGGTTCTTGTTTCTGACCTTCCCCTTTCTTCTACAAAGAGCCCTTCTGTTGCTGTCTTGGACTTGTTTAATAATCCCCTTTGTTGTAATTCAACTTCTTTAGCATAGGCAGAAGTGATAACATCACTTAGTGTCAAGACATCCTTTCCCATTCCATATTTCAAGGTGTGAACTAGCTGCTCATACTGAGGTGGCAGTCCAGATAAGACTTGTATTGCTTGGTCTTCATCTAATAATTCAATCTTGAGGCTTGCTAGATCAGCTATGAGTTTTAGGAATGTGTCCATGTTCTCCTCTATGGACTTACTTTTTGTCATCTTGTAACCTGCAAAGCTTTGTTTTAGGTAGATTCTGTTGGGCAAAGACTTGGTTTGGTAGTCTCTTTCCAATGCTTTCCACATACCCAAAGTTGTTGTTTCATTCATTATTTTCCTTAGAATGACATCACTTAGGCATGCACCTAGGAGACTCCTAACCCTGAGATCTTTCTCATCTTAGGATCAGCTTGTGCCATGGTATTTACTGCTCCATCTACATCCGTGCCTGTTGATGAGGTCTAGTCTTGTTTTTCCTTGAGCACAGATAGTAAACCTTGTATTTCAAGCTGACCCATCATCTTGTACTTCCATAACCCAAAGTCACCTTTTCCATCAAACTTGTCCATCTCAAATTTTCCTTTTGCTGGCTCCATGATTGTTTGTTAATTTGATTCTCTGTTGCTACCTACAGATAACACCAAGAGAAAATCACCCAAGATTAACAATTTCCTTGAGGATTCAACAACCTTTAAGAATTCAAGATAAGCCGATGAAGATGTGATGTTATGGGAGGCAAGAATGATTTCAGTTTTAAAGATACTCCATGTTGTTCAAGACTTAATCTTCTCCGATGATTGTGATGATCTGCTCCTGCTTCACTTAGGTCCGTGATGCGTTTTCTGCGATCTTCACCTTCGTCTTCTGCTCTGTAAGTTTCCGAAACCCTAGTGTCTTGAACCTGGCTCTGATTACCAATTGTTTTTTATGTCTCTTTTTGATCTCTTATTAACCTAGGTCTCTTTCTCTCTCTGTTTATACGTTCGCGACTCGTATATGAGTTTAAAGGAGAAGGAAACAGAATCAGGCAGGAGACACGCACGGATTATAGAGTTCCCCAAAACTTGGGTACATCTCTCTTCAGGACTTATCCCGATAATTAACTAGATCAGAAGATTACAGAGTTTCTTGTGTTACGAGATTCACAGAAAAACAACAACTTGAAGAAGACGACCCTTTCTTCTCCCACACGCCATCGCTTATATACTTAGCTTAGTAGGCCCTTTTGTTATTTTCTGTAATGGGCCGGTTTAGGGATTTAGTCACATGCCTAATATGTAGTAATATTACTAATCATTAATATTGCATGTAGACAACACAAAACTTGAGTTTTAGTCTTTCTACCGTGATATTGGGAACACGATGATTCATATTAGGTGGTTAGTACGTTGTTAGTTTGTTAAGTAAAAGTTGTTAATTAGTTTCATTAACTAACAAACTTTAGTGCCTTTATATATTCTTTATTGTACTCATTTTACACTTTAATGAGAATTATATGAAGATGCAGCTGGTAGCTGAGAAACATCTGGGAATTGAGGCAACATCAGGAGGGTAGAAACAAAGTTGATGGTCCGAAGTTTCCTTAGAAGACATGGCGTGAAAAAAGGAGTTTCGAAGAAATATTCAAGATATCGTGTAGTAGATATCAAGAAAAGATATACAAAAAATATATTCTTTTGAGCAAATTTGGAAAAAGGTTAGAGAGAATATTTTTAAATAAAAGATATGGAAATATTCTCTAGATTTACAAACAATTAGATCTGGAATATTTCTAGATTGTTAGGGGGGTTTTTTGGGTGTATTTAAGGGTTGAAGAGTGGATAGGGTTTGTCTAACACTCTTAGCCATTTTAATCACGTTTTTCACCGTTTTTCACCGAGAGCTTTTGTAAAAGACAAAGGTGAGTGTTCTTCAATCTAGCTAGTTAGGGTTATGATCGGATCTCTTAGGGTATTAGAAACGTCTGGGACAATAGGGTTTATTCTGTAATATCCAGTTCACGGATTGTTCTTGTCGTAAGACAATCGTGAAAAGTTTTTAATAAAGATTAAGCGTTAAACTCGACGCTTTCTGATTATTTGGTTCTTATATCAGTGTCTTGAGGTTCTCATACATTTACAATATACACATTTTATCTTATTTTCTTTTTCTTCTTTGAGCTGAATCTGAATATATGATATAATATCATAGCAAGATAAAGTTTCGTATAATCTCAAAACTCCGATCTTCGATTGATTCCTCGGGCTTTGTTTTTCAATGAGTGTATCGCAATCTGCGATTATTATAGCTTCATTCTTTGACGCTCTCTTTTCAATCTCTGAATCTCTCTTTTCATTTTTCGAATCTCTTTTTACAATCATCATCTCCATCTTCTTTGTTTGAGATCCGATAAGTTACATAATCAGTATGTCGTCGCCGTCGCAGATTCTAACATCGTCACAAATTTCGCCGCCGCATCGGATTCCTTCAAATCTGTACGAGAATTCGTATTATCTTCATAACAATGACCACGTCGGACTTGTATTGGTCTCTGATAAGTTTTCTTCTAGTGCTGATTTTCATTCTTGGAGAAGATTGGTGCGATTAGCCTTGAATGTAAGGAATAAGCTAAAATTTGTGAAAGGTGCGATTCTTAAACGTTTAGATAATGTTCCGAGTGTTGGATCTTGGACACGATGCAATGATATGGTAACGACTTGACTATTAAACTCTGTTGTGATACGGGTTACGGTTATTAGTGCTAGTCTTCTCTATATGTTTACAACTAAGGAGATACGGGTTAATTTGATGAGTAGGTTTAAACATGATGATTTATCTCGTATCTTTGAGATAGAACAAAGATTGTGTACGGTTAGTCAAGGTTCACGTGATGTTAGACGGTTACGGTTATATATTAACGGAGATGCAGAGACACCATAAATTTAATAATTTGGGATGTGTTATCATGTAATATGTGTACTTTGTGATGTTTATAACATAATTTAAAACTTGGGATGTGGTTCCATGTAATATATGATTGTTCGTGTAGCTGGCAAAGATTTTTCTCCTAAAATTACATATATAAATTTTTACTCCAAATTTTTTTTTTGCCGAGGGGACCAAAAAATATTTGGGCCGGGGCTGCCAAGGTGACAGTTGAAGACAGTAATAGGATCATAGTAATTTTTCCGACGTATAGTTAAGATTACATCACCATTAGAAGTTATACCAAAGAGGATAAAACATCCAGCATAAACTAATGATCTTCATGTAGAAAAATCTTTATTTTCCCATATATATGTAAATTTCACATGCTCTCACCTATTTATTTGTCACAACGACTCATTGATGCTTATAAGTGTTCAAGACACCAACCTTTAGAAAATATCATTTTATAGTGATAATTTTTCAAAACATCAAAATTATTTTTAATCTTTAAATGTTACTTTTATATGATCTGGTGACTTTCTAAAAATCGTATTGTACTATAAGTTTCTATTCCAGAAATGAAACAAAATTGTTGTTCTGGATTTTCACTTGTGTTTACCACTATCTCATTTTTCTTGTAACACTTTATCAAACTATATGGTCATTGACCATATCCTTGCAATTTCAATAGTAACCCTTTTAACAAAAAAAAAAAGAAATGAAACAAAATTAAAATATATATATAATACATTTGAGACCCAATTACATGATTAATGTAGGTTATAAGTGCATTTATAACCTCCTTAAAATTAGATATGGACGTACAAAGTTTATAGAAACACAGTGAGTATATTTAATGTCTTATGTTTATGAACTTTTTGAATTATATATAGAGTGTTAAATATATAGTGTTGAATTAATATAAATGTTTCTTCTCTTAAATACCGAAGAGAAATTTCATAAAAAAGAATTGAGACCAAAAAGTAACATTGAAAGTTTTTTTAGAATATCATTAGAATGTTTTTTTGACCAAAATATCATATATTCCAAAAATTAAACATTTTACAGATAAAAAATCATTTGGTTCACTATTCAATGTTTAGAGTTTACTTTTGGATGATGTAGGGTTTAGTTTTAAGGTTTTGAGTAGAGGTTATTTTAGGAAAAACAACTTTTAATATCTGAATAATAGCAATATATGGAGATCATACCTCAATTTTCATTGTGTGCGAATTCATACATGTAATCAACTTTAGTTACAATTACATACATTAATTAATAAATCAAAATCGTCAAAATTTGTTTTTCCGTTTGTGAAGTTAAATTTCCGTTAATTATGTGTATGTGACTGCTACGAGTCTGCGTTACTCTTGTGTGTGTCAAACACATATTGATTATTTTTAAAAATAAAAACCACCAAAAATGGTTCAAAATTCAGAAAATTAAGAAAATAAATTAAATAAGTTAACATTATACGGAAAATAATATTTTTTGAAAAATTATTAATCTTTACAATTATTAAATTACAATCAATTCCTTAGATAACAATAACAAATTAAATTCAGAAATTATGAAAACGAATTAATTCTTACTATTTTATTAAATTTTTGTCAATTAACTTCAACAAACACGATAATTGTAAATACCATAGGAAATAATAAAAGTAGCAAAGAACACTATTTGATACCTTTCTTTTGAATAAACGACTATCTTGTGAATGAGAAGATGTGTCGGTGTTGTCCGAGACTACTCATGAATATGTTTTACTACTCATGAATATGTTTTCATTGACATTGTCGACATCATCTTTGGCATGTGTTTGTAACGACTCCGACTCGGGCGTCCGTTACTTTGAGAATCTAACTCTTCATTAATGTGATATTGTCTGCTTTGGTCTCAGGCCTGCACGGTTTTGATTTTGGTTTTTTTGCCAAAAGACCTCACATTAAATTGGGGTTAAACTCTCCATTATATATTAAATTTTCATTCTCTAAATATTCGATGTGAAACGAATGTTACGATGTTTTTCTTCATCCACTTGTCTTCATCCCATTTTATCCGTATTTTTTTATCTGATGTAATTAATTTGCAGTGAGCAAAAAATGTAATTAATTTATATCCCTTCATTAAAAAAAAAAAGAATATGACATATAAAAAACTCTAAAGGGGTGGTTAGGACTTGGGAAGAAACTTTCATTAAATTATTGTCAAAAGTCTTACCTTGTGGTTAGCAATATTAGTTGGCAAGTATTTGCTCATAAAGCATTTCATAGGATGAGTTTTGTTTTTCATTGCTCAAGTATGTCGTTGATGATAAGCAAGCAAGATTGGGTAATAAGGTCAAAGCCATTAACATTGATCACTCCAAGAGATGTCAAACGAGCATGTCACCCGCGGGCTTGGCCCAATAAGGACCGTAGCGGGGCGGTTTTGGGCATCAGTTTTTATGTCCGTTAAAAAGTGGGCATCGCGGATTTGTCCGTTGCGATTCGAGGGCTACACGGGTTAACCCGTAGCGGACTAAGCGGGCTATCCGCAACACAAATTTCTAAGACTTATAAAACTTTTTAATTCAACTGCAAGATATAACATAACATTATAAACATCATACAAAAAAGAAACATATAATCTCTTTGTGTAAAAGTTTTGTTTCTTGAAGATATATAATCTTACCAATAATATGATATAGAGACATAAGACACATCATAATATGAATCACGAGCGTGGGCAAGAGTTCCAAAATAGATGTTTCAATGGAACCAACATGTCAGGTAAGTGTCAATGTACATATTGAATTGGAAAGGAGAAGTATGCTTGTCAATGAAGCATTCTAACTAAGTATTTATCCTTCTATGTTATTAAAATCTTATTCTTATCCTATAAAAAACTTTAAAGCTCTTCGTAGTTTTTTGGAACTTAAATGCAACTTTCAAACAAAAAAATTATAGTTGGAATATATAGTCCGAACAAAACTTTACGTATCATGGGAATTAACTAGGAAACTACCGAACGGGAAACATAAGAGGAAATATTCATATACAATTTATACCCGCGGTTGCAACGCACATTTGTATTACTAAGAATCTATATGAAGAGAACAAACATACATTCATAATCTGTAGAACAATGGAAGACTACATAAACCAACTAGTTGTAGAAGTTACTTATACAATTAAGCATAACATATGTTAAGCACAAATCGAAAGCTCTACTGCTCCAAAATTTTAATAACTTTCCACATGAAGGTTTATATAGTGATATTCAATAGGATCACAATAATAATTTACCGCAAAATATGGTTACCTAATTCAAAAACATACATAACCGAGTTATCAAAAAGAGAAACAATCAATATGATATCATTCAAACTGCATAAACAACGAGAATACATGCTAATCGCCAGTAATGTATAAGATAAGTTCAATTCTTTGAGCAAAGAAAAATACCATCAACAACATATGCTATAGCTCCATCGATATTTACGCTTTGTGCGGTGAGTGGTCTACTCCATACTATGCTGGTGACTAACAACAAATTTCTCTCCAAAAATGTCCCAACAAGCAAAAGTTTTAAATAACAAACAAAGCCACACACATCACACAAGAAGATAACTCCCATTGAAATAGCAACACACACATTACACATAGATCACTAATACACAACAATTATCATATTTCATAGAGAACTTAAAGTGAAGAGTGTATCAAACGAGTCTCACAAACTCTAGAAACCTCTATCTATCTATGGAGATTCATCACATAAAAGTCAACTAGTCGTATACCACAAATAGCCATATTGATCGGCCGTTTACCGAAGTTATGATCGCCGCCGTCAATTTCCATCACTACAATCAATATAAATTGATGAATATGTTGCTAGTTTGGAATATGTAGCCTGATTAAATTATTCGTTGGTAGTGCTTTTACATATGTGCGAGAATGACCGTATTCACTAAGTACTTTTACTCATACCCTTTAAATGATGATTAGTGTATCCAGTTAGAGTTAGATATTTCATTCATGGAAGAATTAGTTTTTTTTAATATTGTTAAAGTTCTCAGTTGTGTGGGTGTAGTAATTTTATTGTTGAAAGATAACTTTTTATATTCTTGTCTGCAAAATTACTTATTTAATTCACATATTCAAGTTTTTCAACCATGAAAGACTCGATCGAAAATGAAGTCAGTTTATACAATATTATATCTTGTGACATGGTATAAACTAAAAAGGAACGTCATGAAACTCATTATCACAAATTCTTGGCTTCCTTTGCTTGTGTTGTGGATCGGGCATGTGTCTGTCCTGAGGTAGTGTCTTAGAATTTGTTCACTTCTTAATCTAAATACAACTTATATTATTAATATAGGAGACAGAGAGAGAAAATGACTTAGAAAATCATAAGTGTCATCACCAGATTAATTGTGGTAAAAAAACCCTAAATTGAAATTCAAAACCCAATGAAAAAACTCATTTAATATCATATTTTATATTATGAATAGAGAATACAAAGAGAGAAAATAAGTGTAAAAATTACATGTGTCATCACCTGAGCAATTCTGACCTCACATTAAATATTCATTAAAAATTCATAAAATCCCAAAACCAAAAACCCAAATTTATCACAAAGTGTTTTATGAATAATATATTTAAATTTTTGTAAAAAAATCATAAAATATAGAAAATTAACTATTAAAAAATAATAAGAAATACAATTTTATAATTTCTAATACATCTCCTTAATATTTAATATGTTATATTCTATCACATTGAGTTCAAAAAATGATAAAATATATTGTTCATTTAAAAATAACAATATTATTTTGTAAAATTATATTCAACGCCAAAATTCATGTCAAATGACAAAACTTGAACACATAATTTACCCGACTCATCGGTTGAACCACCGGTTCCCAAAATTTGAGCAAATAATTTTTCGGATAAGTTTAGACATGAAAGAGTGATTAAACTTTCATAGACAATATGTTTAAAATATTTAAAAAGCCAACGAAAAACACAATTTTATAATTTTCCTAATGTTTGTAGAGAAATTCACAAAACTACACCCTTTCAATCCTCCCTTCACAAAACTACACCCAATTCAATATTTTCACAAATTTAGACCCTTTCAAAATTTTAAAAGTTTGATTTACCCTTTTAAAAATTACCAAAATTAAAAAAAAAATCATTTGGGTTCGCTAATTAGTGTTTAGGGTATAGTATTAAGGGGGTAGGATTGTGTGGGTATGGTTTATTTGGATTTAATTTTGAGTGTTTAGGTGTAGTTTTGTGAATTAATTTTGAAATGGTGTAGTTTTGTGAAATGTAATTCAAATGGTGTAGTTTTGTGATTCTCCCATGTTTGTATGTTATATTCTCGCACAAAAGAATGATAAAACATATTGTTCATTTATAAATAACAATACTATTTTTTTAAATTGTATCAAACATCAAAATTCATGTCAAATGACAAAACTTGAACACAAAATTTCGAGCCCCCGAAAATTCAGTGGTTTTATCCGAGGTTTTAATAGTCCGAGTTTTATGACAAATAGAGACCGAATTGACATATTTTTCATTGTTAAACGATTCATTTCATGGTTTCAAAACACTATGTAGTTATTGTTTTTGAATGATAAATAGTAAATTATACGTAATGGTAAATATTCAACATAGAAACGGCAATGATAATCTTTTTCGATGATAAATATTAAAATAATAATAGTAATAATTTTTATAAATATAACATTATAAAAACAAAAATACAATATATTTTGTATATATATTTCAAATTTAAACTACGTGAATCACATGAGATCCAAATTCTTTTTATCTCATTTTATACTATACATTGTTTTTGCCAATAAACATTTCTTTTTCTTTCTCTATTACGTAAATTTTTATCCCGCGCTTGGCGCGGGTAACTTCCTAGTTAGTAACTAAAAAAGGAGATATTGTTATACCAACTTGTTTGATTTCGGGACTCAATAATTCACAAATGAACCTTACGTTGACTACTTTCACGCCAAATAAAAAAAATTTATGACGAGAAATTCCAAACCAGATACTTATATTATCAACACTGCCCAAAACGATATCGTTAAAGGAAAAGATCAAGTGGGCCTGAATCAAATGCAGAAGCCCATGAATCAAATCCAGAAGCCCATATCCTCTCCAACACAAAACGCCGCCGCAGCACAACGGTCATCCTCTTCACCAAACGACAAAACTAGAGCAACGGAGAAAGTCACGCAGGTGCTGGGTCGTACGATGGATAAGATCACGCCAATATCTGTGAATAACAGATTTGATTCTCTAAAAGACTGCACTGACAGCTGTAGCAGCTAGGGCTTTCATCTATGTGTAATCACTATAAGTATCACCTTCTGTAATCAATAAACCTTAAGAATGAAAATTAATAACATTCACCTTCTCTTTCATTGAGCAATTGTTGTTTCTTTCAACTTAGACCATCTCCAGTAAAGAATTTTAAACATAATCTCTAAACTAAATAAAAAAATAAATAAAACAATATTAACCGAAGGGGATTTCTTAAATTGTTAAAAAAACTCACTCCAAAGTCTCTAAATAAGAGATTTTATATACTTTGGGGTGAATTTTTTAGCAATTTAAGAAACTCATCATATATAATATTTTAAGAAACCAAAAATTAAAACTCCGACCGAAGATTTTCTTAGCGGTTGCCAATCTCTTTTTCGAAACTTCTATCTAAGACCATAATTATCGGGTTACTTACCCATTTATTAAGGCCCATTTTTTTTAAAAAAATAAAAAATAAAAGTTAAGGAACGAACTAAAAAGCCTAATTTAAGAATCGACTCTTCTCTCTAAAAAAAGCACACTTTCTCTCTTTTCCGGCGATTACTTCGTCGATCTGTCTTTGATCCGACGATTACTTCTCGTTGATCAGTTTCTTGACGAGCAGGAGCCTGGTAACACCGGATTGTTGTCTTTTCTAAACGGAGCCGCTACTTCCAACGACGTTGCGGCCGCCGCCTCCTCCTCCTCCTCAGCTCCTGTCTCTTCTGTTCGTGTTTGATTTTTGGTAACACACACATAAACCTGTTTCTTCTCTACGTAGACATACTTAGTTTCGATGATTGTTGATTTGATCATTGTTAGAGAATCAAGATTCTGATTTTTTGGCCTCACATATCCTCTTTTTCTTTTATTTTTCTCCACGATCAGGTCATCAGATTCTCTCTCTCTTGGCGTTTTTGTAGAATTTCACATAGGAAACAATTTGCTTTTTCTTATATACATTCTTAAATCTATCGTTTTATGCGTTTTGCGAGTCTCTAATAGTGATTATATGTATTAGATTTTGCTAGATCTTTGATTTTTATGATTCGTGACTATAAAAGCAAATATTGCATATGATTCTTATTGTAATTTTTGATTGATTGATAAATATTAAGCTTGACATTGATATTGTTTTATCAATAGATCTTTGATTTTTTCTGATGTTAAGCTTTCATGGTTTTGCTATGCAAATGTTTTAAAAAAAATTCAACATTTTTTTAAATTACTATTTTCTCTTACAAATTTCTAAATTACATCTTCCCACCATTTATTAATAAAAAATCACTAAGACCCAATTATATTACTTAAATTATGCTCTAACATATTTGGCAAGAGATAGTTGGTGGCACTTAAATTTTCCTAACCGTACAAGTCTCTCTTGACGACTTTATCATTAAGAAAAAAAAGTCTCTTTTGACGACATGAGAGTATCCTCCGAATCACAATACCTCCTTTAGATAATTGATTTGTATGTATTACAATCAAACTCTCTATGCATTAAATACCACACGTTTTAAAGAGTACTCTTTTGGTTGTTTTTATCTACCCCTTTGCTATTTATAGAAAAATGTAGGATTATAATTCAACTTCTTGCCTAGTTGACTAATATTTTTAACATTCTCCAAAAAACTATTGTGCGTATTAAAAATGTGTTACGCCAATTATACATTTCTATGATATACAATTTTCTGTTGTAAACGACTCATAATCCAAATTTTCAAGGTAGAAAACAATCTTATTATAATTCTTTAAATTGCGTTTAAACTCATGAGATTTTAAACTTTACCGCTATTTTAAATGGAAAACATATTTTAAATAAATATAGTACTATGTTACTTGAATGACTAACTTTAGTAATAAAATCATGTAAATTTTTAAAAGTTTTGTTGTTCCGTGGATCTCTATACTATTATTTGAGTAATACATTTTTAGAAATAAACTTAAACTATGATTTAACCCGTGGTACACCACGAGTCTATATATTTTGAAATTGTTTTATATGTCTATAAATTTAATTAGAAATTAGTGATAAATCTTTTGTTTTAAAGAATATATAAAAATATTTACAAGTTTTTAATATTATTATTATAGTCTTTTATTGTTTTACAAACAAATAATAATTTAATACTAAAAGTTTTTTGTCACTATTTATTATCCAAATTACCCCGATCTAAAATACTAAACCGGGACATAATTAAAATATGCAAATTGAAATCAATCCAAAAAATAAATATCTCGAACGGGAAGAAAAATTTACTAACAGAAAACCCGGGACCGAAATCTGAAACAATTTTTTTTTTTTGAAATCAAACCGAATGACCCAAAATTATTTAAATAATGAATATTTTCATATTAGAAGTTATTGAAGTAAAAAAAAATATTACTATATAATATTTTGTATTACATATTCCATATTGTAAATTTTTAACATAATTTATAAATTGATTTATTGCAAACTATTTTACACTATAAAAAGAGGAATTCACAAAACTACACCATTTTTTCCTTTCCTTTACAAAATTCTACCTAATTCCATTTTTCACATATTTACGCCCTTTCAAAATTTTAAAAGCTTGATTTACCCGTTAAAAAATTATCAAAATTAAAATCTTTTCATTTGGTTTCGCTAATTAGTGTTTAGGGTATAGTATTAAGGGGGTAGGATTGTGTGGGTAGAGTTTATTTGGATTTAATTTTTAGTGTTTCGGTGTAGTTTTGTGAAGTTATTTTGAAATGGTGTAATTTTGTGAAATGTAATTCAAATGGTGTAGTTTTGTAATTCTCCCCTATAAAAATTGTTATTTATTATATTATAAGGTGGACAAAATACTCGAATAAGAATAAGATTATTCTGATGGATATTGTTCGGTAAGTATAAATTATGGTTTTACCTTTAATGAACTATTTTTTCATGTTTAAACTCAATGGCATTATGTGTAATTAAATAAAATTTTTTTTGAAAAATTCAAAAGAGTACTTCAACAATAATAAATAGAAGAGAAATTCACAAAACTACACCCTTTCAACAATTCCTTCACAAAATTACACCTAATTCAAATTTTTCACATATTTACATCCTTTCAAAATTTTAAAAGCTTGATTTACCCTTTTAAAAATTACCAAAATTAAAATATTTTCATTTGAGTTCGCTAATTAGTGTTTATGGTATAGTATTAAGATGGTAGTATTGTGTGGGTAGGGTTTATTTGAATTTAATTTTGAGTGTTTAGATGTAGTTTTGTGAAGTATTTTTGAAATGGTGTAGTTTTGTGAAATGTAATTCAAATGGTGTAGTTTTATAATTCTCCCTAAATAGATAAATAGATATAGATGAGTAAAGAATTACATGTGCCATTAAGTTAAATTATTTTAAGAAATTTCATTAAGGGCAATATAGATATATAAGAAGATATTTAACTATCTTATAAAAATAAAGAAAAGATATATTTATAACAAGAAAAATATTTACAATACATGGATATATTTTCCTTAAATAAATACAATTTTTTAAGAAAATCGTTTTTAATTAATTGATAAAATACAACACAAACATGAGTACTATTATTAATTATAACACTTCAAGAAATATAAATTAAGATTATAAAACCTATCAATTAAAATTTTTAACAAATAATATTTATAAGAGAATCTCTACCATACCTTTAGCTATTATAGGGAGAATCACAAAACTACACCATTTCAATTACATTTCACTAAACTACACCATTTCAAAAATACTTCACAAAACTACACCTAAACACTCAAAATTAATCCAAATAAACCATACCCACACAATCCTACCCCCTTAATACTATACCCTAAACACTAATTAGCGAATCCAAATGAAAATATTTTAATTTTGGTAATTTTTAAAAAGATAAATCAAACTTTTAAAATTTTGAAAGGGTGTAAATATGTGAAAAATTTAAATTAGGTGTAAGTTTGTGAAGGAGGGATTGAAAGGGTGTAGTTTTGTGAATTCCTCTTATAATATATATATATATATATATATATATATATATATATATATATATATATATATATATATATATATTGTTAACATATCGTGATTTGGCATGCATAGGGAGCCATCGATCTCACCTTCGAAAGGTATTTTCAGACAAAAACCGTTGACTTTGTCTCTATATATTAATTATATACGCGAACCCCTATACGTTTTTGATATAATTAAGTAATTAGCATTAAACTCTATATAAAGACATACATGTGCACCCCCACCTTCCATATCAAACGCAAAAGTCAGCAAAACCAAACGCATATATATTCCCCCTCCACATAATTAATTAGCCTTAATATTCTAGATATTAAAATTGAAAGATATCCATGGAGATCCACAAGATCCTCTTTGCATCACTTTTAATATGCTCACTGATCCAAAATAGTCGTGGGGCTACCAAAGAAAGGCTCTTCTCCGACCTTGAGAAAGGTGCTCTCGAGGTCACCACTAAACCTAGCCGAGATGGAGGTACGTATTTTTAATTCTTAAAAAGTAACATCACAAAATATTAATAAGAAGAATTAACTAACCACCAATTTTTAAAAGGCTAATAATGAATGAATATTGGTTTTTTAATTAGTTTTGGATGCCGGAAAGGACAAGTTAACCATCACATGGAAGCTAACCTCGACCGCTACAAAGGAGTCTGAATTTAAGACCATTAAAATAAAGCTATGCTACGCTCCTGCTAGCCAAGTGGACCGACCATGGCGCAAAACCCATAACGAGCTCTTCAAAGACAAGAGTTGTCCACACAAGATTGTCTCCAAGGCCTATGATAACACTGTCGAAACCGGACAATCATTCGATTACACCCTCGAGCGTGACATCCCCACAGGGACATACTTTGTCCGCGCCTACGCAGTTGATGCTAATGGTCATGAAGTTGCCTTTGGACAGAGCACGGACGAGACCAAGAAAGACAATCTGTTCAGCGTTCAAGCTATAAGTGGTCGCCACAAATCCTTAGACATTGCCTCTGTCTGCTTTAGTGTCTTCTCCGTCTTGGCTTTGGTTGTCTTCTTTGTTAATGAGAAGAGGAAGGCCAAGTTAGAGCAAAGCAAATGAGTTTTTTTAATTACTTTGCGTATTTGCTACGTTGAAACTAATAATCGTTGACTTTGAATTTTCTTTTACTATATGTGTGGTTCTATTTACGTGTTTGTTTCATTAAAAGTCATCTTTTTAATAAAATGACGTCTAAAACTAATATTACGGTGGTGATATGATTTGGGTGCTATCTATATCTTTATCACTTTTTGATATTTCCGTACACATTTGTTTCTGAAAAATGATATGTGAACGTTTTGTGCTTATAATATTGAAAATGTATATAACTAGTTTTTAACTTTGAAATAAAATTCATAATTAAAACTAGACAAGTGCATGCAGGGCCGTCTTCATATTTTTTCAAAGCCTACGAGGCAACAAAAATTGGGTCTTTCTTATACAAAAAATATTATTTTAAAAATTTTGGACCCTTTTTCTTTACTATTTTGGACCAAAAAAAATTATTTAATTTTTAAAGCTATCGTATTTAAAATGGTTATACAAGTTACTATAAATATTAAAAAATATCATTAATAAACAAAAGTATATTCTAGAACTTAGAAATTAAGAAATGAATGACGCTCCATAATAAATTAACAACGCTTGACCGTTACTGTTTTTAATTTTTTTTTGTTAAACCATAATCTCTTATTCCCGCAACCAGCCTTTGATCATATTATTAAGTGGCATAAATCATCGTTCCGAACATGGTTCATACTCATTATCACAACATCACCAACCCGTTGGTAGTAAATTGTTATTAAAATTGAGAGAGATAAGAATGATATGTTGATGACAGCGATTCTTCTGGTCAACGTTAAGCTTAGGTTGTATTCAAGATCTCTACTGATCTAGTTTGTATTACTCAAAATGTCAAATATGTCGACATATAATAGATTAACATATATTTGTAAACATAATTGTAAACAATATTATAATAATATAATAGATGTACTAATGTCAAATAACGTGTGCCACTCTAATACATTGAACTAGATTTTTACATGCGTTTTAGATTTATAAATTTAGAGTGATATAAATAAACTACTTTTGAAATTGATTATTATAAAAATTTACAATACGTGGTATTTTTTCAGTTGTGATCATAAAATCTAATTTAAAAATGAATATTTAGTAAATTGTTATCAAATTTATATTATTATTTATATCATTTTGGGTTTTAACCCACATTAAATTGAAACTAAAATTGTATGAAAATTTTATAATATATATCGTTTTATAATTTATCTCGGAAGTATTCATAATTTTTCATTTATTATATATTTAAGATTTTAATAGAATGATGTTCAATTTATTTTAGAGTAATTTTTTGTGTAATAATTTAAAAGAAATTAATAATGAGTAATAGTATATTATATGCTTAACTCGATTTATATTATTAGGTTTTTTTTTGTTAAATGATTTATATTATTAGGTTAGTATTGAGTTTTTCATGCATATTAAAGTTACCATTTATATTATGTGCTTAATTAGATTTACATAAATAATTAGATATATTTTAAATAATTAAAGATTCAATAAATGTTTATTTTCTGAGTTTTTTATATTTCTCAAGTTTTTGGTCACAAATTATTTCATCTCCGTCTTCTTAGTTAATATATAGGATATTGATATCCAAATGCAATGAACAAATGCTAAAATTTAAATATAACTTAAATAAATATTAACAAAAACTTGGTATAACACTCATGCAACAGTCGTTGTGCTAATTGATAATATAAAATCAAATAATTTTCAAATAAGATTTGTTGCTTACCGAGGGCTTATCAATAAGTTGTGCTGGCTATTACAATGATAAAAAAAATTAGTATCATTAATGAATGATAGATTTGACTTTTCATTACTGGAAAGTATTGTGGGGACATCCTTAATAGACATGGAGCCAAACAATGCGACGGAGCTCTTCCGAAACGCAAAAGGCGGCTTATTACAATTTTACAAGCTTCCATATACAATATAACCTCTATAAATTAATAACCACTATAAAATCAATAAAATTTGTCGATTCCAACTTAGGTAATGTAAAAATCGATCAGTTTCGATAAATTAATAAGATAATACTTTTTTGAAACTCTATGTAAACATATAGTCTCAATAAAATCATAAATTAATAATTGTAATTTTATGTATAAAATATATAACTATAACAACCTAGTAAAATATGATTACAATTGTTGTTTGTTTTTAAATGTTATGTATACAAAAAACTTTATGAAAACATGTAAGGGACATGAACTTTCATAATCGTTTCAACTCTAAGTATTATCTCAAATTCTTGTTTTATACAAAAATGATGTTGGGATAACAAACTAAGTCCCACATCGGAAGTTTAGACGAGTAATGTCTAATATATAAGAAGAGTCCAACCCCAATTAATATGAGGTCTTTTGGGAATGCCCAATAAGAAAAACCGTGAGGGCTAGAGACATAAGCCCAAAGCGGACAATATCATATTAATTAGGAGTTGGACATGGGTCTCACCAGTTATCAACAAATGAGTATTTATAAGTACCAAAAAAAATTGTCTACATATTTTATAGACTTATAAAATTCCAAGCAATATTTTTGGTAGGGTTCAAATCATGGTTTTGAAGCTTTAAAAATATACATACAAAACATGTAAGTCACACACATTTCTATAACATTTCAACTTCAATAAAAATATTTCCTTTTCTGTAAAAATATCTCTATAAATTAATAATTATTAATTTAAATTATAAATTAATAAATATTAATTTATAGTATAAATTAATTTCACTATAAATTAATAAAATATCATAGTCCCAACATTATTAAT
Source organism: Cochlearia excelsa (assembly GCA_963556525.1). Classification (NCBI taxonomy): domain Eukaryota; kingdom Viridiplantae; phylum Streptophyta; class Magnoliopsida; order Brassicales; family Brassicaceae; genus Cochlearia; species Cochlearia excelsa. Next base: position 21,007,985 of record OY748331.1, read on the forward strand.
TTATAGAGGTTTTACTGTATCAAGTTATTTTGTAAAATATATATATGTTCTTTGTTCTATATAATATATTTTAAAGATTTTTCACATGTATTAATAAAAATATAATTCATGATTATAAATACAGTGTATCTTTTCTTTGAACAGACAAATACATTAGTTTTTATACTAACTAATTTTCTATAACTTTAAATCTAGTAATTCAAGAAATCCAAGTTTTTCAATTAACTTTATAAAATCTATTAAAACAAATCAAAAGGTTAAAAAATTATTTTTTGTAAATGGAGTGAGTATAAGTTATAAGACCATCATTACCGATCGGGTTTACCATAACTCTTACGGTGGGTCCCATGTGAATAGTGAAGAATTCATCTCTTACACCTCTTCTATAAGAGGTAACTCTTATTTTTTTCGCGGGCCCCACTGACACGTGGCGACCCAGGATTGATCCATTTTTTATTTCTTTTTATTTTTAATAAAAAATCAAAAAAAACTTTAAAAACTGTGCATAGAAGTTTTACCGATAAACTAGGAATTAACCCGTGGTTCACCACGGGTTTATATTTTCTAAATGATGTTATATATTTAATTTAGAAATTTTAAATATTATTTTATCTTCATTGTTTAAACAAAATAGGATCAATTAATATTGTTGAAATGAGATTTTTTAATTACTATTTAATATTTTATTATATATTTCGTATAGCAAAATTTTAATATAATGTGTAAGTTGATTAGACCAAATTATTATAATTTATTATTTATTTGGAAAAAAACCGGATTCAAAATACAAACCGAAACCTAATCGAAATACACAAATCGAACTTTGCGATTTACCCAAATTTATTTAAAATGGGAGAATCACAAAACTACACCATTTGAATTACATTTCACAAAACTACACCATTTCCAAAATACTTCACAAAACTACACCTAAACACTCAAAATTAAATCCAAATAAACCCTACCCACACAATCATATCCCCTTAATACTATACCCTAAACACTAATTAGCGAATCCAAATGAAAAAGATTTTAATTTTGGTAATTTTTAAAAGAGTAAATCAAGCTTTTCAAATTTTTAAAGGGTGTAAATATGTGAAAAAATTAAATTAGGTGTAGTTTCGTGAAGGAGGGATTGAAAGGGTGTAGTTTTGTGAATTCCTCATTTAAAATTATAATTATTCTGAATATGTAATATAAGATTTAAATTTAAAAATAATTGCAATTTCTTCTGGGTTTTTTTAGAATCCAACCGGAAACTGAACCCGTTTACAAACTATTTTTTTATTGTTTGATATTTTTAACAAAAATAGGTTTCAACTCGTTTTAAAATTCTTAATAATATTAATTAAACTTCTTTTTAATTTGTATGTTATTTTTGTTAAAAATGATGTTATGGTTTTTAAAAAACTCTTTCTAATGGTATTTTGATTTAAGTAAAATTTTAATGATATTTTTTTTGTAAAAAACTATGTAATAGTGTATTTATGTGAATTGCATATATCTTATTTTGTGTTCCTAATGACTTTTACATAATTTCCTTAATATTTTTGAGTTTATTTTTGGAGAGGATTGTAATATTTCCTTATTTGGTTTTTCGTAATTAAATGTTCAAAATTATTTCCTTTTATACTCAATGGCATAATGTGTAATATTGAGTAATTTTTGGACATTTTCAAATTAGTACTCCAAAAATAATAATATAGATATGCTCTTAAACCTCGTAAACTCTTTCATATACGATATTCACATGTTAAATGAAAAGGAAAAAAAAACCACCAATGTTAAATGAAAAGGAAAAAAACCCACCAATTTTCCTACTATTTATTGTCTAAAATTACATAATTTAATAGACCTTTTTATACGAATCTTACTACACTTTAATTGATTTGAAAAATTGGTGTATGGTTTTAGTTGCCGGTGACAAATCTTCAACAATAATAAACAAACATGTGACAGTTCCAAGAAATAAAATTGAAGATTGTTTTGAAGGGCTTATGACGTTTATTTTTTATTTTTTTATGACAACATTTTAAGAAAAATAAACTAAACCGCTTCGTCGATGATGGTTGCCCAATTCGGAGGAAACTCGTTCACGTACTTGTAGGTAGATGAGAGTGCTCGTCCAGCCCGTGCCAACCTATCTGCTTGTGCATTTCTGGTGCGTGGTACAAATTAAAACTCATTTATTGTATTTAAGGTCTTAATAAGTTAATCTTTAAGAATTGGTTTGCCAAAATATAATTTGAGAATTTGTTAATGTTGTTGTAATTTACCTTTGCTAAAATGATTGCTTTGTTTTGTTTTGAGTAATGCCTAAAGTGAAATGAACAATGAGTTCATATTCTGTTATGTTTTGAGTAATGCCTTAAGTGTGTTTTTGTGTTTTAATTTGTCATGTGATATTTTGTTCTGTTGTGTCATTGACACTGATGCATCAAGTGAAATGAACAATGAGTTCATATTCAAACAATGAGTATTTTCTACATAATCTTTTGTAGCAGGACCTAACCCAAATGGTACTATTCCATTTGTAGCAGGACCTAACCCAAATGGTAACGCCACAAGTAAGAGTCCGAACTACATTACGACTCAAAGGTGGGCAGTCTATAATGCTATGCTTGAAAGGAGTTTGAGAGGAATTGTGGGTAAAGGTATAACAAGAGAGGTATCAGATTTACTTGGGGTGAAGATTCGAACAGTTCAAGGATATGGAAAACAGCTAAAGACACTTTTCATGGTACATCTGTTAATGTATCCCAAAGAAGGAAGAAAAGATGTGGGCGTAAGAAAATTCCACTAGACATACAGAAGGTCATCAATACACCTCTACATCAACGTACAACTTTGAGGACGTTGGCTATAGCCCTTGGAATGAGTTATTCTAACTTTATACAATCGTGTGAGAGAAGGTCTTCTACGACGTCATTCTAATGCCTTGAAACCTTATCTGAAAGAAAAAAATAAGATAGCAAGATTACAGTTTTGCCTTAATATGTTAGATCCTCAGAGTTTGAGTCATGAACCACAATTCCCTTATATGAACAATATTGTTCATATCGATGAAAAGTGGTTCTATATGACCAAAAGAAAAGAGAATTACTATCTTCTCCGTGAAGAAGATGATCCCATAAGGACATGCCAAAGTAAGAACTTCATTGGAAAAGTTATGGTGTTAGTTGCAATGGCTCGTCCAAGATTTGATGCTCAAGGAAATGAAACATTCTCCGGAAAAATTGGGGTTTATCCTTTTGTCACCTTTGAAGTTGCAAAAAGAAAGAGTAAAAATAGAGAAGTTGGGACAATGGAAATAAAACGAGTGACGTCGGTTAAGAGAGATGATGTGGGAAGAATGCTCATAAAAAAAGTTCTTCCAAAGATTCGTGAGACATGAGCTAGTGAGGATGTAGGTTAAATCATATTTATTCAACAAGACAATGTTAGAACGCATGTAGATCCAAGAGTTATAGAGTTCCAAGCGGCTGCTTCAGAGAATTGTTTTGATATTCGGTTAATGTGTCAACCCCCAAATTCTCCAGATCTAAATGTTCTTGATCTTGGATTTTTCAGTGCTATCCAATCATTATAACATAAAGTATGTCCAAGGAATGTTGAACAACTTATTCATGCGGTAAAACCATCTTTTGAAGAATATCCGGTGAGAAAGATAAACCACATTTCATGAATCTGGAACTTTGCATGCAAGAAATAATGAGAATTGGAGGGTCTAATAATTATAAAATCCCACACTCAAGAAAGAAGCATTAGAGCGAGAGGGTTTACTTCCAAAACAAATAAAATGTAGTTTTACTATAGTAGAAAATGTAAGAACATGGATTAGCAATGTCTGATTATGTATCAGAAACGCTCTGCAATCCTCAGTATGAGTTCATGATTTGTTGTTGCTTGATTTCTTTGTTTATGAGAATGAGAATTTTGCATCATTGATGAAGCTCGTTGTTGTTTTGAGATGATTGATTTTTGTGTGTGTGTTACTCCATAGCAGACTATAGAAAAGTTGTGTGTGTGTTTTGTGTCTTCTCTCCCTTTCTCTTTGATGTTGGTATTGAATAGTTGGATAAATATATGTTTCCAAGAGAATGATGATGGTATTGAATTCTTAAATGACTATATCAATGTTCTGTGTGTTTGTGTTCTTTCTACTTGAGTAGCAACTATGATGATGACTATAACAAAGTTGAGGGTGTAAAGTTGAGGGTGTATTTGTGTATTTTTGGAAAAGTGGTATTTTTGGCATTAAAAACATTTTTGAAAATGACTATATCAGTGTTTTGTGTGTTTGTGTTCTTTCTACTTGAGTAGCAACTATGGTGATGACTATAGCAAAGTTGAGAGTGTATTTGTGTATTTTTGGAAAAAGTGGTATTTTGGCATTAAAAACGTTTTTGAAAATGACTATATCAATGTTCTGTGTGTTTGTGTTCTTTTAGTTTGAGTAGCATCAATGGTGATGACTATAGCAAAGTTGTGGGTGTATTTGTGTATTTTTGGAAAAAGTGGTATTTTTGGCATTTAAAACATTTTTGGCTTAAAAAGTGGGTGATCATATATGAACTCTTACGTTCTTTTGGATGCAGAAGTCTTTCAAAGAGAGGAAGTTACAGTGATGAAGTTTAGCTAAAATCTCTGCAAAAATCTTTTTGAGATTGTAATGATCGTGGAACTCAACTTTGTAAATAGGGGTATAATAGGAACCGTATAAGAAAATTATTTTTAAACGTCACTTAATTACAAACATAAAAAAGCTTAAAACGTCACTTAATAATAATCGGAGGGAGTATTAAATTTGGTTGCAGTTATGGATCCGATTGGTTGCGGCTGTAGTTTTCTACTTTTTGCTGTAGAAATTTTGTTGTAGCTCTAGATTTTGTTGCTATAAAATTTTGAATGTAGAATTTTAGCTGTTACTTTTTATGTTTAATAACTAAAATAAATTATCAATATAATAAAAAGTTAATAGCTTACAAAACAAAATAAAAAATAATTAATACTTTTATAGATAAGAATTTCATAAATTCATAGCAATTTCGTCTCGAAATCCTTCCATATATTGCTTTGAACTCGTCATATCTATTAAACGTACAATCATAATTATAAATTAGTAGTTCATAGTTGTTCAAATCAGAAGAAAGAAATATTTCATATACAAAAGTATAAAAAAAGCAAACGTAAAAAAAAATAAAAAAATAGTTAAGAACATAAAACCATAATTTTTTGGTTTGTTAGAAAACACCAACAGAGGTCGCATGTAGATTTTAGTTATATTTTTGATTAGTTACATATTTAAAACATGGAAAATTATTTCAATAGTTTTGCATGAACAAATATCTTTCAACATTTTGGTGGCTCTGACGCTTTTATTTTTGTCTTATGTTTGCTATTTTTTGTACATGTATCAGGTTTTACTCGATTATTTATACTAGTTACGTAATAGGATTTTTCTAGGTTTAATCATTTCTTTTATAATTAAAAGTAAAATAAGTATATTTTGTGATTCAAAGCCTTAAATTTTGGGTTGTGAATATTTAGCCTTTCTACAGCCAAAAATAAAAGAAAAACCAAAAACTTTTAAAAGTAAATAAAGCAGGATTGATATTTAATTTAGGCTCTAGACTTTTATATGGTTGTAGGAAAAGTCTACAACTCCTTCCAATCAAGCCCTATGTCTTAGATTTATTAAGAGTTTATTAGTAATTTTGATGATTTTTACTTTTTCATTTGCCAATATGGTGATTTTTTTGTGTTTGTGTTTAGGTGATTTTTTAAGTTGAAAAGACAAATATAATTCTTATTTTGCGTTTAAGAGATTTTCTGATTATTAATGGTCACATATGAAAGTTCATTACTATATGTAAGTATTCATGACACATCATGAATATTCATATTTGCAATTAAAACGTTAAAAAGTTGATCACAATATACTTGTTCGTAAGTCAATACGAAATACACAACACTAGTGTATGACTTGACCAAAAGATAGTAAAAGATGTGAACATCCATTTTAACATTTATTTCAAGTTATGAACATTCACAATACTATGTGTTAAACTAATAGACGGAAGACTATATCGGTCATAAAAAAATAATGCAGAGAAAGAAATCACCTAATTACCTAATTTGAAACATAAATCACTTCCGACAAATTAGTGCACAAAGTAACCTATTCCTAGAATTTTTTCATTTATTAAAAGTTAACTAAACATATTCTTCAACGGTATTTACCCTAAATATAATTTGATCAAGATTTCAGCCTTCAACGATTCATAGCTTGATAAGAAAATCCCTTGAACTTGATTGAAAACACACATATCACACTTACAAATCATTATGTTTTGGCCCAGAGTCTTAGTTAATAATCTAATCGTGTCCCAAACCACTTTATATCATATTAATAGTTCAACTATATAATTCTCATTGTCACCATAAAATAGTATAATGCCTTGTAGTAATTGATAATAAGAGTTCCATCGATGTATAATGGATAGTTGAAAGGACAATTTACTCTTTTGGTAGGACTATGGAGTATATTATTAAACTCCCGACAACTTTATTCAAAATCTAAAAAGAAAACAAAATTACAATTGAAACGATCGTGATATCATATATATTATTAAGCTCCACTCATTAATACATTTTTGTCTTTAAAGAGTTCATTATTATAAGCATGAAAACCTAAAATCAAAGAGAACATATAGCTGGCCATACCTACCAACAGGCTGTTGGCAACAACCACTACAAAAAAATAATGTTTTATATCACTTATTTTGAATTTTACATCAGTTATAACCAGTGTTCTAAAAAGCGGAACTTAGGCGCTAGGCGGAGCTTAACCGTTTGGATTTTAGTGTAATCGGTGGCATTAAACGGATGAGTAAATTTGGCGGATTTTAGGCGAGATTAAGCGGATTTAGGCATTGACCAAACGGATTTAGGCATTGAGCAAACGGATTTAGACGGGCCAGGCGGAATTTAATATATTTAATATTTTTTTGAATTTTTTTTAAAATATAATAAAAATTATGTATAAAAATATTTATACTTCTTATAATTTTTTTACTTATGTTAAGTATAGATTATTTTGTAAAATTTAAAATTTGATATTTTTTTATAATGTAATTTTGTCATATCATATACTATGTATAAAAATATATATATAATGTTTTATAAAAAAATCGCCTAAAACGCATAGGCTCCGACTAGGCGTTCTAGGCGATAGGCGGAGGGTCACCGCCCGACTACCGCCTAGCGCTTTCTTGAACACTAGTTATAACTTATAAACTTATACGTGATATAAACCTATTTTACATCACTTAAAAAGTGACTCTCGTATCTTTGATGCAAATGTTTTATTCTCCCTTCATTTCAATAATTGACATTTTAACCTTATTTTCTTGTTACAAAATAAGTGGCATTCTAGCATTTCAATACAAAAATTAAATGTATTTGACTTTTTTAACCAATGGTATTTTATATATTATTTTCTATTAGTTGGTTTAATCCTATCTAATGATATTTTTACAATAAAAAAACATAAATTTCTTAATGTATATGAAAAATTCTAGAACGCCATTTATTTTGAAACAGAGGGATTATCATTTAAAACAAATGCCAGTAAACAATTTCATCACTTTTTGCAATCGGTATAAATATAGTATCAATTACAAAAATTGATGTTGATTTTGTATCACTTAATATAATTGACGTAAATGTTTGTTTCGTTTATAATAATTGATTTATATTATTGATATGATTTTGATATAATGATGTTTAAATTAGTGTCAATATTCAATAAGGAGGAATTCACAAAACTACACCCTTTCAATCCCTCCTTCACAAAACTACACCTAATTTAATTTTTTCACATATTTACACTCTTTCAAAATTTTAAAAGTTTGATTTATCCTTTTAAAAATTACCAAAATTAAAATCTTTTCATTTGGGTTCGCTAATTAGTGTTTAGTGTATAGTATTAAGAGGGTACGATTGTGTGGGTAGGGTTTATTTGAATTTAATTTTGAATGTTTAGGTGTAGTTTTGTGAAATGTAATTCAAATGGTGTAGTTTTGTGATCCTCCCTATTCATAAGTGATACCAATAGTATTGTCATTTATAATTACTGATATAAAAATAGATTCATATAAAATTTTATATCAGTTTTTAAATGACGTAAATAGAAATTAATAACTACATCAATTGCATAAATGATGCAAATTTATATCTTTGAATCAGAATTTTTAAAATGATACAAACTACCAAAAACTTAAACTCATGTAGAACTAATATCAATTATAAAGAATTGATGTTAATCAAATCTAATTCGACATCAGTTATAATATCTAACGTAAACTCATGTAGTTTGTATCAATTATTAACAAGTTAAAATAGTATAATTTTTTTTTACGATACAAATTCTAGAAGGGTGTATTGGAATATAAATTTGGAAAGAATTGATATTTATAGATTTTAAAGAATTATATCCAGATGACACCTAAAATGTTAGAAATTCATTCTTCACAAAATTTCTAAAATTTTCTATTGAGTTCTTGCAAAATGGCATTATATATAACTAAATGTTGAATAACACTATAGAATTTAAATTTTTTTAACAAATCCATAGATTGAAAAACACTAAAATTAGTAAGAATCATAGAAATGTTTTTTTGAATAACACTAAAATTTAAAAGAAAATTAAAAAAAATAGAATTCTTTACAATAGTAGCGAACGAAACAATTTAATGAAGTTTTGGCATAAGTCATCATCTCTTTGTGAACTCTATTTTATCTCTAAAGTAGAGGAATTATATGTATATTTTTTCTCAATTTTTCCAATGTATTCCTCTAATTTTCCCTTAACAAAAAGAATATTCCGATGTTATAAAAAAAAAAAAAAGAATATTCCAAATTGATTCTATTTCATTTTTGAATTACTACCTTTTAAGCTAGGTTCTAGAACTCGTTAAGCGCTACGCGTGCGGCAGCAAGGGCCTAACGCCTAGCAAAAAAATCAGAGATTTTTTGGAGATTAATCAGAGATTTTTGTACCATATGAAATTTTTAGGATAAATTTATATTTTTATATATTTTCACTTTATATTAATTTTTTATTATCATTTATAATGTTATTAACTTCTAAAACTAATAATTTATTAAAAAAATTATAAAATTTTAATCTAAATGATCAAATTAGTCAGAAAATAGTCAAAAATTAACTGGATTATGCGAAATTTTATAAAATTAGACGTCGTTATTTAGGTCATTAAATTTACGCGGCCAAAAACTTAATCGACACGCGAACGACCACTGAATAGCGGAAACTCGGATGAGTAATCGGCTAGGCGAGCGAGCTTTAAAAGAGATGTTTTAAGTATAAAAACCCTGTTAAATTATCGATGTTGTGTCAGTGAAGTTTTCTTTTTCTCGGTAATGACGACTCTTTTATTCTTTTTACTTCTTCTTTTTCCAAAATGTTTTTTTATTTATTATGATCATAAATAAGATGTTACCCAAATGATTACAAAGAGATACAAAAGAGTCAAACAAGACGAAGATCTTCTGAGGTTTCTCTTTAAATTTTTCGGAGAAGCCAATCAGGCCCAACTCGGACTAAATACGAATGAAATAACCCATTTTGGTGACACTTTTGGCTATATCCCTTACTGAAGAATTCGCCGAAGTCGGTGATGAGTGAAATGAGCACGAGAGGAACCTTGTTGTACCATATGAAATTTTGTGGAAGAGCACTCTATATCTTGGCCAAAGTAATGGTCTAATGGAGAGTTTATAGCCTCGATTACTTTTTAGAGAAAATTGGCAAAACAACTACATAAATTTGCTAATTGGGTGATTTTTATTTTAATTTGCTAAAATGTGATTTTTGCGTGTTAAATTACAATTACATGTAATCTTATTTTCGTCTGTGTTAAAAGTAGTGGATTATTATCCGATGTGTGGTTTATAATAAAATATGTTGTGAATTCTTGTATAATATTATGTGGAATATAATTTGTATCTTTCTAAGCAGTTTTAACAGCTAGCCCTATTTAAAACATTCGTCATTGTTTACATGGGTAACATCTTATTTATGTCTTTCACAGTGTTATTTATGATTCAGTGGCAGACAATGTCATTCACGAAATTAATTTCATTATTGCACACTGATATGTAATGTCGAATCATTTTTTCTTTTTTTATTATATCCATATATACATCGACACACTAAGCCTAAAAAATCACTCTGTTTTGCCTATATAAGTCGGAGTAATTCAACACAAAATCATAACACAAAAAAACATTTTCCAAATGGCAAACATAGATCTATGGAATTACTATATGCAAAACCGAGCCTCCGTTCAAAACACTTGATACACAACTCGTGTTCCTTCAAGCCCTCCATACGATAACTTATATGTTATTGATGCTCAACCGACAGTTTCAGTCCAACCAACACAACGATCTGAAATCCAAACGAGGATAATTTCGGGACTTCCCAACTCATACATCGAGGAATTTTTCGCAAGAGGGCTCACGATGAGAAGGTGTTGCGAGGTGAAAGTTCTCAAACAAAAGATTTCATTCGTGAGGTCATCAATGAGCCACAACAGGGCGACCATGATTGTAGTAGTCCTCGCTGGACTTCTACTATTGATTACAAATGCGCCAAGATATACACAAATAATGTACTCTTTTACCATTATAATAATGATTGTAGATGACAAATACTACTATCATTCATAAATATAAGTACTTATAACAATAAGACCACACCATTTTGGATCTAGGTTGGAGAAATACAATGCCCTCATTCATAGTTTATGAAAGTGAAAAATGTTTACATTGTCGAGCAATATTATTTGAATTTAGATATACAATGTATCTAACAAGTAAATTTAAGCTCATTTTCAGCTTGTAGCTATGCTCTCTAATTCGACCCCCAACGGCCAGAGAAACCTTCTAGTAACCTTAAAAGATTCGTCTTGAATAATCGAGGGAACCATACACCATAACATTTTCAACAATGACGAGAACAGAGTCAACATGACTGGTGTAGGTGCGGTTGTCATTCTACAGAATGTGACTGTAGGCCGTTTTAACAGGAACTCTAAGTATCTCAACATCACTGAGCGGAACATTGTTAAGGTAGATTTTCCATAAGTTTGTAAATATTACTGATAATTACAAACTATAATTAATTTTTCAAACAGATAATTGAAGCTAATTCGATGATTGTCGGATACGAACCAATCATAGCCTCTAATATCAATGGATCCGGATAACCCTAAAATGTCAACGGGTATTCGTTGACCGAATATACGGTTAATAGATATGAATTCGGGACATTTTTATGAATATGGGCAGATGCAAATCCGAATATGCTAAAAAAATGGATATATGGATCCAGTTCACCCCTAATATGCGATATATATTTATAAGGTTGTGGTGACGTTTAACATTCATTCCTATTTAATACTGAGATTTTTTATTTCATCCATTTCATAAGAAATATGGTTTTAAAGAGTTTTTTATTGGGGGAATTACAAAACTACACCTTTTATATTGCATTTCACAAAACTACATCTTTTTTAAATCACTTCACAAAACTACACCTAATTACTAAAAATTAAATCGAAATTAGCCTTACACACAAAACCCTACACCTTCAATATTATACCTTAAACACTAATTAGCGAATCCAAATGAAAATATTTTAATTTTGGTAATTTTGTAGAGCATAATTGAACCATTTAAAATTTGAAAATGGTGTTAAAGGAGGAAAAAATTGAATTAAGTGTAATTTTGTGAATGAATGATTGAAATGGTGTAGTTTTGTGAATTTCTCTTTTTTATTCCATATACTTATTGTTTTTAATTAAAAAAATTTAGTGCGTTTTGACTTTTTTAACCAATATAATTTTATTATATTTTTCTATATTCTTTGTACTCAATATAAAAATTGGGGAATTTAGGCTCAGTGTACATATGGTGGGTCGTAATTAGGAAAATAAATGGGGTGTTATGTGCATAGATATGATTACTATTTTACCCCCAAACATAAATAATACCCATTGCTAGCAAATTTTTTATTTTATGGGGTTACGAGAATATTCTGACACACGCCTACTTTTCTCTCTTAGGTCACTTCACATTTTCTTAAAAATTAAATTTGCAAACTTTTTAAAAAATTAAAACTAATAAGAAATCGGAACCGTTTCTTGCTTTCGTCGCCATTCAATGGAGAAAAAGAGAGGAAATAAGAGTCGGAGAAGGAAGAGGCAACGCCGGAAAAATTACCCTCGGCGAGATGGTGTCCGAGATATCTGCGGCGAGGCGGCGTACTCGGTGAGTTCTGGGTTTAAGATTTTTCTAAACCTTGTTAGATTTAATATCCTATGTTTGGTAATAACGATGCGTGGGTCGTAGTTCCTTAAATCGCATAAAACTTTGTCGATTGAAATGTTATTTGTTTAGGATTTTATTTATCGATTTCTAAATATTAAAACCATTGTTGTTGATTGTTCTTACAGTCAATCTGAAGGGCCCCCTTCCTTCCTTCCGCGGATGTTTGTTCGTGGCCAAGAACCCTTTAAGAAGAAGGTTAATTCTTATTTCAGTTTGAGTTACCTCAATTTAGTAAAGTAGTCATTGGAAGATGACCAACTTCAAATGCTTATGGAGTCACAGTTTGGGACTTTATTGTCAATTGGAAACAAGATAGCCTTCTCGGTCAAATTTGCACATTTTCTGCTTTGTAGACAGCTAGTCACGAAGAAACCAAATGATATATGGGTGTTGTTCGGCGACCAACCTATTAGGTTTTCTATACGTGAATTTGCCCTCGTAACAAGCCTTAACTGTTCTCCGATGTCTACGGAGCACGAGATTGTTGTCACGGACTACACAAGGATGTTTGCGAAGGAGCTATTTGGATCAGAATCATCACCGACACCAAAATGGATTGTTGAGAACCTAAGCGGTTCACCATATAAAGACAGAGAGACTAGGATGAGGTTATCCCTATTGTTGATTGTTGAAGGTGTTTTGTGTCGCACATCTAGGGTTGTAGTTATCTCACTTGAATCTGTTGAAGTTGTAAGGGACATCGGCAGGTTTATAGAATACCCGTGGGGTCGTAAGTCGTTTGATATGACTATGCACAACATTCGAACATCACTTATCCACAAATACACCCAGTTGTCCGCTGCAATACAAGGCTTTATTCATGCATTACAGATGGTAGTCCTAGCGTGTTCTCCTAATATTCTCACAACGGACCCAGGCGCCTCTTCATCCGCTTGCTCGGACGATGAAGAACCGTATTCTGTGAAGGGTGTGGTTACAAAACCAATAAACATTTACATGCCTCTTGTGCGGAAGCTGGACCATGATGATAAAGCCAGACAGGTTCGTTCAATGTCTTTAAACTCTAAAATATAATAATCGTCTACTTTACTGAATAGAATATGTAGCTACCATCATACATTTGTGTGTTAACCACATGACTCCACTAACATGTTTTTTTTTAATCGTGATACAAGTTGATGTCATGTCTATAATGGTTTCTAGACCAGATCAAGCTAATGTGGATAAAATGCCGCTTCATTATGTCATTGGTGAAGACACAAGTGTGGACTACATGCTTACCCTGATAAGTTTGAAGCACAAGTTCACCCATGAGTAATGGAAAGGAGGTGTCAGGGCTGTTGATGTTATGAAGCATAGGAAAGTAGAAGAGGTAGATGGTACCCATACAGATGTAACTAGGGCGATGGAAGAAGTTGGTGAGGTGTGCTATGAACGTGTAAAATGTCTAGTTGAAGAGATGACAAAGAAAATGCAGAGGATGGTTGATCTGGCAGTAACTGGAATCGAGAATACATTCTTTCTCTAATTTGGTGAGCTGGAGAGGAAGTTTAAAGAGATGCGGGAAAAATTCTCTGTTAATCCTCCAAGATACAATGATCCGCGTGATGTTTCAGACTCAACCACATCAGGGACTACACGAGGGGATCCTCCTATAAATAATCAAATTGAAGGGTTTGAGTCAAGATGTGTGAATATTCCCAACTCACCAGACAGCTTGGTAAGGAATGTTCTGGCCGACTTAAATGCTGTTGAGGATGATTTTCATTATGTTGCTGATGAAAGTCATGACCCAAATGGTGCTGGTGATGATGAAACGAGTCAACAAAATTGTCAACCACATCAAGACACTGTCAATGATAAAGAAAACATGGAGCAGATGAAGTTTTTTATTACCTGCTATAGATAAACCTACTATTATATACTAATAGTCATACAAATATATGTATATATCATTAGTATAAAACAGATTTTACATGTTTACTATCCAACTCATTCTTTAGGATGAAGCGGATCACCCACCATCAGAGACGAGGGTTGAAGAAGATGAGGAAAAACTTGTTGGGTCAAATAACCCACCCATTCACAACCCGAATCACAAGGATAACAGTCTGATGGTAGTTTTGATTAGGTCATGTAACTTAAACTACTTACTATAATGTAGTAATAGTCATTCATTTACGTATAGAAATAGTATATTATTATGATAATAGGGTTTATGCTTTTATATTATTATAATAGATTCGTATAATATTTCTAGTGATATATAAACTAAATTTTTAAAAAGTGATTTAATAATAGTTTGTTATTACTGTGTATAGATAGATAAAGCTAATATTCTATAGATAAAACTATTATTCTATAGATAAAGCTACTATTCTATTGAAAACATCTATACGGTAATAGTTTTCATTACCTATTATAGATAAAGCTACTATTATATACTGATAATCATACAAATAATTGGTTATTACCAACTATAGTTAAAGTTACTATAAGATAGTAATAGTCATTCATTTACTTATACAAATAGTATGTAATTATGATAATAGTAATGACCATTTTCTGATTTTATATTGTTATAAACATTTATTAAAAGTGATTTAGTAATAGTTTGTTATTATTGTGTATAGATAGTAATACTATTTTTTTTTTAACAAATAGTAATACTATTTTATACCAACAGTTATACAAATAGATGTCTATATTGGTATAATAAAACACAATTTACATGTTTACTATCCAACTTATATTTAGGCTCAAGAGGTTCACCTACCATCAGAGACGAGGGTAGAAGAAGTTGAAGCTAGAGACAATATTTTAACCACGACTCACCCACTGGACTATGTACCATTTATGTTTAAAATTATTATTGTTTACCATGTTCATTTGACTGATTCAGACTTTTTTGATCATTAGCCTTTGACCGGGGTGGAAACCACCAACCGACTATGGAGACGTCGGCTCAGGAAGAACGAGGTGGGTCAAGTAATCAACCTCAACCCAATTTGATTGAGAAGGATCGCAGTGAGCATGTAGAGTTGATTATGTCATGTAACTCAACATATTTACTATAATGTATTAATAGTGAACAATCAAGTGACTTTAATAGTATACTATTATTGGAATAATAAACTATAACTCTTCCTAAGAATATGTATTACTAGTATCACAATCTAGAGACCCATTATAGAGTTTGCGCTCACATGTTAACCATATTTATGTTTGACACAAACATATAGAATATGCATGTAGAAGCTCGACCATTTAGTATCACAATCTAGAGACCCATTATAGAATATGCATGTAGAAGTACCGCCGTCATTTTCCCTTGGGCTGACACAAAAACTAAAAAAGAGGAAGCTGTTTGATGCCAATTACACGAGGAAAAGCAAGCAGACTAAACATGTTTCTTCATTATTCGACGATTTTGTTGTGAGTTTGCCAACCAATGGGACTCTAGGCGTAGTCTCACCTTTTTTCAAACCACCACCCCAGGTGCAGGTTGACATGATTACAAAACTCATGGAGAGTCCTAGGTAATAGCTACATAACATCCTATTTTAGATTGCTATTGTTGATCTAGTATGCTATAAAACTTTATCAAAATTATATCGCAGCTATTTCCCGGCATATGATGGGCACACGTTCATAGAGTCTAACTTCCTAGAGCTGTTGGCTCCAACTACGATCACCTCCACACTAGTAAGTCTACAAATAAACTAACCAAATATATAGTACTTTTGGTCATAACGATGTGTTATTTGTCTATGTAGGTGATGGATACAATTGTCTCTTTCTTACACGACGAGGTTGCTCTACAATCCCAAACCAAGAAACCACCAAAGTACGACTTCCTCGACTGTACATTCTTAAACGACATTGGGTTGTTGCACAGTTTGATAGAACCTGAAAAGCGACGCAAAAAATTACCCATCAAGAAGCAACTCAATGATTACGTCAAGTCCAGGAGGCAATTTTACACTGAGGCGGAGACATTCCTGTGTCCTTTCTTGTTAGAGGAGAAACATTGGGTTGGTGTTGTGGTTAACTTGAGTGAACACAAAGTAATCGTACTAGACTGCAATCGTGATTTTATTGACACACCCATCGTTGAAACGCTCCTTACCCCATTTGCATCAGCCCTTCCTTACGTGACAACACAACTAGCACTGAACTCCAAAATGAAGCATGACATTCTTGATCCCTTTGAAATAAGCATACCACAATTGAAGACAAAGTTGGCAGATCCAGGTATCCACTCTGTTAATATTAATACAACACTTAAATAGGTCACTGCCATTCTTATATTATCTAATCAAATTGATTTCAATTTTTTGTTATGCAGAACTTAGTGGTGTTGCTTCGATGATGTTGATGTTACTACATGCACACAACAAACTTGACGACCAAGATGTGTTGTCCCGCAAGGTAGTTGAAGAGGCGATGCAGCATTACGGCGTTGAGCTCTTTTACACAATCACAAAAAACCTCACAAACTAGACCACAATGTCTTAAATCTACTTATCATCAACCAATCTTTATTATGAAACATAAAAACTTTGTAATGTTTGTTAAAACTATTTTCATTATGGTAGTAGTCTATTTATATTAAAATCCTATATGATTATTCTACATATGTGTTTGACGCATATAGTTAGAACTTTTATAAATAATATTCACCTATTTAGTTGATAATTGTTGATTTATAAATAGTCACCTATAATTAAATAATAGTTGGTTTATAAATAGTCACTTATTAACTTCAAATTTGTTGGTTTATAAATAGTCACCTATAAATAAATAATATGTGGTTAATAATTAGTCACCTATTTAGTTCAAAATTTTCGTATAGGATAAAGGTTTACAGTATACTGTACAAGGTAAAGGGTTTAGGGTATACTGTATAGGGTATAGGGTTTAGGGTATAGGGTATAGGGTTAAGGGTTTAGGGTGTAGGGTTTAGGGTTTAACTTTTAGGGTTTAGGTTTTGGGTTTTGGGTTTAGGGTTTAGGTTTTAGATTTAGGGTTTAGGTTTTAGAGTTTAGGGTTTAGATTATAGGGTTTAGGTTTTGGGTTTACCTTTTAAAAATAATATTCACCTATTTAGTTAAAAATTGTGGTTTATAAATAATCACCTATAATTAAATAATAGTTGGTTTATAAATAGCCACCTATTAACTTCAAATTTGTTGGTTTATAAATAGTCACCTATAAATAAATAATATGTGGTTAATAATTAGTCACCTATTTAGTTCAAAATTGTCGTATAGGGTAAAGGTTTACAGTATACTGTACAGGGTAAAGGGTTTAGGGTATATTGTATAGGGTTAAGGGTATATGGTTAAGGGTTTAGGGTTTAGGGTGTAGGGTTTAGGGTTTAAGGTTTAGCTTTTAGGGTTTAGGGTTTAGGTTTTGGGTTTTGGGTTTAGTGTTTAGGGTTTAGGTTTTAGATTTAGGGTTTAGGTTTTAGATTTAGGGTTTAGGTTTTAGAGTTTAGGGTTTAGATTATAGGGTTTAGGTTTTGGGTTTAGCTTTTAAAAATAATATTCACCTATTTAGTTCAAAATTGTGGTTTATAAATAGTCACATATAATTAAATAATAGTTGGTTTATAAATAGTCACCTATTTAGTTCAAAATAGTTGGTTTATAAATAGTCACCTATAAATAAATAATAGTTTGATTATAATTAGTCACCTATTTAGTTCAAAATTGTCGTATAGGGTAAAGGTTTAGAGTTTAGGGTTTAGGTTTTGGATTTAGGGTTTAGGTTTTAGAGTTTAGGGTTTAGATTATAGGGTTTAGTGTTTAGGGTTTAGGGTAACTCCTTTGGGTAAAAAGTACGTGGACAATAAATTATTATAGTTACAAAGATATCATATGGAATATTTCTTAAATAGTCATCTATTTCAATTGTTTGGTAAGTCTTAGGTAAGGTCAAAGAATTTAGGGTCTAGATTATTGGCTAGCGGGTCTAAGTCATATTGTTTATGGATTATGTTTTTGTGTCATAGCATTATTATGACAATAGTTTAATATTATTAAAATTTAAAATCATATAATATTATAAACATAGTAGACTATTAACCTGGTTACTAAACATGAATCACCTTCAATTTTTCAAATCTGGTTTATAAATAATCACCTAAACGTTAAATAGTTGATTTATAAATAGTCACATATATAGTTCAAAATAGTTGTTTACCAAACTGTTTATGGTAAATTTATTGGGAATAATTTATCAAGTAAATAGGCATGTAGGTCTGACTCTTAAATATAACATTCACTGAATAAATACATGATGGGTTCATTACAGACATCAACAAAAAAAATACATTAAGGTTCAACTTATGCATAAAAGAAACAAGAGACTATTTTACCAAAACAGGAGGCTATCATAGCCTACAATTTCTCCAGCTTCAACCTAGAACACTTCCATTTTTACTTCTCGCAAAATAAAACATGTATGCAATGACCCATCTAAGTGCGTGTCTTGTTAGGTTTACTCCTTAGGCGTGTCGACAATAGGCCTTTTACAAGTGGCTTTGTTGTGGCCAGTCCCAAGGCACCTTGAACACCTCTTTGGTTTCTTGGCTCTCCTATGCAATAAGGTAATGGTTACATATATAAACAGATGGATATGTTATTTGAATTATACCATTTATAAACTATATAACCATTACCTTCATCTCGACCCTAGACTTGAACCTTCGTTTCTTAGGCCTGCATGGTGGACGTCTTGTCCACGGAGGGAACACTCTAGGTTCAGTGGCAACTGGTGCATCGAATGGGTAGATTGATTCCACCCAAGTATGTTGCACATACCCTATGTAGTACTTCTCAAGTATCAAAGACTTCGCCATTATGTTTTCCTTGTGTCCAACAACCATTGCATGTTGACAAGGAATCATCTCTTTATCCCAGAACATGCAGCTGCACCTCTTCTCTTTTAAATTGACCCAAAACTTACCGCCAGCTCTATCATGTAGTTCGTACTCACATTCGTTGATTTTGAATATCTTCATGAAGTGGAATTCGTCAAAGATTGGTTCCAGCATTGCTCTTATCCTTGGGGGAGAGAATGTGTGTCTGTAGTGGAAGCATATCTTCTTTCATTGAACCACCCTTGCAAGCTCATCCGGATGGCCTCAAGCATAGCAACAATTGGCAACTCTCTACACTCCTTCAAGACATTGTTGAGAGACTCTGCTAGATTTGTCGTCATTATGTTGTAACGATTCCCAATAAAATAGGCTCTTGTACACTGGGTTACCCCAACTTCTCTTAAGTAATTACCACACGCTGGACTTATAGCTTCAATCTTAGCAAGTGCCTCTGAGCATTCGACATGTGTGTAAGCTTTCCCCGCCCTTATCACCAAACCAGGCAATCGCTTCTCTCTTGCAAACTTTGTTGCTACATTCCTAGTTTAACAATATACATACATATTATTCTATTATATAAAATAAACTACTTTACTATAAATAAAACAATCAACTTCTAAATAACCTGAATAAGCTTGGTAACACCAAATAACATACTTTTATATAAAATAATAGATAATCTATTTTTAAGAAAATAGCATACTATTTTCTACCTTCTCTAAACTTTTGATTATACTCGAGTTACGGTCCGAGATGAACACCAGTCCAAGGTGATCCCCACAAACAGATGTTAAGCAGTTCAGAAACCACTCGTACGATGCATCATTCTCATTGTCGACAACAGCATACGCAATAAGAAATGTTTGAAAGTTACCATCTTGCCCACTTGCAATTATAAGACAAACACCGTAACATCCTCTTAAATGTGTGCCGTCCATGAGAATCATTGGCCTCAAGAATGATAAACCTTGTATTGATACACCGTAAGAGATAAACAAGTACTTGAACCGTTTACCCCCAGCTAACTCATCTTCACACTCAAGCTTACATACTGAACCTGAATTTTTTTCGGTCAAATTGGCCAAGTAAGAGGGTAAAAGGGCATAGCTACCAGATATGGAACCAACAACTTATTCCAATGTTTTCTCTCTACACTTCCACGCCTTCCAATAGTTGATTCGAACCTGGTGTTCTACATGTATCAACCTTTGTATCTCCACAGGAGGTGGACCACGACGTCCTCCTACAAACCTTGGCATCATTAGTTCACCAAGGACATCTACGGTTGCGTGTTTGTGGTAGTGGCGACGATCGTCGATACTGCAACTGTGAAGTAAAGAAGCAGTACGGACCTGAAACTCATTGGTCCCGTTAATAATGGAACTGAGAACTCGCCAAGGGCATTCGACGTTTACACATACAAGCTCAACTAACTTCGGGGAAGAACGAACAATTTTAAAGGTGTATTTTTCTTTCAACGCATTCAGAGCCACAAGGAGTCTGAAATCGGCTTTATCTTTGAAAATACGGCTAACGCACAATCCATCACCACAACCAGCATTAGGAACTTCTAACAGTTGCAAACGACTCAAAATTTTAAACATTTGTAAAAATAAGTCTGTAACACCATAATAGTATGCTATTTTCAAATGTAAATGGTTAATATGTGGAGTTTCTATGTATGAAAAATAGTTTACTAACTAACCTTCTTCTATCGGAGGGTCCATTGGGATACCCCACACCAACTGCTCAATAGGGTCAAATTCCTCGACTATTAACCTCTCAACGACACCTTATGCACTACCCATTACAGCCTCACCATCGGAAGAGCTAACGTCTGCGTTATAATCCGATATAGGCATTTCATCGTGGGGGAGGACATGAGGTTGTTCTCTGTATTTTGCATTGCAGATACGTACGAGCTCATCGTAAATCATTTGAAAAGTGGCATTGTCTAAACCAACTCGCCCATTGCTTGGTTATGTTAGTTACAAATAACAAAAGTTATCTCTATTCGTAACTAATGTGATATAATGTAATACAATCATTAGGTTCTATTCATACCTCCCACGTCAAAATCTAGAGGCATTGGCACCTCTTCTTCTTCAACAAGTTTTTCCTTCCCCTTGTCTATATGTGCTACATGCACTTCCCTCCAAATAGCTGCAATGCCAACATAACACAACATTATATTATCTGTTAAAGACTTATACAAATAGTACATTATATCTTACCTTCCATAGGTTAACTAAAATTATATGTTACCTTCCATAGGTGCATTCCCACATTGACTTTGTGATACTGGACTTGAACTATTCAAAGTTGTGTTCTGCAAAAGGCCTTTGACTCATGCACAAACAACAGTTGTATAATATTAGACTATTACCGATAATAGTTCGCAAAATAGTAGGCTATCCCGGAGTAGAAATATATTTCTAAAAATATTAGGCTATCCCCTGAGTAGAAATATATTTGTTCGTACCTTGATCATTGTTAACATGGTTATGGACTCCTTCATATACCATGATTGCACCCTCGTTCACTTCGACTGTCCCCATGGTTTCCTCGAAAACATCAGGACCACTCCAATTGGTTGTCGTTATGTTGTTTGAGTAACCCATGTTTCACATAAAGTTACTCACTAAAGACACAAAATAAATTTAATATTATTTATTAATAACTATGATATAATGCTTTAACGGATTTACACACCTTCATGACAGTTGGGTGATAGTTCAATAATGGCGGCACTTAGATTAAGCAATGGCACCTCAACCCTAACCGAAAGGAAACAGTCGAGATCAGAATCTGTTCGAATCGGAACAGATGGAGCATCTTTACCATCTTCCATCAACATAAATGGCAGCTTGACTTCTTCTATCGACACCAAACTTTCTCTCAACCATATCGACTAGTTCTGCAAATCGAGTTCTCGAAGAGAGGTTCAGGTCATAGTTGTTCGAAGCTTGAAAAATCCAGACCCGATGTTCTGTCACTATCCATTCTCCATACAAAAGCAAAACGGCTATTCCAGCAGGCATCGTTACCTATTTATAGAAAAAGATAAGAGAGTTACTTGAATCAATAAATGTTTTCCCCTATTAATGGAAGCTTGCAATTAATGAGAGTTATTTGTCGATGGATATCTAATTTTTACCTATGAAGTAGTTTGTAGATATATTTTTCAACACGAAGTTTAAATATATAGATAAATTATATATTCATATTAATTAATTGGTATATTTGAACAAATAGGTAGTAAATTTAATTTGTAATATAGGTAACTAGAGTAGATTCGCCATATATTTTGATGTGATCTTGCTTTGCCGCCGAAGATATCTTAATATGTCATGTCACCTTCTGTTTTAAGCGGCGAAGAAGAAGATTCAGGACAATAAGGTAATTAAAAAAAAATTTAAATCACATCATGGTAGTGATTTTGCCGATGACACGTAACATTTTTAACTAAACTTTTTTTTTTTTTTTTTTTTTGGTCAAAACATTTTTAACTAAACTTAATTCTTAAATAATATAGAGATATAAATAATTTATAAATCCAAACCTAGAGAATGAACAACACGCGTACACACAAAGAGAAGATACTATAATTTAAAACCATTATAAAAAAAAAAGTAAAAAATAAAAATGCGAGCACAAGCTTTAAGCACAGCAATAACAACAGCAGCATATGGTGGACGCTATCGTGCGCCACGTAGTGTCTTCTCCTTCTCCACTCTCCACCGCTACGATTCTGCTCGGCTTCTGAATCTCAATCTCTTCACCTCTTTTCCTTCTCCCTTCTTCTTCTTCCGCATGGAGGTTCGCTAATCTCTCTCTCTCTCTCTCTCGCCATGAATCTCTGTTTAAGTTTTCTTTTAGTAGTTTTGTGTTTGCTCGTCCCTGTTGAGATATATTCTTCTTATGATTCCACCGATTCAATTTGTCTAGAAATGGTATCTATTGAACAATCTGTGTATTGCTTCATAAGTTGTGTGATTGTTGTGTATAATCTGAGAATTTTGCCTAATATGGATTTTAGCAATTCCAGACCGGAACCGGTTCGACCGGGAATAAGGCGATGGTGGATAGTTTGAAACGTTTCGGTGTGATTTCGTCGAAGAAAGTATCTCAAGTTATGGAGGAATTGGACAGAGGTCTGTTTGTACCGGTTGGATCTTCAGCATATGATGATACTCCCATCCCCATAGGCTATAACGCCACCATTTCGGCACCTCATATGCACGCTACTTGCCTTCAACTCTTGGAAGATAAGCTCCAGCCTCGGATGCGTGCTTTGGATGTTGGCTCAGGTTTCAACTTATAGCCGCGAAGACGATAGCGCCTCTGTTTTATTTTCGATGTGTGATTCTTGTTTTTTTTTTTAATGTCTTTGTAGGAACCGGGTATTTGACTGGTTGTTTTGCTTTGATGGTTGGAGCTGAGGGCCGTGTTGTTGGCGTCGATCATATCCCTGAGCTGGTTGATATGTCTAAAAAGAATATCGGAAAGAGTGTTGCTGCTCCTTTGCTTAAGAAAGGATCTCTTTCCCTACATGTTGGTGGTAGGTTTTTCAATTTGTTTGTATGTTTCGACTTGCATACATTGATGGAAGAATATGAAACGATTTGTTATGCTGTTTAGATGGAAGAAAAGGTTGGCAAGAGTTTGCACCGTACGATGCGATACACGTAGGAGCAGCTGCAACTGAGATTCTGATACATATGAGGCTACACACCCACCTATCTTGGAGCGTTATGCAAGAAGAAAGAAGGCCCAAAAGGCATAAAGACAAAAAGGCAGTAACTTGGAGGAATAAAGAAGGTTCTAGTGTCGTATGGTTAGTTTACTATTGTCCATAGTTAAAAGTACTAACCAGAGTTAACAGTACACATGGGGTGTACGTTGCTTTTGGTGTGAGAAGGGTTTAGGGGTTAAGACTATAAAAGTATTGTAAGGGTAGTAGAGAAAAGGGCATCAAGTGTTTTGATCAAGGCAGGAGGGTAGAGACTCCTTAATACCTCTCTCTTTGTGTTTTTGATCAGATTCTAATCTATCAATATAAGTATTTCTTTGATTGATCTTGTTAAATCGTATCAAACTTGGTATCAGAGCAGTAACGTACCTGAGATCAAATGGCGCCCAAGAAAGATCCCACCATTGATGAACGTTTTGAGAGCTTGCAGAAGGACGTTAATAAGATCTCCACGATCGAGAAGAACGTGGAGGAGCTCTTACAGCGGATGGCCAAGATGGACGTGTTGGAAAGGTTGGAGAAGATGTTAACCAACCAGGTGAGCCAACAAGCTACAACCGCAGAGAAGAACGTCGCCGGAGAAAGTCAGGTCCGATCATCACGATCGGAGTCGCAGATGACGGAACCGGCGAAGGAGGAGGATACGGTGGTAGAACAGACCCGATCCAAAACCCCGGAGACGGAGTCGAAGATGCCGATCACCAGGAAGCTGAAGATGCCGGTGTTCGACGGAGAAAACGCGGAGAGTTGGGTCCTCCGTGTAGATCAGTTTTTTGAGCTAGATGAGTTCACCGAGGAAGAAAAACTGAAAGCTGTGAGGTTGTGTTTCGACGAAGATGCTCTCCTTTGGTATCGGTGGGAGAGAGATCGGAATCCATTCTTGAGCTGGGAACAAATGAAATCAAGGGTGTTGGAAAACTTTTCCCCGAATCAGGACACATCACCGGGAGAACGGTTGTTAACCCTGAAGCAAGACGACACGGCGGCGAAGTATTGTAAGGACTTTATCGCGCTTGCTTCCAACGCACCAGATCTGAGTGATAGTGTGTTAGAGATGGCTTTTATGATTGGGTTAAAGCCAAAAACGCGAGCTGGGGTTAAGATGTTTGAACCCAAGACATTGAAGAAGATGATGAGTATCGCGAAAATGGTGGAAGAATGGATAGATCCAGAAGAAAAGATGACGGAAACAATGGAGAAAAGCTCGCGTCCTGCAGGTGGGAGAATAGGACAAGGCGGGGACCACACAGGGGTATTTTCGTCAATATACAAAGAGAGAGGTATTACGACACAAACGACGCCGTTTCGTTTTAACCCAAACGGAAACCTAAATCCCCAAAATCGAAGCAGTGAGAAGAAAGCTCCATTCAAGAAATTAACGAGAGCCGAGATGAAAGAGAAGAGAGCCAAGGGGCTTTGTTTCGGAGTGCGATGAGAAGTATCGGTACGGCCACCGCCGTCGTCGGCCGGAGCGCACGTCTTCATCGTCAAGACGGACGGGACGAGTATGAGTGTAAGGAGGAAGACGACGAAGAGGTAGAGGAGAAACCACCGGGATTCACCGAGCTCGCGGAGCTATCTCTCAACTCTGTGGTGGGAATCTCTTCCCCGAGGACGATGAAACTCAAGGGCTCAATCGGGGACCAAGAGGTTATTGTAATGATTGATTGTGGAGGCTGCGCATAATTTCTTGTCGGAGGCGGTAGTGAAGAAGCTTGAGCTTCCTACGGAAGGTACGGAGGGATACGAGATTCGATGGGTACAAGACTTATGGTGAAGGGACGGGGAGTATGTCGGCAAGTAGAGCTCAAGTTGTCTAACGTGGCCATTGTCACAAGTTTCTTACCCTTGGAACTTGGCGGCGCGGATGTTATATTGGGAATGCAATGGCTGGAAACATTAGGGAACATGGAAGTTAATTGGAAGCAACAGATTATGAAGTTCATATGGCACGAGGTTCGAGGTGGTCTGAGGGGAGACCCTAGCTTAGGTAACTCAGCAACCTCACTCAAAGCTTTGGGGAGGGTACTAAAACAAGAAGGAGAAGGTGAGTATATAGAGTGTGGGCTGTTACAGAATGAAGCAACCAAAGAGAAAGTGGTTTGGCCAAAAGAGGTGATAGTCAAGGAGAAGGATAAGCCAGCACATGACTTTTCATGGGAAGGGAATACGACTAAACTAAGGCAGTTTTCACAGTTCAACCTTGAGGACAAGGTTGATTTAAAAGGGGAAGGTATTGATACATATGAGGCTACACACCCACCTATCTTGGAGCGTTATGCAAGAAGAAAGAAGGCCCAAAAGGCATAAAGACAAAAAGGCAGTAACTTGGAGGAATAAAGAAGGTTCTAGTGTCGTATGGTTAGTTTACTATTGTCCATAGTTAAAAGTACTAACCAGAGTTAACAGTACACATGGGGTGTACGTTGCTTTTGGTGTGAGAAGGGTTTAGGGGTTAAGACTATAAAAGTATTGTAAGGGTAGTAGAGAAAAGGGCATCAAGTGTTTTGATCAAGGCAGGAGGGTAGAGACTCCTTAATACCTCTCTCTTTGTGTTTTTGATCAGATTCTAATCTATCAATATAAGTATTTCTTTGATTGATCTTGTTCTTTACATTTCGATAACTAAATCGTATCAGATTCCACAGGCACTTTTAGACCAGTTAAAACCGGGTGGGCGGATGGTGATTCCGGTAGGAACCTATTTTCAAGAGCTCAAGGTAATTGACAAAAGCGAGGATGGTTCCATCAAGGTACATACGGTAACTTCAGTGAGATATGTACCACTCACTAGCCGTGACGAACAAACAGGAGGTTTTTGAAATAAAACACAAGAACGTATACTTTCCACGTCTTTAGTGTACATACAAAGGCCGTGTATGCTGTATAATATGGTTTAGTCATGTCTAATAAATATAACTTTCTCGCCATAAACCGCTGTCTCTCTGTCTCCGTGTCTTAAACGGCTCGGCTATTGTCCTGTCCAATGGGCAGTATTGCCAAAAAGAGCAGCTAATTAAGAACTGATAATGAAGTTGTGTCTGTTGGAGGCTTGACCACGCAACAAAACATTTTTAGGCAAATCATATTCATCTTTCCGAGAGTGCTCCTTAGATAATACAGCTGACCATGATTTTGAATAGACCTATAGTAACCCTTGTTCTAAAAATCTCCTCCTAAGCCCAATTAATCCCCGTCTAGGTTAGACTAGGCAGTGGTCGTCCGCCCCGATTAACACATAACCCTCTTAAAAATCAATGATCTTATTATTCTCCGCCTAATCCGATTAATCTCCGTCTAATCCGATTAATTTCCGTCTAATCCGATTAATTTCCGTCTAATCCGATTAATCTCCATCTAATCCGATTAATCTACACCTAATACGATTAATCTTCGTCTAATCCGATTAATCTCCGCCTAATTCGATATTTTCGCATTAATTTGATTATTTACAAGAACAATTATATCATTTAATTGTTTACTAATAAAAATAATTATATTATGACCACTTAACAATAAAAATTTATTAGTTTTATTTTTAGATAATTTTTAGTTATAATTTCTTTCACTATTATGTATCTATACTATTAATTGGGAAAGAAAAATTTTGAGAACCCTTTTAAAATTACTTTTAATTACATGTAATATCATTGTATAAATTTTAGTATAAGGTAATTTTTTTGATTAAAAAAATAAAAAAACATTCCAATTTAATATGATTAAAAGAAACAAGGAATTAAA
This sequence comes from Cochlearia excelsa, assembly GCA_963556525.1. NCBI lineage: Eukaryota > Viridiplantae > Streptophyta > Magnoliopsida > Brassicales > Brassicaceae > Cochlearia > Cochlearia excelsa. The sequence continues at coordinate 21,035,743 of OY748331.1, forward strand.
AAAATAAAAAAATAAAAAAATATAAATATAAAAATATTCCTAATTAATAAGATTACAATTTAAAACGAAAATAAAAATAAATAGGTAACATAATGAAAATAGAAAATATTATAAATATTTCAATTTTATGATAATTCATCGTACAATAGAAATAATATATTTTCATTATTTAAAAGTATTTTTTTAGAATATTCAAATCGATGATGTAAAAAAACCAAAAGCATTCGAAAATCTTTAAAAAAATTAATAGATACTTTTGCGTGACGTCCTATTCAATTTTGCGACGGGTCAAAATATATCATACATAATTAATGATATATAAAAAATTATTTTTAATAGTAGAACATAAATATATATGATTAAAAAAAATTATTCAACATCCACCAACAAAAAGATAATTTGGAATTATACAAATTAATATTTTGTAAACATTGCTCTCGTGCACGGGTAAGAATCTAGTTAGGTGATAATATATATGATATAATATTTGAAATGTGATGTTAATCTATTTATTATGTTATCCATAGTTACATTAATAAAAAAATTAAAGTTTTTATAATAGAAATTTAATAGATTTAAATAAAATATCATAAACATATGATGGATAATTTTATTAGTATTACGAAAACCAGTCCCCTATTAATCATGGATTAATCTCCGATTTTTCCGCTAGAGACTTGATCCACTTCAAATGTCCGACTATCGCCTAGCGATTTTTTGAACCGTAACAAACAGGCTTTCAAACTTTCAAATTAAAATCCTTCATTCTTTCTAGCTCTTCCGTTTTATATTTAATTTGTTTTCCTAAAATTATTTTGTTTCATTTTTTTCCATGAAAAGAGATAAAGATGGTTTTATTTTCATTTTATATAATGTTTTTATTTTTTATTTTTCTATTACGAATTGATCGAAATTGAATATGACTGATGTTCAGTGGGATATCCTATCATATATCTTGATTTGAAAAACAATGATCTTACCATGCTAGCAAAGCATGGTTTGTCGACCCAAATATGATGGTGTAAACATAGTAATAAATTGTCAGTTTTTTATGTGATTTGTTTCAGTATATGCCGATAAGAGTTACCATCTCCATGAAGTATCTTAAAAAGTAAAGGGAAAATTTGCCGAATGGACACTTTTTTGTAAGGTAACTAAAATAGTAGGCACTTTACTATTTATAATTGGGAAAACAGCTCTGTAGGCCCCAGCTGTAGGGTCCGGCTGTGTAATACAGAAAAGAGTAAGAAGACGAAACTATCCTTTGTGCTACAATATATATATATCAATGTATTTTAGTATTGATATATTGTTATATGTATAGGGGAATTAAATGAGGGTGCAGAGCATTAAATGTATGCGCATGATTACTTGTAACTGCCGATTATTAGCATGGAATAATGTGCTGATGTGGAAGCTGAGAAGCGACATTTAAAATGGGCTGGATGAAACCCATAGTATTAGTGCCTAAATTGCCAAATATCTCATGTTTAAATATTAAAAAAAATTGAAAAATGAATAATGTTAGGGTCGGAGGAGACAAATACATTGGCCGAATACAGTCCAAAAAGGTCTGGTAATGATGAAAATTGTGACATAAGAAGATATCCAAAAAAATTAAAAAAAGATATCTCAAGAATAGAAGAGTGGTGAAGATGGAAGGTGATCGAATATATCATACTTTTAGATGAAAAAATAGGTTAACATAGATGAAATAAATAATTTCTAACTTATCTTGTGTTTTTAATAGTTGATGATGTAGTTGTTGTCCAAGAAGGACAGTGGATAATGTACAACAACGGAGAGTGGGAGTTCAAGACGAACACATGAAGGCAAGGACGGTGTCTGAAGTTAGGTGGAGTGGAAACTTACTCAGAATTGGAGAGGCGGGTGAAAATCATGTATGAGATGTTAGAAGAAACGCAAATGGTTTAGCTGTCATACTGGATGGCGGATGTTTTGAGCGAAGAAAGAAGTATACAAGTAAACCCGTCCGCTGTATCAAACAATGGGGAATACCAAGGCTATAAGTTGCTCGCTTTGGATAATGAGGGAGTAAATCTGTTGGTGACATTCAAAGAACAATTAAACGGGGAAGTTATTTTTGTCAAGTCGCCGGAAGTTTTGACAAAGAGGGCAAGAAGGTTTTCATCGGAAGGTGTCCACCAACCGGATTCAACATCAATCGTTGTTGGAAAAAAGGTACATTTACGGAACTGATGGCTGAGGTAGAGCATATAAAGGACAATAGAGTGGATATGGTTGTTGCAGATGGAATCCCAACAAAAGTGATGGGCATGATGGTGGACAATCATGATGATTTTGAGTTTAATATAAGCGAAGAAGAACTAATAGCTCGTGTGGAGGAAGTTGAAGCTGAACTGGCTAAAAAAAAAGATAGAAGAGACTAAAAATGAGAAACACAACATGATGACATATGAATGGGTTGATGATGATGAGTTGGCAAAGAGCGAGGAGAGCGAAGTGGAAGAGGATTACAACTGGGATGAAATGCATGAATTGGTTAGAAATGACAGGCCACAATTAGAAGATGATGACGATGATGATTTCGTGGATCCTCCACCACCTAGGGGGGATTAGCTTGAAAGAGGGGATTAGCTTGGAACAAGTTTATGGTTATGAAGACATAGAACCAATGTTCAAAGACGATGATGAACACCGGGAAGCAGATGAACTTGATTTAACAAGGGAAGACGATGATATGTTCAAAGGCAGAACATTTGCAACAAGGGAGGATTTCAAAACAGCTCTGTCTATATGCGCAATTAAAAGGATATTCAGATTCAAATTTGCGAAGTTTGATGCCAAATACCTTGTGGCCGAGTGTTATGACAAGACAGTTTGTGACTGGCGTGTATTTGCAAAGTAAGTCGGTGAAACCTCTGAATATGAAGTTCGAAAAGCTAAACTGGAACACGTGTGTCCTACAGACACGTGAAGAACGTTTTCAAAACATGCTACATCAAAAGTATTGGCTGCCCTTCTAAGGTCAAAATACGCAAATGAATATTGTACCCCTAGAGCACGAGATCTACCTGAAACATTGCGGAGTGAACATGGATTAAAAGTGTCGTATTACAAAGCTTGGAAAGCAAAAGAACTTGTTGTGGCAACCGCGCAGGGTACAGAAGAGAAGTCATACAGGTTGTTACCATTGTATTTGCATCTGCTAAAACTGTCAAATCCAGGGACGGTGTACAGTTTGTTAACTGAGAAGGATGAAAGGGGAAATGATAGATTCAAATTCGTTTACCTTTCTTTCGGTGCAAGTATCAAGGGACTGCCATACGTCCGTCCAGTTTATGTGGTGGACGGAACACACCTTTTTGGCAAATATAAAGGTTGCTTGTTGACCGAGAGCTGCCAAGATGCGAACTATCAAATATTCCCTATAACGTTTGTGATAGTGGATAGCGAGAATGACGATTCTTGGAGTTGGTTTTTTCAAAATCTTTAAGCGACAATTGAAGATTCAGAGGAGGTAACATTCATATCAGACAGAAACACTTCTATTGCCACATCATTGAGAGAAGTATATCCAAAAGCAAACCATGGATTGTGTTTAGTGCACGTAAAGAGAAATGTTAAGAACCACTACAGAAAAGGGAAGCTTGGAGGACTTGTGTGGAGAGCTGGAACAAGGTACATATTAAAGGATTTTCAAACAGAGTACTTGCGAATAAAAGAGAGGAATATAAAATGTTGGGATTATCTTCAAAATATCGGTGTTGAAAATTGGTCACGGGCTTGTTTCAAAGGCAAGAGGTATAACCAAATGTCAAGTAACATCGCGGAGTCATTGAACAAAGCATTGTTGCCAGCAAGGGGTAGCCCGGTGGTTGCTTTGTTAGAATTTTTTAGAAAGATGATGGGAAGATGGTTTGAAGCAAGGAGGAAAATATCAAGGACTGTTGGTGACATTCCAATAGGAGTGGAGAGGGAACTATTAAAACGTTACAAGAAATCAGTTAAGCTTGAAGCATTGGCCGTTGGAGAAAATGATTTTGAAGTCCATGAAAAAGGAGAGAAGTACCATGTTTCTTTTGAGAGTAACACATGCAGCTGCGACGAATACGAGATGATTCAACTCCCATGTAAACACACAATGGCAGCAGCGGATGTGATGGGTTATGAAATTAGAACACTTGTTGGGGAGAAACAAAAAGTTACCAATTGGATAAAAACCTTGAATGCAACTTTGCTGCCAGCACCGGATCCAGCGTACGTAGTTGTACCCGAAGAAATCAGGATTATGGACGTGATGCAGCCAAAGGTGAAGAGGCCACCCGGAATACCACCTAAACAAAGGATACACCATCCAACCGAGTATTCGGTTAATACTACTACTACTCTGTCATTAAAATAGTTAATTATATATGATAAAATGATTTTTTAGTTACGAAAATGTACCCTTGTGGTTGTCAATGTTGTAGGGAGGTAATAAGAGCCAACAATCTAACAAATGTTGTCGGTGCGGAAAGAGTGGGCACAACCGGGTGACTTGTACAAATCCTCTAGGTTAACAAACATCCTAAAGTACGTGGATGCGGATGTATGCTTTTGTGTTCAATCTGCAGCGACCAACAATGGATTTTTTTGGGATTTTGGTCGAATCTTTTGGCTATTATAACTTATCAGTTTGTTATCGAAACAAGTTTAGATAAAAGTTCTGTTAAAAAGATATTTAAGAGGTCGTTGATGGTAGATAATTAGATATGTGTGAACTAATACAATCATTAAATTCTAATTTTTTTAAAAAGCCATACATTGAATTGTACGGGATGGATAATGGATGACTAGGGAAGCTAGCGTATACCATCTATTAAGACGTTCACAACATCTCGCATACTCTGACTGTCAAGTTGTATAATTGACAATCTTCGCAATAATATGCAGAAGTATGAACATCAACATACAATGGGGGTGTTAAGGGTGGATTATTTGGGTACTCCCAAATAGGGCCAAAGATATCCTCTTGGAGGGGATCGAATAACAATATTGTATTCACTAATTCTTCGACATACTCATTCACAAAATTGAACCACGGCTATTTAATTGTTTTCATCAGGTCCTCTATAATCCAACCTGCTTTCCCGCCATTCTCAGCACACATTTGGAACATAGTGTACGCAAATGTACATCTTATGTCCCGAAAATTAACACAAACAAGCAGTTCAAGCCATCCAAACACATCCTGATTGGTTGTAATCCTCCTCACAACTTCGTAGTAAACGGAGGTCCAGTTGCCTGCTATTAAACATTTGTTGAAAAAAATCCTAGCAGGAGAACCTATGAAAGAAGAAAAAATGAGTTAAGTTCGACTAGTTAAAAAAATTATTTACCTTCACCTTATTTACCTTCTTTGAGCATAGATGGTGTCGTGCATAGCAGCATTAGGTTGGTGGATTTAAGTACAACATTTGACAAGGCTATCCGGTTCAAGCGTCTAGATGTACGAATTATAGGACCTAAATACAAAAAACACTGTTGACCAAGTTTTTCAACAATCATTTCGAAAACTAAATCTGGTAAATGTGGGGTTGGGGGTGGATGAAGGGGCAAGATCTGTTTTTGTGGAAACATACTTGAAAAGAACAAAAGTTTGGCGAACGCTATATATTTTTTGGCGAAGGGGAGTGGTTTGGCAAAAGTTTGTAAAGAATTAGGCTTGAGGGAGTGGTGGTTATATATTGTTTCATAATTGAATGATAATCATTCAATTCCTGAACTATTTCAACCAAAAACCAGCAAAAACACAATAAATACGCTGTAAAACGCAGTAAATGATGAATCAACAAAACGCAGTAAATGGACAAAATGGTTTCCGGTGGACGGTATAGTATCCGGTGGACGGTATAGTATACATGACGATATGTTATATGGTGGACGGTATGGTATCCGATAGACAGTATAGTATCCGGTGGACGATATGGTATCCGGTGGAAATTATGGTACACGGTGGACGATTATGGTATGGTATCCGGTGGACAAATATAGGTATAGTATCCGGTGAACGATATGGTATCCGGTGGACAGTGCGGAAATCGGTGGATGGAATTTGTACGCACTATCCACCGCAATTGGTGGACGCGCGCGATAAGTTCCGTGAAATTCCAGAGTTGCGCCGTTTGGTCTGTTTATCAATATTATTGCGACTTTCCATCTTCCTATCTCCCTCTCTCTCTATAATATATAGCCATTCTCGTTAACCTAAACTCATAAACCAAAAACTCATAACCCCTAATCTCAAAAATTGCATAAATCATGTCTATTGTCCCTGGATATACATCAGATTTGAAAAGGATGGTCAATGCCATCCACAACATGCCAGATCGTGAAAGCCTACCCCTTCTTAACCCTGGTGCGGATGTTTGGTGTGACAAAACCACTGTTACGTGGTTTAGGTTTTTGCATGATGTATCTTAGGCGATCCCGGATATTCTTAAAGAGGGATGGGTTCATCCGTGGGCTACTTACCGCTACATTCCCGATGATATTAAGGGGCAATGGTTTCTTAAATTATCTGTAAGCATAACATGTCGTGTATTCTGATTAAGTTTATCTTTATGTTTGTTCAATACTAATACATTATGTTTATTTTGTAGCGAAAATACAGATGGGATCCCAAACATAATTTGACTGTTTTGACACAATTTAACTTGCTGTGTAGAACCATATTCTGAGATCAGATGCGGACGTTGAAGAGGATATGGTTTAATGGTGGCCAAAAAACTGATTGGATTCCTAATAGAGTTTGGCTTGCTCTGGTCGAACTGTTTGATGAGTTAGGGCCTGATAAATTTCAGTTTGGGGAATGTAACTTTAGATAAAATGTTTTCGTATTCAATAACATAAAGTAACTTCTGGGTTTCGTAGATGGTTTTAGATGGATAATTGTTGTATTTTGTGGATTTATGAATTTATAAGTAATATATTTTGTTTGGCAAAATTTATGATTTCTGGTTATAGGTGGAAATGTTGTATATGTAAATGAGATTAATGGTTATACGTGGTAATGGTTTTAAGGCTCCTATTTTGTTATAAATGAATCAATTAGACAAATTGATTCACTGCACACCAGACGGTGGATGCGAGTCATCCAGTTGGTGGATGATAGTCATCCAGTTGGTGGATGATAGTCATCCAGTTGGTGGATGATAGTCAACCAGTAGGTGGATGCGAATCATCCAGTTGGTGGATAGAATTCAATGGACGTGATATTCTGTTATATAGAAATTACAAAAAAGGTGGATGGTTAAATATAAAGACATTTCAAACAAAAATTGCAAATACGATTATCGGAAAAAAAGTTATTAAACCGATAATTGGATAACACAAAAACAAACAACACCGAAATTGAAAAATTAAAACTACAACATAAAACAAACATCGCGGGAGATCCAGAAAAGGGCACAATTATTGCAAAAGTTTTCATGCCTATAAGCATCGAAAAAACATTCGGAGAAACACTCGTTATCCGGAAATCCGGGATGAGAGGGGTAATGATAATTGTCCCTAAAAGTGTTGGCATATAGTGGAACATAGAGGGCGATTTGCCGGATCAGTTATTTGCCATTGACTCGTACATTTTCAGAAGCAAGAGAATAGTGATGATCATTAAGGAGCTGAAGATAATGAATAGCCCCCTCAACATCCCCACTGCAAATGGAAAATACACCACAAGCTAGCGTCGAACTCAGGCACTGTGGTATGTTACGTTTTATGAGCTGGATGGCCCGCCAAATGTATCTCTTGTGAGAAACAATCCGTAGACGTTCGAAGTAAAGCGCGTCAGGGTTACCCGCTGCTACTACCTTTCAAATAGTGGACGGTCCCGTCGGCCGTACCTGATTGTGTTTGGATAACTACACAGAGAATAGGTTTCAGCCGTACGAAGGACCGCTGGATGGTAAACTAAATCTCTAACTATCCGTCCAACTGTGAGTATTGGACCAAGTAAACACCATTTTTCTTCGCCAACACGTCTAACGATTTGTATAAGGATGTCAAAAGGTAGAGAGGGTAGGGTCATTATGTGTTTGGTAGTATTTTTGGTTATTATTTGTGTTGAGCATAGTATATAAATGGGAAATAGGAAATAATGGTTAAAGATGAATTATGTGTTAAATGTAAAAGTCAGGCGAAATAATTATTGATTTGAAAGGTGAATATATGACTGTAAAAGTAAGTAAACCCACGTGGGTTTACCTAATGAATTAAATTAACTTTAAAATGTGTGGTTGTTATCTAAAGAGAATTTGGTGGGGGGGGGGGGGGGCGTGTACAACAAGACAGTGCGAAGGACATGATATAAATTTGTAAGTCATGCCAGTATGAAGGAGAAAAACAGAATGATGTGAGCTAAAATGCATGAATAACGATAAATAACTTGAGAATTGAAAAACAATTAAAAGATGTTTCGCACACCGTAGGCACATAAAACTGACGAGAGTGGTTTAAATAAAAAAACATTGTCTAGCAGTATGAACCAAGCATAAGGCCAAAATAAAAGATAAAGTTGGCTGGAAAATTATAAGGCGTTTTAAGTTTAGGCATCGGCGTGAGCGCCAACAAATTCTTCTTATACATCCATCGCATAAACCTTCCTTATACGTGCAACAATGCCATCATTGAGAACTCCCGTCTCCTCAGGTGTAGCACCGTGCGCAACCATCTCCAACAATTTAAGAACATCCACTGTGCATTTGGAATCACCTTTGTGTGGATACGGGACTGCGAAATGTGTGAATGAGAAGGCATCCGGCGAATTGTATCCAGACATCTCGGCACCCACGTATTTGAGGATGATCCACGGGAGACTTTGTGTGATGGGTGCTATCTGTGCTGCAGCGATCTCTTGGGTACAGGATAGAGACAATGGGTTAAGAATTATAACATGGCGTGCCTTCAGATCAATGACAAGGCCAACCCATAGCTGAGGAGCCCACAACATTGGGACATGAACATAGTCAATGTTTTAAAAAAACTCAGACTTTAATTGTCGTCCAGTAGACTTGCCATTCACATAGGACTTGATGTTCAGTCCCCAGTCAAATGCAGCCTTGTCATGAGTGTTCTGGAAATCTTGGTAACATGTTTGAATAAGGGATACAAACCAGGGATCGAAGTAAGCCGTACGATTCAGTTCTAGAAACTTGCACCTCCTACGCAACAACATTGCCACTATAACATGGACATGTTATTGCATGAAAAAGAAGAATAAAATGAAATTGAGACAGCCATACATCTTTTGAATACCAAAAATAGAAAAAAATAAAAAATAAAATTAATAATTACCTGAGTAGCCAGCAATACATCTTTACTTGCAAGATCAAGGAACATGGCGTTAGACAGAATATGTCCTGTGCAGATTGAGAAAACCCTGCGAATATAAAAAAACATGATTTTTTGGCTATGGATGCAAATAGTAATCACCTAGTAAAACTGAAATAAATTAATAAAACACAAAAACTTATTGTTCTTTGTCTTCAGCTAATAAGGATATGAATTTCTCAAACTCAGATTTATTAGGCTCATCGGGGATAACTTTATATTCCACCGGTTTAGAACGTGAGGCAAACAGTGACTTCATTCTCGGGTCTGCGGTGAACTGAGAGTCCTCCAGATATCTGGAACGCTTAGGAATGCGTTTGAGAAGAGGTTGATGAACATTAGTTGTCTCTCTTACGAAATAGGCAGGAGAAAAAACAACAATGAAATTTTGGGTATATGATGATGATGATGGTTGATTAATAGGAGTCCTTGGTGAATTTTGCAAAAATACATCCTGTGTCAAGAGGATACGACAACCGAGTGTTCATACAAATGTAAACACACAAATAAGTAAGCATCTTTACAAAAACATACCTCATTATGGTCTGCAAAAAAATGGGGTGTGGGCGATGAGGGGTTGCCTTCGTTTTTATCAGAGTTTGGACATTTATTGGCGCCGCCGTTTCCCTTGTCCGCTGACTGAAACTGGCTTTCAACGCCATCCTGAAAAGTTCAACGATGATCATCCTACTGATAGTTACATTTAGATCGTCTAGTGTCCACCAGGACATTTGCATATCAACGTCTAGTGTCCACTGGGTTAAAGAAGATATTTGACCTGATCATTTGCAGACTGATCTGCAGGAACATCATCTGCTGCAATCGGCGCCTGATTGGCATCATCAATTGGGACATCCTCAACTTGTCCCTTGACCTCCTCACCTGATCCCTGGACCTCCTCACCTGGTTCGTGCATACATATGAAAATCCTCATTCATATGTATACTATCCTTTGTCATGTAATTCGCAAGGACATCCACAATCCAGGATAGAACAAAATAGTTACCTGGATGGTTTGTTCCATACCATGGTCTCCCTGGGCTGGGATTTCAATGTCTCCCTGCAAATGGCCCTCCTCATGAGGTTGTTGGATGTTAATTCACATGATATTATTAAATGTACACAATCCGCCATCCATAAAATTGGGACAAAGACATAAAGGAACCAGCAAAAAAAACAAAAAAGGTTGGTAGTCCAAGACAAACCTTATTTGCTGACACTACATCCTCATCTCCATCCTTATGGACCTCCTCATTGGTTTGATGAACGAGGTCTTCCATAACATCATCAACCGTTGTCTCAACATTGTGTGCCTCTTCTTCCATAAGACCATCACCAGTGTCGCGAGCATTGCCATCGTTTGTTTCCATCGTATCGTCAAAAGGATTTTGAACAATCAAACATAGCAGCAGGTCAGACAACCATAAAAACAAAATAATAACAAACCCATAACCTAGTGTGGTGTACCAGGTCATTTTGTTCTTCGCAATCCCCCGATTTATCCGAGAAGATATGTCGAACGAGTAGCCATAATCTTCCCATGAGTTACGCCGCTTGTCGGTTTCAGGAGGCTCACCTTCCGCACATGTATCAGTAGACAGTTGAACAACAGCAGAAGATCTCTTACGTTTCCTGAGTGGGTTTCGTCTGGATTTTGCCGAGGTTGAGGGGTTTGCAGATGGCAACAATTTCTTTATATCAGAAACAATTTTTTTGCGCATTACTTCATTTTGATCAAGTATCCACTTCTTCATCGAATCAAAATCATTCTTTGAAACAAATTCAGAGTTTGTATCAGCAGAAGCCGTTGGAATCACATGGGGTGTTCTCGTAGGTTTTGATACCTTGGGTACTGTTTTTGGTATTGACACCTTGCATTTACATTTGGGCGGAGTAGATGTAGCAGCCGGAACAGCTTCGTGGGGACGGAGAGGAGGCAATGGAGAATCACCATCTTCCCATTGCGATATACTGAAATTATGACCTTGATTAATAAGAGTCGTCATAACGTCAACCTTCTCATCGTTTGGTTCGTTAGGCCATAGATACTCAGACTTATCCACTGAATCTTATGGCCGTATTGTGTAAGAAACAAACAGTTGCATTACAAATTTAGAAGGTATGTTATCATTAGATAAGAATGTGCCAAAAAATTCTTAAAAATGACTGATGAAACAAATCGACTTACATTTTCAAATTGTTCAACATTAAGAACATCAGACTCACATAAGAGTATAAAACCAATCACATTCTCTGACTCCAACTGTATGAAATTACGCATATCTGAAGGCCTTTTGATCTTCTCACAAATTGAAGGGATACATAATAACGCTTGCAGCTGAAGAGCCAGCGGGAAACCATAACAAACCGTAGATTTCTATTGGAGCCTAGCCTTGAGGATGCGCAAAGGATGATCAACACCAACAGGAAGGGAAAAGCGTAGCTGAGTCTCCATAAATGAGAACCTTCCCCAAGGGAAATCCAAGAAGAATTGTACATCGTGCAACAATTGAACGTACTTATTTGTGACATATTTTTCGTTATTGCTACAAACAATAACACCATCAATGATAACTATGAGAGCATAACAAATCCTTTTCCAATTAGTCAACGGAGGCACAATTTCCCATTTCTTGTGTAGCCTCAGAATCTCAACAACATCTGCGACAAACACAATCTTCTTGTCAGAAAATAGCCGGTTCCAGACAGACATATAAGACGGGTCCTGGTGTCCTTCAATCTCAGCTTCCGAAGGAATATTGCCACATTTCAAGCCAGTTACAAGGCCGAATTCTCGAATTGAAAACCTCATTGGCTCGCCGCCATATACGACCCATAACTCATGCATTTTTTTGGTGACTAACTGCTTCACAAGAAGACTAATTATCAATTTACCCGAGTGGATGCATCTGGCAACATGCAATTCGAATAGCCCACGAAACTGGGAATCCATTAACGTCTCCCATGCTTCTGTTCCTTTGAGATATTCGGCCAAAAGGCCCAAATATTCAGGCTTGGAATGGATATTGATACGCCCACCCACATGCAATCGATTCGAAGAATACAACCTTGGAGGTAACTTTGCATTGATATCACAGTCGTCCATAACTGTAAAATGAAAAGGGAAGGAAAAAATAGAAGTTAACAATTGGAGGGGAAGTAATTTTCTCTAGGTTTGATGTAAATGAGTAAAGAAGTAATAACTCTCTCGCAAAAACCGCTCCGAAAATTACGGAGGGAGAGTACTTTTGCCGCTACATAAAAATTGAAATCGATTTGAACATTAACTCACCTGGATGATGTTTTCTAGAAACATATCTTGTTGTCCGTACAGGAGTAACATTGGACCCTCTTGAAGCCATGTCGACAGTTTCAGTTAAATCGATTGTGAATGTGAATGTATTGATTAGGGTTCGTGAATAGAAAGAGGGTGAAACATAAAATACAAAGGGGAAGAAGGATGCGCCGGTTTTGAGAGCCGAGAAACAGTGAGGTGAAATTGATCAAAAGCAAAAAGTGATGTGAAAAAAAAAACAAATAGAAGATATTTTCGGCGGAAATATAAAAATAAATTAAATAATATTAAGGTATTTCAGTTGTGGCAAATTCGTAATATAAGAAGAACATATACCTATAAATGGAAAACCAAAAGATCAGGGGCCCTCAGCGTGTGGACCCTACACATGGGAGAGAGAAAACTGTTCAAAATGCAATATTCCCCCAAAAAGAGTCTATTTTGCCAAATATCCCAAAAGTAAATTAACAAAATTAATGAGTACTTATAAATGTTTAAATGAATTTTATATAACTTTTTGAACTTCTATAAAAATTTCAAACACAGGTTTTTGTTGGGTTGAAACTATGTTTTTACCAAAAAAATATAATATAGATTTGAAGAAACTACTACTAATATATGTCAATGACCATGCATCACCATTACCCCATTTATCTAAATTTGATTTAACTATATCTATTGTTTTTACCCGACAACCCAAAAGTTGTATCCATGAGATGGTAACATTTGAACGATCATCTCGGGGTTTTAGAAAGACAATCTTAACAAAAGGCCTTATGATTCGCTCCCATACTTGCCATGTCAAGCTTCATGCCTCCTCTCTCGGCTTGTCAGGGATGCTTCCTACTTCGAAAACGTCTATTATCTTGATTTGACCATAATGGTACGAGCCCTGAGGGTTTGGCCTTGGCCCGTACACAATGCTTGTTTGATAGACTGTTCTAGTTGACTCGCAGGTTGTCTAAGGGGGACAAAACTAGAGCCTTTGGCGTTAGATTAGTGGAGAGTGGATCCCATGAGGAAAAATTTGTTGGTAAATCTTGTGTAGATAAATATGAAACTGTTTTGCGGTGGCTGGTCCATTGTAACCAAGACATATCGAGTAACACTGACCAACGTGAACATTGACCGGACAGTGTCGGTTCCCTCTACTTCAACTACCTTAAGCATATGACCTAATATTTTAAAATTAACTGAGTTTTGAAGCCTTACATTCGATATTCTAACACTACAAGAATTTATCTGTATAGCAACGAATTGGTGAGGAAGTGTTTGTGGCTAAATCCAGAAAAGCCACGAAAAGCAACGAAAAGCAACGAAAATTAACCCAGTAACGAAATAACAATTCCGATGCATTTCGATACCAAAAAAGCAAGGAAGTAGCAACGAAAAGTGGTAACGAAACTTTTTCGTGGCTATTTCGTTGCAAACTTGTAATGACGTCGGTGCGTTGCTATTTCGTTGCTAATATAGCCACGATTAATAACGAAATAGTCGTTGCTAAATTTATAATTGTCACATCACGCGAAAGTTGTCAGGATAATTATTCGAAATTAGCCACTAATTTGTTTCGTTGCTATTTGTGGCTATATGAGTGGTTCTGATTAAAACTTAACTTAGCAACGAAATTATTCAGTTACTAACAGTTGCTAAATTAAAAACATAACGCACAAAATTTTCCGAGCACCATACCTTCTATAACTCAAAAAATCGCATTCTTTCTCTCTTCATCAATTTCATCTACATAGAAAATAAATGACAAATTTCTTTCATTCAAGAGAATGGATGGATCATCATATAGATCCAAACACAATTGACGTTTCTGAAGAATTTAGAGAAGGTGTTAACACTTTCATAAATTTCTCTTGCAATCAAGCTTCTTTTCAAGTTCGTGGATCTATGCCTTGTCCTTGTGTTCGGTGTAGAAATTTGAAGCAGCGAGATGCTTTTACAGTTTCTAAGCACTTATTAAGGAGAGGGTTTAAAGGAAACTACTACATTTGGACAAGCCATGGAGAAAATTGTTATGATGTTGGAGAATCTTCGATGCCGACGCACTTTGGACATGAAGAAGAAGAAACGTTTGATGGTCATGTTAACACTGAAGTTCCATATGATGAGGTTAACATGGGTCAAGAAGGTATCAGAATAGAAGACGAATTTCAGCAAAATGTTGAGGAAGAGTCAATTAATGATAACCTTTATCAAGCTTTTAAAGTTGCTAGTCAACCGCTCTACGAAGGGTGTGTTGAAGGAATATCACAATTGTATCTGGCATCGCGTGTTATGAAGATAAAGACTAATCATAATCTGGCGGAGGCATGCGTTGATGAAATCACACAAACATATAAACGCATTCTTCCACGACCAAATAATGCTCCGGAGTCATACTATGAGACCAAAAAGTTAACGCGTTCATTGGGATTACCGGTTCATAAGATTGACGTGTGCGAGGATAATTGCATGCTCTTACGGAAGTCCGAGGATCGAGAGCTTTCGCGTTGTCGTTTCGTAATAAAGATAGGTATCACGCCAACAATGGAAAAGGGAAGAATATACTTGAAGCAACAGATGTTTTATCTACCTATCGCAGATCGGCGAAGAGGTTGTATCAAATGCAAGGGACCGATGCTCATATGCGATGGCACGCGGAACATGTGTCTCTGAAGGAGAAATGCATCACCCATCGGACGGAGCGGCGTGGAAGCATTTTAATGAGGTATATCCTGGATTTGGTGCTTGAAAGTCGTAATATATATCTTGGTTTGGCAACGAGATGGGTTTAATCCAATTGGCATGAATGGGGAGGCACACTCAGTATGGCCTGTCATTGTTACTCCATATAATTTGCCTCCTGGTATGTGTATGAAGAGAGAATATTTCTTCTTGGCCATTTTGGTGCATGGGCCTAAACATCCGAAGAAAAGTCTAGATATTTATCTACAACCATTGATCGAAGAGTTGCAGATGTTATGGACCGACGGGGTTCCTGCTTATGATATTTCGAGGAAGCAAAATTTTACAATGAGAGCTGCTTTGATGTGGACGATAAACGATTTTCCGGCGTATGGAATGGTCTGGTTGGACTACGCATGGTCGGCTAGCATGTCCGTATTGTATGGATGAAACAAAAGCATTTTGGTTACTGAATGGAAGGAAACATAGTTGGTTCGATTGTCACAGAAGACATTTTCCCCATGATCATCCTTATCGACGAAATATCAAAGCATTTAAGCGAGGTTCATCAGTTCGGGATAATGCTCCACCGTGGTTGACAAGTACTGAAATTCTATGCGAAAGAATTGAGAGCATCCGAGGATTGTGCAAAACTGTTGATTGCAGAGGTCAAGGACATGATAATCCGAGTAGAACGATCGATGGTTATGGCGATTACCATAATTGAGTGAAGAAGAGTATATTTTGGGACTTGCCTTATTGGGAGGACCAGTTATTGAGGCATAATTTAGACTTCATGCACATCGAGAAAAAAAATTTCGATAATCTTATCAACACGATTTTGAATGCACCAGGGAAGACAAAAGACAATATCAAATCTAGAATGGATCTTCCTGCGATATGCAAAAGACCAGATTTGGAGATTAATGACGATGGGAGTATTCCGATTCCAATTTTTAGATTATCCAATCAAGGGAAGAAGAGTTTTTTGGCATGGTTGAAAAAGGATATTAGATTCCCTGATGGCTATGCATCAAAATTCAGTCGATGTGTTGACGAAAACAATGGAAAATTGTCTGGGCTAAAAAGCCACGATTGTCATGTCATTATGCAACGCTTGTTCCCATTTGCGTTTGCATAACTTTTGCCGAAAAATGTCCACACATCCATTTCAGGTATATACTATTATCTTACATAGATGAGTAATATTTTTTGTATCGTATACTTATATATGTTTTATGTACATATGTAGAAATCGCACTTTTTCGGGATATTTACGCTAGAATGTTAAGGGTAGAGGATGTGGAAATTTTGAAGGCAAATATCGCTTTGAAGTTGTGCAATTTGGAGAAAATATTTCCTCCATCGTTCTTTGACGTCATGGAACATCTACCCGTGCATTTACCGGATGAAGCTGCATTGGGTGGTCCGGTCCAATACAGGTGGATGTATCCTTTCGAGAGGTACATGTATCATTTGAAAAAAGGTTAAAAATAAAGCTCGTATTGGAGGTTCCATTGTTGCACAATGTGTACAAGAAGAGATTTCGTATGTGGCAACCAATTATTACGAAAACACATAACTTCTTCGTGATTCAGATTATAGTGGTCCTGGAGAAATTCGATTTACCTATGATGCAGAGGTGTCAAATATCTTCTATCACAGTGGACGGGTTACAGGGAAAAATACAAGTGGTTGGTTTAGTGATGAAGATTATAACGTGCTTCAAACGTTTTTGTTACTTAACTGTGAATAATTTGCTCCATATGAGAGGTATAAATTTAGATATTTAGATAATTAAGTTATTTAAGTATTGTAACAACTAAATTAAATTTTTCTCTTGTTTCAGGATGTTTGAAGAGCAGATGACGCTTAGTATTCCTGATATCACTAGTGATGCAATGATTAATGCTAAAGACAATCATTATGCACAATGGTGTAAAGACTATGTAAGTTATAATATTTTGATTTAATTTTGTCATATATATCATATAATTATTGTAATATTATGACTACTAATTTATTTAACATTTTGTAGATTAATGAAACATCTCAGAATTATGAATTTCCTTTGTGGATGTTGGAATTTATTCAAGGTCCGAGGCGCAGTTTCACTTCGTGGCCTATGTACTTTACTAGGGGATACCATTTTCACAGTCAAGGACACGGTCAAAATAAGAAAACACAAAATTATGGGGTTTGTGTTCGTGGTACAACGGATATGAATTATTATGGACTTATAGAAGAAATCATGAAGATTGAGTATCATGGTGCCGCTGGACTCAAAGCGATGGTCTTTAAATGCACATGGTTTGATAATACTGAAGGTTCGGGATTGCGTAAACACCCGTCTGGTGTGGTTGATGTAGAATCGCGTAAAAGGTACCAAAAATACGATCCTTTTATTATGCCTGGTCATTGTGACCAAGTTTGTTTCATCCCGTATCCACGTGTTGGGCGCGCGTCAAATGATTGGTTGGCGTGTACTAAAGTGGTGCCAAGAGGATATCGTGAAACTTCTGAAAATGCTTTGTTAGCGTTGCAAGATGATACAATCGACCACATTGTTGCGCCTAGTGCAATGGTTCGGGTTACAACGCATGCCGTGGAAGATCCTGCTGATTTTGACAATTTTTATCCTTATCCTTTAGACGAAGAGCAACTTGATCCTAATGAGTTTTCTGAAGATTATGATTCTTCTGATGATGTCGAAGATGTGTAATAATGAAGTTTATTTATTTTTGATGTTGCATGATGTTGTTTGTTGTTATAAGAATGTTTTAAAAACTTATATATATGATTATTATGTGGTTTTGAAACTCATATATATGATTATTTTCTGGCTTTAAAACTCATATATATGTATATATGTATTAATTTTTTAATTATCATGAATTTTTATGTGGTTTTTAAATGTTTTGAAGTTTTTAAAACTTATATATTGTTCAAAAGTATATTATCTTATACAAACATTTTTTACATAAAATACTTGCCTATGTATATATCAAACCCTAAATTTATATATATTCATTATTTTGTCAAAACTTCAAAAGTCAAAACCTTTCCTATAGATTTTTAGTGTTTAAAAATAATCATAAGTTTTTAGAAATGGTTTTTTATGTAAAAAAACACATACCCTAAACTTTGAAAATATTGCAACGACTTACATCAGTTGCAATTCGTTGCTAATTTAAATAATTAGCAACGACTTACCGTGAATAGCATCAAATCATTTCGTTGCAACCAACCCCTAAACCGCAACAACGAAATAGTTCACTTTTCGTGGCTATCTTCATAATTCAGCAACGAATTGTCACTAACTTTGTTCGATACAATTAACCTCTAAATCAAAACAGAAATGGAAAAAACTTCTAAGGCACATCCACGAAACAAATCGTGACTATTCGTTGCTATAATTATAATAAAGTAAATTAGCCACGAATAGTCACGGTTTATTTCGTTGCTAAAATATTAAACCTAATGTCACGCGACCTTCTCTTTCTCTCCATTATTCATTCTCTCTTTCTCTTGGGCGGCGATTCTTCACTTTCCGGCGATTCTTCACTTTCCCGGCGGTTCTTTCACGCGACCTTCACTTTCACCGGCGATTTCCACCGGCGATTCTTCACCTCCGTTCATACACAAGAAGGTTAGGATCTCTCCCTATCTCTCTCAATCTCTCTATCTCTCTCTCTTTGTCTTTCTCTCACGCGACGATCTAGCTTTAGGTTTCGTTTGGGGTTCGATTAAAGTTCGATTCGGGTTCGATTGGTGTTAGGGTTTGTCTTAGATTCGTTTAAGGTTCGTTTAACGTTGGTGTTAGCCTCTGTTTTAAGATTCGGGTTCGATTGGTGTTAGCCTCTGTTTTAGGTTGGTGTTAGCCTCATTTGATTGGTGTTAGCCTCTGTTCGATTGGTGTTAGCTATTGTTATGTTGCTTATGTCTTTAATTTTTGTTTTGTCTTTCATTATTGTTTTCTTATAGTTGTTAACTTCTCTTTCTTGTGCAGATATGCCTCAGCGTGGTAAGAGGATATGGACTGGTTCTCCACCTGGACAGCTTCATTACTCTCAGCCTCACTCTCAGCATCGTCTGCCTTCGCCAGGAAATGCATCAACTTCTTCCTCTCAGTCTCCAACATCTTTTCCACCGGGAGCTCTTGGACAGAGGCAAAGAACCCACTCTTCTCCAAATGCCTATGCCGCACAAAGCTCTCCTGCACACGCAGCTGCTGCAGACGGTGCTGGTGCACAAGGAGTTGCACAAGGAGCTGCACAAGGAGCTGCTGGAATGAGCATAGAAGCTCTCCTCAATGCTCCAGCTAGGAGAAACCAGCAAGTCCTCCACCCAATGAAGCTAAATGGAGCTCTATGGTAAGTCATTATTTAATCATTTTTGTTAATTTTTTATCACACAAGTCTATATTTAACTTAGTATTATTGTTTGTGTTTATTCATATTGTTTGGATATTTCAGGTTTGGTCTTGATCCGGAGGTGAAGAAATACGTCCGGACTACTTGGCAGAACAATTTCATGGCTCCTTGGTGGAATTGGTCCCAAATTCCCGAGGAGAGAGTGCAAGAATGGTGGCAGGATTTTGTGGTCAGTGTATCTATCTTTTCTTTGTTTTGTTCCTTTCACTTTTTTATTTTATAGATAGACTATGTTGTGATGGTTAGTGTAATGATATCTAACTAATCGTTCACTTTTATTTTCAGCAACATTACTATTGGGAACCAGCACACCATAGTCTGGTTTTCTATCTATGGAGGAAGGAGACAATGTTATCAATCGATCAAAGAATCAACAAGAAGAAGTCGCAAGGAAGAAGCCGAAGTACGTCTCGAGGAGCACCGGATCACGATGTTAGAGCAATGGGACACACCAGAATGTCGGGGTAGATCCACCACCATTCCGCAAACAGGCTATCGATCCGGATGGTTTAGGGGTAAGCAAGCATTGTGCTGGTCCAGTCTCTTTTGCCAAAATAGGGTATGACATAGTATGTTCCTTTTCCATTTAGTATATTGTTTGTTATTTATAAATCAATTATTAGTTATGAATGTTATATGAGTTATTAGTTTATGAATGTTATATGAGTGATTAGTTTATGAACGTTATATAAGTTACAAGTTTAATTATGAGTTCTGTATGAGTTAGTTTAGTTTCTTTACAACTTTATATGAGTGCTATATGAATTCTTTGTTGATGTTTGGGTCTGTTTTTGATGTGTTGCGTTGTGCTTCTTGTATATGGTCGAAACAGGAGAGCCACCATCTTTCACACAGCTTGTGCGTAAGACGCATACACGCAAAGATGGTACGTTCATCGACAAACGAGCCGAGACAATTGTGAAAGAGGTTGAGGCAGGCTGACCGAGGCAGTGAAGCTGCAGGTTCTACGGCCGGTCCGGGTGGGGAATCGATTCCTTCTCGGGTTATTAACAAGACATATCTTCAGGTAATGAGAATTGATTTAATTCTAAGTATTGCTTGTTCTTTATCTTGCTTATGTGTTTGTTACCTTACACACATTCTTAACATAATTGTTCATTTTTGTTGTTTGCTTATTTGTGTTCTTTGCTCATTTGTGTTGCAGCATGTTAAGCCTAATAAGGGACGATACTATGGTCTTGGGAGCTCTCAGGACATAAACGTCGACCCCAACGAACCAGCTCCAGCTTCTCTTGTTCGTAACATCTCCATGGAGTTGCGGGTTGATGGGTTGGAGACAAAGGTTGAGACGGTCTGCTCAAACGTGGAGACAATTCTGGAGACGCAGAAACTGATTCTTGAGGCCCTTGGGGTTGATCCAAAGAATCGTCGACCACAACCGTCTCAGCCCGCACTCTCCTCGGGTAAATGGCTCCTCGACCACACTCCCGAGGTTATGTTCCGACCGCCGAACCGGGAACATCACAGAATCCAGAACTCGAGGGTTGGTGCAGGTCACTCGATCCTAACTTGATCGATGACTTGGACTAAGCCTCTTTTGTGTATGTTTGAACTCTTTTTTTGGATAATGTATTTGGATATTTTGTTTAGTGTACTTTTGCATATTTCAGTATTTGGATACAGTTTTATATTTTGTTAGTGTACTTTGGATGTAGTAATGTTTTAAATTCTAAACAAAAAAATAGAATTTTCGATTTATTTTTTTAAAATAAAAACCAAACTTGTATCGGAATAATTCGTTGCTATAGTTGTAACGAAATAGCCACGGATTATTCGTGGCTAAACTAGCAACGAAATAGTCACGACTTATTCGTGGCTAAATTAGCAACGAATAGTAACGGTAAATTCGTGGCTAAGTTAGCAACGAAATAGTCACGGCTTATTCGTGGCTAAACTAGCAAGGAATGGTAACGACAAATCCGTGGCTAGCTTAGCAACGAAATTGTAACGATTAATCCGTGGCTATGTTAGCAACGAAATGGTAACGAAAAATCCGTGGCTATGTTAGCAACGAAGTTGTAACGATTAATTTGTGGCTATGTTAGCAACGAAATGGTAACGATAAATCCGTGACTATATTAGCATCGAAACATTTCGTTATTATACCGTTCGCTGCTATTCGTTGCTGGTCGTTACAAAGTTGGTAACGATCAGCAACGAATTTGGAAATGTAACGAAGCTATAGCAACGAATTTATTTCCTAACTGTCCGTTGCTATAGAGGAAATAGCAACGAATTAAACGTCGTAGTAACAGACTTGTCCGTTGTTATAGCGAATAATTCTTGTAGTGTAAATCAGTATGTTTTATCTATCAATTGTTTCATAAAAACTATTAGAGAATGATATTTTTGTAACTAGCATATTAGGATTTAACATGTGATACATCATGGGGTTTATGTTTTTTCAAATGATTTTATATATCTATATATTTAATTTAGAAAACTTTTATATATATTTTAGTTTATAAAACAAATAAAAATAATTAAAAGTTTTCAGTATTATTGTTCATACAAAAAAAATAAGATAATTTGATCATTTCATATCCAAATAACCTGGATTTGAAATATCAAACCCGAACATAAGCAAAATATCCAAATTGAAAGCGATCAAAAAATAAATACCTCAAACATGTATATAAAACTAATCGAAAACCAAATTAAATCTGAATTGAAACAAATTTTATGAAATCGGATCGAATTATCCAATCAATGTTTAAAATAATAAAAATAATGATGTCAAAAGTTGTTGAAAAAGGTTCTTAGCAAAGTTAACAAACATTTTTATTATCAGTCCGGGTTATTATGAAACTTTTTGATGGATTGCAGTTGGTGTTGTGATTGTGAGTAGATATCATATCAAATATATATGTAGGATATTGAATAGATAAATTTAGGTTTTTGCAAAACTTGATGACCAAGATTTTTGCATATTTTGGCAACAACCTTATTAAGCATTTAATTGGTGAAAATTCAAAATTTAATACTTACCTTTTATAATTGTCGAAACATAAAGTTGCCAAAAGTTAGGAGATTGAAAACTTGGTAACCAAGTTTGATTGATAAAAATTAGCAATTAAATAAGGGAGAATTACAAAACTACACCATTTGAATTACATTTCACAAAACTACACCATTTCAAAATTATTTCACAAAACTACACTTAAACACTTAAAACTACACTTAAACACTTAAAATTAAATCCAAATAAACCTTACCCACACAATCCTACCCCTTTAATACTATACCCTAAACACTAATTAGCGAACCAAAATGAAAATATTTAAATTTTGGTAATTTTTTAAAGGGTAAATCAAACTTTTAAAATTTTGAAAGGGTGTAAATATGTGAAAATATTAAATTAAGTGTAGTTTTGTGAAGGTTGAAAGGGTGTAGTTTTGTGAATTTCCTCTTAAATAATTGTCTATTTTGATTTTCGTAAAAATTTATTGACATATTTAAATATATGATTTTTTACTGACAATGATTATGATAATAAATATGGTAAATTTCGCAAAACTACACCATTTGAATTACATTTCACAAAACTACACCATTTCCAAAATACTTCACAAAACTACACCTAAATACTCAAAATTAAATTCAAATAAATCTTATCCACACAATCCTACCCCCTTAATACTATATCATAAACACAAATTAGCGAACCCAAATGGAAAATTTTTAATTTTGGTAATTTTTTAACAGATAAATCAAGCTTTTAATATTTTGAAAGGGTGTAAATATGTGAAAAATTAAATTAGGTGTAGTGTTGTGAAGGAGGGGTTGAAAGGGTGTAGTTTTGTGAATTCCTCATATAACTTTCTTTTTAATAACATTATTTATCTCTAACAATTTATGAAAAAAAATAAAAAATAATAATTATTTTTATAAAGTTCAAAACATTAGATATATTTATTTATTTTTTATTTTATTTATTATATTCACTATTTAAAATTCTAGAAAATAGTAATGTTATATGTTAGTGTGAATAATCTTAGTTTATGTTTATTTGAGAAAATAATTTGTTAAAAATACATACTATAGTTGTTTTATATTAACTTAAAATTATTTTTTTCAGTTTAAGAAAATACTTGTTATAGTTGTGATGTATGTAATCTTAATCTCGTACAAAAAAATTCTTTTATATATGTATTTAAATAGTTTTAGTGCTTATTTTTTATTTGATAGTTATCACTTTTTAATATTTTTGTTGTATTTTATTTTTAATAGTTAAAGGAAAACGAAATTAAAAATATGTTTGGTTGTAAGTTTATAATTATTCTCTTATGTGATAGTTATCCAAGTTAAAGAATAGAAATATTCTTTAATAGTTTTGTTTGTATTTTTGGAAGTTAATGTTTTGTCATTTTGCAAAATTTAAATAATGACAAAAAGTGTAAATAAGTGATTTTTTTTTGAAAAGTTCAAAAAAATACTTCAAAAATAATAATATAGATTCACATTTAAGATGAACATTTTTCGACGGTTAAAGAAGTACAAAAGCCGACATCGTTTCCATTGATGAAACAGAATCAGGTAAAGGTAAGTTATCACTAAGAGGTTATGCGTTTTTGATCCATACATATGTATAGACCATATAATTTAGTTATCTTTTAGATGTTTTCTAAAAATTTGGATCCAAAGTAAAGCTCAATACCAACAAATATTACTACAAATTTTAGTAGATTTTAAAATATTTTTATTGAGCTTTTCTTCATGACTAAGTATTTATTATTGCATTTAGTTTTCCTCTGTGGTGATATATTTTTCGTAATTCCATTTAGTTTTCTTGAAATTTAAGAAAGCACAACAAATTAGGAAAAAAAGGTTAGATTATCATCGGTTACACTTTGCAAGGAAACCTTTATCTTGCGTTGGTCTATGTAAATGTAGATGATGGCGTGTTCGGTGTGTGTGTCCGCGTTTATCTTTTTGTTTGCTTTTCTCTCATTTTCAGTTAAAGCACACTTCCCTTTTTTATTTTCTTAAATATTATATTAATTAGAAAATTACCATAATATTAGAAAATTTGATATTTTGACTGTTATCAAAGCCGTGCGACAGTGCAATTAAAATAAACATTCACCTATGGCATAAGTTTTTTTGGAAAAGCTTAAGGGCATGAATATTTTTTTTTAGTTTATAACAAATAATAAAATTAGTTTATATGTCACAAACTTTTTCGTAATAAAGAAAAATAGAAATATTGAGTGATAGAACCGAACATAGATTTTTAAAATTTTAATATTTATTATATAATAAAAATATAAACAAATGTTCAATTAATTAACAGAAAATTAAAACTAAAGAAGATTGTTTTTTTTTGTTTTCTCCAAAGGTGCCTTATTTGAAATATTGTTTAGGTTTTTACTTTTAAAATACTTTTTCTTCTAATAAAAATGTAATTTTTTTCTAATAAAAATGTTATTTTCCCTTATAAACATTTGGGCCTACTTTGAAAATTTATGTATTTTTATCAAAAATGTATAGTTATAAACTTATTTAATAGAGGTTTTTTATATGTTAGGGCATTTTAATATTTTTGGCTTCTGGTATATGTTACCGGTGGCATCTCTTTTATCACCGTACAAAGAATACGCATCTCTTTTATCACAAACTAGATGAGGACCCGCACGTACGTGCAGAATTAAGATATGTTTTTATATATTTAAAATTATATGTTTTGTAACTTTTATTTTTTATAACGATGAAAATATACAATTTGTTTGTTTATGTAGATTTTGATTTTAAGAATATGATTTGGTTATATCTTATAAACTATGGTTGATATTTTCCGACCCGTCACAAAAATTACAAATATATATAATATTCATAAACTAAAATTGATTTAGTCTGATAACAATTATCATTTGTGATCAAATTGGGTTTGTGATTTTAATAACCCCTTACAAAAATTAAAATATGCGAAAATCATAATTTTTATTCAAATTGGATGTTGAATACTTAAAATCTACGGTTATACCTTGATTTAAATCTGAAATTAATCACTAAAAAAATTATCTTATTAATAAATTAATCCGTAAAATCTATGATTACACTGTAAATACAATTTTTTATTATTATTTTTGTGTAAAATTGGTTTCCAACTAATAGATAAGATCAAGTTATGTTTTTTTAGATATTATTCTTCGAATTCTTTTTTGTTTCATTTTTTATTTTAAAATAAAAAATGTTATCATTTCTCTGTTTTTAAACATCTCGCGACGATATATGGATTAACAAATATATCAAGTAAAGATTTTTATGTATATTATTATTCGATTTTATAATATATTATTATTCGATTTTATTAGTTTTCTTTTTTTATTTCTTTTTTATTTTGAAATTCAAAATATTTTCCTTTCCTTTTTGAATATTCTTATTTTTTTTCTAAACATTATTTCTTTTTAAAATGTTTTAAACATATGTTATATTGAGTTTTTTTGTCTTCTTTGTGAAAATGTTTCTCATTTAAAAATTAAATTAATTTTTTTCTGTTTTATATGAATTATTATAATTTCGAAATAAAAAAGGGACAATCACAAAACTACATCATTTGAAAGTGAATTCACAAAACTACACCTTCTGAAAGTGACTTTTTAATTCTACACCTCTTTTATAACCAAAAAGACAATCTTACCCTCGTTTTATTATATCTCGATCTACATTCTTCTTCTTCCTCCTCTGAATCTCGATCTCGATTTCTCCATCGATCTCGCCGTCTAGATCTCGCCGTTTTTCAATTTCTCCGTCGATCTCACCGTCTAGATCTCGCCGTTTTTCAGTTTCGACCTCGATCTCGCCGTTTTTCAGTTTCGACCTCGATCTCGCCGTCTAGATCTGGATCTTGCCGTTTCAAGGTAATAATCTGGATCTCGCCGTTTTTCAATTTCTCCGTCGATCTCACCGTCTAGATCTTGCTGTTTTTCAGTTTCGACCTCGATCTCGTCGTCTAGATCTGAATCTCGCCGTTTCAAGGTAATAATCTGGATCTCGCCGTTTCAAGGTAATAATCTGGATCTCGCCATGATTAGTGATACATAAGTGATTTCCCATTCAGTGATTAATGTGTTTTAATGGATTTTTACTTTTTGGCAGATGAATGCAGATTTAGTCAATGAAAAACTAGATATCCTTATCAATATTGTTACCAGCCTATCCACTAGGATTGATAACATCCAAATTTATTTGGAAGAGAGAAACAAGAAAGAGGTAAAAAATGTTATAAATGTTATAAAGAGAATAATACCTTAAATTGATGGTTTGTGTGTGTTAATGACTCAACTGTTTCACCAACTAATATGTTCTGTATTTTGTGTTTTGTGATTCAGACAATGGAAGAAAATAACAACCATCCTGCTTCTAATTCAACCAATGAAAGAGATACTGAATTAGAAAATACTCAACGTTTGTGTGAAAATACTCCAGAAACTCAAAAGACTGAGGTGAAAACAATAAACTTTCTTTAAAATAATATGTTACAACGTTTTAGTGGCAAGTGTTATGAGTGTTATAAGTATTATAAAGCACAAGTTGTATAGAATCAAAGTGTTACAGTATCATAAAATATTTGTTATAAAGTGTAATTCTGAACCTAACTTGATTCAGAATTAAGATAGTTATAATACATTACCGTATATAATAGTCATTGGTGACTTAATGATTTGTGTTATGTTCTGTGTTTTGTGATTCAGACAATGGAAGAAAATAACTATGACAAATATAACAACACTCCTGCTCCCAATTCAGCCAATGAAAGAGATACTGAAATAGAAAATATTCAACGTTTGTGTAAAGATACTCCAGAAACTCAAAAGACTGAGGTGAAAACAATAAACTTTCTTTAAAATTGAACATTATTGTATTGAAATTGTAAATCATGCATTATGCAGGTTATAACGCAACCTGAACTGACACCAACTCAAAAAATTGAAATCCCAACTTTCAATTTGCTTACACCAGAATATACACCTACACAAATTATTGACAATCGTACAACAACGCAAGAAGATAATGATACTAAAGCTGATTCCTCTTCTTTAAAAAGAAAGGTAAAAATTTCAGATCCAAAGGTTGTTTAGATATAAAAAAACTGAATATCATCAAAAAAATTGTCTTTGAATAACTGTAAATGGAGTGTTTTATGTGTTATAACTTGCAGGACAATAGAGAAGAAGATGATTCCAAAGCCAAGAAGGCCAAAATTAATCCAAGCAATGAAGACAATGCTCCATTCATTGTCTTCCAGCGAAGAAGTGAGAGAGGACAAGTGCCTTCAAGGCACACAAAAGAACCATACACTGAAGAGAAGAAGAAGCATCCTATCTTTTATCCATTTAACATTCCGGATAAAGAAAGGATGAAAAATTACAATGAATGGAAAGCTTCAAGAAAACACACGTAAGGTTACAAATGGTTATAACAGTTACAAATGGTTATATTGTTAGGTTATCCATAAAATATATGTTGTCACTATGTAGGAAACAAAGGATTCTAAATCTTCCTGTGGACAAAAATTGGTTCTCCATATTGGAGACTCCTGGAAAATCCATAACAGAAACGGTAATAAAACAGTTATAAGACTTATAACAGTTATAACAGTTATAAGACTTATAAAGGGTTGTTATTCTTCTCTATGTATGTTTTACAGCATATTGATGCAGCATTGTTGCTATTGAATACCAGAAAAAGTAAAATGCCAAATCTGTTCTTCAACAGGAAGACTGTGGTGCTTGGGGAATCTTTTCTTCAGAAGATTGATGATGGGTATCTTGAATTTTTAGAAGATCCCAGCACCTTGGACATCAAAGACGAGCTTGTTGAGAACGAGATCCTAAATAGCACTGACTACATCTACACTTTGGCAAGGATAGGTAAGAAGTTGTGGATAATGGCGCTTATAGATATGGACAAGAAGAGTATCACAGCTTTTAATGTTTAGGATGAATGACTTGTATGTATTTTTTTTTTTTTGAATATGATAGGTTTGTCAGACAGATTCAGGAATTGTGTCCCTAAAGATCTTGGAGTGCATGGCTATAAGGATCTCTTACTCATTGAAGCTAAAGGTCGCGAATATATCAGAGTTGAGGAAGAAACTAGCATCAGATATCTTTGCTGAAATCTTAACATTTATCTGATGTCTGAGCTTTCTCTTCTTGATTATTTCTGAACTTTTTTGAAATCTCAACAACTGTTATAACCCTTATAACACTTATAACATTTATCTGATATTTTTGAGAAGTTTGTTCCATAACACGTATTACAAAAAAAAGCATCAAACGTTATAATAGTTATAACACTTATAACATTTATAACATTTATCTGATATTTTTGAGAAGTTTGTTCCATAACACTTATTACAAAAAGCAACAAACGTTATAATAGTTATAACACTTATAACATTTATAACATTTATCTGATATTTTTTGAGAAGTTTTTTCTAACACTTATAACACTTAAAATAAACGGAGCCTATTTTAATGAATTATAACACTTATAATATTTATAACGTTATAAATCGTTTTAAAAGGCCAAATAAAGAGCCCATATCGTAAAATAACAACAAATATGTTCGACGGTGGTTTCCTCTACAGATTCGTCTCTTCTTCCGATTCTAAGTTTTCTCTTCGTCGGCGGTTTTTCTTTGTCGGTCGTTTCGTCAGTTGTTGCTCTTTGTCGGTGGTTTCTCTTCGTGAAATCAATTTCAAATCCTATTTCAAAAGGTCAGATTAAATGCGATTTTAGGGTTTTTTACTGATATAAAATTGTTTCGATTAATATAGTTTAAAGTGTTTTTTATGTATAGAGAAGTTGGATTGTAGGACCACTCGTTATTTTCCAAGTGTATATCAATTTTTTTGGTTATGTCCTGTAGATTTGATTTTGTCTCAGATTTGTCCTCTAGTCACAAAATTGGTTTCTTATGTATTGTTTATTTGTTATATGACTTTATATATGTGTGTTTATTACAGGTTAAAAGATGAGTTCTTCTAGAATCAAACTTCCCCCAAGGATGTTTGTTCCAGGCACAAAACCAACAAATCTAAGCAGGATGAACAAACATTTGAAATTTGGTCATGTGAGAACAGTGAAGGCAGCATTGGGCAGGGAAGACTTCAAGAAGATTGGAGACTCTTTCTTGGGTCCAATTATAAAGTTAGCAGAGATGGAAAAAGACATCAATTTCTCGAGGTGTTTAATACATCATCTTCTTGTGAGAAGAATTATTACAAGCAACAATGAACTCTGGTTTGTGTTTGGAGAACAACCAATGAGATTTTCACTAAGAGAATTCTTCTTAACAACAATGGCCGCCTGTAAAGCTAAAGACGAATTAATAGAGAGTTCCACAAAGACAAAAAAACCTAAAGATTCGTGGATGAAGGATGGTATGATTCTTAAGGATCTGATTTCTATTATGGAACAGAATAAATCAGAGTTTAGTTCTGATGAGAAAGTCAGACTTGGAGCAGTAATAATTGTTCAAGGAGTCTTGTATGCTCCACTTCCTTCTCATCGTATCAAAACAGATTTTTTGGAGAAGGCTTCAGATTTTGAAGAATTCTGCAATTATCCTTGGGGGAAATTTGCATACGATGCCCTGTTGAAGAGTGTTCAATCACTTTATGTTCAAGCGCTATCGAGGACTCAGATCCAATTAGGTGGACTATCTATAGCAATTCAATTATGGTTGCTTTCTTCAGTTGAGAAACTGGGCAGCTTGTTTGGCATTAGATCAAATGTGATGGAAGGCCCATTGTGTTTACGGTGGAAGAGAACAGATAGTCCTACTGCATCTGATGTTAACCAAGTTGAAAATGACAGCGAGGTAAACTAGTTTCTCTTAGCTTATAAGTTTTAGAAGTTTTAGAAGTTATTGTAAGTTATGTGGATTTAGACTAGTCTTATAAGATTTATAATATAATTTTAAAATTGTTTGATTTTCTTTGTTTAATGCAGGTTTCTGTCATATCTATTATTGGAGATCCAAGCTTGCATGAAGACTTGGTGGATGAACCTATTGACATGGAGTTTGAGAGAGTGATTCAACTAGTCAAAAAAGGGTTCAAGTTTACAAAGCAAGATTGGATCAACCTTTATATCACTGATGAATCACATGTAGAACGTGTTATGCCATCATCATCATCTACAACTTCAGCTGGATTATTTGATGAAGAAAAACTTCAAAGAGTCATCAATATGATGACTCTATTGGAAAAGAAAGTTGAACGAATTGAGATAATGTTGGAAATAAAGAAAGATGAAACAAAGGTAAAAATTGAAAATAATTTCAATACATATTACATTGGATTATGTGTTGAAAAAGGAAAACTAATCGCAGGAAGAAGAAAAAGAAGACAAAGAAGAAGACGATGATGAAAGAGATGAGCAATTTGAGCATGAAACAGGAGCTGGTGAAGAAACTCAGACAAGAGAAGGGGGAATGGATACAGAACAAGAAGGTGAATTTGTTTTTGAAATGTGTTTCTTATTTTATAAATACGAGTTTATAATATCATGTCACAAAGGGTTTTTTTTTCAAAAGATGAAGGTGCACAAGATAGAGGAACTGGGGCTGGAGAAACTGGGAGAGAAGAAAAAGAAGGTTCTGGAAAAAGAGGAAAAATTTATTATTTTGTTATAAGTATTATAAGTATTATAAGAAGGGGATAGTTTTAATTGTTTGGTGTTGTGTTTTTCAATTTAATAAGATGAAGATTTGGAAGAAGACAAAACTGTGGGAGAACAAAAAGAACAAGCAGAGGCTGAGGAAAAGGAACAAGAAGAGGCTCAGGAAAAATAGCAAAAAGGGGTTGGACAAAGAGGTAAACTTGTTTTGTTATAAGTATTATAAGTATTATAAGAAGGGGATAGTTTTAATTGTTTGGTGTTGTGTTTTTCAATTTAATAAGATGAAGATTTGGAAAAAGACAAAACTGAGGGAGGACAAAAAGAACAAGCAGAGGCTGAGGAAAAGGAACAAGAAGAGGCTCAGGAAAAAGAGAAAGAAGGGGTTGGACAAAGAGGTAAACTTGTTTTGTTATAAGTATTATAAGTATTATAAGTATTATAAGAAGGGGATAGTTTTAATTGTTTTGTTTTGTGTTTTTCAATTTCATAAAATAAAGATTTGGAAGAAGACCAAACTGAACAAGAAGGGGTTGGAGAAAAAGAAAAAGAAGAGGCCGGAGAAAAAGAACAAAAAGGGGTTGGACAAGGAGGTAAAATTGTTTTGTCATACCTATTATAATTGTTGTATTGTTGTGTTATAAGTATTATAAGAAGGGGATAGTTTTAATTGTTTTGTTTTGTGTTTTTCAATTTCACAAGATGAAGATGTGGAACAAGACAAAACTGGGGGGGGGGGGGCGAAAAAGAAGAAGAAGTTCAAGGTGAAACTGTGGAAGAGAAAAAAGAAGAAGCGGAAACTGAAGAAAGAGGTAAAATTGTTTTGTCATACCTATTATAATGGTTGTATTGTTGTGTTATAAGTATTATAAGTATTATAAGAAGGGGATAGTTTTAATTGTTTTGTTTTGTGTTTTTCAATTTCACAAGATGAAGATGTAGAACAAGACAAAACTGGGGGGGGCGAAAAAGAAAATGAAGAGACTGAAGAAGAAGTTCAAGGTGAAACTGTGGAAAAGAAAAAAGAAGAAGCGGAAACTGAAGAAAGAGGTAAAATTGTTTTGTTATACCTATTATAATGGTTGTAATAGTTTTGTTTTATATTTTTTCAATTTCATAAAGATGAATATGTGGAAACAGTTGTTGAAGAAGAAGAAAAAAGTATGTGTGGATGTTAAAGAAGACACAGATTTAGGATCTCAAAGCTCTGGTGAGTTCTACGGTGTTGTTGCGTTTATCTTTGAGATCTATTGTGAAGACATTTTTGAATCTGATTTTGTTAATGTAGGCCACCACCAAGAAACTTGTATGATCAACAAAGATGAAGCTCTACGAGCAAAAGAGAAAGCTGAAGATTTGATGAAAGAGTCAGATTTCATAAAAGCTCGTAAAGTAGCAATTAAAGCTCAGAAAATGGATAAAACATTGGATGGAATGGATCGCATGATAATGGTGTGTAATGTCCACTGTGCAGCTCTTGAGAAAATTGGTGAACTGACTGATTGGTACAAGATTCTACAAGTAGAGAAAGATGTAGACGACCAAAGCATAAGTAAACAGTTCAAGAAGTTGTGCCTCAATTTACATCCAGACAAAAACAAGTTTGCTGGTGCTGAATCTGCTTTCAAAATCATCCTTGATGTTAAGAATTTTCTATTGAACAAAAAGAAAAGGAATGCATATGACTTGAAGCGCCAAATGTTTGAAGATGCTACCCGTTCAAGAGAAAGTCCCATTCAAAGATGCTACCCATTCAGTGAGCCTTTCATCTTCAGACAAGATTTCCAATCAACAGAGAATCCATGGTTTAAAGTTTTTGAAGAGCATTATAATGAAAACCGTTCTACATATAACTCTGAAGAAACAAGTGATCGGAAGAGAAAAACAAAAGACAAAAAAGTAAGACAGATTTAATGAAATTATAACTTGTTTTACATAGAATGCTTGTTTAGAAAGACATATTTTTGATTTCAGGTGGATGCGCAAGAAAAGAAGAAGACGAAAATCGATGCCAACTCTCCATCTGTTATCATTGATGACATATTAGCAGATCTTGCATCTCAACAAGATGTTGAAGGTCCACTTTCAAACAGGGATCGTAAAAGAAAGTTTGAATCTGGTGGTCCGCATCCAGTTTTTGATCCTTTTGAACAATATCTTCAAGAAAGGAAAACCAATTTGGATAACTGGAAAGTAGCTACTCTGGCAAAGTAAGTATTATAAGTATTATAAAAGTATTATAAGTATTATAAAGTAATATGTTTACAACGTTTTAGTGGTAAGTGTAGTTGGATAAAACGTATTGCTAACTTCATATTCATTAAATATGTATTTGTACAGGGCCTTTAAAGATACTAGTGGAAATCTAGTAAATACGGATTGGTTCACATCATTAGAGACACCAGGCAAGGAGATGACTGAAGAGGTAAAAACAACACATTTATTATAAAAGCTTATAAGTATCAAGTTGATCAAAAAAGAAACTTTTCTAAGACTTATTGATGTTTAATGTTACAGCACATGAAATCAGCGATACGTATGCTTCAACTTAGGAAGATAAACTGTCATAGATTCTTCCCAAACAATAGGGTTGCAATTTATGATCAAGATTTTATCAAAACTGTCATTAATTGCCGAATAGGGTACGTTTTTGACAAGACCATTGAGCCATATGTTCGTGGAAAAACACCAACGCTCCCCGCCAAATCAAAAGAATGGGTCAAAGACATTGATGTCACCTATGCTCCACATTTCAACAAAGATCACTGGGTAGTATTCAAATTTGATTTTAAGGACAAAACAATGACAATGTGGGACGCTGCTTATATGGACGACATTGAAACTTATAGAAATGAAGCAGCGAAGTATGGACGAACTATGGCGCGAATCATGAAAGAGTTTGTCTGTCATAAATACATGAAAGGGATATACCAGCTATTTATTATAACTCCTGAAAATTACCCGCATGTTTGTTTCCTGTACAATTGTTATAAATTTTTATGTTATAAACAAAATACATGTTATGACAGTTATTTTCAAACAGGTTTTGAAGATGAAGGGAAGTTCAGAAACAGGGCTTTGCGCGTTCAAAATCATTGAATGCCTTTCAAACGACATACAGGACATGTCAAAACTTTGTGATTCAAATATTCAGCGCTTGAGGATCAAGTTAGCTGTGGACATATTCACAGAATTGGAAAATGATTATGTGACATCAAAAAGAAAAAGATAATGTCGCAAGTTTTAATGTTGTGAAGTCTATCTCTATTATTAATTAGTTCAGGTTCTCAGTTTAAATTAGAAATGTTGTGATGTTATTTGTAAATGTTTAAAGTTATTTCTCTTTAAGGTTACCATTTATAACACTTATAAAGTTGTATAATGAGCGCTGATAGATTTGTGAAACTAAAACAAACCAAAAGCTTATAACCCTTATAACACTTATAACAATTAATAACTCGTATAAAATGGTAACCTTAAAGAGAAATAGGATCAACATATGTTATAAGTGTTATACGTGTTATAAGTGTTATAAGGGTTATAAGTGTTGTAATATCTGAATCAATTTTAAGTCTTGCTAATAACACTTATAAATGTTATAAGTGTTATACGTGTTATAAAGGTTATAAGTGTGGTAAACTGTGCGTACTTATAACTAAATAAAAAAACATATTCAAATGAAAAATCAAAATAGAGCATTAAAGATCAGGTTAAAGGGTTATAAATGTTATAAGTGTTATACGTGTTATAAGTGTTATAAGGGTTATAAGTGTTATGATATCCGAATCATCTGTAAGTCTTACTAATAACACATATAACACGTATAAATGTTATAAGTGTTATACGTGTTATAATATTTAGAGGAATTGGGCTCAGTGTACATAAGTCTTTGTATAATTAGGTAAATGTTTTAATATTGTACAAGGGTTGTTTAATTACTAGTATAGCCTTACCCGAAAATATATTACTTTGCCTTCAAAAATAATAAACAATATTATAGAGATTTTATTCTGACACCAATATATCTTATTGACGTATTTCACAGGTTTAGTATCTGCACACTGACGGATATGTCAGTTCATATCTTTTTTCTTGGATATCTTGTTGCATATTTTATTACAATAAACTTTTTTCTTGGATATCTTGTTGTAATTGCAAATATCTTGTTGGATATCAGGACACTTATAACAGGTATAACTTTAGAAAAACATTCATGTATGAAAATGTATATCATTAACAAAAAAAATTAAAGCTTGTAACTAGTATCAATAAATAAAAATCATATTCAATGAAAACCAAATAAAACCGTTTATAACACTTATAACAAAAAATTACAAAGCATATTGTGTTTACAAAAACTGTTGCATTTATGAAGTATTAAATTAATCAAATATTATAAAAAAGAGTACAACTTCATGATGCCACAAACATGACTCACAAACAGAAGAAGTTTTCAAGTCATTGTTTTCACCATACTCTTGCCAAACACTATTCTCTACTATGAATTTTCTGGTTTTCCCATCGCACGCACAATTCTTTTGAACATAACTTCTTTTGAGATCTCCCATCACCGTTTTGCCACGCCAGAAAACATTTTCTCTAATCTTTTTCCGCAGTTTGACCAACTCTTCTAAAGTCTTTGACAGCAACGGTTTCATTAAACCAGCCAAGATATTCAACCCTACATTGCTTCTTTCAAGACAAAGTAAGATCATTCCGTAAACATACATTGCTTCTTTGTTTTTTTCGGCAGCTTTTGCTAACAGCTTGAGTCCATTCTCTTTCTTATTCTCTATAAAATAGTTAATAAATCCTTCGCGATACAAGGCTTCTGGATTTTCGCACCTTCGACATCTTTTGTGGAAGTTAGAGAATCTTTCGAGGTCATGATTCCAAGGGAAAAAAGGAATTTCTTGAAGGGAAAGTAGAGAAATAACGGATTTGTTATCACATATCCTTCGAAAAGATTTCGAAACTAGTCTAAGACTACGAATTGTTGAAAGAGAAGAACTTGCACAAATTGAAGAAATTGTTACGAGAACATCTTCAGGTAAAGAATCAAGTTGAAGATTTGGCCTGATTTGGCCTGATTTCCTCTTCAATGATTTAGAACTTCCTCCAACATCCATTTCAAAGAAAAATATTAAGAAGTTTAGAAAATTTAGAAGAAATGGTTTGTGAAGTAAGAGTTTGTGAAATAAAAATTAGATATCTGAAAAAATAATTAAGAGATTGTGATATAAGAACAAATGAAAGAATGAAGTATTTATAAATGAAAACTATTCGATCACGATTTAAATTGGTTAAAGGAATGTAGGAAGTTTAATATTAAAATACACCTTTTGGGAAATTGTCATAAGTTGTTATGGGGGAGTGGAAGGGTGTAATTTTCGCCATTGGAAAAAGTATAAGATAATGATTGCCTTGAATTTAAACAAGTTTGATATAAATGATTTTCATTTTGTTTTAAATACACCGTTTAGGGAAGTGGAAGTTAAATCGTTTTATCTTCCCAATATCATCTCTAATTATTACTAAAATAAATATTGGGAAGTTAAAACAATTTTTTGGGTCAAATCATTGTTTAAGTCATCAATGCAAAAAAGTAATGATTACTCGTTAAATCATAAATTGCATAGGTAACACTTGTAAAAAACATCGCTAGCATTAATTAATTTTTAAGATATCATCTCTAATTAATTACTAAAATAAATAGTGGGAAGATAAAACTATTTTTGGGTCAAATATTTGTTTATGTCATAAAAATGCATGTGTAACAGTAGTAAAAAAACATCGCTCTAATTAATTTCCCTTTTTATATTCATTTATGAGATTCATTTATTAGACGTACAACTATTGGTGACATGAATTTATATAAAATACAAAAATCGAGGAAATTAAATACATGGTGTATAAAAAACACTTATAGTATTTTAGCACTTATAACACTTATAATACTTATAACACTTATAACATTATAGAGTTGATGAAGATATTTGTCTTCTTAAATCTGCAAAATTAAAACAAAACCTGCAAAAATCCAATACAAAAAGAATAGAAAATAACTAATAAAAGTTTGAAATATCCAAATAAAAAATTCAAAATATCCAAATAAAAAATTCAAAAGCAAGAGTTAAACAAAAAAACAAGGTTCAACAAAAAGCAAACTTAAATAGCTAGAGCTCATCCCATAAAGTTAATTTCAAAAGGAGCCCAATTGTATTTTTTCACCGGGTTATGTTTCATATCTTCCTTAATCTCCTTCTTCTCCTCTTCAATGGTTTGGATATGAGCTTTGAT
Organism: Cochlearia excelsa; assembly: GCA_963556525.1. NCBI lineage: Eukaryota > Viridiplantae > Streptophyta > Magnoliopsida > Brassicales > Brassicaceae > Cochlearia > Cochlearia excelsa. Next base: position 21,073,453 of record OY748331.1, read on the forward strand.
GTCGAAATCAGAGTCCGTCCTAATTTCTTCAAGGACTTCAAGTTGTCCATCTATAGAGTACAACTGCACCTCTAACGAATTATAAAATTCTAGAGAATCCTTCTCCTCTTTCAACATTCGAAGAAGTGCGGTATAACGTTCCTTTGTCTCTATTTTCACTTTGTGCACTGCTGTTTGAATCATCTCTTCAATTTTTTTAGGATCCATCTTTGCGAATGACAAGATAGAAAGATGAGTTAAGTAAATAGTGAGCTCAGTACATAATGAGCTAAGTAGATAATTAATAGAAAGATGAAAATAAAAAAAAACTTACCTTATGTGAAAAAGATTCAGATCTACTTATGAGAGGCGGGAGTGAAAATGTTGAGTGAACAGAAGCTCTGTATTGTTATTTAAATGAGAATAACTAGGGTTTACTAGGGAATGAGATCTGCTAGGACAAGGTGTATGTTATTATCGTAAACCATACATGTACACATGGAAAGTAAAATACAGAGAGAGAGTGAGCTAATGGAAAGTAAAAGACGGAGAGAGAGTAGGACAAATTACATGTACACGTGGAAAGTAAAATACAGAGAGAGAGTGGGCTAATGGAAAGTAAAAGACGGAGAGAGAATAGGACAAATTACATGTACACGTGGAAAGTAAAATACAGAGAGAGAGTGGGCTAATGGAAAGTAAAAGACGGAGAGAGAATAGGACAAATTACATGTACACGTGGAAAGTAAAATACAGAGAGAGAGTGGGCTAATGGAAAGTAAAAGACGGAGAGAGAATAGGACAAATTAAATGTTACGAATGGTCAAACAAATCAAATTGCAGTCAAACAAATCAAATTGCAGATAAACAAATCAAATTGCAGATAAACAAATCAAATTGCAGATACACATCTACCACATTGGAAAGAGTAAAAAGATAGGAAGATATCATGATTTTTGGGACAAAACATTGTTTATGTCATCTATGCTATAGTAACGATTACTAGTTAAGTAGTAGTAATAAATTGCATGTGTAACACTTGTAAAAAATATCGTTCGCATAAATTTTTTTATATTCATTTATTAGATGTACAACTATTCTCTAATCTATATCAAATACAAAAACCGAGGAAATTAAATACATGGTGTATAAAAAACACTTATAATACTTATAACACTTATAACATTATAGAGTTGATGAAGATCTTTGTCTTCTTAAATCTGTAACATGTTCCTGCTAAATTAAAACAAAACCTGCAAAAATCCAATACAAAAAGAACATACAATAACTAATAATCGATAAACTGAAAGAAAAATTAATAAAAAGTTCAAAATATCCAAATAAAAAGTTCAAAATATCCAAAATAAAAAATTCAAAAGCATGAGTTAAACAAAAAAGAAAGGTTCAACAAAAGCTAGAGTTCAATACAGAAAGTCAATTTCAAAAGGTTCCCAATTGTATTTTTTCACCGGGTTCTGTTTCATGTTTTCCATAATCTTCTTCTTCTCCTCTTCAAGGGTTTGGATATGAGCTTTGATGTCGAAATCAGAGTTCGTCCTAATTTCTTCAAGGACTTCAAGTTGACCATTTATAGAGTACAACTCCACCTCTAACGAATTATAAAATTGTAGAGAATCCTTCTCCTCTTTCAACATTCGAAGGAGTGCGATATAACGTTCCTTTGTCTCTTTTTTCACTTTGAACACTGCTGATTCAATCATCTCTTCAACTTTTTGAGGATCCATCTTTGCGAATGACAAGATAGAAAGATGAGCTCAGTACATAATGAGCTAAGTAGATAATTAATAGAAAGATGAAAATAAAAAAAAACTTACCTTATGTGAAAAAGATTCAGATCTACTTATGAGAGGCGGGAGTGAAAATGTTGAGTGAAAAGAAGCTCTGTATTGTTATTTAAATGAGAATAACTAGTGTTTACTAGGGAATGAGATCTGCTAGGACTAGGTGTATGTTATTATCGTAAACCATACATGTACACGTGGAAAGTAAAAGACGGAGAGAGAATTGGGCAACATACATGTACACGTGGAAAGTAAAAAGTGGAGAGAGAGTGAGCTAATGAAAAGTAAAAGACGGAGAGAGAATAGGGCAACATATACATGTACGGGTGGAAAGTAAAAGACAGAGATATAAATATGGCAACAAACATGTACACGTTGAAAGTAAAAGACAGTAAGCTAATGGAATATATAACATTTATTATAAGTGTTATAAGTGTTATAAGTGTTATAACATCTGAATCATTTGGAAGTCTTACTAGTGTCTTATGACCAGTCTTGCATTAAATATGGCAACAAACATGTACACAATGAAAGTGAAATCCCATTGAAAGTGAAAGACAATAAGCTAATGGAATATAACATTTATTATAAGTGTTATAAGTATTATAAGTATTATAATTAAGAGTTAGAACATCTGAATCATTTGGAAGTCTTACTAGTGTCTTATGACAAGTCTTGCACTAAATAGGGCAACAAACATGTACACGTGGAAAGTTCAATTTTACAAAAAAGGTTCAGTAAGCTAATGGAATATATAAAATTTATTATAAGTGTTATAAGTGTTATAAGTGTTATAATGTTATAACATCTGAATCATTTGAAAGTCTTACTAGTATCTTATGAAAAATATTGCATTTAAAATTGTATGAATGATGAAAACAAATCAAATTGCAGCTACACAACTAGTCTTGTTGTGACCGACTTTGCCACATCTACCACATTTGTATGATTTCTTCGAGCTTCCAGATCGATAAAATGTTTCCCACATTGATGGAGCACGATTTTTCTTTGGCCGTCCACTAGGAATCCGAGTTATTGGAGGTAAACATATAAAACTAGATACATGTTCAGGAATCTCCCAGAATGCTGTATCACCAAGTGGGTAAATGCTTTCTGAATAAGCTTCAATCCACCTGCAAAAGGTGAAAGAATTAAAGCAACAATGAATATATGCATAAACAACATTATGAATATTATAATATGAAAACATTTACCTTTCATTTAAGTAATACTCTGAAACAAAAGTGTTCAGGTTCACATGTTTAGCCGCTGCAATTGCATGAGAACAAGGGATCTTCTCAACATCAAATACAAAACACGTACATTGTCTTGTCTCTAAGTTGACTTGATGATTCCTGAGATCTCCTTTAACTTCAAACTCAAACTGATTCACTTGAGTTACCTCAAACCAACGTGAATGATTATCATATGCAGCCTTCAGCTTCTTTCCAACCTCAATAGTGGTAAGGTGCATGTGATTGGCACCTGTAGATTATTATAAGAATTATAAAGTATAGGCAGAAACTAGGTTGTAATAAGAAGGAAATAGTAGTTATAATAACTATAATATATAACCCTATATATTAGATGATATAGTTGGATTAAACGGATAACTAACCTTTTTCTCGTCGTTCAAGAAACCATCTAGTGAGTGTGGATCTGATTGTCTCAAACAAGCAGGCAATAGGATACTCGCGGCTTTCTTTCAACATTGCATTCAAAGACTCAGCGATATTGCTAGTCATTATGTTGTACCTGTTTGAAGGGGAATATGCTCGACTCCATTTTCTAATATCAGCTGCAACCAGGTATTCTGCAAGTTTAGCATCCGAGTTTTTTATCTGGTCAAACAGATAGTCAAAGTCAACTCTTAAAAAAGAGCGAGCTGCTGAATCAACCAATGCAAGCAGTGTTGAATCCTTGCACTTTGTCTGAACATTCTTCTCAAAATGGAAAGCACAAATCCCATGATGTGCAAGCGGATAGTTAGTAGAGAGTGCTGCCGCAATGGATGGTGCACGGTCTGACACAAACACAAGGTCTTGTTCGTCAGGAACTATAAGAAGCAAACATTTCAGAAACCAATCCCAAGAAGCTTCGTTTTCAGAATCGACCACAACAAATGCAACCGGATAAAGCTGGAAATTACCATCTTGCGCTGTAGCACCAAGCAAAGTGCCTTTAAACTTTGCCTTTAGGAAAGCACCATCAATTGCTATAACTTTACGCATCAGTTTTAAACCTCTGATAGAAGGACCAAATGCAAGAAATGCATACTTGAACCGGCCTGATGAATCAACCTCAATGTGAGCAACTGTCCCTGGATTCTTTAGACTTGCCATATGTAACCACTTTGGTAAAAATTCATAGCTTTCAGAAGGTGTACCTCTTGCTAAACCCTCTGCGTGTCCTTGAGCCCTCCATGCTTTTGAGTAAGATATATTGACCCCGTGATCTTTCCTAACAGTCTCTATAATCTGTTTGGGTTTAAGACCAAGTTTCCCTGGCTCATAAAAGTTATTAACCATATTACCTAACACGTGGGAGCTAGCCTGTCTATGGTTGACATTTCTTAATGATGTGTCGCAGCTATGTTGTTCAACATACTTCCGAACAATAAAACTTGGGGAAACAAGCACTCTGGTTGCACGAAATCTCCATGTGCAGTTTTTATCAACACAACGTAGAACAAATCTTCTGTTGTCTGAAAACTGAACCCTAAATTCAAAACTGTGCCTAATTGAAAACATCCTAAGCCTCAGCGCCATTGATTTCTTATCCGGGAAGTGCTTACCCACATATATACCATCAGAATCGACAACATAAGAAGTATTTGAACCTGAAACAGCCATAAATTCTTGATTAGGAGCATCAGAGTAGTTACTTGCATTATTGCCTCGTCTGCTAGAAAAAGAAGGTAATTCTGATCCACTTTCAATTGTAACAGGCTGCAAATGTTATAAATATTATAAATGTTATAAGTGTTATAAATGTTATAAGTGTTATAAAGTATAAATTGTACAGAAATACAATGGCAGATTTTAAAAGCAAAAACTAGGTTGTTTCAGAGTTATAATATTTGTAATATAGCAACATAGCACTTATTTGCTAACCTCATTTGCAACATGGACAAGTGGAACACCTTCAGTACTCCAGAAAGTGGATTGTTGTAAGTTTGGGTTTGAATTTAATGGTACCTGTATTTAGTATAAAAAAAGAGATTAAGTGTTATAAGTATTATAAAGAATAAAAACAATGACAAAGTCAAAGAGAAGAAACTAGTTTGATTCATAGTTATAATAGTTATAATACATCACTATACCTCATTTGCAAGCGGAACACTTTCAGTACTACAAAAATTCAAGTGTTGTAAGATTTGGGTTGAATGTAATGGTACCTGTATTGAATATTATAAGTATTACAAAGTATAAGTTGTATAGAAGAAAAACAATGACAAATTCTTCTAAGAGCAGAAAGTAGGTTGTTTTAAACTTATAATAGTTATAAGATATAACATATAATTTGTTGTAGTTGGATAAAACATATAAGTTGTACCTTTTCAGGTAAGACAACAGGAGTATTAGGGAGAGTGCTACTCTCATCATCAACAATATTGTTGCTTCGTTGAATTGCTGGTGAAGTGAACTCTCCCTGGCCATACAACAAAACATTTAAATGTTAACTATAAGGAAAAACAAATAAGAATGCATAATAAAAAATTATGTTGAATAACAACCTCATAATCAATTAATAATTGAGCATCAGGAGGTACCAAACATGTTTGAAGCTGTTTATTCCCTGTCACATAAAGCTTGACTTCCTCGCTATGCTCTTGAAGCTTCCTGATAAACAACTTCAGTTGTCTATCATTTTTGATATACATTGGAGCTAGACATGTTGAAGCTTTGCTTTGAGGAAGACAGTAGCTAAGCTTCACAGAATAAAGAGTATCATCAATTGCAAAATCTTCATTGACCATAGTCAGAAAGTCTTCATAAGACATATCTTGGCTGATGGATGTAAGAGAACCACATCTATCAACATCAATAACAAATTCCCAAGAAGAATTTGTTGACTTCCACTCCCCACAAACACAGTAGAGATCAAGCATCTGCCCAGTAGAGAATAATGGTTCATCATCAACAATAGTACTTATATTACTACTTATTAACATCAAAAAATGGTTCAACTTATAATACTTATAATAGTAGGATGGTGAAATTTATAATATATCAAAAAGTTATGATAGCAAAATGCTCTTGAACCTAATATAAGCTTCTGCTCATACTCCTAATCTCTAAATTATTCAATCTATTTCATTCACATGGAGAAACCGTGAAAAGGAGGATTTGAAACTGCGTCTTCTCTATCTTCGTTTTAAAGCATGTGCCATGTAGAGAATAATGGTTCATCATCAACAATAGTACTTATAATACTACTTATCAACATCAAAACAATGGTTCAGCTTATAATACTTATAATAGTAGATTGTGAAATTTATAATATACCAAAAAGGTATGACAAAGAAATGCTCTACCTAATCCAAGCTTCTGCTCATACGCCTAATCTCTTAATATCAATTTCTAATCGATTCAATCTATTTGATTAACATAGAGAATACATGAAAAGGAGGAGTAATTACCTTTAATTATAAATCTGAGAAAATAGTTTCAGATCTTAGAGATCGTTGTATGTGAAGCTCGTCTTCTTCCTAGGCTTATTAGTCTTCTCTATCTTTAGAAAATGACGAATTCGTGGTCGGAGAAGCTGATTCCGACGACGGCGACGGAGAAGCTGATTCCGACGACGGCGACGGAGAAGATGATTTCAGATTTCGAGATCGGCTGTCTCCTTCTCCTTCTCCAGTTTCTTCGTGTTCTGTATCGGCAAAAGGGTCAAAAGCTATTAAACCCCTTAAACAAAAATTATAATCTTTCATACCCTTATTGAGTCTTCATACCCTTTGACTTTCGTTGACCAAAAACATAAAACACTAAATATTTTCAAATCTAAACCCTAAACTAATCACAAGTGTCTTGGATTTGGAATTGCGAACCCAAATGGAAACCCTAAACTACTAAACCTTTAAATTCAACAAAAAAAATATTTTAAAATCGTTTTTATATCATATTTTGACGATTTTGTTAAAAATATTTTATTTTTATTTTTTTTGTTTTAAAATATTTTTATCAAATTTTTAAAATTAAATAAAAAATAATCACGTTTTCAGTTTATAAAATTGATTTATTTTGAAATTTATAAAATTCAAAACAAAAATCAAAATTATCAAAGAGTATAATAGCTCTTGACTTTTAGTCAAAGGGTATTATAGCATTTGATTCTCGGCAAAATAAGAAAAGAAGAAACCTAATTAAATGAGGGTAATAAGGTCTTTTTACGGAGGAAGGAGGTGTAGTTTTGTGAATATTTTTAATTAGGTGTAAAGTTGTGAAGGAAGGGAGCAAATGGTGTAGTCTTGTGAATTTCTCATAAAAAAATCTAATCAATTCCGAAAATTTAAATTTATTTCCCATTTAAATGTTTAAAATATTTTCGAATTTTATGTAAATAAGTGAAAATTCAAAAGTTATGGAAGATATTTAGCATATATTGTTATTTGCATATTTGTGTCCTTTTTTAACGCATAAATTTAGTTTGATTTTTATTATGTCTTTTTATTTTTTTCCATAAATCTTCTTTGAAAGAAATTAAAGCATAGGTTATATTGAATGGCATTACATTGTAATTACAATTTTTGTTTTGTCTTTTTTACAAAAATGCTTCTCCTTTGATAGTTTAGATATGAAGTAATATTTAATAATTATAATGTGATTAAATTAATAACATAGCTGTACGCAATTATCATTGAAAAAATAGAGTTCCTATTTCAAATATTAATTGCGTACAAGTTTAGTTTATATCAATACCAATTAATGTGGTTCCTACCAATAATGTGTCAGTTTACACTTAGAATCGAGTCATCTCATTGATCGCTGATTGTTTACCAAAATCATCAATTATTGTTACCAGAAATATGAAAGAGCTTACTTGCACCATAAGGTCACGACACCACACGATTTCCATTACTAATCAACATTAAATTCAATTATATACTTTAAAAATCTTTATATCTCCAATAATTAATGTAAAAGTGAAATATTTTTGTTAACTCCTACAAGTAATCCTTTAACTTCTTTTACTATTTTTTTTCATTACGTATCGTTATCACAAACATTCTCTTACATATTCCCTATATAAAGACTTTCTCTTTATACCTTTACCATCCACAAATCACAGATTCTCAGTCACAAGAACATACAAAAACAAAAATCACCACAAAAGAAAATATGAAGCGATTCATTGTCATCGTCCTTTGCTTTCTTATGATTCTTGAAGTCACAAAAGGTTTAGATTTGCATGACAAAGATGTTGAATCAGAAGATAGCTTACGGGACTTATACGAGCGGTGGAGGAGCCACCACACAATTGCTAGGAGCCTTGAAGAGAAAGCAAAGAGGTTCAACGTGTTCAAACACAACGTGAGACACATCCACGAGACAAACAAGAAGGACAAAGCTTACAAGCTCAAGCTTAATAAGTTTGGTGACATGACTAGCGATGAGTTTATGAGAACTTACGCCGGTTCAAAGATCAAACATCATAGGATGTTTCAAGGCGAAAGAAGACGAGGAACAGAGAGATTCATGTATGCAAATGTTGATTCTCTACCAACATCTGTTGATTGGAGAAAGTATGGAGCTGTCACTCCTGTCAAAAACCAAGGCCAATGTGGTGAGCACTTTATTACTAATCTTTTATGTTTCTTGATTCTCTTGCATTGTCAGATTCAAGGCTAAGTTTGTGGGCTTAATCTTTTGGTTATTATAATGACAGGGAGCTGTTGGGCGTTTTCAACGGTGGTGGCGGTGGAAGGAATAAATCAAATAAGAACTCAAAAGCTAACATCACTATCAGAGCAAGAGCTAGTGGACTGTGATACAAATGGGAACCATGGATGCAATGGAGGTTTGATGAACTTAGCTTTTGAGTTCATCAAAGACAAAGGAGGACTTACAAGCGAGATATTTTACCCTTACCAAGCTTCTGATGAATCTTGTGACACAAACAAGGTTTGTTTACACGCTACTATTATATTAATAGTCATCAAAAAGAAAAGCTAGAACTATAACATAGCTAATTTTTTGAATTATAAATTGAAGGAAAATGCACCGGTGGTTTCGATCGATGGACACGAAGAAGTTCCTGCGAACAGCGAGGATGATCTAATGAAAGCTGTTGCTCATCAGCCTGTCTCTGTTGCCATTGATGCTGGTGGTTCAGATTTTCAGTTCTATTCTGAGGTAAAAAACACACTTATACAACACATTAACCAAGTTCAATACCATACTTGTTAGTTATTTTATCTTTTCACATATGTTAAGAAATAATAAATATATAAACAATCAAAATTAAATTCAAATAAACCCTACCCACACAATCCTACCCCATTAATACTATACATTAAACACTAATTAGCGAACCCAAATGAAAAGATTTTAATTTTGGTAATTTTTTAAAGGGTAAATCAAGCTTTTAAAATTTTGAAAAAGGTGTAAATATGTGAAAAATTGAATTAGGTAGAGGAAAGAATGAAATGGTGTAGTTTTGGGAATTCCTCATATAAATTTATATCTCAATTTAGTAAGCTTAAATAATAAATATGATAATGAATATTGTTCTAGTCATACAAAGCACCACTTGCTATCAAAACCAAAGATACTAAAATGTATTTGGATGCATGATGGTGTAGGGAGTGTTTACAGGAGAATGTGGAACAGAGCTAAACCATGGAGTTGCGGCGATAGGCTACGGAACAACACTTGATGGAACAAAGTATTGGATCGTCAAGAACTCATGGGGAGAAGAATGGGGAGAGAAAGGATACATAAAGATGCAAAGAGGTATCCCTCATAATAAAGAAGGTCTTTGTGGTATTGCAATGGAAGCTTCTTATCCTATCAAAAACTCAAGTACTAATCCTTCTGGATCTTCCTCGGCCTCGCTTAAGGATGAACTTTAAAACCTCTTATTAATATAATGTTTACTAACAAAGTTATAAGTTTGCTCATCATTTGTTTGTGAAGGCCTGTTTATTCTTTTCTATATTTCTTTCTTTGTAGCTAGTGAAATGTGAATGTGTGTTGTTTTCTTTTTTTGTGCAACCCTTTCATTTCATAATTAAGCAATTACACAAACGAAAGACATAATCGGACAAACCCGATATGTTACATTTAAAACTAAATCATTAGCAAAGTAGATATAATGAAAAGAGGATAGATAATCAACATTAACGAAGGTTAAGACGTCAACAAACGTTGATAAAGCGTTAGAAAAGATTTCGAAGGTGCCACAAGTGATTAAATCTATGAAAGATTCAAGTTTCACTCCAATGTCTTCAACTAACTTGAGGATAGTCACTTCAACTTGTGACTTTAGCAACTCCATAACCTCAAAACATACCAAAGTAAGCTCCGATGCATCTACCGATCCCATAAGGACCTTCACAGGTAGCAAAAGGTTTGGATAATATTCATTTTCTTCGGCTTTGTAACCGAAAGCAAGACCCCTTTCAAAGAAAGGCCATTTGATGGAAAAGTTCTCTCTTTCAAGAAAGAGGAGATGGAGAATGATCTCTCTTGGCCCCAACAAGAGGAAATTTGGGTAGACTCCAACACAAAGGAAAAGTCTACGGGACTAGATCTCTCTTGGCCCTTGCAAGAGGAAGTTTGACTAGATATCATCATAAAGTAAAAGTCTAAAGGACTCACAAATCTCTTCCTTGAGGAAGACAAAGTTCTCTCCATAGAGGAGGAATTTGGAACGATTCGGATGTTCGAACATGTACAAAACAGAGTGAACAAACTAACATTCCAATTAAAAGTTGCAGTCAACATCAAGATCGTTAAATGAGTGTACATGGTGACTGCTTTGAGCTCTTTAGCCGTGGAGATGAAGATCCCAAAGGGTTCCATGGCAGTGAGCAGAGGTTGCAGAGAGAATGTTTGGACTGAGTTCAGAGCACAGCTGCAAGGGTGTGTCATTTCTTCGGGGCTAGAACCCGAGATGCGCAAATCTACGGTGGATAGTGGCTGTCCAAGGAGAGATACATCCGGTGAATATGAGAAAACCATGACAGCCATAGAGTTCCACGTCGTACTTGGTCCAGATCTGACGAGACTACATCGGAGAGCAACAACAGTCGAGACCACCAGATCCAGTAATAACTCACCGTACCGGGTAAAGCTTTCATGTCGGTGATGAATCATTGCCGATAATCTCCTCCAATGTAAAGTGTAGTTCCGGAGACAAAACCAAGATGATAAACAAGAGAAACTCAGTTCTAAAGAGACTAGAGAAGACGAGAAGGAGATAGAACGGTGACACCGGCAAGCACCAAGGCCGCCGGTGTCAAACCACGGAGCCTCCAAGCTTGTCTCGATTGTAGTGTCTGAGAGCGTTTGTGCGGCTAATGTGTGTTGTTTTCAATATATAAATTGCATGTTTTGAATTTATTAATGATTATTATATGGTTATACGTTTCTTTCTAGAACCGAAAGAAGGAAGGCTTTTCGTAGAAAACTAGTTCTTAATTATAATAGCAGGAATTAATCCGTTTATATGAACCACGTTTTTATATTTTTTAAAAAGAAATTCACAAAACTACATCCTTTCAACCCCTACGTCACAACACTACACCTAATTTAATTTTTTCACATATTTACACCCTTTCAAAATTTTAAAAGTTTGATTTACCCTTTTAAAAATTACCAAAATTAAAAAAAATTTATTTGAGTGCGCTAATTAGTGTTTAGGGTATAATATTAAGAGGATAGGATTGTGTGGGTAGGATTTATTTGGATTTAATTTTGAGTGTTTAGGTGTAGTTTTGTGAAATATTTTGGAAATGGTGTAGTTTTGTGAAATGTAATTCAAATGGTGTAGTTTTGTGATTCTCCATTTTTTAAATGATGTTATATATTTATATATTTAATTTAGAACGTATAAATGTTATTTTTCATCATGGTTTACAAAAATAAATAGGATCATTTAATATTAAATATTGTTGAAATGAGATTTTTTACTATTTAAAATTTGTATTATATATTTCGTATAACAAAATTTTAATATAATTTGTAAGTTGATTACACCAAACTATTATAAATTATAAAGTTTATTATTTCTTATACTTAGGAGTGAAAAGAGACCCGAATTCAAAATACAACAGAAACCTATCTTAGTTTATATTTTTAATATGAAACCCTTTTATAAAAAAATAGACCTGAATTTAAAACATAACCGAAACCAAACCGAAACAAATCGAATTATGCGAATTACCCAAATTTATTTTAAAGTTATATATAAATATTTCTTGTGAATATATTTAAAATATGTAATATTATATTTAATTTTCAATATTATTTTAAATTTATTGTGTTTTTTTAGAATCGAACCGGAAACTGAACCCATTAACAAATGTTATGTTTTAATTGTTTGAAATTTATAAAAAAAATTGTTTCAACTCATTTTAAAAAATTTAATCATATTAATAAGACTCGTTTTTAATTTTTGTTAAAAAATTAATTGTTTTTGTTAAAAATTCTTTTAAATGGTATTTTTACATAAGTAAATTTTAATTGTATTTTTATAAAAAACTGTACTGTAATATATATTTGTATGAATTACATATTTTCCTTAAAGTTTGAGTCTCATTTAAGGAAAACTTGGAATTTTTTTTTTTTTTTAGGAATTCACAAAACTACACCCTTTCAACCCTACCTTCACAAAACTACACCTAATTCAATATTTTCACATATTTACACCCTTTCAAAATTTTAAAAGCTTGATTTACCCTTTAAAAAATTACCAAAATTAAAATATTTTCATTTGGATTCGCTAATTAGTGTTTAGGGTATAATATTAATGGGGTAGGATTGTGTGTAGGGTTTATTTGAATTTGGAATTCACAAAACTACACCCTTTCAACCCCTTCTTCACAAAACTACACCTAATTTAATTTTTTCACAAAACTACACCTTTTCAAAATTTTAAAAGCTTGATTTACCATTTTAAAAATTACCAAAATTATTTTTTTTTTCATTTGGGTTCACTAATTAGTGTTTAAGCTATAGTATTAAGGGGGTAGGATTGTGTGGGTAAGATTTATTTGGATTTAATTTTGAGTGTTTAGGTGTAGTTTTGTGAAGTATTTTTGAAATGGTGTAGTTTTGTGAAATATAATTCAAATGGTGTAGTTTTGTAATTCTCCCTTTAATTTTTAGTGTTTAGGTGTAGTTTTGTGAAGTATTTTGGAAAAGGTGTAATTTTGTGAAATGTAATTCAAATGGTGTAGTTTTGTGATTCTCCCTTTTTTTGTAATTAAATGTTTGTATTTATTTCTTTTTATGTACAATGACATGATATGTAATTTTGAATAATTTTTTGGACATGTTCCAATTAGTACTTCAAAAATAATAATATAGATTAATATTATTTATTCTTATTATATGTTTGAGTATCTTAAGGGTACTTAGAGCATGTACATCAAATGATACTAAATAAAAGGTGCGTAAGAATATTTAAGAGTTATTTAGTCAACTAGGTATTTTTTACTTTTTAATTTGTCAATAAGGTGATTTTTTTGTATTTGCGTTTAAGTGATTTTTTATGTTGAAAAGTCAAAAATACCCCTGAACTTTCTGGTCAGGTCGTGTGAACATTCATGTATATGCATGAACATTCATGTATGCACATAAACATTCATGTTCTTCCTTCCAAAATAATCGTGACACGATCAATCTAAACATGTGTGAATAATCCTGAACATGTGTGAATATTCATCGATATGTGTGAATATTCATCGACATGTGTGAATATTTATGAACATGTCTGAATATATATATATATATATATATGTATTTTATATCATTAACAACATGAACATGTATGATCTTCCCCTAGTTTTAGATATGTTTTCAAGTTTACTAGTTATCTAAATTCAAAGTAATGCAAATGGGCCTGAAGTAAAACTGGCCCAATAGACAGAAACGAGACTTTTGTCTTGTTCAAAGTTAAGGGCTACACTTGCATTGGTCTTTCTTTTTTGTCTCAGCAGCCTCCGTGTGAATTCTTGCCCTCAAAAAATAGAGAGAATGGGGAAGAAGACGAAGAAAGCAGGCAAAGGAAAAGAGAAAACCGAGAGAAAAACAGCCAAAGCCGATGAGAAGAAAGCTCGTAGGGATGGCAAAAAACTCGATCCTGAAGACGACATCGACGCTATTCTCGTAATATTTTAACTTCTCTCTTATTAATCTAACCTTATATATATATACATAATATATATATGTTTATATATAGAGGAATTCACAAAACTACACCTTTCATCCCTTCCTTCACAAAACTAATTCAATTTTTTCACTTTAAAAAATTACCAAAATTCCCTAATTAGCGTTTAGTGTATAGTATTATGGTAAGATTGTATGGTAGGTTTATTTGGATTTAATTTTGAGTGTTTAGTTGTAGTTTTGTGAAGTAATTTTGAAATGGTGTAGTTTGTGAAATGTAATTGAAAATTGAAATGTTGTAGTTTTGTAATTCTCCCTTATATATACATTGAATAAGGTTGTAATGTTTGTTGTAACAGTTGAACATACAAAAGGAAGAAGCTAAGAAGAAAGAGGTTCATGTTGAAGATAATGTCTCAGCACCATCTCCTAGATCAAACTGCTCTGTTAGCCTTCTTGCTTCTCTCTCTCTCTCTTCTTTAAAAAAAATATTTGCAACTTTTGTTTTTATATATTATCTAAATATTTTGTTGTTATATGCAGCTTACTATAAACCCATTGAAAGAGACTGAGTTGATACTCTATGGTGGTGAATTTTATAATGGCCAGAAGGTTAGTTTTTCATGATTTTTGGTTGCACACACATCTTTTTTTTTGTCTTTCTCTTTGTTATTGTCTAATCTTTATAAATCATATTGTTTTTTTTTTGTGTGAATTGAAGACATATGTATATGGTGATCTATACCGGTATGAAGTGGATAAGCAAGAGTGGAAGTTAATCTCAAGCCCTAACAGTCCACCTCCTCGCAGCTCTCATCAGGCCGTTGCTTGGAAGAATTATCTCTACATTTTTGGTAACTGTTACATTCGCTTTACTTATTTCTCGTATTTTCATTCCGTTTTTTAGTATATATATGTATGTATGTAAGCTTATTGATGTTTTCGTTTGATTTAGGTGGTGAATTCACATCTCCAAATCAAGAGCGTTTCCACCACTACAAGGTGAGACTCACTCGGTAGTATACTTATTCTGTGTTTTCACAGTCTATTGCTATTTTTTTATCTCATTTTTTAAAAATATTTTGGTTTACTTTTGTAGGACTTTTGGATGCTAGACGTTAAAACTAACCAATGGGAACAGTTGAATTTGAAGGGGTGTCCTAGTCCACGTTCTGGTCATCGTATGGTAAATCTTTTATCTGTCCTGACCAAATGTGCCTTAAAGCTATACAATGTATGAATAGTTAGATAGAGTCCAACTTTGAATGTACTAATTATACAATCAACAAGAAATGAAGTTAGTATTTTATATATATTTTAAAGACTATAGAGATTAGTTCTTCACACTTTGTCTGTGTAGTGTGTACATCAAGTGTGGGAATTTTCAAAGTATCATAGGTCATGATTATATGTCGCTTTGTTGTATTGAGTTGTCTGGTTAGTGGTATTGTATCAACTTATTGATTGTCCTCTACTAAACCAATCAATCAAGTTCTTATTATGCCCTGCTATATCTTACTTTTTCTTCAGGTATTATACAAGCACAAGATCATAATTTTTGGTGGCTTTTACGACACTCTACGTGAAGTAAGGTTTGTAATTTACTCATTACGTACAATGTATATCAGTATCTAAATGTAAAATGTTTTCTTTAAGGTTTAGCGAAACTAGGAGATTAATGGGATCAGACACTGATTATCTCCAACTTTTTTGTTTTGATTTTACATATTTAGAAGTTAACTTCTCCTATCAATTACTTGTTTATAGGTATTACAATGATCTCCATGTGTTTGATTTGGACCAATACAAGGTAAACCTAATTTTCCACCGATTTCAATTTTTACCGCTTCAAAGCTTTTCCCGCACTTAGTGAATATATTTGGCGGTGTCTCTCTGATAGTGGCAAGAAATAAAGGCCAAGCCTGGTGCTATGTGGCCTACAGCGAGAAGCGGTTTCCAATTTTTTGTTCATCAAGATGAGGTTAGTTTATGATGTCCATGTTTATATCATACACCTCGAATTCAGTCTTTGTTTCTTTCCCTAAGCTTTTCCGTGTCGCAGATATTCTTATATGGTGGTTATTCAAAAGAAGTCTCAGCAGAGAAAAGCTCTGAGAAAGGAATAGTTCATGCCGATTTGTGGTCACTTGATCCTAGGACCTGGGAATGGAACAAAGTATGTAATTCTATACTTTTTGAGTTACTTCTTATATTGTTTACATGTGAGAATAATGTCTTAAATGTTTTTGGAATATCTATTAGTTAGAAATTTAACAACTTTTTCCTTTCGTTGTAATGTAATAATACTTCTTGTTGTTCATAGGTGAAGAAAATTGGGATGCCTCCTAGCTCCCGTGCCGGATTTTCGGTTTGTGTCCACAAAAAGCGTGCTTTGCTGTTTGGGGGTGTCGTCGACATGGAAATGGAAGGTTAGGAAACGGTATCCTTGTATCATTTTTGTATATCAGAATCTGAAGTTTCAGTTATTTGACTTGTGTAATGTTTTGGCAGGTGATGTAATGATGAGTTTGTTCTTAAACGAACTTTATGGCTTCCAGTTAGATAATCGCCGCTGGTAGGAATTCGATTAATTATACGGTAAGTTCAGTAGTTTTTCATTTAATATTACTTAATTTGGCTTTCTGTGGAGCACAGGTACCCCATAGAGTTACGAAAAGAAAAATCATCAAAAGATAAGGTAAGACTATGGCTAATAGAGTTGTTGCATAATATTAGGCCTTATGGTTACACTTTTCAAATGAGTATAAAGACATATATGTATGGTTCTTACAGGCAAAGAAGAATATAGAGGCAAAACCTTTGGCATCTAATGATGATGAGATGGATTCAGCAGAAGAAGAAGAAGATGAATCATCGGCTTTGCCTGATATGGCGAGTTCGTCTGATAGGATATCTGAACGTATGGCATCAAGTCTAACTGTTGAAGGAAATAAATCTAACGCTCCGTCTGACAAAAGTAAGTCTCTGCAGGGGGCTGCTAAAACTAGACTAGATCCACAAGTTTCTGTCTCGGAAGAGGTTTGTTATCGTTTAATTTATAGACATTGTGCTACTTATGTTATGAACAAGCTCAACTTGTAAACTATTTCAAATACCTCTGTTGCAGGTTGTAAAACCGTGTGGCCGTATTAATTCTTGCATGGTCGTTGGGAAGGATACTTTATACATATATGGTGGCATGATGGAGATTAAGGATAAAGAAGTTACTCTTGACGATTTGTATTCGCTTAATCTTAGCAAACTTGATGAATGGAAGTGTATCATTCCGGTTTGAATCTCCATTTCTTTCTTTCTTTTTGATTTAAAGTGATGAAAAATAGTGTGTAAACAATGTGTTTCTTGGTATGTCTTATAAAACAGGCGACTGAAACTGAGTGGGTGGAAGTCTCAGAAGATGAAGATGGAGACGAAGATGAGGATGAAGACGATAGTGAAGATGAAGAAAACAGTGAAGAGTCTGATGATGAAGATGACGATGAAGAAGCAGAGGTACTAGTTTTAGTCTATATACGGTTTTGTCTCCTTGGCGTTGAATATATTATAGTGAGTCTTAATTTATTATGTAAAATCTATAGGCTATGGACGTGGATGGATCAGTGAAAGTGGGGGAAGTCGTTGCAATGATAAAAGGACAAGGAAAAGCCCTTCGAAGAAAAGAGAAACGAGCTCGGATAGAACAAATTAGAGCTAATCTTGGACTCTCTGATTCACAAAGAACCCCTGCGGTAATATTGCCTTGATTTTATTCTCTACAGTCATTTATTTTGTTTTCATTCTCTGACGAGAAGAAATTATGTCTGAAACTCAAAACTAAAATTGATCATGTTGTTGACTTTGAAGCCTGGAGAAACTTTGAAGGATTTCTATAAGCGCACAAACATGTACTGGCAAATGGCTGCGTATGAGCATACCCAACATACCGGCAAGGTAATAAGCTTTTACCAAAGTCTGTTTCAATTATGTTCCGTCTTTTAGCATGAGAATTAAGATCCTTATGTAATTGGCTTTATAGGAGCTGCGAAAAGATGGTTTTGATCTTGCCGAAGCTCGGTATATGGAACTCAAACCCATTCTAGATGAGGTAAGATATTATACCACTTGAATCTCTCCTATTTTTCTTCTTTCTCTCGCGTTTTGAAGTGTGCTGATGGATGAATGTAAATGTGTGCAGTTGGCGATACTGGAGGCGGAGCAAAAGGCAGAAGAAGCAGAAGGACCCGAGGCAAGTGGTAGCTCCTCTAGAAAGGGAGGAGGCATTGCTAAGAAGAAGAGATGAGAGATTTTGAAAAGCTTTCTGCATAAACTTGTATGATTGTATCTTAATACACTTTTTAGCATATCAGTGATGATTTTATGTCTACTTAATGCGAGAATGCGTCTATGTAGGAATTACTCCAAAAGCTACTTTGTCTTCAGAGTTTAACCTTTTCTTCTTTTTGGATATGGATTTCTACTTGGGAATCAAATCAAAAAATTCAGATCTAACCGTCGCAATCGACAGACCCCGGAAACAAAAGCTAACACCACCGTAAGAAGAAACGACTGATGTCGGAAGCAAAGCGGCCAACGGAGCTTTAAAAGCCTCTGATGTCAAAACTACGCCATATACAAACTCTTCGGATGGCCTAAGCCCATCTAACATATCTCCATATATTGTTTGCCCCATCATACTACGCATAAACTTACAGTGTCGGATGCGTCTGCTTTGATTTAAGTGTCCGGAAGAGAAAAAGGGCGATTTCCTCTATTCCATAGTTTTAAGCTCAATGAAAATGTAAGTTTTGTACACACTTTAGGTCTATAATGTTTTGACTCTCAAATATAAAGTTAGTTATAGAAAAATCAACATTTTGATAATTTATTATTAAAAAACAACTCTCCGAACTTAAAAATTAAACCGTTAACCCCAATTAAAAAACTCTAAAATATAATTTTTTATTAATAAATCTTAAGATTCGCAATAAGAGTTTTTTCGAGCGCTCGTCTCATATGCCATAAATTAAGAAATTTTAATCTGGTCTGCCACATTTCAATCTCATTGCCATTTATATTGTGTTATTTCGATTATACCCTTAGTAATTAATAATTAAAATAATTCAAAATAAAAATAATATTCCAGATTTGAAAATCAAATCGAGTTTCTCTTCTTCGTCGTTCTTACTTCAGAGCATTCTTCTTCATCCCACGACATTGAGCATTGAACGCATCTCGTCGGAATCATTCATTTTCGTCTTCATCGTGCGAGTTCGAGTTGGTTGCTCCTCCATGGAAGACATAGTTTCCGATCAACGAATTCGAAAATTTATGGGTATGTTTATTCAACCAAGAAAATTTAGTAATTATGTTATTGTATCGATTTATCTATCTGCATTATGATTTCGTTCAACGTAGTTGTTGAATCTTGTTGAATTTAGGTCAATTAAAGACCAAATCGATTGAATTTTGATTTGATATATACGATAATAGAACAACTGGTGTCACTGTTTTTGTTGTACAACTGGTCCAACTGATGGTACTGATGTTACTGATATTATCGTACAACTAGTACAAATAATAAAGCTAACAAAATTTTGGGTAATTTGTAACTATGCTTTGTTTTGTTTTAGTTGCAGGAATCGATGAAAAACAAACGCACAAACATACATTTTGACTATGGAGGGCAATATTCAGAAGAAATTGGTGCCTTACGTGGAGAATGTGTTACATGAACGATGTGCAATTGCAACCAATTTGTTGGTGATTGAGTTAAATAGTTATTTCCTCGAATACAACGTTAAAGACCGCTCTGGTAAGACGTATGTGGTGGGCTTGAAAATGAAAACTTGTACTTGCAGATGTTTTGACATAGACAAGTATTTGTGTTTCTATGCAATAGTTGCGGTGAGGGCCTTCATGAGGAAGGAAAGGAGAAAAAAGAATATCCACATCCATGATCTATGCTCTACTTATTACTTGGTATCAACGTAGATATTGGCATATTGGAGGACGATTTATTTGGTGCCACATAAAGATCATTGGAGTATTCCTAGCGATACTAAAAAGATGTACGCGTTACCGCCATAGTATACTCCCAAACAAGGAAGAACTCGAGAAACTCGATTCTCATCTACCGGAGAACGGAGAAAGAAGCATAGGTCAAACAAGCCTATGTCAGGCATAAATTTGGAGCGTTGGTTACAACCAGAAGAAGATCAGGAAGAAGATGAAAAAGAAGCATTTTCAATCTTATGTCTATGTTGGCCAATTTGGACAATTATGTACAATTACTTAAACATTTTCGATTTTATGAAGTTATGTTTTACGTCGCAAAAAATAATACGTAATAAATATGTTGCCTATAAAACAATGTAACAATACACAAAACATCAAATTTAACAAAACAAAACCAAATCAATTTTTCTTAGAATAATCTTATAAAATCATAACAAACTCTTATAAATTAAGGAATAAAATGTCATTGTTCACTAATTATAAGTCCATAAATGTAAAACTTATGATTACTTGAAAGTTTTATCATGGATACCTCTGAAATGGTAAATAATAGTCGAAAATGAATGGTCCAACTGGAAATTAAATTGTTATAATAAAGTTCAACTACAATTACACAATAATCATGAATGTACAATTATGGTGATGAAAATACACTTGGATATTTAGGTACAACTTAACTATGGTGATAAAAACATGTGGGTCCTACTTTCCCAACTTTGTACTATACATTCGACGACAAAACCGAGAAAACCTGACTTTTTTGTTTAGTTAATTAAATTTATTTATTTGTTTATTTATTCTCTTTCTTCTCTCTTCTTCTCTCTCTCAACTCTTCCAAACCCTAGACCTACACCTAACGGTGATTTTCGATTTTCGATTTTCTTCTTCTTCGATCTTCTTCTTCTCCGTTCTTCGATCTTCTTATTCTTCTTCTTCGATCTTCTTCTTCTTCTTCTTCGATCTTCTTCTTCTTCTTTATTGATCTTCTTCTTCTTCGATTTTCTTCTTCTTCTTCTTCTTCGACCTTCTTCTTCTTCTTCGATCTTCTTCTTCCAGGTTCTTTGAAAATGTCAATCAGTTACAACAATAGTTTTTTCTATGAAGCAACCTATTCGAGTGGTTGCAATCGTGCTGACGGCGATTTTGGCGTACCAGACAAATCTTGGTGTGAAAAGTTTATGAAAATCGTGGAGAATACAAAAGCGGAGGATAAAAGAAGAAAATAGTACAAATGTCCTGACACTCCGGTAAGTATATTCATTTCAAATGAATCACATGAATGAACATATTTATATGAATTTATGCGTAGGATGGTGGTGGAGATCCACAAATTCAAGTGGTGGAATCACGCAATCAACGAACAACTTACAATCGTTAAACTCGAAGATGGTGAGCACAAAAATTTTATTTACTCTTTGGTGGACGGGTTGCGAAGAGAAATATCTCGTATGAATGACCGATTATCCGACCAAGAAGAAGAGATTGCAAGGATGTGAATTTACTAGCTAAGTAGTAGTATAATCTTTGTCTATTTGAATTATTTGTATGACTTTTTCAATTAAGCTTCTTCTACTTGTACGACTTTTTGTCTTCTTTGTGTTTTGTGGAATTCTCTGTTTTTGTTACAATATGGCTCCAATGTGGAGCTGATCTGATTAACACAATAAGTTTTTTGTTTCAATTTTGTTGGTATTTTCATACAGTTTTTTCTTACAACTGTTAACCAATTGCACCAAACTGATACAATTAAACAACAAAAACACATATGTACCTAAACACAAATGTACCTAAACACAGATGTACCTAATTAAATTCAATTGTTTGAAAGACAACAAAAGAACAGAATAAAATCCAACAAACCTAACATCCAAAATCCAAAAAACATAATAATAAAAACAACAAAAATTCCAAAAGATCAAACAGAGTTACATGTTACAACAATCCAACAAACCTAAATTTGTTATTGTTTCTTCTTCTCTTCCGGTGTGAACACAGTTGTTGGTTTCCTTTGTCTTTTCTGCCCGGTCTTTATGATTAAGCCTCCTTCGATCTTCCTTTTCTCCTTCTTCTTACGCTTCACAACATCTTCTCCTCTTTGTTCTTCTTGTTCTTTGTCCTCTTGTACTTTTTCTTCTTTTTGTTCTCTTTCTTCTTGTTCTCCTTCTTCTTGTTTTCCTTCTTCTTGTTCTCCTCCATTCTCCACTTCTTCAATTGGAGGAACAACCAAACCTTCAGTTGTGTGATCCACAGTCATCGTCCCATATCCGTTATCGTTTTCTTCTTTGTCTTTGTCGGATTCAAGTCTTTTAGTTTTCTTCAAAACAGTTGATTCATAGTACGTGGTTCCAATTTCCAATTCATTAAACGATTTTGATGATGATTTTGGAATGATTTTGAGAAATTTTGGAAGAAAGAGCGAAGAAGGAGAAAGGGGCTAACTTTAGAAGAATTAGGGTTCGTGAGGAAGAATGAAGAAAAATGTGATTTAATTGATTGATTTTTGATTTTGGGTGGATATTGGGTTTGGGCGCGGGTTTGGACTCGGGTTAGGGTCGGTTTTTCGGTTTGGGTTTGGGTCGGATCACGGATTTGGGTTTGGTTATGGGTCGGATCTCGCTGGTTGGATAGTAAATATCAGAGAAATACTTATGATTTTAGTCTTTTTGCATCAAAAATGATTTTAAAAAATGAAAAAAATAAAGAAAATGAGGAGTGGCATATTCGATCAGTTTTTGGCGAAAAGTGGCATATGAGACATTGATTCGTTTTTTTCCTAAAACTATGTGCAATCGGTCTGTTGAAATTTTAGTTCCTCCACTGGAGGTGTTGAAAACATAAAACACATGAATTCAACATTTTATAGCTCCGCGATTTACACGTGGCGTGCTACTAAGACAATGATACCCTTGGGTACGGTTTCCTAGATATTTTTTTTTATTTTTCTCTTTAAAAAAAATTAAAAACGCACCATCATGTGACGCCACGTGTCTGTGGGGCCCATGAATAGGGCAAAAAACGGTTCACAAAAGATAAAATCGCTTAAAGGCTTGGTGGGTTCCACACATTAAAAGCCCTACTAAGAGCATCTTTATCGGTGGGAGGGTTCTTAAAATTTTTAAAATATTTTTTTCTCTGATTTAAAAAAATAAAATAAATTAAAAGTGACCAATCGCTGGCCGCCACGTATCAGTGGGGTCCGCAAATCGTGTAAGAGTTACTTCTTAGAGAAGAGGCAGAAGAGACATATCTTAATTAAAATAATGGGACCCACCGTAAGAACCATCATTATTTCTGCCGATAATGATGGTCTAAATCCCCCAATATCCATGTTCTAATATCTTTAACATGCGCCTTAAAAATAGTTATAATAAGATTTTTTATATTCTCATTGGATATTGGATTTTTAATATTTTTATCCCACCCTATATACATTTAAGACCAAATATTATGTACCAAATATATTTTTCATTTTTTAAATTTGATGTGAATATTCATAATTTTAAAAACTCTAATAACCAAGACCATTTTCATTTCATTTGGACAGTTTCATTTCATTTGGACACCGAGAAAAACTTTATTGCAATCACCATATGACTTTTCTCCGTGTTTTGTCCTCAATCGCACGATTCCGGGAATCCCTAAATTGTTCCAGCCCAAACGCGCTTAACTGTGGAGTTATCTATGACAAGTGACCGAAAAAGTAAGTGCACTTTGGTGACATAGGTATCCAAATCAATTCTCTTAAACCTCTTTCACGAACATATCACATTTCACAAATCAGGGTATCACAATTCACCCCTACTCAAAGACGCAACGTCCTCGTTACGCACCAGGCCCCAAGGAATCGGCCCTCTAGGTCAGAACTAGAGTGGCAACTCGCTCTGATACCACTTTGTAACGACCCCGACTCGGGTGTCCGTTACCTTTGAGAGTCTAACCCTTCATTAATGTGTTATTGTCCGCTTTGGGCCCTAAGGTCCGCAAGGTTTTGGTCTTGGTTTCCATCCCAAAAGGTCTCACATTAAATTGGGGTTAGACTCTTCCTTGTATATTAGATTTTCATTCTCTAAATATCCGATGTGGGACGAATTGTGATACCCCGATTTGCGAAATATGATATGTACGTGAAAGAGGCTTAAAAGAATTGATTGGGCTACCTATGTCACCAAAGTGCGCTTACTTTTCCGGTCACTTGTCGTAGAGAACTCCACAGTTAAGCGTGGTTCGGCTTGAGCAATTTAGGGATGGGTGACCTTCCGAGAAGTGATTCCTGGCCTCGTGCGAGTGAGGAAAAAACACGGAGAAAAGTCATGTGGTGATTGCAAGGTCAGTAATGAAGCCTCCTTCGATCTTCTTTTTCTCCTGCTTCCTACGCTTCACAACATCTTCTCCTCTTTATTCTTCTTGTTCTTTGTCCTCTTGTACTTTTTCTTATTGTTTTTCTTCTTTTTGTTCTCTTTCTTCTTGTTCTACTTCTTCTTGTTCTCCTCCATTCTCCACTTCTTCAATTGGAGGAATAACCAAACCTTCAGTTGTGTAATCCACAATCATCGTCCCATATACGTTATCGTTTTCTTCTTTGTCTTTGTCGGATTCAAGTCTTTTAGTTTTCTTCAAAACAGTTGATTCATAGTATGTGGTTCCCATTTTTATACGAGCCATAGATTAAACGATTTTGATGATGATTTTGGAATGATTTTGAGAAATTTTGGAAGAAAGAGCGAAGAAGGAGAAAGGGACTAACTTTAGAAGAATTAGGGTTCGTGAGGAAGAATGAAGAAGAATGTGATTTAATTGATTGATTTTTGATTTTGGGTGGATATTGGGTTTGGGCGCGGGTTTGGACTCGGGTTAGGGTCGGTTTTTCGGTTTGGGTTTGGGTCGGATCACGGGTTTGGGTTTGGTTATGGGTCGGATCTCGCTGGTTGGATAATAAATATCAGAGAAATACTTATGATTTTAGTCTTTTTGCATCAAAAATGATTTTAAAAAAATAAAAAAAATAAAGAAAATGAGGAGTGGCATATTCGATCAGTTTTTGGCGAAAAATGGCATATGAGACATTGATTCGTTTTTTTCCTAAAACTATGTGCGATCGATCTGTTAAAATTTTAGTTCCTCCATTGGAGGTGTTGAAAACATAAAACACATGAATTCAACATTTTATAGCTCTGCGATTTACACGGTTTCCTAGATATTTTTATTTATTTTTCTCTTTAAAAAATAATTAAAAACGCTCTATCATATGACGCCACGTGTCTATGGGGCCCATGAATAGGGCAAAAAACGGTTCACAAAAGATAAAATCGCTTAAAAGCTTGGTGGGTTCCACACATTAAAAGCCCTACTAAAAGCATCTTTATCGGTGGGAGGGTTCTTAAAGTTTTTTTTTTTTTTATTTTTTTTTAAAAAAATTTAAAATGACCAATCGCTGGCCGCCACGTATCAGTGGGATCCGCAAATTGTGTAAGAGTTACTTCTTAGAGAAGAGGCAGAAAGAGACATATCTTAGTTAAAATAATGGGACCCACCGTAAGAACCATCATTATTTATGCCGATAATGATGGTCTAAATTCCCCAATATCCATGTTCTAATATCTTCAACATGCGCCACAAAAATAGTTATAATAAGATTTTTTATATTCTCATTGGATATTAGGATTTTTAATATTTTTATCCCACCGTTTATACATTTAAGACAAAATATTATGTACCAGATATATTTTTCATTTTTTAAATTTGATGTGAATATTCATAATTTTAAAAACTCTAATAACCAAGACCAATTTCATTTCATTTGGACAGTTTCATTTCATTTTGACACCGAGAAAAACTTTACTTCTAGAATAATTTCCTAAGACCATCCACAATGGTTGATAAATGGTTTTGTAACGACCCTGACCCGCCACCGTTCGTGAGCAACCCATGTCTGCAATCTCGGTCCATGGGCCCCATTCTGGATCGACGGATCGGTTTGCAATCACCATATGACTTTTCTCCGTGTTTTGTCCTCACTCGCACGATTCCAGGAATCCCTAAATTGTTCTAGCCCAAGCGCGCTTAACTGTGGAGTTATCTATGACAAGTGACCGAAAAAGTAAGTGCACTTTGGTGACATAGGTAGCCAAATCAATTCTCTTAAACCTCTTTCACGAACATATCACATTTCACAAATCAGGGTATCACAATTCACCCCTACTCAAAGACGCAACGTCCTCGTTACGCACCAGGCCTCAGGGAATCAACCCTCTAGGTCAGAACTAGAATGGCAACTCGCTCTGATACCACTTTGTAACGACCCCGACTCGGGTTTCCGTTACCTATGAGAGTCTAACCCTTCATTAATGTGTTATTGTCCGCTTTGGGCCCTAAGGTCCGCACGGTTTTGGTCTTGGTTTCCATCCCAAAAGGTCTCACATTAAATTGGGGTTAGACTCTTCCTTGTATATTAGATTTTCATTCTCTAAATATCCGATGTGGGACGAATTGTGATACCCCGATTTGTGAAATATGATATGTACGTGAAAGAGGCTTAAAAGAATTGATTTGGCTACCTATGCCACCAAAGTGCGCTTACTTTTCCGGTCACTTGTCGTAGAGAACTCCACAGTTAAGCGTGGTTGGGCTTGAGCAATTTAGGGATGAGTGACTTTCCGAGAAGTGATTCTCGGCCTCGTGCGAGTGAGGAAAAAACACGGAGAAATGTCATGTGGTGATTGCAAGGTCAGTAATGAAGTCTCTAGAGTCTCCCGGAATAACGGACCGATCGTCGATCGAGAATAGGGCCCATGGGCCGAGATAGCGGGTAAAGGTTGCTCACGAACGGTGGCGGGTCGGGGTTGTTACAAATGGTACCAGAGAGAGTTGTTACTCTAGTTCTGACCTAAAGGGCCGATTCCTTAGGACATGGTGCGCAACGAGGATGTTGCGTCTTTGAGTGGGGTGAATTGTAACATTCGTCTCACATCAGATATTTAGAGAATGAAAATCTAATATGTAAAGAAAAGTTTAACCTCAAGTTAACGTGAGGCGATTTTGAGATGAAAACTAATATCAAAACCGTGCGGGCCTTAGAGCCCAAAACGGACAATATCACATTAATAAAGTATTAAACTCTCAAAGATAACGGACGTCCGGATCAGAATCATTACAGTTATACTATTTGGTTTTGTGAAAATTTTCAAGACAAGAAGATTTGTTGTTGCACACCATCAAAGAAAACAATCTTTGGACAAACGGTTCAAAGAAAATCGCTTTTGTCATGATTTTAGAAAATTTGTATGAGCACTACAAAATTATTTTTTAAAAGGAAAAAAAGTAAACAATTTTATATTATATTCCATTTCTTGTTTTCACATGTTATAATGCAAATCAAATGAATAAACACATATTAGTAAACACACAATCAACCAAAATTCAATTTCATAAATCCTATATATAGTGAGTGAAGAGAACTCTCCTTGTGTTGACACCTCATCTGTCATTATTTAAATCATCAAATTTATTTAACTTAATTTATAACATATTATTATATTATAATATTAAATATATTTAAAAATCAACACATGAATATCAATTAGGTCTAAATTTTAAATGTGTATTCTCAATATTTTTTGGACTTTAAACAATTGAAAATAGTTTAATTACAATATATGTATAATATCACATTACAAAAATAACACATAAAATTAAGACATACAAAATTTATTAAAATAGTGAAAACATGACAAGTAATATAAAGAAAAAATACAAACAAAAGTGATACAAACTATTTAAGGGTTAGAGTAGGCAAATACTTAAAAAAATATTGCAAGTTTCATCTAAATGATCAAAAAAATACAATAAATACAAACTACTTAAAATAAGTGACAAATTTGCAAAAAAGATTGAAAAAGTATCAAATATTGTAACCTTGTTTAGGTGAACAAAAACATAAATATTGAAAATACAAGTAATTACTATAATCATCAAGAAAAACTATAACAAAATAATTTATAAAATAAAATTAATATATTTTTAAAAATATATATTTCTAATATAGAAAAAGTCTGTGAGTATCACGGTTTCACTCCTAGCATATATATAATCGATGATATATAAAGTTATCATGTCAGAAATATTCTTAAAATTATATAATTATATTCGCTTTTGGAAATGTTCATAATTCCGTAATGGTGGATTATTACTACACCAATTCAATCGGATGATTAATGGAGTATTAAGAATCAAGTAACATTTTCTAGGATAATCCTACTTCTGAAATAAATTAATTTAGTAGATAAAATGAAGTTTTATTTTTTTATAGCTTATCCGTATTTGACATACAATTAAATTACCTTTTTCTTAAAATGAAAATGTGCTGAATATTATAGAACAATAAGATTTTTTGAATACCTTATCAGTATATCTACCATAATATTATCTTATAATTATAATCACAACATATATTATACTTTAGGAAAATTAAGAGATTAACGTCAATATCTTTATGAACATTATCGTACTGTTGACTTATCGATACTAATCTCCTAAAGATAACCCATATGGACCCTAAAGAAACGTAAACCGATAAGAAACATTATATACTTCTTTTATTATTTTTGATATTAAACAATGTGTTATAAAACTATGTATAATATATATACATGAATGTACATATATGTCGTATGAGAGAAACGTTTAAAGTAATGTCCTTATATTATTAACTTGTTGTGTTCTCTTGTTATAGGAGAAGAAAGACGGTGGATTCTTAACAAGGAAGAGAGGTGGAGAGTAAGAGTCTTCTATGAGAAGTAAACTTGGAGAAGAAGTTACAAGTTAGATAATCATTTTGATATTATCTAACACTCCCCCTTGATTATCCATCTCAATAAATGTATTGTGAACTGTCTCGCTAAAAACCGTCTTTAATAAAATCTTGTATATACTGGCTTTGAGACTTTTTCTTATGTGCGTTCTTGTTGCCTCGTTAAAAACATTTTCATGGAAAACCCTGTGGGATAAACACCATGAAAAGGAAAAAGAGTGCAACCACGCATTTCATCATTTCTCCCCCTGAAACCATCATCTTCCGGAACAAACGTCTTTCGTAAAGAGCTATTTGGGAGAACACATTTTCTTCTTCCACAAATGTCTACCTTTTGGCGCGTTCTTGTTGCCTCGTTAAAAACCTTACCATGGGAAAACCCATTAGGATAAAAACCATGATGAGGGAAAAAGAGTGCAACCACGCACATAATCATGACTTCATATGGAAGTCTTATCTTCACAAATAATCACATTTGCACATTCTTTACATGCCTTATGAAGCATTGATTTTGGCACTAATAAGTGGCGACCAAATGCGCGTACTGAAAACACCACTAGACTGTTGTTTTGTGATCTTACTTTATATGATCTTAAATATTTTTCATCTGCAAAACAACTTATACCAAAATTTGGGATTTCTAATAATCCCAAGTTAATCATATTTTATCTCATTCCAATATACGCATAATGGATGAGTTATATCCTGCATATATATTACTAGCAAATTCTATGTATAATTTGCAAAATCTATAAATGCTTAATAGCATATAAGTATGGTCCTCTATGACCATATATATATATATATATACAACTTCTTTTGGAAGTTCTTAACATAACATATTTTTCATTAGATGTTTACTTAATGTCTGGAGACATCTTGTCTTTCCAAGGTCTTGTACTTTGTTTATAACTCTTTAGAGTTGATCGATCTTAGTTCTCGAAAACATTACTATGATATCATTAATTCTTCAGGAATTTAAATTTTGCATGCATTTTCCTCATGAGACGTAATTCAAGTCTCTTATATATATTTCTCAATACTGAGTAATTTTTACAAAACCATACATCATATGCGTTTTATTTTATATAATTTAATACTCTTTTCATATTTGTACTTCTAGCACAAAACTCTCGTTACTCAAACGAGTTTAATATATACTGATTGTTTCTTTATGAACATTATCGTACGGTTGACTTATCGATACTAATCTCCTAAAGATAACCCATATGGACCCTAAAGAAACGTAGACCCATAAGAAACATTATATACTTCTTTTATTATTTTTGATATTAAACAATGTGTTATAAAACTATGTATAATATATATACACGAATGTACATATATGTCGTATGAGAGAAACGTTTAAAGTGATGTCGTTATATTATTAACTTGTTGTGTTCTCTTGTTTACAAATGAAGAAGAGCACATATATATAGGAAAAGAAAGACGGTGAATTCTTAACAAGGAAGAGACGTGGAGAGCAAGAGTCTTCTATGAGAAGTAAACTTGGAGAAGAAGTTACAAGTTGGATAATCATTTTTGATATATCATTTTTTGTTAGGATAATACTACAATAAAACTTTTGGAATATCCCAAACTCTCTTTTTCCTCCATATAAGGAGCCATTCGTTTCTATTCGTATAACTTAGCATCAATCCCTTTTCTTTCTCTTTTTATTGTTTCTTTAATCATATATATATAGTTAGGTTAATTATACAACAATAATGGCCTCTAGCTTTATGAGCACAAGCTCTTCTTGGACTTATAAGCAAAACAAGATGTTCGAGAGGGCTTTAGCCGTTTATGATAAAGACACACCCCATCGTTGGCAAAACGTGGCTAAAGCCGTGGGAAGTAAATCGGTAGAGGAAGTGAAACTTCACTACGATGTTCTGGTTGAAGATCTTATGAACATT
This sequence comes from Cochlearia excelsa, assembly GCA_963556525.1. Taxonomy (NCBI): domain Eukaryota; kingdom Viridiplantae; phylum Streptophyta; class Magnoliopsida; order Brassicales; family Brassicaceae; genus Cochlearia; species Cochlearia excelsa. Next base: position 21,104,312 of record OY748331.1, read on the forward strand.
GAACAAGACTTGGTTACTTTTGATTTGAGGTAAATTCTTTTTGCTGTTTTTACCATATCTTTAAGAATTTTTGGTGTATTTTATTGTGGCTTAGACCAAATATTTTAAAATCGACACTAGGTTAGTAATTTTTTAAAATAGTTAAATATTAAATTTGTTTAGTAAAAATAGTTTCAAGTTTTGATAAGTATTGAAATTGGCATAATTAATATGAATTATTTATTTTTGGTTGTATTTGTATATTAGTATTTTGGTGATGAATATTGGATTATATAATAAAAAAAAAAAATAATAGTTATGATAATGAAAAATCATGCAAACACACGCACCATCACTTTTATTTCTGGCATTCTCTTTTTTTTTTGATAAAATTTCTGGCATTCTCAATAAAAGGGAAAGAGGTCACATGAACCATAATCCTTATTGTATATCATCACATGCACATTGTCTTTCATATTTTTGAATTTTATATACATATGATAAGATGTAAATGTATATTTCTAGTATTATATTATTCTTATATGATGAAATATAGGGGTATAAAATAGGGAAATTTTCAAAAATACTAAAAAAGATTTTTGGACAAAAATAATATTATCAGTCTTTTTTCCTAAATACCATTAAAAAGTTTTTTTTGAAAAATATCATAAACTTAAAACCTACAAAATTAACCTGAAACCCTCAAAACTAAACCCTACCGTTTCAATACTATATCCTAAACAATATATAACGAACCCAAATGAAAAAATTAAGTTTAAATTATTAAAATTAGATTTTTGTGTTAATGGTATTTGACCAAAAAATATTTTTTCATGCTATTTTGAATAATTTCTTTATAAAATGTTCAAAAGTGAATTTTCTAATTACTCTTTGACAGTTTAATGAAGAATATGAGAATCCAGTGAAGCCTCTTACATTTATGAGAGAAGCAATATTGTTATTTTAATTAATTCAGAGAGATATATATCGTTCCTTTTTTAGTTTTTATAGTGCTATAGTTTATCGGGAGAATTACAAAACTACACCCTTTGAATTACATTTCATAAAACTACACCATTTTAAAATTATTTCAAAAAAATACACCTAAATACTCAAAATTATATCTAAATAAACCCTACCCACACAAATCACGTGGAATGATAATATATGTTCATTTGTTATCTATCTTATCTATTAATCAGAAATTATTTTTGCAAAGAACTCTTAAAAAAAATTCTAATTATCATACAATATCGTTATTAAACATATCAAAATGGGTCAAAATATTTGGTTTGATTCAAACCAAACCGTTAACCGATTAAACCATTAATTTGAATCTTAATGAGTTAATTGTTTAAATGATGAATGAATTTAATAGATTGAGTTGAATGGGATTTGGGTCAATTGAGTTTGTGGTCTATCCAAACCAAACCACAAAATTATTAACGTAACAATGACTATTTCCTCTAAAACAAATTGAATCTCTTTTCTCTCTTTTGTTGTATGTATAAATGTTAAGGGTGGGCTAAAGCCCAACAAACCCCGACCCACCTGAGAAGTTCAATCGTCGACGTGCCCAAAGGAAGAAGCCCAACGTCGCGGTCCATTTTCCTGAGGCCCGTTAAAATCCGTCAAACACGTGCCCGACACAATGACGTTAGTACGAAATCCGTAGGTCGTAGAGAAGGTCGTACGCACAGACCGTACTACCTACAAGCGAAAAACAGGCGAGCGTGTTTTCCGCTGGAGCTTGTGGGAATTACGGACTCAATAGTAAAAAAATTGCCCATACCCACGAAAAAGCCACAAAAATTTTCGTGGGTATAGGACAAAAGCCACGAAAAGCCACGAAAAGCCACGGTGAACAGTACTAGACTACCCACGAAAAATTTCGTGGCTTTTTCGTGGCTTTTTCGTGCTACCCACGAAAATTTTCGTGGGTATCGTGCCACCCACGAATTACCCACGAAAATTTTCGTGGGTATCGTGCCACCCACGAATTACCCACGAAAATTTTCGTGGGTAGCGTGAAACCCACGAATTACCCACGAAAATTTTCGTGGGTAGCGTGAAACCCACGAATTACCACGAAAATTTTCGTGGGTACTGTAAAACCCACGATTACCCACGAAAATTTTTGTGGCTTTTCGTGGCTTTTTTAAGTACCCACGAAAATTTTCGTGGCTTTTTCGTGGGTACTTCGTCTTCTTCCCAAACCTAATTTCCGCCGCACACAATATTTTCCTTTGGTATTTTTGATGATTTCCGGCGATTTAAGGCGAAATTCCGGCGATTTTAGGCGAAAAACGTGTTATTTCTTCAAAGTTAACTTATATATGTATATTTGGTTGTTTAAATTTTGATTGTTGTTGAATTATCATAATTGTTGTTTGATTTTGTTGTTTGCTATAGATCTTGTTGTTGTTTGATTTTGTTGTTGATTATATTGTTCTTGTTGTTTGATTGTTTTTGTTGTTTGATCTAGATCTTGTTGTTGTTTGATTTTGTCGTTGATTATCATAATTGTTGTTTGAATTTGTTGTTGATTATATTGTTAAGGACATAAACAATTATAAGGTCATTCATAATTATAAGGTCATAAACAATTTAAACTAAAAATTATACAATTGTAACAATTTTCTCCATTACAAATCTTAGGGATTTTGTCTTTCTATAATTGTTTATTTTACTTAAACTTTCTATTGTCTTTGTAATGAATTTGGTATAAATTTTTAAACACTAATCATATGTGACAAAAATATGTGAATTTCACTTAAAATATGTGATTTTTACTTAAGATATCTTTGTTTAATCACTTAATATATCTGAATTTTAAAACACTAATTTCAAAATATGTTTCCTTGATTAGTGTTCTAAAATTTGTGATGCCATGTTTTTTTACTTAAATGTATGTTTGTTTGTTTGTTTTAAAATTTGATTGTTAGGTTCTATTTGTAGTTATGTATTCATCTAGGGGTACACAATCTCGTTCTAGTAGGTCGCAGTTGGGTCTCCCCCAATCTCGTTCTTGAAGCTGGAAAGCTCGGCGGGGCCGGGTCAAGTCCCGCATGATCCAGAAGACCTGAATCAAGGCACGCTAGACCCGACTCTAGTGTCGCAAGGCCCGATCCAGCTCGAGGAGTTCAACACAATCCACCTAAACTCGCTTGGGAATTTTGATTATAACTTGTAGTTTTTTTGTATTTTGCAACAATTGTTTTTATTTATATAACTTTGAATTTTGTTAAACTATTTGCTTTGCGGTTTTAATTATAAAATATTATTGTCTTTCTAATTCGGTTTTAATTTTAATTTTTAAAATTTATAATTTCGTAAATTGAATTATTATTTTTTTTTAAAAAATTCAGCCTACCCACGAAAAACCCACGAAAATTTTCGTGGGTAGATTTGCCACGAAAATTTTTGTGGGTTTTTCGTGGGTAATTACCCACGAAAACCCACGAAAATTTCTACCCACGACGCTATACCCACGAAAAAATAGGCTAAAAACCCACGAAAATTTTCGTGGGTATTTTGTTTTTTTTTACTAGTGACTAGGCGTGCTACGAACGCACCAAATTCCAATATAAATAGAGAGTTTCTTTTCAGATCAAGGGATCCGGATTTTAGAATGAGAACTTATAGTGAGAAACAATTCATCGTATTTAACTATCACGTAGCTCGCAAAAGCACATCGATATCTCTGTAAACACCTCACATTAATAAAATAACCGAGCTCAAGTCTCACTTCGACAAGTCACCTCGTGAGTTGTCCATTAACGAGATTTCCGACCCACATTCTCTCTAATCACCTCGACACCTAAACCACCTCGATCAATCGCACTTAGTACTTTTACCACTCCAACAATAAAGGACCATAAGTTGTGTTTGATTTTTAAAACGGCATCTTAAAAACAAAATCTACAACAATAAAGTAAAAATTACTATAAGTTATGTTTGATTTGAGTGTATAAGTGAATTTTTAGTGTGTTTATATAAATACATTCTCTAAGATAGCCGTTTATTCACAAAAGGTTTATTTTAGAATGATTTTTTAGTTTTTAATGTGTTAACGCAAATATGAAATAGAGAAAATCATTTGAACTTGTGTTTGATTTTGATTTAATGGGTCAACTCATTTGACCCCTTAACCCATTAATTTGAATGAGTTATGAGTTGATCAAGACCATTTACTTAATGAATATGGTTTATCCATTACCGTTTACTATTAAATCGATATGAGTTTGGTTTGGTTTGAGTTGATTTATCCATCATGACATCTAGCCACTACATAATTATATCATAACCTATGTTTCGAAATTGGTTTTATGATTACAATAGATCAAGTTTACGAGTTCACAAAGTCCAACAAATTAAGCCCAATCGAATGCAAATTATGCAAGGGAGAATCACAAAACTACACCATTTGAATTACATTTCACAAAACTACACCATTTCCAAAATACTTCACAAAACTACATCTAAACACTCAAAATTAAATCCAAATAAACCCTACCCACACAATCCTACCCCCTTAATACTATACCCTAAACACTAATTAGCGAACCCAAATGAAAATTTTTTAATTTTGGTAATTTTTTAAAGGTTAAATCAAGCTTTTAAAATTTTGAAAGGGTGTAAATATGTGAAAATATTAAATTAGGAGTAGTTTTGTGAAGAAGGGGTTGAAAGGGTATAGATTTGTGAATTCCTCATTATACAAATCGATTACCTTTTTTCGAAAAGTCTAACGTATATATCTTGCCGCTAAAATCGGAACCAAAATACACACTTATATCGATTTAAATTTTAGCTTCAAAAACGTAAACAATAATATTTAAATAATATCTTTGATAATGATAGATTTTAGGGATTAATTGATTGGGAAGCACTTTTTTAGAAATACCTTAAAATTTTATTTAAATTACATGTAATGTCATTGTGTTAAAAGAATAAATTTTATGTATATTAAAAGGGTAAAAAATGTATAGGTAATATTAGATATATAAAAATAAAATTGCTAATATTGTTCTTTTAAAGCACGTAACAGACCAAATTTTTTGGCAAGTGCAATAGTTTTTTTCATTGTCAAATCGTGTGTAAGTGACAATATTATCTCAAATCTATTAACTGTATACGGTTAATATTTATATAGGAAATTAAAATTAAATTAAATATACAAATTAAGAAAAAATCACTTCTATATGTATTTATCTAAACCAAGTTTCAAACAACATGAGTGCTTATAAGTGCCTCAATGATCTTTGTACAAGTTTCACGAACTTACGAAATATCTAACAATGTGATTCTAGGACTCTAAACTAAGGTTCATGTAACATGAGTGTTTAAGCGACTAAAAGCGTAGTCGCTTAAGGTTGTGAATGTTTAGATACGAATACACGTCTGTACAACGACTATAGAGGTTGAGTCGTTATTTTACGACTACAAATTTTCTAGCGACGTAAACAACAATACTTCGTCGCAAATTTGTCGCTATATTTGCGACGAAATAACGACGAATCTTGTCGCGTCGTCACAATTTCATCGCTACTATTGCCACCATATAGCTACGAAAATATGTCGTCCTCTCATTATTTTTATTTTTTAATTCCTTAAAAAATCATTTAAAATCGCTGTTAATTCATCGCAATACACTCTTCCTATTTCGTCGCCAATTCCTCGTAACATTAGCGACGAAATTGCGACAAATTAGCGACGAATGGGTGACGTGGCTAATTTTGCGACAATTTTCAATTAGCGTCGAGGGTATAGCGACAAATTTCTAATCGTTGCTAATTCATTGTTAAACTGTTGGGAATGATACTTTATACATATGTGGTAGAATGATGGAGATCAAAGATAAAAAGTTACTATTGATGATATGTATTTGCTAAATCTTAGCAAACTCTATGAATGGAAGTGTAGCATTTCGGGTTGTCCAACCTCAATCTCTATTTCTTTTGATTTAAATCGGTGAAATAGTGTGTAGACAATGTGTTCATTGTCTAAGTGTGTAGAAGTTTGGAAAGATAAGGAGAAAGACAATGTTGACGAAGATGATAGTGAAGATTGCGACGAAGATGTCAAATGGGCCTTTAGCCCGCGGGCATAGCCCTATATGCAGTTTAACGGGGCGGGTATGGGCATGTCACGGAAAGCCCAAAAAACGGCGGGTCTTGCGGACTAGGACTGTCGGGTCGCGGAAAAAATACAGATTGCCCATCGCGGGTTCGCGGGTTCGCGGACTATCCGCAAAAATAATTAGTTTCTACTTTCTAGGTTTTTTGATGTAATTTGTTTCTATGGGTTCTGGTGTAAATTGTTTATGAATCACTACGGTAGCCTCTGAATCCTCTTTTAGTATTGGAACTCGAGTCTTGAACAAGTATAGAAGCCGTCTTCTCCCAAAAAATGTTCAAGCACTAATTTGTAGTCACAATTGGTTAAAAGGATTTGAGTGATATGAAAATGGTAAGCAAATAATTTTCATAATTTAAAGTTACATAATCATTAGTTGTAAATTAATTTTTCTACTTTAATGTGACATATAGAAGAAGACGAAGTTTTTGAGGAAGATGAGACATTACCTACTTTCGAGTCAATTGTTGAGGATGAAACTTGATATTGGTGAAGTGATTTTGAGTTTGAGATTAATCTTTTCGGTTCGTTGCTTTGTGTTCTATACTTCTAGTTTTACTTTAAGTTTAAATATTATGTTTCAGTGATTTTGTTTTATTTTGAATGTTTCAGTTTTTGATTATTTTATACATTTTATGTTATTAGTTTTATGTTTAAGACTTGCATATTTTATTTACGTTTCAATAGTTGCAGAGAAGGTATTATAATATATAAAAGATACTAAAAATTGTTGTTGATGACAATTTTGAAACAAAAATTTATAATTTGTTTTATAATTTCGAACAAATTTAGTAAAAAAGTTGCAGCAACAATGTTAACATTAAGAATTTTTAACCAATATTTTACAAAATAATGTTATTTTTGAAATGTCCGCGGACCGGTCCGATAAACCGCTAAGCTTTGCGGGGCGGGCACGGACCTTGTAATATTATCCACGGTCTTGGCGGGCCGGACCGCTGCGGACAAAAATGAAAAGCGGTCCATCGCGGACGGTCTGTTTGGTCGCGGGCAAGCCCTTCTGCCATCTTTTCCTTTAGTGTACATGTGGTTTTACCTTTGCCTTTAGATTCTTCATCCATTTGAATATATTATAATGATTAAGGTACGTGAATAACGTTGGAAATAATCCTAAAGTTTATATCATAATAAACTATAAAGTCATATCAGTTTCTGATGATCAAAACATAAGCGGAATCGTACCTGATGAATATGTGGTTGGAGATCTGAAGTTGGTTATGGATCTTTCAAAGCACACCGTGAATTGATTTTAGGTCTCTGGTGATGGGATGCAGAGAGATTTCTGTATTTTCAGGTTAGTGTTGTTTTGGGGACCATAACCCTCTATTTATATAGAGTACTAATTTACAATTCGGCCCTTCATCAAATTATAAATTACTTAAGGCATCCACAACTTAATTTTCCATAACATTTATGCCTCCGGTCTTTTACTTAATTACATAATTAATCACATAAGTTGACTTATTAAATAATGACCCTCTCATATATTGATATATGTGTGACCCCATAAATATATCTTACAATCTCCCACTGGGTCACATATGTATCCAAAATATGATAGACTTAAGAGAGCTCCATATGTCATTACTTTCAAGGCATATCAATTTCGTCCATTAACCATATCAACTTAGGATCATAGCGGCGTTGGTTATAACCATCATAACCAAAACCTTCTATGGTCACATAAATCAATACAGTCAAATGACATAGATCATTTATGAAAATCGTGGCATGAAAATTACATGAAAAGTGATCGATACATGTCAATTTTCAACTGGTCATACTTTAGTGAGATCCTTAACTTTATTGTACAAAGTGCAAACTTAAAACCTTATTTAAAACTTTATTTCTGATCAGAAAATGAGTATAAACACAACCAAAACATAGAACCTAAAACCGAATGACAAACTCCCACTATACCGAATGATCCTCGAACACCGAAATGTCCTTTTGAGCACTATGCTCATGATAGACTTTTAGCGTATACTTTTGTAAGAGAATCTGCTATCATGGAGTTTGTCTCTAAATATTCTATGAAAAACACTTTTCATTTTTTACCTTTTCCTTTATAATATGGTATTTAACGTCAACAAACTTTACCAAAATTTTGTTGTACCTCAACGCTGATTTATTGTCACAAGAAAACTTTATTGGTTTTATATTCTTTATATAATAGCAACCAAGTGACACAATATTTCAGCCAATTCCTTATTGGACCGCTTATAGATTACTACAAAACTTTATGTAGACTTTCTATTAGTTTGACATCCATATAAAACCAGAATCAGAATACTCAATGATCTCCAAATTTTCTGATGTCTGATTCGTGACCATATAATATTTATTCTCTCTGTTAGTACCTTATGACCTTTATGGTTGCTTTCCAATAGTTCATGTTTAGCTTACCCAAACATGTTTTTAAACTACAACAATGTACGCAATATCCTTACACATACATATTTGAGATACATCAAAATCTCTGATGCCGATGCATAAAGAATCTTTTGCATCGTCTAAATTTCTAAAATTTCTTTTAGAATACTTGATTGAAACAAAATTTGTCTCCTTTACCAATTGGGTTATCACCTGATTTCCAAGATTGCATGTCAAAACACTTAAGTACATTATCAATATAACTCTTTTTTGTTATCAAAGAATTCTTCGAAATATGTTTCGATGAATCTCGATTCCTAATACAAAAGACGTTCCACCAGCATGTTTATATTATTAATGGTAAGCAGTATGTCATCCACATACAAAATCAGAAAAATACACCTACTCCCACTGAACTTTTGATATACACAATTCTCAACGAAATTCATCTCAAAACTGAACGAGATGATAACCTCGTAGAATATGTGGTGCCAATGACGAAAACCTTATTTTAGTTCATATATGGATTTTCTTAATCTGAAAACAATTTTCTTTGAATCACCGAATACAAAGTTTTATGTTTGCTCCATATATTTTATTTCATCAAAGTCACTATTGAGAAACACCGTATTTAAATCCATATAATGAAATTCCAAATTATAATGTGCAACATGGGTTATGATTATCCCAAAAAATTCCTTCAGGGTTACCGAAGAGAAGGTATCTTAACAGACAATCATTTCCATTTAAGTATAACCTTAAGCCACTAGACAAACTTTAAATTGTTGGGCATTACCACTCGAATTTTTCTTGGATTTACGACCAATATGATTCGTTCCTTCTGGTAATTCAACAATAACTCAAAGTTTATTGTCTAGTATTGACTAATATTTTCCTTAGATGTTATAGTCCACTTATTTAGAACAAACTTTACAGAAGTTGATAAGATCATCTCCCAATAGAGTTTAATTTCTTTAAGTTATATCAGAAATACTATATAATCATCCAAACTAGTATTTCTCCTTATTTTCGTGAATCTACACAAAATAACTTAATCTTGTTGCACTAGTTCTTGAGGATCTTGAATTTGAACTTAGTGTTAGATAACATTGTTATCTTGACTTAGAGGAAAAACTTTATTATCAACTTGAGAAGCAAGATTTGCTTTATTCAAAGCAACTATATGAATCGATAGAGAGGCCGAAGTCGATTCTTTCTCAAAGATGATATCTCTAATTTTATTTCTCCTACTAAATTCAATGTCCTCAAGAAACGTAATTATTCCGTCTCAAAATATTTCAATGTGGGGTCATGAAATTAAAAGTTCGAAATTGTTCTGGATAACCAATAAAGTAACTGCTCACGCTTATGGAGTCCAATTTATCTCAAATAGCTTATAAAACCTAACCTTATGTGGACATCCCTGTATGTGAAATGCTTTAGACTGAGTTTTAGCCAATCTAAAGCACATAAAAAGCTTTACGCAATTGCTTTAATGGTATCTTATTAATAATGTACGATGCGGTCTATAGTGCCTTTCTCCGGAGTGATTCATGTAAGGTGTAATGAATAATCACACTTCTTAACATTTCCTTTAAGAATGCGATTGCGCCTTTCCGGCATACCACTCATGTTGGAAGACTCATGCATGGTTTAATGTGAAACAATCCCTCATTACTCTAGATATTTGGCAAATAATCCCATACGTAATTCTCTTAATCTATCATAATGACCGTAGTAATTTAATAGCCTTAATTCTTTAGTCGAGTAGGTTTTCAACCTCAGTTTTAAACTTTATGAACACGTCTAGACATTTAAGTTTCTCTTGAATAAGAAATAAATATGCATATCGAGAATCATAGTCAATTAATGATACGAAGTATTTTTGACCGTTTCAACGTAAAGTATAAAACGACCCACAATTGTCCGTGTGTATCAACTTAATGACTTCTACAACTCTTAATGCATCAAATTTCTTATTCTTGGTTTGTTTCCTTATAATGCAATCAACACAAACATCAAAATTTGTGAAGTAACCGAACTCAATATACCATTAGACACGAGACGCTCAACTCTATTTCTAGAGATGTTACTTAGGCGTTTGTACCCCAAAGTTATTGAATTTGCATTTTTCCAAACTTTTGTTTAGTACCCCTTAATTCAACACTTCAACTTTATTCCTAAAAAGTTAAGTGTTGAATTTACCAAGACTATGTTCATCCAAAGTTTATTTTTCGATCCCAATTAATTCTGAATCTAAAGACAAAGTAACAACTTTGTTCTTCGTTAGACAAGTATAACCGGATTTGTCTAAGTAAGAAGCAAAGAAATTCAATTACGTCTAAAAGACGTTACCACCATAATTGTATTTCAAATCCATAAAATAACCAAAATTAAACAATAGTCTATGATGCTCGATTGTGTCCAAATGCATATGAAAACCATTAGCTGTATTAAATGTATCTTTCAACATTAGGTGTTTTTCAATAGCTTAGGCAATCCTACATTAAAACACTTATGTTATGATTTTGTACCATAGTCTAACCATTAAGTGTTTCTAAGTCTTTTAACAAACTTAATTTCTTAACAAACCACAACAAGGAAGTAACCCTTATTTTCACGCCAAGCGTGATATCTTTGGCAATCCTTCTTAATATGTCCAACTTTATCACAAAGAAACAAGTGTTAACAACTTAAATTTGTTTCTTCTGTGTAGGACCCTTAGTATCATCATTCTTAATAAGCTCAGATTTCGTTCTTAGACCTTAGACTTTAGAATGTCAACCGTATAAGTACTTTTAGTCCATGCTTGTTTCGATTGAAATAATATCATACATTTTCAATATGTACTTCTTAAAATTTCCTTTGCTATGAAATTATTTTGAACTAAAGCGATGCAAAAGCATTCTTATTTCCGTTGTATCGCTTCTTACGAAACCCAAATTAATCATAGCAAAGAACTTGATTGAGATCTTGATTTCATCCTCATCACCTCTAAAGTTTTTCAAATTGGTGTTTTATGCTTAAAATCAAGCCAATACAATTAAAGTTTTCTCACTTCTCATAAACTGTATTATACTCAGCAACGCCGGTATTCTTAAAGAGAAGTAAGTTATTTCAACTTTAATGCAATGTCAAGATATATATACCCAATAATAAATTTAACTTTATTTTCTACTATTTAAAGTAGAAATTTGAAAATGTTGGAATTTCCTAAACTTATCTATAATGTAGTCATATTCACTAAAGAGAGAACATTAATTAAATATTAGCTCACTAACCGAATAAAATCAATAATAAATTATGAATGATTATACTTCCCACCCAAGATACCAAATGTAACATTAATATCAAGTCTTTGGACAGTAATATTAACTACTAGCAGTATTCTCGTTGCAATGATTTGACATTTACAATAATTCATGATAAACAATAGCCTTCTTTTGAGTCGATCTATTATTCACATGTTTTAATCCAAATAATTGTCACATATCTCTCATTACCGCAACGATCAAACACTGACAATAATCCATAATAAATAATAAATCTTCCTTTGGGCCGAATTATCATTCATATGTTTTAATCCAAATAATTGTCACGTATTTATCATCGCAAGTGTGTATATATTCCGACCAAATATAAATCTTCCTTTGGTCCGATTAAATATCCGCATGGAAAACATGCACATAACACTTAATATTATTCATGAAAAAAATATCCTCAAGAGAGGTCACTTTGGCGACATCTTATATCAATTAATCCACTTCAAATAATAAACTTGTATAATCTAATTTAAATATTGATTTAACAAATTGCGTTATTATTTCTGTTCAGACGACATTTATTAAGAAATCTGTGAAACTACATAACATAAAGTCTTAAGTTGCGTAGTGGTTAGAAGAAGGGGAAGCAAACTCAGTGTAAAATCCGAACTTGGGTTCGATCCCCGCTAGTAGCAGAATTAATTTATTTTCTGTCATATTTACTGAACGCGCCTAGGCCCAAATCGAAATTCCCTTTTCCTAGTTTAAGTTTTATTTATTAAAATATTGTGCCGAAACCAAAAACCCAATCCGATTATTTTTTTTTCAACCTAGGTTTCTTTAGAAACCCTAAAAAAACTAATGAAGATAAAAAAAAACAACCGTCAATGGCTAAAATACCAGATCCGAAAATTTCAGAAAATTTTCAACAACAAATTTTTTCTTAAACTGATGTTCTATCTCCTTGAACACAAAAACACATATTAAAATTTTCCAAAATTTTATATAGTTTTGTTATTATCCTAAACACCATTTAAAACAGATTTAAACATCAACGAAAAATGCATCTAATATAAACACATTTCCACAAATTCCATAATACAATATTTAAAAATAACTTTATGAAAAATCAGATTTAAATCCAAATTTTTCTCATAACATAAAAACTGAATTTGTTTTAATAAACTAAACAAATCCAAAAATTATTTGATAAAACCTGATTATCAAACAAAAACTGAATATGGTGGCTCTAATACCAATTGTTGGAAATAATCCTAAAGTTTATATCATAATAAACTATAAAGCCATATCAGTTTTTGATGATCAAAACATAAGCGGAAGCGTACCTGATGAATCTGTGGTTGGAGATCTGAAGTTGGCTATGGATCTTTTAAAACACACCCTGAATTGACTTTAGGTCTTTGGTGATGGGATGCAGAGAGATTTCTGTATTTTCAGGTTAGGTTGCTTTGGGGACCATAACCCTCTATTTATATAGATTATTAATTAACAATTCGACCCTTCATCAAATTATAAATTACTTAAGGCATCCACAATTTAATTTTTCATAACATTTATGCCTTCAGTCTTTTACTTAATTACATAATTAATCATATAAGTTGACTTATTAAATAATGACCTATCATATCTTATATAATAAGATAAGAAGTTTTTTAACTTTCATTGTGAGAGTGACAAGTGGTAGTATATTTAATTAACATTTGTCTATTTTAGTTTTCATAACTATCTCCTATATTTTTTTAAAACAAGTTTCTCATAATTTTCATACATTTTGTTTTATAAATAAATATTGGTTTATAGATATGAAACTTAGATATAATGCATGTAATTTTTTAAAAATAATTTTTATGACTCTAAACCAAATATTCATATAATAACTTATTTTTTTATTTTGATATGTATCACTCTTTATTTTTTTTAAGATCTTGGACTAAACCCCACAATATCATAATTTGTATATATTTTAAAATTAATTACGTTGGACAAAAATATTTGTACTATATTTGTACTATGGTCTACAAAAGCTTAGTTAATCTATCTTTTTCCAAAAAAAAAAATTATGTATTTGTGTGATAAAAAAAAGAAATAAGTAAATATTTAATTTTTATCTATTTACAAAAAGTGAAATTTGGACCACAAAAATAATAATTCTCATGATAACAAAATTAAATTTTGGTCAAACAAAACTTTTATTCTTGAATTGAATTCATAATTGATTTTTATGACTCAATTGTGTAACCACCAAATTTGACATAAAAAATATGTTAAGTGTGAGTAATGATGATGTTATGCATTATATAGTGAAAACAAAGAGTTTTGCATTCTCCTCACTATTACAAGAAGAAAACATTCAACATCTTTTGGATACAATTATTTACATCTTTTGTAAATATCATTTTATGTTAAATGTGAGAAATGATGGTATTATAGATTACATGATGAAACCAAAGACTGTTGCATCCAAAATATCCAACATCTTCTCTAAACCCTTCTTCACATATTTTCTATCTTTGGTTCACATTTTGTTCCCTTTAATCTTCATAAGTATCCTCTTTATTTTTAGGACAAGTTTTTTTAGTTGTCATGTGTCTATTTTAGTTTTCATAACTATCTCCTATATTTTTTTAAAACAAGTTTTTTCATAATATTCATACATTTGGTTTTTTAAATAAATACTTTTTTATAGTTATGAAACTTAGATATAATGCATCTACTTTTAAAAAAAATTATAACTATAAACCAATATTCATTTAATAACTTATTTTTTATTTTGATATGTATCATTTTTTATTTTCTTAAAGATTTCGGACTTAACCACAGATTATGATAATTTGTATATATTTAAAAAAATAAATTATGTTGGACAAAAATATTTGTGTTTTGGTATACAAAAACTTAGTTTATTTTATCTAACTTTTTCTAATCAAATGAAAAAAGAAAAAATTACGTAGTTGTGTGATTAAAAAAAATATTTTATTTTTATCTATTTACAAAAAGCTAAATTTGGTACACAAAAATAATAATTCTCATGATAACAAAACTAAATTTTGGTAATTCATAACTGATTTTTATTACTCAATTGTATAACAACCAAATTTGACATAAAGAATATTTTAAATGTGAGTAATGGTGGTGTTATGCAGTACATAGTGAAAACAAAGAGTTTTGCATATTCCTCTCTTATATAAGAATAAAAACATCCAACATCTTTTAGATACAATTATTCACTTCTTCTTTAAATATCATTTTATGTTAAATGTGAGTAATGAAGATATTATAGATTATATGGTGGTTATGCACTACATGGTGAAACCAAATGTGGGTAATAGTGGTTATTCACTATA
The DNA here is from genome assembly GCA_963556525.1 of Cochlearia excelsa. Taxonomy (NCBI): domain Eukaryota; kingdom Viridiplantae; phylum Streptophyta; class Magnoliopsida; order Brassicales; family Brassicaceae; genus Cochlearia; species Cochlearia excelsa. The sequence goes on from OY748331.1 coordinate 21,119,448, forward strand.
TGGTGAAACCAAAGAGTTTTACATTATTCTCTCTTATATAAAAGAAAACATTTTACATCTTTTATATACCTTTATTCACATATTTTCTATGTGTCATTTTTTTGGCTTTTTCTTTGTGTGAGAGTAGAACACGAATACATAGTTCGAAAACTTATATTTTCGAGTGATGAAAAATAATAAAAACTATGTGATTGTATTTTGAAATTCGAAATGTCATGAAACCGTCACACTACATGGAGTTTTCAGAATTAAGAAAATAATGTTAGTCACCTAAGCACTCACATCTTTTCCAAATTTTTTTCTTTATTAAACTAATATTTTAGGTAGAGAAAAAAAACAATTGTTGGTTAGTGATGAAAACGTTTGAAGTCTTATATGCCTTTTAAAAACATATACATAGTCCGAAAAAATTGTAAAAAATTGTAAACTGTTTATTAAACAAATTAATAATCTCAACAAACATATAACAAATATAATAATTTTAATTAACTTTGTGGATGTGCATAATTTTACATAGTAAATAATGTTTTTTGTCTATAAATTTAACTAATTTCTACAAACAAAATTAAGAAGCATTTTACATTAAATTTTCCCGTGGAACGCACGGGCCACAAAACTAGTATTGATATATGTGTGACAATAAATATATCTTACAAATAATTAATTGAGGTTGTAGTCGGAAAAGTAGGTGTGTAGTGAAGAAAATATAGTTAAGTCATCCACACGGGCGCTATCAACTAAAGGTCATAGAAAATAGACGAATAGATTTGCCGTAACTATTCAATATTGTGAAGATAAGAACTTGATGAGCAAATCTTTGATGAGAAAGTCTTCGAAGACTCGAATGCTAATCATAAAAGAAATCAAGTTAAAAGGAAGTTTAACTAAGGTTTGATTGGAGTTTGGTTATACTTTTGGGACCACACAAAAGAGCTTTACCATTGGTTCAAGTTCTGACCAAACATAGGACAATTTGTCCATATGTGGTTGTCTCTTAATCACAAAGGCTTTGTTAGTCTACAAGCGTGATTAAAGAAGGTTACTTTGGGGTTTTGGTGGCTGCACTAGGGTTGAGTTTCTCAAGTAGATATAAAGAGAGAGGAGAGCACAAGAAGAGGCAACACAATGTAGAAGAAGAGATGAGAGAAAATCACATAAAAGTATAAGTTTTAGAGTGAGTTTTCTCAAGTAGAACAAGTAGATATATTTAGTGAGTTCTTGTTATACTTGTTGTATGAATCACTTGTATCTCTTGTAAACTTGTTATTCTTCTAGTGGATTCCGAAAAAGAGGCTCGGCGAGATGTAGCGACCCGGTTTGGGCGTGAACTCGTTAAAATGTCGTGAGTGCTCCCTTCTTCTTCTCCCATTCTCTAAATCTCTCAAAGTTTTATTCTTGCCTTAGTCTTTGTTTTTGACCTTAAACTACTTTTGTTCTTGATGGATTGTGGTTTATTATGCTCTCGAAAGCTTGTCGCTTTGAGCATCTAAATCCTAACAAATATGTTGAAAGGCAGGGCCAGTCCAAAAATTGTGGGGGCCAAAGCCCCATAAAAGAAATTTAAGGGTTTTATTAAGAACATGGAGACTTTGAGGCCTGAAACTGTAAAATAGTCAAAACTAAGGGTCTATTTACAAATATTTTGTTATGAAACTTGGAACAAAAAATGGGGCAAAAGCTTTTGTTTCATCTAGCATGACCCAGAACCGGCCTTGTTGAAGTGAAAAATGGTAATTAATTATATAAATGTATCGTAAAAGAATTGTAAGTCCTGGTAAGTATGAATTAAAATTTACAAAGTTTGAACGTGTTGAAAAGTTTAGTAAACAAAGTCCACCATGAAGTACCTAAAATAAACCTACCAATAAACAAAAGATTCACCAAGAAACAAGACAAATCGCCAATGTGTCGCGACGAGAGAGTTTTTATGATATTTTTTATTTTTTTTTTGCGTTTTAGTCCTTATATTTTGAACTAATTTTATCACCCAATTTTAATATATTTTATTAATCTATCTATGCTATTAAAAGAATTCATATAAAATATATTTTAGGTCTAACTAGCATCTACGTATTGTAAAAATCAACAATACACAATTTTAAATATATTTTAGTCCCATTATTAGAATATATATTTTACATAGGCCACCCAATCATCGACATACACATTTTTTGCGTTTATGTCCTTATATTTTATTTATTTTTCGTTTGTACCCTTATATTTTTGAATAACTTTTTTGTCCTCGATTTTATTTTATTTTTCATAGATAATTTTGGATATATTATTTAGTTTTTGTTTATAGAAATATTGTTGGTTTTTTTGTTTTCTTATCGATCAAATATTGTACTCAAAGATATTAATATTGGTTTGTTTAAAAAAATTACTTTTAACAACTTTATTTCGTTTTGTGTCAATTTAAATCTACAAAATATTTTTATCACGTGTCTATCTTTTCGCGTTTTTTGCGTGTCTAACTTAATTAACTTAATATAAAATATCGTAATTTTTAAAATATCTTATGTTTTATTTTATACGATGATAAAAATATTTTATGAAATAAGGTATGTTATAACGTTTCAAGTTCTTCTAATTATTTTTCAGAAAATTCCAACGACTATCACATTCTTTAATACTTTTGTATCTTTTCATTGTGATATTGGTATATATATGTGAATATGGTGATATATATAAAGTTTGGATAATTTTTCATAAACATAGATTTATATTTATAGTTAAATAAGTATATATTTATAGTTAAATAAGTATATATTTATAGTTAAATAAGTATATATTTATATATAAAATAAATTGTATTCGTTATACAATATTTATTTATTTTCTAAGATTAATATAAAACATAAAATAAATTTTTTATTATATATGAGTCTAATTATATTATTAAGAATATTAAAACTTTGCCCCGCGTATCGCGGGGTCCGCACCTAGTTTTAAGTAAACCTAAAAACAAAATTCAAAAAACATTGTAAACTACCAATATTGTCATACTCTACACTTAGGAATGTCAAAATGGGTCACCCAATCCATTTCAATCCATGACCCAAATGGGTTTGATGTAATGGGTCATAGATTGACAGAACTCATATAAATAATGGGTTGGTTCAATGGGTTGGGTCAACCCATCACCATCAAATTTAGTGGGTCAAATAGGAAAATGAGTTACCCAATATTGACCTAAAAAATTATATTATATAAAGTTAATATATGTGATTTTGTTCCTAAGAGCATTGGCTTTCGACTTCGTGAAGAAGTGTGCGAGAAACTGTCCATTGTACTCATCCCAAGTGTGGACAGAATCAGGTGGGAGAAACTTCAGCCATCGATACGCTTTATCGGCTAAGGAGAATGCAAACAACTTGCACATGAACCAATCTCTTGAGACTTTATTGATTCTAGTTGTGCTACATATGTCCTCAAACTCTCGATATGGTCCATCGGGTGTTCTTGAGGTAACCCGTGGAATTGCTTCTATTTCACCAAGTGGATAATCTGAGATTTAATCTCGTAGTCTTGTCTCTGATTTCCAGAGGGTTGAACAGGATAACGGTCTTGAAAAAAGACATCGGAATCGTCTGCCTCTAGCATGCTTGTCCCTCTTGGGGCTTGGTTGTTATGTCGAGCTTGGGCTGCCATAAAATCAGCCATTTGTTGTCGCATCAGTGCGATTTAGCTTCATAAGCTTATTGATTTTGTCCATCGGCTTGTCCATTGTTGGCATCAATCTGATTACCATTAGCGTCGAATTGAGGATTGTTATCCATGTTGATATCTTTTCCTCTGTTACGACGATTGGTGCGTTCGATTCTTGCTAATTTGGCGTTGTCAAAAGGGAGTAGGTTGTCAGCTTATTCGCCTCTTCTTTGCATTCACTTGAAATAAACAAGAAAAATAGTAAGTAACTAAAATAAAATAAAGAAAAGTTTAGACTAAATTTGAATCTAATTATTAAAGGTAACGCAATTGATCCCCGAAAACGGCGTCAAAAACTTGATACTCAGAGTTTTAACCCTAAATAAACTACTGCAAATCCACCACAATTCTTGTAATATATAGGGATTGATCCACAAAGACCAATTGTTACACTAAAACTCTTAAATTCAATGTAAAATTAAGTGTCACAAAAATGTTGTTTGTAAGGTTTTTGAAAGAAATTAGTAAAAGAAAACATAAATCGTTTGTAAACAATATATTACAAGCGTCAGGATTAATCGCAGAAATTAATTTTCACTAGATAGATATATGATTGGGAAACAATTATAACCGTTCTTAAACTCAGATCTCGATAATTAGATTGACCCCCTCTCGGGCGTATCAATCCCTATGCTAACAAGTACGAATACTAAACTCTCGTTTGTGTTTAGTAAATCCTAGCATGCAATACGTCTAAGTCTGTTATGTTCACAAAATGCAATAACAACTACTCTCGCATAATGACGTTTTGCTCACCTAGGTTACATCCGGTTCCTAAACCAACTCTCGTTGAGCCTAAATAACCTAGAATCAAGAACTATGGTGATCAAGCAAGTTCATGCGGTAATTTCAACCTAAATGAAGAATCCTAAGAATAAATTCCCTAACCAATCAATCTAATCTAGCAAATCTTAAATTCCTTTGAAACCCTAAAATCTAACAAGAGAACTATTCAGACATGTTCATGATTAAGCAATTCAATATGTTTTGATAATTATGAATAACAAAATACTGAGAATAAAGATTAGAAACACTTTGCGAAAGATTATTAAATCTCTTCTCTGTAAGTTGTAAACTCTGAAATACTTATATTATCAAAGCACACCTTTAAAAGAGGTTAAAAACAGGTTTTTATAGGTTTTGGGCGATTCTCTTACAAAATAGAAAAGATCTTGGCAAAATCTAAAATAAAAGGAAATTAAATCTTCTGATGCGGAGAAGGGATCGATCGATCCCATGTGGGGATCGATCGATCGACGTGAAGATCTATCCGTCCTTCGCCTTTTCGTCGATCTGATTATTCACCGTTGGTTTTCCTGAAGGACGATCGATCGATCAAGGGATCGATCGATCCTTATGAAGATCGATCAATATTTGGTCCTTGGTCGATCCAGAAAAACTTCGTATGTTTGCGCAATAAGAGATCGATCGATCTCTAAGGAAGATCTATCGATCGATTCCCTTTCTTCTGCATTCTCCGTTCTTTTGCCTCGAAAACTCCATAAGTTCATCCTTAGTGCCTCGGGATGCCACTATGTCTTTTATTACATGTAAAACAACTAAATATACATAAAACACTCTATTGTGTGGCTAAATCATGTGTTTAAAACGTTAAAAACACCACACATCAACAAAGCCAAAATAAATTAAAAAAGAAATAAAGTGTCCCTAGAAAATATTTTAAAGACAGAGCATGATTGGTTTCTTTATTTGGTTGTAGAAAAATTAAGGGAAATTTAGTAGATTATATATTTTTGTTTTGTAATTGTGAATATGGTAGTTTAAGTTTTCTAATTAGGAAAATATGTCATTTTAATTTTCAGAGCATGTGAAAAGACTATTTTATCTTTTTTAGTATTTAACAAATTTATTCACTATTCACCAACCGTTATTCACCCTTCATCAACGATATTCAACATTCACCAACGTTATTTTGTATTCACCAACCAGTATTCCCCATTCACCAACGATATTTACTATTCACCAATCGATATTCATCATTCATCATTTGAAATTTACCATATATCTATCATTATTAATCGTTCATCATATGTATTCATCATTTATCGGTGTTATTCACCATTCACGTATTAGATTCACCATTCACGTATTCGATTCACCATTCATCACAAATAAACATTAAAAATAACCTAAAGCTTATAATTGTCTTTTCACTTATGAAAATTACCGATTTAACAATTTAAAAACAAAAACTACATTCTACCAAATTAGAAAACTAGAAATTACCCTCTCAACCAATTATCTCAAAAATTAATAGCTTTACAAAAATTTTAAAGCCTCTACCATTCACCTCCAGTACCTCATGTCTTCAAACCTTCTGAATCATCCAGAGTATCCCAAAGACTTAAGCTGCTTATGCATTGACTTTGACAAGAAGACCATTACAACTTCAACAATGTCTTTATGTGCTTCACAATCAGTTCGACTGTTTCGGATCCTACAACGGTTGATGCCTTGTTTTCTTTGTTGATATCAATAAGAGACTTCGCGATAATAACCTAGAGCTTGGAAAATCTTTTGGAAGATCTGTAGGAGTGCAAAAATCGAATCAAATAATGCGAAAATAGTTTTGTAAATAAAAGATTAAATTCGATCTAAAAGTGTTTTTAAAACCCTTTTTGAAAACCTTTTAACGGAGTCGAGCTAACCTTTTTCCTTAATTCTAAAGATCGTCCGTAGTGTGACAATATGAATCGATCAAGAATCGCGTGATAAAATTGTTTTGATCCGATTTGCAACACTCAATATCGGATCCGACAAACTCTAATACTACGATACTCTCAAGACTTACTAGATGAAAGGGCGATGTGTTTGAACTTTCTTGTGTTATTGTGCTTTTTGTTTTGTGAGTGAGTGCAGAATAATAGAGGAGAGAAGACTTTTTATATAGCCTCTCAAAACTTGAAGATGAATCAACAAATTTAATGTATAATTAAGTTTTTGACCAAAACTTGATTAAGAATAATATTGTTCACCAAGTAATGTCATTAATGACATAATCTTTGCCAACACTCCAAGCCAAAATTTAGTAAGGCAAGCTAGAGTTCTTTTGAAGTTCTTGCTTCCTGATTGTACACCTTGAAAAAAGTATTAGCGAGGCGGCCCAAAATTCATCCTCTGCACACAAAGTCAGCATGTTTCCACGCTTCGACAGACGGGCAATGTGAATATCTTTGTTTCCAAAAGGGAGGATCGGTGATCCTCAAACTGAAACTTCTCACATTTTAAGTTACTCAAATAGAAGAGCATCTTACTTTGTCACGTCTTCAATTTTTTGCCATCAAGTTTTCCAGGCATCAACCCGTGTGACATTACAGCAGGGATTCGAGACATTTCAAAACCCATATCTAGGTTTGAAGATTGGACCGGGAAGCGAACTCCGAACAACTCACGTTGTACCGACTCTGTTTCATTAGTGACATTAGACCCTCCTGTTACAGGTGTATGGTCAAAAACAAATTTAATGTGTAATTAAGTTTAATGTATAATTAAGTTTAATGTGTAATTAAGTTTAATGTGGAATTAAGTTTAATGTGGAATTAAGTTTAATGTGGAATCAACACATTTAAGGTGTAATTAAGTTTTTGACCAAAACTTGATTAAGAATAATATTCTTCACCAAGTATTGTCATTAATGACATAATCTTTGCCAACACTCCAAGCCAAAATTTAGTAGGTCAAATGATTAGTCCAAGTTAATAACAAAGAAATAAGTTAATGGGTTTAAATCCAATTACCAATTCTTTAATTTAAATCCAACTCCAAAATTTCAATACGGTATTTAATATATTTTGATTCTCAATCAAAACATTAAGGATACCCATTTGAATCTCATTTCTCATTCAAACAACACTTCAATTTTTAAATATGAACATTTTAATTGTAGTTCAAACTACTAATTTTCTAATGCATTCACTTTGTAAAATTTGAGTTCCAACAGGACCTTCAGTGAGATTTTCCAATGAATTCCGAGACGAAGCTCATTTCGTACACTGTTTGAATCATCGTAAGTGAATTTATTTTTGGTAGGTAACACGTTAAAACCATGCGTAGACAATTGAATATTTAACCTTTGACGACACACAATAAACTCCAAAATTAGCCGTCAAGAGATGAGAAAGAGAGAGGACTCGAGAGCTCAAAGAGAAAAGAAGGCCTCAAGCTCTTTTGAACCTAGTTCTATCTTTAAGTGTCAACGATTCCTTAAACTCTTAAGCTTTGTCTTGCTCTGCTCTTAAACTTTATCAGGTTCCAATAAAAATGTATTTTTCCTATTTCTTGTGTCTTTTTTGACCATGTTAGAATAGTTTTCTTTGTTAAGTTATAAGTTTTGGATGAGTTCATAATATGATATGATATAGTTTTGTTTACCTACGATCTAAAACTATTTATTCTTCACATTTCTTTGTACGTTAAAGTTAGATTGATATATAGTATCAAAAAATTTATTAGATTTGGCAGGTATGAAAATGTGGGAGGCTTTTGGCCAAGCGAGAAACAATGTAGAATAATAGTTTTTTGGTCGTTTTAAAAAAGAACAGTTGTTTCTTGGAGAAATAAGCAAAATGTCAGTCCACCAAAGTAGATGAAGAATTCGAAGAGCTTGAGAAGCTTTTGTAAGCTTGGATGACAGAAGCAACAGTCCCAACCAGGGTTAAAAACAAAAGAAGTATCCCGACTGTCGTAGCTGTTCTTTTCCACAAGTAGTCAATCTTATCAGTGTCCTCAGCCCACCACCTTTTTCTTCGAGATCGATAGTGAGCTCCGAGATTCATGGCTATGTTGTGATTAGGGATGTTAAAAATGGGTAAAAACCCAATGCATCAAGACCAGACAAATTCTCGCCCACGACTTTCCATTTTTTTTATTAAAATATATGGGCTTAAAACGGCAGTTTTTTTTACCCGGCTTTAAACGGGTTTACCTATCGGGTTTTTAGGTGCGATGGGCTTGATTAATTATTTATGTTTAAATATTAAATAATTATAATAATGTTTAATTAATATTGTGATTTTTATTTTTAGTCCCTACTAAATTATCATATAGTTTCGTATATTATTTATTTAAAAGTTACGTTTTCTCTTCTAAAACGCAAGTCACATTTTCCCGCCCAAAACTCAAAATCGCATTTTTTGCGCAATAACGTAAAATCACAATTTCCCGCCGAAAAAGTAAAATCACAATTTTTCACCGAAAATATAAAATAACGTTTTCCCCGCGAAAAAAACACATTGTTTTTACCAATAAATATTTCTTCTTTTATTCCGTAAATTTTTATCCCGCGCTAGGGTGCGGGGTAAATTTCTAGTTTTCTAGGTAAATTGCAAATTTAAAAACTTTTTACCCTATACAATTTAGGGTAACCCGGCGTATCCGCTTCAATTTTAAAATGAGAAAATTCTTTATAATACCATCAAAATAAGTTTTTGTTTTGAAAATACCATTAAAAAAGTTTTTATAACAAAAATACCATTAAAATGTTTTTTATAACAAAAATACTATCAAAAAGTAATAGTTTACAAAAATACCACAAATACAAAAAAACGAGTTTTAACACTTAGAGATTTTAAATTTTTTCATTTGGGTGCGCTATAGTTTTAGGGTATAGTTTTGAAGGGTAGGGTATAGTTTTTTGAAAGTTTTAGGTGTAATTTTGAAAATTTAAGATTTGTGGTATTTATGAATACCACTTAAAATGTTTTTTAACACAATTAGCACAAATTTTTGAAAGTTTTACAAATACCATTAAAAAGTTTTTTTTTCATAAATACCACAAATCTTAAATTTTTTAAATTACACCCAAAACCTCCAAAAAACTATACCCTCCCCTTCAAATCTATACCCTAAACACTATATAACAAACCCAAATGAAAAAATTTAAAATCTAAAAGTGTTAAAACTTGTTTTTTTTTATATTTGTGGTATTTTTGTAAACTGCTATTTTTTATGGTATTTTTGTTATAAAAAACATTTTATTGGTATTTTTATTATAAAAACTTTTTAATGGTATTTTCAAAACAAAAACTTATTTTGATGGTATTCTAAAGAATTTCTCATTTTAAAATTGAAGCGGGTACCCGCGGGTTACCCTAAATTGTATAGGGTAGAGTTTGGGTTACCCTACCAAGACTTTACCCTATCCGGGTTTTTTTCAAAACAAGCTTTTTCTGGGCAGGCTTTTTTCGGGTTCAGGTAGGGTAGGGTAAAATTACCCATGACAACATCACAACTTGTGATATTGGGAAGTGTTCGATACATTCAGTCCACGGTTTAAATTGGTTACCATATCTAGCACCAACTTTGGACTACCCATTATGTTTATTATCACCCCTGTGTTCCATCAACACAAGTTTTTTTGTTATTTTATGTTAATCCAAAAGATATATAACAATGTAATAATGTACCTTCTTCCGTGAGTACTTGGACATCTCTTTCGTTAGTAATTAAGAAATTTAAAAAATGTATGTAGTTGGAAGTGAAAGGTGTTAAACCAGCATGGCGCTGCTCATAAGCAATGACATTTCTTAGAATCTTATCAGTGCCCTCAGATGCATGGAAACTGGGCATCACTAAGCAACCTCTGTTAAATGCCACTTGCAGCGAATAATAATCATCAGTCTCCTTTCCGATGGAGATCGAGACCGACTCTGAAGATTGTTTGTGCAATTCCTCTCTTTGTGAGGAACTCAATTGACGGAATGACTGAAACAAACAGTTGAAATGTTCTCAGAGCAAGTTAATCAATGCCAAATTTCATCAAAAAATTAAATTTGGAACCAAAATAAATTAGGGTAAATTTGCTAAATAATAGTTCGATGGGTGAAAATTTGATAACTAGGTTAACTTTAGTATTGATTAGGGAAAATGACAAAATCAAAAGAGAGAAAATTGAAAAATGGACGAAAATACCCTCACAATATAGAGTACATTAAAATAAATGTTTATCCAAGAAAGTAGTCGTCTCAACTACATATGTTAAAAATATATGAAAGAACAAATTATAATTTATTCGATAAAAAATAGTTGTATAATTTTACGAAATACACATAAATGATGTGTTAAAAATAGTTAAACACTAAAACCCTAATTCTTGAACATTAAACACTAAACTCTAGGCCTTTAGCCTTAAATCTTAACCCATAACCTTAAATTCTAATATCTAATTCAAAATCGTTAAACCATAGTAAGGAACCATATACCCTAAACATTAACCATATACCGTATACTCTAAACACATGATCAATCATATTAAAAAGTAACTTGAGTATATATAGACATGTCAACTAGGGCCAAATCCCGCCCTTTAAAATATCGGGTTCGGGATTTCATATTTAAGCAAGAAAAAAATTCGGGCTTTTCGGGTTTATCTCATTCGGGTAAAAGGTTTTTCGGACTAACTGGATCGGGTTCGGGCTAACCCAAAGAACCCAAAAATATATTTTCTAGCATAATAAAAATATAGAAAAATTATTAATATACACTTTAAACACTATTTTACACTTTAAATTTTCAATAATTAAACTACACTTTCAAATTTTGTTTTATGTTTTCTAGTAATGTTTACTATTTAGTTAAAAAAGAAGTAGGGTTCAGTAATTAGCATTTTATTTGGTTTCAAAATTTTATATCTATCAAAATAGATTTTGATTCAGTAACATAAATTTTATATTTTTGATTTAATGTATTGTTTCAAGTTTATAAATAAAATTATTTTTCATTCATATATATATATTGTTAGTTTAATTTGATAAATTATTTGAATTATATATATGAAAAGTACGAAAAATCATATATATGTTTTATAAACTAATTAAAATATTTTAAAACTACGAAGTTTTAAATTTAGTAACGATATTTTATATTACAATAAAACAATTTTAAGTGCATTTGAATGTTATATTTTTAAGTTAAAAACCCCCCAAAAACCCTATAACCCAAATATGTGACTATTATATATATATATATATATATATATATATATACTATGTGACGAATTCAAAATTATCTATACTATTAAAAGGGAAGACAAAACGCCTACGTGTCGCGACGAGAGAGTTTTTAGGATATTTTTTATTTTTTGCGTTTTAGTCTTTATACTTTGAACTAATTTTCTCATCCAATTTTAATATATTTTACTAATCTATCTATACTATTGAAAAAATCCATATAAAATATATTTTAGGTATATCTAGCATCTAAGTATTGTAAAAATCGACAATACACAATTTTAAATATATTTTAGGCCCATTATTGAAATTTATATTTTATATAAACCACCCAATCATCCACATACATAATTTTTTGCGTTTATGTCCTTATATTTTATTTATTTTGTGTTTCTACCCTTATATTTGTGAATAACTTTTTATCTTCAATTATTTTATTTTTATAGATAATTTCGGATATATTATTTAGTTTTTGTTTATAGAAATATTGTTGGGGTTTTTGTTTTCTTATCGATCAAATATTGTAGTCAAATATATTAATATTGGTTTGTTTTTAAGAAATTAATTTTAACAATTTTATTTTGTTTTGTGTTTCTAAATCTACGAAATATTTTTATCCGTGTCTATCTTTTCGCGATATTTGCGTGTCTAACTTAATTACCTTAATACAAAAATATCATACTTTTTAAAATAGATTATGTTTTATTTTATACGATGATAAAAATATTTTATGAAATAAGGTATGTTATAACGTTTCAAGTTCTTCTAATTATTTTCAGAAAATTCCAACGACTATCACATTTTTTAATATTTTGTATCTTTTCATTGTGGTATTGGTATATATATGTGTGAATATGGTGATATATATAAAGTTTGGTATAATTTGTCGTAAACATAGATTTATATTTATAGTTAAATAAGTATATATTTATATCTAAAATAAACTGTATTCGTTATACAATATTTATTTATTTTCTAAAATTAATATAAAACATGAAATATATTTATATTTACTTTACTTGCATTGTGCTAGGGGTATATTGGAATTTTTGAATAACAAAAAAATGTTTTTATTTCAGCAAATTATGATGTATAATACTATTATACACCCTAATTTCCCAATAATTATTATTTTTTATAGAGTATTAATTTATGGAATAATTCGAAATCAATTGATAATAAATGGATGGTCAATATCTTTTATATATTGGTTTTTGTCCTTCAAATTACCTATGTGTGATGATAAATGATAGGGAGAATTACAAAACTACGACATTTGAATTATATATCACAAAACTACACTATTTCAAAATTACTTCACAAAACTACACAGACACTCAAAATTAAATCCAAAAAATCCTACCCATACAATTTTACCCTCTTAATACTATACCCTAAACACTAATTAGCAAACCCAAAGGAAAAGATTTTAATTTTGGTAATTTTTTAAAGGTTAAATCAAGCTTTTAAAATTTTGAAAAAATGTAAATATGTGAAAAAATTGAGTTATGTAGAGTTTTGTAAAGGAAGAGATGAAAGGGTGTAGTTTTGTGAATTCCTCTAAATGATAACATCCCTTCAAAATATTTGAATCTTAGTTATTAACGAAAACTTGAAAATGAAAGAATCTATGGGAATTTACAAAAATACACATTTAAATTGGTACTTCACAAAAATACACACATATAAAATTTATTTTCATAAATACACATAAACAGTACATATTGAATCCAAATAAACACTAAGGGGGTCTATTCAAATAGGAATTTTGAGTGATATGTAATTCACTGAAATTTTATGGGATTTTGGTGATTCGAAAGTTGGAGAGATTTGTTACTAAAATTCTCTACTATCCTATCTAAAATAATGATATTTAATTATTTGGATTTTTAACTAAGAAATCTTAGGTGATTTGTTGAAATCACTAAAAAAATTCTAATAACAAAAGATTTGATGATGAATTTTCAAATCAATAGTTCACTAATAGTGGATTTAAAGGAAAAAATTTAGATTTATGTTCGAATAACATATAAATTGTCATTTAAATACAAATCACTCAAAAATATATTTTCAACTAATGATTTTGGTGATTTGTGTTAAGATTATAAATCAAGTGTTATTCAAACAAAAATTTTTAAAAAACCATTTAAAATCCACTGTTATTAGAGTAGTGATTTGAAAATCCATCATCAAATCCATTATTATTGGAAAAATTATAAACTGTGGAATTCTAATGATTTTAGTTAAAAATACAAAGAATTAAATCTCATAGTTTTAGGTAGAATTCTAGAGAATTTCAATAACAAATCACTATAACTTTCAAATTCACCCAAATCACCAAAAACTCATTGGAAATCAAATCACTTCAAATCTTTTCAATACACCCCCGTAAGGGAAGGGGAGAGTATGCAAATGAAGATTTTGAGGTAATTTGTGTTAAGATTACGAATCATGTGTTATTCGAACATAAAGTTGAATTTTTTTTCTTTTAAATCCACTATTATTACTAGTGTGATTTGAAAACCCATTATCAAACTCATTGTTACTTGAAGTTTTGTAATGAATGTGATTTAGTGATTTGTTAAAAATAAAAAAAGAATCAAATATCATGGTTTTAGATGGAAATGCAGAGAATTTTAAAAATAAATAAATCATTACAACTCTTAGTTCACCCAAATCACAAAAACTAACTCAAAATAAAATCATATCTAATGTTTATTTCAATACACACCTCTAAATAGGGAATTCAAATGAAATATATTAATTTAGGTAAAATTTTAAAAGTAATTAAATCATTTGAAAATTGATAAAGCGTACATTTATATAATTTTTTTTAAAATGTGTAGTTTTTGTAAAAAAAATTCTCAAGAATAAAGAGGATGGGGTACATGGATTTACCTTGAAATTAACTCCTGCACGGGATAGGCTATCTGCGCTCTCCATCTGCAAAATAGATGCACCACTCAAGTCTGTCATATTGTCAAGAGAGTCCTCATAGGCACACCTAAACATGTCTGTGAAATGCTCGAATTTTCGACTTTTTGTTATCTTGAGGGAAAAGAAGTTGATGATGAATTGTTCAACAGTCTCTTGAACATCCAATGTTTCCAAAACCGAGCCAAACAATTGTTCGAAAATGAAAAAGGGTAGTTGATTTTCGAGCAAGACGAGATCTTCTTTGACTTTTTCAGTGTCATTTCGATTGTCCACAAGCGAGTCATGTGAAGTTTTAGGATACAATTGAATCTTTATCATGAACTCCATGATGAAAATTAAATCCTTAAGGATGTGTTGCACGAAGGATTCATTTGGTACCCAATCAGTCTGGTCTTGATAGCTTCCACGAATATTTGCTTCTTCCGCTTGTATTGTCATCTTTATTTTATCAATAGTTTTTGCCCCAACTCTTTTCGTGAAAGATTCTAAGTACATTGTCTTATATTTCTCCATCCTTATGTATTTCTGCTTTGTTTCGTTTGTTCTTCAAATTAACCGACAAAAGTACATGCACCAAAATTTCATCAATTGACTAATCCATATCGCAATATATCATAAAAAATTACACGCATCAAAATTTTATTTTTGAAAAAGAAATCATAAACAAACAATAAATCGAACAATAATCATATGACTTATGAAAAAAAGATCAAAAACCTAAAAAAACTTATTGAGAAAAATCATAAATTTATTTATTAATTTGATTATCATAGTTTCAACCTCTTCTTCACAAAACTACTCCTAATTTAATATTTTCACATATTTACACCCTTTCAAATTTTTAAAAGCTTGATTTAACCTTTAAAAAATTACCAAAATTAATTTTTTTTCATTTGGGTTCGCTAATTAGTGTTTAGGGTATAGTATTAAGGGGGTAGAATTGTTTGGGTAGAGTTTATTTGAATTTAATTTTGAGTATTTAGGTGTAGTTTTGTGAAGTATTTTGGAAATGGTGTAGTTTTGTGAAATGTAATTCAAATGGTGTAGTTTTGTGATTCTCCCTTTGATTTACTTAATATATTTAGCTATTTATTTTTCTATGTATTCAAAAATTGAAAAATTAATAACCGTATTCACTTATGTTTTTAAGCTATATAATTTTCTTGAATGAACTTTATTTTTTATTTTTTTAAAACGAAAAGGATTTTGGAACAATGCTATTATAAATACTGGTTTTTAAATCTTAGGTGATTTGGTGTGGTTTTATAATCTAACTCCTTGAATTTTAAATGTTTAATGATTTAAAATCAATTCTAATATCACCCAAACACATTGGATTTAAAATCCTTCCCTTTTGTTCATTAAAATCTATATCAAATCATTTGAAATGAATTAAATGCAATGTCATTGGAATGTTGAATAACACTAGATTTTTAAAAATGTTTTGAAATCATTTATAGAATAACACCGGATTTTAAAATCCATTGAAACATGATTTATAAATACCATATCCAATAACACTAGATTTAAATGAAAAATTTTAAAAAATCAATTGAATAACAATAGTTCCTAATTAGATTTCAAATCTATTAAAAATCTTGATTGAATAAATGAATTAAGTTAGTTAGATCTCTTAACTATATTTCTGTTTCAGTTAGATTTACTTAAATTAATAATTTTATGAGGAATTCACAAATCTACACCCTTTCAACCCTTTCTTCACAAAACTACTCCTAATTTAATATTTTCACATATTTACACCCTTTCAAAATTTTAAAAACTTGATTTAACCTTTAAAAAATTACCAAAATTAAAATTTTATCATTTGGGTTCGCTAATTAGTGTTTAGAGTATAGTATTAAGGGGGTAGGATTATTTGGGTAGAGTTTATTTGAATTTAATTTTGAGTGTTTAGGTGTAGTTTTGTAAAATATTTTGGAAATGGTGTAGTTTTGTGAAATGTAATTCAAATGGTGTAGTTTTGTGATTCTCCCTAATTTTATTCTACTTCAAATATTTTTCTTACTATTTTTTTAATTGAATTTTTTTTTATCACACACACACAAAAGTATTTTTTTACTTAAATATAACTTTGGTTTTATAAGTTTGATTTGATTTTTAATCAATACTAGATTCTTACCCGTGCATCCCACACAGGAGTAATATTTATAATATTTTTTATTGATGTATGTTGAATAATATTTTTTTTATTGATGCATATAATTTTATATATATATATTTATGTTCTAATATTAAAAACTTTTTTTATATATCATAAACTATCTATGGTATATTTTGACCCGTCGCGAATGACGTCTCGCATATGTATTTAAAATTATTAAAAATCTAGAATTTTTAAATATTTTCGGATATTTTTGTTTTTTTATTTACATCATCGATTCGAATATTGTAGAAAAATACTTTTAAATAATTAAAATATTCTATAACTTAATTTTAGAAAAAAACTTTAACTATATTATTAATATTGTAAGATATGGATTATCATAAAATTGTAATATCTATAATATTTTATTTTTTTATTATGTTACCTATTTAATTTTATTTTTCGTTTTTTTAGTTTTTATCCTGTTAATTAGGAATAGTTTTTTTTTATATATCTTTACTTCTATTTTTAATTTCGTTTTTCTTTTAATCCTATTAAATAAGAATTTTTTATTTTTTATTTAAAATTACTTTATACTAAAATTTATACAATGACATTACATGTAATTAAAATAATTTTTTTAGGGCTTCTCAAAATTTGTCTTTCCCAATTAATAATAGAAATATTTTATTATAAGGAAAAATTATTAGATTATAAGATTTCACAATATGGTCATATTATAATATTTTAAATCGATAAATTTCTTTTGATAATAAAAATCTGATTAGTAAATGATTTTTATACGTGTTAAATTTAATATACTATTTTTTAGATAGAATTTTTTTTTTTGACATGTTTCAAAGTCGGAATAGTAGCCGATCTTTACGATTGTGTTTATTACAAATTATACTCAACAACTTTTATATAATATATAAGATAAATGGTCGATTTATCAAAATGTAGAATTATAATTCATAGTTACTGATTTTGTTTTTAATTTTCATAAACCTATTTACTTATGGTAGACTTACATAGACTTTACTAAAGTCTCAAAACAAATTTATATATATAAAAAAATATATATTACTTTGACCCGTAGCTTCCGGTTCGCCCGGGTCTCGGGTTTATGCCGGTTTTTTCCGGCTCAATCCGGGTTTCAACCTAGCAAATTTAACAATCATACCCAAACCGGATTGCTTGCCGGGTCACCGGTTTTACCGGTCGGACCGCGGATCCGGGTCGGGTATGAAAACATTGGTTTTAGTTGATTTTACTTATACGGTAAATATAGACTTTCAACTATTTTGTTGTGGTCGAATTAAAGATGTAGTAACAATAGACTAGTAACTTTTCTCGTTGACTTACTAATAATAGATATATTTGCAGTATGAACTTAAATTTGTTGCTAACAAACTTGTATTTTATAACAAACTCTTATGAAAATATAATTATTCAACATATTCAAATATATGTTCATGCTGAAGATTTATATATAATTATCAGTAAACAATTTTTTCATGATCATTATATATCTTTCTCAACTAATGAAATTAAAATAAGAGAAATTCCTTAAAATACCATCAAAATAATTTTTATTTTAAAAATACTATTACAAAGTTTTTTATAACAAAAATATCATTAAAATGTTTTTTATAACAAAAATACCATCAAAAAGTAATAGTTTACAAAATACCATAAATACAAAAAACGAGTTTTAACACTTTTAGATTTAATTTTTTTCATATTTAAGATTTGTGGTATTTGTGAGAAAAAACTTTTTAATGGTATTTGTAAAACTTTCGAAAATCTGTGCTAATTGTATTAAAAAAACATTTTTTAGTGGTATTGATAAGAATTGGCATTAATATAATTATCTTCGTGATAAACTGATAATCACAAAAATCGTATGTATATGTTTATGTTTTTATGTGTTTGACCTCACCTGTGATTGGTACTCGTTTCAGCAACGTCTCTATCACCTTTTCGTTTTACACAACGATTACGCAGACCGATGATGACCATCTGAGGTCTATAGGCTTCGGGTTTCAGTTCACGTATTCCGTCTGATACTTTGTAAATGCATTGTTTTTGAGTCATCTTCGATCAGATCAAACCTTTTTAATTATGAATCAAGTTTTGTTAGATATTAATAAGTACAATCCAACATTAATATAAGAGCGAACTATTCTATATATCACATAGAACATATACTACGTTGTATTCTATGTCAAAGTCGATTTTTTCAAAGTACTAAACAAACAAAAGAAAAAGAAAAATCTATGTGGAAGACATAATACTAAGGAAGAAGAGCTTACGATTAATAGGGATGAGAGCTATTATACAACGGGTTGCCTCTTATTGTGTTTTGTATACTTAAACTTACAAGAGGAAGAGGAGTCTTATATATAATACTGAGAAAATCTGACAGAGAGGGAAAAAATTATATTCTATGAATAAATTAGTGAAATTGTGACGATAGTAAGAAAATTTCGAAACTAACCCCAATTATGAAGTTTGTGCAAATCAACTCCAGTTTATTTAAAAGCTACAAACTCATATGAAGTATAAAGTTATAAACTAGTGCCACTAGTGCCACTTGTAGTTAGAAAATGGGATGAATTAAATATCCGGCCATTGAAGAATCGAATATTTGGTGGAAGAAGTTTTTTTTGTCTTTTATTAGCTCTGACAACAGCCAACTTCCAATTTGACGAATATGTCCCTATGACATCGCTGAGGAAGAGAACGCAGGGGACAAGCTTACTGTTTGTTGCAGAGGAAGAAGATTCAACGGATATAGTGTAAGAGCCAAAGATATTGTCAGTATGTCAGCCACTTGCAGCATTAAATGCTCTGATTTGGGCGGGAGGTTACTAAATCCGGCGCTAATAATGTTATCCGCTTATTATATTATTATCAATAACAATTAGCGCTAACCAAGTTGGTGGCGCTAATAATTTTGTTACCGTAAAAAAATAAAAGTTGACTCATTAGAATTATGAGTGGATTTTTGCTAGATTATGCTAGATTAATGTTAGATTATTACTAGATTTTTGCATAAACAAAAAATAATGATTGGATTTTTGCTACAATATTCTTTCATATTGAATAACTTGTCATGAATAACTTGTCATGGTAAAATTAATATGACAACTTCACATATAAATAGTGAATAACTTGTCATGAAAGAATAATGATTGTTACCGATAACAATTTAAATAGCGCTAACAAAGTTGGTGGCGCTAATAATTTTGTTACCGCTAATACGATATTTTTGTTTTTATAATGTAATTGTTAATACGATAATAAATCTTGGTTTACTCAAATAAATAGTGAAAATATGTTAATTTATTATGATAATATTTATGTTACTTGATAATAGTTGTCATTATCACAATCACTTATGTGTTCTTATCGTGTTAACTTAATTGAAATCAATTAATTTAAATATTATCACGAAAATTACGTGATAAACATTTACTTATCGTGTATTCGTGTTAACTCATTATTTATATAATTTTTATTAGCTAACTTGTAGTTCGCATATTTAATTATCTTAATAAATTTATTAAACATCGCTAATGTAAAGGTCATCATTGTATACATTTTAAATCAAATTGTTATTCATACAACAAAATCGAACAAAAATGTGATAAAGGGTGATTTTTGTATATGTTCTCTCTCAAACGGGTCGAGCAAATCAATGATCAGCTGCAACTTCTCGTTTTTGTGATAAACATTGACCCTATTATAAATACACAAAATGTTAGCATGACAAATTATTCATCATAAACTTGTATGGTATAAGATACAATATAAACAATATCACGATTTAACAAGTTAAATAAAGTAATGAACAAACAAACATGTAGCAAAATAGTTATCGGCTACCGATCGCATAATGAGTTTTGTACCAATTAATTTACTAAAAGACTAATGAATACAAATATTCCTCAAATTACCTGCTAACCAAAAATGTAACTAGTAAGATTATGTGAAAGCAACTCTTTTCCAAAAGCAATGATCCTCTTGGGAAGTTTGGTATCAGTCATCTGCAATATAACAAAAACTCTTTTAACGTCCCAGTAAGATAATATTACATTTACTGGCTACAATGTAAAATATACGATAATAATATTAGTGAAGAGATGAAAGCCTCTTATCATCTGAGTCTTAGTGGACGGTGAAGATGAAACTATAAGACAAATCAACGACTCCTATTGATTCTCCCCCAATGAATCACCAACAAACATTATAGTCTTTCCTTTCCTCTTCAACAGAAACTCACCTCCATTGAACCTATAATCACACCATTACACACACAACATAACATAAAGCTTCAAACTTTTTCCAGTTGAAATCTCATAGACACACGCAAGCTTAAATTGAAAAACTTGAAATAAACCCAAGTAAGAAGACGATGTGTAAATATGTGGGTAAGTTACAGATTTATGAACAAAAACTCACATCCATTATATACACAACATAACTCCAAAAAAGCTTCAAACTTTAACAAGTAAAAATTAGAATCTCGTAGACAGAGAAATTGAAAAACTTGAGACAAACCCTAGTAAGAAAACGATGTGTACGTACGTACGTACCACGGTATAAAGTGTTGATGAGATGGATCTTGGTGAAACAGTGATGAGGACAATCTCTAATACAATCCTTGAAGCGTTCCCATGTTTCGTAGAAGGATTCGATTGGGCCTTGCCGGAACGACGAGATCTTGTTCCTAAGAGCATTTGCTTTCGACTTCGTGAAGAAGTGTGCGAGAAATTGTCCCTTGTACTCATCCCAAGTGTGAATAGAATCAGGATGGAGAGACTTCAACCATCGATACGCTTTGTCAGCTAAGGAGAATGTAAACAACTTACACATGAACCAATCTCTCGAGACTCCATTGATTCTAGTTGTGCTACATATGTCCTCAAAGCTCTCGATGTGGTCCATCGGGTGTTCGTGAGGTAACCCGTGGAATTGCTCACTACAAGAATTTATCTGTATAGCAACGAATTGGTGAGGAAGTGTTTGTGGCTAAATCCAGAAAAGCCACGAAAAGCAACGAAAATTAACTTAGTAACGAAATAACAGTTTCGATGCATTTCGATACCAAAAAAGCAAGGAAATAGCAAGGAAGTAGCAACGAAAAGTGGTAACGAAAGCTTTTCGTGGCTATTTCGTTGCAAAATGACGTCGGTGCGTTGCTATTTCGTTGCTAATATAGCCACGATTAGTAACGAAATAGTCGTTGCTAAATTTAGAATTGTCACATCACACGAAAGTTGTCAGGATAATTATTCGAAATTAGCCACTAATTTGTTTCGTTGCTATTTGTGGCTATATGAGTGGTTCTGATTAAAACTTAACTTAGCAACGAAATTATTCAGTTACTAACAGTTGCTAAATTAAAAACATGGCGCACAAAATTTTCCAGAGCACCATACCTTAAACTCAAGAAATCTCTTTCTTTCTTTCTTCATCAATTTCATCTACATAAAAAAATAAATGACAAATTTCTTTCATTCAAGAGAATGGATGGATCAGCATATGGATCCAAACACAAATGACGTTTCTGAAGAATTTATAGAGGGTGTTAACACTTTTATAAATTTCTCTTGCAATCAAGCTTCTTTTCAAGTTCGTGGATCTATGCCTTGTCCTTGTGTTCGGTGTAGAAATTTGAAGCAGCGAGATGCTTTTACAGTTTCTAAGCACTTATTAAGGAGAGGGTTTAAAGGAAACTACTACATTTGGACAAGCCATGGAGAAAATTGTTATGATGTTGGAGAATCTTCGATGCCGACGCACTTTGGACATGAAGAAGAAGAAACGTTTGATGGTCATGTTAACACTGAAGTTCCATATGATGAGGTTAACATGGGTCAAGAAGGTATCAAAATAGAAGACGAATTTCAGCAAAATGTTGAGGAAGAGCCAATTAATGATAGCCTTTACAAAGCTTTTGAAGCTGCTAGTTAACCGCTCTACGAAGGGTGTGTTGAAGGAATATCACAATTGTATCTGGCATCGCGTGTTATGAAGATAAAGACTAATCATAATCTGGCGGAGGCATGCGTTGATGAAATCACACAAACATATAAACGCATTCTTCCACAACCAAATAATGCTCCAGAGTCATACTATGAGACCAAAAAGTTAACGCGTTCATTGGGATTACCGGTTCATAAGATTGACGTGTGCGAGGATAATTGCATGCTCTTCTGGAAGTCCGAAGATCGAGAGCTTTCGCGTTGTCGTTTCTGTAATAAAGATAGGTATCACGCCAACAATGGAAAAGGGAAGAATATACCGAAGCAACAGATGTTTTATCTACCTATCGCAGATCGACTGAAGAGGTTGTATCAAATGCAAGGGACCGCTGCTCATATGCGATGGCACGCGGAACATGTGTCTCTGAAGGAGAAATGCATCACCCATCGGACGGAGCGGCGTGGAAGCATTTTAATAAGGTATATCCTGGATTTGGTGCTTGAAAGTCGTAATATATATCTTGGTTTGGCAACGGATGGGTTTAATCCAATTGGCATGAATGGGGAGGCACACTCAGTATGGCCAGTCATTGTTACTCCATATAATTTGCCTCCTGGTATGTGTATGAAGAGAGAATATTTCTTCTTGGCCATTTTGGTGCCTGGGCCTAAACATCCGAAGAAAAGTCTAGATATTTATCTCCAACCATTGATCGAAGAGTTGCAGATGTTATGGACCGACGGGGTTCCTGCTTATGATATTTCGAGGAAGCAAAATTTTACAATGAGAGCTGCTTTGATGTGGACGATAAACGATTTTCCGGCGTATGGAATGGTTTCTGGTTGGACTACGCATGGTCGGCTAGCATGTTCGTATTGTATGGATGAAACAAAAGCATTTTGGTTACCGAATGGAAGGAAACATAGTTGGTTCGATTGTCACAGAAGACATTTGCCCCATGATCATCCTTATCGACGAAATATCAAAGCATTTAAGCGAGGTTCATCGTTCGGGATAATGCTCCACCGTGGTTGACAGTACTGAAATTCTATGCGAAAGAATTGAGAGCATCCGAGGATTGTGCAAAACTGTTGATTGCGGAGGTCAAGGACATGATAATCCGAGTAGAACGATCGATGGTTATAGCGATTACCATAATTGGGTGAAGAAGAGTATATTTTGGGACTTGCCTTATTGGGAGGACCGGTTATTGAGGCATAATTTAGACTTCATGCACATCGAGAAAAACTTTTTCGATAATCTTATCAACACGATTTTGAATGCACCGGGGAAGACAAAAGACAATATCAAATCTAGAATGGATCTTCTGCGATATGCAAAAGACCAGATTTGGAGATTAATGACGATGGGAGTATTCCGATTCCAATTTTTAGATTATCCAATCAAGGGAAGAAGAGTTTTTTTGGCATGGTTGAAAAAGGATATTAGATTCCCTGATGGCTATGCATCAAAATTCAGTCGATGTGTTGACGAAAACAATGGAAAATTGTCTGGGCTAAAAAGCCACGATTGCCATGTCATTATGCAACGCTTGTTCCCATTTGCGTTTGCAGAACTTTTGCCGAAAAATGTCCACACAGCCATTTCAGGTATATACTATTATCTTACATAGATGAGTAATAATTTTTGTATCGTATACTTATATATGTTTTATGTACATATGTAGAAATCGCACTTTTTTCCGGGATATTTCTGCTAGAATGTTAAGGGTTGAGGATGTGGAAATTTTGAAGGCAAATATCGCTTTGAAGTTGTGCAATTTGGAGAAAATATTTCCTCCATCGTTCTTTGACGTCATGGAACATCTACCCGTGCATCTACCGGATGAAGCTGCATTGGGTGGTCCGGTCCAATACAGGTGGATGTATCCTTTCGAGAGGTATATGTATCATTTGAAAAAAAGGTTAAAAATAAAGCTCGTATTGGAGGTTCCATTGTTGCACAATGTGTACAAGAAGAGATTTCGTATGTGGCAACCAATTATTACGAAAACACAGAACTTCTTCGTGATTCTGATTATAGTGGTCCTGGAGAAATTCGATTTACCTATGATGCAGATGTGCCAAATATCTTCTATCACAGTGGACGAGTTACAGGGAAAAATACAAGTGGTTGGTTTAGTGATGAAGATTATAACGTGCTTCAAACGTTTTTGTTACTTAACTTTGAAGAATTTGCTCCATATGAGAGGTTGAATATATATATTTAGATAATTAAGTTACTTAAGTACTGTAACAACTAAATTAAATTTTTCTCTTGTTTCAGGATGTTTGAAGAGCAGATGACGCTTAGTATTCCTGATATCACTAGTGATGCAATGATTAATGCTAAAGACAACCATTATGCACAATGGTGTAAAGACTATGTAAGTTATAATATTTTGATTTAATTTTGTTATATATATCATATAATTATTGTAATATTATGGCTACTAATTTATTTAACATTTTGTAGATTAATGAAGCATCTCAGAATTATGAATTTCCTTTGTGGATGTTGGAATTTATTCAAGGTCCGAGGCGCAATTTCACTTTGTGGCCTATGTACTTTACTAGGGGATACCATTTCCACAGTCAAAGACACGGTCAAAATAAGAAAAAACAAAATTATGGGGTTTGTGTTCGTGGTACAACGGATATGAATTATTATGGACTTATAGAACAAATCATGAAGATTGAGTATCATGGTGCCGTTGGACTCAAAGCGATGGTCTTTAAATGCACATGGTTTGATAATACTGAAGGTTCGGGATTGCGTAAACACCCGTCTGGTGTGGTTGATGTAGCTTCGCGTAAAAGGTACCAAAAATACGATCCTTTTATTATGCCTGGTCATTGTGACCAAGTTTGTTTCATACCGTATCCACGTGTTGGGCGCGCGCCAAATGATTGGTTGGCGTGTACTAAAGTGGTGCCAAGAGGATATCGTGAAACTTCTGAAAATGCTCGTTAGCGTTGCAAGATGATACAATCGACCACATTGTTGCGCCTAGTGCAATGGTTCGGGTTACAACGCATGTAGTGGAAGATCCTGCTGATTTTGACAATGTTTATCCTTATCCTTTAGAGGAAGAGCAACTTGATCCTAATGAGTTTTCTGAAGATTCTGATTCTTCTGATGATGTCGAAGATGTGTAATAATGAAGTTTATTTATTTTTGATGTTGTATGATGTTGTTTGTTGTTATAAGAATGTTTTAAAAACTTATATATATGATTATTATGTGGCTTTGAAACTCATATATATGATTATTATCATGAATTTTTATGTGGCTTTTAAATGTTTTGAAGTTATTAAAACTTATACATTGTTCAAAAATATACTATCTTATACATACATTTTTACATAAAATAATTGACTATGTATATATCAAACCCTAAATTTATATATATTCATTATTTTGTCAAAACTTCAAAAGGCAAAACCTTTCCTATAGATTTTTAATGTTTAAAAATTATCATAAGTTTCTAGAAATGGTTTTTATGTAAAAAAACGCATACCCTAAACTTTGAAAATATTGCAACGACTTACATCAGTTGCAAGTCGTTGCTAATTTAAATAATTAGCAACGACTTACCGTGAATAGCATCAAATAAATTCGTTGCAACCAACCTCTAAACCGCAACAACGAAATAGTTCGTCACTTTTCGTGGCTATCTTCATAATTTAGCAACGAATTGTCACTAACTTTGTTCGATACAATGAACCTCTAAATCAAAACAGAAATGGAAAAAACTTCTAAGGCACAGCCACGAAACAAATCGTGACTATTCGTTGCTATAATTAAAATAAAGTAAATTAGCCACGAATAGCCACGGTTTATTTCGTTGCTGAAATATTAAACCTAATGTCACGCGACCTTCTCTTTCTCTCCATTATTTACTCTCTCTTTCTCTTGGGCGGCGATTCTTCAGTTTCCCGACGATTCTTCGCTTTCCCGGCGATTCTTTGACGCGACCTTCACTTTCACCGGCGATTCTTCACTTTCCCGGTTAGGATCTCTCCCTATCTCTCTCTATCTCTCTGTATCTCTCTCTCTGTCTTTCTCTCACGCTCTTTCGCGGCGATCTAGCTTTAGGATTCAGGTTCGATTGGTATTAGGGTTTGTCTTAGATTCGTTTAAGGTTTGTTTAAGGTTCGTTTAACGTTGGTGTTAGCCTATGTTTTAAGATTCGGGTTCGATTGGTGTTAGCCTCTGTTTTAGGTTGGTGTTAGCCTCTAATCGATTGGTGTTAGCCTTTGTTTTAGGTTGGTGTTAGCCTTTGTTTGATTGGTGTTAGCCTCTGTTCGATTGGTGTTAGCTATTGTTATGTTGCTTATGTCTTTAATTTTTGCTTTGTCTTTCATTATTGTTTTCTTCTAGTTGTTAACTTCTCTTTCTTGTGCAGATATGCCTCAACGTGGTAAGAGAATACGGACTGGTTCTCCACCTGGACAACTTCATTACTCTCAGCCTCACTCTCAGCCTCGTCTGCCTTCGCCGGGAAATGCATCAACTTCTTCCTCTCGGTCTCCAACATCTTTTCCACCGGGAGCTCTTGGACAGAGGCAAAGAACCCAATCTTCTCCAAATGCCTATGCTGCACAAAGCTCTCCTGCACACGCAGCTGCTGCACACGGTGCTGGTGCACAAGGAGCTGCACAAGGAGCTGCACAAGGAGCTGCTGGAATGAGCATAGAAGCTCTCCTCAATGCTCCAGCTAGGAGAAACCAGCAAGTCCTCCACCCAATGAAGCTAAATGGAGCTCTATGGTAAGTCATTATTTAATCTTTTTTTTAATTTTTTATCACACATGTCTATATTTAACTTAGTATTCTTGTTTCTGTTTATTCATATTGTTTGGATATTTCAGGTTTGGTATTGATCCGGAGGTGATGAAATACGTCCGGACTACTTGGCAGAACAATTTCATGGCTCCTTGGTGGAATTGGTCCCAAATTCCCGAGGAGAGAGTGAAAGAATGGTGGCAGGATTTTGTGGTCAGTGTATCTATCTTTTCTTTGTTTTGTTCCTTCACTTTTTTATTTTATAGATATACTATGTTGTGATGGTTAGTGTAATGATATCGAACTAATCCTTCACTTTTATTTTCAGCAACATTACTATTGGGAACCAGCACACCATAGTCTGATTTTTTATCTATGGAGGAAGGAGACAATGTTATCAATCAGTCAAAGAATCAGCAAGAAGAAGTCGCAAGGGAAGAAGCCAAAGTACGTCTCTGAGGAGCACTGGATCACGATGTTAGAGCAATGGGACACACCAGAATGTCAGGGTAGGTCCACCACCAGCTATTCTGCAAACGGATGGCTATCTGAGGGGTAAGCAAGCATTGGATGGTTTAGGGGTAAGCATTTGCCAAAATAGGGTATGACATGGTATGTTCATTTTCCATTTAGTATATTGTTTGTTATTTATAAATCAATTATTAGTTTTGACTGTTTTTGGTCTGTTTTAGATTGATTGTATACCATGGTGATTAGTTTGTGAATGTTATATGAGTTATTAGTTTATGAATGTTATATGAGTGATTAGTTTATGAACGTTATATAAGTTACAAGTTTAATTATGAGTTTTGTATGAGTTAGTTTAGTTTCTTTACAACTTTATATGAGTGTTATATGAATTCTTTGTTGATGTTTGGGTCTGTTTTTTATGTGTTGCGTTGTGCTTCTTGTAGATGGTCGAAACAGGAGAACCACCATCTTTCACACAGCTCGTGCGTAAGACGCATACACGCAAAGATGGTACGTTCATCGACAAACGAGCCGAGACAATTGTGAAAGAGGTTGAGGCAGCTGCGGCCGAGGCAGCTGAAGCTGCAGGTTCTCCGGCCAGTCCAGGTGGGGAATCGATTCCTTCTCGGGTTATTAACAAGACATATCTTCAGGTAATGAGAATTGATTTAATTCGTAGTATTGCTTGTTCTTTATGAATTGTTATTAACAGAATTGTTCATTTTTGTTGTTTGCTTATTAGTGTTCTTTGCTCATTTGTGTTGCAGCATGTTAAGCCTAATAAGGGAAAATACTATGGCCTTGGGAGCTCTCAGGACATAAACGTCGACCCCAACGAACCAACTCCAGTTTCTCTTGTTCGTAACATCTCCATGGAGTTGCGGGTTGATGGGTTGGAGACAAAGGTTGAGACGGTCTGCTCAAACGTGGAGACAATTCTGGAGACGCAGAAACTGATTCTTGAGGCCCTTGGGGTTGATCCAAAGAATCGTCGACCACAACCGTCTCAGCCGCACTCTCCTCAGGTAAATGGCTCCTCGACCACACTCCCAGATTATGTTCCGACTGCTGAACCGGGAACATCACGGAATCCAGAACTCGAGGGTTGGTGCGCAGTCACTCGATCCTAATTTGATCGATGACTTGGACTAAGCCTCTTTTATGTATATTTGAACTATTTTTTTGGATAATGTATTTGGATATTTTGTTTAGTATACTTTTGCATATTTCAATATTTGGATACAATTTTATATTTTGTTAGTGTACTTTTGGATGTAGTAATGTTTTAAATTCTAAACAAAAAATAGAATTTTTCGATTTATTTTTTTAAATAAAAAACAAATTTGTATCGGAAGAATTCGTTGCTATATTTGTAACGAAATAGCCACGAATTATTCGTGGCTAAACTAGCAACGAATAGTAACGGCTTATTCGTGGCTAAATTAGCAACGAATACTAACGGTAAATTCGTGGCTAAGTTAGCAACGAAATAGTCACGGCTTATTCGTGGCTAAGTTAGCAACGAAATAGTCACGACTTATTCGTGACTAAATTAGCAACGACGTTGTAACGAAAAATCCGTGGCTATGTTAGCAACGAAGTTGTAACGATTGATCTGTGGTTATGTTAGCAACGAAATGGTAACGATATATCCGTGACTAGATTAGCATCGAAACATTTCGTTACTATACCGTTCGCTGCTATTCGTTGATGGTCGTTACCAAGTTGGTAACGACCAGCAACGAATTTGGAAATGTAACGAAGCTATAGCAACGAATTTATATCCTAACTGTCCGTTACTATAGGGGAAATAGCAACGAATTAAACGTCATAGTAACAGACTTGTCCGTTGTTATAGCGAATAATTCTTGTAGTGGCTTCTGTTTAGCCAAGTGGATAATCTGAGACTTAATCTAGTAGTATTTTCTCTGATTTCCAGCGGGGTGAACAGGATTGCGGTCTTGAAAGAAGACATCAGACCGTCTGCCTCTAGCATGGTTGTCCCTCTTGGGGCTTGGTTGTTCTGTCGAGCTTGGGCTGCCATAAAATCAGCCATCTGTTGTCGCATCAGTGCGATCTCAGCGTTTTCGTAAGCTTATTGGTTTTGTCCATCGCCTTGTCCATTGTCGGCATCAATATGATTACCATTAGCGTCGAATTGAGGGTTGTTATCCATGTTGATATTTCTTCCTCTGTTACGACGATTGGTGTTGTCAAAAGCGAGTAGGTTGTCAGCTCATTCGCTTTTTCTTTGTATTGACCTGAAACAAATAAGAAAATAGTAAGTAACTAAAATAAAATAAAGAAAATCTTAGACTAAATAAGAATCTAATTATTAAAGGTAACGCAATTGGTCCCCGACAACGGCGCCAAAAACTTGATACTCAAAGATTTTACCCCAGTATGATTCACTGCAATTGCATAATTAATCGTGTAATACTTAGGGATCGAATCCACAGAGAACAAGGTTACACTAAAACTCTTAAATTAAAATTAAGCTAAGCGACACAAGAAAGTTTGTTTGTAAAACAATTTGTAAAAGAAAACAGAAAACGTTTGTAAACAATATATTAAAAACGCCAGGCACTAGGATTATCGCAGGAAATAGTTATCACTAAACAGATATATGATAGAGAAAGTAATTTAACACTGTTCTTAAACTCTTATCACAAATTATAGATTGACCCCCTCTCGGACGTATCAAATCCCTATGCTAACAAGTATGAAAACTAAACTCTCGTTTGTGTTCGTTAAATCTTGGCATGCAGTTCGTCTAAGTCTGATATGTTCACAAAACACAATAACATCTACTCTCGCAGGCTAAGGACATTTTGCTCATCTAGGTTCTATGAAGTTTCTAGACCAACTCTCGTTGCGCCTAAATAACCTAAAATCATGAACTATAATTCGTCAATCAAGTTCAAGAAATGCGGACAACCTAGATGAAGAACCCTAAGATGAATTCCCTATCTTTTAATCTAATTTAGAAATTCATAATTTCCTTTGAAACGCTGAAAACTAACAAGAGAACTACTCAGACATATTCATGATCAAGCAATTCAATATGTTTTAATAAATTCTGAAAAATTTCAATTATCAAAGCACATCTCTAAAAGAGGTTAAAAATAGGTTTTTCTAGGTTTTGAGCGAATCCCTTACAAAAATAGGAAATATCTTGGCAAAATCAAAAATAAATGGAAATTAAATCTTCTGATTCGGAGAAGGGATCGATCGATCATAGGAGGGGTCGATCGATCGACTTGAGGATCGACTCTTTCTTCGACTTTTCGTCGATCTGATTTTTCTCCGTAGGTTTTCTTGAAAGATGATCGATCGATCAAGGGATCGATCGATCCTGATGAAAATCGATCAATATTTTGCTATTGGTCGATCCATAAAAACTCCGTAATATTTATGAGGAGGATCGATCGATCCTTTCTTCTGTATTCTTCGTTCTTTTGCCTTGAAAACTCCATAAGTCCATCCTTAGTGCCTCGGGACGCCACTATGCCTTTTATTACTTGTAAAACAACTAAAAACACATAAAAAGACTCTATTGTGTGGCTAAATCCTATGTTTAAAATGTTAAAAACGCCACACATCAACTCCCCCTGACTTAGCCTTTTGTTTGTCCTCGAACAAAACAATAAACTAAGTGAGAAAAAGTGGTTTTGAAAAACTCTAAATACTTGCATCATCACTTAATCCTATCATTTCCATAGTAACCCACTAAACACATAAGACAAACACCAACTTTGAACCTTAAGACCACACTACCACCACGAAATCACCCTCGCAATACTCTAAATTCACATAGTCCTCGAAAATCTACGGTTTCACCTCAGTTGACTTCTTAATCTCTTAAAACAAATAAAAATGTGGTCTCACTAAGGGAAAATCGATCACTAGACATAAATCTTACTTTTTAGGTTTCCTAAGCACTAAGAACATCCTCTTCTAGTTCTTTTCCTCTCTCTTTTCTCGCTTCCTCAAGGTCGAATGTCACCCTAACTTTCTCTAGGGTGTCATTTGTATTTTTTTAATTCGAACTTGGTTTTTCCCTTTGGTTTTTTTTCTTAGAAGGGCGGTCGGTTTATGGTTTTAGTTTCCACGAACTTCGAAAGAACACGAGTTTACGTTCTACTTTCGAAATCACATATTTTCAACCAATATTCACGACTTTGTCAAATAATGTAACCTTTTTTTAGAAGGGAAAAGAGAGGTGTAACATACTACACATAGATGTCTTATAGGACCTGAAAGAAAAACCGTATCCAATGCATCTCAAAACCCAAAGTGAGAAAATTAGTCAATGTTAACAATTCTATCAAGATGAAGTCAAAATCAGTTAACCAAAAGATAATGCGAGTAAAAGAAAATTTCCTGTGGAACTAGTGACATGTCATGGGGTTTCTGAAATCTCGTGGTCTTTAGCTTTGTTGTCAAATGGTCTTTAAAGTTAGTTGGTTAGTCAAGAACAAGATCATAATGCATCATATTTAGTTTTGAAAACAAGTTTTGACTCGAAAAACGACTCGACTAGGACTAAAAGAAAAATCTAGAATAAAAGAATATAGAAACAAAGACGAACAAACGAGATTATAAACGAATGAACGCCCTCCCCCAGACTTACTTCACACTGTCCCGGTGTGTATGACATGTCTAAAGAAGGATGGTAAAGCTGAAAAATCAAAAACAAAAGCAAATGGAATAAGTAGGTGATACACGTACCAATGGGTTGCCTCCCATTAAGCGCTCGTTTAACGTCATTAGCTTGACGAATTCAGCTCAGAGACTAGTCCAATGAAGTAGAAGGACCTACTTCAAAATAATCCCCATCGTCAGACATCTTAAGCGCAAAAACCTTGTTCAACATGACCTTTATAGCATCCTCGCCTTTCTCCTTCAACTCTTGAGAGAGGATAAC
The DNA here is from genome assembly GCA_963556525.1 of Cochlearia excelsa. Lineage (NCBI taxonomy): Eukaryota > Viridiplantae > Streptophyta > Magnoliopsida > Brassicales > Brassicaceae > Cochlearia > Cochlearia excelsa. The sequence goes on from OY748331.1 coordinate 21,152,343, forward strand.
TCTAGCTTTCGAGAATGGTTTTGAGGTTCCTCTAGTCTTAACCTTGTACTCAATCGAATCTCCATTGCATCTTTAAGGTACTAAAAGCATTCGAGAATCCTTTTTGACACTCTTTTCCACCGGTTTCACCTTTGCACTATTCTTCGAACTTGAGATCTTTGTTGACTTAACAAGGCCTCCATCAATGACTTCCGCAACCTTGAACACATCAACTTGTTCTTCCTTATAATCACCCAATAACTCTTCTCCTTTAGTCGTCGTGATGCGAGATGCATATGAAGCATGCACTGCTGGGTAGAAGACTCTTTTATTGACTTTCTTAAAAGAGATACACTGATTATGTAGATCGACAACTGCTCCCACTGAGCAAGGAAAGATCTCCCAAGGAAAAGTTGTTCGTTTGAGCCTTTGCTAACATCCACAATCTGAAAGTCAACCGGGACAAGAAAACCTCCTATTTCCAACAACAAATCATATGCCAGGCTGTCAAGTCTGGTTCTGCGAACATCCAATGTTTCTTCATAGAATGTTTTCAAAGCATCCCCTGCTTGTTTGGTTGTGGTGCATCCATGGAATCTGGTGAACTGATCTTCTGACAGTGAGCACCATATGACTGACAGGGCTTTGTTGTTGAATTTCGAGGCAATTTTTTCTTCAGCAGTCCACTGCTTCTTGGGCTTGGGTATATCTTTATCCTTTTCACCCATCACTACAGACTCTTCACTACGGGCTCTTCCCATCAAAATGTTGTCCAAGTATCTTCATCGATTCCTCAGATTATCGCTTTAATTTGTACTTTCCACCACACATAGTTTTGGGCTTTCAGCATCGGCAACTTATTTTTCATCATGTAGTGTTGTGTGTTCTCCATACCTTTGTCGCATATGTTGTGTTCTGATACCAATTCTAAAAGTATAAGAACCTCATGACACTGATATAACAACCAAATACTCAAAAATCGTCGAGTCTAACGTTTAATCTTTATTAAAAACTCTTCACGATTGTCTTACAACAAGAACAATCCGTGAATTGGATATCACACAACAATCCCTATTGTCCCAGACGTTTTTAATATCCTAGGCACTTCAATCACACCCCTAACTAGCTAGATCGAAGAACACTCACCTTTCTTTTTTACAAAAACTCTCAGTGAAAAACGTGATTAAAGCGGCTAAGAGTGTTATACAAACCCTAACGACTCTTTTTCCCTTAAATACACGCCGAATCCAAAAACCCTAATAACTAGAATTCTTCCAAATCTAACTATTAATAAATCTAAAGTATATTTCCATATCTTTTGTTTTGTAAATATTCTCCTAACCTTTTTTCATTTCGCCCAAAAGAATATATTTCCTTTATATATTTCTTATGATCCACTACATGATATCTTGAAGATTTCCTCAAATATTCTTTTTTCGCGCCATATCTTCTAAGAAAACTTTGGACCATCGGCTCTTCTTCAGCCTCCTAATGTTGCTTTAGTTCATAGATGTTCTTCAACTAGCTAGTTGCATCTTCAGATTACCGCATCGATATTTATTTACGGTTATCTTTTTATGGTTGTTTAAACGCATCATAATTTATTTATTGTTATATTTTTATGGTTGTTTAAACACACCATAATTTATTATTATATTTTTATGGTTGTTTTAACGTAACGTAATTTATTTATTGTTATATTTTTATGGTTGTTTAAACGCACCATAATTTATTTATTGTTATATTTTTATGGTGGTTTAAACGCACAATAATTTATTTTTAATTTACAATTTTTATGGATTTCTTATAACCATAATTTTATTTATTGTCTTAATATATACTAATGTAATATATAATCTTTTTATTAATTTTTTCCTAAAATAAATTTAAGGTTATTATAAATGATATATCTATTCACTAATACATAAATTAAAATTTACATAATATATTTAATTGCTTAAAAATATTAAAATTAGTTTTTATTATGTATTATTAATACTAACGGTCACAAAGAATTTTTTTCGAAATTTTTTTACTTTTACAACGGATATGAACAGTATTTTTCGATCTATAAATACACTCGCTTTTCAATATATTTTTTATTCACACATTTCATTTTCTCCAAAATCTCTTTCTAAAATATTTTAAAGATTTTTAAAAAATGTTTCGGTTATTGCTAATCATTATGTTTTTTATAATCATTGCTTGTACTTACGAAATTATTTTCGGAAATTTTACTCATGAACAACATGTCTTAAATATAGTTTTAATTTTCTATGTTTTATTTTTCTTTGTAATCACTTTAATTATTATAATAAAATTTATTATTCTATTTTTCGATATAAATGGCTAATATTGAGAAACTCCAGTTTCCGACTTTTAAAATAACGGAAGCGAATTACATAGCATGGAACACCAATATGGAACTTCATCTAGATTCGGATAAAGTATCTGACACCATAAAAGATGGGAATAAATCAACCTCTCATGAAAAGGCTAATGTCACAATTTTTCTGAGAAGGCATCTAGATGAAAACTTAACGAGTGATTATGCGAATTTAAAAGATCCAACAAAACTGTGGAAAGCCTTGAAAGAAAGGTTTGATAACCAAAAAGAAATAAGTCTTCCATATGCGATGGATGAATGGACAAACCTAAGGTTCCAAGATTTTGATAAGGTGGCTATATATAATTTCGCTATGCTGAGGATAGCGGCACAATTGCAATATTGTGGAAAACATGTTTCAAAGGCAGAAATGCTTAACAAAACTTATTTCATCTTTCATAAAAATCATTATATCTTGCAAGAGCAATACATGAAAAACGGATATACAAGGTTCTCAGAGTTGATTGTGGCGCTTATGAGAGCAGAGAAGAATAATGAACCTCTCATCAAAAATCATAACATCTGACCTACTAGAACAAAAGCATTCCCCGAAGTTAATGCAGTGAATGTGAAAAATCTCGAACGTGGTGGTCAAACATCTCGAAGTCAAGGTCGCCGATTTAATCGCAGAAGAGGAAGATATTTCAATCCCCAAGGGAGAAAATATTACAAATATGTTTGAGCTGAGCATTTCCCCAAAGTGAAGGAAACTCAAATCACTAAAGGAAAAGAAGCTCAGTAGAATTTCACCTAGAAGCGTTAAAATAGGTGTTACCGATGTGGGTCTAAAAACCACTGGACACGTGTATATCGAACTCCTCCTCGCCTTTGTAAGTTATACCAAAAAGCCGTTAAAAGCAAGAAAAGGAAGTAAACCTCATTAAACAATCTGAGGGTACGACGCATCTCGATGCTTTGGACTTTGCCAATGTTATAATTGAATAATCTCATTAATGCTTGTAGTTTGAAGTACTCAATAACCTAAGCTATGTCATGTATAATATTATATGTTATAATTGAATAATCTCTAAATTATATCATGTAAAATAGTTTGTGTAACGGTTTTAGTTTTCATAAGAACGAATGTATAATAAATGTATGTTTTCTTCATCAACAAGTTTTATTTTCTTAATGTTTATGTTATTTCAGGGGATATGGATCATGGTACTAATGAAACAAAATCCAAGAAAATTTTTAAGGAAATTTGTATATCAGATAGTGGGACAACACACACTATACTAAAAAACAAAAGATATTTCTCTAGTTTAAAACCGGCTAATATTACTGTTAACACAATATCATGTCCCACATACTTGATTGAATGAATCAATAAAGAAAATTTTGTGTTGCCAAATGGAACACATTTCTCCATAAGTAACGTCTTATATTTTTCAAATTCTCAAAGAAATTTGTTGAGTTTCAAAAACATATATTTTCAAGGATTTGATACTCAATTTGGGACTGAAGACGGAAAGAAGTATATGTATATAACTTGTGATAAACAAGGAAAAAGGGTTATAATGGAAAGATTATCAAAGTTTCCTTATGTACTGCATCATACATATATATGCAATAAAATCGAACCTTGTGACGAAAAGAGATCATGATGATTTTACTTTATGGCATGATCGCCTTGGTCATCCTGGCACAACTATGATGAGAAAAGTCATAGAAAACTCACATGGTCATTCACTGAAAATCCAAGAGATTTATCACGGGAATAAAATGACATGTACTACATGTTCTTTTAGAAATTTGATTATAAGACTATCACCTAGCAAAATTGATTAAGAGTTGCCAAAGTTCCTTGAACGAGTTCAAAGTGATATTTGTGGACCTATACATCCACCATGTGGACCATTCTATGATTTTATGGTAATGATTAACACGTCAAGTATATGGTCACATGTTTGTCTCTAATCATCTCGAAATGTGGCATTTGCGAGATTTCTAACTCAGATTATCAAACTAAGAGCTCAGTTTCAAAATAATCCAGTAAAAAGAGTTAGATTAGATAATGCTGGTGAATTCACATCCCAAGCATTCTATGACTATTGTGCGGTAACTGGAATCGATGTTGAACATCCCGTAGACCATGTTCATACACAAAAAAATTAGCTGAATCACTAATTGCAAGGCCATTGATTATGAGATCTAAATTCCCACCTTCTATATGGGGACATGCTATTTTGCACGCATAACCACTTATTCGGATTAGACCAAGTGCATATCATGAATTCTCTCCATTACAATTGGCATTTGGTCGAGAACGAAATATTTCTCATCTAAATATTTTTGGTTGTGCGGTATACGTTCCTATAGCACAACCCCAACGTACAAAGATGGGACCACAAAGGAGATTAAGAATATATATTAGTTTTATTCACCATCAATTATTCGATTCCTAGAACTACAGATTGGTGTAGTCTTTACGACACGTTTTGGCGACTGTCACTTTGACGAAGAAAGAATTCTCGGTTCTATTGGGAGAAAACAAACAAGTAGAAAAGGATGTCAAGTGGTGTGTACCATCTTTATTACATCTTGATCCTCCTACAAAACAGTCAGAACTAGAAGTTCAACGAATTATGCATTTGCAAAGTATTGCAAATCAGCTTTTTGATGCATTTGCATATACTAAAACAGTAACTAAATCTCATATACCAGTTGTGAATGTCCCCGCTCGTCTTGAAATTCCATAAGAACATGGTAGAGAGGAAGATATTCGTGAATCCAAAACATGCTTGAAACGTGGTAGGTTTGCTGGTTCAAAAGTTCTCCCAATATAACTGAAATTGTGGAAGTAAAATGACATGATGTTGAACAACTTGAATCTGACGAACATCATGAGATTTCTATAAACTACGTTTATAACAAAAGGATATGGAGTAGAAACAAAATCTCTGATATTGATAACATTTTCTCGTACTTCGTGTCAAAAGAAATAAAAGAAGAAAGCGATGACCCGGAACCAGTTTTTGTATCAGAATGTTAAAAGATACAGGATTGGATCAAATGAAAAGACAAGATACAAGTAGAACTTGATTCGCTTAATAAAAGAGAGGTTTTCGGATCTATCGTACTAATACCTAAAGATGTGAAACCAGTTGGATACAAATGGGTTTTCGTTCGGAAGAGAAATGAGAAAAACGAGATAATGAGATTAAGACCCGTTTAGTGGCTCAAGGGTTTTCTCAAAGACTCGGGATTGATTACGAAGAAACATATTCTCCCGTAATGAATGCAATCACATTTAGATTTTTGATGAGCATAACGGCTTACGAAATTCTAGAGATGCGTCTCATGGATGTCGTTACGGCATATCTCTATGGATCATTAGATACTGATATCTACATGAGAGTCCCCAATGGGTTTAAAATGCCAAAACATTGAAATCCAAACCAAAAGAGTTATGTGCAATAAAACTACAAAGATCATTATATGGGTTAAAACAATCTAGACGTATGTGGTTGTCTTAGTGAACATTTAACTAAAGAAAGGAGAATTTGAGATGAAGGATCTCCGACAAACGAAATTTTGTCTCGGATTACAAATTGAGCATTTTGAAAAGGGTATATTTGTTCATCAATCCACATACACCAAAAGGGTGTTAAAACGCTTTAATATGGATAAAGCTACTCCAATCAGTACTCATATGATCGTCAGGTCACTTAATGTCGAAAATAATTCATTCCAACCACATGACGAAAATGAAAAGATACTTGGTCCTGAAGTACCATATGTGAGTGCTATTGGAGCTCTTATGTACCTTGCAAATTGAACTTGACCTGATATATCATTTGCAATCAATCTTTTGGCAAGATTCAGTTCATCTCCCACACAAAGACATTGGAATGGCATTAAACATGTATTTCGCTATCTTCAAGGGACGATAGATTTAAGATTATTTTATCCCAAAAATACAAATGGCCAAATGATTGGTTTTGCAGATGCTGGATATATATCTGATCCTCACAAAGCTTGGTCGCAGACTGGATACGTTTTCACAATTGGTGGCACCGCCATATTATGACAATCTCAGAAACAAACACTTGTAGCCACATCTTCAAACGATGTTGAAATCATTGCACTCCATGAAGCAAGCAGAGAATGTGTATGGTTGAGATCAATAACTCAACACATCAAATCAAATAGTGGATTCAAAAACAACTCAGAACCGACTCTTATATGAAGATAATGTTGCATGTGTTACTCAAACAAAAGAGGAATATATCAAAAGCGACAGAACCAAACATCTCCCACCGAAATTCTTTTCATATACTCAAGAGTTTGGAAAGAGTAAAGAGATTGAAGTAAAATATGTTCGGTCATGTGACAACTCTATAGATCTTTTCATAAAGTCACTACCCACGTCAACGTTCGGGAAGCATGTCTATAATATTGGAATGCATAATCAACAAGACCTCTGTAGGGTTATTCTTTCGAGGGAGAGCTTTTTTATCATTGTACTCTTTTATCCTACCCTGATTTTTTTCCTTTGGCTTTTTCATGAAAATGTTTTTAGCGAGACAACAGAAAAATAAAACGCAAAAACATAAATGACAATGGTATTTAGGGGGAAGTGTTATAAAAGAAGACATTGCGTGAAAGTTTTATAGTGGATCCCATATACATTTATTATTACAGTAACTTTTGTCGATTATTTCCTCTATATAAAGGATAAGTAATGCGAAAAAAGGATACGTAATTCATTGTAAGAATTATATCACCACATCATAATAACATAAAATTTCCTCTTCATCATAACGTACGTTTCTATATTTTTATTCATAATAGTTACACGTATATTCATATAATAATACGTTCACTTTCTATCATGTTATAATTGTTATAACATTGCGATGTTTTTTTTTGTGGCGAAAAAGCTTTTTCATGATATTTTAAAGAATTAGTCTTTAATTGAATTAAAGTTAAAATCGTATATTTAATTTGGTACATTACCGTTTGACCTACAAACATTACACTTACACACATCCACATATTGCCAATTACTTCATTTGTCTTCAGTTTTTTATCATTTGCCAAACTTAACTAATAAGTCGGACTTTGTCATGATTAATGAATATGGTTAACAAATCAAAATCAACTATCATGCATGGTCTTCAACTTATTTTAGATTATTCGTACAAAGTAGTAATAATTGTTAGGATTATGGGCTTCCAACTTAAAATCAATTTACAATGAATGGAGATGTCCATATCTATTATATATTAGCTAATGTCCTTTTGAGTTTCCGATGTGAGACTTTTGTCCCTAATACGTCCCCTCGAGATAATGGGTCTCGTTAACCATTAATCTCGGGTAATTTGAACAAGAGAGGCGGACCAGTCTGGTCAGGCCTAAAATCAACTATCATGCATGGTCTTCAACTTATTTTAGATTATTCGTACAAAGTAGTAATAACATTTTAAATATGTTCTCACAAGATAATTGAACACGATGGAACTTGAACCCGTAAAAAAGCAAGTATTGCATTAATAAATTAAACAAGATGGCAAAAAACAGAAATACCTCAACATGGTTAGTAGTTGATAATTCATAGTTTCTGATTGATTTTATTTGCACAACCGCATGTTGCTTCTTTTTATCAATTTATTCATTATGATTATAAATGTAATGTCAGTCGTTTCTCACGACCATCCCCTCTCGTTCTACTCTCTCACGACCCCTTATAATTAACTCTCAACCAATCACCATAAAGTCTTACATTATTACTAATAATTATATTAGTTATTCTTATGCGAGCTAAAACCAGTTAGATGATAATCACGTGGTTGATGATAGATGAGAATAATACTTTTCTTATATATATAGAGTTATCAGATGGTTTCTCGTGCCATGTGCAGAAAAAATATAATATTTGAATCACTAATGTTAATATTCTTGAATGTATTTACTATAATAAAGTATATACAAATTAGAAGCCAAAAATATTTGAAAGTAGAAGAAAATATTTCCAAAAACTCAAAAAATATTGAACCGAATAAATCGAACTTAAATAAGAGATTCAAGAGGATACATATATATACCCTCCACTACAAAAATTATTAGTCTAAATGTAATTATTATTGTATACATACTTTTACACGTCAAGAGAAGTTTCCACATTTTCTTACTATATTATTATGTTTGCGATACTACACCTTTCAATTTGCATTTCATAAAACTACATCGGTTCAAAGTATAATTCAAAACTTTACACCTAATCACCGAAAATTAAATTCAAATAAATCATAATCGTAAAATCCTATCACTAAACCCTAAAGACTAAATAGTGAACCCCAAATAAAAAATTTCAATGTGGGTAAATTTTTAAAGGGTAATTTAACCATTTAAAAATGTGTCAACTTAGAAAAAATTTGAATTATGTATAGTTCTCTGAAAAAGGGTTTGAAAGGGTGTAAATTTGTGAATTCCTAATTATGTATTGTATTTTCGATAACATTATTTTTAGGGAGAATTACAAAACTACGTTATTTGAATTACATTTCACAAAACTACACCATTTCATAATTAATTCACAAAACTACACCTAAACACTAAAAATTACATCCAGATAAATCATACCCACACAATCCTACACCTTTAATACTATACCCTAAATACTAATTAGCGAACCCAAATGAAAATATTTTAATTTTGATAATTTTTTAAAGGGTAAATCAAGCTTTTAAAATTTTGAAAAGGTGTAAATATGTGAAAAATTGAATTAGGTAGAGTTTTGTAAAGGAATAGATGAAAATATGTAGTTTTGTGAATTTCTCTTATTTTTATAAACGTTTGATTTAAACTTTAGTTACACAAACTTAGTTGAATTAAAGTAGAAAGCTTCTAAAAATTAATGATGTCGGAATTACACCATTTTACTAAAACAGTAAAACATTAAATTCACCGAAAATTAAATTCAAATAAATCATAATCGTAAAATCATATCACTAAACCCTAAACACTAAATAGTGAACCAAATGAAAATATTCAATGTGGGTAAATTTTTAAAGGGTAATTTAACCATTTAAAAATTTAAAAATGTGTCAACTTAGAAAAAAAATTGAATTATGTATAGCTTTGTGAAGAAAGGTTTGAAAGGGTGTAAATTTGTGAATTCCTAATTATGTATTGTGTTTTCTATAACATTATTTTTATAAACGTTTGATTTAAACTTTAGCTACACAAACTTAGCTGAATTAAAGTAGAAAACTTCTATAAATTAATGATGTCGGAATTACACCATTTTACTAAAACAGTAAAACATTATAAATTTATAGAAAAATAACTAACATCAAAACTCAAATTTAGAACCAAAAATGTTTTAAATTTATAGAGTTATTAATTTAATAGAAATTATATTGTATATGATTATGATGAACAATTCTGCTAAACAATTCCCTTGTAAGGAGATATTTTACAATGAATAATTTTATGTACACTATATATCGAAACATATATGACGGAAAACTCTCTACAACACTTGAGTTCCATCAAATGACCATACATGCAATACTCCTAACGTTTCCGACAAACTTCACATCCAATCTACATATAAATTACTTTATTTTTTAAGAAGCAAACCGCAAATTTGATGTAAAAGACTTCAAAAATTTAACCGTCCTTGAGAAAGCCGTATAAGTCATAGTTTTTCTATTTTCCAATATCTTATACTAGGGAAATACCCGCGCGTTGCGCAGGGTAGTAATATAAAAATGATATATATGTATATATATATATATCTTTTTAGCAAATCAATAATAAGTAACTATTTATTATCGTTGCATGTAGTTGGTTTTTAACGGGTAAACGTAATTGATTTTAAAATTTATTACTCAAATGTTTTCTAAATTTCATTACAATAACTTTTTGTTATTATTCTTTTTAATTATTCTTAGAAAATTATAATTATGTAGATATTTATTATTATTTTTTGTGTTATTTATTAATAGGTAATATCAAGAGATTCTTCTTCAAAATAATAATTTCTAAAATAATAATAACTAATTATTATTTTCCGTAGTTATTTATTAATAGGTAATATCAAGAGATTCTTATTCAATATAATAAATTTTATGGTATTATATACTCTTCAAAAATGGTTATTAGTATCAGTGGCGGAGCCAGAAAATTTAGTTATGGGTGTTAATTTTTTTAAGAAAATATGCATAAATTTTACTGAAAAATATGTGATCACAAATAATGATCTTAAATATACTCTATGTTCACTTATTTTTTGAAATTTATCTATCATTTTTTTATTTTAGCATATTATCAATTATCAATATCCATTTTTAATAAAACAAACTAAAAAATATCACTATTACGGTTATAACTACTCTACACATTAAATATTAAATTCAAATAAAATTTACACACAAAATCGTATCTCCTTTAACAGTAAGCCCTAAACACTATATATTGTACCAAGTTTTTTAATTTGGGAAAATATTTAAAAGGTAGTTTAGCCATTTAAATTTTTTAAAAGGCGTAAAATTAGTTGTAGTTTTGTAAAATAAGATTTAGTTTTGTGAGTTTTTCTAGTAAATTAATTAGATTTTGTGTTAGTTAATGAGTTTATTTGTATAGTATTTTTTTTAATAAAATTGGATGACATATACTTTGATGCAAATTTGATGGGTGTCAAAAATATTATTAGAGGAGTGTCAATTTAAAACTAATAATAAAGCTTCAAAAGAAAATTAAAATTCATGGGTGTCAATTGATACCCCTAGTGATACCCTACATCCGCTCTTGATTAATATTGGTTATTATATATTTAACATTGCGGGAGAAAATATATTATTATGCTAAACATTTTATATATTTGTTTTTTTGGTTATAAATATTTAATAGGATGAGAAAAACAGTTTTTGGCCGCATTTCCGCTATTCAGTGGTCGTCCGCGCCGATTAAGTTTTTGGCCGCGTAAATTCAATGACATGAGTATCACCGTCTAATTCTATAAAATTTTGTATAATCCAATTAATTTTTGATTTCTTTCTAACTAATTTGTTTATCTACATTTGAATTATATAAAAAATTGAGAAGTTATTAATTTTACATCTTAATAACAATAGAAATGATAATAAAAAATGAATATATAGTGAAAAATATATAAATATAAAAATAAATTCAAAAACTACACCTTGATTAAATAATCTCTGATTTTTTCGCTAGGCGGTAGGTTCCAGTTGTCCGCCTCTAAACATCATTGAACCTTGACGATAAAAATTCATTGAATTAACATCTCGAGTTTAAAAATAGCATAAACAATCGAAAGAATTCAAAAGAGAAGATTATCAACCTCTAAACAACTTTTTAAAAACTTAAAGAGAAAAATATTAAGTAACACAATTTTTACAACATTAACTAATTAATATTCTTAAAATAAAATACTTAAATTATTTATTAGCATGATATCAATACAAGAATTAGAAAATAACATGAATTTACGAAGGAGAACCCTTTTTCTTAGTTTTTGAAAAGCCTCCTAGTGTGACACTTTTTTGACGTACCAAAAATTATACACATTCGAATTTTTTTTATGTTGTACTCTCTAGAACATAAACAAAAAATAGAACAAATAAAAGAAGATGAAACGAAATTACAATATTTAGTTTTTATTAACTCTACTAATAACTCGTTTCCACAGCTCACAAAACATTATTGGAGGTTAGAACAATAATTTTTCAAAATTAATTTAAGATGAGAGTTAATGTTGATTAATATTATAATAATAAATATCATTTGACCAAAATTTTATATTTTTGTTTTATTTATATAATTTACTTAATAACATAAATGTAATTATTGTTATGGGGTTACAAAATATTGTATTTTTAGAATATAGTGATTGTAAATTTTATAAATTAATATTTTGTTACTAAATTTATTTAAATTTCATTTTATGCATCGAAATAAAATGAAATATAGCGGAGAAGGATGATGACTAATTTTTTCATTTTATTCATTTCGCTATATTTAATTCATTTTACACATAACAAGTTTCCCAGATTTTTTATGTGGTATCTGCAGAGGAAGATGATGACAAAAGAGATGGATCAACAAATTTGTGTGTGTTGTTTTAAGTATCTTTTGTTGTCATGTGTTTAGCACTTAAAAGAAGACAATGTTGCTTATGTGTTTACTTATTTCTTCTTTTCATGTTAACTTGGAATTATTCATATCTAGTTTTAACTTCTCATCATAATTTTGACCTTCATTTCTACTTTTATGACATGTTATAATGTTTTTATCGGTCTCTGAGTTTTTACTTTGTACTATAGTTTGCAAAAGTAAAAATAATTGGTAATTGGTTAACACTCACAGGTGTTGTATGACTGAAGAAATCCTCACAGGTGTTGTATGACTCAAATTACAGAAGATTTTAGGTGTTCACAATATTTTTTAGCAAAAAAAAAAAAAGTATTTTGAAATAAAAGTTATTTGGCAAGATAAATGAATGCTAAGATTTAGAGAGCTCGATTATTGAACTCGGCGGCATTCAATAACTCCTTTACCGTAGAGGAGGCAATATCTTCCATCTGGAACAAAGAACAAAGGAACAAAGAACAAAGAACTAATGAAACCACCTAAGGCTGTAGAAGACTAATAAACTAATAAACAGATTATTAGCCTCCATTGAATCAAACAAAGACATGATGATATCTACAAAGACAAGAATCAAGTGAAGTTACTTGTAACTTCTTCAAATTGTCCTGAAGTTTGCTCTGAGCCATTTTGGCAGCTCCCATTTCCTGCAAAACATACACGAAGATGAAACCAAGGAGCAAATTACAACTCGCGTAAGGCTTACAGAGAAGCTTACCTCAGACAAGGAAAACTCGTATCTCTTCTTGATCTGATCAACTGTGTTGCCACCATTGTCCTCATGTTTCTCTTCATTATTTACAGCACTCTTCTCGTTCTTAGCCGTCATGTGCTTAAGCTTACTTACCTCTGTAGATGCTAAACTTGTTCACCCACTTGTTAATTCAATCAAAAGTATGCTTAAGATATAAGCTTTTGAAACGCGCTATGCACCAACATTATAGGCACTCCTTCTCCTATCTTCGTCGTCTTAGGTTTTTAGAGTCTGCGTCGTAACCGACAATGTCTCCTCCTCCACCTCCTCCTCCGCTGCTAAAGCATCCCATGCCCCTCTCTTCTGCACCCATTAACTGCTTTTCGCGACTAAGCCGTCTTTCCTCTGATGAGACTCGATCTTATGCCTTTCCTCTTCCCTCTTGGTCGAATTCTCCAAAACGCTGTAGAAATCTCTATTCCTGCACGAGAGAATCGTGTTTCTGCTAGCTTACCTTCGCATTTGTCGGGTTCGTGGCACGCAGATTCGCATTTACCAAATTCTAGAGGTAACCCCAAGAATGAGTTAGAGAGTTGAGAAGAATGGTTGATCGGGGCTTCACTAATCGATGTTGTACACTGCAAAAAAAGGTATATAGCCCGAGTGAGAATCATCAAGACATGATATCACATAACTGAAGCAAAAGCGCGTATCACTATATTTTCAGCACGATAAGAGCTGAGCAAAAAAATCATATTGAAACTCCGAAACTTGGTGTCAACAAACTTAACCAAAGCTATTGATATACAATGCTTCTTCTGTAGGAATCAATGGATTTGAATGTATAGAGTCTAAAGATAATAACTTTTTGTGTAACTTACGATTTCATTGTTTGTAGAAAGACCAAATGTGATACCAACAATCTCTCCTTCAAGATATGATGAAGATTCTTCCTCCATGACCATACGCTACAAAATCAAAACCAAAAACAACAGCAACACACAGTTAACACAAAGCATAACAAACATAAAACAAACACAATAGAGTACACTAAAACCCATAAATCTCTCAAAGACAAAAACCCATTTTTTACAACTTCAAAAAAACTGTGAAGAAAGACACAATATCTCTGCTTAGTGTCTACATAATCGAAACAAAACAACATCCAGACAAAATTAGCACTTTAGCATATACAAACAAAGACATTCATAGATACGTTCATAGATACACTTAAAAAAACCCTAAAAAACCCATTTTTCTCTGCTTCGTTGTTCATGAAATCGAAACCAGAGAAACAACACAACAAAGCTAACAATGTCACATAAACCCTAAAATTTGAAAAATGGGTAACCCCAAAATATCCTTGTAAATTGATTTTACACATAACAAGTTTCCCAGATTTTTTATGTGGTATCTGCAGAGGAAGATGATGACAAAAGAGATGGATCAACAAATTTGTGTGTGTTGTTTTAAGTATCTTTTGTTGTCATGTGTTTAGCACTTAAAAGAAGACAATGTTGCTTATGTGTTTACTTATTTCTTCTTTTCATGTTAACTTGGAATTATTCATATCTAGTTTTAACTTCTCATCATAATTTTGACCTTCATTTCTACTTTTATGACATGTTATAATGTTTTTATCGGTCTCTGAGTTTTTACTTTGTACTATAGTTTGCAAAAGTAAAAATAATTGGTTAACACTGTACAGTAAATCCTCACAGGTGTTGTATGACTTTGAAGAAGGTGTTCACAATATTTTTTAGCAATAACCTCAAATTACAGAATGATTTTATTTTTTACATTCACAAGTATTTTGAAACTATTGTCAAAAAAAAAAAAAGTATTTTGAAATAAAAGTTATTTGGCAAGATAAATGAATGCTAAGATTTAGAGCTCTGATTATTGAACTCATCAGCATTCAATAACTCCTTTACCGTAGAGGAGGCAATATCTTCCATCTGGAACAAAGAACAAAGGAACAAAGAACAAAGAACTAATGAAACCACCTAAGGCTGTAGAAGACTAATAAACTAATAAACAGATTATTAGCCTCCATTGAATCAAACAAAGACATGATGATATCTACAAAGACAAGAATCAAGTGAAGTTACTTGTAACTTCTTCAAATTGTCCTGAAGTTTGCTCTGAGCCATTTTGGCAGCTCCCATTTCCTGCAAAACATACACGAAGATGAAACCAAGGAGCAAATTACAACTCGCGTAAGGCTTACAGAGAAGCTTACCTCGGGACAAGGAAAACTCGTATCTCTTCTTGATCGATCCACTGTGTTGCCACCATTGTCCTCATGTTTCTCTTCATTATTTACAGCACTCTTCTCGTTCTTAGCCGTCATGTGCTTAAGCTTACTTACCTCTGTAGATGCTAAACTTGTTCACCCACTTGTTAATTCAATCAAAAGTATGCTTAAGATATAAGCTTTTGAAACGCGCTATGCACCAACATTATAGGCACTCCTTCTCCTATCTTCGTCGTCTTAGGTTTTTAGAGTCTGCGTCGTAACCGACAATGTCTCCTCCTCCACCTCCTCCTCCGCTGCTAAAGCATCCCATGCCCCTCTCTTCTGCACCCATTAACCTGCTTTTCGCGACTAAGCCGTCTTTCCTCTGATGAGACTCGATCTTATGCCTTTCCTCTTCCCTCTTGGTCGAATTCTCCAAAACGCTGTAGAAATCTCTATTCCTGCACGAGAGAATCGTGTTTCTGCTAGCTTACCTTCGCATTTGTCAGGTTCTGTGGCACCGCAAGATTCGCATTTACCAAATTCTAGAGGTAACCCCAAGAATGAGTTAGAGAGTTGAGAAGAATGGTTGATCGGGGCTTCACTAATCGATGTTGTACACTGCAAAAAAAGGTATATAGCCCGAGTGAGAATCATCAAGACATGATATCACATAACTGAAGCAAAAGCGCGTATCACTATATTTTCAGCACGATAAGAGCTGAGCAAAAAAATCATATTGAAACTCCGAAACTTGGTGTCAACAAACTTAACCAAAGCTATTGATATACAATGCTTCTTCAGTAGGAATCAATGGATTTGAATGTATAGAGTCTAAAGATAATAACTTTTTGTGTAACTTACGATTTCATTGTTTGTAGAAAGACCAAATGTGATACCAACAATCTCTCCTTCAAGATATGATGAAGATTCTTCCTCCATGACCATACGCTACAAAAATCAAAACCAAAAACAACAGACAACACACAGTTAACACAAAGCATAACAAACATAAAACAAACACAATAGAGTACACTAAAACCCATAAATCTCTCAAAGACAAAAACCCATTTTTTACAACTTCAAAAAAACTGTGAAGAAAGACACAATATCTCTGCTTAGTGTCTACATAATCGAAACAAAACAACATCCAGACAAAATTAGCACTTTAGCATATACAAACAAAGACATTCATAGATACGTTCATAGATACACTTAAAAAAACCCTAAAAAACCCATTTTTCTCTGCTTCGTTGTTCATGAAATCGAAACCAGAGAAACAACACAACAAAGCTAACAATGTCACATAAACCCTAAAATTTGAAAAATGGGTAACCCCAAAATATCCTTGTAAATTGATACTAACCTAAATCAGAAGCTTCTTTCGTTGAATCTGAAGCAGAGATGGAAGTGACGATACCTTTTATAGCCGAGATGATTCGAGAAATTGAGAAGAAACCGTTGAGTCGTAGACAAACTGTTTACTCGGTAGCTTTGAATCAGAGCTAGCTTACGATCTCACAAGGTCTCCACTATAATCATGCTTGTGGCTTGAAGGATTCACAATTACGAAGGAGGTTTCGATGCGGCTGCTGCAAGTCAAGTGACGGTCGGCTTCATCGTTTTGTTCGAGGGTTTTTTCTTTTAATAAAACGTTACGTTTTGGTTTGGTTTGGTTGAGGAAGACACATGTCGCAAAGAGAGGAAGACATATGTCAGCACAAGAACAAAAATTACAAAAACTTCCAATCGTATTATATAAGATTTCCTTTGTTTCACAAAAAGGTATAATATTGACATTGTGACGAGCGTAAGAACGGAGTGAGAAGAGATGTTTTAAGTTGGCATTTATTTGCAAAAAGTTAGTGTTATAAAACTGGTTCGGTTTTTTCTAGTGTTTATACGTGTATCCTTTAACCGAACAAAATCGATCGATTATGCCTGTCGAACCAAACCGAACCGAAGACCGAAAATCCAAATTAATTTCGCTGATCGAAAGTTTCGGTTTTCTCGGTTTGGGTCAATCGGTTTTGGCCGATTGCTCACGCCTATATAAAACACTGACATTGTGCATATTTTCTTATAGGAAAATTTAGTAAATTAGGTAGTTTTAGTACAACACATGTTTTTAAGCACTCCAAAAAAATTGGCTGATTAAATAATTAATGTCCGTTACTTCATACGATCACATTTAGTACAACACATGTTTTAAGCACTGCAGAAAATTTTAGTGAGAAACATGTTACTAATACTATACTTGCTCTTTTTTTATTGTTTGATTTTAATGTTCAATATTAAATATATAGTTTTTTTGTATTTTACAATTTACAAAAAATTTCAACCAGTAATAATTCAATAACCTCAATTAATATATCTTGGAACGTACAATTCACTATTCTGAATGAACTAAAATAATTTAAAAACCATAAAATCAATCTTTAAAAAACAAAAAAAATTCTAAACAATCAATCTTTTCAAAACGGAGTGAGTATTGATGTAAAAAAAATGTTACATTTTTGAGAATCAAATGCTATAATACCCTTTGACTAAAAGTCAAGAGTTATTATACCCTTAGATAATTTTGATTTTTGTTTTGATTTTTATAAATTTAAAAATAAATCAATTTTATAAACTGAAAATGTGATTATTTTTTATTTAATTTTAAGAATTTGATAAAAATATTTTAAAACAAAAGAATAAAAATAAAATGTTTTTAACAAATCGTCAAAATATGATATAAAAACGATTTTAAAATATTTTTTTGTTGAATTTAAAGGTTTAGGGTTTCCATTTGGGTTCACAATTCCAAATCCAAGACACTTGTGATTAGTTTACGGTTTAGATTTGAAAATATTTAGTGTTTTATGTTTTTGGTCAACGAAAGTCAAAGAGTATGTAGACTATATAAAGTATCGGAGATCTTGACTTTTTAGTCAAAAAGCTATAATTGTTATAAAACAATCAAGGATATAGACCGTATCTTTATGTGTATATAATGTTTAAGAGAATTCTAGAGAGATAAAGTTAGAGAGATGAACTGTTTCTTCATTATGATTTTGTTTAACGTTATGAACCTATTTATAGTAAAAAGTTTACTTCAACATAAAGAAACTTATATAAATATCTAACTATATAATATAATATAAGTTTACTTCAACATGAAGAAACTTATAAATATCTAAATATATAATACTAGGATTTAACCCGTGGTGTACCACGGGTTTATGTTTTTGATAAATAATTTTATATATATACAGTTAATTTAGAAGTTTGTAATATTTTTTCTGATTTTGTAAAATAAATAAAAATATTCAGAATTTCTAAAGAGTATTTTGTTCTTTTATTGTTTATGCAAATAAATATAGAGAAATTCACAAAACTACACCCTTTCAATCATTCCTTCACAAAACTACACCTAATTCAATATTTTCACAAATTTACACCCTTTCAAAATTTTAAAAGCTTGATTTACCCTTTTCAAAATTACCAAAATTAAAATATTTTCATTTGTGTTCGCTAATTAGTGTTTAAAAATAGTATTAAGGGGTATGATTGTGTGGATATAGTCTATTTGAATTTAATTTTGAGTGTTTAGGTGTAGTTTTGTGAAATATTTTTGAAATGGTGTAGTTCATGTGAAATGTAATTCAAATGGTGTAGTTTTGTAATTCTCCCATAAATATATAATGAGAATTATATTTTATATAGCAAAATCTTAATATAATTTGTAAGTGTGTTTATTCCAAACTATTATAAACTATAAAAATTAGGGATGGGCAAAACTTCCGGATCCGAAATACTGAACCCAAACCAAACCGAAATCCCCAAATCAATACCGATTCTAAAAACAAATAACTCGAATGTATAGGGAAATTTACTACCATAATACCCGAAATCGAATCTGAACCGAACTCAATTTTGTAGAACTAAACTAAACTACTCTAACTACCCAAAAATTATTTAAAATAATAATAGTTATAATTATATTTGAAGTACATAATTGGAACCAAACCGAAATTAAAGAACCGAAACCGTTCCAAAAATAAATAACCCGAACGAATTGAGAAATTTACTACTGAAAACCCGAAGCCAAAACAAATTTCTAGATTTGAACCCGAATTACCCGAAATTTGTTTATGATAAAGTTTAATCATTATTTTCAAACTTCTTGTCATTTATCTAGAATTTTTCTAGAACCTGAACCCGTTAATAAATAATTGTTATGCTAGTGTTAATTGATTTAAACAAACTTTATCTATGTTCAATATAGATGTTTATTAACATCTAAAATATTAATATAAATAGAAAATTATAATATGGACAATGATTATATATAAAAACTAAACTATATACTTTTTAAAAAATATTTATATTCTGAAATTTTTTATAGACCTCCGTAAGAAAAATAAAAAGATTATATCAAAAATATCATAAATATGAAATTAGTGGTTGATTTTATGTTAAAATCGGTTTTATTGTTTTTGTTGATATTTAAGTCAATTTTAAAAAAGTATATATATAGAATGAGATATGTTTGTGTGTAAGTTTCACATAACTCTTTAAGTGAGTTTAAAACCAATGACATAGTATGTAGTTAAGTGAGTTTTTTTGGAAAAGTTCAAAAAGTACTTCAAAAATAATAATATATATATTTTTATTATATATTTCGTATAGCAAAAATTTAATATAATTTATAAGTTGATTAGACCAATAATTTATTATTTATTATATTTAGGATTCGAAAATACCCGAATTCAAAATACAAACCGAATCAAAATACACAAATCATATTATGCGATTTACCCAAATTTATTTAAAATTATAATTATTTTGATTATATATATATAAATAATTGTTGTAAACATATTCTAAATATGTAATATAAGATTTAAATTTTAGTAGAATTGCAATTTCTTTTTTTTTGTTTATAATCGAACCGGAAATCAAACTCGTTAACAAACTATTTTGTTTTTTATTGTTTGATATTTTTTTCAGAAAAAATTTTCAAATCGTGTTTAAATTCTTAATAATATTAATTAAACCTGTTTGTTTTGATTTAAATAAAATTTTAATGGTAGTTTTTATAAAAAAAACTATGTAATAATGTATTTATGTGAATTACATATGTTTATTTTGTTTTTCAAATATTTTTTACATAATTTCTTTAATATTTTTTATTTATTTTTGGAGAGAATTATAATATTTCCTTATTTAATTTTTCGTAATTAAATGTTCAAAAATATTTCCTTTTATGCACAATGGCATAATGTGTAATTTAGTGTCATTTTTTGGAAAATTTCAAATTAGTACTTCAAAAATACTAATATAGATATAATATAGTTCATCTTTATCCATATATTTATCCAAATGGATAATTACCACAACGGATAATAACAACAATGATTATCTAACACTCCCCCTTAATTATCCATCATTGCGTAGTCTCTCTGGAATAACTGGTTATAATCTTCTTTTATAAATTTCGTAGACACCGTCTTCTAAATTCTTTCTTTTTCGTGTTTTGTTGTTGTTGCCTCGTTAAAAACCTTTTCGTGGAAAAACTCAGTGAGATAAAAACCACGATAAGGGAAAAAGAGTGCAACCATGCATTTCATCATTTTTCCCCCTGAAATCATCATCTTCCGGAATAGACGTCTTTTGTAAAGAGATCTTCAGAAAAATATGTTTTCTTCTTCCACAAATGTCTATCTTTTGGCGCGTTCTTGTTGCCTCGTTAAAAACCTTACCATGGAAAAACCCATTGGGATAAAAACCATGATGAGGGAAAAAGAGTGCAACCGCGCACATAATCATGACTTCATCTGGAAGTCTTATCTTCACAAATAATCATATTTTCAAATAGGTCTTTGAACGAATGTGTTTCCTTCAGTTGCTCCCCATGGAAACTTCATCTTTCGAAATAAACACTTTTGCAAATATGTCTTTATAAAGAACATGTTTCTTTCTTTACTTTCCCTGGAACCTCGTCTTCAGGACAAATACTTTTGCACATTCTTTACATGCTTTACGAGATCTTATAAATATTCGATATCTGCAAAACAACTTATACCAAAATTTGGGATTTCTAATAACCCAAAGTTAATTATATCTTATCTCATCCCAAAATGCGCATAAGGGATTAGTTATATCCTGCATATATATTATTAGCAAATTCTATGAATAATTTGCAAAATCTATAAATGCTTAACAGCATATAAGTATGGTCCTCTATGACCACATATATATATACAACTTCTTTTAGAAGTTCTTAACATAACATCTTTTTCATTAGATGTTTAATTTAATGCCTGGAGACATCTGGTCTTTCCAAGGTCTTGTACTTTGTTTATAACTCTTCAGAGTTTGATCGATCTTAGTTCTCGAGAACATTACTATGATATCATTAATTCTTCAGGAATTTAAACTTTGCATGCATTGTTCTCATGAGACGTAATTCAAGTCTCTCATATATATTTCTCAAAACTAAAACTGAGTATTTTTTTTTTACAAAACCATACATCATATGCGTTTTGTTTTATATACCTTAATACTCTTTTCATATTTAGACTTCTGGTCCTGAATTCTCGTTACTCAAACGAGTTTAATATAGACTTGATTGTCTCTTTTCTTTATTGGCCAATATTACCTCTCAACGCTAATTCAGAGAGCGGAGATTTCTAATCCTCATTTATAACATCGCGCGTTATGTCACTATCATAGTCGACATTTATTTCGACTTTGGTTCCATATTTTCTTTGATGTCATGATCCATCGAGATCTCTTAATCATTATCAAAGATTTTGTTGAAGTACTTGATTTCATCTTTGATCCTTCATGGATCTAATCCTCCTGGGATCTAATCCTCCTGGGATTTCTGATCATGACTCATTACTCCTCTTTTCCTTTTGAAGAGATTAATAAATATTTGCTCATTTATCA
This sequence comes from Cochlearia excelsa, assembly GCA_963556525.1. Classification (NCBI taxonomy): domain Eukaryota; kingdom Viridiplantae; phylum Streptophyta; class Magnoliopsida; order Brassicales; family Brassicaceae; genus Cochlearia; species Cochlearia excelsa. The sequence continues at coordinate 21,174,699 of OY748331.1, forward strand.
TTTCTTAATTTTCGGAACCAAAGTAGTCTTACATAAACTTTATGTGTCATCTTTCATAAACACATATATTTTGTATTGGAGCATTTTCATATGGAGTGAGATTTCTTTTCATCACCTTGAATTATCTTATGAACTTCAAGTCCATTTTCTTTTGTATGAGGATCTTATAATGATAATTCATTTCATGAAATCTCATCCATCATTTGATTTGCAATAAATTTGAATAGCGATCCTTTGAACTTTTTGAACTTCTGGTTCATAATCCTTTTGTTCAAGGATTCCAACTATTTCATAATTCTCTCCCTTAGAGAAATCTTATCATCAAAATAATGATTGCAAATCTTACAATAAGCACATCTCCAATGATGGCTTTTATAGCGACTCTTCATTTCCAGCTCATATATTTCATCCTCTTTGGATGCTATTTTTTATGTGGTGTGGAGGAGCATTCATAATATATATCACACATCCACAAATTTCCAAACGGGAAATTATCACCATTATTTTCTTTGATTCATTAAGACTCACTGATTATGAACAACATCTTATAGATGTATCACTTATCTCATGTCACAACATCTTCTAGATGTTTCGCTTATCTCATTCGACATGATGAATATTAGTTTTGGGATATCAATCCACCAAAACTATCAACTTAGTGTCATTGTGGGATTCTTTAATTCTCCCCCTCGAGATGATAATTCTTCTAGATTATTCATCTCGAAATGAATCTCATTTTAGGATTAACAACATATCCTTCTAGGATCATGTGTTTCATCTCAGATCCTTTTAACTTTTAATATATGATTCATATTACTCTCTTTCTCAAAGATAATGACAATACATGCTCGTTTATCTTGGACCGATTTTTACTTTTAGATCGGTCATATTAGGAGTATAATATGGGGGTTTGTTAAAAGAAATCAACCATCATATTCAATGAACTCTTTTAACCCAAAAATGGTAATTTTCATTTCTTTTCACGTGATGACTTTGATTCTTCTTTTCTTTAAAACATGCATAAGTTGAAAAAACTTCTTGTTTTCCCAACAAATTCTTAATGATCTTCAATCATTAATACTTCCGGATGGCTTAACCGGTTATATTAAACTTTAATCAATCAGTAAACTCCAGGTTTACTTTTATATACATCTTTTGCCATTTTTATACATATTGCATGTCGTCATCATGTTTGTTTTTAGAGCGTTTAACTTTTCTTTCGCTCTTTTAAAATATTTTTAACTCTTCGGGAGTTAAGCTTTTCATGAGCGTTTATTCTTTCATGAACGTTTAAGCTCTTCGTGAGCGTTTAAGCTCTTCGTGAGCGTTTAAGCTCTTCGTGAGCGTTTAAGCTCTTCGTGAGCGTTTAAGCTCTTCGTGAGCGTTTAAGCTCTTCATGAGCCTTTAAGCTCTTCGTGAGCATTTAAGCTCTTCATGAGCATTTAAACTTTTTAGCATTTTAACTTTAAAATATTTTACTCTTTTAAAATATTTAATTATTTTGCAATATTAAATATATATTATGGATTTTAACTTACCGTATAATAAAATAGATATAACCTTTCATTTAATCAAAGAGACAAAATCTCAATATAATCAAAGAGACCTTATCTTCAATTTGATTTATGACATATATTTTCATATAATCAAAGAGACATAGTCTTCAATTTGATTTATGAATCATAGTCTTCTATTTGATCAAAGAGGCATATTCTATTATATACTTTTGAAGACAAAACTTTCTGCTCCAATATAAAAATTTAAGTTTATAAATATTGATAATTTTTATCGACTAAATTTTGGCAAAGTTTCTTTTTGATTTTTAATACTATACTAGTTAAAATTTTGCCAGAATTTCTTTTAGATTTATTAATTTTATACTTTTGGCAAAAAATATTTTTGATAGAGTTTCTCTTAAATTTTAAACTAAATTAATTTAAATTTTGCCAGAGTTTCTTTTATATAGTAAAATCATAATTTAAACATTTTACGATATAAATTAAATAATAGGTTTGAAACGAATTTTTCCATTATGTTTATAAACATTACGACATAATTTAAAATTACCTGGATAATATTTAACCGGGTATATAGAAGCTCATCCAACGATTACCTCGTATAAGCAGAGACGTTCGTGCTGATAACGTGTTATAAAACAATCAAGTATATAGATCGTATCTTTATGTGTCTATAATGTTTAAGAGAATTCTAGAGATAAAGCTAGAGAGATGAACTGTTTCTTCATTATGATTTTGTTTAACGTTATGAACCTATTTATAGTAAAAAGTTTACTTCAACACGAAGAAACTTATATAAATATCTAACTATATAATATAATATAAATTTACTTCAACATAAAGAAACTTATAAATATCTAAATATATAATATATAATATAGTTCATCTTTATATGGATAATTACCAGAACTGATAATTACAACAATGATTATCTAACAATAATAGCTTTTTACCCCATTTTTGACTTCCTAAACGATGAATATAAACCATATTTCATTAAAGGTTTAAAGTATCCTACCTAGATAAATACTGCATCCTCTATCTCAATTTAAACAAACAAATTTTGAATAAAATAAATTATTGAGGGCAAAAACAATTAGATGCAAAAATTGAGATCCTGCTCCTTGGAGAGTCTAAGTGATGAATGATAACATCTCTTATGTGTTTTCTTTCTCAACTTACAGGATGTCGCCTTCGTAGAGAACTCCGTCTCCGAGATCTTCCTTTCCCATCTGTGCATCTCAAAAACCATCAGCACATGTTTATATGAATTAAAGTGTTGTGGTTTATGATAAGACATAACCACTTTACTTACCTCTTGTCAATCTTCCAGATGCAAGTAAAGCCTCTTCGGCCATTGATCTCCACTGTTCCGCACACGAATAGTTAACTCCCATACCAACACTTAGTCCTCTTAAGAGTACTACAGTTCGTAGTACAGAGAAGAGTTCCTCTGGAAATGCCTAATAGCAAAACAAGACAGCCAAGTTAGTTTAGTATTTACTATCTATTTGCTCTGTGACTGTCCATGGTGCTTTTACTTACCTCAACGGCTATCTTTTTAATCGAAGAGTCGTCTGAGAAAGGTTGCAACACTGTCTGACCAGCTGGCATCTTTGTATCGAAAAGCGTTTGTGCTAACCGTAGAAGTTCTTGCTGCTCATCCTCACACTTGGCCACTGTATGTAAACCAAGTTCCCTGAAGATTCACAACCACAGTTACTAATGAGTTCAATAATTCTACCAGTTGATTTGTGACTATCCCAGCCAAAGAATTTTGTTTGGACAAGGAATTATACGCAATGTTGTACATAAATCGTTTGCTTAATAATCCACCACATGCTAGCTTTAAAATTGTTTCCTGATACCAAAATATCCAATCTAAAAGTGAAGAAATACGGTTCTGAAGCATGATGCTACACCAAAAACACACATCGATCACAAACTTACTTCAGTATTGAATTACCTAAAGCTTTGTGATACATGTGAAGCATTGTTATCAGCCATGTCAATGACCAAATTCGCATAACCAAGCCTCAAGTTGTCAGGGAGTTCCTTCACTTGACCATAGTCCAGCAATGCTACCTGTTGATGATAAAACAATACTTAAATTCAGGCAAGAAATCTCTGCCATAAGACCAACTAATTAAATCATGAAATAGCCAAATAATCATATGACTTGCCTCTGGACCATTACAAATCAAGATATTTCCAGGATGCGGATCCGCATGAAAGAAACCACTTTTCAGTATCATTTGGCCATACGCACGTGATAAACTGTTAAGTATATTGCTGGAGAAATATAAATTACGATGTGGTGTCAGTATGTTTCAAAATGCAAGCCAACATAACAACAACAAAAGATCACAAAAAAGACATGCGGGTTTGTAGAGCATAATAGCTATCAATACTTTGGGACAAAGAACTAAGGGACCATACTCTCTAAAGATGATGTAGGAGCTTACTGCTTTGCTGCCTCTGCAATCTTACCATGAGGATTTATCCCTCTTCTAGCCATCTCCTCACCAAGGCTCAGGATCGGAACCCCATTTATGTATTCCATCACCAGAACTCTCCTGAACGAATTATGATTGTTCATATGTTAAGTAGTTGCTATTCATCCGAAGATAAAACGAAACAAACAAAAATCAAAGGTTGAGATGTGACAATGCCAAGAAATGACACAGAAATACAAGGATCTATTAATACCAAGCTGTTTAACATTATCAAAATAACCAGTCAGGTATATAGTTGCTGAAAGTAAGAAATCCTACTTTGTTACCATATCTCGCAAAACCCTTGGAACCACAACAGGAGACCTTTTGTTGTTCGTATAAAGAAAATGCCGAATTCTTTCCATTGCATTGGCCTCCCTTTTGAAGTCAAATTCATAACCAATCTTGTAAAAGATGCATAGATGTTCAGTGACTTTTAAAAAGAGAGTCATATTATAAGCTATCTTACAAAAAAACAAGGCTAATATATACCTGTTTCTCCATTTCCTTTGTTAGAGAGTGTAGATCAAATTTGATATCTGTTTTCTGCATATATAAGGCAAATAGTTGCAAGTTTCTTATATCTGTCATCATTAATCTTTCGATGCCAGGATGTTGAACCTAAACACAAGTGGTAGTATCAAGTTAGAATCTAACTAAAAAAAGCAGGAAAATTTTTTGTTGTCTCCATGAAAATGCTCACCTTTACAACAACACTCATCTTGTTACCCTTTACTCTTGCCTTGTGAACCTAATATGAACCAAATACACTCACTACACCATGTTTGATATAATTGAAAGGTTTCCACCAAAAACAGAGTAGTAAGTTAATACCTGAGCAATAGAAGCGGAGCCAAGAGGCTTCTCATCGAACGATTCAAAGATTTCACCAATGCTTTGACCCAACTCCTTCTCGAGAACATTCCGAACATCGTCGAATGGCGTGGAGGGAGCTTGATCACACAAAGTGACAAGCTTTCTCACCCAAGCAGCTGGTGCCATGTCAGGTTTTGCTAATAGTTGTGCAATCTATTTAATAAAACAAAAAACAAAAATTGTAGCATTCTTCACAATACATTTTAAGAAGCAAACAATTCAATTAAAAAGATTAAGAATTTAGGGAGGGAGGAGACCTTAAGGAAGAAGCCTCCAAGATCAGAACACATGAAGTGAATTTTATCAGCAGCTTGTTCGTGTTGCCGCTCCCACATCTCCTCTTGTTTCTTTAGATCTTTCACCAAATTCACTCTAAGTTGAAACACCTTCAAAATCAGACAAACCCCAAATTTCAAAATCTCTAGAAAAGTGAAATCATAGAAGAGAGAGAGAGAGAGAGAGAGACCTTATAGCCGGTGTAGATATTTGTAGCTCGAGACCAAAACTGAAAGGATCGTTGCCATGGCCGAAATGTCTCTGTGATCTTCTCCTGAATCTCTTTCAAATCAAACCCATTCATCTTTCTTGTTTTATTTAATCTTAAATTAGAGATTATAATTATGAAACTGTATGCGAAACGAATGAAGGAAAAGTGACAAGAGTTGAAAGCGATCTTCGTGTCAACACAGCACACAAAGGACTAAACGCTTTTTTGATTCCTTATGATGTTTAATATCCCTAAATCTGAAATTATACAAAAGTAACCCCTTTGGTTTTATCAAGAGTTATTATACTAAATCTTGTTTGACAAAAAAAAAAAAAAAAAAAAAAAAATTAAATTATACTAAATCTACGTGATAGGCCGATAGGAGTACTATTTACAAAGACAGACTTTTTTGCCCATTTATGAACGAGAAAAATATTCATATTTTCCAATGCGTTTAAATTTGGACGGGTCTTCAATATGAAAAAACGTCAATTAATTCCTCAAGTTATTAAAATAGGTCATTTTATTGTTAGACCAATTAATTCTCCAAACGAATTTGACAAAGTTAATTTAAACATCGATTTAGTCAACGTTAAACTGAAGTTAACGACGGTAATAACACTATACCTACACAATCATACCCCTTGATACTATACCCTAAACACTAATTAGCAATTCCAAATGAAAATATTTTAATTTTGATAATTTTTTAAAAGGTAAATTAAGCTTTTAAAATTTTGAAAATATGTAAATATGTGAAAAAATTGAATTAGGTAGAGTTTTGTAAAGGAAGAGATAAATGATATAATTTTCTTAATTCCTATAATATTATTTGTTTAACGATATGTGTGTATTGGTCCACTTTACAATAATACCAGATTAATATTTGCTTAGAGCATTAATATCGGTAGGATACTAAAAAAACCTCTTAGAATTCAATTTTTTTTCTTTTTTCGGTTAAAAAACAAAAAACCAACCAATAGCGGATCGCCACATGGCAGTGGGACCGGCGAATATTGACAACAACAAAAAATTAGAATTATTGGATGTGGTTTTTGTTTTAATTCGTGGACCCCACTACTTAGAGGTGGGATTAGAACCATTGATATTAATGGTCTTATTTGTTTTAAATTGTTGTTATAGAAAAAAACTTGTTTCATAAAACACATATATAAGGTGTTTAATGACCACAAAGTCTTTCGGTAGACTATGGAAGCCGACAATTTAATCGGTGTAGGTGTCGGCGGCGGAAAGGGGAAGAAGAAATGCTCAACATCATCTTCCAAACCCAAATCTACTGCATCCACTTCTACTAGGTTGAGACTTCCACCAAGCGACGATACTTGGCCAACAGTAGTTTTGGTTTTTTTTACATAGATGAAAGATATTCACTCAATTCAATTATCTACTTTTCATTATATGTTTTCATTCTCCCGTCAACTTATGATTATTATCGAAAAAGTTTTCACGATATACTTAGAGACGCCATGCAACAAGGAGATTTTGGTAAGTATTTATACACATTTTAGCAAAATTAATATAATTAGTGAATGAATCTAAATATCAATGCTTATTTTGATTGTCTACACTTGTGTTGTGCCATAGCCATTTCTAGATGCATGGAAGCTTTATTATTTCTCAAGTATCGCGTAAATGTTGAATTGTCACCTCAGCATTTTATGAATAATATCAAGAAAAAGTTTACACTCTCAGGAAGAATTATTCAGTACGGCGAAGTAACAAAGTTTTTGAAGGAGGATGGTCTTATTCAAGAGAAAATTTGCCCTTACTCGGGGGAGAGCAACGAAACTTGTCCCAGAAGCTGCAACAATTTTGCAAGTGTCCCCCTGGAAACATTATTTTCTTGTAACTTTTTATTTGTTTCCAAATAATCATTTGAGGAATTGACTTTTAGGATAAAGTTGTATTCAAGATCAAAGAGTTAGTGTACCTAAAACGAAAAAAGTGAATGAAGAAGCTTTGATCAAGCTTGTGAGTGAATTTTTTGTACTTGCTGTTGTGGAATATTACAAAAGATTTAAGAACTATAAAGATGTAAGATAAACTCTCTACCCATTTAATTCATCCTTTAAGAAGAACCAAATTTGATTATTTATAGTTTAATTCGATAATGATTAATGACAGAGGATTTATGAAGGTCAAACGAATAAGAAAGATCCATTTGTTGATCGCCATGTGGTTATAGTTAGTTCATTTGACACAACTCCGAAAAGTATTAACTATTGTGAAATACAAAGTAGTTGGGGCACTTCATGGGGGCAAAATAGTTTTGGCAAAATCATAAGGAAAAGTAGCAGAGCTGATAACAAACCATCACTCTTCATAAAAATTATCATATTGAAGGTACATATAAATAAAATATTTTAGTCACGTTGTTTATTTGTTTGGTTATAGATGATTATATAATAATGTGCTTTTTTCGAGCGCGAGTCTTATTTGCCATTTTTTCAGAAAAAATGATATGACATTTGAAAAAAATGATATGGCATGCCACCCTATGATCTTTATGCCACTTTTTTTGTTATTACGAAGATATCATATAAAAAAATCCAAAATTCAAAAAAATTAAACCATAAATTAATCGAAATATCTTGGATTTGGATTTGCGAACCCAAAGTGTTGAATTTTGATTTCTAAACCCTAAAAATTTTCAAAAAATTATTTTAAAATCGATTTTATAATCGTATTTGGACGATTTTATCAAAAACATTTAAAATTTGTTTTTCAAATTTTAAAATATTTTTATCAAATCCGTAAAATTAAATAAAAAATATTGACGTTTTCAGATTTAAAAAATAATTTTTTTTGAATGGATTTTTTTATCTTTTAAAATCCAGAATAATAAAGGTGACAAATAAGTCAAACATTTTTGAGAAAATGGCAAATAAGCCAATGATTTGTTTTTTTTCGGGTTTAAAGAGGAGTATGGTTTGGAAGACAACATATTTGCTTCCCTGCATAGCTTTTTCACTCTAGACTTAATAACATGTTAAATTTCTTATCACTATAATTTATTTATTGTCTTAATATATACTAATGTGATATATAATCTTTTTAATACTTTCTTCCTAAAATAAATTTATGGTTATTATAAATGATATATTTATTCACTAATACATAAATTAAAACTTAAATTTACATAATATATTTAATTGATTGCAAAATATTAAAATTAATTAGTATTATGTATTATTAATACTAACGGTCACAAAAATTCAAAATTTTCACTTTTACAACGGCTATGAACAATAATTTTCGATCTATAAATACACTCACTTTTCAATATATTTTCCATTCACACATTTCATTTTCTCCAAAATCTCTTTCTAAAATACTTTAAAGATTCTTAAAAATGTTTTGGTTATTGCTAATCATTATGTTTTTGATAATCATTGCTTGTATTTACGAAATTATTGTAGGAGATTCTACTCATGAACAACATGTCTTAAATATAGTTTTAATTTTTTGTGCTTTGATTTTTTTGTAATTGTTTTAATTATTAATGTAAACGCGTCATCTTATTCTACTAAAATTTATTATTATATCTTTAGATATAAATGGCTAGTATAGAGAAACTCAAGTTTCTGGCTCTCCAAATTATGAGAGCGAATTACATAGCATGAACTACCAATATGAAACTTCATCTAGATTCAGATAAAGACACTATGAAAAATGGAAATAAATCAAATTCTCAAAAAAGCTAAGGCCACAAATTTTCTGAGAAGGCATCTAGATGAAAAATTAACGTCTGATTATGCGAATTTAAAAGATACAATAGAGCTGTGGAAAGCTTTGAAAGAAAGGATTGATAATCAAAGACAAATAACTTTTCCACATGCGATGGATGAGTAGACAAACTTGAGGTTCCAAGATTTTGAAAAGGTGGCTACATATAATTCCGCTATGATGAGGATAGCGATATAATTGCAATATTGTGGAAATCATGTTTCAGAAGCAGAAATGCTTAACAAAACTTATCTCACCTTTCATAAAAAATCATTATGTGCAAGAGCAATACAAGAACCACGAGTATACAAGGTTCTCGGAGTTGGTTGTGGCGTTTATGATAACGGAGAAGAATAATGAACTTCTCATCAAAAACCATAACATCCAACCTACTGGAACAAAAGCATTCCCAGAAGTTAATGCAGTGAATGTGAAAAATCCCAATGTGGTGGTCAAACATCTCGAGGTCACGACCGCCGATTTAATCGCGGAAGATATTTCAATCCTCAAGGCAGAAAATCTTACAAATGGGTCCGACCTGAGCAATTCCCTAAAGTGAAGGAAACTCAAATCACTAAAGGAAAATAATCTCAAGAGAATTTCACCCAAAATCGTGAAAATAGGTGTTACCGATGTGGGTCTGAAAATCACTAGGCACGTGTATGTCGAACACCTCCTCACTTTTGTAAGTTGTACCAAGAAGCAGTTAAAGGCAAAGAAAAAGAGGTAAACCTCATTGAACATCATGAGGGTACAACGCACCTCGGTGCTTTGGACTTTGTCAATGATTTCGATGAAAGAGATTTCGCGGCTAACTAAAATGCTTGTAGTTTGCAGTACTCAATAACCTAAGTTATGCCATGTATAATATTATATGTTATGATTGAATAATCTCTAATTTATATCAAGTAAAATAGTTTTTGTAACGGTTATAGTTTTCATAAGAACTAATGTATAATAAATGTATGTTTTTTCTTCATCAACGAATTTTATTTCCTTAATGTTTATGTTATTTTAGGGGATATGGATCAATACTAATGAAACAACATCTAAGAAAATTGTTAAGGAGATTTGTATACCAGATAGTGGGACAACACACACTATACTCAAAAACAAGAGATATTTCTCTAGTTTAAAACCGGCTAATATTATTGTTAACACAATATCATGTCTCACGGACTTGATTGAAGGAACCTGTTAAGCAAATTTTGTGTTGCCAAATGAAAAAATAGAGATATATATGTGTATATTGTTATGAAAGACAAATATTTGCGTGTAAGGTGACAATATGGCGCTCATGTTTTAGGGCTCGACTAGTTTAAACGCAGCGGGAGCGGTTACGGTTTAGGGAGATTGTTGCATCGAGAGATTGCTGCATCGGGAGATGCCGGTTAGTTGTGTTATTAAGCGGTTTGTACGATTGGTATAAAGATTTTAAAATTATGCGTTTGAGGGACATTTTCGACTGGTTAACAAATGCTTGCGATAACGATTATTGTTACCAAATTATTTTGAAAACTAAAGAACACCAAAACTGTTGTAAATTGGATGAATGAAAGTTAGATTTATTCATTAAGTTAAGGGGTCCTTATATAGGAAATACAATATATCATAAACCCTAATAGTAATAAGGAGTTGGCCGAAATCTCTCTTGGGCTTTAGGGCCCAACGGTTTGTCCATTCACTTATATTGAACCGAATGGTTCACAACACTCTCCCTTGAATGAAGTAACCGTGAAAATGTTCAGAGATCTTCGTAATGTGCTTGGGAATGCTGCCTCGTTAAAACCTTACCAGGAAAAACCCAGTGGGACAAAACCGTGGTGAAGGAAAAAGAGTACAACACACATTACTCCCCCTGATTTGTACATCACTAAAACTCCTTAAGTATTCGCATCCCAATCTGATGTATGAGTTTCTTAAGTGTTGATGTTGGCAAAGACTTGGCGAATAGATCGACAGACTTGTTGCTGAACTGGACCTGTTGAACTTGTACTTTACCGGCATTCTGTAACTCGTGTGTGAAGAAGAACTTTGGCAAAATGTGCTTCGCCCAGTCTCTCTTAATGTAGCCATCTGATCTTTGAGTTGAGCTATATAGACTGCGTTGTCTTCAAATATGATGGTCTTTGATGTAGTAGTAGTTGCGCCTTAAGGAAGGCTGCCTACGTACCCTTGGAAGGGATCAAGCCACACGTAGTTCCTATCTAGTGCCTTTGGGTTGATCATGAACTAAAATTAGATAGGAGACTCACGGCAAAACAAATGTTTTGGTCTAGTGTGTCTAGCCAAATTCATTAAAACTCCTATGACACTAAGGTATGACATTTCCGGACTGAATGAATCATTATCCAATCTGAGGCTTCTCACCACCATAGGGCCTGGTTAATGGGTGGGCCTTGTCCTTATTAAATTTCCTTGAGTACTATTTCACTGTATGCCATTTGATGCACAAGGATTCTATTATTCATGTACTCAGGTTGTAATCCCAAACAGAACTTAATTATTGCATAGGTCTTTCATTTCAGATTCTTTCTTTAGATATACTAAACTGTTTGGTTGATTACCGAGAGGTTTAAATCATTCATATACACTGCTATGATTACAAATCCTTTGTTTGCAAACCTCTTTATAAAAATACATGGACTGATGGGATCATTTATAACCTTCCATATGCCCACTTAGTCTAAGTCCATGAAAGGATTTGTCCAGCCTTACGCAGTTCTGTTCTCGAGAATCTTTCTTAGCTTTGAGCTCAATAATCTTTGGTAATCTCATATATTATCCAGTGGACTTATATAAATATGCAGGCATTACATCCATTACCCGCAAATAAAGTTTTTCTCTTTTATAGAGCCAGACTTAACAAAAATTTAAATGTCTTAGCATCGACCACAAGGGATTATATCTCCTCTATTTCTGGTCTTTGTGTGAATCCTTGTGCGATAAGCCGTGTCTCATATATCACACTTTCACTATGTTTATTTCACACAATCACAAAGACTCATTTGTTTCACTGGCTTTACTTAATGATTCAAGTATGTGAGTGCACTCTAGTATAGACGTGGGCTCTTGATCCTCATTCATTTCAATTGATACTTTGTGCGCAAATACATTATCATTGATGTCGACATCTTTTCGTTCAATACTAGACATGATATAGTTTATAGAGATCTCTTTACACCTTCAGGACCTTGAGGTTTGGCGTCCCAAACCTCATTGATTGGTACCTTCGGGTTATGTTTATTTGTCGGCCATGTGTACGGTTTCTTGAACCTTTTCGGTTTCCCTTGCACCTTTCTTTGATTCCGAGGGTTCTTGTCTTTGGAACTTTTTGGGTCTACCACGTTTCTTACGTGTTGTAGCCTCTGTAGCAATTTGATTGTGTTCCTTGTCAACATCAATATGTATTGGTGCATTACAAGTTGGCATGTACAATTTTATTACTTTCTTTGGGTCATAAAAGGAATTTGGCAATTGATTAGCTAGCTTTTGTAAATGTATAGTCTTTTGGATCTCTGATGGAGTCCGAGGATCTTGTCATGTGAAGGATGTTTGATTCCATAATGCTTCTTTAACCAGCTTGTTACTCTCCACCCAGTGTTGAGAAAACGGATTCATTAAGATGACAATCCTTGTATCTGACCTTTGGCTCGAGATACTTAATGATGGTGGGAGAATTATTTTCAACTTATATTCACATCCTCTTTCGAGGTCCCATCATTGTTTTATGTGGTGGTGCAATGGGTACATAAACGGCACACCCAAATGTCTTTAGATGGGATATGTTTGGCTCATGACCCGTGATTAATTGGGATGGTGAATATATATGCTCACTAGATGACCTGATGCGTATAAGCTCTTGTTGCATGCAATATTGTGTGTCCCCAAACAATTAATGTGAGTTCAAGTATGGACATGTGCCACATGGTATACTATTCTTCCATCGTGGACATGTTGTAGCTATAAAACGTTTGTGACATAATTTCCCAGCATTAGCTAGACATATAGTCTTAAACTAGGGGAAGATCACGCGCGTTGCGCATGTTAATGATATAAAATACATATATATTATAAGAAAAACTTTTGGTAGAACATGTATATGTATATTCTTATATTATATATGTATATGGAAAACATGAGTAAACTGAATATTTGAAAGTAAAACTTTTGGTAGCTAAACTAAAATTATAAAAAATACTGATACATGAATCAGGAAAAGAAATGGGTTTGCTGAGACGAATAACATAACATTATTTTTTTTATTCTGAAAATTCCCGTAATGTGATGGTTTCATGAAGTTCCGAATCTCAAAATACAACCGCATCATTTTATGATTCACATCACTCTAAAACATAATTCAGGGGTTGATGAAGTATATATTTGTATTGTATTATCACAGAATGAATAAGAAAAATAAAATGATACATAGAAAATATACAAATAATAGTATCTAGTTTGATGTTTTTTTATACATGAGAGGAGGATGCAAGACTCTTTGGTTTCACCAAGTAGTCAATAACAACATCATTACTCACATTTAACCCATAACTTTATGTAATATTTTTGGTGGTTACACAATTGAGTTATAAATTCAATCATTAATTCAATTTAAGAATAAATGTTTTATTTGACCAAAACTTATTTCTTTTTGGCATAATAATATTTTTTCGTGGACTAAATTTTATTAGCTTATTTTTGAATAGAAAAACATTAAACATTTTTTATTTTATTTTTCACCCTTACAGCAATTTTATTGTTTCATTTGATTAAAAAAAGTGGTAGATAAAGATAACAAAGCTTTCATAGCTCATAGAGAAAAATATTTTTTCCAATATAATTTACTCTAAGAAAAAAATTAAAAAATAATGATATATGTGGATTTTAGTCCAAGATTTTTAAAAAGTGATATCAAATGAAAAATGAATTATTAAATGAATATTGGTTTAGAGTCATAAAATATTTAAAACAAAAATAATGCATTATATCTAAGTTTTATGACTCTAAAAGAATTATTCTTAAAAAATCAAATGTATGAAAATTATTAAAAGATTATCTTAAAAATAGAGGGGATACTTATGATTTAAGTTTTTCATTATTTCATTTTTTTAGTTATATTTATTTAGATTCCTTTTTCAGTATTTTTTATTTTTTCATTTTACTTTCATCTTCATATGTTTACTCATTAACATTTCATCACTTCTATTTTTATTAATATCAATTTAGAGTTTTAAGAAATTTTTTATCACAAAATGATGCATATATATTTAACTATGAATATGTATGTAAATTATGAAAAATTTATCTATAATATAGAAGGGTCATCTATGATTTAAAATTTAATTACATGATATATTTAATTTTAATGATCATAATTATTATTTTATTTTGGATTGAAAGAAAAGACACATGTCAAAAGAAAAAGAAGACAATTGTCAACATATTAGAGCTTGTTGAAAAAACATTCAATCTTATTATACATGAGAATTAATCTGGTCCAAAGAAATAATAATAATTTTATGTTCAAACAAATAAACAATAATATATTTCTAAACAAACAAAAAAGACAAGAAATAATTTTTATATAATAAGTATCATTATTATGAATAAATGACACTACCGTCACTACATATATTTTATTTTGGTCAAAATAATATAATTTTCATGTAATGGAGAATTAAATTTTGGTCAAATAAAACTTTTTTCTTAAATTGAATTAATAATTGATTTTATTACTCAATTGTGTAACCACCAAATTTTACATAAAGATATATATTAAGTATGCAAAAGCAATTGGTTTCACCATGTAGTGCATCACCACCATTACCCACATTTAACATAAATTTTATGTCAAATTTGTGTTTACACAATTGAATTATAAAATCAATTATGAATTTAATTTAAAAATAAACGTTTTGTTAGACCAAATATTGTTTTTTATCATTATAATTATTATGTCTGTGTTACAAATTTAAGCTTGTTTTTCTGTTAATAGAAACAATTAAACATTTATTTATTTCTTTTTTAATCCCAAATACATAATTTTTTCTTTTTCATTTGATTTACTTTAAAAAAATGTACAAATTATAATATATGTGGTTTTTAATCCAAAATCTTTTAAAAATCTTGTCAAAATTAAAAAAAATATTTATTAAATGAATATTGGTTTAGAGTTATAAGAAATTGTTTTAAATAAAAATGATGTATTCTATCTAAGTTTGATAATTATAAACCAATATTTATTTAAAACCTCAAATGTATGAAAATTATGAAAAAATTGTCTTAAAAATAAAGAAGATACTTTTGAGAATTAAAGAGACAAGACAGAAAATATGATGTGTAGCAAAGATAAAAAAAATACTTGAAGAATGATGTAGAGAAGATGTTGGATATTTTGGATGCAAGAATCTTTGGTTTCACCATGTAATCTATAATACTATCGTTACTCACTTTTAACATAAAATGATACTTGTACAAAATATGTGAATAATTGTATCTAAAAGATGTTGAATGTTTTCCTCTTATATAAGAGAGAAGTATGTATGCAAAACTCTTTGTTTTCACCATGTAAAGCATAACATGACCATTACTCACATTTAACACATATTTTATGTCAAATTTGGTGGTTACACAATTGAGTCATAAAAATCAATTATGAAATCAATTTTAAAAAAAGTTTTGTTTGACCAAAATTTAATTTTATTATCATGAGAATTATTATTTTTGTGGACCAAATTTCAATTTTTTGTAAATAGATAACAATTAAATATTTATTTCTTTCTTTTTTAATCACACATATATCTAATTTTTTCTTTTTTCATTTGATTAGAAAAATATAGATAAAAGTAACTAAGCTTTTGTAGGCCATAACACAAATATTTTTGTCAAACATAATTTATTTTTAAATATATACAAATTATGATAATGTGGGGTTTAATACAAGATCTTTAAAAATAAAAAGTGATACATATCAAAATAAAAAATAGGTTATTAAATGAATATTGGTTTTTTTACAACAAATGAATATTGGTTTAGAGTCTTAAAAATTGTTTTAAACAAAATAGATGCATTATATCTAAGTTTTATAAGTAAACCAATATTTATTTAAAAACCAAATGTATGAAAATTATGAAGAAAAACTTGTTTAAAAAAATATAGGAGAGATTTATGAAAACTAAAATAGATACATGTCAACTAAATAGACTACCATTTGTTATTCTCACAATGAAAGTTAAAAAAGACATTCTATTTTATTATATAAGTTAAAAAATATAGAAGAGACTTATGAAAACTAAAATAGACACATGTCAACTAAATAGACTACCACTTGTCATTTTCACATTAAAAGTTAAAAAATACATTATATCTTATTATATAAGAAATAAATATTGGACAAGAGTTATAAAAAATTGTGTAACACAAAAATGATGGATATATACTTAACTTTTATAATTATATAAATATAATGATAGTAATATTAGTTAAAGAGATGACACATGTCAAGTTTTTAGATCTTATTAAGCAAAAGTTATGTGTTTTTTAAAATGATACTATTAAATTAGAAATATATGATTTGTGAAATAAATATTGGTTTCATAAATATGTATATCAAAATAAGAAGAATATGAATATTTTATATAGTCTCACTTTATAGGAGTTATAAAGTGGTATAAAGAGAACTTATTCTCAACATAATTGTGACCTTTATGTTACAACATTGATTACAATTAAATTTTGTTGAATGATAGTTTATAAAAAAATATTTTGTTAACAAAGTTCTTAAATATATGACAAATGACATAAAAGTAGAACACCATGTATCACCACCAAATTGAAAGTTATAAAAACTTTCTATCATATTATATAAGATATGTGGGTTCACAGACTATGGTATGGGCCAACAATCTAGCAAACACCAAACAACCTAGTATACTTAAAGACGAAAAGAAAAATAAAATATACAAATAAACGAATGATCAAAGAAGCGTCTTCGTATAGTTTTTTTTTCATCTGATAAATCATTGATTAGAAGGTTTGTGATACATATTAAGCTATTCCCTAGTTTAGAATCTACCGAGACTTAACTCTGGTGATTCTACAAAGTCAAGGGAAAGCCGAAAGCATGAAGTAGCTAAACACAAAAGCTAGTTAAACAAAGACAATGAAAGACAAACAAAAGTATTAAACAAAGCCGCATCCGATCAAATTTAAAGGATCCTAACTCTCTCATGGACAAAGAAATCATTTAGCCATCCAAGATTTCTCGATGCAACGTACGATTGTGTACGGTTTTGATTTGTTACAATTTGTGCTATGAGATGAGCTCCTCTATTTGATGCGGATGATTCCAATTCAAAACGCCAATTTTTTATTCTTGAGAAGGCGTACCTTAATTCCGAACCTTGGAATCTATAATTTGGCCAAGCTTGGGGTTTGTTAACAATTCCAACTAGGCTTGCCGCCTCTGCTGCGAAAATAACCCTTGATTTTTGGTGATGATGCATTGCCATTGCTGCCCAAAGTATAGCTTTATGTTGAGCATCTTCAAGACTCATACAAGTGGTTAGACAACTTCTGCTATGTAATAGAACATAACCCCTTTCATCTCTTAGAACCCAAGATGCTCCTCCTAGCTTTGTTTCCTTTGACCAATTTGCTCCAATGTTACATTTAGCCAAGATTCATGTGGAGGCTTCCATTTTCCATGATCCAAAGTTTTGTTAGTGAAAGTTTCTTCCGGGGTTTCTCTCAGTTGTGCCATGAACCACTGGTTTG
This sequence comes from Cochlearia excelsa, assembly GCA_963556525.1. NCBI lineage: Eukaryota > Viridiplantae > Streptophyta > Magnoliopsida > Brassicales > Brassicaceae > Cochlearia > Cochlearia excelsa. Next base: position 21,192,596 of record OY748331.1, read on the forward strand.
TTTCATCATTAATCTTCCCCTTTAACTCAAGCAGGTCACTATTTAGGCATTCAAAAATAAACCCATTTATGTTTTTTCAAAGATACCATAAAATCCACGGGAACTTCCTTCTATCCTCATTTGAACTTCTCCTGAATCTTTGCAGATTTAAAAGGTGGAAGAAGTTTGAGAAAACAGACCTTTGGTCATAGCCATTTGGTGGATGAGGTGAGCCAGAGAGGGCCCACACTTGTCTTGCCACATGACAAGTAAACATGACATGATTCACGGACTCACCATCGTGGCTACATAATTGGCATCGACCATCCGTCTTGAGTCCTTTTGATGCAATGTTATCATCAACCGATAGTGAACCTGTCAAAGCCCTCCACATGAAGTTTTTGAGTTTTGGACTCGTCTTAACTCTCCAAACCTGCTCCTTTATGGTGTTTAGTGATGGTTGAGTTGTGGCTTCTTTGAGTATCTCAGAATATTTATTTTGGGAAGCTAGCCAATAACCGGACTTAACCGAGTAAGCTCCGCTCTTGTTATGCTTCCATGCACGTGTGTCTTCGTGAAGGATGGTTGGCTTGATCTTTAGGATTAGCTCCACATCCGGTGGAACGAAAAGTTCATTGAGCTTTGTCAAGTTCCAGCATCTGTTTTCCAGGTCTATAAGATTTCTCACTTTTGTTTCTAGATCAATGATGGAGTTCTTTATCCATGGGGCTCTTGATCTTCCGTCTTCTAGCCATTTATCCAACCAAACATTGATGTTGTTGCCATTTCCTATTGAGATCTTTAAGCCTTGGATCAACAAAGATCTACCATGGAGAATGCTCCTCCATGCAAAGGAGGGTCTTGATCCTGGGCCAGCTTCCAAAAATGGTACCTTAGTGAAGTATCTGCTCTTCAGAAAAGAAGCTACCAAGCAGTTAGGATTTTGTAATATTCTCCAAGCCTGTTTCGCTAACATTGCCTGGTTGAAACATTCTAGATCTTTGAAGCCTAATCCTCCCAGATTTTTCGGCAAGCACAACTTTTCCAAACTTTGCCAATGTATCTTCCTTCTATGCTCTTCCGTGTTCCACCAAAAATCAGACATTGCACTTGTGAGGTTTTTGCAGGTTGTTTTGGGGAGTTTAAAAACTGACATTGCATAGGTGGACATTGATGTTGCAACTGACTTTAACAAAGTTTCTTTTCCTCCTTGAGATAAGGTCCTGGAGAACCAATTAGACAGCTTGTGCTTCATCTTGTCTTTGAGGAAGGATAACATTTTGACTTTTGAACCGCTAAGGCATTATGGCAATCCCAAGTAATTGCTTGCACCTCCCTCATTGATGATGTTTAAAGTTGTTTGTATCTCAAGTCTATGGGTCTCGTTAACTTTTGCACCAAAAGTAATGGATGATTTGTTGACATTAATCTGTTGACCCGTAGCTTCCCCATATTTGTCAAGAACTCCTTTTAGTGCATCACTTTCTTTTTTCTCAGCCTTGCAAATGAACAAAGAGTCATCTCCAAATAGTAAGTGATGAATGGAAGGTCCTTGTGGAGAGAATTTGAGTCCATTCAAATCTCCTTTAGCTTCAGCCTGGTATAAAAGATGGGTGAGACCATCTGTACATAGGACAAAGAGGAATGGTGATAGGGGATCCCCTTGTCTGAGTCCTCTATGGGGGGTTATCATTCCATGCTCTTGACCATTGATTAACACTGAATATGTGACTGTTGTTACACTAGGCTCATGATCCAGTTGATCCATGTTTCATGGAAGCCTATAGCAATGAGGAGAGCTCTTAAATACTGCCATTCCACTCTATCAAAAGCCTTTGACATGTCTGATTTTACCGCCATGTACTCCTTTGAGACTCGTTGGTGGGTACGCAGATTATGTACAATCTCATGTGCAATGATGATGTTATCCGATATTAGTCTTTCTTCCACAAAGGCTGACTGAGTATCGGAAACAATTAGTGGAAGTATAGGCTTGATTCTTCTCACCATTATCTTTGTTATGATTTTGTACGTCACCGAACATAAGCTTATAGGCCTCAAGTTGCTCATGAGAGTAGGTTTTGTTCTTTTTGGAATTAAACACAACTGTGTATAGTTCCATTCAGATGGGAACACTCCTTCTCTGAAGAACCGATGAATCTCCTCTGTGACTTGCTCTCCAATAATAGGCCAATAATATTGGAAGAAGAGTCCTGTCATTCCATCTGCCCCAGGTGCTTTGGTAGCTTTGATTGAGAAGGCAGATATCCTGATTTCTTCCTTTGAGACCTTTTGGATCAGCATCTCATTCATCTCATATGTAACTTTGCTTTCAAAGCCATTAAAGAAATCAGTAAAATCATCAAAATTTGTTGATGTGAAAAGGTCTGTGAAGTAGGCAGCAGCCACCTCCCCCTTTGATGATTCTGATCTTTGAGCATTATCCCTTGTATTTATCAACTTTTCTATACGTATCCTTGATCTGTTGGCCTTCACCGAAAAATGAACAAATTTGGTATTGAGATCTCCCTCTTGCAGCCATTGCTCTCTACTTTTCTGTTTCCAATACACTTCTTTTTCTCTATAAGCAAACATGAGTTCTTTTGATGTTGAGAATTTCAGCAAAATTTGGGTAGTTTGATGATTGCTCATTCTCTAGACCTGCTTCTAACCTTTGGATTTTGTCTAAAGAATTTGTGTTGTTCTCTTTTTTCCATCTACTCAAAGCTTGCCTAATTCTTTTTAATTTTTGAGACACTCGTAGTGGTTGTTGGAGAGGATCATGATCTTTCCAAGATTTTATTATTGCTTCCTTTACTCTTGGTTTGAAAAGGAACCTTTTATCAAATCTGAATTGGCCCTTGTATGTCTCATTTGCTGCCATCAAGCTTATTAGAACCGGCCTATCACTACAAGAAAACAGGCATTTTCCGACTGTAATATCAGTCGGAAAATAGTCGCTGAATTACCAGTTACGACTCTTGCACGACTAAACACTGTAGTCGGAAATCCTTAGTCGCTAAACTGATTAGTCGTCAATATAGTCGCTGATTAACGACTACGTTACGACCACAACGCGCAGTCGTAACATTGTCGCTCAATAGTCAGTATATGACGACTATTTAATGACTAACCTACGATTAATAAACTTGAATAAGAGAATCTTTACAATAGTCGTAAGGTAGTCGTATTATATAGCGACTATATAAAGACTGTTTTACGATTATTTAATATGAGCAGGTGTATCTATAATGTAGTCGGTAAATAGTCGTAACTATATAGTGACTAATTGACGACTATATGATGGTTAAACTTCAAAATTAAATTTTTTTTATTCAGTCGTAAAGTAGACGTTATTTTTTTGCGACTACTTTGTGACTACTATGCGACTACTTTACGACTGTTATATGTCTATTTGGCGACTACTATTCGTAAAATACTATGCATATGGTAATCGTTTTGTTACTTTTGCCATTTGATTTAAATCTTGAAATCCGCTGCAAATAAAACACGATCTAATCTAAAAAACACCATACAATTGAAAAACCACATATATCCGTAAATTATCCAAAGAAAAATACTTAAACATCAATTCAAAACCAAGTAACATAACATAAACATCCAAATACAAAAGTGTTTAGTTCATGGGATAGTTTTTAGTAACCTATGAAGGAGGGGAAGTTGAGAGAGGAGAGGTGGTGTCTTGATTTTCTTCAGTCTCCATGAAGTCGAGAAATGCCAGATCAATTTTGCGCAAGTACTTCTCCACCAAGGATAACTTTGCGACCTTGCCTTCTTGGTCCGCCAAAGCTTCGAGATGTTGTTCTTCACGCCTTTTACTCGCAGCAGCTTGTTCTTCAATTTTCTTTTGTGCGACCTTCAATTTCTCTTGAATAGAAAGAAATGAAGAAGACTCTCCTTGTGTAATCCTCTTGCTAGTGCCCACATTCTCAAGATTCTCCTTGAGGCTTCTGACTCCATATATATTGCCTCGTGAATCCTTTTCAGTTGAATGCGAATAGGATGCCAAAACAATAACCAAAAACGTAAACATAAAATCTATAAATGTGGATAATGGAAAATGTTTCTTAGTACCTCGAGAAAGATGGCGTTATAGTCATCTGTTGTGAGCTCGCGAGGTCTCGAAGCACAATCTGAAACGGCAGAGCTTTCTCCGTCAAGCTGAGACAATTTAAGTTGCAAATTCTTTTCATATTATGAAACAATCTTCTCCGCCTTCTTATCCACATACGTGCCATCCGGCTTGGTGTGTGTCTTAATGAAAACCTCACCAATAGACACCGGTCTTCCCAATTCATCTTCCTGAAATGATACAAAATCAAGTTAAAGTACTTGCATATGAGTAGGAAAATTATAGAACATTTATATTTACTAACCATTCCATATTGGATTTGTTGATAAGATGTAGGACCAGATAGGTGTATGTGAGGACCAAGACCACCGCGTTGAGATAAGCGAGCATTAGAATAAATCTCACTCTTTTCTTTTGCTTCCTCTGTATCCCAATTCGTTGTCATCTCTTTCCATAGAGTTTCGGTGATCCAAGTTGGGCGCTCTCGAGTAGTCCTCACGGAAGAGACCATGTCCTTCATACGGCGTTGACAGATTTTCTCGAAATGTAGTTGAACAGTCCATGTTATCAACGGATCCCAAGTGTGAGTTTTCTACAAAACAAAGAGAGATAAGTAATTCATGTTAGTGATAACAAAACGAAGATAAAGCGATGAGAATTATAAAACGTACCGCGAACTCGAGAAAATATCTCTCTTGTCTATCCCGAGGCACACAAGACCAACTATAGAAAGGACCATCAAACTTGTTCGTAAAAACTTTCGTAATTTTACGAACAAGTTTAGACCCCTTGTCACGAGTAAACCTGTAGTGCAAATCATGAAGCAATGAACAAATCAGTTTACAAATTACACTAATCAAAGCAAAAGACTAGAAATCAAGAGAGACAATGCAAATCATCAGACCACACAACAAGAGAGACAAAGCAAAAGAGAAACAAATCAATATAAAAGTAGTCAAACAAACCAAACACATGACTTTCGGTCTGTTTTTTGAGCAAGAATCACAGAGTAACAAGTCCACTGAAAATTAACTTAGATAAATCAAAACATGAATCAATAAGCTATAAAAGATCACAGGCGACAATGAATCAATAACCTAAAAACAGAGATAATTCAAAAAGCTGCAATGAACTAATGAATAACCTACAATCTATGAATAACCTACAATGAATCAATCAGCCACAATGAATCAATAAGGTAAAACATAGTTAAATCAAAAACATGAATCAAGAAAACATGAGAATACCAAGTAGAGTTTGGAATCGGTAAGGGAGAGAGAAGCGTCACAAACTTTTCACGTCCTGGTATCATCAACAAAGAGTTTAGAGTCGCCAATGTGTCCTCCTGAAGCTCGGGCAATGCATCCACAGACTCGTTGAAGTTGTTTCCTTCCGAGGAAGGACGACTCTGGCTCTGAGAATGATGAGCCGTGCCAGAGTTCGCGACTTCTTGACCCTGTTGACGTGGCTCACTACCCGAGTTTTGGAATAAAGCCATTGGCGGTGGATAGTCTCTGATTCCCGGCGGTGGTGGCTTTGAAGGTCCAGTTTGTTCTTGAGGCGATTGGTTAGGTAAAGATGGCGATTGGTTAGGTAAATCGCCGTGTTGCGCCGGCGTGAAGTTGTATTGAGTCGGAAGAGAGGTTGGCCTTTTCATCGCCCCGCTCATAGCAGCAACATTCCGCGTCGTCTTTCTCTTTCGACAAACCTTTTGTTTATTCATGGTTGGAAGAGAAGAGATTCGATTCTAAGAAGAAGAGAGACTCGAATCGAAGAAGAAGAACATCGATTCGAATCGAAGAAGAAGAACAACGAAAGAGAATCGACGAAGAAGAAGATTAGAGAATTGTGAGCCGCGACGAAGAAGAAGAAGGTAACTAGGGTTAAGAATTGGGGGAAAAATTGGTAGTCGCTAAACAGTCATTCTTTAGTCACCTAGGCCCAAAATCACTTATTAGTCGCTAAACAGTCATTCTTTAGTCGCCTAGGCCCAAAATCACATATTAGTCGTCATTCAGTCGTACTTATACAATTTTAAAATTTTACAAATACCTTAATTAGAATTTTACAATTTAGAATTCAGAAATACTTTATTTACAATTCAGAAATACATTACTTAGAATTTCAAATTTTTACAACTACATTATTTTGAATTTCAGATTTATACAAATACATAGGAAAATTATTCTTCTTCTGTTTCATCATCAGAAGAAGATAAATTACACTGAAACTCATCTTCTGGTTATGCATCTCCAACATTGTAATCAAGATTAATTCTTCTTCGAGATTGTCGAGTTCGAGATCTTCAATTGTAGTCACCAGTACACCATCATCATTTTCTGTTTGCAAAAGTGTCGGTTCGTTGTTCACATATTGAGTCTCTATGTTTTTCCTCGGATTGACATTTACAACATTCAACCACGCTTTTTTCGACCTCTTTACGTACGGGTAGGGAATATAACAAACCTGATGCGCTTGAGAGACTGTTTGCAAGATTAAAAAGTTCAAGTTACATATAAGATATATATGATAAAGATATTAACTATCATGTAGATATGTACATTTACCTAAAATAAATGGTTCATACTTATTGTATTTTCTCGATGAAAGAACGTCTACAATACCACCATTTCTCCTACGAGTGCCTCTTCCAATAACAGGATCATACCACTGACACTTAAATAATGTGATTTTTAAATTGACCATCCCCTCGTATTCAAGTTCCATTATATCAGTTAGATTTCCATAGAAATCCGATACATTAGATGCATCTGTGTAATTTTCACCTTTAACACTGACCCTGTAGTTACATGTCCTTCGTCCAGCGCCGTGATTTTCTGTATGAAACAAATAGTCTCTTGTAAAATACATTGGCCATGTTTTGACCTTGTTCAAAGGTCCATGAACTAGGTCTTGAACCCATGCAGGAAAAGGATTTGTGGCATTCCAATAAGTAACCTGCATATATATATATGAAAAATAATCAGAAAAACATGTGTAAAACTAAATTTACTATACATATATATATGACTATATTTTGTACTTACATAATCTTTGACCCATAAATGATATTCCTCAGATATTTTTACAGAGAGTTCTTTTTCGGTAAGTCCTATATATTTGTCCGTGATAAAATCCTCGAACATGCTATATATATTCAACAAGTATATAAATATATGTTGCGAAATTGTGTAATTATTTACATGAAAAAGTAAATAAGTTTATGTACCGCTCAATTGGCTGAAAGTAATCGCAATTTCTCAGCACATATGAGTGTGCGCATTGATAGTCTCTCTCTCGAAAGCCAAAGTTCATGCATTTCACCACTTGGGCGACCTGGTTGAGTAAATATCAAAGGCACTCCAGGAACATTATATACGGGGACATCACCTTTATCAAATCTAGTTAACCCGCATAATAAAACACTTTTAAGTAATTCACATTAATTAATAAGTTACGCGAAAGTGTATATTGTTCATTTACCTTGACTTTGTTTGTATATTCGCGGCAAAGTATTGTTATGAAAAATATGCAATCTCGTCGTTGATATAAGATTGAACAATTGATCCTGCTACATACCTTTTGTTCTTCGCTTTGCCTTTCAGGACCACCTATACTGGACAGGACCTCCCAATTCAGCTTCGTATGGGAGATGTATAGGCAGGTGTTCCATCACATCGAAAAACGATGGCGGAAAGATCTTCTCCAAATTGCATAGGATTATAATTATGTTCTGTTTTAGAATTTGAATGCGAGTTGTGTGCAAAGTTCTCGAACATAAATCCCGAAAAAAGCTCCAATCCCTGCAATATACATATAGTTTAATTGCATCGTTGTGTTAATTATTACATAATTAATATATTAGAATGTAAAGAAGTTGCATATTCATATTCGTACCTGATATCGCTTGGTGGACATTACAGTGCAAGAGTTCTGCAAAGATAAATGGAAGTAGTCTTTCCATAAACACATGACAGTCATGGCTCTTCATGCCGAAAGCTTTCCATTCTCTATATCAACACAATTAGCCAAGTCGACGCATAACCATCCGGAAATTTAACCGAATGTTTCAAACATTCGAGTAAACTTGTTCTCGCAGCTCGTCAATGTATAGGGTGGAAAAGGAACTTTTCCTTCACTATCAATGTGTAAGTGTGGCCGAGTACAGAATCGTTCAATATCCCATCTTGACATGATGTTGTCTTTTGTTTTGCCCTTCACACTCATAAGAGTATTCATGATGTTATCAAAAAAATTCTTCTCTCGTATGCATCACATCAATATTATGTCGGAGATTAAGGTCCCTCCAATACGGGAGCTCCCAAAATATACTTTTCTTATGCCAATTATGTTCTTTCCCATACCCACGTATCTTTTTGTCGTGACCATTTCCACCCACGATCTTAGTTCTCGGAGGATTTACACCTTCTACCCGCTCACAGTAAACTTGCTCACCGGTCAAAGACTGAGGTGGGTACTCTCTTGATGCATCTTTTCCTTTCAAAAAATCTTTTTTATTCCTTCTTAGTGGATGTCCATAAGGAAGAAATCTTCGATGACAATCAAACCAACATGTCTTCTTTCCATTTGGTAGATAAAAAGACTTTGTATCTTCCATGCAAACCGAACAAGACAATTTACCATGGGTTGTCCATCCCGATAACATGCCATATGCCGGAAAGTCACTTATCGTCCACATAAGCACTGCTTTTAGATTAAAATTTTGATTCAACGACACATCGTATGCATCAACTCCAGTAGACCACAACTCTTTTAACTCCGCAATAAGAGGTTGGAGAAAGACATCAAGACTAGCTCGCGGATGATTAGGCCCGGAATTCGAATAGTAAGAAACAAGTACTCTTCACTCATGCACATACCGGGGGTAGATTATAAGGTGTCAAGATCACATGCCACAATGAATGATTACGAGACATGCCAAATGGATTAAACCCATCTGTACACAATCCAAGGTAAACATTTCGTGGTTCTTCAAGCAAACCGAGGATGTTGATTTTGAAAATATCTCCATCCGCAAAGATCGGAAGGATGACTCATTACTCCCTCATTTGCTTCGTGCTCGGCATGCCATCTCATTGCTGCTGCAGTCTTGTGGCTCTGATACATTCTCTTCAATCTGTCAGCAACCGGTAGATACCACATACGACTATATGGAACTTTCGTTATGCGTTTGTCGTTCTTAGGTTTCCATCTTTGTGCACCACAAAAAAGACATTTTTCTTCTTTTTCGTCTTCTTTCCAGAATATCATACAATTGTTAATACAAATCAATTGTATGATATGGAAGACCTAAATTGCGCATCAACTTCTCAGTTTCGTAATGTGAACTGGTAGACTTGTTTGCTTGTGGTAAATAATCTGTCAGTATATCGCATACCGAATCTACTAACTTCTCACTCATATTATATTCAGCCTTATTTTGCATGACTCGAGCAGCTAAGGATAACTGCGAGTGACCTTCACGACAACCATCATATAGTGGATCTTTTGCACCCTCTAACAAGTTGTAAAATTTCTTTGAATGGTTAAGTACTAGTTCTTCTACATTTACATAACTACCTTCTTGATGATCATTTTCATTAAACCCCACGTTTTCACGAAATGCATCATTAACCATATCCACATATCTATCTTCAACTACATGGCTCCCACTTATATATGTAGGATCAATGTAACTAGTTCCTAAATCCATATTGATTTCTTCCCCATGCTTATACCAAACAAAATAATCTGGCATAAACCCTCTACTATAAAGATGATTCCAAATTCTTGTCCCGGGTAGAAATTTTTCGTTTTTGCAAACACTACAAGGGCAAAAAAACTTACCCCCATTATCTTGTGTTAGAGACTGACTATTTGCAAAAGTCATGAACTGCTCCACTCCCGTTGTAAACTCTTCTGAAAAATTTCTCGTCTCTTCATCGATCCGCCGATACATCCATTCCCGAGAATTATTATAATTATAATGACCCGACATTATTAGATCATATAACTTTATAATCGAGTTTAGAAATAAAATATTTTGTTTATGCTGTTTGTAGAAGAAGTGGTTGAGAAGAAGTGTGATTGAGATAAAGTCATCGAGTGTTCATTATATAGACATTTTTTCCGACTACATGGCGACTAACATTACGTAGTCGCTAAAAACAGGTACACCTACCAAAAACACGTGTTTCTTCCATATAAAAGATACGACTGTTTTGCCGACTACTTAACGACCCGCCGTAATAGTCGTACATCTGTCGTATATATACGACTACTTAACGACCATCCGTAACAGTCGCACAATAGCTATTAATTACCGACTATTTTAATATTTTATTTTTTCCTTCGGAGATTAGTCATAAATTAGTCGTTATTTAACGACTACACTACCGATTACTTCCCGTAGTCGTAAATTAACGACTGATATAAGACTTTTCTGGTTCAATCGCTGAGTAGTCTTGAATTCGTAGCTAATCAGTCGCAACCTTTGGCGACTATATTTTTAGTCGCTACATGCAGTCGGAAAATCTCTGTTTTCTTGTAGTGTATGGTTTGATCCTCTTTTTGCCAAGAATGTCTGATTTGACATAGAAACATCTCGTACCAGTTTTTGTTGCCAAAGCTTCTATCTAACTTACTTTGTATGTAGAGCTTGTTTCTCATTCCCCCCCAAGTAAAACTGTTCCCTTGGCTAGGTAGCTCATCCATTTTACATGCATGGAGCATGTCACTAAATCACTTGAAAGAATTGTCACTTCTCCTTGGACCACCCATCTTCTCTCCATTGTGTAGTATTTCATTAAAATCCCCCACCATACCCCAACTCTGTTTTCTGGCTACACCTTTCCTTGTGATTCTTTCCCATAGAATATCTCTACCTTTCAAAGAAGGCACTCCGTAAATACATGACACATAAAACTCCTTGCCCCCGAAATCAACTTTGCAATCCAAAAGATTCTTATCCGCATATTCGAAAGAAATATTTACACTATTCTTCCAAAATAAAGCTAAACCCCCACCATGACCGATTGGGTCGATTGTATACACCTTATCATATCCCAACAATTCTTGTAAATCAACTACAACATTTCTACAATTCATCGTCTCCATCAAGAACAACATCTCAGGAAAATGTTTTTTACGCATCTCCTTGAGACGAGGAATCACCAAGTCTTGTGCACGGCCCAATCCTTGGCAATTCCGGCTCTGTATGGCCATTTAAAATTAGGCGATCCCTCATTCGGGATCACCTTTAGGTCAGGGACCTTGGATGGGTTGGATGAATTTTCTGCTTCAACTTCTGCCTTTCTTTTCAGCTCACCTTCTTGCCTGACTTTTTTTGGTTCATGTAGTGCTCCTTCTTCTACTTGTGTTGTTATTCTTCGTTTGCGGAGGCTTTTGTATGGTCTTTTTCTAGGCTTTTGTTTCCTCTTTTTGGTCCCGGAAGAACCAGGTTCAAAGAACCCTGTTCTAAATGCCGTTGAACCATCAAGAGAGAACGAGGAGGTATTGTTGGAAGTGGTCTGAGTGGTAATGCCTCTGTTGTCGGAAAGAATGGCTGCAGACATAAACTTTTCAGGTCTTGGTGTGTTTTCACTCCTTGATGATGATTCTGATGTATCATATCCAAACACCAATCCTTTCCCTTTGTTTACATTATAAGTGATTTCTGGAAGGGGTTCAAGCCTCAATATTGATTTCTGCGCTAAGGGGTCCTTTTAAACCTCTGCAATGGAGCTTTTGACTCTCTCTTCTCTTATTATGCGCTCCGGACCTTCTGCGGCTAGTAGATAGAGTCTCATATTGTCCAATACTTCAGGGGTAATCTTTTGTCTCCCCGTTTGTGCATCTATCCCAACTTGTGACTCATTTAAAACTCCATGTAATGGGTCATCATCCTTCAGAAAGGCCTCTAATTTGCTCTTATCCACCATGATTTTTTGTCTTCTCTCTCTCGCCTGCTCTTGATGTTGCTGTATAAGGAAAGGACAGTGGTCCGCATCATGGGTCAGTCTTTGACAAGCAAAACATCGCAGTTGAATCCTTTCGAAGTCGTAGAAGATGGAGGTTGATTCGCCATTTGGAAGGTTTATTGCCTTTGATCTTCTTAATGGTTTAGACACATCAAACTTCACTCTGACTCTTATGTAGTCTTTACGTTGTGGCCCGTCAGGATCATAAGCAATTTCTTGTACTTCTCCTAGGAACTCTCCAAATCGCATCATCGATTTTTCTGTGGCGTAGTTCATTGGGATATTTCTTATCCTGACCCAAACATTGATGAAGTTTAGGTAATCTGGAGGTGGGAACTCCACCCACCTTTCAATGACTATTGTCCATTCATTGAAGGTCCAAACTCCTTTCTTCAACACTGCTTCTAGGTCATGTTCATACTTGAAGATGAACTGGAATTTTTCAGCGGACAAAGCTTTGCCCTTACTCTTTCGTAGACTTGCCATTTCCTTGGGATCTCGAGGATGTGGTCGTCCATCTTTTGGCAGCTAGGATTCAGAGCTCTTCCCACTATACTAAGTGCATTTCGTTCACTTGAGCAATATTCTGGATCGTCCGACATATCGAACGGTATGTCTTCCTTTTCGACGATATTCATGGTTCTAAATGCTTTGTGTATTGACTTAGCCATTTAAACCCTGATTTGCAGTAAATGATGGTAATAACTCCTTGATCTAACTTTCTTCTTTGTCTTAAGCGAGATTTTTAGTTTTGGCACGAGTCTCGAGGTAGAGAGTGCAAACCCTAATCTTTTTGAAGATTACGGGGAAAAGAGGGATAAAACTTGTTTTGTGATATAAAACTTTTTATTATCAAAACTTTTTATTAATTGAACCTTCTAAACGAGAGAGAGAGTCTTAAGCCCATTCATGGGAAACTAAATTTTAGCGTCTTCGTATAGTTTATAAATGAGTGATTTACACTTTAAGGCACTTTGTGTTGTTATTATTGCACTTTAAGATACTTAGGCTAGAAGGTGCACTTTCTTAGTGTAAAATGTAACTTTCTGCCCATTGTGCCCTTGTTTGCAGAGAAAAATAGGTTTTTAACCGTAAAGGCATTTGAGGCACTAGTTACACATTCAATTACTTCTTTTGTAACCAGAATGTCAAAGCTGTGCTATTTGTGTGTTGTATAAACTAATTAATAATATAGTGAGTGGGGTGGTGTTGGATCGGTGACGTGTATTTTTGGAAGAAGGTGGTGGTGGATCGATGACGTGGAAGAAATGTTTTGTAAAAGTTGTTTTTTGTCTTTCAGATCTGTCTCTTTTCGTGGAACAACATTTGGTTGAGAAATTAAAGTATTTTGAGGAAAAAGGCAAAACATTGTAGCATTTGGTTAAGCAGGTACAAAGCATCCAAAAAGATCTTTTGATGTGTTTCTACAACCTTTGATTGAAGAGTTGAATCAGTTGTGGTATAGTGGAGTGCGCACGTATGATATCTCGAGGAAAAAGAATTTTACAATGCGAGCAGTGCTAATGTGGACGATAAGCGATTTTCCTGCATATGGTATGCTATCGGGTTGGACTACACATGGGAGGTTGTCATGTCCGTATTGTTTGAATCGAACAGATGCGTTTCAGTTGAAGCATGGAAGGAAAACTAGTTGGCTTGATTGCCACCGGCGATTTTTGCCTATTAGCCATTCATACAGGAAAAATAGAAGGTTATTCAAAAAGAATAAAATTGTTCGCATCCCACCCCCAGTACATCTATCAGGAGAAGAGATTGAAGAACAAATTGACTATTACGGTGCACAAGAACATCTATTCGTGGAGGCAATTGGCACAACATTTCTAATAATATGTCAGACGGCTATGGTGATCAACATAATTGGCATAAAAAGAGCATTTTCTGGAATCTCCCATACTGGAAAGATCATCTTCTACGTCACAATTTGGATGTGATGCATATTGAGAAGAACTTTTTTGATAACATTATGCATACGATACTGAACGTTAAAGGGAGGACTAAAGACAACATCAAATCAAGATTAGATTTACCTGATATATGCTCACGGAGTGAGATGCATATTAGAGGCAATGGACAAGCACCTGTTCCTTGTTTTCGATTAAAGGGAGCAGAGAGAAAAGCATTTTTTGCTTGGGCCTCCTCAGAGCTGAAGTTTCCTGATGGTTATGTTTCTAATTTATCCAATTGTGTCGAAGGGAGAAAGTTCGCTGGAATGAAAAGTCATGATTGTCACGTGTTTATGGAACGTCTTCTTTCATTTGCATTAGCAGAACTTCTTCCTACAAATGTACATGAAGCCATTGCAGGTAAATACATATATTATATATATTATTTAATTTAAAATTATAATAGGTTGATGTTGATGTTTATGTTGTTTGAATTTCATTCTTGCAGGTATAGGAACGTTTTTTCGAGATCGTTGCACTCGGAATTTGGCGGAAGATGTTGTTACACAATTACAGGAAAATATTCATGTGTTATTGTGTAACATGGAAAAAATATTTTCTCATGCATTCTTTGATGTTATGGAACATCTACATGTGCATCTACCACACAAAGCATATCTAGGTGGACCAGTTCACTTTAGATGGATGTATCCATTCGAGAGATTCATGGGACATTTAAAAGGGAAGGCCAAAAATCTTGCAAAAGTTGAGGGTTCGATTGTTGCAGGAAGTTTAACAGAAGAAACTTCTCATTTTACACAATACTATTTCGGTTCAAAAGTTCGAACAAGAAAGAGAACAACACGAAGATATGATGATGGTGGTGTAAGACGATTATACAATATCGAAGGAGTTCCAAACGTCTTTTCATTAGTGGGTCGTCTTTGTGGACATCTCAAAGAAGTGTGGTGGGAAAGTGAAGATGATTATCATAGCGCTCAGACGTACATACTCTTGAATGTTGATAAAGTCACTCAATTTGAAACGTAAGTCATTTAAAATTGAATAATGATAGTAATTAATTTTGATTTATAATTTATTCTAACAAATTAATTATATATACTTGTTTACATGAAATGCAGGACATTCATTGATCAAGTACGCGAGGCAATCCAAACATTTCAGATCAAGATATCAACCATCGTAAATATCGTCATTTTGCCCCATGGATAAAGACTCATGTATAATTAATAAGTTTATTTTAATTAATTTTGTTGGAAAATACATAGATAAGTTTAATATGTTTGCTCATTTTGTAGGTTGAACGTGGAGATACGGCATATCCACTTTGGTTTCATGAATTACTCCAAGGCCCAATATGGAAAATAACAACATCATCCATGTATTGCACTCGCGGTTATGTCTTTCACACATTTTCATATGGTAATGAACGAGCAACTGCCAATTACGGTGTATGTGTCAGAGGCGGAATTGATTTCTACGGAGTTTTGCAAGATATAATTGAAGTTGAGTATCCTGTCTTAATTGGGCTGAAACGTTTTTTGTTCAAGTGTGATTGGTTTGACCCTTAAGTTGGTCGAGGTGTGCGTATTACTAAATTTGGAACCGTTGATGTCAACAAGTCAAGACGCTACAACAAATTTGAACCATTTATCCTAGCATCACAAGTCGAACAAGTATGTTTCGTTCCATATCCTCGAGTTTCATCGTCTAGGATCACATGGTTGTCGGTTATCAAAGTTTCTCCCAGAGGTCTTGTTGTAGACGTTCCAATGCAACAAGAGCTTTGTACTGAGATAAACGAACCAAGCGAAAGTAATGAAAATGTTTTACTTGTCGATCCAAATAACAGAGAAGTGGAAGATATTCCGGATGACACAAAAGAAGAGGGAGAAGCTGATGAATTTGATGAAGATGATGAAACAGACGAGGGAGACGAATCTGATTCTTCATTAGGAAATGAATTAAATTGATTGTGTGGTTTTTAGTGTGTTTTAAATTGTGAAATTTTTATGAATAATTTTTTTTTAAAAAAAAAATCATCAAATTCCCATTGAATTTACGACGATTCGTCGTAAATTCGATGGTAAGTTTAACATCGAATTTACGACGAATCGTCGTAAATTCGATGAGAATTTGAATTATTTTTAAAAAAAAATATATAATTTATAAAAATTTCACAATTTAAAACACACTAAAATCTTACAATAACTATAATAGTTTTCATTGTTACAAATATGTTTTGTTTTATAAGTTTTATCAATTTACTAAAATCTTACATATAATCTAATTTCTAACATGTGTTTATATCTTAGAACTTAAGTTTGAAAAAACTTTAAAACTCTAAAACTCCAAATCTCTATACTATGTAACATCCAATAAATCATCAAATTACCATCGATTTTACATGATTCGTCTGGTAATTTTAACATCGAATTTCCAACGAAACGATGTTAAAACGTCGCTAAATGGTGGGTTTAAACCCTAAAATATATATAGAGGTACAACATCATGTGATTGATTACCCGAACAATAAGGTGAACTACAATATAACTATAATAGTTATCATTGCTACAAATATGTTTTGTTTTGTAAGTTTTACCAATTTACTAAAATCTTACATATAATCTCATTTATAACATGTGTCTTTATTGTAGAACTTTAAGTTTGAAAAAAATTTAAATTATAATTAGAATAATATCTATGAACTTTGTATACTTTAATAATATCTAAAATTCACATATTTGTAACCTTAAACACTAAAAACATAAAAAATGTTTTACATCGAATTAGCGACGATTTGATGTAAATTCGATGTAAACCGAACTCATTAACGACGAAATAACATCGGTTTGGAGACTTGGAAACGAAACTCTAAAACTCCAAATGCCTATACTACGTAACATCAAATAAATCATCAATATACCATCGAATTTACATCAATTCAACGTAAATTCGATGGTAATTTTAAAATCTTCGTAAATTCGATGGTAATTTTAACATCGAATTTCCAACGAAACGATGTTAAAACGTCGCTAAATGGAGGGTTTAAACCCTAAAATATATATAGAGGTACAACATCATGTGATTGATTACCTGAATAATAAGGTGAACTACGATATAACTATAATAGTTTTCATTGTTACAAATATGTTTTGTTTTGTAAGTTTTATCAATTTAGTAAAATCTTAGATATAATCTCATTTATAACATGTGTCTATATTTTACAACTTAAGTTTGAAAAAACTTTAAATTATAATTAGAATAATATCTATGAACTTTGTATACTTTAATAATATCAAAAATACACATATTTGGAACCTTAAACACTAAAAACATAAAACAGTTTTACATCGAATTAACAACGAAATAACATCGGTTTGGAGACTTGGAAACGAAACTCTAAACTCCAAAACATCTAATTGCCGAAGTCAAGGTAATTTACTTCGAATTCGCGTCTATTCGTCGCAAAATCGATGGTAATTACATCGATGTTAAATCGATGGTAATTTTCCATCGATTTAGCGACGAATCGATGGTAATTACCATCGATTTTGCGACGAATCAACATTTAATTACCATCGATTTTCCATCGATTCGTCGCAATATCGATGGTAATTACCATCAATTTTCCATCGATTCGTCGCTAAATCGATGGAAAATTACCATCGATTTAACATCGACTTGTAGATCTATATATAGGTCTCTGCTCTCATTTGTTAATTTTTTTTTAAACTCTCAAAAACTCTAACATCACAAATTCTCTAATCTATCCTCTAATATTCCGAAATTGTAAGTCTTTCCATTGTTTTTCTTTTGTATTATAGTATAGTTTAGTGAATTTAGATAGTTTAGTATATACTAGATTGTTAAGTTGTGAATTTTAGATTGTTAAATGGTGAATATTAGATAATTTGTATAGTTTAGTGATTATCTTTGTTTTCTTTGTCTAATGAATGTTGAAATGTTTTCGTAGATTATGTCTAGTAGTCGTCCTCCTCATTACATCCATTTCATGGAGGAGTTAGAGCGGACCGGCACTGCGTCTTCTTCCCGTGGCCGCACGGTGATAAGCGAGGAGAGTCCGTCTATACCTCTTCGACGTTCTCCTATAGTACATCCATCTCCTCCGCCACCGGTGACTCAGCACGCCCTTATCCCTCCCGTTGCACCTGAGTTTGTTCCTCCTCCTGTGTCGTATGCTCATATGACGGTTGATGAGCTTCTAGCACAACCGAGGAGAGAGGCTCTCCAGATATTGGAATCCGGTGGAACGAACGGAGCTCATTGGTAAGAAATTAATCAAATATGTATTAACTATTTTTTAATATTATCTTTTGGATTTTAATATTATCTTTTTATATATTACATATTTTATTTAACTTATACATGTTTTTTCAGGTTCAATGTCCAAAGCTCCGTCGGTAAAAACGTCTCA
The DNA here is from genome assembly GCA_963556525.1 of Cochlearia excelsa. Classification (NCBI taxonomy): domain Eukaryota; kingdom Viridiplantae; phylum Streptophyta; class Magnoliopsida; order Brassicales; family Brassicaceae; genus Cochlearia; species Cochlearia excelsa. The sequence goes on from OY748331.1 coordinate 21,211,010, forward strand.
AACATCATTAAGTCGTTTTTTACCGAGCCACATGCCAACTGGAGCCAAACCCCCGACCATATCCGACAAACATGGTTTAAAATGTTTGCGGTAATTAATTACTAGTTTATTTTATCACTTTTACTCTTACATATATCCTAAATAATTAATCTTATATAATAAGATTGAATGTTTTTTCAATAAGTTCTAATATGTTGACAAGTGTCTTCTTTTTCTTTTGACACGTGTATTCTCTTTCAATCCAAAATAAAATAATAATTATGATCATTAAAATTAAATATATCATGTAATTAAATTTTAAATCATAGATGAACCTTCTATTTTATAGATAAATTTTTCATAATTTACATACATATTCATAGTTAAATATATATGCATCATTTTGTGTTAAATAATTTTTTAAAACTCTAAATTGATATTAATAAAAATAGATGTGATGAAATTTTAATGAGTAAACCTATGAAGATGGAAGTAGAAATGAAACAATAAAAAAATACTGAAAAAGGAATCTAAATAAATATAACTAAAAATATGATATAATGAAAAACTTAAATCATAAGTATCCCCTCTATTTTTAAGATAATCTTTTTAATAATTTTCATATATTTGATTTTTTTTAAGAATAATTCTTTTAGAGTCATAAAACTTAGATATAATGCATTATTTTTGTTTTAAACATTTTATGACTCTAAACCAATATTCATTTAATAATTCATTTTTCATTTGATATGTATCACTTTAAGAAAATATTGGACTAAAATTCACATATATCATTATTTTTTAATTTTTTTCTTAGAGTAAATTATATTGAAAAAAATATTTTTCTATGTGAGCTATGAAAGCTTCGTTACCTTTATCTACCATTTTTTTTAATCAAATGAAACAATAAAATTGCCTATAAGGGTGGAAAATAAAATAAAAAATGTTTAATGTTTTTCTATTCAAAAATAAGCTAATAAAATTTAGTCTAAGAAAATAATTTTTTTTTTTTTTTTTTTTTTTATAACATCAAAAATCGGAACATAAGTTAAACCACGTCTTCAATCCAGCTTGGGACATATTCACTCACAACCGCTTGTGCATATGCTAAACGCCGTCCTGCTCGTGCTAGCTTATCTGCTTGTACGTTCCTTGCGCGAGGTAAGTTCTTTATCCGAAAGTGTGGAAAGTGGTCAGTCAAGGCTTCAAATTCTTCTATCATGGTGGAAAACGCAGGCCACTCTGTGGGAGACTGCAGAATTGTCACCAAAGTTATGCTGTCTGTTTCAAATATCTGACAACAAATGTTTTGCGCCTTAATGACCTCCATTGCCCAGAGCAGAGCATTAAACTCTGCGTGTAGAGGGGTTAGACTCCGTCTACACCCCCTTACACCCACTAATTGATTCGACCCATCCTCATTTAAACAAATCCATCCCGACCCTTCGAGTACATCTGTACTCTTCCACGAACCATCCACTCTGCATAACTTACCGTCCTCCGTATCATGTGTGGCATCAGTGGCGTTGTAACTTCTAATGACTAGGCTGCCTTCGTCACTCTTTTGTGCTTCAATCCATGCCTTGGATTCCTTGATTGCCTCGTCCGCTATATCCGGCGGATCCACGTCCACATCTTAAAACACCTTACGGTTCCTTGCTTTCCATAAATACCACAATATCCAGGGGTAGCAGTCTGCCCCAGGTTGTTGCCCCTCCCTATCGTGAATTTTTAACAACAAGTAATCCATATTGGTGTAGATTCCTCCTTGTGGAAATTCTTGCGTGATGCTAACTGGTGACACTCCCCATGTAAACAATGAGTAAGGACACTCGAAAAACATATGATTCATCGTTTCTACCTCTTCTTCGCATCGCGGGCACATTGCCTCACAGTTTATGCCTCTCGAGTTGAGTCTTTCTCTCACGCTCAGGATCCCGGACACAATTTGCCATAAAAAATGTTACAACTTTTGTGGACAGTTTACTTCCCATACCCGTGCTTTCAAATTATTAATACTTGGCCCCCATTGAACGTTCGTATACAGTTCCTTATTAATTTTCTGCCAGAGGTGATACCCTGACTTCACCGTGTACCTTCCCGACTGTGAGTAATGCCATATCCAAATATCTTCCTCCCTTCTCTTACTGATTGCCATGCTCCCAATTAGCGTCATGTCTCTTACATTCGTCAAGGCTGTTAAGGCCCCCCAATCCCACTCTGCTGTGTTTGGATTCATCAGTTCCTTTACTTTTAAATTTGGAAAGAGTATACTTCCCCTTCCCTGAGCCGGTCTTGGGTCCAAATCCGGCACCCAACCGTCCTCCCAGACGTTCATCTGAGACTGTCTCCCTGGGATCTTCCTCATTCCTCTCATTAGTATCTCTTTAGACGAAAAGATACTTTTCCACCCGAAAGATTAGTATCTCTTTAGACGATGAAAGATACTTTTCCACCCTTGTTGAAATCTTGTAACGATCGAAAGCCCAACCCACCTTCGTGTTTGGACTCACACATTTTTTCCCATGCCACCCAATGGAGACCGCAGTTTCTTCCATTGGAACTCCACCAGAATTTTGATATCGCACTGGTTAACTTTTTTGTTAACGTCTGGGGTAATTCGAAGCATGACATAACATATAACGGAAGTGCTAGTGCCACTGATTTGATCAGTGTCTCCTTCCCTCCTCTAGATAATAATTTAGCCGCCCACCCATTTATTCTTTGACTCATTCTCTCTTGAACGTAGCTGAAAATTTTTGTTTTAGCACCTCCTACACTTTCGGGGATGCCTAGATAATTCCCCATCCCCCCATCTTTATGAATCCCGAGTATATTCTTCATATCTGTTTTAACCTGAGAATCCACATCATGCCCAAAAACTACCGAGGATTTTGAAAAGTTAATTTCTTGTCCCGATGCCTTTCCATATTCCTCTAAAACCCTTAGAATAGTCCTGCATTCTCTTTCCTCCGCTTTGCAGAAGAAGAGGCTATCATCTGCGAATAGCAGGTGTGATATCGCTGGACTATTTCTAGCTATTTTAATACCTGAAATTAGGGAGTCACCTTCCGCTTTTTTAACCAGCGCTATTAACACCTCTGTACACAGTATAAACAGATATGGGGACATCGGATCTCCTTGCCTAAGTCCCCTCTCCGGGATAATTCTCCCTCTGGGGTGACCATTCACCAGGACTTGATAGGAGACTGATTTAACGCACCACATTACCCACTTTACCCAGGTATTGGAAAAACCTAATTTCAATAATAATGCCTCCAGGAACTTCCATTCTACTCTATCATAAGCTTTGCTCATGTCCGTTTTTATTGCCATAAAATCGAACCTACATCCCTTATTTGTTCTTAACCCATGGACCATCTCCTGCGCCAAGAGAATATTATCCGTTATCAGCCTCCCCGACACAAAGGCCGATTGGGTTTCTGAAATCATTCTTGGAAGAATCCTTCGTAACCTCAAACACAGTACCTTCGAGATTACCTTATATCCCACATTACATAGACTGATTGGCCGCAGGTCCGTCATCCTTAAGGGTTTGTCCACCTTCGGGATCAGACAAATATTCGTCTCGTTTAGTCTCTTATCGAACTCCCCATTTCTCATAAAGTCTTGAACCAATGTGACCAGATCGTGCTTAATAACGTGCCAAAAACGTTGATAGAACAGTGCTGTCATCCCATCCGGTCCCGGGGCCTTCTCCGGGTGCATTGAGTACAGCGCTTTCCTAATTTCTCCCTCGGTAGCTTCTTTTGTCAGAATGGTATTGTCTGAGTTAGACACACATCCTCTTACCTCGTTCAGTACCTCATTCATGTTGCTCGTGTTAGTATGCTTAAACAGTTGTTGAAAGTAAGTAGTTGCAATGTTCTCCATACCCACCTCCGTGTCCTCTAAAATCCCATTTGGACCCTGTAACCCTGTTAATTTGTTTCGCGCTCTCCGTGTCTTTGTGGTTGAGTGAAAAAATTTTGTGTTCCTGTCCCCCTCTTTTAGCCACAGATTCCTGCTTTTTTGTTTCCAATAAATTTCTTCCTCAAGATAGGCTTCTTTTAGTTTAGTAGTCAGAAGGATTGCTTCTGCCTGGGTAAACCTATCATCACATTGGGCCTCTTCCAATGCCTTTTTTAAATTCTCAATTGTCACTAGGCCCGGTGGTACATTATCTCTTCTCCATTCCGACACCTTATGTCTACAGCTTGCTATGCGATCAGCAATTCCGTCTGTCACGCTGTTTCCCAGATTCCACCCTCTCTCAATTGCATCTTCAAGTCCCTCCTTGCCAATCCACCTTTTATCAAATCTGAAATTTTTCCTTTTTGAACTATTTTCAAAAAGACATTCCGCTAAGATTGGTCTGTGGTCCGATCCTATCAGTTCCAAATATTTTACCCTTGTCTGTGGGTAAAGTTCGTGCCAATCCTCGTTTCCAACCGCCCGATCGAGCTTACATCTAATTCTTTCATTATTTAAGAAAATAATATTATTATGCCAAAAAAATAAGTTTTGGTCAAACAAAACATTTATTCTTAAATTGAATTTATGACTCAATTGTGTAACCACCAAAAATATTACATAAAGTTATGGGTTAAATGTGAGTAATGATATTGTTATTGACTACTTGGTGAAACCAAAGAGTCTTGCATCCTCCTCTCATGTATAAAAAAACATCAAACTAGATACTATTATTTGCATATTTTCTATGTATCATTTTATATTTCTTCTTCATTCTATGATAATACAATACAAATATATACTTCATCAACCTCTGAATTATGTTTTAGAGTGATGTGAATCATAAAATAATGCGATTGTATTTTGAGATTCGGAACTTCATGAAACCATCACATTACGGGAATTTTTCAGAGTTAAGAAAATAATGTTATGTTATTCGTCTCCGCAAACTCATTTCTTTTCTAGATTCATGTATCAGTATTTTTTATAATTTTAGTTTAACTACCAAAAGTTTTACTCACAAATATTCAGTTTACTCATGTTCTATATATATAATATAGGAATATACATATACATGTTCTACCAAAAGTTTTACTCATAATATATATGTATTTTATATTGTTAACTTGCGCGCTCTTCCCCTAGTAATAATATATTTTTAAAACTTATTTTTAATGTTTATGTGTTTTGCAGCAAAAGTATCATTGGGATATGGGTATCCACGAGCTGGTCAAGGAAGAATTCTTCGAGAAGGCGAAGTTGCGGTTATCGAACAACGTCTCAGATTGGAAGAAGGCGTGGAGAGCCAAGGGTGATGCAGCTAAGCCGATTTACCTTACATCCACAGTTTGGATTAGTTGCTTTTTGGGTTGATCCTAACTCTGAGGTACGCTCCGGGAAGTGTTCCACTTCGCGGAACACTACTGGACCAGATGGGCTACCTTTGGCTATCTCTCATACATCCGGCCAGACACCTTTCGCTGGAAAGCGTCTTAAGATGGTTTGAATTATTAGTTTTCAAATCTTTTAATTAATTTGCATATGAATTTTATTAACTTTTCACTATTTAGGCCGACAAAAATGGAGGCGTACTTCCTCCGTTGACAACCTTATTCGAAGAGACCCATAGGAGGAAGGATGAGACTTTTGTCGACGCTCGTTCAGAGAAGTTATTCAACGATGTAACCACTAAGGTGAACGAGCGACAAACCCAACTATCTCAACACTCTCCTGGTGGATCTTCGGTTCAATCTACATTATCCACCCGCGACATCGATATGATTTATGAAGAGGTATGTGACATTACTTACTAGCTATTTATACGTTCTTTCAACTTTAGATTATATTTGTAATTTACTAATACATTGCTATTTTAAAAAATTTCAAGGTCGCTCCAAAGCGTAAAGGAAAGACCGTCGGAGTTGGTTCAATCCGAGTTGTACCTTCGACATCCTCGGCAGCTTCGCGTCGCTCGACTCATGACTCGGAGAATACTGAACTACATACAACCTTGCATCAAGCAAATCAGAAGATTACATCACTTGAGATCAACCAACAGAGTGTTGAGTCGATTTTAGACATCATGGCGATTGGTAACCCTGAAATTGCACGACTGCTGAGGGCAAACCGGGAACGTCGTGAGAGAGAGTTGGCGGGCGGGGCCGAACCGTCTACAACAGTGCCGCAAACTACGCAGTTTACAACAACCAGAGCCACTACAACTCAGGATGGAAACGGCATCGAGGATGATTTAGCTTTTGATTACGATATGAATGTCGATCTCAATTAGTTTTTATAACATTTTCTTTTATCATAATACAATTTGTTTTTTTGTTATACTTTTTAAATTTAAATTTTATTTATAATTTCTATATTTACTTTTATATTATATATTTATAATATTAATAATATATTATATATTATATATTTATAATACTAATAATATATATATATAACATCGAATTAACATCGAACAATTTACCATCGATTTAACATCGAATATTTACCATCGAATTAACATCGAATATTTACCATCGATTTAACATCGAATTATTTACCATCGATTTAACATCGAATTATTTACCATCGATTTAACATCGAATTATTTATCATCGAATTAACATCAAATTATTTACCATCGATTTAACTTCGATATACTTACCATCGATTTAACATCGAATATTTACCATCGAATTCCCATCGCTACTATATTTTTTTTTGTAAATATTAACTTTGTAAATTCGATGTAAATTCGTCGCAATATTAACTTTGTAAACTCGATGTAAATTCGATGTAAACCTTTTGTCGTAAATTCGATGTAAATTAACAACGAATTTATGACGAATTGTATTCGTTGGTAATTAACGACGAATATGCTTTAGCGACGATCGGTTAACGACGAATTGGATTTCGACGTAAATTCGATGTAAACGCATGTTACCATCGATTTACCATCGAATTTGTTCGTTGTAAACTCTATGTTTTCTTGTAGTGAAAGAATCGTTGCCAATTTAGCAACGAATTAGTGACGTTTGGCGCAATTTCATAAGTTTTTTAAATTCGGAAATTCGGAAATAATTTTTTAAAATTCGACGCTAAATCGTCGCTATTTCGAAGCTAATTTAACGTTGCAAATTCGTTGCTATATCGTCGCTAAAATAGCAACGAATTATTGGCAACGAATTAGCGACGATTTAGAAATAGCGACGAGCGATTAGCGACGAAAATATGGTCGTCGTTAAATCGCAACGATTTTGGTCGTTGCTAAATGTGCAGATTCTTGTAGTGTTGGTATATATATATATATATGAATATGGTGATATATATATATATATAAAGTTTAGATAATTTGTCGTAAACATATATTTATAGTTAAATAAGTATATATTCATATCTAAAATAAATTGTATTCGTTATACAAATTTTATTTATTTTTTAAGATTAATTTAAAATATGAAATATTTTTTTTATTATATATGAGTCTAATTATGTTATATGTATATAACCCTCGGGTATTGGAATTGAAAAATTGAGAGTACGAAAAGAAAAGAAAAACCAGATCGCCTTTGGATAGCGAGCGAGGTGAGATTCGAAAGGCTTAGCTCCTTTGACAAGTGTGTGAGCTTGTTTTTTCTGTTTTTATTTTTGAGTTTTAGGGATTTATGGAAGTCGCGTTTCAGGGTTTGTCTTTATGGTCTGGCTAATGACACGATATGGACTAATTTTGAATTACCTCTCTCTGTAGTTTTAGGGTTTGTGTTTTGTTTGCGAATATGTTCTTGTTTAGGTTTAGCTAATGACCGTACGAATTCGATAGGGGCTAATTTTGTATGCTTTCTCTTACAACGTGTTTCAAGGATGAAGCCTGATGAAGTTTACAAGGAGCTACACACAATTCTATTTGGTGGCAAGAGAAGAGCCAAAGTAAGTTATGACTTTCCTTTTTATATTATTCCTACCTGATGATCTATGTTCATATTATTAAACTCTATTTGATGGCAATAGACAAGCCAAAGTAAGTTAACTCTCTATTTTGCAGGCTGCTCATATCAAGACAAACGTATTGCGTTTCCCTGGTTTCAAAAAGAGACAAGGAGAAGATGAGGAAACAGCAAAATCGAAAGTGAAAGATAAGCTTTTAAAGTGCCACAGAGAAAGGTTGCTCGAGTTTTGCGATATCTTTGACTTACCCAAGACTACAAAAAACAAGGTTATTCGCCGTAATTCTACGTCTACAGATTTTTCGAATGTAATCAGCTGACTCCTTTTGTCGTTTTCGTCTATATAATTCAGGAAGATATTGTCGCAAAGCTGTGTGAGTTTTTGGACAAACCTCATCATCTTCAAAAACGGAAGAAGAGTGAAGACCACAGCCCAAAGCCATCTTCTAAGAGAAACAAGACTGAACAACCGACAAAGCCAGGTATACCCTTTTAACTGCTTTAGATTCTTCTAATTTGGTCATATATATTGATATTGATTAAGAAGTATTACGTGTCCTTGTTGTGTGTGTGTGTTTCAGCAAGACTTGTGGAAGGCTGCATTTCCAGTGGAAACTCATGTATGTTGTTGTTTTTGCGAATTTCTTTATTCAGCATCCGGAGAGTTATATGATATATCATTTCTTTTGTTGAATTCATGCATGTGATGTGATGACAGTGGCACGAATTAGATGAACTTTATAATAAATTCAACTGGGATTTCAAAAATCTTGAAGTAAGTTCTTTCTATTACTATCTATTACTTGTACTTGGACAATCCACTTAGGGAATCCACTTAGGGAACTAGTACTGTGGTCAATATAATTTTCCCCTCTGAACCGCCTGTAAGTGTATTTTCTTCTTTATAGTATTTTTTCTTTATAAAAAATCTCGATTTTATATTTGTTTATATTTCGTGCAGGTTGTATGTGAATTTAACTGGGACATTGACCAACTAGAGTGTGCGGTTTGGCTTTCCTTTTCTTTTCTTTTAACCTAACAAAAGTTAATTACTTGTGTAGTGCGTTTCAAATTTTAAGATACAAACTTTCTAATCTATCTCAGGAAGTTGTTGATAGTTTAATTGAAAATGAAAAATTATCTGCGGAACAAAAAGATGAATTCAAAGTAAGTGGTGTTAGTTGTAAGTAACACAGTTTCTCAGTGGAGTGAGTATTGTATCCATCTCTCTAACTAACCATTCTTCTTCTATTGCTTTTTCAGGAATTTGTTAATGAGCGTGTTCGAGCAGCAAAGAGAGCTAACCGAGAGGTATAATAATTGTAACTTGAGAGAGATCATTGTGGTGTATGTGTACTACAATTTGTGTTGCTAAGTAAAATAAAAATACCCACTGCTTGTTTGTTTTAGGCAAGAGCAGAAATGAGGCAACACACTATGATATCCTTTCATAGCATAAAGATGTACAAATTCTACCCTCTTCCTCCACCGGACATCTCAGGAATCTTGAAGGTAGCAAAAGAAACAAAACTTGTTTGTTTGTTTGTTTGTTTGTTTTGTTGAAATTGTGAATCATCTTCTTCGTCAATCTTTGTTTTGCAGTCAAGGTTCATCAACCCTTACTACGAGAACACTCTTCATGTCTTTTGATGTCCAATCTGAAATATTTAACATCTTAGAATCAATTGCTTTTATGTCACTTCTTGAAATATTTTAATGTTTTATGCCATCTCTAAATTTTTTATTTTTAACGTTATTTTTTAATTCAGATTGCGTTGAAATGACCAAAAAACTCATACCCAATTTTTTAATTTAACCCTAATTTTCTCTAATTTAAAACACAAACGTCACCTCTTCTCTTTCTCTTCTTCTTCATTTTTTCTTCTCCTTCTCCCTTTTCTTTTGTTGAGAAAACCTATTCAAATCTCTTTCAATTCATCCTATGTGGATTCTTTCTCGTCTTCTTCATTTTCCGTTTTTCTGTTTTTTCTTGTTGTAAGTGAAGAAAAAGAAAAAGAAGAAACCGACGAAAAAAAAGAAAAAGAAACAGGTGGAGAAAAAGAAGAAGAAGAAAAAGAAACAGATAGAAAAAAGCAGAAGGAGAAGCCAATAATTGTTAATGTTTATGTATTTAGATGAATTGTTTTTGGAGATTATGTATTTTTGATGCATTTGTTTTGGTGATTAAGTGTTTATGGATAACTCAAAATAAATTATCCGAACAACTGATAGCAAATTGTATGGACAACTAGTAACAAATTGTATGGACAACTGAATACAACTAATAGAAAATTGTATGGACAAATAAATACAACTGATAGTAAATTATTTGGACAACTGAGAACAACTGGTAACAACTACCAGGACAACTGAGGACAACTGAGGACAACTGTTAGCAAGTTGTCCAAACACATGAGGACAATTGTTAGCAAGTTATCTGGACAACTATTAGCAAGTTGTCCGGACAACTGATGACAACTTTTAGCTAGTTAAAATAAATATTTATTAATTTATCAGTAAGAGTATTTTCGGACTATAAGAAAAACAGTGACAGAAAAATTGAAAAATGGCAGTGAAGATTTGTTTTTTTTCAATAAGTGGCATATAAGTCTAACTCTCAACATCTTAACTTGATAGATTGAGTTATTATTACTATAGTTCGCAGTTATATATCTCTTTTGTTTGCATTCTCAAGTTATTAATATCCTATATATATTACTAGGTTTGAACCCGTGCTTCGCGCAAAATTATAAATTATACGTATTTCTTTATGATTTTTAAAAGTTTGAAATTTAGTTAATGAGCAAATTACAATGCTAACAGTTCTAGTACTTTGATTAAACACTTTAAATAATACCTAATTTTTACAAAAAAAAATTAATAATACCGAATTTGTATCCACTATGGCTCTCATTATTTCCAATAATATAAAATAGTATGCGATCATGTGGCGTTTCATACATATTTTCGACTGAGTTGTTAATGTGACATTGAAAAATACTTGTATATGTCACATTTTTCGATTTCTTATTTATACAATTGTGTCAATATATATTTTCTAGTATCTTAGACTTTTGATAGTAAAATGCATCTTGTCATATAAAGGCATCATATAACAATAAACAAATGTATAAAGTATACCGCATTGCTTGCTCTAAAATTACCATCTAAAACATTATAAAACACCAAATAGTTATTTTAATACGGTATTTATTTCTTTTAATTGTGTTTTGTTAAATATTTGCAGGGATTTATTTAAAATTATAGTGTAACTATTTTACTTTGTATGTTTTATTTTGTTAACTAAAATTTTAAATAAATTGAATCACTCATGTATAAATCGATGTACTACTCACTTAAATTTCATATTTAAAACCAGTAAAATGCAATAAAAAGTAAGCGACTGATTATGATGATTCACATTAGTTTTGAGTTTTTGTGACTGATATTTTGAAGTTTTATATAAGTCAAATTATATTTTATTATAATCGGTTAAAGTTTAAAAAATTATGTGCCATGATAATTTATATGTGGGATCATAGTTTTCAATCTCATTTTCATTTGTTTAACATTATGAAGCATAATTTCTCTTTTGAATATTGTATCACGATTAACTTGATTGTTTAATAATTCGACAAATGAGTTTGTGCATCTTGTGAGGATAATTTTGTATTTATTAAATAATTGTTAGAGCTTTTCCTACTAAAACAATTAAAAATATAAATAGTTATGTAGTAGATTACTTATATCCCAACACTTGTTTATTATATTACGAAAATGCCACAATTTTTATTTTATTCATACAAAATTTATCAACCTAATTAATCTACCTAAACTAAAAAAAAAATTCATTATCTTTATTCCCTCTCTAACCCGACTCTCTCTCTACCTCTCGCTCTCACACGAAACAGGCGGACTCGATCTCCCATCTCCGACAACCACCGCCGCCACCGTTAGTCTCTCCTCCGCCGCCGTTACTCTCCCTCTCTTGGCTCCGTCGTCGTGTATCTCTCTCTCCCTCCGCCGTTTCTCTTTCTCTCCCTAGGGCGTGTCTCTCCTCCTCCTCCGTCGGATCTCTCTCTACTCTGCGACCGTGGGTGTCTATATTTCCTCCGATTTGTACTCGTATATTGCCTAGTTAGTTTCAGTTTTTTGGTCAAGGTTTTGTTAGTCATATCGTTAAATGTTTCAGTTTTTACACAAATGCGTTTCAGATTCGTTTGATTTGGAGATGTGCAAACAATTTATGTACTGGTTTATATGTATTCACTAGTAAAAAAATAGACATAGCCACAGTTATTTTCGTGGCTTTGAATCAAAAATTGTGGCTATTGAGATCAATGCCACGGAAAAGCCACGTTTCAGAAAATCGTGACGTTATTGTGTTCGTTATTGGTATTTATCTTGTAAGGTTAGAGTATTTTGATATGAACTGTGTCCATGCATTTAAGTGTGCATGTTATCGGGTTTATAATGTTTTTGATTGTTGCATATATTAAGTAGATATAAGTTGTAGGTTTAATATGATTGATGTATTGTTGGTGCAGAGTTAATAATTCCTTTGCAGACTTATGGGTTTTCATGTTTGCATAATTATTAATTTGGCTATAGTGAGTGCAGACTTATTGTTTAGTGTTTGCAGACTTATTTAAATGTGTTCAGGTGTTAATGTACCGTTGTTAAAAGTGTTGTTTGCAGGTTCATTTATGTGTTGTAGGTTTTCATATGATTGATGTAGTATGGGTGCAGAGTTTATATTTGGTTTGCTGAGTTATGAGTTGTCATTTAGTTTGCAGAATTATTTTTAACGTTAAAGGCAAAAAATTTATATGTTAGTGCAGACTTATTGTGTCGTGGTTGCAGAGTTATTTAGTTGTGAAGGCCTAGTGACGTTAATGTTTATGTTCTGTTGTTAAGTGATGTTTGCAAGGTTATTTATGTGTTAATACATACTTGATTATATGTGATTACTTGTTAAGTGATAATAGCACACTTATTGACAATTCTTAAAATTATTTCTTTTGACAATGCAGGTAGTTTTCAATGGCTAATCCTCCTCGTCTCTATGTCAAGGGTAGATCTCCTGCGCAAGTTAGAAACATGAATCACTACTGCGTGCTGGCTAACATAGGGTCCCTCAAACTGAAATTAGGTGATGATGTTTGGAGTTATCTTGAAAGTTCTCCGCTTGGCTGCATTGTTAAACTTGCAGGAAGTAACTTCATATGGTCAGCCCAGACGGTCTACTACCTTCTCACACATTAGCTTGTGACAAACAAGTCAAAAGAATTGTGGTGTTTGGTTGATGATCAACCAATAAGGTTGTCATCACTTGAGTTTAGGTACCTCACAGGTATGAACATAGACCCTTATGATGTTGGAGGTGTTTGTGAGGGTGACCATAAGGAGTTGTGGTGTGAAATGGAAGTTCCTATCTCCGAAGGTCCAAGCTGGGACCAACTGTTGAAGGTATTGGATGTATGCAGGTTATGGTCATTTGAGAAGCGGAGATCGATAGGTTGTTTATGTGTTATTGCTATTGGTGTTCTTGGATTGCATCGGGGTAGCAAAATTCCCCTCGAACTAGCGAGAAGAGTAATTGATGTTGAGACATTTGAAAGGTTTCCGTGGGGTAGGAAGACTTGTAAAAAGTTGGTGGAGGATATCAAAGTTGTTCAATATGTTGGTGATTCATATTGTATCCCGGGGTTCGTGCATGTACTTCAGATTTGTGGTTATGAGGCGATAAGTATTTTGGGTGAAAGTGTTCGCCGTAAAGAACATGATATCATACTTTTGGCTTGGACGGGATCTAGGGGAAGAACTAAGATAACCGATCTTCTTTTTAAAGACAAGAATAAACATGGAAAGGTAAAGCGTAATATAGTGATTGTTTAATGTGGTTTTAGATTCTTGTTAGACAACATAATATTAATATTTATGTTGTGTTGTGTGTAGGTGAGAGTTAGACACATATTCTCAATCTCCGAAGAAGATGTGATTCCATCATGGCCAGATGAAGAGGAAGACGAGAATGTGGACAAACTTTTAAATGATATCATAGAAGGGACTTTAAATTGTGGCTTTTGGAGCAAAGATATCAAGTCGGAGAAAAAAAGGGGTAAAAAGAGGAAAGTTGATTTGGTGGTAGAAGAATTTACCGATGATGACTTTGTGGAAAAGAAGAAGAAAGTTTTACGGATCATGAATGTCTCTAAACGGAAAAAATTAAGAGACGATGAAGACGGAAGAGATGATGACTTTCAGGAACCGGTGGGAAGAGAGTCTTCAAAAGTGAAGGTTGTCACACAAAACAAACAAAAGAAGAAAGTGGACAATAAACCGGAGAAAGAAGCGGAGAAGGGAGCGGAGAAGGTAGCGGATAAGCAACCGGAGAAGGAAGCGGAGAAGCAAGCGGAGAAGCAAGCGGAGAAGGAAGTGGAGAATCAAGCAGATAAGGTATCATATTAACATTACTATTTTGAGGACACTTATGATGTAAATGGCATATGTTTAATTTTGTTATTAATGACTTATGTTTACTTTTGTTAAGATTGGTGAGATTGGCGATGTAGTTTATATGAAGGGCTTGCCTCGTTGTTTGAAACTTTGGCTACCAACATGTTAAGGTTAGAGAGTAAGATCGGAGAAAAGATTGATGTTTTGAAAGGGGAAATGGAGGGTCGTATGAGTTCAATGGAAAGAAAAGTGGATGGGAAGATTGAGAAATTGGGGAAAGTAGTGGAAAAGGGTCAGGGTGTTGTAAAAGGTTTGGATAAAGAAGTACTTCAATCTACAAATCAGGTTGTTGAGGATTGTGGAGAGAACAAGCAGCCGGATAAGAAGATTGCCGATGATGGTGCGAAGAGCAAGCACCGGGTTAAGCACAATTGGGATGACGGGGCCGAGAGTAAGCTGCATGTTAGTAATGAGGTTAGTGTTAGCTTATTTTAAAAAACAATCATGAGTTAGATCACTTAAATTATTGATTCGATATGATTTATTTGCAGAGGAGAATATAGTGGACACTTTGATTGAGTTTTTACACAAGAACATTTTGCAAGTTTGTTTCATGTGTTTTACTAAGAATTATGTGTTCAAGTGGATGTGTTTGAACTATAAATTTGTTTTCTCAGTTTATAATAATTTTGTTTTTACATACGTTTTCAAACTGAAAATATAGTTAAAAAGTAAATTTATTTTGCATTATTCTCCATAAATAAACTGATCCTGACCAAAAATTTGATTATTTGCAGATTTTTTATGCTGAATTGTTTGTCATATTTATGTGATGCGTTGTGAAGTTTGTATTTTGATGAGTTAATTATTTTCTTGTTATCATACAGTCTTGGATGATTTTAACAAAGCCTTCCTCTGAAGATGGTGCCCCGGTGGATTTTGTTGTCCACAAGAAACGCAAAGCACAAGAACGTTGGGATGATGTGTTGGATGTTACGGCGGAAGTGGCGAAAGCGGAGGGTGAAATGCGGAAGCCTAACTCGGAAAACACATTATCAGTTTCATATGACCGGGATATAGCAACGACCAAGGCTAAGCATCTCGAGAAACAGAAAGGTATTGGAAAGAGGAGTCTTTTCTTGGCCACAACCCAAAAGTCTCCATTCTAAGGAGACTCAACAATGAAATGGGTGATGCTAGGAGCAGTGCCTTCTCCAGCATTGTTTGATCCTTTTGGACCTTACAACGAGGAGAAAGAGAAAGAAATGTTTGCCCGTATCACTAAGGAAAGTAAGTTTTATTCCCTTATAGTTAAGGTTGGTTACTTAATTGTGCTTAATTTATTATTTACAATTACGTGTTTTTTTTATAGGTCGACACCGATAGGAAGCTTTGTCCCGAAGACTCAGTTTTTCGTTAGGTTGATGACTCCGAAACAAGATTGGCCTCCTAACGAAAAGGGTTCCTTTGGTTGGCTTGGGGAATGTGTAAGCTTATTGTTATATTTATGTTTACTTAACAGTCAACAAAAACTACTCATGACTCATATTTTTCCTTGTATGTGTAGCACATCAACTCATTCATGCATATGATGAGGAAAAGATCGACGGCGCAACCAACACCTTTTACATCGTCGCGGATAGCTTTCCTGGACCAGTCATGGATTATTTCCTGGCATCATGACTATAAACAATTTGCGATGAACCCGAAGAAATTTTTGTTCGGGGAAACCTACACGGATGTGATGATGGGCCGCTACCCGACTAATGGACCAACAAACAAACAGTGGGTTAAAGATGTGGACTACGTGTACTTCTGCCATAACCTTCACGGTAATCATTGGGTTGGTGTTCATGCTAACTTGGTTCGCCACCACATCGACATATACGATAGTATTATTGGGTTAAGTAGCGACAAGGAAATGGTTGACCAAATCACACCTTACGCGCGGATGATACCTTTCATGCTACGCTCTCTTGCCGCACCTTATGAAAAAATTAAGATTCCTATGAAGAAATATACGATATATCGCAAGAAATCCGTTCCGCAAAATATCCAAGAAGGCGATTGTGGTGTTTACGCAGTGAAATATCTGGAGTGTCTAGCGCTTGGGATAAGGTTCGCGGGTTTGTGTGACGAGAACATGCCGTTTATCCGGAAGAAAACGGCCGTTGAGATCTCCGACGAGGTCCCCGATGAGCTCCACGAGATGTCGAACCCTCTAGCACGTTCTAAGAACGAAGATAAGTTGTTGCTCCTCACCGACTCGTTGAAGTAGTGTTTGAATTGTTATTTCGTGTACTTTTTTGGATAGATTCATTGGTTGTGTCGGCTTTGGTTTGTTTGGATTAGGTATTAACGTTATCTTTTTTTTATCGGAAAGTCTGCAGAAGAATTTTTTTAAAAAAATCTGCATGTAATGTTCCGTGGATAATTTGTACGTATAAGCTGACTTTTGCAAATTTGGTTGGTATGTATGTATTTGCAGACTTTTGCAAATTTGGTTTGTTTGTACGTATTACCAAGATTTTGCAAATTTATTTTGCAGACTAAACATTAAAAGTAAACAAACAAATAGAGTTCTTGGCATGTAAACATAGATGGTTAGGCTCATGAATTACATATTCAAGGAGAAAACGGAAATACCTTTTGCACGTCCTTGAGTTGTGGCCGACATTACCACATCGAGAACATATGTTATTTTTGCGCACCTTTTTTCCCATTGCCATTTCGATTGCGGACTTGAATCGACCTTTTTTGGGTCTCCCGAGTGGTTGACGAACGTTAAGAGGTAAACACAATTGTTCTACCACGTTAACAGGTACAATCAAGGTTCTGTCGCGGGAGATTACGGTTCGTGAATATCCGTGAACCAAATAGCTCGTGCGGTACTACGGATGAGAATGATTGATGATAGAAAGTTTGTTTCTTTCGATAGTCGCGATAGCATGGACACACGGTATCTTCTCCAAATCATACATACGGCAAATACATTTCCGTAACGTTATATTGACGATGTTAACAAACGCTCCGTTAGTGACTACATACAAATCTTCGTCGATCTGTTGGACATGAATGTCTTTTGCCACACGAACTCGAGCCTAAAAAAATGTCTTTATACATAGTAATTGATAAATAGTTATAAATGGAAAGGTCTTGTTATACCTGTAAGAGTTTTTCAACAGCCTGAGTAAGTACTGTGCTTGTTTTCGTGGCATCCTTACGACGGTCCGCAAACCATCGCGTTAAAATCAACCGAATCTCATCGATTAGGATCACAATTGGGAGATCGCGCTTTTTTCGTATTACGTTGTTTAAAGACTTAGCGATGTTTGTTGTTGTGATGTTGTAGCGATGGCCGGGAAAATGAACTCTTGCCCACTACTTCACATCGGCGTGTATCAAATATTCATAGAGTGAAGGATTACGATTATGTATTTCTTGAAAATATTCCTCAAACCCATCAATTCGAAAATCATTTGCCGCCTTCTTGACAACACCAAAAACTTCACCGCTTTTGAACCTAACTAAGATGTTCTTGTACAAATGATAAGTACATATTCCTCTTGCACAAAGAGGATATACAACCTGTATAACGTTACTTATAGATTTGTGTCGATCGGAAATTATAGTCAAACCTCTATCATCCGGAATAACTTTGGCTAATTGTGTGAAGAACCACTCCCAAGACTTGTCATTTTCCGTATCAACAATGCCAAAAGCTATGGGAAATATTTGAAAATTTACGTCTTGTGTCGTGGCTATATGCAACGTCCCTTTGTATTTTCCTTTCAAGAAAGTACCGTCTACGATTATTACTTTGCGCATGTATTGAAACCCAAAAATACTAGCTCCAAACGCGATAAAAACATACTTGAACTTTCTATCTTCATCGACTTCAAGTCGGGTGTAGGTACCCGGATTAGCATGTCGTATTTGAAATAAGTAAGTAGGCAAATCTTCGTACCCACTCTCCGGTGATCCCGTGATTAAACTTCGAGTGTGTGCAAGTGCACGATGTGCTTTCCAATAATCGACCTAATACACAAATTGAAATCATTTAACTCGTAATTTAAGATATTATTGTATTGTTATTATATTTATTTCCTTAATACGAAAACAAATCCTTAACGCATCAACTAAATGTTCAGGTAATATAGTCGGACCTATACCGCCAACAAAATCTTTGTAAAGTTCTCCTAAAATATCAGGAGTAGTTTAACTTGAACGGGTTGACTGCTCGGTAACGGAACACGTGTGGTCTTCAACATATTTTCTGATATAAAATTGAGAACTATCTCCGATGGGAGATGCTCTAACCCTCCACGAACAGCCGTTCACCCAACACTTAACCATATATAGATTAGTGGTAGATTTGACAACGTCATAATCAAAATTGTTAATTACGGACAACATCTTCAACTTAGATTTTAATGCCTTTTTAGTTTCGTAGCTTTGCCCAACCGCAATGGTAATAGTCGGAGTTTCTAGTCTTTCTAAATCTTGGTGGACAAGAAAATGCATTTGTGATCCTCTTTTCTTCAAAGGCAATTTAGGTTGGTCATTAACTAAAACTTCCAACATACCGTAAACTGTGTAATCTTCATCGTCTGAGGTTACACTGTCTTCGTCGTCGCAACAGTCGAATATAGGACCTTCGTCGTCTTCGAGCTCGTCATCATCCGTGTCCTCTTCGTTTTCACCGATCTGCGATCTTTCATCATGAATTACACTCGCCATAGGTACTTCTTCATATAGCCTAGGATTCACGTCCTCGGTTGGTATTTTGGTGGTTTCTTAACTGATACACATAACCGTAAAGAACTTTCTTCGCATTGTTGTAAATATGCATGAAACTGGCGATCATTGGCTATAATCACTGAAGGTGTATCTTGGGGTAAAGCTCGTAACATCCTCTTAGCCAACATATAACTCAACTCAATAATTTCTCCATTCTCGTTGAACCCATACTCGTCATTAATCAAACTCACGAAATCTACGTACCTCATATCAACATTAGCAGTTATAAGCCTACTACCACGTCGATTGTCAACAAAAATAGCCACCTTCTGTTATCAAATCGCCATTCACCGGTCACAAGAATGATTTGAACAATCTTGTTATTGTTCTCCATTGTTTGGTAAAAAAAGAAAGCTTGTTTGAGAGAGTACGGTGATAGTGCTTTTTACAAACGTTGAAGTTATTGTCTCTCTTACACCCACCCACAAAATGGGTAAAACATTAAATTCTACAAACCACTAAATAAAAAGTCTGTCCACTCACAAAGTGAACAAAAAGTCTGCGAAAAATTACACAAAATAAATCAACCACATACCACATTCAACGAGATGTGTTAATCGCATCTAAGTCTAATGTAATTTGTATTTCTTTTGTTTTTCGAAGTAGAGTTATGTTGGAGGCTTGTTGTATGACTTTATTAAGCAAACTTTTATGGTTGTGTTATTTAAATAGTCACTATAATTAATGACCCATCATATCAACTTATTAACTCTAACCACTACAAAATATCCTTTTTATACAGCCATAACCGCAACCAAAATCATCACTAAATCACTTCTCCACTAACAACTCCATTTCTCTTTGTGCACAACTCATTCTCTCTTTTCTTTCTCATAACAACAATGTCTTACTTACCAAACCCTCACATTGTTGACATTGTTCAAGCCGTAGGTCGAAAGGGATTTCGAAACCTTGGTCCACTCATTGCCTCCAGCAAGTTCTTTAAAGACATTGTCTACTCGGAGGAGGTTTTAAGCGTGGTCGATCTTCGAGAGTTTTTCGATAAACCCGAGCTTGCCAACGAAGGTTCAAACTATCGTCCTTTCTTTCTCAAGTATGTACTTTTCAAAAACAACACGGCACGATACATCGAAGGACTTCGACTTTTAGATCAACACGACCCTTCTCAACAAGGCATTGAAATGCTATGTTTGTCAGCGCGAGATAGTCTCCATTCTCGATTAGCTGTCGGGATTTTTGTTATTTGTTGCGGAAAGCTTGACGAAGGGGTCATGGCTACAATTTTATTTTTACTCAAGGTCGGTGACTTTGAAGAATCGGTCAACATAGCAAATACAGCGCAACACCAGATCGCGCGTATGGGGACTCAAACCCATGGACTTTTTAGTAACAATTGTTTTTTTGGAATTCCTCGGTTCTACCCTCAGTGCGGCCTTTACCACGTCACAGAGCTTGATATTTGTTTTCATTACTTCGCGTGGAACTACGTCATGCTCTTCACCGGAATGTGTTAAGAACACAATAATGGTTTGGTTTGTCTAATATATGTAAAATATGTGTTTGACTACGTAATGTTTTTTCTTTATATTTCGGAAAGTTACATCGTTTTGGTTGTCACTATTTGGGGTTTGAGAATTTTTCCATGTAATATTTGCCTCCGTAACTCATCTCCGCCTTTTCTAATAATATGTATTTCTTGTTACGTTCATGTCAAATATTAACGGCGTAACCAGAATTTACAAGTCAATTTTACCTTAATAATTGTCGGTGAATAAATCTGTTATTTCTCGAAAACAATTTTACCTTATTTTTTTCCCCCGACAATATCTACATTATAAATCTACGGTATTTCAAATGTCTGCAATTTAAATCTGTAGCCCAAAACAAATATGCATTATAAGTTTTTCGGCTAACAAATTAGCAAAACAAATCTACACATTTTTATAAAATCTACCTAAAAAGTTTTCCTTCCATCAACTTTGCAAAACAAATATACATTCCTTCATAAATCTGCAAAATAAAACTTAATCTTCCAAATCCGCAAAACAAATCTTTTTTTTTAAATGTCTGCAATCAAAGCAAATAAGTCAATTAAAAAAATCAGCTATTCTGTTAAATCTGCAAAACAAACGTGCGTTTTTCAAAAAATCTGCAAATCATACGTGAAAATGTATAAGTTTGCATCATAAATCTACTTTTTCAAATAAATCTGCACTAACAGAACGACAAACGTGCAGCATAAATCTACTTTTATAAAGTCTGCGAAATAAATTTATTTTTTCACAAACCTTACATTACAAATCTGCAACAAAATTAAATCTGCGTACACTACAAAGATAGATTTATATAGTAGGTTCATTTTGCAGATAAACTATAATCAGTGGCAAAACATAAAACTTTTTTATTTCTGTCACATAGAAGAGGGATAAAACGGGAATATAACGCCATACTTTAGTTAGAAAATGCGAAGGGTCTCATGTAATAAACAAATAAAGAAGGGTTTGTTTAGTAAGTCACCCTTAATTTTAAGCATTTTAAAATCCAATGTTCATTTAACAAAAAAAAAAAAAAATTCAATGTTTCAATTTCAACATAATAAACCATATACAGGGACGGTGTTAAATACTTTAACATTGACTTAGAAAATATGTTGACGACCCTTGAGGATATATATCATATACAATATATACTTTTCAATATTGCATTTTCTTTGCATTAAATTCACATTTAAACCTTCAAAAAATCTTGGATTTTAAAATGATTTGAAAATATTGAAAAATAGTATGGGCTGTGATGGGAGAAGATGAAGCTGAGGTTTTGCCCATGAAGAAGATGATGAATGGTAAGTACAAGCTTCGTGGAATGATTTGATTTAAGAAACTAAAATTTGGTTTGTGGAAAAAATTAAGCAAATCGAGAAAGCTCATAAAGAAGCAAATCGAGAAAGCTCATAAAGAAGCTAATCTCAATAAGCTCTACAAGCGAAGTACAAATCAAGCGCGCTAATAATCTAATCAATATTTTCAATTTTTGAACAAATCCAAAATTTTGATTTTTGAACAAATCCAAAATTTTGATTTTTGAACAAATCCAATATTTTGATTTGACATTTATTAGTACCCGGAACCATAATGAAATGGTCGAATTTAAGCAAATGGTGTCCAACAAGGGAAAAAAGCTTCAGGTTTTCGATTTGACTATCTCAAGGAAGAAAATGATGGCATTTTTGTAATTACACATTCGATTCTTTAATGAAAATATATAATAAATAATCCGAGTTTCGAACATGTCAACTCATTAAATATGTCAACTTTAGCTATTCCACAATGACTATGAGAGTGTATGGATTTAATGATTTTACGGACCAACTTTTTATATTTATATCTTTTTATCTTTAAGACTCTGTCAACAAATCTTTTCAGCCAACGTTAACGTATTTTTTTATAACAACATATTAATAAGAGTAGCAGATTACAGCGAAGCGAAGATGTTAGTTGCCCAGCTTGGAGGGAGTTCACTCACGTATTCTAATGTCGTTAACGTATTTAATACCGTCATTATATATGGTTTATTATGTTGAAATTGAAACAATGGGTTTTAAAATGCTTAAAATTAAATTTTAGATTTTTTCAAAATTCTTTGGGTTTTTTCTGTCAAAATGTTCTAACTTTACAGAAAATGTTCAAACTTTGAGGGTTTTTTTTGCAATTTTTCCGTAACTCTAGACCTTAAAAGGGTAATAATAGATTTTGATCCCACTCAACAACAACAATGGCGAAAAAGCGGAATCATTATCTCATATGTCACTTTTCAGCAAAAAGTATCATATATGTCACCCTCTATTTTTCAATATATTTACATTTATTTTTAATTCGTTTTGGGGGTAAAATGTCCAAAATTATAGATTTTTTCATTTAATTACGATCCAACCAGAGTGATCCGAACCAAACCCGAACCCAAACCCGAACCCAAACCCGAAAATCGACTCAAACCCAAATTCGAACCCAAACTCATTAAATTCATCTAAAATCAAATCAATTTTTTCTCCTCTTTTTTTCGGACTCTCAAGAACCCTAATTGCAAACGGAGCAACGTTTTCTTCTTCTTCTCATTCTCTTTTCAAACTCAAAATCTTTTTAAAATTATTCTCAAAATCGTCGATTCATCTTCAATAACTTATAAAATTGGAACTATATACTATGAATCAATCGCTTTGAAAGAAAACTCAAATTTTTGAATTCGAAAAAGAAAACTTTGAAGAAGCAAAGAACGAAGAAGAAGAAAACACAGACAAAGAAAAACAGAACACAAACAAAGAAGAAGAGAACACAAACAAAGAAGAAGAAAACAAAAAAAAACGAAAAAAAAAACGAAGAAGCAGAGAACGAAGAAAAAAAGCAGACAGACAAAGAAGAAGAGAACGAAGAAAAAGAAAACGAATACATCGAAGAATCAGAGAACGAAGAAGAAGAACACACATACAAAGAAGAAGAAAACAAAAAAGAGAACGAAAACAAAAACAAAGACGAAGAAAATAACGAAGATTTGTGTTTGGTACAACTAGTAACAATTGGGTACATATATGTGTTTGATGATTATTATACACACATAAAAAGATAAAAATCATACATAATTGAAAGAACCATTGAAAACATAATCCAATATTAGTATTTTCGATAGCATACAAATACACCACTAGAGTTTTAAAGCATTTGTAATATTTTCTTCCTCGATCCTCCATTATTGCACTCTCGACGATTTTCATAAAATTTTTACACCAACATTTGTCTGGTATGCCAAAATTACCATTCGATTACAGCCACTGGAGTAGCTTGTTTCAGAAGAAGAGATATTCGTTTGACTAATTGGCGATGTAACTGAAACAAAAAAAATTGTGTTAATATACACCACTAGAGTTTTAAAGCATTTGTAATATTTTCTTCCTCGATCCTCCATTATTGCACTCTCGACGATTTTCATAAATTTTTTACACCAACATTTTTATGGTATGCCAAAATTACCATTCGATTACAGCCACTAGAGTAGCTTGTTTCAGAAGAAGAGATATTCGTTTGACTAATTGGCGATTTAACTGAAACAAAAAAAAATTGTGTTATATTACAATCTATATGATTCACATACAAACAAAGAATAATAAAACAAACGAAGGAAAGATGAGCTAACTCGGAAGAAGACAAACAAAGAGGAGGAGCAAACCTGGAAGAAGTTCGTCGGAAGTTGCATATGTCGGGTTTGAGTTCGCAGATCGCCATCTATGTCTAGGATTTGAAAAAGAGTAAAAGGAGATAATAATTTTTTATATGTGAATAAATAAATAAATAAATAAACAAATAAAAGAAGAAAAATGTGTTTTTTGTCAGGTTTTGGTCAAAGTGGGACCCTCGTGTTTTTTATTTTGAAAACACACGTGTGTTAGATACATTTAGTTGTATCTAAATATCCAAGTGTACTTTCATTGTTATAGTTGTACTTTGAAGGATTATTGAGTAATTGTAGTTGAACTTTATTATACGATTTCAATTTTTAGTTTGGACATTTCATTTTCCACAATTACTTACCATTTACGAAGTGTCCAAGGTAAAAATTTCGTAAAATCATAGTTTTTCCATTTTTAACGTATACTAAGTGACTAATAACTCTTTCTCTCTTATAGTATAAAGGGTTTTTAACATGAACTTTATGGCATGTTTAATGAAGAAAACAACTTTGTTGTTTTTTTGGTTAAAATTGTTGATTGTCTATTGTTACATTGTTTTATAGGCAACTTAATAACTACATAATAAATTTTGTGATTTAAATCAAAATTTCATAAATCAAAAATTGTTATTAATTAGTTGTACATAATTGACCGAGTTGTACTACAGAAACATTAAAACAAGCTTCATTCATGTTTTTCTGAATAGTGTCATCCATAGTCAAAATGCATGTTTATGTATTTGTTATTCATCGCTTCATTCAATTAAAACAAAACAAATCATATTTAAAAATTATCCAAATTTTGATACTACCACTATTTATACCAGTTGTACGGTTATTTCATAAACACTATTTGCACCGGTTGTACAAAATATCAGTAACACCAGTTGCACCAATTGTTCTATTTCTGTATATTTTAAATCAAGATCCAATCGATTTGGGGTATTCTAATTGACCTAAATTCAACACGATTCAACACGTTTCATTAATTACATTGAACGAAATGATAATGCCCACATCTAATCATTACAATAAACATTATTACAAAATTGAAATTGATGATCGTGATTTCGACGATACTTTGAATGCGCCGGAGAAGAAGAATGTCTGGCTCGTCATGATTTTAATTATTTTTTTTTATTAATCACTTAGGGTATTTTCGGAATAACACATTAAAGGTGGCAAATAGATTGATGAGTGACACGAAAGATTAATTTTTCTTCAAAAGTGGCATATGAGACACTCGCTCGAAGAAGCGTGATCGAATCGTCAACACTCAACCTTTTATCTCCGATGAAACCATCTTCGTCGCTTCAAAATCATAGCTTTTCATTGTTCACAGCTAAAAAACTTTATAAAATATTTAATTTTCTTATGAATGCTTTAAAAACTTTGCATTTGTGTTTATGCAGCTGATAAAAGCTGGGATTACCTCGAAGATCATGAAAGTAGCTCTTGCTCAGAAAAAGGAAGTCGCAGAAACCTTGACGTAGAAGAGCAGAAGCGAGTAAAGGACGACGAAGAATAAATTTGATAATTTGGATGGAAATTTTGAAGATGTTGATAGAGATCAAGTAAGCACCGATTCCGCTTCATCTTCCATATTTTGATGTTTATGAATATTAATTGCTTAGTACGTATTGATCATTAGATTTTTGTTTGATTCTTCATGATTGTGTTTCAATGTTAGATGGAATTTGCTTGTAGACTATGTGGTTGTGCTTATGCTTATGGTTTTAATATTCGTTGTGATGAATGTTATAGCAAGAGGACATTAATGAGGATGATGAGAAGTTGTTTGAGTCTTTCTTTGCTAAGAAATCATTATCAAGAAAATCAAAGCTAATGACATTGTTGATTTATCTGAAGGTATGTTGAATGTTGATACATATCTTTATATGTGTTTCTTTTGCTTCTAACACTTTGTTCTCTCGATTACTGTCTACTTTTGCATTGCTTTGTGGAGTGTTTCTCATGCTTCTTATATGATCCTTTCTTTGGCAGTGTTGCATTAAATTATGAGTGAATACACAATTGGAAAATTTCAAAAGCGTATGTGCTAATTACTAAAACGGAACGGTGGGAGGACGTTCTGTACTTGACCGGGCCAGAGAAGTGGTCGCCTAACTCAAGCCAAAAAAATCTTCGCTCACCACTCGAAAGAAATGCAAATCCGGAGGTTCTACAACTACGTCCTGCTTCCCCCGAGTGAGAGAAGATATTAGAAAGCACAAGCGGCTTCACTTTTCTCTTTACCATGCCTTGAAAAAGTTGCTTTACAAGCCTAGCGCCTTCAATAAAGGAATACTATTCCCTCTTTGCAAGGTATATAGTCCTTATTGAGAATTTAACTATCAATGAGAATGTCACAGTGTTCTTACTCTTACTCTTTCATTTGATTTTTGGTTTATTTAGTCGGGGACATGCACTCTCAGGGAAGCTGTGATTGTCGGTAACATTCTCGAAAAGTGTTATTTCCCTATGCTTCACTCATGGTATGCATTACAAATATTGCATTTAATAGCTACAGAACATCTTTTCAGATTATTTGGTTCCATTTTTACTAATTTCTTTAACTTAAAGTGCAATGTTGCTTTGCTAAACCTGGCCGAGATGGATTACTGTGGCACAACAAGGTAATTAATCGTGTGCTATTTGTTGAATTATATAACAGAGAGAGTCCACATTATATCTTTCCCTTCAGCACTTTACATGGGATGTGCTGATAATAGTTTATTATGCAATTACTTCGCTAAAATTCTATTGGAGAATAAATATTGTATGCCGTAAAGAGTGCTTGATGCATTTGTTGCTCACTTCATCAGATTTGTGGACGAAATAAGAGTCATGCCTGTGATTTGGCACCAGTCTCTTCTTGCATTTGTGCAAAGGTAATTTTCATTTGACAAATCATACGAAAACATAACTACATTAGAGTTAAGCTTATGCATAATCCGATGTGTAGGTACAAGTATGACCTACTTTAAGAAGACAAAGAGTATTTCCAAACTCTCCTCCATAGACAAAAGCATCATCTTGTAAGGCTTCTTCTAGCTTTTTAAAGAAAATGAAACTCTAGATTTGGTATTGTAAATCACAAATTATTTGGGTTTTTAATTATGATCAATTAATGTTAGGTTGCTCCTGAGATACAGAGAGAGCTAAAGGGTAGCAGAGACCGTGGAGAGAAAGAAGTTGATCCTATGCTAACTAATTATATCCTTTTTTCGTTCTAATTTTAAACTTTTTAATAATCTGATTATTGAATCTGAGATGTATATGTTATGTCCTGGACTGTGACTCATCACCTTCTTCAGTGTCTACAATCAACAATCCCATTAACGAAGACAGGTTTGGCATTCCTGAAATGCCAATGGTAGAGGACTGATTATTTCTAGTGTTTTTTTTTTTTTTGCAGAGAGAACTCTTGAACTTTGGCTATGATTTTGTTTTACAGTTTTGTCATGTTTTTTTTTCTTGTTTGAAGTATTGAATCTTTAGTTACATGATTGTTCGACTATTTAACTGTGAAGGAGCACCTTGGACTCTATGCAAGGATCAAAGGGGTGGTTAATAACAGAATTGATATTGTAAGTGGCATATATTCCAAATTTGACGTTTGATGCTTGCTTACACGCTTGACGAGTTCTAAATCCTCAATAGTAGCACACTCTCTTACATAACAGAGTTGTCTTTTTAACAGTGGTTATGGAAAAGTTAGTCGAGTTTTACTTGTTGGAACATGGTGAATGTCAGTGACCACATTGTTTTGCAAAAGGTATGAACCTATGTTTCCCTCTGCCAATAGTGTCATCTATGTAATGTTTAATCGTTTTTTGTTGTTGTTCGGTGAAGGTTTAAGTGGTGCTATGAGAACTACATAAAGGTCAGAGGTACTCGTGACAAAACTGAGAACAAACAAAAGACTATCTACCGTGAATCTCTCTTGTCACTCTTGCAGCAAAGATCGGTCTGAACTCCAGGTTTTCATCTGCCGTTAGTTGGCGAGCCAAAACCAAGAACGGTTTGGTCGTGTTGACTAGCTCTAAGAAGGGAAGACATAGACAACTGTTGCACTCCTCTGTTCGCAAAGTAAGGATCATTGTTCATGGGATGTTGGGACGTAGATCTTCCTTGTTCGCACATACCACAAAAACCAAAGGGTCTTGTTTGCGGTAAATCAGCAGCTTTTTGTACAACTTTACAGCTCTGGAACGGGTCATTTTACTGTCGTCGTGCATAATGATAGACGCCTTTATGTTCGTCCTAAGAAAAAATCGAAACAATAATTATTGTTTGTTAACTCTCTCTCTCTCTATTTTTCAATCAAGTTTGATAACAACAAAAGGCTCACAGGTAGCAGTCTCAGATGTTTTGTCCTCCAACAGGGTTTAGACACTCATAGATTATTTCCCTCTCGTTGTGTTAAAAGCCAGATAATTAATCTTGAAACCGCCTAAAGTTGACAAAACATAACAATGATCATCTAAAACAAAGCTTAAGAAAGGAAAACAAAACAAAACAAAATTTTTAAATTTTAATTACATGTAGCATCGTTGGAAACTACTCTGTTAGGATGGGTCTTGTTAAAATTTCCAACGATGTCTAACAGAGTAGTTTCCAACGATGCTACATGTAATTAAAATTTAAAAATTTTGTTTTGTTCTATTTTCCTTTCTTAAGCTCTGTTTTAGATGATCATTGTTATGTTTTGTCAAATTTAGGCGGTTTCCAGATTAACTAACTAGCTTTTAACGCAATGAGAGGGGAAATAATCTTTGAGTGCCTAAGCCCTGTTGGAGGACAAAACATCCGAGACAGCTACCTGTGAGCCTTTTGTTGTTATCAAACTTGATTGAAAAACAGAGAGAGAGTTAACAAACAATAATTCTTGTTTCGATTTTTTCTTAAGACGAACATAAAGGCGTCTATCATTATGCACGACGACAGTAAAATGACCTGTTCCAGACCTGTAAAGTTGTACAGAGAGCTGCTGATTTACTGCAAACAAGACCCTTTGGCTTTTGTGGTATGTGCGAACAAGGAAGATCTACGTCCCAACATCCCCATGAACAATGATCCTTACTTTGCGAACAGAGGAGTGCAGCAGTTGTCTATGTCTTCCCTTCTCAGAGTCAACACGACCCAACAGTTCTTGGTTTTGGCTCGCTAGCTAACGGCATATGAAAACCTGGAGTTCAGACCGATCTTTGCTGCAAGAGTGACGAGAGATTCATGGTAGATAGTCTTTTGTTTGTTTTCAGTTTTGTCACGAGTACCTATGGCTCTTTTCATGCTTCTGACCTTTATGTACCGTACCTTTATGTAGTTCTCATAGCACCACTTAATCCTTCACCGAACAACAACAAATAAAACGATTAAACATTACATACACTATAAACTATTGGCAGAGGGAAACAGAGGTTCATATCTTTAGCAAAGCAATGTGGTCACCGACATTCAGCATGTTTCAACAAGTAAAACTCGACTAACTTTTCCATAACCACCTGTTAAAAAGACAACTCTGTTATGTAAGAGAGTGTGCTACTATTGAGGATTTAGAACTCGTCAAGCGTGTAAGCAAGCACCAAACGTCAAATTTGGTCTTTCAACACGTTTGCGAAGTCTTGTCATAGGAACCTGCAACATTATAAATAGCTTTTCTATCATAAAGAGAAAATCAAACAGAAATATATAAGCACAAACTACATGACATAGTTTACATACCCGTCTTTCCCTATCCTTAGGAGGTAGCTGTGGTTCTTTAGCTGATTGTCTAGACGATGGTGGTGGTGGCGGTGCTGGTGCCTTGGGTTTCTCCGCAACTTTAGTGCCTTCAGCTTTGGGCTTCTCAGCAGGAGGAGAAGGCTGAGAAGCAGGTTTCTCTGGTGTCTTATCTGAGGGTGCAACATGAGACTCCGCATCTGCAGACTTTGATATAATAGCAATGTTGTTTCCTGGTTCTACAGTCTCCTTCCTTGACTAGAAACTGCATAAAAAGAAAAAGTACTTAGGTATAGATACACAAGAGAAGAACCACAACAACGATAAACAACACAAATTTCTTACCTCTTGGATCACACCACTTGCTGGGCTAGCGATATCTATCGTCACCTAAAACACAGAAATGAACAACGATAGTATTAAGAACACTACACCAGAAACCTGAAAAAATCTATTGGGTAAAAAGAAGTTTTTATGGAGATAATTAATCAGGGAACTACTTAGTACCTTGTCAGTTTCAATTTGTGCAATAGCCTCATCAGCCTCTACTCTGTCACCGGGTTATGGAAGAATAAAATAAGAAGCACCAACAATATGAATATTAGATACATGCATGCAGTGGAAAGAAACAGGCAAGAAGCTAATGCAAAGAAAGACATACTCTTCAGAAAGGTGGCTAGAGTTCCATAAGTGATTGATTCACCCATGTGAGGCACAACAGCTTCTACGACATCCCCTTCAATCACATATACAAGAAAGTGTGTCAAAAGGCATATAAATACAAGTTGTGGTAACAGTATAGAGCAAAACCCAAATAGAGCCACCACAAGTTTCACAAAAGTCTAAAGCAGAAATGAAATGAAATGAACATAGTAAGTTCTGCAACTATAAAGGGACTCTTGGCTAAGCTACGACCGATTCCAGAACATGCGGAACAAACGTAAGAAAATCGTATTAACAGTATATCTTCAGCTAGAGCAATTCATACCACTATCAGATGAGAAAGGCCTGACCGATCTTTTCAGAGTTGTCCCTTGGAAGCTGCTGATAACATTCCTACACACATGAACACAAAACTTATAAGGCCCAAAGTACAAGAAATGAGGTAGATTTAACTTTATCCATGAACAAAAACAAAAACCGAGCTTCCTAACCTTGAGCAATGTGAACACCCTGCAAAAGGATGCAAACAAGAGAACATTCATCAAAAACAAAACATCCTAAACTGTTTTTATAAAATCACAACAATAAAAAGGTTTGTAATAATTACCGGGACAAGAACGATGATGGAAGCTACTACGAGCATGGCTTCCGAAAGGCACCAAAGTCTATTACAATTCAAAACAACACATAAATTAGCTTTGTTCATGGAAGAGAAACACAAAAGGATCACAAATCCCAAAACTTGTTAAAAAAAACATCCTTAAAGAGGCTTGAGAGATCATGTACGAGCATAGATTAACAAATGAATCATGAAATGATGAAACAGAGTGAAAGCTTTGTGCAGACAAAGCGACACGAGACGATTGTAGTGATTTCCCCAATCCCTGTAAGAGAAATCTAAATAAGCAACACGAAATCTAATAAAAAAAAAACGGCGACGAATCGAAACACGAAAAGCAACACTTACCAAAGAAGAAGAAGAAGAAGAAGAAGAAGAAGAAGAAGAGACTAGAGGAAGCTCTCCGTATAACAGCACGCAGCATCATCGCGACAAAATCTCTCTGTATTTCGAATAATACAACACACAATCAATATACATCGGTGAAGATTCAAACACTCGCAAGCACGACGGAATAAGGAATGAACAAAAACAAAATCATCCAAATATCATAAACAATACTTTCTCAAAATCTTCAAATCCCCAAATCAATGGCAAAGCCACCCAAATTATTTCTCAGATTCGTAAGTTTTAATCCGTTGCGCGAAACACGAAATCAGCAAAAAAAACGAATCGAGAGAGAGAGAGAACCTTGTTGAGCGCCGAATGAGAAAGTTAGGTTTTGCCGAGAGAGAAGAGGAAGAATGATTTGTTTTATTTGTTTAATATTATTATGTAGTGTTTTTAGTAATTATTTATTGTTGTGAACCTTTCCGTTCAATACAAGAAGGACAAACAGTTAAATTTCAAAAAGAGATTTCTACTATTTTATATTTTTTAGGGTTTTTGTTGTTTCTATATAAAGAACATTTGACCTAATAAATAAACAACACAACTTTCACAAATCAGTTTATAACACGTTATCAGCACGTAACCCTAGCCACGAGAACACGAAACCCTAGCCACCAGAGCACGAAGCCCTAGACGCCAGAGCCACCGAGCACGATCAGATCTGTCTTATCTCTTATCAACAATCAGTTTTTTTTAAGATAAACAAACCTGGTAAGCAAATTTTGATATATTTATTATTAAAGTAAAAACACAATCAATCTATTATCAAAATAACACGTTTATCACTTTATCAAAACAACACATTTATCACTTTTATCAATACGTAATCGTTTTTTTTACACTAATCGTTTTTTTTTACAATAATCATTTTTTTATGACAACACGTTATCAAATCATTTTTTTTTACGCGTTATCAAATCAATTTTTTTTACGCGTTATCAACAACAACAAGTTCAGTTTTTTTTTACAATAATCGTTCATTTTTTTCAATAATAATTTTATAATATATTTTTAATCTAAAAACTATTAGCTTTATATTATATATTATCTAAAACTATAATACACTTTATAAAATCTAATAAAATATATTTTAAAATAAAAATCTAATAAAATAAAATCTGATATATCTTAAAATAAAATATATTTTAAAATAAAATCTAATAAAATAAAATCTAATATATCTTAAAATAAAATCTAATAAAATAAAATCTAATATATCTTAAAATAAAATAAAATATATTTTAAAATAAAACTAATAAAATAAAATCTAATATATCTTAAAATAAAATAAAATATATCTTAAAATAAAATAAAATATATTTTAAAATAAAACTAATAAAATAAAATCTAATAAAATAAATAAATAAATAAATAAATAAATAAATAAATAAATAAATAAATAAATAAATGCCATAACAAAGAGATATGATCATCAGAAACAAATCATTCTCCCAAGGGCTCAATATGATTGGAGGAACTCAAGATTCCTAGACTTTAGGTCTATGGATGAATACAACTCGTCGCTATTTAAGATAGTATTGAGATTGAAGTTATGTGGTGAAAAAGTTGATGAGAAAGATATGTTAGAGAAAACTTTCTCCACAATGGCCCCTCAAAATCTGATTTTGCAAGAGCAATACCGTAACAGGGGATTCACCACATATGCCGAGTTGATCTCACACTTATTACTTGCGGAGGAAAACAATGAACTCCTAATGAGAAACTCTGCGCAACATCCTCCTGGATCTAAACCACTACCTGAAGCTCTAAATACCGGAAAGGCAAACACAGAAGCTAACCACGTCCAAGGCACGACTGATCGTGGTCGTGGGCGTGGACAAGGCAACAGAAGAGGCCGAGGAAACAACCACTCCTACGGTTGTGGTCGAAGTGAAAACTCTAACCACGGACAAGGAACAACTCAAGTCGTGGTCGCGACAACCATACTCGTGGTCGTGGTCATGGTAGAGGCAATGGTAACTCCTTCAAGTCGAACCACAACAAATCAATTTGCCACCGTTGTGGTATGAACAATCATTGGGCCAAGATATGTCGCACTCCAAAGCATCTACGTGATCTTTACCAAAAGAGTGTTGAAGAAAAGAAACCCGAAGCCCATATGGTGGTTCATGATGGTGATGATGACTTCGATAATAATGATCTCATGGATGAGCACATGGCAGATTATGAAACTTCAGATTGCCTCAAAGAATAGATTAAATTTTTTCGGCATCACATAATTTTATTTTATTTGATTTTGGTTTTTCCTTTTTTTTTCTTTCTTTCATTTTTCTATGCTTTTGTTGCATTATTTTGATATTTTAATTTTAATAATATAAATGAAGCTTTTACAAAATATTAAGTGCATAAATTCACGTAAAAATCTCGAAAACTTTAAAACCAAAACCGAAATATACTTTTATACTTACACAAATTTTATGATTATCATAGAATGACGGATGACACAGACATTTGCGTGGTTGATTCTGGATCAAGCCACACAATCCTCCGAGATAAAAGATACTTCATAAATTTATCTCTAAAAACCGCCAAAGTCAGAACCATTGCGGGCATGGCTAACCTCATTGAAGGTCACGGTCAAGCCTATGTGCTTCTGCCTAAGGGTACACACATCGAGATTGATGATGCCCTATATTCACCCAACTCTAAACAAAGCTTATTGAGTTTCAAAGACATACGTCTAAATGGTTTCCATATTGAAACTCAGGGCAAAGGAACCAATGAGTTCTTACAAATTGTCAAATCCACAGTAGGCAAGAAGCAAGTCCTAGAGACTATACCTGCAATGTCTACTAGTTTGTACTATGCACAAATCAGTATGATTAAGGCTTATACCACGGTTAAGAAAGCTCTTACCGAAGATTTCACTTTATGGCATGACCGGTTAGGCCATCCGGGATCCAACATGATGCGTAAACTAATTACAAATTCTAAAGGGCACACCTTAAAAGAGAAAATAGTTATCCCTAAGAATCTCACATGTGTAGCATGTACACAAGGGAAACTCATTATTCGGCCATCACAAGTAAAAGTGAAAAAAGAAAACCTGAACTTTCTGGAAAGGATTCAAGGTGACATATGTGGACCGATACACCCACCTTGTGGGATTTTCAGATATTTTATGGTACTGATTGATGCATCCACTAGATGGTCACATGTTTTTCTATTGTCAACCCGCAACTTATCGTTTGCGAGGTTGCTTGCTCAGATTATCCGTCTCTGAGCACATTTTCCAGACTTTCCACTAAAGACTATACGTCTAGATAATGCTGGAGAGTTCACGTCCCAAGCTTTCAACGAGTATTGCATGTCCATAGGGGTTACTGTCGAACACTTTGTGGCTCATGTACATACTCAGAACGGTCTGGCGGAATCATTGATCAAACGAATCCAACTTATTGCCAGACCGCTTCTAATGAGGTCGAAATTACCGGTCTCTTCTTGGGGTCACGCAGTCATACATGCCGTAGAATTAATACGTATCAGGCCATCAAGTGAGCATATATATTCACCATCCCAGTTAATTACGGGTCACGAGCCAGACGTGTCTCATCTTAAAACCTTCGGTTGTGCCGTTTATGTGCCTATAGCACCACCACAGAGAACGAAGATGGGACCTCAAAGGAGGATGGGAATATACGTTGGGTATGATTCTCCCACTATAATAAAGTACCTTGAGCCAACTACGGGTGATTTGTTTAAGGCCAGGTACGCAGACAGTCATTTTGACGAGTCTATCTACCCAACGTTAGGGGAGGAAACTAATAAGCTGGTCAAAGAATTAACTTGGAGTCAAAAGAACATGAATTGGCAAGATCCTCGTACTATGGAATGTGATATGAAATTCAAAAGATCATTCAATATACAAAAGCTAGCAAATCAATTGCCAGATTCTTTTGCAGACCCGAACAGAGTGACTAAGTCACATGTACCAGCAAGAAACGCACCAATAAGTATAGATGTCCAGAAAGGGCAAACTCAAGTTGCTATAGAGTCAAAACCACATTTAAAACGTGGAAGACCACCTGGTTATAAAGACAAAAACCCTCGGCAACCAAAGAAAGGTGCATGGGTTGTAACCGAGGCTAAGGAAACCACAGACATGACTGAACCGAAAGTTCCTAATGAGACTCGGGACGCTGAGACTCAGGGTTCTGAAGTTCCTGATAATCAAGAGATCTCAATAAATTATCTCATGTCTGGAATACAGTGGAACCGCAAAGATGTTAACATGAATGAAATATTTGCATGCAACGTAGCGCTTGAGATCACAAGAAAACGAGGATTATGAACCCACGTCAATACTCGAGTGTACACAACGACCAGATTGGTCTAAATGGAAAGAATCCATAAACGTGGAGTTAAACTCATTAAAGAAAAAAGATGTGTTCGGACCGATCATCCGAATACCCAAAGACGTTAAACTAGTTGGACACAAATGGGTCTTTGTGAGAAAGAAGAATGAACAAGGTGAAATTGTGAGATACAAAGCACGGCTTGTTGCACAAGGATTCTCACAGAGACCTGGAATAGATTATGAGGAGACATACTCCCCTGTGGTGGATGCTACTACCTTCAGGTATCTCATAAGTCTGGCAATAAGAGAGAAATTGGACCTACGCCTTATGGACGTGGTCACAACATATTTATATGGTCCACTGAATAACGAGATTTACATGAAAATCCCAGAGGGAATAGAGTTGAAAAACAAAGTGAGAGAACAACACTGCATTAAACTAAATAAATCGTTGTACGGATTAAAGCAATCAGGGCGTATGTGGTATAACAGACTGAGCGAATATTTAGTCATAGAAGGTTATAAGAACGACCCCATCAGTCCGTGCATATTCATAAAGAAATTCACAAAGGGCTATGTGATTATTGCAGTGTATGTTGACGACTTGAATATCATAGGAACCCCTGCGGAAATTTCCCAAACAGTAGAATACTTAAAGAAAGAATTTGAGATGAAAGATCTTGGTAAAACCAAATTATGTTTGGGTTTACAACTTGAGCATCTGAAAGATGGAATCCTTGTGCATCGATTGGCATACACAGAAAAGGTGCTTAAGCGTTTTAACATGGACGGATCTCACCCTTTGACAAGCCCCATGGTTGTGAGATCCTTAGGATTGGACACAGATCCATTCCGACCAAAACAGGACGACGAAGAAGTCCTTGGTCCCGAAGTGCCATATCTCAGTGCCATAGGAGCATTATTATATCTGGCAACGCATACGCGTCCAGACATCAGTTTCGCCGTGAACTTGCTCTCAAGATTTAGTTCTTGTCCAATCCAGAGGCACTGGAATGGGATCAAACACATCCTTCGCTACCTTCAAGGGACGAAAGATCTGGGTCTGTTTTACACTAATGAGTCCAAAGACTCGCTTGTTGGTTTTGCTGATGCAGGATACCTCCCGGATCTGCACAACGCTCGTTCACAAACTGGTTATGTCCTTACACATGGTGGAACGACAATTTCTTGGAGATCCATGAAACAGACAATAGCAGCCACATCATCTAATCATGTCGAGATTTTAGCCATTCACGAGGCAAGCCGGGAATGCGTGTGGCTACGATCCATGACCAACCACATCCAAAACGATAGTGGAATTGCCGAGGGGAAGTTACAGCCGACGATCCTTTATGAAGACAATGCAGCGTGCATAGTTCAACTCAAAGATGGATACATCAAGGGAGACAGGACGAAGCATATTCTCCCCAAGTTTTTTTCACACACGATCTACAGAAAGCTGGTGAAGTTGCTGTGGTGCAGGTCCGGTCAAGTGAGAACTCAGCGGACTTATTCACCAAGTCACTACCAACTTGTACGTTCAAGAAGCTCATACATCAGATCGGGATGAGTCGACTCAAAGACCTCAAGGCTGATCCGAAACAGGGGGAGTAGTTACGTGTTGTACTCTTTTTCCTTCACCACGGTTTTATCCCACTGGGTTTTCCTGGTAAGGTTTTAATGAGGCAACATCCAAAGCGTAATACGAACTCTACGGTTACTTCATTCAAGGGGGAGTGTTGTGAACCATTCGGTTCAATACAAGAATGGACGAACCGTTGGGCCTAAAGCCCAAAAGAGATTTCGGCTCATTTTATATCTTTTAGGGTTTTTGTTGTTTCTATATAAAGAACCTTTAACCTAATGAATAAACATCACAACTTTCACAAATCAGTTTATAACATTTATATATTGTAAATATAAATATTCATAGAATGGAATTTTTTTGTTCATGTCACAACAATCTGATTTTCGTCGAGAGATAATTAAAAAATCCATGCGGTCGTAAAGGCATACTGCTAAATGCAAAAGGCATACTGCTAAATGCAAACAATGAAATAAAATGTTGTGGGCAAAAGAAATTTTATAGATCTTAAATATTCGAACTTTGCATTGTTAAACTATATGTTCAACGAATTTAAAGTACAAAACTAAAACTAAATATAAATTCCAACATTGATTTCATATATTTTAGCTAGCTAATTTGTTAATGTAAGAATCTTGAATTGTTAAACTAAATATAAATTCCAACATTGATTTCATATATTTTAGCTAGCTAATTTGTTAATGTAAGAATCTTGCATTGTTAAACTAAATATATATTCCAACATTGATTTCATATATTATTCAGCCGCTTAAGTCTCTCCCAGACTCCAGACTCGATTCTCGAGGAGCCGTCTCTGACTTTCGTTTTCGACGTCAGCGGGCTTCACCGCGTCGGCGTCGACACAATGCTTTTTTTCTCTTGCCAGATATGTCTTCTTTCTCGTCTCGATTTAGTCGTCATTCTCCATGGGTTTGGTTTTTGTCTTCTCCTTCGTTGGTGTTTCTCTCCCAATCCGACTTGTTCGACTTTCTTAGGCCATAACCGGATTTGTCATAAACTAGTTTACGGTGTGTCTTCGCAAATGGAGAGAACGCTTCTGATTTTGGCAAGCTCATACGATTCTTGTAACTCAACGTTGCTATCAGAGATGGCTCGATGGCTTCTACACCGATTTAATCGTACTTAAAAGAGGTTACAAAACAAAATGAGACAATTACAAAACCACTCATTGGGAATTGTATTTTACACAATTACACTATTTTTCAAAATTATATATAAACACTCAAAATCAAATTAAATTCATATAAGTCATACCCACACAATATTGAAAATATTTTAATTTTGATAAATTTTTAAGGTGTAAATTAACCATTTACAATTTTAAAAAAGTGTAAATATGTAAAAATATTGAGTTATGTGTAATTTTGTGAAGGATATGTTGAAAATGTATAGTTTTGTGAATTCCTCAAACAAGATCGGCTTTATTAATCTTTGTACAAACTTTTCTTCTATGAACCATGCTCAAATTACTTAAAAATTATATATGATTAGATCAACACAATTATATAACCAAAAAGGGTTCAAATAAGAATCATCTTAAAAGGCTATGCAAATTAAATTAGGATAATATACTTAGAGCATCATTATAGGAAGATGTGTTTATTGGCTCTTAGCTAATTTTTAAATAATAAAATGTTGATTAAGAGATTTGTGTAGATTTATAATGAAAGAGGGTGATTATAGATATAATTCATACATTGGTTCCTTAAAACATCATGAACACATTTTATATAGTTTCTAAAGACAATGTACACAATTATTAAAAAAAAAAATCTGCAAATATCCTAATTCTTATAACTCCTTAAACATCTATATCACACAATCTAACCATGAACCTCTAAAACCAAGTCAAGCCATAGCGCCGCAACCTCCACCACCATCGGTCTGATGGAGCATGGCATCACTGATCAATTTGAGTTTCAAACATCATAAACACCACATCAAAACTAGTTGAAACAAACGTTGATCAAATATCATCAACACATGTCAATTTGAGTTTCAAACATCATAAACACCACATCAAAACTGCTTGAAACAAACGTTGATCAAATATCATCAACACATGTCAATAAAGCTCATGAGACATATGACATATATTAACAATAATTTGAGGTCTACGCATACACAAAAAATAGTTGAAAACATATTACAATACTACATAGAGAAACAAAATTTATCATCAAGGCATGGTCAATAAAGCTCATGAGACATATATGTAGGAATGCTAAAATCGAATTGAAATTCGCTTTAAACGTTGTAAAAGGTTTTGATGAAATCCGAAAATAAGAACGGTTTTGAAAACGATTTTGTAAAACTTTTCACAGAGTCGAGTTAAACTCTCTCCTTAATTCTAAAGATCGTCCGTAGTGTGACGGTATAATCGATCAAGAATCCCAGGATAAAACTGTGATAATCTGATTTGCAACACTCAAGATCAGAATCGGCGAACACTAAACCCTACGATACTCTCGAGACTTACTATGGAGGAAACGCGTTGGTGTTTGTTTTTGTGAATATTGTTTGTGTTTTTTCTCTGTGTTTCAGAACGTGAGAAAATTGGGAGAGGAGAGGTCTCCTTTTATAGTCGCGAAGCGACTTTCTGCGCAAGCCAAACGGTTGCGAAAATCAAGGAGCGTGGAGAGATTTGCGGCGAAGATCTCGGGATCTCGTTAGCATATTCGCGAGAATATTCGGTTTGGATTAGAATGCGCGACGGTTCGGTTTAGATTGAAATCGAACCGAAATCGCCTTAATTAACCAAAAGTTAAATACGAAGTTTCTCCAAAAAGAATAATCTTTGACGGGCCTGAAAGGCCCAAGAGCCCAAGAGCCCAAGAGCCCTAGAGCCCTAGAGCCCGAGCCCAAGAGCCCGAGCCGAGCCGGCGGCGGCGGCGGCGCGCGCCCGCGAGGGCAGTCCATCGTCTCTCACATGCATCATCATGTACCCAAGCCTATTGAACTTGATAATGTGTCTTTCACTATATATACTAGTGTAAAATGTTCTCCACTTCCAATGTGGGACAAATGCACTTGGTTTCATCTACATATGGACCAACTTTGTCTCATATTTGAAATAGCCCAAGATTCTTAAGCCCAAGCTTAAGATCCAATACATTTTACCCCCACATTTCTTATTCACATTAACTCAATATTAACATATGATTATTCAAAGTTATGACATAAACTTTACAAATGTATCATATTTAAATTTGAGTTCCAACAATATACAGAAACAATATAAGATGAACAATTATAATCAATTGAAACCATATAAGATGAACAACCATAACAAACAAAACCTAATCAAACCACAAAGAAGCAAAGCGATCGAGATAGACATTCACCAGATTGTGAATCAAGCGGTTAACTTTCATATGATTGTTCTACACATGCATGTCTCAAAAAGAAGAAGAAAAGAAGAAGAAAGGTGATGAACAAACCTTGCAGGACTGGTTCTTGGTCGGAAAGGGAGAGAGAGACGGATTCGTCGGAGAGGTGGATTCGTCGGAGAGGCGACCAGATTCGTCGGAGAGGCGGCCAGATTCGTTGGAGAGGCGGCCAGATTCGTCGAAGAGGAGGCCGATTCGTTGGAGAGAGGGTTGAATTCATCGGATAAGAGGTCGGATTCGTCGGAACAAAAGAGAATCAGGCGGAAGGAGAGAGAAGAAGGTTGAAGAAACAAGGAAGAAGCGACTCTTAGGTTAGCGTTAGAAACAACGATGCTTAGGTTTTATTTTTTTTTTTTTTTTAATTATTCTTGGGTCTTAAGAGCCCTATAAAAAGCTCCTATAAAGATGGTCTTAGACAGATACTTGCTTTTAAACGTAAAAAAACTAGATTATGTTAACCTTACTATTGTAAGAAAAATGCATGTCGGCAAAATAAGATTTGAGTATTTAGAGTGAAATGATTGTTTGACAATATGGATTAACTATAAATTTAGTATAAAACTATTTTAGAACACGTTTACTTGCTAACTTTAAATAACTATATAGTGTTATCCTTTTCAAAAATATATCTAAAAACAAGTGGATATTCATATGATTTTTTTTTGGTTAAGGTGGACTATAATAGTATTGTTTATGAACATCCTGAAAAAGCTAGTAGTAAATTAAACAAGAGTTTATTTAATTGCCAACAAATGTAACATGTATATAATTGATGACAAATCACCAAAGTCTCCAAAACCAAATGCCAATAATGATCTTTACTATAATTCGAGAAACAAAGATGCGTTTGATTTAAGAAGAGACTAATTGAGAAAGAGTTAAAGGAGAAGAGTATAGTGAATCATCTTTAGACAACATAAGATCAACGATGGCACGAGCAGCGGATTCCGTGGGATGTCCGTACCGATCCCAAAAGAGATATTTAGTTCTGTCTGAACATAACTTTGACAAAGGAAAACATGGAGATCCTGTGTTTAGTTTCCCACTTCCACAACACGCTGATGTTACGTATGCTAAACCTGTAATCACCAAAACGACGTCGTATTCATTTTTAGTCTTGTTTAGATACTTGAGATCTTGTTTAGATACTTGAGATCTTGTTTAGATACTTGAGATCTTGTTTAAATATTTTGTTTTTTTTTTGTTTCTTTCCAATGTCACAAAAGTTTGTTACTACTTTGGTTTGGTACGTTGATCATGTGTGTTCCCTGATTTTTATTAGTGATCCCACTTTGTAACTTTCGGTTGCTTTAATTTAATTTGATTTTGCTTAACTTTTTGCGAGAATTATAAAACTACACCATTTGACAAAAAAAAAAATTACATTTCACAAAACTACACCATTTCAAAATTACTTCACAAAACTACACCTAAACACTCAAAATTAAATCCAAATAAACTCTACCCAAACAATCCTACCCCCTTAATACTATACTCTAAACACTAATTAGCGAACCCAAATGGAAATTTTTTAATTTTGGTAATTTTTAAAAGGGTAAATCAAGCTTTTAAAATTTTGAAAGGGTGTAAACTTGTGAAAATATTGAATTAGGTGTAGTTTTGTGAAAGGAGGGTTGAAAGGGTGTAGTTTTGTGAATTTCTCTAACTTTTTTTGGTAAGATATATATATATATATTATATAATAAAAATATTTTCCGAGTTTTATAATTAAAATTTCCTTTTATATCTTATCTCACTTTGTTTGCCCCCAAAAAAATATGTTACCTCACTTTAGAAAATAAATGAGTAGTATGAAAATATTATATAATCTCAAAATTAAATGATTAATGCAAATAATTTCTTGAATATTTCTTCCAATATATGTACTTTACATAAAAAAAACATTAATAAAATAGATTATTTAATGTTTTAAAAATTAATGATCAAAACAGAATTATAATTTTTTTTAAATCCTTTTAAATTGAAATTTGCAAATGAACTTTTTATATATTTATCAACAAAAAAGCTAATTATTTTTGATCAAACTAGTATCAACTCAATCCCTAAAATATTCATATATATACATATAATAATAGCTACGTACCATAACGAGCAGGGTTGGTGATAATATCATGCACGGACTTGAAGTTATCAAAATAAGAGTAAGCCATCAAGCCTTGTAACTCTTCTTTGAGTTCTTGCAACATCTTAACTAGAGCTTCGTTGTACATAGAGCACCACATGTTTATTTCTTTATTACATGCATAGACCGTCCAGGGCCGGCTCAAAAATTTCCGGGGCCCTGGGGCGAAAAAAAAAAATTACATCATTTTATAAAGAATTAAATCATTTTACTAGCCATTGCTTGTGTAAATTGTTTAGGATTGGTTTGGTTTGATGATCGAGAATAGTCGAAAATATCGTTCCGGCAAATATCTACGGTGAAAAGTGATTTAGATAGATGAGTTTGTGCTTGGGATGGTCCAAGCTGAGTTATAATTTCTTCATGAATGTCTAGCCAGTGGTTTACTTGGTATAGTAAAGGAATAGATTGTTTCTGCAAATAACAACACACATATATATAAAATTATTAATATTTTATACTATAGATTTGGAGATAGGAGTGTAACGTCTATGGTCGTTGATATAAGGTTTTGTTAAAATACTCGTTTTTTTTTGGATAAATTGTTTTGGATATGGAGAATATTTATAAGATCATATAAAGTGAAATCGTAAAACAAAATTCTCATGGTGTTTTCTAGTACGTGTCTTTGGTCACCACTTATTAATTCCAAAATAAATGCTTCAGAAGGCATGTAAAGAATGTACAAAAGTGCTTATTTCGGAAGATTAAGCTCTCAGAGGGAGCAACAGAAGAAAACACATTCATTCAAAGACCCATTTGAGGAGATGCTTATTTGTGAAGATAAGATTTCCAGGTGAAGTCATGATTATGTCACTACAAGAAAACATGCATTTTCCGACTGTAATATCAGTCGTTGAATAGTCGCTGAATTACCAGTTACGACTATTGCACGACTAAACACTGTAGTCGGAAATCCTTAGTCGCTAAACTGATTAGTCGTTAATATAGTCGCTGATTAACAACTACGTGACGACCACAACGCGCGATCGTAACATCGTCGCTCAATAGTCAGTATATTTGACGACTATTTAACGACTAACCTACGATTAATAAACATGAATAAGAGAATCTTTACAATAGTCGTAATGTAGTCGTATTACATAGCGACTATATAA
Source organism: Cochlearia excelsa (assembly GCA_963556525.1). Taxonomy (NCBI): domain Eukaryota; kingdom Viridiplantae; phylum Streptophyta; class Magnoliopsida; order Brassicales; family Brassicaceae; genus Cochlearia; species Cochlearia excelsa. The sequence goes on from OY748331.1 coordinate 21,255,309, forward strand.
AGACTGTTTTACGATTATTTACTATGAGCAGTGTATCTATAATGTAGTCGGTAAATAGTCGTAACTATATAGTGACTAATTGACGACTATATGATGGCTAAACTTGAAATTTTAAAAAATTTTATTCGGTCGTAAAGTAGACGTTATTTTTTTGCGACTACTTCGTGACTACTATGCGACTACTTTACGACTGTTATATGTCTATTTGGCGACTACTATTCGTAAAATTCTATGCATATGGTAATCGTTTTGTTTCTTTTGCCATTTGATTTAAATCTTGAAATCCGCTGCAAATAAAACACGATCTAATCTAAAAAACATCATACAATTGAAAAACCACATATATCCGTAAATTATGCAAAGAAAAATACTTAAACATCAATTCAAAACCAAGTAACATAACATAAACATCCAAATACAAAAGTGTTTAGTTCATGGAATTGTTTTAGTAACCTATGAAGGAGGGGAAGTTGAGAGAGGAGAGGTGGTGTCTTGATTATCTTCACTCTCCATGAAGTCGAGAAATGCCGGATCAGTTTTGCGCAAGTACTTCTCCACCAAGGATAACTTTGCGACCTTGGCTTCTTGGTCCGCCAAAGCTTTGAGATGTTGTTCTTCACGCCTTTGACTCGCAGCAGCTTGTTCTTCAATTTTCTTTTGTGCGACCTTCAATTGCTCATGAATAGACATGAATGAAGAAGACTCTCCTTGTGTAATCCTCTTGCTAGTTCCCACATTCTCAAGATTCTCCTTGAGGCTTCTGACTCCATATATATTGCCTCGTGAATCCTTTTCAGTTGACTGCGAATAGGATGCCAAAACAATAACCAAAAACGTAAACATAAAATCTATAAATGTGGATAATGGAAAATGTTTCTTAGTACCTCGAGAAAGATGGCGTTATAGTCATATGTTGTGAGCTCGCTCGCGAGGTCTCGAAGCACAATCTGAAACGGCAGAGTTTTCTCCGTTTTCTCCGTCAAGCCGAGACAATTTAAGTTGCAAATTCTTTTCATATTCTGAAGCAATCTTCTCCGCCTTCTTATCCACATACGTGCCATCCGACTTGGTGTGTGTCTTAATGAAAACCTCACCAATAGACACCGGTCTTCCCAATTCCTCTTCCTGAAATGATACAAAATCAAGTTAAAGTACTTGCATATGAGTAGGAAAATTATAGAACATTTATATTTACTAACCATTCCATATTGGATTTGTTGATAAGATGTAGGACCAGATAGGTGTATGTGAGGACCAAGACCACCGCGTTGAGATAAACGAGCATTAGAATAAATCTCACTCTCTTTTCTTTTGCTTCCCTCCGTATCCCAATTCGCTGTCATCTCTTTCCAGAGAGTTTCGGTGATCCAAGTTGGGCGCTCTCGAGTAGTCCTCACGGAAGAGACAATGTCCTTCATACGACGTTGACAGATTTTCTCGAAATGTAGTTGAACAGTCCCTCGTTATCAATGGATCCCAAGTGTGGGTTTTCTACAAAACAAAGAGAGATAAGTAATTCATGTTAGTGATAACAAAACGAAGATAAAGCGATGAGAATTATAAAACGTACCGCGAACTCGAGAAAATATCGCTCTTGTTTATCCCGAGGCACACAAGACCAACTATAGAAAGGACCATCACACCGAGGATGTTGATTTTGAAAATATTTCCATTCCGCCGCATCGGAAGGATGACTCATTACTCCCTCATTTGCTTCGTGCTCGGCATGCCATCTCATTGCCGCTGCAGTCTTGTGGCTCTGATACATTCTCTTCAATCTGTCAGCAACTGGTAAATACCACATACGACTATATGGAACTTTCGTTCTACGTCTGTCGTTCTTAGGTTTCCATCTTTGTGCACCACAAAAAACACATTTTTCTTCGTTTTCGTATTCTTTCCAGAATATCATACAATTGTTAAGACAAACATCAATTGTATGATACGGAAGACCTAAATTACGCATCAACTTCTCAATTTCGTAATGAGAACCGGTAGACTTATTTCCTTCTGGTAAATAATCTGTCAGTAAATCGCAAACCGAATCTACTAACTTTTCACTCATATTATATTCAGCCTTATTTTGGATGACTCGAGCAGCCTAAGGATAACTGCGAGTGAGTGACCTTCACGACAACCATCATATAGTGGATCTTTTGCACCTTCTAACAAGTTGTAAAATTTCTTTGAATGGTTAAATATTGGTTCTTCTACATTTGCATAACTACCTTCTTGATGATAATTTTCATCAAAGCCCATGTTTTCACGAAATGCATCATTAACCATATCCACATACCTATCTTCAACTACATGGCTCCCACTTATATATGTAGGATCAATATAGCTAGTTCCTAAATCGATATTGATTTCTTCCCCATGCTTATACCAAACAAAATAATCTGGCATAAACCCTCTACTATAAAGATGGTTCCAAATTCTTGTCCCGGGGAGAAATTTTTCGTTTTTGCAAACACTACAAGGGCAGAAAAAACTTACCCCCGTTATCTTGTGTTAGAGACTGACTATTTGCAAACGTCATGAACTGCTCCACTCCTAATCTGAACTCTTCTGAAAAATTTCCGGTATCTTCATCGATCCGCCGATACATCCACTCCCGAGAATTGTTATAATGACTCGACATTATACAATCATATGAAAAAGAGAATTTGAGATATCAAATTATATGATAAGAAACGTTTTTTTATGTTGGAGAAAAGAGATGTTTGTGGGTTGTTGAGGAAGAGAAGTGGTTGAGCTTTCTTTATAAAGAAACTACTAAGCGACTACATAGCGACTAAAACTATGTAGTCGCCAAAAACCAGTATACCTACCAACAAAACACGTGTTTTTTGCACCTAAAAAGACGACTGATTTCCGACTATATAATGACCCGCCGGAAGAGTAGTTATATAGTCGCTAAAAAAACCCGACTATTTTACGACTGTTCGAATTAGTCACAAATTAGCGACTAATTACCGACTTCATTCAAAAATATTTTTCTCATAAAGATATTAGTCATATATCGGTCGTTAAATTACGACTACATTACCGATTACTTGTTTGTAGTCGTTAAATAACGACCGATATATGACTATATCTATGTAGTCGTTATACAGTCGTATAATAGTCGTTAAATAGTCATCAAAGTTGGCGACTAATTGTTTAGTCGCTATATGTAGTCGGCAATTCGCTGTTTTCTTGTAGTGTGTGCATGGTTGCACTCTTTTCCCTTCATCATTTTTTTGACCCAACGGGTTTTCCATGGTAAGTTTTTTAACGAGACAACAAGAACACGCCAAAAGATAGACATTTGTAGAAGAAAAATCATATTCTCCTGAAGATCTCATTACAAAAGACGGTTGTATATGTTTAGACATGGCTACGAGTCATGTCTAAACATATACAAAAAGTAAGCGGATTGATAATTAATAAAAAACCAACACTACTTTTTGAAGATAATGTTGTATATGTTGCTCAAATCAAGGAAGGGTATACCAAGATTGACAGGACTAATTGTATCCCGCCGAGGTTCATATTTTATACTCAAAAACGAGACGAACCAAAAAGTAAGCATTTGATATGTTCGTTCAAATGAAAATGCAGCAGACGTATTTAAAAAAGCGTTTCCCACTACTATATTTAGAAAGCACATTCAGAACATCGGGATGCATCACCTACGGGATCTTTAAAGAAAAGAATATACTTATCGTTTTCAAGGAGAGATTATGCTATTGTACTATTTTTCTTTATTACGATTTTTATTCTTATTGGATTTTTCCGTTATAAAAGTTTTAACGAGATAGTATGATAGATAATTAGGGGGGTGTTATAAAATGGGTACGTTAACAAATAACCACTTCTTCTTTTACCGACCTGAAATGTCTATAAATTGGAAAATGTTGTTATTGTTGTATGATAACACACGAACCAAAGAATAATAATAAAAAGAACGTTTACCTTTTTACATACACTCAAGCATACATATATTAAAATAAGAGGAATTCACAAAACTACAACCTTTCATTCTTTTTTTTACAAAATTTTATCTAATTCAGTTTTTTCACATATTTACATATTTTCAAAATTTTAAAAGCTTGAATTACCTTTTAAAAATTACCAAAATTAAAAAATTTTCATTTGGGTTCGCTAATTAGTGTTTATGGTATAGTATTAATGGGGTAAGATTATGTGGCTAAAGTTTATTTGAATTTAATTTTGAGTGTTTATGTGCAATTTTATGAAGTAATTTTTGAAATGGTGTAATTTTGTGAAATGTAATTCAAATGGTGTAGTTTTGTAATTTTCGCTAAAATCATAAGAACATATGTCTTTTTACATATGCAAATCTCTTATTGGTATGGCCAGACATGTCTGGAAGGCAAACTCAAACTATTTTCTAAAATATATGTTTGATCAGTTAAAATAGTTTTATCATAATATATAAATTATTTCTTGATCAAAATTGTATGCAATACATACCTTTGTGTTAGCAAAAGTTTCATTGTTGAGTTTTCTAATTTTCTGTAATCTATTTAGTTCAATTAAGTTTTTTAAAATATTGATACTAATTATACGATACCACAATTATGCTTTTAAAATGTCCTTTTCAAGAAAAAAACAATTTTTTATTCTTGACAGTAATCTTTTCCTCTCCTAATTTTAACATATTTCTCAATTTATTAACATAAACATAACTATCTTAACATTTTTAATATTTTTGAAAACTAATTGCTTCTTTTAAGTATACTAGATTTTGAATCCGCGCGTATTTAACTAATATTTTTATAATTAATAATATGTTTAAAAAAATTTGAAAACTAAAAAAGAAATTAAATTGGTAATTTCAACACATAAAATTAATCGAATAGAAAAAGAAATTATTAGTCGGTTGTTGATAAAAACCACAAAAAAATTTAAAACACAATAAATAACCAAAAATAGACATCGATATTACCTTATTCATAATTGGAAAGCGTCAATACTAATCATCAAACGTTCACAATATAAACCGACTCTTTATTAATTATTGATGGACATGTTGATCATTAGTAAAAACTAATATCAAGATTTCATGAGAACATATACACTAAAAAATCAAACTAAAATTTTTAATATTTTTAATAGATTATCGATGTAAACATTAGAACACAAAAAAACTCATAGATTCATAAAATAAAAAACGAAAAAATATTATACTTACAATATATATTAAGACTTGTTGACCAACTGAAACAATCCAAAATTTTAGATCGATTTACGTCTTTGTTTTCACAAATCCAACCTGCAATAAAACTAATCACCATTAATATTTCAATAAAACTTTCATGCCATAATTAAATGTAATATCAAAGCAAAAAAATATAGGGGTTAGTAATGATGTGAAAGTGAAGATTAAGCAATGTATTTATATAAAATTAAGAGGCGGTGTAAAATTAGAGTTTTACTTTTGTTTGACGATATCTACTAAATAAAAAGGAAAATTTATATATTATAATTAGAAAAATTAAAATTCTTTTATTTCCAAATTATTTTCTTCATTTAAAATCTATATTATATAAAACTAATATTTAAAACTAACTTTTCTTATTTGTCTATTACGTAATATTTTAGGAAGTTTCTATTTATATTATTTCCATATTATTTTCTTCAACTAACTTTTTTAATTTGTCTACTACGTAATATTTTAGAAGCTTACATTTCTCTATTACAAAATATTTTAGAAAATTTACATTTTTCTTAAGCTTACATTTTACATAATATTTTTGAAAATGACATTTCTCTTATATTACATTTCTCTACTACGTAATATTTTTGAAAATTTATATTTTTCTAAAGCTTACATAATACGTAATATTTTTGAAAATTACATTTTTCTTATTTTACATTTCTCTACCATGTAATATTTTAGAAAATTTACATTTCTTCTATTTCCAAATTATTTTCTTCATATAAAATGTTAATTAGTGAATTGGCTAATCATGATTGGTCTTCTAAAATCTTATGCGGACGGCCTTAGAAGCACATAATAGTTTAGGAAGTACGTAATATTTTAGGAAGCTTACATTTCTCTATTACATAATATTTTAGAAAATTTACATTGTTCTTAAGCTTACATTATACTTTGAAAATTGTATTTATCTTATTTTACATTTATTTACTACGTAATATTTTAAAAAATTTATATTTATCTTAAGCTTACATTTCTCTACTACGTAATATTTTAGAAAATTTACATTTCTTTTTTTTCCAAATTATTCTCTTCATTTAAAATGCTAATTAGTGAGGTGGCTAATCGTGATTGACCGTCTAAAATCCTAGGTGGACACCTTTAACATCAAATAGCTTCAACTTTTATATAATATAGATATGAATTTGTTTAAAATTATTTTATGTGTGTATTATGTTAAACTGATTAGTTTTATTTTAGCGTAATATATTATTTTTTATAGGTCAGTTGACCGATATAACAAACCGTCTTCACAAAAACTGGTGATCCGCCTATATCGGTTCCAACAAACCGATATAACAACCCGATATTCTTCATCAGATTAACAGTTGGAATCATGTCAAACCATCGCCAAATGAAAGCTAACACTTGTGGCTATCTCGTGGTAAAGTTTCATAAAGATCAATCGGTGGAAACGTACTCAACGAGTGTTCTTTTTGACGTTTTCGTTTAAATTCTCCGTCTTTTCCGCTCTTGCCCTCCTAAACTTGAAAATACATGAAAAAATGCAAATGCAACCTATATGCCACTAAATGCAAGCTATATGAGTTAATTATAACAAATAAAATGGGTTAATAAAACATGCAAAATATGCAAGATATCAATTCCCCCAAACTTATCATTCGTGTGTCCTCAAGTAAGAGAACAAAAAAGAAAGCTTGAGAAAGTATAGAGGCGGGGACCTCAGAACCAAAAACAACGTCAAAAGTGTAGTGAACTAGCATCTTAAGCATAGTGTCCAATCGCAACCAAACTAGTTCTACCTACTTTACATTCACCTTAGACACCGTCTAAATCCGCTATCATTACAAAAAGCATGCGATCCACCAAAGTCGGTCCCAACAAACCGATATAACAACCCGATATTTTGCATCAGATTGACTCATCTTCACCAAAACTGGTATAACTTTAGATCTAACATTTGGAATCATGTCAAACCACCGCCAAATGAAAGCTAACACTTGTGGCTATCTCGTGGTAAAGTTTCATAAAGATCCATCTGTGGAAACATACTCAACGAGTGTCCTTTTGACGTTTTCGTCTGAATTCTCCGTATTTTCTGCTCTTGCACTCCTAAACTTGAAAATACATGAAAAAATGCAAATGCAACCTATATGCCACTAAATGCAAGCTATATGAGTTAATTATAACAAATAAAATGGGTTAAAACATGTAAAATATGCAAGTATCAATTACCCCAAACTTATCATGTGCTTGTCCTTAAGTAAGAGAACAAAGAATAAAACTTAAGAGAGTATAGAGGCGGGGACCTCAGAACCAAAAACAACGTCAAAAGTGTAGTGAACTAGCATCTTAAGCATAGTGTCCAATCGCAACCAAACTAGTTCTACCTACTAACCATTCACGTTAGACACCGTCTAAATCCGCTATCATTACCAAAAGCATGTAATCTACCTATTTAGTCTAAATGTCTTTCATGTTCAATTAAGTACAAGTGCGAAACATGATCAAGAGTGTCCAAGAGTTTTCTATTTGTCTAGGTGTAAAGGGGAATTTTGAAACGAAAGAGGAGGTTAACACTTGCGGCAATGTGGTCGATGTAATGTGGGTTCACTCGAAAGGGAGTGAAATGGTTAAGTAAAAACAAGAGAGACAAGGAGCAATTTATGCATACAAGTCCAAACATCCATTTATGACCAAATCTAGCCACTAACCCGTTGCCCTTTTCTTCAACCTATTACACTTCGAGTTTACTTTAACTTTTCTCAAATCTTTTCGATTAACTACCTTAAGGGGTTTTTGGCTAAGCTTCTTTTTTTCGTTTATCTTTTTTTTTCTTTGATTAGTCATTTTGTTCCGCCCTTAGGTGTTTTATAATACTCGTGTTAACAGTAATCTACCCTTTAAACCTCAAAGATGCATTTTTCAACCCCATTTCCCATCCTAGAACACTAGGTATATATGATAAACTAGCCAAATGGATCTTCTTTCTTGTCACTCCCTATACTTTCAAGTTTTTCACTCGTCTTTCGAATGACTTAATTGTAGTATTTGAGGTGTCAATCCGAATTGGGAGCAATCAACGTCCTAGAACTTATTAGAAGTTATATTAGTCTATGTTTTAAAAGAAAAAATTGGTTTTGTAAGCATATGGATAAGATTATCATTATAGATTTTGTTTGGTAAGCATAAATTATGGGTTTAGCCTTAATAAATTATTTTCCATATTTAAACCCAATAACATAGTGTGTAAATAAGTGAGTTTTTTTGGAAAAGTTTAAAAGAATACTTCAAAAATAATAATATAGATTGTATATGTGATTTGATCTTGTGTAGAGATTGTGATAAACTAATTTTGCAACTTGTTCATTACCTTTTGTTTTGAGCGAGTGTCTCAAATGCCATTTTTGGAAAAAAATTTATCTTGTATGTCACTTTTCAATTTCTATGTCATCCGAGAGAGAGGCTTATTTGTCACTTTTCCAGAAAAATGATATGACATGTCACCCAATGATCTCTCTGCCACCCATTTTTTGATAAACCCATATTTTTATCAAATCCGTAATATTAAATAAAAAATATTGACATTTTTAGATTTAAAAAATATTTTTTTTGTATGGATTTTTTGGTCTTTAAAAATCCAGGAAAATAAGGGTGGCAAATAAGTCAAATATTTTTGATAAAGTGGCAAATAAGTCATTGATCCATGTCATCCATTTTATTTAATTCCCAATATATCGTTGATGAATTACTCTTTAAAAATAAAACAAACAAAATGAAAAGAAAAACATAAAAACAATGTAAAAGAAAAACGTGGACCCTACAAAAAAAATTAAAATCACAAAATAAAAAAATAATAAAATAATTATATGTGGTCCCCAATCACCATGAAATTTTACCAGTACAACAACAAAAAGTATAATACAAAAATAATTAATTAAATCTCACAATTTTTTGCATATATAAATAAAATATTTATTCTAATTATTATATTGATTTTTCCATGAATTGTTTACAAGAAAATACATATAACTTAAATTATTAAAATAAAATAACTTAAACAAATTATATATAATTTGTTTTTAAAAAATATAAAACTTAAAATTCATAAAGTTTTAAACTAAATTTCAAAACAATAAACTCATATTACTTCTTAAAAAATCAACGTGGGTGATTTTGAAATACTTATAAATTGCTTATATAAGTATATACATATTACCTCATTAACCTTATATTTCAACGGTTATTTTACAAATATTAGCATAGGATATACTAAAATTCACACAATTAACATATTTAATAATATTATTATATATAAACATGTTTAATGTAATATTACTACATAATTTTAAAAGGACAACTACAATTTTAAATTATAAACTAAGGTCCAACTAAGAAAATATAAAAAGTAGGGAGAATTATAAAACTACACCATTTGAATTACATTTCACAAAACTACACCATTTTCAAAATACTTCACACAACTACACTTAAACACTCAAAATTAAATTCAAATAAACCCTACCCAAACAATTCTACCCCTTAATACTATACCCTAAACACTAATTAGCGAACCCAAATGAAAAGATTTTAATTTTGGTAATTTTTAAAAAGGTAAATCAAGCTTTTAAAGTTTTAAAAGGGAGAATCACAAAACTACACCACTTGAATTACATTTCACAAAACTACACCATTTCAAAATTAATTCACAAAACTACACCTACACACTAAAAATTAAATCCAAATAAACCCTACCCACACAATCCTACCCCCTTAATACTATACCCTAAACACTAATTAGCGAACCCAAATGAAAATATTTTAATTTGGTAATTTTTAAAAGAGTAAATCAAGCTTTTAAAATTTTGAAAGGGTGTAAATATGTGAAAATATTGAATTAGGTGTAGTTTTGTGAAAGGAGGGTTGAAAGGGTGTAGTTTTGTGAATTTCTCATTTTAAAAGGGTGTAAACTTGTGAAAATATTGAATTAGATGTAGTTTTGTGAAGAGAGGATTGAAAGGGTGTAGTTTTGTGAATTTCTCTAAAAAGTATCAAAATACAACTATTAAGGCTCGTGCACAACTGAATAACTAGGTATAACTATGTACGACGTCGCATGTGTTAAAAATGATTATTTAAATATTTTTTATTTTTCCATGTATTAAATATTTAAATTTTAATAGTTTTTCTTTTGTTAAAAGTACGTACATTTGTGTTGTACCAGTTATACCATTATACTTTTACCAAGTTAAACTAATTGTACTAGTTATATCATAACCGTTTTACCAAATTGAAATTGTACTAGTTATATCATAACCGTTTTACCAAATTGAACTATTTACACCGATTAGAATTACTCGGACGATCAAATATTATCGTCTTATTCAAAAGAAAAAGTGTTAATATTGTTGTTATCAGTGGCTCCTTGTGGTTAGGGGGCAAGTGCCCTGGTAAAATTTCAAAGTTCCATGTAATTCTTGTATAATTTGTCTAATGCCCCTCCTATTATTCGCAATTAAACCACTAGAATCTTTAATAAATTTATTTTAGCTCCTCCTTAAATTTCTTTTTGCATCTGCCCCTGGTTATTATACATATGTAAATCAATGATCTCAGGTTGAATGATCGTCATATTCCTCTACTTTCTTATTGTTATTCTTCATATACTTTCTCTGCATTTTTCTCTTCTTCCTTGTCTTCTCCTTCTCCTTCTCATCCATCCTCTTTTCGTGTTCTTCTACATTTATCTTCTCGACATAATGTAATGTTAAATTCTTGGGATTCATTGCATATTGTATATTCCCATTTTTAACACAATCCATAACCCTCTTCAAAAGCAAGCGATGATGCCACTATGAGAACATGATACACGAAGAACGAGAAGATAAGAATGGGATTCAAGCTATAAAGACCGTGACAGACGAGAACATGAACAAAGCTTTAAAGATTGCGATAGACGGATAGAACATGACAAGAACTCGACTATCAAAAAGGTCCACGAGAAGACGAGAATATCAGCCTAGAAATTGGAAAAGACATTGTTGCTTGGTTTAACGGACTCAAACGAGATCCAAGCTCTATAATCAATTTAAAGATAACGACAGACTAAGAGAACATGACGAGTGTTCGATTACCGATAAGACGAGAACGCGTCTCCATCAAACAAATAATCAATTTTAATGAATTTAGGAGGAAAAATTGCAAAAAAAACCCTAAAGTTTTGAGAAATCGACAGAAAAAACCTAAAGAAAAACGCATTGTATAAAAAAACCTAAAGTTTTATTTTCATCATTTTAAAACATTAAGTTTCATTTTAAGCAAATTAACCCCTAATCGTTAACGGTGTTAAAATATTAACATATTTCGACACTCTCCGTTTCATTTATCAGTTAAAATGATTTTTTATTTGTTTTTATATGAAAATACAAATTAAATTAGAAAGATAAACATTTGTTGTACTAAAATAATGTTATTATTAATATAAAAAATATTTTCTCTTAATCATGTCGGCGAATTTATCCCTAAAGAAAAAGCTTCTCAACTACTTAATAGTTTGAAGCTACTCTAGACACTATTTATTTTCTTTGGATACAAACACCAAACTTCTTTTCTAGAACATATACATATATACCTGTTAAAAAAAAGAACATATACATATTCAATGCATCTTTTTGTTATCTTATATTATTAAATGAGAGCATACTCAAAAATGTTAAAGATAGAAAAACCCACAGAATGTCTGATTTTGAGTTGGTCCTAAACCTAAATTAAAGAGGAAAATCAAAAATAATCATTTATTTTTATTAATTTTCTTCTTCTTTATGCCTAACAAACTATATACTCCCACTGTTACAAAATTAGTGTCGCTTTAGAGTGATATTTTTGTTTCACAAAGATTGTCGTTTTCATTTTTTTATGCAAAAATTAAATGAGTTTGACTTCTCTAACCAATAGAATAAATAAGTCTATTTTTCTATTGGTTGATTTAATCATATTTATCGAAAAAAGAATTTTTTACACATTGTGCAAAACTCTAATATGACACTTTTTATATATGAAACTCTAAAATAAACCTTGTTTGTTGCTATCTCAAAAGTACCAACTCTAAAAATTATGTTCTTAAGAGCATCTCCAATAGTACTCTATAATTGCCTTTTTCTCTATTTTTAGAGAAAAATGAGCTCCAATGGTACTCTATTTTTTCTCTATAAATAGAGAAATGAATAGTAAATCTCTATATATTTGATGAAACACTATTCATTTATCTATTTGTGGAGGAAAAATTTTTTAATTACAAAGTGGTCCTTTATTTTGATACATTTTCAATTGTGTATAAGAATAATGATAAAGTTTTATTTTACACCTAAATAAAATACATTTTTGCATTTGTGTGGATTATTAAATGTTTGTTTCTATATTGAACATTTAAATTTAATAAAAAAAATCTCCAAAATAAATAAATAATTGACATAAGAAAATTGAATAGGTTGATTTTTGCACATTTTCAAAGAAAGGATTAATTAAGAAACTAATAAATAAAAAAAGGAAATATAAGATAATTTTTTAATAAAATAGATTCAAAATAGAGTTAACTATTGGAGTAAAGTTGATCGCTATTTTTAGAGAAAAATATAGAGAAAACTATTGAAGATGGTCTAAATAACTGTGAAAATACTAAAAAAATCAAGAACGTTGTGTACTATTGGAGTATATTTATTTCGATATAGAAAACCAAAAAGTAGAGAATCAAAGTAGTTAGCAATGATAATTGCCACTAAATGTGTACGTTGGAGTTGCGACCGTTGTTCTAACAACAGCGCATATTTGGTTTTCTAACTAGGAATCCATATTGGGATTGTCCAATCATTGAGGAAGTCAATACAATAATTAGTGTATGTATTAATTAAAGCAACAAATAATTTTATAAAAAGCCTAATAATACACAACGAGGTTAAAGAAGTTTATGTAGATAATCAATCATATACAAGTAATATTACTATAGAGATAGTTTGGAGTTTTCGGAACTGTTTATAACAAAATGTGAAATTATTGAAAATGTGGTTTTGGCAGGGAGTGAGAAATGACATGTGGGAGAAGACAAGAAGCACATGTGACATATGTGAGAACGTTATGATGTTTGGTCTGAAACGGCGCCATTATGACATGATGCATTGATCATTTCCCTCTTTAACACATTTTTACTTATAAACACATATTCCAATCTTTGTGTTCTCAATAGTGTTGGGAATGTCCTGAAATCAATTGTACTTATTTTAGTAAGGTTGTATCGTCGAGGTTTGACAGTCGAATAATATTAGATGATTATAACGTTTTGCTAGAAGCCTCTTATAATCGATGGGCTTTAGAAGTCCATTGCTAATATTATGCGATCCTACAGGGTCACACACCTAAGCAGACTGGATTAATATATTATGTTGGGTATTGATTATAATATAACATATGTGATATTAGATATACATATATTTATATTAGTGCACTTTAATAATATAAGATATTATATTTATATATATATATGATATATATATTAATGCACATGTGAAAAAGACAAGTCATTGTGATGTGCTTATTGGGCTTGGCTCATTAGCCATATAAACCCATTAGGTTATTAATTAGGTTATGAGAACCTATTATATAAAGAGGCACAATGACGCTTGATAACATTAACCTAATTCTACACAACCCTAAACATAGCAGACAAATAGTTGTCTAATAGATTGAGATTAGATCTCTACGGCACTAGCATCCCGATCAATCCAGGTTTGTGTGCGTGTGGATACCGGTAGAGGCACGACGTTTGGAGTGCTTCTAGACCTCGATATATCTCGGTTCGATTTCCGCTACGAACCATCCAGGTATATTCATAAACTGATGACATAGATTTGATTCAATATTTGCACGTATCCTAGGGAAAGAATTCGCAATTGTTATTTATAAATCGTTATAAACCGGTACGAATTCCAACAGTGGTATCAGAGCCTTACGTGTGTAATTTTGAATTAAACCTAATTTAATATATATTAGATATAGAAAACATGTGCCGTTATTTTTCATGTCGATGTAGTTTGTTAAAACCGATTAATAGTTAATCGGCTTATAATACATGACTACAATCATAGTTACGTTTTTGTAAGCTTGTCTGCATGAAAATAATAATAATCGGTGTGTACAATATTGATTGAAAAGTCAACCCGTATTATTTCATAACACATGATTGCTTTGTTTTTTTTTTAAATAAATATATAATGTATCATGTCGTTTGTGTATGACACAACAACATGGTTAGATATATGTAATCATAATAGATTACTAAACGAATATTTTATTGAAATTAAAATATTATCTTTTCTCGTTTAATTGGGTTCGGTAATCATAGTTGTATGATTTTTCGTCAAAGTCTCATACAGACTTTGATTCTTTTTCTTAATCTTATTAAGTTTAGTTTCTAATTCAATTAGAACTAATGAAATTTAATTAAGATTAATTTCCTAAAATTTAAATTGAAAAATTTAAATTGATTAAATTTATTCAATTATTTTTTGTAATTTAATTTAACACATATTGGATATGTAAATTTTATATTTTGATAATTTATATTAGATATAAATTTTAAATATAAATTAAATTAAATTAAAATGATTTCCTCAATTAATATCAAATTTAATGTCTTTCCAATCTTGTCAACCGTCAAGACTTGTTTCGTTGTGTATGGGCTCGCTAAGCGGGGTGTCCACGATTACATGAGTAAGGCGGATGGTAATGGTTACCATACGAGTAAAAGATTGGTTTATTTGACTAAGCTATCAAAATGGTTTTGGGTTTAGAGACATAAGGTTGGATAAGACATAAGATGTCATCCACAACCAAGAGTTATATTGGATATAATTAGCAATGTTGTTGCTTACCTAAATAACTAAACATTCAGGCGATGAGCCAAAGCTCACTTGAATCTTAGTGAAATAAGGATCTTGGATCACTATACTCATATGAGGAAAATTGTTTTGAGTTTAGTGTGAGTTTTCTTAAATGTTGAGACAACTCAAATTTTCATGAACATCATATTAACTTTTGCTATTCTTTTGACAGTTATGTCAAACCTTCACAACTCGTTTTCACTTCGATCCGTCCTTGAGAAGGACAAGCTAAATGGATCGAATTTCCTCGAATGGTATCGAAATCTGAGAATTGTTCTCAAACAGGAGAAAAAGGACTATGTCCTTGAAAAAGTTTTGCCTGAAAAACCTAAGGCAAATCTTCCACATGCAGAGAGGAATGCTTATGATAAGCATGTCAATGATAGGGTCGATGTGTGTTGTCTCATGTTGGCTACCATGAACTCGGACTTGCAAAAACAGTTTGAGAACGTGGAGTCGCCAATTGAGATGATCACTAGCCTCGAAAGGAATGTTTCAGAGCAAGCACGAACCGAGAGATATCGACTGTTAAATCTCTCATTGAGTGTAAGCGCCAAAGGATAGTCCAGTTAGCCCACATGTCATTAAGATGATGGGTTATATCGATAACCTGGCCAAACCGGATTCCCCTATCGCCCAAGAGTTGGCTACGACCTCATCCTGCAGTCATTGCCGCCAAGTTTTGATCAGTTTGTTATGAACTACAACATGAATAACTTGACAAAGACTTTGACCGAACTGCATGGGATGCTCAAAACTCGCTGAACCAAACATCGAAAGGACACTCCAAATGTTCTCATGGTGCAAGGGGGTAAAAGGTTTAAGAAACCTGGTAAGAACAAAGGAAAAGGCAAGATAAGTGGGATTGAGAATCCAACTAAGTCCGACCCTTCTCCTAAGTTTAAACCTGGCCCCTCGGTGAAGACAAGTGCCATTATTGCAATGGTGTTGGGCATTGGAAGAGAAACTGCGCAAGAAATACTTGGAAGATGCGAAAAAGAAGAAGACTTTTAAGACTTCTTCGCCGTGTATCTATGTTATAGAAGTAAATGTTGCTACTTCTAGTTCTACCTCTTGGGTATTAGATACCGGTTGTGGTGCTCATATTTGTGTGAATATGCAGGGCCTAAGCAACGGTAGAACTTTGGAGAAAGGACAAGTGGACTGCGCGTGGGGAATGGAGCAAGAGTTGATGCATTAGCTGTAGGAACATTTCATTTGTCTTTACCTTCGGCATGGTTTTAGAACTTAAAAATTGCTACTATGTACCTGCTATAAGCAGAAATATTATTTCTATTTCTTGTTTGGATTTGGAAGGATTTCATTTTTCGATTAAAGACAAATGTTGTTCGTTTAATCTTAATGATATGTTTTATGGTAGTGGCCCATTAGAGAATGGGCTTTATGTTCTTAACCAAAGTGTGTCTGTCTATAACATTAGTACAAAGAGATTTAAGTCTAACGACTCGAATCCTACTTTTCTCTGGCATTGTCGTTTGGGCCATATAAACGAGAAACGCATTCAAAAGCTTCACAGTGATGGACTTTTGAACTCATTTGATTATGAATCATTTGAAAAATGTGAATCTTGCTTATTAGGTAAAATGACTAAGGCTCCTTTTACTGGAAAAGGTGAAAGGGCCAGCGACTTATTGGGCCTTATACATACAGATGTGTGTGGGCCAATGAGTATAGGTGCTAGAGGAAACTACCAGTACTTCATCACGTTTACTGATGATTTCAGTAGATATGGTTATGTTTATCTAATGAAACATAAATCGAATCTTTCGAAAAGTTCAAAGAATTTCAGAATGAAGTACAAAACCAACTTGGCAAAACAATTAAAGCTCTTCGCTCGGATCGCGGAGGAGAATACTTGAGCCAAGTTTTCGGTGATCATCTTAGAGAATGTGGAATTGTTTCACAACTTACTCCTCCCGGAACACCTCAATGGAACGGTGTATCCGAAAGGAGAAATCGAACTTTATTAGATATGGTTCGATCTATGATGAGTCACACAGATCTTCCATTATCCTTTTGGGGATATGCTCTAGAATCGTCTGCGTTTACGCTAAACAGATGTCCATCAAAATCAGTTGAGAAGACACCATATGAGATGTGGACTGGAAAGGTTCCTAATCTATCTTTTATGAAAATTTGGGGTTGCGAGGCTTATGTAAAACGTTTACTTCCTGATAAGCTTGGACCCAAATCTGATAAGTGCTACTTCGTTGGTTATCCCAAAGAAACCAAAGGTTATTACTTTTATAACCCCGCCGAGAGCAAAGTGTTTGTTGCTCGGAACTGTGTCTTTTTGGAAAGAGAATTTCTTTCTAAAAGGAACAGTGGGAGTAAGGTACTACTCGAAGAAGTTCGAGATTCACAGGAGGTTTCTCCACCTATTCAGGAAGAGCAACAACTGGATTTACGAAGAGTCGTAAATACCACACCTGTGGAACCTGAGGTACGTAGGTCACAGAGGGTCATTCATGAACCTGATAGATATGGGGTTTGGGTGACTGACCATCATGATCTATTGATTATAGAAAGTGATGAACCTACGTCCTATGAAGAAGCAATGATGGGCCCCGACTCTGAAAAGTGGGTAGAAGCCACTGAATCCGAAATGGGATCCATGTCGTCCAACAAAGTATGGACTTTGGTTGATTTACCTGATGGTGTAAAAGCCATTGAGTGTAAATGGGTTTTCAAGAAGAAAATGGACGTGGATGGTAATATACAGATATACAAAGCTAGACTAGTGGCTAAAGGCTATAAGCAAATTCATGGCATTGACTATGATGAAACTTATTCCCCAGTCGCGATGTTTAAGTCCATTCGGATTCTTCTAGCAATTGTCGCTCATTATGATTATGAGATTTGGCAGATGGATGTGAAAACAGCTTTCCTTAATGGAAACCTGGAAGAGGATGTGTACATGACACAACCTGAAGGTTTCACAAGTCCTGAAAATGTTAGGAAAGTATGTAAGCTTCATCGCTCTATATATGGGCTGAAGCAAGCATCTCGGAGTTGGAATCTTCGTTTTAATGAAGCAATCAAACAGTTTGATTTCATTAGGAACGAAGAAGAACCTTGCGTTTACAAGAAGATTAGTGGGAGCGCAATTGTGTTTCTTGTGCTATATGTCGATGACATATTACTCCTAGGAAATGACATTCCTTTGCTTCAGTCCGTTAAGACTTGGCTAGGAAGTTGTTTCTCAATGAAAGACATGGGAGAAGCTGCATACATACTTGGAATAAGGATCTACAGAGATAGACCTAACAGGTTGATTGGACTAAGTCAAGACACTTATATAGATAAGGTCTTACATAGGTTCAGTATGCATGATTCTAAGAAAGGTTTTCTACCAATGTCTCATGGCATAACCCTCAGCAAGACTCAGTGTCCTTCAACACATGATGAGCGAGAGCGTATGAATAGAATTCCTTATGCTTCTGCTATAGGTTCTATTATGTATGCCATGCTTTGTACTCGTCCTGATGTGGCATGTGCCTTAAGCATGACGAGTAGATACCAATCCGATCCAGGTGAGAGTCACTGGACTGCTGTTAAGAACATCCTTAAGTATTTGAGAAAAACTAAGGATAAGTTCTTGGTCTATGGAGGATGTGATGAGCTTGTTGTGAGTGGTTACACTGATGCCAGCTTTCAGACAGACAAAGATGATTTCCGATCTCAATCCGGTTTTATCTTTTGTCTTAATGGAGGAGCGGTGAGTTGGAAAAGCTCCAAGCAAAGCACCGTGGCTGACTCAACAACCGAATCAGAATATATTGCCGCTTCTGAAGCAGCAAAAGAAGCTGTTTGGATTAGGAAGTTCATCACTGAACTTGGTGTAGTTCCTAGCATCTCTGGTCCGGTGGATCTTTATTGTGACAACAATGGAGCCATCGCTCAGGCGAAGGAACCAAGGTCGCACCAGAAATCCAAACACATTCAAAGACGATATCACCTCATTCGTGACATTATCGAAAGAGGAGATGTGAAGATTAGCAGAGTTCCAACGGATGCAAATGTTGCGGATCCATTAACCAAGCCTCTTCCTCGGCCGAAGCATGAAAGTCATACTGCTGCTGTAGGCATTAGGTTTCTTAATGTTTGATTTTGTTTCTAGAGAGAAACTTATTTTTATGATATGATGTTCGTGTTTGCAAACATTTGATTTATTTTCAAATTAATGAAATTGTTTCAGCATTATTTAATTATTGGATAATAAAATAATTTGTCCCAAAATAGTTTATATCATCCTTATAAGTCATCAAGTACGTGACTTGATCATGAAACCTTATGAGTGAAAGATGACATAAATTATTGTGGTCCCTAGTCAAGGTTATTAAATGGGACAATAGTAACTAAGATGACTAGTATGTGAGGTGACTGATGACTAAGTTTCGTGGAGTCATTTAATATGTAGTATTAAAGTCAATCACATAAGTATGTGTTAGAGAACACAGTATTGGACTGACCCGCTATGGAAAACTCTGCAAGAATATTATATGAGTGTCATAAGAGTTTTTCATTACAACTATAAAATATAGTCCTTTGACCTGAGTTTGTCATGTTTTCTTATACATGGACTAGTGCGCTTTGACTGTGTCAAACGTCAGCCGTAACAGGTGATTATAAAAACACTGATTGGGCGTATTACGAATTGTATAAGGAACAGGGATAAAACAAGATGGGATTTGTCCCTCCTATATAATGGGAGATAAATATCTCTGGGCCTATCGATAATTTAATACTAAGAAAATGCATGGCCGTGCTCAAACGAGGTGAATGTCAATCGTTTGTTTTATCAGTATAAATTGGGAATCGATAAACATGATCTAGCTTAATAAGGATGACACTATTGCTTGCCTCATGCTAGGATCGAGATATAGCGACGAAGGGATTATCGGAATAGATGATTCC
Organism: Cochlearia excelsa; assembly: GCA_963556525.1. Taxonomy (NCBI): domain Eukaryota; kingdom Viridiplantae; phylum Streptophyta; class Magnoliopsida; order Brassicales; family Brassicaceae; genus Cochlearia; species Cochlearia excelsa. Next base: position 21,275,367 of record OY748331.1, read on the forward strand.
AGTACAAGTGGGAGATTGTTGGGAATGTCCTGAAATCAATTGTACTTATTTTAGTAAGGTTGTATCGTCGAGGTTTGACAGTCGAATAATATTAGATGATTATAACGTTTTGCTAGAAGCCTCTTATAATCGATGGGCTTTAGAAGTCCATTGCTAATATTATGCGATCCTACAGGTCACACACCTAAGCGACTGGATTAATATATTATGTTGGGTATTGATTATAATATAACATATGTGATATTAGATATACATATATTTATATTAGTGCACTTTAATAATATAAGATATTATATTTATATATATATATGATATATATATTAATGCACATGTGAAAAAGACAAGTCATTGTGATGTGCTTATTGGGCTTGGCTCATTAGCCATATAAGCCCATTAGGTTATTAATTAGGTTATGAGAACCTATTATATAAAGAGGCACAATGACGCTTGATAACATTAACTTAATTCTACACAACCCTAAACATAGCAGACAAATAGTTGTCTAATAGATTGAAATTAGATCTCTACGGCACTAGCATCCCGATCAATCCAGTTTGTGTGCGTGTGGATACCAGTAGAGGCACGACGTTTGGAGTGCTTCTAGACCTCGATATATCTCGGTTCAGATTTCCGCTACGAACCATCCAGGTATATTCATAAACTGATGACATAGATTTGATTCAATATTTGCACGTATCCTAGGGAAAGAATTCGCAATTGTTATTTATAAATCGTTATAAACCGGTACGAATTCCAACAAATAGTAAGTGATGGATAAACTTTTTAGACCAAATTCAATGTTCACATCACATATTGTAGGCCGGAAAAATCAATATCTATAGCAAAGAAAAAAAAACAAAACCAAATAAAATAAATGAATGATTTTATATTTGTTACTTAGTTTCATTGACTGAAGAACCAAAAAAGATACATAAATTGAAATCTGATTTCTATAGATGAGTTATTGTGTAATTTAAAGTAATCCTACTATGCACTATAACATGTTACCTGTATTTGATTTGACCCGAAAAAGGGTATCCGTAATTTCGGGTCAGGTAACGGGTATCGTAAATCTATTACCCGCGATTAAAGGTCGGCTATCGGGTATTAACTTTTTTTCAACTACCCATCTCGCTACCTATAAATTAGTACATGGTATAATTTTATTTCTCTTGAATATCATATCTTAAAATTTATATTTTCTAAATATAGTTTTAGATATTGGAATTTTTAGTAATTGGTTTTAGAAAGTATTATCACACAATTATTTTAAAAGTTTAAGAATCGAGATATCAAATAAAATGTAATTACTTAAATTTTAATCCGGATAACAAGTCGAAATGGGTAACTTGCAAGTATTCATTTTTTGAGTTATGGTTATATACATTTTAGTCTAATATGGGGATGGGTTATGGTTATGAGTATATGTTATTTTCAGGTTGGGTATGAGTATTAATAGTTTATTACCCGTACAAACACATCTAGTTTTGAGATAAAACGTATATAACCATAACCCCTCTCAATATCAGAGTAAAATCAAACTTAATCATTCAATTACACTGATACTCGACCAAAGAAAATAACCATTTTACAAATTGCTGGTTAATTAAAAATAAAAACAAACTAAAACAAAATTTTAGACCTTCTACAACGATGCTCTCCATTTTCCACTTTTTACTTCATTTGTAAAAAAAATTCATTCCAATAGTGCTTTGTTTCTTGCTTCAAAATAAAAAAACGAAAAGTGTTATTTCAAATACGAAAATTTACTATTCAATGAAGATGGAGTGATGGACTTTTAAAATTATAAATTGGTCATTTATAACATTTAGATTTATTTGGTTTATAATTCCGACTTAAAGAAATGATATGTTGCAAAATTACCCAATTTTGTATTATAATATTTTTCTATATATAAATTCAGAAGTCCGTTTTCTTGCTCGTTCGTCACGGTGACGTCGGTAATCACCGATGTCGTCTTGATTTCATCTCTTGTGAGTTTATTATCGTCTTTCCCTTTGTTTGATTCTCTCGTTCGTGTGTTTTTTTGGTTTCGTTTCTCGCCTTAATTCTCAGATCTAGTGTGGTGTTGGGCGTGATTTTGGTGTTTGATTTTCGTCTCGAATCTCTTGTCGACTTCCCTGTTTCACAGATTTGAAGTGTCTGTCACCGTTCGTCTTTCCTTTATGGATCCGTCTGCTTGACTTGTTTGCTTCCACATCTCCTCTAGCTTCATATCTCTTTGTCGCTTGTCGCTGCTTCTACCTAAGGTAAATCTCATTAAGATGTGCGGGTTTTGTTGGGATTGTAGTGTGGCTGATAGGAGAAATCCTTGTGCTAGTGTGTGTTGGTTTGAGGATCATCGGCTTTAGCTTTCGATGAGAAGGTCTTTGCTCGGTTGGTTCTGTTTTAAGATGGTTTAGGTGTATGGAGGCTTGTTTCTTTCATGGGGTTAGGTTTCTACTATAGTTTCGCGTTTGTGCTTGGGTTCTTAGTCACTATTTAGACATTATTGATTAGTCTAGTGTCGAGTTTGTGTAGGATTCTTTTACCCTGTTCTTTTACATTCCACGGTCTCGTTTAAATTATGTTTCTGATGCCTATAGTAGTGATGGAACTCGGAACCACCTCATTTGTCATGTTCTTTGGCTCAACTTCGGATTCTCCCGGTGTTTGAATAGAGCTTTCGGTTTGTTTCTCGACTTAGTGCATGCTTCACGACCTATAAAGCCTTGGTGAACCTTAGTAGTTTAATTTTCTCATTGATTGTGCTCCCATTGGTCTCCGTTTAAGTGTCTCCTGAGAGTTTCTAGCTTCAGTAAAAACCTGCGGGCTTGTGTCTCCCGAGAATTTCTAGCTCCTTCAGTAGGAATCTGCGGGCTTGTATCTCGTGAAAGTGATTTCGGACTTTTATAGACGATTTTTACGGGCTTGTGTTTTTCAAAAGTTTATGATGTTAGTTTATATCTTTAGTTTTTGTTACCGAAAAATCTTGGACTTTATATTACCGGAGTCTATATACTCGGTCTAGGTTCAGGTTTCATCAATATTTATCAATATTTCATCAATAATATAATATCCTTCAGCGACAGAAAAAAATAAATAAATTCAGAAGTTAAAATCAGAACAAAAACTGTAATTTCACAAATCGAACCCAACTACAATTGGTTTGAACCGGTTTTCGTTTGTATAAAACTGAAAAACTAAACAAAAACCAAACCGTCTTTCAGATTGTCCACACGTAATGATTTGAAAGAGTAGTCATTAGCAAAAAGGAAGAAGATACATACAGAGACCACAGAGAGTAAAGTTGGTCAATTTCTTACTCACCTAAACACAGCATTGATCAACTCTTTCAGATTCTTGCATCCAATTATCTCAATCTCTTTCAAATTCAGCGCCTTCAGTGTATTCTCCGCGGACTTGGGAACCACACATTTGGTGAACCCGAGTTTCGCCAATGTACTAACCCTTTTCTCCATTCTCGGTACCTGTCCCAATTAACATCTTCTTCAAATCATCAATAATAAATTTTATAACAACAATATGAACTCATTCTTCCAAATATCATTATGCATACCGTGCGAACCTCTCCCCCTAGACCAATCTCCCCGATGAATGCTACTCCGTGCGGAATCGGAAACTCCAAGAAACTGGTTTATATCCACACAACAAAGCAACTAGATATATTCATATTTTTTCAAAAGACATCTTTTTAAGATCACAGAGTAGTAAAAGCTCACCTGCTAGAAATTGCTGCTGCTATCGCAAGATCCCCTGCAGTCTCAGAAAGAGCCATTCCGTTAGCTACGTTCAGAAAAATCCCCTAAACCATAACAAATAGTAATTCATTACTAAGATCCTACACTAGAGAGTTTAACAAGCTTTTTGTCAGTTGTTACTAGAGAGAGAACAAGATTCACATGGTGAGCAACATTGTAGATTGACACAAAACTAAAAAATCTCTAGACTTACAGATTCCTGAATTCTAAGACCAGCTTGCTTCATAAGAACCTGTGATAGTTTAGGCCAAAAACATCACAATAAGAAGAGAGTGCACATACCCAACGTATATTATTATTTGAAACAATATATAAGTAGTAGCACTCACAGCAATTATCATGTCAGCTCTGCTTGCTTGAACCCCATTGACATGCCTCGAAACTGTTGAGCCAGGCGCGCACAGTGCCTTCATGAAGACAAAAACTAGTGTTTAAACAAGAACTACAATAGCCAATCTAAGTCATGATTGTCAACAAAGGCTTATCATAGCGAAATGTAGTAAGACTTTTAATAGCACGTTTTTGATTAATAAGGCAGAAGAGGAGAATGAAGCTAAGCAATCTGGTGAATTACCTGAACTTCAATGAGGAAAGTCCGGGATCCATCCATAACAACTGCTACAGCTAAACCAGCTAAAACATCTGAATCTGGGTTCTGTTGACTAAGATATATCCCACTAGGGTTTGAGACCACTTCAAGACCTGATTGTGCCATTTCAAATACTCCTAGCTGACATATGAGATGCAATATAAGCGTACAGATGACAAGCAAACCTCGAAAACCACATAACATAACAAAGGTAATACAGTCCTCAGGAATGAGATGCTTGAACTAGAATCATCTCGAAAAAATCAAATAAAAGCCATACTAATTTTATGTGGTTTCAGAAACATACTTCATCAGTCGACCCAAATCGATTCTTCACAGATCGAAGTAAGCGGTAAGTTGAATGTTCTTCACCCTGAACTTTGACGGAAAATATATGTCAACTATTCGTTTTCTGTTATATTTCATAGTATATCAAGGTGATATGCTTGCTACAGTCTAGAAAAGAGGTTATCAAGCTAATCTAAATAAACCAAAAGTAAATAGTTTGAACTACGAAAGTCCCCTGAATGAAGGGCTATCATGATCGCATATTTAAACACAACAAACAACAAAAAGCTGATCACCTCCATGTATAAGACAACATCTACTATGTGCTCCAACACACGAGGCCCTGCAATATCACCCGCTTTTGTAACATGTCCAACCTAAACAAGGAAGTAGCATCCGTAAAAGAGCTGATCCAGATCAAACACAACAGATTTAAATTTGAATATGGAAAGAACTGCCGCAGAAGGATTATGTTACTAACCAGGAAAACAGGGATACTAGATTTCTTAGCAAAACGCAACAGCGCTGATGTGCACTCTTTAACCTGTCACCACCACAGATTCCCAAGAATATAACCTTTTCAGTAGACCAAAAAATTACTAGAAGAGTAGACATGATGAAGAAGAGAACGCTGGTATTCAGTCTTCATCTATAACACAAAAGTATCCTTTAAACATAACTATAAAGAAGGATTCTATGTAGTAGGAAAGCAACAAAAAATAGCTATGGGTTAACTTCTTACTTGTAATAATTAAAGTAGTGAGAGACCAGGCGGATAGATGGGGTCATATGGCTGTCAAAATGGGCGGACGTCCATGGTCCTGACCACGTCCAACATAATATGGACGGTCATGGACAAACCCATATTTGAACGGGCTAAGATGGTCTTGGACATATTTTGTCCATGGACAAAATGGGTCGGACAAGATGGACATTGGGTGGCCCATTGGACTTTAAATTCTAGGTTAAAAATTAGGGATTTTTTATTGGGAAAAATGCCAAAAATCCTCAACTTTCAAATTTTCCCCATTTTAATCATGAACTTTCAATTATCTATTTAAATCCTCAACTTTGCGTTGACTTTCCATAAAAATCTCAAACTTATGTTGACTTATCCAATTTGGTCCCAACGTTTATTCGGCTAACGGAGTCGTTAGTCAACTCCGTTAAACAAGTCAACGTTGGTACCAATTCGGAAAAATCAACGTGTTCAATGTTTAAAATTTCAACTTGTTTTTGTTTACTATTATGAAGGGTAAATGATGCACACCGAAAAATCAGACTAATAGTGTAAAATGATGCTATAGTAAAATGAAACATTTTATTTCATTCTATGTTAATGGAATAAAATGTCTTTTACTATTAGAGGGATCTTTCTACACATTATAACGAAACATTTTATCGGTGGCTATAGAGTTATAACCGTGGCTATAAGTACATAAACATGACAAAAGTTTTCTACTTCTGCTCTTTTAAGTTTCTCTTCTAAGTTCTTTTTTTAATGTGTTTTTGGATATGGTTATTTTGATTTGGTACTTTGTGTTTGGATTTAAGAAAAACTAAATGAATGTTCATGTTTTTGATTATCACATATTAAGTTTGCATTATATTGACATAGAACAATATTTTCAAAAAATTTGGATGCATTTTGTAATTTAGATATATTTTGTCATTTAGATGCATTTTGTCCAATGGACAGCCCATGGACAGCCCATTTAGACATGGTCGTTAATGGGCTTGGTCGTTAATGGACATGGTCGTTAATGGACATGGTCAAAATTTGTCCTGAAATGAAATGGTCAATATTGGACGGGCCAAAATGGACGCGGACAGCCCATTTGACAGCCCTAGATGGGGATAAGTTTTAAACCTGTGTGAGACCACCAGCGCTTCCAGTCACCTCCTTTAGGTAAACCGTTTGAATTGAATCAATGATGAGAGCTCGAGGAGATAGCCGATGTGCTTTTTTCAGAATATCCTGCAAGAAATTAGAACAGATGTGTCTAATTAGTGTAATTTACCATGTTCCTAAGAGAAAAATCGGGACTAACTAAAACAATTTTCGTTTGTGATACAGAAAAGCTTGAATACTTCAAACAGCCTTACAGAGTTGGTCTCTGACACGTAAACATGATGAAAATTAACTTGGAGGAGATGAACAGTTCGGGACAAAAAACGAAACACGCAACATTGCATTGTCTAGTCCTTTATAGAAGTGCAAAAATGTGAAGTGTTTATGATTAGAAGAGTACTTATTCACAGAAAAGGCGTACCTGAAGATCAGAGCTAGAAAATAGGTAGAGCTCGTCAGTTTGAATCTTCATCCTGTCAGCCCGACTCCCTATTTGGTCGACACTCTGCAATCACACAAAAAGTAAAAGATCGTAATGAAAAACGTATAATCAAGGCGGCAGAAATGGATGGGATGAGATCCTTAAGAACATACTAAAAGTACCATGTCTACCAAAAAAATAGAAAACCATAGAAAAATATCATCCAACACTTTTCAGCAAGTAATAATAGAAAAGCATAGATTAATAATCTGCATCCTAAAACATGCATTTATACTCACGCAGACCATCTTAAGCACCATCGTTTTTGAAACAGAAAACCGGTGTAAGGAACACAAGGAAAGACAGGTAGGAGAAAATGCAGCTTTGAGAACATGACTACTACTAACCTCTTCACCAGATACATACAACACTGGTGCTGGTTGGGCCAAATCATTCCCTTCAGCAATGATAGAAGCAATCTTCCATATAAGAAAACAGAGAGAGGGTCAGTGGGCCGCTACGTGCATTGCAATCACTTGTAACACAAATTAATATAGGCCAAGTGAAGAAGAAATAATTCAAGCGTCATAAATCACATATCCTAACCTGCAATAACAAGGTACTCTTGCCGATACCCGGGTCACCACCAATCAAAACCAGGGAACCTACATAACATTTAATGAGAGTCAACAGTGAAAAAGACACAATTTGTACAATGTTTAAGAAACATATGATGAACACAGGCATTAGGTAAACTAAAATGTGGATTAACGAAGTAAAGACAAGAGAATAAAGCCAAGAAGACATCATTATAACCTGGGGCAAGGCCACCACCAAGCACTCTCCCAACTTCATTACCAAAAAGTCCAGGCCTAAGCATAAAAACAAACATCACTCAAACATAACCAAAATCAAAGAAGATGATACTACCAAAGATATCTCATACACAATGTCTTATAAGATTGTAACAAAAACCAAATCAACACAATCCTAAATAAGCTCTAGACAACAAGTCAAAGAACAAACATACAGGGAAATCCGCCATTGCTGGCGAGTAATCCCATCAATAACAGCATTCAATTTGAGTGGCTGCACAACTTCTTGTTCAGGTAACCACGACAAACCACTACTTTCAACTGATCCACCGCTTCCTTTAGGCTCAGAGCCTTCAGAGAAACGTCTAAGAGTCCCAACCTTGTTACAAGCTCTACAGCTTCCCCACCATTGCCCTTCTGAATGACCACAGCCCTCACAAACCCAACTAGTTTTCGATTTACTTTTCTTCTTGTTAACAACTATTTCACTTGGATCCCATCTCCGAGTGAATCCACCTCCCGCGCTTGTAGCTGCTTTTCTCCATTTATCCTCCGGTTTGTTGTCTTCACCGCTCGAGCTCGCGTCGTTTGCTGTTGCGTGGGCCGTTTGACCCGATGGATCAGAATCTGAGATAGAATCGACGGATTGAAAGGTGATTGAGTCGAAAACGGAAGAGAAGGAACGGAATCGGAAACGGACGGAGGAGGAGTAGGGAAGAGGAGAGGAAGATCGGAGAAGAAGACGAAGAGAGTGGGCTCGCGAGTAAAAGCATGCCAAGCATCTCATGTCTGCTTTCAACATCATCGATAACTCCTTTGGATTCTTTTCTCTATTTGCTCGTGTTTAGGGTTTAAGCATATCTCGAAACCCGCCAATTTCCACAAGCACTGTTTTTGCTACTTAGTTTGACCCTTCACCTTTCCCTTTTCTTTGGATCGCTCCTTTTCTTTACACTATTGTCTCTTCTAAAAAATTTATTTCGTAATTTAATTTAAAATAATTTTAAAAATATAATGAATATTGTAAAAATAATATAATTTATTTTAAATATATATACATATTTATCTTACTAAAAATTGATAACAAATAATCCAAATTTTATATATCTCACAATATTCATACATATTTAATATCTCAAATTAACGCATACCCCAATAAATGAAGATGAAATTCATTTATCGAATTTTACATATCTATTAAACAAAAGTTTGATATAATGATTTCGTATGTAATGAAGTTTTATTTATAATAGAAGATTTTTTATTGTTTTCAATGTGTGAACAATTTAATACATAAAATTTTTATATGTAAGATTGATTTTGTTGGTTTGAAATATAATTTATGAAATTCGCTAAATAATTGGCACATAACTTTTTTTGTTGTCTTTATTACTCTTTGAAACTCAAGATCAAAATCGTATGCTACAAATTCTTTAAAACACAACTTGGTTATATCATATAGACAAATAAATCATACAAATTCATTCATTCGGACAATCCTAACCCTAAAGAGAAAATATGCAAACTTCTCACTATTAAACACAAAGAGTGTAATATCGTCTATCCATGACCCAATGTTAAATCATTCGTCGAATAAATGAATACACCAAGTTTAATCTACAAAAAATCTAAACCGTATATAACCGTGTTTAACTGTTTTTGCGAAAAATTAAAATTAAAATAAAAACATAAGGGTAAATTCATGTTTAAAAACATACGAGTAATTTCACTTTTAAAAGCAAAAAACCAAGAACATCAATGAAAACACAATAGTAATTAGCCAAACGAAAGTCGTCGTGAAACCGATCGAAGGCAAAATAATCAAAATTCGCAAACGGCAGACCCATTGAATGAAAGCTCGCATACATAAAAGCCGAGTACACGTAACTACAAACAAATAATCAAGTTGTCGACCGATTTTTAAAAAACCCGCATTTATGAAAAACCATGAATTGAAGATCCAATCCATTGATCAAAATTTCAGATACTTGTTGGTCAATTTATGAGGCCCTTATCTAGGAAAGACCAATATCGAAAGTCAAAATAACTAATCAAAATTTGCAGACTCATTTAAAGAAAAAACCCACATTAAGCATACCTCAGTATATTAAAACACAATTCATTAACCAAAATTCGAAGACCCATTAAACGAAGACCCACTTTAATGATTTTGCATGGGATGAACTCCTATTTATAGTAACAGATTTCATATTTTTTTCTTATTGTTTTCGATATGAGAGAAATTTAATGTTTACAAGTTTTATATGTGGACTTGAATTCGTTGGGTCTCAAAATATAATTTATGGAATTTGGCAAAAAAATATTCAAAAATATAAAGGCACAAACGCAAAAATAACATACTTTCCTATAATCGATATCGTTGCGACACGTAAGCGTTTTGTCTTCTCTTTTAATAGTATAGATAACAACATTATTGGTGTTGGTTAACTTAGTTGATTAATAATTTATTTGTAATTATTTTTTGGGTTAAGAAACTATATTATTGGTGTTGCTTAGTTTGGGGTTCTGTAAAAAAAATTAATATGATAATTACAAAATCAAAATACACAAGAAAAATAAACATTTAAAATAGAAAATTGATAATTCTAAACGGAAACAAACGACATAGTGTAATCTTTATACGAGCCACACTTTTGCCATATATTCTCCACCAAATCAGCTTTTAATTGTTCATGCATTTTTTTTTATCTCGAAGTCGATCTTTAGTGTACATGATATTGCCGAGATTTGTTCCCATTTCGATAGAAAACGAATAATCCACTTCTACGATTGTGTTTCTTTCTCCGTGTTCGAATTCCGCTACATTAAGCAATGTGTATTCATCTCGTTCGTGTTCAACTATCATATTGTGGAGTATGATGCATGCTCTCATTATTTTTCCAAATTTTGCCTTATCCCAAAATAGTGTTGGGTTTTTGACGATGGCAAATCGAGTTTGCAAGTCTCCAAAAGCACGCTCGACATCTTTTCGAACATATTCTTGATAAGTAGCAAATAATGACGCTTTGAGATCTTGCAGAAATTGAATTGATTGAATAAATGTAGTCCATTTAGGATAAATATCATATGTTAGATAGTAAGCTATTGGCGACCATTTACGTAATATTTCACTCTTGGAGCAACACCGTTTAAAATATCCTCATATATCAGAGAGCGATCAAGAATATTGATATCATTTAAGGTACTGGTTCTCCGAAAAACGCGTGCCAAATCCAAAAGTCTTGTGATGTTACAACTTCTAAACGTTAGGTTGGTAAGTACCTTATCCGATAAGACGACAAGAGTATTAGGGAGAATATTACTCTCTTCATCAACATCATTGTTGCTACGTTGAAATGCTTGTGAAGTGAACTCTCTTTGACCTTATAACAGAACATTAAATGTTAAATGTAACGAAACACAAATCAGAATGCATAAATCACCTCATGAGCAATCACTAATGTAGCGATAGAAGGTACCAAACATCTTTGAAGCTTTTCTTTTATTGTGCCATACAACTTAACTCTGTCGCTATGCTCTTGAAGCTTCTTGATAAACAACTTCAGTTGTCTATTATTCCTGATATATATATAAGAGGTAGACATGTTGAAACATTGCTTTGGGGTAGACAATCGCTAATCTTCGTTGTATGAACAATCTCATCAATAGCAAAATCTTCATTCACCATAGCTAGTAAATCGATATAAGAAGTGTTTTCACTGATGGAGGTAAGTGAACCTCATTTAGCAATGTCGATATTAAATTCCCACTGAGAATGAATAGTTGACTTCCACTCTTCACAAACACAATAGAGATCAAGCGTCTTGATGTTATAAGATACATAAACAAGTTTTATAAGAATTTTAAAACGATCCAGATATGAAATTGATGAATATATTGTGTGAATTGAAAATTTAAAATTGAACGACCCAAAATTGATGAATGTACGAAGGATTGTATCGGAGAAGAAGGAAGAATTAACAACCTAGATGAAGGTGGAGACGGTGAGAAGGCGAGATGAGAGATGACGTGACGACGATGAAGGCGCGATGCCGATGAAGGATCAAAGAGAAGCGACGCCGATGAAGGATCGACGAGAAGCAACGACGATGAAGGATCAACGAAAGCTTGACGACGATAGAGGAGGAGCGTCGAAGGAGATTCGAGAAGAAGAATGAAAAAAATACCTAATTGGCATAATTATATATGAGGGTATTGACTTCATTTCACACAGAAAATGTGTAGTTTTGTGAAGTATTTTAAATGGGTGTAGAGTTGTGAAGGACATCATATTTTGGTGCGGTATTATGAATTTCTCAAATATTAATAACAAAATAATGATGTGCCTACCAAGAAAATATAAATAAAGTAAAAATCTACCTTGTAAAAACTAAACAGTATTTGCAAGGATATTTTAAGTATGAAAACGTGATATGTTAAAGTAAATAAAAGTGATATTTTCATATACATGAATAAATAAAATGTCTGAAAAGATTTTTACGAAGAAAATATTATGGATGGAGAAATAAAAGGAAGAAGTTATTAAAAAAAGTTAAAGTTCATAAAATTACTTCAAGTCAAATTGATGTACATAAATTGATTGATGAGTGTCTACCATATCTCTTTCTTTCTTGTTCTCGTAAAGTGACGATTCCTTCTTCTCTAAATCTTCATCTAATATAGGAATTTCGTTTAAATCGAAATTATTTTTAAATAACTTATTTGCAATTACTGAATATTGTTTGTCTTTTCTACTTTCATCTTGTTATCGTCTTGAAGAATTTAAGAAAGAACCATACTTTGAGAAAAAGATGGTCACTGAGATGTAGTAAAAAAAAATACGCCTTATAGAAACAAACATTGAGAAAAATATATTGATTCCATTTTTTGGTAGGTGGATATAATTTCGTGTATTAGAATAAGATTGATAAAAATATAGAATTGATAAACGTAAACCATAGAGATATAAGTAAGGACATAATAGGAAAATATGTGTCAATTATCCTAGAAACTCCTACATTTCAAAAAAAAAAATTTATAAATCCTACATTAAAAACGGAAGGAGTATATACTAGTACACAAGGTGATCAAGTGGATATTGAAGATACAGTTGGATTCAGATGGCTTAGGATTATCAGAAGGCTGAGGAGCAAACAAACAGCTGAGGAAGCTCATAGGATCTCAGACTTGGAGAAGCAAAAGGAAACAAGCTTTAACAAGAAGATTGCCTTATTTGGAGAAAGCGTGGTGAACAAGAAAGGAAGATTCGTCTATTGGAGATAGTGAATCAAGAGAATATTTCCTAAGAGAAAAATAATGAAATATTCCCGATTTGATAGAGATATGGAAATCTTCTAAGATGGCGTGTATTAGTCATTAGGGTTAGGATTTAACCCTGTTCTAAAACGCGTCCGAACGCGAGTTTTTGGCCGATTAGGCGCTGATCGGCAGTCTCCCGCCGCGATTTTGGCCAAATCGGCAAAAAAAATCGGTTGACGAATTTTTAGCCGCAAAATTGCATTAGACGGTATTAAATCCGATTAATCAAAGATTTTATTTATTAAATTTATTAAAAGGATAAAAAGGAGTTACATCTCCTTAGTAACGATGCCTTATAATTGAAATAATAGGCCCACATATCAATAGAGTATGAAGAGATAGTTATTTATAGTTGTGTTTTTAAGTAAAATTTTGTTTCCTAAGCAATGTGGGAGAGTTTAGCTTTCACCAAATTGCAATTACGTCCACTTATTGGACTAAAAGCTTTTTTTTGTCCCGTAATTGAATTACTTAATTATTTTGATCTTTTTAAGGACAGAAAAAATATTTGTCCGATAATAAAAAAATTCAAATCTAAAAAATGGTACAATTTCCCCATATAATAGTTTTTTGTGACATCATAGATTTATAATTTTATATTTAATTAATAAAAGAATTTAAAAACTAGTCCTCGAATACTCCCTGCTTTTTATCCGATTTTCTGTTAACTCGTTTGGCGTTAGCCTTCCGCACGCGTAGCGCCTAGCGAATTCTCGAACAATGGGATATAATGGCTTGGAGGTGTTGAGAAAAAAGGGTTAACACTCTAAGCTGCTTATTGTCGCGTGTATCATCTAGGGCTTTTAGCAAAAGATGAGTGTTTGATCTATTGTACAAACTAGGAAAAACCTCAGTGTTGTAATAGATCAGTGTGTTTATTAGATAGCGTATGTGGGCAATAGGGTAGATTGCATAATAGCCAGTTTGGGTTATGTCTTGTAAAGAGAAACCTAAAGAGATATCTAATAAAGTGTATTAAGCGTTTGAGCTCGGCGCTTTCCGAATGACATCTGTGTGTTCAGTTGATTGAGAGTTTCCACACTTTCAAATACTTTGGAGGGGCGTGGAACATTGTGTGGGCTCGGAGTTGCACAAAGTGAAGAAGAGAGCTCGAGATCTGAAGAAGAAGAGAGCTTGAGATAAGAAAAGGAGGAGAATCAGATCAAGCATGTAAATAAAGAAGAAGAAGATGTTGCAGAGGAGAAGAATGATGATTTCACTACAAGAATCTGCGCAAATTACCACGAAAAATTTACAACGATTTTAATCGTCGTAAACTTACGACGACATTACGACGATTGTACGACGATTTTTGTAATCGTCGTAAACTTTACAACGATTAAAATCGTCGTAAATTTACGACGATTTTACATCGATTTTCCGAATAAACACCAAATCGTTGTAAATTCGTCGTTAATTTACAACGATTTACCGACGTTTTGATTTATAAGAATATTTCGTCGCTAAATCGTTGCTAATTTACAACGAATTTACAACTTCTGATTTTGGGACATTTTAACAACGATTTAAAGACATTTAATATGGTAGTTGAAAACGTGTATTTACTGTTGCACCTAATTATTTACAACTTTCATTTTAGTCGTTAAATCATTGTAAAATCGTTGTAAATCCCTTGTTAAATTATGAATCGTTGTAAATTAGTAGTTAATTTTCTTGGTAAAAAGTTGGAAAATTTTAAAAAATCCTATAAATACCTCCTCATCTTTACCATAAATCACACCATCAATTTTATATCTCTCTCACATACAAAAAAAAACTCTTTTTATAAAAAAAAAATGTCCGGAGGCGATATTTACGAAATTCGAAAATGGATGTACATACATCGAGGCGATGACGGATCGGTGACACGGGAGTTCCTCGACGGGGTTGAAGTATTCATGTAGCAAGCCACAAATCTACATGTCACTATCGAAAGCGGTAAAATGTTTTGTCCTTGTATCAAATGCGACAATAGACGGTTCATTTTGGTTGAAAATGTTTGGAAGCATTTGTTAAATAGAGGATTTACACCACAATATTATATATGGTTTCAACATGGGGAAGGTTATTGTGGTAATGTTGCTAGTAGTAGTAATTATCATCAGGAATCTGTAGACTATGACCAGCATGTAGAAAATGAGTATGATTTTTATAATTTTCATCATGATTATGGAAATGAACCGGATAGGATAAATGACATGGTTAGCGATGCATTTCGTCCTGAAGTTGCATCTGATGGAAATTTAGTTGAAGAACCTAATTTAGATGCTAAAATATTCTACGAAATGTTAAATGCTGCAAATCAACCAATATATGATAATTGTGGAGAAGGGCACTCTAAATTGTCATTAGCTGCTAGAATGATGAATATTAAAACATACCATAACTTATCTGAGGTTTGCATAACGAGACCGTGAGGACAGAGTTCAACAAGACGGCGAAATTTCGTCTCGTCAACACGGTCTCCGACTGGAAGGACAAGTGGAGAGTCGTCGGCGACGCGGGGAAGCCAGTATATCTCTCGGTCGCGGTCTGGGACGACTTAAAGAAATACTGGACGGATGGCCACAACGCGACCGTAGCTGAGAAGTCTTTCACCTCCAGGAACGCGAAGCTACCTGACGGGACGCCGAAGCAGATGGCTCACACGTCCGGACAAATCCCGTTCGCGGGTCGGGCGCACGAAATGGTAAGTCTGTCTTACTTACTCTTTCAAAATTTTTTTTATTTTCAAATTATTAATATTATACTAATGCACATGTTTTTATTATTTGTTTGTAGGCCAAGCAGTTGGGTCACAAACCGGCCGTCGATGCCGTCTTCGAGAAGACGCACGGAAAAGACCGGCGAGTTCGTTGACTCCCATTCCGAGCGGATATTCAACGATCTTGAAGCTCGGAAGACGGAGATCGAGACTCAACGATCTCAGAGATCCCCGGGAGGCACTCAATATCCTGGCGAGCCGCTTACTACCGCCGAGCTCGATCTAATATATCATGAGGTAAAATTTTACTCTAAAATTTTCTCTAAAATTTTCTCTAAAATTTTCTCTAAAATTTTCTCTAAAATTATTTTTTTAAACGTTCATTTACTAATTGTTTAATTTTATAGGTTGCTCCTAAGAAGAAAGGACGGGTTTTAGGCATGGGATCCATGCAGGACGTCCCACTTGCTCCTACCTCTTACCGATCTCCGACTGAGTTGGAGGCTGAGATTCAGAACATGCATGCGACTCAGATGAAGAACATGGGGTTCTACAACAGCATGCTGACGGTGCTTTCTGCATCTAACCCGGAACTACTTCGGGCGATGCAGACACATCCCGACCGTCCGTCGACTGAGCAGGCTGGAACAAGCAACGTAGATCCCGAGAACGCGACGCAGGACTATTTCTGGCCTGATTTCAATTTAGGCGACTAATTTTTTTTATTTTGTATTTTGAAATTGTAAAAAATATTTTATTAATATAAAATATTTTTTTTTAAATATTTTTTTTATAATATATTATTATTTTTTATTTATAATTTTACGACGATTTGTAATATATATATTTCGTAAAATCGTCCCTAATTAGGGACGATTTTACGACGATTATAAAAATTTTCAATTTATTATAATTACAAATTTACAACCAAATATTCGTTGTAAAATCGTTGTAATGGTTACGACGATTTTACAACGAATATTTTACCACGAATTTACGACGAATTATGTTCGTCGTAAAATTTACCACGATTTTACGACGATTTGGTTTTTACTTCGATCGATTAACGACGAAATGGAAATCGTCGTTAAATCGTGGTAAACTGCGTTTTACCACAATTTTACAACGATTATGGCAGTCGTAAAAACCCTGATTTCTTGTAGTGTTTGGAATAGAAGAAAGATGGTGACGTTGTCATTGGTTTGTTTGTTTTTTTCAACACAAACTCAGCTTTCAACAATAGAAGAAGTGGACAACCGTATAGAAAAAGTGAAATGTAGCTTTCAGACTTGTAAATAGCAGTTATACATTTATTAAAAAATGATTATGCCCATTTGATTCATCAAATTATCATATCTTAAGCCCAAATTGGATCGACGTTTACTAAGTGTTTGCGTGCTCTCCTTTTAACGGTAACGCCCATGACAAACAAAAATTAGTGGACCCACACGTATGAACAAATCTGATAACCGTTCCTTTTCCTTAGCGTGATAACGCTAAAATATCAAGTGTTTTAAAAAAAAACAATATCTTTTAATCAATTAAAAAAATCAGTTTGTGTACATAATTTCAAATATGAGTTTATTCTTTCAAATATTCTTAGCATAATATTTTGTAATCATCTTCAAATCTTCTAATACTTAATTTTTTCTGAAATCTTCTGTAAATATTAAACTTTTACGCTCACCACTTTAATCAAACTTCTCATTTTCATAGTAAGTTTTTCTATCATATTTTTTTTGCAATGATTATCAAATAGTTCCTATTTTAAATATTTGAGTTTTGTTTTTTAATCGCTCAAATTCAACACAAAACTCTTCTCAACCATCTTCCGAGCTAACTTTTTTTATCATTGAAATTTTTATAAATTATATGTATTGAACATAATTATTAATTATGAAACCATTGGAAGGGTACATGTCTCGATGAAATTGGTAGACAAATATTCGAGCTGGATTTTTGAAAGTATTTGGAATGGATTTTCCGTGACAAAAATTTAAATATCGGTTAGACCACTTGAAAAAACAATATGATGTTTATAAACTAGTTACACAAAATGCTACGGGAATGGGGTTTAACGATTTTGGAGAAATCGACATGGATACAGATTGGTGGAACTTGCAGATAAAAGTACGTATTTTGAATATTTTATTTTATTAAATTAAAAATATTGTTAGTTTTTTTCTGAATATATGTTAATAGTTTATTTTTTCTACTTTACAGTTTTCCGGACGCAAAAAAAGTTAAGAACACATCCTCTTAGAGATATTCCTCTTCTTAATCGTCATTATGCTCGAACCACGATTTCAGTAAGTGAAGGATGGCAACCTCGAGCTGGACCAAAACAACATCGTGCACTACAAGAAATCACGACTTTAACAACGAACCAAATCGTTGTTAAATCATAGTAAAATTGGTTTAACTACGATTTAACAACGAATTCAAAATCGTCGTTAATCGTTCGAAGTAAAAACCAATTCGTGGTAAAATTTACGACGAAGCAAAATCGTTGAATAATCGTGGTATTATGTACGATGTAAAATCGTTGTAATTTTTACAACCGTTTTACAACGACTATTTTGTTGTAAATTTACAATTAAAAGAAATTCGTATATGGTTAAAAATCGTTGTAAATATGTTGCTAAAAATCGTCGAAAATTCGTCACTATTTAGGGACAAATTTACGACGATTACAAAAAATATATTAATAGAAATTGTCGTAAATTCGTCCCTATTTAATTAATAATCGTCGCAAATTCGTCCCTAAATAAGGACGAATTTACGACGATTTCTTTTAATATTTTTTTTGTAATCGGTCGCTCGTAACCGGTATAACAAACCGGTACGGATGTTAGAGCTTCTTTTCTTGTGTATCGACCACAAGTAACCGGTAAAACAAGCCGGTACAGTCGTTTTTGCCTCTTTAAACTTGAATTCTTCGTTTTTTTGTCGCTTTGGCGCCCTTAGACCTGAAACACACGTAAAAAACACAAATGCAGTCTATATGACATTAAACATCAGTTGTTGTGTGATTTATTGAGGTAGTATTTGTTGAATTGCCTCGGTGATTTGGGCAGCAATGAGCTTCTTTAGATCATCCATGGACTCGGTGGGAAGCGCCATGTATATGTTTCACACAAGGACAACTCGAAGTAAGGTGTTCACAAGATGGTAATCACAAGCAAAATGCAAGAGACAACTGATTAAACCGAGTTCTAAACAGAAAGGAACCAATGACGCGCTTATGCAAATTTTTATAAGTTGTAGAGCAAGTGTTATCTATCACCTAATCAGTTCAGCAAGGAAACGATGTGTCAAGGATCAAACATGTAGCACAAATTGTGAATCTAGCTTAGAACAAATTAAATAATACGGAAAAGATGACATATTATGTGTTCTTAAACTTTGATTTGAAAACTTGGGGAACAATGTTTTTTTTTGCGAAAAGGAAATATTCCAAAAACAAGTTCAAAACTTGGTCAACAAATTTAAAAGATCTAGCACAAAAACATGAATAACATCAAGAACAATACTAGCTAAGGATCAAATCAGTTTCGGAACAGAATTTTAAGCAAGTAACGTTTCAAAACAGAACAAGATGCGTGCCTACCAAGTTCAACAAATAACGATTTAAACAACTCAAGAACACTACCTAACGAACATTTCTAGCGATTCCTAGCAAGTTAGTAATCAATTAAATAAGATCAAAATCGATTTCAGATTATAAGGATGAGCAAAAACTGATTTTGAATCAAAGAAATCAAGCAAATAACAAGCAGATTCAATCAACGATTACAAGCAGACCTAACGAATGTAAGCAAGCGATATTGGTTCTAGACAAGATCTAATCAATACAGATTTGAAACAATGAGATATAGAGATTAAGAATACTCAACATTTGGTTCAGAGTTAGCCATGATACCACATGATACGATCTTGGCCAAGGAATCAACTATGGAAGAAAGTGAGCTCGTCTCTTTGGTGTTTGGGAGAGAGGTGGTTCAAGCGGCGATCAACAAACAGAGAAGCAGAGGGCTATGGTGATGGATGAAGCGTGAGGTGGAGGGGAAAGTCTCAAGACAGGGATGAAGAACTAGCTTGATGGTTAGTAGAAACTCTTGAAAGAAGAAGATTTTGTAAGAGTTTCGGATTCAAATCGCATGAATCGTTATTGAGATAGGGGGGGGGGGGGGACGAGGAGGCGGTCGAGAGGAGGTCATGGAAAAGGAAGAAGGGTTTGGCCCGATAATTTTAAGAAAACCAATAAAAATCTCCAAGCGAATGATGATGGACGAAGTATGAAAAGATAAACTGACAGTGTTTGTTTCAAATGCAGTATGAAAAGACATTGGTACAAGAAATGTCGTATATCGAAACACTTGGTTGATCTCTATCAAGAATCGCAAAAGGCGAAGAAAGGGGACCTTCCTTCCATGGTCTTAATGATGATACTTATCTTGATATTGCAAATTTCCTCGTTGATATTGTTGGCGAGAAATAAATAAGATCGATGTTGCATGATATAACTATAATATAATATTTTCTAATGGTTAAAATATTTTGTATAATATTTTATAACATTTTTTTATGCAATATATTATAACCATTGTAAAATAATGTTTTTACAAAGTTTCTAAAACATGTACCAATCATGCCCTAACTTAAATATATTAGTGAATCTTTGTTTTAGTAATATATATATATATATATATATATATACTAGGAAAAGACCCGCGCGTTGCGTCGGGTAGTGATATAAAAATATATCGTTGTACATACAATAGCTGATTTTAGCTGATTTTTAAAGGATAAACGTAATTTATTTTAAATTGATTACTCAAATGCTTTGAGAATTTCATTACACTTTTTGTTTCTATTTTTTAATTTTTTTTTTTTTTTTTTTTTTTTTTGAAAACTCTTTTTAGCTAACATGTGTATAAAATACATTCTTATCAAATTATAATTATGTAAATATTTATTATTATTATTATTCCTTGCAAAAGTATAAGTTATTAGTATTGATTATTATATTTAACAATGTAGGAAAAATTTAATATATTAAACATTTTGTAAAATCATAAGCTTTTCGACCTTTGAACCATCAAAAACTTTGTCATAAAAAAATCATCATAAACTTTTCGACTTTTGAACAACAAAATTTTCACGAAAAAATTGAATTAGTTAACATCTCAAGAAACAATAGAATACCTTCAAAAGAGAAGATTATCAACCTTTAAACACTTTTAAAAAACTTAAAGAGAAAATACTATACTAACATAATTTTTACAACACATGAACTAATTAATATTCGTAAAATAAAATATTTAAATTATTTATTTGCATGATACTAATACAAGAATTAGAAAGTAACATGTATTTATGAATTCTAAATTACAAAAGTGATTGATGATTTATTAAAATTATTTGATGAATTATTATGTGATCCATAACATTACCATTACTCACATTTAACACATAAATTTATGTCAAATTTAATGGTTGTACAATTGAGTTATAAAATTATTGTTTGACCAAAACTTTATTATTTTTATCATAGAATGATTATTTTGTTGGGCCAAAATTTTTTAGCTTATTTTTTGTTTATTGAACAATAGTAACATTTATTTATTTCTTTTTTTATCACGAATAGTTAGTTTTATTTTTAATTTTATTAGAAAATGATGTTGTGCATTGTATCTAAGTTTTAGGACTCCAAACCAATATTTATATTTAAAATTTCAAATATATATCAAAATGAGAAAAAATGACTTTCTTATATAGCATCACTATATGTGTTCTCATCTTTTCAATATTGCTCAAATACTAATTTATTCTTATAAAAATTTAATTGTAAAATAAAATACTTAAATCTAAAAGTGAAAAATTTGCATGACACTAATACAAGAATTATAAAGAAACATGTATTTACGAAGACTAAAGCCTTTTTCATGACGTACCTAAAATCATAAATATTCGAATATTTTTGTGTTAGGCTCTCAAGAATACAAACCAAAAATATAACAAATAATGGAAGATGAAAGAATCATCCATATTTTTAATTTTTGTTGTTTTCTTGAAGAAAGAAGATGTTAGAGTGAACACTAACCTTTTTGCTTGATTTTATTCACATACTCAACTACTCACACATCGTTATGGTGGAGGTTACACAATTTTTAAAAACAATTAATGTCAAATTGAAGATGAAAGTTATTGTTGGTCAATTTTATAAGAAATAAATATCATTTAACCAAAATTTATATTAGTGTTGTTTTATTTAATTTATTTAATAGCATAAATGTAATTAGTATTATGGAGGTTACAAATATATTCTATTTTTAGAATGTAGTGATTGTGAATTTTATTTTGTAACTAAAAGTATTCCAATTTCACATTTATTTTTTGTATAGGAGACAAATGTCATTTAACAATTTTTATATATAAAATAAAATCTAAAAATAATATTATATGAAAGTAATCTTAAATTTAATCATTTTATCAAACTAAAATAAAAATAGAAGATTATTTGACAGTTATTTTTAATTTTTGAAAGTGGTAAAATATTAGTAATTTTATATATTATTTCAATTATGTGACAAATATGATATAATTAATTGTAAATTTATAATAAAATCTAAAATCAATAATATATGAAACTTATGAGGATAATTAATCTTAAATTAATACATAGAAAATAGTTTGGTATTTAGTTTTGATTATTGGAAAAAGTAAAATCAATTTTGATTTGAAAAATTAATTAAAATGAAATGTTTTTTATTAATCATAAATTAACCATTAAATTTTAAAAATACACATGTCATAAGAATAGGGAAACACATGTCACCACCACAAGAAAAGTTAAGAAAAACATTCAATCATATTATATAAGATATATAATTTGATTGTGTATTTATAACTTAAATTATAACATACAAGAGCTTAATTGGGTAATTTAAAATTTAAAGTCGGTAGCTGGAAGAGTTTGAAAATAACTTAAAAATAAAAGGGTGAATCACAAAACTACACCATTTGAATTACATTTCACAAAACTACACTATTTCAAAAATACTTCACAAAACTACACCTAAACACTCAAAATTAAATCCAAATAAACTCTACCCAAACAATCATACCCCCTTAATACTATACCCTAAACACTAATTAGCGAACCCAAATGAAAAAAATTAATTTTTGTAATTTTTTAAAGGTTAAATCAAGATTTTAAAATTTTGAAAGGGTGTAAATATGTGAAAATATTAAATTAGGAGTAGTTTTGTGAAGAAGGGGTTGAAAGGGTGTAGATTCGTGAATTCCTCAAAATAAAATGATTCAATTCGCATATTTCGACTTGGGTTTAGCTAATAAATCTCTAAACGGTTATATCCAAGGATTTATAGATCAAGAAACACTGATTCACTACAAGTGATTTGGTTTGAGGAATTCGCAAAACTACAATTTTTCAACCATTCATTTACAAAACAACACCTAATTTAATATTTTCATATATTTATATCTTTCAAAATTTTAAAAGCTTGATTTACCTTTAAAAAATTACCAAAATTAAAAAAATTTCATTTGTGTTCGCTAATTAGTATTTAGGGTATAGTATTAAGGGGATATGATTGTATGAGTATGGTTTATTTGGATTTAATCTTAAGTGTTTAGGTGTATTTTTGTGAAGTAATTTTGAAATGGTGTAATTTTATGAAATGTAATTGAAATAGTGTAGTTTTGTAATTCTCACGGTTTAGAAGATATTCAAAATTGGTAGGTTAAACCGGTTTGACCAAAACTTAACCGGAAACATAGAGAAACCTAATTACGCAGAAGAACCTACGGCCTCCTCACGGGAGGCTCCTCTATTACCATTTCTATAATGATGAATAATGATTTATTGTTAGATGTTTCCTAAGTTTGTGAAACTTATACAAAGATCATTGAGGTACTTATAAGCACTCATGTCGCATAAAACTTGATTTAGATTCCTAGAATATGCAGTGTTAGATGTTTAATAAGTTAGTAAAACTTGTAAAAAGATCATTGAGGCACTTATAAGCACTTAGGTTGCATGAAACTTGTTTTAGAGTCCTAAACTATGCGTTGTTAGAAGTTTCATAAGTTTGTGAAACTTGTACAAATATCATTGAGGCAATTATAAGCACTCATGTTGCATGAAACTTGGTTTCGAGTCCTATAAACACATGTATAAATAATTCGTAAGATCGTGAAGCTTGTACAAATATAATTGAGACATATATTAGCACTCATGTTGCATGAAAGTTGGTCTAGAGTCCCAGAATATATATTGTTAGAAGTTTCATAAGTTCGTGAAACTTGTACAAAGATCATTGATGCACTTATAAGCACTCATGTTGCATAAAATTTGTTTTAGAGTCCTAGAATATGCATTTTTAGAAGTTTAATATGTACGTGAAACTTGTACAAAGATCATTGAGGAACTTATAAGCATCATGTTGCATGAAACGTGGTTCAGAGTCCTAGGAATATGGTGTTAGATGTTTCGTAAGTTTTTGAAACTTGTACAAAGAACATTGAGTCACTTATAAGCACTAATGTTGCATGAAACTTGGTTTAGAATCCTAGAATATGTGTTGTTCCCTAGCTAGTCTAAGAACTACAAACCAGCTTCATTAGAAGTTTCATAAGTTCGTGAAACTTGTAAAAATATCATTGAACCACTTATAAGCACTCATGTTGCATGAAAATTGGTTTAGAGTCCTAGAATATGCATTGTTGGAAGTGTCAAAAGTTCGTGAAACTTTTAGAATGATCACTGAGGCACCGTTAGAAGTTTCATAAGTTCGTAAGTTCTTGAAACTTGTACAAAGATCATTGAATCACTTATAAGCACTTATGTTGCATGAAACCATGTTTAGAGTGCTAGAATATGTGTTGTTAGAAGTTTCATAAGTACGTGAAACTTGTACAAAGATCATTGATGCACTTATAAGCACTCATGTTGAATGAAACTTGGTTTAGATTCCTAGAATATTCGTTGTTCGATGTTTCAGAAGTTTGTGAAACTTGTACGAAAATCATTGAGACAATTATAAGCACGCATGTTGCATGAAACTTGGCGTAAATTCCTAGAATATCCGTTGTTAGAAGTTTCATGCATTCGTGAAAATTTTACAAAGATCATTCAGGCACCTATAAGCACTTATGTTGCATGAAATTTGGTTTAGAATGCTAGAGTATGTGTTGTTAGAAGTTTATAAGTTCGTGAAATTTGTAAAAAGATCATTGAGGCACTTATAAGCACTCAAGTCGCATGAAACTTGATTTAAAGTCTTAGAATATGCGTTGTTAGAAGTTTCATAAGTTCGTGAAATTTTTACAAAGATCATTGAGGTAATTATAAGCACTCAGGTAACATGAAACTTGGTTTAGAATCCTAGAATATGCATTGTTAGAAGTTTCATTACTTTGTGAAACTTGTACAAAGATCATTGAGGCCTTTATAAGCACTCATGTGGCATGAAACTTGGTTTAGAGTCCTAGAATATGCGTTGTTAAAAGTTTCATAAGTTCGTGAAACTTGTACAAAGATAATCGAGGAACTTATATGCACTCATGATGCATGAAACTTGATTTAAAGTCTTAGCATATGAGTTGTTAGAAGTTTTATGGGTTCATGAAACTTGTACACACTACAAGAAACTGGACATTTAGCAACGACCGAAATCGTTGCTAAACGCCATTAGCAACGATTTAGATTTCGAAATTCGTCGCTAAATTAGTGACGCCCAGAAATCATTGTTAATTGGAAGTTGGGACGAAATTATAACTTCGAAATAGCGACAATTTAGCATAAAAATTTTAAAAAATTGTTTCCGATCTAAATAATTTATAAACTGATGTCATTAATTCGTTTCTAAATTAGCAACGAATTAGCCACGATTTCTATACTATTCATCGCTAAATCATTGCTAAAATAGTAAATCGACCATTCGTTGAAGTCGTTGCTAATTCGTTGCTATTTTAGCAACGAATTAGTGACGAATTTTTATAAAAATTATAAAAGAAAATTAAAAAAAGAAAATTAAACTAAAACTTTTAAAAATATAAATTTATTATTATTAAAATATAAAATTCAAAATACATTTAAAAAAAACTAAACTTCGGATCGAAATCGTCAATCCCGAGATCCCGTCCCAGTTCTTGAGCTGCGGCTTCAGCCTCGTCAGGACGAACCTCCGGTTCCGGATCGACCCCTAATCCGCGTTCCCGCATTGCATTAGCCATGTTTGGACTATCCATCGCAATTATGGAGAATAGATCCATCATCGTCTTGAAGCGGGCATTTGTATCTTGGAGTTCCTGTCGCAACCGAACATTCTCCTCGGCCTGATCCCGATGAGAAGGATGAGGTTGCGATGATGAAGCTGCAGGAATGGTCTCGATAGAACCGACTCCGGAAGTGTGGTTCTTCTTTTTCGGAGCGACCTTTGTAGAATTAATATTATATATCCGTTAGTAAAAATAATAAAAGTTCACTACAAGAAATTGGGCATTTTGCAACGGAAAAAAATTTTCGTCGCTATTCACTCGTCGCTAATTAAAAATCGTCGCTATTTTATTTTCCTCGTTAATTCGTCGCTAAATTAGCGACGCCACATAATCGTCGCTATTTCGTAATTGTTGCTAATTTAGCGACGAATTAACGAAAATTTAACGTCTTATATTAGCGACGAATTAGTGACGATATCAAGTCGAAATATAAAAATAAATTTCCGATTTTATAATATTATGTACCAAGGCGTTGCTAATTTGTCGCTATATTAGCAACGATTTATTAAAAATATATTACAAAAAGAATAAATTATAAAAATAAAATTTATTATTATTAAAAAGAAAAATATATAATTATATTTAAAAACAATAAAACTAAACTACGAAGCGGGATCAGACGGTTCGAAATCGTCAATCCCGAGATCACGTTCTAGGTCTTGAGCTGCCGCTTCCGCTACTTCGGCAAGAATCACTGGTGGCTGGGTCGGTTGCACTCCCCGCGACTACATCAATCTCGCGAGGTTCGGACTTTCCGTCGCGATGACGGAGAAGAAGTCCGTGATGTTCTGATAGTTGTGATTATGTTCCTCTATCTGCTGCATCAACTGAACATTCTCTTTGGCGTAATCTTGAGTAGTACGATGAGCCTGCGAAGCCGAAGCAGAGGGAACAATCTCCATCGAACCGACTCCGAAAGTGCGGTTCTTTTTCTTCATGGGCAACCTACATAGACAAATTTAAAAATCATTAGTAAAAATAATTAAACAATATTAATTTGAATAAAAACAATTTGAAATCATTACCTCGTAGTAGATCTGGTCGCACTCGGTGACCGACAGACGTCCTGAGGAGTTGACCGAACTCCCTTCGGTCGACGTCAAACTCTAACTAACCCGCTCGACAGGTTTAGCCTCATATTCCTTTACGATCTTTTCAGATCGTGAACTTACAAGGTCCCGAAATTCCGCTTCCGGATCTTCTTCAAGATATCCACAATGGGCGGAAGCTCGCGCAACTCCTCGCGCCTTTTTGAAAATTTTAATTAACTTATATATTATTAAATTTTGTATTTTTATAAAATGTAATTATTAAATATATATATTTATAATTTGAAACTTACCATATTAATATGTCGTCCGACGTAAGAAGTCGGTCATGAAGAGTGTACATACGGACTGCTCTCGTCGATTGGTGTGAGTCAGGCCTTGGAGCAGCTACCTGTAACCTGAACCGAATGCGGGTTCTTCCAGTAGCTAACAAGGCCCTTCCTTATCTCCCTGTCCATTGCTAGGGGCTTGGTTGTATCTCCCTTCTTCTGCCAGACGTCTTCCATTTGTTGTCGATCCCGGTTGTCGATCCCGGTGAGCCGATGCATGACTTTCTCGTTAAAATCCTTGCGGACTTTAAACATATCCTCCTCCCGCCAATGTCATTTTTGCTATTTAAATTTTATAAAATTTAAAAATAAAATTTAAATAATATTAAAATAAATTTTGTAATAATTATTACATTTTATATAGTATTTATGTTATTTTATTACATTTAATATTTATCTTATATTTTATGATGTTTAATTTTTAAAATTTAAATAATTAAAAATTTTACTTACCGCAAATGATTCGAACCACATGTCCCGAATGTAAAGCGGCGTCTGAGTCCAGTTGACGTGTGGTTCCGCGAAATACGTCTTGATCGAATCTGCCACACTCCACTAACTTTATTATCTCGTAGTAGATTTAGTCGCATTCAGCGATCGAAAGTCGTCTCGAGGAGTTCACTGAGCTCCCTTAAGTTGACGACTGACTTACCCGCTCGACGATTTTAGTCTCATAGTCATTCACGATCTTTTCAGATCGTGAAGTGACAAATGAACCATCTTTCCGCTTCTGGGTCTTCTTCAATATCTCCACAATAGGCGAAAGTTCGTCCCCCTTCCTCGGCCTATTTGATATTTATATTAAATAAAATAAAGTTTACAAAAATAAATTTACCATTTGAATACGACGACCGCCGTATGAACTCGGTCCCGAAGTGTGGACGTAGGGACCGCTCCCGTCGATAGGAGTGAGGCGGGACTTGGAACAGTTTTCCGCGACGACGACAGAATGCGCGTCTGTTCAGTAGTCGACCGGCCCTTTCCACACCGCCGCGACCATCGACTCCGGCGTCGCCTGATATCCTTCTCGTTTCCAGTCTTTCTTCCAACTGGAAACAATGCCGGTAAGGCGATGCATCGCCTTCTCGTTGAACCCCTTACGGACTTTCACTGTATACCCTCGCTCCAATGCCATTTTGCTATTAATTAAAATTAAGTTTTAGTGTAACTTTTTAAATTGGAATTTTTAAATTAAATTTTTTAGATTAAATTTTTAAATTTAAATTATTTAAATTAAAATTTTAAAATTTAATTTAACTTAATTTACCGCGAAAGATTCGAACCAGATGTCTCGTATGTATTCTGGCGTTTGGGACCAATTCACGTGGGGCTCGGTGAAGTACGACTTCATTGTGTTCGCGACACTCCGGTTGAATTTGTTGTCGTAGAACCTAAAAAAGTATTTTTATTAATAATTAGTATTAAATAATTTTTTATTATTTTTTAATATTTTTATTATAAATTTGATATTACCAAAATGTGTGTTGCGGCCGGTCTGGATCAATCAACAACATACAGTCGTGGCCTTTTTGCCGTAGGAGATCCAAGAACCGCATCAAGTGAGGTCCTTGGTACGGAGGCGGTGGAAAATATGCACTCACATCTGCCGAGTATCTCCAACAAGTGGAATGTTGGAAGCAACATCTAACGGGATGTCGGGTTGGGTTGGTTCTGAAGGTTGTCGGATTGGATTATAATTGGATCCGCTACCAAAACGAGGATTTTTACGGATGAAATTGAAGTAATGGTTTGGACGAGGAGGCATTTTTATAAAAGGGTTTGAGTGTTTTAGGGAAAATTTAGGATTTTTTATAGAGTTTGTAGAGAGATGATTTTTAGAGAGATGGTTGTCTGAAAAAGTTAAAGAATTCGGCTATATATATATAGACTTTGTGGTCGTCGCTAATTTTTTTAATCTTTTCGTTTTCCCACAGGAGGGAAAACGAAAATTTAGATATTAGCGGCGATTTAGCAACGAATTGTTGCTAAATCGACGCCATTTTTAAAAATCTTTTCGTTTTCACTTGTTCACACGTTTGGGTTTAGCAACGCTTAAGCAACGATTCGTTGCTAAACCCAAATGTGTACTTCGCCTACTAGAACATGTACGACGGATACATTGTATGTGTCCGATCAATTATTTAGCAACGATTTAGCAACGAATGGTTGCTAAATAATTGATCGGACACATATGTTACATTCCTTGTATCAGAAGTACGAGGTTAATGTCAGAAATATTAGAAACGATTTAGCAACGATTCGTTGCCAAATTGTTGCTATTTGGTCTTTAGCAACGATTCGTTGCTAAATCGTTGTTAAACTTAAACCCTATTTTCAGGGTTTGAACCCCTAATATGTTATACTACATACTGAATATGTTATTATAGGTTATAAGATTGAGAATAACACTTTGAATTATGATATTTAATAAAAAACTGAAAAATATTTTGTATTATAAAATTTATAGTATTAAAACATACTCCCTCCGTTTCATAATAGTTGATGTTTTAGACATAAAACATACTCCCTCCGTTTCATAATAGTTGATGTTTTAGACAACTTTTTTTGTTTCAAATTAGTTGATATTTTCAGTTATCAATGTAAAATTAATTGGTATTTTGTGTTTATAATGATTTAGATTACGAATGATGTGTTTCTATTGGTTGAATTATTAATAAGTAGAAAGTTAAATGATGTTTTTACACTGAAAATAATAAAATTAAATGATTTCTTAATCTGCGTGTAAAAGACTAAAACATCATGTATAAATTAACGGTAAGTTAGTACACGTTAAGTATAATCTTGTAATCAATTTTTTTTATTGATTTATACAATTGTTTTCACATTAGTTTACACTTTTTTAGTTAACAATAATCCTTTAAAACCTTTATTTAGGGGTGGTTTAGGAGTTTAAAGATTTGTATATTGCAACGATTAGCAACAAAATAGAAACGATTCGTTGCTAAATCGTTGCTATTTTAGCTACGAATTAGCGACAAAAATTTAAACCCCTAAACGTAATAACCTTATGAATTTGTTGCTAAATCGTCGCTAACTTTTCATATTCGTTGCAAATTTGTTGTTGATCTGCAAAAAAAAATTAAAAAAAATTGAAAAATACAAGTTAAGAAATTATTCATTATTATCGGAATCAAATGATTCGATATCGCTATTTTCATCGAATTCTTCATTTTCTTCCGCGGATCCTTCGTTTTCATCATCCACAATATGTTTAGCTACTTTATTATCAGGATCAAAAAGAAATACATCTTCGGTCGATTAATTTGTTTGTATAATTGTCCCACCAATGACATCTTGTTTCATAGGAACTTCATCGTTACCCATAATTAAACCTCTCGAAACCACTCGAATTACTGCGCTCCACGATATACAACTAGTTTTAACGGGAGGATACGGAATGAATGTAACTTTCTATGCCTGCAATCCGAGGATAAATGGTTCGAACTTCTGATATCGTCTTGATTTGTTTACATCGATGACACCAATTTTTTTTGTAACGTACACAACGACCTAACGTTGGATCAAACAAATCACATTTAAAGAACTTTGTTCTTAAATTGACTAATCTCGGGTATTGCACTTCAATAATATCCGTGAGAAACCCATAAAAACCGAATCGCCCTCAACAGTGACATCATAATTTGCGGTTGCTCGATGTTGACCATGACTTACTTGTGGAAGACGTAACCACGAGTAAAATACATAGGCGAAGTTGTGATCTTTCCAAGCGGTCCCTGTATCAACTCGCGAAACCAAACCGGATATGTGGTGTCACCATATTCAACTTGCGTTTTTAACCAATCCGCAAAATCGCGTTCTTTATAAGCAGTAAGTTCGTCTTTCGAAAGTCCTAGATAGACTTCTTTCGCTTGTACCTCAAACATTCTAATTGAAACCACCACGTTATATATATAGATAGTTAGGGAAATATAATAGCTTATAAAAAAAAAACCTTTATGTAAAATCGTATATATAGTACCTTTCGAAAGGTCGTGCGTAATCACAATTAAGGAGGATGTAAGTATGTGCACTTTTTCGATGTTGATCACTTTCCCACCAAACTTTTTTTATTTTTCCGCTAGCTCTTCCGATTGGGGAAAATATATCAAGTACCCCTTCTACTGCATACACTGCGCCAACGCCGCTGCCATCGTATCGTCGTGTTGTTGTTCTATGTGTTCGTACGTTGGAACCAAAATAGTATGATGCGAAATGAGAAGTATCTTCCGTTAAAGATCCAACAACGATAGATCTTTCAACCCTTGATAAACGAGATTTTACCCTCGTTATTTCGAATGTCTTAATGTAATACTTAAGATGTCAAACCAAATCAGGGGCAAACAATGTACTAGAATTTATAAGAAACAAACTCAATTTAAGTGTAATCAAAAGGTTGTTTGTTAAGTATTTTCGAGACCGTGTAATGAACAAAACGAAAACGTGAATTAAGAGTTTTAAAGGTTTTATAAAAAGCTAAACAACCAGGTTAAGGTATTTCAAAGAGTGATCAAACTTTCATATTTTAAAATTTTCT
Organism: Cochlearia excelsa; assembly: GCA_963556525.1. Classification (NCBI taxonomy): domain Eukaryota; kingdom Viridiplantae; phylum Streptophyta; class Magnoliopsida; order Brassicales; family Brassicaceae; genus Cochlearia; species Cochlearia excelsa. The sequence goes on from OY748331.1 coordinate 21,307,378, forward strand.
TTTTGCAAATGTAAATTTTAGGTTTTGAAAACGATAATAATAAACTAAAACAATGTCTTGGATAGTTTAATTATCGAGAAACTTTAAGATCAAATCAACTTTAACCACTAAGCTTATTAACACAGATCACTCGGTTAAGCTAGGCTTAGTTCTAAGGTAATTGGTCAGGAACCTTTATAATCTCTCGATTCATAAAGTTTCTTAGGTTCAGTAATCGAATGGCCAACTCGATTAAGGCTTTAAACTTGTTACCAAAGACAAAAGTTTTATAATTAATTAAGTTCTAGACCATCATCAATCGTAAATTCAATCAACCCCTTTTTCCCTAACCCAATTGTCTATTTAGATCTACTCACTAAGCATGTTGAATCTTAAAAAAATTGAATTTAAAGGGAGCATAAACATAAACAAAAGCAAAGAGATAAAGGGTTCAAGAAAACTCTTATTGATGAAAATTACAAAGGTGGCCAAAGCAAAATCACCAAGAATTCTCCAAAGTTGCAAAAGCAAAACACAAAGTGTTGAAAACAAAAACCAAAAAATAAGATAAACTGAAAAACATAATAATAAAACCCTAATATAGTCTTGAACCATAAAAATAAAGGAAAACCAATTTGGTATAGGAATTATTTTCCTTTTTAAAACATAATAATCGAATTCCCATTAATTTTTGCAGCCTGTACCGGTCAAGTGAAACCGGTACAGACTGGTCGATATACGCTCATCGGTACACGTCCTTCGGCTTCGTTTCTTCTGTATCGGCCAGGTCAAGCCTGTACGACTGTTCGATATCAATCCTCAGTTCTCGTGTTCTTCGTATCGGCCACTGGTGACCGGTACACCATGTCGATATTGGTCTTTAGGTTCCGTTTCCTTCGTATCGACCACTTGTAACCGATACAACATGTCGATACAGGTCTCCTGGCAAAAGTCCCTCTGTATCGGCCACAGCAAACCGCTACAACAAGCCGGTACAGCTGATTCCGCTCCTTTTTGGCTCGAATTCTTTGTCTTTTGCCTCTTTAACGCTCTGAAACCTGAAATACACGTAACAAACCCAAATGCAACCTATATGATACTAAATGCAGCCTAAATGGGTTAATTCTAATGCATAAAATAAGGTAAAACATGTGAAATATGCAAGATATCAACTCCCCCAAACTTATCCTTTGCTTGTCCTCAAGTAAGAGCATTAGCATCAAAGTTTGAGAAAGTACAGAGGCGGGGACCTCAAAACCAAAAGCAACGTGGGAAGTGTAATGAACGAGTATCCTAAACATAGTATCCTCTCGCAACCGAGCTAGTTCTACTTATTTCTATCCACCTCTAACTCCGTCTAAATCCGCTTGTCTAGTCTAAGCACCTTTCACATTCAATTAAACACAATCAAGCATGAAACATGATCAAGAATTTCCAAGAGTCTTTCTATTTGTCTAGGTAAAAATGGGATTTCGAATCAAACGAGGAGGTTAACACTCAGGCATGTGGTTAGCTGTAACGCGGTTTCTCTCGGGGATTGAAAGGGTTAAGCAAAACCGGGAAAGACAAGGAGCAATACAGGTCCGGACATCCATCCCTATACAACTCTAATCTCTAACCCATCATCTCATTCTTTTGACACTTAAGCATTTAAACATCGAGTTTCTTTTTATTTTTTCCTTAACTACCTTAGGGGTTTTCTTTTTGGCTAAACTTCTTTTATTTTTATTTTTTTATTTTTTTTTCTAGTTTTTCTTTTTTTTTTTTTAAACCATTCTTTTACCCCTAGGCGTTTTACATTTTTACTCGTGTTTATTTTCTGATTTTTTTAAAAAAAATTCAAAGATGTGTTTTCCGTTATCCCGTCTATATACTAGTCCACGATAACCTAGCCAAATTGATGTCCTTTCTTGTCGTTCCCTATACTTTCAAGTTTTTGCGAAACCAATCAATCACTTATTGAAAAGAATTCTCACAAGTGTTTGGGTTTAGGCGTAGGGGGTGAGAGGGGATACATCCTTAGAATGAGAATGACCGGATTGCGCTTAAAGTGTTTCGGTTTTGGAAGCCGCAATCCGTAGAAATCACAAAGCCATAGAAATTCTCTTGAAAACTATCAATCATGCTAATTCAAAATCAAATTTAAGTTCAAATAATTTTCGAAGGTAACTTGGAACTATCAAGCTTCATAACCACACTATTGGCTTTTTAAACATCAATATCTAGGGTTGCGGTTTCAAGATTTTCAGCGAGTTCTAATTCGTTTGTGGAAGACACTACACCTAAGATACAATTCAAAACACTAAGTGCGTCGCTTTACAAGGTTAACATCATCAGAGATCCCCTATGCATATGACCTAAATGCAATGAACTAATCCTAAATGCAGAATTTTTTGTGTTTTTTTTTTCGTTATGAAAGCTAATATGCGAAAGCTAATGTGCCTACTCCCCCAAACTTAATTCACACAGTCTCCGTGTGAAACAAGTATCGAACGAGGTTCCTAAATGCAAAATAAACTAAAAAAACTAGATGCAAAACATGAAAAAATGCATATGTACAAGAATAGAGGGGTTACCTCAATAGTAGTAGCTTTCCGGGTCGGGGTCTCCTCCGTCGGAGGAGAAGGTGGGGGATTCGTTGTCGGAGAGAACTACTGGTGGACGACGGAGTATACGACGTGGTCTCCTGGTTGGCTCGGCGCGGCTCGGGGCGCCTTCTTGCAGATCTCGCACTACCAATTGCATGCTCTGGTTCGAGCTGCCGCTCGCGCAACACAATCCCCTCTTGATAGTCTTCTTCAAAGAATTCACCTCGCGCACTAACTTCTTGATGGTGCGATCTTGGAATAGGTTCCAACGAGTCATCCTCTTCATGTCCATGTACATGTCTTGTAGTGAACCGGGCTGCCTAGGCGCGGAGGACGGGTCTGGATAGTAGCGCTCAGGACCGTAGGTAGACATCACCGTGTAGTCTATGTAATCGTGCATCCTCGGTCTAGCGGGTCTCGTTACCTTTCTTGGCCCACGAACAGAAGGTAACGGAGTCGTAGTCACGTCGTGATAATTGCGCCAATCAAGGTCGAAGTGTATCGCGTCGTTGCCATTGAAGCTCGTGCACTCTTGGTTAGGCAGAAGGACAATGCGTTGGATGTCATTCTTCTTGAATGAGTATCCGTACTTATCTCCACATTCCACAACGATGATCAACTGCTTAGCCAAATAAGGCATGTCCAAGAAGGTCGGGTACTCTTCCCTACCTAATAAAGGTACGCGCATGCGGGATAGGAAAGGAGTAATCCATCCGCCTATGCTCAGTTTTGGCGTGGCATCAGTGCGCGTCCAAGCCCAATGCCTTAGATCCATTAGACCTTTGAGGAATAGTCTTAGAACGCTTGGGTAGCGTTCCTCCGTCGTGGGGAATAGGCTAGGGTCACGATGTGATCTTTGAAGTATCGGTGCGAGTCCTTGTTGCAGGTACATAATCTCATTGCTGTTCACCGACCCCGTTTCGCGTCTAGTAAAGAACACGTGTGAAAGGAGTTTATGGACGTATCTAATCGTCGGGGGGCAAATCAGCGCGCTCTTTGATCTCCCGGGTTGGTAGACCCCGTTAGCGATGAAGTTCCAAAGTTGTACGCTCTCACCCGGTTAGTTGGTGAGCTCGGCTTGTCCATCCGCTGGGAACCCGAGAATTCTTCCCCAAACGTCAAGACCCGCGCTGTAGATTTTCTCGTTCTAGTCCGTGTACGAGACCCTTATTCCTTGCGGTCCTGGCTCGATATATGAGATCTAGAGGGTGGCTAAGAACTGACACGTTTCCTCCTTGTAGGCGTTGTGCCTTATCCCTAGAACGCCATCGAGCCTCATGTGGCGCAAAATTTCCCTAACCTCGTCATAAATCTCCAACTTCTTAAGGGTTTCGGGATCCGGGAAACAAGACGGGACGAAAGATATCTCCATGAGCGCATCGTAGAGCTCCCGGGGCGATGGTTGTTTCTTCGGATCGCGCACGAGAAGTGTTTCGCTTGTCCTCGGTGGGATGTGAAACCGCGCGGTGCTTCCTCTGTCTCGGGCTCGGGATCGGACGCGAGTACATACTCGTACTCTTCCTCTTCCACGACTGCGGGTTCATCACGTCTCCTCCTCGCATTGCTCTTTCGTGACTCGCTATGTTGCGGTTCTTCTCTTGGAACCTCATCGGTGGGTTCTCTTATCACAACTGAATCGGACCTTGTTTTTCTTTTCTGTTGTTCATCACCGGTTACCTTTCCTTTTCCCTTGTCCTCTCTAGATGCTCTCTTTGGACCCATTGTTGCCTTGTGTAGGATTTGGTGATTCCTGAGAAGACTTGGAATGGATGGATAGTTGTTATGACCTGAAAGACAAGGATTAGACAGAGAGAATGAGCCAAGAATCAATCGATTTCGTCAAGAAACGAAGGAGAAATCAAAGTTTTAAAATTTGGGTTCTATGGAGGAGAAAACACAGAGGCAATATTGATGAGGGTGAATAATGAAGAAAACCCTAATTTTTTTCCTTAAATTTGACCGATATGCGAAAAATCAGGAGAAATTTTCAATTGTATCGGTTACCTGACCGATACAGACAAGTCGGTATGACACAATACCGATTTATCCGTATCGGCGTGTTGACATTTTTTGGCGTTTTCCTCCTTGTATCGGTCTCAACAGACCGATACAACATGTCGATATGTATCGGCTTCCTTTGTTGCCTTTGTATCGCTCCCAACAGACCGATACGTCATCCCGATTTGGACTTCATTTGGTTCGTTAGTCATGTACCGGTCCCAGGAGACCGGTACAACATCCCGATACGACTCCTTGTTCCCCTCATTGCCCTTGTATCGGTCCTAGCAGACCGATACGTCTTCCCGATACGGCTCCTTAGTAGGCTCGTTGCCCGTGTACTGGTCCCAGCAGACCGGGACAGCCTCACCGATGTGCAGGACATGAATTATCGTTGTTCTTGTATGGTCCCAGCAGACCGATACAACATGTCGATACGGATCGTATGTTGCGATTTTCTTCACATACCGGTCACAGCAAGCCGATATGACTGACCGTTATGGATCCCCTGGGCTTTTTCTGATAAATTCTTACCTGAAAACACTACTAAGTAACAAAGGAAAAGAATTATAACTAAATGATATGAAAATGCTAAATTAAAAATAATGTTTATGTACAGGGATAGACATGAGACTTCCTCCCAAGTGAGCTTGTTTATAGTCACCTAGCTTGACTTTACCCTTTGTTTACGCGACGTTGGGATCCGAAATAGACAATGAATCTCCTCCGGTGACAGCTTCGTTTGCAAATTACGGTTTGAGTCTTTGACCGTTTACTACAAACTCCCCTCCGTGCTTGTCCAAAGAACCACAACTCCGAGTGGTCTTACTTCCTTGATCTTAAAGGACCAGACCAACGGGACTTAAGCTTTCCCGGAAATATTTTCAGCCTCGAGTTGAATAACAGCACCAAATCGTTCACCTTGAACTACTTCTTGATGATTTTCTTGTCGTGGAAGGCTTTGGTTCGCTCCTTGTAGATCTTTGAACTCTCATAGGCCTGTTGGCGTATTTCGTCCAATTCCTCGAGTTGAAACTCTCTCTTCTCTTACTTCCTTGCCTTGTACTCGATTTCTACCGGTAGGTGACACGCTTTCCCATACAGCAAGTTGAAAGGCGTTTTCCCTAATGTCGTTTTAAACGCTGTTATGTACGCCCAAAGAGCGTAATCGAGGTTAACGGACCAGTCCTTCCTCGTTACACCAACCGTCTTTTCGAGAATCACCTTGATCTGTCGGTTGGACACCTCTACATGGCCACTGGTTTGGGGATGATAAGGCGTTGCGACCTTGTGTTTAACGCCGTGTTTCTTGAGGAGGCTCTCGAAGACCTTGTTGATGAAGTGGGATCCCCCGTCACTAATAACAATTCTGGGAACTCCGAACCGAGGAAAGATTATCGTCCTGAAAAGACTAACAACGGCTTTTGAGTCATTCGTTGTGCACACTACAGCTTCCACCCACTTAGAGACATAGTCTACGGCCACGAGGATGTACTTCTTGCCTTATGAGGATGGGAAAGGGCCCATGAAGTCTATACCCCACACGTCGAAAATCTCGACTTCCATGATCGGGTTTTGTGGCATTTCGTTCTGCTTGCTTATGTTTCCTTTCCTTTGACAAGGGTTACAGCGTTGAACGAACTCGTGAGCATCCTTGAACATCGTCGGCCACCAAAATCCAGCTTGTAATACCTTGGAAACTGTCTTGAAACTCGCGAAGTGTCCTCCATAAGCTGAATCGTGGCAATGCGTGAGTATGTCGTTTACCTATTCATCCGCTAAACATCTTCTGTATAACCCATCGTTGCTCAAGGTGTAGAGGTAAGGTTCGTGCCAATAGAACCGTTTCAAGTCGTGGAAGAACTTCTTGTTTTGATAACCCTCCAAATGGTGTGGTTCTTCTCCCGTGACCAAGTAGTTCACAATGTCTGTGTACCACGGTTCCTTCACGATAGAAAAGAGCTCATTGATCTCGTGCTCTTGCTCTCCCCGAGATTTTTGTATCATAATCTTCATTAGCTGCTCCTCGGGGAACGAATCATCTATGGAGAGTAGATCATCCACGTGCAGTCGTGACAAGTGATCCGCGACTCCATTCTCGATGCCTTTCTTATCCTTAATCTCCAAATCGAAAATAAAATATATGAATAACAACACACTTATAGTCCATAATTTCTAATATCTTGTAAAAACCTGAGAATTTTGTGGGTTATAGCACACGGATTTTACAAAATTTTGTCAAAGTTTTTTAAAAAATGAAATCAATATCAACACTTCTCTAATCCATAATTTCTAATAACATTTAAAAATATGTGATTTTTGTGGGTTATAACTCACAGATTTTTAAAAAAATTGTTAAATTTTAGAAAATAAATGAAATTAATGACAACACTTTTTAGTCCATAATTTCTAATATAAGATGAAAATATGAATTTTGTGGGTTAAAACACACGGATTTTACAAAATTTTGTGAAATTTTTGAAAATACATGAAATCAATAGCAACACCTTTCTATAATTTCTAATATCTTGTCAAAATTTGAGATTTTTGTGGGTTATAACACATTGATTTAACAAAATTTTGTCAAATTTTAGAAAATAAATGCAATAAATAGCAACACTCTTCTAATCTATAATTTCGAATATCATGTAAAAATATGAGATTTTGTGGGTTGTAACACACTGATTTTACAAAATTTTGTCAAATTTTAGAAAATATATGAAATCAATAACAACATTCTTTTAGTCCATAATTTTTAATATGTTGTAAAAATTTGAGATTTTTGTGGGTTATAGCACACGAATTTTACAAAATTTTGTCAAATTTTAGAAAATAAAATAAATTTATAGAAACACTCTTTTAATCCATAATTTATAATTTTTTTTAATCTTTTAATCCATAATTTATAATTTCTTTTAAAAAATTGAGATTTTGTGGGTTAGCACACGGATTTTACAAAATTTTGTCATTTTTTAGAAAATAAATGAAATCAATATCAACACTTCTATAATCCATTATTATAATAACATGTAAAAATATGAGATTTTTGTGGGTTATATCACACGAATTTTATAAAATTAGTCTTAGTTTGGAAAATAAAATTAATCAATAACAACGCACTTCTAATCCATAATTTCTAACATCATGTAAAATATTTGAATTTTTGTGGGTTATATGACACGAATTTTATAAAAAAAAATCTAACTTTTGAAAATAAAATATATGAATAACAACACACTTATAGTCCATAATTTCTAATATCTTATAAAAACCTGAGAATTTTGTAAGTTATAGTACACGAATTTTACAATATTTTGTCAAACTTTAAAAGATAAATGAAAACAATATCAACACTTCTCTAATCCATAATTTCTAATAACATGTAAACATTTGAGATTTTTTAGGGTTATATGACACGAATTTTAGTAAATAAAATAAATGAATATCAATGCACTTATAGTCCATAATTTCTAATATTAGGTGAAAATATGAGATTTTGTGGGTAGCACACAGATTTTACAAAATTTTGTGAAATTTTTGAAAATAAATGAAATCAATAGCAAAACTCTTTTTGTCCATAATTTCTAATATCTTGTAAAAATTTGAGATTTTGTGGGTTATAACACATTGATTTTACAAAATTTTCTAAAATTTTAGAAAATAAATGAAATCAGTAACAACACTCTTGTCCATAATTTCTAATATCTTGTAAAAAGTTGAGATTTTGTGGGTTATAGCGAATTGATTTTACAAAATTTTGTCAAATTTTAGAAAATAAATGAAATCAATAGCAACACTCCTTTAATCTCTGATTTCTAATATGAGATTTTGTGGGTTATATAGCACACTGATTTTACAAAATTTTGTCAAATTTTAGAAAATAAATGAAATCAATAACAACACTCTTTTAGTCCATAATTTCTAATATCTTGTAAAAAATTGAGATTTTTGTGGGTTATAACACATGATTTTACAAAATTTGGTTAAATTTTAGAAAATAAATGCAAATAAATAGCAACACTCTTTTAATCTATAATTTATAATATCAAGTAAAACTATGAGATTTTGTGGGTTATATAACACTGATTTTACAAAATATTGTCAAATTTTAGAAAATAAATGAAATCAATAGCAACACTCTTTTAGTCCATAATTTCTAATATCTTGTAAAATTTTGAGATTTTGTGGGTTATAACACATGATTTTACAAAATTTGGTTAAATTTTAGAAAATAAATGCAAATAAATAGCAACACTCTTTTAATCTATAATTTATAATATCATGTAAAACTATGAGATTTTTGGGTTATATAACACTGATTTTACAAAATATTCTCAAATTTTAGAAAATAAATAAAATCAATAGCAACAATATTTTAGTCTATAATTTCTAATATCTTGTAAAAATTTGAGATTTTTGTGGGTTATAGCTTACGGATTTGTACAAAAAGATAAAGAAAGAGATCATCTGACCTAAGAGGTTAGAGGAGCATATTCAATCATATCCTATATATACTAATTGAGAAACATTACTTGAGTTAAACATGGAAATAAAACACGTGTCACTCTCACGTAATTTCTCACAAAAAGTTAATATTGGACTCAAATTCGGCTCAACTCAAATAACACATATTTATTAATTTTAAAGGCCCGTAATTATCTCAAGTTTGTTTTGTTTTTTGTTGTCTTTAAGAATATAAATTCAAAGCCCACACACTGAAAGAAAAAAATTGAGAAAGTCTAACATTGATAGTGGAAACTATATGTTAGTTGAAACACTACTTATAAACAAGTTATTTATGTGTTTGGAGAGTTAAATGAGTTCAGTAAAATCAGTGATTTGTTCTACTATCATAACTTACCCACAATAGTTTAAATTTTCCAAAAATAAATTGGCATTGTACCGATTTGAGTGATTATTTGGTTGAAAACGGGTTAAAAATTCTAACGCGGCCGTTTTTTAGAACAACGGAAAAATCTATACGAAATATAAAAAAAAAATATATATATAAAATATGAATAATAATGGTGATAAAATATCATATATTTTTAAATAATTTGTATGCCAAAATTAATAATATATATGTTAGGATTATAGACTTCCAACTTAAAACCAATTGGCCATAAGTGGATTGGCCCATACCTTTTATATATTAGTGTTTGTCCCTTTGAGTTTCCGATGTGGGACATTTTGTCCCTAATACGCCCCTTCGAGATAATGGGTCTCGTTAACCATTAATCTCGGATAGTTTGGGCAAGAGAGGCGGACCAGTCGGGTCAAGCCTGTGATCGGATCGGGCTCTGATACCATGTTAGGATTATGAGCTTCCAACTTAAAACCAATTGGCAATAAGTGGAGAGGCCCATATTCTTTATATATTAGTTTATAACCCTTTGAGTTTCCGATGTGGGACATTTGTCCCTAATAATATATGCATATAAATTTTTATAAAAAAATATATTTATAAAGTTAAAATGCTATATTTTTATATACTATATAGTTATAAATTTGTATAATATGATATTTTTATATAATATATATATTTATCAGCGCCTGGCGCGGATGATTACCGAAGGATTGAAGAAGAAGACAGAAACGGTCGGGCCTTATAATTTGTGAGGCCCATAAAATGTAGAGATGCAACTGCTTGGGCTAGAGGCGTATAATAAAGCCCATTTATATTAAATGTAGAGATGCAGATGCCCTTATATTATAGCCCACGAGATGCCTAAGCTAATTTGTTTGTTTTGTTTCAAGGAAAAGGGGGAAATCAGATCAGGGATCGAGAGAGAGAAGACTCAGAAGAGGCATGGCAGCGGCGGCGGAAGGAGAAGACAAGGAGGAGTTCTACCTGAGGTACTATGTCGGCCACAAAGGGAAGTTTGGACACGAGTTCCTTGAGTTCGAATTTAGACCCGACGGTAAGCTCCGTTACGCCAACAACTCCAACTACAAGAACGATACTATGATCCGTAAGGAGGTCTTCCTCACCCCTTCCGTCCTCAAAGAATGCAAGCGTATCGTCTTCGAAAGCGAGGTCTCCTCTCTCTCTCTCTCAGATTCGATGTATAAAATCTAGACCAGTAGTAGTAATACCTAGTAGTGTAGGTTGATATCCAATGAATTGTGTGGGGTTTACTTTAGATAATGAAAGAAGACGATAACAACTGGCCTGAACCTGACCGTGTTGGAAGGCAAGAGCTTGAGATCGTCATGGGTAATGAGCATATCTCCTTCACTACTTCTAAGATTGGATCTCTTGTTGATGTCCAGAGCAGTAACGATCCTGAAGGACTCCGCATCTTCTACTATCTTGTTCAGGTCTCCCTCTCCTCTCCTCTCCTCTCTTTTTTCTTGCCTTTCCCATTAAATTACAATCATATTCTGGTGTTGTTCTCTATCAGCTCATTATCATACTTGTGTAACTAGTTTTTTGTGTTAAGATGTTCTTCTTCAACTGGTTGCAGGACTTGAAATGTCTTGTGTTTTCGCTCATCTCTCTGCACTTCAAGATCAAGCCTATGTAGACAAGAGATCTGTGTGACATTGTGTAGACGAAATATAGTTGCTGAGAACATGATCACTTTACTTTGTTGTTTTAATGTTTATGGCTCAAGCTTGAGTCATGCTAGTTTCTTGTGTTGTTAATTTGTATGATGGGCTTCGAGGCCTAAAGCCTTCACTATTCTGTACTGAGTACATTATTGTTTACATTCTTGTTGACATTTATCTAACCACGAGAGTTAGAGTCGAGTTAGCTTTTCTAAACTCTATCTGTGTAAACCATCACGGTACTATAGGCTTATATATAACAAAATGCATATATATATATATAGGATATAATCCAAATGACATAGGAAAACTTAAAAGTTAAGGAAGAGAAGCAAAAGGTGAGGGGGTTTGGGGTCGAGTAGAAGCAAGAAGAAAAAACAAGTTGTAACCTAAACCCTTTTAACCCTTTTGTATCCATTCCAACAAAACTAACTTGAAAAGAAATTAAGTTGCGTCGAATTCACCAGAATTGTGGATTGAAGGGCTGAGTAGGAGCCCCTGTTATATCTTTCTCCGACAACAATTTCAACTTCTGCATAATTAATGAGGTGTACTTGTGTTTCATAGAAGTTTTTGTTTGTAATAATTCTTTTAAAAGATATATTGGGAAGGGGGAAGAAGGTCATGCATGTTACCGTAATGTATTGTGGGGGATCATCGAAACTAGTGGAGCCTAGAACCACTTCTCTTCTCAAACTATTTGTTAACTTGTGGCAAACTCGGAGCTGTGCAGAAACAACAAGGTTTTATAAAAGTAACATAAACATTCACTTGGATAGGTTATGCAGTTTGTATAAGTTTACCTCGGAACGAGTAGCCCCACCAATAATGAATACAAAGATGCGTTGCCCCAACTTCTTCAAGTCCGTAGAAGCACTTTTCAACACTGAATCACTGTTTGTGAAGATAAACAACCTTTAGAACACCAAGCTCTAATAGATTAAACTAGAACAATATATATATATATATGTGCAAAATAGAGTGCATATAGAGAGTGTGCCTGGAATATCCGTCGTCAGAAGCATGAGGTCGTGCCCAAGTTGCAGTTCGTCTTGATCTCATAGAATGAGGGGTTGCTTTTCTCTCTGGCACTGTTGTGGGAACTGAACTCTTCCTTACTGATCCTCCTGTTTTAGGTTCACTCTCCTCCTTATGACCACTTGATTGGTTCATACATAGATAGTCACTTTTAGATAGATCACCTTTCACAAGTTTCTCAAGTAGCTCCTGCAACAAAACATGTTTATCATTATGATTACAAATTCATTGCTTAGCCAACAAGACAAGTGTTCATCTAATTACCTCGATCATGGGATAAAACCGAAATAATTGCCATGTTTCTTCTTCACCAGATCTATCTTTCCTGTTTGCTTGTTTTGTCTATATATTATGCCAAAAGAGCATTCATTATAACTTTTGTTCTGTATTTTCCTCGGTAACTAAAAAAGATTTCATGATGAAACTAAATTTGAATTTTCATCTATTACCTTTCCAGCATCAAACTTGAGGGAGAAACTACCAGATTTAGTCTTGTTTTCTGGAGATCCAGCTATTAATTGCATGTTGCTTATAACCTTCATATCCACAGGTGATAATCTAGCAAGCTGGTAAGATATATATATTATATATATCAAAGCTCTTCCGTGCGTTACAAGGCAAATATCTATCACACTAAAAAATACCTGCATTAACTTTACCCCCTTGTCACCCTCGAACTTCTCTGGGTATACTGTAGCATAAATCATCAGTAGTCGTAGTTTGTTCTCTGGGTTTGTATCCTGCAATTTAGAGTATTTTGTATGTCATTTCAAACACTTAATAATTGTATGTTATTGGATTTCTTAAATGGGTTTTTGAACCATATATTCACCTGATTTGTCCTCAAAAAATTGATAACATCCTTGGCACCCGCGTCCCCAAAAACAAGATCTTGTTCTAGTTGGCCAAGATCTCGAAGTCCTGTGTCTCTGATAATTCTATTAATTTTCCCAGCTAGCTAAATTTTGATTTAAAAAAACTTGGTTAGCAACCACATCTATTGAAAGTATTCAGGTTTGAGATAATTTAGTGGTGGGGGGGGGGACAAACCTCTACATGAGTTGAGAGTTTGTCAACTTGTTCTCCATATTGTGGTAAAGCCTGAACTATTTTTTGCAGATCTCGTGTAGACAACTCGCTACCGTCTCTGCCATGATATCCCATTAATTAGGGTAAGATATTATTAACTATCCATACATATCAATCAACCATATCTATGCAATGTGGAACTTTGGTTGTCGAAGGCAGAAAGATAGAAGACCTTGATCTCATTTGTGCGGCTTTGTTCTTTGAAGCAAAGTTTGTCATTTTCTCATGCAAACGCTCACTAGCCTAATAAACCAACATAAATATAGATAGATAGATATGGCATCAAAAGGTGAGATATTTAGGGAAAGATAATGTCCAAAAATGTATTATACATCCGCTATATGTGTGTGTCGAAGCTCAAGCCACACTGGATCATGATCTTCAAGCACTATCTCTTTTTTCTCCGGAGGCCCACCAGTTTTACTAGGGACCTAATTATATTTAGTCAAAAAAACTTGAGAATAGGAATATATATATAGAGAGAGAGAAAAGTAAAGTGAGCAGAAGCTGACTATATATAATACAAAAAAAGTAGATTTACCTCAATAACATGTTTGTTACCCTCCATATCAAGCAAATCATGGCACATAGCATCATAGGTCCATTCGTGTATGATAGGGGCGATCTACAGATAAATATTTTACTATAATCATAACAAAGTTACCAATGTGAACTTTCAAGACTGTGTTTGTATTAAATGAGCTTTCAAACCTGATCCACCGATCTATCCACAATGAGCAGCTCACATGTTTCTGTACGGGGGAAGTTGGGAATGGCTTTATAATTCGATATACAGTCCCATATAGCAGCAGCAAGTTTTGTAGGGACCATGTCTCGGGGTGCCGTTGATTTTGCAGCTCGATACCGAACAAAAGGCAATTCCTAAGAACCCATACATTAAAGAACAACTTGACATCAACAAACAAGTACTAAATAAAGTACTTGAAACTAACAAAGATAATTACCTTTAATGAAGCAAACACCGTAGCAATTCTAGTTGCCATCATATTCAAACAAATATTATAATGACGCGAATTCTCAGCATCATCAGCATAAAGTATTTCCAGTGCTTGCTCGTGATCAGTTAAAAATCCCTAAGCAAAGGCAACATCAACAGTAAAAATCAATTTTGAATTTATCTCTTTTTTAGAAAAACCATAACTATTATATTATCTGATGTTTCAAGATCCAACTTAATTGGAAGATGTTTAAACTACTTTAACTACTTGCTTAATTATTCTCTCCAAAGAGAGTAGAGAGTATTCCTTACTTACCTGATTATCTATGGGGAAATACTCCATGTTCATCTATAGATAAAGTAATGGAAATTCACAATTATCAGATTTTAGTTACTACCAAAACCGTTATATAGTAAATCAGCAATTACCTCTCTTAATGCACCAATGCGTGGTAATACACTTGAATCACTTTTAATGTGATTAACTAATTCTTTGGGGATAGTTGAACTAAAAAAAATATACGCCCTGGAAAAAAAAACGTAAAAGTAAAGTCATGCATGACCTAATTGGGAAATTAAAGAAGTATGCAAAAAGACAACATTGACTATAAGATAAATGATGTTCTTTACTTTCTGTACAAGGGTTCCCTCCCAGACATGTCTGATAGAAACATGACGATGCTGCGAGAGAGGAACACATAAATGGTACGTTGTTCAAATAATACATATGGAACTGAGTAAAGAGAAAAACAAAGAAAGCAGATGTGTAAAGGTACTACTTCTCTTTGGTAGGTTGGATAAAGTAGATGGCGTCCATGCCAGGCATTGGTTCCCTTCTTTTAAAGAGTTCTTCTACCACTATATATATATATAATAGGTTGATCAATTTCAGCATAATGCTAAAAAGAAAAGGTGTTGGGATTTTGAAAGAAACAAGAGAAAGGTTTCTTACAAGAAATGCCTTGATCTGTGATATCTGCCATCTTGCAAGACTGAGACATTACTTTTACCGTAACTCTATCCATGATAAGTATCTGCACATCAAACAATACACATTATCTAAACAAATATGCTCAACATATATATATATATATATATATATGTATATATCTTTTTACGGCCGTTTTTTGTTTTGTAATAATAATTTCAGAATATTATCAAAAATGTTATGTCTTTTCATTCAAAATGATAGATATTATCCGCTAATAATAACGTTTATCAATCTTAGAAATTATTGTGAACATATTTAAACATTATACATATAAAAATATTTGGGTGTTTAAATTTGTGTTTTATTTAGTATTTGTTTTTCAGCTAAAGGTTGAATATGTAATATTTTGTGAATGCATATTATAATAAGACAGGAGGAGAAGAATGAAAGAGGGAGAGAAATACCTTCCAAGCTTTGGAGTCACCTGTTTTGGTAGATCCAAGCATTTCTTGAAGCAATCCTGCAGAAACAAAACACGATAAACTAATTCTTAGCCTCATGCACAAAAAAACATGCATGGAAGGAAGAGAGAGAGAGAGAATATACGATCGCGGCTAGTTTGGCGAAAGAACTTATAATCAAGGCCATCGCGGGATGTAGAAGAAGAAGACTCTGAATCGGAGAAAGACATTTATCGAAAAGCTTAGAAAGACGGAGATGAGATGAAAACTGGAAGAAGAAAAAACGAGATTCTTTCATGATAGTGGAGAGAGAGAGAGATAGGCGGAGCTGTTTGCATGGTCACACACACTTTTAGCAACTCTATTAATAGCCTTTTTTTATTTTTATTTGGAATAAAATGAAACTTATTGTATAATTATTTTCAGGAAATCAAAACAACATTAACTAGATGAGAACCCGCGCGTACGTGCGGAGTTTAACATATTTTAAAATTTATATATTTAAACTTATTTAGTGAAAAATATATATTAAAAAGTGAGAATTACAAAACTACACCTTTTTAATTGCATTTCACAAAAATAAACCTTTTAAAAATTTCTTCACAAAATTACACCTAAACACTAAAAATTAAATTCAAATTATGTCTACCCAAACAACCCTACCCACTTAATCACTATACCCTAAACACTAATTAGCGAACCCAATTTTTTTTTTTTAATTTTAGTGAAGTTTTAAAGAGTAAATCAAGCTTTAAATTTTTTGAAAAGGTGTAATTATGAGAAAAATTTGAATTATGTAGAGTTTTGTAAAGGAAGAGATGAAATGAAGTAGTTTTATGAATTACTCTATTAAAAATTTATAACTTGGATTATATGTATATAGTTTTTTATTTCATAGAGTACATTAAATAAAATTTATACGTTGTGCGGGGTAATAGATAAATTACGGGCTAATTCAGGATTGATCCGCGTATAAAAAATATTTAAAACATTGTTTACGAAACAATATTTAAAGTTCAAAACTATACTTATGTATATTTTAATATGATAAATATAATTTAGTTATATTTTATTAATTATTTATATTATTGTTGACCCGTTACAAATTATGGATTTAATCTCATAACAATTATATATCATTCGTTTCAAATTCGCTTTGTGATTCTTATAACGACCCGTAAAGAAAATTAAATATGTATTTGTTATTCTTTTCTTTGTTTATGTCTTAATTAACTATATATAAATTTAAAAATAAAGCAAGTATAGATTATTGTAGATATTTAGAATTTAAAGTTTAAAATTAGTGAAGATTAAAATTTGAATGATTCTTGTTACTAAAATTTATGTTATAAACATTTAAACTACATTATGTTTGTTGTGGGCTTAAAATTATATTTTCAAAAACAATTGATAAATTTTGAAAATTTGTTAAATCTTTCTTATAAAAAAGTGTAGATTTGATTTGATTTGTCATTCCTTAAAATTTGAAACTTGCTATATTCCGAAACAAAATTTATAACATTAAATATTTGTTATCGAATATTACCTTAAAATTTGCAACAATATTTGTTATTGAATATTCCCTTAAAATTTGCAACTTGCAATATTCTGAAACAAATAATGTTCGTATGTGCATATTTAGGAAAATAGGTGTGTAATATTAAGATTTGTATCTAATTGGACATGTTCTTTGAGCTTATTAATAATACTCATTCCATAATTGTTTTGAGCTAAACGACATAGTTTTAAAATCATAGGTTATAGTGTTTTTATTTGATGGCATTTCATTGTAAATAGAATTTTTTTTAAGGGCATTTTGCAAAAATGCTTTCCAATTAATAGTATAGATATAAATTTAAAAATAAAGCAAGTATAGATTATTGTAGATATTTAGAATTTAAAGTTTAAAATTAGTGAAGATTAAAATTTGAATGATTCTTGTTACTAAAATTTATGTTATAAACATTTAAACTACATTATGTTTGTTGTGGGCTTAAAATTATATTTTCAAAAACAATTGATAAATTTTGAAAATTTGTTAAATCTTTCTTATAAAAAAGTGTAGATTTGATTTGATTTGTCATTCCTTAAAATTTGAAACTTGCTATATTCGAAACAAAATTTATAACATTAAATATTTGTTATCGAATATTACCTTAAAATTTGCAACAATATTTGTTATTGAATATTCCCTTAAAATTTGCAACTTGCAATATTCTGAAACAAATAATGTTCGTATGTGCATATTTAGGAAAATAGGTGTGTAATATTAAGATTTGTATCTAATTGGACGTATTCTTTGAGGCTTATTAATAATACTCATTCCATAATTGTTTTGAAATTTAAACGACATAGTTTTAAAATCATAGGTTATAGTGTTTTTATTTGATGGCATTTCATTGTAAATAGAATTTTTTTTAAGGGCATTTTGCAAAAATGCTTTCCAATTAATAGTATAGATAATAGTATAGATATCTAATTATTTATAGTCAGAACAGATGAGCCGAGGCTATGTTATTACAGCCGAATCAACATTGTGGCCCATAATTACTAATCCAATTATAGATTCAGGTCCGATGGTTACTTGTGGCCCATAATTTATGGGTTACAAGAAGCTCAAATATTCATAGTGGGTATAAGCAGCCCATTAATTAAAATCTTAATAATAGCCCGTATTAAAACATAGGAGAGTGTTCCTTATTTGTGTTGAATAGAGGGAGGGAGGGAGGGAGGGAGGGATCGCCTCTGAAGTTGGATATCGAAGAGAATATCTCCTCCGATGAAATTGAGGGATTAGGGTTCATTCATCACCGTCGTCTTTAATTTGTCGAAATAAAAAAGGGATGTGGATAATCGGAAAGGCGGCGTATTGTCAACCGATTCACATGTATTACAGACCTTGTAGTTGTAATCTTCAAAACCCTATTTCTCTCTTTGCAATCACATCTCCGATTTCAGTTACACCCTCCTCAGAACCATACATCCACAAACAACAACAACAACAACAATTCGGCCACTTGATCATTCCAACCATCGCAGTCTCTGCTTCCGCCTGGTTCTTCACTCGTCTCCACCAGAATCCCCCCATCATCACCACTCCTCCTCCTCCTATTTACTTGCAACAACAACAACAACAAGAAGATGAAGAAGAAGATGAAGATGTTGGTGCAATCAAAGAGCTTCCTCTATATCACAAGCCCGGTTATGTAAAATCACTCCACTTTTACAAACTCAAGCCCGGTTCCATCTTTAAACTCATAGACGTTTACTACTCTGATAACTACAAATCCTTGAAAGCACGGATTCGCCTATCTACTGACTGGTTAGAATCCGCAAGAAGAGAACTTGATGCTGTGGTGGGGAGAGACCCTTTACGTGTAATTGAGTATTCACAGGTGCTTGATGAGCTTATGGACATTCTCAGGGATATGGAGCTTTATATTGACATGTGCGAAAAGGATAACGTCAAGGGTTACCTCATATCCTGCAACCGAATGCTTGCTCGTGTCAGGAAAATGGAAGCTCATATTCTCAACATGCTCCAACAGTTTCTTGAGGATCAACAAACTTAAGCTACCATTCATTACCACAGAGAGAGGTTCACTTCACTTCACCAAACAATCTATTCTACTTTATCTGTGGTTTGATTAGGGATGGTCATCAAGAGTTGAACTCTCTTGTTTTTTTTTAATAGTTGCATTGTCCTCTTTCTCCTTATTCCTTCTCAAGTCTCTCTCCTTATGTGACTTTCTATTCCAAAATTGATGGGTCTTACTGTCGGTACTATTATATAGAAAGCCGACGAGAACAACCAAGAACCCTATGAACATTTATATTAAAAGGAGTATCATGTATATATGAACATAATATTACAAAGTTCAGCACCAGAGATAATTAAAGAGAGCAAGAAAGTTTCTTGTAAGAACATTGAGCTGGATCTATGTCTCACAAATGTCGTTGTTGGCAATGGAATCTTTATACATCAACACAAGTAAGAACATACACACAACGCGGGTCAGAGGGTTTGCGACTCGCTGGATGAAAATTCCCTTAGAACTAATTCAACTTCTTCAACAACACCAAGCTTCTTAAACCAGCGAGCCAACACAGCAGAAGCTTCTTTCCCAACAATTATTGAGTCTTTCTCTAGCTCAACCAAGAATCCTAATGCCTCATTTAGCTTTTCTTCCTTCTCATATGCGTCCAATACAAGCGACACACATTTATCAGTAGCTTTGATTCCCGCTTTCCTCATATTATCAAACGCCAAACGAGCATTCTGGCTCTGACCCGACATGCTGAATGCATTTATGAGCAGTCCACATAGCTTTACATCAGGAGTAATCCCAGCGATTTGAACTGCATCAAATACCCGTTTGGCACCTTCCGTGTCTCCACCCATAGAGTAGGCTCTCAACAATGCCTTGTAAACCTCTCTGCCCGCACATATGTCTTGGGAGTCCATTTCTCTGAGTAAAGCCTCTCCTTTCTTGTGTGTGCCAGCTCTTATGTAGGCCATAATCATTGAACCATAGGATCGATGGTCTAGAGGTTCCCCAAGCAATTTGATCTCTTTGAAAGTTTCTTCAGCCAATTTGTGATAGCCTGCTTTGCTGTACAACTGAACCATTGCAGTAAGGGTCACTTGATCAATGAGAAAGCCTCGATTTTTCATGGAAAGAAGAGTGCTTATAGCGTCTTCCACTTGGTTTAGCTTGCCGTAGTAATGGATGATCTTGGTATAATCACGGGCATTGGCTTCAAAGGAATCCTCAAGCAGTGAAAATTGAGCTACCTGTGGAAACGATAACAAGTTTGGCTAAGAAAGTGACTATAGAATAATAACAAAGTAGCATGGATTATGCTTGATGGGTTTTTGTATTGAAGACTGAGTTAAAAGATGGATTAGATGAAACCCATGGAAAAGAAAGTAGGTTAACTACCTTGATGTAAAAGGGAGAATCAAGAATCTTCAACTCTTTAAGAAGAGAAAGCCAGTCAGGTCTAACAGGATTCATTCTCCTAACCCAAGCACCCAACAAATCACAAAAGCTCCCCTTTTCGATGGAGTAGCACATAATCTGTCTCATAACCGCTTGACAACGTTTTGACAGCTTAATGGGAATCCGAGTGATTGCCTCGTCTTGTTCTTCTGTCAGATTCAGACCAACATCAACCCAACTAAACCTATGACTTTCTTCTTTTACTCCTTCCTTGTCTACAACCTCGCTAATCGATATACAATTGCAACTAGAGAGCCTATTGTTTGGAAGAGATTCTACAAATAGCGGAGTTGGTCGGTGGTATAGCAGCTTATGGCTTACAATAATAACAAAAGGACATTTCAACCCGATGCTCGATAATGCGTTGCAGCCATAAATTCCCATCACAGACCTCGAGAGAGAATAACCCTCTAAACCTCGAGCATTAACCGAATCTCAGAAAACATACAACGGCTTCAACTGAGCTTTGTATGGCTATTAATTTTTATATATATATATATTATAAAAAAACGAGATATTGAGACGAAGAAGCTAAGAGCAAATCCAATGGAGATGCTTAAATGGATCTTAGGTGTATTATTTTTGTATTTAGGCCCAAAAATAATGATTAAATCAAGATCGATCTTAAACAAGATTTTAAGATCGAGTTAAGATCGACGCGTGTTGAATTCTAGCGGTTCTTTTTTTTGTCGGGTTGTTTTTTCTTTTCCTCATTATTTTCATCCTCTCTCTTCTCCTTGACGACGGAGGCGACGACGAAAGGTACGAAAGATGGATTTCCGGAAAAATCGTCGTGTAATCGTCGGAGGAGTTTGGTCGATAGAAGACGAAGCAAGGAGATCATCTTGTCTCAATCAAAGCGATTCCCGGCGACGATGGAGAGATCGACGTCGGTGGGTATCAACGACGACCGATTTGGTGTTAGACAATTCTCTTCTCCTTCTTTCTTTTCTTCCGTCAGACATGTTAACTACAATTAATATATTCTCTTTTTGATACTGAATCTTATGGCTTCTTTTATCATTTCAATTGTTGATTTTCTGATTGTTAATGTCTTTCTTTGTTTATGTGTTTATTTCGATCCAAAAGCTAGTTTTGTTGTTTTGATATAGATGAGTATTTGTTGTTGTTATTGTAATTAATTGGAAAAAATTAAAATATTTTTATCTTATGATAAAATTGAGCCCTTTGATGCTTTACATATTAGTTTGGCCACTTTGTGGTAAGGAGCGTGTTGTGACTTGTGAATGTAATAAGTGATCTGTGTCTTTTTGTTGGTGTTGTGTTCCTTTAGAGACTAAATTAGACTGTACTTTTCAACATTCTTGCAGCTGTGGGTCGTGCGGGTACGAGCTGAACCTAAGCTCCACAAACCGGATCACATCTTCGATCGGATCAAAGTATGGTAAATCTATGAAGAGTCGGATCATATCTTTCTTCAACATCGACGAGGGCCGGTTCAACCTGGTTGATGAGTTTCCAATGCATGCCTCACTTGTCTAGATATTTTTGGAGTTTGTTCAAACACAGAACTAAGCTATTATGTCGTAAATTTAATAACTATATCCGCAATGCTACTCTGGAGAAAACTCCTGGATACGCGCTCGTAATTGAGGACTTTGTTTCATCATCGCACAAGAATGGTGATGCTGGTGCTGTCAAGAAGTATGATATCAAAATTCATAAGAGTAATAAAAAAAATTATGTTTTATTAAGATCCAAGATTAAGATGCACCATTGGATTGCAAAAACATTAAATACAATTAAAATTTCTTAAGAGTATAAAGTTTTATTAAAATTCAATTAAAAAATTTATTAAGGAACTAAGGTAAGATCCACCATTGGAGGTGCTCTAATAAGTTCATAGACAGATATATTGGTTCATTCATTCGGGTGGAGAAGAAGAAGACAAGGAGGCTCTCGTTAGCGGGCTCTCTTTGCTATGTTATGGGCCTATTTTCTGGTAATAATATTTTTTGGATCAAGTCCATTAGTGAGTGTTGTTTAGAAATGTGTGTTGGGTTTATTGTTGTTCTAAATATAATGGCTTTACTTGATGTATAGATTAAAATAAATATACATACTGGATATGGCCGAGAAGTATGACCGGGAGACAGATTTCCTCATTTACCCCTCAAAACCACTGTTATTAATCAAGGAAACACCGCCTCTGTTTAAGGTTATTTAAGTCATTAAAAGGTAAAGAAAAATAATCCGAATCTGGCTGGCTGGCTGGCTGGTTGTTCTCGGGTTTTAATATTTGAGTGAAGCTCAGCTCAGTTTTGGTGTCTTCTCCTTTCTCCCCTTCTGCTGCTGCTGCTGCTCGGTTGTGCACTGAGTCAGACGACTCTCTCAAGCCCCCCTGGTGGTGGTACGATTGCGTTGGGTTTGATCCGCTTTAAGTAGGAGGAGGAGAAATTGTTATATATCTCTCTATCTGGTTGGTTACATAACTCTCTCTCTCTCCCTCTCCAGATCTGAATCTGGAATGGCTTCTACGGAAGTCGATTCCCGCTTAGGTCTTCTTGTGATCCCAGCTTTGGAAAAGGTCATCAAGAACGCCTCTTGGCGTAAGCACTCCAAGCTCGCTCACGAGTGCAAATCCGTCATCGAACGCCTCAGATCCCCTGAGAATTCTTCTCCTGTTGCCGACTCTGATTCTGGATCCTCCATTCCTGGCCCTCTTCACGACGGCGGATCCGCTGATTACTCTCTTTCCGAGTCCGAGATCATCCTCAGCCCTCTTCTCAACGCCTCTTCCTCTGGCGCTCTCAAGATTGTCGATCCTGCCGTTGATTGCTTCCAGAAGCTTATTGCTCACGGCTATGTTCGCGGCGAGGCCGATCCCACCGGGGGACCTGAGGCCCTACTCCTTTCTAAGCTCATTGAAACCATCTGCAAATGTCACGAGTTGGATGATGAAGGACTCGAGCTACTCGTCTTGAAGACTCTCTTAACTGCTGTAACTTCTATTTCCCTCAGGATCCATGGAGATTCTTTGCTACAGATCGTGAGGACTTGTTATGGTATATACTTAGGAAGCAGAAATGTGGTCAATAAGGCTACTGCCAAAGCCTCTCTTGTTCAGATGTCTGTCATTGTGTTCAGAAGAATGGAAGCAGATTCATCCACTGTCCCAATTCAGCCCATCGTTGTTGCCGAGCTGATGGAGCCGATGGACAAATCTGAATCTGACCCATCAACAACGCAGTCCGTTCAGGGTTTCATCACCAAAATCATGCAGGATCTTGACGGAGTATTCAATACAGCTAACACCAAGGGCACGTTTGGCGGCCACGACGGGGCCTTTGAGTCTTCATTGCCTGGGACTGCAAATCCAACCGATCTGTTGGATTCTACGGATAAGGATATGTTGGATGCCAAGTACTGGGAGATCAGTATGTATAAGTCAGCCCTTGAGGGAAGAAAAGGGGAGCTAGCCGATGGAGAAGTGGAGAAAGACGATGATTCTGAGGTTCAGATTGGAAATAAGCTGAGGAGAGACGCCTTCTTGGTATTCAGGGCACTTTGCAAGCTGTCCATGAAGACGCCTCCCAAGGAAGATCCAGAGCTGATGAGAGGGAAGATTGTGGCTCTCGAGTTATTGAAGATTCTCCTTGAGAATGCTGGTTCTGTCTTTAGAACCAGCGATAGGTCTGTTTTCTTATCTTCTATTTCTCTAAGCTTTTGAATGCTTGATAGTTCATTGGGCAGAATGTTATATAGTTAGCGGCTTTTCTTCTTACAAGCTGGCATCATTAATGATGAAACAGGTTTTTAGGTGCCATCAAGCAGTATCTGTGTCTCTCCTTACTGAAGAACGGTGCTTCAAACCTTATGATTATTTTCCAGCTTTCGTGCTCGATTTTGCTTAGTTTGGTTTCAAGATTTCGTGCTGGGCTGAAGGCAGAGATTGGGGTGTTTTTCCCTATGATTGTTCTAAGAGTGTTAGAGAATGTTGCCCAACCTGATTTTCAACAGAAAATGATAGTACTTCGGTTCCTTGACAAGCTCTGTGTTGATTCACAGATTTTGGTAGATATCTTCATCAACTACGATTGTGATGTCAATTCTTCTAATATATTTGAAAGGTACGACTTGATACATTGTTGCAACCTTATCCTGTGTCACTATATTAGAAAACCTCATATGTAGTAGTGACATTGATATTTGCCCCTTGAATCCAAGGATCAACTAATGATTGCACAATATATGTAGTAACATGCATTTTCCATGTTTTTTATCTCTTCCTTGGTTTAGGATGGTCAATGGTTTACTTAAGACTGCTCAGGGAGTGCCTCCTGGCACAGTTACTACCTTGTTGCCACCTCAGGAAGCAGCCATGACACTTGAAGCCATGAGATGCTTAGTTGCTGTTTTAAAGTCCATGGGAGACTGGGTTAATAAGCAGTTACGACTTCCAGATCCTTATTCAGCAAAAATGATAGAAACTGATGATAGAAATCTTGAAGAAGGGAGCCATCCGGTAGAAAATGGTAAGGGGGATGGAGGCCATGTGGGGTTCGAAAGATCAGAGTCTCAGACTGAATTATCCGGCGGGACTTCTGATGCCTTAGCAATTGAGCAGCGCCGAGCTTACAAGCTTGAACTTCAGGTAAAAGTGTACTTGATGATTTATTCAGTGCTCTTTGTCTTTTGTCTCAGTCTTTCAGCTAAAAAATGTTTTGGTTCTATTGATGGCAGGAAGGTATTTCTATTTTCAACCAGAAACCTAAGAAAGGCATTCAATTTCTAATCAAAGCCAACAAGGTGGGAGACTCTCCAGAGGAAATTGCAGCTTTTCTCAAAGATGCATCAGGATTGAATAAAACTTTGGTAGGAGATTATCTGGGGGAAAGGGAAGACCTGTCCCTTAAAGTGATGCATGCATATGTGGATTCTTTTGACTTTCAAGGCATGGAATTTGATGAAGCAATTCGAACCTTTCTACGGGGATTTAGGCTGCCAGGAGAAGCACAAAAAATTGATCGCATCATGGAAAAGTTTGCAGAGCGTTATTGTAAATGCAACCCAAAGGCTTTTTCAAGCGCTGATACGGCATATGTTCTTGCTTACTCTGTCATTTTGCTCAACACTGATGCACATAACCCTATGGTGAAGAGCAAGGTACATATTTCAGTTGTTTCGTTTTGAATCCTTGCTGAAATCACTTTTCAGGAAGATCCTAAAGTCCAACTCTTGTTTGAAATTTGTGGTACAATGTTCATCTTTTTAAGTGTTCAATTACATCTTGCAGATGACAGCTGATGGTTTCATTAGAAATAATCGTGGCATAGATGATGGGAAAGACTTGTCGGAGGAATATCTACGTGCATTATATGAACGTATATCTAGGAATGAGATAAAGATGAAGGATGATGGTTTGGGTCAGCAACAAAAACAGCCGACAAACTCAAGTAGATTACTTGGCTTAGATACCATCTTAAATATTGTTGTTCCTAGGCGTGCTGACGATATGTACATGGAGACCAGTGATGATCTTATCAGGCATATGCAAGAGAGGTTTAAAGAAAAGGCTCGAAAATCTGAGTAAGAAGCTTACTTTATAGTGATCTAAGTTGCACACCATTGAAGTATTTCACATGTTGATTATTCTGCCATTCTTATCTCTTTTGGGAATCATCCATAATGTTCCAGTAGTCGCATTTTGAGAGTTGTTAGTTGGTCAGGTCAAAACTGGTTGCTTCTGTTCTTCCTGTTACGTCTATTTGTTATTTACCTCATTACCTTTGATTTTATACATGGAAAAATGTTTATCTTGCGGTTTCTGATTATGTTTTCCACTGTAGGTCAGTTTATTACCCGGCCTCAGATGTAGTTATACTAAGATTTATGGTTGAGGTGTGTTGGGCTCCTATGTTGGCTGCTTTCAGTGTTCCACTTGACCAGAGTGATGATGCAGTAATTACAACATTATGTTTGGAGGGGTTCCACCATGCTATCCATGTCACTTCTGTTATGTCCTTAAAAACGCAAAGAGATGCCTTTGTGACTTCACTAGCCAAATTTACCTCCCTCCACTCTCCTGCTGATATCAAGCAGAAAAACATTGAGGCCATAAAGGTTGGAAACTTTTTCTGATTTTCCAAAATATTTTCAGGGTAAACAAGCACGTTAGGGGAAATCTCTGTCAGTTTTGTTTTATTCTATAGAGGATTAGCTTTCAAATTTTGCGGTTAAAAGATTTGGGAAACATATTGCTTGTTTCTATTTGCACTTGTCTAGTTTCTAGGAGATGTTGATTGGCTTAGCTGTTCCCTTCTGTCTTTTTCTTTTATTGAGTAACTACTTCGTTTTTCTCCTGACAGGCAATAGTGAAACTGGCAGAGGAAGAAGGTAATTATCTACAAGATGCTTGGGAGCATATATTGACATGTGTTTCACGGTTTGAGCATCTTCATCTCTTGGGTGAAGGAGCTCCCCCTGATGCCACCTTCTTTGCATTTTCACAAACCGAGTCAGGAAACTCTCCACTGGCTAAGCCAAGTTCTGTACCTGCAACTAAAGAAAAGGCACCTGGAAAACTTCAGTACGCTGCTTCTGCTGTGATAAGGGGTTCCTACGATGGTTCTGGTGTTACTGGCAAAACTTCTAATACCGTGACATCTGAACAGATGAGCAACCTGATATCTAATCTGAACTTGCTGGAACAAGTTGGTGACATGAGTCGGATATTTACTCGTAGTCAAAGGTTGAATAGCGAAGCAATAATTGACTTTGTTAAAGCCCTTTGCAAAGTTTCCATGGATGAATTGCGATCTCCATCTGATCCACGAGTCTTCAGCCTTACCAAGATTGTTGAAATAGCGTAAGGATCAATCTGTTCTTCATGAATTCCGTTAAATTTTTTGTTATAACTCTTACTGATGCTTTGTTGGATGCAATGGCAGGCACTACAACATGAACCGCATAAGACTTGTCTGGTCAAGCATCTGGCATGTGCTCTCTGATTTCTTTGTGACTATTGGTTGTTCTGATAACCTCTCGATTTCAATTTTTGCAATGGATTCCTTGCGCCAGCTGTCTATGAAGTTCTTAGAGCGGGAAGAGTTGGCAAATTATAACTTCCAGAATGAATTTATGAAACCTTTTGTGGTTGTCATGCGCAAAAGTGGTGCTGTTGAGATCAGGGAGTTAATTATACGATGCGTCTCACAAATGGTTCTATCCCGTGTGGACAATGTCAAGTCAGGATGGAAGAGTATGTTCATGGTATTTGATCTATCAAACTCCCAACTCTTTCTTTGATGTCTCTCTGAGTTCTTGATAACAAATCTACTAACTGAAATATGTATCTCTGGCAGATCTTCACCACAGCAGCACATGATGCACATAAAAATATTGTGTTCCTTTCTTTTGAAATGGTTGAGAAGATAATCCGAGACTACTTCCCACACATCACGGAGACAGAGACTACCACCTTCACAGACTGTGTGAATTGCCTTGTGGCCTTCACCAATTGTAAATTTGAGAAAGATATTAGTCTCCAAGCCATTGCTTTCCTTCAATATTGCGCGAGAAAACTTGCTGAGGGCTATGTTGGTTCATCATTGCGGAAGAACCCTCTTCCTTATCCTGAGGGAGGAAAATATAGAAAACAAGATAGTGGAAAGTTTCTAGAAAGCGATGAACATTTGTATTCGTGGTTTCCCTTGTTAGCCGGTAAGCCATGTTTTGCTGCACTTGTCTTATTGCATTTACTTCTCCACTGAAAATTCTCAACGCCTCCAATTACCGGTTTTCTTTGGCCTGCAGGTTTATCTGAACTTAGTTTTGACCCAAGAGCAGAAATTAGGAAGGTTGCGTTGAAAGTTCTGTTTGATACTCTGCGTAACCATGGTGACCATTTCAGTCTGTCGTTATGGGAACGTGTTTTTGAGTCTGTTTTATTTCGGATATTTGACTATGTGCGACACGACGTTGAACCATCTGATGAGGATTCAACCGATCAGAGTGGTTACAATGGTGAAGTCGACCAAGAGTCTTGGCTCTATGAAACATGCTCGTTGGCCCTACAGCTTGTTGTAGACCTCTTTGTAAATTTCTACCAGACAGTTAACCCTCTTCTTAAGAAGGTACTAATGCTCTTCGTAAGCTTGATTAAACGTCCTCATCAAAGTCTTGCTGGTGCGGGTATTGCCGCACTCGTACGTCTGATGAGAGACGTCGGTCATCAATTCTCAGACGAACAATGGCTCGAGGTTGTGTCGTGTATCAAAGAAGCAGCAGATGCTACATCCCCTGACTTCTCGTTCGTTACCGGTGAAATTTTGACAGAGGATGTAAGCAATGAGGATGAAACAAATGATAATTCCAACGGTGCACTGAGAAGGAGAAACAGGCAGCTTCACGCTGCTGTAGCAGATGCGAAATCCAAAGCTTCGATTCAGATTTTTGTCATTCAGGTTAGTCAAGTCTCAATTTATTTGGTGATGAACCACTGATATATAACACACATAGAGACAAGCTTATGAGTGTATGTATATGTCTGTGCATTTGTTCTTTATTTGCAGGCGGTAA
The DNA here is from genome assembly GCA_963556525.1 of Cochlearia excelsa. Classification (NCBI taxonomy): domain Eukaryota; kingdom Viridiplantae; phylum Streptophyta; class Magnoliopsida; order Brassicales; family Brassicaceae; genus Cochlearia; species Cochlearia excelsa. The sequence goes on from OY748331.1 coordinate 21,336,516, forward strand.
CAGATATCTACAACATGTACCGAAAATCTCTCACGGCCAAACATATGTTGATGCTTTTTGGCGCAATGCATGGCATCGCATCTAATGCTCACAAAATCAATTCTGATCCGCTCCTACGTTCCAAGCTCCAGGAGCTCGGGTCATCCTCTGAATACCAAGAAGCTCCTCTCCTTCGCTTGGAGAATGAATCTTTCCAAACATGTATGACCTTTTTAGAAAACCTCATCTCAGACCAACCTTTGGGTTACGATGAGTCCCTGATAGAGAATCATCTAATAAGCCTCTGTAGAGAGGTTTTAGAGTTCTACATAGACATTTCATGTACAAAGGAGCAGTCCTCTAGATGGGCGGTTCCCTCAGGATCGGGAAAAAGGAAGGAGCTAATAGCAAGGGGTCCACTAGTGGTTGCTGCAATTCAGACACTGGGAAACATGGGAGAGACACTGTTCAAGAAGAACTTGCCGGAGTTGTTTCCGTTGATAGTGACGTTGATAAGCTGTGAACATGGGTCAGGAGGAGAGGTACAAGTAGCTCTTAGTGATATGCTTCAGACATCAATGGGGCCTATTCTCCGCTCTCGCTGCTAAATATATCTATGTTCTTTATTTTCATCTAACACTGCATTATAATTCTGATTGGTTCTTCTCTTGAGCTTTTATCTTTGCTTCTTGTGATAATATTAGACAGTTTTTGTGTTCGGCACATTGCATAATAAGTCTAGCAAAACTTTTTAGTTTTAGTTTCAAGAACATGATTGATATGGGAAGATATTGTTTACAACCCAAGAGTCAATGGATTGTAGCTGTACCGTGGCCACAAGCCCACATAAATCAGGAATAGGTCCAGTCCAGCAACCCATGTGCAACCGTCTATGGATCCTTGCAAGATAGCAAAACTGATTCCAACCTTGGTCCATTTTGTTTACCCATAAACAAACTTATGAGCCCACACAAGAACCCATCAGAGATGATAAGCTAGCTACACTCTCTGATTTACATAAGGAAAAACATTACTACTTGGTACTTTTCCAATGGCTTGAAACTAAAATTGAATGAACGCTAAATTTGGTTGCTGGAAAGGTTATTTTGAAAACAAGAGTAAGATGTTGAAATCTGAGTGGTTCCAAGACTAGGATGAGACCAGACCCCATATTATTTGAACGCTAAAAATATAAGTGAGTAGATAGATTGTCAATGGTGAGAGGAGAGAGATAAGTGAAGAGCATGCTCTGCTTCCTTCAACATCAGCCTTGTGAGTTGCTTCTGCCCTCTACGGTACACTACACTTGACCACTTGTTTCTGCTCATCCTTCTCCCACCCTTCTTCTCCAACTCCCTTATTTATATCACACACATATAATCATATTTCTCATACCATTCTATACATCGACTCGTCTAATCATGTCTAGTGAATTTCGACATTTACCTCGCCTCTTCATGGCTCTCTAAGACGCATGCCTCATCAAGTAGCTCAGCATCATCTTCTTCAGTGCCGGAATTCTCTTCCAGCTTCATCATCCTGTCACAAATTATGCCGCCTAGCTTTCAACATCAAACTAATTCTTCAAACCAAAGCATCAAAGTAAAGAATTTGCATGACACAATTGGAAGTCAATCACTTGGCTATCTATAGATTAAAACATTTAGCCAGTTCTTGATATCATCAATGGTAGGAAACAAATTCAATTGCTTACTTTGCATTAAGGAGATCAACAAGTAACTGCAAAGCTCCAGAATCCCCGCATGCTTCCCATACAGCCATCCTGACCTCAGTTTCACAAGGTTCCTCATCTGGTCTTGACTCTGCAAGCTTTACAAAGGAGCAAAAAGTGATTTTGTCTCAATATAACCAATACCGAGTGATGAGAAGTAAAAGATAAAACATCCAATAGTATCTGATGTTTTCTATGTTCCCAACTCCCTAATTTCAACAATAACATTACCTTGTTGAGTTTGGGGTTAAGTCAAAAAGATGACTGAAGAAGAAAAAGGATGACCATATACCTCTTCAAGCATAGCAGTGACCTTGTAAATCTCATCTTCTTGCATGGCAATGGTCCTCAAGCCACTCATAAATTCTTCCGGAAAAACTAGTTTGTTCAGATACGAGGGCGTCTTACGCGTCCCAGACCAACTGAAATTACAGGATCTGACTGTTTCCTTCTCATCGCTTTCTTTACCTTTTGGTGTGGTTTGTTGGAAAATCCCATGACTTAGGATCGATTTTGGCAGAAGACACCGGAGTTGAGCTTTCTGCAATGACATTTTTCAAACCCAACAGTTGCATAATCAGTCAAAATAAAATATATCATAGGACAGACACATCATTGTTTACTGGAAAAAATATATATCATAACTTTGGATAAGATAGTGCGAAGATCTGTAATGCTGACCTGAGCTGCAAGAAGCTGTCCCTTGGAATCAGAAAAAGGAATACTCGGAATCGCCTCAACAGGATAATGTACCTGAGTAAATCCAATGTTATTCATAATAACAGATGTGACAACAAATTGACGAGCGTCATCTTGATCTTGAAAGTTAACACATCGTATTCAATCAAACCCGATTCATACAACATCACTGGTTGTAAATTAAGAAACTCTGAAAATGGGAAGCAAATATTACCATGACATATTCATCTGGATTGTTCTCTATCACAAATCCGTAGAGGTAAAGAAGCTCCTAAACAGCAAGAGGCACATCATTCACTAAAAGGTTGAGATGTGATCATTTATAATATTGAAATCCTATATTGTTATATAAGATATTCAAGCAAGCAAAACAAAATATATGTGTGGATCGCAAACAAGATCATCCAATTTCATTTTCCATTACAGCAAAATGTCTTACCTCATTTCCTTTGTTACCATAACTGATCGAGATCTCCTTGTTTGAGGTTGGATGTTCTGCAACTGTTCAAATTACAAAAGTGTGGTACTTAGTTTCTCTTATAGCCAAAAGGAAAAAGAGAAATAAATGTCCAACATTGTTTGAAAGATATTCCTAGGAAATGAGGTAGCACAAACAAATATTGGCCAACCGGAGAGAAGGTACATGGAGAAAGGGATTCTGGATACTGATCGGGTCCCATCAACTTCCCAAGTCGCCACTGGCTTTAAATCTATACTGCCATAACCATAGTAATTAGTAAACCATATCATATCGCCATCACACTGGATATTTTCATTTATCCATTCAGTAGCATAATAGGACAGAATGGAAATGAAATTTGATACTTTTTCTTTTTTAAAAAAAATTGTCACACCATGGTTGCAAAAGTCAATGCCAGGAACAAGCCCCTCGACCCACACAGTATCTCCGGGTCCTACAGATGTTACGCCAGGGACTTGATCTTGAATCACTACCCATCAGAACATGAAGAAACTCATGAAGTTTTAGTTACGAGCCAGAAGGATAAAGAAAATCATTTTACGTAGAAATTTGTCAATAAGGACTTGCCACTTTCGCTGTTTGAGGTACCTGAATCTGTTTCAGGTGAATGTGCTGATGGGCTCCCCGCAACATCTTCGGGGCTTTGTGGAAACACAAAAGAATGTGGAAGAGGAATGTTCAAGGCACGGCTCCAGAATACAGAATTTGCCCTGGTAAAATGACAAAATGGCTCAAGATCACTCAAAAAGACACTTAACTATTGATTCTACTAACAAGATATAACACTTGTAGATGACATACCAGAGGAAGTGTTCAAAGGAAACCTCGCTGCAAGAGAAGACAACAATGTTCGATTGGATTGTCAATAATGAACAAAAACTTTATTTAGAGTAGTGTATATATATATATATATACAAGGTATGTAAACCTTTCGGAATCACCATCCAAGACAAGAAGCTTTTTCAATAGGCCCTCCACCTTCTCATGGTAAAGTGACAGCAACTTCTTCTTCTGAAAACACGTAAAATGAAATCAGTACACCACGATTGTCATTGCCCAAAAATTAGAAAGAAAGAGTGGCTGCAAATATGTACCTGTAATTGGGTTGCCCGATGCAAGTTGGTACCTTGAAGGGAAAGGATCTCATCATCAGAAAACCAAAGAGGATTGGTAAAGCGAGAGGGAAGCATATCAAGATACCTATGGAGATATCATATGAAGAAAGTTGAGACAAATAAATATATATATATATATGAAAAGGACTTTTGAGTGAAAAGAGATGGAAACACTTACGGCTTCCAGGAAGAATGTTTACGGAGACGCTCGAAAGTGAGGAACAAAATGATGAGGAACCTGTCATCGACTTGATCTTCTTGTTGAAACATTTGCTGACAGTGAGGACCTAAGAGAGGGTCCTGGAGTACTCTCATAGGGGTAATGGACAAATCAAGAGGAACAACGACCAACACATCACCTGAAATGAATCACAAAAACAAAAACAAACTAAACAACCTAAACATCGCTGAAGTGAATCATCATAACACAAAAACGAGCAATAACCAGATTGAGTGGAGGTGGAGGAGAATATGCCAAATCCTTTTAGGGAGTGAGAGTATTTGATTTCGCATCCTCTTAATTCAACACCGTTTGCCTCAAGCCACTCTACGAACACTTGGAGTCGTCTCGCTTCCTCTTCTTCTTCTGACTTGGCCATATCGCTTCCTCTTCTTCTTCTTCTGCAAAAGTGTGTATGTCTACGACTATACCTTAAAACGATGTCGTACGGTTTCCCCAAATGGGCTTTTAACATAATGGGCCTAATATAATAATCGAACCCAACAGAGTTGAACCCATCCATCGTAAAGTCTCTCTCTCTCTCTCTCTGTCTCTCTCAAAAAGCAAAGATCCGATCCCAAGGAAGGGAAGGGAAGGCAATGGCGGATGATATTCCGGAGGCAACAGTAAAGAACATTCTGGAGCAGGAGTCTCTGAAATGGGTCTTCGTCGGAGGCAAAGGAGGTGTCGGAAAGACGACATGCAGTTCAATCCTGGCAATATGTCTAGCGAGTGTTAGATCCTCCGTTCTCATCATCTCCACCGACCCTGCTCACAATCTCAGTGATGCCTTTCAGCAACGCTTCACCAAGTCTCCCACTTTGGTCCAAGGCTTCTCTAATCTCTTTGCCATGGTCTCTCTCTCTCTATTTTATGCTTTTTTTCATCTTGATTAATCTATATAGATCCCATTTGCTTTCTTGTTTTCTCTGATTGTTTGTTGATAAATTTCTACTCTTTCGTATATGTATTTGACCTTTTCTTAGAATAAACAATATCTTATGAGCTTGAAAATATGATCCACAATTGATTCCCTGAACAGCAGCTCTTGATTGATTGATTGATTGATAGTGAAACCTTGTTTTGCTTTTTTTATTTTATCAGGAGGTGGATCCTACCGTTGAAACTGATGACATGGTTGGTCCTGAAGGGATGGATAGTTTATTCTCTGATCTTGCAAATGCCATTCCTGGAATCGATGAAGCCATGAGTTTTGCTGAAATGTTGAAGTAAACCCTCCATTACACTCTTAACAGTTTTCTGTGTATTAGCAATGTATTATTGAGTCATATATATATATATTTTGACATGCTTAGGTTGGTGCAAACAATGGATTATGCAACTATTGTGTTTGACACAGCTCCAACCGGACATACTCTCCGCCTATTACAGTTCCCGGCCACACTCGAAAAGGGTCTTTCTAAGTTGATGTCTTTGAAGAGTAGGTTTGGTGGCTTGATCAATCAGGCATGTCTCCAAACTTATTCTCGAACTCTGTATGCTTTGTATAACTTGTTCATTTCTCTTTTGCTGATTCTTCACGAAACTGCCTGGTCTTTGCAGATGAGCCGTATGTTTGGCATAGAAGATGAGTTTGGGGAGGATGCTCTGTTGGGAAGACTTGAGGGCTTGAAAGATGTTATTGAACAAGTTAATCGTCAATTCAAAGACCCGGTAACATTCTCTCAGTTGTTTGATTTGTATTTGCTCTTTGGTTTAGATCTGACAGAAATTCATCTGCATTCATTATACATTTTTGATGAAAAAACGTCTGGCTCACAGGATATGACAACATTTGTGTGTGTATGCATTCCCGAGTTCCTGTCTCTCTATGAGACAGAGAGACTTGTTCAGGAACTCGCCAAGTTTGAGATTGACACACATAACATTATCATTAACCAAGTACTTTATGACGACGAAGGTGCTTATTTCTTTTTGCAGATATTTTCACCTCAAACTTGTTTTATGTAAAAAAGTTTTAATGATTATTGTGACTGGAATCTTGTATAGATGTGGAATCAAAGTTGCTTAGAGCAAGGATGAGGATGCAACAGAAATATCTTGATCAGTTTTATATGCTATACGATGACTTCAATATCACAAAACTCCCGCTGCTGCCAGAAGAGGTAAGAACACGTGACATTGATAAGAGATGAGAAGGAACATAAGAGAATCGGCCCAAAGACTGATGAGAATATATATGCTTGTTTTTTTGTATCACAGGTCACAGGGGTCGAAGCCCTAAAGGCGTTCTCACATAAGTTCTTGACGCCTTACCAACCCATCACATGCAGAAACAACGTAGAAGAGCTGCAGCGGAAAGTAGACACGTTGCGGTTGCAGTTGAAAACAGCTGAAGAAGAACTTGAACAGATCAAGAGTGGCTAAACAAATAAGGCTTCCTTACAAGATTGTCGGAACTCGGTTTGCTTTGTTTTTATATACATGGCGTCTTGTGGATGTGGGTTTTCATTTCTTGTTTCTCTCAACTGGCTAAAACTCTTTATAGGACAGAGATCAAACAGCTCCCTTGTTTGATTGTTATGCATTGGATTTAGTTTTCTGCTGTAATCAAACATGAGCAAGGATATGTCATATGGAAAAAAAAACAAATATGTCTGATGTTATGGCGAAAGAAACAAATAAATGTCTTGATGATATGGAAACAAACTCATTACAAAATCAAATCAAAAGAAAGAGGGGAAAAAGACAGTTTCTGAACAGCTCTTCCTCGAGAAATTCAAGAGTCAGAAGAAGCAGGGACGTCATCTTCTTCCTTGGGAGGAGGAGGAGGAGGAAGAGAGTTGCCAGAGGCGGTGCGACGGTGGTTGGCAGATTGGAGGACGTGAGCGTAGTTGCCTTTCTCGAGGAAGAGCTGGTTAAAGTGATGTCTGCAATACAGAACGCTATCTAGTGATGCGTATGACGAATGAGTGAGGGTGCAACCACCGTGTGCGCACCTGAAACATGTCTTGTGGAAACATTCTCCTTCCATTTGCACCTGTGTGAATGAATTGCTATTATATACACTAAGTTGTTATACATGATGATGTTGTTGTTGTTTCTATGTGATAAGCCAAATTCAAAATAGTAACCTTCTCAAGAGGGTAGACAGTTTTGTCGCAAGCGGCACACTTGTCTTGTGTTCCACAGAAGATGGAAGATATCTTGCTTGGTGTCTTTGGCTGTAAATAATGTTTCATGTCAAATAAGTATTTACCACCACACATTCCATTACATATATATATATATATTATGAAGAAGAAATGAACGTACCATCTCGGCCTTGTCAGTTTTCCCTGAGAAAAGAAAGAAAGAAAGAAGCTTTGAGTATAATAACGAAGAATGATGATTCAAAAGAAAGGAGAGCTAGTGAGTAGTATGTATATATATATATATATAGAGAGAGAGAGAGAGAGAGACCTGGTTGGAAGTTTTTGCTGAAATTGCCAGACTCCTTGAAGAGTTGGTCAAAATGAGTCTTGCAGTACAAAACTCCGTCCATTGATGAATAATTGCTCATCTGCCCTCATCGATCAGTACATATAATATACATAAGCATATTAATCTGTTAACAAACATAAGCATATATTAGAACATAAACAAATGACGTACGACAAGGGTTCCTTTGCAATGGGTGCATTTGAAGCAAGACTTGTGGTAAGGCATCCCTTCAATGGACAACATGTCCATCACATACACTGTCTTCTCGCAAACATTGCATTTGTCCGTTGTTCCTGTGAATGACATTTTCCTCTTCTTCTTCTTCTTCTTCTTCTTCTTCTTATTTCCTTCTCCAAGGTCCTGAATGATTCAGGATTTATTTCTGGTTATCAGATCAACAACAAGTCATTTCAGAAATTAGTTTAAAAAAAAAAAAGAGGTAGATATCAAGGATTTGTGTGTGTGTTTCATTTACCTAAGAGAAAGGAGGAACCAGCGAAAATGTATGTACCTTTTGGTTGAAATTGTGAGGTTGAAAGAGAGGAATTGTTTTTCAACAAGAAAAAGAAAAAAAAAGTGATTGGAGTTGAGAAAAAGAAGGGTTTGTGGTTTTGAAGCCATTTTAATGGGATTTTTGTTGTTAGTTTAAAAGCCAACTGTCTCTTGAGTTGGTGGAAACCATGTTAGATTGTATACATTTGTTTCAAAGACCTGTTAAAAGCAACATTACAACCTAACATTATATTCTTTTGTCTTATCATATTATAATGTATATACCTATCTGTATCGAATGTAATAATAATCTACTATATAAAAGGAATATATATATATATATATATATATATATATGTATAGAAAGAAAGTGAAGCAGCACTATTAAGCAATTGTCTCATGTCATTATCATTACCAAACACAATACTAATTGATAAAGTCAGGAAAAATAATAAGTGTAGTTATAAGACAACTTGCTGACACAAGATAAGATCAGAGATTGTCTTGCCATGTCGGTCAATTCTCCTGGAACAATTGACTCCACCATCTAATATGTTCCGTACCACAACATTCAAAGCCTTAATCCCTTTCACTTCATATATCTCAACCGACACCCCTTTCTCATTTGTTGCCATTACCTTTTTCACCCATTGTGGTGTAATGATGAGTTTCAGGCGCTCTATATCTGCTGCATAGTATGGGATTACGGAGAAGTTTATGTCGTTTCCTTTATCACCAGCCCTGCTATGTGCAACACTGTATAGTGTTATCTTTTCTCCATATGGTGCAGGAGAGTGCTGAATTCCTCCATATGAATCTGTGCCTCTCATTGCCACCATTTCCCTGCTTTCACTTGGGCTCATCTACAAGTGAGTAATGCAATACCAAGTTGTTACAGATTTGATAATAGCTGCGAACAAAGCCGAATTGAGAAAGTTCCTTTTCACTACTAACCTTTGGTATTTTCTCATTAGCGACTGTAGAATGCTTTTCAAGAGTGTCTGACTCTGATGTGTTGGTTTGCTCAAGTCCAATTTTCCACATTACAGATTCACGGTTGACCTGGATAACCGAAACACACACAACATCATAAACCACTGAATTCACGGCTAATATCAGTTCAAGATTTACTGATGGTGACGAAATACCAAATGCTTTTCAAGAACAATCTCCATCTTGTACCCGGTACTGCATTTAATTACAAGTTGTAGTCATGTCAAACCAAATCCAGAATCTCATATGCTCTCTTTTTAACAAATTATTAAGTTTCAATACATATCTATATTGCCAAGATAAGAACATAGTTATCGAGTAATTGTCAGTCATAAGACCATGTATCAAATAAAGAGGACTAGTGTAATTTAGAGCCAAAACTAATTACCTAATTCCACCACCACCAGCTGGTCCGTTTGTATATAAAGCAGTAAACTCATTTGTCAATTGGACAGCATGTTCCTTCAGTTTGAAAAGACCATCCATGCGTAATCTAATATCTCCACATGACTGCCAACATGATTCAGCATCATTGCTTGTCGCTTTCAAGCTATCAAGCCCAATCACATAAGAAAGAATACACTCATTAACACCAGGAATTGTTTCTTCCATCCAAGATCGAACCTGAGATAAGAAAACATAAGTAAAACATATAATGATGAACTCCAATTTCATGCACCATAAGGAGTCATTTCAAGCAAAAAAAAACTCATAAAGAACCAGATAACGATACTATATCATAGGCACACCAGAAGCTCTGAAGCTTTGGCACGTTGAATACATCCATGTCCTCCATAAGAAATCTCTCCCCATCCTTTCCAACCACACTCCTGCTAAAACAAAAATGAATTCTAAATCAAACCTAGGATGGTATTAATCTAAGGTTCTCTGCATTTTCTGTAGATAAAACAAAAAACCTTTGGAATCAACCGCAAGAGTTTATCAGGAACAGAAGTATTGGCAGATGGTTTTGCTCCACTGCATTGCACTTTGCAGTCTGACAGGGGAAGGAAAGTAACGTCTCGAATATCAATTACCTGGAAATAAGGTCTTCAGGGTGACTGTTTCCATTGCTGTTAAGGTTATTTTTCTAGATTTTTAACTTTAACTTACCACATCAGGTGTAATGTAAGCACTAGGATCACCAATTTCATATAAAAGTTGCTCGGCACAAGTACATGCATTTAAAACTCCACCACTACCTTCAACTTTGGATACATATACTTTTCCATCATAGCCAACTTCTGCATAAGGAAGTGACAAATCTCGGAGGAGAGGGAAAGCCATGTCTCTATACTGGTCACCTATCAAACATAGAAGAACAAAATGACCATACAGCTAATTTTCCCTTGAGCCAGCAAACCTGAGGCGCACCTGGATGCATGAAGTATCCACCAGTTAGCTGACAGCCACACTCCAGTAGGTGGCCTGCAAGAGTTCCCTGAGATAGTAGCTCCAAGTCATTCCAATTCCAACCCAGTTCATAAATCTAACCAGGCAGCAAGGATATGATTAGATTAAATCACAAAACAGGAAAGCCTTTTGTTTATCATTTGAGCCAAAGGGAGAGGAAACGATGAATATATACATATGATTACAAAACTGAGCTGATACGCAATCTCAGGAGTTATCTAGTCTACAAGTTAAACCAGGATGGCTGTCAAATACTAGATAATTGGACAGGTAACAAGTCCTCAGTCCTCACCATTGGTGCTAAAAATAAAGCGGCATCAGCCACTCTTGAAGTAATTATCACGTCTGGTTGGTACTTCTCCAGGCATTCGACAATAGGAGCTGCTCCAAGATAAGTGCTAGTACCCTTCAACAAGGATAATAAAAGCTCAGGACAACCACGCATATCACTAGGAGATTCTAAATAAAACATAGTAATAATCTGAATAATCTTTACTCTCAAACATATAATCTACATTCCTTCGCAGTACACATAACACCTTGTGTTCACATGTTCTTGTCTATCAAAATAAATTGTCACTAGCTGATAATATAACTTTGGCACATACAATCAGGAGTTGGGAAACTAGAATCCTACCCCCAAGGAGCGATATTGGTCGCCCAAAGATGATCCAGAGCCTAGAAAAGATTCAAAAACAAGGGTTAGATCCACTTTTATGGCTTCAGACAGTGCAGGATACCTAGAAAATAAATGTGTAAATCTCACAGGGATGAAAGTACCTTGAACAAAATCAATCTCATGAGCTATAGCCACGGAAATTGTGAGCCCTAATTCACTGGCAACCTCAAGAACTTTTTGCTGAGCCCCTGAGGGATCAACTACAAGGACAAAATATGATAATTAAGATAGACGAAAAGAGAGTTTGACAAAAAAAAAAGATAGATGAAAAGAGAAACGGACAGGAAAGAAGGCATAGAGGTCAGTGTAAATTAAAAGGGTCATACTTGCACCCATGTTAGTGATTATACAAGTGCCTTTGTTCACAGCCATAGGTAGTAACAAATGCATCCATTCTGAAACTGTTACAAGAGAAGAAACAAATGGGTTATATTTGAGTAGTAACCATTATAGTCACACACTCGATGACTACCTACAGAGTCGGGGAAACACACCGCGAGAGTCGTAACCGACACCGCCAGAAGAAAAAGAGAGCCAGCGATCAGCCAATGTACGTTCGGCTAAGCACTCAAGGACAATATAGTTAATCTCTTCAGCTCTGTGAAGCAGTTTGAGAGCCGCAAGTGGCCTATCTCCGGCGAATCCAGCCCCACATCCTACGTAAACCTTCTCCTTACGCCTCTTGGGATTCTCTCTCTGAAAACAAGACGAGACAGCTAAAATCATTAACATATTCATTTATCACAAACAAAAAAAGCGAAACGAAAAGCCTTACCAACTTGATGACACAATCGCGGAGTTTCTCTATACCGTCCATGAAAGTAGGATCACGGATTGATCACCGATCGAATTTTGGAATTTGGGAGAGACGTGAAGGAAACGAGTGAGATGATGATGATGGACGCTCGCTCTTATCCCATTTGTCTGTCTGATTAGGATTATTATTAAAGTTCACTACTTTATGGGACTTTATTCATATGACCAACTTAACTTAAAAAAACAACCCTATTTATTAAAATCCGATCCGAGGGAAATCACTCGGAAATCAATGGAGGAAGGATTCTCAAGCGATTGGGGAGAGAGAGTGTCAGAGAAGGTTGTTGCGGCTTATATCTCTCTTCCGAAGAAGGGAAAACCTCAGGGTCGTGAAGTCACTGTCCTAGCCGCTTTCCTTGTCTCTTCTCCTTCTTCCCAAGGTGGTCGTGCAGACCCACAAGTAATAGCTTTAGGGACGGGGACAAAGTGCGTTAGTCGGTCGCTTCTGAGTTCTCGCGGGGACATTGTGAACGATTCTCATGCTGAAGTTGTCTCCAGAAGAGCTCTTTTGAGGTTCTATCAATTGCCTCCTCTCTCTCTCTATACTATAAGCTACAAAATCTGCTGCTTAAAGTGACTTACTTAGTTAGTCCTCTTTTTATTGTCAATTGCCAGGTTCTTCTATTCCGAGATTCACCGGATCAAGGTTACTTCTGATCATAGAAAATGCTGCAATGAAGCCAAGCGTCAAAGACATGATACCCAAACAAGCTCCATACTTGAGTTGGACCCGACTTGTCTTGGACATCTCAAATATAAGCTCAAATCTGGCTGCCTCTTGCATATGTACATTTCTCAATTGCCATGTAATTTACTTCTACTATTCGCTTCCTTCTTCTTTTCTTTTTCCCCTTTTAACAATATCCTTAATGGGTGCATTGCCATGCTTGTCATATGTAGGTGGTTATGCTTCTACCAGTTCGCCCTTGTATGCACTGAAAAAGATTCCTTCCACACAATTAGATGAGTCATTGTTAGATAAAGGTTCTGACATTTGCTCCCCGGAGCTTACTTATGTTCCAGATATAGGTAAGAGAAACAGAGGTCTTGAAGCCTCTTGCCTGGTCATTCCTATTATTCATCATATGGAGGATTCTAAATTAGACTGATGCTCGTATTAATTTACTTAGGATGTCTCCTTTTCAGGTAATGACCCACACGTAACAGATATGGTACAAAGAAAGCCTGGTCGCGGTGAAACTACACTCTCTGTTAGCTGTTCGGATAAGATGGCTCGATGGAATGTTCTTGGAGTTCAAGGTTTCTTCTTTAGTTACTGTTTTTACAAGACATTCTAAACTTTTGATTCCATCATGCATAAGCATATGTCGTAGGATATTTGGTGAATAGTTTTGCTCTTGTGGTTCTAGACCTCAAGTTTTTAATTTGTTGCATCATTCGATATTTTCTTATGGAAATTATCACTATGTGTTCTTACTTCAGGAGCATTGCTTTTCCAAATCCTTCAGCCCGTGTATATTTCTACCATCACTGTTGGAAAATCTCTCCACTGTCCTGGCAATTTTTCTTTGGCTGACCATTTGCAAAGATCTTTGTATGAGAGGATCCTTCCATTATCGGATGAGCTACTGACTTCCTTCCGTTTGAACAAGGTCCATTAAATGATTTATACAAAGGTTTCATGTTTATTAGAGTAGTTGCTTGCATACATTGTTCTGATTCCTTTCCAGCCACTGTTTTTTGTAGCTCCAGTACCACCATCAGAATTTCAGCATTCAGAAACTGCTCAAGCTACCTTAACATGCGGGTTTAGTTTCCAATGCTCTTAAGCAGGACATATTTGTGTTTTCTCTGTTGTTTAAAATGGGACGATTTTGCATTTTGTCTCGTAGGTATTCCTTGTGTTGGAACCAATCTGGCTTACACGAAGTTGTTCTTGGTACAACCGGTAGAAAGCAAGGCACCTCAGCCAAAGGAGCTCTGTATCCATCTACTCAATCATCTATATGCAAGTAAGGGGAGGACCTTGTTATCTAACCATAACCATGTTTATCTATAGTTGATATCATGTTCATATATTATTCCAGACAACGGTTATTGGAGCTATTCTTGAAAGAAACTCATGGACTCGAAAATGAATCTTCCAAGTCCAAAAGCACATATCGAGAACTGAAGGTGCGTTTGATGCTCATTCTTTTATGTTGCTTATGCTTCCTCTGGCACTACTAACATACTTAAGTGTACGTGTTTGATTGTTCTATGGGTTTGTCGAGAGTGATATACGTTTTTTGGGTTTTAACTCTATGCAGTACAATACGGAATATTCGTTGATGTCAAAGATTTTTAAAGGAAAACATCCATTCAACAGTTGGCTAACAAAACCCGTGAATCACGAGGATTTTCTGATAAATTAGTCATAAGGTATGCCATACTATTTGCTCTCTCTAACAGCCTACTTTCTTTGCATCATCAGTAGTTTATTATAGCCGATAAGTTATAAATTTTGGTAGCTTTCTTTGGGGAAGCAAAAGAATTAGCTATTATTTTGATTAAATGTTAAAAACGAAGGTGAGACCTTGAATCACTGAGAACACAAATGTCGAAGAAATGAAATGGAAAACACCCCATGATAACAAAAAGCAGAAAATGCGAATAAGAAGAAAAGACATAAAGATGCAGTGAGTTGCAATTTAGAGGTTGACTCGGGATTTGATGATGTCGAGGCTCATCTCGCTAGGATCAGTTGCTTGCAATTCAACTTGAATCCCGTCCAATTCCCTCTTGAATCTGTCCTTTGAGCTTGCATACAACATCTTACTCCTCACTCTTGATGTGTCAGGTGACCTGAAGCAAAGGTGGTGTGTGGGTGTCTCAATAATATAACAAAAACTAGATGAAGAAAAACAAGAAGGGAGGGAAGGAGAAGTTGTAGTATAGTACCATGCGATGAAAAAGATCTTGCTCTTCTGGCAGTTCTCAGGAGTGGTGAAATCAAAGTCATAGACAGCATAGCGGCACTCATTCTCAGGCATACAGTTGGTGAAATTGTCGTAAGTTTCATCTGGATTCCCAACCATATCAATCATAACTTGTTGAGCCTTCTCATCAATTTTGAAGATGATGAACCTGTAATTCCTCTTTGATTTCAACTCTAAGAACTTGAGCTTGCACTCATCGTTAACATGCATCCCAGATGCTGAATTAGCCTGCACAAAAAAAGAAAGAAAGTCAACATAAATGATGACAACACATTACAATGAGGAAATGAGAAAACGTACCATGTTGTTGTGTGCTTGGAATATTGGTGGGAAAAAGGTAGAGAGGGTAGGAGGGGGTTTTAAGAGGAAGAAGGAAGTAAGATTGGGTTGGGTGATTAGGCTGGTCACGTCGTCTTATTAAAAAACCAACAAGACTTTGTTGTTCTCACGTTGTTCCCTTTGCATATTTTAATTCATTATAGATAAATACTATATTAGAGGGACTACTAGTAGTCTATAGTATTTGTTTAAGTTTGTTTCGGGCATACATCATTGGGAGGTTGAGGATATGCACATGTTTTACCATAAATCGTTTTTGACTTTTTTTTTTTTTTTTTTTTTTTCATTACTGGCAATTAGGCCGTATAATAGAATTTTGGGTATTTGAAAGGGCCTATAGAATATGAAGAAGGAAAAAAAGGCATAGATAGAATAGAGCCCAGTAAAAAGCCAATGGGCCAACGGCAATAGACTTGTAGTTATCCGGCTCTATCATCTCATCTCCAAGACAAGGTAGGTAGGTTACTAAACCCTGTTTCCTTTCATTCGATTCCAATGTGTTTTCATGCTAAGTAAACCCTAATAAATTCCCTTATATATATTTTTTTTTTTTTTTGTTAAAAGATTTGCAAATTAAATAAAATCAAAAGTTTTACAAAGCCCAAAGGCCCAGTCTGGAAGCCCAGTTTGGTTAATCCAAAAAATTGTAACTAGAAGAAATCTTAACTAGGATAGAAAACCGAGTTAAAACTAGAGTTAATGTTGAACCAGAAAACGGTTTGGGGGTTGGTTTAATGATCAACGATGAAGTTAGATCTAGATTTGAAGCCGAGAGAGAGAAGAAATAACGGAGGAAACCGTATGAGATGGTGATTTGATTCCAAGTAGCATAAAAAACAGATCTGAGGGGCGAAGAAGTTTAGCAGATCATGTTACGCCTAGATGAAAGAGTGGAGAGCAACACCTTGGAACCACGCTTGGAGGATCCGAGAAGCTAGACGAGGCTGAGATTCGCGCATGCTTGAAGCTTTATTCCTGATTGTTAAATCAATTTCACGAAGGAGTTGATTTTGCGACTTGTACACCTGTCTATGGAGCCGCCCATTCCTCTCTGTCCATAAGGCATAGATGAGGGCTTTCCAGGCAATAAGGAGAAGAAGTTTATTTGATTTCTCAGCAGAGTGAGTGATTATAGCTGCCAGATTACTTTCCCAGGATCTGTTACCTCTGAAATTGCATCTTGCACTTACCACCGACCAAAGGATCCCGCTGTAATCGCAGAGAAAAAAGATGTGGTCTCTGGTTTCCAGTGACGACCCGCATAGGAGACACAGGGGACTTGTGTTGAGACCCCACAGTAAGAGCCTGTCTCTTGTAGGGCACCTGTTAAGGGTGACTAGCCATGTCAGGAAATTATGCTTTGGTATTCCCGATTTCCAAACCACATCTCCCCACGGTTTTATTGGGAGGTTTCCACAGATAGATCTGTAAATTTGACCGGTTGAATGGCCAACTTTTACTTCATCATTAACCCACCAACAGTATGAGTCCTCTTCCTCTGAAAGCGTTAGTGAGGAGATTTGAACTTGTACTAAAACCTGTTTGTCAGATCGCGCAGGAGGAAGAGCCCAACTCCCGTTACACCAAAGACTGGATATGGTGGCGTTACGGGGAATGCCTGTTTGTCGTGGCCCTTCGGGAGAAAGGTAGGTTTCCAATTTCCCTAGGTCACACCAGTGATCACACCAAATTAAGTAAGTTCGGTGATGGGAGGTCAGAGCTGTAAGATTTCTACATGCTTTGATCATCCAACTCACAATACTCCTACTCTTGTTCTTCAACCTCATCATCATCATCATCATCATGACCAATACAATATTGGTGAGGTTACAGTTGGTGGTGTTCTGCCTTTCCGTGTATACACACTAGACCAGCTTAAGATAGCCACTTCTGATTTTGCTCTTGAGAATGTTATTTCTCAACACCACCAAGAGAATACTACTCTTCCCAATCTTGTCTATAAAGGCAAACTCGATAATCATCAGAGGATTGCTATCAAACGCTTCTCTAGCCTTGCCTGGCCTGATCCCCTCCATTTCCTTGTATATTCTTTCTTATATATATATATATATATATCTTGTAATGTTTATCTATTGCCACTTGGATTTTTGATATGTTCCTTTCCAGCAAGAGGCAAGATCTGTTGGTCATTTACGCAGCAAAAGATTAGCCAATTTGCTCGGTTGTTGTTTTGAAGGCCGCGAGCGGATACTTGTCTCTGAGTTCATGCCTAATGATACACTTTCCAAACACCTTTTCCACTGTAAACAATTTGCCTTATGATCCAAAATCTAGAGATGCTCTTCTTGGATAATTGTTTTATGTCTATCATCTACCAGGGGAGACACATCCAATGAAATGGGCAATGCGACTAAGGGTTCTCTTCTACATTTCAGAAGCTCTTCAACTCTCTAGTAACAAAGGACACTGGCTATATTACAATCTCACTGCTTACAGAGTTTTATTTGACGAGGTAATAACATAAACTAGGCTCTCTCTTTTTCTGTGATACCATGTTTTGTTTTACGCTATATACCTACCTACCTACCTCCACTGATGTATATATCGATCTTCTTAAAAAGGAATGCAATCCAAGACTTTCTACTTTTGGGTTTGTGCAAAATAGTTGGGATGGGAAAACTTATAGCACAAATCTTGCTTTTACCCCTCCTGAGTATTTACGAACTGGTGACATTAATTTGCCCGTCATAGTTTCCCGACAATCTGTTCAATCTCGAGATTAAGTGTGTGTGTGTGTGTGTTGTTACAGGGAGAATCACAGCAGAGAGTGTGATTTATAGTTTCGGCATTCTTCAGCTTGATCTTCTCACTGGAAAGCATATTCCTCCTAGCCATGTAAGTTTCCATGGTAGCTACTATAATTACTTCTTGAAAATCTCTTTACTAAATATCTCAGCCTTTTGTTGTGTGTTTAGACCCCTGATTTTATTCGAGACAGAAATCTCCGGTCTTTAACTGATTCCTGCTTGGAGGGGGAATTTTCTGACAGTGATGCCACAGAGTTATTGCGCCTGGCATCACACTGTCTTCAGTACGAAGCTTGTGAGCGACCAAACATAAACTCTTTGGTCACTGCACTGATATCTCTCCAGAGAGACGCAGAGGTTCCATCTTATGTTCTAATGGGTCTGCCTCAGTGTGGGACTTTGGTGTCACCTCCATCTGCGTTAGGTGAGGCTTGTTCCAGGAAAGACCTGATGGCTATGCTTGAAGTCTTGGATAAAATTGGATACAGAGACGATGAAGAGGTAAGTTGAACTGTTTTTCTCATGATAGGACCCTACTGGTATCCATCACATGAAGGCCTCCCTAATGGTTTTAGGTGACATGTTTGAATTGCAGCTTTCGTTTCTATGGACGGACAAGATGGAAGAGGCTATAAAGTCGAAGAAGAAAGGTGATACTGCATTTATACGGAAAAACTTTAGTGAGGCGGTAGAGTTTTACACGCAGGTCTGTCTTTCTTTGGCGCTTGAATCCATAATAATAATCCCTTGCTCCCAAGTCAACAATGCCAATGATTTCTATAATAAATTTTGGCCCAGTTTCTTGAGTTGGGAATGATCTCTGCAACAGTCTTTGTGCGACGGAGTCTAAGTTACCTAATGAGTAACATGGGGAAAGAAGCTTTAGATGATGCGATGAAAGCACAAGGAATATCTCCGGCATGGTATGTAGCATTGTATCTCCAGTCTGCTGCTCTTGCTGTCCTAGGAATGGAGAAGGAATCTCAAATTGCACTTATGGAAGGATCCAACCTTGAGGCCAAAAAGATTTCACCTTCCACACAGACCTAAAGGCTTATTTAATTGGGGAAACAAGGCCCCATTGATGCATAATAAGAGCAGAGTGTATAGATAGTTAGACATTGTACTAGTTAAAAGGCTTCATAGTAGAAGCTAATTCATTGATACAGACCAGACATGTAGGATATTAAACACAAGAGAGTTGGTAAAACAGAGGGCGATTATGATGTGTTTTGCAATTCAACAGATGCCTCTGACTCCAACGGAGTAATTGGGTGAGAGGTTCTGTATTCTTCTTTAGAGATTCCATAGTAAACAGATTGTGTGTCTGCTGAAGAGGTGGTGAAGTTCCAGCCAAAGGCAGATCCACCGACAACCACCACCTTATGGACATGTCCATCACCATCAGTGTTCTGATTCTCAGTTTGGACATGGCTCGTCTCAGATCCAATGGTAGTAGTAGTGAGATTGATGGGATTTCCGTTGGATAAAGACGATGAGTCATCGTCGGTCTGCATAGTTTTCTCGCGTTTGGGGGATTCGCCTATCATCTCTTGGTAAAGTTGAAGCATGAGCTTCATCTCTGAATATGATTTCATAATATATCAAGCAGCTCGCTCAGTTGTTGAGCTAAAGAGAAAATAGAAACTAACAGAAGAAAAGAGTTAAAGAGTGATGGGATGAATGAGTGAAGAAAATAGCTCACTCTCTTGAATCTCCGTAGCTGCCTTACAGTTCCTAAACTCTGGTGTTCGTAATACCTGTTTGTTTTTTTTTTTACCCAAAATTAAAATCAAAGAGAGACTTTATTAAAAATATATATAAAGTAGTAAGAAGACCTCGAGGAAGTGAGGGCGTAGATCTTTGAGAAGGAGACGCATATTGTAGTAATTTGAGTTTTCAATCTGCAGATTCCCTCCTCCCAGCGCTCGCTTTCTGCCCCTTGCTGGAGGCGTAGGTAACTGAGCCGGCGAGCTATCAATGTCCATTACTTGACAAGGTCTCTCGGCTGCGACCGTCGCCGGAGTTGTCGTCGTCGGTGTCGATTTCTCCATATGTATTTTTCAAAGAGGAGAGATCTTCTTCGCCCTGCAATGTTACTTTGGGCCCATATTTGACAGCTTCCCTAATATATCTCGGCTTCCTTGGGGGGGGAAGAATGAACTGTGACCATTAAAATAGAATGGGCTCTCTCGGCCCACAATTATTGAACTTAAAACACACACACGTTTCAGTTTTTTAAGTTATCAACATAATAATATATACATACAATTATCTATATATAAGATTGATATTATATTATGTCCAAGCAAATCCTCTGTTATGGATAGCTAAGTCAAGAATGAGGTCTTCCACTAACTCATTAAGAACAAGCTCACTCGTCTCAAAGGCAACACAGTCAATGTCGCATTCTAACCAGTTAGCCATCTCTCCTCTTACTATTTGGTCCACCGACTTAGTTTGCTTCATTGGCAATATATTACAATAAACTTCTTCTTGTATCTCTTGTAGGATGACACTAAAAGCCAATGGTTTTGTTCTAGGCTTTGTAACAAAAGAAGGAAACCTGAAGAATTCAAAGAGAACTTCATTGATGCAGTCAAAGAGGAGTCTATGGTCATCATCACATTCTTGATTAATTGGATATAATGGTGGTATGTTTCCCATCAATGCTGATGGATTGATAAGCTTGTCAGAGATTGTTGTTCTCAGATACAGCTCCTCCTCCTCCTCCTCCTCCCAGTTTGTGTCTATTGCATCCAACAACACCGCTTTTACCAAATTAAACACTGATTGTTTTTCATCCATAGGAATAGGATGCTTCTTTTCTTGAGTCTTCATAAACAAAGGTTGTTGTATTCCTGAAATTGTTTGAAATATTAGACTCATAGTTGTAATGAAACTAAAAGCTCATCTTTATTATATGCATATACCTCTTGCTGGACTTATTTCATAGTCAATGAATAGAGGTTTGATAACTACTTTATATTCCTCATTAGTTTTAGATATACAGTGAGATGGTGATAAGCTCTCCTCCTCCTCCTCCTCCTCATGTGAGATCTGTTAGAATAAACAAATAGGCAACCAAAAAATTTAAGTTATATATACATCTTCTCTGTTTCTTCCATGTTAAGGTTTTGTAAAAGATTGAAAAATCAAGTTGCCTCTCTCAAGAATTGACACTCTTTCTCTCCATCATCAACTGTTGATATCTCATCTTTGATAGCAGCTATGGAATCATCTGCATTATAATCTCAAACAACCATTGCTATGTTAACAATTATTATATTCTCAAAATGTGACAAGATGTATATACATATATAAACTATATATATATTATGCACCTGCAATGGTAGTAATAGATATGCCTGAAGAAGATCTAGAAATCACAGTTGAATTATGGTCCCATAATCTCACAGGACTACTGAAAGGAGACGAATAATCGGGAAGGGATACATTTCTTCTTTGATATGCAAAGCTTAACAACATCATCTCAGAAAGATGTTTCTCCTCTTGATGACATCTTTTATGAGATGTTGAAGTCATTCGCTCCATAAAGAAATGATCTTTTGTTGTTGACAAACTCCTTTGAAAGCTTTTCTTTCTCTTCTTCTCCTTTCTTATTGCATGTTTCAGTTTTCTCATCATCTCAGAGAGACACATATGTAAATTATTGGTTTTGTTTCTTCTCATCATCAAATCATAATCATTTTCTTCTTCACATGTTGTGTTGTTATTGTTATTACTATTAACTTCTTCTTGTGGTGATGATCTCTTCTTATTCTTCTTCCTTTTGAAAACACCATATAACAAGCAGCCTAAAACATCTCTCTCTTGTCTTCTCTTTGACCAAAGCTTTTCTATTGACATTTTACGTTATGCAATATTACTTATCTTACCTTCACAATATATCTCACATCTTTCATATAACAAAACTGCATTATTTAAAACCCTCAAGTTTTTGACCATGTGTGTTAATAGGCAATCAAATAAATGTTGTGTAACAATGAATAACTTGATTGCTTTTTTTTTTGGTTTATAGAAATAAATCTAAATACTATAAATCTAACTCGGAGTAGTATTTACCATTTGCTTTTACATATTTGACCCAAAAAACAACGTACTATTGGGTATTTATGTATATAAAAAGGGTTAGATAAAAACTAAACGTATGTTAGATGGGCCAGGTATACTATCCTTTCACTAAATATGGCCCATCCAAAGGCCCATAAAGGTCTCGCACGCGTGGGAGGCTATGATTGGCCACTACACTGATCTTACTATGAGGTCGACCACATTAAACCGTCTCGAGAGAGAGATATATATAATTAAATTATAAATGTTTTATTACTGTGACATGCGGTCTTGTCGGTACGGTTCATACGGATTCATTTGTTTTAAAAAAGATTATATTTTAAAAAATTTGATAGCCGGTGGTGATCGGTAGATTTGAATATTTGGATGTAGAAATGGTATTCATGTTCTCCACGCGCAGCTTGTCTATAGATATGTTCCACGCGCACGTTGTTTTCAAATTACGGTATTTTTATAAACTATACCTTTCATGATGCCTATATATATATATTTTAATAGTTTCATGATATATATATAGACTAGAAGGTTTGATCCGCGCGCATGTATAAATAATTTTTAGAAAAAATAAATAAAACAAATTCAAATGTTATATTAATGAAAAATAATATGGGAGAATCACAAAACTACATCATTTGAATTACATTTCACAAAACTAAATCATTTCCAAAATACTTCACAAAACTACACCTAAACACTTAAAATTAAATCCAAATAAACTCTACCCAAACAATCATATCCCTTAATACTATACCCTAAATACTAATTAGCGAACCCAAACGAAAAAATTTAATTTTGGTAATTTCTTAAAGGTTAAATCAAGCTTTTAAAATTTTGAAAGGGTGTAAATATGTGAAAATATTAAATTAGGAGTAGTTTTGTGAAGAAGGGGTTGAAAAGGGGTAGATTTATGAATTCCTCAAATAATATTTATTTTTCATAAATTATGCTAACATCACAATGAGATAAATAAGACCAAATGTAATATATTAACAATAAAAAAATGAAAACTTGAAAAAGAACAAACATATAAAAATTGTGATTTTGTGTTTTATGGTGGACTTATATTATTTAAATACAAAATTTGTAATATTTTTATAGTTTTGAGTTTTTGTTAAAGAAATATAGCCTTGGTTAGAGATTTTACATAAAAATCATCAATTAAAATGAAAATTTGTTAAAAACGTATGTATGTGTTATTAAAACATATGTTTTTATTCTATGAAATAATATGTTTGACACTTAAAAAGACGTTAAAGATATATGTCCACAAATTATTTTGGATAATATAAAACAAAGCATATTCAACAAAAATAGTTTTATGAGAATTAAATAAAAACTCATTATAATAAAAGATGTTAAAATTAATAATAACTTTAGATTTCAAAAAATATAAAATTGTATGATGTAGGTCAAAAATTAAAAGTTTACATATTTATAAGAATAAATTATTAGTTATCAAACATTTAAAAGAAGTTACATTTATAATATTTGCATAAATATTAGAAAATTGTTGATCAAACTTGAATCATCGTGTATGTAAGCAAAATGAATTATACAATTTATAATAATGATAATTATTTAATAATAAGTTTATTTTTTATTTTTCCTTTATTTCTCCCTTATCTATAATAATACATAAAACTAATTAAATATTTTTAAAAAATCATTTACCCAAAATTTCAAGGGGAATCATAAAACTACACCATTTGAATTACATTTCACAAAACTACACCATTTCAAAATTACTTCACAAAAATACACCTAAACACTCAAAATTAAATCCAAATAAACCCTACCCACACAATCCTACCCCTTTATTACTATACCCTAAACAATAATTAGCGAACCCAAATGAAAAGATTTTAATTTTGATAATTTTTTAAAGGGTAAATCAAGCTTTTAAAATTTTGAAAGGGTGTAGTTTTGTGAAAATATTGAATTAGGTGTAGTTTTGTGAAAGGAGGGTTGAAAGGGTGTACTTTTGTGAATTTCTCAAATTTCAATTGTCACGTGAAGACCAATTCTCGGATTTTATAAAGTTATATATTTTTTTGTTTTGTTTTTATTTATGTGATTGTTATATTTTTTGTTGACAATTACCTTTTTTGTAGCAACGTTCCTTATATGATTTAATTTCTTAAATGTACGTGTTATTTCCATATTTATTATTATTTTATTTTATATGCTTGGTTATATATTGTTATTTTGATAACTTTAATGTTTTTATAGATTTTGGATAATTTAGATTTAGTTTTCCTTTTAAGATTTCCTTTAAGATTCCCTATGTAGTCGCTTATTTATAATTAAACACATTCTTGTGTTTGGTTACTCTTTTTGTAATTATGGATACTTATATTTCATCAATTTTATTGTTGTTCAAAAGTTTTTTCAGTTTGTCTAATTAGTTTTCGAAATCATTTGCTTATTTTTTTAATTTTCTTTTTTCAATCTTTTACCATGAATTGACATTAATATGGTTTAGTCACATTATAAAACAAAATTTGGTTTTTTCCTTTTAGATATGGTTTAGTCACATTAATGAAAATTTTAAAATATTAAATTAATATATAATATATCTTATTATATAAAAGAGAGCGCGTAAAATTATAACTCACCAGATCGTGACACGTGTCCCAATATAACTCACAAGATCGTGACACGTGTCAATATTGAATAAATATAATGTTAATAATTGGGTAGAAATATAAATAGAAACACATGTTAATTAATAATGTTAATAATGTAGAATAGATATAATAATGTTAATAATTGGGTTAATAATAGGGAAAAAATATAAATAGAAACATGTGTTAAGATATAATGCTAATAATGTAGAATATATATAATAATGTTAATAATTGGGAATGAATAAGTTGTGCAAAACACGTGTTAAATTCAATTTTTAATATAAATATAATGTTAATAATGTTTATGAAAAAATGTTAATAATTTTAAAAGAAGAAAAAATAACGTTTAGAAAAAAAGGCAAAACAAAAATAAGAAAAAAAAAGGAAAAACCAAAAAAAAGGAAAAAAATAATCAAACGAAAAGTCTTCACTACATCTATATATACATACTAAAATCACTAAATTTTAGTGTGCTCTCCTCTTTGTTTTATTTACTATTATTAATTTTTTTTTAACTCAAACAGAGAAAAAGATGAATTTCATAGTTTCTAAAAGCCAAAAATCTTACTTCACACTATATCAATTAGATCGAAATCATTCTTACCGTCGTACGATAGTTCGTGTTATTTGAAAGTGGGAAGCTAGAAATCCTAAAGCAAATAATGTTCTTATGGGAGTCGAAATACTACTAATTGATGAAAATGTATATATTAGAAAAAATACTCTCAATACAATATCTATTGTTTATGTAATTTAACAATAATCATTATTTTTTAAAGGAAAATACAATTCAAGGATTCGTGCATCACTCAATGATTCAAACGTGTGGAGATCAACTAATGGAAGGAAACATCATTGAAATATGTGATTTCAACGTACAATCTGCTAATACAAAAAAATACAAAGTCTCAGACCATCAATCTTTTATCAGATTTACAGAAACGACAAAAATTACAAGTTGGTCAAGAAATCTACAAAATTCCATTACAGAAATTTAGAATTTTAACATAACAAAACCTGATCAAAAGGTTGGAAATGACCGATGACTTATATGGTAAGATAAATAATGTACATATATATAAAAATTTATATCTTATTATATAAGATACTCACTTAATATGTTAAAATTTTATGCAGATGCAATTGGTTATATTGTGACTTATAAGGAAGAACGAAATACGCGTAAAGGTTAGTTATCAGATCTTAACTTTTGTAATGGTTAGTTGAGATCGTGACATGTGAATTAAATTTGATACATATACATTTTATAAAATGGAAATTTAACAATATTGAGATAAAACAGAAATAAGGAAATTAATCAAAAATAAAAACTTAACATTAATTATCAAATAATTAAAAATAAAATAATTACAAATAAGGAAAATAACATAGAAAAAGAAAAATTTAACAATATTTTAAAAAATAATCAATAAAAACAAAATAATTAGAAATAAGAAAAAATAAAAACGTAAAATTACTTGAAAAACAAAGAAAATCTCTATGATAACTTATTTGTTATCTTCATGGATCCACTATCTAATTATTAATTTAAAATAAAAAAATTCATGTAATAACAAAAGCAAAGTAATAAAACAAAAAATGTGTTATTTTAATTCTAAATCGTTGGAAAAGTAAAAATCAATTATTTTCTATTACCTGATATGTTGTTGTGTGTCTTTCATATTATTTGTTAATAAAATAACGGGTATAATAGTAGTTTCCGTTTAAATCTAACTATAATTATACAAATTTAATAAAATTATTAATATATAATCATAAAATGTTTTTATGTAATTTGTCTGCATATTAGATCGTGACATGTGTATTAAAATTGATACGTAAACATCTTATAAAATAGAAACTTAACAATATTGAGAAAAAACAGGAAAAAGGAAAATAATCAAAAATAAAAAATAAAAAAATTAACATAATTAAGAAAAATGTTAATAATTTTAGGAATAATGTTAATAATGTTTAGGAAAAATGTTAATAATTTTAAAAGAAGAAAAAATGTAACTTTTAGGAAAAAAGGCAAAACAAAAAAGAAGGAAAAAGACAAAACAAAAAATAAGAAAAAAGAAAAAACAAAAACAAAAAAAAAGAAAAAAGTAATCAAACGAAAAGTCACATAATTATCAAATAATATTATTATAAAACTGAGCGCGTTTAAGGTGAGCTTGACAAACATAATTATAACTAAAGAGATCGTAACATTTGTAATGATTAGTTCAGATCGTCACATGTGTATTAAAATTGATACGTAAACATATTATAAAAAGGAAACTTAACAATATTGAGAATAAAATGGAAATAAAGAAAATAATTAAAAAAAAATAACATTAATTATCAAATAATTAGAAATAAAATAAATTAATCCGAAATATAGAAAAATAAAATAATCAGAAATAAGAAAAATAACATAGAAAACAAAATTTAAGAATATTTTAAGAAATAATCAATAAAAAATTAGAAATAAGAAAAAATAAAAACGTAAAATTACTTGAAAAAATAAAAAAAATTATGATAACTTATTTGTTATCTTCATAGAATTATTAATTTAAAACAAATGTTTTTACATGTAAATAACAAAAGCAATGTAATAAAACAAAAAATGTGTTATTTTTATTTTTAATAGATAAAAAAGTAAAAATCACTTATTTACTATTACCATATATTGTTGTGTGTCTTTTATATTTATTTGTTAATAAAATAACGGATATAATATTAATTTCCGTTTAAATCTAAGTACAACTGTACAAATTTAATAAAAATATTAATATATAATTATAAAATGTTTTTATGTAATTTGTCCGCGTATACGCGGGATTTCATCTAGTGATAATATAAACCTTTGAGAAATAAAAGGGATAATCATAAACAAATATTAAAATATATCATTAATTTTCTCTTTGAGGGACACATAAGCCAAATTACTTGTCATTTATTATATATGATATTTCTAATAAAATTTATAAAAAAATTAAAATTTTGGTATATATGGTCTTTTTGTTTGAAATTTATTTAGGCGCGCGGGTCAAACCATATATATAATATAATTATTTGTCATTTATTGTATATACCATTTGAATTACATTTCACAAAACTACACCATTTCAAAATAACCTCACAAAACTACACTTAAACACTAAAAATTAAATCCAAATAAACCATACCCATACAATCATACCCCTTTAATACTATACCCTAAACATTAATGAACCCAAATGAAAAATTTTTAGTTTTGATAATTTTTTAAAGGATAAATCAAACTTTTAAAATTTTGAAAGGGTGTAAATATGTGAAAAAATTGAATTAAGTAGAGTTTTGTAAAGGAAGGGAAAAAGGGTGTAGTTTTGTGAATTTCTCTGTATTATATATGAAAATATTAAATTAATTAAATATAAAACAATTTCCTTAATTTTCTCTAGTAATAAGTAAATATTTTAAATTATAATATAAATTAAAATACCAAAAAGACATCGTACACTTTTTTAGTAAATTTCAATATATTAGTAATAATTAAATATTTTAAATTATAATATAAATTAAAATACCAAAAAGATATTGTACACTTTTTAGTAAATTTATTGAAATTTCAAAAATATTATATTAATAAATAATATATGATAAAATAAAATATGAGAAATAAAAGGGATAATTACAAACAATTTCGAAAATATTAAATTAATTAAATATAAAAATATAAATTATGAGAAATAAAAGAGATAATTACAAACAATTTTCGAAAATATTAAATTAATTAAATATAAAAATATAAATTATGAGAAATAAAAGAGATAATTACAAATAATTTTCGAAAATATTAAATTAATTAAATATAAAAATATAAATTATGAGAAATAAAAGAGATAATTACATACAATTTTCGAAAATATTTTAAATTATAATATAAATTAAAATACCAAAAAGATATTGTACACTTTTTAGTAAATTTATTGAAATTTCAAAAATATTATATTAATAAATAATATATGATAAAATAAATTATGAGAAATAAAAGGGATAATTACAAACAATTTCGAAAATATTAAATTAATTAAATATAAAAATATAAATTATGAGAAATAAAAGAGATAATTACAAACAATTTTCGAAAATATTAAATTAATCAAATATAAAAATATAAATTATGAGAAATAAAAGAGATAATTACAAACAATTTTCAAAAATATTAAATTTATTAAATATAAAATAATTTCTTTATTTTTCTCTTTGGACGACACGTAGGCAAAACTCCTTCCTATTTATTATATATGATATATATGATACCCAATAGTACAGCTCAACGTTTCTATGTGATTTTAAATTTTAAAACTCGTCATGTGAATGAGATATTCAGTGTCTGCTAGTGGAATATTCTTTTTTTAAAAACAAAGAGTCAATTCATGGAAGTTTTAAAGTTGTAAATCATCGGTCAAGGTTTGGCAATAATAATAATTATTTTTATATATTTTATTATGGTAATAATTATTATTGTCGTACCTTACCGTTTAATGCTCCACATGTTGATGTTGTTGTAAATGGTTGTTTGTGTTTGCTATCAATGTGAGCAAAATAGCAGTTTTGATTTAGTTTAGAATTAAAATATGTATCGTACGGACAAAGAATTGAATTGAATATAGTAAATGAATAGACATAAATATATATATATATAAATAAATAATATGGTTTGAAAAAGAAAGAAAAGAAAAAATCAACGGAGTAAGAGTAGATGAAAGACGCGTGACACGCGCCAAAGGGGGGGAGAGAGAGTGGCGTGTTAATTAAAAGATAATAAAGGAAAGTCAAAACCATAGTTTAGAGACTTTTTACTTATCTCTAAACTTTTTTCATCTCTCTGTCACGTTCGTCTGTTCGTTCCCTTTGTACCTTCCTCCTCCTCCTCTTTGTTCTTTTTTCTCAATCTTTAATACTCTTCTTAATCTTCTTCTTCTTCTGCTTTGTTGTTCTGGGTTATATATATGATGATGATGATGATGATGCGTAAATCTGTATTGGGGTTTGTAATAGGAATGTTAATGTACATGAATAGTTGTATTTTAGTATACGGAGGAGACATCGTTCACCACGATAATTCCCTTCCTCGTCGCCCTGGTTGCAACAACAATTTCGTACTTGTAAGTCTATGAGCCTCCTTTTCTTCTTCTTCTTCTTCTTCTTCTTCTTCTTTTTTTTTTTTATAGTTTTGTGTGTTGATTGCCTCTGGGTGATTCTCAGGCTCAGCCTATTTGTATTTGTTTAGGATTATGAATTGAGAGTCGACAAGGGATTCAGGAGTAGAGTTATCTCATATTCCTTTTTGTGAATTTGATTTAGTTTCGATTAGGGATATTTCTATTTTTAGATTTGAAATATAATTCATACTTAAGAGGGGCTTGCTTTTTTCTTATCAGCTACCTATAGCCCATCTTTTTGTTTTTCGTAGTTGCCTGCCTAAATAAGACTCTTGACAAGTGAAGAAATTGGATATATATATATATATATATATAGTCAAACAAGTAAGGAAGCACTGCAGGGTCATCTTTGAACCTAACCAACTAAGTTAGCTACAACATAATTATATATTTACAGGTTAAAGTGCCAACTCGTGTGGATGGGATAGAGAATATGGAGTATGTAGGTGTTGGTGCTAGGTTTGGCCCTACCTTGGAATCAAAGGAGAAACATGCTACTCTCATCAAACTCGCTATTTCTGATCCTCCTGATTGCTGCACCACTCCCTTCTTCAAGGTTCTTCTTTCTTCTTTCTCACTTTCTCTCTATTCCCATTTTTTCCCCACTTACTCTTTTTCTTGTTGTGTAGCTCACAGGAGAAGTCATTCTTGTTCACCGTGGTAACTGCAGTTTTACCACCAAAACTAAAGTAGCTCAAGCAGCTGGTGCCTCTGCTGTCCTTATTATAAACAACAGTACTGGTATTTCCACTTATTACTCTACGTTCTTCTTGCTTCCCACACAATTACTACTCCTCCTCCTCTTCACTTTTGTATTCATTCTTGTAGATCTTTTCAAGATGGTCTGCGAGACCGGTGAGAACGTTTTAGATATCAATATTCCTGTTGTTATGCTCCCCATTGATGCTGGTATATCCCTGGAGTCCACCGTTACCCGTAACAAGATAGGTTATTCCTTTGTTTCACTTCCCAAAACATTCTTCTCCTTTTCTGTGATGGCTTTTTTCCGTCTTCTACCTTATCTTATTCTCTACTTTGTCATCTCTTTTTGTATGGACTGTATGTATTCAGTTACTTTACAACTCTACTCACCCAAACGTCCAGCAGTTGATGTTGCTGAGGTCTTTCTATGGCTTATGGCTGTTGGTACCATTTTATGCGCTGCTTACTGGTCTGCTTGGACTGTCAGGGAAGAAGCTAATGAGCAAGACAAGCTGCTAAAGGTGCTCACTGGCATTAACAAATTCTTGCAACTTTATATTGTGCAAGTATTCTCTCAGTCTTTATTTTTTTTTGTTATGAATATTGAACTGCAGGATGGATCAGATGAACTTTTGCAGGTATCAACCACCAGCTCTAGAGGCGTTGTTGAGATTACTGTGTTTTCAGCAATTTTGTTTGTAGTGGTTGCTTCTGGTTTCCTCATCATGCTCTACAAGCTTATGTCATACTGGTTTATTGAAGTGTTGGTGGTACTCTTTTGTATTGGTAGCGTCGAGGTGAGAATGTTCATATCCGGTGACCAATGAAACTCATACCAAAAACCTAACCAACTTATTTCATCCTGTTACTGATATTGAAATTTTTTGTTGGTCCTACCAGGGGCTGCAAACTTGTTTGGTCGCTTTGCTATCATGGTATGTATATTTCTACTTGTCATTAGTTGTTCCTTTTATTGCTCACCTTGTCTCTGTATTGTAGACAGTGAAAGTTACATATATGTGCAGGATTTTTCAGTCGTTGAAAAGAAAGGGACTGACCTTGGATTTATTATAGTTTCAGATGGTTCCGTCGCTTTGGAGAATCATATGTTGAAGTGCCTTTCCTGGGAGCTGTCTCTTACTTGACTCTGGCTGTTTGTCCCTTTTGCATAACATTTGCTGTCATTTGGGGTGTTTACCGCAGAATCTCATTTGCTTGGATAGGCCAAGATATCCTTGTAAGCATTACTTTCCATCTATCTGTCATTAACTGACTTATGTATGAAAATGACAGAAATTAGCAACTCAAATTTGGATACTTTCTTTCTTACTGACAGGGAATCTCATTGATAATCACGGTTCTTCAAATTGTGAGAGTACCAAATCTTAAGGTATTCTCCATTTATTATCCAAATGTCTCATGTGCTTTCCTTCACACTGCTGCCACTAAGATGTTACAACCTTTTCTACCAATGTATATAAGCTATGATGAAAACGTTGAGCTTTAAATGTTAACAGGTTGGATTTGTTCTTCTCAGCTGTGCCTTCATGTATGACATCTTCTGGG
Organism: Cochlearia excelsa; assembly: GCA_963556525.1. Taxonomy (NCBI): domain Eukaryota; kingdom Viridiplantae; phylum Streptophyta; class Magnoliopsida; order Brassicales; family Brassicaceae; genus Cochlearia; species Cochlearia excelsa. Next base: position 21,368,810 of record OY748331.1, read on the forward strand.
TATTCGTATCGAAATGGTGGTTCCATGAAAGTGTGATGATTGTAGTAAGTTTTTGTCAGTCATGCAAGACAACGCAACTTGTTCCAACAACATATAACTTCTCCTGTCTGGTCCATACTGATGTTTTTCCACCAAATAGGTGGCGCGTGGTGACAAAAGTGGAGAGGACGGCATCCCAATGCTACTAAAGATCCCACGTATGTTTGATCCTTGGGGTGGCTACAGCATCATTGGATTTGGTGATATCATCTTACCAGGACTGCTTGTAACTTTTGCACTGAGGTTTGCGCCGCTACCACAATCCCCTTGCCCTCTATCAACGTTTTTGCACATGTCTTCGCCTTTCTAGAACTAGAAGATGATGGATGATAAGCTTAATGAAAAATTGCCAAAATCAATCCAATTGTTAAATCATGCTATACCTACCTTGTGCAGATATGACTGGTTGGCGAACAAGAGGCTCAAGTCAGGATACTTCCTTGGAACAATGTCTGCGTATGGTTTAGGTATGTTCCCTCAAATAGGAAAGAAACAAAGAAGAAAATTACAGAAACTAACACAGGTGTTGACAGGTCTTCTGATAACATACATTGCTCTAAACTTGATGGATGGACATGGGCAGCCGGCTTTGCTTTACATTGTCCCGTTCATACTTGGTAAGTCATCAAGATCATCACATCTTTAGAATCAGAAGCTAAGAATGGGTTTGGGGGGGATAATGGCAGGTACGTTGATAGCGTTGGGGCACAAGAGAGGTGACTTGAAGACACTGTGGACAACAGGGGAACCCGACAGGCCATGCCCTCATATTCGGCTTCAACCTCAAACTTCTTAAAAGGAATCCATGAGATGTTTTTATTGTTAATAGCACACAACCCTTGTTAGGTCCCTCTATATATGTATCTTTACTCTTTTTTACACAAGAAAACAGAGCCTATACCCTTTGTCTTAACCTCTCTTTTCTAGTTTCTCTTAGTAGATGAGAAAAAAAGTGAATATACTGGGAGCCATGATCAGATTCTCTTTTATAAATACACACCCAATATGATAAACAAACAATACTAGTATTTTTGGATTACTAATGTAGAAAAGTTGCATCTTGAATTACAAGAAAATCAAGTAATATATATATATATATATCATATTTGGCTTCTTTCTTTGTTACTAGCTAAAATGTTGGCAACAGTAGTAGTATTAGTAACCAAACCAATGATAATAATTCAAGAATCCTGGATAGGAACAATGGGCAATTTGCCGCCGTAGATGACAGGGAGTTGGGATTCGTCAATGTCTTGAAGAAGAGTGGTAGTGAGTTTCTTCTTCTCCACAAAAACAATCTGCACAACAACACTCTAAACATTAACAGAATTTTCAAAACAAACAAATACAGACAAACTAGATATGTATTATTGTAGTTTAAATGCTAAATTAAACCTTTTGCTTGGTGTTGGTGTCGATGAAAGGGTAAATAATCTTCCAAGCAGTCATGAAGACGTAGGGAGCATTGACTATAAGGAGTTTACCAAGTCTCTCAGGGTAACAATCCTGCAGAATGTTAAGAGCGGCGAGGTAGCCTCGGATGTCACAGTTGGAGTATCCCCATCCTTGTAGATCTCCTATTGTTGTGAATTTTTCTTCACCTCTTGGCATTCTACATATGTAATGTATAATAGTATTATATAAAACTATAAGAGAACATTGTTTAATAAGTGAAGAATGGAGGAGGGATCATATAAGTGGTAAATATGAACCTTGCACATATCTTCTCAAGTGTGTAGACAACAAAACCTGCCAAAAAGATAATTGTGGACAAAGTAAAAGTGAAGTAAGAAAAAGAAAAAGTGTAAAGTGTTAGTTAGTGAGTGAGATGAGTTACGCTTGAACTCTTCAGGGTTGCCTTTGGAAGGGTTATGTTTGCTACCAAAGACAATAACAATGGGTCGACCAGACTTGTCGTGACCTTGCATAAACACTTTGTTATTGGATAGTTCATTGGCAACCTCAGATTCAGGTATGAAACCCTTTGGTATAAAGCTTATTTTCCAAGTCAGATACTTAAGGAAAAGGGTAGATGCCTTTTCAATATCAAGGTCACGCGCCCGTAAAAATCGCCTTATCATCAGATCATCAACTTCCTGCAATACCCCACACAGAGTTTGACTTAAAATGATAAGCAAACCCAAACTTGTTCAGGATAATAAAAAGGAAAGCTTATTTTCGAGCAGCTAAATAACTAATTTACTTAAAACAATAAAAAAAGAAAAGGGGACGTACCTGAGTGGAGGGATCTTGACGAAGGCAAAGAGGTCTCATGATACCAACTTTGGTCCTCTCTATCTCATCTTCTATCAACGCCCCATTCTCCTCCTCCATCTCCACCAACCCCCAAACCCCAATAGACAGAGAAAGAAATAGAATGGATCTATCTCACATATAAAGTAATGACAGCTGTGATGGGGTTTCTATTATTCAATGCCCAACGACTCTTCCTCCTTTCTCCATTTATTCACTCACTTCTCTTTTAGTCACACACACACACACACACACACAAGAACAACAACAACAACAACAACAACAACAACAACAACAACAAAACGTACTCTCTCCTCTTTCTACCTCATTGGGCCTTACTTCTTCTTCATCTATCCTTATTAGGCCCATAATGGGCAGCCCATTGTTATCTAGTTTACTATTTTAATGTATTTTGTGCTACAGCCTACAGTTTATCATTTGGGCTTGGTTCTATATTCTACTCCATGTTTGTCATAAGGTTACAACTTCGATCTAGGCTTAAACTTAGCCCATTGATAATAAACCCATTTATATTGGGCCACAACACACTTCTATTTCAAAAATACTACTAAACACACGAAATATACTTTTGCAAGTTCATCATCACACAGAAAAAAACACAACACCAACACCAAACCCAAACAGAGAATAAGAGAGGAGACCTGTGCTTCTTTCTTGTTAATCGATCCAACGTGTGATACCATCCTCCTCTCCTACCATCGCCAATATCTCCACACTCACCTCCAACACAGCCTACTCCAATTTCCAAATTCACATATATATATCATTCCTGTTTTATTTTTACTATTTTTTATTTTTTTTGCAATTTGGTAATGGATACTACTTACAGATGGATTCCTGCAGTTGACAAGCCGGCATTCGTCCAACGAACCTTCCAGACTCCAACTCTCCCACACGTCAAAACTATGGCTTGCAAACACATACTCCATTCTTCTGTTTATCTACACACACACACTCTCTCTCTACCACTTTTAGTTTACTGGTCAAAACCCACTCTTCAAATGGAATTTACAGTGTAATATAAAGAGATGTACCTGCAGTAACTTCCCACCCGCAGCAAATGATCTCACACCAACAGTGTCCTGTCCAAACACCAACAATATTCATCATTATAACATACACTCACACTTTCCAACATATATGTTCTTCATCCTCGATTCCAACTGCTTTAGGCAAGATAAACAGAGAAAAAGAAAAAAGTATACCTTGTTTCTGTACGCGATAATGAATTGTGCAGCAGGATCCCTTTTGGATACATTTGACAAAGTATCTAGGAACCACCCACCGTTTTTTGTTCTTTGCCTGGATACATGGAGCCCCGACAGGTCTTTCGCATACAAGGCTACTACATATCCATCTTTCAGCAGCTCACTTGCCTTTCCAATGAACTTCTTACTTGACATTACAATCTGATTCGGGGAAGAATCTTGCATTGCGTCAAGTGGTGTTTTCCTACTTCTTGAATCTTCAGGAGAAGCACATCTAGAACTGGAAGTCAACACTTCTTCCGTGTCACTCATTGCAATATCATCTTTCCGTGAAGTACTACTTTCTTCACGTAATCCTGAAGAACCCTCCGCAGTTTGCATGTATTTTTGCTGTGAATGTCTCTTTTTGGCTTTCTTACCAGACCTGCTGCGTCTCACTTCAGGTTTTAAGGCAATATTCTGACCAGGCCTCAGGGATTCTTTTGGATCAGTAGCCTCTAAGGGAACAATTTCTGAGCTGGTGAGAGTACTTTCTCCGTGTTGCCTACTCATGGTGGTTTCCACTATTGCTAATTTATTGTGCTTTATAGGTGACATTTCTTCTTCACTTGCATCGCTGTCCTCAACTTCGTCATCAGAGACAGTGTTATTTGGTATTACACCATCTAAGAGGAAAGAACGCAAGATAGAGATAGCCTTCTCCCTTATCTCCATCCATACTTCCTCACTGTAATCTGCACTGCGAGGTAGGATTAACACATTCGGCATTTCCTTGACCTGAAAGTAAAAAAAAAAAGATAACAGCGAATGGAGGCGTATAAATAAACAACCAGAAAGGTGGGATTGTGGGAATATGAAGTTAACAAATATACCCAAGCTTCCATCCATTGGGGACCTTCAGCACCGTCAAGGGCACAGCCAGCTATAGTGCCATCAATAAGAAGTTGTTTCACAGCACAATCATCCAGCAGCTGGCAGCTTCCCGTATTTACAAGAAAAGCCCCTAACACATGAAAATCAACTTAGAAATGAGCAAGAACCAAGATGAATGAGAGAGAAACCAGAGCATCATCTTCCATTAACTTCAATACCAGGTTTGATATGCTGCAAGCAATCTGCATTGAGTATCTGAACCGTGTCATTTGTTAACGCACAGTGAAGAGAGATGACATCACTTGCTGCTAGTAAATCATTCAGTGTATCCATTCTCCGGGCAGCACGTGGGAATCTCGATGGCCTGATTCGTTCTTCATCACCCTGGTGCAGATTGCAAACAACAAATACAAGAACAAAACTAAGCAAGAGAGGATCTGAAAAGGAAAGGCATGATGTAATAGGAAGGAAGGAAGGAAGGTCTAATAATACCTGGGGAACATCAAAGTAGAGAACATTCATCTTGAAAGCCAAGCTTCTACTAGCCAAATACGTAGCGGATACAGATCTTCCTACTATACCCAATACCATACCTCGACACCTTCTCATTCCCCTGCAAAGCGGCTGTAGCGATCCCAGCCATCCCGAAGCCGATAGTGCGTGCCTTGAGAGTAAGTGCGTCCTTCGGAGGAGTCCCAGTATGAGAGCCATGACGGTGTCCGCTATTTCCTCGGCTCTTGAAGTATCAACATGGACCAGTCGGAGTCCCAGGTCCCCTGCGAGAGTCGAATCCACAGCTCTATCAGCAGAGCCAAGGCAGAGAATGAGCTGATTAGGACGGAGTCTACGCTGAGCTGCACGTGGAAGATACGCCAGAGAATGGAGGATGACCGCCGTGGCTGACTCGATCTTACCATCGGCGATGCGACTGAGCGGGACGTACTCCACACCTGCAACACCTGAGAGTGATTCCTTCTCAATCGAACAATCCTCCACGCAGTTCAGTGTCACGACCAGAGCCGACGGCTTCTCACGATGTTGCATTGTCGCAGACGACCGGATCTTGCTCATCTTCTTTTTCGACGGCATCTTTGTTACACAATTGATTTAGGGTTCAATCTTGTAAACATTCGAGGACTTAAATTGCAATTACAATAACTCAAAGGGGCAAAATGCGTATTTTAAATAAATTGATGGGAAGAAGCATATTTATTATTTGGTCCGCTAATACAGCACCGTTTTAACGTTATTTAATTCACTGTTCCTCAGATAGTGAGACATTTTATAAGCAGCAGCAGCACCACAAAAAAATCACATTCTACACAAAACAGAGCTATAATATGAACACATTCGACATTATACTCAAGACATTATACTCAAAACGACACAACCACGAGAAGGTGCTCTATACATCTATATACCAAAGTTCTATTGATCTCTTTTCTATACAATCCGCTGTTGAATTCACAATTACCATCATTCTTAGATATCGACAATGTTCCTGCGGGTAGGATCAAAGAAACCTCCTACGAAGGTTACTAGTAGTTGCTTGATATGAACGCATAAGCAAACCAACTCCAATGCCTACACCAAGGCACATCCCAAGGCCTATCCCGACTCCGACCCGTACACCTGCATTGAACCATGAGAGTTGACCATTCTCATCAACATACATTTCTTGAGGGTAATATCTATGTCTCATTTTCATTTCAGACTCCTCGTAATCATCAATATCTGATTCCATAATCTGCATAAATAAACCAAATGTCAAAAAAAGATAAGGAACCAAAATGCAAGGGGATTAAACATATATCAAGAAAGTATATTGGCATATTGGTAAGGCTTGGACAATCAGAGAATTCTCATAGACAAATCACCAATGAGAGAATTGTTTGAATCCAAAACATACGTGTAATTTCCTTTGAGTGATCAAACCATCATCGCTGGTGACAATGTCTTGCTCTGTGCCAAATTCCTCCTCGTCCTCCTCGGGGATAGCGTCTAGCGTAACATGTCTAGCGATCTTCCTCTTTGGGGTGGCCTGAATCGTTTTGGTCAATATGACCGGAACACAACCACAACAACCAGCAATGTAAACCTCAACAGAGGGAGATGAAACGCCCAGCTTTGGCTGGAAAAACGAAGAAGAAGAAGAAGAAGAGCCTGAGACGTTTCGAATGGCCATGTAACAATCCATGCCCCATCCAGTATTGGGATCGCTCACAGTTGCGTTGTTCCAGGAACCTTCGAATTTGTCTACATTCCCGCACATGATCATGTCTTCTTCGTCGTAGACCTCGAAATCAACGCACCCTGTCACACGCACGCTCTCCGTGCTGACGTAAGTCACCTCCGACGATTCTCGGTCGATCCTGTCACGGCGGAGCTTAAGATACGCAATATGAGAGGAAGGAACGCGAACGCCATTGACCTCGAGAGAAGCGCCGGTTTCGCGGCGAGGATGACGGAGGGTGAGATACTCAGGGACTTTCTCGACGACGCAAGGTGCTATGCGGACGTAGAACAGACGAACCTCCAGGCACGTCGATTGAGACAATGGAATTGACGGCGCAACGGCGGAGGTGTTCATGTGGTTTGAATTGTTTGTACCCAAAATATCCTTATAATGATGATGATGATGATTCCTCGAAATCATTCAGAACAATCGATTCAACAAATTCGAAAATTAACAACCTAGGAACGAGTCAATTGATTACGAGCTCGAATTCAAGGCTTGATAATTGATGGAATCAAACAGAAACTATTCTTAATGTTGGTTTTAGGTTAGGTTTTGGGGTTTTCTGATATTTTGGAAGGTAAAAAATGTTGAGATGACAATCCAAGTCCCACGTTGAAATATTAGGCGAGTAATGTCTAATATATAAAGAGTTTACAACCCCAATTAATATGAGGCCTTTTGGGAAGGAGCCCAATAAGTAAAACCGTGAGGGTTCGAGACATGAGCCCAAAGCGGACAATATCATATTAATTAGGAGTTGGACGTGAGCCTCACCAGTTATCAACATGGTAATAGAGCCAACGTTGTGGTCCTTGGCTTGAGGGGGAGATTGTTGAGATGACAATCCAAGTCCCACATTGAAATATTAGGCGAGTAATGTCTAATATATAAAGAGTCTACAACCCCAATTAATATGAGGCCTTTTGGGAAGGAGCCCAATAAAAAAAACCGTGAGGGTTCGAGATATGAGCCCAAAGCGGACAATATCATATTAATTAGGAGTTGGACATGGACCTCACCAGTTCTCAATATGGGTCTCACCAGTTCTCAACAAAAATTCTCAACAAAAAAGAATAAATTTGATCGATGACGACGAGTTAAAAACGGAAGGGGGGGGGTCAAAGACTATTTATCCTCTGTGGTAAACTAATATAGACTACCCACGTGTAATTTGGGCCTAAAGAAGTTTCTATTTGGGCCTTTTATTAATCTTAAGTCATTATTTACTTTACTTATATAAGTATGCTAATTTTATATCAGAAGATTGTTTCTATTTGGGCTGCTAGCTAGAAATTGAATTTATATCCGAAGCCGTCTTTAATTAACACAAATATAAGCAGTGGCCCAAAATAACAAATATCATCACACGTCTTGATTGTTACCTACCTACCTACACTCGCAGTCCACTGCATGTGTTCACGCGCGCGAGTCGTTATGTGACAGAAAGTTAATAAATATAGCCTGCCTACACTTGTATTATTTGTGGACGTGAATATTTTATTGAAAATAATAATAGCAATAATAATACTACGTGACAAACATGTAGTATTTATAGCTGGTTTCCATTTACGCACGTATTTTTGTTATTACTTTTATTTTTATTTCGTTTCATCAAAATTTGAGAGGGGATATATACTACAAAACAAAAGAATGATGACGTGGATAATGAATTTTTAAACAAAATAAAGAAGGGGAAAGTAATGCTGAAGCTGAGAGCACTTGAACACGTAAAGCGAGGAATAATTGACCACACGCGCGACCATTATTGTATTTATGAAGAAGAAGAAGGAAGAAGGTTTTGGAGATAAGAAATTAGGAGATGAATTTATGGCTGTCAAAATGGGCGGACGTCCATGGTCCTGACCACGTCCAACATAATATGGACGGTCATGGACAAACCCATATTCGAATCGGTAAGATTGTCTTGGACATATTTTGTCATGACAAATGGGTGGACAAGATGGACGTTCGTGGCCTATCGGACTTTAAATTTAGGTTAAAAATTAGGGATTTTTTATTGGGAAAAATGCCAAAAATCCTCAACTTTCAAATTTTCCCCATTTTAATCTTAACTTTCAATTATCTATTTAAATCCTCAACTTCGTTGACTTTCCATAAAAATCTCAAACTTATGTTGACTTATCCATTTGGTCCCAACGTTTATTCGCTAACTGAGTCGTTAGTCAACTCCGTTAAACAAGTCAACGTTGGTACCAATTCGGAAAAATCAACGTGTTCAATGTTTAAAATTTCAACTTGTTTTTGTTTACTATTATGAAGGGTAAATGATGCACACCGAAAAATCAGACTAATAGTGTAAAATGATGCTATAGTAAAATGAAACATTTTATTTCATTCTATGTTAATGGAATAAAATGTCTTTTACTATTAGAGGATCTTTCTACACATTATAACGAAACATTTTATCGGTGGTATAGAGTTATAACCGTGGCTATAAGTACATAAACATGACAAAAGTTTTCTACTTGTGCTTCTTTTAAGTTTTCTTCTAAGTTCTTTTTTAATGTGTTTTTGGATATGGTTATTTTGATTTGGTACTTTGTGTTTGGATTTAAGAAAACTAAATGAATGTTCATGTTTTTGATTATCACATATTAAGTTTGCATTATATTGACATAGAACAATATTTTCAAAAATTTGGATGCATTTTGTAATTTAGATATATTTTGTCATTTAGATGCATTTTGTCAATGGACAAATTGACAAAATTTTTGACATATTCGTTAATGATGCATTGAATTAATGGACATTAGTCGTTAATGGACGTAATTCAAAATTTGTCACGAAATGAAATGGTAATATTGGACGGTAAAATGGACGCGGACAGCCCATTTGACAGCCCTAGATGAATTCCATTCCCAACCATATAATCATCATTATCACATAATTAACGCCCTAGCTAGCTAGCTAATAATGATAACTACGTCCAAATTAAGCGTGGAAGAAAACCCCAACGCTAATTGCGAGTATGGATGATGATGATGATGCATATATATAAGAACACATACATGCATGCGTATTTTGATAGATACATATTGTGTGACGTCCAACAAAATAATAAAGTAAAGATATGTCAAGGCTGTACTTGTTTCTTAAGCCGACATCAAGTAAGATGGGCTCCACAGTGTTAACGAAGCCCATTGGTCCCAGAATATATATAACTCAGAATGGGCCTTGTGGTATTACCCCACCGTCCTTCAAATGCATTTTAAATTTATTTTTTTTATATATATATTTAATAAAAGAAGAAACAGCATCCTCCTCCTTATCCTATCTGTCGTTTTGACGGATCCTCCTCCTCAACCAAAAAGGAGCCAATAATAATTTAATACCCTCCTCCTCACTCCTCACTCCTCACTCATCCCGAAATCTTGATGGATACATTATTCCCTAAAAGCATGAAGATGGAAGGAAACCCATTTGGTTCCTCATCACATTCACACCAACGCAATCAGATATTCCTGAGATTAGTTGCTTTCTTTCTTCTCATCGGTTTCGCTTACCGTCTTCTCCTCGCCGACGATATCATTAGTACCTCTTCTCCTTCTCTCCAATCAGATGCTGATGCCGTTACTCAATCTCCATCCTCCCCTGTAAACATCATCTCCACCACCATTACTTCACAAAATGGTTAGATATATCAATCAATCTCTAAAATGAATCAATTCCCAGTGTTGAATTAAAATGGTATATATATATATATATATGCAGTGTCAAGCAAATGTGATATATTTAGAGGGAATTGGGTAGCAGACCCAACAGTAGGGCCACTATACAACAATGTGACTTGCCTTCATATCCAAGACCATCAGAATTGCTTGCACAACGGACGCCCTGATCTCAACTACCTCTTTTGGAGATGGCAACCTCATTCCTGCCATCTCCCCAGGTTCAATCCCCAACACTTTCTTCACCAAATGAGAAACAAATGGTTGGCTTTCATCGGTGATTCCATCTCTCGTAACCATGTTCAATCCCTCCTCTGCATCCTCTCTCAGGTTCCTACTTCCTACTTACTACTTACTACTATCATCCATTCAATCTATAATCTCATCATATCATTTCTTTATTAATTGAAACACTTGAAGGTAGAACAAGTAGATGAGATCTACCATGACAAGGAGTACAGATCAAAGATATGGAGATTCCCTTCTCACAACTTCACTCTCTCCGTCATCTGGTCTCCTTTCCTTGTTAAAGCTGAGACCTTTGAGAACACTGATGGTGTTTCCTTTGCAGACATTCAGCTCCATCTTGACCTGCTTGACCACAAGTGGACTGATCAGTACTTCAATTTCGACTATGTTGTCATCTCTGGTGGGAAATGGTTCCTCAAAACATCAATCTTCCACGAAAACAAGACCGTCACAGGTTGCCATTACTGCCAAGGGAAGAACAATCTCACCGAGCTCGGTTACCTATACTCGTACCGAAAAGCCCTACGTTTGGTTTTAGACTTTGTAGCAGAACCAAACCATAAAGCGAAGGTTGTGTTAAGGACAACAACACCTGATCATTTTGAGAACGGAGAGTGGAACACAGGTGGTTTCTGCAACAGAACAATGCCGATCAAGGAAAGCCAGGGAGAGATGAAGAGTGAAGATGCATCGATGCGTGATGTAGAGCTTGAAGAGTATCATAAGACAACAACAACAGGATATGATGGCTCAGATTCGAGGATTAGATTACTAGACACAACAGAAATGTCGCTGCTAAGACCAGATGGGCATCCAGGACCCTACAGATATCCAAATGCTAAAGGAGGAGGGATGATGGAGAATAGCAAACAGGAGGATTGTCTACATTGGTGCTTACCTGGTCCCATTGATTCATGGAATGATCTCATGATGGATCTCTTGCTCAACCCTCAACAACTCTACACATGACCCACCATTATTACTCTTTCTTTGCCCCCTTTTACCTACATTCTACACTTGTAAACTCGTCTCACCATACATACATATATATATCATCAGGTTTGCGATGACAAATTTGTAATCTGTTATATATGATCATTTTAGTTTTACAAAGATGATGATGGTTTCACTGGATACACTCCAATCCCAAAAAAAAAATTGAATATTAAATAACTAAAAAATGGAAACTCGAGTCATCAATCACTCCTCAGATTGAACAGTCACCGCCGGTGGATCTTGACGGATAAGACCAATCTGGTTATCATAACTTCCAAAGGGATGTTCCCCTTCGTAATTTCCCGGTGGATTATAAACGCAGATTGCGTATAAGCCTCCGTTTGTACAATCCACACGTGCGCACCCAACCTTCGTGCTGTCTTTCCACACTATCTGCGTGTAATGTCCACACATTTGCCCTTCCTCGCACGTGTTAGCCTTTGTGTCGTAGAACTTATTCTCATCGGCCCATACTTTCACCACCTCACCGGGCCTCCAGTTATTATCTCCGGCCCAAAATATGTTTTCACCAAACGGTCCGTTAGAGTGAACAAGCCTACAATCTCCCACGCGCTGTTTGGCCCACGAACGCGCGTAAGCCGCTAGTCTTCCGTCCCATTCTAACGGAGGTTCTCCCACGCGCGCTCGTACGAGGTTGTGGGCGAATAAGAACTGCATGCTTGCTCTGTTTACTTTGTTACGGTGTCGTCTTCTCCTCCATCTAAACCCTAACAATGATCGTTTTCCGGTTGATGACGACGACATAAATCGAGGACTTGACGTTGACGGAGAAGAGTTAACGGAAGGTTGCATGGAAGATTCACTTTCATTAACTTGGGCCGTGACGGCCCACAACTGAAGGAGGAATAACGTAATGGTGACTAAGATAGGTAATCTAGTCTTCCGTTTACGGAGCTCCATTTTTAATAAAATAAAATATATAATAAAAAAAAAAAAAAATAGGATAACTTTTGTTGTGGGAGAGTTAATTACTCTCTCTCTATATATATTTGACGATGAAAAAAGTGTAATTAACTCTCTAGGTTGGAAATTTGTGAGAGGAAAGGAATTAATAGGCAAGTTTTTCTATTTTTTTTTGGCGGATGTGTCAATGGAAAGTCAAAAGGCATGGTCATTATTAAATATCGGATTGCCGTTGGATATAAATAAAAGTAAATACTACTTTTTTAGTTTTAATTTATTGGGCTTATTGTGACAAAAAAGACTTATTGGGCTTACTTTTAGAATATGCTCTATTAGGCCATCAGAATTTTATCGTCTTATCTCGTCCCCAATGAAGTTGTTTCCTTATCCAAACACAGAACACAAACTTGTGTGTACTCAGTGGTACATAAGAAGCAAATACTACATTACAACATGTCTATCTTCTCTTCTCAACTCAATTACAACAATACTCATATAATAAACCATAAATCCTAAAATATCAAAAGAGGAAAGCTTCTTCAGTTTTGGGATCCTTTTTCATTTTCCATCTTCTTTTCCTTGTCCATCTCCCCCTTCTTGCTTGCTTCCTCTTACCCCAACTGTTTGTAAGATCATTATACAATTAACTTATACGCAGATACCAACCCAAAGCCACATAATTTATACATTCAAAAGGACTAAGTTACCGTTTGCGCTGCTTCCTCCATGAACGGATTCTGGCTGTTGCATCCCATTGTTGTTGTTGTTGTTGATGATGATACCCATAGGTCTCATCCCCATGTGTCCTTGCATAGCTTGCTGATGTAGCTGTAGTTGCTGAAGTTGTTGTTGTTGCTGGAGCTGGAGGTGTTGTGGATCCTGAGTGTGGTGTGGGCTACCAAACTGCAGAGGGCCTCTTGGAAGGAACATACCAGCGGGTGGTGGAGCCTGTTGAGCCATTACTGAAGCTTGTGGGTGTTGAATAAAGTAGCTAGGTGGTTGCATTCCAGGATGCGTCGGTGTTGCCATCTGATACGAGATATCACAAACAACATAGTAATGAAACCGATAAACATTGAGAATCAAGGTATATGTGTGTTAATATTAGGATAGATACCAATAGACATTATGATGGGAAAAAAAACCTGAGAAGCCATAGGGGGGGGTGGTGCAGGTGAAGCTGAGGATGTAGGTGGAGGAGGCTGAGCATCAGCAATGGCAGCCAGGTACATTAAGTTCTTCTGGAGAATAGCCTGATACCTAAAATAGAAAAGTCTCAGAGATATTAAATAAGGATATACTTTAAGAGAGAAAGTAGTAGTAGTAGTAGGAGGAGGAGAAGAAGAGATGGGCATACTGAGCACATTCAGCAAGTTTGCCAAGATTCTGGTTTTCCATGATAGCCATTATCAGCTTTTTGTTCTCATCAAGATACTGAAGAGTGACCACCCACACACATATTAACCCAATAAAAAGAAAGCCAAGATTCAGAAAAACTGAGACAAGTGTTGTGTATTATAAGTTAAAATCTAAGGAGGGAAGGGGGATAGATTTTGAAATAGACTTTGTGAGAATTGAGAGAAAAAGGAGAGTGAAGAAGGAAGGAAGGAAGGAAGGGAACCTTTTGGATCTGGTCGGTGGTGACGTTAGAAGTAGTCTGAGGAGGAATCGATTGAAACATTTGCTGCGGAGACTGTTGCATCCCTTCCTTCAATTCCCTTTAAAAATTAAACCCTACTTTTCCTTTCCTTTCCTTTCCTTTCTTTCTTCTTCTTCTTCTTCTTCTTCACACAAGCAAGCAGGAGATAATTGATAAACCCTAAACCCCCCCACGCGCAAACTAAATGATAAGCAAGGCCAATTATCCTATCATTTCCTCCTTGCTCTGATTCCTTTATTATTACTTTGCCCTCAATGTCCAAGGCGACGACGAAAACCAACCAACCGCCTCTTGACCACTCTCGATAAGTTTTGCTTTTCATTTCTAAATATTTGGGCCTTTTATTTATATTCTTTATGGGCTATTTTACACGTTACTCTTTACTTTTTTGTCACTTTAAGCTTCACCCGATAACCCGCTCGGCCCATCGAACAGAAATTTTTTTTAAGTCAAAACAATTCTCAAATTTGGTCAAACAATTTCCAATAAATGAGTCAATTCAATACATTCAAAAAACCCTGGCAGCGTTTCTCTCCCAAGCACAGGTTTCGAGGAAAGCTAATTTCTCCGTCTCCGCGACGTCGGCCTTTCGCCGACGTCGCCTCCACCTTAAATTTTATCCCTTGTTACCTCTTCTGGCTCACGTTCTCTGATTTCTAGGCTCGATTTTGGATTTCTTCTTCGTCGGATTGAGCGTACTCTACGGTGTCTTTTTCGAGCTGGTTGCTCTGGTGGCCTCTGAAGGTAGCCAGATCTGCTTGTTTGTGTTGATTTTTCTCCGATCTGAACTTTGTTTGTGCTCCTGAGCTCCTATTCGCTATGTTTCTTGTCCTCGCCTAGGTTCAATCCAAAGTCGCAGCTTGTGGTGATGTTCCTATATTCTTTGCTCGGCTCTGTTTTGGTCTTTTAGGTGAGCGGTTGAATTTAAGTTTGTGTTAAGCGTGTGGTTGTATCTTAATGGTGGGTATCTTTCAAGTTCCATGGGAAAAGTTTAGAATTGTCTCTGTTAGTTAAGTTCTTTAAGTTTTTATGATTGTTTGGTTTGTGTTTGTAAGTTAGATCAGTCGTTTTCTCTCCCGTTTATGGAGCCTTTCCTTGTTGAGGTTATTTTTCGTATTTGGGTTCTTAGGCAAATTATAGACCTCTTGTAGTAGTCTAGTGTCGAGTCTTTGCGAGTCTCTTTCGCTCGCTTTTCCCGCATCCCCTACGGTCTCGTTGCCGTTGTTGTAACCGGTTGAGAGGTTAGATTCGTTTCGATGCCTCTAGTAGGGATGGAACTCGGAACCACCTCGCTTCTCTTGGTCTTTGGTTCAACTTCGGCGTCTCCCGGGTGTTTGTGGAGAACTTATGGTTTGCCTCTTGGCTCTTTACCTTATGCTTCAAGATCCAAACGCAATGATGATCCTTAGCAGGCGTTGCTCTCTTTTGGGTTTGGATTGGTTCTATCTTAGTTTAAGTGTCTTCCTTGTTTGGGCTTGTGTCTACGGTATCTACTCGAAAATCGACAAGGGTTTAGATAGCCGTCTTTTGACTTATGTTTTGTGTTCCAGAACCGTATTCCAAACTCGTATCCTACCATTGTAATCCGCTATGTTTTTATAATAAAGATGATCTTTAAGTGAAAAAAAAAAAATTCCAATAAATGAGAATGAATAATGTCAAAGACAAGTTTGCTGGATATGGTCTTTTAGAATTAGATAACACACACGCTGTGTTACTTTCTTGACCATCCCATTTATATCTTCTTTTATATTTTTCCCAAACAAATATATATTTACTTGTTTTTTATTCCTTTTATTAACACATACTCACTACAAACAAATGTTGCATCCCTTTTGACTTTAATTTAGAAGCAAAATGACTATGGTAATTGGATCTCTATTCTAATGAAACATATGTTTTTTATTATTATTATTTTGGGTCATGTAAAGTGTTAATTAGCGTGGCATGGCATAACTATATATAGATCGATCTAAGTGTGGTTTTGAAAACAAAACTATGTCGTTTACTTGCATCCGATTGGTAACAACAACAGGTAGCTTTTATGGAAACACGTACGACAATTATATAGCTTTCAATTGTTCATATTATATATTTATATGAATATATCAACCCTCTATATATATGTGGAGATAATTGTATACATACATACATACATACATACATACATTGATGATGAGCTGGTTTATAGTTAGTTGTTATTAAGCCGACCATCAATTAATTCTTGCTTAATTGTTATGGTCTTACGTACACATGGCCACTACTACTTTTCAACCATTTAAATTTATTGCTCTTCACTATAAATACTATACTTCGCTATAAACACGCCACTCATCAATTAAGACGTTGATTGCATAGCTAATTACTCCTGCTCGACACACACTATACCATGACACATAAACTAAGCTTTTTTAATATACACTAGCCTAGTATTATTAGTGTTTTTATCAATTACTTGTCCACTGTTTACGTACGTATGTTCTTTATACATATATTATCTATACCCACCAACCTAACATTTTATGTTCTAATATTTAAGTAACTAGCTAGAGCGACGTTGTTAATTATAACGTAGTAGTACTGCTTAAACATGTGTTCATGTGCTATTCACGATTCATCCATATATCTTATATATATATAATACACTCTTTGGAACACAGAGCTTCCAGTGTTAAGCTGAAATGATTTCACAATAAAAATGACTTTTTTTAATTATATATACAGATTAATATATTTTTCTGTTTTCTTTCCGGAGACGATAGGATAGTACTGTGTTGACCAAAAAGAATAATGTTTTCATGAATACTATTCATTATAAATATTGACCAAGTAAGTCAAGTAATTAAGTCACATGCAGAAGCAACTCTTTGCTTAGCACGTAATCAGAGAATTATATACAGCTTTGTAATTGTCAATAAACACACGATACCATAAAATGATTAGGAAACATTTTACAACTTAATTTTGAAATTAGTCCCGATTAATTAAAAACAAAGAGTGGTCCACTCTGGACTTGAGATCCCTTCATATATTTTACCTTACCCCTCCAGCAAGGTCCAAAAATATTACAAAAAAATTTAATCTATTGAAAAATAGAAAAACAATTCAAGATATTGATCATGGTCAACTATTGTTTTCGATCTCTAATCACTTTGTTATGTTCACGCTAGCACCCATAACTCTGATTATAACATTTAGCATGGGCCATGGGGTTGCTTACTTGCAAGAGAAAAACGGATTGCGCTAATAATATTTTTAGAAAGAAAAAAAAGAATAAAGTTTACTATCAATTTATATAGGTCCATTTTTTGTTATCAAATTCATTTAATCATGGTCCATTTTTTGTAATAAAATTCATTTAATCATGGTCCATTGAAAGGAGTCTTGCATGCATGTGGAATACAGAATTATATAAAAATAACAAATTTTAAATATTTGAATGTCATTGCAATTGTAACAGCGAACTCTTCTCATTAATTAGTGAAAGAAAACGTTTCTCAAACACACTTCTCTCCTTCAATTATACTTTTACTACAAAAAAAAACATGTTTTTATTTTGTATTAAATATATAATTGCTCATATCTGAAATCTAAATTATGGTTGTCTGAAACGATTTACTTAATATAAAAAAGAGTAAATCATGGTTGTTTAAGACGATTAACTAAGAAGCAAATATTGTTTAATATGCCCAAATCTATATGTATGTAATATAAGACATCAAGAAGTAAGTAGGTTTCATTTCGTGTGAACAAAAACATGAGAAATAGTTTGACTACTTAATTTAATATTGAAGGTCGTCCCCATATAAAGTAGTTGAGCTAATAATAGTATTTCGGAACCACCCACCATTAATTTTGGAATATTATTTTATCCTTTTTTTTTTGTTATGTATTATCTAAAATAATTAATAGAAAGAATAGTATTTTATATAGTAGTTTCTTTCTTGCAGTTAATAGCAACTCTATATAATGATCCAACTCCACCTCCCCTTATTTCACCAAATCCTCCAAATCCACCAAACTTTAAAATTTCCCCTTTCTCATTTTATATCTCTCCTTTCTTGTTTTTCCAAACTTGCCTAAAAAAACGAATATTTATACACATTATTTCTTTATCAATCTTTTTGATTTCAGTTTTGAGTGGAGAAAATTTCGACTCAAACTTATATATATATATATATATATATATAATAGTATATATTGATTATGGAGAGAACAAATAGCATAGAGATGGATAAAGAGAGATTAACGGCTGAGATGGCGTTTCGTGATTCTTCATCTGGAATTATAAGAATCCGTCGACGTTTGCCTGATTTATTAACGTCCGTTAAGCTCAAGTACGTGAAGCTTGGACTTCACAACACTTGCAACTTCACCACCATTCTCTTATTCATTATTATTCTTCCGTTAACCGGAACCGTCCTGGTTCAGCTTACCGGTTTAATCTTTGATACGTTCTCCGAGCTTTGGTCAAACCAGGCGGTTCAACTAGACGCCGCTACCAGACTCGTATGCTCTGTTTTCCTCTGTTTTGTTTTGACGCTCTACGTAGCTAACCGGCCTAAACCGGTTTACTTGATGGATTTCTCTTGCTACAAACCCGAAGACGAACGAAAATTGTCGGTGGATACGTTCTTGAAGATGACTGAGGAAAACGGATCGTTCACCGATGACACGGTTCAGTTCCAGGAAAGAATAGCGAACCGGGCTGGTTTAGGAGACCAGACATATCTTCCACGTGGCATAACCTCAAGCCCTCCCAAGCTAAACATGTCAGAGGCACGTGCCGAAGCTGAAGCCGTTATGTTCGGCGCCTTAGATTCCCTCTTTGAGAAAACCGGAATTAAACCGTCTCAAGTCGGAATATTGATAGTGAACTGCAGCTTATTCAATCCGACGCCGTCTTTATCGGCGATGATAGTGAATCATTACAAAATGAGACAAGACATTAAAAGCTACAACCTCGGAGGAATGGGTTGTTCCGCTGGTTTAATCTCTATAGATCTCGCTAACAATCTCCTCAAAGCAAACCCTAATTCTTACGCTGTCGTGGTTAGCACGGAAAACATAACCCTAAATTGGTATTTCGGTAACGACCGCTCAATGCTTCTTTGCAACTGCATCTTCCGGATGGGCGGCGCAGCGATTCTACTCTCTAACCGCCGAAAAGACCGGTCAAAGTCAAAGTACCAGCTAGTCAACGTCGTACGAACACATAAAGGATCAGATGACAAGAACTACAATTGCGTGTACCAGAAGGAAGACGAGAGAGGAACCATAGGTGTCTCTCTAGCTCGAGAGCTTATGTCCGTCGCGGGAGATGCTTTGAAAACAAACATCACGACTCTAGGACCGATGGTGCTTCCCTTGTCCGAACAACTAATGTTCTTGATATCGCTGGTCAAAAGAAGGTTGTTTAAACTCAAAGTGAAACCGTATATTCCGGATTTCAAGCTAGCTTTCGAGCATTTCTGTATACACGCAGGAGGTAGAGCGGTTCTTAATGAAGTACAAAAGAATCTTGATCTCAAAGATTGGCATATGGAACCTTCAAGAATGACTTTACACCGTTTTGGTAACACTTCGAGTAGCTCATTGTGGTATGAGATGGCTTATTCCGAAGCTAAAGGTCGGGTTAAAGCTGGTGATAGACTTTGGCAGATTGCGTTTGGGTCGGGTTTCAAGTGTAATAGTGCGGTCTGGAAAGCGTTACGAGCGGTTTCAAAGGAGGAGATGAAAGGTAATGCGTGGGCTGGTTCCATCGAAGACTATCCGGTTAAAATTGTAAAATGAATGGTTTAACCGGTTGTTTGTGTGAACTGTGTAGTATAGGTTTTGGTTTATTTAATTGTGCTTTTATTATATTTTCATGTATTTAATTTTTCGAATGAAGATTATAATTTAATTTAATTTAATTTTATGGATGTGTGTTTGGTATACGTTAGTTGATTTTTGTATACATTAGGTAAACCACATCATCTTTCGTAATCAAAATAAAGTAACGTGCCTGCGTTCACAACCAACGCACGTAATCAAATTTTGAAGAGTAAAAGAACTAAGAAGAAGATTGATTTAAGAGGTGAAGAAGAAGAGAAGCAGCAGAATCTTTAGCCTTCTTAACACTTGGCATTGGCTCTCCAATACATTCATCGGTCCATCCTTTGTCGCTTCTATTCACTCTTACTCCAAATGTAAACCTCTTTGCATGTGCAGGTCCTCCTTCTTTCACACATCTACCACACACAATATATATCATCAACAACATTTTATTGCCTTTACTACTACTACTACTTAACCCCCTTACTAAATTTCTTACCTGTAAGTAGGCATTGGCCAGTTCTTCCTCAGGCATATATCATTCAGCGTTTGCCTCGTAAATGTCTGATTCCCATTCTTCTTGTCTTCTTGATTCTCTCCTGCATTCCCGTTGGCGCGCTTCTTCTCTTCTGACTCTGCTGCTTCTTTCTCTTTCAAAGCTGCAAGAGCGTTCCTTGCTGCCAGCTTTTGCGCCATTTTCTTCTGCGGGTTCTGTGCCATTCCCACTTGAACACCGTCTATGAACACTTCCACAGTCGCTGTGTTACCACTCCTACTTGCTTTGTACTCTAATCCTTCTGCTTGTTGCTGGCACCTCTCTTGCAGCTCTCTAACCGGATGCATCGGAAGTGTCTCTGGCGTCACCATTGGTTGAAGTAGTGGTTGAAAAACCTGTATAACAAACATATAATATTCAAACGAAAGAAAGCAAACTTAGAATTGTAAAAAAGTAACTAACCTTCCACGCAGAAGCGGTATCTTTGCCACTATCAAGAAAAATAGCACCTGCTATAGATTCAACAATGTCTCCTAGAACTTTTGGCGCTTTACAGTCTCCCAAACCAAATGAGTTAAACCCTGGTTTCGACGACTCTGTCTGAACTTCCTTCACAAAATCCCTAATCTAAAATACCACATAAAAACACTCAGAACATTGTCTGTAGTTTTACGGCAGCTAGAACAATTTAGTTTACTTTTTTTGGTTTATAAACTCTTAATCACCTGTTTCTCAAGGGCACTGGAACCATGACGCAGGTACAAGTGGAGTTTGTGCTTAACAGCAACGCGAGCAAAGTTCTCATTGTTAACCGCTGCTGCCCGAAGATCTGTTAACCGACCAGGAGGAAGGCTTGTGTATGTGAAAAACAAGTGTTTTGTTATAAGATGATCCAACACAGCATCACCAACAAACTCCAATCTCTGGTAACATGAAACACCTGAAGACGGTCTTGAAGCATGTGTTATAGCCTCCACAAGAAGTCCTTTCTCTCTAAACTCGAACTTAAGATCTCTTTCTAGACCAACAAAGTCAATACTCTTAAGCACGCTCTCTGGAACATTAACCGGTTTCACAGTTCCATCAATTTCTTCAGGATCATCCTCCACATGAATCCCAATCCATTTCATCAAATGATTTGCTGCTATTTTACCACCTTCGACGTAGTAAACACCAATCAAAGCTTCAACAACATCAGCAAGTGTTTTGCTAGATAAAACTCGATACGAGCTCAAATCACCCTCTAGTTCACCATCTTCCATCTCTCCATCCTCAAACACGTCACTCTTTTCCGGTTTCTGTTCTTCGTCAAAAAACGAAGATCCCCCATCTTTTATGTCCTCGTCGAAAACAGGAGGCACACCAGGAGCAGACCACCTAGATGGAGCAAAACGATCTGCCTGGATATAGGACTGAAGCCCTTTAACCAGAGCATGCTGATAAAGAACCATGTTACTAACCATTTGTTGTCTCATCCTTGTAAGCTGACCCTCATGCTTCTGCGGATACTTCAGAAATAGAAAACGACTAACCACCCATTTCAGATACGCATCTCCTAAAAGCTCAGCTCTCTCGTAGCAGAACGTCTCCTGGCAAGAGGCCGCTGTCAAGGCTTCCAGAATCTACAACATGTATATATACCAAATAAGAGTAGATTAGTAATAACATAACAAAACAAAAATACATTAACAAATCATATTGTCTTAACCTTTGAAGTAGGAATAGGATAACTAATTAAGTTTTTTAGCTGAACCGCCAGCAACATGCTCTCAACTCGTCTCATTATTGAAGGCAACCTCTGAGCACCTCGTACAAGTGAACCCGAAAGTGGATGCACAACACATAGTTCAGGTGGTAGAAACACGTAATATGTTTTATCAAGGACTGTCTCAGATTCACCTTGAATTGAAAGAAAAAACAAGCGTTAATTTAGGTGCTAATCAATAAATGTTGAAGACAAGAGATTATTATTACCTGACTGTTCAAACCGAGGAGAAAGTAGATTCTTGCAATACGAAACACCCCGTCCTTTGATCAAAGGTTGTTGCTTACAGTTCAAATTAACTCCATACCTAGTAAATAAAATTATAGATGAAGACTTGTATAACCCCAATTACCTCAGGTTGTGCAAGAAGAAGAAGAAAAGCCGGTCTTGTACAAATATCCCAGAGCGATAGGAGTAGATATCTCATAATACATAGACAGGCTTTGCTTCTCCTTCTTGCACAACACCAGAGGCGAACTGAGGCCATGTAAGTCCTCGTGGTAACAGAAAAGTATTAGTAGAGTGCCTTTGCTAATGAAACATAGAAAATGAATTGACGGACTAAAAAATCATTTGAAACGTTTTCATACTTTTGCTTGTAATAGTCAGCATAAGTGTTGTACTCAAGGGGGCCAAGATACCCCTCTTTCCTTGGGAATGATGTTTCTGCACTCATATCATAGCATATTGAATCCACATAAAACCGCTTCCCTGAATGTGCGGCTGTAACAATTTTCCCGACAAGATCTTCTTCAGCCATGCACCCATCAGCCATCATTAATTTTCCCTGTGATAGATCATATTCTTCTTTCTTTTCAATAGCATCTCTTACAGGTAACAATCCAGAAGCTTTCACAACATCGAAAGATGCAACAGCTCCTCTAATACCATAGGTTGGGTGAGATTTCTCCCCAAAGACAATGTTGTGACGAAGTTTACCAAAACCATATTCCCTTCTATCCCCACCAAGAGTTCTCTCATTAGTCCCGAGATATACATCGGGGCGAGCTCTCTGAAGCGGGTTGTCCCACACACTTGTTTCAGTAATCTTTTCAACCATTTCCCAGTTGATTCCTTTCATGGGTTCAATAGCCGTATTGTGAGTAACAGGAACAAACAAGTAGGCCTTTGCAGGATCCCATGGTGTTGTGGAAGGTTCAACATCAACATCTAAAACTATACTCATCAACCTCACATGAAACTTTTTAATAGATGATAGCTTCACAAGAATATACAAGCAAAATTCAGATTTAGAGTTTCTCAAGCAAACATAAATGCGACGGAATATAAAGGTAGTTGTTCAATTTTCAACCTGGCTTTCTGTTATATCAAGTGATCCCCTGAAAGCAAGAGATGCTTTCGTGATCATAGCCCGAGCAACATAAAGATCCATCGACATCGATAATACCTGTGACAATAAAAATTCATTAGAAAAAGTAAAACCAATGTTGAATCAACAAATTCTGAAACCAAAAACGTGGAGAAAGAGTCACAAACCTCTGCATCCAGCTCATTGCCAAAAAGAACTGCGAACTCTGAAACTTCAGTTAGGAATGGATCTTTTGAAGATCCAGAATCGACACACCTGACACTGTACATGTATAAATGGTATAGCTTTGAGCTCTCACAAATTTCCTTTCCCGACAAAATCCATTCTCCCTGTGAACCATAACACAACAGTCAAATCTTGAGCACATTTAACAAATAGTTTAGAACTACTTTACCTTAAGCACATCTGCCACGCCTTCAGGGTAGAACTCTCTATGTCTAGCAGTTCCAGGAATAGGTTCGCCTTCGTCATCCTGGTCAACCTTCTCAGGATCTTGACCACTTCCCTTGTCTGGTAACAGCATATCCGTAAATGCTCCCATCTCATGCAATTTCTTGCAAGCAGCTAAACATACAGCCTGTATATCAAGCACAATAATTCAAGACATGGAACACCTAAGGATGATAATGAATAAGATAAACAAACAGGAAAATATTAAGTCCACCTGTTGTGCAACACGCATTGAACTGCAAACAGGACCCTCGAGTATTTCAAATGGCGCATTGCAAGGAAGCTGAAGCCGGCAAGAATACTCCGTGTGCCCCCCAGGCTTTTCATGTTTCTCCATGCTAAACTCAGGACGAAGAATCGCATACCTGAGACACAAGAGAGAAGCAATCCATCATCGCATACAAAAAGAAGAAGGGTCATTACAAAAGTTATTGGTAAACATACCTGTCTCCTGGCAACTGAGAGCAGTAGAAATGGACGAGACCAACTGCGGAATTCAAGCTGACCATGGCACCAGTTGTCTCCACCTTATAAGTCGTACCCGGCACAGCATCTATAGAGATTAACCTCGATGTATCTTTGAGATTACTAAGATCAGTTCTTTCGATTGCTTCTTTTCGCAATGTCTCCTCACTGTTCCTAGCATTCCTTAAGAATGCTGCATGAGATACATTTTCCCTGCAAGTATCTCAATGTGTGAGTTGTGACATATATAACATTAATGATTTGGTGTCGAGTTGTTTCAAAAAATCACATGAAAGGCATATGTACCTCTCTACCATGAGTATGTAGTCTGATCCAGGCTTTCTTGCCCGACCACGAGACTGAATGTATGCCAGCACTGTCTTTGCAAGGTCGAAACGCATAACAACATTACATTGCCTAATATCAAGTCCTTCCTCAGCAACGCTAGTGGCAACTAACAGTGTTACCTATCACATGAGAGCGACGTATGAAAAAAATATAGAAAATCATAATTTTTATCAAAAAACCTAGAAGCAAAGACAAATATTTTCTTACATGCCCATCTCGAAATTTGGAAATTGTATCCTGCATTTGAGATGATTTCATTTCCTGGCTGTTATTGTGTCCGATCATACTGGCACACCGTATAAACCCAAGTGAAGGCAGCTCAGCAAAAACCTGAAAATTCCAAGCTCAGATATACACACATGATAAAGTTACTTATGAGAAGTTATATTGTTATTTTGACTTTAGTCCTAACCTTTGGAAGAACCAAAGCAGCAACCACCCTCTCAACAAAAACAATAGCACGGAAATCGGCTGTGTGCTGATACTTGAGGAGTAGTTTGATCAATGATTGAACTTTTGGAGTAACTTTCCCATCAGCCACTGCAGCGCCTATTACTTCATCAACGTGCTCCCCTCCCGAGACCACTGATACCATAGCATTGTTAACACCAGGATAAACAGTAAATAGATAGATACTAAGAACGTCTTTTAGACTTACCATGATCATCAAGGAGCTCTCCCTCCTCGATCTCATCATGAGCGTTACCATTCTCTGATTTGCTAACTTCTGAAGCGGCTTTTTCAGCAGCGGCTCCTTCTAAAAGCTCACATTGCAGGAGCAACACCACCTTGTTGAGGTATGATTCTTGAAACTTCACATCGACTTGGAAATTCACCCTTTCATCACTTTGCAATGCAGTCAAGAACGATTGTGCCACCTTGACAAGAAAACAAAAAATAAAATCATATCGAAATAGCAAAATTACTTTATAATCATTAAAACTATTTTCTCCGTTCTTTTTTACCTTATACGCACACCATTGACCCAATTCAGCAAGAGTATAGTTAATGGCCCTAAGTTTGTGAATTAAATTGGCGGCTCCGTCACTTTCTGTTCTTTCAGAGACACCATAAACCTGTCTTAGCTCGTCCTTGGCTCCAGCATCCCTAGCCCCCATAAACTGCCACTTGCTTTTCCTTGAACTTGCTTGAGCCGCTTCTTCAACAGCTACAATCATTTGCTTTATTTTCTCATGAAGAGACCACATAGTAGCAGCTTTGTCATACTCAACAACAATCTCTGAAGGCATCGGCACATGTTTTTCTAATTCCTTCCGATCTTTTATGGTACAAACCGTAGAATCCAACTTAGTCTCAAGGTTGCGAATTTTTATCGCACAGTCTACTTGGCTTGAAACACCTATGCAAACAAAAACATGTCACTTTTAGAAACATAAACAATCGAAAAACGTTTTAAGTTCTATACAAGAAACAATAAGTACCCTTTAGATTAACAGGTGAAGCAGTCATTCCAAAGATTGATGGCCTATTATCCTTAGAGGATGTGTGGTAAAACTCAGACATCACCAGTGAGTATGGGTGTTTCTTGACAGCATGATGACATTCGTCGAGAATAAGAAGGTTTATTGATTCCATCCTAATAATGCTGTGCCTCAGTATATTCAATAGAATTTGTGCTGTCATTACTAGAACCTGAAAAAAAGATATTTATAAAGAAACTGTAAGCATCAAGATCTGATTAGAAAAAAAAGAGAAAAAAGGGAAGCATTAAAAGGCAACCTGCTTAGACGCAAACTCTCGCTGCCACCTTCGAGCATCCCAGAAATCTTGTCCCATCTCACCACAATAATGCCCAACTTGAAAAGTAGTTTGATTTCGGATCACTTCTGCTTGCTGAAATTATAAAAAGACTAATCAACGAAACCAAAATCCAAAAGGTAAGCAATCTATTATAAAAAAAATGTATGTTATTTAGGTACCTGGTAAACCAAGGGAACTTTAGGAACCAAGAACACCGAGAGCATTTTCCGATTCTGGCTTGTTAGATCCTTATGAATACTTTTAATAAGAAGAATGGCGATAAGCGTCTTTCCAGCACCAGTCTCAAGGAAAGCAATCGTGTTTTTGGATTTAGCCTGTTCAAGCACATCTAATTGGTACCGCCTTGCTTGTTCTTCAACAACCTTCTCCTTACGTTCTTCAGGCTTACTCAGATTCTCCTCTGCCTTGTCATTGTTATCTCGGTTTCTACCACTCTCTTTGATAACATATGTTTCGTGATCAGCTTCCCAAGTCCCTGACCGATAAACCAACTCGTTTGAACCAGCTTTATCCCTCTCCCAATAACCCCTAAGTTCTCTTCTGTAATCGTTGTAAGAATCTCTTCTCTTATTGTGACCTGGCTCCTCCCAGTTCCGATTGCGTTTCCTCTTACCATTCTCCCTAGAATTAGGCTGACATCGACCAGAAAGGTTACTCCTTTGGGTCTGATAACAAGAAACCCTAGCTCTCTTCATATCATTATTATTATTATTATTATATCCTTGCTCTTTAGCCAATTGGTCTCTTTTAAAGCCACTCTTTTGCAACACATTATTGTTCACTGTAATATCAGTAGCAATGGACGGAGGAGGAGTAGTAGTAGTAGTAGTAGTAACCTCACAATTGTGAGAATTGGAATGAGAAACAACATTGTTGAGAGCTGCTCCGACAGGTAAGCCTCCACCGTTTTTGAAAGAGTCGAGAATGTGATCAATTCCACCGAAGAAATCAGTGTTGAGGACGCAGTTTACGTCAATAGAAGAAGAAGAAGAAGAAGAAGAGTCAGAGAGAGCAACGGAGGAGGAGGAGGAAGGATCAAAATCAGAGACAATATCATCGATAAGATCACAAGAGATGTCTTCGCAAGCATCTAACCAATAAGAAGGCGGCTTTACGTCGTCGTCGTCCTCCTCTTTACGCTCACCCTCCATTACCATCATATAATTCTACAATTAATCAAATTAGAAAAGGAGATGACTCAAAACCCCCAATTCTGGAGAGATTAGGGTCCGTACAAAACAACAAGATAGGTTTAAAGAAAAGAAGAGAAGAGAAGAGCAAACGAACCTAAACCCTACCTACCTACCTACCTAGCTTGAGAGAGAGAGAGAGAGAGTAGAGAATAAAAGGAAGCAAAAAAAGAGTGTGATTCCCCACAGGCCTATCTATCGATCCCTTCTCTGATTTCTCAAGTTGCTCGAACACAAACCGACATGAATACGGACTCCCACGCGTTATGTATAAGAGGAGGCCCAATAACTATTTTAACAAAAACTATGGATTTAACCCGCTAAAAACATATAAACCCTAGATCCATAGTTTTAGATCGTAATCAGGTTAGATTTCAATCATAATCGGTCTATTTTACATGAAAACAAGAAAACCAAATCATCCATCTTACATGAAAATGCAAAAAAGCATATATGCCAACAAGATATTGTTCATCAAAAACTAAAGTGGTGAGCCGAATAGTCAAATATATTATTATTATTATTCTCTTCTTCTTCTTCCATATCACTGCCAAAAATTCTGCTTCTTGATTTCTTCTAATATTTATATTTGTTATTCTCTTTTTGAATGTAAAGACAATGGCATCTTTCATGTATATATTTAACGGAATCTCAAGATTGTAAATCATATAGATGCAATGAATATGATTCATTTACGAAAGTGTATAAGAAGAAAGCATATACTACAAAGTATTATTATTATTATTATTATTATTTGATGAGTACGAGTCCAATGGCAGTAACTATGAGTGTTGAAGGTAAACCAAACTTTAAGTGTTTTGTGAAACTGAGTGTGTAGCCATGGCTCACTGCTCTTCGTGCTTGCTCACACACTATCAGGTTTGCTGCTGATCCAAGCAACGTCAAGTTTCCAGCCACTGTGCTCACCCACGCCAGCAACAACCACGCCTTCTTCTCCTCCTCCCCTGCCGCTGCTGATGCAGCCACTCTTGCTCCCAACAACAGAACTGCACACACATTAACAGACTTTGAGACTGACTCATGTATTGTTCCTTGACATGGTTGCCTTCTAATAAGGATATAATGACTTACCTGTTGGTACATTGGAGGCTACATTCGAGAGGACTAGAATCACAAGTGCTAGAACCGCTATTCCTTTTGGTTGATCGATTTTAGCATATGGCTCCATTACATCCCAAAGAGCAGTAGGTATACCGGTTTTGTTGAATCCATCAACTGTTATGAACATCCCACAGAAGAATATCAAAAGCGAATACGATACCTTCTCTAGAGACGGTCTTGCATCTTTGAAATCAAGAACAACCAGAGCTAGAGCCGCGGTAATTGCACTCCAGGACATGTTTAAACCCATAAGAAGAGATATTAGCATTCCTAATGTTATCAAATAAACACTTGATTTCCAAAACAATCTTCTCCACTTCTTGGTGTTGAAGCTCTCTCCTTGACAAGAATCTGTCTCTGTTTGTTCTCTCGACACATTCAAGTCGTTGTTTTCGCTTGAACCAGCTCTGTTTCTGAGTGTCTCAGGATCCATTCTCGAGTTAGAGGATACTTCTGATCTGAAAGAGCCGAGATGAGGTAATGTAGCTGGAGAAAACCTATGAGATGTGACATCTTCTTCACCAACAGCTTCAGAAACCGCGTTTTCAACTTCTTGTTCATCATCTTTATGATCAGACAATAACCTCCAATACATAGACAGAAGAAGCAAAGCATTGACAGTAATACCAACAATCATGGCAGGGAAAACACCAAGAAGGAACTCCCAGAAGGAGATCTTGCTTTGAACCGCGATAACAAGATTCTGCGGATTCCCAATAGGAGTGGCAGAAGATCCGATATTGGCACTCGTGGCTAAAGCAAGCAGAAATGGATGAGGAGGAAGGTTCTTTTGCCTAGCAATCTTCAGGACAAACTCGGTCAAGACAACACAAGAAGTGTCGTTAGTGAAGAGAGCGCTTGAAACAGCAGAAACAAGACAAACACGACAAAGCAAGTCTTTAGGACCAAGGCTTCTCCAAGAGAGCAAAGTACCCAAGTACTTGAACAAATCAGCTCTTTCAAGGTAGATACTAACAACCATAGTACCAAAGAGAAGACCAAGAATAGGGAGATCAATGGATGCATAAGCTTGTTCAGGTGTTATCACTTGGAAGATAACCATTAGCATTGCTCCAAATAGAGAACCGGCGGTTCGACCAATTGGCAAGAATGGTACAGAGGGAAACACTGCTAATACCCAAAATATTGCAAAAGCTATTGAGCCGAGTACAAGCTTTACTACTGGAGCCATTGCCATTTTTCTAACTTGTTTTTTTATCACAAAAGTATGAATCTTTGAAACCCTAATAGTTGGATTAGTTCAGAAACTCGGAAGATTAACATCGAAAAGGACTCACCTTTATGGTCACCACGAACTAAGAACTCGAAAAGTCAGCACTTTTTAAACCTAATAAAATAATTAATAGCTTCTCGCATCCTTCTTCTTCTTCCCCTTCATTATAGTATTAACGAATGATTTGACATGTCCGTTGACTAATTCTTAATTTAATGACAACTAATTTTTCGGGTTTTAATTTTTTTAATATAATAACAAAATATAAAGCCCATGAATAATTGTAGAAAACAAAAGCCCATTAGTTAGCTACACTGATTAGGCATACATCTTATTAGCCCAGTACGCCTTAAATCTTGTGTAATAAGTTGGTTTGGGCTTATTTCTTAACAGGCCTCTTTTCATTAAATAACCAAATTCTGCTAATTACGTAATTATGCATTTATGATTTATTATTGAGACAACAATGTTAAATACTCTACCACCAAACTTTTACTTCCCTTGCAGTTAAAGGTTTTCTCCTTCACACTCTACTCTCAATACAATTTTTTGCCAATAAATTCCTTAAAATTAGGCACAATATTCATCACTCAAGTAAACTACAAAATAACCTATTTTAATTTCTCCTTTAAGGATTATCTAAATTAATAAACAAAAAAACTCAAGATATGATTAAGATATCAGATAGAGTTTCATTATCCCTTATGGCCTGCAGCTCAAGCATCTAAACTTGACAATGAAAGAAAATCAACCAAATGATGTATACACACACACACACATATCTTATAAACTAGTATATGTGTAGCTTACAAGGAAACCAAAGACCAAACATCATACAAGTTAACACAAAATCCAACACTATGAACTCAGAATGGGAAATGGATTTGGATCGAAAGCAAATATTTTTCAAATGCACAAAATGGCAATTTGAAGACACACTTGATCCTATTAACTGTCCTTTCCACTACTTCTGTGACAGCCTCTACGCCGGCGATTACCCTCAATTCACAGACATTCTAGTCTTCTTCTTCTTCACGCTTTCTTACTTGACCACTCTACTTGTTGTCTTAAAGAATGTAACATCAAGAACCAGAAGAAGAGAAAATGGTTATGGTAATGATGATAAAGCAAGAAGGTATCTACTCCCTTCAGGTCCAATATCTCTTCCTTTGATCCTCTTCATCTTTGCTAAAGGTCAAAGGATCAATACCCTTTTCCCCATATCCATCTTTGGTCCTGCAATTCTGCAGCTTCTACAACTCTCAGTGCTTATATTCAACAACAATATCGAAAAAGAAATAAGCTTTGTCTTCTTTGAAGCATCTACTATTTCTGGAATCCTCCATGCAAGTCTTTACTTAGACGCCGTGATTCTTCCTTACCATACAGGATTTGATGCTCTGGTCAATTCTACTTTCTCTGGAGTATGCAAGTCTTGTATTTGCAGGAAACACCCATTAGTAGTTGGAGGGAACCTTGTGGCTTACCGAGGATGGTCTACTACAACTTTCTTGGTGGTTGGTGTTTTGTGTTTGAGGATTATATGCAAGTTATGTAGAGAAGAAGCAAAGAGGAAAAGAGTTTTGGTTATTAAAAATGCAGTGGAAGGATTAGCATGGATTGTTCTTGTAAGAGATTGTGTGTATTTGGCTGCAAGGTCTCCTGTTGAAGAGCCAATCTTGTGTGTGTTTGGCTCTGTTCTTCTGTTGATATGTGTTTATGTAATCACACAAGTGTGTTGTTTAGTTAGTTGGAGACAGCACAAAGACAACAAACACTTGATGTTTTAAAAGAAAGGCAAAACCAGAGACAAGATGAAGCCAATTTGTAAATGTAAAT
Organism: Cochlearia excelsa; assembly: GCA_963556525.1. Taxonomy (NCBI): domain Eukaryota; kingdom Viridiplantae; phylum Streptophyta; class Magnoliopsida; order Brassicales; family Brassicaceae; genus Cochlearia; species Cochlearia excelsa. The sequence continues at coordinate 21,400,799 of OY748331.1, forward strand.
GAAATGATTGCTTAAAGGGGAGTTTTTGTGTCTGTAAATGATGAAACTTAAACAGTACTTCTTCCCTGTGACCAAATTTTTCGAACAAATCACCATAAATTACAGACAAGATAAAGCCGGAAACAAGAAAAATAGTTGCAGATTAAAAGAAAGAAAGAAAGAAAGAAAAAGGGAACTCATCTTCTTCTTGTAATTGTGTCACAACAACAAAACATCTTCTTCTGATCTCTTAAAATGGCTTTCCACTTTTCTTGACATCGTTTCTGATCGCTGCTTGAATCATCTTTACGATGAAGTACTGAAAAGAGTGCCCAAAAAAATTGACTTCAGTTTCTTTTACCAAATTTGAACAAGATCAAAATGTGGTCTGTGCAAAGAATCTTGGGTTTGTATATTTTTACCTGAGCACCAATGATAAGAGGGATGAGTTTCTTTCCTTTCTCATCAGCGTATGATCCATCTACCATCTTCTTGTCTACATGAATCGCTTTCTTCTGATTTGTTGCTACATCCGTTATCGCCTTCACCAAGTTCGGGATCCACGCTTCACCATTCGGTAGAGCCTAAAGCCAAGACAAGCACCATAAGCGACTTTTAACAGTCTTCAAATCAAGTAAAATCAGAGGTTTCCTTTATAAAAAAACTAAACCTTTTCTTCTTTGTCGTTCTTGCTGCATCTTCCGCTGTTCTCTGCATAGACTACCGGAATTGCAGAATCCTACAAAGCCAGTGAAAGAATTTGAAAAAAAACACTTTTGTTCTAAGACTAAATAACCTAACACCGAATAGGAGTGAGTATGCATAGGTTTTATACCTCAAACTCTTGTTTGCGCATCTTAGAACCAGCACGGATAGTTTTGAGGAGAGAATCAGATCTCTTGGAGGAAAATGTATCATAGGAAAGCTCATCGGGAGGGGTAAATTGAGCATGTGTCAAAACAAGCAAGGTTTTGCACCATATCTCTTTTCCAAAGGTATAAGTGATTGATTGAACAACTTGCCTATCTAGTTCATCCACTCTATACACATCCAAACGGTCAACATAGAGCAACACATCTATGGTCCTGTTCACAAGAAACCTGCCCCCCAAATAAATATCCAAATAAGTAAGTACCAATAGCAAAATGGGATGTCATAGACACTATCAACCCCATTTAGTAAAAAAAAACAGCGTAAACCGGACTACTCATAGTACGTACTGACCCTTTGATCAATTCAAGAGCTTGGTGATTGACATATCCAGCTTCAACAAGACCAGGGGTGTCAATGATGTTTATAGTGAAACCTCCCATTGTTCTTGAAACCATCACTGGTCTCAAACCTTCTGCCTAGAAAATACAACAATATGTTCAAAATTGAACTACACTTACACTTGCTTGGTTAATCTAAAGCTTTATGGAAAAGAACCTGGAAAGGACTGACACGGACGACTTGTTCACCGATAAGAGAATTGACAGTGGATGATTTACCCACACCACCTTTACCCAACACAACAACTGTCATTGAGTTCATATCCTGCCATTACCAATTATCCTAATCACAACGGAGAAACCCACTTCGCTTATAATTAACAAACTTTAATAATAAGAAAAGACAAACCTTTTGCTTCAATTTGGTGAAGAATTCGATAAGCTTTTCCTGGGTAGCCGCTGGAAATTGCTGAAACCCAACCCATTCACGAACAACTGACCCCATCTCTCCTAAACCCACACAAAAAAGGTTACAAATTTATATATATATATATATATAGATAATATCGCTTTGGTTATACACTTTGGAGGAGCTTACCTTTGTTCGAGCTTTGGAGGAGGTTTTAGAGAAGCTTTCAAAGAAGAGTTCCACCGAGAAAAGCGAGAGGAGTCTCATGTGACCTTATCGCAACTCTTCTTTATCGATTATTTCAATTTACTCCTCTATTTACATTTTTCTGTCAAAATACTCCTCTATTTATTAAATGTTTACTTTAGTGCCTTGGAAGTTCGAAAATAAACAAACTTAACCCCAAACCAATTTTGGTTACCGTTACAGTACAACCACAGTTCATATTTTCATGAATCTCCGAGCAATAGTGGGCACACTCAAGCAATGCTGATTCTCTCAAACTTTCTTCGCTTGTATGTTGAGGGAAACAAATGATCATCACCGGTTTCGGGAGCATTATGATTGTCTTTGCTCACAACATACCGCGGTTTTCTCACCACTTTGGATTCTCTCTGAGAGTTCATACCACCCAAAACCCTCTTTGTTTCCACTGTTTCCAAGCCTCTATCAACCATCCCCAGCTTAAAACCAGGATATTTCAGGCAGTAGTAGGCATACTCTTCTTGCTTTGTTGGAAGATTATGTTCTCTGACTGAACATTTTTGAGTACCAACATATCTGGGGTTAGTGTCTGTTAGCTCATGCAACGCCGGATCTATCCCTTCAAATGAGCTTTCTGTAGTTTCCAAATGGGTAAAGGAAGTGTCTTGGTGATTCAGTAAGCATTTTGGGACTTCTGTGATTGAACAGGCAACAGTTCCATTGGGTTTCTTATATCTAGTACCTGCGAATGGAGAAGCTGCAAATCCAGTAGTACTACTCAACGGGCCGGTGTCGTATACTTGCATGAAGTTGTTTTCTGTAGCTACATAGGGCTCCTCGAAAATAGCAGAAGAATATTTAGGAGCTACTTTGAGAAGACCTTTACGCAAAGTCTGGTGACGATGTTCAGATGAGACTAATAAGCTGGAACCTCTGTGCTGGAACACTCCTTTATCGGTTATCTTTATTTTCAGACTCTCCTTGGTGCCGCCACAGAAAGAGGAAGTTAAACTCTTGGATCTGTTTCTTTCCACAGATTTCACTTCATTGGGAGTTTCTAATTTATATGAAGCACCACCATCCATAATCTCAGATGGAACTCTATTAAGGTCCAACAGCTTGAGATCCTCTCTTTGGCTTCCTTTGTTGCCCAATCCCTTTCCATATTGACCCCACAACCTTTGCATCTCGACGAAAGTCTTGTTCATTTTCTCGTGATATGATTTTAAAGAGTAGTAATACCTTTTCCTCTTAAGCATCGTAAGGCCTTCTTTGCAACAAGCTACCTTTGGAGCAAACAATCCTCCTCTCAACCTCGTGTAAAACTTTTCCACTGGATTCCCAAAATATAAATTGGAACCACCAACAAGTTCTTGCAGTGTCAGAGTGAAAGTATCTTGATCCATATCTGGTAGAAAACATGACAACAAGTATCTTTCTTCTTCAGTCAGAAAAGAGTTCCATGTCTCGGTAGAAATTATTTGTGTTAAATCTGGTAGATCATAGAGCTCATATGGTATGCTACAGAGCTGACCTTCTACCATAGCTATCTCACAGTTTGCTTCGCCAATGTCATAATTATCATCAGAGTCGTCTTCGGAGTCTACTCCAACTATTGGCATTGGAATGATCACTGGTCTCAATTCCCTTACAACACAAAAATGTAATGTCTCCAACAAAAATAAAGCTCAGGAACAAGAAGCACTAAAAAAGGTATCCTGCATACAAAATTTAAAAGACTAATCAGAAATGTGCAGTACCAAGACATGTAAAACTAGTGGATTCAAGCTAGAAAGCGCAAAAGAAACACATGACATCAGATTCAAAAAATAACATAAAGCATGAGAACAAGCTATCATCACTTTAGTCCTCAAACTATCAGAAGCTCTAACGCAAACCCTTGGATTTCAATATATTGCCAAAGAAAAGATCTAAAAAATCAAAAAACCAAACATATCATAAGAAGGAAGAATCACAAGAAATCGCTTCGATATTACAGTGAGCGAGAGCTCCGATGAGTTAAAAAAGAAGAAGCTATCGAACAAATCCTAAGCGAAGAATCTGGCAAATACATAGAGAAACCGATCCGAGACGTAAGGAGAAGCTTACCGACTTTAAAGACAGAGGAAACGAAGAAGCAATCTCCGTTTGATACGAACTTCATCAATAGCCTTCCAAGTTAGTTTATCTGCTCCTTCCTTTCATCGCCTTTCTTTAATGGCTTTTTCGATTCTTCAAAGCCCACAGTACAGAGAGAGTCTAATCTTATTAACAAACTGTGTTATTATTATTAGTGTTTTATTTCGTAATTAAAGCCGCGTTAATTACTCTTTTTAAAAAATTATTATTAAAACTAGGTAAGTACCATACCGCACGGGAGCTGATATCGCATGGGAGCTAGAATACGTAAAATATTTTTTTAAAATTCATAAATCTAAACTAATTAGTATATTTATTTATATATATTAGATAATCCATAATCATTATAATTTCAATATTCTATATACATCAGTTATTTTAAAAGTGTAAAACTTGCAATTAGATTTAAATAAAACTCAATCACAAACTTACAAACCTCGTAACAATATTTTTAACTTCAAAATTGTTGTCACAATTTTTTTAAAAAAAAAATCCTACATCATTTTTCTTTACTACAAATAAAAATGTTAAGAATACTCGACACTTACTCATATTTTAAATCGTTTTATCAAATTGCGTTAGTAAGATATCAAAAATCTTTGTTTTCAACAAAACAAACAAGACGACAATCATTTTTCATTTGTTTTAACTATTTAACGTTTAAAATTTAATTTTGAAGTAGGTAAGATTTACTTTTGAGAATTTAGGGTTTAATTATTAAGATTTTAAACTAAAATAAAACATTTTTATATTAACACTCTATATGTGAATACATCTATAGAAAATAATTTTTAATGGTATTTTTGGTAATTGTCATCAAAATTATTAAGTTTTGTTAAATTTATTGGAATTTTACTTTAAATTTTTTATCAAAAAAATTATCTGATTAAAATCTATGCAATTTCTTACCTTAGCCACTTCCAAAACCGACAGGATTTTCGACTCTTTTGTATTAGGGACAAATATCCCACATCGGAAACTCAAAGGGTTATAAACTAATATATAAAGAATATGGGTCTCTCCACTTATTGCCAATTGGTTTTAAGTTGGAAGCCCATAATCCTAACATGGTATCAGATATCCCACACCGAAAACCACCATCAATTTTTGGCACTCGCGTTTGGGACACCCATCTTCTTCTAGTTTGCAAACGATTGTTTCTCAATTTTCTTTACCACTTTCTTGTTCTTCTAATAAACTATTACCATGTTCTCATTGTCTTACCAATAAAAGCCACAAGCTCCCTTTTTATTCTAATTCTATCTCTTCAACTCAACCTCTTGAATACATTTATTCAGACGTTTGGACCTCTCCCATTCTTTCTATTGATCAATACAAGTACTATCTTATTTTTGTTGATCATTTTACCCGCTACACATGGCTTTATCCTCTCAAACAAAAGTCTCAAGTGCGAGATACCTTCATTCAGCTTTAAAACCTTGGTGGAGAAACATTTTGCCTTACCCGTGCGCAATCTCTACTCCGACAATGGCGGAGAATTTATTGCATTGCGTCGGTTCTTGCTACACAAGGCATCTCTCACTTCACATCACCTCCACATACTCCGAGCACAATGGTATCGCAGAGAGAAAACATCGCCATATAGTTGAAACGGACTCACTCTACTTCATCAAGCGTCGATACCAACTCAATATTGGACGTATGCTTTCGCGGTTGCGGTGTACTTGATTAATAGGCAACCGTCTGCGGCAATATCGCAAAGAATCACCGTATGCGCGTCTCTTCCAAAAGTCACCCAACTACATGAAGTTGCGAGTCTTTGGTTGCGCTTGCTTCCCTTGGATAAAGCCTTATACTAATCACAAGTTAGAGTCTCGCTCAACCCGTGTGTGTTCCTTGGCTACTCTCTCACACAAAGTGCTTATCTCTCGCCTCCATAAAACAACCGGTCGCATCTATATATCCGTACACGTTGTCTTTGTCGAGTCGGAGTTTCCTTTTGCCGACTCGACTCCTACAAAGTCTCAATTGGATGATCCTATCCAGACACCTTTCACACCACCCCCCTTATTCCCGTTCGACGCCACCACTCGTACACTCGCCATCTATGCCTTCCCCGAGCCAGGATCCTCACCAACCGCCGTCGCGGACTTCATCGTCTCCGTCCTCTCGCTTCGGCAGAACGCAGTAACGATACGAGCCATGGACGAGTTCTTCGGCTACATCGAATGAAACACAAACTACCCAACCACCACAAAGTTCACCCGAACCGGCCAACACCACCCTAAACAACCCCCAACCATCACCTATCTCATCCAAGACTACTCTTAACCAACAAAACAATGCCACGACACCGTTACTACTACGAAATCCAACAACATGTTCACCAAAACACGCATTCTATGCAAACCCGTTCCAAGAACAATATCACTAAACCTACCAAAAAGCTTACCCTTGTAGCCACCACCACCAAACCCGCCAGTCCTATACCATCCAATATCCACCAGGCTATGCGAGATGAGAAATGGCGTCGTTCCATGAGTGATGAGTACAATGCTCAAATTGCCCATGAAACCTTTCGACTTGGTTCCGCCGTAACCTAGTCAAAATGTTATTGGTTCTAGATGGATTCATACTATAAAATATCTTGCTAATGGTGTGATTGACAGGTACAAATCCAGGTGGGTGGCTCGAGGCTATAATCAAGAATATGGGATAGACTATGTTGAGACTTTTAGTCCTCGTTGTCAAGTCCGTCACCATTCGCCTCGTTTTACATCTCGCAGTTGACTCGATCATGGCCAATCAAACAACTTGACATAAACAATGCCTTCTTACAAGGCACTCTTAGGAGGAAGTATATGTTTCGCAACCTCCCGGCTTCGTTGACAAAGACCGACCTCACCATGTCTGCAGATTAAAGAAAGCACTTTATGGTCTTAAACAAGCTCCGAGAGCTTGGTATCACGAACTAAAAACATTCTTGTGTCAAATGGGTCGCCACAACTCGACCGCCGATACGTCCGTCTTTATATATCTTCACGGTTCTCATATTTTATATGTCATGGTTTATGTCGACGACATCATCATCACCGGAAGCAGCTTGTCTCTTGTCTCGGCGTGCATACATGTACTTGCCTCACGCTTCTCTTTGAAAGACCCGACCGATCTACATTATTTTCTTGGCATCGAGGTTACAAGGACAAGTACAGGTCCGCATATGATGCAACGCAAATACATAATTGACCTTCTTACAAAGATGCAGATGCTTGATGCTAAGCCGGTTTCCACGCCTCAAGCCACATCACCTAGGCTCTCTCTTGTCTCAGGTACGCCGATTGATGATCCTAAACAATACAGGATGGTGATCGGCAGTCTCCAATACTTGGCTTACACTCGACCGGACATCGCCTTTAGTGTCAATCGCCCGTCTCAATATATGCACAAGCCAACGGATGTTCATTGGCAGGCCGCCAAGCGCTTACTTCGCTATCTAGCTGGTACTCTTTCTCATGGTATTTTCATCAATAAGAACTCTCCATCGCACTTACATGCTTTTTCCGACGCGGACTGGCTGGTGATACGGATGACTTTGTCTCCACCAATGCATATCTTGTCTATATGGGTTCAACGCCTATTGCGTGGTCCTCCAAAAAGCAATCGGGTGTGGCTCGTTCTTCAACTGAAGCAGAATATCGCTCAGTAGCAAATACCGCATCTGAACTTCGGTGGGTTTCCTCTCTCCTACACGAACTCGACGTGAAGATGCCTTCAACTCCTACCATCTATTGTGATAACGTCGGGGCAACGTATCTCGGTCATAACCCCGTGTTTCACTCTAGAATGAAGCATCTTGCGCCGGATTACCACTTCGTCCGCGATAATGTACAATCCGTGCTTTACGAGTACAACATGTCTCCACAAAAGACCAACGGCGGACGCTCTAACGAAACCTCCGGCACGCTCACGTTTCAATGAACTTATGTCCAAGATTGGAGTGATGAAACTCCCTCCATCTTGAGGGGGTGTGTAACATATGTATATAAGGGTGTTTAAGTCATTATGTAATACCTAGTATATACCTCTTGTATACGTATAAATATCGTCTAATACGCTTCTAATAAAATTAATTCACCTAATACTCTTTATATGGTATCAGAGCCTTGATATCTAGGGATCTCAATTATTTTCTTTAGCCGTCAAAAACACAAAGGCAACACGTTTCTTCTTCTTTTTCTTCACGACATCAATGTCGATCTCTTCCAATGAAACAGTTATTGTTGCTGATTCAAAAAATCTCCTCAATGTTAACATGGTATCAGACCCCGATCCGATCTTAGGCCTGACCCGATTGGTCCGCCTCTCTTGCCCAAACTACCCGAGATTAATGGTTAACGAGACCCATTATCTCGAGGGGGCGTATTAGGGACAAATATCCCACATCGGAAACTCAAAGGGTTATAAACTAATATATAAAGAATATGGGTCTCTCCACTTATTGCCAATTGGTTTTAAGTTGGAAGCCCATAATCCTAACATTTTGTTGTCTGTCCATATGAAAAAATTACAACGAAAACAATAAGCGCGAAAAAAGTGAGAAATGCGATATTATTGAGTGAGTTTAGAAATATCCTTACGCATGGATTAATGGGTCAGAGTTTGCAATTACAAAATCAGAGACCCTGCCACAATAGAAATACATAGATAACAATCGAAAATCGAATTTCATTTTTATGAATAAACCAAAACAAAATCAATGTTTATTGCATGCCAACATGATTAAGAAAAATAGTTATGAATTGATTAAAATAAGATGTTTTAATTTTTCATTACCTTAAGTTAGACCACCATTTAAGGGAACACGCATTAAAAATTGGGCAATTCACTAATAAACTAACATGATTCTTTGTTTTTTTTCTTTGAACACTGTTGAAAAAACTCTTTTTACAAAAATACCATAAATATTAAATTAACTTAATATTTCTTAAACTAAATTCTAAAGTCTCAAAACTAAATCTTACAAATAAAATACACACCACACTCCCAAAAAAATAAGAGGAATTCACAAATCTACACCCTTTCAACCCCTTCTTCACAAAACTACTCCTAATTTAATATTTTCACATATTTACACCCTTTCAAAATTTTAAAAGCTTGATTTAACCTTTACAAAATTATCAAAATTAAAAAATTTTCATTTGGGTTCGCTAATTAGTGTTTAGGGTATAGTATTAAGGGGGTAGAATTGTTTGGGTAGAGTTTATTTGAATTTAATTTTGAGTGTTTAGGTGTAGTTTTGTGAAGTATTTTGGAAATGGTGTAGTTTTGTGAAATGTAATTCAAATGGTGTAGTTTTGTGATTCTCCCAAAAAATAATGATAAGTAACAAATCAAGAAATCGAAATAAGGAAAATAAAAAAGGATAAATAATAATCTACAAACAATAGTGAAAAAAAAAAATATATACAAAATGAGGTTTAAGATTATATCATAAGGTTTTCTTCTTCGTCTTTAAAATTTTAGAAACTTAAAAAAATGATTTGGAAGTAGTTACAAAAATACCATAAATATTAAATTAGCTTAAAATTTCTTAAACTAAATTCACAAAACTAAATCTTACAAATAATATACACACCACACTACCAAAAAAATAATGATAAGTAATAAATCAAGAAATCGAAATAAAGAAAATAAAAAAGGATATATAATAATCTACAAACAATAATGAAAAACGATAAATAAATATACTACATGAGGTTTAAGATCATACCATAAGGTTTTCTTCTTCGTCTTTAAAATTTTAGAAACTTAAAAAAAATGATTTGGAAGTAGTCATACGACATATATATAATAATCAAAAGACACCTTTTGGAAGACACCTTTTCGACGAAACAACACGAGTTTGTTAAGACACTTTTACGAGTTTGTATGGACACCTTTACGAGTTTGTAAAGACACATTTACGAGTTTGTAAAGACACATTTACGAATTTGTAAAGACATATTTACGAGTTTGTAAAGACAACTTTATGAAACACATCCCTACGAAATTTCAATAAAGAAATCTCAACAAATCTCTATTTATAATAATCAAAAGACATGATCAAAAGTCACGATTAAAAGACATGACTTTTGTAAAACGGTTATGTAAATAAACGAATGAATACAACTTTATAAAGACACTTTTACAACACACCCTTTGAGTCTTTTTTCATTTTGTTATTATTAGTAGATCTACAAACAATAATGAAAAACGAGAAATAAATATACTAAATGAGATTTAAGATCATACCATAAGGTTTTCTTCTTCGTCTTTAAAATTTTAGAAACTTTAAAAAAATGATTTGGAAGGAGTCATACGACATATATATAATAATCAAAAGACACCTTTTGGAAGACACCTTTTCGACGAAACAACACGAGTTTGTAAAGACACTTTTACGAGTTTGTAAAGACACGTTTACGAGTTTGTAAAGACACATTTACGAGTTTGTAAAGACACATTTACGAATTTGTAAAGACATATTTACGAGTTTATAAAGACAACTTTATGGAACACACCCCTACGAAATTTCAATAAAGAAATTTCAACAAATCTCTATTTATAATAATCAAAAGACATGATCAAAAGTCACGATTAAAAGACATGAGTTTTGTAAAACGATTATGTAAATAAACGAAAGAATACAACTTTATAAAGACACCTTTACAACGAAAGAATACAATTTTATAAAGACACATTTACATAACACCCCCTTGAGTCTTTTTTCATTTTGTTATTATTAGTAGATTAGACACGGCTTTTTCATCGACGATCAATATTTTTAAAAACAGAAAATAAATGAAGGGTCAAGATCTAATCCTTTTCTAATTAAAGTTAGACATGCCTTTTTTCATCGACGTCCTATATTTTTCATATTTAAAATCAAGGGTCAGGATCCACTTCTTCTAAATTAAAAATGAAAATGACCTGTCATCCTCTAAACAGATAAGATAAGACTCTCTTAATTAGAGAAAAGCAATCTTCTTTCCAATAGAGAGAGAGAGAGAGAGTTTTTCAAAAGTCTTTAGCAAATCATTGTTTGATTCTTTTAGGAGCAAACTGAATCGAGGGAGAATCAATGGCTGATCATATCGTCTATGTTTTCTTATGTTTAGGGCTTATTGTTTTATCCTTCAACAACTTGCAGGTAACTTCACGATCCGTTATTTACTAAATCTCATGGATGTTCTTTGTCATCTTCTTCTTTGGGCTTTTTTTCATCTTTGCTTTTAAAATATTGATCTCTTGTATGACTCTTGAAGCTCTACCAGCTTTGAAAAAAAAAGACTCAAAACTTTTTAGGTCTAAATCTTAAGCATATCATCGGATCCAGTGATCATAATTATGATTTTATCATTGTTTGTGTATCAGCAAAGTTGTATCTTTTCAAACTTGTTTGTTTGTTTGTATAAATCAGGGTGTTGCTTCACAAAACCTTTCCCACCAGAAACTGTCCTCGCGGATTCTTCAGGTTTAACTTGAATTATCCACACACTTTCTTTATAGTTCATGTCTCCTTTTAGACTCCCTCATGATAATATAAGCTTTTGCAGAATGAGATTGTAAAGGAAGTCAATGATAATCCTAACGCCCGATGGAAAGCTACTTTGAATCATCGGTTTGCTAACGCCACTGTGAGAGCTTATTTATCTCCTTTTATCTTATCATCTTTATGGATGTAAATGCTTTTCATTGTTGTTCCTTATAACTTACTTCTCTTTTGGGTTTATGTATGTGTTATCTACAGGTTGCAGAGTTTAAACGCCTCCTCGGTGTTAAGCCAACACCAAAGGCTCAATATTTGGGAGTACCTGTTGTAAGCCATGATAGATCTCTTAAGCTTCCGAAAGAATTCGATGCCAGAACCGCTTGGTCACAGTGCGCCAGTATTGGAAGGATCTTAGGTCAGTTTTAGCCTCTTAGCTTTCACACTATCTCTGACTATTTATCCAATGATTGTTACTGACTCTTCTTAACTTTTGTGTCAAATCCCCTTCTCAATGATCTCACTAAAGATCAGGTAAACCATCTTTTGCTTGGGTTTTATATTTAACAATGTTTTCTTAGGTCAATGATTACGGTTTACCTTTGGTTTATTTAGGGTCATTGTGGTTCTTGCTGGGCATTTGGTGCTGTTGAATCACTGTCTGACAGATTCTGCATCAAATATAACATGGTAACACATATATCTCCAATATTGATGACAGCTAGATTAATAAAAAATTCTTTTGTTCACCTTGCAGAACATTTCTCTATCTGTCAATGATCTCTTAGCATGTTGTGGATTCCTTTGTGGTCAAGGTTGTAATGGTGGATACCCGATTGCTGCATGGCGGTACTTTAAGCACCATGGTGTAGTAACCGAAGAGGTAGAAGTCTCATTTTAACTGCAAAGACTATGATAATAGCATATTTGTTGAACCTGTGCAATGTTTTTGATATCTCAGTGTGATCCATACTTTGACAATACTGGTTGCTCACACCCGGGATGTGAACCGGCATACCCTACACCAAAATGTGTGAGGGAATGTGCTACCGGAAACCAGATTTGGCGTGAATCAAAGCACTATGGTGTTAGCGCATACAAGATCAAATCTCACCCTGAAGACATTATGGCGGAGGTTTACAAAAACGGGCCTGTTGAGGTCTCCTTTACCGTTTACGAGGTAAATATAAAAGTGTTATATTGATAAACATATGAATGTATCAAGGGGATTTCACATTTGACTGTTCTGTTTTGACTTGCAGGACTTTGCACATTACAAATCAGGAGTGTACAAGCACATAACAGGTAGCAACATTGGAGGTCATGCTGTTAAGCTTATTGGATGGGGAACTTCTGATGATGGTGAAGACTATTGGGTATGGAATCTATTTATTAACAGTATGGATTTCAAACTTGGATCTCGCGGGAATATTAATCTTCTTTGTTCTTTTTAACTTGTTTCAGTTGCTTGCAAATCAATGGAACCGAAGCTGGGGTGATGTAAGTTCTTTTACTTGTCTACATATCAAACTTTTACTTTTGATCTTTATACACAGATCCTAACATAGAAATTGTGAAACTTTCAGGATGGTTACTTCAAGATCTTAAGAGGAACAAACGAATGTGGTATCGAACACGGTGTTGTGGCCGGTTTACCTTCAGACAGAAACGTATTTAAAGGTATTACCACTTCAGATGATCTTCTGGTTTCCTCAATTTAAACTAAAAATAGAAAGAAAGAAAACATGTATCTACTCTCTGTAATAAATAATTTGCTATTATGTTTTTGTTTCCAATGAAAGAATCAAATACTTTTAACCCAAAGAAAACTATATATTCACAAATATAAGGCTTTTCTTGTACATTCTAAATTCTATCAAGTATATATCTTTACTGTTTTCATTGTGCACTATGTGTGACTAATGGTGGATACTTGAGATTTCTTAGTTTACTAGACTGTTCAGAGATAAGCTGAGCAGTAGTATTAGGACCTTGTTGCATAAAAACCTCATAGCCATCACCTAGCAAACCAGTTCTGTTGGTAGTAAGTTGCCAGAAAACTCCACCAGTGCAAGAACCACCTGTTCTTGCGCTGTCGTAGATAACATCATACACTCTCTTGAAGAACTTGTTTCGTTTCTCTAAGCTGAAACCTGGATACTTTGAAGATTTCCCAAACTCTGTTATCAGCAAAGGCTTCTTGATGATAGTGTTGCAGTCTTCGATGTGTGATCCGATCCATTTGTCAACAAACAGAGCTTCTTCTTCTGTTCTTGTGCTCTCTAGTGGTAGCCTGATCTTGATTTGGTACAAGATAGATATGAAACAGAGAGACCGTGTTAAAAACAAAGATCAAGAAACCAAATTTTGAGCCATTGTTATGTTTGAGTGTCTCTTACCAAGAATCTGGATAGATATGGATAGTGGCGAAATCGATATCAGGGATTTGGTTATTCAAGATGAAATCTGTACCGGTTAAGACCGTGCCGCCAGGGTTATAAACCGTTCTTTCAGGTTTAGATTGTCCATAGAAACCTTCAAGACCTATTTCTAGTAAATGGTTAGAGTCGATGGACTTGACATAAGCAGCCATTTCTTTCACCCAATTCTGCACCCACACGCAAAACGACACCGTCCAAGTGAATATATATATACATAAGTAGATAGTAATATATATAGAGGTGGAGATAGAGACCTGTAGGATAGTGGAACCAGTGGAATCGTTGCAGCGAGGTTCGTTGATGAGTTCCCATGAGAAGATGTTTGGGTCATCTTTGTAAACTTGACCTGTTATTGTGTTTTTCCTCGTCAACACTGCCTGTTTCATTTTATCCCTTTATGTCGGTTATTTCTGTTTATGTCGGCGCCAAATTACAAAAAACTATATATATATATATATATATATATATATCTGATTCCTTTTTAGATATTTAAATAGTAAACATTTGTGACAATAATATAGGGAGAAATTTACAAAACTACACCCTTTCAATCCTCCTTTCACAAAACTACACATAATTCAATATTTTCACAAGTTTACATCCTTTCAAAATTTTAAAAACTTGATTTATCTTTTTAAAAATTACCAAAATTAAAATATTTTCATTTGGGTTCGCTAATTAGTGTTTAGGGTATAGTATTAAGGGGGTAGGATTGTTTGGGTAGGGTTTATTTTGATTTAATTTTGAGTGTTTATGTGTAGTTTTGTGAAGTATTTTGGAAATAGTGTAGTTTTGTAAAATGTAATTCAAATGATGTAGTTTTATAATTTTCCCATAATATAGTTGCTAAATTCTGATTGACACATTTGTCATATTGATTGAACCTGACTTTTATGACATGTTACGTGTACAACAAATTATAAATATTTGCCTTTTAACGTGTCGTGTTACATATGATAATATCCAGTTGTTTAAAATTAATGTTTGATATTTATAATTTGATACTAACCTTGACATGATTTTTGTAGAATTGTTTGACAGCAGAGTTTGTATAGAAAGCATCCACTGGTTTTAAACCGGCCCATTCAACGTACTTTTTTCTCCCTCCATAATCTTCGTAATTGTTGACTAAACTAATTATCAGTTTAATTTTGAGTCTTCCAGCTTCATACACCACAAAGTCTAGCCCCTGATCCCGTCAAACTTTTTTATAATTAGTCATTTAGTACTACAATTATTAAAAACTATATATGTATTTTGTAATGGGAAATTCACAAAACTACACCCTTTTAATCACTTCTTCACAAAACTACACCTAATTTAATTTTTTCACATATTTACACATTTTCAAAATTTTAAAAGTTTGATTTACCCTTTTAAAATTTACCAAAATTTTAAAAATTTCATTTGGGTTCGCTAATTAGTGTTTAAGGTATAATATTAAAGGGGTAGGATCGTGTGGGTATGATTTATTTAGATTTAATTTTGAATGTTTAGATGTAGTTTTGTGAAGTATTTTTGAAATGATGTAGTTGTGTGAAATGTAATTCAAATGGTGTAGTTTTATAATTCTCTCGTTTAATAGCCCACTCACACGATATATAAATATATAATGTGTTAAACTAAATAACCATAAGAGTCATGTTCTTGAAAATGTCAAAATAATACATTAGTTTCCGGGTTACACATCAATTATGATGCCCTTATTACAATATAGTAATATATATATATATATATATGATGATGATGTTACCTTGAAAACTTCTTCACTATAAGAGCCAGGAGATATCTGAAGAGGAATATAATCTCCTTCGTTGAATCCCCAAATCCTTGCCACGTTCATTCCTGCCGCGGATGCTTGCCTGAGAGCCGTCGTGATTGTGGCTCTTCCTTTAGACGCCGTTTCAGCCGCCGTAGTCATCATCCAATAAGCGTTGAATCCGTTTAAGTAAATCCGTTCTCCGTTCAACACGAACTGCGTGCCGTTTCTTCCGACGAAACCTAACTTTTCTGCGAAGCAAATGCGGTTGAGAAACGGAAGAAGGAAAATTAAAAACTGCAAGATGTTTAGCATCGTGATGAATATTTTGCCGACGTGAAAGAAAAGGAGAGAATGACACAATATTAAACTTATAAGTGACATTTGTGTTATATATACTTTGCATATATGTCTTAGTATCTACGTATTGATATTTTGTTAATTTTGTCACCATATATATGGCCTAATTTCTTGAAACTATATTTACACGTGTCCCTGTTTGAACGCGTTTAGATATTTATAAACTAGTTTATATGTTTATCAAAATCATTTTGAACTCGTAATTGTGTTAAGAAAACAATGAATTTTTACTGTTATTATATGCTGGTTAAATTATCGGAAAATTACATACTTTCGTTAACATGTCGGATGATACGAAATTGGAAATAAAAGAATTGTGGTTGAATGATTAATGTAGGAATTATTTGATTAGGAATGTAAGCGTGACACGCGTGTGGAGTGTAGCTATCATATATATTTTTACTTACTTTAGGTCAATGACTCAATTATGCAACCTGAATTATTAACTCAGCAAATATAATAATTCAAACAAAGAAACTAAATTGAACTACATTATAAAACAAGTAAATAACATATGAACGGGCCCAATTTATTAGCCCATTATATGGTTTTGAGATGGCACTATATATATAGACGTAAATAGAGTTGTTATTTGAACCGTGAGATTTTATCGGCAACGCAGAGATCTTGAAGAGCGTCGGGATCGTACGCACGAGTCGTGTTCGTGATAACGCAAGATATTACGATTATCATACAGATTCTTGAACTCATCATCATGGTTCAATATATATAATTATATATATATATATTAGGGGGAAAATAATGATTTATTTATTTAATTGTCAAAAAAGAAGAAGGTCCAAAAAAGAAGAAGGTCCAAGCATATGATACTTAGAGCATGTGCATTGGTGTTTCTTAAAGAGATCTTAGCAGCTCGGACCCGTTAAATAGTTAAGATCTGGATCTTATATTTCCTATTTAAGATCCAGACCTTAACTATTTAGTGGACCTTTGGATACGTGGCGAACTATGATTGATCCGTTTTTAATTATTTTATTTTTG
The DNA here is from genome assembly GCA_963556525.1 of Cochlearia excelsa. NCBI lineage: Eukaryota > Viridiplantae > Streptophyta > Magnoliopsida > Brassicales > Brassicaceae > Cochlearia > Cochlearia excelsa. Next base: position 21,417,792 of record OY748331.1, read on the forward strand.
TTTTATTTTAAACTAATTGTTTATGGTCCTAATGAATAGTTAAGAAATTTTGAGGTTTCTCTGTTGGACATGGTCTTATAGAACCAAATTATACGATATGTATGGCTTATGCCCCTTAACCAAAAATTATAATCTTGCATACCTTATTGAGTCTTCATACCTTTTGACTTTCGTTGACCAAAAACATAAAACACTAAATATTTTCAAATCTAAACCCTAAACTAATCACAAGTGTCTTGGATTTGGAATTGCGAACCCAAATGGCAATCCTAAACTTCTAAACTTTTAAATTCAACAAAAAAATATTTTAAAATCGTTTTTATATCATATTTTGACGATTTTGTTAAAAACATTTTATTTTTATTTTTTTTGTTTTAAAATATTTTTATCAAATTCTTAAAATTAAATAAAAAATAATCACGTTTTCAGTTTTATAAATTGATTTATTTTGAAATTTATAAAATCAAAACAAAAATCAAAATTATCAAAAGGTATAATAGCTCTTGACTTTTTAGTCAAAGTATATTATAGCATTTGATTCTTTGCACGAGATGATTGCAAAACATGTCAAATGTCATGACCAAACTAGGAAATGTACGTCATAGCTAACTAGGTAACTCGTTGGCTTATTCTAATTACATGATCTTTCACTACAACCCAAGTCTTTTTTATTTTATTTATATTTCTCAAGATATATCACATAAAGAAAAAATATCTCCAAAACTTGTAAATAAGGAATTTTAACGAAAAATCATAACATCACCAATACGGCCCAAATACAACAAAATGTTTCTAATAAACCCATGAGTCCACTCCTGGTACAAATGGTCCGTTGAGAATATATAGTGGCATACAATTCTTCTATATATGGAGCTACTTACATATTATATAGTCTTGCCATCATATGTGAAGTAAAATCCAGGAAACTTGGGAAACAAGGCAGATAACTGTAAAGACCTTGATGAGAAGAAGATTGTGAGTGTTGTGGCAAGCTGGAGAGGCTATTAAACGGTGGTAACAAAGGCCAATTTGTAAGAGGAGATAACGGTACTGATGATGCGTGATTCAGGTCATGATGAGACACAGCCATCGCCGCCAACAAGTAATGGTTGTGCATTCCAAAACCTAATAATGTTGCCGGAGGAGGAGGAGGAGGAGGCAAATAAGAATTCATTCCCATTATTGAGTACATCATCTGCAATTAATTTAATATATCACTTAATTACTAGAATGAAATTATTGTTTAAACAAACAATATGATATTAGTATATAATAATAATATAGGGACCTGTAGTTGAAGTTGAAGGCTTTTCATGTACTCAATGGCCTTATCCAATATTACGGATATGTTGTCCGTCTGAAATCCCAAAAATTAAAGTTGTTGAACAAACACCATATTCTATATAATTAATAATATGTACATAGTTATAATTCATGTATATGTGTTAATTGTTGATACACACACATGTATATATATATATATATATAATATATGAAAGATACAAACAAACCTTGTGACAATGAGGTAAAAGTTGGTGTAAGGTGCGCATCTTATCACTGATCATCTCATGATCCCTTCTTCTCTTGGAGCCTTTTCGTTTCAATATTATTGAAGGAACCTCTCTTGTAAACCCTTGTGATGATACCTTCCATTATATATATATATATATATATATTAACACACAAAATTCAAGAGAGAGAAGAATCTTAAACAAGACCAAAATTAAAGTAGAACACATGCATGTATACTTACATCTTCCAAGGTGCGTCTGCGACGCCGTTTTAGTTTGTAATGGTTGTTACTCAAATAACATCTATTATTATCTGAATAATCTTCAACGTGATTATGATGATGACCAGTTTCAGAATGTTCATCAGGGACTCCAACTACCAACAAATCTTCCTTTGGCTTTTCTTCTTCTTCTTCTTCTTTATGGATATCCGGAACAATAGGATCATATTGATCAAAGTAGCTCCATTTTAAGCCGTTGATGAGACGATCCTGATTATCACCCACAGCATGCGATCCGGCGTCGTTTCTCAATCCTAATTCCATGGAATCTTTATTATTCAACCTGCCATGCACAAATTTAGTCAATTATATATTAATTAGGGTTTTACAAGACTATATATATATTATTATCTTCTAATTACTATACTGTACGTAAACAATATATATAATTAATTAGCATCTTAAGACAAGATCACCTAAACTCCAATCTATATTAGATTAAATAAACAGATTCCGGAGATGACAAATTCTGGAAATAGTGTTTAGATCTGTTGGAGAGAACAAATGAACCACATTGGGTAATGTTATACGAGCGATGAGAGAGAAAGGCAGATGGCGTAGTTATTTAAATTACATTATTGATCCACTCGAGTTACGCCACGTTGCCTACTGTCATTGGTTCCTTTTTTATTATTATGAAAACAATACCACGAACAACCTGATATGATGTTAGCTAATAGACATATTGATGCCACGCTAGCTAACTTAAATTAATCCATTAGAATGCGTTATATTTATTTTTTCCTTTTTTGTAAATTTAGTTTTCAAATTTCGTAAAAGGTTGTTTTAAGATAAATTACTTGTTCGTTCTTTTGATAAAAAAACTGTTTTGTTTGTTTCACTATAATTTTGATATAAATATTTAGCTTGGTTATAAAATCACGAAAACAGTCTTGATTTTTTTATGGTAAATTATGTACCCAAAAATTTAAACTAAAGAGTATGTTAAAATATATATAAGCTATGTATGTTTACACTATTAGATGTTTTATGATTCTATTTATACTCACCCAAAACTACTCACACTAATGTATTTGTATAATTGAGTGACATTGTGACTTTGTATATATATATCAAAGAAAAAAGTAATGTGTAACGGGTAGGAGTAGGACCATTTCTATCCTCTTAAACTAAATTTCCGTAATCAATATCTTTTGTCACTAAAATCCGTAATGGTTATCCTTTGTATATTTGAATTATCGTCATCTTTCGTATCAAAAATATGTATAATGGATGTCCAGTGGTATGATGGGAACGTGCATATATATATATATCATACTCCTCCTCCTATTTAAGGGTTTATGAAAAACACTTCATTTTAGGGCTTTATCCAAAAATCCCACGTGGGTTGTGGCCTTGTGGGCCCCACTTGTCATACTCCAACGAATAAGCTTTTGTTTCTCTGAATCCCCACGACACATTTATTTGAATTTTTAAGTCACGTCTCCATCAACCTATATTATTTTCTTTTTATTAACAATATATAGGAATTCCAATAATTATCAGTTTACAACGTAGGAATATCTTTGAAATTTTTTTAAATATTAAAACTTACCACACACAAAAGGAAACAAGACATCATAATTTAAATATTTGTGGTAAATCAACTTCTGAGCTATATTATTAATTACGAGAACAAATAGTATATATATATATATATATATATATTTGTTTGTTGACGAAAGAAAAAAGTACTATATATTAGTTTCGCTGAATGATGTGAGTATAAATGTTTAACCTGTGTTGGTGAAAGGGATGGGGCCTGAAAATCCTAAAAGAGAGGAAGATAGCGCGTGAAGATCACGTGAAGACCACGTGATGGGACATGGTGCTATGTCTGTCTCTCTGACAAATTGTACTTTCTCTATAGTATTTTTGTTTGGTGTCTTTGCGAGCTACGAAGCAAAACCACAACCACTCCATATTTCCTTCCTTGTCCTCAACAACAATGACCTTTCGTAATATATATCTTTTGCATACCTTATTAATTTTATTATTTTATATGAGAACTATTGTAAAATATCTATGACGTGTTCTAATATTAGTCGATGTACGTAGTTCACTAACATTTTTTGTTAATTTAGGTATCAGCCCATTAATATTTAAGTAAGTAACTTCATTGATATTTCTCAAAATTTTATTGGGCTTTTAATGAAGCCCAATATAGTATTCAACAAAAGCGAACACAAATCTCATGGGCCCAATTATAAGAACCAAATGCATATTTTGTAGCCCAAAAAGGGCACTCGTACTTCCTTCCTTAAACCCTACAGACACTTTCACACTCAGTGTGCTTTGTATTATTATTTTAGGTTAGAGAGAAGATCCTGATTTTGATCCAATCTCATTTATCATGAATTTTCGTAATCTGATATCTTTTGGTTCTCGTCTCGGTAAGAGATTCTTTGCAACGGTCTTCTCTCCGGCGGCGTCTTCTGCTGTCGAATCATCTGCTTCTCTTCCAACGGCGGCGTCAAGGCAGAGAGAGCTTTACAAGAAACTATCGAAGCTAAGCGTAACGGGTGGGACTGTGTCAGAGACCTTGAATCAGTTAACTATGGAAGGTATCACTGTTCGAAAAGGCGATCTCTTTCGCTGCGCTAAAGACCTTCGCAAATTCCGTCGTCATCATCACGCTCTTGAGGTCTTTCTTCCTCTTTTCTTTAAGCTATTTTCTGAAACTAAAGTTTAATTTCGCTGTATAATGACATTTGTGTCTTACATTACACTTGTTTCATGGTTTAAGACTTTGTATTAGATGAAATTTTCAGATATTTGATTGGATGGAGAAGAGGAAGATGATGTTTTCTGTGTCGGATCACGCGATTCGTTTGGATCTAATCGCAAAGACGAATGGCTTAGAAGCTGCTGAACACTACTTTAACAACTTAAATCATTCTACAAAGAATCACCAGTCTACTTATGGAGCTCTCATGAACTGTTACTGTGTCGAACTCAAGGAGGAGAAAGCAAATTCTCATTTTCAGAAGATGGATGAGCTCGGTTTTGTCAACAACTCGTTGCCCTTTAACAACATGATGTCTATGTACATGCGGCTGGGTCAACCCGAGAAGGTTCCTCCTTTGGTCGATGCCATTAAACAGAGGAATATAGCTCCTTGTGCCATTACTTACTCTATATGGATGCAAAGCTGTGCTAGTTTAAACGATTTAGACGGGTTAGAGAAGATTAGAGATGAAATGGGCAATGAAGATCAAGCTAAAACCACTTGGAATACTTTCTCTAACTTGGCTGCAATCTACACTAAAGCCGGTCTTTACGAGAAAGCTGAATCTGCTTTGAAATCTATGGAGGAGAAGATGAATCCTAACAACCGCGATGCCCACCATTTTCTCATTAGCTTGTACGCCGGAATTTCAAAAGCTCCTGAGGTTTACCGAGTTTGGGAATCGCTGAACAAGGCTCGTCCTGAGGTCAACAATTTGAGCTATCTTGTCATGTTACAAGGCCTTAGTAAACTCGGCGACTTAGAAGGGATCAAGAAGATTTTCACAGAGTGGGAGGCGAAATGCTGGGCATACGATATGAGGCTGGCTAATATCGCGATCAACACGTATTTAAAAGGAAACATGTATCAGGAAGCAGAGTCTATTCTTGACCGTGCGATGGAGAAGACTAAAGGACCTTTCTCTAAAGCTAAACAGCTTCTAATGATCCATCATTTGGAGAACGGTGAAGCGGATTTAGCTTTGAAAAAATTAGAAGCAGCGGTTTCTGATTCCGCGGAGAACAAAGACGAGTGGAGCTGGAGCTCGGAGCTGGTTAGCTTGTTTTTTCTTCACCTTGAGAAGGCTAAAGATGTTGATGGAGCAGAAAGATTATGCAAGATCTTGTCAAATTGTAGACCTTTTGACTCTGAAACTGCGACATTTCTGGTAAGAACTTATGCAGCAGCAGAGAAAACATGTCCTGAAATGAAAGAGAGATTGTTTCAACACCAAATCCAAGTAAGCGAGGAGATCCAAGACTTGCTTGAAACGGTTTGTCCTTGAATTCACCTGCAAATTTGGTCTTTGTGTTTAGACTTTAGTGTCTCGTTTTATGGATTCTCAAACTATTTCGTTTGTTCCAAGGAAACTCATCTTTTGAAAAATTTGTGTGTTACATAAGTGAATATTTCATGATGTTAGTTACGTAATTGTATTTCACATAATATCAAAAAAGAAAGTTAAAGCAGTGATATACCGATACGAACAATTCAATACTAAATTAAACGCGAGTGTTATGACCAACCAAACACGGAGTTTTGAGGCAATAAGTGCTCAATCTTCAAAATTTATTTTAAGATATTGAACATCAACATATATCTACCACTTTCCCATCACCAAATTTCAAAACAACCTTGTTTTTTTATAATAACAAAGTCTCCGAATGAATAATAATGTATATCTAAATACTATTTTATATTAAACCTAATGAATTTATTAGGCTGATATATGCACAATTTTATGATATTTACTTCACGTAATCAACTTTTGATGGAGAATTTCAATAATCTACAAGATTTTAATATTATCTTGACAATAATTATGTTTTAAAGTACACTCGGCCATGCCTATTAAATGACATGCCCACATTTATGATGAAGCAATTACTTTAAATTTCCCCGTTTGTCAACCGTTTGCAAACCGCATCATCATTATACAAAATTACATAACTCGAAATAGATTTTCATAATATATTTATTTTCCGTCTAAAAGTCAACACTAATAATCTCTTACCATACACTTATATATATATAATAGTCATTTCTCGTACGTTGACATTCACAACCTCCTAATTTCATTCTCTTTAGTAATAATTAGGGATAACTAAAAACCTAACAATGGTCATGGCATCTCCAACTCCATTACAAACCACCGGGGAGAAGGCAAAATACTCGTCAGAACTTAACTTTCCGGTGATAGATTTTTCTTTAGACGACCGATCAAAACTATCAGAGAAGATTGTGAAAGCATGTCAGGTTAATGGGTTTTTCAAGGTGATAAACCACGGAGTTAAACCGGAGATAATCTCGAGATTTGAGAACGAAGGTAAAGAGTTCTTTAGTAAACCGGAATTGGAGAAGCAACGAGCCGGTCCTGCGAGTCCGTTTGGTTACGGATGCAAGAACATAGGGTTTAATGGAGATTTTGGTGAACTTGAGTATCTTCTTCTCCACGCAAATCCGGAATCTGTCGCTTATAGATCTCAAACTATCTCTAACGATGATCCCTTCAAGTTTCGGTACGTACTTACTTACATGTATTTTACAAATTACAAATCTTATTTTTAATATTTTCGTTCGCTCTTTAATTTGTTCTTCAACCTACTCTGTGTGTGTGTGTGTGCATTGGTTGTTTTGAATCTATTATATTTTTGTATATTTAATTATTTATGAAGTCTATTTTTATTATACATAGAATAATGTATATATATGTCCATATATATACACCATAACAATGTAAGATTGTCCATCAACAAAAAAAAAACACAATGAGACGTCAACGAATCGAAATTTGACTTGCTATTTCTTTTCTTCTTTTTTAAAAGAGGAATCGTGGGGTCCACCTCTCGAACATTCTTTCTAAATCCTGAACATAATCTATTGACTTTTGTGCTTTCCTTTTTTGGCATTGTTATATATCGTAGAAATACTAGTTCGAAATAAGTCAAAATAACGAAATTCCACGTGGTTTCCATATTTGTAGCTCGGCGACGAATGATTACATAAGCGCGGTTAAAGATTTGGCATGTGAGATAATTGACCTGACGGTCGAGAATTTGTGGGGCCAGAGATGTAGCCAAGTCAGCGATTTAATCAGAGACGTCCATAGCGATTCGATCCTACGGTTGAATCACTATCCACGTGTACCGTACGCGTTAAGAGGACAAGTCAGCCAAATAGGTTTCGGAGAGCATTCTGACCCTCAGATATTGACGGTGTTAAGATCCAACGACGTAGATGGACTTGAGATTTGCTCACGTGGCGGTTTATGGGTCCCAGTCCCATCTGACCCTACTTGCTTCTTCGTATTGGTCGGTGACTGCTTTCAGGTAATTTAAACTCTTTTTATACTATGGTTTAAAATCAAATTAAATGTTAGTTATAGTTAATTAAGCTAATGACTACATAACATATATAGGCATTGACTAATGGGAGATTCACTAGCGTGAGACACAGGGTACTAGCGAACTCGGCAGAGAAGCCTCGTATGTCGGCGATGTATTTTGCAGCACCACCGTTAGAGACTAAAATCTCACCGTTGCCGGAGATGGTATCGCCGGAAAATCCACAACGGTATAAGTTATTTACATGGGGTGATTACAAAAAAGCTACATACTCTCTCCGTTTAGATGTTCCTCGTCTCGAGTTCTTCAAGACTTTATAAAACATTTATACACACGGATATAAATTAGATATTATTGTTCTATGTTTTTTTTATTATACCGATATGCACAATGTGAAAACGTATATTTTTGGATGGAGAGAAATATAAAATTGAGGTTTGGTTTAGGAACACATAAGATTTACAACATAAAGGTGAGGTTTTTTTGTAAGGCTAAGTAGTTTTAGCCAAAGCTGCAAATCTTTCAAGTCCACCTCTAAGCAAGCTTTCTAAGAAAGGCCGGACCGCCTGAATTATACAAGTAGCAAGGTATAAGAAGACCAGTTTGTAACATTATGATTCACACAGAGAGATTATAATGTGAAAGGTTACTAACCGATGCCACGGGGGCTAGAAGTGCAGGGAGTTCGTATGATACGGTTAGCTAAAAAAGACAAGAACAAATGAAACAAAAGCATGAGAGTACTATATATGGATATAGTAGTAGAGATTTAAATGAGTTAAAAAAAATAGAATGGAGTTTTGATTTAATTACTTCAACAATGCATGATGAAGGACCTTTAGGGAAGAACCTAACACTGCCTCTGCATTCAAGTTCATATATATATATATATAAGTATTAGAGAAAAGTTTGTGACTATGAGGATCTATTGATATCTATGCATGGCTTACTTATTAGGAAGACCTTCAAGAGATCTCCAATGAATTTTCTGATTAGGTGTTGGCTGCAAACATACCCAAATAATCAATCATTTTATTGTTATAATTTTAGTTTAAGAAAAGCAAGAAGCATGGATCTAAATTCAAACAATGATTGAACTTGCCTGTAGATTACGAGCAAGCCAAGAATACTTAATGTCTTGACCAAAAGCATTGTACTTGAGTGACCAACGTGACAGATCAGGCTTGTCTTCCAACACCTAAAGTAAACCATCCAATAAACACACACACACAAATCTAAACTGATGAATATATTCTAAATTTGAATAAGAAATGCATACCTCAACGGAGGAAATGAAAGGCATCCATTTAGGGAAAGATTCACGATCCAAGTAGAATTCATAAGCTACTGATACAGGAACATCTACTTCCTTCTTCACTCTAAAAAACATTATATATATATTGAAATTAGGATCACACTTATTGCAAAACAAGACAAGAGCATAAATTGAGAGATTGATATAGATTACGTGCAGTCTTGCCACTCCATTGAAACAGAGAGACGCTTAGGCGTATTGGAAGGTCTCGAACTGAAATTGACTGAACAAGAGTTAGAGAAGACATTTATGGTTTTATTAGGTAGCGATCGAGAAAAGTAAAATGGTTTATGTGGATCGTTTCTGCGAACTAAGCAAATGGGTGACAACTTGTGATTTTGGATATCACACGACAAGTTATTCATCGTGTTCATGTGATTTCCTGTTGTTATTACAGACATTCTTTCAAGGGCTTTTTCTCAGATTTTTTTGCCTTCTTTGATTTTTTTTCATTTCTCGGACAAGGATAAGATCATTAAGACTACAAAAATTTTACAACCACATAAAACACAACATAAAATATATTAAAAATATTTATTTTCAAAATATTATAAGTCGCGGGGATAGCTCAGTTGGGAGAGCGTCAGACTGAAGATCTGAAGGTCGCGTGTTCGATCTACGCTCACCGCATTCTCTTTTTTTTTTTCAATTTTTTATAACATTTAGCCCATTGGGCTTTTTATCTTGCAGTTAAGTCTTTTTTATATTCAGGCAATTGGGCCTTTATTTGATTTCAAATTTGAGGCCATATACATTGGTTTCCTAAGCTTATTTTAGTGCACCATATGCTGTTTTGGAGCGTATTAACGAAAGGCCCGCTTCGTCTAAAAAAACATGTTAATATTTGATTATAGTTTGAAGTAATGATTTGTTAGTGAGGTTGGTGAAAATGCTTCACCAAACCTCCAAGCTATTTTCAGGCCATTGAACAAATGATCTAACGGTCACAATTTTATCTCACCAATAATCACAATTTGTTGTTGTTGTTGTTGTTGTTAAAACCAACAACCACAATTAGAAAGTCTAAAACCTTCACCTACCACAACTTTTGTAAACCATGTAGGTGTGACTCATGCCTTTTTTTTGTTTGTTTTATTTGCAATGAAAACGTTGGTGTGATATGTCTTGAAGTTACTAAGAGCATCTCCATCCCAAAAACTCAAGTAGAGTTTTAAATAAATATTTTAATACATATTTTTGTTTAAGAACCGTTAAATTCAGTTTAACATTTGTTTCAGTCCAGTGGTAAAACTTTAATCAGGTTCTTTAGAAAATGGTGGTACATGATGAGGTGAGAAGAAAAGAGGTACACGATGTGACAGAAAGAGAAAACAAAAACATTTAATTTATTTTTTAATACTGAACCAATCACAAATTGACACATTAGGGTGTCTTATGTTTTTTTGTTTATTTACTGAGATACGGTTATTGATGAATTATACAATTATGATTTATTTTTTGCACTTTATTAATTAAAAACTTTGTTAAGAAATCCATTAAACACCGGAGATGGTCTAAGTATTATCAAGAGGATAAAAAATAATAATAATTAAAGGTTCCTTACTCTATCAAGTCAAAAATGTTGTACTAAATTGTAAACTGACCGGTTCAAACTATATTGTCTAATAAGTTGAAGGTTCTTCAAAGGTTTCATGTACAGAGTATTTTAACAGGAAGATCACAAAATCTTGGTATATTTTTGTAATTGAATTTTCTAGTTATCTCCCCCCAATAAAAAAGGTTATTTTATATCTAAAATGAAAACAAGATTTGATCCTCGTTTGGTTCAACATGTCGGACCAACTAGTGAAAAGAAAGGTAAAAATTGGTAGGCGAGAACAAAAAGCAGTGAAAAGAAGAGTATAAAAGTCAAAGTAAATTAAACCGGTGGTGAGTGAAAGAAGGAATGGTTAAACCAAGTAAACCGGTGGTTAGTGCAAGTAGTAGTAGTAGTAGGTTGCTTATAAATACCCACTACTCTCTCCTACATTCACATACACTTGTTCTTTCTGCAAAAGGCTTTCTCGAGAGAGAGAAATATAGATCTGAACTCCGAATCTTGTTCATATCTCTCGACAAAGAAGGTATTTGTTGTTCTCCTTCGTTTCTCCTTTCTCTTCTGTCTCTCGTCTTCACTGTTTCTGTTAATCTCTCTCTCTCTCTCGATCTATCTTTCTTTTTTTTATTCCAAGTCCGATGTGGATGTTTTTCCCTCAGATCTGATGATGTGAGTAGATTATATAGACTATTGATCACTCGATCTACGATTCACTTATGATTTACATTTTGTTATATCATCGATATATGTTTTTGAATTGGATCTGGCTACTGTTTCGTTCGATATTCCCAGATCTATACTCAGATTTGTTGATGCATATTCATTTCACAGACTATTCATTTAACTGATTCGTTAATGTTTCTTTACCTTTGTTTGTAAAGAATATATAATATATATATGGTTGCTTTAACTATTCTTTGAAGATACCAAAATGATAAGTTTGTTTTTATTCTCTTTTTCTTTGTAGCCAAATGGAGACTTTCCTATTCACATCTGAGTCTGTCAACGAGGGACACCCTGACAAACTCTGTGACCAGATCTCCGATGCTGTTCTCGATGCCTGCCTCGAACAAGACCCTGACAGCAAAGTTGCTTGTGAGACTTGTACCAAAACCAACATGGTCATGGTCTTTGGCGAGATCACCACCAAGGCCACAGTTGACTACGAGAAGATTGTCCGTGACACCTGTCGCTCCATTGGATTCATCTCCGATGATGTTGGTCTTGACGCCGACAAGTGCAAAGTCCTAGTCAACATTGAGCAACAGAGCCCCGACATCGCCCAAGGAGTTCACGGTCACTTCACCAAACGCCCTGAAGACATTGGAGCTGGTGACCAAGGCCATATGTTTGGTTACGCTACCGATGAAACCCCTGAGTTGATGCCACTGACCCATGTTCTTGCAACCAAGCTCGGTGCTCGCTTAACTGAAGTCAGAAAGAACGGTACTTGTGCTTGGCTAAGACCTGATGGCAAAACCCAAGTTAGCATTGAGTACTACAATGATAACGGTGCCATGGTCCCAATCCGTGTCCACACCATCCTCATCTCAACCCAACACGATGAAACAGTGACCAACGATGAAATCGCCCGTGACCTCAAGGAGCATGTCATCAAGCCAGTCATCCCTGAGAAGTACCTAGACGATAAAACCATCTTCCATTTGAACCCATCAGGTAGATTCGTCATAGGTGGACCCCATGGAGATGCTGGTCTAACCGGGCGTAAGATCATCATCGACACCTACGGTGGATGGGGAGCTCATGGAGGTGGTGCTTTCTCAGGCAAAGACCCAACCAAAGTGGACAGAAGCGGAGCCTACATTGTGAGGCAAGCAGCAAAGAGCGTAGTGGCAAACGGAATGGCTCGTAGGGCACTTGTGCAGGTGTCATACGCCATAGGGGTGCCAGAGCCATTGTCAGTGTTTGTGGACACTTACAAGACAGGGTTGATCCCAGAGAAAGAGATACTGAAGATAGTGAAGGAGAGCTTTGATTTCAGACCAGGAATGATGACAATCAACCTTGACCTGAAGAGAGGAGGAAACGGAAGGTTCTTGAAGACGGCGGCGTACGGACATTTTGGAAGGGACGACCCTGACTTCACCTGGGAAGTCGTCAAGCCACTCAAGTGGGACAAACCACCTCAAGCTTGAAATCTTTGCTTTTCCTTGTTTCTCTATTTCTATGCAACCACAACATCCAATAATCTTTGCGTACGTTTTAATTTACTGTTTTTGATTTTCAATGTTTTATGTTTGCTCTATTAATTTGAGCTATTTTCACTGCGTGTGTTACCTACCTTAAGAATTGCTCACTATAATATCCTTGAAAGACTCCGTAATTGTAAGGTAGATCCAAAATGCGTTTGCGTGTAATACTATCGGACTTGAAATTGACCCGCTCCATTACATATTAACGTGTAAGAAACCCGACCAGATACCAAAACCGATATCAATCAAGTAGTGAGTTTCACTTGTCTCCATTAAACAAGGGAATAATGGCTCATGCTTGCGTATCAACATCGGCTTCTTCTCTCAGATTCAATATCTCCTCAAATCCCAATGGCTCCTCTTTAGATTCTTCTTCTTCGAATCTTTCTCTCCCATTAAGAAAGGCGAACAAGTTAGTAATCAACAGGAACAAGTCGAAGAATTCATCTCCTAAGGCTGTTTATTCTGTAAATCACCCCACTCCGGAGATTCCTTCTTCTCCTCAGGGTGTTTGGTCCTTAAGGTGAAAAATTGAGTTTGTTATCGTTATTGCACTGTAATTCTGAGCTCTCTATTGATATGGTTAAAGTCTGTAACTGACTGTGCAGAGATGATCTACAAGTCCCTTCTTCACCTTACTTTCCTGCTGTGTATGCACAAGGTCAGGGACCACCTCCTATGGTTCAAGAGCGTTTCCAGAGTATCATTAGCCAGCTCTTCCAATATGTACATATCTCTCTCTCTCTCTCTCTCTCTTTTGTATTGAAAGATTAACAAAAGTTTTTCTCAGCTTAATTAGTGTTTTTTGTTGATGATGAATTGGTTTATTAATTTAATTTGTGATAATTTAAGAGGATAATTAGATGTGGTGGTGCTGTGGATGATGATATGGCTAACATTATCGTAGCTCAGCTTCTCTACCTTGATGCCGTTGATCCTACTAAGGTCTCTCTTGTTTGTTTCATTTCTGTGTTTTTTTTTTTTGCCTCATATGCTTATTATTCTACTTGTTATTCTGAACTCAGGATATTATCATGTATGTGAATTCTCCTGGTGGATCTGTTACAGCTGGTAATAACACACCTTTCTTCACCTTACTATATCTTGTATTTTTTTTTACGGGTTTTTGTTTTGTTTATTGTGAATGTCTCTTTGCTTTCCTCAGGCATGGCTATCTTTGATACTATGAGGCATATCCGCCCTGATGTCTCCACTGTTTGTGTCGGTTTAGCTGCTAGGTGTAACTTTCACCCATCCTTTTTATTCCCACTTATGTGTTGTTTCTATTTGTCTTCTTAATAAACTTTTAGTTTCTTAAGCTTCACTTTTCTCAATTATTACAGTATGTGAGCCTTTTCTGCTGAGCGCTGGAACTAAAGGTTGTTCCCTTTTCATTCATAAGTATAATCTTAAGCTTTTAGTTTACTCTGTTATGAATTTTCTTGACAAAAGCTATAATTAAACAAGTGTAGGAAAAAGATACAGTTTACCAAACTCAAGGATAATGATCCATCAGCCTCTTGGCAAATGAGATGCTGCATCACAAGGCAAACCTTAACGGCTACCTTGCATACCACACTGGTCAAAGCCTTGAGAAGATAAACCAGGACACAGACCGAGATTTCTTCATGAGTGCTAAAGAAGCTAAAGAGTATGGACTTATTGATGGTGTCATCATGAACCCTCTTAAAGCTCTCCAGCCACTTGCTGCACCTTAAGTCTCCTCAGGGCTAAGCCCCTTTTTTTATAAACTGAGATTCTTCATGATATATGTTTGTATTCTACAAGTAAAATCAGATTTTTGTTGTGGGATCAAAGTCAACAGCTGTTAAGCACATGAAGGAAGAAACAGTTTGATATGCAATTTGGTTTTATGTAATTTATCTCCTCTCCGCGGACCTTCTAGCTCATCCCAAGGTTTTTGAACACTAAACCTATGTGCGTGGATCTCGCTTACGGTGTCGTTTTCATGGTCTTTTCCGTTTTTTTTAATAGGAATCTACGCACTACTTGCCGTTTCTCTAAAATACCCTTAAGAGATGTATATACACTGCTTGCCGTTTTGATATACTCGATCAGAATATCATACACATACACAGCTCACAAGTATTCTTCATCACCTAAATCGGAATATAGGGAGGGAGAGCGAGAGAGAGAGAGAGATCAGTGGTGAATTGTGAGGATCGTGTAGGGTGAGATGTTTATGGTAGATTGGTTTTACGGGGTGCTTGCATCGTTAGGTCTATGGCAGAAGGAAGCTAAGATCTTGTTTCTAGGTCTTGATAATGCTGGTAAAACCACATTGCTTCACATGTTGAAAGACGAGGTTATCTTCCTTTCTCTCTACTTTCTGATTTACCCGTTGATTTACCCGTTGATTTGCTTGTTTCCGATTTCAAATCCGTTCCAAATCATTGAATTTCGTTTGTAATTAGGTTCGATCTGCGATTAGTTTTGTTATTGATTCGTTTTCGTCGTAATGAATATCTTTTGAGTGATAAATAGCTGATATCTATAGACCCTTTTGGGATTTGTTATATCAGAGATTGGTGCAGCATCAGCCAACTCAGCATCCAACCTCTGAAGAGCTTAGCATTGGTAAGATCAAATTCAAGGCTTTTGACTTGGGCGGTCATCAAATCGCACGCAGGGTCTGGAAAGATTACTATGCCAAGGTCATTTTCTTCATCATCATTCATTCATTAGCTTTTGATATTATTGCACATCTTTGATTGATTCTTTCTTGAGTGTTTGTTTGTTTGTTGTTGTTTCTTCTATTATTCACAGGTTGATGCTGTGGTCTACCTGGTGGATGCTTATGACAAGGAGAGATTCTCTGAATCCAAAAAGGAGTTGGATGCACTCCTATCAGACGAATCGTTAGCAGTTGTCCCTTTCCTCATCCTAGGAAACAAGATTGACATACCTTACGCTGCATCAGAGGACGAGCTTAGGTTCCACCTTGGCCTCTCCAATTTCACAACAGGTAAAGGCAAAGTGAACCTGGCTGATTCGAATGTGAGACCATTGGAGGTGTTTATGTGCAGCATCGTTAGAAAAATGGGATATGGTGATGGCTTCAAGTGGGTTTCTCAATACATCAAATAGATTTTGTTTGATTGTTGGTAAAAAAATAAAACACACTCCATTGAATCCCTCCTCCTTTCCTCTTCTTTCATATTTTTACTTTTACTACTCAAACTATGTGTCTTGTTTGCTTGCAACCCTTGTTTCTATACTCTTATTTTTGAATTCAGTTTCAGTGTGATCTCTATAAATACCTCGTGTGATAGTTGATCAAGTAGTAGAGAGAGAGAGAGTAATGAATCTACTCTTAACAAGAAAAAGCTTCTAATGGACACAACAAACAAACAAAAATATGAATGGGCCTTTATTTAAGCCCAAAATTATATTTAATCTTTTTTTGTCTATAAGTTATTATTATATAATAACGAGATTTATCTTTATTGCTACGACCAGGCGAAGAAGCTACTCTCGTCAATTAATCTCCGGTGAGCTTTCTGATCTCTGCTTTTTAGAGTATTGGTTAATTTTAGGGTTTTTTTTGTAAATCGGATTTTGTTATTAGATTTTAGGGTTGAGAAGAAGAATAAGAATATGAGTAACTCAGCAGCAACGCCGCCGTCAACATCGTCTTCTAAACCGAAAGCTGCCGGAACTTCTCAGACGCCGGAAAAGCGTAAACCGTTGTTTCACAAAGAATGTAATCTCATTTTACTAACCTATATATATACATACACAAATAAATTAATTATTCTAATTTGTTTTGTCTTTTGATACTATGAGGTTTTGTTTATTGTGAAATTGCAGTGCAGCATATGATGTATGGATTTGGAGATGACCAAAACGTAAGCTATCCATCTTCATTTATCCATTTTTGTTGCTAATATAAACAAATATTGAGACGTTTTCTTTTGTTACATATAAGCCATATTATGATGTTGCTTCTTGATAAGTGAGGTGTATATATATATATACTATTTGCTTCATCATTCTTGTTGAGTCTTAATAATAGTTTTATTATTGTTTTTTAAACCGTGAAACTGATTACAAGGAAACTTGCATCCTCTGTCTTTTAATAATTAGCCGCTTCCAGAGACCGTGGCGCTTGTTGAAGACATTGTTGTGGAATATGTCACAGATTTGGTATTTTCTCATCCTTTTTAACATTATTATTACAAGTAGAAGAGACAAGCCCAAGTGTGTTATTTTGAGCTGCTTAACCGTAAAAGATGCTATATGTTTAGACACATAAGGCTCAAGAGATTGGATCAAAGCGAGGGAGACTACTAGTTGATGACTTCTTGTTCCTAATCCGCAAGGTACGGCTCTGTTCTGTAATCTTATTATATATATGTATGAGTCTATGTAGTCCTCTTTGATAATGGGGGAGAGGGGGTTGTTTTTGTGTGTGTGTGCAGGATTTGCCAAAACTAAACAGGTGTAGAGAACTGTTGGCAATGCAAGAAGAGCTTAAACAAGCTCGCAAAGCTTTTGAAGTTGACGAAGGCAAGCTTTCCTCACATGATTGATCACCCTTTCTCTCACCAAAAAGTAAGCGCTCATTCTTGCTTAATCTTCTCTAGTTAAAACCCAAGACTGTTTAAAACAGATGGTTAAGATTTAAATGCACTTTGATTTCATCAATAAGTAAATTTCCTTATATACAGAAAACATGACTTATGTCTTATTGTTTATCTACTACAAATGTTAAGTAGAAACTAAACGTTTGTGGTCGTTTATAATCAAAAGTTTGTACATTGAGATATATCTCTGTTAAAATTATTAACGGACATGGTACTAAACTACTAATTATAGTCAATCAGTTTTTCCTTTAATTTAACTAATTAAATTTACCAAATTAGTTTGGTGTTTGACTGTCTTTTTTTATTTATTTATTCATTCTCTCTTCTTCGTTAACGCTGTTTCTATTTAAACCGTTATATAAGCCTCCCCGTAGGTTTCTTCGAACAAAAAAAAAGGAAAAATCTTTGTGTCTTTCCCTGTTCACGCAGGGAGGAGACAAAGATTCTTTTTTTTCATCTTAAATTTAAATTTGGTTATCATTCTAATATTTTTGATTCAATTTTTTTGGTATGGAAACACAAAATGTGAATGATAATCAATTAGAGATAGAGCAAATAAACAAAACAATAAAGAAGAAGAAGACAAAAGTATCACGTGGGAAGCATGTGCTCTCCGTCTTCATGTTCATGCTCCGCCGTAGTAGCAGGAGGCGGAAGCACTTGAAAACTGGATTCTGGCGGCGAGTTGTCGAGTCCGTACGCAAAGTCCATTCCGAAATGACGATAATGCCCTCGCCGAAATTCATGAATACAATATGTCTTCCACCTCCTCCTCCTCCTCTGGGGACGGAGATTGGCGGCCACGACTCTGGCAATGATGATGATGATGTCTTCTCCGGTAAGCGATCATCGGAGGGTGTAGAGGTTTTAAGGGTGGAGCCTACTTGGACATCAACCTCTGGAATATGTGGATATGCATCTGCAATGTCTTTACGTGATTTGGGTAATTATCATTATGAAGATGATAATGATGATGATGATGAATGTTGTAGCGATGTGGAAGAAGGAGATGATATGATAGATGAGAAAGCTGAGGAATTTATAATGAGGTTTCACCAACAAATGAAAATGCAAAATCAGGTTTACACTCAACGTTGCAAAGCCCAAAAGGGATTATTTTGATCATATCTAAAAGTAATTAAGGCCGTCCCCTATTATCTATCAACTAGATGAGAACCCGCGTAATACGCCGAAAAATTACATAAAAATATTTTATAATTATATATTAATATTGTTAGTAAATTTGTATAGTTATAGTTAGATTTAAACGAAAACGAAAACTAATATTATACGTATTATTTTATTAACAAATAAATATAAAAGATACAAAACAATATAAGGTAATAATAAATAAGTTTTTTTACTTTTTCATTTATTAAGAAATAAAATAACACATTTTTTATTTTATTACATTGCTTTTGTTATTTACGTGAAAAAACATTTATTTTAAATTAATAATTAGATAATGGATCCATGATGAGAAAATTTAATCAATTAATTTTTAAAATAAATAAATAATTTTTTTTAACTCAAACAGAGAAAAAGATGAGTTCCATAGTTTTTAAAAGTCAATAATCTTACTTCACACTAAATCAATTATATTAGATCTAAATTAATTGTGACATGTGTTACGATCTAGTGAGTTATAATTTGTCAACGTGTCGAGCTCACGTTAAACGCTCACTTTTATATAATTGATTAAGGGTATAATTGGAAGCGGTTGTAGGTGTTGTGCACAACCAAAAAAAAATCTACCGCCTATTTGTGAAACCAATCATGCTTTAGATTTAACAAATTACTCACAACCAATAAAAAAAAAATTCTTTAATTTATAGATGTAGAAAGCTAAATTCCTAGAGTCACATTTTTTTAACTCTCCACTTTTCTCTTTTTTCGTTATTCTTTTTCTTTTTTATTTCATTACTTTTTTATTATCCTATGTGATCACAATTTTTTTTTTCCAGTCTACACAATAACATTACGTTGTTGTACGTAAAATAATTTTAATTACATAATATTATAATAAAAACATGATAATTAAAGCTAATGACACGTATGAAAATTGAAAATAGTATGTAAAATATTTAATATATATATTATTTTATGTAAAAATTTATAAGTAGTTGTTTATATAATATATTATCTAACAAACATTAAATGATTTTTGAAATAAATAATAATTTAATTATGGAATTTTTATCGATAAAAGTACTAATAAATTTTTGTTTTGCTTTATAAGCTATTAACTTTTTATTATATTGATAATTTATTTTAGTTATTAAACATAAAAAGTCTACACTTTACAATCGTCCATTCATGCTTTTATTTTAAAAAAGTGACGGTAAATTTCTACAAAAAAATTTTACAAAGAATAAAATTTAAAGCTACAACAAAAAAAAACTACAGCCAAATTTCTACAGCTTAAAATCAAAAGCTACAGCTACAACCAATCAGGCCCTAAGTGTGAAGTAATATTGTTGGCTTTTAGAAACTATGGAACTCATTTTTTTCTTTGTTTGAGTTAAAAAATAAATTTAATAATAATAAATAGAACAAAGAGGAGAGCACAGTGAAATTTAGTGATTCTAGATATGTATATATAGATATAATGAACATTTTTCGTTTGATTACTTTTTTCCTTTTTTTTTTCCTTTCTCTTTTTTTCTTATTTTTTGTTTTGCCTTTTCTCCTAAACGTTACATTTTTTTTCTTTTAAAATTATTAACATTTTCCTAAACATTATAAACATTTTTCCTAAAATTATTAACATTATTAACATTTTTTCCTAAACATTATTAACATTATTCTTAAACATTATTAACATTTTTCTTTTCTTTTTTATTATTTTAAACTATTTTTTTAAACATTATTCTAACAACGTTGAGCGTTTAATTTATATGATTTCCATATTTAAGGTGTTTTCATTTTTCTTCTTTCCTATTTTTTTTTAAAATGATTCCTTATTTTAATAATGACAAATGTCGCGATCTAAATTCATTGTGACACGTGTCACGATCTGGTGAGTTATAATTAAACACGCTCACTTTTATATAATAAGATATCGATACATGTCGCGAATTTATTTATTTGGTTAATGAAGTTTTTTCTTTCATGTCCCCTGGCCTCAAGTTTTTCTTCATTTTTGTTTTGTTTTGTAATTTGTGTGTATTTCATTAGTTCATGATTTAGGAAAAATTATAAATTTGATTTTTTCTCATAATAATTTTTCTTTACCGTTTAAACACATTATTATTATCCCTCTGGATTAAGATGGAGACACCTAGCAGCTTCTCCACTCCAGTCATTCCAGAACGGCCACGTCATACCTGAGGAGGCACTACAATGACACGTGTACTATATAACTCTCTCCTCGTCCTCGGCCATCTAATCTATCAGAAAGAAATCAAGTGTACTTATTATATAAAACCTGCTACTTTCTTAACCAGCGATAAACGCATTAAAACATTGTCAAGATGATGATGCAATCCCGATTATTAGCGTTTGCTTCTGCGGCGCGTTTCCGAGTAAGCCCAATCGCTCATAGGCGGTTAGCGTCTGGATCATCGACCTCTGGAGCTGATCCTGCTATTTATCCTAGAGACCCCGACGTAGATATAAATCTTCTTAATTTACTTTTTCAAATTTCAAAAATAGTTTAATATTTTTTAACTAACTTTTTTAAAAATTTGTTGATTTATGTTTTCAGTGTATGGACGATGTAGCAAACCCGAAAACAGCGGCGGACGAAATAGTTGACGTTACACCACAGCCTAGTTTAGAAGAACAACAGCTCGTACCGCCAAAATCTCCACGCTCCACCGCGCACAAGCTGGAGAGCACTCCCGTTGGTCACCCTTCCGAACCCCATTTCCAACAGAAACGAAAAAACACATCTTCCCCTCCGCTTGATTCCGCCGGTTTAGCCGGTTCGTCGCCGTGGCCGAGAGAAGAAACTGAAGAAGAGGAGAAGCGGCGAAGACGAGACAAAACAGAAAGCGACAGAGAGTTTTACAAACACCACAAAGCTTCTCCCTTGTCTGAGATCGAGTTCGCAGATACTAGGAAACCGATAACACAAGCCACGGACGGGACCGCTTACCCGGCAGGGAAAGACGTGATCGGATGGTTACCAGAGCAGCTAGATACAGCAGAGGAGACCTTGCATAAAGCCTCTATGATATTCAAACAAAACGCAGAACGCGGCGATCCTGAAACGTTTCCTCACTCTAGAATCCTCAGAGAAATGAGAGGCGAATGGTTTTAAGTTTGTTCACAAAAGAGTGCTAATGTAACTAAATAAAAAAACCTTTAAAATATCTACATTGTGAGAATCACTTGCAATAGTATTACGTTCGAATACATAATCATATGATTTAGACAGAACACATAGTTAGAAGTAGCTCTCTCTCTCTCTCATTACATACTTAATATCACACAAAACAGACAAGGAGAGAGCATGCCGTGTGGATTAGCTGCATATATTTACAAAAAGATATATAGAAATGTGATATCTAACCTTGTTTCTTCTCCAGATCCTCCACTGCTTTGTACGCAGACATAAAAAACATAGCCTGATTTTTCCTCAAGAATCTGCGTATTGTTTTATCTTTAATGTTTCCTTGTGATGTTTAGAAAGGATTAAACATAGAGATTAGAGAGTAGAGAGAGAGAGCCTAAGAATAAACCTGAGAATATCAACAAGGATGTCCATCAATTCCTTCATCGTCTCTTCTGCCATGTTCACACGGCATAGCAACTCTGGCAATTTCACTGCATTAACAGAGACAAGAAGAAGCACCATATAATATATGGTCTTATGTCTTGGTATGTATATAACATATTCATCCTTATAGAATGGCATTACCGAATAGTCGTAACAAATGCTCTCCTCCGTACACAGATGAGGGAGAGACATCCGTTGATACGGTTTCCTCATATTGCTTCCTTTCATCATTGTAAAGCAACATCACCGGTAAAGCTTTGTCAAAGTAGCTACGCAAACCTTTCATAGTTTCCTCTACTGAATCAGCCATCCTATAAAAAAACACTCACCAAAAAAAAGTATTATTATACATCACAAGCTTAGAATACATCAAGAGAGCATCTATATATATATGATTTTATACTCTCTCTCTAAGTATATGAGAATAGCAAAAATGGACACTAACAATAGTAACTGTAGGAAGCTGGTAACATAAAGAAGTTACATAGCCTACAAAGAGCATACCTATCATGTTTCTTCGTTTTGCTGTCAATGTACTTGTTCAAGATGTCATCCACATTCGGAGAGCGGGGAAGTTGCACAACCTATCAACATAAACCAAGAACTGAAGAGGAGAAGGAAAGAAAATATGGTATGTTGCTTCCTTTTAACATAAGAGCACCATTAATGAAGAGTGAAGACTACCTTATGCAACTGAGTAACATATTCACAATCTTCAAGTAGTTGCTTCTTTAAAGCTGGTGGGATATGGAAGCTTAAGAGGTTGTCAAAGGAAACCACAACATTCTTCTCCTGTTATTTAAACAAACATTCAATATTAAACTCAAATCCTAAAAAATGTTGAGAGATTTATGCATATGAAAACCAACCAAAGGAGAGATGACTGTATCAACAGAATCTTGTTTCCGCTTTCTTCCTCTTGCAACTGCAAAAATAAAGAAAAATATAAGTGGCTGACATAGTAAAAAACTCATGTCCTGTCATAGTCTGATAAAAATATAGCACAGAAAGAATAATCCTGGCCTCATTACAACATTATTAACAAAGAAAGTAACAAAGAACTTCACTGAGAGAGAAAAAAAAGAATATACAAACAAAAGTAAGAAGAAGGAGAGACCATTGGGGCTTCTAGGTTTCATCTTGGTGACTCTCCAAGCCATAGCACTCTTGGCTCCATGCTTAACACCGAGTTCTCGCTGTTTCTGAATATTCTCGTCTGTATGTTTCAACAAGCATTCCATACCAATCACTTCGTCCCAACTGTCAACAAAACAACAACATCATTCTTCGTATATAGAGAGAGAGATACACACACTAGACTACTTAAATCATAACTTGAGATTTTCATCAATGTAACTATTATTATAAACATATAAAAACACTATAAAATGGAGGCTCTACTAACCTTTTGTTCCAACCCTGCCAAAATTAAACAACTCTTTTATGATATTTGCAAGCAAAATATTGCAGAATGAGTATAAGTAAATACTTACAATGTAGTGAACCAAATAGTAGCATCGATTGAGTTTAAATTCAACTTTAAGAACCTGAAGGAAGAAGACAAATCAAGCAAGAGAGACATAAATAAATAAAACACTCGTAATTAAAAAAGAATAATATTAGTGGAGTATTTGTAAATATGGACCTTGGCTTCGTAGAAGCAGTCACTGTGCTTGGCTAATACTATCTCTCCCTCTTCGAACTCGCTCCTCAAACCTGGAGGAGGAGGAGGAGGATGTAAATCGACTCCGTCGCAAGCGGTGTTGGTTTCCGTATCGGAGCCGGAGCCTCGTCGTGTGTCTCCGATGAAATCGGCTGTAGGATACGTCTCCGTGGCGGAGATAGGGCTTCCCATCATTATCAATAGCTTCTCAGATTAACAGAGAATCGGCCTCGAAGGGGAGCTTTATCGATTTTAATTTTCCGCGAAATTTTCTACTTTTCTATAACACAAAAATACTCAAAAGAGTATCCATGTCTTTTCAAAGTCTAAAATAATAGTATCATTTTATTTATTCTTTTCAAATAAATATCTCCAACTTATGATGATGGGCTTTTGAACTGAGGCCTTTAAACTCAACTTTGAAACAAACCAAACCAATTATTATTATTATTAGTAAATATAAAGACAAAAAGAGGCTATAATTAAAAAACGATTAGATTAAGACATGTTCTTTGCGCAACGAAAGAATTTTCACAAAACCATTTTTCATAAAACATTCAAAAAACCTTCTTCAAAAGAAATCTCTGTGAAAAGATCTAAATAGCTTCTCGCTTATGTTCTCTTCACTTCTTAGACTTCTTCTTCGGTGCCCTACACAAAGCAAGACAAATTACATTAAATTATATGTTCACCAATTTAAGATCAAAAATGAAGCTATAACACCACTTACTCTGCAGTTTGAGCAGGAGTAGCAGCTGGTGCTGGTGCTGGTGCTGGTGCTGGTGCTGGTGCTGGTGCTGGTGCTGGTGCCGGTGCTGTCGCAGGCGCAGCATCTCCCCCAGGACCCTACAACAATCAAGAACTTGTAAAAATCTATACACAACAATCAACAAAATTCATTTAAAAAATGTTACAAAGAGAGTAGTTTTTAAGTACCTTAGCTAAACGCTCTTCTCTTCTAGCATGTTTCCTTTCACGGCTAGCCTTGTTCTTGACCCTCTTAGCCTCAAACTGATCAGACAAAGTCTTCTCCCTAGCCTTCTCTGCCTTGGACTTGTGGATGCTTTCCATCAACACACGCTTGTTCTTGAACACATTACCTTTAACACGCATGTACATGTCATGGTACATATGTTTGTCAATCTTCTTAGACTCTCTGTATTTCTTCAATAGACGCCTCAGTACACGCATCCTACGCATCCACAGAACCTTTGTTGGCAATCTAGCTTCACGGGTACCCTTCCTTTTACCTTTTTTTATAAAATCATACACAAGCAATGGCGAAATTCAACACCAACAAAAGTGATTTAAGATTCATATAAACCGAGAAATCATGAGTTATGAAGTATATACCGTATCCAGAGTGACGACCCTTCATCTTGGCAATCTTCATCTTACGTGCTCTTGCACGAGAGTGGATCTTTGTTGGTTTCCTTATGATGAAACCATCCTTCACTAGCTTCCTTATGTTTTGGCCTACGTTTTGTTCAAAAAGAAGAATCAGTGACTTAGAAATGCAAATGAAACAATCAAACATATTCATCATAGTATATGAAAACCAAGATTAGTTACCAAAATTGATTATATTATCAGTCACATCAATTGATAGTAGCCATTGATACTTAAAAATATACATAGATCCTTAGATCAATGTAGATTTTTGACGAGACAAGCATCAACCATTAGCAACGATGCTTTACATTTAAGATCGAAAAACAAACACAGTGATTCATTGAACAACATAGGCAACGGATTACACTACGAAATCTAAGAAATTGATATTTATACGACCATGGAACACAAAATAGAGGATCAGAGTCAAGAGGAAAAGAGGAAAAGACGTACGAGAGTTAGCCATGGAGATGTCTGAGCTTTCATTGGGATCGAGCCAGACTTTGCCTTTGCCGCACTTCATCACCGATGCGGCGAGACGCTTCTGGAGCTTTAGCGACACCATTTTCTGCTTCTCTTTAGTGGAGACTGTTGTTGTGGCCGTCGACAAAATGATTTTTCCCTGAGACGAAACTATTTATATCACTTTTTTAGGGTTTCTCCCTCTTCCATTGACTTAATGGGCTTTGATTATTTACGGGGTTTTAAAAAAGCCCATTATCAGCCTTGTTCGGTTAAATTATATTTTTACTTACACTATAATTCTCAAATACCAAATTTGTAACCGGTGACATTTATGCAACCAGCTAAAATAATTCTTTATACATTACCCAAAAAAAAAACAAAATTTGGATAATGAAAAGACATAACCAAAAGTAACTACATTTTTCGATGATGAAAAAAATCCCAAAAGTATCTCACTCATAAAATCAAATGTTTTTGAGGTAATCAATTATTATTTTTTGTCAAGGAGGTAATTAACTATTTAAATACCAAAAAAAAACCTAATTAATATTGAGATTTTTTAGAACAAGTAGGGAAGCTAAGTTTGCCGCCAAATACAACATTGGCATTAGTACAATTAGCTCCTACAGAACCTCCAGAGGAAGAAGCCTTTCCTCCAGACTTTCCTACAAAGCTTAAGTTGACATCAACCACTTTCACTCCTTCACACGGCACCGATTTGCTACACGCTAATTGCACTATGTTTTTTGTTATCGTTGTTCCTCTTACATTACTAAACAACACATTGCTTATCGCTACTTTTGAATCCTACACACACACAAAATCCAACAAATTATGTTTTAGTTTTAAATTTATACACAAATCATTAGGTTTGAGATATTTTTTTGATCAATTAGCTAGGTTTTATTACTTACTCCTCCTTTTGAACCGTAATTTTGATCAATAATGATTGGGTTCTTGACATTCTCCATGAGGATATTTTCAAATGTAATATCAGCAGCTTTGCTTGCATCCGAACCACCCCATGTTTTGATCCTAAGTCCATTATCAGTCCCAACCATTTTGCATTGTCTTACATGAATCCCCGTAACGTCTTCTTCGTTCTTGTACTTACCTAGACTACCTATACTTAGACCATGTCCTGGACCGCATAGCACACGTTCTACCGTTACGTTGTTAGAACCACGACCTACCGATACACAATCATCTCCCGTCGCTATTGTACTGTCGAGGATGCTTATGTTGTCCGCATTGCTTAGATGGATCCCATCTGTGTTTGGACTCTCAGCAGGCGCGATTAGCCTAATGTTTTGAATGTTTACATTCTCAGTTTTCACTAAGAACATGTGGAAGGCCTTTGCGTTCACCGATGTTATACTATTAATCTCAACATTCTTCATGTTTCTGAATTTTAGAGACTGCACATGCATGTGTAAATGTGATTAGTACAAATTAAGTATATAACACTTATATATTACATGTGAATTAAATTATTAATAATGTGTTACCGTAGGAGGAAGATTGCATTGGATTTTTTTGCCACAACCACCTTCTTTCCATATTTGTTCACCTTTGCCATGGAATGTGCCTGTTCCGGTTAGGATGAGATTGTCTACACGTTCGAATAAGAACCATTCGGGAGTGGCGTATCCGCTTGTTGTAGCGATGACAGTGCCTTGAACCACTACGGTCACTTGGCTTTTGCATGGACCAGCAAAAATAACAGGACCAGCCAAGTATGTTCCTTTAGGAATTAGTAACGTTGCTGGTGCTGGACTTGCACAAACTTGGATCCATGCGTTCAAAAACGCCTACAATATTACACTCAATGTTGATCTGAAATTACTTATTCCTAATTTGTTTTCTTTTGTTGTCATGACTAGCTAGTATTATATTAATATTTGAAATAATATGAATCGAGACTTTAGACTAAATTTTCAAAAAGAATTTACCTTGAAAGTATTGGTGGAACCATCTCCAACGGCTCCATATTTAGTAATATCAAAGACTGTTGGGTTACCTGAATTAGCGGCCAGGCCACGACGTCCTCCGAGATATTGGCCATTAGCCACCCAAGAACCAAACACCAAAACCATTATAATTAATGAACCTACATTCTCAGTGTTATTTGTCTTAGTGACCAATCTTCTTGTTTTGGACATGGTGAGCATAATTATATCTTTATTTTATTTTTATTTTTTTTGTTCTTTTGAAAAAATTGTACATAAATCTAAAAGCTATCTCCTTACTAGAAAATTCATTATGTTTTATAGGGCTAATTTGTTTGCTATTAGTAGATTTATTTATCTTTTAAAATTAATGGTTTGAGTTGTAATAAATAAATAAAAATTTAATGGTTTGAGATAATTAAATATAGTGTGTGAATTCATCTTCTTTTGCGGATGTTCTAGCACACAACATTTGGTGGTTAAAAAAAACTATTCTATTGATTAAATGGTTGAGAATGATCAAATATTACTCGGAATATTATTTGTAAACCCTAATAAGTTTATAAGTATTGTATATCCATCAGATCTGGACCGTTCGTTGCATAACGGTCCGATCGATCATAACGCCTTTGCTTATTGTTCTCTACTTATACGTTAACACACAAAGACATCCTAAAACCTACTTTTAAATAGTAACAAAAAGTCGTAGATAAAAGACACTAGTCCTAAGCAAAAAAAAAAAAAATATTTAGAAAACAACAAAAAGTGAACTAAACAACTGATTTTAAACAAAAATCATCATGTCCGTTTTCATCATTTTCTTTCTCCTCCATCTTATCTTAACTTCTTTATGTGTTTCAGGCCAA
Source organism: Cochlearia excelsa (assembly GCA_963556525.1). Taxonomy (NCBI): domain Eukaryota; kingdom Viridiplantae; phylum Streptophyta; class Magnoliopsida; order Brassicales; family Brassicaceae; genus Cochlearia; species Cochlearia excelsa. Next base: position 21,446,407 of record OY748331.1, read on the forward strand.
AAGCTAAATGTGTACGAGGTTCTCCAAAAATACAAATTACCAAAAGGAATATTACCACATGGTGTCACTGACTACGAACTAAACACAAACAGCGGTCGCTTCATCGTCTATTTTAACGGCACGTGTCAGTTCCCCATTGACACGTACAAGCTCAAGTACGATTCCACAATCTCAGGAGTCATAACACCAGGACATGTCAGACAACTTAGGGGTGTTAGCATCAAAGTGCTTTTCTTTTGGCTTAACCTTGAACACGTGGCACGTGACGGTGACGAGCTTGATTTCTCCGTTGGCGTTGCTTCCGAGGAGTTACCTGTTCGTAATTTCGTTGATAGCCCAAAATGTGGTTGTGGGTTTTATTGTACTAACCTTCTCTTTTCCTCTTGATGCCCATTGGGCCTCTAGATAGTTATAATAAAATGTTGACACGTAAAATAAAATAAATAAATAAAATAAATAAATAAATAAACAAAACTAGTTTTTATGTGTTTCTACAATTATTTAATACAATATTTCACATAACCCATACTAAAACCTCTTGTATAATATTATTCCTAGACTTGGATATTCTTCTGAAATCGAAATTTAGTATACAAGTATTTTCATAGATTTTTAAAAGATGTGGACTATATAATGAAAACAACGAAAATGATATTTTGTTAGCGTTAAAGACGCAAATTATAGTTGAGATCGTGAGGTTACAAACTTTATTTATATCATCATTTATGCATATTATTGGCCTTTGAGATTTAGTTAAAGCGGGGAAGTGACATTGGTCTAATGGCATTCATAAGTCCACAGGAGGCAGGTAGCACCACCCCACCCGGGATCGATTCCCCGCGCCTACGATAGTGTAGGTTTGGCTAATGGGCCGGCCATTTGTGACCCAAATGATGACAAAAAAAAAAAAGATTTAGTTAAAGCCACCTCTTCTCAACCACTAACACGGAAGTTATGTGGTTTTTATATATACTCGAAAAAATAATATATGAGGCTAATTAAGAGAGTTCTTGTTTTAAAATTTTACTGTATCGAATTTTACTTATTTATTTGTTATTTGTATGATCAACATTTTCCCTACTCCGACATGTATTGCCACGTAGTGGCATAGTATATGGCTTTGATTTGTTGTGTCAAAAAAATATCTATAGATTGCGGAACAAAAAAGTAGAGAAACGATATATGAGCATTTTTCGAAATATATCAGGAATTTATAAATTGTTCATGCAAGATAATACGTAAATCTTTTAAGCTTCATTGAAATTGTAGATCATAGATATTTAACATATCTAATGAAGTCTATGAAGATATAATCAAAATGGCGATAACATAATCTTTTAAATATGTTAACAAAAAATAATATTGCTAATTGTTGTTTAAAAAGAGTAATATTATTGCTAATGGAAAAAAAGTAAAACTCTATTGGATTGAATTTTGTTTTGATGTTCCCTATGTGAATCACCCATAATCTTTAGTTATTAAACCAAATTATAACGAGTTATAGATTAAAATTATGGGTTATCACGAGTTATAATATCATCGGTTTCCTTATTACAAAATACTATAGTTTCTTTCGATATAAAATTATGAAGAAGAGAACCAAAAACATTATCAGAAATAATCAACGTTGACTTAATCACGAGCAATGTGGTGATTATGCGGGTCGCCAAAATTAGACACGTTGATCAAAGGGACAAACAAAGTCTTTGGACTAATTGTTTTTATTTCCGTTATTATGAGATTATTTTCCCTTTTCGGTTGTAAATTTATTCGGTCAACTTACCTCTAATAAAAAGTAAGACTGTCACAATGTGTAACCAGTTAGTGATTGGTTTAGGAAATAAACCTTTATTATTATATTTAATTTGTTATGATTTTTTTACTATAAGTCATAATAAACAAAACAAAAACATGAAAGGAAGCATATATATAATAGTTTGTAAACCGTTACACGAATCATAACAGAAGAAGATGGGAAAATCATAAACCGTTATCCTAAAAATCTCCTCTTTAAAACAGATAGCATTAAACAGCATAAAAACATTTAATTAAGAAAACGGATAAGTAATAATTAACTAATTAATTAATTGCTTGTTGTTCAAGAGAATAGCTCTTAGCTCCGCCGGATCAATCTCCTCAGAACCGGTTTCCGGTCTGTAATAACCGGTTTTAGGATCTGGTACCCATGGCGCTTTCTCGCCGCTTGACTCTTGTACAATTTTCTTCGAAACGCACCCCTCAGACGCCGTTTTGGTCGCGACCGCGAATCCTCGTCTGATATAAAAGGACACAAAAACGTCACCGTTTAGTTTAAAAAGTCTACGAAACAGAGTAAATGCATACGATTTTTGATACGAAATGGAAATTTCACCTGAAGATTGCGTTTGAGAACTCTTGAGCGACGAAAAGGATCTTAGCGTTAGAGAGAGACCGAGCCATTGCTTTTTTTAATGGGCTTTTGAGAGTTTTAGTGTTAGAGAAAGATAGCAAAAATAAGATATATATTCTGATGACTGCTATATTTTTTTTATAAGGCAACAATACCAAGAAAGAGGAGAAGAGTGTGTTATATAGAGGAAGCTGTACAGAGAGGCTGCGCTTATTTAGGCTTTTATTTTGCTTTTTTGAAATATATAAGTTATAACTTAATAATTATCTTAAGATTTTTTTTTTTAAAAAAAATATTAACTTGATATAAAATTGTTTTTAAGTCATTTTGTCATGCAGTTTTTGAATTTGTTATTTTCGTTAATTATTTTAAGCAAAAAAACAATTAATGCTTCATATTTTAAAAGAAGCTAAATCTAATTTCAGCAAGTGAAAATATATAGTTAGCTAATGTAGACAGAAATATTTAAAAGCCCAAAACGTTTGTTGAGTTTCTTCTACTACAAATACAAAGCCCATTGAATTGTAAGTATTTGATTATATTTTACAGTGTCCACATCTATACAAAAATATTTAAAAGACAAAAACATTATTGGGCTGATATTATGGCCCATTAATCCGTTGGTAGCAGAAGCAGTCAATGTGTTCTGGAGAGTAAGAGTAGGACACGTGTCTTTTAAATAATTTATTATTTTTAATCCTCGTCTTCCTCGAAAACAGTTAAACAGAGCACCGCTTTGGTCAATTTTGCAAATAAAAAACCTGACTTTTATCGATTTGGAAACTGCTGTTTGATTTGCATCAATGGAGGTTTCTTCATTATCAAATGTATTACCCAGATTCTGCTACTCATGCTCCTCTCTTCAAGGTTTCTTCTCCCTTCACGATTCCCCAACTTTTCTTTTTTTGTTTGCTTATCCGATTTCGATAAATCTCTGTTTTTGTAGCAGGATTGTCTCGTTTCAGAGGAACCAGTGTTCACTTCGGAGACCAATCTCTTGTTCATGTTCAATTGATTATACGTAGAAGAAGAAGAAGAAAGCCTCTTGATTTGGTGGGTTTTCTCTTACTGTCTTGATTTGCTTAATCTTTTGTACAATCTGTAATAAATTAACAGATTTCTTACAGATTTCGTGTAGTCAGAAGAGAGATGTCACTGTCGTTGATGGAAGGTAAAACCTTTTTTCAATCTAATAGTCATTGTGTAGTATGTTCTTTTCATGTTGAATGTATCTAACAAAGTACTTAAAAATACAATTTCTTGGTTTATGCTTTGGGAAGTTGTATGGATGAGATATATGATAAGTTAGCAGAACGTATTGTCCCTACTTCAGCATCTATGTTTAGCCCCAATGTTAAGTATGTTCAACACTCTCTATCAAAACATTGTCACAACTCTTCCTTTTAGATGCAGCCTAACGAATTTAGGTCACGCTTGTTTAAATTGCATGTAGACGATTGGTCGGTTTAGCTGGCCCTCCTGGTGCAGGGAAAAGCACATTAGCAAAAGAAGTAGCACGTCGTGTAAATAGCCTTTGGCCGCAGAAAGCTTCTTCTTTTGATTCTGAAGTTGAACCTCCTGAAGTTGCTATAGTACTTCCCATGGATGGTTTCCATTTATATCGTTCTCAACTCGATGCAATGGAGGTGTAGTTTAAATTTGTTTTGTTAAGTGTTTTTATTTCTCCCTACCTTTTGTTCTTTAGTTTGTTAACGTAGTTCTCTTTTAATAAAACCTCAGGATCCAAAAGAAGCCCACGCGAGAAGAGGAGGTGAGATCTGTTTTTATCTTTTACATAGGATTTGATCATTGATTTGACCATTCTATATACTTGAACCAGCTCCATGGACTTTTGATCCGGCATTGTTACTCAACTGTTTAAAGAAGCTGAGAAATGAGGTATAGAGATAGTTACAAGATTTTGGTTGACTTAAGAATCTATGTTTAGACTCTGAATAGTTTATAAGCTGTCCAGGGCTCGGTTTACGTGCCATCATTTGATCATGGAGTAGGAGATCCAGTTGAAGAAGATATATTTGTTAGCCTCCAGTAAGTAACCACTAGCTTTAGACATTCACATGGACAATGTAATAGTTGTGTGTAACCTTTTTTGCAAGGCATAAAGTGGTAATTGTAGAAGGAAACTATGTGATGTTAGAACAAGGACCTTGGAAAGACATCTCAGAGATGTTTGATGAGAAATGGTAAAAAACTGATCAAAGTACTGTTTGTTCTTTCACTTTGTGGGCTTTTACATGAAACCCAAAATTGGTGTCTTCCATTTTCATTCCAAAGGTTCATCGATGTCAATCTGGAAACGGCGATGGAACGGGTTGAGAGCCGGCATATCTCAACGGGTATTCACAAGTTCTTCGTTTTAAAATTGGTAAAATGCGCGTAATGAGCTTAAAGATTCTTGTTCTTGTTAACCTTGTGCGTATTTGCAGGTAAACCGCAAGATGTTGCCAAATGGCGGGTAAAAGCTCTTGGTTCCACTTTGCTAAATTTTCTGTTTAAATAGTTTCAATGGTTTGCTCAAGATGGCTTGCTTTTTGTTTTGCTTTGGCAGATTGATTATAATGACAGACCCAACGCAGAGTTAATAATAAAGTCAAAGACGAACGCAGATTTACTGATCAGATCCATCAACTTTTGAATCTGCTTTTCTTTGATGTTGTTGCATGGAACAGAGTATCCACAAGTCACAATCTTGCTCTTTAACTCTGAACATTGTGCTTTGGTTTTGTAATAAGACATCTTTTGATAAGCAATTTTGTATGCACTAAAATATTACCGTTAGATCCATTTCGGACACATGAATCTAAGTCAAAACCTATCTAAGACCATCATTATCCATTAGTACCGTTAATAAGTGCTTACAAAATTAAAAAAAAATTGTGATAAAAAAAATAAAATAAGAACCAATCGCGGGTCGCCACATGTCAGTGGGACCCGCGAATAGTGTAAGTGTTGGTTCTTAGAGAAGGATTTTAAGTATTGATCCTTAATATATATGTGGGCCCCATAGAGTTAAGTACCCTCTTAAGGACCTTGATAATCTTGCTCTAACCACTCTTACACATCTCAATACTAAGGAGCTCTTCTTTAGTTTTATTTGTCTATAACATGGTCTTAATTTTGCCAAGTGTTTTAGTCAAAGTTTCTCTTCTTCTGTTTGGTTTATACTTTTTGGAAAGACTTAGGCATCTCCAAAAGAAACCTCATAACCTCAAATATGAGGTTTTTTGTTCTCCAAAAGAAACCTCAAAACCTTAAATTTTGAGGTTTTGAATAGTGAAACCTCAAATTTGAGGTTCCATTTTTTTTTTGCACTTTCATCCCTCCAATTAATAATATTTCACCAATATCTTTATTAACTTTTTAATTTCATCATTTTAGTACATAAAAAATTATATTTTGTAAATATAAACTTAATTTTCACATGTTAAACTAAAAGAAAGACTTTAAATTAAAATAAAAAATATTAATTTAGTAATTATTTATTGGTTTAATAATTATTTGAGGTGTATTTTATATTATCTACAAAAATTAAGAGATTTATTTAATTGTGAAAAATAGTAAGGACTTAAATGCAATATGTAAAATTAAATTTGAGGTTTTTCTTTTGGAGAGAAACACATGAAACCTCAAATTTGAGGTTGATGAAACCTCAAATTTGAGGTTCCTTTTTGGAGATGCTCTTAAGGGAGAAATACACAGAAAAAATAAAGATTTCATAACTAAAAACCCCTTTTCTGGTTTTCACAAAACTTGATGAATTAAAAAGTTTTCTTCACTTGAAATAGAAACTTCTTTTGCTACCCATTGCTTTTTTGTTTAAAGTACTGTTCTGTTAATTAACTAAATAATTTTTATAAATACATCACTACTCAACATCTATATTAGTACGAGACATGCTTATTGTCTATGTACCTTTACTGACCCTACATTTATTACTTCTTTGAGAGCCTATCTATGGTTTATACAAGAAATCAATCTCTCTAATACAAGCATTGATTCATATTCTAAAACACAATAAGACATGATTGGTCCCATAAGTTTTCTATTACAGGGCAACACATGTTTTAAAATCATCTCATTGCATTTGAGGTGTAGATTAATCATAATAAGAAAAACTCGGTTTTCGGTTTTTGCATGCTCTATTTTCTTTTACTTTTGAATCAAATTTACAACGAAGGCAATACATGCTTTTAAATCCTTTTATATTATTAATGGTTCTTATGTATGGTTCATGTCACTTTGCATTAAGAAGTTGCGAGTAAGCAGACTAACATAAAGGTGTGGATTTTGAACTCTCTCTCTCTCTCTGCCTTCAATTATTGAGTTAGGAAACTCACTCCATAAGGGCGTTTTGGTCATTTAATTATAACAAAAAAATTACAAGTTATGGATCAATTATCCATGATAATTTCTATAATAATACTAACTTACAAGAATGCAAAATAATTTATTGATTTCAACAAGGTCAAGTTAGAGCCACACATGTTGAGGAAGAAACTTCAAAAATAATCTCAATTGACTATATATATATGTTTAACATAAAAAGTGAATATAGGTTTGGTAAGCCTCTTCAATAGGATATATATATATAGTTTTCACTAGATTTTACAATATATTCTCAGTATGTGGCTAATTATTAATAGGATGAATATGCGTTTGAAAATGTTTATTATGTCTAAATTATGTGTTTTATTACCATCTTTTGTAAAACTATAAGAGTATATGTTTTTTTTTTGTAATCATATAAGAAAGTTGGAGAATAGTAAAAAGAAGAGAATTTTCTTAGAATACCATCAAAACAAGTTTTTGTTTTGAAAATACCATTAAAAGAATTTTTATAACAAAAATACCATTAAAATGTTTTTTTTAACAAAAATACCATCAAAAATTAGTAGTTTATAAAAATACCACAAATACAAAAAACGAGTTTTAACACTTTTAAATTTTATTTTTTTTCATTTGGGTTCGCTATATAGTGTTTAGGGTATAGTTTTGAAGGGGTTAGGTATAATTTTTTGAAGGTTTTGGATGTAATTTTGAAATTTTAAGATTTGTGGTATTTATGAGAAAAAACTTTTTAATGGTATTTGTAAAACTTTTGAAAATCTGTGGTAATTGTGTTAAAAAAACTTTTTTTAGTGGTATTGATAAGAATTGCCCTAAAAAGAATCCAATGCCAAGTGGACTTACCATTATAAATAACACTTCACCCTCCCTCTTTACTTTCATTCCCTTTGCTTAATAACCTCACAACACACACTTCTCACAAGAAACATAAGTTTCTCTCATAAAGACAGACAACATGAGTGGCTTGAGTTTCCTTCAGTCTATGTCCGATATCCGAAACAGAGAGGACACAACCTATGTTCACCCTATTGAGAAACTCTCTTTTTCAAAGCTCAACGAGAAAAGCTTAGAAATGTGCACCGAGAGCCTTGGAACCGAAACAGGAAGCGAGAGCGGTGATGATTTGTCTTTGCTTGCGTTAGAAGCAACCACAACTCCTAGGGTTCCTTCTACTAACTTGCAAGTCAAGAAACCTAAGACGAGTCGCAACAACAGTTTCCCGCCGCCGATAAAATTTGTAAAAGGGTCAAAGTATAATCGTATGGTGAGATCTTTGGGAGAAGATGGTCGTCTTGTTGTTCAAGTCATTAGTGTTTCTTATCCACCTGATCGTTGCTTCGTAGCAGAACGTTGCGAAGGAAGGCTTCGTCTTAGTTTATCAAATGAAAGTTCTTTACTTAGCCATAATCACGAGGGAGAAGCAGAGGAGGGTAAAAGTGGAAATAAAATGTTAAGCAAGTTAAGTAGATGCAGATGTAAGGAGATTAATGGTCGTGAGCCTAAACCAATGCTTACTTGGAAGCAGCATCAGTTTTGCGTCGCAACTTAAGACCTAATTCGACAATTAATTATATCTAATTAAATAATTTTAAGAGTGCATGTTTCTTTTTCTTAAAGTTTTAGCTATTATCGTATGTCGAATATATATGTTTCATTTTAGTTTGATTTATCCAACGGCAGAGGACCATGAGTGCGCTTCATTAGTGTAATTTCAAGAGGGGATTATCAATGAAATTATTAATTAGTCTTATTATTATTATTATTATCACAACACAAATATTGAAAAGATGTACTATTTGCATCTTAAAATCCATTTAAACGAGATAATTAATCTCCGGAAAATAAAATATCCTTTTAGGAAGGTTCCTATAGAATGATTTCCCCAAAACTCATGTTCTCTTTCATAAATTTCGAACGATTTATAGTTGTAAAAGAGAAAATAATTCTCAATAATTATTCATCGAAACTTTTCTAGCGGTTCATATATATATATATATTTCCAAAAAATAGAACTAGCTAGAGATCAAGAGAGAATGTATTCAATTGAAATAACGTATATTATCGGATGATAATTAAATGTTATGTTATTTGTATATATGAATTTTACAAAATTAAAAACCTTGTAGGACTTTTTGATTAATTTTGGTAGTGACAAAGACAAACATATGTGGCACTTAACGGCCACATGAACCGGTGATATATATATATTGTATATTGTTCCCACACGCCCACATGACTATCACATGCACCACCATATTTTTTTGTTTTAATGATCCCACCTTTTTTTTCCTTTTAGTTTTCTTTTGATTCGCTTTCTTGATTTTCTTTGAACGAAACTACGAATAGTGTAGAAGGCTGCCTTGCTTTCTTTCTCCTCACTTTCTTTTTGCCTACTTTTCAAATAATCCTACCAATGTTGCATGTCCTCACTACTAATTAATGAATAATCCACATTGTTTTTTAAATAATTAAGAGCGGAAAACCATTAACAAAAATAATAATAATATGCACGTTAAATCTTAAAGAAAACTAAAAACTTATTTTAATGCATATTACACAAAATCTTTTGTTCTAGCTAGGTGTGGTGTATGGATTTTGTATATATTCTCCGACATGGACGATGTTGTAGTCACTGCTTGACCGTACATAATGCTACATATCTCACATCCAAACCAATGAGAGGTAGACAACATATAAATAAAACGTCTAATCCAAAGTCACCAAAAGTGGTTTTGTATTAAAGAGTTATGTTTTTTCGTGTAAAACGAATATCGAGAGAGAGAAGAGAAATCTGTACGTTCGGTTTCTATGTGACCACTTGATGTTTATTTTTGACCATACAATCTGACCATCTCTCACGCGGCACCTATTTTTGTGTCTTTTCAATCATTCTCTCTTTTTTTTTTATAATTCATTTATTTTTGAACACTTTCTATTTTGGTAACCTCATCTCCTTAACCAATACAATTACTCATTTTTCTATATAAATTCTGGCAACGAAACCACTTTTATACTTAATAAGTTTGTAATGGTTAAATATGTGCATTCATTACTACATATTATAATATATGATCAATTTATATCTATTTTCTGTATTAGTAACTTTCAATTTGCTTTTAGATTTTTATTAATACACTCGTTACATTATTCAAATCAAGTAAATAAATGTTGCCAAGACACAACTCATGGGCCACTTATTAATAACGTCGAAATCAGTTTAATTTAAAGAACTGATAAAAAAAAGGCCAATAAATGAAATCATGCAGTGGAAGTGAAATTGAAGTTGGCACAATTCGTTCGACGGCCCAATAACGTTGAGCTAAAGCCCAATTTATTAGTCGCCAAATCAAATTCGATGAGATTATCCTGAAGCTGATACCCTCCGATCACAACAGAGGTTCTCGCGTTGACTCCTCCGTCAACGAAACCTAAACAGATTACGTCATCGCTTACACTAACCATCGAGTTAGCTCCAAATATCCTCCAAACGACGTCGTTGCTATGAAGCACAAGCTGTATCTCCGGCACCGCGTATCCCAAGCGCGTTGATCCCACGTTCTTCGTGCTGAAACACGCGCCGAACGGTTTCACCGACGTCACTCTCTTGATGCTCCTCGCGACTGCTGCTTTTACGAAAGCCGTTCTAAAGGCGTTGTATATCGTCGTATGCATCACCGTGTACGGATCCACCGTGCTGATTTTGGTTCCTCCGAATCCTGTTTCCGCGTTTATCTTCAAAAGCGTTTTGTTGAACGAAACCGATTTCTCACTGACGCCGTTGATTCTAATGTCACTGACGCCGATGAAATACTCTGATGATTTCTCGCCCTGTGTATAAGCAGACGCTGTGCTCACCGGATTTACGAGAAGCGGCGTCGTAGCGAGGCCGGAGATCGGGATTCCGGGCAGGAACACGTAAGGTCCGTTACCGAAGAAGGCGACGCCTCTCCCTGAATGTAAACAAACGGCGAATTTCCGGTTAAAGCTAAACCCGGAGGCGAATTGCGAAGGTAAACCGATGTTGTGTCGTCCCAAACCGGCCATACCGACGGTTCCTTTAGCGAGTCCTTTAAGCAGAAACGTTGAACCGCACACGAAAATCAAATTGGGGATTTTAGCGACCCGACCCGGATTAAACCCGTTAGTAGACTGAATCGACACGACGTCTGTCGCGATTTCTCCGGAAGTGGCGGTTCCGGTGACGGTGTTATCAGGAATCGCACTGCAAGTGTTGTTGTTGCAGCCAGGTCTCGGTGGAGAGAAACACGTGCCGCACGCGCTGGAGCCGGCGCGTGAGCACACGGCGGAGTTGCAGCGATGGGATTTGTAAGTGGAGGAGACGTAACCTTTGTCGCAGTCGACCCAGAGATTTCGGCCACCGAGGTCGAAGACGACGGAGGCGGAGACGAGAGGCGTGCGTTGGTTGATGACGGTTGTGTATTGGAGAGTAGATTTGTCTTTAGTTATCGGGAGAATCAGAGCTTTTGGTCTGAAGGATGATTGGGAAAATGTGGTATATGAGAATGTAAAGATGGAGAGGAAAAGAGCGAAGAAGATGATCGGAGAAGAAGGAGCCATTGTAGAATGATAATGATATAGACTTGATTGATAATAATGTATTGAATAAGATTTGATTGTGTGTGTATTTCTATTTATACACAGACGTCGGGTTTTGGGTTTAGCGACTGTGTCGGCAAGTTTGAATAACTTAATAATAATAATAATAATTGTGTCACGTTATTGACTTTGGTAAATTATATCATTAAATCAATCCATCCAGCTATGGACGAAATAATAACAAAACTGCAACTTGAATGATTTAATTATGTCCTTTCACATAAATATCTCTTTAATTATTATTAATTCGTACGAGGAAATTAATAGTATTTTGAAGACAAGAGGAATCACCGTCGTGGATGGTGTCATGGGTCATATAAATTAACATTTCCGACGAGATAAAGGCCACGTGGGGGGTGAGAGATCGCCTTTCTTGACCTTTTGACCAAACCATTTCCCAATACAATACATTTTAGATTTGTTCATCAGATTATGTGACTCCTCTACTGTTATAGACTATTCTTTAATTATTAGTTTTTTTTTTGGGTACTAAAATAACTTAATCTACTACGGACACAGATAATATATCTATTGTTTAAGACCAGTCGTCGGTTTTAAGTTATTAAAGTAGACTTGTTCATAATAAATTAGACAGAAAGAGACTACTAGTATAACAAAACTCACACATAAGCGAGCCCTAGTTTTGATTTTGTCTTTTTTTTGGGGTCACATCAATGAATGGGATATGTTTGAAGAAAATACAAACACGTATGTTAATAATAGTTGACATCGGAATCACACAATATATTTGATTTTGTCTCTTATTTCAAAGTCAAAAACAATCAACATCCATTTGTTCAATATTTGGAACGTTTACAACAGCTAGAAAAAATAATTACGGCCGTTAATTGATCTGTGAGAATAGGCCCATTTATCATAAACCTTTGTAATAAAGGCCCATTTATCATAAGCCCCCATAACAAAAGCCCATACTTAACTGTTCAAAAAATTGAAGCCCCATAGGCATTACCCAAATATAATAATCACAATTAGTTTATTTACAAGAAATGGAATTTTCTCATTAACAAAGGGAACGTTGTTGTTCCTCTCGATCCCTCTCTCCGCCGCGTCATCCCTCCGTCGTGTTCTTAATCTGTTGAATTTTCCGGTTAGCTTCTTCGATTTGAATTATCCACTAGTGATTTTCAAAGTAGGGAGATTTGATTAACAATATATATATATATATATATATATATCTTTGTTCTTGTATAATAAACTGTAACCTCTTCATATAAGCTGGATTTGGGGGAAATTCTACTCGTCGATTTTTGAGCAATTGTCTTTTTCGATTTGTTAATGCCTTTCATAGCATATGTTCTTGTTCTTGTTCTTCTTCTTAATGGGCAATTTCTATTAACTTACTTTATGAGCCAATATCGAGAAGGGGGTTTAGCTTATTCATCTTGGTCTTGAATCATAAAAAAAACCCCGTAATTTTCTGACCAGTTTCTAAGAACCAGCTCCTGTTCTTGTTCTGTTAGTGTGTTTTATGTTTTACAGTTTCTGCTTTGCTTTCCATTATTACATGGTGATTGTTCTGTTTTTAAGTTTCTTCTCCATAAAGAAAAATAAGTAATATTATGTTTCAATGCAACACGAACCTAATACTTGTTCATTAACTGGTAATGCCATTCGTAGGTATCTCGTTTTGTTAATTCGATGGATAAAAAAGCCCCCGTCAAACAAACCATTGTGGTCGAGCCATTTGTCAAGTAACTCTCTCTACCATTCAACTTTTTTATTTTCTCTTCCATCACATACATAGCTGCACTTGATTGAAATCTTCATAGTAATGTATCTGAAGACCATTATCATTTGTTTTTGCAATTATTTTTTAGGTTGGTGAGGCTTGTAGCGAGGGCTTTCTATGACGATTATACTACGAAAAGCGATAATCAGCACAAGTCTGCAAGAAGTGACAACAGAGGGATTGCCGTTGTTGTGCTGGACGCGCTTGCAAGGTTTGTGTGCATCTCTTAGGTTTTTAATATTAGGTGGACTTTTGTAACATTTCAAGTTGTCACAATAGTTTACAGACATCTTTTGAGTCTACCGCATTATTAGGCTTCTTGAGTAACTAGCTCACATCTCCCTGTCTCCCGGGGTTTAAGAGGATTGTGAAACTTGATTAGGGTCTTTTCACTGTTTTTCATCTCGGGTGTTTCTTTTGCTCCGTGTGTACTAGGCGACAGTGGGTTAGAGAAGAAGACTTGGCAAAGGAGTTGCAGTTGCACGCTAAGCAACTACGTAAAATTATAAGACACTTTGAAGAACAAAAGTTGATCATGCGTGACCATAGGAAAGAGGTCCGTGCAGAAACTATGTTCTTGCAGATTGATATACAACACTTAATTTACAATATGCCTCTTGCTGTGCTTTTACCTCAACGACTCTTTTAGTCTTATGATAGGTAGCATATTGATATTGTCATAAAATATATAGAGTACAGTAGCGATTGAAGAGCATTTGTGAGAGAATGAGAGGTTGGCTACTTATTTTCTGGTTTTGCCATCATCTATTTTTGACAGGGTTGATGTTTATGCATTTTTCACCTCATTTTCGTACATTTTTTGGTTTGATTGATTACTTTTTAATCCGGTGACCCCACTTTCCTTGTCTACTATTTTTTTTTTTTGTTATTGTCAATATTTTCAATAGACTGCAAAGGGTGCAAAGATATATAGTGCAGCAGTGGCGGCTACAACTGATGGCCGAGCAGAGGACAAAGTTAAGTTCCACACCCACTCATATTGCTGTCTCGATTACCCACAGGTATGCTTTGTGTCCATATATACCTTTTACCTACACTTTACTTTATTAAATTTACACATTTTCTCTTCTACAGATATATGATACTGTTCGCTTGAAACTGTACCGGATGAAAAAAATGCTCACAGACAAATTAGAAGATAGGAATACAGTTCAGGAGTATAGCTGTCCTAACTGCCAAAGAAAGTAAATTGTTCTTATAAAACCTTTACATTCATGTGTTGTATTATTTTCATTATCTGAATAAATTCTTATTTCTGATTTTAGATATAATGCCCTGGATGCCCTGAGATTAATTTCTATGGAAGACGACTCTTTTCATTGTGAAAACTGCAATGGTGAACTTGTCGAGGAACGTAAGAAGCTAACTTCCGAAGAAGTTGTAGATGGAGATGATAATGCGAGGAGACGGGAGCGGGAAAAACTAAAAGATTTGCTTCAGAAGATGGAGGTCTGTGTTTAGTGTTTTAGTTATAGATTCCGCTACAATCAATTATGTTGCATGTTCGTTGACACAGTTGGATTATAAAAATGCAGGTTCAACTGAAACCTTTGATGGAACAGATAAATAGAGTAAAAGACTTAACGCCCCCTGACTTTGGAACTCTTCTGGCATGGGAGGCTCATGCAATTAGAAATAATCACGAAAATGGTGGTCTTAACCCTAATGATCCTTCGAGGTCACAGGGTGGGTATGGTTCAACAACAATGCCGTATCTCGACGAAACAAAGGTAATAATTAGTTTGTATATAAAATCTCAATGTTATTATCAAATTTCCCTTTCCTTTCTCCATTGACACTTCTCCATTATGAAAGTTTCATGTTGAAGCTTAGTTTCACTACATACATACACATATAACGAGGAACAAGTTCACTCAAAGTCTGCTAAGTGTTCCCCTGCATTTTTTCTCTCTCTATCATTGTTGTTAGTTAATTTTGTAATTTATTACATGGTTTAGGTGGAGGTTAACCTTGGGGAAGGAGAAGAAGATGTCAAAGCCAAAAATGGAGATTCGAGTCTGAAAGTGTTACCTCCATGGATGATAAAGCAAGGAATGAATCTGACTGAGGAACAAAGAGGAGAAATGAGAAAGGAAGCAAAGGTTGAAGGTAGCTCAGGAGGAGAAGGAAAACTTTCAGATGACAAGAAATCAGTAATGGGGAATGGCGATAATAAGGATCTGCAGGCATAGTTTCAGAGACATATTCTTTGTAAAGTAGTATCTTGATACAGTAAGTTTTCATTCTGCTTTTGTTTTGCAGGATGAGTATCTCAAAGCTTACTATGCTGCGCTGATGATGAAGCAGCAAGAGCTTGCTGTAAAGCAAGAATCCGCAGGCGAATTAACAACAGACATTCCACTGGCTACTACTACATCTACAGAACGTCAGGTAGGTATGAAGTCCAAATTTGAAGAGGAAGATGAAGAAGAGGAAGATGATGTTGGTTGGGAAGAAGTAGCTCCCGTGTCAGGTCAGTTTTTGCTGTTAAAAATATTTAGATTCAACAGGAAAGATACTTGTTTAAGACATGCTTAGTGATAAAAGAGAGTTTGTTTTCATTACAAGTTTAACTTGGTTACTTAACATGTAATGCATTTGCAGCAAATGGGAACTACAAGGTGGACTTGAATGTGGAAGCAGAGGCTTCAGGTGGTGAAGAAGAAGAAGAAGAAGATGACGTTGATTGGGAAGAAGGCTGAAATTGCAAATCGACCACCCATTGATCATTGAAGAACTAAGATCCACTGTATGTGTTCTGTAATGTAACTTCTTATAGGAGAATCTCATCATCTTTTTCTACACCAAATTCCTCAGAAATGTTACATTATGTACTTGGTCGGACCAGACAAACTATTTATAGTACTTGAAACAAAATTGGTTGGATAGGCTTTCTGTTGAACTGAATCGAATCTAGGCTTCACAGTGACACTATAAGTGATCATGGAGACAATTAACCTCCTCGGCAACACGAAGAGAATGAACATACAGGACATGCTTGGATTGTAAAGTACAAAGAACAAAATAATGATTTCAAAATAAAGAACAACCAAGTAACACATAAACACAACTAGAAAACTTGTAAAAAACATAACATATATGAACTATATGATTATATGGAAACCTTACACTAACTACTTTTGAGTATAACCCTCCCTACCTGTCACATAGTACAAACTTGTTTTAGATAAAGTTCCTCACTTTCTCTTCTTCATCACACAGACCTCTCTGTTCTCTTCAATAGACATAAGCTCTCTAGAAGTAGGATTTGTCTTTGGGAGGATCCACTTTCCCATTACTTTCCCCAAAAGCCCTTCAAGCTTTAACTCAAATGGCTTCCACATCTGTTGCTTCCTCTGAGAGGAGACATCATCTTCTTCCTTATGCCTAGCAGCAACAGTAGAAACAAATTTCTTGAGATCTGAGTTCTCTTTTTTAAGCATTTGTATTGCAATACTCATTTGCCTTATAGCTTCTCTCTTCTCTTCATCTTTCTCTCTCATCATCTCACTAAAAATCCTATTCTCCTCTCTCAGCCTCTTAATCTCTTCCTTCATCAAAATCTCGCAATTCCCATTAGCAGCTTCACCATAACTGACTCTAGGAGACTCTTCTTCCTCCACAATTTCACTTTCATGGACCCATTTGGTTTCACCATTATCAACTTCAGACTCAGCATAATACTCTTCATGAGTCTCACAAGCCTCGGACCAAGACGAAGAAGAGTCATCATCATCATCATCACAGGTTGATGATGACTTCTCATGACTATCCGAGCCATGTTTGTACACAGAAGAAGGTCTCAACAAGTCGTATCTCTCGGCTAAAGAACGGTGTGAACGGTAGAATTGTTCAACCATTGATAAAAGCTCAGGCCTTTTCTTGTAATACATCTCAGCTCTTGCCGCAAAAGAATCTGCATCTTCATCTATTACTCTTAGCATCTCCTCTGTCCTTTTATCCAATTCTTCAATTACATAACCACCAAATGATAAAAAAAAGTCAATACCTTTTACAAACCAAAAAGCTCTTAAACTAAAGACCCATATGCATCAAAAATCAAAACTTTGATTTGTTTTTCTATGCATATTGTGAAAAGTTCAGAGAGAAGAGAAGTTACCGGAGAGAGTAGAGTGAAGCCATGGAGAGAAATTTGTGGTGTTGTGATTACCAATCCACCACCATTTTGAAGAATCCATCACCATCTTCTCTCACTCTTCTTTACTTCACACACACAAGAGATTCTTAAGTTATCTTTTACACTCTCAAAGATTCACACTTTGAAATTAACAACAAAAACAGAGAATACAGACAAAGAGAATATGAATTTACCGAAAATCCCTGTAACTAAACGGCGCCGTTTCTTTCCTCACTCTCTTCTTCTCAATAACTTCTCCTCCTCTTGATTTTTGTTGTAGTCGTAGAGCAATTTTAAAGAGGCATTGAATCTATTTTTAGTTCTTTTCCATTAACTTCATTTTATAACCAATCGCATGTTGACACATGTCGCCTTTAGTGTTCATTTAGGCAATTTACGGAAATATCCTTTTGAATAATCGGCGGATGACATGGCAGGATTAAAATCTTTTCTCACTTTGAATTACGTTTTCGCCCTTACAATATGCTGTTTATGTTATTAAGACAAGATATTAGTTTCCTTAACTAAATATTTTAAATATATTTTCCATAAACAGTAAAACATAAATTTTGTGCTTTCCATAAACAGTAAAACAGAAAATTATGCATTGATTTCGTCCATATATGATATATAATGTCTTTTTTATCTATGTTTCTCATAAATATTTGTGTACTAGCAAAGGGGTAGTTTTGGAATTATGCCAAGTTGATAGCTATGAAATTGTAATAATGGGCCCCACGAACAATGTGGGCCGTGGCGAGCGTAACACGCAAAAGGTGCCTTCTGTGCAACGGTCGATAAAACTCTTTACTACCAACTTTCCATTCCTCACTGTACATAATAAGACAAAATTGATGAGTTTCATTATTTGTATCCATATATTATTTTATTAGAACATCTCCAAAAGAAACCTTTGAGGTTTTTTGGCCTCCAAAAGAAACCTCAAAACCTCAAATTTTGAGGATTCATCTTTCTTTTGCACTTTCATCCTTCAATTAATAATATTTTCACAAATATCTTTATTAACTTTTTAATTTCATCATTTTAGTACATAAAAAATTATATTTTGTAAATATAAACTTAATTATCACATGTTAAACTAAAAGAAAGACTTTAAATTAAAATAAAAAATATTAATTTAGTAATTATTTATTGGTTTAATAATTATTTAAGGTATTTTTTATATTATCTACAAAAATTAAGAGATTTATTAAATTGTGAAAAATAGTAAGGACTTAAATGCAATATGTAAAATTAAGTTTGAGGTTTTTCTTTTGGAGAAAAACACATGAAACCTCAAATTTGAATTGATGAAACCTCAAATTTGAGGTTCTTTTTGGAGATGCTCTTAGTATGCATTATGAGCACATTATTTGGCTATTTTTAGACTAAAGCGTTTATTATCCGATGTATAGCATATTAATCAGAGAGAATCACAAAACTACACCATTTGAATTACATTTCACAAAACTACACTTAAACACTCAAAATTAAATCCAAATAAATCTTACCCACATAATCCTACCGCCTTAATACTATACCCTAAACACTAATTAGAGTCCTTAATACTATACCTAAACACTAATTAGCGAACCCAAATGAAAAGATTCTAATTTTGGTGATTTTTAAAAGGATAAATCAAGCTTTTAAAATTTTGAAATGGTGTAAATTTGTGAAAATATTGAATTATGTGTAGTTTTGTGAAGAGATGGTTGAAAGGGTGTAGTTTTGTGAATTTCTCTATTAATCATATGTGATATTATAACTATTTTTAGATTAAAGTTTTTATTAACGACACTAAAACCAGTAGAAAAACATTCGAGTTTTTATTAACGGCACTAAAACCAGTAGAAAAACATTCGATATTGTTTGGTACCAGCTGTGTTTCTTTCCAAAATTAAGATTTGACACTTTTTTAAATCAATAATAATAGAGGAATTCACAAATCTACACCCTTTCGATCCCTTCTTTACAAAACTACTCCTAATTTAATATTTTTACATATTTACACCCTTTCAAAATTTTAAAAGCTTGATTTAACCTTTAAAAAATTACCAAAATTAATTTTTTTCCATTTGGGTTCGCTAATTAGTGTTTAGGGTATAGTATTAAGGGGGTAGGATTGTTTGAGTATAGTTTATTTGAATTTAATTTTGAGTGTTTAGATGTAGTTTTGTGAAGTATTTTGGAAATGGTGTAGTTTTGTGAAATGTAATTCAAATGGTGTAGTTTTGTGGGAGAACCACAAATAATAATATGGATATAGATAGCCCAACAAATAATAGAGAACAACAGGCTTTTTTTCCTCTTTAATTATTTTAATATCCATCGGGCGTAAAAGTTATAGCCCAATAAATAATAGAGCCCAAAATTACGCCCAAGACATTAAGGCGGTTTACAATTTATTACAATAAGGTTTGGGTTTAATACAAAGAACCCGGTTTGGTTCATATGTCTCTCTTCGTCTTCTTCACATTTAAGAATGATCAAAGAGTCCTTAAAAGGATTCTTGATTTGTTAGGTTTTTTTTTATTTTTTTTTCCTCTGGAACTGAATGTGGCTATGATCTCAGGTAAAATCCCTTGAAACTTATCGTTCCTTTTGATTAGTTATGATAGTGTTTTTGCTTGCTTATATAATATTATAATCTCAAAACCTGCCATAATAATCATATAATCTCTGTTCGTCAATAGATTCATCTGAGCTTCGCGTCAATGGCGAAAAAATCGAAACAGAGGACAAGAAGAAAAGGAAGCTTAAGTCTCGTAAGCAAATCATGGCGCTTGAAGATTTCTTCAAAGGTAAATACTAAATACTGTATTTGTTTCAGTCTTTTGCTTGCCTTTTGAATGCAAAGTTATGTGTGTGATTTGCTTTGTTCCTCTTTCTTATGCAAGAGCACAAGTATCCAAGTGAAGCTATGAAGACGAAGATAGCAGATGAAATTGGATTAACCGAAAAGCAAGTTTCAAGCTGGTTATGCCATAGAAGGACAAAAGACAGAAACTTTCCTAAAGATGAAGCCAACAATAATAATATGGCAAGTCTTGATCGCTCGAGCGCTGTTGTTCACGATGGCGGTGTTCATCGCCAAGATTCATCTGATAGCACTAAGCAAACATATCATATGGACACAAAGACAAGGGAGGTTGAAAGTCAAAGGCTTTACAAAGGATCATATAATATGGAGAATGTTGATGATGTTGCTGATAGCTCTTCATCTGAGAGTAGCTCATCTTTACATAGCAACCACCTTGTTGATGATGAAACTTGTAGATATGTGTCACGCGATAGTGTTGCGACCCCTTTACATCCCGAATGTGTAGGAGGTTATGGTCATAAGAAGCCTTCAGGGTATTTGAAAGTGAAAGGGCAGAGTGAGAAAGCTGTGATAACTTGTTTAAAGAGACAGCTAGGAAGACATAACAAGGAGGAAGGTCCACATTTAGGTGTACATTTTGATCCTCTTCCTCCTTATGCTTTTGAGTCTCCAAATAAAGAGTTTGTTCAAGGTATACTCCACTCCATAAACAAAACTTGTTCTTTGCACATTCCTTAAATGATTTTGTTGATATATAAACTAGATTCTGCTTTCTTTCTCCAGTTGGGAATCAAAGACATTCTCACTCTCCATATGTCATTAGGAATTCTATGCCTTGGAGTGGCTATAGGTCACCTGACTCGATGGACAAAGTTCTTTTACAGGCGGAGAAGTACTTTGAGGAGAGGGATTATCTGAAAATGCATAGAGAGAAGTTACATGTTCCAATAAGCAAACCAACAGTGAGTTTGAATCTTTGTTCAAATTATTCTACTATATGAAATTCACATACTAGCAAGCAATGTTATTAATAAAGCTTGTTTATCTTTTGTAAAAGGTAGCTAAACGACTCAAACATGGTTATGTGTTGGAAGACCAAATCAAAGGGTATGTAAATCAATTTCTTGTTATCATTTGTGTTGTCTTAAAAAGAAAGATGAAAATGACTTTATAGGACATATGTATTTGTAGGTGTGGCGTGGAAGTGCCTTTGAGTTCAAGCGAGGATGGAACAGCAGAAACTAGCTCTTCCTCCATGGACTAAACAATGTACAAAAAGTGTCTAACTTAGTAATAACTTATCTTTTTAATCAGCTTTTTTAAGTGTCTGTTAAATATGTAAATAGTAAGGAATTATTCAACTTTTTTTTGTCCAACTTGAGACTCATAAAGCAAGTGACAGAAGCATCAAGACTTCATGCCATTACAACAAATAGATGGATAGTCATTTGAACAGAAACATTAACAGAAAGTGGAGAAAGTGCACAACAATACATTCATCAATTAAGACAAAGTTGGTTATGAAATTTACTCATCATCTTCGTCGTCTTCAATGTCATCAAACTCAGAATCATTTCCAGATTCACTCTCAGAATCACTGAGAACATACCTCATCGCCTTCCTGTTTGCTCTCTTTGGCCTCACTGCAGCAGCAACAACCACTTCTTCTGATTTCTCCGACGATGAGTTTCCTCCTATCATCACAGTCTCCTCTTCTTCTTCTTCTCCGTCCTTCTTATTGTTATTAGCCAACCTCCCCAACACAGAACTACTCTTCTTGTTAAACGGAGACGATCTCATCTTCCTCACTTTCTTCTCCGGTGAAATCAAATCTGTTGTTACTGCCGCCGCCTGCTTCTTGCTCGCCGCCGTTGGTCCTCTTTTTCTCGGAGCTGCTGCTGGTTTTGTAGCCGCTTTACTAGCTGCTGGTTTTCTTCCTCCTTTCGCTGGTGCTACTACCTCAACAACCACGTCGTCATCATCTTCATCCAAAGATATTGCTGTTTCTGTTGATATATATATCAAAAGACAAAATGTTAACTTGATGACTTCTTAATTTGTCTTTCAAACAAATTGGCCCTTTATTTATAAGATTTATCAACATCTTACCGCTTATGTTGTTGTCAGATGTGGCACCGAAACTGTATTTTGAAAGCCTTTGTGCTAGATCCAACATGTCATCCTCCTCCACAACCTCCTCCTGCTTACACACATTGACACAATATAACGTTTTAGTCTCAGAAGATTATAAATTAAAACAAAGAATCAGATAGATAGAGATAGGTGATTTACCTTTGCAGCTGGAGCCTTCTTTTTAGCTGCTTGTCTAGCTTTTGGCTTAGCCACTTCTGCTACGTCGTTATCTTTAGGGAGTCAAGAACAATGATTAGATTTTTAGACAAGTAAACAAAACACAAAGGAAGCAAGCTTCTCCTCTTGACTTACTTGTATCCATTGCTGAACTGGAAGCCTTTGTGGTCTTTTTTGCTGCTGCTTGTTTCTTTGGAGCCTGTTTTCGACCCTTTACTGGTTTTCCGGCTTCGGCCCTGACTTTCTTTTTTGCTTCTATCCTTTCCTTTTCAGCTTCAGCTTCAATCACATCTAGTTTCTGCAACATAATAATGACATATATATATATGTATCTCAATACATGAAGGCGATTTAAAGGGTTTAGGCTTAGTGAAGACTTACATCTAGCTCCTTGTCTAGAGACTCTAAGTCTCTGAGCCAAAGGGCTCTCGCTGTGGCTTTCTTCAATTCTTCAACTTCTTCCTTCATTTTATCCCTGTCAGCCTTTAGCTCCTGAACTTTCTCTAGAGTCAAAGATGATATAGCCAACGACAGAAGGTAGTCATAGTCTGACCCAAGAACAAAGCTTGTTTCAGTAGCCACCGAGCTCTCTTCAGGTTCTTCAGCTGCGTCATCGGTTGCTCCGGCTACAGCAGCTTCCACAGGCTTGCCCTTTTTCGGGAATGGTGTAAACCCTTTCTGTCTCAGTTCTTGAACAATATCAGCTTTCTTCCTATTGCTCACTTTGATTTCTCCGCTGACAACTCCAAGAATGAACTTCACTTTGTTTTCTAGTTTCAGCAGTTCAAGTTCCAGGTTCTCCAGCATAACTCTCTGCATAAATCAGACAGTTAGTGTTTAGAAAGCTGCCTTAGTAATTAAAACCTCTATAAGAATTAATCACATACCCTTCTCTTCTCATAGTATTCGAGCCTCAGTCCGAAGAAGTCTTCAATGACTGCAAGGTGGGACTAAAAAGTTAGTATATATTGTGGTGAACAAATAAACAAAACAAACAGTTGGGATATGTTGCTTACTTTCTTCTGGAGTTACAAATTTCTTTATCACGCCCTTTTTATCGAAGAGATGCATATTGGTTGTACCAATTGTCGTGGTGAGTTTTAACATTTTCAGCAAACCTTCTTGTTGAGCCTTCATCATGTTTTCTTCACTGACTAGAAGCTCAAACTCCACAGATGTATTATCATGATACGACTTGATGTCCTACAGGATGAAAAATAACGAATTAGAGGTAAACATAGGAAAATATACAATCACAGTTTCTGTTCTTAAGCATTTTACCTGGAAAAAGGAGACATTATCTGTCTTCATTGCTTCTAGGAACTCCTTATAATCATCTGTCCACCTTCTGATAGGCAGCTCTGTAATACGGAGAGTAGTGTCATCGACCTCCTCACAAATACCGGAGATTGTGTAGGTAGACCCAGCTTCTTTGGAAGCAGTTTTCTCAATCGTTCCTTTAAATCCTTTGTACCAAGGATCCATAGCCACCATACTTTCACCATTTAACAGACGCCTTACATTAGCAACAATGTCTCTGGGGTTGTAGTTTGGTATGAAAGAGCTCCACCCAGTTCCAATTCCTTCACACCCATTGACAAGTACTGTCGGAATGATAGGCATGTACCTAAGACAGCATGAATATATTTAGTTACCTCATCTTTAAAAGCAAAAATATAAAATACTCTCTTGCATGAGATGGAAAGTAAGTACCATTCTGGCTCAATCTTTTGCCCGTCTTCATTCAAGTAATTAAGAAGGACATCATCATCCTTGTGAAACAAGACCCTTGCTATTGGAGATAATTTAGTGAAAATATATCTTGCACTGGCAGAATCTTTTCCACCCTATGAACACAATCATTTACACTATGTCAAGTAAGTAGCATAAATGAATGAGAATAGTATATTTATCAGCTGTACATACCACACTTCTTGTACCGAATTGACCTGATGGTTCAAGCAGATTGATATTGTTGCTACCAACGTAATCCTGCGCCATTCCGATGATGGTACTAGCAAGACTCTGCTCACCATGATGGTAAGCTGAGTGCTCTGATACATAACCACAGAATTGGGCAACCTTGGCTTCCTTAGTAAAATTTCTCTTGAATGAACAGAAAAGTATCTTCCTCTGACCCGGTTTGAGCCCATCAACCATCGATGGAATCGACCTTTGAAGATCTGCCATGGAGAACAAGATAAGTTCTTTGTTCACGAAGTCGCTGTATGTAATTGTTGGTTCCTTCTGGTCAAGGTGTGTGCCAGGCTGAAATAAATTGTGACATCAGTACCAGAAGATTAAATAAGCAAGCAACAGAGATATGTATAGTCCATACCTCAAAGTTTGAAAGCCAGTTTTTTCGGGCTTCAATCTTCTTTTTACTAAATGCAAGTTCAATAGCTTCTCCATCTTGTTCATCCTCCCAAACAAAATCCTTTTTGTGAAGATCAAGGTTAGAAAAATAATCTCTGCCCTCCTTAGAAGTACTTGTACCCAACCCCTGGAAAGTCATCAGAACAATTAGTATGCAGAGATACTAATGGAACTTTTACTAGCTAAAACATAAAGCAAACCTTGTAGTATTTGATGGTCCATCCTGATGCATTACCCCTCAGACTTTCTTTCCAGTCTTCGTACTCAGGCATTGAGTAAAATGAAAGAACTCCTTTAGTCTTGTGCGTAGCCTGAGTACAATGCATTCAAGTGTTAGCAACTTAGCATCCTTTTATCAACTAAGATATTATGGAAGGATCAACTTATTCTACATACCTTCACGATGGGTGTAATAAACTCAACCATGAATGATGGAACCTTGAGCAATGTTGGCCAGAAAGAGTGGATGAAATTGATTAGGAGCCCCTTTATATGTGAACCATCATGATCCTGAACAGGTGGAAACACATATAAACAATAGTTTTCACAGTTTCTATAAATATGTAAACAAATGCACTGAAGGTAAAGATAGGAAGTTAAAATGTAATGTACTTGATCTGTCATGATCATCATATGGCCATATCTCAGCGAGTTGACGTTCTCGTATTTCACATGTTGCTTCAGTCCAAGAATCTTCTTGATGTTCTCAATTTCCCGATTGTTAGTAATCTGAGTGGTGCTTGCTTCTCTTACATTCAACAACTTTCCTCGAAGGGGAAAGACACCGTAATACTCTCGGCCAACAATAGACAGCCCAGCCATCTGCACACAGTAAATATTATGAGTTGTAGCATAACTTGATAAGCCACACTCAGCGAATCAAAACAGTCATGAGTACTTACAGCAAGAGCTTTAGCTGAATCTCCTTCAGTCAGAATTAAGGTACACTTGTGGGATTGTTTGCCACCAGCTTCGTTTGCATCATCCAACTTCTCAACGTGAACCCTATCAACTTTGGCTCCATCAGTTTTCTTCAAATCTTTACTCTGCTTGAAGGTTGCCCATGAAAGCAAATTCTCCACTACGCCAGATTTCGCCACTAGAACAGAAATACCATACAAGAGTCTTTAAGAATTGTAACTCTAAACCAATTAACATTGCACAATAAAGACATGAGATAAGCACATACCTTTCTTGAGAATATCCTCCGAAAGTTCACATTTAGAACCGAAACTGCTCTGTCGAAGAGTCAATGTTTCTTTGGTCTGAGAATCAAAAGCAGGGTTGTCAATCAGGGCATTGACAAACACCCACAGATGGTTCTTCACATTATGTGCCTTCACATTAGCGGTTTTGTTCTTCTTGTTCACAATACCAACAATGTAATTTGTGATCTGACTGGTCACATAATCAACGTGTGTACCTCCCTTGATTGTGGCTATGGAGTTCACAAAGCTCACCTGATAGCACAAGAAAAAGATTGATCAGAGTTTAAACTTTCTTCCTACATGAAGAGAAGGTAATATGATACATACCTGCTGAAACTGTCCCTCGCTTACGCTCACGCAAACCTCCCATCTGTCATTGACTTTCTCAGCCATCCTAAACACACAATACTCATAAGACCAAACCCAATTGCAAAACACAATTGTAGCAAATGATTAATAAGGATCATAACACAAACCTTGGCAGCGGTTCTGTCCTTGATTTGTTGGCTGCACTAAGATACATATCAACATAATCACCAAAACCTTTGATTGGAATCCGCTTGCCATTAAGCTCAACCTTCACAGTCTTTCCCAAGCATCCAGCGATATCAAACACTCTTTTGCTCATTAGAGCAACAACATCGGCTTCTAAATGGGCCATGTTAAACTTCTGCAAATCGGGTCTGAAAGTGACCTTGGTCCAATTCTCACTCTTGTTGCACTTTGTTATCACAGGTTCAGATTTCTTCCCCATATTGTTCTCAAAGACCTAACCACATCACCAGAAATAACAATCTCGTTAATCAATGAAATCATCCTATAATCAACAGAGATACTAAAAGGGTAAGACTAGATACATGTCAATATGGGTTCTAAATCAAGTGTTAGTACCTGCTTGTACTTCTTCTGCCTCTTCCCATCAGCTGTCTCGATGGTGAATTCAGTGGAGAAGATGTTGGTAAGCTTGGCTCCATATCCATTTCTACCACCAGTGGTCTTCTTCACATCATCATCGTAGTTACTACTCGTCAACAAATGGCCAAAAATCATCTCAGGAACATAAACACCTTCTTCCTGGTGAATCTCGACGGGGACTCCGTCTCCACTGTTACAAACGCTTATAAGATTCTGATCAACATCGATAACAACTTTGACAGAATCCATAGACGGATCTCTCTGTTTGTTATCAGCAGCGTTAACGAGGATCTCGTCGAAGATCTTGTAGAGACCAGGGACATAGGTGACAGGGCGTGAAACCATCTCATCGTTCTCGTAAACCCAAAGCGTCTGGGTATGTTTCTCGATGGATCCGATGTAAGTATCGGGACGAAGTAAGATATGCTCGAGCTGAGATTTCTTCTGGTACATCTCTTCTATCGTCTTCCCTGTAGCTTTCGAGACATTGACGTTGTTGCTGCTTTGAAGCGGACGTTTCGTAGCCATTGTAGAGATCGAATTTGAGTTTCTGAGAGTGAAACTGCGTTGGATCTGAGAGTGATTTTGGATTCGATTAGAGAGAAGAGAGAGAGTGTTTTGCTTTTAGGGTTTGTGGTGGGATATGCAAAGAAAATGAATTTATTTATTATAAATTGTGTGATTTTACAACGGTTAGACTTTGACCGAATCAAATTTCGAAATTTGAAACTGCGGTAAGCGGCGGGAGAATTAAATTTGAGGAGCGTATGTAAATCTGACGGCTGAGATTAACCTAGGGTTCCTACATTGGTTTTAAGATCTTGTATACCTCGCATGGCATTATCATTTTCCAAAAAAAGATATAACAATTAAGGGTTTCTATTTATTGGGCTTTACACTTCATTTGAAAATTCCAGCCCATTATTACTTTTTTTTTGGTCAAACCTAGCCCATTACTAGTAACATGATAATACTAGGTTTGTTGGCAACAAACGATATACACAATAATATTACCAACGTAATAAACAAATCCATGGAATCCTGATACTACTCAAGAATTAACTTTAACTAACAATTTATATAACACCATCGAATCCATGTGTGTAAAATTAATTAATAGTGGATATAAATATATAAATGCACGAAGAGCAAATATGCAATATATTAAAAATCTCTTGATCCGGATGATAGTAATGATTGTGATATTTGATAATGCAACAAAGATGCAAATATTACAACAGACACACACACACACACACATGAATTTACCCAGTAAGTAACATATATCAAAAAAAGACTGTCCCTTAGCTCACCATTTGTCTCTCTGCACTCTCTAATGTCTCTTGCTCTCACAAGAAGATGAAGCCGGACTTGTCCAAGACCTTACATTTCATTGATCAGAAAGCTGCCCATCCTGATGCAGCTCCTGTTGACTTGCTTGTTCCTGTTCCTGTTGTTGAAGGAAGATTCTTCTGCAATGAAGAACATGTAAGTAGAACAGAACATGACTAATGTTAGTTGTTGGTTGATTCAAAATCCAATCAAGACAACTTGGTTTTGCTTATTACCTTGAGCTGAGAAAGATCAGAGAGAGGATCGTTCATGCGATCCATTGGTTTCTTACAACCATCAGATGCAATCCTTGCAATGACGGGATCATTTGGAGGAGGCAGTAAAGGAGACCTGGTTTTTGTAGCAGCACTTGGTGGTGGAGCAAGTGCTAAAGGCTTAGCCTTTCCGGGTCCTGAAAGAGCAGCTGAGAGCATCCCAGTGCCATTTGTTGTTGGTTTCGGCTTTACATTGATTCTTATGGTTTCACCTTCCTTGAATCCCCTCAAAACATATCAACAATCTGAGTATGAACTTTTAAACAATGATATTCTCTTGCTTATGCAGCAACTACATATTTATCAGAGATCAATCTACACCAAGCCTATACTAAATATGTGGCAAATCTTAACACAAATTACACACATGTAAATAATAACCACCAAGACCATTAAAGCCTATGATCAAGTACAGATCTACTGCAATGACAATTATGCTATACATCTTGCTTATGCAGCAACTACATATTGATCAGAAATCAATCTACAACAAGCCTATACTAACTATGCGGCAAATCTAACCCACCAATTACACATGTAATAATAACCACCAAGAACAAAACTTTAAAGCCTATGATCAAAATCAGATCTACGACAATGACATTGATCCTATAGATCTTAGCTTATGTAACAGAATGGGTTTTTTTTACCTTCAACCTATGATTAACGGCAGGATGAATATCGATATGATCATCGCTCTCACTAGTTTCCCCTGTCGTCTCCTTATCTTTCTCCCTCCTCACATGCTTCTCATGATCAGACAAAGCCACATTGAAATCAAAAGCTTCGTTCCTCTCAGCGAATCCTAGCCCTATAAACGCGTATTTCCCACGCCCATCGTCGATCCTCAGCACAAAGTATCTCGACGAATCTAGAGAAGGCTCGACGGAGTTCTCTCTCCGATCTGGATCCACGAAACAAGCCGCGAATAGATCGCCGGAGCTCGGATCCTCGAGACGGATCTCGCAGCGATCCTTGAACGATACGACGCGGAGTCTGCCTGACCAGATCTTGTCTGATTGTAGCCATTCGCCGCACTTGTATCCGCCTGATGTGGTTCGTGGAGGGATCTTGTAAACGGAGACCTCGCGGACCACGAGAAGCGTGTGCTCGAATGTCTCCTCTTCGTCTCCTTCTTCGAAAGACATCGAGAGATTCTATAAGACGTTCGTCACGGCTTTTTGATTTTTGAAGATTGTTGCGGACTTTCGAAGTTTTACGAGAAAAGGGAATTTCCCTTTTTTTAATTAATGATTTTTTTCCTTTGTGTGTGTTTAGTGTTATCATTATCCTATAAGATTATTTTTAATCATCGTAATTTTAAAAGCTACGATATGTACGCCAGTGGGAGTTTTTTAATCTGTGATTAATCTTTTTAACCACAATTTTAGTCATCAATGTACACATCTTATCTTCTTTAAGGTTGAGTTTATACATTGGATATTTATTGGGGGAAATATACAGTTTCGTCAAAATGGTGTCTTTACTTTGTAAATAACTATAATTAAAAGGGCGAGTTTAAAAATAAATGAAATTAAATTCATACGGTGCCGTTTCGATGCTCAACCCTCTCTATTATAATTCAAGACATTTTTGACAAACAAAAAAAATTCAAGACATTTGGTAGTAATAAACTTGACATATTTTTGAAGCTTCTTGTGAAAGTTTGTTATTACTAAACTCCATTCTTCTTTATTTCATTGATTGTAAGATAAAAACAAAAAAAAACATTTATAGGAAGCAAAAGCTTAAGGAGAAGAGCTTGATGTCATAGCCAACAATGTCTCTTGCTGACTAAACTTGATCCTCTTTGCTTCTTCCTCGGACACTCCATACGCTTCTTTGACCACATCCAAAGGAACCGCTCTCAGGTACGATGTTTCACCGCTAAGTGTGTTGAAGTAAGCGTTATCGTTTGTCTTGAACGCTACCCACTCGAAACCCGTCTCACCAGCGGTTTTCCCAACCGCGAAGCCTTGTGGAATCACGAGAAGTTGGCCTTGTCCCACTTGGTCATTGAACACTTGTCGACCGTTATCGTCGACTATTTGTACTTTGGCTTGACCGCCTGTGCCGTATAGCACTGTTTGTGCGTTTGCCGTCCAATGCGGCAACATCATTCCTCCCTATCTCCACAAAAAAATATCATATATAACTAAGTAAAATCTTAGGCCTTGACTGGTCCGTTTAGCATTTGAATACTTTTTTTTTGATAACTAAGACCATGTTTAATGGTAAGTTTTTTTTGCACAATCTCTTAGGTAATTTTGTTTTTTATTATTATTTTTTTTAATTAAAAAAAAATAAATAAATAAAGTCCACCAATCGCGGATCGCCACGTGTCAGTGGTCCGCGATTTGCCCCAACACCGGTTCCCAAACAAGAGAATAAGGAGTTTAGCTCTTATTTTTTGTGTGGGTCCACCTCTTTAAAACCCCTTAAAAACCCTCAATAATCATGTAAGTGGCTTTTAATAAGTATTTGGATACTTACGCTGTAGAGTATGCCTCTAACGGCATTAAGCCTGACACGACGTAGAATGGGGAGATGGAAGCTGTTTAGAGTGCTGATTCTTCCGGCTCGTGTGCTGAAAAAGTCGGTCCGTTCTGGATCATCGATGTTCTCATGAAGTCTTGCCGTGCAATACGTCTCTTCGATGCCGTTATGTGATTGTCGTGACTGAGAGATGCCGAAATGGAGCGGACCGTTTGCTCTCACTATGTTTCCTCTGTTGTCTTTGTGGTTTTGAAGTTGCTTAGCTGTCTGGATGTCGATTTTGAAGGCTTCCGCGATTATGTTTGGATGGAAACCGCTGAAAGTGTTGTTGCCTAATGGCCAACTTAATGGTTGTTTCTGTTCTTGCTTTTTGCTTCCGGCTATTTGGAACATCTACATGTATGAGCATTCTTTTTTCGATCAAAAAAAGTGATATATGAATAAGCTTTTTTCTTGATTGTCAGGAATATAAATAATGAGGTAGCCATTAAAATTTTTATATTGTTTGCATGCAATGTAAATATATATTAGTGTTTTATGAGATTTATTAGCGTACCCGAGGGATTTGGTCAAGTTGGTTTTCAATGTTGGTGACATCAAGAACGATGACAATGACGACATCGGAATTGCCACGGTTATACCACCAGTGAGTAACTCCGGCAAGCAAAGCAAACACATCTCCTCGCCGGAAATTATCCAATTTCTGATGCATGTCCTCAAAACGTCGACTCTTATCACCACCACCGACACCTGATCCTCTGATTTCTTCAATATATGTCTCAGCACATCCAGAAGCAATCGTCCCCATCACTCCCCCACCTACCCCATCAATCCAAAATACATCACCCTAGTTAATATATTTTAGGGCAATTCTTATGAATACCACCAAAAAAAGTTTTTATAACACAATTAGCACGGATTTTGAAAAGTTTTACAAATACCATTAAAATGTTTTTTTTTCATAAATACCACAAATCTTAAATTTTCAAAATTACACCCAAAATCTCCAAAAAAGCTATACTCCACCCCTTCTAAACTATACCCTAAACACTATATAGCGAACCCAAATGAAAAAATTTAAAATCTAGAAGTGTTAAAACTCGTTTTTTGAGTTTGTGGTATTTTTGTAAACTATTACTTTTTGATGGTATTTTTGTTATAAAAAACATTTTAAAGGTATTTTTGTTATAAAAAACTTTTTAATGGTATTTTTAAAACAAAAACTTATTTTGATGGTATTCTAAAGAATTTCTCTATATTTTACTGTATCAATTAACATATTCATTTTTTTGGTAATTATATTAAAAAATTTCATTATTAGATCATTTTTCCTAACAATTAATAACTAGATCATTTATGTATAAATCAAAAATGGTATGTCATACACCATCACAATATATAACTAGATTTTTCTGTTTTCATACAAAAGTACTATAGACTTGAATAAACTTAATTGTATTATACATTTTTATATATTTGAACAAAGAAATCATAAAACTAAAAGAAGTACCTTGGACAACGTAAGCGAGAGCAGGTGAGGTAAACAAAGATGGCAAGAAAATAGAATTTGACTCAAGTGTTACGCGAGCCACGGTCACACCAGCGCACCGGAGCTCAGGGCTAGTGTGGTCCCATACTTCCATCCTCCCGGCTTCGAACTTGGTCACATGAGCCGGCTCCAGGCTGTTGATTTTGCTGAAATGGCATGCTTGTTGCAACGGCAGCTCTTGCTGTCGTGCCTCGTTGCCGTTAAAGAAGAGGAGAAGTGAGACCGCGACAAAGAGAAGAGTAAGCTTTTGCATTTTTCTTGTTTTTTTCTTTTCTAACTAGTGGAAGGAGTTGATCCATATATGCATTCGAAATTGAATTTTTATATGAAAAATGAGAATTTAGTTGAGCTTGAAATTTGGATGAGATTAGCTAGACACATTTCAACATGCATGGCTACTTAAAACGCATCTTCTTACACATCACCATATATAGTTATTAAAAATCAGACAACGAGAATGAAAAAAAGGACAAAATAGTGTATATATAGTTGTAAAAAACAATACTCATATATATTTTGTAGATAGATGATGCACATCTCTTTAAGAATAATAAAAAGTAGAAAAGTTTTTTTGACTTATTTTGTGTGCAAATAATAAAAAAAACGTGATGATGTGGCGGACGCGACGACTGTGTGGGCTGCATGCTGCTCAGTTCACATTATAGTGTCCACGTAGGCAAAAGCTTAATGGGCTTATTAAATCAAACTATTATTAATTAATGGGCCTGAGAAAGTCTGCCTAAAACAGACGAGTGGATAGTTTTCACATTTCGGATATCTCATTTCTAAAACCCTAAGCTCTCGTTGGCTGCTCCGATCGCGATTCTTCTTTAAACCCCTTCTTTTACATCGCCGTTGGTTACGATCTGAGCTAAGGTTTACTTCTCTCTCTCTCTTTGTTTCCTCTGAATTTTTCACTGCGTTTATTGGTATGCTCTCTCTCTCGTTTATTGTGGTTTAAGCTCTTGGATCCGATCTTGTTTCATTTCTTCATCATCGTTTATAAAAGTACAAAACTCTCATTTATTTGCAAATAGTCAAAGACTAGATCTGTTTTAGGATTTTCGATTTCTGATGGTTTTCTATGCTCTTTGTTCATTGATTCTCTTAGTAACCACAGTGCAGCTTCTGATTTATTGGATCTGGTTTCTTCTTATTTGGATATTTATGCATTGATTTATCTAAATGTTCATTCCTTTGCGCTCTTGATTAGGAAATGACTAGTTTCAACAAAGTACCAAACATCCCTGGATCTCCTGCTCTCTCTGCCCTTCTTAAGG
Source organism: Cochlearia excelsa (assembly GCA_963556525.1). Classification (NCBI taxonomy): domain Eukaryota; kingdom Viridiplantae; phylum Streptophyta; class Magnoliopsida; order Brassicales; family Brassicaceae; genus Cochlearia; species Cochlearia excelsa. The sequence continues at coordinate 21,480,252 of OY748331.1, forward strand.
TCAGCGTTATTGGTGGGCTTGGTGTCTATGGTATTTCTAACAGCCTCTACAATGTCGACGGAGGACATCGTGCTGTCATGTTCAACCGGTTAACTGGTATCAAGGAAAAGGTATTTGTATCTTGGTCTGGGTCTTAGTCTGTGAATTGTTTACTTCTTTAAGTCTGTAATGCTGACTCCTCGGATTTGTTTTGTTTCCAGGTCTACCCGGAAGGTACTCATTTCATGATGCCGTGGTTTGAAAGGCCAATAATCTATGACATCCGTGCCCGACCTTACCTTGTAGAGAGCAGCACCGGGAGTCATGACCTTCAGACGGTATGTTTTGTAATTTTATCTTGGCTATGCTTTTTGATCATCATTATACTTGACATTTCTTCTTTTTGAAAGTATGCTAAGATCTTTAGATGTAGCATGATGACCTCGTTTTTTGAAGTTTGGATGTGGATTTAGTTCATCATATTTTTCTTGGTTCTTGCACAGGTCAAAATTGGACTTAGGGTTCTCACACGGCCAATGGGTGACCGTTTGCCTCATATTTACAGAACCCTTGGCGAGAACTACAGTGAAAGAGTTCTTCCTTCCATCATCCACGAAACCCTAAAAGCAGTGGTAGCTCAGTACAATGCAAGCCAGCTCATTACACAGAGAGAAGTAAGTAACTCAACATTCTTTTTCTACAACTTTCTCTGCTCTTTTGTGTTCTTAACAGTGGACTTGTTTTTGATCTCCCCTAGGCTGTGAGCAGAGAGATACGCAAGATTCTGACAGAGCGAGCTTTGAACTTCGACATTGCTCTTGACGATGTCTCCATCACTACACTCACATTTGGCAGAGAGTTCACCGCAGCAATCGAGTCAAAACAAGTCGCTGCTCAGGAAGCTGAAAGGGCTAAGTTCATTGTGGAGAAAGCTGAACAAGACAAGAAAAGTGCGATTATCCGTGCACAGGTATAGGATTATCGGCATTTATGTCACTAGAGAGATTATCAGTTTTGTACCTAGAGCATTAACTTTTTTTGATTCCTCTGTGCAGGGAGAAGCTAAAAGTGCTCAACTTATCGGACAAGCCATTGCAAACAATCAAGCATTTATAACTCTGAGAAAGATTGAAGCTGCAAGAGAGATTGCTCAGACCATTGCGCAATCTGCTAACAAGGTTTACCTGAGCTCCAATGATCTGTTGCTTAACCTTCAAGACATGAACTTGGAGCCAAACCCTAAGAAGTAAAAAAAAAAAGCTACAAGAGTAAGGTCGCAGTTATTTCTCTTCTCTGAAAATTCTTCCCTTTGAAGTTTAAAGAACAGGTTTGGTGCTATGACCAATTTATGACTTGGTTTGTCTTTTCTTTGGAGTTTATCTCATTGTGTTGGAACTGATTGTTGATATTTTTCCTGTGATTTCCCCACAAAATTGATGAAGTTAAATTCAAGAATAATATTCATATGATTTCATCAAAAGTAAGCGCATGGCTATGTGAACTAAATAAATTTGAAAATGTAAGAAGCCCAGTAGCCCAATAATCCTCAAACCAAAGCCCAAAATTGAGAGAGTAAATTGGGAGCACGCGCTAAACGCGACTTCGCCGCCGACGCAAAAAAGTTGAATTCCTTTCTTCTTTCAAGTTCCTCTCCTCCCCCAAACGAGAGAGAATCAAAAATCGAATCTTTCTTCAATGGAGAAAGAAGTAGTGATCGAATTAGTTAAAGGGTCGAAAAACTGGGCCAAAGTGGTGGATGAGATCGTGAAGCTGGAGAAGAAAGCTTTCCCTAAACACGAATCTCTAGCTCAGAGTTTCGACGGCGAGCTTCGCAAGAAAAACTCCGGTTTGCTTTACGTCAACAGCGACGGAGAAGCGGTGGGATACGTCATGTATTCATGGCCATCTTCTCTTGCTGCTTCAATAACAAAGCTCGCAGGTATATTACATATATGCCTACCAACTGTTCGACGAAATTACTACTCTGATTTAAACATATGTATGTATTCAGTGAGCAAGACAACATGTTGAGAGTATAAGGAACAATGTATGTAAAAGTGTAAGTTTCCTCTGTTGTTGTTGTTGTTGTTGTTTGGGACTATGCAGTGAAGGAGAGTAGTAGAAGGCAAGGCCATGGAGAAGCATTGTTGAGAGCGGCTATGGAGAAATGCAGAAGCAGAAAGGTGCAAAGGATTTCACTTCATGTAGACCCGGCGAGGATTCCTGCGGTGAATCTTTACAAAAAGTTAGGGTTTCAAGTAGACTGTCTGTTGAAAAGCTACTACTCGGCGGATAGAGATGCTTACAGAATGTACCTTGATTTTGATGACTCTATTTAGAGCCTTGGCTTTGCGAATCAATTATCAACTCATCATCTGTCACATGTGTCAAGTTTACCGTTTAGATTTTGACACATATAAAAAATCCAACCAATCATGTTTAAAAACAACTAAAAAATGATCAACTAAAATCCAACCAACCATTGGTCTTTTTGATCATCAACTAAAAAATCTGGACCGTCCAAATGTCATTGGTGGAAGAGAGCACAAGGCGGGAAACTTAACGGTCAATAGAACAAAACAAAACAAAGAAAAACAACACTTTTGGATCACACCTCTCTCTCTCTTCATCCTATGCGAATTTCCTAAAATGGTAGTAAAAACTCCAATGAAGAACTACATTTTTTGCCTTTATTTTCCTTCTCTTCCCTTTAATTTTATTTATTTATTTACTCTCCCTCCTCTGTTGGTGTTCGAATTAATACACGGGCCCATTAACGACGTGGACTGAGGCCCAGCGAGATTTTAAGTCTGCATCCCTAAAAGGGGCTAAAGTGGATGGGCCGAAGAGGGCCCATATTCGACTACTATCGGCCGACGAGAAGACGAGGGGAAGGTGAGCAGACTTCGACGGTTAAAGAGATCGATGACGACATAACGGCCGCTTTAAGTGCATTTAATTCGTATTAATGTGCCGAGACTTAAATGTCTCTATTTGTAAATTATAAGTATAAATAGAGAAAGAAAGGGAAAAGCGCATGTCTAATTCCCAAGAAAGAACCCATATCTTCTTATATCAATAAAATTCTCTTATACTAAGTTTTTAGCCTTCGTTTTCTTTTGCTAATTTGATCTATTAAGCCTCCAATTCCCAGTTCTTACCCCATACAAATCTTCGTTCTCACAATTTGGCGCTAGAAGGAGGGGACATTGATAGATCACCTTTAATTAGTAACAGAGGAAAATCAAACCACTTCTCATGGATGTCACCGACTCTCAAAACGTCTCATCCGTCGACTTCGCCCAATTGCTCACCGACCTCCGAAGGTAATCACCGAGCAACGAAGGCGACCTCTACCCTAGCCGAGCGCTTCGACAAGATAGAAGGCGTGCTTACCAATCTCCAGCCTCCCAACGAGCGAACACCGTTGGCACCCCCACTCCTACCGGCAACCGCGAATGACGGACGAAACTCTGAGGAGCCAACACCGACTTCTGCGGCCCGCACCGAAGCCTTGCGCGGAGCGGACCTAGCTGGGAAGGATTTCGAGGAGATTCGAACCGAGATCCGGGGAATAAACTCAAAAATCCACGAAGCAATAAGCTCCGCTCCAGAAATCAACCGAGTTATTGAAGAGACCAGGCGAACCCCGTTTACACGGAGGATTGCATCGCTGCGCGTCCGCGATACAAGAAAGATCAAACTTCCGTCCTATGACGGAGTCGGAGATCCCAAGACGCACCTCACCGCCTTCCGCATCGCCGCCGGGCGGTGCGCTCGAGGAGCACGAGCAAGATGACGGCCTTTGTAGGTCGTTCGCCGAAAACCTCTCCGCCCGTCCTTAGTCCGGTTCACCCACCTCGAACCCGGCTCGATCGATAGCTTCACCGACTTCACCACCGCTTTCATCAAACAATACTCTATTTTCATAGACCGGGACTCTCCGACGGCGACCTCGTGGAACCACGTTCGGAGCAAAGCCGAGCCTCCGAGAAAGTACATAACCAAGTTCAAGGAAATTCTGTCCGATTACCCGGATCACCGATTCCACGGCGATCTCCCGCCTCAAACACGGTCTCGGCACGAGTCGCGCTTCCGCGAGGAGATCGTGATCAACAAGCCCACCAAGTATCCACGATGCACTTCACCGAGCCACGCCTGGATGGAGCTCGAGGAAGACAAGCTCGCGATCGCAAGAAATATCGACCGCCTCCTAAGACCACTCCCCGAGTCCGTCTAAGAAACCCGACAATCGCCGAGCCCCGGGAGTTCGCAAACCTTCGCCGTGGGCGAGACTCCGGAGGAAAGCGAAGCGGTTCGCCGCCAAGCAACAAATGGGTCCGAGACAAGGATGCTTTTTGCGAGCTCCACGGTGTAAAAGGCCACGACACCAAGGATTGCTACCGTTTGAAAACCATCCTCATGGAGAAATGGTCCACCGGCGACCTCGCCGATTTCGACCTCGAAACCATCGCTCGGCCGAGAGAAGCGACTTTCCTCCGTCGGAGTCGGTGGCACATCGCCCAAAAGAGCCGAAGCCGACAACGAGAACGAAGAAACTCCCAAGAAAAGGATCGATATGATCATGGGAGGGTCCAAGCTTTTTAGCTCATCGGTGAACTCCATCAAAAAACATCAAAGGAAAGTCGGGAAACCGAGCCCCGAATACGGGACACTCGACGGACCGCTCATCACCTTCGAGGAAAAGGAAACTCTCCGCCTCGCCAGCCCCATGACGATGCCCCGGTCATCTCGCCGGACATCGCCAATTTCGAGGTGTCCGAATTCGATCGACACGGCGCTTCCGTGGACCTCATCTTCCTTAGCACCCTCTCAAGGGATGGGAATCAGTATGGAAGAAGTAGAGGGGGCCCCCGCCCCACTCATCGCCTTCACCGCCGAAACCACTATGTCACTCGAACGATCCGTCTTCCCGTCCTCGCCAAAGGAACTTCGAAGCTTGTGGAATTCACGGTCTTCGACCGCCCGTCGCGTACAACGCTATCCTCGAACTCCTTGGCCGTACCGCATGAAGGCGGTTCCCTCGACCTATCATCGCGCCTCAAGTTCCCTACCCCGACGGGAATCGAAGAGATACAAGGAAGCCCAGAGACCGCACGCTCTGCTGCTACATGAGCGGACACAAGCTCACCGTCAAATAGCGCTAGCCAACGTCGCTCGACCCGCGGGGCCGAAAAGAAGCTCCGAGGGGCGACGGCGTTAGCACCGAAGTATCAATTGATCGAACAATCCATCCCGAACCATCAAAATCGAGTGCGCCTCGGATCCGCGAAGGACGAGCGATTCGGCCCTTACCAGCAACATACATTCGTTCGCCTGGGGGCCCGAGGACATGACCGGGATCGACCCAACGATAATAACTCATAAACCGAATGTCGATCCGACTTACAAGCCGATCGTGCGAAAAGAAGGAAGTCAGCGACGAGCTAAGGCTGTAAACGACGAGGTACAGAGACTCCTGAACTTAGGATCGATCAGGGAGGTAAAGTACCCAGAGTGGCTCGCAAATCCGGTCGTCGTGAAGAAAAAGAACGGGAAGTGGAGAGTATGCGTCGATTTCACCGACCTCAACAAAGCATGCCCCAAGGACGCTTTTCCACTCCCTCACATCGACCGACTCGTGGAAGCAACGGCCGGTCACGAACTCTTGTCTTTCATGGATGCCTTTTCAGGTTATAACCAAATCTCGATGCATCCCGACGATCAGGAGAAGACTTCCTTCATAACGACGAGGGACCTACGTTACAAAGTAATGCCATTCGGCCTAAAAAACGCAGAGCGACGTACCAAAGACTTGTCAACGAATGTTCGAGAAACAATTGGGCGAGGTCATGGAAGTCTATATAGACGACATGCTCGTCAAATCGTCGAAGTGGCGAGCATATCGAACACCTCCGACAAGTGTTTCGATCTCCTCGCAGAATATGGCATGAAGCTTAACCCGAAAAGTGCACTTTCGCCGTACCTTCCGGAGAATTCCTCGGGTACTTAGTCACCAAGAGAGGGATAGAGGCGAATCCTAGCCAGGTCGACGCCCTCCTAAATATGCCTTCACCTCGAAACGTAAAGGAAACTCAAAGGCTCACAGACGGATCGCGGCCCTCAACAAGTTCATCTCACGGTCGACGATCGTTGTCTCCCTTTCTACAACCTTCTAAGGGGAAACAAAAGCCGGGTCCGGGACGAGCAATGTGAAGAGGCTTTTAATCGCCTAAAGTCGTACCTCTCGAAACCACCGATCCTCGCTAAACCGCAGGAAGGAGAGCCTCTTTTTCTTTACATCGCGGTGTCCCCTTCGCCCGTCGCCTCGTCCTCATACGAGAAGATCGGGGCGAACAGAAACCGATCTTCTACACAAGCAAAACTCTAACCGACCATGAAACCAGGTACCCGATGATGGAAAAACTCGCCCTCGCGGTTGTAACGGCGGCAAGGAAATTACGACCCTATTTTCAGTCCCACTCGATCATAGTGCTCACATCGCACCCCCTCAGAACGATTCTACACAGTCCGAACCAGTCCGGAAGAATTTCTAAGTGGGCAATCGAACTCAGCGAATATGACGTGGAATATAAGCCCCGCGTTAGCGCGAAAGCCCGTGTACTCGCCGACTTCATAGTAGAACTCCCCGTGCAAGATCCCGAGTCCACTAACACTCTCCCCCGGATCTTGCACGTTGATGGGGCCTCATCCAAGCAAGGATCGGGGATCGGCGTCAAGTTGCGATCGCCCAATCAAGAAGTCATCGAGCAATCGTTTCGACTGCGATTTCCCGCCTCAAACAACGAAGCAGAATACGAGGCACTGATCGCCGGCCTTCGCCTTTCCATCAGCATTGGGGTCGAAATATCTCGCCTCTTCGCGACTCCCAACTTGTTGTAAGCGCTTCTCCGGGGAATATTCCGCCAAAGACGAAAGAATGGAGGCCTACCTCGCCATCACCAAAGAACTTTGCAAAGAGTTCGACAAATTTGAGCTCGTCAAAGTCCCCAGGGGCGAGAACACTTCGGCAGACGCCTTGCGCCCTTTAGCATCAACTTCCGACCCCGACATAAGAAGGAACATCTCCGTGGAATGCATCGACCGATCTAGCATCGATCCGACTGGCCCGGTCTTTGCGATCCTGAAAGGGAATAAGCAGGAGGAGTCCGCCCACGCAGCGAAACAAGTATCGATGACCGGCGACCCCAATCCAAAACTACATCTTGAAGGGCGAACTCCCTACTCGAAAAATGGGAGGCTCGAAAACTTAAGGTCATCGCCGTGTTTTGCATGATCGAGGGGGGCTCTACAAGCGGAGCTTCCGGGGGCCTTATCTCCTCTCGTGTCCACGGAGAAGTCGCCGACACCGTCATGAGGGAAGTCCACGAAGGACTCGCGGGAGATCATTCTCGGTGGTCGTCTCCTCGCCACCAAGGTTCGCCTACAGGGATACTATTGGCCCACCTTGACCGACGATTGCATTAAATATGCGCAACATTGCGAAAAGTGCCGCCGCCACGCTCCTTTCATCCACCAGCCGTCTGAACCGTTGTCATCCGTCTCCGCCCCCTACCCTTTCATGAGGTGGTCCATGGACATCATCGGCCCGCCGCACGAGTCAACCAACGGAAGGAAATTCCTTCTCGTTTTAACCGACTATTTTTCCAAATGGGCCGAAGCCGAGGCTTACTCCGCAATCATCGACACAAAGGTCTGCAAGTTCTTATGGAAGAACATCATTTGCAGCACGGACTCCCGTACGAGATCGTCACGACAACGGCTCCCGGCTCATATCAAAAAAGTTCGAGAAATTCGCCGTACCCGGAAAATAAAAGTACAATACTCTACACCTCGCTACCCGCAGTGGAAACGGACAGGGCGTGCGCGAACAAGTCAATACTCTATAGCCTCAAGAAACGTCTCGATTCTCGTAAAGGAGGATGGCACGATGAGCTTGAAGGGGTACTCGGGCCTACCGAACCACACCGCGCAGGGCGACGGGGGAAACTCCGTTCTCCCTCGTCTACGGAGTCGAAGCGATCGTCCCCGCCGGCGCGTCCCGTGGATCGGCGAACTCGAACCTCTCCGATCGAAGCGGACAACGACGAGATGCCGAGACAATCTCTCGATAACCCGGATTCGAAGAGAGATCAAGCGATGATCGAGATTCAAAACTATCAAGCAATCCGCGTCACGATACTACAACTCGAAGACAAAGCAACGAACCCTATCAGTCGGGGACCTAGTACTAAGAAAGGTCTTTGAGAACACCGCCGAATATCGCGCTGGCAAACTCGGAGTCAAGTGGGAAGGACCGTACATCGTACACGAAATCATCCGCCCGGGAGTCTACCGTCTCAAAACCTCCGAAGGGAACAACGTCAAAAGACCGTGGAACATCATGAACCTCAAGAAATTTTATGCTTAAATTCGCTCTATTGTAAACCGAACTACGTTTCAGGCTTGATCCCAACTTGGGTACGTAGGCAGCCCGTATCGTTTGATCGGGTCCAGCTATATAAATAAATAAAACCTTTTTTCTACAAAGGATATTCAAAAAGCGAATCACATTTAAAGTCATCCAAACAAATTCGACGTAAAGAACTTAACGATGCATATCGAGCCCTAATGTTCGCGAACGACCAACACAGCTCTACCAAAGAACTTAACGATCGAGTGAGCGAACCGTATTTAAGCCATCTAAACAAGCCTTCGACGTAAAGAACTTAACGATGCATATCGAACTTCGTGGTTCGCGAACGATCAATACAGCTCGACCAAGGAGTTTGAACGATTTAAAAAAAAAAACAAACGTATTTGAGCCATCCAAACAAGTTCGACATAAAGAACTCAACGATGCATATCGAACCTAAGAGTTCGCGAACGACCAATACAGTTCTATCAAAGAACTTAACGAATTCAAGCCATCTAAAACAGTTCGACATAAAGAACTTAACGATGCACACCTACGCAGTTCGACACAAAGAACTCAGCGATCAACACAGCTCCTTAGGGACTTAACGATCGAACAAGCAAAACATATTCAAGCTATCTAAATAGTTCGACCTCTACGGTCCGCAAACAATCGACGCAGCCATACTAAAGAATTCGAAACAATCAATACACTAAGGCCGGCGATACAAGCCAACCTCCCAGGCTCTCAACGATCGATACAGTTCGAACAAAGAACTTAAAGACTATAAATTATAAATCGAACCACCAACGGGTCAACCTAGAAGACTTGGACAAGGTGAACCAACTAAAGGTCCGATCGCAATGAATAGCGCCTTTTTTTTTTTTGAAAAAACAACTAAGTATGCGGAAACAAAGACATGCAAAGCCGAGAAATTGTACTTAACGAATTCTTTTTAAAAAAAAAAAAAGGAGAAGGCAACAAAACAAAAAAATTCTTTGGGACAGACCCCTGCTTAAAGACATGATTACATTCATGTCTGGTCTTCTTCCCCCGTCGAGCTGCTTGTTCCCGCCCCCGATGCACCGACGCCTCTTCGCCGAGCGCGATCTCGCGACCATCCTCTCGCGAGACCCGCGACCCGTGGCTCGAACCCCTCGGGACGGACGCTCTCCCCGAGATCTTGGGCGTCTTCAACGGACAAGCCGGCGGTCATCGATCCAAACCGATCAAAAGGCGCCACCGTCGCTGGCGTTACCTCTAACGGCGCAAAGATCGCCGGTCACATGTGCGTCCGCAGGAGCCGCAGCCGATTCACGCCGACCACGTCTTCGGGAGGCGGCGAATCGTCAAATCTCTTGGCTAGCTCATCCCGCATCTAGCGAGGGAGCGCGCATGGCGGCCAACTTCGCTTCGGCCACCGGGAGATCCTCGGCCATACTCGCCGCTTCCGCCTCAAGGTCGTGTATTCGCCCTCTCGGATCCCGCCCAGAAAATCCCGGTTCGCGCGGATCTCGCCGACCTCGCGCTCTACCCGAGAACGCCTCTTCAACGAGCAGGAGGTGGTCCCTCACCCGGTCGACCATCTTAACCCCGCGCCTTTAACGTCGCGCCCGGCTTCGTGAGACGAGACCCGGAGATCGCGATCTCGAAGTTCGAGGAGAGTCTCGTACTTCTTTGACATCGCCCGCGAACTCTCCTCCGCCGCGATCATCTCCCTCTCGAACCGAGAGCTCTTCTCTTCCGCGATCTCGGCCCTCTTCAGCATGAGGGCCACCTTGGTCTCTCGCGCAGCAACCGCCATCTTCGCCTCGTCGCGCCGACGTCGGTAATCATCGACCCGCTCGGCCGGTCGGCGTTCCTTTCGCATGCGACCCTCATGGTTTCGAGGATCGCTCCGCCGTGGCCGCTTTTCCTTGGTCCTCGTCGGTCGACCGGAGGGACCCCGGTCGGTGAGCACTTGTTCGTAACCACACAGAAGGCGGTTAAAAGACGTCGCCGACTGCCATATTACAAACACAAGGAATTAGTAAAAAATTCCGAGACGGACACAAGAGTCTCGCGACAATCGAAGTTTACGAACCTCGGCTAAAGCAATCGAGTGGCGGGCATACAAGTCCCTCACAGCTCGCGCATATTCTCCGGCGCGGGAATCTCCGAGCCTTGGTAGGAGAACGTGCGGAACAGGTTCGAGACACGCTCGCGATCCGAAATAAGGCCAAGTCGCCGAAACCTACCTCTCTATCTAAGCGGAATAAATTCAACAGCCATATAGTAAGAAGGTTACCTCTCCGATTCTCCGCGTTGACGATCGGGAGCCGCTCCTCCGACCCCCGGCACGGTTGGCCTCGGCGCAGCGAGCCCCGACCCGCCCCATCGCGTCGAGAAGTCTTCCGTTGCGGAGTCGTTCGGTCCGCGGCACTAGGAGAGACGGAGCGGTCCGAAAGGGCCGGTGGGGGGCGCATGATCGGCTCTTTGGCCGTCACCGGTCCGCGCTCCCGGACCTCGTCCTCTCACCGCCGCGAGGAGCCGTATCCGCATCGCCATCGCCTCTTCCTCTTCCTCCTTTCGAGGCCTTCCTCCTCTTCTTCTTCCTCCGCGCCATCCCCGAGGCGGGGCAGAGGAGCGATGGGGCCTAGCTCGTCCGGAGTACGCTGGAGGACCCGCCGCCACTAGACCGACCTTGGGCTTTTCCCCGCTCGCCTTAAAAACCGAGATCTCCTCCTTTTTGATCTTGGCCAAGGCTGCGAGGCGGACCTCCCTCTCTTTCTTCGCCCGATAAGTCGGGGGAGACGACTCCGCAGGCGGAGAAACAGGCCCTCTAAGTGTCCGCTCCCTCAGGCGAGCACAGGCACCGTGGATCCTATCCAGCGGGAAGGAATTCCACTTGGAGGAGGCTTCGACGGCGACCCGATAGAAGTCGTCGAAGCGCGTGAGATCGTCGAGCCGCGTTTGAGTTTCTGAAACAAAGAAAGATGTGTCAATTCCTAAAGAACCCTAGAAGGGGGCCAAGGCGGCGATCTTTTCTGCACAACAAGAAATTCTAGGATTAAAAGCATAAAGTACTTACCACAGGTCGCGGCCCATTTGTGGCCGATAAATTCGTGCATATCCCCGACGGAGGACTTCGTGATGCGGAAGAAGAAATACCGGTCCATCCACTCGAATCCTTCTCCGGAAACCATACACCAAGTTCCCGTTGGTGTTGGGGTAAATAGCGAACGTCCCGCTCGTCTTCGAGACGCGAACGCCGAACAACTCCATCGCTCCGGAACGCCAAAGGCGAATCCGGTCTCCTCCGCCACCGTCGCTGCACATAACACCGACCGGATAAAGTTAGGCGCAGCTCGAGGAAAAGCGATCCCGAGCCGATACGGGTAGAGTATCGGCGCCTCCGGATCGGAAAAGACGACCCGCCCGAGAAGTACGCTCTCGTAGGCGCAGCAGAATCCTGGGCGGACGCTTTCCGGCGATTCGCCCTCACGGGGTAGCGCCAGTTCCACCGCTTCGGGAATCGCGCATGTGCGGCGGAGCAACTCGAGGGATTTCGCCGTCGAGAGTGTACTTTGGTAGGGGCCGAACCGGTCTCCGCTCGAGTAACAATACGTCTTGGTTCTCTCGGGGGCCATTGTTGTCGTCTATTTGGGATTCCGTAAGTTTTCCGGAAAAATTTGGGAGTCTTTCTTTCTGAGGTTCTAAAAGTTTGTGTTTGCAAGGATAAAGAAGAGCCTCTCCGTTTCCGTTCTATTTATTCAAATCAAATCAAGGAGTGACGTCATCTAACGCTACGAAAACCGTGCCGCCCCACCTTTTGGAAAATCGAATCATTACCCTTTTAATATATTTTATAAGGGTATCGTTTAGCGAGATACTCGGGATCGGAAAAGATCTAATTGGCGGATTTTCCTCTTGGCAATCAAAGAGCTCGCTTCTCCGCGTTTCGGTTCGGCAAGGCCTTTGGAAATCTGCGAAGATCCAATCAGCGACCTACTTCCCCCAGTAGTCAAAGAGTCCGCTTATCTAAGTCCGATGAGTTCGACGAGAAAACATCGAACTTAGGGGCCTTCGTTGGTGTTCGAATTAATACACGGCCCATTAACGACGTGGACCGAGGCCCGCCGAGATTTTAAGTCCGCATCCCTAAAAGGGGCTAAAGTGGATGGGCCGAAGAGGGCCCATATTCGACTACTATCGCCCGACGAGAAGACGAGGGGAAGGTGAGCAGACTTCGACGGTTAAAGAGATCGATGACGACATAACGGCCGCTTTAAGTGCATTTAATTCGTATTAATGTGCCGAGACTTAAATGTCTCTATTTGTAAATTATAGTATAAATAGAGGAAGAAAGCAAGGGAAAAGTGCATGTCTAATTCCCAAGAAAGAACCCATATCTTCTTATATCAATAAAATTCTCTTATACTAAGTTTTTAGCCTTCGTTTTCTTTTGCTAATTTGATCTATTAAGCCTCCAATTCCCAGTTCTTACCCATACAAATCTTCGTTCTCACATCCTCCATCGACGCCGTGTTTAGAAAGACCATTCTCTTCCTCCGTTGTCCCCTTCCTTATAAGTTTAACAAGTAATATTTCACCTCGTATTCTTTTTAACTAATCCTTTTCATTCACTCTTGAATATTAACATAATTCATTGTTTGTCGCAGATAATGTTTTGAAGGCAATTGCATTGTAAATGTTCAAGACTTTGCCTAAAAAGGTTAGTGTAATGAAAAAGGGTACCCTTTGATTAAAATGACTTAAAGTGAAAGTGATATATATATGATTATTAATGGTTGAATATTTGAGAATAGAACATGATAGTAATTTTCTAAATTAACTTAGACCTAAGGAGAGGAAAAAACTACAAAGTTTTTTTTGTCATGACAACCCACAAATGACTAATTTAGCTAAAAGTGAAATAATTATGAAAAACAATTCTATTTTAAAATATAAACATTGAATTCTGACCTGTACGCAACCAAATAATACACTAAAACTTATCTGTGATCAACTTAACTCCATCCATATAAATCTTCCTCTCTCATTTTTTAACTTTTTTCAAATATCTTCTAAGTTTTCTACAATCCAAATTTAGGTTTTTACCCCTAAGTTTTGCAAAACCATTAACTTTTAATTAATTCTCTCAGACATATCTTGGTTTATTTATGACTTTTTTAGTTTTGGTCTTTTGAACAACAATTCTCTTTTTTCTTGCCAATATCATTAGTTAAACCTTGTTTATTCTCGTTTGATCGCGTTTTCATCAAAGTAATGAAGTTCATGAAGAATGTGCAATCTTGCATATACATTGTTTTTGTTTATTAAACCCGTTTTCATTTGGTTGTAACAAGTAAGTTTTTTTTTGTTGTTTTTACATGAGTATTAACTTTTGTTATGATAATATAAACGTTAAACGCAAACAATTATTGTCTGAAAATGTATATATGTAATAGGTAGAGGGAGGATGAAGCGTGGGAAAGGCGAGAAGAAAGCAACAAAAAACCGAGATGGCAACGGTCAAATAGTCCCCTTCACGTAATTGCTCACTAATTGTCTAAATTATATAGTAATTGCTAGAGACCTTATGGTATAAATATAATGATACCACATTAAGATATATATATATATATATCTAATGTTATATATATAAATCAGTGAACCGGTGGTTATAGCCACGGCGATGGTTGGGACAAGATCATGGATAGGAGGGCTTTTCACTCGATCCAATAGACGTCATGACAAGTCCGTTGACTACACTTTGTCTCCTCTTCAGGTTATTAATTAGCAACACTAAGTTTCTAATTACAATTTTAAATACAATATATATACATAGTTTCTTTTAACATTTTTTGTGATTTTGTAATTAATCAATGAATCACATTATAGGAGGAAAGACTTCAAAAGCTGCAAGATCGTTTGCTTGTGCCTTTCGACGAGACACGTCTTGATCATCAAGTAATCAGTGAATTCACCTTATAATTAAGAATGCTATTTTGTTGTTGTTGTTGCTAATAACCATATTAGTTATGTGAAATATTTTGGGCGATTTAATAATGCATGGTAGGAATCACTAAAATCGTTGTGGAATGTGGCGTATCCGAATGTTAATCTCACGGGTTTAGTAACAGAACAATGGAAAGAAATGGGATGGCAAGGTCCTAATCCATCTACTGATTTCAGGTAAAATTAAAAAAAAAAATTGAATACTATATATATGTATGATAAAATATCTCACTAAGCCTTTACTTTGTGTGTTGTAGGGGTTGCGGATTTATTGCTCTAGAGAATTTGTTATTTTCGGCAAGAACTTATCCGGTAAATAATTACTTGTTGTAAAACATATGTTCATGTGATATATATATATATATAGTTGTAAATATATACAAATAATAATAACAATAATAATGAAAAAAATGAGAAGGTATGTTTCCGGAGGCTGTTGTTGAAACAAAGAGGAGACAGGGCAAAGTGGGAGTATCCTTTCGCGGTGGCCGGAATCAACATATCCTTCATGTTGATCCAAATGCTTGATTTACAAAATACTCGTACGCTTTCTTTCTTTTTAGTTTTCCATATCCTTAATTAGGTTTAATATTTTATCATATACTATTATTATTTAGAATATAAAAATGTTCATTGTGCAGCCAAGCCTAAATGTCTTCCAGGGATGAACTTTCTCAAACTATTAGAAGGTAAAAAGAAAATAACATGTTCCTTTATAAATTTGATTCTTGAAAGTTATAAATAGTATATGATAATGGCTCTAATTAATTTAAAATATATATATATATATATATAACAGAAGATGAGAAGGCATTTGATATACTATATTGTATAGCATTTGCGATGATGGATGCTCAATGGCTTGCAATGCACGCTTCTTACATGGAATTCAATGTAAATGTCTTGTCTAATTATAAACTCCCCTTTTGTTCTTGTATTTTCTTTATAATACTTCTTTCAAAATTTGATGATTTTTGTGTGTGTAATTTATCAGGAAGTATTACAAGCGACTCGGAATCAGCTAGAGAGAGAGCTTTCTTTGGAAGATATTCATCGGATTCAAGATCTCCCTGCTTTTAATCTCTTGTTCCAATAGAAACCCTTTTTTTTTTTTTTAATTAATTACTTACTTTTGGTTTAATTTAGTTTTGACTTTGTTGTACATTTGATGGAATTTAATTATGAATGAAAAATAAATTAAAAATCCACCAAGCAACAAAAAAAACTGATCATCAACATACACATAGAATTTAGGGTCAATTAAATTAATGGACATGGAGGAAGTTTTAATTAGGTATTGGGCTTTATTAACAAAACCTTTAGGTGAAACACATAAAAGTTAACGTGAAGAGACGATTCTACCCCTACCACCTTGGCGCAGAGAAATGGCGGATTCCGACAAGAAGACTATTTGCGCAGAGCAAGTTGAAGCTTGAATTAGAAGATATTATCTGGAGCATTAAATGCGGGGATTTGGGCACTTGAATTAGAAGATATTATAACTCTAACCAAGAGATTATCGCTGACAGTAGCTACTCCTAGGATTATTATTAACTACTATTATTAGGTTGATTATCGATTATATGTGTGGTTAGTATATAATAGCATCTTCGTCACCATTAATGTTAGCGACAATAAGAACACCATTAAACAGAAAGAACAAAGAACAACTTTATTACACAAATCATTGGTATCATTTAATAACTGAAGATTGTTATCAGATATGGATCAAACTTATTTATTGTGTCTTTCAAATAGGTCGGATAAAATTTACGTTACGTGCTACTGTAAATCCACCATCGATAACAAACCTGTTAGTTGATAATTATCCACAGGTTTCGCAATGCCTACAATGGTAATAGTATCAAAGGGGCGTTTGGTGCAAGACGATGATGGTTGTTTTGATCACATTGTTACTTCAGATAAAGACTTTGCCCACGTCATGCTGAAGGAGACAACCAAACTGTGGGAAGCAAGTAGATCAATAAAGGCGACTTACAAGCTAAAAGCAGCTGATTGCGTGGAGCTATCATACAAATGGCCAGCTTGGGTCATCGGTCCTGAATGGAGAAAAGTAACACCAACATACATCGTGGACGACGAAGGGATGAGTTTATTTATGGCTGTACACGCGGATTTACAAGATACTACTCTATGCGTCAAGGTTCTAAAAGCACCCACCTTCTTATCCGCTATGGCGATAGCGGATAAGAGGTGGTGTAGCAGACAGCGAAATTTGACAAAACCATCTGTAGGAATGGGAAATCCAGGTGGTGTTGTTATAAAAGATGTGGAAGAAGAGAGTATAAGAAAGCTGGGAGGTGTGAAACCTGTGGCGAAGGAAGTAGAAAACAACTAGAAGGTGGAGATAAGGTACGCAAACACACAAGGGATGAAAAGGGGAAACAACACATAGAAAGCAACGTTGCAAGCCCAACAAGCCAACGAAAAGAAGGTCCGTTGTGGAAGCTTGGCGTACGGAAGTAACCGAGGAGTAGAAGAGGTTGGAGATTCAATGACCGATAACATTACCGTTAGCGCTAACAAGACCCGTAACGCTACCGCATTGTTATCTGTAACGAGATACTACCCGCCGCAACACTCCCAACACATGACTTAGAAGCAAGATCAATAGATAACCATGACTTCCTCACCGAATGTTGAAGGCGGTTGAAGAAATGTTGATGTGTGTGAATGAATCGGATAAAGTCATTGAAAGAGGCAAGAGTCGGATGTATGACACACGTCCTAAACTATTCCATGGAAAAGATAGTTCATCAATGGAATATTCGAGCAAGACATCCAACGAAAACCGCGAGAAAAACGAAATATTGGCCCGTGGAAGGAAATGTTGTCATCCTCAACGGCTTATGAACGTGATGGGACACGTGCCGTGGATGTAGATGAATGCGTGCCCAATAGCCAGGACTTTGACTTTCAACGAGATCGTTGACGATACCGATGATATCAATGGTGCATTGCACCGACCCTAGGGGTTGCTTCTAAGCTAACAAACGTCTTACCGGTTACCAATAAACCGGCACCAGTGTATTATAGTCTGAGCAGCTCTGAGAATTCATCTTACGGAGTGCGTAGCGCAAATGAGTCGAGACCGTTTGATGCTGATGGTCACTCTAACTCTTCCCGGAGAGAGTAAGGAAAATGATAGCAGGTAAGTGGAGTAATAACAACTAACAAATTTGTTTACTAAAAATGGTTTTTAACATGACACCGACTCTTGATGAATAACAGAATCGAACGTAATTTGTACCGCCCTTCAACTTCACCTTCGAATCGATCCGACGGTCCAATTGATATTCCTCCACAAATACGACAATATTATGGGGAGTCAATGGCTTTGGAGGAAAGAGATTCACTCCCTAAGGTACAGTGTTGGAGGACCATCCCAAGCACCCGCAAAATCACCATGCGTATTATCTACCTATAAGCCCGTTCCAACCGTGCCGTACGATAGAGATGCACCGCCATACGTGGATGAACCCGTCGAAGAAGGTATCTCTTGTTAATATAATGGTTATCTCGCTAAGATTTGATTTAAAAATTTTAATCATTAATCGTTATAATATCTCGCTAATAATTGATTTAGCGAATTGTCTAAAAAGTTGCTAACACGTAAATATGTTGACTTTTAACCGTAAATTTAATAAATCAAATTCGTCAACCAAATATGTTATCCGTTAATAAATAGTTAGCCGTTAAAACTTGTTATACATATTGTGATGCTCGTGTACACGACATGTTGCTAACTTGATGTTTAAACACATGTAGAAACCCTCCATAGGGCAATATATGATGCCGACTACGAAGGTGACGATCTATTCCTCGGGCGGGTGTTCAAGAACAAAGACGATCGTGCTACCAAGTTAGCGATTCACGCAATTCGTAGAAAGTTTCATTTCATATATGCGAAGTCCAAGCCAACAATGATTCTAGTGGTATGTGTCAAGCAACACTTGTCCATGGAGAGTTTACACCGCCAAGATGGATAATAGCGAATGTTACGAGATAAGAAGCATGACATTACACCACACGTGTAGCGTCGATGCTCGGGGAGATTTCCATAAACAAGCATCAACCGGTAATAGGCAAACCGATGAGAGCTAAGTACATTGGATGTGGAAGAGGACCAAGACCAAATGAGCCGCGGAGGATGTTGCGGCAAGAATTTAGTTTGAACGTTTCATATTGGAAAGCTTGGAGGGCGAGGGAAATTGCTATGGACAACGCAATGGGTTCAAGAAGAGGAAGTTTTGCACTCATTCAACCTTATTTCAAAAAGCCGAAAGAGACAAATCCGAACTCACTTACTTACATCGAGACGGACGTGGAGTCGAATGGGGTCGAAAGGTTCAAATATCTTTTCATGGCCTTGGGAGCATCGATCCAAGGTTATGAGACAATGAGGAAGGTGATTGTTATAGACGGAACACATTTGCGTGGGAGATATGGGGGTTGCCTTGTTGTGCCTAGCACACAAGACGCCAATTTCCAAATTTTCCCTATTGGATTTGGAATCATCAATAACGAGAACGACGAATCATGGACATGGTTCTTAAGCAAACTTTCGGAGGTGGCACCGCATTCGTATGACTCGGTATTTGTATCGATGTACACTATTCAATATACCAAGCAATCAAACAGTACGAACATTATACTTTAAGACATAGTAACATAACAAAATGTTATAGGATAACGTATATATTAGTCGATGTTACCCAAATGTCGCTTCTAGGTGGTACCAATCTGCTAACACCAGCTACATTATTTTGGCAGTATATCCAATGGCATCACACGCAGCCTTGCATTGTGCACCTACAAAGGAACATTGTCTCGATCTTCAAAGACTCTATGCTAAGCGGATTGGTATCGTGGCGGCTCGAGCGTACAGATAAGTGATTTCAACCGAGTGTTCGCACAAATCCGCGAGATAAACGCAAATTGTGCGTAATACCCGGAGGGTATCGGTTTCGAGCATTGGACTAGATCGCATTTTGTTGGAAATAGGTACAACGTCATGACAAGCAACATCGCTGAGTCGATAAACAACGTCCTAACAATGGCAAGAGATTACCCGATAATTTCGATATTGCAGACACTCCGAACAACTCTCGTTACATGGTTTGCATTGCGAGGAAGCGCCGAGGCCGATGACAACATACCGCCTACAAAAGTTCAAGAAATGGTGATAGAAAACTACGAGAAAGGTTCTGGATATCATGTGTCAAAAATCGGGGACGGGATTTATGAGGTCCGTGATGATACCGATGCGTCTTTCGCCGTTCATCTTTGGGAACGAGCCTGCGTACTGTCGCGAATTCCGCCGATGACAATACCTTGCGCCCATGCTATAGCCGGTGCAATAAGAGAGGGCTTGAAAGTGGATACTTTGGTTGATGTACACCATACAACACCTTACTTCGAGGCCGTCTTACCAAGGGTTAATAATGCCGGTCCCGACATGGATAAGCTCGCACCATCGCCAAATGATATGGGAGGAGGTAAACCGGCACCACCATTCGTTAGAGACCATCGGGACGTCCAAGGAAAAGAAGGATACCATCGAGAGGAGAGTTTACGGTAAAAATTTAGTTAATCGCTAACATATGTTGTGTTGTTTAGAATAACTGACGTAAAAGCAATTGCATGTTATCAGAGGACAAACGAAAGAGATGCACCCTGCAAGAGCTTAGGTCACAACAAGGCCACTTGCCACGGCCCGTGATGGTAATCTAAACTTTTTATAGAATCAAAATGTTATATTAACAAACAGCAAAAGCATTAAGCCGGATAACAAAAATCTTATCGCTGATTATATTGGATAACATAAACCTTAACTGTTATTGTACGTCCTAAACTAATCCTATATAATTGTCATCTGATAGGAACATTGAAAACACAACTTGAAAAGGCCAAGGGGAGAAGGTTAAGGTTTTAGTGACGGTAAAAGGCATTTTATGGTTCTACTTTTGGTTGTACATTAAAGAACATAAATCAAGCCTTAATAATGAAATGATGTAAGATATCCGCAATGTAAGATATATGATGCTATGTAAGATATATGATGCTATGTAAGATATATGATGCTATGTAAGATATATGACAATGTAAGATCTATGATGCAAGATAAAAATGGGAATGTAAGAAAAATGATGTAAGAAAACAATGACAATGTAAGATAAACATAAATATAAGTTAAAATTGTTATAAAATATAATCTATTTTAAATTGAAAATCTATTTACCCAAATCCAAAGATGATATTATCATAAAACCAAAATAACAAAACTATTATCGATAACAATGTGCGTTTGTGTGATATCTTTTATGTAACATGCTACCAATGAAAGTATCATAACCTTTGTCATGACGTCACATGTATTAGGATGTACCATTGAAAGGTAACCATTATGTATTTGGTGCACCCAGATAACAAATATATTATCATCTAACAATAACTGATATTACCAGCTAACATAAAAAGTATCAGCTAACATGAATGTGAAGTAACTTAACCGACATTGATAATTAAAAAAAGTGGGTACATTTAGAACATAGTTTAACCGTAGTTGCAAATTATAAAGTAGATGATAAAAGTATTAAGACAAACACATCTGAGTTTAATGAATTCCATACCGAAGCAATCCACATACGAGCTTCTTCGCTGAAATGGAATGTCGTATAAAAGGAACATCCGACATTCCTCAAAGCCACCAAGAGCATGCGCATGAATCGAAAAATCGAACACAAACCGTAATCCGCCGGATTTGTGACTTGGCATAAACCAAGTTTCCTTTGGATACGTAATGGCTTACCTGGCTATGTGAGGTGGCGGCCGCACTATTAGGACGGGCCGCTTTGAGCAGATAGGGCAGCATTACCGCAATATGTTTAAGCTCGGATTCGATCTCGGGGAATCGCTGTGACCTTGGACATTAGTATCAAGGACCAAGATAGATGCCTCCCGCAAATCTATGCATAGAGCAACCCAATGCTTGCGATCAAAGTTGAAAGTGGGCATAAATGCAAATAACCCCCGTAAATAGGTCCACACGATCGAATCAACTCCGCGGCCGCCGATTGAATCTATTAATGCGGTCGGAAATACGAACGAGTCGATTAGCACTTTGACAAATTTAGGGTGCACACGCGATAGTTGTGCAATAAAATGAGAATCCAATACGTCAACCCTAAGCTTCTTGCCATCAACATCAGCGGTACGTAGAAGTAAACGACTAAACTTCATTAAAGCGTCTAACACCTGATTATTATTAACAGTAACATACAAAGTTACAAGATATCTATTAAGTTAACAGATATGAATTACGTCAACATGCTGTGTAACGGCTACAATTCGAGTTAGAAGATACATTTACCTTAGTGCTTATTGGTTTTTTCCTCTCAAGCAACGATAAAACGTCTTTGTTCGACAAAAACACACCATCACCCAAAGGATATTTTGCCGCATAACACATAAAACAAGCAAAAATGAAGTGTAATTATATATTGAAATAAGCAAAAAAAAACAAATGATGATTACTAAGGAATAAAATAGTAACCATTTCTTTTTAAGCTTCTCCATTGAGTCCTCGAACCTATTTTCAACCTCGCCTTCAGATCGCGTAGGAGAAGGGTGACCAACAAGACGTTTTGTTTGTTTATCGCACACAAACCGACTATCAATTTGTGAAGACATCATTCTAGCACGTTTGCTCCTCCTCGCAGCCAACAACACATCTTTTTCTATCGGTATGTCGACAACCTTTCCAACAGATACCTGACATATAATTAAACAAGTAAGACAACCAAATACTATCAAATTCTATATAGCATATATTAATACCATAGTCAATGGTTGAGCTCGTATAGCGGAAGCTTCATCTAATTGTTCTTGTACTTTTCTCTGGTACAACATTAAGAAAAATTGATCAAGTGTTCAAATAATGAAAACAAATAAAACTTTACCTATGAGGTATTTGACACCTACCTTCGAGTGTTGATCGGAGTACAAGAGTCTTGCATGAGTGTGTCTGCACCGGTATTTCCAACATTTATAGTCTCTTTAACCTTCTTTGAGTAATGAACGAATCGAATCCAATTAAATACAAAATCATATTTGCATCATTTACGATTAACGGCTAAGAGTAATTCTACCATGCACAACTTTTAAAAAAGTTTCATTAAGATTACAGGATAACAATACCGTTACCATGTAATGATGCATAATTTTTTAACGTCTACCGTATATCTATATCTTAAATCGGTAATAGTTAACATTAATGTTAAGGGATAATATATTAGGTAGAATGTACTTGATGCATACCTTATCGGCGTCCACCGAGCAGAGCATCTTCCATTAGAGTGTCATTGTCGGTATTTCCATAAGTATCATCAAGAGTCTCTTTATCCTTGCTTGTATTCTGCAATGATGTCAAATAATATAATAAGGTATTCATCTTAGCGGCTAACACTGCTATTATCGGGAACAATATCACATAAAAAGTATACATGTGATTGTTGATTTACCGAATGTCGGGCACAACATTGCGAGGAGAATAGTCACGATTTCCTAGACAAAAAATTAAAATGTTAGCTAACATAATAAGCAACAAGTAGCATAAAACAAATATAGAGTTTGATATTTTAACACATAAAACCTTTGTGGTGGTGTGGTGCGATCTACATCATCATCTTTATTCCGATCCCGAGTTGGAGATGATCGATTTTCTTCCCGAATATTCGACAAGAAGACAATTATCAAATATAGTCACCACAATATTAAGTGAAAGTGTATTTCCCCACATATATACAATCTAACGCTTACCTCCAAAACGATATTTGTATGGGCAGTATTGACCGAAACATGCTCACCAGACACCTAAAAAAATATATTTAACATGGTACAACCAAACTTAACCCGTATACTGTAACTATTAAACAAACGGAGGTTCACACCGCGCATCAATGCTAACTTCAACATGATCTAAACTTGCGGCTAGTTTAGAGGGCCCAAGAAAGACGCAGCCTACAATAGATACAAAGTAATGTATAACCGAACCGATAAGAAAACAATTACGGGGTATATAGAGATTATCGTGTAACCTCGCCGAACTCTCCAAGATTAGCTTCGATATCGTCATCGAATCTTCTACTACAAACCTTCCGTTTGCCTCCGTCAATATTTGTGGGATTACGTGTAACACTACCGTACCTCTCGATTACCCATTTCCGGATTTACACCACTAACCGAAACCTCTTTCTCACTTCGTACATTTGCGTATTCTCCGCAAACACAACGTGTTCCGAAATCCATTTAGTGATCCCTCGGATAATACGTTTCTCCGAAGCAAGCAAGTTTGCGATCAATCATAGATGATATGACATTCACATCGACAACCCGGGGTGACTCGAATGTCTCGACGATCGCCTCGGCTTCGCCTAACAAAGTTGGGTGCGAATGTTTACCCCTCTAGTTGTATTTCTACGAGACGGTGTTTCCGGTTTTTTAGTCGGCCGTTTGTCTTTCCTTGTTCGCAAAACCCGTGCTTTGGTTCCTCTCTTAGACGAGTTGTTTTCCCGAACAATTTCATATGGTATGATCCCGCCTTTGAACATGGAATTATCAAATTCAAAGCCTTCTTCAATCAACTCAACCATATGCTCAACAAGAGGGTCTTCTTCATCTTCGGGCCGGCTTAGGTCTTCATCCCGGGGATCATACTCAACGTCCGGACAAATGATTGATGTAACTTTAACTCGTAAGATGTAAAATACGGTGTAAGTTATATCGTATCTGATAACAAACAGACAAACACGTAAAACATAACATACCTCGCAAGCAGCGTCGAGTTCTCTTGCACAGGCCGGCTTAAATTGAACGGTTTGTTTAGATGGTGCGGCTTGGTCGCCTCATCATCCGAGTCGACTTCCTCATTGTTAACCGGAAGAGCACCTTCTTGAATTGCGGAACGCTTCAATCAATACTAGTTGTAGGGCATACGGAAAACCGTGAACGGTAACTACGTTGTGGCTAACTGTTTAACATTCCTATCTTTGATGGACGTCATGATCAAATCAAACGACAACCTTCCCCACGTATAAGATACAAAAGCATCAATGTCCTTAGCCATCTCAGCGTGGTCTTTGATGATCTTAGGATAGTGAGATGTTGGAAGTAGAAACCCATCAACGAGTGCAAGACAAGCATACCTTAATCTTAATCTGCGGATCAACTACAGTCCTCTTGGAGAGAATGTCGATAACACGATCAACGGTAACACCTTCTTCTAGGCCAAACAGAGTGCCATAATATGGGACTTCTTTGCCACCGTATCCTTCCTCTTCTTCTTAGGAACAGTGGGATTTTACCGCACGGAAGGCCGGTGACTATCTTAAACTCTCTCAATGAAAATCGACCGGCGTCCCACCGTAAATAAACCAAAGCTCGTGTTTCTTTTCAACACTCAACATGCGAGCTAAGAGGAATAACGCAAAGCCGGTAGACCATGCGGGTTTGTTGTGTATCTCTAGGAGCATTGCAAGTGGAGAATTTTTTATATAGTCCCTTTCAAAAGGGTCAAGAGAGTCCATTATCAATCGCAACCTTTCGTACTTGTTATAGATATTAATCCTATCACCAAGCAATTCTTCACCGAATGCTATAATCCTATTAGGAAGTTCGGATCGACCATCCGCAAAATCCAAAATACAGGTTGAATATATATCGGATAGCATCACACTTAGCAGATAATCAAAATGGTAAGTTGTAATGGAGTTATCGGATAACCATGATAAGAGATGAACATATAGAAATTCTTGCTAACTCCAATATTATGATTTAGAACGATATGTACTACTCCTTGACTACCACCATATACATACAAGATTTGAAATTAATGGGAAAAAACACAGGAAACTATCAAATCATAGTCCCCAAAGACCACGAAAATCAACTACACACATAACCAAAAACCCCCCCAAATTTCGACTTAGGGTTCATCCGAAAACAGAGCATCAATAATCACACAAATCTTGTCAATGCGTGCACAATAAATAGTGAATCAAAACGGAACGCAACTAGAAATCCCATAAATATAAAAACTTTGCAATTTTATCTCGGCGAACATACCTTTTACAAATGGTTATCGTCTGCTCGTCGTCTTCGTCTTCAGTTTAAAAACAAAAACAAACTGCTTTAATTTTTCTGGGCTTGGTGATGAGAACAAATATGGCAGAGAATAAAGAGGAGTAGAAGAAATGGAACCTCCGACGAAACCGAGAAAGATTATGTTTTATTCTCCGGTAGTTACACTATATCCGGCTTCGGATGAGAGAGAAAATAAAGCTACACACGCGCCGGATATTTCTCTGAGCAGTTGTGTCAGTTTTGTGTCAGATATTTTGAGTTTTAAATTTAAAAAAAAAAACGTTACGATAGGGGCAAATCAGACATTTTGACGATGAATAGTGGACGAAATAGTACCACCTTTTTGGGACCTAATTTCGACATCCTCTGTGTCCATTTCTTACAATTATCCTAGAATTTATATGATCCTCCTTCTTTGAGTATAAAATATATTAATAGTATGTTTACCAACTTTTAAAAAACTTTTCAATTTAATATTTATTTTAAAAGGAAAACAATAGTTTCATCATAATATTATTTACCTCGAGAGAGAGCTTTCTCAGCAGTCTCCATCTCTTCAAGAATCCTCGCTTTCCTCTTGGCCGGAATCGGAGCCGTCGGTCCAAAACTCACATAATGTCCCGACACTGCATTCAAAGCAGAGTATATATCCCTGAAAGATGTTTTACCCAAAAGTGCCTTCTCTTTACGATACTTTGCTACCCACGAATTCGAAGCTTCCCTAAGTTCCGACACCGCATCCGCCACTTTCGGATCTGTCCTCTCCATCGACAGCGTTTTCCTAACTTTACCTATCACTTCCGCCGTGTCTCTCGCATACTGATGCAGCGAACGAATGGGTGAACGGTCGATCTAAGAATTTAGGGTTCTTTGAGACCTGTTCTTGGATCGATTAAGGGTTTCTTTCGATAGGCTCCTTAAGACCAACTTCGTATTGATGAATCTAATCAAATCAATAACAAGGAACGAGAATACTCTTCTCTTAAAAGCCAAAGCTCTTTATTAAATAATCAAAGTCGAATACAAACCTACGCCTAAACGCTTATTTATAACAATAGAAAAACCCTAAAAGCACTCTAAAATAATTAAGGAAAATAACTAAAATAATAAATATTAAATAAAGGAAACAATAAGAAATATGAAAATCTTCTAAATATCTTTCGCATCATTCTCTCCGTCGAAGAAGATTCGTCCCGAATCTTAACCGTGGTCTTCGGGCTCAAATTCCTTCGGAAGATGCAAAACTTTGTTCTTCCCTTTTCTTCTTCTCTTCCATAGATGTCGTTCTTCCAACTTTTTAAACTCTTGATTTGCAAATATCAGATTCATCACGGATTTTGCACGAACCTGATTTAACAAGAATCTTTCACGAATCTGATTCACATATATTGCACGAATCTGATTCTGCACGAATTTTGCACACATCAGATTATCAAAAATATTTGTTGGGAAAACAAAATCGATAATCACGATATCTTCTTCGTAAACATCGTAGATAGGATCACCATAAATCTCTCTGTAGATCTCATGATTATCTTCTCTTTCAACAAATAGACTTTCGTCTCTCATGGGATAAAAACTGTCATACATCATGACAATGAGAATCGTTCTTCGATTGAGAAATCAAAGAAACGCGCTCCGATACCAACCGATGCGGCGAACGAATGGGTGAACGGTCGATCTAAGAATTTAGGGTTCTTTGAGGCGCGTTCTTGGATCGATTAAGGGTTCTTTCGATAGGCTCCTTAAGACCAACTTCGTATTGATGAATCTAATCAAATCAATAACAAGCGAACGAATACTCTCTCTTAAAAGCCCAAAGCTCTTTATTAAATAATCAAAGTCGAATACAAACCTACGCCTAAACGCTTATTTATAACAATAAAAACCCTAAAATCACTCTAAAATAATTAAGGAAAATAACTAAAATAATAAATATTAAATAAAGGAAACAATAAGAAATATGAAAATCTTCTAAATATCTTTCTGCATCACATACTCTGCGTCGTCTGCGGCCGAAGCAGGCGGCGGAGATAGAAATTGAATCGATTGTATTACAGTTAGCGTGGATGCGGCGGATAAAGAGAGGAAGTCACGGCGGAGGAGGAGGTTGTTGTTGTTGCTACGTGGAGGAGGAGATACGGAGGAGGCGATGATGATGAACGGTTTATGCGACGGTGGAGGAGAAGGATTGGGTTTGAGAAGAAGAGTAGATGTCGCTGAAGCTGAAACCATTGTCGCGACTCGTGAAAGGTGTAAGAGAGAGTTTGTGTGTTTTCCAGGTATTGAATTTTTGGACACGTGTCTCTTATTATCTCATCTTGATGATAATGAGGTTTTTTTGAGGATGATGCAGGAAGAAGATGGGAGCAATGAGTTTCGTTGATACAGATTTTGTAGGTCCCACACTGCCAGGTCATTATATTTGTTGAATTTCCAAATAAGCGAGGGTTTAGGCCCATCATACTAAAATATTAAAGCCCATAAATTGAAGCCCAGTGGATAATTGTTTTCAAGGTCATCGTGACTATTTCTTCTACTTTCCATAAATGTCTTTGGTGTCTGCCTCGAAATCTTATATTATTAATACAGAAGACGCAGAGAGAAAATATGTGTAAAAATGACACGTGTCATCACTGAGCAATTCTGATCCCACATTATTAAAAATTCATAAAAGCCCAAAACAAAAAGCCCAAAACAAAAAGCTCAAATTTAACACAAATTAACTTAAATTGACATAATAAATGGATAATATTAAAAAAAGTTGAAAAACCCATAAAATATAATGTTAAAAAATTCATAAGAAATACAATTTTATAATTTCTAATAGGTCTCTTAATATTTATATATTATATTGAGCATATTGTTCATTTATAAATAACAATATTATTTTGTAAAATTGTATTAAACATCAAAGTTCATGTCAAGTGACAAAACTTGAGCAGAAAATTGACTCGATCCCCGAAAATTCAGTGGTTTTATATATCCGAGGTTTTAATAGTCCGATTTTATGACAAATAGAGAATGGATTGACATACTTTTCATTGTTAAACGAGTCATATCAAAGTTTCAAAACACTATATAGTTATTGTTTTTAATGATAAATAGTAAATTATACGTAAAGGTAAATATTCAACATCGAAATGACAATGATAATCTTTTTCGATGATAAATATTAAAATAGTAATAGTAATAAATTTTTGTAAATAAAACATTATAAAAACCAAAATACAATATATTTTCTATATATACTTCAAATTTAAACTCTGCGTTTAACGCGGATCACATGAGATACAAATTCTTTTTATTTCATTTTATACTACACATTATTTTTACCAATAAACATTTTTTCTATTACGTAAATTTTTATCCCGCGCTTGGCGCGGGTAAATTCCTAGTTTGTGGTTAATGCAGAGAGCTCTTATTATTAGTATAAAAAACCATTCAAAAAAGGTAACACCGAGTCCAATGTCCTGACCACTAGACCATGGGACCTTTTGGTTCAAGTGTTTGAGTTCTATTATGCGACCATTGACAAATGTTGCATCAGAGCAGCGTTGGTATAAAATTTTGAAATAAAGTTTTCTATAACACTAGGGAAGAAAACGATTCCCATATGCAGAGAGCCCACATATGTTAGAAAAAACACCTGTAAAATATGCAACAGAGCAACGTCACTCACGTGGACACACAATACGTATGCGTATTGTGTTTTTATTTGTACGATGAAATGCTGACGTAATCAAACCGACAGATATAGATACCAAAAAAGAAACAAACTCTTTATGATGACCCAACACTTAAGTAACCGCCTCAGATTTTCCGACAGGGATTTCTTGTGCTTGTGTGTAAAGAATAAGGAAGGGGAAAGCAAAAAAGAAATTATATGGCAGGAGAAGGAAGAAGAAGAAGAGGAAGCTCTTTGTTGAGATGGAGGACTGCGAAACAAGAAAGCTTAAGCCATGGTTTCTCAGAATCTGAGCTCCAAGCTCTCTCTGCCATATGCGAGGCTATTATGCCTCCGGTTCCGTTACTTAGCTTGAATCTTGACATGAAGCTCAAAGTGATACGCAACGATGCTCTCTTGTCTTTCTTCAAGTCTTCTTCTTGGTCTCATGTTAAACCAGACGAGGTTTGTTTCTATTTTCTACACAACTTTCTCTCTCTCTCCCTCTATAGTAATATAGAGTCTTTTTTAACTCTGATGAACTTGTAAAACAGGTGGCAGAGATAATGGTGACAAAGACAATGCCAGTGACAGTTACACTAGTGAGAGTCGTTTTGAGGATACTCACATTTAGATTGGGGACATTGCTGCTTTGTGGGTTGGCATGTCTTGACAAGAAGAGATGGCCTTTTCTTCACAAATTCTCTGATATCTCTCTGGAGAAGAGAGAGAAGATTCTACAGAAATGGAACATACAGTGGTATAATCCTTTCGCAAGAATCGCTTTTATGATGATCAAAGCCATCTTCTTGTTCTACTACTTCACTTGGGTAAGTCCTCCCATTTCCCTCTGCATATTTCTGTAACAAGCCATTATGTACATATAGTATGAAGTATATGACTATTGATATAGCGTGTAAACATGAATCGTTAGGCAAAATATGATTAAGATGTATTGTATTTCTAATCACTATCATGGTTCTAAACTACTATTAAGATGTGCATGTATGTATGAACAGAAAAACGAACATTCAGAAAACCCAACATGGGATGCAATTGGTTATAACATGGAGGCTAAAAATGAGGGCATGGAACACAAGGAAAGGCCTCTAGACAAAGGAATAATCGAGACTGCAAAAGAAAACGAGACGACTATCAAGCAACGTATGATCGAGAAAGGCCTTAAAGTCACTGAGGATAGAGACACTTACATGATCGAGTGTGATGCAGTGGTAGTGGGTTCTGGCTGTGGCGGAGGAGTTGCAGCTGCGAACTTAGCAAAGTCAGGCCTTAAGGTAGTCGTTGTTGAGAAAGGGAACTACTTTGTGCCTCGAGACTACACCGGTCTTGAGGGTCCTTCCACGTTTGAGCTGTTTGAGGCGAATAGCTTGTTAATGACTCATGATGGGAGGTTCAGATTCATGGCAGGATCAGCCGTTGGTGGTGGCTCTGTTATAAATTGGTCTGCGTCCTTGAAAACACCTGATGCTATCATCGAAGAATGGTCAGTAGATCGTGGCATTTTAATATTTTCTAGTGACAGTTATAAAGCGGCGATGGACACAGTCAACAAGAGGTTAGGTGTCACTGAGATAGTCCCCAAAGAAGGGTTTCAGAATCAGATTCTGCGGAAAGGTTGCGAGAAGCTTGGTTTGGATGTGACTATAATGCCAAGGAATTCATCAGAGAAACATTATTGTGGTAGTTGCTCGTTTGGATGCAGAACCGGAGATAAAAGAGGGACTGATTTAACCTGGCTTGTTGATGCAGTTAACGACAATGCTGTGATCCTAACACAGTGCAAGGCTGAGAAACTGATCGTGGAGGATAACGACGCACACACAAGAAAAGAGAGTAGACGGAGAAGAAGATGTTTGGGTCTCACAGCTTCTGTATCCAACCAAATAAAAAAGAAGCTTCAGATCAATGCTAAAGTAACAGTTGTGGCTTGCGGCACGCTTAAGACACCAGGACTTTTGGCTTCGAGCGGGTTGAGGAATCCAAACATTGGTCGTGGCCTCCATATCCACCCTATCCTGATAGCTTGGGGATACTTCCCAGATAAAAAATCAGAATTCAAAGGAGCGGCACATGAGGGAGAGATCATGACCTCGTTGAATTATGTGTTTAAAATGGACTCCACAACACCCAACATCACACTAGAGACTCCTGCGATAGGACCAGGTACCTTTGCATCTCTAACCCCATGGGTATCTGGGTCAGACATGAAGGAGAGACTGGCAAAATACGCAAGAACGTCTCATATCTTTGTCATGGTTAGAGATGAAGGTGTAGGAGAGGTGATGGGGAGCATTGTCAAATACAAATTAACCAAAGCGGATGAAGAGAATCTTGTGATTGGTTTGAAGCAAGCGCTGAGGATCTTAGTTGCAGCGGGAGCAGAAGAGGTTGGCACATACAGGAGCGATGAGCAGAGACTAAAGTGCAAAGGAATCAAAGAGAAAGAGCTAGAGACCTTCCTACAAACTGTTAACACTCCACCTGGAGTTGTCTCGATGAGTAAGCACTGGACTCATTCGTTTACGGCGCATCAGATGGGATGTTGTAGAATGGGTTCCACGGAAAAGGAAGGAGCCATTGATGGATATGGAGAGAGCTGGGAAGCAGAAGACTTGTATGTATGTGATGCAAGTGTCCTGCCAACAGCTCTTGGTGTTAATCCTATGATCACCGTTCAGTCCACTGCTTACTGCATATCCGAGAGAATAGCTGAGTTAATGAAGAAGCAAGATTAAAAAATGTTTCATGTTTTTGTTTGGTTAAAAGTTTCAAGTTTTGTTCGTCTTTTACTTCAATGAATAAAAGAGAACTAGCACTTCACCTGATATTGTGTTGCTTAGCGGAAAGCATGCAAGCATAAAAGATCCATGTCCTGAAGAAAAGCAAGAACAAACTCTAGGCTTTTCCGGTTTTCTTATTATTTTTTTAATGTCATTACAACACAATCACTTCACATGCTTGTAGCTTGATATACAGAAAATTATTGTTTTTATTACTATTATTACCGGCCTATTTTGTATGCTCGTGTGGTTATAAGACTAAACAACTTCAATAAATAATACCTTTTTTTCCTCGTAAGGAATGAAACGAAAGGAATAGCCCTTTACTGTGACAAACGAAAAGAGAGAAAAGTTGAGAGAATTTCTGTTAGTCACTTGTGTGAAATCCAAAGTATATATGATAAAGAGAGAAAAGGAGAAGTACCTGAAGCTGAAGGAGGTCATCTATATGTACTGAAGCAGCATATTAGCAGATGTATTCCTCAATCTACAACTTTGTCCTAAATGAACATCACCAAAATTGTACCTGCATTATGTTTCACAAGAAGTTTAACACCTTACCAATATCAGTATTTATTACAGATCTCAGAATAGAAGAAAGATCAAAAATCTCTCGATTAGATTAGAAGAAGAGAGGAAAAACCTGTATTCACAGTATTCTTGCCAAGCACAACAAGCTTTCCCGTAGTCCCAGTAGCAATCCACATCTCTAAGTGGCCCGCGCTTGGCTGTGACACACACAATTAGTTTATTTTACTCACCAAAAGCAATCAAAAATTATATAATGAAGCTATTAGTCTCTTTACCTTTGGTGACAAACTTGGACTTTGCACCGGGCTGAATGTCATGCCACATCTGCAGCCATAACTCCCGCATCAGAACTGATGATCTCACGATGTTCCTGTGATTTGCTGCACAAAAATGATTAACTCAAAAAATCAACGCAAGGTACTTTGATTATTCAAAAAGTGATACCTTTATCAAGCTCCCAGACCGCAGTTCTCTTTCCTGGAATGCTCACGGAGTCTTCATAGAAGGTTATGTACTTAACTCTTGGTGCTTTCGTCATGTTCGCTATGATGTCTGACCCATGCTCATGTTCAGCATTCAGTTTCACTTGTACATCGCTTCCATCGTGTTCCGGCTGTTGTTTTTTCCAAATGAAATATTCATTTAAAGTTCTAAATGTTATTTTGGAATGTGATTCTGAAGATAAACCTATGCAAATAAAAGTATTTGTTGAATACCTGGGGAGCCATTGTTATGTTGACTTTAGGACCGAGCCAATTCTTGCACCAAGAGAGTGAATGATAGGGTACCTGTAAGAGATAAGTTTGTAGCAACTAAAAGTTAGTTGAGACAGTACTATAAGTCTATAATACATTACAAGCAGTGTCACATAAGCAAATATGTTGGTTTTCAAGAGATACAACAAAACTATTGTAACACAAACTTCTGAAATTACCGTCTCATCCCCCGTCATAAGTCCAGGGTTCCCATCAACCACAGTTCCAGACCTGCAGACACAGTTGTTAGTTATTTAACAACTTGATGATGCAAATGATGTCATACACCAGAAGACTGAAACAGAAAGCCTTGAATCCCTGTTCTACTTACTGTCATTGTGAAAATTTACCTCGACACGAGTGAACCTTCAGTTTCGTAAATGATATCCGTAATGATCCAATTATCAGGATAAGGTTTGCCACTTGGAGCAAAGTAGTAACCAACCTATCACAGCTTGGCATACTTAGTATCTTTGACGTTTAAAAGCATAAGATGGAAAGGAGAAGATATGGAAACAAGATCAAAAATACATTACAGAACACATCATTTTATTTGGAAAATGAAGTCATACCTCTGTCTTTAAATGAGCACCATATATGCAAAATACATTTTTTATAGGTGGTCTCTCCCAAGGACTTAGAGGATTCATTACAGGGTCTTCATGATACAACCTGTACAGTTGAGAAGTTAGAAATAACTTTTTGTTTTCAAGATTGACAAAGAGTTTCAAACTTTTTTTACTTACTTTTTTAACTGGTGCAACATCCTCTTGCTATTCGGGTCATAGTCTTCAATTGCTTTGAAAAGAGTCCCATCTGCTAGCTCACGGGCTGTGAAAGACAATAGAGTAGGGAGACCACATTCCATGCTGGTCATGTTGGCTTGAGCAGTGTCTGTAACTGATGGATATGCATCCAAGCCTGAAAAACTTTTGATGTTTAAAATCAAATGGTATGTATTATCAAACTAATAACCAATTCCAATATGAGAATGAAGTAGCTACAAATGCATATACAAGGCATTACCGTTAACCGAAGGAATTTCAATGTTGATAATATTCGTTGGCCAACCAGAATACTTAGATTGATATTCCTCGTCACTACAGTGGTAAACATGCTTATTTTTCTTTGCACCGCCACCAGAAAAATGTGTCCAGAACGTGTTATCACCCTTGCAGTTCTTTGAAAATGGCATAAGCCACAACGAAGAAGCGAAAGAATTGGACAACAACCGAGCAGTTCCCTGAAGCCTTGCCAACAAAAAACACGAGAAGCGCATGTCAGTATTTCACATAATAAATCAGAACATACTGAATCACAGTATACGATCTACAGATGGCATAATAAAGCAGCTCATATAGCAAAAGTAACACTTTCAACAGATCGTAACAACTTGATACTAAAAAGAAGTCAGAGGTCATGATGTGCCCCGCGTATGTACTGCTCCTTACCGCGGCTCAAGATACCTCGATCATGGACTAAAGTAGCCGAAAGATCATTCTTTGTAGCCGAAAGGTCATTCTTGGCTAAGTCAACAATAATTTCCGCGCCATCATTTAATTTAGTCAAAGACCTATTTTCTATGCATTGTTTTCCACATTTTCTATTTATGTCTTTGACTAGAAAACTCTATAAATATGTAATCCTTTCTTTGGAATAAGATCATCGAATTTTGTATCAACTTTTTAGAGTTTAACTCTTTGTTCTTTGAAAGAACTTGTCTTGTTTCTTGGTGAGTCATATCCAAGCAAACATTTCCTCAAATCGTTGGACTTGTGCGTCATATCAAGCAACGACGAGAGAACCTTCACTTGGTGGTCTTGTGCGTCATATCAAGCACCATTTGGAGTCGGGAATATCAAAGGCTTTTTCCGCAACCTTTGTGTGACCCTTCAATCCATCCAGTTCTCCATCCGGAGTTCATATCCAAATCGTACCATTAGAGTGATCCGTTCCTAGGGTCCTTCAAGTGGTATCAGAGCCACTCTTCTGGTATTTTCTGATTCATTCCATCTTCTCATCTTCTCATCTTCTTCTTTCTTCAAGTGGTATCGTTTCTTTGATTTCTTAATCGAAGAACGATTCTGGTTGTCATGATGGATGACAATTTTTATCCCATCAGAAACGAAAGTCTCTTTGTTCAAAGAGAAGATAACCATGAGATCTACAAAGAGATTTATGGTGATCCTATCTACGATGTTTACGAAGAAGATAACCATGAGATCTACAAAGAGATTTATGGTGATCCTATCTACGATGTTTACGAAGAAGATGTCGTGATTATCGATTTTGTTT
Source organism: Cochlearia excelsa (assembly GCA_963556525.1). Taxonomy (NCBI): domain Eukaryota; kingdom Viridiplantae; phylum Streptophyta; class Magnoliopsida; order Brassicales; family Brassicaceae; genus Cochlearia; species Cochlearia excelsa. The sequence continues at coordinate 21,515,859 of OY748331.1, forward strand.
TCCCAGACAATATTTTTGATAATCCAATGTGTGCAAGAATTGTTTTAGATCAAGTTTGTGCAAGATTCGTGTCTTATCAAGTTGGTGCAAAATCCGTGTTGAAACCTCAACAACATATTTTACTCGTGCATGAAAGATTTTCTCAGTGGAAGAAAAGAAAGAAGAATCAGAGCCACTCTTTTGGTTTATTTTTAATTTTTTTCTTTTTCTTTCTATTTTATCTCTTTTGTTATTCGGATTTGTGGACAAATCCTTTTGAAGAAGGAGGGAATGATGTGCCCCGCGTATGTACTTGCTCCTTACCGCGGCTCAAGATACCTCGATCATGGACTAAAGTAGCCGAAAGATCATTCTTTGTAGCCGAAAGGTCATTCTTGGCTAAGTCAACAATAATTTCCGCGCCATCATTTAATTTAGTCAAAGACCTATTTTCTATGCATTGTTTTCCACATTTTCTATTTATGTCTTTGACTAGAAAACTCTATAAATATGTAATCCTTTCTTTGGAATAAGATCATCGAATTTTGTATCAACTTTTTAGAGTTTAACTCTTTGTTCTTTGAAAGAACTTGTCTTGTTTCTTGGTGAGTCATATCCAAGCAAACATTTCCTCAAATCGTTGGACTTGTGCGTCATATCAAGCAACGACGAGAGAACCTTCACTTGGTGGTCTTGTGCGTCATATCAAGCACCATTTGGAGTCGGGAATATCAAAGGCTTTTTCCGCAACCTTTGTGTGACCCTTCAATCCATCAAGTTCTCCATCCGGAGTTCATATCCAAATCGTACCATTAGAGTGATCCGTTCCTAGGGTCCTTCAGGTCACCTCAGAAACAGGAAGGCCAAATGTTATGCCGGAGAGAGTAGATTTGATTGCCTCAACTGAACCAAGAAGAGGAGCTCCTGAAACAACCAGCAAGTCAGGTATTGAGCTCAATCCAGTTAGTCAAAACATATTTCTTGAGGGAAACTAAACTGGAAACTTGACAAGTACCAACAGCGAAATAGGCATGGATATGCTGATCAAGCCACTTCAAGTAATGTTTTGGTGCAATTTCTAGCCTCAGCCATTCCAGAAAGTATCTGAAGACATTATTACCCATAGAATGGGCAAAAACTATAGAAGGGCCACCCCGGAGTTTCAAAGCAGTTTCAAAGGTCAACCTGCAATAAAGAAGAAGACCACATTTATTTGGTAATTTACACCAAAAGAATAAAGAAGCTTGTGAGGACTAACTTGAGCTTGTGAAAGTAAAGGTCACGTTCTTCCAATTTAGAAGGTGACAATCTCCAATCATACGGAATAGCTACAATTGCATTAGCCTCTATGCCAAACTCAACACACCACTTAAGCCACTCCCTCCAGACAGTAGACATAGGCCCTGAAAATCAAACCAATGTTTAAGTTAACCAACCAAACTATCACAACCACAACAAAAAGGAAAGCAAGAAATAAAACCATAAGTACCTGTAATGTAACCTGGATCCAACTCTGTGATAGCTGAAAGGCCACTGTCAGGATGTGACTTACACTCAGGATGGTCCGTTTGATTATAAGGATCAAGCACCATACACTTAAACCAGCAATTGAAAGCAGATAGAAGCTGTAAATCACCCATCAAAATCGATCAGTAATCTACGTAAGTGGTGGTAATTCCAAAAACCCAAAACACAACACAACGTTTTCAAAACAAAGAATAATCAATAAGCAATAGATTCACTCTCCTCCCATAAAAAAAAGAGCAGATCTAGCCTAGGAAGAAAAACGAAGACCAAATTCACTTTGATCGCGTTACCTTGGTTGAATCTAGCCATACGAGGTCGAGAGGATTAAAATCCAACGGTGTGTATGGACAGTCAAGGATCGACCAAGCTCGCAACTGCGTCGACGCGAATCCCGGAATGATTATACCCGATAGCTTCGAGTAATCGCCGTGAAACTCTGTCTCATCCTCCACCTCCGCCGCTACGCCACCGCAGATCAAGATAACAACGGCGAATACGGCGAGGGAAGACGTTAACAATTTCAAATCAGCTACCATCGCTCGGTGTTTGACTCTTTCCCAGAGAGAAGTGGTGTGGTGGTGTTGAAAAGTTTATTTTTGGAGGAAACCTAAACTTTCCAAAAGTAAATTACCTTATGTTGTGACAGGTGTTTCTGGAGATATATATATGGTTTACTTTCCGACAAAAAAAAAGAGATTCTTATGACCACGTCGAAACAAAAAAATGGGCTTTATTATTGGGCTTTTGGTACGAAATTGAAAATATTTCAAAATTTTCGTGATAAACAATTGGGCGGGTAATTCACAATTTTCCCCGCCAAATCAAATCAGGATCTCCCAAAATATCTTACCGCCACTTGATATCTACCGTACACGTGTCACCAAGTCTCTCTTCACGTGTTCTTGGTCCAGAATGATTAACGGGCCGGATAAAAGGCTCATTAACAAAATTTATCGGCCCATTTATTAATGGTTCTTCACTGTTCACCGATCAATACAAACACGCGTCGTCTCTAACCCTATACTCTCCTGTAAACGAAACCCAAAGCTTGAGAGAGCTCCTCCATTGAAACCACTTCCGAAGAAGCATTTTAACTGATTCGAAGCTAATTCCTGCAAGAGAGCTTCTTCTTCGGTTTCTCAGGTTCATATCATTTACTCGTCTCTCTGCTAAATTTAGGGATAATATTAGGGATTTTTCAACTACTCATTGATTTGGTTAGGGTTTTGTGTTTTTTGTTCTCTCCACTTAATTACATTTACATCTATCGATCAATGTTTTACGAGTTTCTTCTATGTGCTTTCCACTTATTACAATCTTATGTCAACGTAGCGTATCTGCAGTTAGAAGTCTGTTCTAGAAAGTTATGGGGGATAGCGAGGCCATGGTTGCTGCATATGGAGAAGATCAGATCAATGCACCAAATATTGACTCATCATCTCAAGTTTCTTTGGTCAAAGGGAGTGCCCCAGAAGGTGGTTTAGCTGCTTCACTTGAGAATGGTAATTCACCAGATCATGTGGCTGTAACAGCTCCAGCAACGGAGCAGGGAGACAATCCTGGTAATATCCTGTGTAGAGACATTGTTACACATTGAACATATTTGATGATATGTTGTTGTTACAGGCTCTACTCTTTCACCGAAAGAGGAGCGTCTATGGAATATTGTGAGGGCTAATTCTTTAGAGTTCAATGCTTGGACTGCCCTGATTGATGAGACAGAGAGGATAGCTCAGGTATGTGTGGATCTTCATGATTGCTTGTTTTTTTTGTATGACCGTAAATCACTGTCATCTTTGTATAGCTTTCACTAAAGCTTATTGTTTGCTGCTATATTCATTTGCTCAAGATTGGTTCTTTTGTTTTTTCTGACCTACTTACAGGACAATATAGCAAAAATCCGGAAGGTTTATGATGCTTTCCTAGCTGAGTTCCCTTTGTGTTATGGCTATTGGAAAAAGTATGCGGATCATGAGGCTCGGGTCGGAGCTATGGACAAAGTGGTAGAGGTCTATGAAAGAGCAGTGGTGGGAGTGACATATTCGGTAGACATCTGGTTACATTATTGCGTTTTTGCCATCAATACATATGGAGATCCAGTGACGATCAGAAGGTAATGAATGCTTATTTTTTTCTATTTGTAAGTATTTTAACAGCTTGGTTGATTTTTCAAGTACCTAAACAAAAGTGTTTTTTTACTATCTAACCTTTTTCTTAGATTGCTACAGCAAGACCACTCATTTTTGGCGGAAAGATCTGATGGAATTAATTTTAGAAATACGTCTATCTTATATGCATATATGCAATACACTAGCTATCAGGCCTCCTTTTATATTTCTGAAACCGCTCCATTTTGTGGTGTTCTATACTTCTCTGTTTTCAAAACTTTGAAGTTAAAATTATACCTATTTTAATTTTCACCGTCCATATGAAGTGCATCATTATTCAAAATGCTGCTGAGAAGGTGTCAACCAATTTTGGGCTTAGGTAGCCTCTGACTACTCGATTTTGGCCATGGTATGCTTTTGCCAGGAAGGTAAATGCGGTGTTTGGTTGTACCATGCATTCAATGAGTGAATCTTTTTTTCTCCATAGACTTTGTATTTGTTTTTATTGATTGGTCATGTCTACAACATTCAGCTCATATGACATTAATTTTACCCTAATGCTGCTGCAGACTTTTTGAACGAGCTGTGGTTTATGTTGGAACTGATTTTCTGTCCTCTCTATTGTGGGACAAATACATTGAGTATGAGTACATGCAGCAAGACTGGAGCCGGCTTGCCATGATTTACACCAGAATATTGGAGAATCCAATTCAAAACCTTGATAGATATTTCAGCAGGTAATTTCTAGTAACTTCATTAATCATTTCCCTCCGCTTGGTTTTAACTAATAGAGTCAATTTATGTGGATTGTGATTTGTATGGTGAGTATATTGTGTTGAATCAAACTCAGAAACTAGAACATTCCTGATGATCTAGTATTAGCCAGAGTTTTTAGGTTATACTCAGAAACTTTAGTTTCTTTCTGATGTGTTTTGTTGTGGTATTTTTCCCCCTTCATTTGATTAGTGTGCGTCTTGCTATAGTTTTAAGGAACTAGCTGAAACACGGCCCCTGTCAGAACTAAGGAGTGCTGAGGAATCAGTGAAAGGTGATGGTTCTGTAAATGCACCATCTGAGTCTGGTCAAAAGACAGATGAAGGAAAGTCTGAAGCTGATGGTTCCACTGAAGAATCTCCTATTATGGAAGCTGTCGGCGCAACTGATCCTGAAGAGTTAAAGAAGTACATTGGCATCAGAGAGGCCATGTATATAAACGCCAAAGTGTTTGAGTCAAAAATTATTGGTTTTGAAATCGCTATTAGGAGGCCATATTTCCATGTGAGACCTCTCAATGTTGCAGAGCTGGAGAATTGGCATAAGTATCTGGATTTCATAGAGAAGAACGGGGACTTCAATAAGGTATGGGTGTACTTAACTCTTTTATATGTGAACATACAAGTGTTTTGTAGACTAAGTCGTACCTTTTGTAATATTATTGACCTACAGCTAAGTAGTATCTCGTGCATCATATGTTTTATGGGTTTCAATTGGATTAAACAATTCTTATATGGGAAATAGGTGGTTAAGCTGTATGAAAGATGTTTAGTTGCGTGTGCAAATTACCCTGAATACTGGATTCGGTATGTATTAAGCATGGAAGATAGTGGAAATATGGAACTTGGAGACAATGTCCTTGTTCGAGCAACTCAAGTCTTTGTCAAGGTATGATCTCATTTACTATATTTTTCTTTGAAGAATATAACTTTTAAATAGTCTGTTTTGGCTTTGTTGGTTGTTTATTTGCTTCTTTTGTGTGACAGAGACAACCAGAGATTCACCTTTTTGCTGCTAGAGTAAAAGAACAAAAAGGAGATATAGATGGTGCTAGAGCCGCATTCCAATTAGTCCACTCTGAACTTTCTCCTGGACTTCTTGAAGCAGTAATCAAACATGCAAACATGGAACGCCGACTAGTAAGCTTTCATTAACAAGTAGTGAATTAAGTAGTATAGATTATCGTCACTTTACTTGTCTCTCATTCTTGTCTGTAGGGAAATCTGGATAATGCTTTCTCTTTGTATGAACAAGTGATTGCTGTTGAAAAAGGAAAAGAACACTCCACAATACTTCCACTACTATATGCTCAATATTCAAGGTTTTCATACTTGGTATGTCGCAATATGTGAACTTGTTTTGTTTATATCATCAAAGATTATAATAAGAGGTATAGAATATGTAGCAGTTTATGTGATGATTTGTCGTTTTACTTTTTATTTCCAGGTTTCCGGGGATGCTAAGAAAGCTAGGAAGATTTTAGTCGAAGCACTTGACCAGGTGCAACCGTCAAAACCCCTCATGGAGGCACTGATTCATTTTGAGACGATTCAGCCTCCACCAAGACAGATTAATTACCTTGAGCCTTTTGTCGAAAAAGTTATAAAGCCATATGCAGATAGTCAGGAGCTTTCTGAGAGAGAAGAACTCTCCTTAATATATATAAAGGTAACATGAAATAAAGAAGACCAACTTTCACTTTATAACCTCTAGGCTTCTAACATCATGGCATCTATATTTTTGCAGTTCTTGGGTCTTTTTGGAGATGTTAAGTCCATAAAGAAAGCTGAAGATCAACACGCTAAACTCTTTTCACCTCATCGGAGCACACCAGATCTGAAAAAGCGTAGCGCTGAGGATTTTCTCTCTTCTGATAGAACAAAAATGGCGAAAACTAACAGCGGCACTCCACCTGCTCAACCAGTGTCCAATGCGTATCCTATAGCACAGACTCAATGGACCAGTGGCTACACAGGACAGCCTCAAGCCTGGCCACCAGCACAAGCTGCTCCTGCACAACCACAACAATGGAACCCTGCCTATGGCCAACAGGTAAAATACCAAAAATTTAGGAACGAAGCCTCTTCCCTTCCTTGCTTATACACATCATCTCATTTTTCGATATTACCTTGTAGGCTGCGTATGGTGCATATGGGGGATATCCCGCTGGCTATACCGCTCCACAAGCACAAACACCAGTGCCACAGGCCGCTGCTTATGGTGCATACCCTGCTCAGGTAACCAAAATTCTTAAAACTAGCAGTCAGTGTTTACTCTCGAAGGTCTAGTCTTTTATCAATTGAATCTTCTATTTGTGAACTTTTTGCAGACATACGCAGCACAGAGTTATGCACCCCCTGTTGCAGCTGCAACACCGGTGGCTGCACCGGTGCAGCAACCGGCTGCTGCTCCTCAAGCTTACTACAACACTTACTACTGAGCCTGTTGCTTGTCCTTTTCTTTAGCGTGAATGATAACTGTTTTGCTTTCTACATAATTTAGTGTTTGAATGTTTACATGCCTCTCTGTTCTTTATCCGTGACAATATAGACTTACCTTTCATCAGTTGTTTAGACCCATTAATCTTGGGGAAATTTAGTAGATTAGGTATTTTTTGTTTTGTAATTGTAAATAGGGTAGTTTAAGTTTTCTAATTAGGAAAATAGGTTATTTTAATTTTCAGAGCAAGCGAAAAGACTGTTTTATCCTTTAGTATTTAACAAAATATATTCACCATTCACCAACCGTTATGCACCATTCACCAACCGGTATTCACCATTCACCAATCGATATTCACCATTCACCAACCGCTATTCACCATTCACCAACCGCTATTCACCATTCACCAATCGATATTCATCATTCACTAATCGATATTCACCATTCACCAACGTTATTCACTATTCACCAACATTATTCACTATTCACCAACATTATTCACTATTCACCATCCGGTATTTTCCATTCACCAACGCTATTTACTATTTACCAATCGATATTTATCATTTGACATTTACTATTCACCTATCATTATTAATCGTTCAACATATGTATTCATCATTTATCGGTGTTATTCACCATTCACGTATTAGATTCATCATTCACGTATTCGATTCACCATTCATCACAAATAAACATAAAAAATAATCTAAAGGTTATAATTGTCTTTAAACTTATGAAAATTACTCATTTAACAATTATAAAACAAAAACTACCTTATAACAAATTAGAAAACTAAAAAGTACCCTCTGAACCAATTATCTCTTAATCTTGAAGGGGGAAAAGTAGGAATGGATCTTAAACACACTTTGGCAAAATTAAACTTGCATTTTAAGACTTGGTGATACTAAAATGTTGCTGCTAACTTTATTAGTGAAAGGGTTTGAATTTTACTAATTAGTTTTAAATGGGGCGTTTCAGAAATATTAATATTTTGCAGGAACAAATCATAAATAAGAAATAGTAAAGGGGTTAAAAACCGGAAACCCAAACTCCTTTAGGACTTAGGGATACGAACCTGAACACAATTTCTTCTTCTTCTTCGCCGCGCCGCTTTCTCAGTCTTATCTCTCCACCGAGCTTCTTCGCCGTTCTTTTCGCATCGATCAGGTTTGGGTTATAATCTCCATGTTTCATCTTCTTCGATAAAACCTAATAAGTCCACTTTCTGATGTATAAACCTCATCTAGATTAGTCGCCATCTGATATAAGAATCTATGTGTGGACTTGTTCGTGGTGATGTTGAAACCCTTATTTGAGGAGGGTGTTGTGTTACAATCGCAGTTTTCACACCTTGTAGTTGATTTTTGAAGTAGAGTCTCTTTGATACACCATTGTTAGGGTTTCTGATTGATTTTCGAATTATCAGGAAAAAAACCTTTGATCTGTAATCATGGCACGGAACAAGGGTTTAGCTGAACAAGATCTTAGTAAATTGGATGTAACTGTGCTACATCCTTTGTCTCCTGAAGTCATTTCTCGCCAGGCTACTATCAATATCGGTATGTTTTTTGCATAACAAATGGTATTTATAGCTTTTTTAACTGTGTATAGAGGCTTAAGATGTTAGTGTTGTCATCTCAGGAACCATTGGGCATGTCGCTCATGGGAAGTCTACTGTCGTGAAAGCTATTTCTGGTGTGCAGGTAATTGATAATCGATTTGGATTTTTTATTCTATGTTCGGTTAGTAGAGCTCTTAGAGCTTGTAATGGACTCACATGTATCATTTGTATGTTATCTTTTGCTTGTGCAGACTGTCCGTTTTAAGAATGAACTGGAACGTAACATTACCATTAAGCTTGGATATGCAAATGCCAAGATTTATAAATGTGAGGATGAGAAATGCCCTAGACCAATGTCTTACAAGTGAGTTCTTGCTTGCAAAAGGGTTTCTGCTATTTTATATAAAAGGTTGTGTGTGAGAAACTTGACAGCTTATCTTTTATACTAGGGCATATGGAAGTGGAAAGGAAGACAATCCAAATTGTGATGTACCTGGATTTGAGAATGCAAAGATGAAACTATTGAGGCATGTGTCATTCGTTGATTGCCCGGTATGATTGTTTATTGTTCATTGGATATTGCCATCCATTGCTTTTCTTCACTACTTTGTTGAATGTATTCTTGTTCTATTTTTCAGGGACACGATATTCTCATGGCAACAATGCTTAATGGAGCAGCCATCATGGATGGTGCACTACTTTTAATCGCTGCAAATGAAACCTGCCCGCAACCACAAACTTCTGAACATCTTGCTGCCGTTGAAATTATGCGCCTTCAGCATATTATAATCCTGCAGAACAAGATTGATCTCATTCAAGAGAATGTTGCGATTAATCAGCACGAGGCCATTCAAAAATTTATATTGGTTAGATTTTCTTACCTCTAGAATCTGTTTGTTGCATTCTCATATCAGTTCTCATATTTGATCACATCATGTTTGCAGAACACTGTCGCTGATGGTGCTCCTGTTGTCCCTGTCTCAGCACAACTGAAATACAACATTGATGTTGTGTGCGAGTACATTGTCAAGAAGATCCCAATCCCTGAGAGGAATTTTGTGTCACCACCAAACATGATAGTGATTCGGTCTTTTGATGTTAACAAACCTGGGTTTGAGGTTGATGAGATTAAAGGTGGAGTTGCAGGTGGAAGTATTCTCCGGGTATCTACTTCTCTCTCTTGTCTCTCGTGTCTGCCTCTTATATGGCCGGTGTATCTAAGCACATTTTAATTGTAGGGTGTTTTGAAAGTCAACCAACTAATTGAAGTCCGGCCTGGAATTGTTGTGAAAGACGAGCGTGGCAACCCAAAATGCACGCCTATTTACTCCCGCATTATTTCGCTCTACGCAGAGCAGAACGAGCTTCAGTTTGCAGTTCCTGGGGGTCTAATAGGAGTTGGAACAACAATGGACCCAACTCTTACTCGTGCTGATCGGTTAGTCGGTCAAGTGCTGGGTGAAATCGGTTCCCTCCCCGATGTCTTTGTTGAACTCGAGGTAGTAAAAATAATAATAATTCAGTCCATGTCAACTCGAGGTATGGTAATTAACGGTTGGTTAATGAAATATTCTTATAGGTGAACTTTTTTCTTCTACGGCGTTTGTTGGGAGTGAGAACAAAGGGATCAGAGAAGCAAGGGAAAGTGTCAAAGCTAACAAAGGGAGAGATACTGATGCTCAACATTGGTTCGATGTCGACGGGAGCCAAGGTTGTTGGAGTGAAGAACGATTTGGCTAAACTGCAACTGACGGCGCCGGTCTGTACAAGCAAAGGAGAGAAAGTGGCTCTAAGCAGGCGTGTGGAGAAGCATTGGCGTTTGATAGGTTGGGGTCAGATTCAAGCTGGAACCACCATTGAAGTTCCTCCTTCACCTTTCTAACTAAGGTGTTTGTGTTTTTTGTAGTTTCCTTGAAAAGAAAAAGATAATAAAACTCATTGTTGGTTTTGATTTATTTTTGACCTTGTTTTTGTCTCAAAATGACAAGTGATGAGTTTCCTTGTGAGTTTGTGGCCCAAAATCGAACCTTGTTTTTGTTCGGTGTTGTTATAACAAAAAGGCTCTTAATGGGCTAAATTTGCTATATATGGGCCTTGAAATTAAAGTGTTATCTCTAGTGTTTTTACCTTATTTTTATCAAGACACAAGTATAAATGGGCCTAAATATTCTCAATAAAATGGATTAGGCCATATTCCACCCCACCGACGCATCAAAGACGGTAAGTTTCCAGATTGACTCGGTTTCAATTATCCATTTTATTATCCCGTTTGCTTTTTCTTAAAATAAATTATAAAATAAAAGAGGCAAAAATAAAAATAAATAGTTCACATAGATAACTATAAGACATGTAACACCTTCAAATCAAATATTAACTTGGTATTTAAGAGAAAAGGTATATATCTATCTTTAAACTAAAGTATTTGAGTCACATTAATGATAATTTGGTGGGAATTAATGCGGTAGCAGTAGCACATAGCAGCATTTAGCTTCAAAATTATGAATTTATTTAAAAATCTTCAATTATAAAACTAGACGTGGTGATGGCAATATTGCAACTACCGACATGTAATTAGGAAATTTTATTGCACCAGTTAGTCGTTTAAATTAGTGATTAGTCTAATTTTTTGTTCTGGAATAAGAATTACGTATGAATAAAGTTTTCAACATAAAAAAGAAGACTATATAGTTTTGACAAAAAAAAAAGAAAAGAAGACTATATAGTAGTAATTAAATTAGATTAAATTAAATAACGCGTCCTCTCTCTTTCTCTCACTATCTCGCTCTAAACCCTTCGTAATTAAGCCTTTTTTTGTTTTTCAGTTTTACAATTTCTCTCAGATTTAGATCCAGAGAGGGAAGAGGAAGAAGAAGATCAGAGAAGGGTCTTTGCATTGTTCATCTCTTACTGTGTAATGCTTTTCATCTCTTACTCTGACGAAGCGATCGATTGACTCTCCTCTCTCTCTCTCTCTATTTCGGATCCTTGGTTGTGTTGACTCGACAAATTTGGTCACCGGAAGCTTTGCGCTTAGGGTTTAGGAGACATGGGAGGAGCTCCTTCGACGCCGAGAAACGCCGGTGGTGATGATGTTTCTGTGGCGGAGTACCTCATTGCGACTTTTGTCGGCGAGAAATCGTTTCCCTTGGCGTCTGATTTCTGGAACAAGCTCCTCGAGCTTCCCTTGAGTTCTCACTGGCCCAGTGATCGTGTTCTCAAAGCCTGTCAAATTTTTGGTTAGTCATTATCACGCCCAATTACACTGATTTATAATGTGTTTTTGTGAATGGGTTATGATTATAAGGTTGTGTTGTTAAAGAAAACTAAAAGGGAAAATGGTAAATGAAGAATCTATAGTCAAACTAGGAGGATACTTTTTCAAGTTTGATGATTTTATTGGTTTTGCCTTTTGCAGCACAAAGCAATGGCTACACTAGGCACCTTGCAAAGCTATTGATTCATCTATCTTGGTGTTTGCAAGAGCTTCTTCAAGCTTCTGATGATCAGTCTTCTGTCTATAAGAAAGCTGTTAATGCAACATATATTTCATCTGTCTTTTTAAAGTATTTGATTGAGAATGCGAAAAGTGACGGTCTTGAGAAGTTACATCTCTCTTTGGACGAAAATGAGCCAGTTCCACATGGCTTTGTAATGGGTAATGACTCTTTTAACTTTATTTCATTGCTAAGGTAATTATTAATCTGGCTTGAGTTAGCTTATTAAGATTATATCAATGGCAGACCAAGACATCCAGAATATTTTCATGCATAGTGTGCTTAGCTTCATTGGATCAAATGAAGTGTGGTATGACATGCTTATTCTATATTTTACTTATCCTTGGAGATTTCTCAGTATTAAGTGTTCCATTCCCCTGATATTCATTATTTGTTTGGCAAGTCCTAACTCGTATGTTCTACATCAAGAACTTCTGAACTTCATGCTTGTTACAATGTCGACACAGCTTCTCTCTGGCCCATCACCTGAGCCAAGAGATGTGAATCCATTTATAGATGCAGCAATGACTCAGGTAACAAATCTAATTAGTTTTTCTTCGTCTTTTACACACACTTTAACCCCTATCAACTTCTGCCTTTTCCTTCGCTTCCCCAATTTTCAGGAAAAGTCTCTAGTTTGTCAGGCAGTCCAAAGATTGCTACTTAACTATATTTCCAGAAACCGTAATCTTCCAAATGGAAAACCATATTTGTATACTGAAGGAGATTCACCGGGCATTTTGGAAAGAGTTGGTTCTGCAGCTGGTAGGTTTTCGTATATTACTTCATACATGGATTAATTTTTCTAACTTGTCATTGTTGACCTTTTTCTATCTCTGTCTTGTCGCTTATATTTGCCTACTCAGATTTGTAATACATTTATGTGTTTATGAAAATAATTATTTTGTATATGCAGCGACATTTGTGCTCTTGCCTTTAAACTATCTTGTAAGTAACAATGGTGACGGGTCTAAAAATCTAGTAGCAGAGTACAGCCTTCATGTTTTGCTTATCCTCACTAACTACCACAAGTCAATCATGAGTGATGAATCTATGACGGATAAAAGTGATGACAGTGCTACTTCGGATTCAGTTTCTAAAGTGCATGTATTTTCCTCCGGCAATACTTTTAGCAAGGCTCTAGCAAACGCTCGAGATGTTGAATGTAAGATTTTGGTTTCTTCCTATTTCTGAGTAGGCTGGGGCCAAATTGTATATCTAAACAGTTTCCCTGCTTGCAGTTGACCGTTCAGATGTAGAGGGAAATGCACTCCCTGGTCCACATGTTCGTATACCCTTTGCTTCGTTATTTGATACTCTTGGCATGTATGTTACAATTTCCTGAACTTGAATCTACAACAAAAAATTTAGTTTCATAAAGGTGTATCTGTACTATAGTCCTTCAACAGTAAGTCTTTGCTACTCGGTATTAACACAATCTGGAAATGTAGGTGCTTGTCTGATGAGGGTGCTGTCTTGCTCCTCTACTCGTTGTTGCAAGGGAACTCTGACTTTAAGGAGTATGTGTTGGTTCGAATTGATTTGGATACTATGGTATGATTCATATACTGCCACTCAATAAGTTCCACATACCTGTTTCCTTTTTCATTCCATTATTCTCAAAAGTAGAAATCCATTCTTCATTATTTGCTGTATAGACTCATGATTTCATATCAATGATCTATGGCTAAAATAATATTTATTTTTTGATGGACAGTTGATGCCCATTTTGGAAACGTTGTATAACGCTTCGAAGAGAACATCATCCAATCAAATATATATGATGCTAATCGTACTTCTCATACTTAGTCAGGATTCATCTTTCAATGCTTGCGTTCACAAAATGGTAAATTCCATTTTCAGTATTAGGACTTGGATTTTCTCAACTTCAATACTTTCTGATTACACTTCAACTGAATAGATACTGCCTAGCGTGCCGTGGTACAAGGAGCATCTCCTTCATCAAACGTCTCTTGGTTCATTAATGGTCATTATTCTCATAAGAACAGTGCAGCACAACCTTTCTAAACTTCGGGTATGGCTTCAGAATCATTATCGAAGAAATTATGTCTCTGATGTATACTTCTTAGTTTGGTCATTTGGATAGGTCCAGGTTAATAGAGTGATGCCATGTTAAAATCTGAGCCAGAAATCAAATTCTTATATATAAAAGGCCATATATAGTGCAAAATAATTTTTGTGGTAAATTTTATCTCGTGTTGTTACAGGATGTGTATCTGCAAACTAATTGCCTTGCTACTTTGGCTAACATGGCACCTCATGCTCATCATTTAAGCGCCTATGCCTCACAGAGGCTTGTCAGTCTTTTCTACATGCTTTCTCGAAAGTATGCAATTCATTCCTCGTGTTTATATGAATATGGATATCTTCTATATGTTTCTGCATAGTATCATGTTCTTCCTATCTAACTGAATATGAATTGGTTAACGCAGGTATAACAAGTTATCGGACTTGACAGGTACTAAGGCGCAAAGTATCAAAATAAGTATGCCAGGAGATGATGGTGTTTCAGAAGACCTGGTAATGCATATATAGTTCAGGCACATGATCTACTAGTGCATCGTTTTGTCTCTCTATTTTCTGGTTTGTTTATAACTTGTGTTTTTGCCAACTACAGGCGTCAGAATTGCAAATCTTTACTGATTTCTTGAGGCTTGTCTTAGATATCTTAAATGCAATTTTGACGTACGCATTGCCAAGAAATCCCGAGGTATCACATTGTTTCATTTACTCTAAGCAGCAAGAATCACACACTTGTTATATTCACGGTTTTTCCTACTCTGATTCTGGTTTGTGCAGATTATCTATGCGATTATGCACCGGCAAGAAGTGTTTGAACCTTTCAAAAACCATCCACGGTTCCATGAGCTAGTTGAAAATATATACACAGTACAGTCCATATTCTCTACTAGTTTGATCTGTGTACCTATAACTTGCTCTTATATTCGTAGATACTCTCAGAGAAAACAGAATTTCTGATTGATCAATATCTGTTTTAGGTCCTAGACTTTTTCAATAGCCGCATGGACTCTCAAAGATCGGATAGAGAATGGTCAGTGAAGAAAGTTCTCGAGTTCATCATCAACAACTGCCGGTCTTGGCGAGGCGAAGGCATGAAGGTAATAAACAACTTTGATAATGAAACATTTTGATCGTTATTTGAAAATCTCACATCACTGTATTGTGTAAAACATGCAGATGTTTACTCAACTTCACTTCTCATATGAACAAGAGAGCCACCCCGAAGAGTTCTTTATCCCATACGTATGGCAGCTTGCTTTTTCACAATGGTAACCCTAAATTCAACTAACTTCTCATATCTTTATTCTCTCCACTTACCATCATCACCATCTTCACCATCATGATCATCTTTCTCTCTTTTGTTTGCAGCGGATTCAGTTTTAACTCAGAAGCCATCAACTTATTCCCATTACCACTCCAAGTTGAAGTAAGTTTCTAACTAAACGGTCATGTAAACTAACCTTATCATTGAATGAATCATATTATTAAAACTGATTTTGTTGCAGAAAGTGATGGAAGAAGTGAAATCAGAAGAAAAGGAGTTAAGTGAGAAGAGAATCGTCTTCGATCCTTAATTGTGTTTATTTTGAGCTTGGCTAAAGGCGTATATGTATATATATATATATATATATACAATATAGTACTACATGTTTTAGTGTATCCAAATAAGACAGTAATTATTCTCCATTTGTTTCTTCTTATTTCTAAAACATATGTTGTTAAGGTTTCACTTTCTGTCTATTCAGTTCGTTAATTAGGTGTACTCTCTCATTCTTGTGTAATAACGAAACACTTTGTAGTCAAATCATTTACTTCTATCAGTAAAGAAACGTTTTTATTGTATTAAGTTGGTCAGGCAAAATAGTTAAAACAAAATGTTAAATTTATTTTATTTAATTAAAAAAGACGCTCGTTTCCTTTCTTATCGAGAGATAGTTCGTCTTTGTCGAGGGAGGATCTAGGGTTTCTCTCTCTCTCCTCCGACGATTTTGAGCGCCTCCCTCCTTCTCCCTCTCTCTCTCTCTCTCCTCCATTGTTACTGGGCTCCTTCTCATAGATCTTCTCTCTCTCCCTATAAGCTTCCTCGAGCTTTAATCTGATTTTCACATTCTAGCTTTGCCCAGATCCAATGGAGGTCCTTGATTCATGCCGTACATCAACGGAAGTTATCCGAAGCGGCGGCGAGATTGAAACGAAGATGAAAAAGCAAGCTAATCCAACAGAGGATAAAACCCACGAGAGTGATTCCACCGTTAAAAGCTTAGACGATGATTCTTCGGTGATTGATGTTTCAGGTCACAATCTCGAGTTATCTCTTGTAGACAATTCAAACGATTCAGCAAAAGGTGTTTACTTCTTCAGAAACAACTTCAATTTGATTCCTAGATCTATAGGAGAGCTTACGAGGCTGAAGAAGCTCAAGTTTTTCAGCAACGAGATCGATTTGTTTCCGCCGGAGTTTGGGAATTTGGTGGATCTAGAGTATCTTCAGGTTAAGATATCATCGCCGGGTTTTGGCGACGGCTTGTCATGGAACAAGCTCAAGTGTTTGAAAGAGCTCGAGCTTACTAAAGTCCCGAAAAGATCTTCTGCTCTTACCCTCTTGAGCGAAATCTCTGGTCTCAAGTGCTTGACAAAGCTCTCTGTTTGTCACTTCTCCATCAGGTAGAATAAAAAGCCTACTCCTTTACGCTGCTTTGGTTTCAACCTTCTCAATGCTTTATTACATCTCGTGGGCTTCTTCTCAGCTTCCTTTGATACTTAGCATTGATTACTCAAAAACAGATATGGTGGCTTTTTGACACACTATTGGTTCGTGGATCCTTGTAGGATTTCCAGGAAACGTAAGTTAGAAGATTATTTGACTGTGATAAGTTTTCTTGCTACTTGTGTGGTGTATTTGACATGGCTATATGTGTTTTTCTTTGATTGGGTTTAGGTTATTAATCTGCTTTAGTGTGTCAAACTATGTTTTGGACTGGATTTAATGTTGTCTCTTCACTTGTTGCAGGTATCTTCCTGCGGAGATTGGGTGTCTTAAGAGTCTGGAGTATCTAGATCTCTCTTACAACAAGATCAAGATTTTGCCTCACGAGATAAGTTATTTGAGTTCGTTAATCGTCTTGAAGGTTGCTCACAACAGGCTGGTGGAGCTACCGCTTGTTTTAACTCTATTACAAAACTTAGAAAGTATTGATGTATCAAACAACCGATTGACAACTCTGGATCCTCTCGATCTTAGCTTGATGCCTAGACTTCAAGTTTTAAATTTACAGGTACTTGTTTAGTCTCTCTGATTTGCACTACTTTGCTGTTATATTTTCTTTGCATTCTTTAACCTTACGGAGCTTCTTTGATTTTTTTTTGTTTGTTTCAAGTACAATAAGCTCCCAAGCTATTGTTGTATTCCCACATGGATACAGTGTAATTTGGGAGGAAACTATGATGAGATGGGGGCTGATACTTGTAGCAGCTCTATGGTTGAAATGGATGTATATGAATCCCCCTATGAGGATAACTCCATAAGTGGTCCTCAAAAAGGTGTGAGTTTAACGTTTTATGTGCTTTTTTCTGTTATTTAAATAAAAGTGAGAGATTGGTACTTCTTTTCTTTTAATTTTGAATTTTCTTACTAAATTGTGTATTCTCTACTTCTTCTCTGGATGTGGTTTCAGGCTCCCACCGTAGTCCAGTAAATATGTTAGGTGGGGTCTCTTCCATCAATAGATACTTCTTGGCTCATAAGTCAACTAAGAGGTGGAAGCGGAGACAGCATTACTTCCAGCAAAAGGCAAGGCAAGAGCGCTTAAATAACAGTAGGAAATGGAAAGGTGAAGTCCCTGCGGAAGGATTCAGTCTAAAAATGGAAATCGAAGAAACAGGGGAAGATGAAATTAATGTTCCCCATGTCACTGACAAATGTTCAGTTGATATCATTGGTTTGGAAAACGATCCTAACTTATTAGAAGAGACTGAAATAGGCGATTCTTTTGCATCTGCGGAGAAAGAGAGCAGTTTAAAAGCTGATTTAGTTTCTGACAATTCCCAGTGTGTAGAAACTTATTCAAAGAGTGAAAGTGATAGCAAGGAGGGTTGTGAGATCAAGGCCTCTTCTCCCTCTTCAGTGGATAAAGCTGTTACTGCAGACTATAATTCTTCTTCAGAGAGAAAGAACCCAAAAAAGTCGAGAAGTCATGATAAGTATCTTTATAATCCAAAAGCCTCCAAACGCTCTAGGCTTTCAACGGATATCATTGCTAATTTATCGCACAAATACAGCTGCAAATCTTTTTGCAGCACGGAAGATTCTCTTCCTGACGGATTTTTTGATGCTGGGCGCGATAGGCCCTTTATGCCTCTTAGCAGATATGAGGAAATTTTGCCTCTTGATTCACGTGAAGTCATACTCTTGGACAGGTTTAATTACTAAAACTTTTTGTCAGATCATTATATCTAGTCAGGGGATAAAGCTCATTTTGCCTTGTTTTTTGTTATGTATAAAGGACAAAGGATGAAGTTTTGGATGCAGTCACTCACTCTGCTCAAACCCTTGTAGATAGGTTGAAGAAATGGAACTGTTTAGCTACAGATGTATATCAAATGTCTATTGACAACTTGCAAATTGCATCTTTTCTAGCGCTGTTTGTGTCGGATCACTTTGGAGGGAATGATAGAACTGCTATTCTTGAAAGAACCAAAAAGACTGTGTCTGGTTCAAACTACCAGAAACCATTTATTTGCACCTGTTTGACTGGTAACCAGGAAGACTTGGCTGCTCTCAGCAACCACGTTTCGATGACAGCTCAAGATGTCATTTTGTCAGAAGTATGTGAAAAATCATTGCGTTCTATTAAGTCTAAGCAGAACTCTATAGTGGTTCCTCTAGGAAAACTGCAATTTGGCATCTGCAGGCACAGGGCTTTGCTCATGAAGGTACTGAAGTTAATCAAATGCTTTTCGATACTATCTCTTTGGTTTCTCTGTGACTAATCTTAAATTCCTGTTTATAATATTTTGTTTCTTAGTACCTCTGCGATCGTATGAAGCCTCCGGTGCCTTGTGAGCTTGTTAGAGGTTATTTAGATTTCATGCCACATGCCTGGAACGTTGTTCCTGTAAAGCGAGGTTCCTCATGGGTTCGTATGGTAGTTGATGCTTGCCGTCCTCATGATATTAGGGAAGATACCGATCAAGAATATTTCTGCAGGTATAATATTTGGTTTGAAACTACAGTAAAGTCTTGTATGTTGAATGACTAACCTCTTTGTTGTATATTTCTGATTGCCACAGGTACATTCCCCTCAATCGGCTTAATGAGTCCATTCGCACGAGAGCAAATTTGGAACCAGGATGTTCTTTTTCTTCACTGTCAAAGGGCGAAAGAGTTGAAAGAGCTAATAGTAGTCTTATTCGATGCAAGCTTGGCTCCACTGAAGCAGCTGCAAAGGTTTGTTTGCCTTTGTAGTCTTTCTCTGTTTCGTGTTTAAGCAAACTTTCTGAATAGTTACTTCTCTCTTTCTCAGATGCGTACAATAGAGGTTTCAGGAGCTTCCTTAGATGACATTAGGACTTTTGAGTATACTTGCTTAGGAGAAGTAAGGATTTTAGGTTCCTTGAAACACGACTGCATTGTTGAGTTATATGGACATGAGATATCTTCCAAGTGGGTAACCTCGGAAAATGGAAATAAACATCGGCGTGTACTACAATCCTCTATACTGATGGAACACATAGAAGGAGGATCTTTAAAGGTAACATTTCTTTCTTTTTTACCTTACATATACATATGTCAAGTGACTTTAACATCAATGGTTGTATTTGCAGAGTCACATTGAGAAGCTTTCGGAAGCTGGTAAGCACCATGTGCCCATGGATTTAGCTTTGTCTATTGCAAGAGATATCTCTGGGGCTTTAATGGAGCTACACTCAAAGGATATAATACACCGTGACATTAAAAGCGAGAATGTTTTGATCGATCTGGACAACCAAAGAGCAGACGGAGAACCTATCGTGAAGCTTTGTGATTTCGATAGAGCTATTCCACTTAGGTCTCATTTGCACGGATGCTGTATTGCTCATGTCGGAATACCTCCTCCCAATGTCTGTGTTGGCACGCCGCGATGGATGTCCCCTGAAGTCTTCAGAGCAATGCATGATCAAAACTTTTACGGACTTGTATGGTTTCCAAATACTGAATACTTTTGTTCATCATTCCTTATCTTTACTCGACTTCTTGGTTAAGAGTTAGCTTCTGTTTTTGCAGGAAGTGGATATCTGGTCTTTCGGGTGCTTAATCTTTGAGTTGTTGACGCTACAAATTCCGTATTTTGATTCATCCGAGCTTCAGATACATGAGTCTCTACAGGTTTGTCTCAACTTTTTATCAGAGAGTGTGAGAGAGCTTATGTACTAAAACATGATCAATAACGAGGTTGTTGTTTTTTTCTTTCTTTCTTTTTACCAGAAAGGCAAAAGACCTCAGCTACCGGAGAAGCTAGTGAAGCTAAGCTCTGAAACAGAGGAAGAAGAATCAACCAACAAACTCTGTGAAGAGTTTGACCTGAACAAATCTGACTTGGATGCAATGAGATTTCTTATCGACGTCTTTCGCCTCTGCACGGAGGAGTCTCCTTTAGAGCGTCTAAATGCCGGAGACCTCCATGATATGATTATTTCAAGGACAAGTAGTAAAACTCCTTGAGATACTTCTACAAAAGCTTGAGAGAAGAGAAGATAGAAAGGTTTGGTTCCCATGTCTTTTAAAAAGTTCTTCAATTCATTAGGCTTTTAAGAGATTAAAGATTAGATTCATCATCGGCAAGGATTTGGGTCCAAAGCCCACAGAAAATAGGTGGGTGGTAATTTATATCTCTTGTAACCTTATTTGTAATCCTGAGTTTTCTTAGAGTGTATCATTTGATTTGTAGACAGAAACACCATTGTATCAAAATCCTTATTTCAGGTTTTAATATAAAAAAGAGCAAATAAACTATTAACAATCACATCTCACTATCTAAGCCCTGTAAACGGAATGACAATTTTACCCTTGTGAGTGACAATGAGAAATTCATCTTCAACCTCGTAAGCTCTAATTATTACCAACAAAATACTAGCCAGTACGTTTCAAGTGTGAAATTTGAAGAGCATAAAACTTGGCAATAATTCAAAAAGATTTCATTCTTAAGAAAACCAAAGTATGTAAAGTAGTTCCACAACAAACTTGCAATTCAAACATATCATCATATATCGGTCCAACACATTCCGAGTAAAAGATCTTCTTCACTTGAGAGGAATGAATCTGGAGGAATGGGTAGCACCAACACCGGGCCTACCGTGCTTAACCGGCTTGTATGAGATAGAGAACTCAGCCAAGTAGTGACCGATCATCTCAGGCTTGATCTCGACTTGGTTAAAAGTCTTGCCATTGTAAACTCCAATGATGCTACCAATCATCTCAGGGACAATGATCATGTTCCTCAGGTGTGTTCTCACTGGTTCTGGCTTCTCCCCTTGTGGTGCCTCTCTTTTCTGAAACAACAAAAAAGGCAAGACTATAATTTAGATACTTAGCTAAAACCAATAAAAAAAAACTAAACTTTTCACCTATACAAAGGTAAAAGACAAAGTATCAATGTATGAAACAACACAAAGAATACAACATTCACATGAACAATAAAGACCAAACTGAGCTCAAACCAAAAGATAAGAGCACAAATCAAAGAGAGACTAACATTTTGTCATGTTAATCATATATGTGAATAACACAAGAAACCAAAGAAGAGATAAATCTCACTTACAGCTTTACGAAGCTTCTTAATCAAAGCCATAGGCTTCCTCGTTAATCCTCTAGAGAACCTAAACCCACAAACATCAATATTCAAAAACAATAAGCAAAAAATTCAAAACAAAATAAAATCTCAAAATCAAAAAGGATATATTATCAGTGTTCGTCTTCTACCTTCTGCGAATACGAGAAGGGAAGAGCTTGACGAGATCATCGGTAGACATATCGAGAAGAGCATCGAGATCTACTCCTTTGAATGCGAATTTCTTAAATGTTCTCTTCTTTGGAACTCCTGCCACTGCTACCTCTGCTTCTACTTCCGCCATGATTTGCTATTATAAGGATTCTATGCGTAAAAAGGATAAAGCTTGACTGTGTTTTACTTCAGGTCTTTCGCGGAAGAGATGAGCAAAAAGGAAACTATTCGCGGCGGAAAAAGTGTATATATAGCGAGAGACTGTAAAACCCTAGAATAAGAATCTTTTTATTTGCTGTTAAGGTCTTTTAAACTTTATTTGTTTGCATATTAGCCCTTGACTTTTTATAAGTATAATTATTTAGACCTTAAGTTTTTTCTGGGCATTGGGCCTTGATAAGATAAAACGACATCTGGGCTTGCATGACTGGCTCGTAAGGTTGCTTTATCCGTTTTTTATACCTTCTGGATCAGGTAGAGGCTTACGTTATTCTTTTTTTAATCATGTAAAAAAAATAGGATTACTTGCATTTACTTATATAATTTTATTTTTTTTGTTAAAATTTTTACTTATATAAATTTTAAGAATGCAAAATTGTGTCTATACAAATGCAACGAAATTTTAACAAGAAATTCATTTGGAACGTAGAGGAAGGTACGACAATTATCGTTACACTTCTTTTTCTAAAATCTATATTAGTATTTTTGAAGTACTATTTTGAAATTTTCCAAAAAATCACACTAAATTACACATTATGCCATTGGGCATAAAAGGAAATATTTTTGAATATTTAATTACGAAAAATCAAATAAGGAAATATTATAATTCTCTCCAAAAATAAATAAAAAATATTAAAGAAATTATGTAAAAAATATTTGAAAAACAAAATAAACATATGTAATTCACATAAATACATTATTACATAGTTTTTTTATAAAAACTACCATTAAAATTTTATTTAAATCAAAACAAACAGGTTTAATTAATATTATTAAGAATTTAAAAACGATTTGAATTTATTTTTTGTTAAAAATATCAAACAATAAAAAACAAAATAGTTTGTTAACGAGTTTGATTTCCGGTTCGATTATAAACAAAAAAGAAGAAATTGCAATTCTACTAAAATTTAAATCTTATATTACATATTTAGAATATGTTTACAACAATTATTTATATATATATAATCAAAATAATTATAATTTTAAATAAATTTGGGTAAATCGCATAATATGATTTGTGTATTTTGATTCGGTTTGTATTTTGAATTCGGGTATTTTCGAATCCTAAATATAATAAATAATAAATTATTGGTCTAATCAACTTATAAATTATATTAAATTTTTGTTATACGAAATATAGAATAAAAATATATATATTATTATTTTTGAAGTACTTTTTTGAACTTTTCCAAAAAAACTCACTTAACTACATACTATGTCATTGGTTTTAAACTCACTTAAAGAGTTATGTGAAACTTACACACAAACATATCTCATTCTATATATATACTTTTTTAAAATTGACTTAAATATCAACAAAAACAATAAAACCGATTTTAACATAAAATCAACCACTAATTTCATATTTATGATATTTTTGATATAATCTTTTTATTTTTCTTACGGAGGCTATAAAAAATTTCAGAATATAAATATTTTTTAAAAAGTATATAGTTTAGTTTTTATATATAATCATTGTCCATATTATAATTTTCTATTTATATTAATATTTTAGATGTTAATAAACATCTCTATTGAACATAGATAAAGTTTGTTTAAATCAATTAACACTAGCATAACAATTATTTATTAACGGGTTCGCTTTCTAGAAAAATTCTAGATAAATGACAAGAAGTTTGAAAATAATGATTAAACTTTATCATAAACAAATTTCGGGTAATTCGGGTTCAAATCTAGAAATTTGTTTTGGCTTCGGGTTTTCAGGTAGTAAATTTCTCAATTCGTCCGGGTTATTTATTTTTGGAACGGTTTCAGTTCTTTAATTTCGGTTTGGTTCCAGTTATGTACTTCAAATATAATTATAACTATTATTATTTTAAATAATTTTTGGGTAGTTAGAGTAGTTTAGTTTAGTTTTACAAAATTGAGTTCGGTTCAGATTCGATTTCGGGTATTATGGTAGTAAATTTCCCTATACATTCGAGTTATTTGTTTTTAGAATCAGTATTGATTTGGGGATTTCGGTTTGGGTTCGGTATTTCGGGTTCGGTATTTCGGATCCGGAAGTTTTGCCCATCCCTAATTTTTATAGTTTATAATAGTTTGAAATAAACACACTTACAAATTATATTAAGATTTTGCTATATAAAATATAATTCTCATTATATATTTATGGGGAATCACAAAACTACACCATTTGAATTACATTTCACAAAACTACACCATTTCAAAAATATTTCACAAAACTCCACCTAAACACTCAAAATTAAATTCAAATAAACTCTATCCACACAATCATACCCCTTAATACTATTTCTAAACACTAATTAGCGAACACAAATGAAAATATTTTAATTTTGGTAATTTTGAAAAGGGTAAATCAAGCTTTTAAAATTTTGAAAGGGTGTAAATTTGTGAAAATATTGAATTAGGTGTAGTTTTGTGAAGGAATGATTGAAATTGTGTAGTTTTGTGAATTTCTCTATATTTATTTGCATAAACAATAAAAGAACAAAATACTCTTTAGAAATTCTGAATATTTTTATTTATTTTACAAAATCAGAAAAAATATTACAAACTTCTAAATTAACTGTATATATATAAAATTATATATAAAAAACATAAACCCGTGGTGTACCACGGATTAAATCCTAGTATATATATATAAAAAGAATACAAATCCCATTTTCTAACGAAAAAAACTATGATTAGTTCTCCAAGTTATTGTTCCTCGTAACTAGTAAAGACAAGTCCATCACTAGTAAAAAAACTGCCCATACCCACGAAAAACCAACGAAAATTTTCGTGGGTATGGGTTAAAAGCCACGAAATGCCACGGAAAGCCACGGTAAACAGTAATTAACTACCCACGAAAATTTTCGTGGCTTTTTCGAGCTACCCACGAATTACTCACGAAAATTTTCGTGGGTTTTGAGCTACCCACGGAAAAGCCACGAAAATTTTCGTGGGTATTGTTCTACCCACGATTACCCACGAAAATTTTCGTGGGTACTTTGAAACCCACGAATTACCCACGAAAATTTTCGTGGGTAGATTGAAACCCACGAATTACCCACGAAAATTTTCGGGGGTACTTTGAAACCCACGAATTACTTCGTGGTAACACTAATTTCTTCGTGCGTACAAAAAAACCCAATATTAATATGTTTTTGTTCACTATTTTCATGAGTTTTTTCACTATTTTCAGGATTTTGTTCACTACTTTTTTAGGTTTGCTACATTTATAAACATATAAACCCGAGTAATTTGTTAAACGTTATTATTCATTACTCATATAATAAAATATCACATTACATAACAACATTATTTTAAACGCATACAAAAGATAGAAGGAAAATAGTAAACATTAAAGCGACATAAAGAGTTCGGTGTTGAACGCCATCATTATTTGTAAACATTGACGAATTGAATGTTTATTCATCGTCTGATTTAGGAACTATTTCGTACTCGTAACCAGTTCCTTCATCTGCTTCTACTCGGTGTAGATGTTACAGATTGGTTCGTAGCCGGCGACCATCGAATTAGCCCCAATTATCCGTTTAAAAACATATTTTAGTTTGTACTTATAAGTATATATATACTAATTAACAACCTTAAGGAGAACCTACCTTGACAACGTTTCGCTCAGTGATGTTGAGGTACTTAGAATTCATGTTGAAACGGGTTACAAATACATTTTTTAGAATGACAACCGCACCTACACCGGTATTGACTCGTATTCGTCATTGTTGAAGATGTTATGGTGCATGGTTCCCTCGATTATTCCGTACGGATCTTTTAAGGTTACTAGAAGGTCTCCTTGGCCATTGGGGAACGCATTGGAAAGCATAGCGACAACCTGAAAAAATGATTACTTATAAGAAACATTATATTTTTAGTTTAAATGAAATAATATTGGTAGACAAAGGAAACCTTTTTCGGTTTGACAAACCGCGAACGAGGGCATTGTATTTCTGCAATTTGGGTCCAAAATGGTGTGGTCCTACTGTTATGAGTACCTATATATATTTTGAAAGATATAGTTAGTACATCATCTACAATTATTAGTATAATGCTAAAAATTTCATTTTTGTGTATACCTTCGCGCAACAAGTAATCGATAGTAGAAGTCCACCGAGGACTACTAAAATCATGGTCTCCCTTTTGTGGCTCATTGATGACCTCACGAATGAAATATTGTGTTGGGCGTGCTTGAGAACTTTCACCTCGCAACACCTTTCCATCGTGAACCCTCTTGCGAAACGATCCGCGCCGTATGGGTCAAGGTGTCCCGATATAAGGTCTGTTTGGATTTCAGCTCTTTGTGATGGTTGAAGTGAATTTATTGGTTCAACATCAATAACATATAAGTTATCGTATGGAGGGCTAGAAGGAATACGATTTGCCATGATGAAATATGTTTTTGTGTTATGTTTTTCTGTTAAATTACTTCGATTTATACAGACAAAACGATATACATCGTGGGTAATTTTCGTGGGTAATTTTCGTGGCTAATTCGTGGGTAGTAAATAACTGTTCATCGTGGCTTTTCGTGGCATTTTGTGGCTATGTCGGCCACAATATGGTGATTTGAGTTGTCGACATTAAATGACAAACGAAAATTTGGCCACAATATGGTGATTTGACATGTCGATATTAAATTGCAAAGCAATGTCGGCCACGAGATGGTGATTTAATGCATTGCGTAAAAGTATTCAACTCATTTCAATAATCACGGGTGTTTTAAACAGAGGTATCCGTTTCAACTTATTACAAAAAAAACAAATAATATTCCACATATTATTATACAACAATCCACAACATATTTTAACAAAGACGGAAATTATATTACATAATATATTACAAATTTCAGGATCACATTGATACACAATTTTTATTCATCATCGGAAGATGAATCAACTTCTGAACATTCGTTTTCAGTTAGCTCATTATCGGATGTGTACATATCGTTTGTATGTTGATCGGGTAAATCATCATAATTATCCCTGTCTTCAACATTTAGTGTTTCGACCCTTAGGAGCCCTGAAGGTGCAACAGTAGTATTCCTAGAATCCTCTTGAAAGGCTTGTTGTAAAATATGAGTAGCATTTCTTACACCTCTGGGTACCACTTTCGTACAAGCTAACCATTCCGTCCCATGCCTCCTACTAACCTTTGGATAAGATACGTAACAAGCTTGGTCACACTGTTCAGGAGTAATGAACGGATCATATTGTCGATACTGTTTGTCTGCAGCAACATCCACTAGTCCCGAACGACTGATACGCATTCCACTTCCACTAGTGATGTCATACCAAAAACATTTGAAGATAACCACCTTCAGTCCGACACCGCCACCGTACTCAAGCAATTTGATGTCGTCCACTATACCATAATATTCCGTATCAGTAGTTCCCCTAACGCAAACACCGAAATTCTGAGTCTTTTTGTTTGCATTCCTACTAAATGTACGGAATAAGAACCCTCTTGTTGCATACGATGGCCATGATGTGTAAGCACGAGCTGGACCTTGTACAAAATCAACGAGCCACTGCGGCATAATTTCTGTCATCCTTTGATTATTAACCTGTAAAAAAATAAATGCATTAATTTAACATTATTAATAAAAGGAAGTCATTAAAAATCACTTACATAATCTTTGCACCAGCTTGCGAAGTTATTGTCTTTCAACAATTGTAGGTTAGAAGCAGACAATGCCGGATATGTAGCTCGCATGAAATCTTCAAACATCCTATGTATACAATTTATATAATTTAAAAATAATTTTAATTAATTTGTGAATAATTATAACTCGGATAATCATACATTTCATATTGTGCTAACTCTGGACAATTATTCATTAGAAATGTTTGCAAAACATTATACTCTTCGTCTGATATCCATCCCTTTGAAGATTTACCAATGAACCTTCCTTTTTGTTTGAACAATGTTGGGACATCGTCAAAGGCGTAGAGGTAAATGTTTTCACCATGCCATCATTCATTACCTCGAGGGATTGGTTTTCCAAGCCAATGGGTAGCTAGCGCAGATATTTCTTCTTGAACACAATGCTCGACGATAGACCCTCCGATTTGTGCTTTGTTCCTAACCTTTTTTTTTAAGTGGTACATGTACCGCTCAAATGGATACATCCACCTATATTGTACCGGTCCACCTAAGATTGCCTCGTCCGGAAGGTGTACGGGTAGATGCTCCATGACATCAAAAAACGAAGGTGGAAATATCTTCTCCAGGTTGCATAATTTGATGCCTATATTATCCTTCATTGTTTGAACATCTTGTTCTTTTAATGATGGGGCAGCAATGTCTCGGAAAAACAAAGCGATTTCGTGTAATAAAAATAACAAAACAATTTTTATGGCAACATTATTTATTTATAGATTTGTATGATAACAAATTAAAATACATACCTGAAATCGCTACGTGTACCGACTTGGGCAAAAGTTCCATCAAAGCGAAAGGTAGAAGTCTTTCCATTATGACATGACAGTCATGGCTTTTGAGTCCGAAAGAGTACCATTGATTTCGTTCACACATCTACCAAAGTTGGAAGCATACCCGTCCGGAAAACGAATATCTTTCTTCAACCAAGATAAAAATTTCTTTTTCGCTTCCTTTGACATGCGAAATATCGGCACCGGAGCAATTCCAGTTGAAGTAAGTTCCAACGCTCTACGGTTGCATATTATCGCCATATCTAGCCTAGATTTGATGTTATCTTTTGTTTTCCCCGGGACGTTCAAGATAGTTTTTATAATATTTTCAAAGAAATTTTTCTCAATATGCATAAAATCTAGGTTGTGTCTAAGCAATAGATTCTCCCAATAGGGCAAAGACCAGAAAATTGATTTTTTGTACCAATTATGATATTGACCATAACCATTTACCGTTTTAGAAGGGTCATTGTGTCCGTTGCCACCACACTCGACACTCATTTGCGTACCTTCTATATGGTTCATGGAGTGCAATATTTCTCTTCCACTACGCCATAAAGGTGGTTGATCTTCGACTTCCTTAAACTTAGTGAATGCAACTCCATTCCGCCCGTACGGGTGATCGTTCTTCGAAACTTACGGTGACAATCAAACCAACGGTGTTTGCGACTATTCGATAACCGAAGGAATTGGTTGAATCCATACAGTATGGACATGCTAGGCGACCGTGAGTCATCCACCCTGATAACATCCTGTAAGCTGGGAAATCACTAATCGTCCACATAAGCGCCGCTTTCATCTTAAACGAACTGTGTGATGATATATCGTAGACGTCTGCGCCGTGCATCCACAGTTGTTGAAGTTCGTCGATTAAAGGTTGAA
This sequence comes from Cochlearia excelsa, assembly GCA_963556525.1. NCBI lineage: Eukaryota > Viridiplantae > Streptophyta > Magnoliopsida > Brassicales > Brassicaceae > Cochlearia > Cochlearia excelsa. The sequence goes on from OY748331.1 coordinate 21,545,283, forward strand.
GGTACACATCTAGACTTTTTTTCGGGTGTGTTGGACCGGGAACCAAAATCGAGAGAAATAAAAACTCCCGGTTCATACACAAACTAGGAGGTAGATTGTATGGTGTCACTATCACCGGCCATATCGAGTGTGCTTGCCCACTCATGCCGAGTGGATTAAAACCATCTGTTGACAAGCCAAGGTAGATGTTTCTTGGTTCGGAAGCAAACCCCGGATAAACGCTCTGGAAATGTTTCCACGCGGCCCCATCTGATGGATGGATCATTTCGCCTTCAACATTAATATGATCGGCGTGCCAACGCATATGTCCCGCAGTTGATTGACATTGGTATAATCTTTTCAAACGATCGGTAATGGGAAGATAAAACATTCGCTGTTTTGGAATCTTTTTCCCATGACCATTCCACGGATGATATCGTTCACTAAGACAAAACCGACATTGATCGAGCGTCGCATCTTCTCCCCGCCAAAATAACATGCAATTGTTCTCGCATACATCAATTTTATGAACAGGTAAGCCTAGGGTCTTTGTTATTTTTTTGGTTTCGTAGTACGACTACGGAGCGTATTCGGACTTGGTAGAATCCTTTTGATAGTACTAGCAATGTCGTCTACAACACCCGCCGATATATTGTGCTCCGTCTTCCAACGTAGAATACATGACGCCAAATATAATTTTGAATTCTCCGTTTCGCAACCTTCGTATAAAGGTTGATTAACTTCCATGAATGCTTCATATGACTTGTCTACGCCTACCGGAATTTCGACTTCTTCACTATATCGCCGCTCTTGCATATCCGGAATATCATTAACATCTTCGAATGCTTCATGAAATGTTTCGTGTACATCAACATGAGGACCATGATAACGTTCACGGTTGGCTCTTCCATCAAATTGTCTTCCAACAGAGGATTCTCCCGTAACCATGAAAGATTCTCCATGATTACTCCAAACATAATAATTGCCTTTGAATCCAACCGTGTAAAGATGACGGGTCACCACCGTTGTCGTTTGTTGCTTTACATTCTTGCATCGGGCACATGGACAAAGGAGTTTCCCGGTTGCCTGAAATGATGGTTGCCGACAAGCAAATTCCATGAACACGTTAATCCCATGACAAAATTCTTCGGTGACGGTATTTGTTGATGGATCAATCCGAGATCCATCCATCTCCTCGAATGGTTTGAGAAAGACATAACTAATTTTTAAATGATTTGGAATACTAGTGTAATGTGTTACAAATTATGAACATATAGACAATGTCTTTATAAAACCATGAATATATAATACGAAAATTTAACACCTACCCACGAAAAATTTCATGGCTTTTTCGTGGGTATAAATGTCACTTGCAAATCTGATATTATATATGAAGTGACAATTCATTTGAAATGACAACTCCTACCCACGAAAATTTTCATGGGTTTTTCGTGGGTACATATGAAAAGACATATCTCTGAAAACCCACTGCGAAAAGTAAATTCCCACCCACGAAAAATTTCATGGCTTTTTCGTGGGTACTGCACTACTAACACAAACTCCACAAAAACTTCAGTAAGTCTATAAATATAAATTTGTTAGAGAAAATTAGTAAATACAAAACATATAAAATTAACATGTCAAAGAAAAATGTTAATCGCTCAGAGGAAGATAAAATAATAAACACTTTCGTAGAGTTTTTACCAGAAACATACACCCATGATTCTTCCACCATTCACTTCAATAACACAACGAAATGAAATATGATATGATATTTTGTTATCTAGATTGATATTTTTCAATGTTTACAAAGATTAACAAATTCAAAAAAAAAGTATCAAACACAATACTATTTATTTATAATTCATAATTACCAAAGAAAAAAACAGCCAAACCCAACATATATAATATCTTCCGCAACGGCATCGATAAATTAAAATACATGTTATGATAACATATGTTTGTATCCATATATGCATGTGAACAACAACAAACGGAATATTTATCCGCTAGCCCTAATTATTAATAGACTGTTTAATAATTAATTAGGCCATATGAACGGCTGATTCGATGACGGTGCTGGCTGGTAATAAAACGGAGCCGCCGGATGCTGCCACTTCTTGAAAACCGGAGGCATATCCGCCTTATCTTTTACCCACCGTTGCTCCTCCCTTTTATTTACCACTAGTGGTTTTGACGGTGGCGACTCCGTAGGTGATAGAAGAGGAATAGCCACGTTCCACTTTGCTTCTGAAGGGTTTATAATCTTTATTGGCGGTGGTGCCCGCCGTTGTAGCCTGCTCGACTTTTTACTCCCACCGCCGGAATATTTTCTTGAAGTAGACATTGCCGGAGTTTTAATTATTGTTGTCTTTGTAATTTTGATGTGTATATGTGTGTGTGTGTGAGTGAGAGTATGTGTATGTGTGTATATATATAGAAGAGTGTGTTCGATAAGTGTACTTGGCTTGTGTTTTAGTTAAACGGTCGAATCTTTTATGTCTTTTTAAGTGTTTTTCCTTTTGACTAGTAAATTAAAGTAATACACTACAAGTTTTGTTTGACCATATATTCTCTTTTATCAGGACTATATAAGTACTCTTTCTCTTCTTTTTTCAATTTATGTTTTTTGTATAATAATTGTATATAAATTTTTTTGCCAAGAAAAAGAAGAAAAAAACATTTGTCTTTTTATTTGCTAAAAAATACGGTATTTGTAAATACAAAACAAATTCAGTTATATATATATATAGTTGTATGTATGTTTTGCATTGTTGTTACTTGTTACTATCTAATGGTTTAAAAGAAAAGAATGATAAAGACCATATATGAAACTTTAGACCAAAGAGATAATATAAACTTTTTTGTAATACCAACTTTAGACTAACCTATCTCTTGATTAGCTATTTAATTTTTAAGAGAGATTTTGTGTGCCACATATAATGGAAAGAATCATATTCTAGTTTAAAACAAAAAAGGTAATATGTCTTTGAATAACTAATCAATTTCTTATTGTTATACTTATCACAAAATTAAATTAGCGGTTCATAATACTTTACAAAATTACCTTTATTCAAAACCCTAGTCAGATATGACAAAATTATTGATGTGGTTTTGTATTATATTACACATATACTATTAGTACGATACTAAGTTTGATTTGGTGGCAATGGACGGAGCTGGTTAATTACTAAAATCATTTGTTGATAATATAACTTTTCTTGATTTACCATTAAGTGATTTGTATTTTGTGCTAGTGGTATTGATTTACCATCAATTAAAAGTAAAAATAGTAAACATTATAATGTTCTTTAAAAAAAAGACATAATATTATTGATTTCTATTCACCATGAAGAAATTTGATGTCATTTTCATGAGTTTTTTTATTCCACATACTTGTCATTTTGTGAATTTTATTTTTCTTTTACGTATTGTGGGATGATTGACAAAACTTGGGCTGGGCCATTAAATTTTAAACTGATTTCAAGAATTACATATATGTATTGGGCTGTTAATTAATCTTCCCCTATGTCCATAATCACTTTGTTAAGTACTCTATAATTATCAACTTTTAGAAGCTTCATCTATATTAGTTCAAGTTATTGTTCATTTTTTTTTTCAAAAGTTGGTTAGTGTGTAACCGTCTTTCGTGGATGTTGCCGTTTATATGATAGATTCTCTTTATAATAAAGTACAATATCTAATATTCAATTAGTTGGTTCATGCACGAAGACAAAAACACTTTTTGAGTTTAAGCTATATATTGTCAGTTTATATCATTAATCTCGAGAGATCCCTTAAACTATTCGTAATGGAGAGAACACAAAATATTCTGATTTTTTTTTTTTTTTTTTTTCATCGTAGTCCAAAATATTCTGATTCTATTAATGCAATCTTAACCACGCATAAACTTTTCCATGATTATTAATTTACAAGATAATCATCAACGTTAATTTCAATTTTCCTAAATTTTATTCTCTTCATGTTTGAATATATATATCTTCAAATACTAACGTCAAATACTACTGATTAATTAAAGATCATTTAATAAATACATACTCAAAACTCATACGCATTTACACATAAGCATGTTTAGGTTAATTATATAGTCCATATTATGCTATATTTTATGTTAGTTAAATAAACATTAGGTGTTCTACCAAAACTTATATTTAAAAATTAGGTGAATAAATTTTTAGTTATATCACTAATCTAACAAAATTAACGAGTTCGATTTCAACTTCTTAAAGAAAGAAAATTAAACCAAAAAAAAAAAAAAAATCTTAAAGAATCATAAAAAATAATTTTTTTTTATATATAACAAATACGATATTTGTCGTGGACCGATTCAAAGTCAAGGCCAAGTCAGATTTTAACGACTTCTAGTAATCATTATTATTATTTTATAATATTTGATGAATGAGAAAGGAAATCAAATATAAATCAGCTTTGCAGACAAACAAAAAAGAAAGAAGATTTCGAATATGTACGGACATGTATAAGATCGAATCTACGACTAGGAGCAGCCAAAAACGGCTAATTAATATTTTTCAACTGACTTAATGTTAATCATACAGATTTTGATCAATGAACACAAAACCACACGAATCATTAGAAAAAAATATATATAATATATAATTATGATATACGAATAAAAATATATACTGTGATATCGAATGTTTCTTTATACGAAACTCGTTTGTATAAGTTTTTAATGATGAAGACACCCACGTACGGTTAATTTATGGACCCAAATATATAGTCAGATAATATATATATATATATATATATATATATAAGTTGTATTGTTATACCTAGTTTTGTGAAGCGATTATATAATAATTAATTTATATTTGGGATTAAGCATATTACATGAAAATTAATCGATGTCAAAAGTATAATATAAGTCTCAGGTCATTCAAAGTCATGACAATAGTCAATCGCAGACCGTAGTCACAAACAATACGCGTATTGATTTTACGTTGCGAAAAAAAAAAACTCAAAAAGTGTATAAATGGATTTTATAGCAGAAATAAATATATATTTTGTTTAAAACATTTAAAAAAAAAACTGTAATTAATGGGTCCAACGAAAACATCTGAGTCGGTTTTGAGCGTCAGCCCACGTGGGTACAAATAAAGTCAACCATATTCTCCAATCAACTCTGGCTTTCTCTTTATTCACTTTTTTCATTACATTACATTTTTGTAAAATAAAAATTCCATTACTGTTTCCAAAATTAAGTGAATAATATAGTCATAGTTTAGTAATATTAATGGACTATCTAAATTCTAAACCGAAAAATTCTAATAATTTTTGAACATATTTTAGTTTGAGTAAACCGACCGAACTTTTCTTCTTTATTTATTTTCTTTTAAGAAATACAAATCATAAGCATATTTGAATCCACAACAAACAAAAAAAAATTATTCAAACGAGTAAAAAAATATATTTGCAAGAAAAGTAATTTAAATTTCGTTCATCATACTAAATTTTTAATTTAATTTTTTCGAAAATGAAAAATTAAAGGTGCGAGGGAAATTAACTGATTAAAATATCTATGTCAAGAAACAACAAAAAGGGTATAAATAACATTTATAAAATTTCATAAGTGGAGGGTTCGAAATTCGAATATTAAGTTAATGGACCCACTAGTCTAATTTCTTTCCTATAAATTCCCTAAATCTAAACCTCATTTTAACCCATGCAAAAAAACAAAAACACACACACAAAGACAAAAAAACAAACACATACGCTAAAACCTGTGTCCATCTTCTTCTTCTCATTCTCTTTGCTGTCTCTCTTCTCACACACAAAAGCGCGCGCACACACACATACATATGGAACAAGGAGGTATAAGCGGCGCGGAGCAAGGCAAGTTCCGAGGAGTAAGGAGACGTCCATGGGGAAAATACGCAGCTGAGATAAGAGATTCAAGAAAACATGGAGAGCGTGTGTGGCTAGGAACGTTTGAAACCGCGGTAGACGCGGCTCGAGCATATGACCGAGCCGCTTATTCAATGAGAGGCAAAGCCGCTATTCTCAACTTCCCACATGAGTATAATATGGGAAGTAGTAATAATGGATCTTCCTCGACCACTATAACCACCAATAGTACTAATAACTCTTCTTCGACGAGACAAGTTTTCGAGTTTGAGTACTTGGATGATAGTGTTTTGGAGGAGCTTCTTGATGGATATGGAGATAATAATTATAACCATAATAATAGTTATAATAACAATGGTAAGAGGTAATTATAATTGATGGGAATGTTATAGTACAATGAAAGCTATGTGACAATATATTTCAATTTTTGCATTTATCACCAATAACAATTCAAAAGCTTAATTAAGAGGTTGTAATTTCAATTGATTTATATAATTATGAATAAGTTATTTAAACGGGTCATTTTAGTATCTAGAAATTCAAAGATCAAACGGTCGTCTTTGTGTAACTATCTAATTTTGAGAATGTATCAATTATAATTAATGATACAAATGAAACATCTTTTTCTGGTTTGTTAAGTGTACGCTATACCTATATGATTTGAAAGGTTTAATTACAACATTTCATGCCATCATATATATGATTCAAATAATTGTGCTTAAAAAGTTGTAGAAATAACGTTGACGATAAATGGCATTTTTCAAATAACATGTGTACAGTGGCGGAGGGAGCATAGTACCACAACCCATGTGAAAATTTAAAAATACTTTAGCGTATATTAATTTGTTTAGGTCCTTATAAATAAATTGTTGATCCATGTCGACTTTAATTCAATTAAAACCCAATAATATGACATATTAAAAATGTTAATGTAATAAACAAAATAAAACTAATAAAGACTATAATAATTAATAAAGCCAAAAAATAAAATTTTACTTGTAGTCTTCTTTTTCAGTTTTATGATAGTGTTTTAATTTTTTATATTTCTCTTTCTAAACTAATTAGAGCGGTGATAACAATTTTTAAGCGATTAACTAATTTATTTATAAATTAAAAACTGATATGACCAACAAAATAGTTATAAAATCTTTAATGCGTATTTCTTTAAAATATTCATTTGTGAAGATATTTGTAAAAAAATTGTAAAAATACGAGTTTTTAGATTTAAAATTTCTTTGACTTTTTAATGCCAAATTATTTTTTGACCCAGGTAAATTAAAATTCTGGCTCCGCTGTGTACGTGTTTTTACTTTGAATTCATGATCTTATACTATTAATGAAAAAGTACGCCAAAATATAACCAAGGACCCTTAATTATCAAATAACATAAGAGTAGCTTAACAATGATGATAAAGGAGACTAATCCCAAACTTAATTATCACTTAATAATCGTTAATTAGTCTCATAAGTCATATCTTGAAATTCGACAAATGTGATGTTCCATCAAGACCTTTCTCAATGTATCCCTTTGTGTACTCTGGTATAGTAAAGGCTCTATATTTTGGAAGGTTTTCTTCAGACAAAAGCTCTTTGATTGGTCCATAAACCCTATGATTTGAATTCATACTTGAGCTGAAAAAACACGCGACTGAAACCCTCTGTCTATATTTATTCGCAAGCACCCTATGCTCAGCACTTATGAACTTGTCATTAGTCATCACCTAACAAAACCAAACAAATTAAGGGTCATAAAGTAATATTTGAAGTGTATTTCCGACTTAAAAACTATGTTTAATGTGAATCAATGAGGCTTTTACTTGCAAGAAATCTCCAATGTTGATAACAATAGCTCCATGAATAGGAGTGACATTAACCCAACAATCTTGATGAAGAACTTGAAGACCACCAATGTTGTCTTGAAGAAGAATGGTGATGAATGTGTTGTCGGAATGCTTACTTGTGCCTAAAGTTAGGTCAGGTTCTGGACATGGAGGGTAATAATGACAGATCATATGTAAACCCTCCATGCAGTCTAAGTTCTTAAGCATCTCAGAGCTTAAACCAAGAGCTTCTGAGAGAAGTTCAAATATCAAACCACCTAAGCTCATCACATGCTTTGTGTATTCGATCATAGGACCCCTAAGCCAATGATCGATGTTTATAGTCAAAAAACACATTCTTTAATTTAAGAGAAACTTCTACTAAATCATTTTTAGACCAAAAATTGCATTACAAACACATGTAGGGGAAAAATACCACAAAAAACAAGTTCTTACATTTTAGAATTTTTATTTATTTGCGTTTAGTATTTTACTATTTATGATTTAGTAAGTAGGTTTAAGCTAATTTAAGTTATGTCATATTTTTGGCTTTAAGCTAATTTAAGTTATGTCATATTTTTTCCCCAAAAAAATCAATAACATTTTGGATTAAAAAACTCGTGATGGTACTTATGACTTCTAAACTTTTAAAAAGATGGTGTTTTAGTAAATGCCCCTTTATAAATGAAAAAAAACAAAGTAGCTTTACCTGCAAGCAACTGGTAACTCATTAGGGTTTGGAGGATGAGGAGCCATATAACCAGCAAAACTGTCTCTCCAATTCCCAGAAGAAGAACTATAGAGCTCGAAATTATTATGATACACAAATTTACTGGCAAAATCACTCGAGAAATAAGATTTTTTAACCTCAGGATCTTCCTCATGAAACCTAACAACACCATTTTGAATATCTTCAAGAACACTCAAAGGAACACCATGGTTTATCACCTGAAAAATCCCCCATTTCTCTGAAGCGTCTTTGATCTTCTCTACGATACATTCACGTGACGTGGCGTCCACGTGGATGCTTTCAAAGTCTATGATAGGTATTGCTAAATTTGAGACAGAGTGTTTCTTGTGTTCAAAGTCATCTGGAGGAAGACCAAAGATAGGAGGAACCTTATTTGTGTTTTGAGTTTCATTGTTACTAACGAAAGACTTGCACTCAGATTCTATTGAGTTTTTGGCCACCATTTTTGTTTTCTTGGTTTTCAAGAATTGTCACATAAGCTGATATATATATATATATAGGCACAAACAACAAGAAGAAGAAGAAGGAAACACTTGGAGAAGATCATGCAAGAAATGAGAAAAATAATATTAACGGACGAAACGGTCATTGTTGGTCCCACACACTCAACGACCAAAACAACTCTTTAATTTTATAACGTTCGAGTTTATTAATATATGTCCAAAACAACTTTATTCAATTTTCTTATTGTGTAAAGACAAAATATTGAGTTTACATTAATGTGCAACAAAGAAAACGAAAAAAAGTTGGTGAAAAATAGAGAAGAGTAAATTATAAAAAAACTATTCTATTTACACACAATCATACATAGAATAATCACACAAACATCTAATCTAAAGATTGAAGCCACAAAGTAACCGCATAATCCATACATGATACGACATTTGTGGAAGTGCAAATTTACCATCTTCATCACTTTCACCATTTTCTTACTTTAGCTTTTCTTCTCCTTCTTCCACACTTTTTCTTTCTAAATAAGATCAAAGATTTAATTATTTTGCTTCTTCTTTTTCTTGTTATTGATGTATAAATATGAAATCGTACAACAGATAGCTCAATAAATGACTAACAAAACCATATCTCGGATATATACATACATACTTGACCAATGATGATAGGACACGTCTCTCTTCTTCAGACACAACCAAAGTCTCAGTTTCATATATCTCAAATCGTTCAAAGCCTTCTTTTAGCCTTTGCTTTGGGCTAATTTAGCCACCCTGTTGAGAAAACTGAACAGCAGCGGTTCGGATCAAGTTAACAAGCTCATCGTCTAGCTCATCGAGCCCACCCGAGTCACGAAGCTGATGGTAAATAGGAGCTGCGTGATGAGCAGCCGATTCAACCAGTTTCCACATGGAGAAACTCGCAGCTAATGCGATCGTTTTGATCGATAGCTCTCTAGCGGATTCCAAGCAAGAGAGGATCACTTGAGCGCAATCGTTTTGAAGATCTTCCATAATCCACCACTCTGTGAGTGAGTATATCTCAACGTAAGCTTGAAGCTCGTGTAGCTTTGCCTCGGTACTCATGTTGTTCCATTTGCAGCCTGATGGAGGCTTAGGCAACTCATCGCAGTAGAACCAGTTCACAAGCTTAGTTAACCCAAGCCAGCTCACAGGCACGGTTAGTGTATCCAAATGGCTACAAAAGACAAGATTACAACAGTTAGTGGAACCTGTTGGGCTAGCTAGAAGGTTTTAACTAGAACATAATTTCCACTCTGTAATATGCCATAGAAAGATAAAGTGAATGAAACAAACTAATTCATACCTCTCCTGCATCCCTGAACGGAACAAGGCACGTATATATTCACAGCCTGACGACAGTATAACTCGGTGTGCGTGGATATGAGGAGAGGTCGAGGAACACAAAAGGCAGTTGAAGTCATCCATATCTGTTTCTTGAGGTACTAGTATAACATCCCTAAAATTACAAGAAAACCATGTTCTTACGTGAGTTTATATAATGGATAGAATCAAAAAGAATGATAAGACAAGAAACTTACGAGAAATGGATGAGTTTGGGTGTGCGGGCAATGGGTATATCGATAATGGGTATTGAAGATCCCCATTTGGGTCTTCTTCTGCAGATCATCTGCAGCAGAATCTTTGACTTGCAATGTCTTGCCAAAGTTTTCAGTTTTTTCAGAGTCGTGCTTTCTACTTCGACGTACCCAGAGTAAGCAAATTCCAGTAACTTAACAATCGCCAAAGCATCCACATTGGCAGACATGCGGATCTCTTGAATGGTGCCCTGAGATCTCTCAGCTAGTATAGTCGAGCCACTATGAGCTCGATCCTCTGGAGGCAGCAACATTGGACACCTAACGGAGAGAATAACTTTGTTTACACTTGTACTATTACCGCTACCAAAAAGAAGTCGCATATCACTACATTCCTCATCATCATAAGCTTTCATCAGCCTTTTCCCCAACTTATGTTGGAAGCCATAGTATCCAAGATAGCTTAGGATGTGTGCAGCATACCACCTTGCACCAGAGCCATAAGTTCCGTCTCGGATCTCCCCAAGTGTGTTGCATAACTGATCTTTCACATTTTCTGGCTTGATTGAAAGTTCTTCAGAGTTAGTTTGTTCAGAGAAAGAATAATTTACCAACTCGGCCAAAGCCAATAGAGCATATAGAAGAAAACAATCTTTGTTGTCCCAGTCTTCCGTACATACCCAGCAACATATCCTCTTCTCAGCAATACTCTGGGGATAAGGAGCAAAACTTGATGCTCCAATATTGTCCCGACTCCTTTGATACCAACTACAGAACGATAATAGGATCTCTAAACCCTGGTTTCTTATAATAAAACTTGCATATTGAGGGATCGATGAATAGCATGCCAAGCCCACTAAGCAGACAGTAGTTTGGAGTATATTTGGCAGTACATAACCTCCAAACGATGGAATATAACTCACAAATTTCACAAGGGAATTCAAATTTTGCTCACCATCTTCTCCTAGCATAATCGACAGGGTAACTCTGGTCCTCGATGATATGACTTTGGAGGGAGAATATATCATCATTAGCACTGCTCTTGATGCTGACTCGCTTTGTGAGGCGCTGATGATATCATTTTGACATATTTGATAGCCTTTATGAACCGACCTTGAAAAGGTCAAGCTTAAAAAAAATTGAAAAAATAATAAGAATAAATAAGATAATATCCAAAAAGAATTGGTGAGGAAATACAAAGAGGCAATGTCTTACCATGCACATGTGACAAGAAAGTTGAGGTGGGGTTCATCTCCACGCAAAATGGAGTCAAACTCTTCTACACAGTGAGCTGCCAAGAATCCAATTATTTCCCAAACATATGACCTCAGGCTAGGAAGAAAATTCGTATTCAGTACCTTCTCGGCAACTGAAATCTCTTCGTCCAGAGACACGTAACCATCCAAGGATCGACTACGGAAATTCTCTACAACAAGACTAAGAAGCACTTCTGAGATCCGATTCTTCCAGAAATAAATGTGATGTTTTCCTTCCCAACGAGTGATTAGAGCCAGTTTCAGAGCTTCCACAAGTAAAGACATCTGATCATATTCAAGCTTTCCCGAGCTTAAGAAGCACTTATCCATGGTCCGAACTATAGTCTTTACTAGGTGCTCAGAGCACATGTTTATCATCTTCAAGCACTCTTTGTTACCTGTCTGAGCAACAGGCACGGATTAGAAATCCACAAATATAATTATACAAGAGGTAAACAGGGAAATACATTATTACCGCAAGCCTTTGCGCTAGCTTTAACCCTTCAATTCGAGCATTTTGGGGGCTAGAATCACCCATACAGCTAATCATCATATCCAACATAAGTTTCCCGTTATTTAGAAGCTCATTGGCCCCATGACCACAAAGAGCTGCAACAGGAAAAGAGAAAACAGATAAACACCCAAGGACAAGTTAGGATCAATTTACTTGGAAACTTTTAGCTCAGTAGAAAAAAATCTCTAGTTTGACAACAATATATACCTACAGAAGAGTAAAGCTTCAAAGTGGCAACCTTCAAATCCATATCAGGCTTTTGACTAACACTCTCCAAAAAACCCATCAAGGCAGGGTTGTGCCAAACAAAATACCTTGACTGAGGCCACTTCAACACTATTGTACTCAAAAGTGAAGCCATTTCCTGAAACAGTTCCACCGACATAGTCCCCTCATAAAAGTTCTGCAGATTACCAACAATGGAAACCACAGTTTTCGCGTCTTCGAAAATCTTCCACACATCTTTCTCTTTCGATTCTCTCAAGTTAACAAGAATTGCGTTCAAAGCAATGGCACAGGGGATGGAAACTTCTAACTGTCGACAACTTAGCAGAGGTGATAAAGACTCCACAAGATCCAAAGAATACGATTGCAATACAGAAGGAGGAACAATACGGAAAAGCTTAATAACTACATTAGCTGCCAAACCCACCACTGCTCTGTTATTACACCCTAGAATATACACCACGGCCCCGGCTATGTCAGAAATCGAATCCTAAGCAGCACAAAAATAACCAAAAGGAAGCCAAACTCAACACAAATTACAAACTTTCAAGCAAACACATATGGATAAATCTTGTATATACCTTAATAAGACGATTATTTGCTGTTACACGAGTAAAACAATCAAGAAAAGCTGAAATAGACTTAACAACATGCCTCTGTATCTCAATATCAGTACACTCCCACTTCTTCTCCTTCACATCACATACCCTCCTATCATTTATTCACCAGATTTTTCTCAGGACAAACAAATTCAAATAGAAACACACCAAATCAACAATACATATATAAATAGATCCATAATAGCTAAGCTATGCATATACAGAGAAATTAGGTGAATCGAGCAAAAGACAAAGAGGAGGAGGAAGAAGAGAGGACCTGAAGCCGAGATTGAGAGCTTGATTAAGACGTTGGTGAAGAGTATTGATGTGTACGGTGGTGTTTCCTCCTCTCGAAGTCGCCATACGAGTCGCCGATTCGCCGGAGTTGCTTCTCCTTCCTTCGGCTGAGATTTGCCGACGGATTAATATCAACGGAGAGGCAGCACCGTCTTTGATTTTGTTAATGGGCCTATAAATAAGGTTTTTCCTCGTTTAAAAAACATATTATTAAATGGGCCTAAAGTGTAGTGAAGGTTAATCTTTATTTTGGGCTATTTTTTCTAAATCCAAAAATAAATAAAAAAGTTAAAACATATTAATCCAGATTTTTCATGATCTGTGACTATTTGTATTTGGATTTGTTTACTATATGAAGTTTACCCATTTTGGGTTTTCCCATAAACTAAGAAATCAATTCAACATCAATAATAAATATGAATTATTTATGACAAAACAAGTTTGTAATTAATAGCTAATATCACAAATGGAAGACCAGAAGCAAATATATCATTTGTGTTAATATTTACATTACAAAGAAATAAAAACAATGGAAACTTTACCAAAATAATTTTTTGAATACAGTGGAGCAAGAAATGTATTCCCTTAAATGAAGCAACAAAGATGTATTTTAAAGATTTCACAAAAGTGTTAGATTAATTTTCAACCTCCCATTAATATATAATTATATATACTTCCAAAAATAAAACATTCATTGTACTTAAACATTAATTAGCATTAAATCATCCTACCATTTAAAGACTCTTTACAAAATGTTTGACTTCTTTATATAATTAGATATATGATATATCTATCTATAAATTCTTTTATTTCCATTGGAGAAAGCATTAAGAAATCAATCATGAATAATAAATTCATGCATGCAATTAAGACATTGTCATCATTATCATCATGCAATTAAGACATTGTCATCATTATCATCATACAATTAAGACAAAACTAATACACATGGAAATATATTTCCTCCAATGATGTTGGCATAATCTCCTCTCTTATATTCCACACATAACTTTTCATATAAATATATGTCTCTTAAGCCTCTCTCTCCCTACATCTCATAATACTATCTCTCTCCCTCTATATAAATCTATTAATGCTTCATTAATATATACACATAAATATATTGAAGAAAATGATTGGTGGATATGGCATGAAAAAGCATATTGTGAGATTTACAAAACCACAAGAATGTTCATTTTGTAACCAAATATTCTCAACACCACAAGACCTAATCACACACGTTGACTATTTTCACTCCAACCACCACTCTTCCACCGTCTCCTCCTCCGCCTCGACCACCTTCCGCCACTACCAGAATCTTAACCGGAACCCTAATCCTGCTTTTCCGCCGGTGAGGAAACATTTTGACTTGAATTTTTACCGTAGTGGTTATTTAGATACTCAAGGAAGGTTTCACAAAGGACTTCCTCCGGTGGCGCCGGCGATAACTCCGGCGAGAAAATTTAACTCTTTATTTGGAGTACAAGAGAAGAAGCCGACGCTGATAGATCTTTTCCCGGACACGTCATCATCGGAAGATACACGTACGTTGCCGCTTCTTTGCCAGCTGGATCAACGGAGACCGGTGGCTACTGCGACGGCCAATGGCGGCGGAACCATCTCTAGGTCTATTGACTTGACATTAAGGCTCTAAATATTTAACTTTATCAGTTTAATTAGTCTTGTATGGTAAAATTAATCAAACAAGATAGGTATGATTTAAAATTAGGGTTCTTAAGAATCATTGTTTTTTGTTTGTTTTTTCAGTTTTATTGTTATTTTGTTGTTGAAAATTGAAATGGTTAGTGTATTATGTATTTCTTTTTTTGTTAAAGGTGTATTATGTATTTCTGATGAGGTGATCTTTATTTTGCAATACTTAAACATTTTTTAAAAAAGTCTTTTAACCAACGTAAAGAGTCCATATAAATTAAGCCAACTATATAATAATTTCTTCATAAATATCAAAATATGTAAGAACAACAAAAACTGGTCCAATCTCTCGACCCGTAAAATCCTCTCGTCGACTAGTTTTTTCCCCACAAAGAATTTTTGAATAAACTTTACATTGCCTCTATTTAGAAAAATATATAAAAACATTAAAAATATAAACATTGAAAAAGTTTTTTTTTGGTAAACAAAAATTTGTGCTCAACCTTCTTCTTCTCAACCAAGAATTTGTCTGAAACATTATCTCTCTCTCTCTCTCACTATTTTTTGATAATTCTATTTTCATTGATTTCTCTGTCAAGAGAAAATGAAGATCAACACGATTGTTTGTATGTCTGGTATGAACTTTTTAAATGTTTTAACAGTCATTGTTCAATAGGAAAAAACGTTAACCTATTCTTTGTTTGATCTACAAGTTAGGTTTTGATGCATAACAGAGTTGCAACACATTATTAATCTGAAGTTTTAAACGTTTTGGTATATGGCTACGACCGTTAAAGGCTTTCTTAAAGGCCTTCGCTACATTACTCAGATTTTCGGTAAGTCTTCTGCTTATCAATTTTGATCGTTTTCTTGTAATACAAGTCACCCCTCTGTTTAAATCTCCAAGCCCTAACTTGCAGATGAAGAAAAAGACAATGAGATGCAGATCGGTTTTCCTACAGATGTAAAACATGTCGCCCACATTGGTTCTGACGGTCCCGCTGCTGATACGCCTAGCTGGGTACTGATTTTACATTTTATACATACAAATTTTCGCAATATATACTCATCATTGGCACAAAAAAATACATGTAGATGGGTGACTTTAGACCTCAAGAAACAGAGAATAACAACAGTCAAATAGTGTCTCGAGGAGAATCCAACAACAATCAAATAGGAGAAGGAGTTGGATTACAAGAACTGTTACCTCCTCCAGAGATACCAAAACACAGAAAGTCATCAAGGCGTAAATCCGAGACTGCCTCTCATAACGGCTCTCCACCAAGGCGAAACAGCAGCGCTTCGCCATCTGATATGCTGCCTAAACACTCGAGACGTCCACACAGGAGTAGGCACAGGTCGATAGATTCATCGAATGATCCATCTGTTAGAAGGAGGCTTGTTGTCTCGGCCTCTGCCACCACCACCGATACGGAAGGTTCTTACGCACTTTCCGATGGTTCTGGTCCTCCTAGAAAGTCTACATCGCGTAATAGGAAGCAGAAAGGATCAGCAGGAGGAGATGGATCCGTGAGGAAGGCGAGAGGGAAACCCGATAATCATGTTGCTCAATCTGCTGATACAAGTAATTATAGTATCAGCGACAAAGACTAAAAACAATTCACATATGTTGTGTGTTTATGTAACGCGAATAGTCTAATCTTCTGTGACTATTCTATAGAGAAAAAGACATATTCGATTCACAAAGATCACATACAAGAGATCTTGGTTTATGATAAGATATCTCTTTCGAGCAATGTACATACCTCAGTTTCTACTTCTTATAAAGATCTATGCTAGCTTTCTTGGCAACAGCATCAAGACCATTCTTCTCAATGGTCTTCTTCAAGGCCTTAGTGATAATCATAGTTCCTTATCAAAGTCTAAAACTTGCAAAGAAACCATGGAAAATCAGAAGATTTGAAACCCATTTTTACACCAAATAACTCTCTTATCTCTAAGCCATGAAAGATGAGAAACTAGAGAAGCCTTACATTCTTACAAAGACAAGTCAAATCAATGTACAATATACCAGCAACTGATGACGCCCATTACCCAAAAATTCAAACTTTATCAAAGATAAAATCGACTATGAAACTAATAGGTCAAGGAATCGTACGAGAGAGACCATAGGTTAGAGATAAGGAGAGGAAGGTGCGGCTACACGATTGATGACGTCACTGTAACCATGTAAAAATTCTTACGCCGCCGAGCTGTTTAGTGAGAAATCCGAGCTCGGTCGTTGCCGCCGTCATCTTAACGACTGGTCTCCGCGGAGATACGGCGGCTATCATCAGCCTAGCCTTTTGCCGTTTAAAGAGATAAACGATGATTTATCTTAATGGGCTTTAATTTATTGTATTAGGCCCATTAACAATTTAAAGGGCCTTTTTAACATGAAATGGTTTTCTTCTATTAATCATCACAACATTTAATGTAACTCTTAAAAAATCTTAATTACGAAACTCATAATACAATACAACAACGAAAGAATTATATCTTAAACAAGACAACATTAAAAAAAGACATTTTTTCTTCTTGATGTTAGTGTCATCTTCGTTTACCCAATTGAAACGATTTCTTCAAAAACAAATTAGCAACACGATCGTTTCTATAGCAAAGCACACGCAAGATAGTGTTAGGATCCGACCGGTTCCACCTTCCTGTCGTTGGAGGCATAGGTAGTTTCTGTCCTGTCCCGACCAAACCCATGCCACTTGACTCACACGTCACAATACTAAAATCTTCCATAAGCTGTTCCGTTGATTGGCCCATAAGCTGAATCACACCTTCCACTATCTCTGCCTCTCTATCCACAACTTCCTCGGGTATCAACCCTTCTCCGCAAGTACAATAAACTTTCTTCAAACTCTCGAAATCTTCTTCGATTAGGTCATGGTCCGTTCTGTAGAACACGCGGGAGTGTCCTCCCGCGAGTAGAACCGTTAAAACCGCTTCGAAAGAAGCCTTCATGACCTCTCTCATCGCTAGCGCTTGCCCACGGTCCGCGAGGATCGCTGTCATTAGCGTCAGGTTCTGTTTCAAGATCCGTAAAGCGGGTTTGATCCTCGCGTTGGCTACGTCTCCTATGTATAGGCTTTCGTAGAAGACCGAGTAGGAGTCGAGGAAGATTAGCCGGTAAGCCGCGACCTCGGAGACGTGCTGGCACGCGGATTCGATTCCGGCTTGCGTGAAGTCGAAGTAAGATGAGGAAGAGTTTGCCCTTTCGCGGTAACGTTTCCGCGTGGCGGGGAGGACTTTAGGGTTTAAGGAGAGGGCTTTGTTGAGAGAGTGAAGCTGAGTGCTTAAGTAATGTAAAGTGTTGAGTCGGATATACAGACGTTGCGTCCCACGGCTCGTTGAGGGACGCGGATGGTGGCCTTCAGAGACACCCGAGGCTAAACCGAGTTGGTTTAGGTCTTCACCGGAGGCGGCTGTACACGGCGTTGCTTTCTTCAAAAGCTTCATGAAAGTTGAGTCTTTGTTACATCTTGTAAGAGGAGGCAGTGTAGGAATGTAACTCTGTTTTGAACCTACACAAAAACACACCACAAAAATCAGTCTCAAATCTCTATATGAAATGACGGATTTACCCTTTCCGATACTATTGTTTTATGTAAACTCACCACAAGATGCAACAAATGTGGTGTATTCTTGAAAGAGTTTTTCAAGTCCTTCAGCGAGATCATGAACTAAATCCTCTGTGATCACAATAGGTATCTCGAAGAACTCGTCAATCGCGTCATTCGCTAGCTTCATCAACTCTCCAGCAGATTGTGCATAGGGTTCTGATTTTGATTTAGGGTTCCAAGTCTACATACGATAAAACAATGAAACACATGAATCAACATGCTTACTTGAAACACAAGTAAACAAAAACTTTGATAAACCTACTTCAGCTTCCTTTGCTCTGTTCAAACATTCTTGAACTGTCTTTAGCTTTTCTTCGATCCACTGCTTTAGAAGCCGTAAGATAACCGATTCGACTTCATAAGGAACCATCTCTCGGACAAGTCCTTTGCCTCCATCTTCGCATTCCTCTGATTCTTCGGCTACCATTTGAACAAGAACCTTCTCAAGCTTCCCTGCGGTTTGCAAAACTTCAACAGTCTCTTTAGTAATAGTCGACCGACCAGCCAAGAACTGCATCAATATTGAACCATAACACTGGTGAAGCGAAACCGAGGCAACACCAGCTGCAACTGGATGCCATCTCTTAAGTATAGGGCTAAAACACTCGCGCTCGCACAATGCTAACTCTTCTGTCTCTTTAGCTAGTTCAAGCAACATATTCGACGCTTCCTCTACTTCCTCTGTCTCAGAGATTTTCGCTTTCATGTTTTCTATCACCTAATTAATAACACATTTTGAAAACATAAATAATCTCAAAAACATATAAAACCACAAAAGCAAGGCTCTTAGAGAAAGTTAAAACTACCTTTGAGAAAGTGTGTTTAATAGAGGCTCTTATATAGTAATCGACTCGATCCCCCGAAGAATCGATCAATTTGACATCGCCTTTCTCTTGACTATTCCCTTGAGAGATTGTCACGTCCTCTCCAAGAATCTTTGACGAAGACAAAGCCAATGGTAAAAGACTCTCTATCAATCCCACATTTCCTTGTCGGAAGTAGTCATGATAACTCAACAACCTAAAATCAAACATTCACAAACCGGTTCAATTATGTCTTATCAAGTATTGATTACTGCGTCACAAGGCAAAAGAAACTACCTTTTCTCGGTCCATCCTTGCATAGAAACCAATGTAGAGGTCAATAGTTTCACATAGAGAGCCTCGCGGTCAGATTTCTTGGCGTCATTAGCAACTTCAGCCAACATAGCGTGAGAGGCATTATGCAAGTCTGGCTCCATTTGAGATGTCACAATGTACTGATGAAACAAAACCCATGTGAAACATAGGTTATGCATTGACCTAGTGATGCCTAACATTGTCCATGTCTTCTTCATTAGCTCCAAAAGCTCATCTATCTCATCAAGAACCAATGTCTCATCGCGTATATCGAATATCGATTGCAAAAGCGACACGTAAAGATGTATGTTGAGTGGATATCCATCAGCCCAATGGCAAAAATCGGTTATGGTCGGGTTTGTATTGCGACATGCTAAAGAGATTACAACGTTGCATAGTGTAGGCATTGTTTCTGATGTTTTTCCGGTGTCGATGGGTTTGGTCTCGCTCTGTCGAATGATTTCTCTAAGACGCATTGCGGAGTTATTGGTCTTATCAAGAGGGATTGATGGGTGAAGAAGAAGACCAGCTTCAAGTACTTTGAGTTGTCTTCTCTGCCAAATTTGATACTCATGTGAATCACCAAACTCCGAAGTTTTCACGTGTCGGAGAAGCTCCAATGGAAGTATTATCGTCTCTGCTCGCCTACCCGTCTGGTAGTAAAAACCATTAAAAAAGACATTTATTATCTTGAACTAATCAACAAAACAGAGCTTTGTGTAAAAACAGAGGAGCTTACTTGAGCAACAAGCGTTCTCATTAGGGTTTTACGAAGCCTCGTATCGTTCTGTTCCGTTACCCTCATTTGTTGCCTCATGATTTCAGCTGAGGTTAACGGTCGTCTAGGCCGAGAAGGCGGCATTGTCAAGAAACCAGCACCGGGGCTAATATGACCAGAGCTACCACCTCCTATGCTTCCATTACCAGGCAAAGGAGAAGAAGGAGCAGAAGACATTCGCCTAGAAGGAGATCTTCTAAGCATCTTTAGCCCTAATGCTCTTTTAACTCGGCTCGTAGGTGTTGTCACAACTTCTTTTCTTCCCAAAGATCCGAATCCAGACACGTTAGATGACCCGGATCCACCTCCTCCTCCTATTCCTTCTCCTTGAAGATCACCACCATTGTGTTTTGAGTAGAATGTGAGGGCAGTTCTGCCTCCAAATCCAGGAGATGACCTACAAGCCGCGAAGAAGATCTCATACGCGGTTTCACGGATTTCGTCACGATCAAGACCATCAAGCTTCCCAAAAGGCCAAAGAAGATCTGTATCAGGACAAACCATAGAATTTGATGCCATGTCTGAAAAGGACTCCCTCCGAGAATGACAAGCCATATCACGGAGGGGGAGACAAGAACAGGGTTCGAGTTTTGTTGATGTCCGAGAAAAAATGAGGAGAGAGAAGGATATATAAGAAGGGGAGAAACAAAACAGAGACAGATAATTGAGGTGGTGAAGGAGACAACTTGGAAGAAGGTTAAACGACAGCAAAAAGTTTTAATTAAGGAGAGAGGATATGAGTAAATTAAGGAAGACTAATCAAATACATTTTTTAACCCAAAATTAACAAATCTTCTATTCCAAGTAACTTATGCCAATGCGATCGATATCTTGTTTTTTTTATCTTTTTAATTCCATAACCTAAAGAGAAAACAAAAGTACAACTTATACTTTGTTAACAACAGAATCCAGCGTAAGACATCGATTGAAATTTTAGTTAAATTACTCATCATAATTCTTCACCTTCTTGTTGTTATTATGTATCCGAAACAACAAGTCATCAGTGAATAAGATTAGGTTATTACCTAGCAACAACTTTTACCCCAAGTTACTGATATTTAAAACTCAAATATTGATGGGTCCCACGTAGAGTGAGAACCCTCCAAAAATAGGCGTATGCCACTTAGCGTAGAGAGCACACGGTATTCTTTAGTAAAAGGCGAAAGAATAGTTCGCTTTGTGCTCACTACATGGCTGCGTGATTTACAACTCAAAGAAGGAAACCTTTATTTATAACAGAGCTACTACTGCTAACTTCTCCCGTCTTTCCGATATGGGACAAAGTAACAAACAACCCTTATAAACTGAAACACTTAGTGGGCTTATATGGGCCTCAAATAACTCAAGATTGGGCTTCTAAACGCAAACTAATTGTCTTCTTCTACAAGTAACGTCACTATATATCAATCAACAAAAATATCTCCTTCATATAACCATCCAAAATTGTATTAATGTTGATTAACTCCAGGTGGATTATATTAAATAAACTCAGACAAAAATATGGAATCCTACTAAAAGGAACAACCCCCAAATCCAATACTATGGTAGTCTTGAACACATTAAATATGATAAAAAAGCATAAGAGGATAATATAAAATAAAGCACTTAATTAGAGATTCGAAATCAACGACAACAGTACTGGCTACTATATATCCAACACTTTGGAACAACCTCGCAACACGTGTTTCACCACATGTAACCAGCTAAACACAAATGTCCTATGTACATGACATGTGTCCTTTTTGCACAAAAAAACACCTTAGCTTTTATATGTCACATATCTCTCCATCGATCTTAACAGGAACAAATTAAAGTTTAAAGAGAAAAAATAAATGTGAAATTATTAAAACTCCAAAATGGCGACAACGGTGGGAAGAAACATAGCAGCACCACTGTTGTTTCTGAATATGGTTATGTACTTTATTGTACTTGGTTTCACATGTTGGTGTCTCAATAGATTCATTAATGGTCAAACTAGACACCCAAGTAAATGATTATCTATTTATATTTGTATTTATATGTAGATGATCATTTTACTAATTTATTTTTTAAAGAGTTGTTACTTATAATATTTTTGTACTAAAAAAAATGATAAGGCTTTGGAGGCAACGGGGCAACACCGTTCTTCTTGACGTTTTCGATTTTAGCCGCCGTGATAGGTATAGCGTCTAAGTTAGCCGGAGCTAACCATATTAGGTTTTGGAGGAACGATAGTCTCGCGGCTGCTGGATCTTCCTCTATAGTTGCATGGGCTATCACTGCCCTTGCCATGGGGTACTTAACTATATATATATATATATAGATTATAGACCCTCTTAACATCTTTAATTATATATAATTTTTTAAAAAAACACATCTAGTTAATTTGTACTTTTAGTCTTGTATATATAGTCAATGTGACAAATGTTGTTTTAATGTATGTTTATTTGTTTGTTAAAAGTAAAGGTTGGCATGCAAGCAAATAAACGTAGGAGGATGGAGAGGATGGAGATTAAGGATAATTGAAGCCTTCATTATAATTCTCACGTTCACTCAATTACTATATGTCTTGTTGATACATGCTGGCACATTAAGTAGCAAGTATGGCCCTGGCTATAGGGACACTGACTACGCTACAGGTCAAGGTCATGGTCATGGTCATGTGCCAGGCACTCATGTAGGGGAGCACAAGGCTGGTGTTGGATCCACCATGTCCATGTAGAGTACTTAGTTTAGTCGTGTGCTAGCTTTTATGTCATGTTTTGTTTAGTTAACTATAAGACTATAAGTTAAATACTTGTGCAAGTGAACGAATCTTTTGTGTTCTTTTTGATGATTTAGTATATGGACTTGTGGGCTAAAATGTTTAAATGAATAAATGTTGGGGTTAATTCGTTAAAATTAAAAAAGTAGTACTTGAAAGTTGAGTGAAAGTTGTAGGAGGCCCAATTAAAATAAAATAAATTAGAAGTTCCCAACAAATTTTTGTAAAAATAAATCGGGAAAATCGTTATTTAATTTCTGGACTAAAAACGAAAATAATAGAAGTAAGACACAATTTCAAAGAAAAAAGCCCAAGAAAAGCCCAAAATAATATAGGTTAAAGGGTATAAAGGGAAAGATGTTGTGCCGTTCGACGAATTGGTAATCTTGTTCATATTGTTTAGGGTATGATGCGTACGGAGTACCCGGCGTGTGTCTCACGAATCTACAGAGCAATATATGAGACAATAGAGAATCCTCTTTATGATTCAATAATCTCATGGGGGAAAACAAACAAGAGCTTCGTCATATGGGACTTTGAAGCCCTTCATACCATACCTTGTATTCATAGAATTTATCGTAAAGATCTCTCCAAGTTATTAAGAATTCTTGACAATCATGTAAGTCTTTTCTTTTTTATTATTATTATTATTATTACTATTTGATCATCATCATTCATCATCTATTTCTCTCTCTTACATTGTGATGTTGCAATATATATATATTTGGGGTTAAAAGGGATTTGTAAGAGTGAAAAAGAATAAGGAGCAAATGGAGTTTGGTCATAAAAAGTATTTTGTGAGAGGAAAACCTGAGCTTTTGGAGAAGCTTCAGAGTTATGCATGTTTGGTGAGGGCCAAGAGAAACAGAGCACTCAGATCTCAAGAACGACAAGCAAGGAATTTAGAGCTTAATAAATTGCAAAATCTACAAATCTGATTATCAATATTTTATCAAAAATCGAAAATCTTGAATTGTTTGTTTTTTTTCTTGTGTCAAAACTAGGGGGTGGTTGTTTAGATCACCCCGTTAATTAATGGAAAAATGTTATTGATATGAATTGGTATGGTATTTGGTGGTTTAAAGAGATGTGTAGTGTGTGTTGTGTTGTTATTCATGACAAACTAAATAGCTTTGCCTTGGCGCTGTAACCACTAAACAAGCATCCACCCGATAGAGCTCGTCTAGTAACACCCACCAATACGACACCGTTTCCTCTCGTTTTACTATTAGTTTCACGATTCACATTTAATTTAACCGGTTCACATTTAATTTAACCGGTTCTCATTTGGTTAGAACGGTTTACATTTACTTTAACCGGTTCACATTATGTCTATTGACAACGGACAACATAGGAAGTAGCAACCAATCAAGACCATCTCATTTTTTAAAAAAAATAAACAATTAATAAAAAAAGATATTCTCACTTCAGTTTCATAATTACTGGGCCCCATCAACGAGAGAGATCACTATCACTAAAAAATAAAAATCGAAACAACTTCGGTTTCCTCTGTCTCTCTCATTGAATCTACTAGGGACAAGCGCGGGGACGTATGTGTATTTTAAATATGGTAACAAATATTTAACTAATGTTGAATCAATGAAAAAAATTATGAGCTGAATTAGGAGTGTGCAGTGTTTTGACGACAAAAAGGGCTGATATCAAATACTAACGATGGATGTATTTTATATTTGTTCTCCATTTGTAAGAGTTAGGTTTTAAATTGTGATAGTTTCTAATACTTGTTGATGAAAATTTAAATTGGTGAACATATAGGGTAACAATTTTTTTATTTTTAAAGTTTGAATAATTGTTAGAAAATTTTAAAGTGAAACTTGTTCATAAATTTAGATCGAGAAACATATGCACCCTAAAGAGTGAATACGTTTTTATTTGTATATGCGAAGAGAAAACGAGAAAACGAGAACAAATGAATACTTTAAAGAAAGAAGCGTTGTCATTAAGAAAACAAAAAGATACGCAAGAACACGATTTGACTTCGGGGTGGGTTCGAAGTTTTAGTCACTCGAGATATCGAGTTTAATGAAAGAAAGATAAAAGTAAACAAAGCAAAGCCAAACGACCACTATTAAGATAATAGCACATTTCATGGCAAAGAGGACAAAAAATATCAAAGGAAGATATATTCGGTTAAGTTTGATACTTAAATGAAGAATGATGATAATGTTAGTGATAAGACAACACACACTTCTTCATCTTTTCTTACTTATTTCAAATATAAAGAATGTTTGAGTTACCACCGAACAACAACTTATTAGAGAAACCAATGGTGCTCATAGAACCAATTAAAGTTTACAAATTTCAAGACTTTACCTCCAAAAAGTTCGAGATTAACGGTGGTGACAAACATGACAGTTATTGTCATATCACCCGATTGAGGATGCCCCTAAAAACGTACGCAACATCATCCCACAAAGACAAGTAAACAACCACCTGATTATGCCAATGATTGTTGTCAATTTCGATAAGACGTAATAATGTGTGATGCACTTAGTTTTCCTTTAAATAATTATTTTGAATTTAGTTATTACTAATTAAAACTAAACATAAATATTTGTAACTTTAGTATAAGAAATTGTATATTTACATAATTGCTAATAAGAATTATAAACCATGATAAGTTGAAAAATTACTTAAAAAATACTTTTTTGAATTTCATTTAAGTTAAATGTATAAAGCTAGAAAAATCCATCATTATTAGAAAAACTAATAAAAAAGAGAATAGAGAATACTTCGACATAATTTTGGTTAAAGACCCTTAAGTTGAAGATGATTTGAAGGGTTTCTCTATAAAAGTTCTTTCCAATTAATAGTATAGATATACACAATTCACTTATATTTATTTTAATCTGTTTTTTAAATATTGATTGTGACCATATGAATTGTAAGATGTTTCTAGTTTTCTTGTTTTTTATTTATACCTTTTGTAAGAAAATTCTATCATTCTTAGAAAAGTTAATAAAAAAGAGTAGAAAATATTGACAGAGTTTTGGTCAAGGGACCTGACGTTGAAGATGATTTGAAGGGTTTTTCTATAAAAGTTTTCTCTAATTAATAGTATAAATATATACAATTCACTTATATTTATTTTAATTTGTTTTTTTTAAAAATATTTATTGTGATCATATGAATTGTTAGATGTTTCTAGTTTTTTTGTTTTTTTGTTTATACCGTATGTAAGATGTATTTATGATTAGTTTTAATAACTATTTAAAATTGATATATGTATCTATATATATATAGATATTTATAAATGTTAAAAATTACATTAAATATTTCTTTTTCGGATTTTATTTATGTTAATGAGTTTTATCAAAAATATTTTAGTGATGTTGTTTATATTTTTTTGACGTTTTATTTGAATTTTATTAGTATTAAATGGCTGTATTAATATTGTCAAAAAAATAGTTGTGTAAGAAAAATCCATCATTATAATAAAAGCTAATAAAAAAGAGAATAGATAATACTTTGACAGAGTTTTGGTCTATGGCCTGAAGTTGTAGATGATTTGAAGGGTATATCTATTAAAGTTGTTCCCAATTAATAGTATAGATATACACAATTCACTTAAATTTATTTTAATTTGTTTTTTAAAATATTGATTGTGACCATATGAATTGTAATGTGTTTCTAGTTTTCTTGTTTTTTGTTTATATCGTTTGTAAGATTTATTTATGATTAGTGTTAATAGGTATTTAAAATTGATATATGTATCTATATATATATATTTTATAAATGTTAAAAATTACATTAAATATTTCTTTTTCGCATTTTATTAATATTAATGAGTTTTATCAAATATATTTCAGTGATGTTGTTTATATTTTTTGGGGGTTTTATTTGAATTTTATTAGTATTAAATGATTGTATTAATGTTGTAAAAAATAGTTGTGTAAGAAAAATCCTTCATTATTAGAAAAGCTAATAAAAAAGAGAGTAGGAAATATTTTAACAGAGTTTTGGTCAAGGCCGAAGATGACTTGAAAGGGTTTTCTATAAAAATTATTCCCAATTAATAGTATAAATATACACAATTCACTTAAATTTATTTTAATTTGCTTTTTAAAATATTGATTGTTACCTTATGAATTGTTATATGTTTTTAGTTTTCTTGTTTTTTTGTTTATACTGTTTCACTACAAGAAATCAGGACTTTTACCACGACCATAATCGTTGTAAAATCGTGGTAAAATTGAGTTTACCACGATTTTACGACGATTTCCATTTCGTCGTTAATCGATCGAAGTAAAAGCTAAATCGTCGTAAAATCGTGGTAAATTTTACGACGAATAAAATTCGTTGTAAATTCGTGGTAAAATATTCGTTGTAAAATCGTTGTAATTGTTACAACGATTTTACAACGAATATTTGGTTGTAAATTTGTATTTATAATAAATCGAAAATTCTTACAATCGTGGTAAAATCGTCCCTAATTAGGGACGATTTTACGACGAATTGTAAAATTTATATTTCTTCCAATCGTCGTAAAATCGTCCCTAATTAGGGACGATTTTACGACGATTGGAAGAAATATAAATTTTACTAATCGTGGTAAAATCGTCCCTAATTAGGGACGATTTTACCACGATTGTAAGAAATATAAATTTTACAATTCGTGGTAAAATCGTCCCTTATTAGGGACGATTTTACCACGATTAATATTATTATAAATAAAAAAAAATAATATTTTATAAAATAAAATATTATTTTTTTAAAATATTTTTATTACAATTTCAAAATACAAAATACAAAAATAATTAGTCGTCTAAATTGAAATTAGGCCCGAAATAGTCTGCGTTGCGTTCTCGGGATCTACGTTGCTTGTTCGGCACAGTCGGTCGTCGGACGGAGGGGATGTGTCCGCATCGTCCGAAGTAGTTCGGGTTAGATGCGAAAGCACCGTGAACAGCCGTTGTAGAGCGCATGTTGTTCGCCCGAGTCGAATGCGAGTTCGAATCTCGGCCGCAACTCGGCTGAGATCGGTAATTGGGAGGAGCAAGTGGGACGTCCCGCATGGATCCCATGCCTAGAACCCGTCCTTTCTTCTTAGGAGCAACCTATAAAATTAAACAATTAATAAATGAATGTTTTAAAAAATAATTTTACACGGTAAAATTTTACCTCATGATATATTTGATCGAGCTCGGCGGTTGTAGCGGCTCGCCCGGATATTGAGTGCCTCCCGGGGATCTACGAGATCGTTGAGTCTCGATCTCCGTCTTCCGAGCTTCAAGATCGTTGAATATCCGCTCGGAATGGGAGTCAACGAACTCGCCGGTCTTTTTCCGGTGCGTCTTCTCGAAGACGGCACGACGGCCGGTTGTGACCCGGCTCCTTGGCCTACAAACAAATAATAAAATTTATGTGCATTAGTATAATATTAGTAATTTGAAAATAAAAATAATTTGGAAGAGTTAGTAAGAGAGACTTACCATTTCGTGCGCCCGACCCGCGAACGGGATTTGTCCGGACGTGTGAGCCATCCGCCGGCGTCCCGTCGGGTAGCTTCGCGTTCCTGGAGGTGGAACACTTCTCAGCTACGGTCGCGTTGTGGCCATCCGTCCAATATTTCTTCAAGCCGTCCCAGACCGCGACCGAGAGATATACCGGCTTCCCCGCGTCGCCGACGACTCTCCACTTGTCCTTCCAGTCGGAGACCGTGTTGGCGAGACGGAATTTCGCCGTCTTGTTGAACTCCGTCCTCACGGTCTCGTTGATCGAGACATCCCAATGCCACTTTTGCCGCAAAATATGAAAAATTATAAGTTACTTAGCTTTACGCGAATAATATATAATACAAAATTTAAAGTTAAATAAATAAATTTAATTGAAATTAAATAAGAACATTACCGCGAAACATTTGAACCACGTTCTCTTGATGTGCTCGGGTGTCTTGCTCCAATTGGGATGCGACTCAGTGAAGTATCCCTTGATTATGTCCGCGATAGAACGCGAGACCCGGTTGTCGTACTTGAACACGAAAAAAACATTAATTAATTTATTAATATAATAAAAAATAATAAAAAAAAAATTAAGTTAATTACCAGTAAGTGTCCGGAGACTTGTACGGATCCAACCGGCGGAGACTGTCATGTCCGGGTTGAGCGAGAATATCCTCAACCCGGAGGTTGGAGTACGGCGCGTGTCCCGGTACATCCAACTCGGATGTACGGGCCCGGGATATCGTCGGCCGCGGGTCCGCGGCGTCGGCGGCGGCGGCGGGCACGAAGGAGGAGGAGGAGGATGCTCGCCTTGGACAGGAGATGTCGGGAAGCCGAACCGAAGCCGAGCCTTCCCGGGAAGTCGAGCCTTCCGGGAAGCCCTCCTATCCGCCAACATCCGCATGTAGTCCGGCGGTAAGGTCTTCCCTCTCCTACGAGGCATATCTAAGTACCTGCCAAAAAAAACATTAAATATTTAAATAATAATAAAATTATATAAGTATTTTAATGACATTATATGTCCTAAACATATAATTCTAAAATTTGAATCATAAAACTAAAATCCGAGCCTAAAACTAAATTCTAAATCCTAAAACTAAATTCCAATTCCTAAAACTAATTCTAAAATCCGGTTTTATAACACATATATTAAAAATATTTACCTTTGGGGATGTTGAAGAGTGTGAAAGTTGTAGAGTTTTAGAGAGAGAAAGTTTTAGAGAGATAGAGAGATTTAGAGAGAATGAGTGAAAATGAAAAATTTTGGTCCACTATATATAGTATAAGCTAAGTAACTTATAATTTTTCGTCGATTTCGTCGTTAAATCGTTGTAAAAAAATTGAAACGTTTTGGTTCGTTTCGTTTGCCGCGTTTTGGGAATGATGAAAATAATATCGTGGTAAAATCGTGGTATATTTACCACGATTTTACCACGACTTATAAGGTAATCGTCGTAAAATAGTGGTAAATTTACCACGATTTTACGACGATTTGATTTAATAAATTCGTTGTTAAATCGTGGTAAATTTACCACGATTTAACAACGATTACCTTATAAGTCGTGGTAAAATCGTGGTAATAGTTGACGTTGACAACCTCGTAGAAACAAAACTCCTGAGGATTTGACGTTTAGAGTTTCATTTTTGGTCGTAAATTCGTTGTTAACTTACCACGAATTTCCATCGATTTTGTGTTAATCGTCGTTAATTCGTGGTAAATTTACCACGAATTTACGACGATTTATTACACTAAATGGATTTTGTTAAAATTCATCTGCCATTTGACTTCATGTTGCATATAATTATGATATTGTATGCATATGAAATCATACTAAGTCGTATGATTGCAGAAAAACAAGTTTTGGTAAAATTAGAACATATAGACATATTAACAACAATATATTATAGTACACTTTATCTTAAACTTTATTAATTCTAAGAATATGTAAACAAAACTTATTGATAAGCAATTTTAACATTGTTTTTATAGTTATTCATTAACTTTAGAGTGCTTAAAGAGTGTTTGTAAGTAATATAAGACATACTTTTAAAAATGTTTGGGGTTTAGGGGTTTATACAAAAAGACGTTGTAAAATAGTGGTAAATTTACCACGATTTTACAACGATTACCTTTTAAATCGTCGTAAAATCGTGGTAACTTTACCACGACTTAACAACGTCTTTTTGAACTTTATAAATCGTTGTAAAATAGTGGTAATAGTTGACGTTGACAACCTCGTACAAACAAAACTCCTGAGGATTTGACGTTTAGAGTTTCATTTTTGGTCGTAAATTCGTTGTTAACTTACCACGAATTTCCATCGATTTTGTGTTAATCGTCGTTAATTCGTGGTAAATTTACCACGAATTTACGACGATTTATTACACTAAATGGATTTTGTTAAAATTCATCTGCCATTTGACTTCATGTTGCATATAATTATGATATTGTATGCATATGAAATCATACTAAGTCGTATGATTGCAGAAAAACAAGTTTTGGTAAAATTAGAACATATAGACATATTAACAACAATATATTATAGTACACTTTATCTTAAACTTTATTAATTCTAAGAATATGTAAACAAAACTTATTGATAAGCAATTTTAACATTGTTTTTATAGTTATTCATTAAGTTTAGAGGTCTTAACGAGTGTTTGTACATAATATAAGACATACTTTTAAAAATGTTTAGGGTTTAGGGGTTTATACAAAAAGTCGTTGTAAAATCGTGGTAAATTTACCACGATTTTACAACGATTTCGTTTTAAAGCGTTGTAAACTCGTGGTAATCGTTGACGTCGACAACCTCGTACAAACAAAACTCCTGAGGATTAGATGTCTTTAAAAGACTACGAATTATAAGATTATTCGTGGTAAAGTCGTCGTACATTTACGACGATTTTACCACGATTTGTGAAATTTACACATATCGTGGTAAAATCGTTGTAAATTTACGACGATTTTACCACGATTTGTTAAATTTACACAAGTCGTGGTAAAATCGTTGTAAATTTACCACGAATTTACCACGATTGTTAATTTATTTTATAAAAAAAAATTTAAATACATTATTTTCTTAAAATACATTATTTTCTTATTTATTACTCGGAGTCATCGACGGACTCATGTTCGTCC
The DNA here is from genome assembly GCA_963556525.1 of Cochlearia excelsa. Classification (NCBI taxonomy): domain Eukaryota; kingdom Viridiplantae; phylum Streptophyta; class Magnoliopsida; order Brassicales; family Brassicaceae; genus Cochlearia; species Cochlearia excelsa. The sequence goes on from OY748331.1 coordinate 21,577,143, forward strand.
TCGAGTCGATTCATCAAATTCGTCGGTCTCTTCGACTTCTTCTTCGTCCTCATTCACCTCTTCGGCTTCCCTATTATGTGGATCAACGAGTAAGACCATGTCCGTGTTTAGTTATGGCGAAGGAATATCGACGGACGTGTCATTCTGTAGTGGTGATTCTTCTTCCCTGACTATGTACCCTCTCGGGGCAATTTTGATGACGGATAGCCAATGTATTCCTGTGGACTTAAGACGCGGATAAGGAATGAAGCTTACTTGCTCAGCTTGCGATGCAAGTATGAAAGGCTCGAACTTGTTGTATCTTCTACTCTTATTGACATCAACGATCCCAGACTTGTTGATTCGTACACCTCTTCCGATCGTAGGATCAAACCACTCGCACTTGAAGAGTACGCACTTCAACATGAGCAACCGGGAAACGTTATTTCTATGATTTCTTGGATGATTCCGTAGAAATCAATGTCTCCTCTAACACAAACACCGTAGTTAACACTTGTTCGATGTCGCCCGTAATCGTACGCGTGGAAAGCATAACCTCTTGTAAAATACATTGGCGATGTCCGAATCTTCGCAAGGGACGTTGTAGCATCTCGTGGAACCACACCGGATAAGATTCGTCCTCGTACTCAATCTGCAGACACCAACAATAATTTTGTTTAAATATATTATGTTTATATGTAATTTCATATTTGATATTTTCATATACCTGTGTTTGCAACCACATCACAAAGTGTTGAGTTTTACGGGAATCGAGCTCATCTTCAGATATCCCCGGAATCCCTTTTTGAACTTGTTCGACGAAGATACTATATATATATGAAAATATCATAAGTAACAATATTTCATGAGTGTTGTAATGAATTAAAGAGTATTAAAAAACATTTACTTTTACCTTTCCCATGGAGTAACAATATCGCAATTCAATACAATGTACGTGTGGGCACAATGAATTTCATCCTCGTTGCTCCACCAAACCTCTTTTATGCGTCCGCTAAGCCGACCAATGGGACAAAATATGTCGTGTACTCCTTCCACCGCGTACGTTGTTTGAATGCCTCCGTCATCATATCTCCTCGGCGCTCTTTTACGTGTCCTCACAGTTGGTGCAAAGTAGTACGACGTAAAGTGAGACGTTTCCTCCGTAATACTACCCGCAACGATTGAACCCTCGACTTTAGCTAAATTCTTCGCCTTCCCTTTTAGATGTTTCATAAATCGTTCGAAAGGGTACATCCATCGGAAGTGAACGGGCCCCCTAGTTCGCTTCGTGTGGGAGATGTACTTGGTAGGTGCTCCATAACATCAAAAAAGGATGGGGGAAATATCTTCTCCAAATTGCACAAAATGAGAGGAATGTTCTCGTCGAGTTGTGTTATTACTTCATCGTTCAACGTTCTTGTGGAAAGATCACGAAAGAACAACCCAACACCTACACAAATTATATAAAACGTACGTATTACGATATATTCAGTTATGAAATATTTTATTAGACATTACGTATACGTACCGGCAATTGCTTCGTGCACATTTTGTGGAACAAGTTCGGCCAAGACAAATGGTAGCGATCGTTGCATGAACACATGACAATCGTGACTTTTCATACCCGTGAATTTACTACCATCTACACACCGAGAAAGATTAGAAACAAAACCATCGGGAAACTTAACTTCAGAGATCACCCACTGGAACAACGACGTCTTCGCTGCACTCGATAATCTGAATATAGGTATTGGGGCTTTTCCGTCATTATCAATGTGCAATTCGGATCTCGCACATATCTCAGCCAAGTCAAGACGTGATTTAAAATTGTCTTTTGTCTTTCCCTGCACATTCAAAAGAGTGTTCATAATGTTATCGAAAAAGTTCTTCTCTATGTGCATCACGTCAAGATTGTGTCGGAGTAGATGATCTTTCCAGTATGGAAGCTCCCAGAAAATGCTTTTCTTATGCCAATTGTGTTCCGTAAGATAACCATCAGGCATATTAGGCGGGACATGCCAGTTTCCTCCTTGGGGAACTGTGTAATTCGCACAGTAATGATCCATATGCGCCTCAACTTGTTCGCCCGTGTAATAAACGGCGGAGGATCACGAACCACTTTGTTCTTTTTAAACAATCGTTTGTTTTTCCGATATGGGTGGCGCAAACTAAGAAACTTACGGTGACAATCGAACCAACTAGTTTTCCTTCCATGCTTCAATTGGAAGGCGTCAGTACGATGCATGCAGTAAGGACAAGATAGTCGTCCGTGTGTAGTCCAGCCCGACAACATTCCATAAGCGGGAAAGTCGCTAATCGTCCATAGAAGCACTGCGCGCATTGTAAAATTCCGTTTCCTCGAACAATCGTAAGTCTTTACTCCAGTGTGCCATAACTCCTTCAACTCTTCCACCAAAGGCTGTAGAAAAACATCAAGGGATCTTTTTGGATGTTTAGGTCCAGGGACTAAAATGCTCAGAAATAAAAATTCCCTTTGCATACACATCTCGGTGGGAGGTTATAAGGGGTGACGATGACGGGCCATAAAGAATACGCCTACGACATACCAAATGGACTAAATCCATCCGTACACGGACGAGGTAGACGTTACCTTTTCGTCTAGCAAAATCGGGGTACACCGAGTTAAAGTGTTTCCACGCTTTCGCATCGGATGGGTGAGTCACCTCTCCGAGCTTCGTGTATGTTCTGCATGCCACCTCATTGAAGAAGCTGTCCTCTCCGAGTGATACATCCTTTGTAGCACATGCGTTATAGGAAGATACCACATCTTCCGGTACGGTACCCTCTTCCGACCTACTCCTTCCGGCCTATATCTTGGTTTTTTGCAAAAACGACATTCCTCAAGAATGTCGTCGTCTTTCCAAAATATCATACAATTGTCTACACAAACATCAATTGACTGATATGGAAGACCAAGACGATAACCAATTTTTGAACCTCATAAAACGTTTCGGCGGCTAAATTATCGGAGGGTAGATATTCTTTTAACAATGAGGCCCAATCATCCATGCAAACCTCGGATAAGTTATGGTGCTGTTTTAATATTCATCATTCTAGCGGCTAATGACAATTTAGAGTGCCCTTCTCTACAATTATCATATATTGGTTGATTTGCGGCATTTAACATGTCGTAGAATTTTTTAGCATCTAAATTAGGTTCTTCAACTAAATTTCCATCGGATGCAACTTCGGGACGAAATGCATCGCTAACCATGTCATTTATCCTATCCGGTTCATTTCCATGATCATGACGAAAATTATAAAAATCATACTCATTTTCTACATGTTGGTCATAGTCTACAGTTCACGATGATAATTACTACTACTAGCAACATTACCGAATAACCTTCCCCATGCTTTGAAACCATATATAATATTGTGGTGTAAATCCTCTATTTAACAAATGCTTCCAAACATTTTCAACCAAAATGAACCGTCTATTGTCGCATTTGATACAAGGACAAAACATCTTACCGCTTTCGAGAGTGACGGGTAGATTTGTGGCTTGCTTGCATGAATACTTCAACCCCGTCGAGGAACTCCTTGTCACCGATCCGTCATCGCATCGATGTATGTACATCCATTTTCGGATTTCGTAAATATCGCCTCCGGACATTTTTTTTATAAAAAGAGTTTTTTTTTGTAAGTGAGAGAGATAGAGAGATATAAAATTGATGGTGTGATTTATGGTGAAAGATGAGGAGGTATTTATAGGATTTTTAAAAATTTTCCAACTTTTTACCAAGGAAATTAACTACTAATTTACAACGATTCATAATTCTACAAGGAATTAACAACGATTTTACAACGATTTAACGACTAAAATGAAAGTTGTAAATAATTAGGTGCAACGATAAATACACGTTTTCAACTACCGGATTAAATGTCTTTAAATCGTTGTTAAAAAGTCCCAAAATAAGAAGTTGTAAATTCGTGGTAAATTAGCAACGATATAGCGACGAAATATCCTTATAAACCAAAACGTTGTAAAATCGTGGTAAATTTACCACGATTTTACAACGATTTGGTGTTTGATCGGAAATTCGTTGTAAAATCGTCGTAAATTTACGACGATTTTGATCGTTGTAACTTTTACGACGATTTTACGACGATTACCAATATCGTCGTAAAATCGTCGTAATATCGTCGTAAGTTTACGACGATTCAAATCGTTGTAAATTTTTCGTGGTAATTTGCGCAGATTCTTGTAGTGTTTGTAAGATTTATTTATGATTAGTTTTAATAGCTATTTAAAATTGATATATGTATCTATATATATATATATATTTTATAAATGTTAAAAATTATATTAAATATTTGTTTTCGGATTTTATTAATGTTAATGAGTTTTATGAAAAATATTTTAGTGATGTTGTTTATATTTTTAGAGGTTTTATTTGAATTTTATTAGTATTAAATGGTTGTATTAATGTTGTCAAAAAAATAGTTGTGTAAGAAAAATTCATCATTATTAGAAAAACTAATAAAAAAGAGAGTAAAGAATACTTTGACAGAGTTTTGGTCAAGAACCCTGAAATTAAAGATGATTTGAAGGGTTTCTCTATAAAAACCCCGAAATTAAAGATGATATAGATATACACAATTCACTTATATTATATTAATTTGTTTTTTTAAATATTGATTGTGATCATATGAATTGTAAGATGTTTATAGTTTTCTTGTTTTTTTGTTTATATCGTTCGTAAGATTTATTTATTATTAGTTTTTATAGCTAGTTAAAATTGATATACGTATGTATAAAATGTATAAATATTTTATAAAATATTTTTTTCGGATTTTATTAATGTTAATTGGTTTTATCAAAAATATTTTAGTGAAGTTGTTTATATTTTTTGGGATTTTATTTGAATTCTATTAATATTAATTAATGGTTATATCAATGTTTTCATAATATAATTTTATTAATGGTTGTATTAATATTAAATGGTTGTATTTGAATTTTCATAATATTAAATGGTTGTATTAATGTTATATTAAATAATATAATTTTTAAAAATTTTATTTTTTTAAAGATGATGATGTGGCTTCTTGTGGGAGAAGCAAAAAGTGCCTCATTATATAATAGATTCCTTCTACGCAGCGACGATCCTGAGCACAAGCGGGACACGGCCCAATTTTTTTAAAAAAAAATTGGTATGAAAAGCGGTCCATTTTTTTAAAAAAAAATGTAAAATCGGTCCATTTTTTCTACTTAGAGTGCGACCCTTCTAAAAATTTCAAAACTCAGGAACGATATCTACGCAATATTTTATCAACGATTTTGTAAAATTGTATATAAAAAGTGTTATAGTTTGGATTGTTCTACACGGGAACATAAATGCTCTAGCATATATATCGTCATCTATCTCATATTCCCAAGTACCATTTAGATAAACGTGTACGAGAAACATAAATGATAATCTAGGGGTGGTTGTGTTTATAAGGGCATCTCCAATGGTGTAATTTAGTGATTTCTTAAGGGTTTTTTAACTTAATTTATTATCTAAAAAAATAAATAAAAATGTTTTAACTTAATAACCTGGAGTAACGTCTCTTGCATAACAACTTTTAGAAATATTAAATAACCCTAACGTGGCTTATTTCTATTGGTTGCTATTTTTCGACTTATTTTTTCTTTTTCTCTTATTTTTTCTTCTTCTCCGTTGCTGCCAATTCAAATGGTGTACAAGATTCATGGATTTACTTCAATTTTTGAATACTTCTCTAATTGAATCACCAATGATAAATGAAAAGAGGCAAAGAATTATCTTTCAGGTTTCTCTTCAAGTTATAAAAGTGATAAATAAGATTTATTAAGTTTGGTTTTAGTTGTTGTGTTTGTGATTAATGCTTTTATGATAAGTGGTAGATAGATTACAACCATATTAGTTGATATACTAAACGGAAATGCACAAATGGATTATACATACTCTACAGAAATGCCTACAAATCTCTTCAATATGATGGCCAATCGAAATCGAGTTCGTCATCAACAATTAAAATGTGATTTGGTCGAGCATATATGACAAAAATTTGGTACAAATTCGATTAAATGCTTAACGGATAATTACCATTTCAGAAGTTGAAATCTCTATTTTTAATGTTTTAAGGATACTTATGTTTCTGATTTTATATATATGTGCAAGAATTAGAATTTTATTTTTAATAAATACAAGTATGATTTTTTTTTAAGAAACCCATTTGGGTCTTACCATTGGACAACAATTTAAAAGAAATATATAAAAGTTTCTTAAACTCAAAAATAAAAAACAAAGAAAAGAAAAAAGATTAAGAAACCCAAATTAGTGACCAACGTTGGAGATGCTCTAAAGTACTACTTTGGACATTACTGATATATATATATATGATATATATGTTTGATAATAATTGAAGTTTGTCATAGAGACCGAAGTGGCTTGGGAAATCAAATCCTCTAATGGGGCCCATAAATTGACACAACTGATAGATTACTATCTCATATATATATCATATGCCTATATACATAAAGCGTACAAGCTCTCACTCACTCACTCGTTAATCGATATAGGAAGAGAAATAGATGATTTTTGTGCATATATCTTTAATTTATATTACGTAATGTTGAAAACGAACCTTCTTACGTAATGGTGGCAGTGGGTGAATATGACTTTTTGCTATATGCTGATAAATTAATAATTAATTTTAGAAATTATTATGTTTGAAAATAATATATATTTATATATATATATATATATATATATAAAGATGAGAAATCTCAAATAAGAATGAATAAATAACTAAAATAAAGAAAAAGATTTGAAAAGTTGACATCATGTAATAAGAAAAAAATGTTAATAATTTTGAATATATATATATATATATAAGTCGCTACGTATGTAAAATTACAATAAATATTTAATTAATCGAAAACGACATGCATGCATCGTACGTAATGGTGAAAGTGGGTGAACATGATTTATATACTTAATGGCGATCAAAGCTTCCAATTCATTCTTTCTCGAAATATGAATCACAGCATTGAGGAGCTCCGTTCTATGGCAGCTGCGAAGTTTATCAATCCACCTTTCATAGCACTTTCCTTGAAGTATTTGGGGTTAACCAAAGAGGATCTACATTGTTACATTGAAGATGAGATAAGGTAAAATCATCTCTAACACATGTTTCTTAGTTTATTTGTCTTTATTTTTTATAGACTCTATATCCTAGAAATGAAAATATTTAGGATGATAATATATTTGAAATCTGTTTGCTATGTTTCTGTTGATTAAATGCCTTTGCTAGTAGGAGATTTTCATTAGTGAGCTTTATGCCGCAAGAACTTGTGACTTCTCTACTTTGTTTTCCTTAATAACACTATTTTTGTTAAGAATGATAAAGTCACAAGACTTTTATTGATTTTACAAAATATTGTATCCAATAACTCTAGGCTGTTTTGAATACTTGTTTTTAAATTCATAATCTAATAATACTAAACTTTAAGAGTGTCTTTTAAAATATTAATTGAATAACACAAGAATCTCCCTAAAATCTAAATCTTGATAACTCATTCTAAATCACAAACCAATAACACATGGCGTATATGTCGCTTCGTTAGTGAAGTTACTATTGAGATTTGGTTTTGATTGGTCATATATTTTACAGTGATGATTATCTAGCGACACTCATAAGAGATATCTATGGAGCCCTCCCTCATGTAGACTATTGGTGTGCAAATGTTGGGGCTCCAACAGTGGACGTTCAAATACCGTCATCAAGAAAACTCGACCAAATTTGTTCGTCGACAATCGGAAATCTTAAAAAAGAAGCTAAAAGTGTCTTGTCCGAGTATCATAATGTACTCTACTTTTTTGTCGATGCTCCTATCACGCACGCGAGAGAAGTTGAGCTAGAAGGACTCCGCTTGGCGATAAACATATATCTTCTAGGATTGAGCGGACTTGGGGAGTATAACGAGTCTGATGTCGAGGGTGGACGCTTCCTTAGAATCAATGAGTACCAGTTGCAAGACGAGGATAGCGACGAGGAAGAGGAAGAGGAAACGGAAGAGGAAACCGAAGAGGAAGAGGAGGAATACGAGTACTACTACGGTGAAGACGACGAAGAGAGCTCCGAGACGAGCTCGATCGGATCTAATTAATAAGATTAATTGGTAATTAGTGTTGGTGGACATTGAAAACCAATTGGAAAAACCCTATTACAAGACAACATTGAACAAGGTTTAGTTTTTAATCCGTTATAACGGAACAATACGACAATGACGTTAGACCATGATTATTGCAAAAAAGTAGACACAATCTCTAAGATAACATATTTATTTTATTTTTTATTTTTTTTTCTGTTTAAAAAAAAATAAAAAAACAAAAAAAAAACAGATCCAATCGTGGGCCGCCACGTGTCAGTGGGGCCCACATATAATTTAAGAAACGGATCTGAACGAAGAGAAAAGAGAACCAGTCTCTTATTATTTAGTGGGCCCATAAGCTTCAGAACCCACTTTAAAACTTCCGTTAATTAGACCATGATTATTGGGGAATTTAAGTGAATTTTTAGAAGTAGGACCCACAAAAATATAAGAGATTTAACTCTTATTTAGGATCCAACTCATACACAATTTGCGGGCCCCGCTGATACGTGGCGGCCCACGATTGGTGTTATTTTATTTTTTATTTTATTTTATTTTTTAAATAAAAAAAAAATTAAAAAAATAATAATTTATACATAAGAGTTTGTGCACAAAACTTTTACCATTGACCATGCTCTAAATTATTGGTAATCTCTTAAGCACAGTTTCTTAAGTTTTATTTTATTTATTTTAATTATTTATTTTGTATTTAAAAATAAAAAATAAAAAATAAAAACAAAAACACCAATCGCGGGCCGCCACGTGTCAGTGGGGCCCGCAAATTGGGTAAGAACCGGATCCGAAATAAGAGTTTTAAGAGTGAGTCTCTTCACTTTTATGGTGGGCCCCACATCTAAGAATTATTTTAGAACTCCCAATAATCACGGTCTTATGCTCTTAGAGCATGTGCATTGGTGTTTCTTAAAGAGATCTTAGCAGGTGGGACCCGTTAAATAGTTAAGATATGGATCTTATATTTCCTACTAGATGAAATCCCGCGTAATACGCGGATAAATTTCATAAAAATATTTTATAATTATATATTAATATTGTTAGTAAATTTGTTATAAAAATAACATATTTTTTTGTTTTATTACATTGTTTTTGTTATTTACATGAAAAAACATTTGTTTTAAATTAATAATTAGATAGTGGATCCATGAAAATAATAAATAAGTTATCATAGAGATTTTCTTTATTTTTTCAAGTAATTATCCGTTTTAATTTTTTCTTATTTCTATTTTTTATTGATTATTTCTTAAAATATTCTTAAATTTTTCTTTTTCTATGTTATTTTCCTTATTTCTGATTTTTTTATTTTTCAATATTTCGGGTTAATTTATTTTATTTCTAATTATTTGATAATTAATGTTAATTTTTTATTTTTGATTATTTTCCTTATTTCGTTTTTTCTCAATATTGTTAAGTTTCCATTTTAAAAGATGTTTACATATCAATTTTAATACACATGTCACGATATGAACTAATTAATAAGATTATTTGATAATTAATGTATAATATAATAAGATTATTTAATATTTAATATTAAGTTTTTTATTTTTGATTATTTTCCTTATTTCTATTTTTTCCTCAATATTGTTAAGTTTCCATTTTATAAAATGTATAGTTATCAAATTTAATACACATGTCACGATCTCAAATAACCATTACAAATGTTACGATCTGATAACTAACCATTACGCGTATTTTGTTATTCTTTACGTCCACAATATAACCAATTGCATCTGCATAAAATTTTAACATATTAAGTGAGTATCTTATATAATAAGATATAAATTATTTATATATATGTACATTATTTATCTTACCATATAAGTCATCGGTCATGTCCAACCTTTTGATCAAGTTTTAATATGTTAAAATTCTAAATTTATGTAATGGAATTTTGTAGATTTCTTGACCAACACTTGTAAATTTTGTTGTAAACCTGATAAAAGATTGATGGTCCGAGACTTTGTATTTCTTTGTATTAGCATATTGTACGTTGAAATCACATATTTCAATGATTTTTCCTTCCATTAGTTGATCTCCACACTTTTGAATCATTGAGTGATGCACGAATCCTTGAATTGTATTTTCCTATAAAAAATAATTATTATTGTTAAATTATATAAACAATAGATATTGTATTAAGAGTACTTTTTCTAGTATATATACATTTTCATCAATTAGTATTATTTCGACTCCCATATGAACATTATTTGCTTTAGGATTTCTAGCTTCCCACTTTCGAATAACACGAACTATCGTACGACGGTAATGACGATATCGATCTAATTAATTTAGTGTGAAGTAAGATTTTTAGCTTTTAGAAAAGTATGGAAATCATCTTTTTCTCTGTTTGAGTTTAAAAAAAGAAGAAATTTAATAATAGTAAATAGAACAAAGAGAAGACCACAATGAAATTTAGTGATTTTAGATATGTATATATAGATGTAGTGAAGACTTTTCGTTTAGTTATTTTTTTCCTTTTTTTGGTTTTTCCTTCCTTTTTTCTTATTTTTTGTTTTGTTTTTTTTTCCTAAACGTTACTTTTTTCTTCTTTTAAAATTATTAACATTTTTTATAAAAATTATTAACATTTTTTATAAAAATTATTAACATTTTTCATAAACATTATTAACATTATATTTATATTAAAAATTGAACTTAACACGTGTTTTGCACAACTATTAACATTATTATATCTATTCTACATTATATCTTAACACATGTTTCTATTTATATTTCTTCCCAATTATTAACATTATTATATCTATTCTACATTATTAACATTATTAATTAACACGTGTTTCTATTTATATTTCTTCCCAATTATTAACATTATATATATTCTATATTGACACGTGTCACGATATGGTGAGTTATATTGTGACACGTGTCACGATCTGATGAGTTATAATTTTACGCGCTCTCTTTTATATAATAAGATTTAAGATCCGGATCTTAACTATTTAGTGGGCCCTTTGGATATGTGGCGAACTATGATTGATGCGTTTTTAATTATTTTATTTTTGTTTTATTTTAAACTAACTGTTCATGAGTCCCAATGAATAGTTAAAAAATTTTGAAGGTTTTTCTGTTGGACATGGTCTTATGAGTTTGAAACATGTTAGCAGGGAACACAAAGCTTATTATAAGACCATCTCCAACAGAGAAACCCACAAAATTTCTTAACTATTCAGTGGGGTCCATGAACAGTTGGTTTAAAACAAAATAAAAAAATAAAAAATAAAAACGGACCAATCATGGGCCGCCACGTATACATGAATAGTTAAGATCTAGATCTTAAATAAGAAATATAAGATTCAGATCTTAACTATTTAGGTGGGCTCCACATGCTAAGATCTCGTTAAGAAACACCGTTGGACTTGCTCTTTATCCTAATAGTTGGATAGTTGACTAGGATGAGACGACTAATATTTTTTTAGAATTTGTGTTAGAAAAATAAATAAGTAAAAGCACTCGAGGGGGGATCCAAATGGTAATTAATAATTGCATAATAACATGTAAAATTTGAAGTTCGTGGCAGTGAAAATAGACTAAATAGGCAAGGGCAATCGGGTACCCAACCGGGTTTCGGATCCACCCAATCGGGTTTCGGGTTTTTCGGTATAAGACAACACGATCCCAATCGGTATATTTCAAAAAATTCGGTTCGGTTCGGTTCGGAGCTATTCGGGTTCGGGTCGGTTTTGTACTTCAATCAAAGATCCGATTAATACCGAATTACTCTTCGGTTATCAACGGTTCGGTTAATTTTGTAACCAAAGTACTAAAAAAACCGAATAAGTACTAGAAATAACCGAACAAATGAAAAAATTTCGGGTATTTTTACCCAAAACCCGAAAAAATTACCCATTTACCCGAAAAATTACCCAAATACCCGAAAATTTTACAACATTATTAATTTTTTAAAATATATAATCTAAAAATTCAAGTGTTTGAGTATAAATAAATTTAATTTTAAGTTTTTACAAATAAATGCATTTAAGTTTAGGTAACAAATCTTAAAATTTTGGATATAAATGTATTTATAGTTTGATATTAGATATAATCATATATAGTATATGTAAAAATATATGTAATAACGGGTACCCGTTTGGATATCGGGTTCGGTTCGGGTTTACCCGATATCCACGGATCCATGACTTTAGGATCCAATAGGGTAATATTGTATTACCCGTACCCGACCCGAACCGATTTTTTCGGGTCGGTTTCGGTTCGGATTTTCGGGTTCGGGTATTTTGCCCAGCCCTAAGACTAAAGAAAGGACGACGATGCATGAAATTAGACAACAAGTGTTTCACATGCAAAATCGTATATTCTTTAATTTTTTTGTCTACTCGCATCCCAACTTAATTATTGCATCATTTATTGTAACGTTTACTTTTTGTGAATTCTTGCTGTCTTCATTAATTATGTTTTTTTTCTTTAGTTATGTATTTTACAAATTTTGTAATTTTCAATTTTTTCATAATAAATAACATCGGTAGTTATGTTGTATATTATTCTCTTTTTTACATAGTATACAATTTTTGTGTAGTTTATAGATTTATCATTTATCCCTTAAAATAACTTTGATCAAACTAGCTTATTTGTTTATTTTGTTTTCGATAAAAGGAGATAAATCATAAAACTAAACCATACACGAACATTGATAGAGAGAGAGAGAGAGAGACACATTACATAACACGATGGCCGAAATCAAAACAAACGTTACAAAAACCCAAACAAGAAAAACACATCAAACGCCATAACAGAAATCCCAACAATAACATCCGAACTAATTAATCATACCTTATATTAAAAAAACCCTAATCAACATGCATGCATGTTTTCATTAATCCTTAAGGGTGTGGATCAATACCACCTCCGGCTCCTCCAAGACCACCTACACCGCCAATACCACCTGCTTTACCAATACCACCTCCGGCTCCTCCTAAACCGCCTAGACCACCTCCGGTTCCTCCAAGACCGCCTACACCGCCAATACCACCTGCTTTACCAATACCACCACCCACTCCACCTAGTCCGCCTAGACCACCTCCGGCTCCTCCAAGACCGCCTACACCTCCAATACCACCTGCCTTACCAATACCACCACCAAGACCGCCTAAACCACCTCCTATACCGTGAAATCCACCGATTCCAGCCGCACCACCTATGCCACCGTGAGCTCCACCGATACCAGCCGCACCACCTATGCCACCGAACTTACCTATCCCGCCAAGACCACCTAGCCCTAGTCCACCCACGCCGGCGACACCACCAACTCCGGCGAATCCACCGATGCATTTTTTGTCTTTGACGCTCTCGGGTGGTGACTGATGATCAGCTGCATTTGATTTTGCATACATGCCCATTGCTGTTGTATCGTCACGTGTAATCGTCTCATCAAGGTTACCGGGCACGTGACGTGCACGTGCATGAGCGAATGTCATAGCGAGCAAGACAAAAACAACTGACAAAACTCTTGACATTTTGCGTCTCTCTCTCTCTATTTTTCTTCTAAATTCCTAGGGATTGCTTATTGTGTTTTGTTGAGGTTTATGATGAGTTTTCTAGGGTTTATATAGCAAAATTGTAAGGTTGTTGACAGTTGAAAGCAATAAATTTGTCTATGAACAATATTTATAACATTTCTTCTTCAGTAAATACTTTCTGATGATACAACTATACATTTGACATTGCATTGGTCCAATTTTTAAATGTTTTTTTTTTGCCAAAATTTTTAACTGGCTAATGTCTTCATGCATGCATTACACCAAGCGCGCATTAGCTTGAAAATAAGTTATTAATATATGGTTTTATCACTTTATGTTTCTTTTCTTTCTTTAATATAAATGAAACAGTGATTAAACTAAACCATAAATAATTATTTTATTCTTTTGATTTACATCATGTTTTGTCATAATTAATTTCTTACGTGAAATCAAAAAGTTTAACCAAAATAAAGAAAACATACGAAGATGATCAAGTCTATAGCCGAACAATTAGGATTTGAGAAAATTGCGTCTTATATTAAAATACAAACCACATAAAACCCTATAAGTGCTCATTAATTAGCGGATAAATTAGGCACAATAACTAATTAAGAGAAAAGAGAACATAATAAAACCATATAAATAAAGCTTGAGCTATAGCATTCATACTTCTCTTGGACGTTTCTATATATTGTCTTCTATAAAAGTTAAAATGCATTCGTTGATGGTTTCAGCAAAACTGTCCGAAGTTTTAATCCACAATAGTAAAACGGCAAGGAGTTTTTCACTCTTCAGGACATTTGTTTCACCGTCAAGGCCCTTACAAGTAATTAATAACCAATCCATATTTAATTTATTCATCGTCCTCAAGTACTGGCCATGCATAGTGTTACATTTCACTTTCATTATGTCACATTATTTTCCATGATTTCGAGTGATGAAAAAACCTAACAATATTTGCTAAAAACTACATAAAAATAAAAAGTTTAATGTTATAAATATGTTGAATAATATTTTAAAAATGAAAAATAAGGGAAAAGAAGAAGCAGAGCAATGTCAAAAGGTGAAAGAAGCAGCAGAGGCAGTGAAAGAAGGAGCAAAACAAGTTAAAGAAACCACTGAATATATTCAAGATGTTGCTTCCACTACTGCTGGCCGTGTAATTAAACTAATAAACCCCCACATGTTTGTATATAATTAATTTAAACTATAGTTTTTAATTTTGATATACGAATGATTAACATTAATTATATTTTTGGTTAATTAGGTGACTAAGATGACAAAAGATGTGACCGAAAAAGTAACCGAGACGACGGATGCAGTCACTGAGAAAGCTAAAGGATCTGTTTCTGGCGTTTTGGGAACCGCCAAGAACGCTACTGATATTATCAAGAACAAGATTCTTGGTGGTGATTAATGACTATATATATTTTAAGATACAAGTCTAAATAAATTAGTATTCATATATATTGTAAGACTTTGATTTGATAACTAACTATATGGATTAATCATATATTTGATTATAAATCTATATCAAAGGGTGACCGTACTTAGCCAATCTATATTAGACTTTAGTTGTAACTAGTAAAGCAAAACATTTCATAAAAATATTAATTAACTTGCGTTTGAAGCAAATAAACCCTAAAGTTGAGAAAAAATCAACACAAACCACACACACCAAAAAGAAGAAGATAAATTAGCTTTTAAATGACAAATGTGTGAAACCATACACTTTTGTCTTAATATTTGTATCATGAAAAACAAATCGGGCAAATCATAGCAATAGTATATAGTTTTTGCCTTTTCCTTTTTTGGACTATGAAAATATCTATTTTGCTGGTGTGGAAATGTTTTTGGTTTAGTTCAAATTTTGTTACTTATCGATTTTTCTTAGTATTTTTTTTCCTTAACCTAAGTGAAAAATAGCAAAAACACATAATCAAATTCTGCAATCATTTTTTCATTAATCACTAATTAAACCGGTATATTCTACCGTACTGTGTTTAATGGGCCTAACAAGGCCTAAATTAACACAAAGCCCAAACATATTAGCCTGAATATTTTCAAAAATACATTTATGATTTGTTGGGTGTGAGTAGGGATGTTAAAAATGGGTAAAAACCCATAGTCAAGACAGACAAATTGCCCCATGACATTCCATTTTTTTTATTAAAATATATGGGCTTAAAACGGCGAGTTTTTTTACCCTGGGCTTTAAACGGGTTTACCCTATCGGGTTTAAGTGCGATGGGCTTGATTAATTATTTATGTTTAAATATTAAATAATTATAATAATGTTTAATTAATATTGTGATTTTTATTTTTAGTCCCTACTAAATTATCATATAGTTTCGTATATTATTTATTTAAAAGTTACGTTTTCTCTTCTAAAACGCAAGTCACATTTTCCCGCCCAAAACTCAAAATCGCATTTTTTGCGCAATAACGTAAAATCACAATTTCCCGCCGAAAAAGTAAAATCACAATTTTTCACCGAAAATATAAAATAACGTTTTCCGCGAAAAAAACACATTGTTTTTACCAATAAATATTTCTTCTTTTATTCCGTAAATTTTTATCCCGCGCTAGGTGCGGGTAAATTTCTAGTTTTCTAGGTAAATTGCAAATTTAAAAACTTTTTACCCTATACAATTTAGGGTAACCCGCGGTATCCGCTTCAATTTTAAAATGAGAAATTCTTTATAATACCATCAAAATAAGTTTTTGTTTTGAAAATACCATTAAAAAGTTTTTATAACAAAAATACCATTAAAATGTTTTTTATAACAAAAATACTATCAAAAAGTAATAGTTTACAAAAATACCACAAATACAAAAAAACGAGTTTTAACACTTAGAGATTTTAAATTTTTTCATTTGGGTGCTTATTTATAGTTTTAGGGTATAGTTTTGAAGGGTAGGGTATAGTTTTTTGAAAGTTTTAGGTGTAATTTTGAAAATTTAAGATTTGTGGTATTTATGAATACCACTTAAAATGTTTTTTAACACAATTAGCACAAATTTTTGAAAGTTTTACAAATACCATTAAAAAGTTTTTTTTTCATAAATACCACAAATCTTAAATTTTTTAAATTACACCCAAAACCTCCAAAAACTATACCCTCCCCTTCAAATCTATACCCTAAACACTATATAACAAACCCAAATGAAAAAATTTAAAATCTAAAAGTGTTAAAACTTGTTTTTTTTTATATTTGTGGTATTTTTGTAAACTACTATTTTTTATGGTATTTTTGTTATAAAAAACATTTTATTGGTATTTTTATTATAAAAACTTTTTAATGGTATTTTCAAAACAAAAACTTATTTTGATGGTATTCTAAAGAATTTCTCATTTTAAAATTGAAGCGGCATGCGCGTTACCCTAAATTGTATAGGGTAGAGTTTGGGTTTGGGTTACCCTAGAAGACTTTACCCTATCCGGGTTTTTTTCAAAACAAGCTTTTTCTGGGCAGGCTTTTTTCGGGTTCAGGTAGGGTAGGGTAAAATTACCCATGACAACATCCCTAGGTGTGAGTGTGAAACAATTATAGTATAACCCAAGTGGAGTTACTGAGCAATTCCACGTGACAATGACTTTAGATTTATTCCCTCACGCCAAATCTTTCCCATGACAACACAAACACAACTCCTTAATCCACATGTCTCTCCCCTGATTGGTCGGTTTTTTGAGATTAGTCTAAACCCACCCACATGTGATTATTTAGCCAACAAATCTTCTCTTTTTTATAAAAAAGGTAGTAGATCACGAATAATCGGTTTTAAGTACGAGATCTCGCTTTAAATCACATACTATTAAATACCAATTAACCCCAAACCGAAATATATTCAAACCGGATAATACCGTACCAACAACCAATTTCATGAGCTTTCTTATGCTAAACATTTCGGTTACGAAGATAACCGGAGATTTAACCAAACCGGTAGATTAATCTTATTTTTCTAAGTGTCACTTGTTGCTTATCATCTGTTTCTTCGCTAATTATAGAAAGAGAGAGAAGAAGAGAAGAAGAGAAGGAGAGAGAGAGAGAGAGAGTAGATCAGAGAGAGAGATTTAGGAGTTCGAATTTCTCAAACGAAGAAGATGCAGTACAAGAATCTGGGAAGATCGGGTTTGAAAGTGAGCACGCTCTCTTTCGGAGCCTGGGTTACTTTCGGGAACCAGCTCGACGTCAAGGAAGCGAAATCGATTCTCCAGTGTTGTCGCGATCACGGTGTCAATTTCTTCGACAACGCAGAGGTTTACGCTAATGGCCGTGCAGAGGAGATTATGGGTCAAGCCATTCGCGAGCTTGGCTGGCGCAGATCAGACATCGTCGTATCCACTAAGATCTTCTGGGGTGGTCCTGGTCCTAACGATAAAGGCTTGTCGAGGAAACATATCGTTGAAGGAACTAAAGCTTCTCTTAAAAGACTCGATATGGATTATGTCGATGTTCTCTACTGCCACAGGTGATTGATTCTTGTGATTTTTAGAATCTAGGGTTTTGATTTTGTGAATTGGGCATTATCAAGTTTGCATTTTTGAGAATTGGGTATCTTTTGAATTTGATCTTAGTTTCACTTATCTATGAATCTGTGTATGATTGTGTGTGTGTGTGTTTGTTGTTGGGTGTGATTGGGATCTAAGGTTTTGATTTGAGAATTGGGTATCCTTTGAATTGAATTGGGTTCCTTATTGAGAATCTGTATATAAGTGTTGTTGTTGTTTTTTGATTGTGTGTTTGTGTTGTTGGATGTGATTAGGCCTGATTCATCAACGCCTATAGAAGAGACAGTGAGGGCAATGAACTATGTGATAGATAAAGGATGGGCTTTTTACTGGGGAACAAGTGAATGGTCAGCTCAACAGATCACAGAAGCATGGGGAGCTGCTGAGAGGTTGGATTTGGTCGGTCCAATCGTCGAACAGCCTGAGTACAACATGTTTGCTAGGCACAAGGTTTTGTTATTTCAACTATAGTTTTATGTTTTGTCAAAGTTTCAGTCTTTTACATTCTTGTTTGTTATGTTAGGTTGAGTCAGAGTTTCTTCCTCTGTACAACAATCATGGCATTGGTTTAACCACTTGGAGCCCACTTGCTTCGGGTGTGCTCACTGGGAAATACAACAAAGGAGCTATTCCTTCGGACAGCCGTTTTGCATTGGAGAACTACAAAGTATTCTCTTTTCTTCATGATTGCTGAGACCTGACTCTGCTTCTTTTTCTAGTTAATCTACTTATATATTAGCCGGTTTGAATTTCTTTCGCAGAACCTTGCTAATAGATCACTTGTGGATGACGTGCTGAGGAAAGTTAGCGGTCTCAAACCGATTGCAGATGAGCTAGGTGTAACTTTAGCTCAGCTTTCTATCGCGTGGTGTGCTTCAAATCCTAATGTGTCGTCTGTCATCACGGGTGCCACAAGGGAGTCACAGGTTAGTTCTTTAACCCACAGTCACTGACTTGCTTATAAGGAACAACTAAGATTTATTGTGTGTTGTACCTTACACAGATTCAAGAAAACATGAAAGCTGTTGATGTTATACCAATGTTGACACCTTCTGTTTTGGACAAGATCGAGCAAGTGATACAGAGCAAACCAAAACGTCCTGAATCCTACCGCTAAAACCTAAACTCGAGGTCTCTCTCTTCCTTATTCAATCGGTTTCGAAAGATCATTGCAGGAAGAAAAAGAGAAAATGTTAAGAGTCTCTGTGATATGTTTGTTTTTGTGTTGGCTTTGTTTCTTCTCTTTGGCAGCTTATGCATGTTTAAGACTCAGACAGAGAGAGTAATGTGTGTGTGTGTGTTTTGTAAAACGGTCTATTGTTATTGAAACTTATATGTATTTGGTTCTTGCAGCTCATGAGAAGGTTCTGGTTATACACTAGTTGCTATATTCAAATGTTGATGATATGTTTTACTAATAATAATTATATAAAAATCTAGAAGTTGGGGGATATGGCACCACACTATATATATATATATATATGGATGTATTTAAAGCACAACGTGCAAAACATAATGTCTACTACAACTATATAGCATGATTAAGCTTTGATTTATTTTATTTTTTTAGTCCAAAAAAAAAAAAAAAAAAACATTTTATGGAATTTCTAAATTTGGAATAGTTAGAAAAGTAAGATCATAAAGACAGAGAGAGTTTGGTTTAGTTTTTTTATTTATTTGGAGTTTGTGTCTCGCACGCGTTTAATTTGAGAGCGCTTTCTGCGTCTCTCTCTTGGGCGAATCAAAAACTTCAATTTTTCGAAAAATCATTCTTTTCTTTTACCTCAAAAATCTAATCTTTTTGTTCGGTTATTATCGTTACATTCGTTTTTTCCAGGTAATTAAAATTCATCTTCGTTTACAAACACATTTGGTCTTATCGATGATTTCGTTGTTACATTTTTTATATCTGATTTGATTTGTGTATGCAGGAGGACAATATAATCTATTGTCTCTGTTTGATCTTTTAGCAACATAGCCTAACGTTTGTTTATTGGAGTCTTGATAATGATGAAGAGAAATTGTTGGTGGGTATTAGTGTCCATAACGTGTTCGATATAATTCCTCAATGAATATGACTTAGTTCTTCTCATAATCTGCTATACAAGAGATTTGTGAAGAAGAAAGCATAAAGCTTTTTGGTCTTTTTGATGACATGAGAATGGAGTTTCCTGGTAACTTTGATCAGCATTTAGGTAGAGATAGGTTCAATGACACGCATGATCAAGACAACAATGTCTGTGTTCAGACAGGAGAGGAGTTTTCAAATGAGTTTTTGAATGACTTTGGTGCTCAACGGCGAATGCAAGTTGTTGATCATAATCATAATAATCGGCACCTTGTGTATGAGGACTTCAATAGAATTCTTGGAAGAGTTGATTCCAACATCTCAGATGTTGTTAATAATCAACAGAGTGGATACTTGGCTGAATCAAATGTTGCAGACTCGCCTCGGACAATGTATCATACCGCAATATCAGATGTTTATCTCCCGGAGATATTGAAGCTTCTTTGTAGTTTTGGTGGAAGGATTCTACAGAGACCTGGCGATGGTAAGCTTAGGTACATTGGAGGAGAGACTCGGATCATCTCAATACGAAAACATGTTGGATTAAACGAATTGATGCAAAAGACTTATGCTTTGTGCAACCATCAGCATACCATCAAGTATCAGTTTACCAGGAGAAGATCTTGATTCACTTATATCGGTATGTTCAGATGAAGATCTTCTTCATATGATTGAAGAGTATCAAGAAGCTGAAACAAAGGCTGGTTCTCAGAGGATAAGGGTCTTTCTTGTGTCTTCAACAGAGTCATCAGAGAGTCCTATTTACAATGTGATGAACACTAACCGGTTCACACACCAACAGGCGGATATAGATCATCATCAGTATGTTTCGGCTCTTAACGGTGTTGTGGATATGAGTCCTCAGAAGAGTTCAAGCGGGCAAAGCGGGACAAGCCAGACAACACAATATGGTAATGCTTCAGAGTTTAGCCCTACGTTTCATTTCCGAGACTCGCCTACTTCTGTTCATACATGGGAACACAAAGACTGCAACAGCCCAACCTTCATGAATCCATATGCAAACACTAACGCTGTTCATTTCATGCCGAAAATGCATATGCAAAGTAACTCATTTGGCCAGCAATCTCCTCCATCATCTCCTTTTGCAGTTCACAAGAGAGCAAACACCGACATTCCTTACTTTGTTGATCAAAATGGTTTCTCTGACAACTATAACCGCCCTTACTTGGTTCCTCCAAACTTCACACAACAACAAAGGTTCTTCTTTGAGACTACTACACAAACGCAGAAACATCCTGAAATATATCTTCATGGCCGGAGGCCAAGCGACGATATTTACCCTCATGGTCAAGCTTATATCGGATCAGAGAAAGTGACGCTTAAGAAAAACGCTCTTTCTGATCCACAGTTGCATGATGAGAGCCAAATCAACAACGGGTTAGAAGCATTTACTAAGCAACCATGGAAAATATTGAGAAAGAAACTACATGTTGTGGCTGCGTCAAAGTGGGAAGAGAGTGATGATATCTTCTATGGAAAGAGGAGTAAGGAGCTTGGCCTCAACACAGAAGTTCCTAACAATTTGATGGATCTTGATCATAGTCCAAGTTCTTTTGATCAAACCTCCAATAACCATGGTGTTAGTAACAATAATAGCTCCTTTAGTCCGAATTATCAACCAGCCGCTCAGGTTAATTCAAGTGATTCACAAGATTCAGATAGCTCAATGTTCTCTTTACCAGTCAACACCAAAGAACATCATCTTGATGGTAAAAGAGACAAACTAAATGGTTTCCAGCAAGACATATCACTTGATATTCTCACCAGAAGCCACACAACAGATACAAAACAAATGTGTGATGAAACCAAGTCAAGTGATCATGTAGATTACTCCTCATCCAACAAAAGTCTCCCATTGGAATTTCTGAGACAGGAGCCTATGGATCCGAAATGCGTAAGGATAACTTTTTCCTTGTTACTTTTATAAAGCTAGAAACTTACTTTATGGTCTAAGTTATTCTTCTCTCAAACTAAATGCAGGACTCAGAGACAAATAATGATGATTCAGAATTTCATATTTCCCTTCCTCGAGAAGAGAGTGTTCATTATAGTGGAATGCCACTTAGTAAGGTGGGAAGTAGAGTTGCTACATTTATGCACACACAAGATTCAGATGATTTTTACAAAAGCAAGGTGTTTGGTCAACAGTTGATAGTTGAGGATGTGACGAACGAATTAACTTCAGATGATATGTTAGTAGCTACTATTGTTCCTCATGTACATAGTGAGTCAGATGATGATCACAAATCCTACACAAAAGAGGAAAAGATTACAAGTGCTGGTCATGAATCTATGAAGGAGGAGAAGCACAAGAAAAGCAGAAACACCGATGAATCATTCAGCGAAGCTGTGATGGTTGAGATCGAAGCTGGAATCTATGGCTTACAGATAATAAAGAACACTGATCTAGAAGACTTACACGAGCTAGGTTCGGGTACATTTGGAACTGTCTACTATGGGAAGTGGAGAGGAACCGATGTTGCTATCAAGAGGATAAAGAACAGTTGTTTCTCTGGTGGGTCATCCGAGCAAGCACGACAGGTTTAGGGCTATTCACTCGATTCTTTGTAGTAATCAAAGTTGCTTCACACTTGATGTCTTAATCAAATGTTTCCTTTTTTTGTGTGACACAGACTAAAGATTTCTGGAGAGAAGCTCGGATATTGGCGAATCTTCACCATCCTAACGTGGTGGCCTTTTACGGAGTAGTACCTGATGGACCTGGGGGGACAATGGCAACAGTGACTGAGTATATGGTGAATGGATCTTTAAGACATGTCTTGCAGAGAAAAGACAGGTACACGATATCATTGTATTTTGCGATATGAAATGATGAGCTTTACTCATGGAAACACACTTGCACAGGTCACTTGATAGGCGCAAAAAGCTGATGGTAACTCTTGATGCTGCATTTGGTATGGAGTATCTACACATGAAGAATATTGTTCATTTCGATCTTAAATGCGATAACTTGCTTGTAAACTTGAGAGATACACAACGACCCATTTGCAAAGTAAACATCTTTCTCCTTCAAAATCAGCTATTTTCAAGCTAAAGTGTATAGTAAAGTAGTGTCATTTTTCATCTTACTCTCTCACACTGTTTCAATTTACAGGTAGGTGATTTCGGATTGTCGAGGATAAAAAGGAACACACTTGTGTCTGGTGGAGTAAGAGGAACACTTCCATGGATGGCACCTGAGCTGCTCAATGGAAGCAGCAATCGCGTCTCAGAGAAAGTACTTGTTCTGTCCCAAAACCGCGTCTCAGAGAAAGTACATTATCATAGTGACTAATGACCAAAATTTGGAATGTTTGGTGTAGGTAGATGTATTCTCATTTGGTATCGTTATGTGGGAGATCTTAACAGGCGAAGAACCCTACGCGAATCTTCATTGCGGTGCCATCATAGGTATGTTTTTTGTTTTGTCTTTGAACAGAGAAAAAGACACAACTTAGATTTGATCAAGGTTTGGTTTTTGGATTGTTTAAAAGGTGGGATTGTGAACAATACATTGAGACCTCCGGTACCGGAAAAATGTGAAGCTGAGTGGAAGAAGTTGATGGAGCAATGCTGGTCGTTTGATCCATCTGTACGGCCAATGTTTACAGAGATTGTTGATCGGCTTAGGTCAATGACTGTTGCCTTGCAACCCAAGCGAAGAACCTAACAGGAAAAAAGGAACGGCACATATATAAACTAATATACAAATTTATATGACAAGTGTGGAGTTTGTAAAATAGGTTTTGATTTTTGTAAGGTGTTTATAAAAGATGTGTAAAAAAGAAAGTTGAGTGTATGTTGTGTAAAGAACACATTTTTTTATGTAAAGAATGTTGTTGTTTTGTCCATCTCAAAGAAAATAAAGTTTATACAGAAACATACTTCTTTAACCTTTTTTTATGTTAATGATCCTTTCTTAAGCTCTCTCTTCTTTCATTATTTCGTTCTCTTGAAAATATTATAAAAATAAACAGTCTTAACTCGACAAAATCATTTAATAGTTTTCAATGTCATGTAGCATAATATATGTCTAACCTATACAAAACCCAGTTCAAGCAGAAAACATTAGAGTGAGGCATAATAAAAACAGTAAAAAAATAGGAGTGACAAAGATCTCATAAGCTTTTAAATTTCAAAAGGGGACTTTTAACACTTGAAGCCATGGCAAACAGAGAGGACAATGATGAGAATCAACGCGACAATGATGGCGAGAACTATGAGTTTTATCTTCATGTTCTGAAGCCACATCTTTCTTCTCATCTGTGTTCCCGTTGTTCTGAAATCTTGTGCCTAAAACAGTCAAGAGTTTAATCAAACACAAGACAACACAATGCACTGATATCATATGGTTTGAAAAATGTATTCAGACATACATATAAGTACTTGTGTGCGAGTTACGACATATATATATGTATTATGCAGGAGATAACTCCATGAGAATCTATCTAACCTGTGAGCGAAGGTTCTCGGTTTTGTCCACCAAAAGCTCAATTTTCTCACCGCGGTCAAGAACCTATAAACAAGATGAAGTTCCACAGATACACTTTTAGCAGCAAAAAAGAAATGTGTTACATTGGTTAAGTATAAGATTCACTTGAATAGTTATAAACCTTCTCGATGTTTTCCATCATAACACCTTTAACTTCAGAGACTTGTGCTTTGACCTTAGAGAGCTTGCTAATCTCATCTGGATGATCCATACAATACTGCATATGCTCTTTCAATTTAGACCTTATTCATAAGTAACCGAAACAAGTCAGTCCAAAGAATCCGGAAGAAGAAAAAAGAAAATCATCATAATCAATACAAGAGTTTCTTTATAAAAGAGTACCCAAACTCTTTATTCAAGGAGTTAGCTTGAGCAGTAGCAGATTTACCACCACCATATCTCTTGTTGAAATCATCTTTAACTCTTTCCAAAAACGCCATCGGAATCTGTCTACCCGCAGAATCAACCGCAACAACACAATAAGCTGCACCAAACAACAAAAATACCTATTGGTTTTAAATCTCTTACATTGGATAAAACAGAAGACAAAAGACATTTCGTTTATATGGCTAAAGAGACAATCAAATCACAAATCCATTGAGAAAAAACAATAAGCAAATAAATCAACCAAATCAATATCAGTGTTCTTCCACATAGCAAAAAAAAAAACACATGTAAAAAATCAAATATGTCATTGCAATGAATAATCCTAGATCTAAACCCTAAAACACTCTTGAGAGAAATCAAAATTACTCTAAAAAATACTCAAAAAATTGCAAATAAAAAAAAGGGTGTGAAAGTGACATTACTGAAACCATCGTCGACGAGGTAATTGAAAGTGTGACCGTCGCAGTTATAAGTGAACTTGTTGTTGGAAGAAGGAAGCTTATGGAGACACTGCGCAGCGACGGTGGTGAAATTACCTTTGAAATCAGTGTACTCGGCGAGTATCACCGTACCTCTCGCCACCAAACTGTATATCAACGATTGTTGTTGCGCCATTTTTTAACCCTAATTCTCCGATTCAATTCGATTCGATTTTGATGGAAGATGTTGCTGGAAAAAAATACAGATCTATGGTTTAGTCCACTTTATAATAAACAACAACAAAAGCAAGGACTTAAAGTCAAAAAAAAAAAAGCCGGAAAAAATCTGTGGGAAAAACGAGTCAAGGGTAAAATAGTCATTGTCAGTAATAAGCTGTGTAGGTAATAACCGAATCTTGAAATTTTTTGGACCCATTAAGTGCAGTTTAGGCCCATTAACAATGAACATTGGCTCACAATGTAAATTAAACCTCCATACCATAGCCTACATAAAACACACATATACATACATACCCCTTTGATAAAAAGTGGTACTAATGAAAAGAAGGGGATAAGATTAAGACAAAAGCTCCATAGTTGTTTTGTCTTTATCGAGTTTTGTCATGGCTTAAAGTGTGCACTTATGATCAACACACAATCTAATATATTTAGACACCATATATTATGAAGTAATCTGTGATAACAGATAATGACAAGAAGTAAACTATATACTCACTAGCTACAACACTTCTTAATTATACCCAAAAAAAGAGAGACAAAACACACACACAAAGAAACATCAACAAGCTAATTGATCTCTTAATGGTAAGATCTCTTCAAATATTGGAAGTCTTCTTCTTGTCCTATAAGGCCTTGTCCACTCTTTCACAAACTCATCAATCCCAACTTCAAATTCATCAAGACAGCAAGTTTCTTTGTCTTCATGTGGCTTTAGCTCACTCAAAATCTCTTGAACTCGAGCTTTCAACCTCGAATCTTCTTCGTTCTTATCTCTTAACACATCTCGAAAGAGAATCGACCTCGCCTCCTCGTGCTTCCCTTGCTTGATGAGACATGTGCATAGGTTACAAGCCTTGTTTGCATCTGGCTCTATTACTTGAGCTTTACGGTACACTGATTCAGCAGCTGTATAGTCTTTTAGCTGCATATAAGCCCACCCTAAGTTCCCCTGTCAACACACAAAAAAAGAAATCAAATCTTGATCAAGAAAGCTTTAAAGAATATGTAATAACAAATGATTAATTAATTATAGTTATAGTAGTACCAAGATCCTAGATGTTTCTTTTTCGACAGTGACTTGGAACTTCTTGCCATGAGATCTAGCTGTCTTTGTAGGCTTGCCATTGAATGCTTCTCCTTGATATATCATCCATAGCTTCTGCTTTAATAAC
Source organism: Cochlearia excelsa (assembly GCA_963556525.1). Taxonomy (NCBI): domain Eukaryota; kingdom Viridiplantae; phylum Streptophyta; class Magnoliopsida; order Brassicales; family Brassicaceae; genus Cochlearia; species Cochlearia excelsa. Next base: position 21,604,084 of record OY748331.1, read on the forward strand.
TCCACTTGCTCTTCTATCCTCCCACATTTCTGAAACACCAACCCAAGAACAACTATCGATAATGAAACTAAAACAGAAACAACTCTGAGACACAATTATAGGGTGATAATAATAATAGCAAAAAAATTAGGGAATGGTTATTGAGAAATCGTTAACCTTGTAGAGATCGATGAGGACATTGTCTAGTGATTCTTGAGCTTGTTTAGAGCAAAGAAATCTAAAAGCATGAATAGCTTCAATAGCATCTTCAGGTCTGTTCTGTTGTTTTAATAACAAAGCCATGTCTTTAAGAGCACTGTCTACTCTGTCTCTCGCTTTTATCGCTCTCCAAAACAATTCTATCGCTGCTTCTGCGTTCTTATCCATTAGCTTTATATATAACAACAAAATCGAAATCAGATTTAGTTCTATTAAGATTCGATTCGAATTAAAGTGTTTTTAATAAAATAATACACAAATTAAGATCGTTCGTGTGTATTATAATTAATTTACCTGAACATGTTTGGCTCGGACATAAGGACTGTCTCCGTGAGGTAGTTTATGAACAACGTTGTACGATACAGGGGAAGCTTGCTGCTTCTCTCCTCTTCTCTGACTCATCATCTTCTTCTTCTTCCTAACAAAGTTTCTCTCTCTATAATGAAATTCTAAAAGAAGAAATCGATTTTCTCTCTCCTAAATCGGGTAACACAGTTCTCTCATTTATCTGCGTGTGAAAGAAGAAATAATTATATTGTGAAAGAAGAAGAAGGAACCTAGACGGATTGTTGTCTGGGTTCATTATTGTCAAGTAGATCTTAAATACCGTGGGCTGGTCGTTTTTTCTAACCTGTAGAAAGTAGCCACGTGTTCTGTCCGTCCCTCTTATTCTCACACGACTTCGACTTGGCCCAATTTTGTGTTATTTATTTATTTATTTACTAGGTAAGTACCCCGCGCCTTGCGCGGGAGAGGATATTCATAAATAATATTAAATTATATTATTGAAGACTATGAATTGATCACTTTATGTTTGAACATTTAACCCGAGATCCGAAACCAAATCGACATGAAAAATCCGGTTTCGTCCGGTTTCGGTTTTCATATTATCCTATCGGGTTTTAATATTTTCGAACTCGGGTTTCCGTTCTAACCCGAACCGACCTGAGATCCGAATTATACTCGCATAGACCCGAATATACACATATATATAGTTTTGATAAGGTAAAATGGATTTTAGTAGCTTATTTCAATGTTTTGGGTTATATGAATAAGCCGAACAAAAACCCGAACCGAACCCGTATTACCCGAAGTAAGATCGGAAGTTCTTACCAAAATTTTGTAAAACCTAAAAATTCGAACCAAAAAATCAAAAATCCCGAACCGAATAATATTTGGTTCCAAGTTAGGTTTTGTTAAATATATGCAACTCGACCCGAACCTGAATAGATTCGAACCGAACAGAACTGTATTTGTAAATAATCCGAACGGATCCTATATCATTTAACCCGAAAAACCCGAACTCGAATGAACCTGACCTGAAAACCGAATGCTCAGGCTCCAATCCACTAATCAAAGTTCTCAATACATGTTGGCAATTTATGAGACATGCATCTATGAAAGATCATTATCGAAAACCGAAATAACTAATCAAACTTTGCAAGTTTATTCAAAGAAAAAGACCTGCATTATGCATACTCCGGTAAATGAAGGCGCAACCCATTTATCGAAATTCGTAGGCCCATTTGACGAAGGCCGCTTTAATGATTTTGTATGTGATAAAGTCTTATTTATATTAGAAGATTTCTTATTTTGTTTCTTATTGTTTTCAATGTGGGATAAATTTAATTTTTAAAAGTTTTACATGTGGGCCGGAATCCGTTCAGCCTAAAATATAATTAATAGAATTCGCCGAACAAAAATTATTCAAAAATATAAGGACTAAAACGCAAAAAAATAAAAAATATCGTTAAAGCTCTCACGTCACGACACGTATGCGTTTTATCTTCTGTTTTAATAGTATAGATTGTGTTGGGTCTTGTTGTTGTTTTGAATATTTTTTTTAGTACAAAGTTGAATTTTATCCGAATTCTATTATTAACAATAACTTGCCCCTAACCATATTCTGCTGAAGGTGGTTAATATCACACGTCGACACCTTTGTTTTTAAAATTATCAATCTATTATTTTTCTTTGTTTAATACTATGAAAAATAGAATTATAAATTTCTTCCACGGTTTTCTAGAACATAGTTGGTGGACATTAACTTGTACTTTTGCAAGCTTATGATTTTTACTTGTTTTTATCAAAAAATAATAAAACATAGTCTTCGTAGCTAACAAGGCTACATTCTGATAATTTTTTGAGTAATTATTAGTTTTAAAACACCTTATTAATTGCTTTGAATTTTGGAGATCGATGGATTATAAACCTCCATAATAATGTGCTAAGCTAGATCAATTCATTGTTGTACCTAAACATTGTTTTGCAAAGGTTATATCACACCAACTATATTTGATCTGTTTTTTTAAACGTGACATAATATATATATATATATATATATATATATATATATATATATATATGTAATGTGAATCTTTGTTATTTCGATGCAAAGAGATGGAACTACGTGTCAGGAGGCTTAAGTGCCGCGTTGACTTCTCTTTCGGTTTTGTTACAAATCTTGAAAGAATATTCAAATCTATGCTTAATATAGAAAAAAATGTTTGCTCTATAAAGACACTTATGCTCTTCACCGTTCTAATCCGGCGACCGTGGAATTCGTCTCTGTATGATCGCCGACACCCTCTAACCGTCTGTCGAGAATCTCTACAACATTATCCGGCGGGCACGTGTCTTTAGACTTCTTCTTCGGGCTCATCTGACAGAAACATTCAGGCCATGAGTTTGTATAAAACGATTCAGGAGACACGCGTTTGTGAGGCCCTCCAAAGTTTGTTTTCGCCATAACTCGTCTCACCGCCTCTTCGAACCCACCGGTTTTCCCTTTCTCTCTACCTATGAAAACCGGAGCTAAACCTTTCCTGTCTGGTCTGATTGTTGTGCGGAAACCGTAGTAAAGGCGATGACCCAAGAGATTGTTTGCGAAATTGCTCGGTCCATCATATGTTGTCATGAAAATATCGGAGAGGAGACAAACCATGTAATCCACAGCTGATCCTATTAAGCCTTGTGAGTTTGGCAAGAGCTCCTCGGACGAGTCTACAGAGCTATGGTTGTCAAGACGTGGGAATAAGGTTCGAAACGGTTTCATGAACCGTTCCCCGCCAAAAAGTTCACCAGCTGCTAGGTATATCCTTGTGGAGTTGTCGAATCTCATTGCTCGTAGTATAAGACCTACCTGCATGCACCACAAGGACCAACCAAAATGTCATGTTGCATTTCCATGGCCACAACGAATGGCCTATAGTAGCTGCAAAAGCATAAAAGGAACTACCTCCTCAGGGGTCAGTGGACACTTCCCGATAGCCCGTCTTTCATTGTAAATAAGCCTCTTTTCTGCAAAGTTCTCTTTACGGTACTTCTTAAGTATCTTCTGTTCCTCAGGGTTAAATATGTCAAAGCACCTGCGGAAAATAAACAATGAACCATTGTTTTCATGTGTCCTGCTGAGATAAGTAAGATGACACAAAGGAAACCATCTCTGTTTGCAGGGTTAAGCAGCTTTGATATGTGATTACTTAAATGGTAATGAAACTACATATGATAGTAGAAGAAAGATTGATGCAAAAGGGCATACCCTGCAAATGCCAACATATCCATTTCAAAACGAAGATGGATCGACATGAAGTGGCCCTGTGACCGTAGCTTGTCAACAATTGATTCGCTCAACTTCATGATGTGTGGCTTGAATCTCAACGCATGGTAGTTCACTCTGCACCTTAACCGTTGATATTCAGGATGATCAATATCCTCCGCCAAACGATGTGAAAAAGGAGTAAGATAGATAGCACTATGTTCCTTCATCGCCTTCAGAGCAGTTGTCAGGTACCATTCAATAGGAGCATCTCGAGGAGGACGAATCTGATTCAAAGATATATAGAGGAACACATATTTAACTTTTACTGTTAAACTCCAAGCTTAGTCAGAAAAAAACTGAACATCTCTTTATGCTTGTACCTGAAAAGCTTTTATCTTCTTGGTTTTCCCATTTTTGTGAACATCGGGGATCTTTCCCACAATCTTTACATCATATTTCAGTGTCTCAATGAAATGTTCAACGTCATATATACCTTGAAAACCACTGAGAATAAAACAGTCATAAACAAGAGAATAAAGACAAATACTCAAACAGTTAAATGTACATCAAAACCTATCACTTAACATAAAGCAAACAAATCCCCCTAAGGATTTATCTGTCTGATATACGACGAATCAACAATACCTGTCATCATGCCAAAACGAGTTTGCATCTAATTCGGGTAACACAAGTGTTGCATTCATGATACGGGCAGCAAGTACAGCATTACATATCTACAATATCCAGACATCATCATCATCATTAGTCAAATCAAAGGATAGAATCATCATCAGAATCAGTGGATGCAGTAAAATAGAACACATACCGCACTTCGTTGCTGATTCAAACCACCATTACATCGAACACGAAGATAACCATTTGTCTCCTTCGTCGGAGCTGCAAAAAAAACGAATCACAAATCTTTAAACAACATCTCAAACACGGAATGCCCTAAAAGACTTTTGAGATTAGCATCTGAAGTTAAATCTTTACTGCTCAAAAACACGAGATGAACCTACGAGGCCAGTCAGATCGTGGCGAAGAAGATGGTCTCCAACCACCAGATTCAGCACTCTCCCACATCTCTTCCACACTTATCTGCTCAAAATACAGATTCCACCAAAGTCTAAAATCAACAAAGCTAAACTATAAAACCTATCATCTATAGAGCATAAGAACCTTGATCTTCAGCTACAAATCACTACTCCAAATACATAGATAACGTTGAACTAACCTTAGAAGTTCGTTTCGGCTCGCGTTTACGACCGATTTTAGCCGAGAAAAACAGCGAGAGCGTACAGATCAGTAGAACAATGGCGCCGATAGATACTTTCGCCACCATCCTCTTTGTTCCGAATCCTCCGTTCTTCCCATGAAACCGGTGGCTCCCTAACCTGCAACAATCACTCAAAATCAACACCGATCCAATCGATACATCTCTATTGATACGGAAAATTGCATCTAAGAGACCAGAAAGTTTTCCCCAGAAAAACCCTATAACTTCCCAGGAAAGTGCATACGAAGCAACGATTTAGTATTGCTTACCTTCGCATAGCTTTTGAACAGAGGAAGAAAACGAGATCTTCTTCTTCTCCGGTGATCTGAGAATTTTCAGAACTCCTTTATTGTGTAAACTCTCTCCGTGACGAGATTTAGATTTCTCGTTAAATCAAAAGTAAGTAATTAATTTAATTAATTAATTAAAGCAACTTTGGATCAACGTAGCAGCGCGCGAGTCAGGCCCATGACAAAATAACCGAAACCCATTAATGGGCCAATATGGGCCTGAGGGTATTAACGTAAATTCAAAAGCAGGAGAAATATATCCACTGTGTTCTTCTTCTTCTTCTTCTTCTTCTTCTTCTTCTTCTTAGAGAAAGTAAAGGATAGGATCAGATTCAGAAGATGAAGTAAGGTATCGATGATTGCTTGATAAACCCTACTCTTCATTGTTCGTCAAGGTTCTTTACAGCTTATTCTCTCTAATTTATCTCATGAGTTTAAGAAAAAATCTCAGATTTTGTTTGTTTTTGTTGTTGTTTGTTCTCTGGGTTCAAATTCGCACAAGAGCTTGATAGGGTTTGCTATGTTTATTTGATGAAATAGAGCTTAAGCTATTGTAAACTTGGTTTTGTTGTATAGGATGATTATTGGAATCACGACGCCATGTGCGCATGCTCTAACGAGCTCACGAGCATTCAAATCAACATCATACATATCTTCATCAGGACAGGCTCAACATTATCTTGCTCGAAGCTCAGTCTCTGTCATAAAGAACTCTTTGTCTTTACACTGTAATGAGATTCAACAGAGAGTCCCAAGAGTCATGTGTATTAATTATTATATCTTCTACTCACATTGTTTTCTTTAATAATGGGTGCAAAAAAGACTTAAATCTTTCTATTGTTTTTTCAGGTGTGCCTATATCATATCTCTCAGCTTCGTCTTCTCTGCTTCTTACCGGTGAAAAAGGCAGTCTTTTTAGTACATTACCCGTGTTACCCGTCAAAAGAAGAACCCTTTCGACCATAAAAGCATCGAAAGATGTGCCTTCTAGCTTCAGGTTTCCTCCAATGACCAAAAAGCCTCAATGGTGGTGGAGAACTTTATCATGCTTACCTTACCTAATGCCTTTGCACGAGACTTGGATGTACGCGGAAACAGCTTACCATCTCCACCCGTTTCTTGAAGATTTCGAATTCTTGACATACCCGTTTCTCGGCGCATTAGGGAGATTACCGAGCTGGTTTCTAATGGCATACTTCTTTGTAGCTTATCTAGGGATAGTGAGAAGGAAAGAATGGCCTCACTTCTTTAGGTTCCATGTAGTGATGGGTATGCTTCTCGAGATCGCATTACAGGTTATAGGAACTGTTAGTAAGTGGATGCCTCTTGGTGTATATTGGGGTAAGTGTGGAATGCATTTCTGGACCGCTGTGGCGTTTGCTTACCTGTTTACGGTTCTTGAAAGCATACGGTGTGCGCTTGCTGGTATGTATGCAGATATCCCGTTTGTCTGTGATGCTGCTTACATTCAGATCCCTTACGACTAAGAAGAAAAATCGCAATTTTTGTTTCGTTTTACTAATCTCTGTCTTTTGAAATGTGTGTTCTTGTAACAATGTCTCTCTTGTTGAATGACAGTTATGTTGCTAATATTTGATAGAAGTATGTATCTTTATGAATATCCAAAAAGCTTTGATATTTATTGGCTTAAAGGTAAAGAGTTGTTCACACCAATGGCTCTTGTTGAGCAAACAATAATAAAAAAGTGTTGCATGCTTGACCTAGCATGTTAAACTTAGAAAAGAAAGAGGGTTTGGTAGATAAAGAATAAATAGGATTCACAAATCAAATCTGCTTGCAACTCAAGAAAAGTCCCATCAGCTACTCGAGACTGAATCATGATCAATGGATGTGGAGACAGTTTTAAGGAAACTAGATAACCAGATTGTAGAGGTTTCGTCTGCTTCGAAATCGCAATTCTTTGATGTTAAAGTAGATGTAGTAGAGCTTGATGGAGATGGAGATGGTTGAATTGTTGTTGTTGGAAGAGGAGGAATGTGACCATGGAGAAAACTAGTGACTGCTTCATGGAGATTCCAGTGAGAGAATTCAAGGTAGAAGAGTGCTGTTTCTCTACACTGTGATGTTGCCTTGCAGAAGATTGTGATCGGATCTTCTTTCTCTTCACAATATCTCGTCTTCATGCTTACCCTAAGAAACTTCCTTCTTCTCAGAAATTTTGTTATTACACAATCTTCAAACTCATATTTATAATAATGGATTTTAATCCTAAATTTATATCAAGATTAGGATAAGATTCCTAAACCTAATAGGATTGTAAGATTAGAATAACACAATTTATAAAATCAAAATTGTTTCGATTGTGTTGTTTCCTCTGCGAAAAAAAAAACATTTACTTGCTGGAAAAATTACTATCCCCTGTAATATTTTTAATAGTGAAATGGGTACATTTTAAGATTATAATTTGCTAAATAGGTGATTTTGAATTTAATTTGCAAAAGAGTGATTTTGAAGAGTTAAATGACAAAATTACCCTTTTATTTCTCTAGAACATATTATTGGTTTAAGTTAAACCAAAACCAAAATCAAACCAATTTTTATTCAAAAAAAAATTAATTCCCAGAAAATAAATGTGAAATTTTTTTCCAATATTTTTTTTTCCTAAATCTATTGTTTATTATTTTTTAAACAATTAACTTTTTTTATGTATAAACCTAATTCTTCACGAAACTAAAACCATTAAAAACTCTAAAAATCCCCAAATCTCAAAATTAGCTTCGATAGATAATGCTCTCTCCTCTCTTCTCATAATCCCTAATTCTCAGAAGATTGTGGCATCGATTTTCAGATTTTGGCAACGAAGATCTCACAAAATTGTGAGAAGAGAGAAACTTTTATTGCAGAAACCTCTATCGCAGAAACCTTTATCGCGAGTTCACGAGTTAACATTCACAGAATTCATTCACGAAAATTCATTCACGAGTTAACATTCACAGAATTCATTCACGGGTTACCATTCATATATTTCTTTCACAGACTTCATTCACGGGTTACTATACATTGTACATTCACATAATTCACTCGATAAACCATATTCACAAACTTCAACTTCATTCATTATTATCATTCACATAATTCATTCATAGACCTCATTCACAGACCTCATTCACGGATTACAATTCACATAATTCATTCACAGACCTCATTCACATACCTATCATCGTTCACATACTTTTTTCATAGACAAATCACAAAATTCAAATAAACAAACTTCATTCGTAAGAAAGCATTGAAAGCAAGGTCTCGACAAAAAAATTGTTATTCTTCCCAATAAAAATCTACCCTTGGGACAATAAATTAGACTACTATTGTACCTTCAACACAAGACACTTCTCGAGACACTCCTTCAATTAAAGCAAATTCATCTTGCATCATGTTCAAAACGTAGGAGCAAAAATCGGTATGAGAAAACTATGAAACCAATTAACAATGGGTGACGGCCACTAAATGTAACCTACAATATTTTATGATACTCTAGGTTTAGACTTTTCTCAAAAGGAAAGAAATATAATATTTTTCATATATATCTCACGCTAAATTTTAGGAAAAATATATTTTATTAAAAATAATTTGGTACAAATATTTCGGTTTTCATAAACCAAATTAGTCAACCTCCGTTAAAAACAAAATTAGCGTGAAAACCAAATTAGTTAAAAAAGGGTAATTTGGTCAACCTCCGTTAAAAAAATATTAAAATCACCTAAAATTTAATTAGTAATCCTAAATCACCCATTTGGCAAATTATTTTCCAAAATGTACCTATTGCACCAATTAACTCATTTATAAAATCAAAATTGTTTCGATTGTGTTGTTTCCTCTGCGAAAAAAAAAACATTTACTTGCTGGAAAAATTACTATCCCCTGTAATATTTTTAATAGACACGAATGGCTTATCATTTGGCTGCTAAGAAAAAAAGCCTATAAAAATTGGTAACAGTGAGTCACTCTTTATCTTTAGCCTTCACTTGAAAAGAATGTGAAGAGTGTTTCAAACACATTCTCTCATTCTTCCATCAACGAAACCGATTTGGGCCGATGAATGCTCTCACATCCAGGACAGTTGTGTAAGCTCTCGTGTATGTATATGTCGCAATCCAGACAGAAATAATGCTTGCACTTCCGGCATGTTACACATGGCCCGTGCTTGTTCCCTACCACGAGACACAATCAGTAAGCATACCTAAAACCAACACTATTAAGAGACATGTATCATGTAATGAAGACTACATATACCTGCACCAAGTAGGCTCTGTTGGCAACCGAAACAACTCTTTCCTACTTTTCTCCGTGAATCATTGAGACTTGAAAGATTAGGAACTTCGTCAAATGGAGCAATCGGGAAGAGATGATGGTATGATCTAGCGAGATGTGGTGATGAAACAAGTGTTAAGCCACATATTGTGCATTCCGTAGGAAGCTCACATACACGAGCTTTGCATCTCGGGCATGTGTAACCAGCACCAATCTTGACTTCCTTATGACATGAACATATTGCCATTGAACCTTCAGCAGCTCTTTGTGGGAAACCCATCTTGATCAAATTCGCAATTGCAAATTCTGCTATTGCCGGAGGTGGAGGTGCATGTTCGAGCATAAGATCCTTTAGATGCACCTGCGTGAAAAGACAAAAAACACACACACACAAAGCACACTGTTAATATAAGACTTAACTTTTATATCACAAGTGGAAGTAGAAGGTAGCTAAACTCTCACTTCATCTACTGCAACGGTATACAATCCTCCGGTTTCTTGGCATAGGTGTTTGCAAACAAACATTTCTGCAGAAAGCCCAATTACAGAACATCTCAACTTTGATTTCTTGCATTTCTGAATGGTCTCCATGATATCTCCTGGATCACAGGTGCACAGAGCTGAATACAGTATTAGAACCTCGCGATGACCATAAGACGGAACCTGGTTGAGATGCTCATGTACAAGTTCCAAGGCGTTCTGCAAAGAAGAGTCTCCCGAGGCTTCAAGCTTTCCCATCAAAGCTTGTATGTGAGACTCAGGACTACCACCAAGATCTGTTAAGGTCTGCGCAACTCCGTTTTTTATAGATACCAAACCGATTTGACTTAAAGGATTCTGGTCAAAGAACTCTCTAATGAAAGCTTCGACATGTTTCGCCATTACAGCCATTCTGCTTGGTCTAAAATCCATTTCAGCAGCTGCCTAGACACAACAAAACAGACCAAACATAAGACACTGCATGTTTTAATACCTAAGAAACTTGAAATCCACGGGGTAAGCAAAAAGCTAGCTTTAAATTAGAATCAGTACATAATGTTGCCTTTAAAAATAGTTATGATAACACAATAAACAATGCACATAGAGATTATTGTAACTACACACATTGTTACAAAAGTCTAAATAGCAGAGAGAGATCTTAAATCCGAAAACTAAAAATTCAAAAATTTGACTTTTCTTCTCTACACACACAAATCACAAAGCCAAAGAAGGCAGATATAGATTATACCCGAGAGAAGTCAATAACGATGTATAGATAACGAATAAGCCCTTTTTGAATGCGAGTACCAGCGGCGGCGGCGGAGAGCAAGCGGAGACGGCGGCGATACTGAGCATGGTAAATAGCACTGTTATCGATTGGCCGTAAAAGCCCAGATTCGTCCTCTTGTAACGCTTCCCAAGATCTGTCGTCGACGTAAGCTCTCTCCCATTCGCCGATGCCTTCTGCATCTTCTTCGTCTTCTTCTTCTCCGTTCAATCTCTTTCTCTGATTACTCATTCTTTTACCTAATTTACCAAATTTCCAGAGAAAAACCTCAAATAAAAAAAATTACTCGTCCGAGCATAAATAATTGCATAATAGTGCTTAACTTATTATAATCTTCATAATTTTAACCATAACTTCCTATTGTATCTTTTTAACCCCTGTTTAGGAATTTTTTATTTATACATAACTTAATCAGTCCATATTATACATCACTATAATAACTTCTTATTACAAGATTTTACAACACAATCTCATATACTAGCCTAAGAACTAAGATCTTGTTTTTGTTGTTGATCTTAAAGTTTCTTAAGCATTGGTAATGAGTTAAACATTTGATTTGGTGGCTCCTCCTTCTCTCCATCCTTTTCGTCGAGCTCTCTCTTCCCATTTGGATGTTAGCTTTTTCTGCTCGGAGAGTGCTAATTCCGACTTTTCACGTGCTTCTTCGCATGTTTCCATACCGGAATTGCACTTATCTGCGTCCTTTTGGTAAGAAGACGTTACCTTCTTGGCCTCTAATAGTCCCATGTCTGCTCTTTTGTGTTTCTCTAAAGATTCCGCTTCGCGCAGCTTTAGTTCATCGGTTAGAAGTTCTGCGTAGTTCTTCTCAGTGTCTTCGTTCACTTCTGGATCGTGTTTCGCACAATCTACACAACATCAAAGCAAGTTCAAGACTTAAGACTAAGTAAACTTGGTTACTAAAAACATATACAGAGTGTAAGAGTTGCCCTTGGCGGATTAACTTACCGGTAAAAGAAGCATTGATGAGTCCTGCAAGAAGAAAGGAAACAGTTTTTTTTAAAAAGGATCAATCTTTTGGTTGTGATAAAACCTTAGAAAAGATTCAAAAACTCAATTTCTCAAGAAACATATATACTAATAAAGCAAATGCAATGCTTAGTATACAAAGTACTAGTCATTGTGGATTTATATGTTTTTAGATTCAAACTCAACTATTTAAGCAAGCTAAAGTATTCAACTTTCAGTAACTCCAACACCAAAAGATACCAAAATTGAAACTAATCTCCAACACAGACCAAGAAGTTATTATAAATGAGTAAACTTTACACTAGAGATCTAGCAAATATCTAATCACTAGCAGACAAAAAAGTTGAAACATTTACCAATAGGAATCGTGGGAAGAGGCTTAGAAGAGCAACCACAGTCACAGACTAGACAAGACGAAGCGGAAACTGTAGAGGAGTGACTAACGGCGGCTAAAGCTTCGGTGAGATGCCAATAGAGAGGCGGACCAAGTATGTAACAGACCATGCTTAGCCCTAGCAAAGCTAACCCTAGCTTCAAAGCAGCCGCGTGGCTCGCCATTTTCCGATCTGGGTCTCCCTTAAAGGGACGAACTTTCGACGAGTGTGAAGAGAATCTCGAGCTGGGATTTGGTTGGAAATTAAAACCAGTTTCTAGATTTTGACAGTAAAGTGTGAAGGTCACTCTCCATTTAAAAGGACCCACCCACCATTAGTGGCATATCAATTTAGCTGTATGTATATATATATACACTACAAGTTTGTTAATGGTGCATTAACGTAGATCAGTTTAACCGGTTTCGGTTCAATTTCCGGTTAAGTTTGGTTAAAATTGTTCATTCATACAAAATTTTCATGTAGACTTTGATGCGTGGGAAAAATTGCAAAAAAAAACCTAAAGTTTTGACAAATCGACAGAAAAAACCTGAAGAAAAACATGTTGTATAAAAAAACCTAAAGTTTCATTTTCATCATTTTAAAACATTAAGTTTCATTTTAAGCAAATTAACCTCTAATCGTTAACGGTGTTAAAATATTAATAGATTTCGACACTCTCCGTTTCATTTATCAGTTAAAATGATTTTTTAATTGTTTTTACATGAAAATACAAATTAAATTAGAAAGAAAAACAGTTGTTTTACTAAAATAATGTTATTATTAATATAAAAGAATTCTTCCTTCTATTCATTTCTTTTAATCATGTATGTGACTTTATCTCTAACCGTCGCTGGATAAATTGGCGGTGATCGGAAACGTAGATCCAACGACGGTTAGGGATAAAGTCGCTGACATGATTAAAAGAAAATATTTTTTATATTAATAATAACATTATTTTAGTACAACAAATGTGTATCTTTCTAATTTAATTTGTATTTTCATATAAAAACAAATAAAAAATATTTTTTTAGGGAGCGTAGATCCAACGACGGTTAGAGATAAAGTCGCCGACATGATTAAGAGAAAATATTTTTTATATTAATAATAACATTATTTTAGTACAACAAATGTTTATCTTTCTAATTTAATTTGTATTTTCATATAAAAACAAATAAAAAATCATTTTAACTGATAAATGAAACGGAGAGTGTCGAAATCTGTTAATATTTTAACACCGTTAACGATTAGGGGTTAATTTGCTTAAAATGAAACTTAATGTTTTAAAATGATGAAAATGAAACTTTAGGTTTTTTTATACAACGCGTTTTTCTTTAGGTTTTTTCTGTCGATTTGTCAAAACTTTAGGGTTTTTTTGCAATTTTTCCTTGATGTGTGCGTTTAAAGCATATACACATGAACATAGTCTATATAATCTAAACCATACTTTATACGTTAACAAATGCTTACTATTTCCTCAACTAAAACCACCAATTAATATTCATTTCCAATTAATTAACTGCATACATTTTGTATAAATGCATGCATGCTTCTTGAATCTTTAATGAAAACCGATAAAGACAAATAAGTTTTTGTTTAATGAAAACCGATAAAAGAAAAATTAGTTTTTGTTTAATGAATTTTATTTTTACTTTTAACAACTTTTATTATTAAATAATCAAATTATCCTGTTTAGAAATTGTATGGATGGACGTAATTAATTTTTAAATCAAATGAAGAAAATAAACATGAGGTGAAGAAAATAAACTTATAGTATAAGAAGAATTAAGAAAGCATAGGAGAAGATAATTATTTGTAGCTAAATGCCTAAAAGTATAATGGTCAACATTGTTTTGTTCATGAATCATGACACACTTAGTTTTTTTTTTTTTGTTAATTGATGACACACTTAGTTAGGTTGGGTTATGCTCTATTCCATTATTATCTTTTGTTTTCATCCTCGTATATTTTTTTTGCAACTATAGCTAATTCTGTTGAAAATTATGATTATTTTGTTAATAATATACACATTAGCTATCGTATGTCTGGCGAAAAGAAACAACCATGGGCTTATGATCCACTACAATATTACCCATTCAATTTTCATGTATTGGTCTAAAATAGATCTCAAGAGTCTAATAATCACTCTGTTTTTGTCTTAGTGTGTAAAATGGACAAAGCTCTGTTTATTATAAAAAGAGTCAACAAAACAGACATGAAAACAAAAAGTAACAAATGTAAACAGTTATTGAGTTTGTATCATTACTTGGTATGGTCTCAGGAGATTGAAAGAGAGCAAAAACTCTGCCCATCATAACAACATCTTTCACCTTTTTCTTGATATAAGTATACCGGAAACTATAGCTGTTCCAACAACCGCGACAGCCACTGACGATATTATCCTCTTCACTGTGAATACTGACTCGTCGCTCGGTATCTCCATCAGATCTTTCATCTGCAAAAACCCAATATATGAAAAAGCCACTACCCGAATTACAACACATTCTAGACACTATCCGAATTACAACACAATTCTATATTTCGCTGCTACAAACCGTTATAGGTTGCTTCCAGTTCTTCTTGATTCCATTGATATGGCCTCTTCCGATAACTGCTACAACCGAAGTGTGCTCACTTGCAACTCTCAGCAAAGAGGATGCCATGTACCTAATGTGAATAATGATAAGCCAAGGTTAACTAATATGGTTAACTATATAGACAAGGATCTGAGAAGACTAACTGGTCTCGCTCATTAACAAGTGTATCCATGAGAGATGGAAACTCCTTGCTCATTTCTTGAATCACCAAAGTCACCATATCCACATTGTCCATTTCTTTCAGCTGAAGCGGATCCAATATATCATCGTGCATGTTCAGAATCAAGATATACTCGTGAAACACATAAATTTGCAGGTCCAGAAAGCGGGAAAAATACATTAAGACTTACCATTTTGTTGAGTTCTTCAGGGCTCGGCAAGAAGACAGCTTGAAACAGCACAGAGTATAGAAACTTTACCTTGTGCCATAGAGGCATCTTGGCCCATGTTCTTTTTAACGTAATCTGTTTCATAAAATGCAAAACCAAATGAATATACTGGCAGACAAATGCTTTAAAACAATCAAATCCTATGATGTGTCAAGAGAAAAATATCACCTGTACAGGACGGTCACCAAGTATCACCTTGCCACCATATTTAAGTGCCTCTTCATAAGCCACACGGAACTCGGCACCAGGAAATACCTCAAGCTGACTGGCGATCTAGCAAAAGTAAAGGATGTAGATTTTTGGTTCAGAAACTTAAACTTATCATCAAAGAGTATCTTGATCAAGGAAGCTTACCTTTGCAAGAAACCATCCATAAAGTATTCCGAATGCGTTCTGTTTCTGCTTCCAACTTTCTATCATGTCCGACACGGTTGGAATCTAGTAAAGCAAAACATAGTACCATTTCAGAATAATCAACGGATTGGAAGAGATAGCAGAGTTAAACCAAATAGTAAGCAAGAAGAAAATTCACAGTCATGAAAAGCAAACCTTCACAGTCTGAGGCTTGAGAAGAGACACTCTGCTTGAACACAGCTCCACAAAAACAACCTATAATATCAGCAACATGATTAGACCCCAAACATAGACATTAACATACCAAAATTTAATCCTCTATGAACATTTTAAAAGAGAAGAACCTCTGGTTTCAAAAAGCTGACTATTGCTTCAACTTCTCTACATGATTCCTGCAACAACAAACACAAATATTCACAAGAACTAAAGTGATTTTCTCAAGCCAATGCAATAAACAGATCCTATGTATTCTAAAATCTAAAACCTAAGACCAAGTTCTAACACATCCAAAATCTATAAATAATACAATACAGTTCCTTAGCAGATTCTAGAAGCAAACGAAGAAGAAGGAGATTACCTGCGAAACATGAGCAGTGCCAATCAAATACACATCGCAAGATCCGCCTCTCCCTGTGGATTCGCATGTCAGAATCACGACGCTTTTCGCGAATTCCTCCGGCAATTCCACCTTAATCGCCTCCGATGAAGACTCTCCATCGTCATAAGCTCCTCCTCCTCCGCCGTATTCACCAAAAGCTGCGTCGTAACCGCTAACAGCTGAATCGGAGTCTCTGTATCGCTCCTCCTCCGCAGTTTCTTCGAACAGTTCGTCTTTCTCAACGTTCACTATGCTGTCGCTTAACGAGATATCGCCGGTGGGATCTTCGATGTGAACGTAATCCTCTCCGGAGTGAATCTCCGCCTCCGATCGCGACGGCTCCATCGAGACGGCGGTGGCAGATTTGGTAATTTTGGGGATTACGAAGGGTGATAGGATTTAGATTGAGATCACGCAATGGAAACTAAATAATAATAAGAATGAAAATAAAAAAGGAAGGTATAATTGTGAGAAAGTCGTGTCTAACACACGAGTTAATGTTAATGTAACGCTTAATAGTTTCGTTAATTAAAAATTAATCACTAAACTGTTTATTAATGCTTTAACCAATTAAACCGGAATTGTAATTAGGCCCGGGTTAGTACCGGTCGTAATTTAAATTTGTTTTTCCTTTTTTTGGGCTTGTTTAAATGTTTCTTTCCTTTTTTGGGCTTTATTTAATCATTTTTCTTTTGAAGCCGTTGTTGGGGCAGATTTTTAATAATTTCCTTTTTGGGTTCGTTTCAATCTTTTTTAATTTCAGGCCGTTACGTCAGATTTTTAATAACTTTCAGGTAACAAATGAACAAGAGTGTGACTTGTAATAGAAGTAAAATACTATTCTTAACGTTTATTTTATTTTATAAGAGCACACAGTAAAAATATTATTAATTCTAACAATTTATTTAGAAACTATATATAATATAACTTAATGATTAGTACGCAACATAACTAAAAAGGTAATTTGGTAAGTTTAGTTTAAAAGAAAATATATGTAAAAGTATAATATACGCTAATTATGTTGAAATTAGGTATGCATATAGATAAATTCATCTTCTTTGCACTCTCGTATTCCAAGTTTCATTATTTTTCCACCACTACTAAAAGTAGTTGGTAAAATATCACAACACTGCCTTCTTGGTGCATTCAACTACCACATCCAAACAAAAATACACACAACTTAATTAGTCAATAATATAAACAAACTTAAAAAATAATTAGCTAAAAATTATACCAAAAATAAATAGTATTAAAAAATTTAAGAATAATTTACTTGTTTAATATCTGGATCAAGTCTTTTTGAAAAAACTCTAATCTCTTGGATATTACGAGGAGATGTAATGGGATCATAAGTGCAATTATCGTAATCTTGTTTATAAACACTTTTAATAGTTTCTTTATTAATAAAAGAAACATGTTCCATGAAGAAAGTGACAGGTCTATGACAAGGATCATGATGTATCTCTCTTGTGTTAAATGTGTAAACACTTGATAATCCACCTGATTTAAGCCACGGTCTAAATGTCTTTTGTGCCCTTGCAATATCTCGTAGTTCTAAATGCCTATTTTCAATCTAATAATATTTGCAAAAAAAAAACATTTTAATTTGTAATAGAAACATCGTTCTATATGAATATAATATTAAATAAGAAAAATATTAAAAATATATATATTGAACCTGAACGGTGTAACCCCAAGAGATGGTGATGGTCCATGAGTACCAACGGTCGTAGCAAACGGCGAGTTGAAATATACGGAGAGGGTCTAATTCCACGGCGGAGAAGAGGTGGCGCAAGGCGGAGAAAGTTGTTGAGTTTGGGAAAATTGGGTCAACTTGAGCCATGTGGTGTAATGACACCAACGGTCTTGTTGGATGTGATGTTAATATTCCCAATGCATTCCCTCTCACATCAAACTGCTTTATAACAAACAAATAAAATTTTAAGTTTCTACATTTTGAGAAAAGTATTATTTTTGAAAAAGTGGTATTTTTGAAAAAGTGGTAATTTTGAAAAGTGGTAATTTTGAAAAGTGGTAATTTTGAAAAGTGTTAATTTTGAAAACCTGATGGAAGCCAGGCTCATGAGACAAAGCAACTCCAAGCTCAAGAACACAAGAATGAACCCTAGAGTCTCCTCCGTACAAATGTGGATACCTTGCGAGACAAGAATCAAAGTTCTTGGCCAAAACATTAGCCAAGGAGCTGCTTAAAACGTAACCTCCGCCGCCAAACGCCATTTCGTTGCCGAACCTCGCGTTCTGATGGTAAATCTCAGAGTTTGATCCAATGTAATAAAACGATGTGTGATCGTATTTGGAGAGAGTTCTTGCTAAGTTTTCAGGGATGAATATTGTGTCGTCGTCTCCAAATACATACCATCTTACTTCTTTTGAAGATGTGTTGAATAATCTTACGGTTTCTAAAACGCAACGCGCGATTCGGATCGCGCTTCTGTCACCGCCTCTCCAAGTGTACCTTTTGATAAAATAGGTGAAATGGGAATATAAAACTTATTAATTCTTTTTTTTTGTATAATATATAAAAAAGAAAATGTAAATTAAGAAAAAGGGTATATATGAAGATTTCTTGTACGTTTGTGGTAGTTTAGAAAATACTTCTTTTGTGAATTTCTACTAAACTATGATTATGACTAATTAGGTGCAAGGGCAATTTCATTTTACTTTGTTTATAAATTTTGAGGTTGAAACTCCACCGACCGAGTTGTTATTTTTTATGTATTGTGATTTTTCTTTTTGTTAAAGGGTTACTTTTGTAAATTTTAATATTAGTTTTTACATAACTAATTAATAAGTTTTTCTAAAAGAAATAGCAATTAAAATATTTTTAATGGTTTATGAGATTTTAAACTAATAAAATAATCATTTGTAAAGTTACAAAATAAATCATAAATCATATATATCATTTAGAGTTATTTATTCGTAAAGTATTAAGCGTTATAAACGAATTAATAAATCATAAATCATATATATATACTTTTTTTCAACTTATGAAATTAAATGGTTTGTTTATTTACCTAAACTTTGAAGTATCTTCAGAAACGCAAACCGGAGGAAGAAGATGAGAATCTGAATAATTATCCGATGAAGACAAAGAACGTTCAACGAAAACGCATCCTCTCATTGTCTTAGAATCCCACCAAAGCTTAACATATTGTTTACGTGCATGCCACAACTTCGTGCTAGATCCCAAACCAAACACTATATGATCAATCTTTGTTAGGCTTTGAGAATATTGATCTTGATTATCATCGGAAGATGTGAATATAGAGTCTTTATTATATTGAAGTCTTGAGATTAAGATGAGAAGGTAGACCAAGAAAGTGAATACAAAAAGTATTATGCAATTTATCATACGTTGTGCGATAGTTGAAGAAGAAGAAGAAAAATAAGGTTTCGATATTGGTCGTGGGATACACATTTTTGTTATGTATAATCAATTTTTTTTAGTAATATTAATTACATTTATATGTACAAAAATGGTTTCTTGAACCAAAAAAAAAGATCTTATAGCTATGTGGAGGTTGAGAGGAGGAAATATGATGAGAAGGAGAATGGAGTAATTATAATGTTAAAATGGTTTTAAATTGTAATTAACAATTTAAGTACTAACTAGTTGTGATTAGGCACGGAAGCTAAAGGGTAAACAAAGAAAATAGCTTATTAAATTGTTTGTTTTATTCTTTAGTATAGAAATTTTTTTGACGTAACGGAAGAAAAAAGTACAAAAGTGGATCGGTGAGATGATTTATACAAACACTTACATTTGAATAAAATTTTAAAATGAATATTAATGACATAATTTTGCTTTTTAATTGCATATGATTATTGCACCACACACAAAAATAAATGTGTAAATTAGAGGATTAGTAAATGTGTAACTGGATCTCGTTCCTAAATTAATATGGGGTCAACTTTGAGATAACAAATCGTACTAGTGCAATAAAGGCTTGTTTTATTTTCTTGGGTCAAACATTAGTATATAAGATTACACATTAATTAAAATGTTGAACATACATAGAAGAAACAAGCAACGATTAGTAACGTAAATTTTGCAGAACTCAACATGTGCATTGACATCAAGATCCGAGCCATATGGGATTATATATACATAAATTTTAAGAAATAGTAGTTGAGTTTTGTCATGTGAAAATTAATAAAGAACTTGTTGGTCTAACGGTGATTTCGACAACGTTGAAACAAAACTTAAAACTTGGGGTCTAAACTTTGTTTTAAATCTTTTACAATTTGATGGTAATCAACAACGAGTTAACTCGGCCGGTTAAGTGCACTCGTCCGTCCGGGATATTGTGTTTATGAATTCGATTATTTACAATATATATGTACTATCAAAGGCTGGGAATAAGCTTATGTTGTTTTCAAATAGTATTTGATGGTATCAATCACCTTAGACCATTTCCAACAGAGAATAGTTACATATATAAGAAATATAAGATTCAGATCTAAATCTTAATAAGAAATATAAGATTCAGATCTTAACTATTTAGGTGGACTCCACATGCTAAGATCCCGTTAAGAAACACCATTGGACTTGCTCTTATTAAGAGATCAAAGCTTTTGCCTCTCATCTCTTCATACCTAAACAAAAAGATGTAAAAAATAAAATATGATTTAATAAAAATACTAAAAAAATTTATCTGAAACCCCTATATTTCAGCACAAAAATTAGAACAATCTCTCTTGGAAAAAAATCCAAAAAAATCATCACCAAAAAACAAAACAAAAAACCTAAAATATCACCAAAAAACAAAACATAAAAACCTAAAGTTTACAAACTTATCACTACTATATTTTGACCTACTTTTTATTAATATCTTATTATCATCTCTTGGGTCAAAATAATAGTCAGATCCAGCTTTTAACAAATCTCCCTTTCACTCTTCTCTTTACAACAACCGTAGATTTTAGGGATAATTGTCAATTTAGGCACTTTTTTGATGAAGATTGCAATTTGGACACTTTTCTCTTTCCTCCTAACATGATCCCACCAACTAACATTGTTCATGACATTTATGGGTATAAAGCTTTTATATATTACGATGATGCCATCATGTATTTGTTATATATATTTAATTCAAATCAATTTAATTATTCCTTTTATATGTTGTTCACTATAGTGGATAGACAAATTATACACTGGATGGTAATGATTTCTTAATATTCGTATGTACATCAAGACTGTGTAGTTCAATATTCACTGGACAAAGTGTTCATAATGTACAGTTCATAATTCATTGTACATAATATTCAAATCAATTGTACAGTCATATTATCCAATTTTTCGTTAGACATACGAATTGTAATAACAAAATTGTACAATGTACAATCTCTTAATCCACTATCTGAACTTACAAATTTGATACACTGTCCACTAATACATTGTACAATATCCGAATCCACTTTCTAAATTAGCTTCGTTTGTACATTGTTCACTAAATACTACATATAAATTGTTCTTTTTGGATATACATATGAATAATGTCAGCTGAAATGTATATTCGGTTGTCCACTAAATCGTATAAAAGATGTTGTACAAATATTTGTAATCGAATCAACAGTTATGTTCTTCTGGACACTGTACAATCTTCAATGCAAATCTTCTTTTGTATAAACTAGTTGTCTCAGTCAGTCATGGACACTGTACAATTGACTGACTGGATGTACACCGTCCACTAAACTGTGCATCGAACAATTGTACACCGTCCACTAAACTGTGTAAATGGATGTTATTGAATGCAATTAAGAGAAAAAAACGTGAATAAGGAGAAAGAAAACTTGAAAAAATAAAATATGAGTTTGAATCAAGAGAAAAGAAAAGAAAGAAGAGAGAAAATATAAAAGAAGAGAGAAAATATAAAAGAAGAGAGAAAGAAGGAGAAAGAAAGAGAAAGAAAACGGAAGAAAGAAAAAAAAGAAAAAAAAGTGAAAAAAGAAAAAAAGAAAAAAAGAAAAAAAAAGAAATATACATTTATTGCTCTGCACCCTTATTTAATTCACCTATACATATACCAATATACCTACTAAAATACACCGATATATATATTTCTGCACAAATGGAAATAGTAAAGTGCCTACTATTTTAGTTACTTTACAAAAAGTGTCCATTCAGCAAATTTACCTAGATTTTATTGATTCATATCTAATTTTCTTCCCAAACCTACACTTATAATATAAGCACTTTCATGTCAATTTCTAAAAATAAAAATAAAGTATGTGAATGCACTCATGAACTTGTTGCTTAATATGTTTGTCTTTGGCGAGGGAATGGAACAAGAGGCGCATGTAGACGAAGATCTTTCTGTCTACTTTTGATATTTCCATTAATATGTCACATGTTATTGTTGTTGTTTTTACATGAATATATATGATTTATAAGCCATAGAAGAAGAGGTTTTGGATTCTGTGTCCATCCGCATAATAAGTTTAGTATTTTGCTTTTGATCTCAAAATAATTTCGTGGTTTGCTCTGATCTTTTTAAAGATATGAAAACTGTAACCACAAGTCTCCATCAATATAAGAAGTGTTAATAAACTCTCCCACTTGAGTTTCATTAAGCTTCTGAACATAAGATGCTCTCTTTGACATCTCAGCTCCTGGTCCCGTACAATTATACTCTCCATAATATATTGTCCTAACCAAACAAAACAAAACACACACACACACACATCACTTATTGTCATAATTAATTGTAAAAAAAAAACAACTTAAAGTGTGTTTTGTTGTGCTTAATTAATTACGAGTCTCTAGAGGGATCGTTGAAGTTGTTCCATCCTTCTGGTGCAATAACATCTGTCATAGTTGTTGAGATGAATATAACACGCGAGTATGGTCTCCACGCACGGCCTAGCCACACGTGTCCTGTTCCTCCTATTGTGCAGTTTACGAAAGAGAAACCACTGTTCTCGTCTTTTGAGCTACGTCCGTTTGCTGTCACGGCTCCGTTGACCGCCTTTGACCCTGGATTCACTTGGTTCGCCATCGATATTATTCTACAATCCTACATTAATTGTTTTGTATAACAATATATATTACCAAATTAACTTGGACTAGTTGTATTAATGTGCATATAACAATTTTAAGTGTCTTTTAACTCAATATATATATGAGTACATTATGTTACTACCTGATAGAGAGATTTGGCGTTACCGAATATGAAATCAATGGAGCCTTGAATATAACAATCTTTGAAATAGTGGCGGCCTCTATCGTCATGAAGAGTGTCTTGTGCTCCAAAGAAACCACATCCCACGAAAGCCGATTCGTCTCCCGTGATTCTTATGGCTACGGCCTGAGCTCCCACGTCTCCTGGTTTTGGTATTGGAGCTACGTTCTGTCACAAAATCATGTATGTATAAATCAATACCATAGTACTAATTAACTACTAAGTTCTAACCATTTTTAATTATTTAATTTTTAATTAAATAAATTACCATGAAACTAATGTTCTTGGCGACAAATTGAGAACCAAAGACTTGAACCGTGGCACAATAAAATGTGCCATTAGCCGAATAAGCCGTATCATTCCACGCTATAGCCGTGGTTTCGAACCCTTGGCCTTGTAACGTTATGTTTGGTTTAGTCTTTGGAATCACAACTTTTTCACTGCCCACAACAATAGTTACGTTATATATTATTTACTTTATATGTAAATAATATACTAGTAACAACATATTATGGTTATTGTAACAACATACTAGTACATGCCGGTGTTGATCCAAATCACGTTTCTTCTCTGACTAAAGTTACCGATTGCGTCAATAGCCGATTGCACCGTGGTGAAATTGCAACATCCATTCTTATCAACGCATAGATACGACGTCGTGTTTGTGTCTGGTGGAGGCATATCTTTGGGAAAATCGTCGCATATTGATATCTTTCTTTTAGTGTCCGGTGGTGGTTTAGGACGGCGATGATGATGGTGGTGGTGGCCATAAACACAACCTATAACCGAATATGATAATGTTTTAATACCATATAATATATCGGAAGGATTAAACATAGAATTTATATGATTAGGATATGTTTTAAATAGAGTTTTGGATGCTAAGATGGCAAGTATAGCAATGCCTATTGATATAGATAATGATAATTTTATTAATTTCATATTTGGAGATTTTTGTTGTTTGTTTTAAGGATTTGAGAGAGAAAGGGTAATTAGTGAATAGGAGAATGCAAAAAGAGAGGTTTATTTAATATGAAAATTAAAATGAGAAAACATGAAATTGCATGAAGTGTAAGGATATGTTAGAATGACTTGCAAATTACCTTTTATCTAAATGTTTGCTTTCTTACAATATTAAACAATCTCATTCGACCTACCAAAATGGCTCACCATAGCTTCGACAATAAAATATTTATCAAAACATTTTGTTATGTAAAGTTAATTATAAGCATATATGATTGCTATACTTTAATTTTAGGCATACGCATTCTAAAATTAACGTCATTATTTGGAAGTTGAGTTCATATTTAAAATTTTAGGAAGTGCTTATTTGATTAAATGTAAATTAATTAGTCCGCATGCAATCTTATGATAACTACGATCATTAGTAAAAAAACGTATAATTTTAGAGTATTTATCCAACAAAAAATCTATATTTCCTATTCTTTTTTTTGGAGAAATTCGCAAATAAAGAGAAAATTAGGTCAAATGTGCGACTTTTTCATAAAAACCGGTTTAGAAAAGAACCGGAAAAATCGAAGTTGTGGTTATATAATGGGAAACAAAAGAAAGAACCAAAACAATCCAACAAAAGGAGAACCTGACTTTTTATTAGTCGCATCGCAACAACCTTAAACATAGGAGGAGAAGCCAATATGTATATTCCTCTTCTAGATCGAGATTGAGATTGAATCGATTCCAAAAATCAAATTTTGCTTCATACCCATTGTTCATCTTCTCACTAATCGTTATCCGATCTTCTCTTCGCCGTTTTTCCGCTAGAATCAGCGACCAATTTCAAGTAGATCTCGACGAATTTGCATCTGTGATTAATCACTCGTCTTTTTTTGGTTTTTCAAAGATGGGTTCTTCAAAACGTGCTTCTTCTAAGAATCCTGCGATCTCAGGTACGCTTCTACGCTTGTCTCGTCCCAAAAATTTGGAACTTTTAGGGTTTTCACTCCATATAGATTCTTCTATTAGATGATATGATTATAAAGAAAAATGATGGTTATTTGATTGGTTAATGAACAAATCCATCATTGATTTTGTTGTAATTTTGCTTATAATCGTTTGTGTAGGTTTACGTGAAAGGCATCAACAGGATCTAGAGAAGCTTACATTGACTTCACAGCCATTTAAAACGCTGAGACTATTTGTTGTTGCTGTGTTTCTTTACGTTAGAAAATCTATCTCCTACCTTCTTGCTAATTGTGGCTGGCTTTTGCTCTTGAGTAGCCTTTTTGTTGCACTTTCTGCTCTTCTTGTGACCATAGATGGTCCACATGTCAAGGTAAACGAAATTGAGACTGTTTCTCTGTGTAGCTTTAGTTTATCTGTTTCATTATTTTGAATTTTTGATGAACAAAGTTGTAATATCTCTTAATGTTGTCTTTGTGCAGCACCTTGAAGAGCTGTCTGAGTATATCAGGTTTGGTCTATGGTGGATTTTTTTAGGCGTTGCTTCATCGATTGGTCTTGGTAAGAAGAATATGAGGCCATTCTTGTGCCAGTTTCTTATTTATTTTCTGGTTTTGATGAATACTAACATTCTTGTTTTGGATCTTGTATTGATGTTTTCTAGGATCTGGTTTGCATACGTTTGTTCTTTATTTGGGTCCTCATATTGCGTTGTTCACCATAAAAGCAATGACGTGTGGGAGAATCGACTTGAAAAGTGCTATATATGACACAATTCAGTTGAAGAGAAACCCTTTGTGGCTTGATAAACCTTGCAACGAGTTTGGACCCCCAGTTTTTTCTTCAGGAGTTCCACTTAGTAGCATATTGCCTCAGGTTCAGATAGAAGCCATCCTCTGGGGTCTAGGAACAGCTTTAGGCGAACTTCCTCCTTACTTTATCTCCAGGGCAGGTAAAAATTCCTTTCACTCACTCTATACCGATGTCTTTGGTTTAGTATTATCTATGTGGGATCTAAGTTAATAGGGTTTAGAGGTGTCTAGTTTAATCTATGAGACATGACACATGAACTAGAGATTCAAACAGTTTACGAAACAAGATTTATTAGTAATTACTAATGCTCTGAATCATTACAGCAAGTCTTTCCGGTGGGAAAATGGAAGAATTGGAGACGAGTTCTGATGACGATAATGGATTCATTGCTAAACGGGTAAATCGGATCAAAGGATGGTTATTGTCACACTCACAATACCTAAACTTCTTCACGATTCTGATTCTCGCTTCGGTATGTTTTTGATGAGTTTTATGAACAACTCAATGCTTTCTTTCTGAGACTTTCTTATGTCTCATAAACAGTTTGCTTATTACTACCAAATTTGGTCTTGCGTTCAGGTTCCTAACCCGTTATTCGACCTTGCTGGAATCATGTGTGGACAATTCGAGAAACCCTTTTGGGAGTTTTTCCTTGCAACTTTGATTGGAAAAGCAATCATCAAAACACATATACAGGTTTATGACCGTTTCCATAATACTATCGGCTTGTGTCACTTTCGTTCTCGGTCCTTCGTAGTTGATTTTAACATCTTCGATATCAACATTTTCTCCCCTTTTGCAGACGGTTTTCATCATATGCGTATGTAATAATCAGCTTCTGGACTGGCTAGAGAATGAGCTGATATATATCCTGAGCTTTGTTCCCGGTTTTGCTTCTGTGTTGCCTGGGATCACAGCGAAACTCCGCTTAATGAAAGAGAAGTACTTGGTTGCTTCACCTCCAGTAACTTCTGATATCAATGTACCATAACTTTCACTTCTCTTGTGCCTTTACGGTTTTGCATTGTCCTGCCTTCTGAATTTGTTTTGTTGGTTCTCAGGTCAAGAAATGGGATCTTTCATTTGCAACGGTGTGGAACGGAGTGGTGTGGCTTATGCTCTTGAATTTCTTCTGCCAGATTGTGACTGCGACCGCACAGCGATATCTCAAGAAGCAACAAGAACAAGAACTAGAAGATGCCTTGACCAAGAAACCGTCTTCGAAATCTAATTAGTTTCACAAAATTTATTCATATTTTCTTCTAACTGTGGTGTTTTTTTTTTAATCTTCCATAGAAGCCATATGATTGCGTTTTCTTCATCTGAGAACCCAAAAAATATGTGCCTAGAAAGCAAAGATAACATAGACAAAATTTGAGATTTTTAATGGAAGTTCTAACTTTTATTTTAGATAATGACTTGTCTCGTTATGAATTTACTTTTTAAGACACGAATAACATAGCCTTTTGATTATTTACTATTAAGGCCCATTAAGCTATTAATGGGCTTTAGTATATATTTTTTTAGAATTGCCTCTTTCCGTCTCCAACGCAAGAATCGGAACACCACAGGGTCCACCAGTTTATATAATTTCGCTTTGTTAATTAACATCGATTTCTCACTAGAGGGGGCTAATTGATCAAATCTAAAACTATATGGCGTATTTTCAATAAATTTGGATTCCTCCAAACTAAAAAGGATGAAAAAATATTAAGTTTCGTTTTCGTCCCTTAATCTTTTCTACATCTACACTGCGCCCCTCTCTTTCCTCTCGTTAGCGTCGGAATTACATTGCCGGCCACCGGAGAACACCACCGGCGGATAGTTTAATCCCCGAAATCGCCCAGGCTTGTTACGTCGATTTCTGAGGATAATTCTCCGATTTACTTGAAATTTCTCGTGTTTTCCGATCCGGTGATTTAGGGCGGTTTTTGATGTTTATCGAGTAAATGCTTTTATCGATTTTTAGGTTATTTTTAAAAAAGAATTGGTTTCGGATTCATAAAATGCGATTATAAAGGCTCCTTTATTTTTCGATTTTTTTGGTGTAGCGATCGTTTATGGAACGAGGTGGTGGTTCCGGTGAGCGTTTACAGATCGGGACCAAGACTCTCCGGACATCTTCTGGTAGCTTGATCTTGAAGAAAGATCGCTATGGAGCTAAGCCGAATCCGCAGAAGAAGAAGAGGAATAAATCAAGAGTGAATGGTACTGATTCCGAATCAAGTGATGAGTTTGGCTCAGAAGAAAATTTTGCTAGGAAGAGGAATAAGGCCAAGCAGGTTCAAAATGAGTGTATGAACAAGCTAGATTTGTTTGAGTCTGATGAATATGATGGGTTAGATAGCGCGAATTTGATGAGGAAACGTTTTGATAATGGTGGTAGTGTTGGTGTAAGCGGAAGAAGCTATTTTGCAACTACAAGGGTTGATAGTAGTTGTGTGGGAGGGTCTGGTTCAGGCAGGGGCGGTTTATTCGTTAGGAGAAAGAAACCATATGTTAATGGTGTAAGTAGTATGAGTTCACAAGAGAAGTTGAGTAGTGAATATTATTCTGATGGACCTATAAGAGTGCAGGGTAGAAATGGTGTTTTGAAGGTGAAGGTAAACAATAGAACGAGAACTCTTGCTGCTTCGATCAATCGCCAAAAAGCAGAAATATACGAGAGGTCGCTTACCTCTAGCAAGGCACAAAAGCGTGAGAATGTTATTGTCGAACCAAAGTTTAGGATATCAAATAATGTAGACAGTAATTCAGAGTCGGAAGAGAGAGACGCGTTGAGGATATCGAAAATGAGGAAATCGGGGTTTAGTAAACCTGAAAAGGAGATCACTTTGAAATCCGAATCAAACTTTTCTGAACTGGTGAAACCTGATGCCGGAGAAGAAATAAGAGGGAAGCGTGGTGGTGGAACAGAGAAGCAAAGATTACGTGAGCGGGTTAGGGGAATGCTTATTGATGCAGGGTGGACGATAGATTACAGACCTAGGAGGAATCGAAGTTACCTTGATGCTGTATATGTTAACCCCTCGGGTACGGCATATTGGTCAATAGTCAAAGCATATGATGCACTTTTGAAGCAGTTAAAAGACGAGGGAATTGATGCCAGGCCGAGAAAAGATGCCGCTATAGTTGCTTCTGTATCGGAGGATATTTTGAACAATTTAGCAAGAAAGGCGAAGAAGACCCGGATTGAGATGACGCAGAAATGGAAAAATGTTTCCATTGGTAGTGACAGTGAAAACGAAAGTGATGGAGATGCTGAAGGGGGAGAGGACATTAACACCCCTGAAGAGAGGATAGGTTCGTTCGTAGAGCTAGATGGGAAATCAACAAGAAAAGGAAGAGATGGAACCTATTGGGATGATTTACATTCAAAAAGTAAAAGATCATTATATTATAATGATGAAAGGCCATCCTCTGGATCAGATTCACATTACATGCATGGAAGGAAAAGCAAAAAAATTGGAAAGTGTACATTGTTGGTACGTAGTTCTAAGGATAAAAAGAATCCAACGATTGATGGGTTCAGTCCAGACTCTGGGAAAAGGACAGTACTCTCTTGGTTGATTGAATCTGGCGTTGTCAAAATGAGACAAAAGGCGCAGTACATGAATTGTCAAGGTACAGAGGTGATGCTGGAGGGATGGATAACAAGAGATGGGATTATTTGTGTTTGCTGCAGTAAAATCCTCACACTTTCCAGTTTTGAAATTCATGCTGGGAGCAAGTCATGTCAGCCTTTCCGGAATATTTATTTGGAATCTGGCGCTTCTCTTCTGCAATGCCAAGTCAGAGCTTGGAATATGCAAAAAGATGCTACGAATATTGGTTTCCATCATGTGGACACTGACGGGGATGATCCAAATGATGATGCTTGTGGTATCTGTGGAGATTGTGGAGATTTGATTTGTTGTGATGGTTGTCCATCAGCATACCATCAAACCTGCCTAGGTATGCAGGTATGGATTACCGCAAAGTCTTACATGTTTTGACCTTTTTAAATGTTTCTTTCTATTTTTTGTCTTCAAGTAAAAGTTGTTATCTTTTCAGTTTCTTGCGTGTGTTGACATTCTTGTATATACTTTGATTGCAGGTACTTCCTCTGGGTGATTGGTATTGTCCAAATTGCACATGCAAATTTTGTGATGCAGCTGTGGACTCGGGTGGTGATGACGCAAATATTTTATCATTACTTTCCTGCATCATGTGTGAGAAAAGATGTAAGATGTCTCTTTTGATATTCCTTTCAGTGAACTTTCCATTGGTAACAATGGCGATCTCACTTAAATTTTATTACCCCTTTTGTAGACCACCAATCATGCATTAGTGAGGTGGAAGCTCATAAGGTTCAGTCTTTTGGTTCAACTTCTTCGTTTTGTGGGCCAAAGTGCTTAGAGGTATTGACTTCCTTACTTTCTTAGGGATTTGTTGTCTTAACTTTTAGTCAGTTCTCTTCTTATTGACATTAAGGACATGTGTTTGGACATTTAGATGTCTTAGGACAAGGTCGCTGCCTTATTTAGCTCCTTGTGCAATAAAAGTTTCATGTTTTGTTTTGTGCATCGTACAAAAATCTCATGTAGAAATAGTATCAGTAAGCCTAGTTTTTTGGGTGCTCTTTTTTATATCTTCATGTTTAAATATGATAAGGAAATACTTAAAGATGTTTTATCTATTTGTTTAGTGATTACCATGTCAATGCATGTATAATTGTATATTGTTAAGTTGAGCTTTCATTATATTTTTACAGCTCTTCGAAAAGTTACAGAAGTGTCTTGGTATCAAAAATGAACTAGTCGGCGGCTACTCATGGACTCTTATACACAGGGTTGACATTAATTCAGATATAGATTCTTATTTGTCGGCACAAAAGATCGAAAACAATTCGAAGCTAGCTCTCGGGTTGGCTATCATGGATGAATGCTTTTTGCCCACAGTTGACAGAAGGACTGGGGTAAATCTGATTCGTAATGTCCTTTATAATTGTGGGTAAGCTTGTATCTACTGTTTTTATATTCATGCTGAAAAAGTAATGATTTCTTTAACTGCTCTCTGCTATTGAGTTTATGTACAAGCATTGAAGTAGGAACTTGTATCTGTTTGTTGCTGTCTCTGCTTGATTTCTTATGTTGACTGCATTCTCTGTACAGATCCAATCTCAGCCGAATAAATTATACTGGCTTCTACACTGCTATCCTAGAGAGGGAAGACGAAATCATATCTGTGGCATCTCTCAGGTATTTTCTATCATTTAGTCAACACATTTTAGTGACAGGGCATCATAGAATCGTGTCTGGAATTCATTGGTTGTTGATAGAGATTGAGTATTATGTTCCCTTGTTAGGTTCCGTGGTATGCAAGTAGCGGAGATGCCATTTATTGGAACGAGGCATATATATAGGCGTCAAGGAATGTGCCGTCTCCTTTTTGATGCAATAGAATCAGTAAGATGGTTGGACTATAAATATCATTATTTGATGAGAACCATATTCTCTGAAATGTGCTTTCAACGTTTTAACTTTTGGTTTATCTTGTTTTATGAAGGCCGTGACTTCTCTCAAAGTCGAGAAACTGGTTATCCCGGCCATTCCAGACTTTTTGAATTCATGGACTGGTAACTTTGGGTTCAGACCACTCGATGACGCAGTTAGAAAAGAGATGAGATCCCTTAACATGTTGGTGTTCCCTGGAATAGACATGTTGCAGAAACGGCTGCTCCATGAAGAAGAAAACGTCATAGCCGCTGTCGAAACTGGTCCGTACTTTGTTGAAGTTGGTGAATTTGTGACTGATGCTGCAAATTCGTACAAGAATATACTTGCTCCCGATGAAGAAAACGGTCAACTATCCGTTGAAACAGCCATGGACACACTTTCTTCGAAGCCGGAGGAAGATGAGCTAGGGAGAGATATACTACCTGGTGAAGAGTGTGTTATGAACTCATCTTCTGGTGCCGAATCTAAAGATGATGCATTTGCAGATGGTTTTCTTTTATGAGTATGTGGGGAGACAAAACCGTACATTGTGAGAAACCCAAGGAAGGTTCTTTCTCCTCTGCCTGTGAGTGTCTTCGCTGGAGAAACGAAGCAGCTTACTACAAATTTGAAGAATCCACGACGAGCAGACAAAGAAAAGATTATTGGTTTTGTACATAGCCCCATGAGATTTATATGTGTATCCCTCATGTGTTTTTTTATATCTCAGGTTAAAAAAAACTTGTAGAAAAAAATCATGAAAATCAGTCAAGTTCCTTTCAAAAAAAACTTCTTCTTACGTCTGAAAAAAAGTAAATAACGTGGCAATTTTTTATTGGTGATGACGATAGCTTAAACCTTTTCGTCAGCGTCGGTAGCTACTAATTAAAACTACGTTTAGTGGAAATATAAATCTCTAATTAAATTAGACTAATCTTTTCACCAATCCCAATTAATTAGTTAAGAACAGCCTCTTCTTCTTTCTAAGAAAATAAATAATGATCTTGAATAATTCTGTTTAGAGTG
Source organism: Cochlearia excelsa (assembly GCA_963556525.1). Classification (NCBI taxonomy): domain Eukaryota; kingdom Viridiplantae; phylum Streptophyta; class Magnoliopsida; order Brassicales; family Brassicaceae; genus Cochlearia; species Cochlearia excelsa. Next base: position 21,636,662 of record OY748331.1, read on the forward strand.
GAATCTCTCGTGTCCGGAGATTCCGGCGAGATCGATGGGGTTCATAGTCGGCCTTGTAATCGGACTCGCCTTCGGAATCGCAATCATCATCGTCTTTGTCAAGCTGGAGAATTCTCGATCCAAGCTTCGCTATGAACTCGTGAGACGCCCTACTCTCTTTACTTTCTTCCCTTTTCTTAACGATTCGCTTTCCCAAATTTTGGTCAGCTTTTGTTTTCTTTTAACAGGCGAATACGGTGGCTGCTTTCGCGAGGATGACGGTGGATGATTCCAGGAAGCTTTTGCCTCCTGAGTTTTATCCTTCATGGGTCGTCTTCTCCGAGCGCCAAAAGTTAATCTTACCAGTTTCCTTCTCTGCTTATTTGTCCATCTATGTGTAGTTTTGTTCTACTCTCGAGTGTTCTTGTGTGTTAATGTGTATATCACTTGCCTTGCCTCTTTGTTTATCTATGGCACAGGACTGATTCTAGTTTCTTTTGGCATTTTTTGTTAACTTCAGTTAACTTGGCTTAACCATCACTTGACAAAGATATGGCCTTATATTGATGAGGTATGCTCCATTTTGTTGAGTGAAAAAGATTATTTGGTTTGTGATGTTGTTTACATTGGAGGGTTTTTTCTTCTGTTTAGGCAGCCTCTGAGCTTATTAAGGTATCTGTGGAGCCTGTTCTTGAGCAATATAGACCTGCCATTGTTGCCTCTTTAACATTTTCTAAGCTTACTCTCGGCACTGTGGCCCCTCAATTTACAGGTTAAGTTTTTGTTCATTCTTGTTTTGAAATGTAACCAGAACATTGTGTTGTTGTTGCTTTAGGATTTATGAGTTTTGCTTGTTCATCCTTTGTATTATTTTAGGTGTTTCCATTGTCGAAGGCGATAAGAATGGTGTGACCATGGAACTTGATATGCAATGGGATGGAAATCCAAATATAGTACTTGGTGTCAAGACCTTAGTTGGTGTATCTCTTCCAATTCAGGTACAATATGCAAGTAAATAGACTTAAGATTATTTGTTAGTTTTTCTGTCATGGAGAAATTTTTAATAAACTAATCTTTTTAGTTTCATCGATTATAATCTGGCTACCGTTGATTTCTTGTTCGTGGTTTTCTAGGTGAAAAATATCGGATTTACTGGTGTTTTCAGACTGATTTTTAGGCCACTGGTTGATGAATTTCCTTGCTTTGGAGCTGTTAGTGTTTCTCTAAGAGAAAAGGTTAGTGGTCCCTGATGAGTTTGAAGCTGCAGTTGCATCCTTGTTCGTGCAATGTGCATACTTGAGCATCCAATTCTCTGTTGCAGAAAAAGTTGGATTTCACACTTAAGGTTATCGGAGGTGACATTTCAGCAATTCCTGGACTTTCTGATGCTATTGAGGTTTGGCCTACATTTTTTTTCCTTGTCTTGCCCACTTCTTTGGCATTTATTTGTTATCTTTTCCTTTTCCATCTCATTTCCTTACCCGCCACTTCAGATGATGCTAGTGATGCAATGCTGTAATCATTTTTATGCTCTAGTCAGTGCAGAATGACACTGACCAGTTAGTTGATATGTAACAGGAAACAATACGGGATGCCGTGGAAGATTCTATTACATGGCCTGTTCGAAAGGTCATCCCAATTTTGCCTGGCGATTATAGGTACACCGAAGATTAAATACATGAAGTTGAACAGTTTTTGTAATGTTTATCTATTACATCTTTTTGTGTGTGTTTTATTTCACAGCGACTTAGAGCTAAAGCCTGTTGGAACGTTGGAGGTGAAGCTTGTCCAAGCAAAGAACTTGACCAACAAAGACTTAGTTGGAAAATCAGACCCCTTTGCTAAACTATTTATCCGTCCTTTGCGAGAAAAGACTAAAAGAAGCAAGACAATTGTAAGTAATCTCATTTATTTTCTTCTTGTGCTAAACCTGACAGAATGATCTGATGTATGTTTCTTCCCATTAGAACAATGATCTGAATCCCATATGGAATGAGCACTTTGAATTTGTTGTCGAAGATGCGTCAACTCAACATTTAGTGGTCAGAATATACGATGACGAGGGCTTACAGGCGTCTGAACCTATCGGCTGTGCCCAAGTCCGGCTTTGTGAACTTGAACCTGGTAAAGTGAAAGATGTCTGGTTAAAGTTGGTCAAAGATTTAGAGATCCAGAGAGATAACAAAAACCGTGGAGAGGTTAGATTAGCAATGAACTTCCATAGATGATAGATCGTCATATCCTATAATCATGTAATATTGTATCTAATGTTGATATTTTGCAAATTAGGTTCATATTGAGCTACTATATGTTCCTTTTGGTTCGGGACACGGCATTGTAAATCCATTTGCCACTTCTTCGATGACTTCCTTAGAGAGGGTGCTGAAGAATGATACGACAGACGAAGAAAATTTATCATCGCGTAGAAGAAAAGATGTAATTATAAGAGGAGTACTCTCTGTGACAGTGATATCTGCAGAAGAGATACCTATACAAGATCTGATGGGTAAAGCTGATCCTTATGTCGTTCTCTCTATGAAGAAATCAGGTGCTAAGAGCAAAACTCGGGTAAGACAAGATCTCTTATTGAAGCATCAAAGACTTATCAAAGATTCCTCGTCCTCTTATGTTTAGCTGATAGCTATTTTTTGCTTCACCAGGTCGTCAATGACAGCTTGAACCCGGTTTGGAACCAGACTTTTGATTTTGTAGTTGAAGACGGTTTACATGATATGCTTGTCCTCGAAGTCTATGACCACGACACCTTTGGAAAGGTAAACCAAACCGCGATAACACTGTTCTTTGTTCCGCTGCATTGCATGAAAGTGGATGTTTGGTTTATTATTATTTGTTGTGCCAGGACTACATAGGGAGATGCATCTTGACGTTGACAAGGGTTATAATGGAAGAAGAATACAGAGACTGGTTTTCGTTAGACGGTTCCAAATCTGGCAAGCTTCAGCTTCATCTCAAGTGGATGGCTCAGTCAATATATCGCGATTCCTGAGTTTTTTTAAATCGGAGAACTCTCCAAGATTATGCAAGATTACAAGTAGTAGACAATAATAAATTGATAAAACAAAGTGTAAATTGAAGACTTTTCATATTTATTGTACTTGTGATGACACAAACTATTTGTTGTTTACTTGAACCTCCTCCTCTGCTTCACACAACCTTTGGTCTTGACAAATCTCATCAACAAAAGCTTTGATGTTCTTATCAGAAGTTCCTCCTTCTCCGCCCGCTTCAACCGCTAAACGCTTCCATTTCTCTGCGTTTTCCCTCAGCGTCTCGGCTTTCTCTTCCATCACTTCTTCCAAACACCGCCTTATCTCTCCTCTCTCCACCAAACCGTCCTCGTTCTCTCTTACCCTAACGCCTGTCTTCCAACTTTCTTCCAAAAGCTTGGCATTGGTCGGCTGATCAGACCACATCGGAAACGCCACCACTGGAACGCCAAGAACCAAGCTCTCAAGCGTCGAGCTCCATCCACAATGGGTCACAAAACAGCCTATGGCCTTGTGTCTCAAAACCTCTATCTGAGAACACCAAGACACAATCATACCAATCTCTTTAAGCTCCTGTCGTAAACCAGCTATCTTCTCAATCTCGGTCTCGTCTTCTCCTTCTATCTTCCTTTCTCTGCTTGGTTTATCGGTTATAACCCAAAAGAACGGTCTCTTACCTTCTATGAGTGCTCTAGCTAGCTCCTCTATCTGTCTCTTGGACAACTCAACATATGTCCCAAAAGAAACATAAATAACAGAGGACTCTGTTTTCGAATCTAGCCAATGTGTATAGCAACTACTTTCATCATCACTTGTTGTCATAACCGATCTTGAGCTCGACTTCAAGAAGATATCAGAGGGAAGTAAAGGACCAACATCCACCATTTTGATATTGGGGATAGCCTTTAAGGCCTCTGGCTCGAGAGATTCGAATGTGCTGACGAGTATCTTAGGGTTTGTTTCTTGTTTGACAAGTTTCATCGTTTCTTGAAACGCAGTGTGTGCTTTTGTGACGGTTTTTGAAGGTAAGATGAGAGAAGGAAGATCACGTGTTGTTATAGGAGGAAGATTCGGAATATCGAAACCTACATTGTTGTTGTTGTCTCCGTTGAAATGATTGTAATAAAGGTCGAAAGCCAAAGCGGGTTGGATCCAAAGAAGAGCACAAGGTAGGTTAAACCTATATGCAACTTTTGGTGCCCAATAGAGAAAAAGCGTGTGGACCAAGCAAGTCACTGGAGACTCACTCTTTTTATTAGCTTCTATGAAATCGGAGAGCGTTTTATCACCGTTTGTTTCCATATTCAAAAACCGCTTGTCCGCGTCTTTAGCGTTTGAAACGCCTCCTTGGTCAAAGCCATCGGAGAAAGTAAGGAAAGAGAGATTGTTGTGGTTTGCGATGATAGAAGAGGAAGAGAAGTAAGAGAGACACGTGGCGAAAGTGACACGTGCACCGGTGGTTCTTATGAGTCTATGAGCAAAACAGAGAGATGGGTTCGCGTGACTTTTTGCCGGTAACGTTACCATTAGAAAATGCGGTGGCGCCATTTTTTTGGTTGTGTGTGTTTTTGTTTTTGGCTTCACACTTGTGTGTTTAATAAGAGAATTGTATGTGAGTTTCTACTTTTGTGGTGGATTTGTTATGTTTATATACAAGGTAAAGTAAACTTATATATAGATCTAACCAAATTGATAACTATAGTTAGTTAACCAAGTCTACTATATTATATCCATTATCAATAAATTAGACGGAATCAAGTGACATTTAAGTCATTTTTAATTTTCATATCGATTATTTTTAATATCAATTCAAGAAGTCGTCCATAACTAGTTTTTTTTTTTTCATCGTTGCCTAGTGTCTAAGTAGTTCTCTCACAACTGAGAGCGGCGAGGTTCGAACCCCGGCTTATGCGATTAGATGCAGAGGTGACTACCATTGGGCCACTTGCTCATCCGCGTCGTCCATAACTAGTTGCCATTTTTTTATTTCTTCTAATTAAAAATATATTATTATAATTAAGTTATACTCTACGTAAATGTATAAAAATGACCATAATTATTAATTTCCTTTAAGTTGACATTTAAGTCATATTTATATTTCAATACCCCGGCAAATAACGTGATTAGACATAAATACACGGATCCAAGTAGTAGTTTATTTTTAAGATATACTTAATCGTATGATCAATTAGGTAGCCACATTTCAAAAGTCCATATAATATAATAGTCATTTTTATTTTGGATATATAATGAAATTTATGGTTGGATCTCATAATTTTTTTGAATCGGATATAAAACTATATTAAACTTCATTCTTTTGGTGTGATTAATCAAATAAAAATCGAGCCAACATTGTTGTAAGTGTTTTCTATAACTTTGTAGTTAACATATTGTAGATGTCAATATTGTTTTTTTTTAAAAAAATAATGATATTTTTGATAAATGCACTAATAAATAGTAAAAAATGGTTCGAAAATCTTTTCAAATTTATTTTAAATAATCTTCTATGCCAAAAATAAAAATATTTTCGTATTTATTGTACCATATATATTTATAAATTTAAAGGCGTGAATCAAAAAATCTAGTTAATTACTAACCGGAGACCACCACGATTATCAAAAATAAAATAAAATAAGTTTAAGGGTTTTGGTTTGGGCTTTAGTTTGTAATTTGGTTTAATGGGCCTTGCGTAAGAAAACAGTGTAATAACTAATAACCCATCTTTGAGAATATAAAATATACAGAGTAACAAAATCAGAAACTAAAAAGACAGAAGAAGATTGTGTTTCTGAGTCTCGAGTCAATTTCTCCACAAAGCTTCTGTGAAAGCTTATGCCTTTCGTCTTCATACACTTAAGAGTAATCAATCCTCTGTTTCTTCTTTGAAAATTCTCTCTTTTCTGCAATTTCATTTACTTTTGATGGTAATTTTTGACATGGGAAACAAAAAAGCAGTCGGATTTTTAGCTTAAGAATCTTTTTCATCATATAGGATTTGCTTCACAATGCTGTCTACTCATTAAAGTGCAAAACTTTTATCACACTTTGATCTCTAAAACCATACTTTCAATTTTCAAATTGTGTTGTTTTATGCAGATTTTGGATATATCAATGATAGCTGAAACACTTTCTGGTTAAAGTTTTGATCCAAAAGAACAAACCATGCTCAAGTACTCTGTGATGCTTCTCTCATTACTCTTTCTAGTTTTGCTTTTTTCGCCATCACTCTCCACTTTGATTCCTATCAATATTTGGCCAAAGCCAAGATTTCTCTCATGGCCTCAACACAATGCCATTGCCCTCTCTCAAGATTTCACTATCATTGCCCCTGAGCACCAACACCTTTCAGCCTCCGTAACTCGATATCTCGGCCTGATCCGGTCAGAGAATCATTCGCCTTTCGTTACTTACCCTGTCAAGCTAATGAAAGGCTACACCTTGAGCAGCCTTGTGGTCATTGTTACCGATCTTTCTCTACCGCTTCACCACGGTGTTAATGAGTCTTATACACTCTCTATCCCCAATGAAAGCATTTCAGGACACTTGCTAGCTCACTCGGTATGGGGAGCTATGCGTGGCCTCGAGACATTCTCTCAAATGATTTGGGGAAAGACTCCTGATTTGAGTGTACCTGTTGGAATCTATATTCAAGATTCTCCTTTGTTTGGACATAGAGGAGTTTTGCTAGATACATCGAGGAACTACTATGGAGTGGATGATATCATGAGGACTATTAAGGCCATGAGTGCAAACAAACTTAATGTGTTTCATTGGCATATCACTGATTCACATTCTTTCCCATTGGTGCTTCCTTCTGAGCCTTTACTCGCTGCGAAAGGATCTTATGGACCAAACATGGTGTACACTCCAGAAGATGTCTCAAAAATTGTTCAGTTCGGTCTTGAGCATGGCGTAAGAGTTCTCCCTGAAATAGACACACCTGGTGAGTTATTTGCTTGATTGTATCTTGTGCAAGAAGAGCTTAGTTTTGTTCTAATGAATGCTTTTAAACTTCACAGGACATACAGGATCATGGGGAGAAGCCTATCCTGAGATTGTGACATGCGGTAACATGTTCTGGTGGCCTGCTGGAAAAAGTTGGGAAGATCGGTTAGCTAGTGAACCAGGGACTGGTCAGCTTAATCCTTTGATCCCAAAGACTTATGAAGTTGTTAAAAACGTCGTAAGAGATGTTGTTAAGCAATTCCCTGAACCTTTCTTCCATGGAGGTGGAGATGAAGTTATACCAGGCTGTTGGAAAACCGACTCTACAATCACTTCCTTCTTGTCCTCTGGTGGAACATTAAGCCAGCTTCTTGAAATGTACATAAACTCGACATTACCTTACATCGTGTCACAGAACCGAACAGTTGTTTACTGGGAAGATGTTCTGCTAGATCCTCAAATCAAGGTAGATTCATCGTTTCTTCCAAGAGAGCACACAATCTTACAGACATGGAACAGCGGTCCTGAGAACACAAAGAGACTAGTGGCTGCTGGTTACAGAGTAATTGTCTCTTCATCAGAGTTCTACTACTTAGACTGTGGTCACGGCGGGTTTCTAGGAAACGATAGTCAATATGATCAACAAGGAGGCAGTGGTGGTGGTGGGGATAGTAGTGGTGGGTCTTGGTGTGCACCTTTCAAGACATGGCAGAACATATACAACTACGATATAACAGATGGTTTAGTAAACGAGGAAGAGAGGAAGCTAGTCCTAGGAGGAGAAGTCGCATTGTGGTCAGAGCAAGCTGACTCTACGGTTCTAGACGCAAGGCTTTGGCCAAGAGCGGCTGCATTGGCAGAGAGCTTGTGGTCAGGGAACAGAGACGAGAGAGGTGATAAGAGATATGGCGAAGCCGTGGACCGGTTAAACCAGTGGAGGTATAGGATGGTTAACAGAGGAATCGGTGCTGAACCAATTCAGCCATTGTGGTGTTTGAAGAATCATGGTATGTGTAATGCAGCTCATGGTGGTTTCGAAGATCGATAGAGAAAAGGTTATACAACTTGATAGAAAGCAGTAACATCTTGTTGCATGCTCTTTTGAATGTTGTTTTGTTTGTTTCTTGTTTCTCCTAAGCTTCAAATTGTGGATGTCTCATGCTTATACATCTGGGGGGGTTATATGAATTATCAAAAGTTATGAGGTAAAATTGGAAAACATTGTTATTTAAGGGTTCTGTCTATAAAATCATATTTTCATATATAAAGATGCGATTTTTTGCACGATCTATCTTTGACTTCGTCTTCTTCGTTGGAGAATTACAGAGAAGATGACATTATTTAGCTTCCGTACACTTGTCGTCGTCATGTTTCCCTCTCCTTCACTTTCTCTCTCTAACGACGTGCTTTCCTCTCATTCTCTCTCTCTATCTCCTAACTTCTCTCACTCTCAATTTCTCTTCACCATTCCCAAATTTTCTTCAATTTCCTCAGATAATCATCAATGGATTCTCCGTTGATCATCGAAGAAGCAGACGAGAAGGCGTTGGAGACGCTCGTCCCCGTCGCGCCTCGCCGCAACCGCAAAACGCATTCCTACAGTCTCCAATTCGACGAGAAGCCTCACCATCAGATCCGTAAAAACAGCCTCGACGAGGTTCCTAGATCCGCCACTTTAGGACCCGAGACCGTCTATTTCGATTCCTCCGACGACGAATTCTCCATCGGAGAAATCATCCTCGCCGGAGAAACCGTCTCCGATGTAATCGACGGAGGGGATTACACCGTCGTCACGCCTCCGCCTAACGCCGGCGTCGGAGACGACTATATCGAGCCGCTCCCTGAATTCATCGGCGCCGGAGGCGGTTCGGGGATATTCAAGGTGCCGATTCGTGCGGCGGTGCATCCCGGAAGACCGCCGTGTCTTGAGCTGCGTCCGCATCCGCTAAGAGAGACCCAGACGGGGAAATTCCTGAGGAACATTGCTTGCACGGAGACGCAGCTATGGGCTGGTCAAGAGAACGGCGTGAGATTCTGGAACTTGGAAGACGCGTACGACGCGGGGTGTGGTATCGGCGGCCAAGTACGGCGTGGCGATGAAGATACGGCGCCGTTTCATGAGTCCGTTGCTACTTCGCCCACCATGTGTTTGATAGAAGACCAAAGCAACAAGCTTTTGTGGAGTGGTCACAAAGACGGCAAAATCAGAGCTTGGAAGATGGATCAGCAAGGGGCTTGTGACGTTTCTTCTGATGATTCGAACCCTTTCAAGGAGAGAATCTCGTGGCAAGCTCATCGTGGTCCAGTGAATTCTATTGTCATTAGCTCTTATGGTTAGTTACTCTCTGGCTCAGTCTATGATTGATTTGTTATCGCCTAGCTTTGTTCATGATGATGCTTGTGATTGTGAATGTAGGTGATATGTGGTCATGTTCAGAAGGAGGTGTGATAAAGATATGGCCTTGGGATTCGTTAGAGAAGTCTCTTCTGCTTAAACAAGAGGAGAAACACATGGCTGCTTTGTTAGTTGAGAGATCTGCCATTGATCTTAGGAGCCAAGTTACTGTCAATGGGACATGTAGTATCTCTTCTTCAGAAGTTAAGTATTTGTTAGTCGATTCGGTAAGAGCTAAAGTTTGGGCTGTGCAGTCACTCTCATTCTCAATATGGTAGGCTTTTTTCCTCTTCATTGTGTAGATGGTATGTTCCTTTCAGTCACTTTCTTGATTAGTTCTAAGAGAGTGAACTGTGCAGGGATGCTCGGAGTAAAGACCTTTTGAAAGTTTTAAATGTTGATGGTCAAGTTGAGAATCGTGTGGACATGCCACCTATGCAAGACCAACAGTATGATGATGAGATGAAAATGAAGTTCTTCTCTGCATCAAAGAAGGAGAAGTCACAAGGGTTTTTGCAGCGGTCACGTAATGCAATAATGGGAGCAGCAGGAGCGGTTCGCAGGGTCGCTACAAGAAGTGCAGGTGCGTTTAGCGAAGATACTAGGAAAACAGAAGCTATCGTGTTAGCTGCTGATGGAACAATTTGGACTGGAAGCATAAGTGGCCTTATTGTGCAATGGGATAGTAATGGAAGCCGCTTGCGGGATGTGAATCATCACCACAGGCCTGTCTTGTGCTTTTGCTCTTTTGGAGATAGATTATATGTGGGTTATGCTAGTGGATACATCCAGGTCTTGGATCTTGATGGAAAGTTAATTGCAAGCTGGGTTTCACATAATGAACCTGTGATAAAGCTAGCAGCAGGTGGTGGTTTCATTTTTAGCCTGGCCACTCATGGTGGAGTACGAGGATGGTATGTGACTTCTCCAGGACCATTGGACAACATAATCCGAACGGAATTGTCTCAGAAGGAAGCTTCATATGCCAGACAAGACAATGTGCGGATTTTAGTAGGTACTTGGAATGTTGGTCAAGGACGAGCTTCACACGATGCACTTATGTCGTGGCTGGGCTCTGTCACTTCAGATGTCGGCATTGTTGTTGTTGGGTTGCAAGAGGTCGAGATGGGTGCAGGTTTCCTTGCCATGGCCGCTGCCAAGGAAACGGTAACTCCATTTCATTACACGTTTGATTTTGTTTGAAGCTTATAAACGTCGAATGATGAGCTAAAATTCAGTTTTTCCTCGGCTGAACTTATTTGGATCGCGGCTTTGTAGGTTGGACTTGAAGGAAGTGCTGTGGGGCAATGGTGGATTGATGCAATTGGAAAAGCGCTTGATGAGAAAAACACTTTCGAGCGTATGGGTTCAAGGCAGTTGGCAGGACTTCTCATATCTCTGTGGTAAGTCAAAAAGTTCAGTTATGACATGTTACATCTCGTTCTTGTCTTTTAACACTTCTGTTAGGTTTTCTATCAGCAGTTGTGTATCTTCAATGATTAATCAACCAAAGTCTGTGTCACTCGTTTTTTCTTCCCCTTATAAAAATCCATGTGTGCTGTGCTGTAATTTTCTGCTTAGGGCGAGGAAGGAAATTAGAACACATGTTGGAGATCTTGATGTTGCGGCTGTACCATGTGGATTTGGCCGTGCCATTGGCAACAAGGTATGTCTTACTTGACTTCATTAGTTGAGAATCCGATTATGGAGCTTAAACACACTCGGGCCTTTTGTCACATCAGTATCTATTTCTGTCTCTTGTTCCGCTAACAGGGAGGTGTGGGTCTTAGAATCAGAGTTTATGACCGAATAATGTGCTTTGTGAATTGTCACTTGGCTGCGCATTTGGAGGCAGTTAATCGCAGGAACGCGGATTTCAATCACATTTTTCGATTGATGGTATTTTCCAGAGGACAGAATCTAAGTTACACTGCAGCTGGTATGGTGCCATACCTGTTTTTGTCTTGCTCACTTGGATTTTCCACATATTTATTTTGGCTACTTTATTCTTCTGGTTTGCCATGGGCCCTCTCTCTTGCAGCTGGTGTCTCAACAACAGCTTATACAACAAAGAGCAGCACTGTATGTTCTCATCATATCACTACTACTACTACTTCAACACTTTACATTATAGTTTCTTGTCATGATGTTAGTCCCAAGCATTTTGTTTTAGCTTCTTTGCTTTTGTTCTGAATATGCTTTTTTCTGGTTCCTAGATTCCAAGCACCGGCAGTGAAGAAGTAAAGTCTGATCTAGCAGCAGCAGACATGGTCACATTTTGTGGCGATTTTAACTATAGGCTGTTTGGTATAACCTATGATGAAGCGAGGGACTTCATCTCTCAGCGATCCTTCGATTGGCTCAGAGAAAGAGACCAACTTAGAGCAGAGATGAAGGTTGGTAAAGTATTCCAAGGAATGCGTGAAGCGTTAATCACTTTCCCTCCAACTTACAAATTCGAAAGGAATCGCTCAGGCCTAGGAGGTACAAAACCGATTTAAAATGTTCAAAAATCCGATTTGGTGGTTGAAGAAGTATATTAACTTTCTGTGCTGTGTACTCTCCAGGATATGATTCAGGGGAGAAAAAGCGTATTCCTGCATGGTGTGACAGAGTTATATACAGAGACACACAATCAAGTCCCTTCTCAGAGAGCAATTTGCAGTGCCCTGTTGTTTCATCTGTTATAATGTATGGTTTCATCAAAACATTCTCTGATGTTCATCGCTCTATGAATATGTTTTCCCTCATTCTAACACTCCCACATGCGCGTTTTCAACAGGTATGAAGCTTGCATGGATGTTACAGAGAGCGATCACAAACCCGTACGCTGCAAATTCCATGCAACCATAGCTCATGTTGATAAATCCGTGCGGAGACAGGAACTAGGGAATATAATAAAGTCCAATGAGAAGATAAGATCTATATTCGAAGATATAAGATCGGTTCCAGAGACAACTTTAAGCACCAACAACATTGTTCTTCAGAGCCAGGACACGGTCATCTTAACAATCACAAACAATTCAGCCACGAGCAAAGCCGTATTTAGCATCCTATGCGGTGGTCAAACTATAGTTAGAGATGATGGAGAAGACTCTGACTTTAATAATCCACGCGGGTCCTTTGGTCTACCTCGCTGGCTTGAGGTATTAAAACTCTATTTCAATGCCAATGGTAGTATACAAGATTTAGTGATTTTGCAAGAACTTTTCATTTCTTTTCTTTAGGTTACTCCTGCGGCCGGGATGATAAATCCGGAAGGATCAGTGGATGTGAAAGTCCATCAGGAAGATTTCCACACGTTAGAGGAATATGTCGATGGGATCCCACAGAATTGGTGGTGCGAAGACACACGAGATAAAGAAGCAATCCTGATGGTGAACATTAGAGGAACCTGCTCAACTACATCGACAAGCCACTCTATCAAAGTCCGACACTGCTACTCGGCTAGAGTATGCCTACTTGAGTCTAGACCGAAGAACTTGGGCGGTTCGCATATTAGCCGTAGTGGAAGCACTAGGCCGAAAACAGAAGACTCTGTTAAACGAGGTAAAAGCAGGTAATGAGTAAGCTCTCTTGTAACAACGAAAAGTCATTAACTAGATCTTAGAGCATGTTACAGAAATCGCTTTTAATTCATTCTTTAATTCTTTTTATGAAAAGACCATGTTTGTGTTAAGGAAGTAATTGTAGATTTTCATTTTTGAGAATGTTCTTTAATTAGTACACAACTTTTGTCTCTATTGCTCTTTATTTGATTTCTCTAACCAAATAAAATTTACAAGAACAAGAAAATATATATATTTTTTCGATATTATCGGCTAAGACAACTAGTAGGCTGAATAACACCAAGACTAGTGCCAAGAGCATTGAAACAAAAGGAAGAAGCAGGAGTTCCTTTGTTATAAGTAAGCTTAATGTCTTGTAATGTTAATCCTGTGCATGGATTGGTCTTGCTACACACAAGCTTCATGGCTTGTTCTGTCGCTGATGTGCCTTGTATGTTCTTGTACGTTACTTGGCTTATCTTCACACCAGAATTCTAATACATGTAATTCAATAATTACAGATCAAATATTCGATAAACATATGTTGAATGAAACCATGATATTACCTGGTTAGGACAATCTTGCTTTGAAGGACAATAGTTTTGGTCGATGATGATTGGGTTTTGGACATTCTTCATGGTTAGGTTTTCGAAGAAGACGTTTTTAACGTAGGAAGTGCTAGGTCTTGCCCATGACTTGATCCTCACGCCATTTTGTGAACCGGTGAATACAGAACTTGATACTGTCACGTTCTCTACACCATCTTCTTTTAATTCTTTTGCTAAGCTTCCGATGCTACAAGTATATGTAAATCACATAATCGTATATGTAAAATTTCTTAAAATTTCATAAAAAAGTAAATGTGTGCCAAAAAATTTATCACAACTTTTTTTTTATCAAAAACGCCATTTAACTATTTTACAAAAATACCACAAATACAACAACAACCAAAATTAACATTTTTCTTTCTTCATTTAGGTTTAGTGATTGGGGCCTTAGTTTTGAAAGAGATATTTAATTTCTAAGGTTTGAAGTTGAATTAATTTTTGTGGTATTTTGGTAACAAATTGTTGGTTGTATTTTTGGCCAAAAAGTCATAATGGTATTTTTGGCACAAGAACTTGAAGATGCTATTTTTGTCCAAAAGGTTAATGTAGATAATCATTGGGGGGAAAAGAGACGGTGTGTAATATGTATACTTTTTGTGGTATATGTAGAAACGAATTGTTGGTGGTATATTTTGAAAAAAAATTATAATAGTAGTACATTTTTATCAAAAAAGTTATAATGGTATTTTTACTATATTTGGAACAAAAACTTTAAGAAAAAAATACTAATTTTTGGCAATTTCAAGATTATAATACAAACCTAACACCATGACCTGGGCCACAAGCAAGTTTGGAGATGAGGAAATTGCGTGTACCGGCTCCGATAGCAACACAATCGTCACCGGTCTGAACCGTGCTTCCGGTTAACGTGATACCCGTAGACGATCTAACGTCGAAACCGTCGGTGTTAGGACTGTTGGCAGGAGCCAATAGCTTTATGTTACGGACAACAACGTTGTTGCAACCGTTGACTGTCATATGTGTGACTTGGCTGTTCATTGACTTTACTCCACTTATTATCACGTCGTTTGATGAGCTAAATGATATTGACTACAAATACAATACAATACAATACAAAAATATTCTTTTTTTTATCAGATTCATCAAGTTTTACTTTTTTTGCATCCCTAATTAATGTGGTCTAAAAGAGTTTGATTTAACTATAAAGATGATTACTATTCCATATTATTTCGACTTTTCCTTATTAAAAATTATTTACTCTATGAACTTGCTATATACATTTTCTATCAAAAGAAATAAAATCCTAGTTTGACGTGGAATTATTTTTCAATTTTTCAAAGACAATTGCATGTTAAAATATAAGCCCAATATTTTGTGACTAGAGCATATACATAGTATTAATTACATCCTGTCTCTCTATATATTGATTATTATGTATAACTGTATAAGTATTCTCTTAAGTAATATTTACATATATAAAAAAGAAACAAGAAGATGCATATTTATATATATACCTTAACACCAGGAGGACAATTCTGACCAGAATTCCGACAAGCCCAAAAGCCACTAGCTCGTGCATCAAAAGTCCCACCGACCAATGTCATTTTGTTAGCCTTATAAAACAAAATCCATGAACCGGAGTTTCCAAAGGCTCTATAATCTGTCGGTGCAACGATGGTTCCAGTCACTTGAAACTTGAGTTTGTTCTTGCATGGTCCTTGAAACGTTATTACTTTCAAAAGAAACGTCCCCGTTGGAACAATCAACGTGGCCGAAGCCACCGAGCCACAAGCCGCTTGCCACGCCTTTAGAAATGCGCCGGTCGAGTCGGTTACTCCGTCCGGTTTAGCACCGAAGCTAACTACGTTGAAAACGTTGGATGCACCGTTCGAGACATTGAGAAATGTTGTGATTATAATTAGGAGTATGAAGAGAAATGGTGATAATGTTATGTTTGATATTGCCATTTTTGAGTTTGTATTGATCATGTTGATTCATGTATATATATACAGAGAGAGGATATAAGCGTGACGTACGTACGTTATTTTAGTATATGGCATGATTAATTAACATGTGCTACGTACCGATTTTGTTGTTGTGATAATAGATAAAAGAGTTTACATTTCTAATCATTGGGTTCACACATTGATAATTGATAATTGATATAGAATTTTAGTTGGAAATTTACGATGACATTTTTGTCACATTGTCAATTCATATACATATACTTGATATGTATAAACGTATTATATTTATATTAGTATTATTTTTATGAATTATAAAATAAATATAAATGTATACATGACATGTGGCTAACTATGTTGGAACTCAAATTTAAATATGATACATTTGTAAAGTTTAAGTCATAACTTTGAATAATCATATGTTAATATTGAGTTAATGTGAATAAGAAATGTAGGGGTAAAATGTATTGGATCTTAAGCTTGGGCAAGAATGTTTGAGAATTTCAATATGATGAGACAAAGTTGGTCCATATGTAGATGAAACCAAGTGCATTTGTCCCACATTGGAAGTGGAGAACATTTTACACTAGTATATATAGTGAAAGACACATTATCAAGTTCAATAGGCTTGGGTACACGATGATGCATGTGAGAGACGATGGACTGCCCTCGCGGGCGCGCGCCGCCGCCGCCGGCTCGGCTCGGGGCTCGGGGGCTCGGGGGCGCGTGGGCTCTTGGGCTCTTGGGCTCTTGGGCTCTTGGGCTCTTGGGCTTGGGCTTGGGCTCTTGGGCTCTTGGGAATGGGCGCTCGGGCCCGTCAAAGATTATTCTTTTGGAGAAAGTTTGTAATTAACATTTTGGTTTAATACAACGATTTTCGGTTTCAATTCAAATTGAAATCACTAAACCGAACCGATTTTTAAATCAAACGGTTTCGAATATGCCAAAGAATATGCTCCCGAGATCTCCGCGCCTGATATCTCGCAACTACCCGAGATCTCCGCGCCTGATATCTCGCAACCGCTCGGCTTGCGCAGAAAGTCTTCCTCGCCTATAAAAGAAAGCATCTCCTCTCGCTTTTTCTTCACATTCTGAAACAGAGAAAAAACACAAACAATATTCACAAAAACAAACACCAACGCGTTTCTTCCATAGTAAGTCTCGAGAGTATCGTAGGGTTTAGTGTTCGCCGATTCTGATCTTGAGTGTTGCAAATCAGATTATCACAGTTTTATCCTGGGATTCTTGATCGATTATACCGTCACACTACGGGCGATCTTTAGAATTAAGGAGAGAGTTTAACTCGACTCTGTGAAAAGTTTTACAAAATCGTTTTCAAAACCGTTCTTATTTTCGGATTTCATTAAAACCTTTTACAACTTTTAAAGCGAATTTCAATTCGATTTTAGCATTCCTACAAACTAGAGGTTGACCAAAGAAAGACATGTGCATTATTCAAACTAACCTCCCTAATCATTCTCGTTAATCATTTTTTTTTTGTCAAAATCTCGTTAATCATTATGATTAGAATTAAAATACACTAGGTTTGTACCCGGGTGTCCCACCCGGGAGTAATATTTATTAAAAAATAAATCTTATTTATTATAAAATTTTGATAACTAATTTCTAATTTATTATAAAAATAAAATCTTATTAATTTAAGTATAATTGAATTAAATAATTTAGTTATTGTATTGAAGATCCGATATGAGATTATTTTAAATCCGATAATTTAGGAATCATATATGTATGTTTTGATATTAGGAATATAATTTTTTATATCTTACAAATTATGTACGATATTTTCCGTCCCGTCGCAAAGTTACACATATATTTAATTTTCTATAGAAAAATAATTTGATTTTATCTCATAACAATTTTTATTTTTGTATCAAATTTGATTTGTGATCTTTATTGACCGCTACGTAAATTAAAATATGTGGAGATCATGATCATGATCATTAATCAAATTAGATACTAAAATCTAAAAATCATGACTACGTTTAAATCTAAAATTAGACCCGCAAGTAACATTTATTTTACTTTTTTAAAAGTAATATATGCATTTAAACTCTTATTAACTTAAAAACTTTTAAAAGAACTTTAAATATATTTTTAATATTCTATGATTTTACTAAAGTTTAATTATTCATAATATTTTAATTTTTCATAATGTTACTTATTAAATAGGAATGTTTTTTATATTCATTTTTTGTTTTTTTTTGTTTTTTTACCTTTAATCCTATTAAATAGGAATAGTTTTTGATATTTATTTGTATTTTATTTATTAATTTCGTTTTTAGTTTTATAATTATTTTTGATACTTATTTTTTTAGTTCCTATTTAATAGGAATAACTTTTGTTTTGTTTTTTTTTCATCTAAACCTTATACTAAAATTTATACAATGACATTTACATGTAAATAAAAAGAATTTTGAAGGTTTCTCAAATTTTGTCCTTCCCATTTAATAAGATAGATAAAGTTAGTATATGTATATATATGGAGCCAGCACATGTATATATATTTTATGATATTTTCAATTTATTTTCATGCTCTTAGAGATTATAATTTATAAGCACCTCTACGAAACTACTTTTAAAAGCATTCTTATGATCCATATATGACTGAAAACTAGTTAAACAAAATTCCAAAAATGTAACTTTTGGAATTAAGAGCAACATATGGATATGTGAGAAAACATATAATGGCTTTTGGAGAATTTCATTTAGTGCTTAAAAGATTCGGATAATAGACTATGTTTTAATTTAAAAATCACGATAAAAATGTAACCAAATCAGCAACAGAAAATAGATAAATTAAAGTAATAAATAAACACTTTCACTAAAACGGCATGTGATTGGTGGAGAGAAGAAGCTAAAGCAACGCCGTATCTCTCGGAATATATATTTACTACTCTATAAAAATGATTAATACATAGTCGCTGAATATATTTCAGTTTAGTCCTTACATAATTGAAACTTTAGTAATATTGCCAAACATGTTATAAATTATATCAATTTAAGTCCATAAGTTTGACATTTTATAAAACTGGTTTTTATAATATACGAAATTTGTAAACCATATTAATTAGTTTTAGCCCAATGGGCTTTTTGTCACACATCACAACACAACACTCTCTTTCTCTCTCTCTCTCTCTCTCTCTCTCCCCACTTTCTCTATCCTCTTATCTCTGTGACGACGACAATGGCGACAGCTTCGAAGCAAAACCCTTCTTCTTCTTCATCAAAACCTCCAAGGCATCCGTTACCAATCATAGCTTCAATACCCACGAAAGCTGGTATCTTTGAAGAAACCCAATTTCGAAACCCTAGCTCAAGCTCCTTACCTTCTACGTCGAATTCGAATTCGCCGATTTCAATGGCGATAGAGGATCAGATCCTATCGCGTTCCACACACATCACACGAACGGAGCTTCTACGACGCAGATCGCATAACCTGAAGCAGCTAGCGAGATGTTACAGAGACCATTACTGGGCTCTAATGGAAGATCTCAAGGCGCAACACAGAGAGTATTATTGGAAGTTTGGTGTTAGCCCTTTCAAAGAAGAGAATCATCATCATAATCATCAAAACAAGAGACGTAGGCTTGAAGTTAATGGAGACGAAGAAGATAACAACAACAACAACAACAATGGTGTGAATGTTAAAGGAAACTGTGTGGCTTGTGGTAATGGAGGCAAATCCAAGGCTATGCCGCTTACTAATTACTGTCAACATCATATTCTCTTGGATAAAAAACAGAAGCTTTACACTTCTTGTACTCATGTTAAAAGGTTCCTTCACTAATTTTCACATTTTGATCTTCATGCTTGTATGTGGTTGCTTTGAATTCTGTTTAATTATGTTATGGTTGGTTTCAAAAGTTGTCTCCGTTAGTGTTTTTATTGGCGAAAAGTCACCAATTTTCACTTGTAGTTTCACATTCATCTTCATGCTTGTATGTGGTTGCTTACTTTCACTGTTAGGAAACTGTGTATGCTTTGAGTTCTGCTAAAATGTGTTATTGTTGGTATCAAAAGTTGTCTCCTTTTGTGTGTGTGTTTTGACCAAAACTTAGGATTAAGATTGTCTGCATAGTGAGATCTTTGTGAAGCTTATCTGTGATGGTCCAACTATTACAGTAATGAAACGTGGACTTGGTGTTTAATGATATCTTTTGTTATTACATTTTAATTTGCCATCACTTCGATTTAAAAGACCGAATTGTAAAGTGAAACTAAGGAGTGATGATCATTTAGTCAGTTAAATTCTAACTCGGTGGTGTTATATTTTTGTTTATTCAGAGCT
This sequence comes from Cochlearia excelsa, assembly GCA_963556525.1. Lineage (NCBI taxonomy): Eukaryota > Viridiplantae > Streptophyta > Magnoliopsida > Brassicales > Brassicaceae > Cochlearia > Cochlearia excelsa. Next base: position 21,656,379 of record OY748331.1, read on the forward strand.
CAGTCAAAGGCAATAGTTTGTCCGAGACCAACACTCGCGGCGACTGTTCCTGCCCTGTGTAGTATGCACTTTCAAAAAGCTCAAAAAGATGTTGCCAAGGCTTTAAAAGATGCTGGCTACAATGGTTCTTCAACGAGCAAGCTCCCTCCGAAACTCCATGACATTGTAGCTGCATTTGTGAATCATATTCAAGCGAAAAGAAAAGATCCGCCAAAAGAAAGCATACTAAAAAGGTCAGTAAAAGAAGAAAATACAAGCTAAATCAAACCCAGTAGAGTGAACAGAAGTTTCTCACGGTGATCTATCTATCTATCTCTCTTTGTCTTCAGCATTTATGATAGTTTTAACCTTTTAGGTAACCATAAATATTGTATAGCTTTTTGATTCAAGTGGAATAGAATCTGTAAAGTAACTATTCATGGCTCAATCAGAAAATTGAAACACACCAAAGGTCTTCATGATGATAAAAGGCAAAAGCCATGAGCTTTCGAATTTTGAGATTTTGTCTGAGGCTAAACCATAGTGTATATACATTCTTTCAACATGCTAACACAAATCAAAACAAATGTTGTTTTCTACTAATGTTGGATTTGGTTTCTGATTTGCTCTTGGATATGGTCTCACTCAATATCATGCCAATCTAACCGTTATGTTGCGGTATAACCTACTTAGCAAGCAAACCGCCGCGGATTCTCTAGCTTCCTCTGGACTAGACTTTTCCTCTCCAGACTCTGTTGTTGCTAAATATGTCTCCTTTATTCTTACTTCAGCTTTAAATCCACCTTTTTGAGCATCAAAAGATCTGAGTTAGTGAAGGAGCTGAACTACTGATTCGACATATGATTCGAAGATCTTTACCTTCAGATGGTGACACGCGATAGTCAGGTAGTCCCCAGTTCTTCTCGAGACAGATAATATCAAGTTTCTGAAATAAACAGAGGCAAACAATCGTTCTCCGTTGAGCATGGAGTTATCAAAGTTACCATAAAGTTATACCTTACACGAACTTTTCATGGGAGGGAGAGATTCACAGAGCTTCATTCTCGTGTTGCTTAGGCTATCTGACTTGTCAGAAGACTCTTCAAGGATACGCCTCGGGTATGCCTCGTTACAACACTCAAGTATGGTTTCTAGTTGCAGCACACAATCATCTATAACACACACACACACAAAAACACTCAAGTTCATGTAAGAACAAAGCTGTGGCAGAAAGGGTTAAGTATAAACCTTTGATGTTCTTGATACATTTATCACATTTAGCAATCTCGTCTTCTATTCTCCGCTGTTCAAGAGTCTGCAGCCACAGGAAATGAGAGCAGATGTTAGTCATAACATAACAATATATGGTTATGGCTAGTAAGACTCTTTACAGTTATTACCAGTTTATCTCGTTTACATAGAAGAACCTTCATAGCTGTTTCGGAGAGTGATGTTGCTTTAGAAAGAAGAGTCGTCTGTAGCTCCTCAAGGTTTTGGTTAGAGTTATGAGTAGAACCCGAAGGTGTGTTATGTTTAAGAATGCTATCAAGTCTGTCAGCAACTTTCTTCCTCGTCTGGACACCTCTTTCTCTGTGATCATCTGTATCAGACTCAACCTGCAATTCCACAACGGTGGTTATAAAAGAACAGAAAGACAAATTTGAGAATGTGTAATGGTTCGTGTAGATTTCAGGCTTTTTTACCTCTAAACCACCTTTCTCTCCATTCATATAGCTCCTCTCATTACAATGGCTCATATCATCAGTAGCATTCTTAGCCTTCGACGCAAATAACGATTCCTTTGCAATATTTGTTCTTCCTTTCGAGTAACGGGTTTGTATCCTCAGAGCAGGTTTCTTTTTAGGTCTGGGATTGCTAGATGAAGCAGCATATTTTCTGGCCTGCAACGTAGACTCACAAATTACTTTCAAGTACATACATTTTCATTGACACAACCACAAAGAAAGTATCATTACCAATGCCTTAGCATCGATCCTCCTTTTCAAAGAAGTATTGTCTCTACTCCCAGGAATGTCGGAAACTTCTGCATCTAACACGCCATTGCTTTCGACATCATCACATACAACTCCTGCTTCTTTCTCTATCACAATTTCGGTATCTTCTCGCCTGTGAAAACAAAATCAACTTATAAGGAACAAAGGTACTAAAGAAACTCATTACTGATGCAAAGAATGACTTTAAAAGACGAAAGGAATGCATATAAACCTGGAAAACCAAGCTGCTATGAGACTGGCATATGGAAGAACATGAAAGTATTCAACTATGGTTTTCGTAGACCATTCTGATAAGTTCTTCTCAAATAAAGGACCTTGCATACTATTGATGTATAGAAGATCAAAAGAAGCTGGTTAGTATTAGTAATATTAATACCTCTTTGAAGCTGCCATATTTACTGCATATATGTTTTTCTTACAATGCTTGAATCCACTTACCAATCTAGTGCTTCTTCGACGGGGATTTCTGCAGAGAATTTTTCTTGTGAAGTGCATTTCATAATGTAAAAGCGGGCTGAAGTCTTCTCTTCACTCAAAGAGTAAACCAGATGCCTCTCCAAGATCACAATGTCATTGTGCTTAACACCTGATAAAGATTCAAAATTTGTTGAGTAAGCTAAGCAACTTCAAGAAAGATGACTACTACACAATCCATATGATTAGTCTTATTATTAACTAACCTGTGGCTTCCTCAATAGCGGCAAACGCAAGCTTTTGAAACAAGGCCTCTTCATTCTTATCCAGAGCAGGAGTTTTCTCCTTTTTAATGGCTTTTTCAAGAAGAGACCAAACACCTTGTGTAATGGAACTGTGTTGAAGATAACACCTCTTATTCGTCGAGTCAACCAACAGAACCGCGACTTTCTTTACAGGCCAATTCTTCAAATAGGAAATATCTGAAGAAGCATATAAGCTCATGGATAAACTACAAGCATCAACAATAGCCTTCTCAAGCAACAAAGCTTGTCCTGAATCATTAGCTACTTCGATTTCGCTAGATTCTTTCAAATGCTGCAACAAAGCAGGCCTCATAACAGTAGCTAAGCTACGGAAAGACTCAAAAGACAAACATTCTAGATTAGGATGCTCTCTTCTATGGTAATAATTGTACAGCAACACAACAGCATAAACCTAAAAAATAATCAAAAACACCAATTTCTCAAAATCAGACACATAGCAAAGTCTAAGAGGCAAATAAGAGACATAGAAGTTTAAGGGAATCACCTGTTTGGCAACAGATTCACGAAGAGATTTCGAAGGAAAATCACTTGGAGAAGGCTTAGGAGGAAGTAAAGGGTCTACTAAGTTCTCCAACAGAGCTCTAATGGCGTCTTCTGTTGGACAAACATCTGAAGAAGATTCACTTGTGGTGTCCGTGACATGCAAAGAAGAATCCATTTCCTCCATTATCTCTCTCACACAACAAGGTTTTGGACAGAACCTAAGAAGAAAACTTGTTCAAAAGAAGTGATTTTTATAACAAAAATCAGATGAAGAGATGATAAAGTTGAGATTTTTATGGTTCTTTAGAGAGTAACAAAGGAGAAAGTGTGAAACTTTACCGGAAAAGGAAACCCTTTCTGTACTTGCGAAATCTCTCCTATTACTGTTTTGGGTAATGAGAGAAAAGTTGAAATTTTTGAATAAGAAAAAAATGTGTCAGAAACTAAGAAGACCATATAAACTTCGTGTGTGTGTGTTATATTCTTCACTTTCTTCTTTTATTTTTAAGTGGGAAATATGAAAAGGCGCCAATGTTTATACGGTTTTAATGGGCTTTACTATTTAGGCCCTTTTGTTTGTCACGGGCTCATGGGCTTCAATTTAACAAAATATGACTTGTGATTATATATATAATTATTTAATTTTCAGAAGACAAAGGCCCGTATAGCTCAGTGGTAGAGCGTCAGTCTTGTAAACTGAAGGTCCGTAGTTCGATCCTGCGTGTGGGCACTTTTTTGAAATTTTGTAACTGTTTTATCTGATTTTAACAAAAAAAAAACATGAACAGATTATATTATATTACTCGATAAACGAAACCTATTGTCGTGAATCCAGCCAGCTTATGCCATCGGACCAATGGGTAATAATAACAAGACCCCCTTGAGGAATAGCTTGACCACCACGACACATCCCTCGAACAATGTGATGATATCTTATTATTAGTAGTACAAGTTCTATAAGTAATGGCTTAATTATAATATAATAATCACTTAATCAGAGTAAAATCGAATGAAACCAATTTTAAACACTCTTCTTCAACGTTATATTTGGTGTAACCACTCTTAAAACGCATATTACCAAATCATGTTTGACTTTTATCTGATTTTAATCAAACACGTCATCGCTTTAGTAGGTGCAAAACTAAAGTAAAACCCAATTTAATCAACACAATCATATTTTGCTTATAAAGCTAATCATATCATTTTATCATAATTATTGGTGAATAAGTTAAAACATTAGAAACATTCAACTTTTTTTATATATAGGATGTTGATAAGAAACAATATATTTTTTAATAAAAATGTGGGGAACAAAACAAACAATCATGGTGGAGAAAAATCTTATCTTAATTTTTTGCCAAAAATTACAAAAATAACAGCCAAATATAAATTCATTCAGGTGTACAAATAATCACCATTTATTATACTATATAAAGAAACAATAAAAAAAGCAATGACTTGTTGAAGATATCAATGTCTGAAAATACTGTATAGCCTTTCTCTCTCTTCTTCTTCCTCCTCCCTTTCTCTCTCCTCCTTATCTCCAAAAAAATCCCCAAACTTTAGGTATCCTATCTATCCATCACAACACAAATAAACATGCTCTCTCTTCCGCCGCCGTCTACCACCGTCTCCTCCTCCCGGAAATTTCTACCGATTCTCAAGTAGCGTTTCAATAACCACAACCTCTTATTGACTACAGAAGCTCCCTATCGATTTCTATGGCGTCAACGCCGCCACACTGCTCGATCACTGCGACGAAGCCTTATCAAAACAACCCTTATCCTCAAAATCAGCTAAAGAACAATCGTCAAAGCCCACACCCACCTAGATACCACCGTCCATGGGCTCCTCCGCGTTTCGGCGGCGTAAGCAAAGGCAATACAGCTTCTCCGTCTTCTTCCTCCGCCGCATCCTCCGCTACGGGTCAGCTCTCGCTTCCTGCTTTGTCTCCTCTTCAGACTCCAAAATCGGATCTTTCCCCTGATTTCTCCGGCCGTCGCTCCACACGATTCGTCTCTAAGATGCATTTTGGTAGACCCAAAACCGCCATGGCTACTCGTCACAGCTTAATCGCTGAAGACGCGCTTCATCACGCTATACAGTTCTCAGGAGACGATCATGGCCTTCACAATCTTCTCTTGAGCTTTGAATCTAAGCTTTGTGGCTCCGATGATTACACTTACATACTCCGTGAGCTCGGGAATCGTGGCGAGTTTGAGAAAGCTGTTCGCTTTTACGAGTTTGCGGTTAAAAGAGAGAGGAGAAAGAACGAGCAAGGGAAATTAGCGAGTGCCATGATAAGTATTCTTGGTAGGTTAGGTAAAGTTGGTATTGCAAAGAGGGTTTTCGAAACCGCTTTAGCTGATGGGTATGGAAGCACGGTCTACGCCTTTTCGGCTATCATCAGCGCTTTTGGAAGAAGTGGGTATCACGAAGATGCTATTAAGGTCTTTAGTTCAATGAAAAGCCATGGCTTGAGGCCTAATCTGGTTACCTACAATGCTGTGATCGATGCGTGTGGTAAAGGAGGGATGGAGTTCAAGCAAGTAGCAGAGTTTTTCGATGAAATGCAGAGAAATGGTGTGCAGCCTGATAGGATAACTTTCAACTCGTTGCTTGCTGTTTGTAGCCGAGGAGGGTCTTGGGAGGCAGCAAGGAACCTTTTCGATGAGATGTTGAACAGAGGGATCGAGCAAGATATATTTACGTATAATACCCTTTTGGATGCTATCTGCAAAGGTGGGCAGATGGATTTGGCTTTTGAGATCCTTGCTCAGATGCCCGCGAAGAACATCATGCCTAATGTTGTAACTTATAGCACTGTTGTTGATGGGTATGCTAAGGCCGGTAGATTCAATGATGCTCTTGCTACGTTTGGTGAGATGAAATACCTTGGTATTCCACTGGATAGAGTCTCATACAATACATTGCTCTCGATACATGCTAAGCTTGGTAGATTCGAAGAAGCTTTGGATATAGTTAAGGAGATGGCATCTGCTGGGATCAGGAAGGATGCTGTGACTTATAATGCTCTTCTGGGAGGGTACGGGAAGCAAGGAAAATATGGCGAAGTGAAGAGTATTTTCACAGAGATGAAACAAGAGCACGTCTTGCCTAATTTACTGACTTATTCAACCTTGATCGATGTGTATTCGAAAGGGGGCTTGTACAAAGAGGCAATGGAGATATTTAGGGAGTTCAAGAGTGTTGGTCTGAGAGCTGATGTTGTGTTGTACAGTGCATTGATTGATGCTTTGTGCAAGAACGGTTTGGTTGAGTCTGCTGTTTCTTTGCTTGGTGAGATGACAAAAGAAGGAATCAGCCCAAATGTTGTAACTTACAATTCCATGATCGATGCCTTTGGCCGATCTTCACCTGTGGAATGTTTAGCTGACGATAACGAAGGTGAAGCCAGTAGCTTAGAAGATGAATCTTTTTCTCCCTCTCCTGCTTCTCTTTCTTCTGCTGATTCATTGTATGTGGCTGTGGGGAAAGTCAAGTCCCTTAAGTTGACTGAAGCAGAGGATCATCAGATTGTGAAGATTTTTGGGCAGCTAGTGGCTGAGGGAAATAGCCGAATAAAGAAAGATTGTAAGCAGGGCATGCAGGAACTGTCCTGTATATTAGAAGTCTTCCATAAAATGCACGAGCTGGAAATAAAACCGAATGTTGTGACCTTTTCTGCTATTCTAAACGCTTGCAGGTTTGTCTTTATCTTGGATCCTCTTCCCAAAGTTATTACCAGTATTGCTGCGATCTTCGGCTTATTAGTTGTCTTCTGTCTACTTGTCTAGTATTAAGAGTCTATCGTAGACTATCCGTCTTGAAAAGTTTATAATTTACTGATGGGTTTTTTTGTTCTAAAACATGTTTGTACTGAGAGCAGTCGATGTAACTCATTTGAAGAGGCTTCAATGCTGCTAGAAGAGCTACGATTGTTTGATAATAAGGTATATGGTGTAGCTCATGGACTTCTTATGGGAGATAGAGAGAATGCTTGGGTCCAAGCTCAGATCTTATTTGATGAAGTTAAGGCAATGGATGGATCAACCGCTTCTGCTTTCTACAATGCTCTAACCGATATGCTTTGGCACTTTGGTCAGGTACTTGTGTTTCTCTTCCCTTTGCTTGTTCCACTTGAAACCTGTGGATGCATAAGGAGGTCAAGCTTACCAGATTGTCTATACATACTAGATTGACCGTATTGTGTTCTGTTTCAGAAACGAGGAGCACAACTGGTGGTGCTTGAAGGAAGACGTAGGAAAGTTTGGGAGAATGTCTGGTCTGATTCTTGCTTGGATTTGCATCTCATGTCTTCTGGTGCTGCCCGTGCAATGGTCCACGCGTGGCTTTTAAACATACGCTCCATTGTCCACGAAGGTCACGAGTTGCCAAAACTCTTGAGGTTCAACTACAATAAAACCCGCAGTTTACCTCTCATAAAAGGCTTAACTCGATTATGAAAAATAACTCGGTTTTGTCTGATTCTTTTACTTGTAGCATATTGACCGGCTGGGGAAAACATAGCAAAGTGATGGGAGATGGGACACTAAGGCCAGCGGTGGAGGCACTATTGAGAGGCATGGGAGCTCCGTTCCACGTAGCAAAATGCAATGTAGGAAGGTTCATATCGAGTGGTTCAGTGGTTGCAGCCTGGCTAAGAGAATCAGGCACCCTCAAGGTCTTAGTCCTCCATGATCACAAACATGAACAAACATCTCTTCCTCTTCCTTTGTAACTGCTTGCTTACTTGCTTGCTGTATTTTTGTGATCAGAACCAATCTTTTTGTTTTTGCTGCTAACAATGTAAGTTATGTGGTCTGTAATATATTTTTTTATGTAATAACTAATAACCAAAACCAACATTGATATTCTCAAGAGTCAAGAGTCTTAACATAGATTTTATAGCATCATATCATTGCGCATATTCTCATATGTTATTTTTACTGTTTCTTTTCATAGGGTAATGTCTTACACATAGACATAGCTTACACATAAACAGCTCTATTAACCAAGATTAGGGACAATGAAGTGTTCCTCATCATCATCATCTTCTCTGGTCTCAAACCTCGGCTTTTTGTATGAAACATTGGACTTCATCGGTCTATTGTATGAGTGAACATGGCCTGAATGCGAAACAGAAAGCTCGGGAACTTGAGCTCCTTGACTAATCTGATCACCCATGTCTGAAAAGCAACCTAACTCCCCAAGATCAAGCTGTCCTGTCTGCTCAATTTCAAAGCAAGAATAAGAAGACCATCAAGTGTATCTTCAAAATCAAAGCAATAAGGATCATCATTGAATCTCAAAATCTAATCTTTACCTTCTCTATTGATTCGAGATCAGAGAAGTGGAAGAAACTATCAACATCCCAAGGAGTAGTAGCAGAGGAAGCTTCTTCTTGTTGTTGTTGTTGTTGTTGTTGGCTAGTAGCTTTAGACAGAACCTGCTTAGCTTTCTGTTGGTTATTGTTATTGATGTTGTAAGAAGGCTCAGAAGAATGGTTCTTGTCCACTTCATCACTGCAACTACTTGATCTCAAAGCTACTTTGATCCCAGTGGCTAAAAGCCTTTGGTGATTAGCAGAGCGAGAATTAGCCAAGTGGATTGATTCATCACAGTCTCTGCATAGCAAAGCTCTATCCTCTACACAGAATATGAAAGATGTCTTCTCCTACAAAAGTCATCAACAACAACAAAACACACACAATAGCCAAATACTAAAATCTAATAAAGATACTAACTTTGGTAATAAAAACACAGAGAGAGAGAGAGAGATCTTATACTTGACAGATGTCGCAACGAGGGAGCTTGGTGGAGAGAGAGTTGATATGAAGGCGTTGGTGTTTGCTAGCGAGTTTGTTAGCTGCGTGAATCTCTATGTCGCATTTAGAGCATAAAGCAGCTTCGTCTGCGCAACAAATCAACGTCGCTGGAGATTTCTCACACACATCACACTGTATCTTCATCTTCCGTTTTCACAATACCACAGATTTAGGTTTCTTGATTCAATAAAAAAATACTTAAAAGAATCTGCCTTTTTTATCTGGTTCTTGCTTATTAGCAATATAGGTGAAGAAGAGAAAGATTTTTTGGAGAAAGAAGCAACAGAGAAGAAGAAGAAGAAGAAGAAGAAGAAGAAGAAGAAGAAGAAGGAATTAAATGAAACTTTTGTCTTTGTAACACTATGCTTCATACAACAAGGTTTCTTGGGTCCCACACCACTTTCTGTGGCTGTGCTTTCTCCTTTCGCTGTCTCATCTCATTTGTTTTTTAAAAAAAAATTGGTCAACTTTTTGTTGACATGGTTGGTCAACGTAATTGTTTTTGGATAAACCTTAGAGATGGAAGAATTAAATGGGCTAAAATTATTTTAAACAACTTGGATTAAGCCTATACAAGATTATGGTAAAAGGTAAAAGCCCATAAGACTTATAAAGAAAAAGTCAAAAACACACAAAAAAGACATTGATAGGGAGCAAGCAAATAGGCCATTTTTCTAATACACAAAACCGTGTCATATAGGTCACTCGTTTGACCAATTCCTACGTTGTTTTATTAAAATATAATTTCAAATATGTTGAACATATTGTTAAAGTCAAAGATCTTTTAAATATATATATATATATGATTTTGTGAGGAAACTTCAAAGTCATGCCATGAGACTATGACCAAAAAGAAAACTATATATATATATATATGTGTCATTTTTTCGAACTTAAAATTAAATCCCATGCAAACAAAAAAACGGTCCCACAACAAATTTTACGTGCCAACACATAAAAAGTGAATCGGTTAATTAATTATAAAGTATGAAGAGACATATTGTGATGATCTTTGTTATGTTAGTAATTACATTGTTCATTGTTTTCTTGGATGTCAAGAAAGTTGAAGCCATGAGGCCGTTCCCGACCGCAGTCGATGAGATCCGGTTCGTGTTTCAGGCGCTGCAAAGGGGTCCGGTAAGTGGGTCAAGTCCAAACGGCTGCACCAACATACCGGGTGGTGCAAATAGGTGCCATGGTTAAGGGCGTGACCAAGCACTTGAAAAATGCAACTAAAGATTCTTTGATTCTTTTTTTTTTTAATTAAGACGAGCGTTGTGTTTTAATTTCACTTTTTTTAGCTGCAATGTACATAAAATAGCTTTCAATGATATATTATAAATGCATGACTGAATTATATATAACGAATATATTTTTATTCCGTCGTAATTAACTCATTTATGGTTTATTTCTCTGTTTATATATACTATTATTCTACTAACATATTTTCTTAATTAGTGATTACAAAGTTACCAACAAATAGGACTCCTAGTCCTTTTTACATTAAGTTATGACTTATGAATATACTAAGCGGCGGCATCAAATAAATTGAACCAACAATTACACATAATAAAGTTAAATTCCACAGTTTCAGGTAGACATGTTTGTTGAAACTTCTTGTCCAATGGATGAGAGAAATACTTTACAAAATAATTAGATGATTATAAATTGAGAAAGATTATTTTATTTTACTTTGACCCACATAGTAAGATGGACTTACATTAGTAAATTACCAGTATATGATTCTTAAATAACAATAATAAAATAATTACATGTTCTTATCTCATATAAAGATATAAAAGAATAAATTAATCTCACCAATTATATACCTTTGGCAGACTTTACAAATTTAGTTAATTAATGATAATTAAGTACTTACATTTGCTATCATACGTGTTACAAACTGAGGGGGGAAAAAACCATTACACAAAACTTTTTTGTGTGTTTAATTATTACAAAAACTTAATAAATAAATAAAATTTAATGAAAGAACCAATTAAGGGGTGTATTATAATTAATCAGCTGGGACCACGTGACGGCTTAAGGAATGCACGTGCCCGAACCTCCTGGAATATTGGTGCAACCGTTTGAACCAGACCCTGGACCCGAACCCCTTTGGAGCAGCTGGAACACGAACCGGATCTTACCATGGGGTCGTAACGGTCTAGCGGCTTCAACTTGTGTGGCGTTCAAGAAAATCAAGAAGACTCCTAACAATATAACTCCAAATATCAATTGTTTCTTCATCATCATATATTACTCACTTTCTCTTGTTTTGTGTATTAATCAAAGTGATAAAAGATATAAGCTTTTTTTTTTGGTGACACGTAAAAGTTGTTGTGTAGGCTTTTACTCTTTGTTTGGTTTTGTGTCTTGTTTAGTTAGATAATGACTTATATATATAAGGTTTTGCGATGGTTGATCGTTAAATTGGTGTCTTTGTGTGATTTTTGGTCTTACTTAGATATTCTTGTATCCTGACTTTTACTAAGAAAAGACTTTGTGTTTTCAATATATTTGAACTCAAAATATAGGAACTGATCAAACAAGTTAAGGTACGACACGCTTCTTTGCTTGGACCGCAATGTATATTACAAGCAAAAATAAATCAAATTTTAATACCGGTTTACGTTAGCTAAATTAAAATAGATTATGGTTCTTTATATGCATTTTATTCGTCTTTAATTATTGGTAGTATATGTTGGTTAACTAGTAACCGGCAAGATTTGAAGAATTGTGGTTAATTAAATCGGTTTAAAAATATTATACCAATGCTAATTATGATGGCGAACATTCCCATTTGGTAGGTAGATGACATGATTTTTAATTCCTTAAATAACCGAAACCACTAAGCAAAAAGAACTTAGAATTTGTCAAATGTCTCAAAAAGGGGAAAAATATTCAAACCTAAATAAAAAATTGAATAACCAAAGTTTGATTCAGTCATAATTTTTTAAGCCCCCAAATAACTTGGTAGGCACTAAAGCAATCTTACTTACATAAATGTTATAAAACTATTACACACACTTAGTACATATGTATAGGCCTAACAAATGAAATTTCATGGAAATTCTTACTTAGAATCAAAAACATTATTGAGACAAAAAAACATAAATCACGTGTTAGTTTATTTTTCTCTGATTTAGTTATATTTTGCAAAAAAGTGATTTTATTAATATAAGAGAAAATTGGTTGAGAGAGTACTTTTTAGTTTTCTAATTTGCTAGAAGGTAGTTTTTGTTTTGTAATTGGTAAATGGGTAATTTTATATGTTAAAAGACAATTATAACCTTTAAGTTAATTTTTATGTTTTTTCGTGGTGAATGGTGAATCTAATTCGTGAATGGTGAATGAATACATGAATGGTGAATAGCACCGATGAGTGGTGAATATCATTTGTGCGATTTTTATATCACTATTAACGTGTTATGTTTTGTTACCGAATGATTAATCCATATGATGAACGATGAATAATGATAAGTGAATGGTGGTGAACATCAGTTGGTGAATAACGTTGGTGAAAGGTGAATAACGTTGGTGAATAACGTTGGTGAATAACGTTGGTGAATGATGAATATGTTTTGGTTAAATATTAATAAGGATAAATTAGTCTTTTGTATACTCTAAAAAATTAAAATTACCTAAATTCCTAATTAGAAAACTAAAATCACCCTATTGACAATTACAAAACAAAAACTACCTAATTTACTAAATTTCCCTTAATATAAAGGGGGCGTTGACTTTACGTGGCGCGCGTTACATTATATTTAACTTTTTTCTCGCGACGGCGCTTATTACCGTTTTTTTGTTCTTTCCGATGATCAGAACCAACGGTCTTTTAACTATCTTAAGCCAAACCAAAACGCTACATCATACTCAACAGGTTCACGCCAAGATCATAGCTCATGGATTAGAAGAAGAAGTCGTTCTCGGGTCAAATCTCACCAACGCTTATATCCAATCGAATCGTCTCGATTTCGCTGCATCTTCTTTCTATCGAATCTCTCCATGGAATCGGAATCGACATTCGTGGAACACGATCTTATCTGGGTACTCGAAAGGCAAGACCTTTCATAGAGATGTACTGCTTCTTTACAATCTCATGAGGAAAGATTGTGATGGTTTCGTCGATAGTTTCAATTTAGTCTTTGCGATCAAAGCTTGTGTGGGTTTAAGGATTGTTGATCATGGGTTTATGTTTCACTGCTTGTCTTTGAAACATGGATTTGAAAAAGACGCTTATGTTGGTCCTTCTTTGGTTGAGATGTATTCACAGTTTGGTACCATGGAAAGTGCACGGAAGGTGTTCGATGAAATTCCTATGAAAAGCTCTGTTCTTTGGGGTGTTTTGATGAAAGGGTATTTGAGATACTCGAAAGACGAGGAAGTGTTTCAATTGTTTTTTCTGATGAAAGACGCGGGTTTTGAGCTCGATTCGCTTACGTTGATATGTTTGGTTAAGGCGTGTGGTAATGTTTTTGCGGGTAGAGAAGGGAAGTCTGTTCATGGTTTATTCATTAGAAGGAGCTTTGTAGATCGAAACAGCTATTTACAAGCTTCTGTTATAGATATGTATGTGAAGTGTAGATTGTTAGACAATGCCCTGAAGCTATTCGAAACAAGTGTCGATAAGAATGTGGTTATGTGGACGACGCTGATCTCTGGTTTTGCGAAATGTCAGAGAGGTATTGAAGCATTTGGTCTGTTCAGACAGATGATGGAAGTGTCGGTACCTCCAAACCAATGTACTTTAGCGGCATTGCTTGTTTCTTGCTCGAGCTTAGGATCTCTAAAGTATGGGAGGAGTGTTCATGGGTACATGATAAGAAACGAGATTGAAATGGATGACGTAACTTTAACATCTTTCATCGATATGTATGCAAGATGCGGTTACATTGAAATGGCTAAGAAGGTTTTCGATACAATGCCAGAGAGAAATGTGATATCTTGGAGCTCGATGATCAATGCTTTCGGGATAAATGGTCTATTCGAGGAAGCTTTAGACTGTTTCGAGAAGATGAAGTCGAGGAACCTAGTTCCAAATTCCGTGACATTTGTCTCGCTTTTGTCGGCATGTAGCCATTCGGGTAACATCAAAGAAGGATGGAAGCAATTCGAATCGATGAAAAGAGACTACAGGATCGAACCAGAGGAAGAGCATTACGCGTGTATGGTAGATTTGCTAGGCAGAGCCGGTGAAATAAAAGAAGCTAAGGCTTTTATTGATAGTATGCCAGTGAAGCCAATGGCTAGTGCTTGGGGAGCTCTTATGAGTGCTTGTAGAGTACATAAAGAAGTACACTTAGCTGAAGAAATCGCGGAGAAACTGTTATCAATGGAAGCTGATGAATCGAGCGTATATGTGTTGCTTTCTAACATATATGCTGATTCTGGTATGTGGGAGATGGTGAATCATGTGAGACGAAAAATGAACATCAAAGGAAACAGAAAACCCCTGGGACTAACTGCTACTACTTGAAGTCATGTAGTAACCATGACTCTGTTTTATGAAGCTAATGTTTTGGAAAATAGGCCCAATAAAACATATCCGTTTGCTTATCCTTTTGAATCTCTATTTGTAGTGTTAACTTTTTTATCCACTAAATTGACAACTAATTCATACTATAAAAACATTAAAAAACCGACCAATACTTGTTTATTCTCATTTTTTTATTTATGCTATATTAACTATTAAGACATTATTTGTCATTTGACCTTTCAATATAGCTAACTACCTCTTAGAGAAACCATCATCATTTGTGACCAATTAATTTTAACCTAATTTAATCTAAAATTGTGTTAGTTAACCAATAATTTTTAGTTATGTTAGTCTAGCTAGAGAGATAAATAAATCGAGTGGCTGATAATTAATCGTCAAAATCATTTCTAAATTATTGTGGTAATATGAATTATCAATAGGCGGCTAACGATGAACGGAGAGAAATTAAGTGAGTCAATTATTTAATACAAATGTTATTTTTTTATTTTATTTTTGTGTTAAAAAATATATGATGTTTCTTTGGATGTATGTATATTTTTTTATTAATGCACGCTTTCCACTTGTATTATAATTCTTGAAAGAGAAAAAAAAAAGAAAAACAAGATTTCGAGTTAATTATCTCGTGTGTGACGACTAAATCATGGCCAAATTAATACGCACGTGATGGAATTGAAGATGCATGCACTTCCTTGCTTTCAAAATGACAGACAAAAGTCCAGCACAAAAACAAGATTCTATGTTTTGACCAAAAAGACAATTACATGTATTCTTATGTCAAGTTTTTACTTGAACAACTTTTGAAACTAAAAATATTACAATACGTTGTTAAAAGTAGAACATGCATGCATGAACTACTCAAAAATAAAAATTACAACTTTTTTTTTGTTACTTTGAAGGTATAGATAATTTTATATAATTATATATGTTTTTACTAGATATATATTATTTAGATGTTTTTTAATTTAATTATCTTTATTTCGCGTAAAATGTTGGTTGTAATTCGAGCAAAAAATGTTACTACTAACGACATGGTTATTCCCAGAGCCGTGCCAACGTGAATAAGTATCATAAACAAATAAAAATAAAATGCCCCAATTCATTGAAAATAAAAACTTATTGCCAAAATAAACACTACTAACTTATAACACGCAATAAAAAGTATTTGACAAAATGTTAATTCTAAAAACGATTTGCTAGAAGAAACTTTGAAAAAAATCTTTGTTACTATGATTTTACTTTAACAATCGAAATTCTATGGAATACGTGACAAAAGTAGATACTAAAAATTAATATTGCAAATTTCTTCAATATCTTAACATTTTGAAGTAATTAACATATTGAAAACCATGTTTAGAATATAAAATATAAAAATTCATATAATATTTTTATTTATTAGCTTTCAACATACTTGTAAAATCTAATATTATCTAATTTTATTAGGGGAAACGATATAAAATTAATGCCCTTATTTTTTTCTTCAATATTTGATGCCATAAGCGAATGTTTATTTTTTTTCATTGTGGCACGGCTCTGGTTATTCCACGAAAAAAACTTCTAAATCGTCGGTTTTTGTTGCATATATATCATAACATGCATGTCTATGTTTTCTTGGTCATAAGGAAAAATGAAAGAGGAAGTTTTTCCACCAACAATTAAATAATAATTGGGTTTAATTAATCTCTGACCCTAGCAAGATAAGAGTGTTCTTTAACAAAACAAAAAAAAAGCAAGATAAGAGTGTTCATGTATCCGTCTCTTTTGCATTTTTGTGACATGTTATTTTTCTATACTCAACTTGACATATAATCCAATTTAATATTTTAATATATGGTCCACCACCACCATATTTATTGCTAGGCTCATCACACTCATTTGAATATAAATTCTTTTATTAGTTTGGTAAATCCTCTTTATCTTTTGTTAATTTTCTTCTTAATTTATTTATTTTTTACTTTTTAAACTTCTTATCACTCTTTTTTAAATAAAGGGTTAATGTCTCTAATTATTTGTTTAACTAAAAAGAAAAAAAATCTTGGCATGAATGAACTCGAATATGCCTAATTCATACCAAATTAATTTTAAGCTTCGAATTAGAATCTTCTTATATACTGTCAATTTATCGGAGCTTCAAGTTGCAGCCAAGGGGACCCCACATTTTGCATTATTAAATGGTCTATTTGTATATAATAATTAACGTTAAAACTTTCTTTCTACTAACATTGCAATTTTGACGGTTGATTTACCCAAATTTTTTGAAATGGTATAAATATATAAAAAAAATTCACAAAATTACACTCTTTTAACCTTTTTTAGAAAAATTACACCGGTTCAATATTTTTAACCATTTAAGAAACAAAACAAACAAAAATGAAATATCAAACTAACTTTTTCTTTGAAAACCTTACAACGTTGGTAATAAAACTAAAACAGAGCTAATAATAATTCATAGGTGGACAATGCTAAGGAAGAGTCTCTATGTGTGGACAACAAAGGATAAAGAGACATGTCATATTAAGTGCATGCTCAAATTACTTTTCTACTACTAGTAATTATAGTGAATCATATATATATAAAGCTAGTTTTTTTTATAACAACAATTCAATTCAAATTCTAGTTTTTCAGTGTAAGAAAACAACAATTCAATTCAATTTTTTTTTTTTTTTAATATGAAAATGAATCTAAAATATTTTGGTATTAATGCTGAGTGTATCTTTCCATTAATAAATAAAACAAAAACAAATGTTGACAAAAAAAAAAAAAAATTAAACAAAAACACGACCCAACTGTATTTATAACGACCAGGATGGTCTTTGTACACTAAAGAATGTCCAACGTGGCAACGAATGATGATGTCATCTAATCTGTCTGACACAAGCCGCCTTACGTCATTACATTATATATAGTCTTGTCCCACGTGGAACATTGTATCCAATCTCTCATATTTGAGTTAGATCCTCCTTCTCCTACGTATTATTATTACATTTTATATTTTTGTTTTCTACTATATATTATCGTCTAGTGATTATCTTTTTAATGGCCCCATTAAATAATTGATTAGTAAGTTTTTTCGTGGCAGCTCTATTTTAATTGGACGATATAAATAGATATATTAATTTATTCATATTATTTCATACAATACACTACAAATTTAAATATCTAACTTGGTCCATTTTTCTTACTATATATATAACTTAACATATTACCAAACTTATTAACCATTTAAGAAACAAAACCGTTAAAGAAAACAAACACAAAATGGAATATCAAACTAACTTCTTCTTTGAAAACCAAAGACAAGAGTTTTCTCAAGAGAACTCTTCTTCAAGCTCATCACAAGAATCATTCTTCTCTTCTTCAAGCTCATCACAAGAATCATCATTCTTGTGGGAAGATAGTTTCTTAAACCAAACATTTGATCATAATGATCTATCTTTCTTCTTGTCTAATCACTACTCTAATGAGTTCTTCACATATGAATCACCAATAATCAAAGAAGAAGAAGAAGTATCCATCGTAGAAGCCGAGGAGGAAGAGAAAGAGAAGTCATATAGAGGAGTAAGGAAGAGGCCATGGGGTAAATACGCAGCGGAGATAAGAGACTCGACTAGGAAAGGTATAAGAGTGTGGCTTGGAACGTTTGATACCGCGGAAGAAGCCGCTTTAGCTTATGATCAAGCGGCTTTCGCTTTGAAAGGAAGCCTTGCGGTGCTTAATTTCGATGTAGAAGTTGTTAAGGACTCTTTGTTGAAGATGGAGAATGTGAATCTTTATGATGGAGAGTCTCCTGTGACAGTCTTGAAGAGAAAACATTCATTGAGAAACCGGCCTAGAGGAAAGAAGAAATCAACATCTTCTTCTTCTTCTTCTTCTTCTTCTTTGTTTACATTGTCTTCAACAAGTAGGAAACAGAGTGTTGTTATGAAGCAAGAAAGTAGTAGTAATAGAGCACTTGTGGTTCTTGAGGATTTAGGTGCTGAATACTTAGAAGAGCTCATGAGATTATGTTCTTGATCATTTCTACTTTGTGCAATTTACATCAAAATCTTGATATGTTTGTTGTTTTAGTTTATCAAATGAAAAGTTTTTGAAGAGATGTGATATTTATATATAAAACGTTTATTATTTTATTAATATGTTTTTGCTCCTATGATTTAATAATCAAACTCATACGAGGATATTAAATGATAAGACATAATTTATCTTCAAGATTTTTATTGTTAGAGAAAAAGTAGATAAAGAGTGATGAGTATAAAAGTGTAAAGATACCTTTTGTAATCTTATCACAATGAGAACAAGAAACAAAGTGATACAAAGAGTCAATGAAGAAGAAGAAGAAGTGATGCAAGAAAGAAAAGGCTTGTTTTGTTTTCTCTTAAGCCTTGTGGTCTTTAGCCATTTCATCAACGTCAAGCTCTACAGCAAGGATTGGTGTATCCTCTTCCATGGCAAATTCACTAATACATCAAAAGATATTGCGAGTGTTTAGTTGTCTTCGTCTAAGTAAGAGAAGTATCAAGAATCAGCTATAAATGGTGATAGGAGGAGGCGATATAGCGTATTCTCTATACCTGTTACTAACTGGTCCATGATCAACGGCTGTTCTCAGACAATATATAGCTCTTCCTACTATGTCCGCCATCGAAACAGGACCAAATGTTCTACTATCATATGCCTCCTATTAAACAATAAAGCCAACAAGTACAACATAGTTTCAGAAAACAGAGCTTTTTTTTCATGTAACATGGCATTAGAAGAGCGTAACGAGCATAAGGTGCGAGAGTGTACCTTGGATTTAATCTCTTGGTTCTCAGCTACGACCCAGCACTGATCTTTTTCAAGAACAAAAGGCTTGTCTTTCTCATCATTTGATACCATTTCACATCCTTCTAAAGCAGCTAATCTTCTGACTAGATACTTATTTGTTTCTTTCGGGTCCTTCAAGACAACAGCGTCTCCAACAAAAACATACCTTGACCCACAAAGATGCAAGAAACCAAGATAAGGCTCTCTCTCTAACTAGACTAGTCTGCAACTAAAAAGGACAAACTTTTAACGATACGAAGACATACCTTGTGTCAACAACAGGTAGCTTACGGACAAGGAGGGTGTTTTCGTGTGATCCCATCATGGTAGGAGCCATCTCTTGTCCTTTAATAGAGTGTAAGTAAGTTATCCTTCCATAGAATAGATTCTTCATGACTATGCCAATGAGTTCCCTCTCACTGAGTTTCTCTCTAGTATGCTTCTGCAACAACAACAAAAAGATGTTAAATAAAGCGTATCGGAATCAGGACAAAGTATAAGGAAGAGAAGAAAAAGACCAAGAACAGAACATTCATGAAGGCTTTTTTTTGACACTGATCATATAAAAGGAATGATCATGAAACCATATTCACAGGCTAGACTACATTACAGTATACACATATCAATTTAGCTATGATTTTGACTATATAAACCAAACTAGTGATCCCTTAGCCAAAAAAGCACATTTACCCATTTCTTGTGTGTTTAACATCAAAGTGTGCTCTTTTATTACAAGGGTTTAGTCAAAATCACCATATAAGAACACTATTGATCTTAGTTCATCTAAAATCAACAAACTGATGACAAAAAAAAAATCAGAAACCCTAGCAAATTTAACCATATAACTTTCAAAAGAGTAAAATTCATAATAAAACCCATATGAATCGTGTAAGAGAAAGGCAAGGGAGATGAAACTAGGCACAAAGCAAGACAATTCAGAGAGAGAGACAGAGAGAGAGAAGAATAAAGAAATTAAGAACCTTGAGGCTGAGAGTGAGAGAGTACTCGAGCTTATGAGCCATGTATCTCACCCAATTCGTTATATGAGCCATTTCCCCTAAAAATAAGATAATGGTTCGATCTCTACAAAACCCTAAGCTTAATGTTGTCTGAAGAAAACAGAGTGTCTCTTCGTCGCGTTGCCGCCGTACTGGAAAAAAAACTGGTCTTTATTTGGGGGTTTTTCTTCATAAAAATCTTGTGATCTCCAAATTGCCAACAAAGTAGAAATTTTTTCAAATTAGCCCTCGAAACTATTCTTTATTCTCGTTACTTACCCTATACTAATTAATTGAACAAATTAACCCCCCACGTGATTGGGCAACAAAACTCAAAAAGTGTTGGACTTTCTCAATATTGCCACGTGTTGATCTATCCTTCTTCTCTTTGTTATTACTCATCTCTCTCTCTCTCTCGAATGAACATTTCTTCTCCGACAGATTTGCAGATTTTAAGACAAAACACAAACTTTCGACAAGATCTGATCTTCTGTAAGAAACTTCATCTCAAATTCTCTCTCTCTTCTCCCTCTTCTTCATTTTACGATTATCTGTAATAAAAACTTGTATAGATCCAGTTAATTTGTAATATTTCCTCTTCCTTGATCTCTGTTTATTAGAATCTTATAGACTTGATATGATCTTAATTCAAATCTCATGCTTGTGTAGCGTTGTTGTTTACACTGTAACAAAATCGAATTTAGGTATTTTTTTTTAAGGGAGATAAAGTTAGGGGTTTTAAATGTGCAGAAGAAGAACATGGACAAGCTTAAGATTGCAGAATGGGGAGAGAAGCTAAAGACAGGTGGAGCTCAAATGAGTAGAATGGTAAGCGAGAAAGTTAAAGATATGCTTCAAGCTCCTACCTTGGAATCTAAAATGGTCGATGAAGCTACTTTAGAGACTTTAGAAGAGCCTAATTGGGGAATGAACATGAGAATCTGTGCTCAGATCAACAGCGGCGACTTTAACGGCACAGATATCGTTAGATCCATCAAGAGGAAGATCTCTTGTAAGAGCCCTGTGAGCCAAAGGCTTAGCCTTGAGCTGCTCGAGGCTTGTGCTATGAACTGCGAGAAAGTTTTCTCCGAAATCGCTTCCGAGAAGGTGCTTGATGAGATGGTTTCTTTGGTCAAAAACGGTGATGCTGATTCGGAGAACAGAAGCCGAGCTTTTCAGCTTATTAGAGCTTGGGGAACTTCACAAGATCTTGCTTACCTTCCTGTTTTTCAACAGACTTATATTGTAATAAAAACCCTCTCTCTCTAATGCCAAAAAATGATTTTTTAGTGACTATGTGTAACAATAATCTGTTTCTTTTCCGTAGAGCTTGGAAGGTGAGACAGGTTTAAATGCTTATGAAGAGGAGAATCTAATGCCGGGACAAAGTTCTTTGGAGTCTGTTATGCAAAGGCCTGTGCCGGTTCCTCCACCTGGTAGCTATCCGATTCCTAATCAAGAACGTGCTCGTGGAAGAAGAGGCGATGATGATGATGGCGGTACTCTTGGCTATAACTTTGGGAACTTATCGATCAAAGATAAGAAAGAACAGATTGAGATTACTCGTAACAGCCTTGAATTGCTCTCTAGCATGTTAAACACCGAAGGAAAGCCTGATCAGACAGAGGTATTTGTAGTCTCTAACTTCTTGTAGCTGTGTGGGTTTTGTCGAGGGCGAAGATGATGAATGGGTTTTATATGTGATGGTTATATAGGATGATCTAACGATGAGCTTGATGGAGAAATGCAAGCAATCACAGCCGTTGATTCAGATGATTATAGAGAGCACAACAGACGATGAAGGAGTTCTTTTTGAGGCTTTGCATCTGCACGATGAGCTTGAACGCGTTCTGTCTAGTCACAAGAAGCCTGATGAAACAGAGAAGAAAGTGCCAATTGCGGAGCAAGAATCGTCGGGAAGCAAAGACGGTGGTCTTAAACCAAAAGAAGATGAAAACCCTGTGAAGCAAGACAAGGTTAAAGATGATGAGACAAGAGATGCGGAATCATCAAACAAAACCATGAAAGAAGAGAAAAAGGAGGTGAAAATAGAACTTGGTTTGTCGAGTGATGAAGATGAGAAATAAAGCAAAAGCCTCTCTGTGTCTGTCTTATTATCAGATTATGTTGGGATAGATTGATGTTTCTTTTTTGTGGAATTTATTCTGCTATGTACTTCAACTATATTTGCCTTCTCTTTTAGCTTCCTGTTTTTTTTTCTGAATAACATTTTTTTTAAACAGTAGGTGAATCTAATCTACAAGGCTATAACCAATTAACTTTATAAAACTGCATAAAGTAAGTACATTATTTGAGAATCAGAGCTTGACTCATAATTCATATAAAAGCTAAAGAGAAATTAAGAGTAGGTAAAAAGAACAGGAAGATAGAGTTTGAGAAAAGGCATGTGTTCTTCTTCTTCTTCTCACCTTTGTGTTGAAAATAGATTTATGTTTTGTGAGAAAAAAGGAAAGAGAGGAAGATGGGAAGCTTCGGTTTAGTTGGCTTTAGTTTCGGCAAAGGAAGCTTCGGTTTAGTTCCTTGGCTGCTATGCTTATGCCATCAATGGCTTCTTCAGTATTGATGTGTGGCTCTGCTTCTGTCAACGATGGCTTCTTCAGTCATGTTGTGCGGCTTCTTTCCGACATCGATTGACGCAGCATCGATGGGTGGTTTGTTATCGAGGATCGTTTCTCCTCCCTATCTTTTTGGTTTGTTCTGTCCGACATCGAGATCTTTACCAGCTTATTCTCAAGATCTCCGTTTGTTTTTGCTCAAGCTTCAATGGAGAAATTAGTCGCGTTGTACCGGTGAAAATCCGGCCATGTTCCACCGGATTCTGGTCGGATTTCTCCTTGGCGGCTACTTGTTTTGTTTTAATCTAGGGTTTACTGATTAGGTATTATGGGCCTCGTTTTTTTTTGTTTCAGTTAAATGGACCTAATTTGGGTTTGTTTTTGTTTGTAACTCCAACTATTTTATATAAATGAAGGAACCACTGGATGACAAAAAAAAAAAGAAGATGGGAATAAATGCTAAAGATTTTTCTCCCAACTGTTATATTTTGTTTATTGAAAAACACGATAAAAGCCCAACGGCTAGATTTGTTAATTAAAGGCCCATATTACACTAAATTGGATGTATTTGGGCGTTTTGTATTATTTCTAAGTGGGCCACGTTAACAAAAACTTTATCTACACGTCTCCCTTATTAAGAGAAAATTACATCATGACACACTTTTTAAAACACAAATTACACTTTAGATCACTTTTTGACATAAAGGCACTTTATTGTTATAAAAGACTAAATTATCCTTTAATTCATTTATTCAACATAAATTTCACAATCATTTTCTTTCTCATTTTTCTATTTTGCATTCTAATTTTAATTTTCTAGGGTAACATAAAATAATTTATTTTCGTATATTGATTTATAAAATTTTAATATATATATTTTGATATCCACTTTTATATATTTTATTTATGAATGGATCAACATTTGTGGACAACTAGTCAATATCTAATTTTTTTATATATGTCCACATAGAATTGTACAATGTTCAAAGTATAATAGACGAGTTTAAATTTTATTCCAATGAGTTTATATATCATAGACAATTCATATGATGATTTGTGTTCAAGTTTAAATAAATTATAATTGTAGTTAAAATTATATGATGATTCATGTTCAAAAATGAATAAATAGGTTTTAATAATGAATTTAAAACATTTATATGTTTTGATGTACATGGAATTTTCATTGTTTTCACTTATTAATATCAATATGTTTCATTCACATTTATTAAGAATATTACAAAAACATATGAGAGTGTAAATATTAAATATAAATTACTTATGTAAATAGATATATGATAAACAAAAAAATATTGAAATAATATATTTTACAATAAATTAAAATACATTTACGAAATTGTACAAAAGTATGTCCACATAACATAAAACGTATCCACAACTTTTTGTACACAACGTTGTGTATCCACAACTTTCTGTACACAACGTTCTGTATCCACAACTTTCTGTACACAACGTTGTGTATCCACAACTTTATGTACACAACTTTTGTGTACACGAAGGGTAAAACTGTATTTAAAAAAATAAAAAGTGTAAAAAGTATCTCATATCACAAAAGTGTCTTATTTTGATATGTAAGTGTTAAAAAATACTCCATTGTGTAAATCACTCTATTATTAATAAAAAAGAGGGACCGATAATAATGAAACTAAATAATAATAATATTATTAAGAATATTATTATTTTATTAAAAAAAAGAATATCCATCGTTTTGGTCCAACCCTAAAAAAAAGGTTCGGGTCGGGTACACGACGGAGCTGGTTCTTCTTCTTCTTCTTCTTCTTCCTCTCTCTCTGCGACGCCTTCTCGCAGGTAAGCTTTCCTCTTCAGATCGATTTTTTACTTCAACAACCTTCATGTTGCTTCGTTTCTGAACCAAAGTTTGCTCCGTTTTCCCAAGGCTTGTATCGATCTCAGAAGCTTAACGATCTAAGTGACCTAATTTTCTGGGGGTTTATCATATAGAGTCTCGGAATCTTCTTTTTGCGACGAATTCATTGCTGCTGTGACGCATAAACCCTAATTTATTGGGCTCTGTGGTGTCTCTCAAAAGTTAAGCGCACTCTCAGAATCTAACGAAGGTTTTCTCTGGAAATTAGGGTTTCTCTGGGTTTCATGGTGGGTAATAATTCTCCGGCTGATTGAGCTGAAAAAAGGCGTGAAAGTTAGTTTTTTTTGTTGAAGTACTTGTATGGCTTCTGAGCCTGTTATAGGAGAAGGAAACGATGGAGTCAGAGAGAAGCAAATCATTAATGTTTATAAGAGGAAAGGTAAAGGTCAAAGAAAACAGACATCATTATTTGCTCTCCAGGCTAGTGGTGTCACCGATAACAGCGAGAAACAAGAGGAGAAATTAGAATACGAGAAAGCAATCAATCATGTGAGTCTTCCCGAGTCAGTAGCTCGAGAATCCGTGGATACTATTGTAGCGGCGAAGAACTCTGTCGAAGATGATGCTCTTGGAACCAATTTTCGTGTAGACGATGTAGCTAAAAACGCTAATGAAGCATCTTCTGAAAACGTGACTGATCTTGGTTCTGATAAAGTGATTGACAAGCCTCTTGTTGAAGCATTTTCGCAAGCTGAATCTCAGGATGGTGTTAGTTTGACCGCTATGGACAAGAACGTTATGCAGCCTCTCCCAGGTTCTTTGTGTCAGGATGATGCAAACACTATTGTAGGCGAGAAATCTGAAGAAGTGCCCTTTCAAAGCCAGAAAAGTCGAGATGATGTCAATACAGTTGTTGTTGATGAGAACTCTATCAAGGAACCTCTTAAAAGCCTTGGCCAAGGAGATGTTACTACTGTGATTGTTGACAAGAACACTATTGAAGCACCTTCTCAAACCCTATCCATGGGCGATACCAATACTGTTGTTGTTGACAAGAATCCCATTGAAGTGTCTTCTGAGGAATATGTTCATGTGGTAGATGCAGATAATGATACTCTAACAAAAAAAGCTCATACTGAAAACCTGGCAGAAAGAGACGCTCAACAGCCAGCAGGGCTTACCTCTGATTCTGCTCATACCATCCCTTCTACTACTGCTGGAATCATGCCAATGGCCGAGGGCGAAGGTGGACGAATTAGAATGCATGTAGCGTCCCAATCAAAGCAACAAAAAGAAGAGGCCAGAAGGAAGCTTGAAGATCAGCTTAGCTTGATCAGACGTCTGGTTCAGAAGATAGAGGATAAAGAAGGCGAGATTGGTGCATATGACGATTCTCGGATTAATAACGAAGGAGGAAGGAATGTCTCAGAATTTGCCTCAGATGGACTTACTAGAGAGGTCATAAGATCACCAACGCCTCTAAGTATATCACTTTTGGAGAATACTCATGGAGTCGATGAGCATTTGGAGAAAGAGAAACGAACACCTAAGGCTAACCAATTTTATAGAACTTCAGAGTTTCTACTTGGTGACAAGTTTCCACCTGCAAAGACTAATAAGAAATCAAAGTCAAATGCGAAGAAACAAAGAGGGGAGGGTGGACATGGTTTTGGTGCAGGCTCTAAAGTTTTCAAGAATTGTAGTGCTCTACTCGAAAGGCTTATGAAGCATAAGCAT
Organism: Cochlearia excelsa; assembly: GCA_963556525.1. NCBI lineage: Eukaryota > Viridiplantae > Streptophyta > Magnoliopsida > Brassicales > Brassicaceae > Cochlearia > Cochlearia excelsa. The sequence continues at coordinate 21,682,884 of OY748331.1, forward strand.
GGTTGGGTATTCAATGCTCCTGTAGATGCGAAGGCTCTAGGTTTGCATGATTACTTCACCATCATCGAGCACCCTATGGATTTGGGAACTGTCAAGTCAAGGCTAACGACAAATTTCTACAAGTCACCAAGAGAACTTGCAGAGGATGTTAGACTTACTTTCCGCAATGCCATGATTTACAACCCAAAAGGACAAGATGTCCATGTCATGGCGGAACAGCTATTACTGATCTTTGAGGAGAGATACGCTGTCATAGAGGCAGATTATAATCGTGAAATGAGATTTGTCAGCGCTTATGAAACGAATCTTCCAGCTACTACAATGAGGTCTAGACTTGGTCCTACGATGCCTCCACCACCTATTAATGTGAAAAATGTGGTAGATAGGGCAGATTGGAGCAGAAGCCATCCAAAATCGTCCACAACACCTGGCAGAACACCGACCAGTACAACACCTTCTGGAAGGACGCCAGCTCTAAAAAAGCCGAAAGCAAACGAACCAAATAAAAGAGATATGACGTATGAGGAGAAGCAGAAGCTCAGTGGTCACTTGCAGAATTTGCCTCCAGATAAACTGGATGCCATTGTACAAATTGTTAACAAGAGGAATACTGCTGTGAAGCTAGGGGATGAAGAAGTTGAAGTCGATATTGATAGTGTTGATCCAGAGACCTTATGGGAGTTGGACAGGTTTGTAACCAACTACAAAAAGGGCTTGAGCAAGAAAAGGAGAAAAGCTGAGCTAGCTCTACAAGCTAGAGCAGAAGCCGAGAGAAATAACCAACTACAGATGGTACTTGTGTCTCTGCTAAAAATTATATTCTTCCAATGTATTTTACTCAAATTTGTATGCTCATCTTTATATTGTCTTCCTTTTTGCAGGCTCCAGCACCAGTGGCAAATGAGTCTTCGAGGGAGGGTGGCACCACAGGTAAATAAGACCTTTTGAAATACTACTTCTGCTTAGTGTGAACTACTTTGCGGATTATAATTCTTGCTGCTAATTTTTTTTTACCAGCCAAGAAGACACTTCCTGCACCATTATCTTCTCAAGTGGAGAAGCAAAATAATGAGACAAGCAGATCAAGTAGTTCAGGCAGCTCTTCTAGTGGTTCCAGCTCTACTAGTGGTACATGCTTCTCTATTAGTTATCTAACCTATTATGCTTTGTGATTTTCTATTTAGTAAACCCCTTTGTGTTGCGATTGCAGATTCAGACAGTGATAGCTCATCATCATCTGGATCAGATCAGGCCTAGACAATATTGCACAAGGTCATCCAAAGATTCATCTCTATCATTAGTTCTTATTAAGTTTTTGTTACACTGTTTGCTAAAGAAACACATGCTTGATTGTCTCCTTCACACCACCCAGTGGATATTTCTTGTAGTTTGCTCTGTTTGCTAATAACTTTTAGTTCCTTATGCATAAGTGTGCCCTTAGTGTTTTTGAGTATATAACCAAAGTGTGATATGCTTTATGGTGCAACAGGGCATTGAAAAAGATGAAAGGTCAGAGTAGAACAGGATTTGGGAAGTGAAGGATCATGAGTGATGACGTACATGATTAAGACAAGAGTGTTGGTTGGTTTTAAGGAAGGGAAGATTGTATCATATTTCATATAATTGTTAAAGAGTAAAAATATATAGATTCTTAATTTTATTAGTAGGACTCGATGTGTGTCTAGTTTAGTCGTTAGATGTAACGGTAGGGTTTGTTTGGTAACTATGTATATCTTTGCCTCTCTCTCTCTCTCTCTCTCTCTCTCTTTCTCGGGTGCTCTTTATCGAGCTGTTTAGTTTGGCTGTTTCATGTTTTAATCAGTGCTTTTGAATAAGGAAAAATGCTACATAACAGAAGACTTTTTTGATTTTTGAGACTTGTATTGTAAGGTTTGTGAATGTGTAGAAACAAAGAAGATATTTGACCATTTCACATTTGAGAAACAAAATGAGTTAATTCAAACCAAATACTATGACTAACTCCAAAACTCTCACGTATCTTCATGTTGTTAGAGATGAGACAGAAGGAAACTTATCCCACTGGGAACTGCAACAAAACGCAAAACCTGTGTGCAAGAAAAAGCAGTCACATTACTTAAGCTTATATACCAGAAACCAAAACTCAGTTCCACAACTCCAACTTGAAACCTTTAACAAAAACAATGTTGAATGTATTTGGAAATCATAACCTGACCCTTGTCTTGTTGGTTTCCTTTGTCTTTATAGTTTCTAGGCTATGTCCTGTCAATTCCTCTGTCTACGACCCACACAATACCCTTAAGAGACGGTTCGGAAAGTGGCTTAAAACACATGGCAAATTATATGGAGGAAGAGATGAGTGGATGTTACGGTTTGGTATATACCAAGCTAATCTTCAGTTAATAGACTACATCAACTCCCTCCACTTACCCTATAACTTAACGGATAACAAATTTGCGGACATGACCAATTCCGAGTTTAAAGCCCGCTTTCTCGGCTTGAACACGTCTTCCACGAGCTTACACATGAACCATAGCCCGGTTTGTGACGCTGCAGGCAATGTATCGGCTTCTATGGACTGGAGAAAAGAAGGTGCTGTAACTCCTATTAGAAATCAAGGAAGATGCGGTATGTAAAATCAAGCTCTCTAATCCTACCACAAAAGATAAGACATTGCTCTCTAATCCTAATCTTGTTTGTGTTTTTTTTGGACCTTGTTGTAGGAGGTTGTTGGGCGTTCTCTGCGGTTGCAGCTATAGAAGGCATAAACAAGATCAAAACAGGGAACTTAGTATCTCTCTCGGAGCAACAACTCATAGATTGCGATACAGGAACTTACAACAAAGGATGTAGCGGCGGGTTAATGGAGACGGCATTCGACTACATAAAAACCAATGGTGGACTAGTCCTCCAGACAGACTACCCATACACAGCCGTACAAGGTACCTGCGACCAAGAAAAGTCCAAAAACAAAGTGGTTACTATACAAGGATTCAAAAAAGTAGCACAAGACGAGACAAGCCTAGAAACCGCAGTTGCTCAACAGCCGGTATCGGTAGGAATTGACGCTGGTGGGTTTATATTCCAGCTATACCATTCAGGTGTTTTCACAGGCTACTGTGGAACAAGTCTAAACCATGGAGTAACCGTTGTTGGATACGGAGAAGAAGAAGGCGATAAAAAGTATTGGATTGTAAAGAACTCATGGGGAAATAGCTGGGGTGAAGAAGGCTACATAAGGATGGAGCGCGGTATTGGCCAAGATAACGGTAAATGTGGTATTGCTATGCTGGCTAGCTATCCTCTGCAGTGAGTAACTTACTCCATGAATCTCTGGAGAAGCTTTAATTAGAGCCTTTTTCTTCTTTGATAGCTGCAAAAAACTTATCACAATTCTCCATGTATGACAATCTGCAACAGCATAGTTAAAAATATTTCACAGTTGTGTAATAAAGTAGTAGGCAAAGTAATGTTAAGGTATAGTATATACTAACGTTAAGATGATATTATTCTAAAATATGTATAATATTTTCCCATTAAGCACACGAGATTTGCTTGAAAGATTGATACTTTCTTATTATAAACCACATGCACTGTTTCTATTTAATAAATCAAGATGCAAACTCAAAATATAAATTTTTTTGTGAAACAAACACTTTCTATTTATTTTACCAATTTGTAAAAATTATATAAAATTCTAGAAGTTAATTATTTTTGTTTTTGAAACATATGTAAATTATCCCAACTATCAATACACAATTTACTAACAAAAAAACCCATCAATACACATTTAAAAGATTACAAACGACGGATCCAATCCGTCAGTTAAACGCAATTGTTGGTGATGTTGTGGTCCTTAGTTCGAACCGCGTTGGGAGCGATGATTTACATCATTAATTGGTATTATCAAAAATTGGTCGCAAGCCTAAGGATTATGGATTTCCGTCCAGAACCTCATGATTTAACACAAAAAAAAACGATTACAACATTTCTTTTATTAATTTAATTAATTTTTTTAGTATGGTAAAGAGATACCATTCTCTCTTTGGACTTGTCACTATCTAATCAAAAACCTAAACACAAAGTACATCTACATAGACTATAACACATATATGTATCAATCAACATTTAATTAGGACCTAACTATATATCGACGTGTACACACTGTACACTGTTAGATAAAGAGCACAATATTAGGGATAAATATCCCACATCGAAAACACAAAGGGTTAAACATTAATATATAAAGGATATGGACCTCTCCACTTATCGCCAATTGGTTTTAAGTTGGAAGCCCATAATCCTAACATGGTATCAGAGCCCGATCCGATCTTAGGCATGACCCGACTGGTCCGCCTCTCTTGCCCAAACTACCCGAGATTAATGGTTAACGAGACCCATTATCTCGAGGGGGCGTATTAGGGATAAATGTCCCACATCGAAAACACAAAGGGTTAAACACTAATATATAAAGGATATGGACCTCTCCACTTATCGCCAATTGGTTTTAAGTTGGAAGCCCATAATCCTAACAGACAAGACCTGTCACGATCTTAGCTATACTAAATATGAGGGAGACATAGTTCTTGTAGATAAAAGTGATGCGCATATGATAGGTTATGGTCTTAAAATAGCAATTTGACACAAACATACGTAAGTGAATGTGAAGGAGAACTAACTCGATTTGTCAATGATAATAATTAAACTCTTATTAATGACCACTTGTAAAAGTGGGTATTAACGTTAGGAATTCACAAAACTACGCCTAATTTAATTTTTTCACATATTTACACCCTTTTAAAATTTTAAAAACTTGATTTACCTTTTAAAAATTACCAAAATTAAAATCTTTTCATTTGGTTTCGCTAATTAGTGTTTAGGGTATAGTATTGAGTGGGTAAGATTGTGTGGGTAAGGTTTATTTGAATTTAATTTTGAGTGTTTAGGTGTAGTTTTGTGAAGTATTTTTGAAATAGTGTAGTTTTGTGAAATGTAATTCAAATGGTGTAGTTTTGTGATTCTCCCTATGCTTAATGTATATTTATTCCAATTTGTAAATTTCTATATTATCATCCAGTTTAACTTATAGTAGTAATTAATAATGGGAGAATTACAAAACTACACTATTTGAATTACATTTCACAAAACTATACCATTTCAAAAATACTTCACAAAACTACACCTAAACACTTAAAATTAAATGCAAATAAACCCTACCTACACAATCATACCCTTTTAATACTATACCATAAACACTAATTAGCGAATCCAAATGAAAAGATTTTAATTTTGGTAATTTTTAATAGGGTAAATCAAGCTTTAAATTTTTTGAAAGGGTGTAGTTTTGTGAAAAAATTAAATTAGGTGTAGTTTTGTGAAGAAAGGGTTGAAAGGGTATAGTTTTGTGTATTCCTCTTAAGCATGTGACGTTAACCAAAACTTTTATCTATTTTATTTATTTGACTCATCATGAAAGAAAAATAAATTTATAAGTCAACAACACACACACAAAAAAAATTCAAATAATTTTCTCTTCAATAAATTCCTCTGAAACCATAAGTAATGTCGGAAAATCGCGCACTCCGGCGAGTCCAAATACTAACCAATCACATTCTCCGATCACAACCACCACCGTCTAACATCTCCGTCGCGCGCGAGGTATGTCTCCAATACTATCCACCGGAGCTAAACGAGAGATACGGATTCGAAATCAAAGAGATGAGGAAACTCCTTGACGGACACAACATAGAAGAAAGAGATTGGCTTTACAATCTCATATTACGAAGCGATCTGTTTATTAGTAAGAAGGAGAAAGGAGGCAAGAAGATCTGTGTCTCGCCGGATTATAATCAGACAATGGAGAAACAACAAGAGATTAGTGTAAAGAGGATACGTTACTTGCTTGAGAAAGGAGTGTTTAAAGGATGGTTGTTGGAGACAGGCCATTATGAAGAATCTGACCTCAAGATGTTTGCTTTCTATGAGGTTTGTGGTATTTATGATTACTCCTTCTCTGCCAAACTCGGTGTTCAGTTCTTGTTGTGGTAAGTTTTTAATATTAGCACAATTTTTTTATTTTGTGGTATTTTTGAACGAATTTTCTTTTTGTATTTTTGGCCAAAAAAACTTTTGATGGTATTTTTGCTAAAAATATTTAAATCCAAGAGAAACTTCTTGAAATACCACCAAAAAGAGTTTTTATTTTGAAAATACCATTAAAAATTAGTAGTTTACAAAAATACCAAAAGTACTAAAAACGAGTTTCAACGATTTTGGAATATATCGTTTTTTTCATTTGGATTCACTATATGTGTTTAGGGTATAGTTACGAAGGAGGTAGGGTTAAATTTTGAAAGTTTATGGTTTAGTTTTGTAGGTTTAAAACAAATTTAAGATTCTTGGTGTTTTTGAGAGCTTTCTGGATTCTGGAGAATGTGTGCTAATTTTCTAAACAAAACGTTATTTTAGTGCTATTGATGAGAATTGCTATGAAAACAATGACTTTTAGGGGTAATGCTATAAAATTCTTTGGGACAAAGCAACACCATGAAAAGTGGCTAAAAGACACAGAAGATTATGTTGTCAAGGGCTGCTTTGCAATGACTGAATTAGGCCATGGAAGTAATGTAATGAACATTATTCTACTGTTACTTTCTTTACATATATATATATTCAAAACTTACATGTAAAACTAATGTTTATTTAGTAAAATCTTACAAAAGCTTTGATTTTAAATGTAATCTTTAAGGTACGTGGAATCGAAACAGTGACTACTTATGATCCAAGAACTCAGGAGTTTGTAATAAACACTCCTTGTGAATCTGCTCAAAAGTATTGGATCGGTGAAGCAGCTTATGTAAGTTAGTAAAATATATGCTTAACTCTGTTTTTATATATATATATACTTACTTTGCTAATATACATACTTGGTTGTACAGCAAGCAACACATGCTATTGTGATGTCACAACTTCATATAAATGGTACCAACCAAGGAGTTCATGTCTTTATCGCGCAAATAAGAGATCAAGATGGTAAAACATGTCCTAACGTCCGCATTGCTGACTGTGGATACAAAATTGGTATAAACGGTGTTGACAATGGCCGGATATGGTATTTGCATACTACTCATTGTTATGTAATATTTTACATTATACTAATTAAAGTGTGTATATATACTTTGATGGTAATATTGCAATATGATTATAGGTTTGATAACCTTCGAATCCCGAGGGAGAATCTATTGAACTCTGTTGCTGATGTTTCATCTGATGGGAAATATGTTAGCGCGATTAAAAATCCTGATCAGGTAAATGGCTACTACTAGCTACAGAGCTTGAGGAAACCATTTTTTTTGCAGGACAAAAAAAACTTTATAATGTTTCCGATTTCTTATCTTAAGAGATTTGGAGCATTCTTGGCTCCTTTGACATGTGGTCGGGTCACCATTGCGGCTACATCAGTTTATTCTGCAAAGGTAACACATACTATTTTAACTAGTTACATTTTATTGTTGAGATGTTATTTGATTTAGGTTCTTAATTAGTTATTACTATGGTAGATTGGTTTAGCAGTTGCTATAAGGTACTCGCTATCGAGAAGAGCCTTCTCTGTTGCAGACAATAGTCCTGAAATGCTCCTTCTTGATTATCCAAGCCATCAAAGAAGGCTTTTACCACTCCTTGCAAAGACGTATAAGGATCTTCATTTTTTTGACCATTATGTGTTTCTCTCTACGAAGATATGTGCTAAAACCTTGATGTATGTGGCTTAGATATGCAATGAGTTTCGCTGTAAATGACTTGAAGATTGTTTACGCAAAAAGGAAACCTGAGACCAAAAAGGCCATACATGTTGTTTCAAGTGGATTCAAAGTTGTACTCACTTGGCATAATATGAGAACACTTCAGGTTTCTAACCACTACTTTAACACGTGAAAAGATCCTATGTGTTGAATATGTCGATTACATTCCCTAGATACATTGTTCTTCCCTAGGTTCATTCTCTAGATGATTCCATTGTATTCTATATATATGATCTCATAAAGGAATGGAGACACACAATTGAATTTACCAATCCAATATGGTATCAGAGCCACCTCTCTAAAAAAAAAAAAATCAATCCATTTTCTTCTTCTCTTTTATCTTTTCTTCTCCTTTGTCTCTTCCTCTTCTTCTCATCTATCGATCCTTCTTCTTCTTCCTTTTCTTTTTCTTGTTTCTTTTTCCTTCTTCTTTAATGGCTGCCACCGGTTCATCTAATGAGAAACCTTATGGAATTGCTCAGATAAAGGCATATATTCCTATCTCCCTTGATATGGAAAAGCTCAATTACGACGTTTGGAGAGAATTGTTCGAGACACACTGTGTCAGCTTCGGTGTCTCCGGACACATTGATGGTTCCACCATCTCTACTCCCGACACCGCTAAAGAGTGGAAAGAACGCGATGGCCTTGTCAAGATGTGGATTTACGGAACCATCTCTGATTCGATCATCGATACTGTCCTTAAAAAGAACTCTACGGCTCATGAACTTTGGCTTGCGATCGAGAATCTCTTTCGCGATAACAAAGAGGCTCGTGCTCTCCAACTTGAAAACGATCTTCGGACGACGGTGATTGGCGATCTTTCTGTTCATGACTACTGCAAAAAGATGAAGACTTTCTCTGATCTCCTTGCCAACGTTGATTCACCCATATCTGAACGTGTGTTGGTGATGCATCTCTTGAACGGTTTATCCGATAAATTTGATTATATTATTAACGTAATCAAACACAAATCTCCCTTTCCTGGATTTCTTGAAGCACGTTCCATGCTCCAAAGTGAAGAAGATCGACTTGCTAAGCAAATAAAGCCTAACCCAAGCCATCAACAAACGCCATCTTCCTCAACTCTTCTCTATACGGCAACGGATGACACTCGCCGCAGCTCCAACAACAACCATTCTGGTCGTGGTCACAGAGGCCGCAACAACAACAACCGTGGCGGAGGTCGTAATCGTGGTCGAGGACGCAACAACAATTCTTGGTCTCACAACCACGCTTTTCCTCCATGGAACTATCACCAACAGCCATGGCAACCACCGTACTACTCTAACATGATGCCACAGCCCATGTATCCATCTTCGGGATATCCTCTTTATGCACCACCACCAACTCCGTACAATCACTCTGCGAATTCTGGTCTTCTAGGTCCTCGTCCTGCTCGACCCAATAATGAAGCACATATGGTTCATTCAACGGTTTCGTCTCAACTTCCGGCGGGTCTCACACAAGCGTTTAACACCATGACGCTTAATGAACCTGATAATTCTTGGTATATGGACTCCGGCGCATCAAACCACATCGCCTCCGGCTCAGGTAATCTACAATCCCTTTTTAATACGAGCACCATGCCTCTTGTCACTGTTGGTAATGGATCCTCTGCCCTAGTTAAGACAATTGGTCAGGGTACAATCTCTTCTCCCTCTCGTACATTTGCTCTTCGAAATGTGTTGGTCTGTCCTAGTATTATTAAAAATCTTGTTTCTGTTCGAAAGTTTGTCACTGATAATTCTTGTGCCATCGAGTTTGATCCTTTTGGTTTTTGTGTCAAGGATCTACACAATCGGAGCACTCTTCTCCGATGTAATAGTCCCGGTCCTCTTTATTCTGTGACTCCATCACCACCAACATCTCTCTATCATGCTCTCACAACAACGTCACCGAATAGCTCACTTTGGCACCACCGTCTTGGTCATCCAAGTGCTCCTCTTCTTTCTCGTTTATTATCATCTCTCTCTATTCCTTTTAAATTGACCGACTTGTCATCTTTGTGTCAAGCGTGTCAACTTGGGAAACATACTCGTTTACCTTTTTCTTCGTCTAATACTTTGGTTTCTTATCCTTTTGAATTAGTTCATTCTGATATTTGGACTTCTCCTATTTTAAGTGTTAGTGGAATAAAATACTATCTACTTTTTCTTGATCATTATTCTCATTATATTTGGGTTTATCCACTTCACCGTAAAAGTGATACTTTTTCTAAATATCTTCATTTTTCTACTTATGTTAAAACACAGTTTAATTGTTCAATCAAATCATTACAATGCGATAATGGTGGAGAGTATGACAACCGTGCTTTCAAGGATCATCTCGCATCTACCGGAACACTTCTACGCTTCTCATGCCCGTATACATCCCAACAGAATGGCCGAGTTGAACGTATGTTACGGACCATCAACAATATGATTCGCACGATGTTGTTCCATGCTTTTATGCCATCCAACTATTGGGTCGAAGCGCTTTATACAGCAGCGTATCTTCTCAATCGTCTTCCATCTACAGCAATCAACAATGATGTTCCATTCTCTCGTCTATTCAAGAAGGAGCCAATATATAGTCACCTTCGTACTTTTGGCTGTTTGTGCTACCCGAATCTCTTGCCCACCACGTTGCACAAGCTTGACAAGCGATCAACGCCGTGTGTATTTCTTGGCTATCCAACGGATCACCGCGGTTACCGTTGCCTTGATATTGCCACACGTCGTGTCATACTCTCCCGCCATGTCGTCTTCGATGAGTTGATTTTCCCTTTTTCAGCTTTGTCTCCTACCTCCGAGATTTCTCCTCCTTTACCTTTGGTCTCACCTCCTCCGATTCCTCATAAATCAACATCTACCACTGCCCTTCCTCCTTCCCCGCTAGCTCCTCCTCCACTTACCAATTCTCACTCTATGATAACGAGAGGTAAAAATGGTATCACTAAACCGCGTACTCGTTTGTGTCTTCACACTGATGTCAAAATTTCTCCTCTTCCATTATCTCACATTCATGCCGCTAAGGATCCTTTTTGGCTTAATTCCATGGATGACGAATATGGTGCTCATATTAAAAAGGGAACGTGGATTCTTGTGCCACGGCCCAAAGCTACTAACATTGTGCGTTCTATGTGGTTATTCAGGCACAAATTCAATGCAGATGGAGAGCTTAGTCGCTATAAAGCTCGGCTTGTTGCCAATGGGAAATCTCAACAACTCGGAATTGATTGTGACGAGACGTTCAGCCCCGTGGTTAAGCCTACAACAATCCGCATTGTTCTTCATGTTGCATTAGCCCGTGACTGGCCTCTTCACCAACCAGATGTTAAGAATGCTTTTCTCCATGGCGACCTTCAAGAAACCGTATATATGCATCAACCTCCCGGTTTTGTGGATCCCTCCAAACCTGATCATGTTTGTCTCCTTAAACGTTCTCTCTACGGCCTAAAGCAAGCTCCTCGTACATGGAACACACGCTTTTCCACCTATGTCAAGCACCTTGGCTTCACGCAAAGTACTACCGATCAATCTCTCTTTGTGCTTTGTCGTGGTTCTGATTTGGCGTATCTCCTTCTCTACGTCGATGATATTGTGCTCACTGCCTCTTCGCCAGTTCTTCTCCAACGTATCATTGCTGGTTTAAGTGCGGAGTTTGATATGACAGATGACGGTCCACTGCATCATTTCCTCGGGATTACGGTCAAACGTGAATCCAAGGGTCTGTTTTTACACCAACAAAATTATGCTGCTGATATACTCTATCGTGCCAACATGACCAATTGCAACCCATGTCTTACTCCGGTTGACACAAAACAAAAACTTGGTGCTGATGATGGTCCTCCGGTCTCTGATCCTACTCTCTATCGCAGTCTCGCCGGTGCTCTTCAATATTTGACTTTTACGCGACCGGACATCTCTTTTGTTGTTCAGCAAGTGTGCTTGTTCATGCATGATCCTCGTGAGTCTCATTTCCAGGCTTTGAAACGCATTCTCCGCTACGTCAAGGGCACCATTACTCATGGCATCCACATGACTCGCTCCACATCACTTCAACTTACTGCCTATTCCGATGCGGACTGGGCAGGATGCCCATCTACTCGTCGTTCTACCTCAGGCTACTGTGTGTTCTTTGGCGATAATTTGGTTTCTTGGTCGTCTAAAAGACAACATACTGTCTCTCGGTCTAGTGCTGAGGCTGAATATCGTGGCGTTGCTAATGCAGTTTCTGAGGCTACATGGATTCGTATGTTGCTATTTGAAATGAAAATCCCATTATCCAAGGCTACAATCGTTTTTTGTGACAATGTGAGTGCCATTTACCTCTCTTCTAATCCGGTCAAACACCAACGTACCAAGCATGTGGAGATTGATATCCACTTTGTTCGGGAAAAGGTAGCTCTTGGTCATGTTCGTGTTCTCCATGTCCCCACGGCTCAACAGTTTGCTGATATTTTTACCAAAGGGTTGCCTTCTCCGTTGTTTCTCGACTTCCGACGCAGTCTCACCGTTCGTTCCTCAACCGCTTCGACTGAGGGGGAGTGTTGAATATGTCGATTACATTCCCTAGATACATTGTTCTTCCCTAGGTTCATTCTCTAGATGATTCCATTGTATTCTATATATATGATCTCATAAAGGAATGGAGACACACAATTGAATTTACCAATCCAATACTATGAACCATACTAATCATCTTATCCTTTTTTTTGTTTGTTTTCTTGGTTCTTTTCTTTAAGGAATGTCGCGAAGCTTGTGGAGTGCACGGTGTGAAAACAGAGAACCGCGTTGGTCACTTGCAAGGAGAGTATGATTCACAGACTACATTTGAAGGTGACAATAATGTACTGATGCAACAGGTAGGTAGGCTAATGAACACAAACCAATGTTGACTTTCTTTGTCCACACTATGAGTTATTGGTTATTACATGGTGTTTTTTTAGGTAAGCAAGGCACTTTTCGCCGAATATGTATCGTGTAAGAAAAGAAACAAACCTTTCAAAGATTTGGGATTGGAACATATGAACGGTTCTCGTCTTGTACTGCCAACAATACTCACATCATCTACGCTTATATGTAGCCAGTTCCAGGTCATATACAATCTCATATCATTATTAAATGAAGTAAAACTTTTTTTTGTTTTGTTTAAACATATCTACTGTGTCTTTACCAATGGCAGAGAAATGTGTTCTGCTTAAGAGAGAGAGACCTTTTAGAGCGGTTTGCTTCTCAAGTTGTTGAGCTTCAAGGGAAAGGAGAAAGCAGAGAGAGATCTTTCATTTTGGTTAGAATCTCTTTCAAAACATAACCTTTGGTTTTGAATCTCATATAGTAATAATGATCAATTTCTCTCCCTCTTTTGTTAGAATCATCAACTTTCTGAAGATCTAAGTAAAGCTTTCACCGAAAAAGCTATACTACAAACCGTTTTAGATGCCGAGGCCAAGCTGCCTAATGGATCTGTTAAGGTAAATATATGATCATAATGTCATGATTAGAGTGTACTTTAAGACTATAATCTACTTACATTGTTATGTTTTTTTATTTGTTGGTTCTTATTGTTAGGATGTGTTGGGTCTTGTAAGATCAATGTATGTGTTGATATGCTTAGAAGAAGATCCATCGTTTCTAAGATATGGTTATCTCTCTAGAGATAATGTTGGTCATGTGAGAAGTGAGGTTTCTAAGCTATGTGGTGAGCTTAGACCTCACGCGCTCGCACTCGTGGACTCATTTGGCATTCCACACGCCTTCTTGGGTCCTATTGCGTTTGATTTGGTCTAAGCCAACAACGCTTGGTCTTCGTGTTAAACTATTATTCTCTTCCGTTTCACACAAAAAAAAAGTGTCAGATTTCGAGTTATGTAATAATATTAAGTCTCAATTTTAGACAATTCACAACACAAAAGGATTTGGTTGGGAACTACATAATAATTCTCCTTTCTTGTGTGATTAATCTGAGGATTAGTCTTTGACTCAAAAGTTAAGTTTGTTTCTTATATTTCTTTCGTTTTTTTGGATTGCAAGAGCCAACAAATGTTAAAGTGTGCCCCATTTTGACACGTGTCACGTGGTTACAAGGCATCACGCGATTCGTTGTCGCGTGACGTCACGGTCAAATTCTCAAATGCATGATTAGTCTTTTAAGTACGTTGATAAAATCGTGACAATATTTAAGAAAATGAACATAAAATAATAATATTCTCTATAAGATTCATATCCAACAGCTTCCATATGATCTCACACACGATGTTCAATTTTTTTTTTTTTTTTTTTTTTGTTAACATTTGGACCACAAATAGCCGGTCCATTAGCCAAACCTACACTATCGTAGGCGCGAGGAATCGATCCCGGGTGGGGTGGTGCTACCTGCCTCCTGTAGATTTATAACTGCCACTAGACCAAGGTCACTTCCCCACGATGTTCAATTCTTATAAGTACGATTTTACATGCTTAACACCTCTATTTTGTGAATTTATGACAATTTGCCCCTATATTTTAATAGATTATCATTATTACCCTAAAAATAATTATTATAATCAATTATTTCTTTAATGCAAATTGTATTGTACCTTTTCTTCTTCTTCTAATTTTTGTGTGTTTTCAGTATTTTTTTTTAAAAAAATTTGTGGATATTTTCTTTTCAAATTGCATTTGACATTTGTTGAAAATATTTTGCAATAAATCCATAATTTATTCTGATAATGGAAACAAAAATACATGCTAAGGCCAGATTTTTATTTTTTTAAATTAGAAAGGAAAAAGCATCTCTTTTTGGGTAAAAGCTTTTGACTTTTTCAAAAAAAGATAGTGGTCATAGTAGCTTCATCTATAGAGTATAGGGACATATATGTTAATATTCCAAAAATATACATACGAGGCTATAATACAAACACAGATTAATTTTTATTTTTTTATATATAATTTTATGATTTTCAGTTTTCCATATAAACCCTAGATTATAATTTTCAAGTTTCATTTTTTATGGGTTAGATTGAAGAAGAAGATCAGATTCTTCATTTGCCAGAGGAACCAAAAAAGGTGAATCTCGAATCTATGCCTGAGAAATCAAAATCGATTTTCGATTCAAACGTTTTCATGCTTCGTTGAATTGGATCGGATCGTTCCGATTTTGGGTTTCGTGGTATCTGAAATGTGAATCTTCTCTTACGTTTTTTGATTTCATGGATCTCGCTTTTGGATCATAAGACACATTACGCGTAAAGCTCAGATTTTTATTTGTTTCTTCTCGTATCTCAGTGATCTATGAAGATGATTAGTGAATATTGTTTTTTTATCGCCTTGATTTTTGGAAATCTGGGTATTGTTTAAGCTCTTGATTTGGTTTAATGTGTATTCACATTCAACGAAAGCCCTGATTTTTATTTGTAGATCTTGTTGTGTTTATTTGATCTCACTGCATTTTGTGGTTTCTTATGATGCAGATTAATTTAAACAAGTGTTGATTTTGTGGTCATTGGAGACATTGAAGATGATTTCGAGGTCGTACACGAATTTGTTAGACTTGGCTTCAGGGAATTTCCCTGTCATGGGGAGAGAGCAGCGTAAGCGGCTTCCTAGGGTAATGACAGTTCCTGGTAATGTGTCTGAATTCGATGATGAGCTAGCATATAGCGCGTCTTCTGATAACCTTTCCTCGGTTTCCTGTGATCGGATGATCATTGTGGCTAATCGCCTTCCGTTGAAAGCTGAGAAACGAAATGGTAGCTGGAGTTTCAGCTGGGATCAAGATTCGTTGTATTTGCAGCTTAAGGATGGTTTGCCCGAAGATATGGAGGTGTTGTATGTTGGATCTCTGAGTGTTGATGTTGATTCAGATGAACAGGACGACGTGGCGCAGATACTGTTGGACAAATTTAAATGTGTTCCGACTTTTTTCCCACAGGATTTGCTAATAAAGTATTATGATGGGTTTTGCAAGAGGCAGCTATGGCCGCTCTTTCATTACATGCTTCCTTTTTCGGCTGATCATGGTGGCAGATTTGATAGGTCTCTTTGGGAGGCTTATGTTGCAACCAATAAGCTCTTCTTTCAGAAAGTTATCGAGATTATAAACCCAGATGATGATTTTGTCTGGATTCATGATTATCATTTGATGGTCTTACCGACTTTTCTGAGGAGACGGTTTAACCGGATAAGGATGGGTTTTTTCCTTCACAGTCCTTTCCCCTCATCTGAGATTTACAGGTCACTTCCTGTTCGTGAAGAGATCCTTAAGGCGCTACTGAACAGCGACCTTATTGGTTTCCACACGTTCGATTATGCTCGTCACTTCCTAACTTGCTGCAGTCGGATGTTAGGTCTGGAATATCAGTCTAAAAGAGGTTACATCGGGCTAGAGTATTACGGGAGGACTGTGGGAATCAAGATCATGCCGGTAGGGATCAACATGGGACGGATCCAAACGGTTATGAGATATTCAGAAGAGGAGGGTAAGGTAGCGGAGATCAGAAAGCGCTTCGAAGGTAAGACAGTGTTGCTTGGCATCGATGACTTGGATATTTTCAAGGGTATAAACCTGAAGCTTCTAGCTATGGAACAAATGCTTAAGCAGCACTCGAATTGGAGAGGAAGAGCTGTCCTTGTTCAGATTGTAAACCCTGCTAGAGGTAGAGGCATCGATATAGAGGATATACGTGGTGAGATCGAAGAAAGCTGCAAGAGGATCAATGAAGTGTTTGGAAAACCTGGATATCAACCTGTCGTATATATTGATACTCCGGTATCGATAAACGAAATAAGTGCTTATTACCATGTCGCTGAGTGTGTTGTCGTTACAGCGGTTAGAGATGGTATGAACCTGACTCCATATGAATATATTGTCTGTAGACAGGGCTTGCTTGGATCTGAATCAGATTTTAGTGGCCCAAAGAAGAGCATGTTGGTTGCATCGGAATTTATCGGATGTTCTCCTTCGCTTAGTGGGGCTATACGTGTAAACCCATGGAACGTCGAAGCGACAGGAGAAGCACTAAATGAGGCCCTCTCTATGGGTGATCCTGAGAAACAGTTGCGACATGAGAAACATTTCCGGTATGTTAGTACTCATAGCGTAGCTTTCTGGTCAAGAAGTTTCTTGCAAGATCTAGAGAGGATATGTGTGGACCATTTCAAGAAAAGGTGTTGGGGGATGGGTATTAGTTTTGGGTTTAGAGTTGTGGCACTCGATCCTAACTTTAGAAAGCTTTCAATACCTGTCATTGTGTCGGACTACAAAAGGGCGAAAAACAGAGCTATATTGTTGGATTATGATGGCACTCTAATGCCTCAAAACTCCATCAATAAAGCTCCTAGTCAGGAAGTTCTTAACTTCTTGGATGCACTTTGTCATGACAAGAAGAATTCGATTTTCATTGTCAGTGGCAGAGGAAGGGAAAGCTTAGGCAAATGGTTCGCTCCGTGCAAAAACATTGGAATTGCAGCCGAGCATGGATACTTCTTAAAGTACTTCTCTTCTCTCTAGTTTATGTTTTTGCACTACTTGTTTAACTCTGTGAAGTATCTTCTCTTTCATTGTTAGTAACATGCCTTTTGTGTGTTTTCTTAGATGGCCAGGGAATGAAGAATGGGAAACATGTGGCCAGAACTCTGATTTTGCTTGGATGCAGATTGTGGAGCCTGTAATGAAACAGTACACTGAATCAACCGATGGCTCTTCCATTGAAATCAAAGAAAGTGCTTTGGTTTGGCAATACCGTGACGCAGATCCGGGCTTTGGTTCTTTACAAGCAAAGGAAATGCTAGAGCACCTAGAGAGTGTTCTAGCTAATGAGCCTGTTGCAGTCAAAAGCGGTCATTACATCGTGGAAGTCAAACCTCAGGTAAGTTACTCTCTTCTACATAAGTCAAGCGTTAATGTTTAAACAAAGATATATATATATATATATAAGTCCTGGTCTTGTGGCTATAGGGAGCAAGCAAAGGCTCTGTGTCTGAAAAGATATTCTCATCAATGGCTGAAAAGGGAAAACCAGCTGATTTTGTGCTATGTATCGGAGATGACCGATCTGATGAAGACATGTTTGAAGCTATTGGTAATGCAATGTCGAAAAGATTGCTGTCTGCAAATGCATTGGTCTTTGCCTGCACAGTTGGTCAAAAGCCAAGCAAGGCTAAATACTACTTGGATGATACTAATGAAGTGACAAGCATGCTTGAATCTCTAGCTGAAGCATCAGCATCTTCAAACTTTTCAATGCATGAGCTTGATGATGCGCTTTGAGTTGAGACCAGAAGCTTGACACAGACATAAGACAAGGAAAGAAACAGACTTTAACTTGTTCTGAAGAAAATAGTAGAGTGAGTAATTTATTGGTAAAGAGGAGAAAAGAGAAGATTGTGATGTGATTGTGAAGATTTGTGTTTTTTTTCCAAGATGGGTTACTTGGTGAGCAATTAACTATCCGTTTTTAAAATTCTTTTGCAGGGTGGGTGTTAAATAACAACGAACAAAAAGTTCTTTTTTTGCTGATTATTTTCTTTAAATAATTAATAATTATTATTATTGTATTTGGACGATCTTGATAACTTGTCATAATCTAAATATTTTTTTAATGTCAATATAAATTAGAAAAACAAATTAAAAGCTAAAGTTTAACAAAATCAAAGTTAATTGGTAGATAATTACTAAATAGTAATCAGATATGATATAGACAGTTGAGATATTTTAATGAGGCTTTTAATTATCCAATCTATTAAAAAAAAAAAAGGAAATTCGCTGATTTTAGTTTCTTGTTAAGAAAAGGAAAAATACACAGAGATCCTTATAAATAACGAAAGCCAAACTCATTAGTAATCACACAAATTCAAATTTTCTTCAAAAAAAACATAAACCTTTTCATCAATTAAGAGAAGAAGTAATGGCAACAGAGAATGTTCAGTTTGGTTCAGTACCTAATGATCTCTTCACAACGACAGAAGTATACAGAAACAACGTAGACAAAGAGATGGATCGTTTGTCTCAATGTCTTAAAAGCTATCCAATGGTCGCATTCGATACAGAGTATCCTGGCATCATAAGATTGACTCGCACTTATGATTCCCCTGAAGAATCTTACTTTGCTTTGAAATCAAACGTCGAATGCACAAAGCTTATCCAATGCGGATTCACTCTGTTTAACTCCAAAGGCGAAACCGGTGGCACTTGGGAGTTTAACTTCTCTAATTTCGGGGATCCCACCGATATCCGTAACCATATCTCCATCGATTTCTTGAAGAAAAACGGTCTGGATTTCGACAAGATCAGGAAAGAAGGCGTCGACATGTTCGCTTACGGATTTTTCCCAAAGCTTCTTTCTATTTTCCGTTCTGTAAAACACGTCGTGTTCGTCACGTTTCAAGGAGAGTACGATTTCGGCTACTTTCTCAGCATATTAAACAACGGGAAACTACCAGAGACTCGAGGCCAGTTTGCCTCCGAGGTTGTTAGAGTCTTTGGCGAAGTTTACGATTTGAAAGTCATGGCTGGATTCTGCCAAGGGCTCGGCGAGCATCTCGGGTTAAGCAAGCTAGCTCAGCTACTAGACGTCACGCGTATAGGAAGAGCGCATCACGCTGGCTCGGATAGCCTTTTGACTGCGCTTGTCTACGTAAAGCTCATAGCAGTCCATGAAAACTCTAAGCTAGCTAAAGGAATGCTACATGGAGTCGGTAAAAGCGATCTTGCGCCGCTGCCCGTGCCTAGGCCTAGGCATGTGCAAGAGCCTAGGCATGTGCAAGAGCCTGGGACACAAGTTATATGCAACAAAAATCCAGTTTCGTATAATTCTACATACATGACTTTCCACAATGGTTATCTTCCACCCATGCAGACTTCGTTTTTCGCGCTGGATCCATGGATGATGCATAATCAACACTATGGTATGTATATGAACCAGCAGAACTATCATCATGGTATGTATATGAACCAACATAACCAACAACACTACGGTATATACATGAACCAGCAGAACCAGCATAATGGACATTTTGGTATGTATATGAATCAGCATAACCAAAATTATGGTATGTACATCAACGAGCAGAATCAGTGCAATCAACATAATGGTATGTATATGAACAAGAATAATCAGAATAATCAGCATAATGACCCGAACGAGTCTCAAAGTTCAGAAGAAGCTGAAGATAACAATGGCCGCAAATAACTTTTTTTGCTTTCGTTTTAGACTTAGATTTTGAGATTTTCTAGCTTTTTTAGGTGTTTTTTTGGTGTTTTTGGGTGTTTATTAATGGTTTTCTAGCTTTAGTTAGTTTAGAAGCCTTAATTATTATTTTTTTAGATTAATGGATTGTTTAGATGGGGGCTTTACTCTGTTAGTTTGGAGTAATGTATGATCTATAAAGATTAATAGAAGTGTTTTATATGTTAACACACAAACAGAAGTAACGTAACATAAAAGTCATAAACCCTAAAAAACTAGAATCAAACATGAACTTAATGGGCTTTGAGAAAAGACCCATTAAACTGATATTTTTAACTTCCTCTTCTTTAACAACTTTTGTTCTTTGATTTCTTTCTGGGCTTTACTTAATGGGCTTCTCTCAATAACAATACTCTTAATGGGCCTTACATTTTTTATTTCCAAAAATGGGAAAAAATAATTTGAGAACTTTTTAAAAAATCGAAGCTATTAACAATGGTGGTAACGCAAGTTGCGTTGCACAGAGAGTCCTAATGGTAATGTTTCCTCATTTATGAATTTCACCAAAACTCTCCAACAACAACCATCAAATCTAGCCTCTCTTTCTCTTTTGGTTTCATCTTCTTCGCGAGATTTTGATTTCTTCGTATTTCAGATTATGCTTGTTTCTCGCGAGCTTTGATTTGAATCTAGAGCTCACTATCGATCAAAAGTTATCTTTTTTGACAAAGCCCTTGATTCATTTCATCTCAGAATCATTGACCCTTTTTCCTGATTTGGGTTTTCTCGGAGTTTGATTTTGACTCAGATTCAAAAGGTGTTGTCCTGTGAATGGGATTCACGAAAAAGGGTTTAGTTTAGCTTGTGAGTTTTTTTTTTGATAATGGACCAAAAGATGCAGCTTAATGATGGTACCACAAGAGAAGCTTTAGATAAAGAACATGTTTTAGAGCCTTTTGATATTGAAAACGATACCACGAAGGAGACAAAAGAGGCTATTTCTCCCTCTGATGTGTTGAAAACACTCTTTTTTATACTTGTTTGGTACACTTTTAGCACATTCTTGACTCTGTAAGTATATCTTCTTTGTTATCTTTGGCTTGTTTTGAATTTGTTTACAGCTAGAGTTTAATCTACCTTTTTCTTCTTATAGGTACAATAAGACTCTGTTAGGTGATGATTTGGGGAAGTTTCCTGCTCCTTTGTTGATGAATACTATTCACTTCTCGATTCAAGCTGTTTTTTCAAAGATGATAACATGGTATTGGTCTGGTAGATTTCAACCTGATGTTACCATTTCATGGAGAGACTATTTCACTAGAGGTATATGACTCAAAACTATGTCATTGAACTCTTATTTTCTTTGGAATGTGCTAATGTAGATTCCCTTAGCCATTACTTTCTATGTGATTTTCAATATATGGTGAAGACAGGACAATTCTGAGGTTATATTCAAGTACTATAAGCTGTTGACTTTTCCTTTTGCAGTCGTTCCAACAGCTCTGGGAACTGCTATGGATATAAACCTAAGTAATGAGTCACTTGTCTTCATATCGGTTACATTTGCAACAATGGTTAGTTATTTTATTTGCTATGGTAGGTCTATGTAACTTGTTTTGGAATTTTTCGGGTAAAGCAAGGTGTTACTTGTCTAATGAAATTCATGTTTTATTTTCATTTGCAGTGCAAATCAGCAGCACCAATATTTCTTCTTCTGTTTGCTTTTGCCTTCAGGTGCTTTATCCACAGCTAATTTTAAGTTATCTTCATATGTAGACGGTCTAATGAATGGTCTACGGTAGACCATTCATGAGAATCTTTCCACCATTATTACTTAGTGTGTTGTTATTCTGACACAATGTTTTCTCTTGTAAGGCTGGAGTCTCCAAGCCTGAAACTTTTTGGCATTATTTCAGTAATCTCAGCTGGAGTGTTGTTAACAGGTATGTTTTTTGTTCATACATTTATAGTGTGTTGTATTCAGTTGTGTAATCCTAGCCAATTTTTCTACGGTTCTACCTGTTTTTTCTAATATCAATCTAGGTTTCTTCATTTGTTAATTAGTGTAATCATTTGCTTCCAGTTGCAAAGGAGACAGAATTTGAGTTTTGGGGTTTTGTTTTTGTCATGCTTGCTGCGGTCATGTCTGGTTTCCGCTGGTGTATGACGCAAGTTTTATTACAGGTATCTTATATAACGAAATTGTAAATGCTTTTAAACCATACATTGGCTCTTTATTTACTTCTGCTTTCTGTTGTTTTTGTCTTCGAATCCTGATGATACAATGATGCTAGAAAGAAACTTACGGTGGGTTCTGCTCCTGTATAAATAGTCTTTAATTTTCTTTCTTAGTTTCTTGAAACTCATGAGACCTATGAACTCATACCTTTTTGTGTATCTAGGCCTGAAAAATCCATTCACATTTATGAGCTATGTGGCACCAGTGATGGCTATAGTGACTGGCCTTCTTTCTCTCTTCCTTGACCCATGGAGTGAATTCAAAGACAACAAATACTTTGATAGTGGAGCGCATTTTGCTCGAACTTGTTTCTTGATGCTTTTTGGTGGAGCCCTGGCTTTTTTCATGGTGAGCATTTTTTTGAAGATCTAATATATTATCTAAATATTTTGCAGAATCACTAGTTAGTAATTTGTTTCAGGTGTTGACAGAGTATATTCTTGTTTCTGTGACCAGTGCTGTTACCGTAACAATAGCTGGCGTCGTTAAAGAGGCTGTCACCATAGTGGTACTTCCTATATCTTTAACTTTCCAGATTATGATTGCTAGTATGTTCATTCGTCAGTCCTACTATTGAATATTTGATGAATGCTGAATCCAAATCGGGGTATAGAATTTTCGTTGATGTTATTTAACTCGGTGCATGCAGGTTGCAGTGTTTTACTTCCATGATGAATTTACATGGCTGAAAGGTTTTGGTCTAATGATTATCATGTTTGGTGTCAGCTTGTTCAATTGGTACAAGTAAGTATTACTCTTCTTCCTTAATATTTTGCAGTGTGGACTAAGGAGCTTTGGATACAAGTAAGTAAACTCGTCCTTCTCCCTCTTAGATATGAGAAACTACAAATGGGACACAAATCCGAGGACGAGAAGCAGTTACAAGCTCTAAAACAAGATGGAAAATATGTGATTCTTGATGATATGGATGATGAAGAAGATGCTCATTAAAGAAATTTTTGTTAAACTAACATTTCTTGTGATTCTACTCTCATTATGCAGAGTTGATCGATATACAACGAGATTTGGTCCAATTTTGTCTGGTTTTGTGTAACATTTAATAACTCGAAGGTCGCAGGTTCGAAACCTGCATGGGCCAATCATGTCTATTAATTTTTACATTCATATCTTTTTATAGCTTGAAACATAGTTCTCTCTTGAGTTCTGTAACTACTGCAACTAATGTATAATGTTTGTAAACCAGAAGGATGAATAACATTCTGTGGTATCCAAGAACCATTTATTGGTCATAAAAGACACCAGAAACAGTGTAGTATTGCTTTTGCCATGTCTTGAGGAAAATAGAAACACAAGAGCAAGACTTGTGAAATCGATCTTAATTATGGCAGCTATAAATAAGTTCTATCAATAGCAAAACACATGGAACAGGGACATGTGAACAGTAATAGAGAGTGATTGGTGGCGATGACGAAAAGGGTTTAGGTGAAGCCAGCATAAAGGTTTTTGTTGGTATGCTTCGCAGAAGCTTGAAATTGAAACACGACGCGCATGCCTTAGGATGTTCAAGGCTTTTCATGTCCAACGGTGCGAGAAACAAGACCTGTTTTCATGTCAAGTGCCTGCAATGTAAGTATAATAAGAATGTACTTTAGCTGCAAAAGCAAATAGAAAGAGCTTAAAATGCTTCTCATAACATAACTAGATAGATGTATGTATGATCATACCAGAAACTATTACAACAACATGGAGTTTACTGCTAAGCAAAACTAAACAAACAACATAAAAGATGTTCACAGAGATCATAAACTGTGTTTTGTTTTACCTCTTGAATTGCTCTGAAAAGTAGCGTGTGCCATTGTACATAACAAACCACATCAAAACTACCACTAAAGCATCTGAAAAAAGTCTTTTAAGGAAAGGCAAAGAGAAGATGCAAACACAGAGATCTCATTCAGCAAACCCTATTTCCACCATATTTGTAAAAATCAAAACTTTCATCTTTATAACGATCTAAAAACTATATCTTATATCAATCATAAACTGTGATTCAAGCATAGAACAGAGATATAAGAGATAGAGAAAGGATACTGAAGAGGTATCGTTCCCACCAATCAAGCATGTAGAGACCAAACGTTACATTGTACAGATAGATTTTGCGTTGAACCCAATTCATATCTTTATCGTAGACAAAAATAAAAACACAGTAGAGATTACAAAATCTGGATTCAGACAAACCCTCGACCCCAAAATTCAAACTTTACCTGATAATTAATGAATCCGACACAGAGAGATCAAATCTGGGCTTAGCCGTCGAATCTTTGAATGATGAAGAAAGGTTTCTTACTAATTCGATTAACGGTTTAGTTAAACCGGCTTTTTAAATCCCGGTTCGGGTTTTTTGGGAGTAATTGTATTTTCTTCTCTAATCCACGCGCTGGTGTGCGTTGTTGTTGTAACAAGAGAAGACCACCACAAGGATGGTGACTACGAGCGCCGTCATCGGAACTCCGGTGGCGATTTATCGATCACGGCGGATTCCGGCGAGTCTAAAGTGTTTCGCTTCCACCGAAAGTTCCGATCTTCTCCGTTCTCAGCTCGATCTGCTTCACGAGGAAGCAGAGTCCACACGTGCCAAAGGTTGAATCTTTATTTAGCTAAAATTCGTCTTCTTCAAATACCCAATTCAATCTTGTCTTTATTGTGTCTGAATATGTGTAACTCTTTAGACTGATTTGAGTTTTGTTCTCTGTTTGATTGGTTATGTTGTTGTTTGTTTAGCAAATAGTAATAGATTGAGACTTATGAGATTATCAGAGGCTGCAGAGAATCTTAGGAAACAAGCAGCTTTTAATGTTCAGACAGGGAAAGAGAATGATGCTAGAGAGCTTCTTCTTCAAAAGAAGAAAGTTATGCTAGCTTTAGACAAGGCTAAAACTCGCATCGAGTTGCTCGATACGCTTTCTTCTAAGCTTAACGAGGTAGGAAAATACTAAATTGTTACTTGTTATCATCTCATGCCTTGTTTATATAAAATGTCTTAGAGAAAGACCAAACCAATGTCAAAGTTCAAAAGTTTGTAGAAAGGTTAACACAAATGTTGTAGTTATCGGAGAAAGTCTATCTAATCATGTAGCAGTAGCTTGGTTTGGTTTCAGGCAATATCTGTCAAGGAAACACAACTTATAGGGAATATATCTTTAGACCTCGAAGTAGACAAAGAGAATTCTTCAGGGGATGTTCATATTGTATCCCCGAAGCCAAAATCTACTGAAGATGGGCATGATGAAAATGAACCAACTGGCTTGGATTCTCAAGAAAATCAACTTGTTGGAAAGAATGTCGATGAAGACATAGCAAATCTCATTGATAACCATTTGTTAGAAGATGCTTTAAGTGGTAGCATCTTCAAAGAAGGACCTTCCTTTGAATCTTTCTTGGAAAATTTAGACCAGAAACTTGGCAGAGTAGAAACCGAACTAGTCACTGTTGTGAATGTCGCGTCTTTGGTTATTAATCATGAAGATAAACCCAAGAATATAAAGGTTCAACAGACTTCAGAGATTCTTGAAGAGATTCGCCGTGTAAGGGAAAGGTAAATGCAGTCAAAAACATCACTAAGTTTTTACTTATAATCGTTGTGGTGTTGATTACTTAAGTTCATTAATTAGGATTTGTTTTGGTTTTGTAGAATTGCAAATATCATTTACAAAGAAGCAAACATCAGTTAGGTGCTTCAAGCTCCTTCTTTGAGAGAATGCAGTGAACAAAAGAAATGAAAAAAAAACATTATGTTTACTTTAGCATTTTTGTAATCATTATGTTTTATACAGACAGGTATATAGTCACTTTCTTGATGTGTATATATAATAAGTAATTAATTATCTTTCTAAGTTTGGTACATTATTTTTTTTGGTATGGAATGGTTGTTCACGTTAATCTTGTGAATATAGAAATGATTATTATTATTATTTGATGTTGATATAAACTTACTACTTAGGAACATGCATGAACATTTATAACAATTCATACCTAAAACAATTTACTATTATATGCATACATTTATTAATTGATTTCATTCAACTATGTTGAAATCATTTCATTAGTTTCTATTAGTAATATTGATGCTTTTCAAAGCGATGGCTTGAGGTTATGGTTTGTACGAATCAAGAAACAAAATCATCTATAAGCAAACATATCTAATATATATATATATATCAAAATCCCAAGAAAGAGACATTAGAGAAAAAAGAAGTGGACTTGTTGCTAACAAATCAAACCATATGGAATTTAAAACATGGGTCTAGGTCCTTAGAAAAATATTAAAAACAAAAACAAATTCTAATGAAAATTTCAAGTTATTTTTATTTGACGATGCCTTCATTTCCAGCAAGAACCAAGTACTTATCTTTCCTTGTGAGATTAGTGCATTCAAAACCCAAAACCCTAGCAAGTTCTCCTTGTATGAAATTCGCAACTTCGAAACTAGACTTACCTCCTGCACAAGTCATCTCTCTAGGCAACTTTTTCAATACCTCGAGACAATAAACCGGCCTAGGGTTCATTAGAAAGAAGATAGGGTCTAAACACTTTAGCCCACTCGCGGTTGTCCCATAGAACATGCTCACTCTAGCATTTACAGCCACCGGAACAATGTCTTCGGTTAGCTCAGCGAACAAAGGACTAAATCTAAGTAGGTAAGGCTCTCTACAAGTTGTTCCTTCAGGACAAACCACAAGATCTCCTTTGCTTAGTAGCTTTTGCATCGCCTCGCCATCTTTCTTCCTATCTCTTTTGAGACTAACCGTCTTAAGAGGCGCTATGAGCTCGGAGAACTTGCTTAAACTATAAGTAACCGCGGTCAAGGGCTTGGCAAGTGATGTAGTGAGAAAAACCGGGTCGAGCAGGGTTCTATGGTTGCATACATACAAAACTCCACTTTTACCTTTCTCCGGAGGACCATTGTACAAATTGTGAGACTTGAAAGTGATCCTAACACCGGACAAAGAAGCCAAGAGATTGGCTACTTTGTAAGGAAGCAATACTCCTACCGATATCCTAAAGACGGAGAGCACGAATCCGATAGGAAGCCATATGAACATAGCTAATGTAGCTAATGGTGTTGGCAAGAAAGCTAATCTCCCATCATGGAATATCAATGGCTTTGGGTATCTTTCTCTAGGCAATGTGTTGTTCTTGCTCATGGACTCTTCCTCATCACATAGATAAGCTTCCTTTTGAGAGTAATACACAACAAAAACATTGAAAGTTAGCTACTTACTTTAAAATCGACTTTCACCGAAATTAGATAGTAAAAAAAAGAAACTTACTCTGCAAATAGAGATGAAGGTATGATCTTGTGGGCTTGAAGAGCTTCCTATGCCAATGGTAGGCTTCTTCTTGTTATTGAAAAAGTAGTCTTTAGCTGATTTGTGTTTCACAATGAAACCGGACCCCGAAGATAAGCCGGTGTAGAATTTCCTCCCCATAACTTGTATTTCTTGCAGTTTAGTCCCAATCACATCATCAGCATTGAGATGTTCTTTGAGAAACCTCTCAACAATCACTTGTGGCAAGCTCGTGAACACAACTTTGGAGTATCTTGTTCGATCCCAAACGTCGTAAACTCGGAGATTCAAGTTCTCAAGAAAGAATTTGGGAAGAACCGATCTAGAAACATTGTCCATGTCTTTGACTCTAAGACCAAAGAAAGTTATAAAAGATAGAACTTTGAGTTTGGTTTCTTGTTTCAAAGCCCAAAGGAATGAACAAGAAAGCAAGAGAAAGATTGCTCTTATAATTGATCCTCCTTCAAAGGAAACAAGCATGAAGTAAGGGAAGAAAGTGTGGAAGTGTTTGCTCGAATGTTGTCTTAACAAAACACCATCAATGTCACAAACCAGTGTCTCAATATGATCAGAAGAAACAGAGCATGCTCTGTTTTTGTCTATGAGTTCTTGATACTTTGTGATGTTTGGGAAGAGAAGGTTTTGAGAATCTTGAAAGGTTTGATTTTGTTGATGATGAGGTTGTGATTTGTAGAGGTTGATAAGGGTTTTTAATTGGAAGCCATAGCCTCTAAGCTTTGTAGAAGCTCTGTAATATGAATTAGCAAGAAGACGGTAAAGAACCCATTCTGCTAGAATCACTAGAAGCTCTGTAAAAACCATAGCTATGTCTTAGAGAGAGAGAGAGAGATAAGAATAAAAAGAGAGTTTTAATGTAATGGAGAGGTTGCATAGTAAATATATATATGGAGAGTGTGTGTGATGATAGGCGAGAGTGCAAAGGCTGTGTGAACGTTGACCCGTTTTTTTTAAAAAAATGTGTTTTTTTTTAACTACACAGCGACCATTAACTTTGTGAGTTGCAACGTCTATGAATTTTTCTTTATTTAATTTTTTGTTAAAGAACAAACTTTTTCTTTAGTTTTAGTTTTTAAAAGTTGAATGTGTTTGTTCCCAAGAAGTTATGGTTTATTTTCTACCTACACAGCTAAACATGTATAAATTAATAATGTCGGAGCTAGACCAATTCAGTAAAAATTTATTAATTTATAGTGATTATTAATTTATATAGATAGAAATTATATTAAAAATCAATTTTTGGAATCGGAAAAAATTTTTACCTTAGAGAGATATTAACGAATCGATTATTAATTTATAGAGGTTATATCGTATTTAGCATACATAAATTCAAGACATCTCGTATTACGAATGTAGTAAAAAAGGTATATTACATATAGAATTTTTTTTAAAAAAATATTATTTTTGTCTCCTTGAGAAAGACTGACCAAACAATTTTATATCCCAAAGTTTAGTTTTTGACTTTTTGTGTCTATCTTATAAGACAAATGTCTTGCCAAAAAGGGTCTATAAGTCAACCATTAAATCTACATATATATATGATCATAGTTAATAACAGTTAATATTTTATCCTAATCTTATAATTAATATATACATATGTGTATGATCATATCTTCGAATCTAATTAACCAAGTTAATGGTTGTGTGAACACGATTACTTAAATAATTAAAGTGCATGTTTTAAGATTTAATTTTGCATCTAAGTTTCAAAGGTGACTCTTTAAAGAGCTTTTTACAAATTAGGTTATGCAGTCGGTGACCTGCCCTTCTTTTTTACAATTCGCATAAAATTTCAAAATTTAGTTTTTTATTTATTTTAGTAGTTAACCAGTTTGTTGAAAAATGAATTAACAAAATGTTGATGCGTGATACAAAATTAATGGGTGGTGCGATATTGTAATTAATTAATAAATTTTTTAGCTCTTAGAAAAAAACTAATCAAACTTGTGTTTCGGTACGAGAATTTATTATAAGTTTATAACCATAAGATATGACATTTACGAATTAATTAAGGCCTAAAGCTAACGACAAGTTATGCCATGCATAATGGTGAATCATTATATATGATTCAATATATATAACAAACCAACAATATTATCCAAAAAGTACAATATCAATCATCTTAAAGCAGCTAAAATATATTAATAAAATACAATAAAGTCCAACCTTTACCTATATTATAACATATGTCTAATTACTTTCACTAACGAAACTTGTGAAGTAGACAATTAAACGTTATAAATTAAATGAATTATGAACACGTCTCATGCATGGTTGGTCTAATCCATTGACTATTATAACATATATATATATATATATATATATGCAACCAAACATCATTAAACTCATCCATTACAAAAACATCGATAAAAGATTATAACATTTGATTTATTATATTGAAAATTCTTAGTATAAAATAATTTCCTTAAAATTTTTTTAAAAAAGTATTGTATTTGACCATATAAATTTTAACCACACAACCGTCCGTTGCTTCGTGGCAACGTTCGAAACCCTAATTGAACACTTGTCAAATTCTACTATTATGAAATTTAAACCAATTAAATACGTAAATGGAAAGTCAAAACCATAAATGTAGGCAAAAAAGAGTAAATGAAATTGATGAAAACACATAGAGAATCGTGAAGAAGAAAAGAGTGTCAATGCAACAAAAAAACATGTATTGGACCAAATTACCCTTTTCACCTGCGAATATGTGTTTCTACTTTGAAAATTGCGTAAAACCGTGTGAGCCTTTTTTTCTACCAATTTTTCGTTGACTTTTTTCTCATTTTAGTTATTGTGTGTTCCTCTTAATTACTAGTATCTAATGCTATAATCACTTTTCTCTCTCATCTTACTTAGTTATTATGTCCAATGAGTGCATTTCTAGTAGATAGATCTCTTAATTACTAATAAATCAATAAATTACTAGTATTAGATAGTCACATGGCGTAACATAACTGAATGTTGAGGTGGTCGAAACATAGAAGTAAATAACAATGTCATGCGAAAGTTGATACTATTTCGTTTACGCGTACACGTAATTACAAATATATTTTAATTCACAACGGTCCATATGCCTCTTTTGATGTGTGTGTGTGTTTTTTTGTTTATCTCATTTTGGCATTTGATTTGGACTGTCTCGATTGTCAATTATTCTTTATACTTATGGATATATTTTCATCATTATTCATTTAATATTACTTGAAAGAAATATACAATATACATGACACATATGTATACATGTAGATATGGTACGTTGTTGGATATATAGATCTTAAATTCTTAATTATTAATCTATAATTATGGCAAGTACAACGTCATTAATTAATAAAGTCTTGAAGATACGCAGCGACGTTAAGCACCGGTAATATATTGCGTGTTGCCAACAAAATAAAAAATATATATATATATATATATCACTACTAAAAAAAAGTCATATAGCGCGTGATATCGGTGGTATAAAAAAAATGTATTATTTATCGCGATTTCTTTAATTTTTAAAGCTAACGTATAATACGGATTAATACGCTATAGCGCACCGATACTAGTAGTTATATATGGATTTTTTTTAGTAGTGTATATATAATTAACAAATAACGATACATAATTTGAAAAAATTGTAATCTATATATAGACTATAGTCTAATTTCTACAACATTTAAAGTCAGTTATCATCTTCTGTCTCTGCATGCATCTATTTTTAAGCCATACAAATAATTGTTGTATTTAATTAATGTCATCCAAGGTGTATGATAAAACCATAACAATATATATATATATAATCATCAATCTTTTCAAATAAATGAATTTTTAAATTTTGCCGCCCAATACAAAAAAGAGTGTAAACAAAGTTTTGTCCTCAACAATATTAGTGAGACTGGTAGGGTAGGTTACTAACGAGAAAATACAGGTTTGTTTGACCATATATTATATATAACGGTCTAATTTAATTCATGTTTCTTTG
Organism: Cochlearia excelsa; assembly: GCA_963556525.1. Lineage (NCBI taxonomy): Eukaryota > Viridiplantae > Streptophyta > Magnoliopsida > Brassicales > Brassicaceae > Cochlearia > Cochlearia excelsa. Next base: position 21,714,346 of record OY748331.1, read on the forward strand.
GTTTTTTCTTCTTCTTCTGTTGGCTTGAACCCGAAGAATATATGATAATAAAAAAACTATATTGAACAAATTAAGAATCTAATGAAAGAAAAAAATGCACATGCATGCATGACAATGTTGCGGCAAAAATTATAATTGATGAAGATGTTAGTTAAGTGCATGCCTATTTCGTTGAGTGTCTTTGCTTAAGCAACTAATTACCCAAATTCATTTCATTTTTGGGTTTTAACGTATTACTTTATCATGCATCTTATGCTTTTAGCTCAAACATTTAATTTATCTTTGCACAACCACCACACAATCATATTATTTAACAAACGCATCATTTCAAGATTACATTGCCTCACTTTAAATTTTACCACAAAAAATGATTTTTTGTCATTAATAAAAAGAAATTTAAATAAAAAACACAATTTTACTCGGTATGTATCATTTACTAATTTGGATTTTCTAACAAAATTGAAATATGATAAAAAAGGAAATTATGAGGGAATACGATATGTTGATAATTACAGTTTGAGTAATACTTATTTAGTTAACTGATGAGTACTAATTAATGATTTTTGGCAGTAATTGATTAAGATTAGCGACCACACGAGGACAAAACCTTTCCACGCGCCCCGTTTTTCAAAACCTTATCTTTTTACCAAAATCGGCCATTTTTGATGGACTTTAGTCCAGCGAAATCTGCTTAACGCGCACAACGCGCTTAACGTGCGAGTGGTTTTGTTTTAGCTGAACGAAGTATTTAGGCCCATCAAAGACTAAGGCCCACTTAGTTCCAAAATTTTATATGCCCTTTTGGAAATTAAATTAGTAATGAGTAAAGCCCATAAGAAGCCCAAATAAAATTGATGCGCACGTGCTTTCGAATCATATCGTGCGTGACCACATCGGAGAATGATTCCTTTTTGATTGTGAGCCGTCCATTTAATAACAGATCAGATCTGGTCGGTTTAAATTAAGAAATCTGTAAAACCCCAAAAAGCCCTAATTAATGAACAACGAATCTCAGAGAAAGCTTCTTTCTCCTTTTACTTGTTCTTCTTCTTACTTTACTTGTACGATTCTCGGAGAACGACGGAGGAGATGAACGGCGAAGTGAATGTACACGACGATGAAAGCTTCATCGATTTCGATCAACGTGAAGTTGTCGGAAAGTCTTCGGAATCGAATCGGATGATGATAGTGTCTTGAGAACTTCAACAACACCACGACAGCTAGAACCATCATCACCAGCGGATAAGAGTGGCTGCAATTGAAAAAAATAACAAGCATGAGACTCTGTTTCTTAGTCCAGTGTTGCCTCAAGATGCAACTTTCTTTTGGTGTTTTAATCCGAACCTGGCTGTCCGTGGCTGCTGCGTCTGTGCTACCGGTAAAGTGTGTAACAGCTCCTAAGATCTTGGAGGAGACTTCATCTTTTCTCTCTTCCAGATTGTGTAACATAGATTTGGCTCCATCTATGCCTCTTGTGACAACATTGTCCACTGGATCCTTCACCGTATCGGTCTTGGTGGTCACGGTTTCTTTGGCTTCACCGAGAACAGAGGTTGCCTTTTCCAAAACAGAGTCGGCCATTTCTTGCTCCTCTTTTGTCTCTGTGTCGACAGAAATCAATATTGTTTCAACGTCTTAAAACTAATATTAACTTGTGATTAGTTATATTTTGTGTGGAGAATACGTAATTAGAAAACAAACAACTACTTTTAGCTATAATAAGAACATTAGGATGTATTCACCAAAAAAAAAAGAAACATTAGGATGCAAGTTACTTACTCTCTCGATTGAAAAGTGAAGCTACACAATCTGGGTATGACTCGGACACTAAAAGAAGTCTTAACATGTTACAGTTTTAAAGTTACAAAGCTTATTAAATAAGGCCACAAAGCTTATTAAATAAGGCCACAAAGCTCTCATGCCATGTTTGGTTCCACTTCTTGAGGGTTCTCAAGAGCAAACGATTAATAACATAACCAACGGTACAGTTATGATGAGCTAACAGTAACATAAGTTACCTCCAAAGCTTGAAGCTCATCCGAAGCTTGCCTCAGAGAATCCATGACAGTATCTGAATATGTACAAACTGGGTGAAATATATTCACAGCCCAACAAACAAAAGTTAAAAACCAATTAATACCACAAAACTTTATCCATGATGTCAAATTTATTAACACTGTTCAAAACAAACAAAAGCTACCTGAAAAGCTAGGATCAGACAGATAGCAGTTTGCTTCAAAGATATATGCTCGAGCACGAGCACGCAACTCCAAACCTCCATGGCCAAGAATCATTGGGAAAGCACCATGTAAAAGGTCGAACTCTCGTTTTGCATGGTTTGATCCAATGCCAAGCCACAGCTCCGCCAGCGTGAGAGTAGCTGACGCTTTGAGAAGATCCAAGTTAAATGACTGGCAAAACGAGATACTTGCATACGCATATGGAAGACCCAGGACTGCATTTCCTGATTTCTGAAAACCAAAAAGGGGGAACCAAAAGGTGAAGGCTAGTCAGAAACCCAATAAAGAATTGAAACTAGTAGTCTAATACCACAGTACAACTCTATTGTTTGTCGTCTACAACTAATCAGAACAGACAGAGTACACACGAAAGAAGTAAATGCATGTTAGTCTCTTGTAGCCCATGTCATACCTTATGGATCTCTGCAAGAAGAAGAAGAACAGACGCCTTTTCAATTTGCAAACTGAATTTGTGACACGTGCAGAAGAGGGAGTGTGCCACAATCGCTGCCTATCAAGAACATATTACCAAAATGAAGATACACTGACAAAGCATAGCACATGGCCTAAAATTATAGATTAAACATGTGCTTCAATAAGGATTCACTACAAACCTGGCTATACTGTTCTGCTGCAAGCAAAGTCCGAGCTTTGCGAAGAATTGTTTCTACTTTGAGTTCCATGTCCACACCCATGGCTGTTGATGCCAAAGAGAAGAATCTATCAGTTAAAGGTGAAAAGGGGCACTTCCACTAGCATTTTTCTGTAGCTCAATATCTTCAGTTGCTTTATGCATTACACAATTTTCCATATCCATCTGGCCATATTGTGTTAGTGACCCAAGATTACTACTAGATGCATCAAACTGAGCAGAGCTTGAATGGGCTTCTTTGCAGTATACTTCAATGCTTGAGAAAAGATGACACACTCCCTACACAGGATTTATATACTCAGTGAAATTGATGGTTCTTTCAGAAATACCCCTTTATGTTGCAGAGACCATTGTTGTATTTCAACGAGGTATATCAGAGTTCCACAATTAGATCTCATATTTTAGGAACCCTAACTATTATTCAGTCTCAAAAATTAAAAGCGAAAGAATAACAAAAACGTAGAGAGCGCAATACCTCAAATGATAAAGGTTAAATGCCAAGATGCAACGACGAACAAACATTTCCAAGTTGCTATAGGGATCCAAAATGATGTGATCATCTTGAACAACTCCTTTATCAAGACTCCCAAGTATCCCTACATACATGATAACTTATAAGATTCAAACATGATGAAAAACAAGAAAAAACGTGGCCTTGAGCAAGCAAGCAAGCAAGCAGCTAACCTCGCATATCACAAAGAGAAGAATCTATCAGTTAAATAGTCTGTTATATCTCTCAACCAAGCATCCATATCTTCACCAACATCTCCCACCTGATTAATAAGCTCTTCCAGCTTCGGCTCAAATATATCTCTTCACAAGACTGCATCGTTAAAATATCAAATCTCTTCAGGGGATAAAACAATTCTTAACCACAAAAAGACTTAGCAAATTTACACTAGATAATTCACCAATAACCCATGAAATCAAAATACAGGGCATAACTCTCAATCTTAATAAAGCAGCGACACTATCAACGCACAAATAGTCAGATAATTGAGAATAAAAGACCAAAACAGATGATGAAAACACTGTACAATAAGCAAAGATAAGGAACCAGCAAGTTTACAAATTGAACCTCTTTAGTCAGGATCTTCAATTTCTGCAATATAATTGTCGCAATTCCGGTGAGCTCCTTCCTCGTCTCCGTAGATACTGATACTTGGTCCGAGGAAACGAAACTCGATCGAAATCTATGATGATGACGATGATGATGATGATGAAGAAGAAGAGATACGAACACGTTCCGCGATTATAAAACAGCACGCAGTTATTGATTTTTCAAAGACTGCTTGTTGTTTTTTTTATTTGCATCGGAATGAAGGTAATTAAAAAAAAAAGAATAAAAGAGCTACTAAATGACGTGTCAGGTAATTAAATAAATAAAAATAAAAAGGAAAGGAACGACGTGGATCGTCTTCTTCCCGAAAGAGTATAAATATCTCTCTCTCTCTCTGTAACTGACTCTCGACTCTGTTACAACGAATCAAAAAAAAAATTCAGAGAGAAAGCGAAAGAAAACGAAAGAAAGAGAGAGATGATTACGGATAGTAAACGAAGCTTCTCAGATGCCGAATATAATAGACTGGACAAGAGAGTCGATGCTCTGTTCCTTTCTATTCTCACCTTCATGATGGTATTCTTCGTTGCGAACGAGAGAGAATACAGAGAAGAAGCTATGAAGACATCTGAGGTAAAGATTGCTGGATATGCAGGCTCTGTTTACGTGGTGGCTGCAATCTGCGACGCCGTCGTCCGATCAAGATTCAGCCAGTTCAGGGTCTTCAGCTTAATCCGTCTGATCTCAGCATACGTTACTCTGGCCTTGTTAGGCTTTGTCATTTTCGCGAAGAATACGAATCTAGTTGGCTTCTGGGTAGTCGCGGGCATTACGGCGATAGTCGGAATCACATCGTATATTGCATATCTTCCATCTGCTAGAAGATCTAGCGTCGACCCAAGGCTAGCGCCGGTGATCAATAGACTAGGAAGGGAAGCAGATCGGAGGCTAGATGTGCTCCACATCGCAACAATCATTGGGATACTTTTAAAACCTAATCTCACCGAGACGGACGACCTATACCAGCGCGTCATAACGGCGTCAAATAGATCTCCCGAAGGCATCAGAACAAATCAGGAATCAACGATTTTGCATCACACACCAATGAAAGATGCAAGGTGAGAATAGTTCAAATTTATTAATGGAAACAATAAATTATAATCTTCTGTTTTTTTTTTTTTTTGCTTCTTTAGCACATTAGATGAAGGTACTCCATCAAGATCAACCACACGCTTGAGAAAATCAGGATTTACAGGCGAATCCAGCCAAATTGCGCCGGGCGATTCCGATTCAAAGGCAGTGTAAAGGTCAAAAAAAATAAAAAAAAATTATAATCAATTTGATATTTCTTTGTATTTTAATTGTTTGTTTTCGTTTAATTTTCTTTCTCGGCAGGGGCAAAATGACCTAGACTGAATCTCCTCCTCCTCCGCCGCCGCCGCCACTCTACACCACCGCCACTTTCTCAAATTTCTGCTTCTTTTTTTTTCTTTTTCTTTTGTTTGCAGTAAATACGCACATGATGTTGCTCTTCTTCCTTCTGAAACAAACCTGAAATTGTAAAATCGGTTCGTGAATATAATTATCCCAAATATTTCGGTTTACTCAAACCCATTTTTTTAGTTATCAGTTTATTAAGAGATATACTTACAAAAAAAAGCAACTTTAATGATTTACACATAAGACTCAAAAAGAATTTTAAACCACTTATTCGGTATGGGTCATATATAACGTTTTGTGTGTGTTATGGACTAGTTGTTATTCAAGTTTTGGTTCTTTAATTTTACCGTAATTGAGCCTTTTTCCGAAAAGATTAATTTTAGAACAAATGTCATTAAAGTTGTAGTAATTGCACCCAATGCCTCTCAAAATTATTTATAGAAAATTAAAGAGAATGAGATCGTTTATTCCCAAAGTGGAGTGGAGATGAAAATTGTGATGTGAACGCAGCTGAAGGTGGTGGGTTCGAAAAGCCATCTCTTGATTAATTTTGTGGGCCTTATTTATTTGGCCCATCTTCCTTTATTTTAACTGGGCCCCTTTTTGGAATGGGTCTATAATAAAAAGCCATCTAAATATAACGGGCTTAATTTTTGAGCGTCATTTAGTTCTTTAACCAAGAATTACCCGCGGAAAATAAAAATTTACCTAATAGAAAAAATGTTTATTGGAAAACAATGTGTAATGTAAAATAAGATAAAAAGAATTTGGATCTCATGTGATCCGCGTTAAACGCGGAGTTTAAATTTAAAGTATATATGCAAAATATATTGTATTTTGGTTTTTATAATGTTTTATTTACAAAAATTTATTATTATTACTATTTTAATATTTATCATCGAAAAAGATTATCATTGTCATCGAAATTTCGATGTTGAATATTTACTATTATGTATAATTTACTATTTTGTTTTTTAATATTTATCATTTACTATTACGTACAAATGGTTGACCGTTAGTCAACTTTCGGATATGCACCAATTTAACGACGTGAAGGTTTAAACTTTAAAGTGGAAAAATTTGTGACTTGAGATTTAGAGGGGAACCACGGAAAGTTAGTGGTTTTAGTTGGAAAAATGTTGCAACTTGATGGGTTTTTATGGTATTTTCCCTAATTAATATCCCCTATATTATAAAGCACAAGTCCTATGACCAATCAAATCTTGCCACGTGACTTGTGCTTCGATATCTCTTTAAAAAAAATAATCAAATAATTTATGTGAGAGAATAAAAAAGAAAAAAACGAAAAAATCAAAACAATGAATAAATCCCTAAATTTTGTCATCAAAAACTACCCATTATTCCATGATCGAAATTGTTATCCCTTATATTATAAAGTACAAGTCACTTGACCAAATAAAATAAATCAAACAGTTTGTGGTTCATAATTCAAATAAATAAATAAAACAAAGTAAATAAACAAAATTAATAAAATGAAAATAATTTAGAAAAGCGAAAAAATAATAATCAAGATCTATGAAAATAGGTGATCGGTTACCACCAAATTTATCATTATTTATTTTACCATTGATTTTTAATAAATTTTTTGAAATAGTCCAATTATAAAAAAACAACTTTTCTTATTATTTCCGGACAATATAAATTTATATATACGGGATTTGAATTTTACATAAACAACAAAACCATCTAAGAGAAAATGTTTTATAATTAAGTTTATTGACATAAAATTATTAAGCACGGGCCGAACTACTAGTAAAATTGATAAACTCGAACTCTAACAATTTTTTTTTTAATTTTGAACTCAACTAATTTAACTTCAAAACTCCTTTTTCTTTTTTTTTGTTGTCAAAATTTTAAAATTCCAAAGTTTAAATTCGAAAATCCTTAAAACCCGCATTTACTTCCAACTACTCTTTGAGAGCGTATGATTTTTTTTAACGAAAATTACTCAAAACTGTTGCACATTATTATTGAATTTAAATTGTTTCGAATTTGTATTTAACCGATTTATAAATGTAATCATATATGAAAATTGTATATCAAGAACTTATAAAATTAGCAAAGAAAAAGAACAATTTTTTTATTAATTTTGATAAGAAACAAAAAAAAAAAAAAAAGAGGAACAAATTAAAGCGATAAAATTAAAAGGTAACGTAGCAAATGTGAAGAAAAACGGGTAAAAACCAGAAAGAAGAAGAAACAGCGAAAGAGAGAGCAAAGAAGGGAGAAATAGAATAAAACATGATGGTAAGATAAGCAAGACCAAGTATATGGCTAGTTCGGTGCATGACCCCTCCTGTGAAGATATGGTCTGGTGCTGTTATGGAGAGGTGGATCCATAGATACACACCCATCAGACCCGTGAACCAGTAGAAAAACCAGAGATTGTCTATATGAGTTTTGTCTCCTGCTATTGGGATTCTCTCTTGTGTCACGTACATGTACGTTGCAACATTCATCTCTAGCACAATAATGTGCATCACAATATCGTATATTACTACGTATTTGCTCATCCACCATGGATTACGCTTACTTCGTGGGAACCCATCATCTGTAGTAGTAGTATAATCATCATCATTGATCATGTTGCTTCGTTTTTTTTTTTATTGCTCTTCTTTGTTTGAAAAATTAATCACGCCGCTTTGTGTTTGTTTTGTTTTGTTTGCCCTTAAATAAGTAAGCGGATTCTACGAGCGATGATTTATAGTATCTTTAAAGCGAATATTCCATTCTGGTCTAATCAATGCTTCTAGGTGACTAAACCGGAATTGAACCAAATAAATCAATAAACCATCACTGAAACTTCATACCGTTTTGCAGAGTAAATAAAACAACACGCAGTCTTTAAATACAAATGAAAAAACGTCACGAGTTTCGATGTTCCTATCTCTTCTTCTTCTTCTGGAACAATGAATTTACACACTCGACACCGCCGCCATTAACGCTCCGATTTCATCTTCCTCACGGTCTCATCTACTCTGTCACTTCCTTACTCCTTTGCCTCACCAAAATCCGAGTGCCTAACTCGCCGTTGCTATCGAGTTCCGTTAATGAGTATATCAGCTTCAAGGCTTCAAAAACGTATCGGAAAGACCACAACAAGCATGAGGCACATTGGAATTTTAGGACCAGTAGCTTCAGATCTTGAGTCCTTAGTTTAATTTGTCTAATTACAAAAAAAAAAAAAAGGCAACAGTCTCTTAAGGTGATGTTAATGAGTTTACCTTGAAGGTCATGTAGATATTGGTGTTGGTTTTTCCTGACAAGACATGGTAGCCTATAGAGGTGGTGGTACATGTTGATAGTTTTCAATATGAAAATTGTTCACAAAACACTATCAGAACCTTGTACAGATCTTGTCATGATCATACTAACCATGACCTGCACTACAAGAATCTGCACATTTAGCAACGACCAAAATCGTTGCTAAATCGTTGCTAAACGCGTTTAGCAACGATTTAGCGACGATTACATTTTCGTCGTTAATCGCTCGTCATTATTTCGAAATCGTCGCTAATTCGTTCTTCAAATTAGCGACGACTCGAAATCGTTGCTAATTCGTTGCCAAATATTCGTTGCTAATTCGTTGCTATTTTAGCGACGAATTAGCAACGAATTTACAAGGTTATTTTAGGCTTCGAAATAGCAACGATTTAGCGTCGAATTTTAAAAAATTATTTTCGATTTTCAGAATTTAAAAACTTATGAAATTACGCAAACGTCGCTAATTCGTTGCTAATTTAGCAACGAATTGGCAACGATTCTTTATACAAATCGTTGCTAATTTAGCAACGATTTGGCAACGAAGAACATAACAATCGTCGCTAATTCGTTGCTAATTTAGCAACGAATTAGCAACGATTTTTAAAAAAAAATTTTAAAAAAATTTTAGAAAAAAATTTAAAATAAAAATAAAATAAAATTATTATAATTAAAATTTAAAATTCAAATTACATTTTTAAAAAACTAAACTAGGGATCAAAATCATTAATCCCGACATTCCGTCCCAGTTCTTGAGGCGGCTTCGACCTCGTCGGAGCAACCTCGGATCCGCTACGAACGATTACGGATGAAATTAAAATAGTGGTTTGGACGAGGAGGCATTTTTGTAAAAAGGTTTAGTGTTTTGAAAAGAAATTGTGATGTTTTTATAGAGAGATTGTAGAGAGATAAAATGTAGAGAGATGGTTGTGTGAAAAAAATGAAAGAATTTGACCATATTTATAGATTTTGTGATCGTTGCTAAATCGTTGCTAATTAGCAACGATTTAGCAACGAATAGTTTTTGTAATCTTTTCGTTTTCCCACGGAGGAAAACGAAAATTTAGCGACGATTTAGCAACGAATCGTTGCTAAATCGTCCCTATTTTTTGTTTAGCCACGAATTAGCAACGATTCCAACATTTCGTTGCTAATTCGTTGCTAAACCCTAACATGTATTACGCCAAGTACAAGACTATGACGGATACGGTGTACGTGTCCGATCAAGTATTTAGCAACGATTTAGCAACGATTTAGCAACGATTCGTTGCTAAATCGTTGCTAAATAATTGATCGGACACATAAGCTACATTCTATGTATCGAGTACGAGGTTAAATGTCAAAAACATTAGCAACGATTTAGCAACGATTCGTTGTAATCGTTGCTAAATCGTTGCTTATTTAATATTTAGCAACGATTTAGCAACGAATCGTTGCTAAATCGTTGCTAAACTCAAACCCTATTTTTAGGGTTTCAACCCCTAAAACGGTTTGCTATGCTATAATACATACTTCATATGTAATTATAGATTATAAGATTGAGAATAACACTTCGAAATATGATATTTACTAAAAAGCGAAAATTTTACGTATTATAAACTTTATGTTAGTAAAACCTATAAGTTAACGGTAAGTTAATACACGTTAAGTATAATATTGTAATCAATTTTTTTTTTTGATTTATACAATTGTTTTCACCTTTGTTTACACTTTTTAAGTTAACACTAATTCTTAAAAACCTTTATTTTGGGGTGGTTTTAGGGTTTAAAGATTTGTATAGTGCAAAAATTAGCAACGATTTAGCAACGATTCGTCGCTAAATCGTCGCTAAATAGCAACGAATTAGCGACGAATCGTTGCTAAATCGTTGCTAATTATCAAATTGCAACGATTTAGCAATGATATGTAAAACATATTAGTCCAACAAATTTAAACCCCTAAAAGTCTTGATCGTTGATAAATCGTTGCTAAATCGTTGCTAAATTACTTGATTAGACTAATATGTTACATTCTATGTATCAAAAGTACGAGGTTAAATGTCAGAAACATTAGCAACGATTTAGCAACGATTCGTTGTAATCGTTGCTAAATCGTTGCTATTTAATATTTAGCAACGATTTAGCAACGATTCGTTGCTAAATCGTTGCTAAACCCAAACCCTATTTTTAGGGTTTCAACCCCTAAAACGGTTTGCTATGCTATAATACATACTTCATATGTAATTATAGATTATAAGATTGAGAATAACACTTCAAATTATGATATTTACTAAAAAGCTGAAAATATTTTGTATTATAAACTTTATGTTAGTAAAACATATAAGTTAACGGTAAGTTAATACACGTTAAGTATAATATTGTAATCAATTTTTTTTTATTGATTTATACAATTGTTTTCACCTTTGTTTACACTTTTTAAGTTAACACTAATTCTTAAAAACCTTTATTTTGGGGTGGTTTAAGGGTTTAAAAATTTGTATATTGCAAAAATTAGCAACGATTTAGCAACGATTCGTCGCTAAATCGTCGCTAAATAGCAACGAATTAGCGACGAATCGTTGCTAAATCGTTGCTAATTATCAAATTGCAACGATTTAGCAATGATATGTAAAACATATTAGTCCAACAAATTTAAACCCCTAAAAGTCTTGATCGTTGATAAATCGTTGCTAAATCGTTGCTAAATTACTTGATTAGACTAATATGTTACATTCTATGTATCAAAAGTACGAGGTTAAATGTCGAAACATTAGCAACGATTTAGCAACGATTCGTTGTAATCGTTGCTAAATCGTTGCTATTTAATATTTAGCAACGATTTAGCAACGATTCGTTGCTAAATCGTTGCTAAACCCAAACCCTATTTTTAGGGTTTCAACCCCTAAAACGGTTTGCTATGCTATAATACATACTTCATATGTAATTATAGATTATAAGATTGAGAATAACACTTCAAATTATGATATTTACTAAAAACTGAAAATATTCGTATTATAAACTTTATGTTAGTAAAACATATAAGTTAACGGTAAGTTAATACACGTTAAGTATAATATTGTAATCAATTTTTTTTTATTGATTTATACAATTGTTTTCACCTTTGTTTACACTTTTTAAGTTAACACTAATTCTTAAAAACCTTTATTTTGGGGTGGTTTAAGGGTTTAAAAATTTGTATATTGCAAAAATTAGCAACGATTTAGCAACGACAATTTAAACCCCTAAAATTACTAAACTTATGAATTCGTTGCCAATGAATATACCAACGATTTTGAGAGGAAATTGCAACGAATAATTCGTCGCCAAATACCGGTGGAGCTCAATGAAAACGTGCTCACCAACCTAGCAATATTCCTTGCAAATTCGTTGCTATTTAACAACGAAATATTTTTACCAATGAATTACCAACGATTTTGAGAGGAAATTGCAACGAATAATTCGTCGCCAAATACCGGTGGAGCTCAATGAAAACGTGCTCACCAACCTAGCAATATTCCTTGCAAATTCGTCGCTATTTAACAAGGAAATATCTTCGTCGCTAAATCGTCGCTAAATAGCGACGATTTAGCGACGATATAGGATTTCCTCCTTAAATCGTCGCTATTTCGTCACTAAATAGCAACGAAATAGCGACGAATAGTTTCGTTGCTATTTGGCGACGAATTAGCGACGAAATTTAGTGTCGTCGCTAATTCCTCGCTAATTCCTCGCTAATTCCTCACAAATCCGTTGCTAAATAAATTCCTCGCTAATTCCTTGCTAAAATTCGTTGCTATTTGCCCAGTTTCTTGTAGTGCTGGCTTATGCTTGAAACAGTTTGGTTGCAGTCTGGTTCTCGACATTACCGGGGGTGAATCAATCCCCATAGGCTACTTACTACTCATAAGTTAGCAACCATATTATTGACTACATTGAAAGATCTATCATTTCTTTTAGGTGCACAACTGATCAGTGACTTTTCTTCTGAGAACTCTACAATGACAGTTGATGGTTTGGGCTTAAAGATTTGCAAAAAACCATGCATGGTTTCTCTCCCTGCCTTAGTCTTTCCATGCTTGATTCTTTGTAATAATAATAATAATTTATAGCTGAAGATCATGTTTCTATAGGAATGACAAGGTCTTCTTTTGCATGCATTGAATTTATTAAGATCTCGCTCGTTGCTCCATGTCTTTTCTAATGTTGACCTCTTCTCCGAAACCAATGCTATTCTAGATGCTTTTGCTGCTCTTAAGATTGCGGAGGAAAAGTTCTTATCCGTATCAAAATCAAAAATTATGTTGCTCAAGTTGCAGCTCCTACATGAACATGAATTGCATCGGTAAGATTCCCAGTCTCTTATGCATGTCACTCTTCTTGTTATAGATTCCCAACATTCACTGGGAAATATTATTTGAACAGAGGCTTTCTGTTGTGCTGGAACTATCATTTCTTAAGCCATCTGTTCTAACTTATTTGAAACCATTAGTGGGAATTTAAAGCTGGCTCAACGAATGTGCAATGAGCTAGGAGGCTTGGCATCACCAGCCATGGGTGTGGACATGGAACTTAAAGTAGAAGCAAGTCTTCGTGAAGCTCGGACATTGCTCGCAGCAAAACAGTATAGCCAGGTTTCTAGTGAATCCTGTTTTATCTATAATTTTATAGGCCATGTGCTATGCTTTGTCAGTGTATCTTCATTTTGGTAATACGTTCTTGATAGGCAGCGATTGTGGCACACTCCCTCTTCTGCACGTGTCACAAATTCAATATGCAAATTGATCCATAAGGTATGTCTGGTATTACATGGCTACAAGAGATTAACATGCATGTGCTTTATTTTTCTCTTTCGAATGTGCTGTATCTGGTCTGATTAGTCTTAGACAACAAACAAAAGTGTTGTACTATGGTATTATTTCAATTCTTTATTAGTTTTCTGACCAGCCTTCACCTTTTGTTCCCCCTTTTTGGTTTTTAGAAATCAGGAAATGCAGTTCTTGGTCTTCCATATGCGCTGGCAAGTATCTCGTTTTGCCAGTCATTTAACGCTGGCGGAGCTGTGGCTTTGCATTGGATCAAACCATGCAAAACGAGCGTTAGACCTTTTACATGGTGCTTTTCCTATGATTCTTGGCCATGGAGGGCCTGGAGTTGCGTGCTTGAGCATACATCTTTGAAGCAAACTGCTATCTGTCTGATCCAAGCTTTTCAGGTAGCTTTTGTCGTCTTGAACATAATGAGTAGAATTTGACTCCATGAATAAAGTTTTGTGTTGCTCTTTGCAAGGTTGTAATTGGTTTTGACTTTTTGTGTTTGATTGCGCAGTATCATGAATTGGCAGCTGAAGCTTTGTACTTGATGGCGATGGTCTATGACAAGTTGGGACACCTTGAGGAAAGGGAAGAAGCTGCTTTTTTTGTTTAAGATGCATATAATAATAGCTCTTGAAAACCCTCAAGAAGTGGAACCAAACATGGCATGATTAGCTTTGTGGCCTTGTTTAATAAGCTTTGTAACTTTAAAACTGTAAACATGTTTGACTTCTTCTAGTGTCCGAATCATACTCAGACTATGTAGCTTCACCTGCATCCTAATGTTTTTATTATAGGTAATACTAGTAATTGTTTATTTTCTAATTATGTGTAAATCATTAAAGTTGCTTTTTTTTGTAAGTATATCTCTTAACTAAAAAAATGGGTTTGAGTAAACCGGAATATTTGGGATAATTATATTCACGAACCGATTTTACAATTTCAGGTTTGTTTCAGAAGGAAGAAGAGCAACATCATGTGCGTATTTACTGCAAACAAAAGAAAAAGAAGAAAAAAAAAGCAGAAATTTGAGAAAGTGGCGGTGGTGTAGAGTGGCGGCGGCGGCGGAGGAGGAGGAGATTCAGTCTAGGTCATTGTCACTCCCTCTGAATCGGAATCGCCCGGCGCAATTTGGCTGGATCCGCCTGGTTCATCGACGCGAACATTCAAAACATCCTCTGACGCAAGAAGCACGATCTTGCACAATTCATCAGTCTCGGGATCGTCCGGCTTCAATATGATACCGATCAACGTCGCTAAGTGCAAAACGTCAAATCTTCGATCACCTTCTACTTCTAGCCTCGCCATGACTGACTTGAGCCGCGGATCTGATTTTGACCGCTTAGTTGATGGATAGAATGCGTAAATCGCAGATCCTACGACTATCCCAACAAATATCCCAAAACAGTAGACGTTTTCTTCAAAGATAACATACCCGAGACATCCCACGCTAAAATAGGCAGAAGCTAAAGAAACTACGCCGAATAATTTTAATTTGGGGAATCTCGATCGGACGATTGAGTTCACGAGAGATAACACCGAGAAAACTAACCCGAAGCAGCCGGCAGCTAGCACTGGAACTCTCTTCACGGCGTCGGTGATGTATTGCTTTCCGTGCCCAGCGAAGAACAACATGATGAACGTGATAATCGCCTTGAACAGAGACGTGAGTCTATTGTGGAGTTTCTCGTACTCGTCATCTGAGAAACTTCGGCCGATCATCTCTTTCTCTCGCTTTTTCTCGCGTTTTCTCTGTTTCTCTCTGTTTCTCTCGCAGTTTGTTACAGATGGATACTTATCTACTCTTTTATTGCGAAGAAGACGATCCACGTCATTTCTTTCCTTTTATTTTTATTTATTTAATCACTCAAATGACGTCATTTATTAGCTCTCTTTTTTAAGAGTTCGAGAAAAGTTGTAGAAAGGAAGGCTATAATTGTATATACTATGATCAAGTTATAATATGTTTATATTGAGAAAAAAATAGTAATGATGTGAAAGCATTGCATTCTTTCTTTTCTATGCAACTACTACATTTTATAATTCAAATATACAGAGCCTTATATCTCTGCAAAGCATATCAAAGGGATGATGAAAGTGTCTCATTATATGTTTTCTTTCTGAATGTAGACAATTTGGAAGCATCCGTCTATGGACTCGCTTTCATAGCCCTTAAACTCGCTTTCAGGCCACAAAGCTCTCATGCCATGTTTGGTTCCACCACTTCTTGAGGGTTCTCAAGAGCTATTATTATATGCATCTTAAACAGAGAAGCAGCTTCTTCCCTTTCCTCAAGCTGTCCCAACTTGTCATAGACCATCGCCATTAAGTACAAAGCTTCAGCTGCCAATTCATGATACTGCACAGTCAAACACAAACGATTAATCACCCATCCAATTTTTACAGTTATGATGAGCTAAACTGAAGCCTGAACTTTGCATAAGAGTTGAGTTTCATTGTTGAGTCCAACAGTCACATAACATTCATATTGGGTATAATAAGTTTACCTCCAAAGCTTGAAGCTCATCCAAAGCTTGCCTTAGAGAATCCAGGACAGTATCTGAATCTGTAGAAACTGGGCACAACAAACAAAAGTGAAAACCAATTAGCACTGATCAAATTCTATTCATTCTGTTCAAGACAACAAAAGCTACCTGAAAAACTAGGATCAGACAGATAGCAGTTTGCTTCAAAGATGTATGCTCGAGCACGCAACTCCAAACCTCCATGGCCAAGAATCATTGGGAAAGCACCATGTAAAAGATCTAAGGCTCGTTTTGCATGGTTTGATCCAATGCCAAGCCACAGCTCTGCCAGCGTGAGAGTAGCTGACGCTTTGAGAAGATCCAAGTTAAATGATTGGCAAAATGAGATACTTGCCAACGCGTATGGAAGACCCAGGACTGCATTTCCCGATTTCTGAAAACCAAAAAGGGGGAAGCAATGAAGGCTAGTCAGAAAGATAAAGTACAAGCATGTTAAGCTATGCATGTTAGTCACTTGTAGCCATGTCATACCTTATGAATCTCTGCAAGAAGAAGAAGAACAGACGCCTTTTCAATTTGCATATTGAATTTGTGACACGTGCAGAAGAGGGAGTGTGCCACAATCGCTGCCTATCAAGGACGTATTACCAAAATGAAGATACACTGACAAAGCATAGCACATGGCCTATAAAATTATAGATAAAACAGGATTCACTAGAAACCTGGCTATACTGTTTTGCTGCGAGCAATGTCCGAGCTTCACGAAGACTTGCTTCTACTTTAAGTTCCATGTCCACACCCATGGCTGGTGATGCCAAGCCTCCTAGCTCATTGCACATTCGTTGAGCCAGCTTTAGATTCCCACTAATGGATTCAATTAAGTTAGATCAGCTGACTTAAGAAATAATAGTTCCAACACAATAATACTTCCCAGTGAATGTTGGGAATCTATAACAAGAGGAGTGACATGCATAAGAGACTGGGAATCTTACCGATGCAAGGCATGTTCATGTAGGAGCTGCAACTTGAGCAACAAAATTTTTGATTTTGATACGGTTACGAACTTTTTTTCAGCAATCTTAAGAGCAGCAAAAGCATCTAGAATAGCATTGGTTTCAGAGAGGAGGTCAACATTAGAATAACATGATTTTCAGCTATGACTTATTATTACACAGCATCAAGCATGGAAAGACCAAGACAGGTATAGCAAGGCACTCATGACCTTTTCACAAAATCTAACCTTTGTATCCTTTATATAGTGCCAAATGTTGA
This sequence comes from Cochlearia excelsa, assembly GCA_963556525.1. Classification (NCBI taxonomy): domain Eukaryota; kingdom Viridiplantae; phylum Streptophyta; class Magnoliopsida; order Brassicales; family Brassicaceae; genus Cochlearia; species Cochlearia excelsa. The sequence goes on from OY748331.1 coordinate 21,731,567, forward strand.
ATGAGCTTCAGGTATGCTAACTCCGCGTCAGATGAACTATACATGCAAAAAACAAATCAAATCACCCAAACAGAATGTAAGAAACCATTTCAGAAAATAGAAAGAGCTACAAAAGGGAGAGAGGGAGAGGGACTGAGAGTGAAACAAAAAAGTGATACAACTACAGAAAGTTACCTTGAAGAGTCACCAAATAGAGTTGCGTACACCAAGGTATTCATCCGAGCCATAGGAGCACTGACACAATACAAATGCATTAATCAACAAGATGAGTGAAAAACAATTTCCTTTGAATGAGAAAACAGAACAAATATGGAAACTGACACAACACTGGTATGAAAATTGTGATTTGTGAGGACAAAAGTGTCTACATCAAACTTGCAATAAGAAGTTCTGAACTATTTGTTCTTTTGTGTGAAAGGCAATATAGATTACCTGCCATATAGCTCCCATGAAGTAGCTCGGAGTAAATATGAAGAACCTATTAATTGTGATACAGATCCAGGAATCAAAACCAAGTGATCACAAAACTTGGAAAATGCCGAACTCTTTCTAGAACCAGAGTCCTGGGATAAGACTGGTGGGGGGCTCCATGGTTTTTGCAAATCTTTAAGCCAAGCAGCGCTTAGAGAACCATCAACTGTCATTGTAGAGTTTTCAGAAGAAAAGTCACTGATCAGTTGTGCACCTAGTCTTATCTCCTGCAATGAATTATTCAAGAACTAATTAGACCTAAAAAGAGATAATCAATTTCACTGTAGTCAACTTGATTGGTATAATCATTACCTTGCAGACACTCACTGGACAAGTTTTGTGGCGCATAGAAGCTTTGGGACCAAACGACAGTAGAGGCCTTTGTACATGCTGTATACAACATAAATAACATTTATCAAAGAGCAGTTTCCCACATATCGACATATCACGCTAGCAGCACAAAAAAAGATAATTTGAGGGACACACACAGTTCCAATTGAAAGATCAAACAACAGATTCCTCGGACAGATCAAAGATAAATCCAAACAAAAAAGGAGAAAACTATTTTCATCCACAATTAAGTAGACTCATTACCATCAAGTCAAATTTAGCCATGGAAAGATGATTAGACGCCACTAAGCGTCTTAACTTTAGACTGTCAGCTCTCCTCAAAGACTCTTTCAAAAGTATGTACACCCTTTGTTGTACAGATAATGAAGACGCAGGTGAGTACGAGGATCCGAGAACACTGGTCGTACTTGCAATGCCCATTTCTGATAATAAGTTGCTCATTGCTGCTAGCGTATAGGCTAGACAAGTATCATTTCTAAGCTGTGGAATCAACAAACGTTTTAGATACCAAAAATGAATGAAAGCTTAATTATCAATATCTTCAAACAATATAAGATGTTAATATAGCTCGCGGAAATGTATATTGAAGCCAAACGAGAGAAATGTGACCCTTTTTAGTATATACGAAATACAACAATTTCGTACATGCTAGGAATACACTACCCGATGAGACCGTCTAAAAGTCAGTATATTTAGCTAAACGAAACTTTCATACAAAGCCGTGACGGAATTTATCAACACACCACGTTCTTCACATATACTATAAACAGAGCTAAGAGCGAACAAATAAAGTGAGCAGATATACCTGTTGTGATACACGCACAGCTTCTGTTAAAACCTGAGGTTGAGGAGAAACGATATTGTGAGCAAACCAAACAAGATACTAAATTATGTCAAGTAAGATCATTTCTAAATAGGAGGTTAAGATAGCAAGTCCAATAGTCAATCAATTCACAGTGGTGAAGTGAAGGTTGTCGTGGTCATACGAGGTTAAGATTACCTCGTCAACAGCAAGTAAACTATCCAATGTACAATTGAGTCTATCAAGGCAGAACGACTCCTTAGCAATAGAAACTATTCTGAGTATTAATGCTCACCTCTAGAGCCAGATTAGGATGCCCAAAGCGGAAATGCATCATTCCCAAGCATAGCAAAGCAATCTCGTATCTTCCATACATGCTACACCCAGTCGAAGGAGGGACAAGGTCAAATCCCTCAGTCCCTGCACTTTTAGGCAATGGATCATGGATCAGATCATGTTTGAAACAAAGTTCCTAGTGCGACATATCTAACAGGCAAACAAATCTGGATATTTACAAGAGTCCCATGCAAGCGATATAACCCTTCATAAAAATTTATATATACGTTTATAGGAAACATAGACAATAGCAAAGAGTACAGATTACCTGTAATCGAAATAACGGAGAAGATTATCCACAGCAGCAAAATAGTCATCGTTGTGAAGTTTATTCAAGTAACGCAAAAAGTGAACCTGCATCATTGCATGCCGTAAATACCATGAAAGAATATAGAGGCAATCAAAGAAGTTGTGAATCCATTGGAAAGGAAAAAATAAAGGAACAAGACATTACACGATGCAACTCAGGGGCTAAGTTCTGAAGCTGTTTAAGGAAACTTTCGATCGAACTTGGAGAGGATGAACTTCCATGGCTGACACCAAATTACAAGGAGATAAAAGTCAAGAAACTAGCAATTCTCTTTTCAGATATATATTATATACTCAGGAAATAGAGGCTTTACGTTTCAATTGCATCAGCTTGTTCCATTAAAAAGCCTTGTATCTGCACATTTGTCCGAAGGAATAATGACTCATCTACATGAGTATCATCAAGTGTACTTGATGAAGCAAAAGCAACTGAAGCTGCCTCAGTACTTTTCTTGTTGGCTTTTGATTTTCCTTTTCTAGAAGCAAGCAAACCTGTATATTTCATTTTTTCTTCACATTAATCTAACATTGAGAGCCTTACAAGAAAAGTGAGGGCTAAACACACAAGAATGAAACAAAACACATGCAAGACTAATTTAATCGGACAAGATCGTGAGAAAATCCCTTTAAGCAAATATGAGTGAATATGATGAGAAATACCTTCCGACACTTTGAAAAGTGGTTCCGGTGTATGAAGGTGAAAAGGGACGCTTCCACTAGCTTCTGTTGCTTTGTGCATTGCATAATTATCCATTTCCATCTGCCCATATTGTGCTAGTGACCCCATATTACTACTAGATGCATTAAACTGAGCAGAGCTTGAATGAGCTTCTTTGCAGTAGACTTCAATGCTTGAGAAAAGATGACAAACTCCCTACACAGGATTTATAAATGGTTCCTCTTAAGATAAGATAACTATTGAAACGAAATAATATAACGAAAGCGCAATACCTCGAACGATAAAAGGTTAAATGCCAAGATGCAACGACGAACAAACATTCCCAAGTTGCTGTTAGGATCCAAAATAATCTGATCATCTTGAACAACACCTGAATCAAGACTCCCAAGTATCCCTACATACAAAAGAAATAGCAACTAATAAGACTCAAAACACGACGAAGAAGAAAAAAACGTGACTTTAAGAAAGCAAAGTAGCTAAAACCTCGCATATCACTAAAGAAATTCAATAAATCATCTGGTGAAGACAAAGAGAAGAATCTATCAGTTAAATGGTCAGTTAGCCAAGCATCCATCTCTTCACCAACATCTCTCAGCTGATTAATGAGCTCTTCCAGCTTCGGCTCAAATATATCATCACAAGACTGCATCGTTAAAATATCAAATCTCGTCAGGGGAATAATAACAAAATTAAAAAAAAAAATTAGCAAATAATTAATCGATTGAAAAACCTTAGTGAGAGAGAGCAAGTAGAGGCCGAGGCGATTGTGCTGAGAAACGGAGGAGAAAGGGAAAGGAAGAGACATCTGAGCTGAAGGAGCGTATATCTGAAGGAGAATGCAGACGGAGATCTTGTGAGGAGTCACCGTGAAAGCGCCGGAGTTTCTCGTTAATCCGGCCATATCTCCGACGAACACTAATCCTCTCACTCGTTTAGCTAAATAAATCTCTCGCCGGAGAGTTCCTCCGCCGCTTGGATTAGGGCACCTGAGAGGGTTTATTTGTTTTTTTGAAAATTTTAAATGACTAAAAATAACGAGTTAACGGGAGAGTGAGGACTGGTTTGAAAAAGAAAGCTGAGTGTATAAACCCACAGGCCCAATATATAAGCCCACAAAAATTAAGGCCCGTTTTAGTAATATATATATCTCAAAGCAAATTATTAATTTTCATTTTTCATTTTCTTTTTTTAAATCACAACTAGGAATTTACCCGCGCTTGGCGCGGGATAAAAATTTACGTAATAGAAAAATGTTTATTGGTAAAAATTATGTGTAATATAAAATGAAATAAAAAGAATTTGTATCTCATGTGATCCGCGTTAAACGCGAAGTTTAAATTTGAATTATATATAGAAAATATATTGTATTTTGGTTTTTATAATATTTTATTTACAAAAATTTATTACTATTACTATTTTAATATTTATCATCGAAAAAGATTATCATTGCCATTTCGATGTTGAATATTTACCTTTACGTATAATTTACTATTTATCATTAAAAAACAATAACTATATAGTGTTTTGAAACTTTGATATGATTCGTTTAACAATGAAAAATATGTCAATACGGTCTCTATTTGTCATAAAATCGGACTATTAAAACCTCGGATATATAAAACCACTGAGTTTTCTAGGGTTCAAGTCAATTTTGTGCTCAAGTTTTGTCGTTTGACATGAACTTTGATGTTTAATACAATTTTACAAAATTATATTGTTATATATAAATGAACAATATGTTTTATCATTCTTTTGTGCGAGAATATAACATACAAACATTAGGAAAATTATAAAATTGTGTTTTTCATTGGCTTTTTAAATATTTTAAACATATTTTCTAGGAAAGTTTAATCACTCTTTCATGTCTAAACTTATCCGAAATTTTTTTGTTCAAAGTTTGGGAACTGGTGGTTCAACCGATGAGTCGGGTAAATTGTGTGTTCAAGTTTTGTCATTTGACATGAATTTTGGTGTTAAATACAATTTTACAAAATAATATTATTATTTGTAAATGAAGGTTTATCATTATTTTGAACTCAATGTAATAGAATATAATATATAAATATTAAGAGATGTATTAGAAATTATAAAATTGTATTTCCTATGAATTTTTAATATTATATTTTATGGGTTTTCAACATTTTTTAATATTATCCATTTATTATGTCAATTTAAGTCATTTTTGTTAAATTTGGGTTTTTTGTTATGGGTTTTTTGTTTTGGGCTTTTACGAATTTTTAAAAATACGAGACCAGAAATGCTGAGGTGACGTCTTCTGTATTAATAATATAAGATATAAGTTGTAATCCTGACGTGAAAGAGGTGGGTTAAAGGGAGCTAAGCAAACATCAACAATAAGCTTTTGCCATTATCTCTCTAATAGCACAACAAAACTGTGCCTAAAATCAAAATAACCAATGAAAACATAATATAGTATCATCTTTGTAGTTATCACTCACAGAGCCATCCTAGTTCATATGGTACTAATGGTATTGACTAGAGATTCTATAAAAAAAAAGTAAAAAAAGTATCAAGATTCTGGTGTAGGTGTTGGTGCTGGTGCTGGGGGTTTGAGCAGAGGTTGTAGAGCCTTCACAACAATGCTCATGTTCGGTCTAAACTCAGATTCGTATTGCACACACAATGCCGCCACTGCTGCTAGCTGCATTTGCCGCATAACATATATAAATGACTAACACTTAATCTTTTATATGTTCATAGCAGTGGAGAGAGGGAGAGGTACCTTAGCAACTGCTTTTGGAGGGTAATTGGCTTTTAGCTTTGGATCAATGCACTGTTTAACTTTATCTTCACTGAGTCTAGGTGTCGCCTGAGAAGAGCCAACATAACATGGAGTTGAGAGATATCAGATATGATATGAAATGAAATGAGAAAATGTATGGTTTAACGTATATACTCACCCAAGTTACTAGACTCTGTTGACCTCGAGGCATGGTATGATCCACCGGTTTCCTCCCTGTCAGAAGCTCTAGAAGTACAACCCCGAAGCTATACACATCACTCTTCTGTGTCAACTGTCCAGTCATTGCATATCTGAAATATGTACAGTGGATTAACCATTTTAGATGCTTACTAAACGTTTCACATACGCACACAAACAATCAAGGGTTTACGAAACATTACTCGGGAGCGTGATAACCGAAAGTTCCCAAGACTCTCGTGGAGTGAAGACGAGCAGCATTGTCAGGTGCTTGATTTGAGAGATTGAAATCATCAATCTTTGCTTTGTAGTCTTCGAAAAGAAGAATATTGCTATATCTTATGTCTCTATGGATTACAGGAGGCTGAGACTTCTCATGAAGGTGTTCCAAACCCCTAGCCGCCTCAACCGCTATTTTCACCCTCTTTATCCAGTCAAGTGTTGGACCTGGTTGTGCCCCATGAACTCCCTTCCTACCTGTATAATCACACGACATTCAAAATTACGTGAGAACTGAGTGGAGAGTCTCGTATTGTAAGAAGCTTATCATACCATGCAAAATGTCATGAAGCGACCCCATTGTTGCAAACTCATACGCAAGGACACGGATGTTTCCATCAACACAAAAACAAAGCAATTGAACAAGGTTGTCATGCTTCAGTCTAGAAACCATAGAAACCTAAGGAAGAGCAAACCCATTAATCTCATCACAAAGAAAGCGAAAAGAAGGGTTGAAGAAAAATAATAACCTGACTCAAGAACTCATCATCTGTTTCAGCTTCAGGCGCAGCATCAAGTTTCTTGAGAGCAACAGCTACACCATCATTTAACGTCGCATAGTAAACTCTTCCGTAAGATCCTTCACCAATCAAAGCCTTTGATCCGAAATTTTCAGTCTTTTCTTTAACCTCATCCAAAGACAAGGGAGGAACCTCGATGGGAAGTGCTTCCTTACGCAACTCAGGCTTTGCAACACCTCCTGGTTTCAGATTCTTGTGGTTTACTACATCCATAAAGACACCCAACAACGATAAGCATAAATGACAAAACCAACCTTGTTAGCTAGATACAAGAACACAAAAGTCATTGAATGCTATAACATATACATCAAAAATTAAAGCTTTACCATCAGATTGTTGCTGAGAACTTTTCAAGTGTTGATCTTCATTTGAGTCTTGTATTTGACAATTACAACAGATCCACTTGCGCATCCTTGTCACAGTTTTTTCAAAACCCCAACCTTTGGTTCCTGGAATAGATTAAAGTAATTGAATATGAATACAAAAGAAGATAGGATCATATGAATAAGAGTCTTTTGGATCAACTAGATAAGTTGTCGAGGAATTTTATATGGGGAAGTTCACCGGAAAGACGAAAACTACACCTTGTAGCGTGGAAAGAAGTGTGTAAGCACAAATCAGAAGGCGGTCTTGGGATACGATCGGCTACAGAAATGAATAAGGCTCTCATCGCTAAAGTAGGGTGGAGATTAATTCATGACAAAGAGAGTTTGTGGGCAAAGGTGATACGTAAGAAATACAATGTGGGTGAGGTTACAAATAGTACGTGGCTGTTTCGGAAGGGTGATGTATCGGCTACGTGGAGGAGTATTAAAGTTGGGTTGTGTGATGTGATTTCAAGAGGTATAACTTGGGTACCAAGAGATGGAAAATCGATTCGCTTTTGGAGAGATAGATGGCTCATGGGAAAGTCGTTGATGGAGGTAGTAACGAGAGATGTTCCGGTGGAGGAGCTGAATAAAATGGTAGGAGATCTGTGGGTGGAAGGAATTGGGTGGGATATGAGAAACATTACACCGTTCGTACAAGAGCATGTGTATTTGAGACTTGGAGCTGTTGTTTTAAATGGTTACTTTGGCGACAAGGACTCTTTATCATGGGTTGGTAATAAAGATGGTACCTTCTCAGTCAAATCAGCTTATGCCTTGTTGTGTCGAGGTGAAGAGCCACGTCCATGTTCGGGTAAGTTATGGAATCGTATTTGGAAAATAGTAGCACCGGAACGTGTTCGGACCTTTCTTTGGCTAGCGGTGAAACAAGCTTTAATGACCAATCATGAGAGGAAAAGAAGACATATGGCAGAGAGTGATTGTTGTCAAGTGTGTAGAGGGGCAAGCGAAACGATTCTTCATGTTATACGAGATTGCCCCGCCATGACGGGTATTTGGTCGAGATTAATCTCTGTACGGAGAAGAAGAGAATTCTTTACAATGCCTTTGTTAGAGTGGATTTATGACAATCTCAACTCGTCAGAAAGAGACGCAGACGGGAATGTTTGGTCGACTACGTTTGCGATTTCCGTGTGGTGGGGTTGGAAATGGAGATGTATGAACGTGTTCGGGTCATCGGAGAAATGCCGGGATAAAATCAGGTTTATACGGGACAAGGCTAGTGATATAACCAAGGCACACGATAACTTGAGAGTGAGCAATCATGCACAACAAAGAGTTGAGAGGATGATCACATGGGTAAGACCGGAGGATGATTGGGTGAAAATTAACACCGATGGTGCTTCAAGGGGGCACCTCAAGCATGCAGCTGCTGGGGGCGTTTTACGAGACAGCGATGGAGTGTGGCGTGGAGGTTTTGCTCTTAACATAGGGATTTGTACGGCGCCATTAGCCGAACTCAGGGGAGTTTATTATGGATTATTCATAGCATGGGATCGAGGGTTCAAAAAGGTGGTATTGGAGATTGATTCTTCGATCGTGGTAGGTTTTCTTCAGACAGGGATTAGTGATGCTCATCCGTTGTCTTTCCTGGTACGCTTGTGCCAAGGCTTCTTCACAAAGGACTGGTTAGTCCGGGTTACTCATGTGTATAGAGAGGCGAACCGTCTAGCTGACGGCTTAGCTAACTATGCGTTTTCCTTACCGTTGGGTTTACATTTGTTTGATTTAGCTCCAAACGTGGTTAGTTCTATTGTAGTTGACGATGCTGAAGGGTCTGCGTACCCAAGGCTAGTTCGATTGTAGTCTTTTTTATTTAATAAAGCGAGAGTACAATCTCTCTCCCTACCCAAAAAAAATAATATGAATAAGAGTAAAAAAAGGGTTATGTTGTAAATAGATTTTCATTCAATAAATTAAGATAAAGTTTACAACTTGATGGCAATTTTTGATTGAGCTAAAGCAAATTCTATTGGGAAGAGAACAAATCAAAGAGAGGCATGATCAAACAATTCAATTGAGAAATGTCAGATATAAATGGAGAAAAAGGAGAGTCTTTTACCAGTTAAATCTCCTAAGACCATCGTTATTGATGTTCCTTAACATATAATTCGTGATGCTTAGCAATTAAAAATAAATAAATAAAATGGTTTAATGCTAGCATCGATTCTTAATGGAGGAACTTTGTGTTGGTTAAGCACCGGACACGTGTTGCTGGGAGACAAAAAAGGGTGTTATTTTTTTGTATTTTGTTTTCATTTTTTCGGGTAAAAAACACAGAGAAGATGGACCAAAAAATGATGGATAATATTTTGTCTAATGTTTTTTCATTTTGAAATAATAATAACTAGATACGGACCCCGTGCCGTTTATTTTTTGTAATTTTTAAATAATAAGATATATTCGCAAATTTATATATAAAGTTATTTGGTAAATCATATATTAAAAATGTCAATTTTAATTATATGTTTGTGGTATCTTGTGTCATAAAGTAAATGAATATATTGTAAATTTCTACGATTATCCCTAGATTCAATTATAAAATTAATTTGTAAAAATTGTCTTACTTTATTAATAAATTATTTTGTAATTAACTTCTTAGATATTATTATTCGATTTATTATTTTTAACCTTTTAAAATTGAAATTGTTTATTTTTTATTTTGATATTAATAATAGTTTCCTTTTCTTTTTTTGTTTCCTATTTTAATGTTGAAATTAATATGTTTTTCATTTTTTTTTCTTTGAATTTAAACATTGAGTGACAACATTGTAAATAGAATTTTTATTATTTTTACAAAAATGTTTATCTATGTTTTCATAAATGTTTTTAATATAAATTTTTTAATATTTTATTTTATTTTATTTTTAAAAACTTTTAACTAAGTAACACCAATAATTGTCAAAAACACTTTAAGTTTCTTAAACAAAAAAAGAATTACAAAAAATTAAAATTAAATTACTAAGCATCAAACTTAAGTAACACCAATATTGATGCTCTAAGAAACTCTCTGTCCCTCGAGGGTTCGTCGCGTACGAGTGATTAGAGAGAGAGAGACACACACTGGAAAAATGATAATAAAGTTTGAGGCATTTTGGTTGGGTTGGTAAAAAATTCATCTTGTGAGAAGCAAAATGATAAAGACACTGGAAAAATATAATTACCCTCAACAATGGGTTGGGGTGGTGCATACGAGTCATGAATCACAGAGCTTTTGTCCAAACTTAAATCTAAAAAGAGTTTTTTTTTCTTTCTCCAAAAGTAGTCATTAACTTGATCTAAAAACGGTTTTACATATTCAAATATCCGCGAGGAGAAAATATGCTCTGTTCAATCATCATCACCTTTGGTTTGATTTCTTGGCTGATTGACTTTCTGAGCTAGATACATTTCAGCAATCTGAAAAATATGCAGCGGAAATACAAAAATTAAAAAAACCACTAGTCTCCTACTCATATCCTTCCTTTATATTAGTACTGATGCATCTCAATATATGATTGTGGTTTAGGGTGACAAATTCTCACTCACCTGCTTCGATGACGTTGCTTCCTCTGGCTTCTTGTCTTCCCGTACACGGACCATACGAGCACCACGAAGAGAAATTCCCTTTTTAACGACGAAACAAAAAAATTTAAAATAAGTTAAAATCAATCACTGATAAGAATTGCCCGATAGAGAAGCAAAACAAGTTAAACCTTATAAGGCTCCACAATTCCGATTGCTGCAAGATGCAGAGGGCTAATTGTCAGGTCAGATGCTTTCACTTCCCATACCTTAAGCAAAGGCAATATAATTTTTAAGCTATGCATCAACACACACTTTGGGCCCCACAAGATAGATATTAGGTCAAGGCAGACAAAAATATCCTACCTGGGTTGGCTCGAACCAATCTCTTGGCTTGAGACTCTTATCAACTCTGTAGCATTTCTGGATAATTTTGAATCATTACACTTAATTAACAGACTGGATAAATAATATTGCAAGGGAAATAAAATATAGGCCAGAGAGAAGAAATAAATATGTCTTAAAAATCTTTACTTTTGGAGTAGCAATCTCTTTAGAGCAAAGACTTAATGACAGCTTTTCAAGCTGTGCTTCAGAAAATCCAGTACCTAGTAAGTAGCACAGTCCATAAAACCAAACCAAATGTATTATGAGAAACTTGACAACAACATGACATACAAAAAAAATGAAATGTAGCACGCTAGTAAAAATGTATAAGACTGACCAATTTTACATATACTCTGGAATTCTTCCTTATCAACATCATAGCACGCTACTAAAAATGCACCATAGACTTCTACAAGGAAATCATAATATAGCTTATCGTTAACAACAACATCATGTGTGAAAATGTACCATCTACACATATTTCTTTGAATGGGGTTTCACCTTTGCGTTTCCCATGTCCATCGAAACCAGCAATTGGTACAAGATCCACAGAATCCCCAATGCTGCTGTATATAACACACCAGAGCCAGTTAGTAAAGGACAATTGGATCTAAAATTTTATAAACAAAAATTTGTTTAAAAAGTTTATATTGCCTGTCCATATAATCCTTCTTCAGTTTTATCCAATTATTTGTGCGCTTTGAAGGCTCATAGGTTGCATCAGAGTACAACGTTTTAATCATTAAACCTTCACAGCTGCAAAATAACATTAGATGGATATGAACAAGTAGATATACTATTCCAAAACAAAAATACCCAAAAACGAGTGTATATATAAATATATATATATCTGCTAGATATATCTAACTTTTCTACAAATGCAGTTGGAGTAAAGAGGCTACTACATGGAGAGTTAGAGACAAAAAGACAAGTGTCAGATATATACCCAATGTCAATAGAAGCTTTAAGAAACTCTTGTATTTCATCCCTGTTGCTGGATGTTAGAGCAGTTGCAAACTGGAAATACCCATCATCTTCATCAAATGAGTCGTATAGCCTCTGGTAGAAGCATGTGCAATCAAGTGATTATACATTTGCACAACAATTACTGATATCGAAGAAAAAGAATAGCCTTTATTATGAATTACCTCTCGGCGAATATTCAGATTCTCCTGGATAAGTGGTTGGCCATTTAGATATAACATGTCAAAAGCAAAGATGCATACCCCTACCTTGATATCACTGACATTCACAATATAGGCTCGAGTCCTCAAAATCTGACAAAAAAGAAAGAGACCAAGCGATAAAACTAGAATGTTCATCTTCGGCAGTTCTTAATGAATAGACATAACAGTTGCAACAACACTTCAGTTAAATTTTTTTTTTTTTTTCTGAGTTACCTGGAGCGGAAGAAATTTATTTTTCTCCATGTCGAAGGCCACCACTTCGCAATCCATGACAAAGGATTTCACAAAGGGCTTCTTTAACCTACATAGAGAAAATGACATTAACTTGAGTAGAATGATTGGCTTTTTTCTAACATTTTAAACAAGTAAATAGCAACAAGTCTACCGTGATAGGGCAAGAGCAACATCAGGGTACTTGGCAGTGTTTCTTTTAGCATTTCTACTGAATATCTCGAATGTACCATCCTCCATATAATGTATCTGTTATGAAAAGCCATCAGCATAGCTGAATATATAAATAAAACTCTTTTTTTTTTATGAATAGCACTCATTGGATACAACAATATCCTACCTGTGCACGTTCACCATCATATTTGTATTCGAATGTGAGAACGGTGTCCTCAAATTGATCAAGTACCGAACCTAAACTTGTACGTGGTTTTGCAAGCATGGGTAAAACCGGAATACCCGGTGTGAGGGTACAAGTTTTAGGAAGACTCCACACACCACTGGTTAGAAGAGCACCAATAATAATGTCATAGACAGGAAGTACAGAGAATACTTGTTGAACAATCTTCGCAGCCTACAAGGTCAGAGGAGGTAAATTGTGTGTGTGTGTGTGAGAGAGAGAGAGAGACTAAAGCCACAAAGTAACATCCATTAGGATGGATTTTTATAGAAATGGCGAACCTCATCTAGAGGATTCTTGGTATTTGGGGGTGGCTTAGCGTGCTCTTCATTATATACAGCGGCTTGCCCCAAGGCAGCTAAAACAGTCGGACGTGAGAAATCTAGCTGCAAATTTTCCTGCAACCGAAAAAGATGAGCAGGGAAGCCAAAGGGAATAAGCATAATTATACGTTGTGACGGTTGAATACCTCAAGTAAACGAATTAAGTAAAGAGGTTCACAATCTGTTGCTGCCATAAGAAGTGTCTGGATTAGATCTTTCTTCTTTTTCATGCTACCTTCTCCAGATTCCTACGATGCAATAATAGTCTAACTAATCTGAATAGAAGGGAACAAAAACCAGAAATATAAATCAAGCAACCAAAAACAACAAAGGCTACTACTACTACCTTTGCAATTTGCCGAAATTTATTGAAAACTCCGACAACAGTCAATGGTTTGGGCTTGAAGAAATGCATAGTCTTAGACTGACGACACTGTTTTGCTACAAGCCCCAAGTCTCTCGTTTCCTATGAAAAATCCACGAAAAAACAGATCTAAATGAAATCACACACACATCCAACAGAAAAACAACTTGTCTTCTAACTAAACCTTTTGTTAATCATAAAAACACCTTTAGGTTTTCTTATTCAAATTGGATAATCATAAAAACAAGGGAATCAATAAACATAGTACCGTACTGAGCTTCTTTACCTGCGACACAGTTATATTAAAAGTTTCGGAGATAGCCTTGATGATGGGATCACGGCCAATTCCCAATTTAAAACCATCATGAGCAGGCGCAATCTCATTAGCGGCTAGGTAAACCGTAGGGACCAAATCTTTGGGAGTAGTGGCGATAACGGTTAGTAACAAGTTACAGAGAATACGAGTGGTGACTTTCTGGTTCGGTTTTACAGTTGAAATGAGATCAAACGCCAAGCTAAGAAACATAAACGGAACACTCTCCCCATTCTCCCAACAACGCACACTTTCCGGATCGAAATCATATGGCTCCTTCTTTAGCAATCCAATTTTGCTCTTCAGAGAACCAACAACCCTACACGATCTGGATCTGGGAGGTTTTACAGATGATTCAGATATAGGAATTTTCGCTGCTATATTATCAGATCCCCCTACTAATTTCCTTTTCTTCGATTGGGGATGATTCTTCGTCTTGGCGGATGAACTACAGGCCTTGGGATGATTCTTCGTCTTAGCGGATGAACTACAAGCCTGGGGATGATTCTTCGTATTGGCGGATGAACTACAAGCCTGGGGAGGATTCTTCGTCTTAGCGGATGAACTACAAGCCTGGGGAGGATTCTTCGTCTTGGCGAGAGCGTTGCACATTAAAGCCTCGAAGGCGCACCGGGGGCCTACTTTCCTTTTCTTCGTCTTGGCGGATGAACTACAGGCCTGGGGATGATTCTTCGTCTTGGCGGATGAACTACAGGCCTGGGGATGATTCATCGTCTTGCACATTAAAACCTCGAAGGCGGACCGGGGGTGAGACATTCGCGAAAAAAGATTTGAAGAAAAACCCAATTAGGGTTATGCTTATATATGGCTACGGATTTGTTTGCTGTTTAGGTAACCACCGAACCGATCCGAACCGAATTTCGATTGTCAAAATCAATTTAACCGTTTAGTTATCATTAATTTCGGGTTTGCAAACAAACCAGCTATTTGGGCCCCTGTCGTGGGCCTCTTGGACTTATGTCCTTTTTCATAATCAGTTTACAAAGAGCTCATGCCAAGTTTTGGGGAGATTTCATCGACAAAAAAGGTATTACTAGTTTACATCTTTCTCAAACAAGTTAGTATCATTTAATGAATACCAGGAGTAGAGCTGTCAATATGGGCCTAAACCCGCGGACCGAACCCATCCCAACCCATCATGGGACGGGTTTGGGCAGAGCCGTGCCAACGTGAATAAGTATCATAAACAAATAAAAATAAAATGCCCCAGTTCATTGAAAATAAAAATTTTTTGCCAAAATAAACACTACTAACTTATAACATGCAATAAAAAGTATTTGACAAAATTTTAAATTTTAAAAACGATTTGCTAGAAAAAACTTTGAAAGAAAATTTTTGTTACTATGATTTTACTTTAACAATCGAAATACTATGAAATACGTGACAAAAGTCGATACTAAAAATTAATATTGCAAATTTCCTCAATATCTTAACATTTAGAAGTAATTAACATATTGAAAACCATGTTTAGAATATAAAAATATAAAAACTCATATAATGTTTTTATTTATTAGCTTTCAACATACTTTGTAAAATCTAATATTATCTAATTTTATTAGGGGAAACTATATAAAATTAATGCCCTTATTTTTTTCAATATTTGATGCCATAAGCGAATGTTTATTTTTTTATTATTGTGGCACGGCTCTGGGTTTGGGCTATATTTTCATTACCCATTAAAAAGCGGGCATAACGGGTTGCTCCGTTTGGGTTGCGGGTTAAATGGGTAAAGTCTGCGACGGGATGCGGGTTAGCGGGTTACCCGCTATATGTTATGTTTACCTTATACATTTATATACATAAATTATGTATATTATATATAGAAATATAGATATTACACAATATCTAATTTGACACAAAAAATGTGATTCATCTCCTTCTCCATCGACTCTGGATGTATGAGAAATGATGATCGTGAATCAAGAATGAAGAAAAACATGAAAGAACTCTTATTAATTATTATTTGGTTTTCTACTTTTCCTTTTACATACGGTTCATTATTTTACAATTAAGAATTATTTTGGATGGATTTTCATCGTTTTGGATTTTAATTTGATATTTTGCTTGCTTTACAATATTTTTTAATAACAACATTAAAGTTGTCATTTATTTTAAGTTTACATATGCAATTATGTTTTTATTTAAAATTTATAAAAAAACCGCGGGTTGCCCGCCAAACCCATTAAATATAGTGGGTCGGGTTTGGGTTTAACTACGGTTGACCGCGGTCTTTGCGGGCCGACCCATTGCGGTCCGCAAAATAAAAAACCCATTGCGGGATGGGCTTAATGGGCTGGGTTGACCCGCTATGACAACTCTAACCAGGAGTAACCCGCGATACTCGTGGTTTTGTATTCATTATTATATATATAAGTTTTAATATATTTAATATATTATATTTTTATTTCTTTGATGACTATAGCAATGTTTTCAATCATTATATATACTAGGGGAGGACCCGCGCTACGCGCGGGTGTAATTATCATTTTGTTTTTCAATACAATTTTCGAGAAAAGTCTACGTCCGCATAATATATTGTACTATAACACATTATAAGGCACACTGGAAAAAAATTCAATTGTACTGAAATTTTAAAATATTAAGTTATACTCCTTATGTTCATTATTAAATGTTGTTTTAGAATATTTGTTTGTTTCTCTTTAAATGTGCTTTTAGGTTTTTACAACAGATTTTCTATATTATACATTTCATTAAAAAGAATAAAAATAATATAAATTAATGTCATTAAAGTCATTTTGACAACTTTCCTTAATTTTTCCGAAAATCTTTAAAACACAATTTAATGTGGAACAAAAGGAGTATTGTTATAATTTTATTGAGTATTTATATTAATTGTAAATTAAAATTATTTTAAATTATTTTTTTTCACTTTGTTAAATTAATATTTGAAAAGTTTTGTTTGCTAAAGAAATTTGTAAATAAAATATAAGTACTTACATGGGTTTGAGAAATTTATGATGTTAATCTAATTGAATTTAGATAAAGTTTTAGCAAGTAATATAATTTATGTCATTTTAAAAATTCATTTTCTACTTCAGTTTAAAAATTTAGCAATCTTTCTTTTCTTCTTATAGCAAATATATGATATTTTAGCTTTTGAGATATTTTTAGTATTTGAAATGCGCTTTACATTAAAAATGAATTGAAAAACTCTTATTAAACTTGTTAAGCTGTTAAAGTATGTTACACATAACCTAACGATTTTCCATTCTGAATGTCTTATCTAACTGTTTTGATTCGTTTGCCAAATAAAAATTATAGTTCTGCTCGTATGTATAAAATGTTAACTTTGAACTGCAAAAACACTTTAAGAAAGATGTTGTTAAGTGGAGGTCCAATTATTCCGTGGCTATGTCGTGGCTATATCTGTTTTTTCTTGTAGTGAGAATGTATGTGCGTTGCGAATGAATTTCATTTTTCCTTAATATAGAAAATATATTTCTATATAATTTTTAAACTTTCAAATGTTTTTTATGGATTTGTAAAGTGCTAAATAAATTTATTTTCTATTATTTTTTGTGAAAAATCAATTCTTCACATATTTATTTTTGTTTTACTAAACTTATTTTATATTTTTTTGTGAAAAATCAATTCTTCACATATATAATGTTCTTAATGTTTAAACGATGATTTAGTATTTTGTTTTACTTTTTTTGCTATTCGGTTAAGATGATAAAGTGACAAAACTGAAGTTAAAGTGAGGTTGCGGTTAACAAAGAATTTTTTGAAAAGGTAGTTCATCTTCATTACTTATTCTTTGTTTATACTATTATGACTTCATTTCATTTTTACATATTTCTATATGAGTAGTCATTGATCAATAGCTCAATTCTCTTGATGGTTTATATAATTTTTTACATCCTTATTTTCTCTAATTTCTTTAAGATGTAGTTGTTTTTGTTTATTGTAATATGATAAGTTGACTCCTATCATGAATGAGAATATTATTATTATTATTATTTTATTATTGTTTTTTAATTGAATATTGACTTAGCTTCCCAAGCTAGTTGAAAATACCCCAATGTTAAACATATTCATTCTCCAAACTTTGTGAGTTGATCAAACTAATCATATTTGCAGATGATTTTCTTGAAAGGTACATTTATTCATAATTATTTAATTTAAAATGTTTATTGTTTGTGTATAGTATAAAAATATATTATTAATAGTTAAGGATCAAGTCTACAGGTTAAGTAGGGGTGCAATTGACACTCTTTAAGTAATAAGAGTATATGTTCAAGAATAAGTACAAGAAAAATGAAATAGTATATTTGGTTAAGTTCTCTATTACTGAAGTCTCTAACCCGAGTTCGAATCATGTCTGTGACAGTTTGAATTCTTAATTTTTTATTTGAATCCACCAGTCGAAAAGTGCCACATGTCACTCACCGGGAGAAAGTTCTTCTACTTTTATAGTATAGATGATTCATGTAAATAATGTTGCACTAATTTTTACTTTCTAAATTCTTTTTGTATAGATTTTCTCTAATCTTAAATAGTTGGTATGTTTTTTTAGTTTTTTATTTTATATTACATGTTTTTCTTTTTTTGTGTATTATGGTTTTTTTTATTTATATTGATATATTTTCATATTTTTCTGACCTAAATGAATGTTGTAATATATGTTTTAAGTGTTTGTTTACGTAGCGTGCTAAATTTTATATTTTTATTTCTTTTTCTTTTCTTGTTTTCTAATTAATTTTAAAAATTTTGTGTACTTATTTTATTTGTTATTTATATAATGTGATTTTACATATATTAAGTTCAAATTACTTTTATTTATTCAAAGCCCAACGAAAACTAAAAAATTAACACATGTTTAAAAATTGTAATTAATTGATATTTATAGGATGATATCTTTAATGCATTTGATATTGTAATATAATAATATTTTGCAGAGAGGGAGAGAGAGAGAGGGCTTTGCTTGATGGAGACGACGAAGGAAAGGAGTGAGAAAGTAAAGAATAGAGATAAGCTTTGGCTTATTTTGTATTTAATTAAACTTATTAATCACTCCTTTAACCTCTTTTTTTGAGAAAATTACATCATGACACACTTTTTAAAACACAAATTACACTTTAGAGCACTTTTTGACATAAAGACACTTTATTGTTATAAAAGACTAAATTATCCTTCAATTCATTTATTCTACATAAATTTCACAATCATTTTCTTTCTCATTTTTCTATTTTGCATTCTAATTTTAATTTTCTAGGGTAACATAAAATAATTTATTTTCGTATATTGATTTATAAAATTTTAATATATATATTTTGATATCCACTTTTATATATTTTATTTATGAATGGATCAACATTTGTGGACAACTAGTCAATATCTAATTTTTTTATATATGTCCACATAGAATTGTACAAATGTTCAAAGTATAATGGACGAGTTTAAATTTTATTCCAATGAATTTATATATCATAGACAATTCATATGATGATTTGTGTTCAAGTTTAAATAAATTATAATTGTAGTTAAAATTATATGATGGTTCATGTTCAAAAATGAATAAATAGGTTTTAATAATGAATTTAAAACATTTATATGTTTTGATGTACATGTAATTTTCATGTTTTCACTTATTAATATCAACATGTTTCATTCACATTTATTAAGAATATTACAAAAACATATGGGAGTGTAAATATTAAATATAAATTACTTATGTAAATAGATATATGATAAACAAAAAAAATATTGAAATAATATATTTTACAATAAATTAAAATACATTTACGAAATTGTACAAAAGTATGTCCACATAACATAAAACGTATCCACAACTTTTTGTACACAACGTTGTGTATCCACAACTTTCTGTACACAACGTTCTGTATCCACAACTTTCTGTACACAACGTTGTGTATCCACAACTTTATGTACACAACGTTGTGTATCCACAATTTTCTGTACACAACGTTGTGTATCCACAACTTTATGTACACAACTTTTGTGTACACGAAGGGTAAAACTGTATTTAAAAAAATAAAAAGTGTAAAAAGTGTCTCATATCACAAAAGTGCCTTATTTTGATATGTAAGTGTTAAAAAGTGCTCCTTTGTGTAAATCACTCTTTTTTTTTGTCTCTCTAGTACATCAAACCCTATTCTCTTTCTAGAACGTCCGAAGCAGCTGAAAGCCAAATAGGAGCCGATGGATCAGTATAATGGAAGAAAACTTTCCTGCCACGTGCACTCCGTGCAAGTAGATCCATTTTTCTGTTCATTTCCCTTGCTTCAAACCGTAGTATGAAACCCGGGAAGAACACTTGCAGATTCCGTAGCGTCTCCAATTCTGTTGAAAAAGTAGCCACTCGTTTATGCTTTGTGTTGTTTTGTTTCTAATCATTTTTACAAATATCTAAATATTAAAATATCATTTTTTAATCTTAATTTCAAGATATATGCAAATGAGCAAATCCTTATCAAATATCAACAAATCCAGTCAATGGTCATTGTTTTATAACCATTTTTATTTGACTTAAGTCTCTACCAAGTTGGGATTCTATGCAAAATATATATATTTTTAATTGTTTTGTATAGTTTATATCCCATCTTTTTTGTCAATATGACCACTGATTTTTTATTGTGAAGTGTTACAAATGTTTTCTTAATTAAACTATTGCCAGTAGATAGTAGTAAACTTTATTTGGTACAAGAAGAATTATAAAATGTTGTTATGTCAGAAACAATCATTGACATAAATCCAAAACTATCCAGACATACATTGAAGGAAACATCTGATTTGGTTTGTTTCTGTTAAACATATCTTTATTGTTTATCAAAATCAGTTTTATTATTATTGATCTCTTGTAAAAAATTATCTGTTACACAAGTATGTACAGTAAAGAACCTTGTCTCATAAATTCATAATACAAGAAATATGAACAAAAGACAGGCACTAGCTTTTAAGCACATTGCAGAGAGTTGGCTTCTGAGTAGTAGCTTATGGGGATTGATTCACCATGTTATGTTGAGAACCAGACTGTAACCAAACTGTTTCAAGCAATAACCAGGTCCTGGTTACTATGATCATGACAAGATCTGTAGAAGCTTTTGATGGTTTTGTGACCAGTTTGCGCCTCGAAAACTATAGTCATATACCACCACCTCTATGTAGACTGTCATCTCAGTTAAAACCAACAAAAGGATGACCGCGCAAATCTACTAACCTTGTCTCTTTTTGAGAGGACATTACTTCCAAGGTAAATTCATCGACGTTAGTTTGTGACAGTGTTCCTCCTTAAGTCCATCGATGATATGATATTTTGATATCACCTTGAGAGACTTGTGTCATTGTCATTAGACAATTCATCCAATTACTCGAGAGCAGAAACCTATTGGCTTCGACTCAGGAAACCTATTGGTTTCAAAATCCAATGTGCCTCATGCTCTTGGTGGCCTCCCCGATACGTTTTATAGCTTCCAGCCTTGAAAGTTTCAGGTTTTGGCTAAGGATTGCTCAACATCAGATGCACCATCTTGCTGAACAAATCAGAATTAGATAATTATGAATCAATAAGCCTAAAGCTTAATCAGATGCTTTCTTTTCTTCTATCCACTGAATTTCCTGCAGGCAGTTTAGCAATGAAGTAGATATCAGTCAATGTGAACATTGCAAAGAAAGAAAAAGTTAGAGGAACATTAACTATAACTACACTTTTCAAACTCATAAGGAAGAGTCAAAAGAGGACAAACCATATGAGATATGAAATCTAGAAGCAAAAGTGCTTCATCGATCTTGCTGTTTCTGAAAAGACCCTTTACAAGACAACAGAACGTTTGCATCTCCACGACGACACCTTTCTTCGTCATTTCTGAGAACAACTGAAATGCCTTGTCCACTTTGCTACCACGGCAAAGGCTTTCAATCAACGAATTATATGTGCCGCTGTAGCACACCAAAGTGGGTGAAAACGTTGCAACCTCTTCAAGAAGCTTAAGAGCTGTATCTAGCCTCTCAGCTTTAACGAGATTATCAATCAAAAGCCTATATACAGAGAGAAACGGGACAGTATCATCCTCGGCTATCTCATCAAGAAGGCCAAGAGACTCTATGAAATCTTTATTGAATCCTTCAATGACTTTGCGGTATCCTGCTGCGTGAGTAGGCCAATGTGTCTGTTTCATTTCTTCAAGAAGATTGTGGGCCACATCCAATGCGCCATTTTTGCAACAATGGTTTATCAAGACTCTATAAGTAACATAGTTTGGAGCAACGCCTTTGGAACCCATTCGGTCTAAGAGCTCAAGGCATGTTTCTATTTTACCAATCATTCCAAACCCATCAATCATCGCCGTATATGTCACAACATTTGGCTGACACCCTTTTTCTTCCATCATTTGCATGAGCTTATAAGCTTCTTCGGTTTTACCAACCTTGCATAAGCCATCGATCATCTCAGTGTATATAACCACATTGGGCACACATGAATTCTCAAGCATCTTGGACAATACTTTTGAGGCTAAATCTTGGCGCTTCATTTTGAAGAAACGATCAATTAGAGAACTGTAAGTATATAAGGTCGCAGTGAATCCATGCTCAGACATCTCAGTTTTCACTTCTTGTGCTTCCTCTAGTTTCCCGACCTTACAGAGTCCATCGATAAGTGCATCATATACAATCTGGTTTGGTTCACAACCTTCCAAGGACATAGCGTCCAACAACTTACGAGCTTCTTCAACCCTATGAGACTTGCAGAAACCATTTAGTAGAGCTCCATATGTAATTACATTTGGTCTCTCGCTATTGTCATCGTTCTGCTTGAAGTACATATCTACGTCTGGAACATCAGTGCTGCCACACATTCTTTCAAAAATCTTGCAAGCTTTCTCTGTTAGTCCAGCTTTGCAATGTCCATCTATTAAGGCAGAGTACGTAACAATATTGGGAACACACCCTATAGACAGCATCGACTCAAACAGCTCATTCGCACAGCTTACCTTCTTAGCCTTGAGATAAGCATGGATAAGAGCCGTATATGTGACAACGTTAGGTGTACAACCAACTTTCTCCATTTCATTGAACCACTTACGAGCCTGTTCAATCAGGCCAGCTTTACAAAAACTATCGACCATAATAGTATACGTATAGACATCAGCAACAAGGCCACCTCTTTTCATTTCTTCAAACAAGAGAAAAGCCATTTCCATTTTCGAAGCATTACATAAATAACCAAGGACTTTGGAATAGGTACTTGTATCTGGTATAAACCCTTGAACCATCATTTCACGGATAACACTAAACGCCTTTTCGTATTTACCACCACCACACAGACACCTTGTAAAGCTGCTGACGTTAATCTTATTCAGAACAACCCCTGAAGCAATCATTTCATTGTAAATTTTCTCAGCCAACTCCAAAAGATCAGAGCTAAGTGAGTCTTTGTCACCACATATACTGCCAATCAATATATTGTAGACAACATATCCTGGCGTGTGACCGCAATTAACCATTCTCTTTAGCAATTTGTACGCGTAGGAATGATCTCCTGTTTTGCAATAAGCATGTACAAGAGAATTAAAAACCTTAGGACTTGGATAACAACCTTCCATCATCATCATGTTAAGTACTCTTTTACACCTTCCCAGCTGTTTTTTGTTCAAGCATCCACACAGCAAAGTTGAGTATGTTACAACGTTCGGAAGGCACGAAGCATCTCGCATCCTATTCAGAAAATCCATAGCCTCTTCAAAAAGCGAAGCTTCACAAAGTCCAGATATAAGTTTTGTATAAAACACAGTATCAGGCACAAATTTTTCGGTTTCCATCAATGTTAGAGCTTCTCTCCACTTTCCTACTTTACATAGAGAGTAAGCAAAGCATCTAAGTGTAAACCCATCCATCCTAAGATTCGCGAGGGACATTTCTCGGTGAACCAAAGACGCAGAGTCCAAACGATCAGCCTTGAGAAAGGCCTGAATCAAACAGTTATAAGTCGCTCTCGAAGGCCTGAACCTAGAATCTTTCAACCTCCCTAACTCCTCAAGAGCAATACTAAACGACCCGTTTCGACAATGTTTCCTTATCAACACATTCAGAAACTCACCAAGCATTTCCTTGTCATCATCTCTGATCTGTTGAAGAAGCTCTTCAGGGAATTTTTCGTCATCATCATCGCGTACAATCAGGTCTACCAAAGCATTATACACAGGTGGGGTATGCTTATAACCTATCTGCTTACCTGCCCAAAGGAAGAAGCTAATAACAGAAGATGGCCTTTCTATCAAACGCAACACCTCAATCACTAAGCTCTCGCTTAGTTTCTCTCTAAATTGCCTAAGAAGCTTCTGTGGTTTGCTCCCAAACAAATCTTCAACGCCATGAACAGCATCAGCAATGGCTCTAGCATCAATGGATGATTCACTGATGGGCACTTGGTGGGCAAGAGAATCGTTCAAAAAGGAGTACTCTTTAGTCAAACCCATTACTTCCCGAGACTCGCTGATCGAGAAAGGGTCTTCGAATCCAATCAAATCGTTCGGTGGAGGAGGAGGAGGAGAGGACATGAACCTAGCCGTGAGGTAACAGTCAAAGGTGGAGACTTTATTGAGAAGAGAACAAGTAAGAGATAGCTTTGTTGATGAATAATGAATCAAAGGATGATGAGAACGAGAGAGAAGACATCTTACGACTGTTTTGTTCATAGCATACACCAATAGAGAGAGAAGAATTTAGCTGTTTTGAAAAAAAAAGAGGGTTTAGGGTTTATTTGAAGAAGAAAAGGGAAGAATCAAAATCAATGATAACTAAACCGGGTTTGATTGTTTGTATAACTAAACCGGGTTTGGTACTCTCTGTTCACAATTGTGTGTGTGTTATGCAACTATGTATGTGATGTGTGGAGGAAAGTAATGAGACATGACAGGTGGAGGGAAACAATTGGTTGATTATTGATAAGATGACATATTCACTTGGCTAAAAGCTACAAACTACATAACCAAATCAAACATAAACAAGTAATAAAAAAACAGAGGTTTCATTTGATAAAGTCTTGTGGGTTTTGAAGCTAAAGAAGATGACAAGCTTGACTTCCTCCATTGCTCTTCACACTCTCCTTGTCAAGCCTTCACTCGCATCCATCTCCACAAAGCCTATCTATGGTAAAAAAATCTTGCCTTTCAAGTAGTATATTAATCTACATATATATATATATATATATATATAATTCATAAACTAAACTTTTTATATTATAATGGTAAGGTCTTCCTCGTATGTGTAAGAAGAGAACAAGTGAAGTGAAATGCTCTATGGAGGAGACGAAGAAGGAAGAGAAAAGCTCAACAGCGTCTGCGGTTGCGTTTATGTTAACCGCGGTTATGAGTAGTTGTTGTGGACCTGCGATAGCGTTGGTGGATGAGAGGATGTCGACAGAAGGAACAGGGTTGCCTTTTGGTCTAAGCAACAACTTGTTAGGTTGGATTCTCTTTGGTGTCTTTGGTTTGATTTGGTCTATTTATTTTAATTACACTTCTTCCCTCGATGAAGACGATGACTCTGGTCTTTCCCTTTGAAACAAAATGTTCAAAACTTAAAATTTTAAGTTAATAAAAAAAATGAGCTCAGAGTGAGGCGTTGATTCATCTGATTATCAGAGATTTGCGAAGGACCCAACCATCGCTAAAGCCTAATTTTATCTTCATAGCTCGTAAATGCACCAGCCGGGAATCGAACCCGGGTCTGTACCGTGGCAGGGTACTATTCTACCACTAGACCACTGGTGCTTTGTTGTTATACATTCAATATAAAGATATATATATATATATATACTTATAGATAAAGAAACATTGTTTGTTGTTTTCTTCATTGCTGATAGATATGTACACGGCCTTTTATATACAAAAATTATTTACAATTAAATGGATCATCAATCTCTCTGTCACCAATCAAAGAAAGAGAGAGAGAGAGAGATGTTGTTATATTAGGCTTGAAAATCTTTATTTGAGTTCCAGACAACAGGAGCTACTGTCCCAACACCATCCGAGTTCCGTCCACTTCCATTTTCAGCCGACATTAACGGATCTTTCTCACTCTCTTTCACCTGTACAATAATATTCTCACTGTCCATGATTACATATATATATATATATATATATATATATATATATATCTTAAAAAGATATTTGTGGGAAGATGAAGAAACTATTTACCTGAGGCAACTGTGTTGAGGTTTCACTTGCCTTCTGTTTAGTCTCGACGGAGCAGTAATACGAATAAACAACCATTCCAATCACAGCAACCACAATACCAAGAATGTTGCGCCAGTCGAACGGGTCTCTCAGCAACACGTATCCAAACGCTAGAACCATGCATGTTTTCAGATGTCCTAGAACCTGATACGTCACTGGAGATGTTTTCCCAATCACAAGAAACGTGCTGAAGTTTACCGAGACTGATATTAGGCACGACAGCACGATGAAAGACTGCAAAGTCGACAAAAGAAGATAAGTATATATAGGCTCTGGTTGTGGTAGAATTTGAATCTCTCGCAGATTTGAGTCTTACCACGACTTGAGACGTGTACTGGAAAGCAAACACGTTCAGGTTGGTTAAGAGTCCATCTAGAAATGGTCCAATGACGAAAAGAGTGATTGCTTGATACGGGCAAGACTGGTAAAGAAGCTGTGTGGATGAAACTTTGAACTTCTTCTGGATGGTGTTTGTCATCTGTGTACAATTAGTTAAAGATTACAGCACCGGGTTCGCTTATAAGACAAGATATAATAAAGCAACGAGAAAAGAAAGGCTAAGCATAGGATACAATTTGAGCAACACAAGTTGTGATAACAGCCAGCAGCGACAAGACAGAACCCAACATATTAAGCTGAAGATCTGTGACTGTTGCGATTCCAACACCAAGGAGAAGGATGGCTAATGAAAACTGGATTTTACGACTGCAAACAGATAAGAAGTGTGTCATTAACTAGGCCCCTTGACAATAAATTAGCTAGATAAACTCATGAAACCACGGAACTCTCAACCCAACGGGACATAACACTATCCTTAAATTGCTAAACTATTCCTTAGTAATATAACATATTAGAACTTTGGATTAAGTCACCCAAAACGCACGACGACGATGAGAAAAGATAGATGTCATAGAAAATAGAGCTCAAACCTGAACTTTTTCCTGAAGAAGAGGGTCTCCAAGAGAACAGTGCAGGGGATGATTGCTAGTTTCGTCATCTATTATCAACAGAAGAGAAGATTGATAAGAAGAAACACATGTTAAAAAAAAAAATAGATATGAAATAACCAGTAGCTGACTTGACAAAGGCACAAAGCTATATTACCTGGTAGAAACCGACAGAATTAAACCCCAGGCTGAGATTCAATAATCCAATGGATATCCCATTCAATATACCAAATCCCATCACAGCTTGTGGATCAAAAGGCTTGTGTTCGAACATCTTCATCCATAACGCCACATGAAGGGAACAAAACGTGACCAAAAGATGCCAACTTGTCAAAGTAGTCGCTGCACATTCAAAATAACAATGAGTATAGTTACCTTATCAAGCCAATTGCATAAGAGCATATAAGATAACATATAAGCGGTTATGGTGACGCCAAAACGCAGTATAACATAAGAAATGGCCCTAAATATCATAATCTAAACCATTTGTATTTACATAACAAAAGATAACAAAGCTTTATTTAACCATATATACAATAATGAAGGCTATTCTCTTTCTATGGAACATTACCGAAAGTGAAGCCAAGGGTGCTAATAAGCGCCTTGTTACAGATCACGATAGACACAGACGACACAACGGATAAACTCAAAGCTCCTATTGTTCCAAGCTGGAACTTCTTGTCGTCGCTCATCTTCGCTTTCCTAATTTATCTCCTCTACCTTCGAAATCAACAATCTACGATTATCTGATTCCGAAAATCAATCATACGCAGTAAAAACGCGAAGAAGAAGAAGAACAACAAAATCGAAATTCGGAGAAAAACGAACCTCATGCGTGCTTTTATCGTATAATGCGAGAGAATAGAAGCTTAGGCAGATAGAATTGAAGCATCAACAGAAGATATTTTATCGAAATTCCAAAAGCTATAAACCCCAGATCTGAGCTTAAGGGAAAATTCAAAGAGGCGCGAAAATGAAGAAACGAGAACGTAAGGGAGGGAGAAAGTGTAGAGAGAGAGAGAGAGAAGAGAGAGAAAACTCACAAGAGAATTAGAGAACGAGAGAGAATTCAAACTTTCGACGGAGGAGAAGAGTTTCCGATTTTGTTGTCTTCACGATAAAAAAAATTAGTGAGAGAGAGAGGAAGAAGAAGATGGTAGGCCCCACCAGAAATTAACCGCGGGACAAAATCGTAATTACGTAAAAACACTTTGTGCCGTTCTCTCCGCAGAGATGTAGCGTGTAAGCCGTTTTCACAGTATCAAAACGGCAGGCATTTCTATTTTAGAAAATCGAAACGGCAGATAAGGTAAAACCCTCTCTTGTTCTTCCCAATCGCTTCCTCTTCACACTTGACCCAAAACAAACAAAAAGGCAACTTCTTTGGTTGGTTTTTTTGAAGCAGCGATGGCACTATCGCAGTGGAAAGAAGCAATCTTGGAAGGTATCTTAATGGAGATTCGAGGAGGAGTCGTGATGGAGAAGAATCTCGAGAGATTAGAGAATCTAGTCGAGATTCTACACAAAGAAGGCACCAAAGTCCCTGAATCAGTGAAACAAGCCTACTGTGACGTGGCCGTAGAGTGTACATCGAGGCGTCTAACTTACGAGAGAGATTCAAAAGAGGCTTACGTTGAAGCTATAAAATCGATTTGGGTTCGTAGAATCATGCCTTTATGCGATAAAGTTAGCTGTTTGGTTACTCGTGACTTATTGAATGGCTGTAGAAAGGTGTGGATTGCTAACAGTGATGAGAAGGCTTGTAAGATTTTGATTGATGACAAGACAAGAGACAAGGCTTTGGTTTCTTTGAGGAATGTTGTTTTGGAGTTGAATCCTAAGCTTGTTTCTGAGTGGAATTCAAACATGGATGATGATGATGAGATTGAGATTGAAACTAGCAAAGAATCTGGAGAGACTGAGTCTATTGTAAACTCTAAGGTTTCTGAAGAAGCTATGGAGGAAGACAAAGGTTTACACTTTATGAACTATCGTTGCTCTAACTTGCTTTTTGTGGGATATTGAAAGGTTTTGATGCATTCTCTTCTCAGATACTGAAGGGGATAGGTCTAGTTCTGGAAGATCAAAGGGTGAATCTTTGCCTGTTCAAATCAAGACCATCTCAACTGCAGTTTTTGACAGAGCTCTTAGAAAGCTTAAAGATCGAAAAATCGATCTGATGAATGCTTTAAAAGCAGGAGAACCTTCAAATTTAGGCGGTAAGACGGTTACAGAACAAGAAAACGATGCTGTTAATCCTTCTGAAACGAATGCAACACTGAGGTCTAGCTTGATGGAGCGACGTAGCACAGCACAGACTTATGAAGTAAGTTTGCTTCTTCTTCTTCTTTTGATTGTTTCATCATATCGTCTACGTCTTTATGTGGTCAAAATAGCTAGTTTAACTTCAATGGAACACCAAATACACACACTTTTATACTAAGTTTTATAATGTAGAACATGTTTTGTTCAAACTTTTACTAAGTTTGTATTTTTTTGATTAGTGGAAAGACTCCATTGATGATTCAGATGAAGAAATGGGCGACGATGGTGAAAGGAATAACAAATCAAAACGTCAAAAAGTCGTCGTGTCTCCATTGAAAAAGAAACAAAGTCCAGAAGGTGGCGGTAGAAGAAAGAAAGTCCCTTGGAGCACTGCTGAAACTCTGGCTGTAATGAAAGGCTACGAAAAGTACTTGATACCTTGAAAGTTCTCTTAGATGCTAGATGAACATCTTTTCATGCATTTCTATTGAAATTTTGATGCTACTCTTATTGTGATTCAGGTATGGTGCGAACTGGAAGCGGATCAAAGACGAGAATCCTGTTCTAGATCGCAGAACTAATGTGCATAGATTCACTTACCTTTCTGCACTTAATCTTAAGAGTTTTGATTTTGTGAGGTTTCTGATAGTAGAAACATGATTCCACAGGGTGATATTAAAGATAAATTCCGAGTTGAGATGAAACGTCAAGAACGCAATCCTTGAGTATGTGGTACGTATCAGAGTAGGCATCAGGTTCCTTTTTGTGTAGACTATGGTGAACAATGGTGTGTATTGTGGCATCTATGCAATGTAAAAAAAAAGACTACGTAACATTTTGTTGACTTTGTGAAGTTCTTGTTCTTGTTCAATAACATTAGTTAAAGACAGGTTTTGAGGTAGTCATGTCTTGTTTGCAGATCTTTAAATTATTCAAACATAGTTTTGTTCTGGTACAAAATTTTAACAGGTTGTAAAAAGTTATAAATTTCAAAACCTTTTTTCCTCCCTTGATGTATAAAAGCTCATACAAAACAACGCAAGTTGCGTCTCCAAAGATTTAGAAGACGAAATTACCGTCTTCTGCAGAAGAAGATAATGCTCCATCTTCCATCTCACTGAGCGCGGTTGCAGTGGAATCATCGATACCCAACAGATATTGTAGCCTCGAGATCTTTTCTGGCGCGGGTTTGGGATCACTCTTTGAATAAATATCATATAGATCTGATAATTCCTCAGATACCTCCCATGACATTGGCTCGGCCGGGACAGCTTTGTCGCATGCAAGCAGATCATTCAGCGACAAAACCTAAAAAACAACATTACACAAAGTCAAGACCAACAAGCTATAACATCAAGAACTTAGGTCAAGAAGATTTGCTTACCACTCCTTTAGCGTTTCTCTGCCTGAGTAATGCCACGGCTTGAATCAGAGAGTTTGATAATCTACTTTGAGCGAGATCATGAACAACTCTTTTGGCTTTTTCCACATCAATACTGAGATCAGACGGGATTGTTTGGTAGACTTCGGTTTCATCAAACTCGCCTGTTCCTGATGAGAATATATCACTCACTGTCTTCTTGAATAGTTTCTCTCTAAGGCTCACGGCGATCATGCTGTCAAGACTCACGTTTGCCTCCTTGAGCTCTCGTATTTGCTTTATGTTCAGTCTTCCTTGGTTAACAGCGGTCTCTATCGCATTTGCCATTTTTGTTGTGGTTATGTTCTTTATAACCTTCTCGGCTTGTGGCTGAGGTAACCCGACTTGTTTCTGCAATTCGTCTAGCTGCTCTACTCTCGCCTTTGTCAATTGACCGTCAGCTAAAATCACTTCAGCTTGCTGTCTGAAAGCCTGCTCAGCTAAACCTACGTGAATGTTGACTATTTCTTTTGAAGTCAGTCCGAGAATCCCGCCAAGTTGATTCAGAAGCAAGTACTCTGAATCGTCTCTCTTTGTTGTGATCTGGGCGCCAAATGGGATTCTTGTTACCTCTCCGGTTACACAGTAGAGCAAGTATGTTTTGTAGAGATCGATCCTGTCCCTGTCTGGAAGGTCATCTTTGAGAGTTATCTCAGTTTGGCCAGGCTTTCCCATCTTCTCAGATAGTTTCTTGTCGGGTCTTGTCTTTCTGAGAGATTCAAGGGATCCCCATTCCTCATCTTCAACATCTTCTTCTTTCGATTGAACAGGCTCCTCTTCAGGTTTTTTATCAGAAGATTCTCCCTTGATATCAGCCACCATTTCGGTCACAACTAAAGTGTTGAAAGCAATCATCTTCTTGAGCTCCTTTGCTGAGTCAGTGCGATTCTCTGCAGCTCTTGCTCGTCTGATATAGTTTGTAAAAACCCTACGGACCTGAATCAATGAAGGTTTTTGTTTTTTCATGTGCTGCTATGTGAAGTCAGAGAAACCAAAGGCTTATACCTAACGTGGGAAAAGTAAAAGAGTGTGATACTCACAGACTTGCTAGCAATAGACATGGCTGTCTCTCTGGATAACCGAAGACCATGTGCAGCCTTCCTTACTGATTTGCGAGTTTCAGCATCATAACCATCAACCCCGGAAGAAATTGCATCCCTAACAACCTGGAAAAGACGGCTTTGAAATCGCAATGCAAAGACCCAAAACCATGAGAGAAATAGACAAGAGTGTTACCTTTTCAAATATGGTTCCACAGATTTCTGCATGAGCTGTCTCGACAGTTTGCTGGGGAATACAGAGCATGACTCTCAACCTTAATAAAGCAGCAACACAGTCCTCGCTCAGCTCTCCCTTAGTAACACACTGTTGAAGCTTCTGCCGGTATATTTCTGAAAGAAGATGCTTGTCACATTATTGGGAATAAAAGACCAAAACAGATGATAAAACTGTGCAATAAGCAAGGATAAGGATCCAGCAGGTTTGCAAGACATCAACTAAATTAATACGATTTCTGTTAATCCATGATATCATAATATTTGGGCCGTTTTTTGGCAATTCATGAGTTTGTATTTGTGAACATAATAAGGACCCCATTTACCTTCATGGATAGCACCTGCCTTCTGTGCATCAAAGTGCAGCTCTTCGCAGAGCTTTTGAAGGTATTTTGCTTTACTGTCTTGTGCTTCAAGGTCACCACTAGAAACAGCGTTTGAAAGTCTTTTACGGTATGCCTTTGATGTAACATCAACACTAATAGCTTCAGCCTCCCGTTTTCCCAGTCCGAGTATGTTTCTCAGTTGGCTCATTGCCACAAGCTAGCATTTAGCAGAAAGACTATCAGAAATGAAAAATCGCATGGGACGACAAGAGATTCAGCTTCTGGAATACATACTCAAAAGAACACCTGCCAAGTTTTAATATATAATATCTCACACGAAA
This sequence comes from Cochlearia excelsa, assembly GCA_963556525.1. Classification (NCBI taxonomy): domain Eukaryota; kingdom Viridiplantae; phylum Streptophyta; class Magnoliopsida; order Brassicales; family Brassicaceae; genus Cochlearia; species Cochlearia excelsa. Next base: position 21,764,163 of record OY748331.1, read on the forward strand.
CTGGTTTGAGTTTACCTTATTTTCTTCTATTCGCCCACCCGATAAAGCATCTGTAACATATGCTCTATAAAGGAGCTTTAGATCATCCATCCTCCTCTCAAAATCAGACTCATCACCTAAGCCACAGAGAACGAGGGTTTAGAGTCCATAGTTATTATCAGTAAAGGAAAATGTCAAAAGCATTTTCACCTATCAAAGAAATAGGGCCAACCCCACGTGCAAATTGATTTGCCTCTGGATGATTTTTCAAGGAAACCAGTAAGTTGTTAAACTCCAATACTTTTTCAAGCTCTTCCACAACAGATGCCAAACTCTTCCTGAAAAAATGTAAGGTTATTTAAATGACCTTGATTGTAAACTAATATAAACTAAAGTTATTAGCTGATGCAATTTGTTTCTACTACTCATTATCATATGGATTTTAGTTTTTCAATGCAACTTTCTATGTAGATTCTGTAAGCAAACTATTTAAAAGATTTACACTGCTCGTGTGCGAGATTTTAGCACGTTGAGTGCTGATGTAATGTTCTCTATGACTACTTTTCTCGTATGCTCTCTAAACAGGTCTTCAGCAAGCTGTTAGGGAGAAAAATCTGTGAGAAGAAGTATAGCCAGAGATAGTTGTAGCTAGGAAGTCATAAATAGAGTACCTCATCTGAAAGCTTGAAAGATAGTTGTGATTTTCTAAGGTCTACAAGGTTTTCTGCGTTAATATCTGCAAGAACATGTTTAGAAACATTACTTTGTATGTTTCAAGGATTAAGCTGAAGAAAAAACAAAGCTGTATCTGTTATCAATACTAATGAGAAGTATCCAGTATGCCATTATAGCCCCGTGAAAAGTAACAATTAAGCTTGGTATATATAACCAGAAGGGGCAAACAAGTGTCACAATGGTTTGATATAACCAACTCAAGCAAACTTCCTATATTCAATTAATGTAATACTATTTACTCAAAATGAAAAATATGAACACCATTACCTCTGCCAACTGATTTTAATCGTTCCGCATATAGTTGTTTTGCGTTTTCACGAATAGCAATCTCAACCTAGACATGAGATTAACACATTCAGAGAATTTTAGATTTAGCAAAACAAATATTTTGCAAAATCATATGTTTGACAAAATGGAAATGCCTACCTGCGCATCTGTGACCTTCAATACTCTCTTCCAAGGCAAGAGGAAGGATGACGCATCGCCAAACACAAGAGCTGAAACATATACAAGCCTCATAAATGCCTGCACATGAAGAATACAATTGGTGATCACGTTTATGCTCTCTTTCCGAACAACCCTGCCCTACAAATTGAAATAACAAATACTAGGGACTAAGTGACTCACCCGACGCTGTTCTGCATCACCTTCTTTTTCCCCAGTCTCAAGCCTTTGCCTAAAAATCCTGCGACCAATCTAAACAAAACCAAGAAATCAGTGATTCTGTAATCACGATCCTTCTGAATCAACTGAAAATATGCTAAGTGCTAATACAAAAGAAGACAAAGAATCTAGAAAAAACCTCCATGTGCATAGCAGCTGCATCAGGTTCGTCTATCCCCAAACCATTTTTGAACTTGACTATCTTCGCCACTTCATCTCCTTTAAGAGACTCTCCTTCACTTGGAAGCACAGAAGTCACATACCTAATCGAGATCAAGATGCATATATTACTAAACAACAAGGAAGAGAATATCCCAAGTCTTTCGAGTTTCAAACTCGACTCACCGGCAATATATATCACTAATCTCAGCCTGGAATGCTTCATCTCCTTTGTTGACACCATACCTACAAACAAATATAACATTGTTCAACATATGCAATCTCGTGAAACATGACAAATTCAAGCAGCCACTACACTAACCTATCGGCGATCCTTTCTACATCGTCTTTAGTCAAAGAGGCAGGATCTTCGATTTCTGCAACATAATTATGCAAACTAATGGCAGCCACCTCAGGCACGGCGGAGTTCAGAGCGTAGACGACAGCTCCACCGGCGACTCCAGCTATTGCAGCTCCGCCCAAGGAAATATTCCTAGAGCCAGACAAACGGAGTCCAAGTCCGTAACCAGCAGCTAACGACGCGGCTAATACAACCGCAGATGTAGCCAGCCTCGTAGACGGCGTCAATTTCTCAACAATAGGTTGCAATCCGGTGAGCTCTTTCTTATTCCCGTGAAATTCGAGGTTCTTCGTCTTATTCGTAGATGCTGATACTTGTTCGGAGGAGGAAGCTGAGCTACGAGGAAACGAAACTCGATAACGACGGCGAGTTAGATACTCACGGTGAGGCAAAGGAGTAAGGAAGTGAGAGAGTAGCGGAGACCGAGAGGAAGATGGAATCGGTGCGTTAATGGCGTTGAAGAGTGAGGGATTCATTGTTCCCTCTGTTCCGAGCAGTGGTGGTGGTGGGAGAGAAGAAGCTCGAGAGTGGCTCTTTGCAAGCGGAAGACGCGGAGAGGGAAGAAAGGGGAGAGGAGAGGAAAGAGATAGGACCTAAACAAAACATCGAAATCGTGACGTTTTGCATTAATATTTAAAGACTGCGTGTTGTTTTTTGGTATGTCATAGAAACGGTATGAAGTTTCAGTGATGGTTTTTGTTTTATTTGGTTCAATTCCGGTTTAGTCACCTAGAAGCATTGATTAGACCAGAATGGAATTTTCGTTTTATAAATTCCGAAAAATACCATCAAAAAATAATAATTTTGACGACAAAAAATAGTTTTTTTCTAAACTAACACTAAAAAAGTTTTTAATTTATTTATTTACAACAAAATTTAAATTAGCTTAAAACCGTTATTTCTTTTAATATTAAATCGTAAACACTAAATAAAAATATTTAAATAAAACTGTTAAAATTGAATTTTTATGTTATGGTGTTCTAGTATAAAAACCTTTCAACGGTCAATAAAGAAAAAAAAGTTGTAATATTTTTTTGTCCAAACTTGTAACCTTATAACTTTCAGAAATGAAATTCTAAACATTTCGAACTAAACTATACTTTTTTCGAACTAAACTATAAACGTGAAGTAGTTTGAGAATAAAAATAATTCAAGTATTAAAACTTGATTTTATTACGGCTATGATATATTTGTGCAAAATTTTTATCACAATACACACGAACACCACTGTCTTTTCTCGATCTAATTCACAAGCTCGTATATAAGTAGCGTGGCTTTAGAGTAGATAATTAGATATAAATATTATATATAATTTAACTATATTACTAAAATATCATATGGTCCCGTAGCTCAGTTGGTTAGAGCGTTGGTCTTATGAGCCGAAGGTCGCGGGTTCGAGCCCCGCCGGGACCATTTTTTGTCTGTTTATTTATGGGCCCATCTCAATTTATCCCTTTTTTTTACTTATTTGGGCCTATATTGAATGTGTCTAACAAAAAAAAAAGCCATCTAAAATATTCGCTTTAATCTTTTAAGCGCCACTAATTTTTACCTTTTTTTAGGTTTCTAAGCGCCATAAAATTTCGCAGAGCTCAAATTCTTAAATCGAAGGCAATGATCCAAAAACTCGATACTACAGAGGAAAAATCTCAGTAGTGTCGTATATCGTCGAGGTTTTCTTGTTCGCTTCTCCTTTATTTTACGTTTTCGCCGGAAAATTTTCCGTCTATTTGTGATTTGGTGTCTGTTTAGGTCAAATCTTCGCATCGAAAACCTAAAATCGAACTTAAGATTGATTGTGTTTGTTATGTGCTTCAATATCTTCAGGAAAATGTTGGATTAGCGAAGAAGATTGTTTAGTTTTTGCTTATTATTATTATTAATCACTTTTAGATCTTGTATCGATAAGCTTGAATATATTACAATAATTTAGTACTAGTTTGTGATAGTTTCTTTAAGAAACTATTTCTCAGGTATGACAATATTGTTAGCATACTTATCTCATGGGTTCACTTGTAGTGATCTTCTTTAGCTCATTGAATATTTGTAACGTTTCCGCGTCGAAACCACCAACAAACTGCATTGAATTGATGTTAGGAAAGATCCTAATAGATGTGAAACATTGCTTATTCATTAGATGATAGTTTGTATGATGGACTTTTATGTACCTGGTGTATTGTGTAGGCGAATCGAACCCCTTTTAGCGTTAGATTCACTTCTTTATCGCCTTCGTTTGATACCAGCTCGTGTTTTATTCGCTTCATGTACTCTCGAGCTAGCCTCAACGAGCTGTATTTTAGCTGCAACAAAGTCAAAAAAGCTCTTCAAAATTTTTATGTTATGTGAATCTAAGAGCTAACTAATGATCTCTGTTAGAATAATAATATATGTATCTTTGCATCTCTTTGACTTTTTTGTGTGTATTGTAGCTATTAGTAATCAGTCGCTTACCTGACCAATCAATCCTGTGTCGAGCATCCACTCCCACGGTATGTGAAAATCCTTGTATCTCTTCCCTGTACTGTCTCTCATCTTCTCTGTGTTGTTAACACTTTCCTCTAACCTGCAAAATTAGAATATTTGAGGCGATTAATCCGTGTAGTTTGTTAAAATCAGGAAGTTGCTAGTAACTATATTCTTTTATACATGCTCGCCTGTCTTGCAACGATTGAATCTTTTGCAAGCCCCGCGTTAGAGAATCCTTTGGATTGTCCTTGAATGACAAAATCTCAGTTTTAAGGCACTTTAGCCCTCTGTAATTACAAACAGCCTCTTTTAGTGAATCTGCTTTGCGTTCTGGCCATTTAGGGAAATTCTTCAGGACTGCTCTTTCGTCAACCAAGGAAGATAGTTCTTCGTCTATCCATTTCACAAACTTATCCACTTCTGTTATGTCTGTAAATGTTGCGGCCTCCACTTTACTAATCAAGAAATTGATATGATCTCTGTGTCTGTCTGTGTCAGATTTAATCTGCAAGTTCACAAACACCGTTAGGAGATCTTTTATGTGTGCACACTAAATCTGCTAGTACATGTTATCTATTAGTTTCTCATCTAACTACATCTTATAAGTTATGATGGAAAATGTTTACGATATACAGTACTTACATCTGAAAGATATTTGGAGCGATTCTCGATCTCACCAATCATGTTTTTGCTGAATGCAGGCGATAAACCTCTGTTCTGATTGATCTTGTTTCCCATATGTGACTCTCTCTTCGTGAGGGCACGATACAACTCTACAACTTCTGGGGCACGTCGCACAGATCCTTGTCCAAGTGTTGTTTTTGATGGAAGTGGTGGAGGTGGTGGTGGCTTTCTTGTAATAGACTGTTCTTGGACTGTTTGCTTTGGGTTTGGATTTTTTAGATCTTGAGCCTTTATGTTTGATTTGTCACTCTCTATAGCTTTCATGTTTGATAGATGAGTGTTGTTTCCGCCATCATATGAGCTTTGCAACTTCTTCCATAACACGGATTTCCTCTCATTGTCATGTGCTTTGAGATTGCTCACTTGTGCTCTTAGGCGGGAGATTTCTTGACGCAGCTCATGATTTTCTTTTTCCAGCTTATCGTTCCTCGCTAAAGAAGCTTGAAGCTCCTTCACTAGTCGCATGAGATCCGAATCATCTTCTCCATTTGGTAACATATCTATTGTTTTTCTTTTCCCTCGTAGAGTTAATGTTTCCTTAGAGGCAATATTTTCTCGTTTTTATTTGATGCGTTTAAATTACTTCTCATGGAAGCTGTATATTCTCACCTAAACAAACCTTTGATGTACAATTAATTGCTAGTGCAGCCACAGAGCAAGAATACCCTCTGATAAACCCGACATATACGTTGTAAACTCTATTGTGTTTAAATGTTAAAGTCATCATCTTCAATGATTAATACTCAGGAATAGTCATTGACTCATTGCTTTGATGTGCATTGCCTGTCTAATATCTATTGATTAGTTTTGATCCTCTCCTTTTCAAAATTGTAGGTCAAGTTAAAAGATCTTCTGGGTCCGCAAATATTTCACAGGTAAGAAAATACTTTACTTAATTAGCCTTCCTAATCACAAAAGAAGATAGCTAAGTTAATTTATTATGTTGAAGAATCATTAACCTTTAGTTCCATTAGGTACACAAATGACTTATATCCCAAGTAAGTAATAGTTATATGCTCGACAAGCTTCATGTCTTAGTCTCTCACCTACTTTATAATCAGCCTCGTACTTCCACGTATGAGTATTTGAAATCCTGTTTTCTTAAAGCATGTAGTGTGTGACTTGTGCATTTACCCTTTATCTGCATCTGAAGCAAAGGTAAACTTGAATATAACATCATACCATACAATAGTTTCTACCCTTTTTGTTTCATCTCCACTATGTTCATATTATTGAATCAAATCATTTTGATAATATCCACAGTTAGGTTTCAAATGTAAAAGTCATGACATAGCTTATGGAACATTGTCTTCTTGTCCTAATTTAAGTCCACTATTGTCTTCTCCAGCACTAACCATGGATCAATCCTTGCAAAACACGCACGCAAAGCTCGTGGCGCGTGACATAAACCGTCTAACACAGTCACCAACAGAAGCCAGCTCTTTCTCTATCGGAGATAGCGCGTTAATCTCACGAGTAGAAACAGTTGGCACAATCATCTCTCGTGACCTAACACCTAACTACCTAAAATTCGATGTGGACGACGGCACTGGCTGCGTCACGTGCATCATGTGGCTAAACCAGAACACGTCTTCTTTCTTCTACCGGTGGGATCAACCTATGGTCCGGCTGCTCTCGCGCAATGCGCGAAAAAAGGAATCCGAGCTCAGAATCGGAGCTTTGGCTCGCGTTCGTGGACGTGTAAGCTCGTACAGAGGAATGATTCAGATCACAACGAGTGCCGCGGTGGTCGAAAAGGATCCAAACGCAGAGATCTTGCACTGGTTAGAGTGTGTTAGGCTTGGTCAAAGCTGTTATCGTATTCAAAGCTAGATTAGTAGTATATATTATACTATTATGTTTATAAAAGCCTTTTTGTAGAAATGCAAATTAGGTTTGTTTATTTTGGTCGCTTGGTTATTTACTTCACATCAAAGCAATAAGTCAAGAGTCAAAAACAAAACAACTTAAAACTTAAAAGTGTTTGGTGATAGTATTATGAACAACATAAGAGGGGACCCATCAATTTCAAAGTCTGTGTCAAAGTTGTGTTTTCGTGTTGAAATTCAAATACCAAAATGATCAATTTTTTTTTTTGTTTTCTCAAAACCAAAATGATGAATTATCGATTATATAAAGCCTTTGCTGAAAAGAAAATTAGATTGGAATATTTTACTTGAATGATTGACAATAGCAAATTTAGATATATATAAATATATAATGGTAGAAATGCCAATAGAAGATATCCTTTTTGTAACTTTTCTATTAAAAATCCAATAGAAGACGAAAGAATGACACTAAACAATATGGATGATGGACCTATGTACTTAATACATATACAGTACTTACATTAATCCCAAATAAATCCTAATAAGCCAAGAATAAACCGGTCAAAACCGATAAAGCCAACAAACCGACCGTACACATTGTCACACTAAGGTTATGGCTACCGCTTGAACCATGCGATCCACCGGCCGTATAAACCGGAACCACAACAGCTATGCCGCGTGGCCGGCTTATACTGCCGCGGCTCATGCTGCCTCCACCTCTTCCTCCTCCACTACGGCCTCCACCGCCGCCTCCTCTAAGTACTCTTTCGATGAAGACGGCGGCTAATTCTCGAGAATTTCCTTCAACGTGTAGCTTTGAGGCAGTAAAAGGGAGGGTCTCTTCTTGGTTCGTAGATCTTGAGACAACGCAAGTAAATTTGTGATTTAGATTAAAGAGGAAGAGAATGTATAAAACCAAGGTTGCTCTTTTTAAACCCATTTTTCTCAATTTTTTGTTGTCTTTTTTCTTTGGTGTTTTGATTTCTATTTATATGATTGCATCCACTTACGAAAAATAATAATAATAATAATAAACGCGTCAGAACTAGTTGCCAGTTTCGACGTGGGTCTCATTAAGAAGCAGCACAGAAAAGTCTTAACAAATATGTTGGATTTTTCTAATTATCAGACAGACAGCAAATAAAGAGAAAGTGAATGAGAAAATTAAAGTTTGGGCCGCGTGCATTTTGGGCCCTTGTGGGGTAATATTTGACTATGACACATACCAACGCAAGTTTAAACTTTCCAAGGTCTTTGATATGCTAATTTGTGTCATCATCCGACACAAACTAGCATACAATTTGGTAATAATTCTTCAAGAAACAAAAAAAAAAACAGATGCATATGTAATTTTTTTTAGACAATGGAGACTCCCAATTTGTGTCCATGGACAAACACAACACATCTCTATCCTTAAAATATAAGACCATCCAAGATAGGATCCATAAGAAAGCTTAAAAACAATGAAACCAATGTTAATGACTTAATGTATTTTTTCAGATAACCAAACTTTAAAAGAATGTTTTCTCCCTTTGTCTTTGTATCACCCTGACGCTTTCGACTCAAAAAACCGACTCGTACAAAACCAGACCCCCCAAGCAATCCCACAAACGTTTAATATGACTCAAAAACAGACATGTATAGATAAATAGATAGATAGTGCCAATATAATGGTCGACTCGAGATGCATCAAAACACTTTTTGAGGCTAAAATTACCTCGCTAGGATTTGTGTTGCGTAAGACGCTGATGATACTAAGTGGATGGACTAGTTTCTTCGGTTTTCTTGACTTCGACGGCCTTTTCCGCCTCGCTCTTTTTCTTTTCACCGACTTCAACTTCAATTTTCACATTCTCCACAGGTTTCTTCTCCTCTGATTTGGTTTCTTCCACAGTCAACTTCTCAAGGAGACCAGCAGCGTCAGAGGCATCTTTGCTCTCTTCTTCCTCTTCATCAGACTCGGCTACTTCCTTGAACTTTTCCATAAATGATTTGCAATCTACATAGGGTAACAATACTCTATTATACATTTATGGGATCAACACTTCAGAAACATTACATATATACACCAAAAACGAAAAGGATAAACAAACACTAGATCATGACATAATGGCCTCAAAAAAGTTACAGCCTAAACACATTCTAACTCAAGTTCAAGATCCTTCAATAATCTAAACCTTAAACTCTATCAAACATGTACCGAAACTAAACAAGACAACACAGAAGCAAACATTCACAAAGGGCAATGTGATAAGCTTGGACAAGTTTATTATAGGCAAAGAATGAAGAAGGACAAGCAGCAGCTGGGTGAGCTGGCTTTGGAGTAAGAAAACAAAGAGTAAAGCAAACCTGCTGATTGGGAGAGAGGGTTTGCTGTTACGTGAAATAAGAGAGATATATATATCTCCTTCGTTGCTTTACTTTGGCACTATGCTTGATGTTATTTGTAGAAGAATCCAGCGATGTGCTGTGATGGTGTTTTCTCTGTAAATCGATTGTTTCATTGTTGAAACATATCGATTGCTTCTCTCTATCTTTTGGATATTATCTTTGCTTCTTTGATTTGAATAAAGAGAGATTATACAGAGTTTGTGAGAGTTACAGATATCTAAAGTTTATCATTGGTGCGGTGAAACTGGTTTCGAATCAAACGCCGATGTATGCTAGAGATCATCCTAGTTTTGTGTCGCCGGAGAGAAACGAGACGGAGATGGAGGAGTATCGTGCAACGGATCCGCCACAGGATCAAGTGAAGTTCCTCTACAGCTCCGTGAATCGCATCTCGTCGGAACAAGCGGAGATGAAGAACAAGCTTGCTTCGATAGAGAGTTTCATGGCTCGGATTGACGAAAAACTATTTGGGGGTGATACGAAAGGGAAAGGACTAGCTGAGTCGTCTTTCTCAACACAGCCGATGACGATGTCCAGATCTACAGATCTCAGGTTTGATTCGGTGAGTCATTCTAGATCTGATCTGTTCCACCTAGCAAATCGTGAGAGGATGCTGAAGAAGATAGAGTTACCTATGTTTGATGGTGAGAATGTATATGAATGGATCGTATTGGTGCAACGTTTCTTTCGGATTGGTCGCTATTCTGAGGAAGAAATGTTGGAGATGGTGGCGTTAAGCTTATCGGGGAAGGTTCTCAAATGGTTTAGCTGGGAGCTACAGAGGAATGATTTCTTGGGCTGGGGTGATTTCAAGACAAGATTGCTCAGAAGGTTTGGAGATTCTATTGAAGATGAGCCTGGGAAAAGACTGTTTGCTCTCAAACAAACCAGTTCTGTCTCTGATTATGTGAGTGAGTTTGAGGATTTATCAGCTCAAGTTTCTGGGTTGGATGATCAGAATTTGACAGATATCTTCTATAATGGGTTGAAACAAGAGATGAAAGAGGTTATTCGCATGAAGGAACCTCGGGGATTGAGAGAAACCATAGCTGCTGTGATGAGGATGGAGTCAAGCTTCTTTTGCAAAGCCATGAGTGAGGTGTCCAAGGTGGAAACGAAAGGCAATAGAGTGACATCTTCTCTGCCTTTGAGAACTTCATCCCAATACAATTCACAAAGGTCACTTCAGGGTAGTGATAAAAGGACCTTTGAGCAGGGTGGGACAACTCATGCAAAAGGAAGTAATAGTGCAGCCTCAGATGTTACTCCACATGATATAAGACCACGTCAACAACACACAAAGGAAGAACTAGATGAAATGAGGAGAAATAAGATATGCTTTAAGTGTAAAGGAAAGTATTTCAAAGATCATCCCTGTCCTTTCAAGGAACTACGTGTGCTGACAGTAGTGAATGGTATTGACATGGTGGTTTTAGATGAGTGGGATAGACATTCTGAACAAGGAGAAACAGGGCAAGAGGTGCAACAGTTGATGACATTGTCATTGGGGTCTTTATTGGGTGTGCATTCTCCAAAAACAACAAAGCTGTACGGTGTGTTTGGTAAATCACGTGTGGTTGTTATGCTGGATAGTGGGGCTTCTCACAACTTCATTGACCCTGAATTGGTCATGAAAGCTAAGTTGGAAGTTTCGGTGAATAAAGATCTTAATGTGATCTTGGGTAATGGAATTACGGTGAAAGGTATTGGTGTGTGTGTGGCGGTTCCTTTTCAGTTAGCTGGGGTGGAGTTTGTTTCTGACTTCATTTCTTTGGAGTTGGGTGGTGTTGATGTTATCCTTGGGGTACAATGGTTGGAAACTTTGGGCAAGTGTGAAGTGGATTGGGGATTACAAGAGCTGACTTTTACTTATCAAGAGAAGTTAGTAACATTATATGGTGATCATGCCTTACATTCTGCTAAACCAACATATCAGTCTGTATGTGTACATGAGGAGTTATTGGCAGGAGAAGTGGTGCATGTGCAGGTAGCTGAGCAGACTCCTAAGGTCATAGTGGATGTGCTGGAGCAGTATGCTCAGGTGTTCAAATACAAACCTAAGGAAGTGGGAATCAAGAGAGCATACAATAAAGCGTTATACGTTGCATCTTTGATTAACCAAAAGGTGAAATGGCTGAGAAAGACAAAGAAGGAAGCATCATTGAGTTTGGCTATGCAGTTTCCACTTAATGATGTACGGTTTAAAGTGAAGCATAAGTGGAGATGTAAGCGTCTAAAACCAGTTTCAGATTTGGTTTTGGATAAGACCACTAAGAAAGCATCGCAGCCACGCATGTCTTTTCATGGGAGTGTGGACATCACTTTCTTTGGTTTAAGCTTGAGGACAAGCTTATTTTCGTGGGGGGAAGTGGTCAAGAGAAGGTTAAAAACAGAAATTATTACACAAAGGTGGTTACAAGCCGGGGTTCATCGGTTTACAAATGGTGTTGTAACGTCTCAAAAGGAGAATAAATGGAGCTTTGAGCATTTGGGGGTTCTCTTAAAACCTCATGGAGATGATAGGGAATTGATTTTGTCTATTGCATCAAATTTAGAGGCGCTTCCACTGCTTCAGGTATCGATTTCTGTTTTGGAACTTGGCCAAAGATTTTGTGATAAGTGGTTGGATATTTGTGAGCATGTAGGTGATGCAATTGTGAGAGACAATTGGTTGCATTTACAAATTGATGCCTCATATATCAATGCACATCATGTGTTTGAGAAACTATTCCTTAGAAGACTCATAATGTTTCAAAGAAGGAAGAGAAGTATGTTGCTTAAGACTTGGATGTTTAAGTTTAGAACAGAAGTGATGAGGAATATATACTTTCCGACTTGGTATTCCACAATACAAAAAGAGCCTTGTGGAGTACAATGGGTACGGTACAAGGGAGACGAGACTAAAGAAACAATTTCCTCGGTGTGGCATCGTTGGAAGGATAAGGGTGCAAACAAGTTGAGTATAAAGGAAGATGGTATTCCTAAATATTCGAAGTTGGTGAAGTGGTTTGGAGAGTGTGCACCATCACCTTCTTGGTTGTTGTTGACAGATTTTAAGCAGCAATTTCCTTCTTACCATCTTGAGGGCAAGCTGGGTCTTAAAGGGGATGGTATTGATAAGCTTGGACAAGTTTATTATAGGCAAAGAATGAAGAAGGACAAGCAGCAGCTGGGTGAGCTGGCTTTGGAGTAAGAAAACAAAGAGTAAAGCAAACCTGCTGATTGGGAGAGAGGGTTTGCTGTTACGTGAAATAAGAGAGATATATATATCTCCTTCGTTGCTTTACTTTGGCACTATGCTTGATGTTATTTGTAGAAGAATCCAGCGATGTGCTGTGATGGTGTTTTCTCTGTAAATCGATTGTTTCATTGTTGAAACATATCGATTGCTTCTCTCTATCTTTTGGATATTATCTTTGCTTCTTTGATTTGAATAAAGAGAGATTATACAGAGTTTGTGAGAGTTACAGATATCTAAAGTTTATCACAATGAAACAAGCAAGTAATAAGAATATGAGAATATAGGCAACTTTCATACTTACTCTCAATAGAAGCGAATCGAATGCAGAAAAGCTCATCTTTTAGCTCTCCATCAGCAAAATCGCTAGCATGCCATACACAAGACTTCTCATTCCCAACATGTTCTTGAACACTCATCCCAGGTTTAACTGCCAAAAAATAACATTCGAAAACAAACCAAGTAAAACCCTAAAATCTAACATTATACACAGATCAAAGCTGAGAAAGAAAAAAAACATCAAAGTATATATACTAAAGCAGAGAGATCATACCGAAGTGATTAGCACAAATCTTGAGAGTTTTGGATTGTCTCATAACAAGACGAACTTTCTCAGAGTTCTTATGCTTTAATAGCTTCACAGTGCCAGCTCCTCTCTCTTTCCACTGATTCGCTTCTTTATCAAACCTATACAGCTTCGATTTCCTTCAAATTCCACATCAAAAATCTCAAATCAAATCAAACATCTACAAAAACCATATAACTTAGCGATAAATCTAAACCTTAGATTTGAATCGATCAGATCTGATTTGATTGAGAGTCAAAACTTACAGATCGAGAACGGCGTCTTCGTCTTCCTCGCCGGTGGTTACTGTTACCTCTTCAAGCTTAACGATCGGAGCAACTTGAGCTCCGGTGTCTTCGTCCTCGTTATGTACGGCTTCTTCATCGACTCTGTTCTCGTGCTCCGGTTCCTTGCTCGCCATAGTTATAGACCTTCTTACCCGAGATTTGCTCGTGGATTCGCTTTTTCGCTACGTTGCGGCGTTGCAGAGAGAGAAGAGAGAGAGAGAATCATCTATATAAATAGCTTATTGGGCCTTATGTTATTGGGCCTTAAGATCTTTGCAACAACAAGTATTGGGCCCACCAATTAATTATTTTTCGCATATAAGTTATGTGTGACGTGGCATCGTGTCTGATCGTAGAGTATATCGAAGCAATTATGTTAATAACGTACATGAACTTCTTTGATAATTTTGTTATAAATGTTTTTAATAATGTGGCGAAATAAAAAAAGTATATAGACATTTTGTTTTCCTTTTTTATTACCGTTACGAATATTTACCATTTAATGTGTGACAGCAAGAAGAATATTTACCAAATTTAATATTTCCAAATCTGTATCCGTCACGTTAGGTTTTTTTCTCATAATTAGCATATACACTACACAAGACGGCCTCGTTGAAGAATTTAAACTAATTAATCCTTATTATAGAACCAAAATAATCACAATGTTTTGGATCAAGAACCTAGTAAGAATTTCTCCGACAACAACAACATCATATGTCGGAAACGTGTTCAGAAACAACGAATCATACACTCTCTCGTCGTCACGTTACTGCACGGCTCTAAAAAAGAAACAAGAAAGCGATGTAGTTAACGTGTTAGAGACACAACGTACTTACGATGGTTTGGTTCCAACTAAAGAAGGAGAGAAGCCGAGGCTGTTGGTTCTCGGGTCGGGTTGGGCGGGTTGTCGGGTTATGAAAGGGATAGATACGAGTGTATACGACGTCGTTTGTGTGTCTCCAAGGAACCATATGGTTTTCACTCCTCTATTGGCTTCTACTTGTGTTGGTACGCTTGAGTTTCGGTCCGTTGCCGAACCGATTTCTAGTATTCAACCGGCTATTTCTAGAGAACCCGGTTCATATTACTTTCATGCTAATTGCTCACGACTTGATTCAGAAAACCATGAGGTAAGTAGTAGGAAAAAAAATTACATATTTTTTGCTTAGAAACAACAAATATTAATGTATTAACAGCATAACCCCTTCAAAACTAAATCCTAAATACCACATTATAATTCCACTGAATAATATATTAGAACTTGTTTTGTATTTATATATTTTTTTTGTATTTATATATTTGTTTTTGTGATTATATTTTTGGCCATTTTTCGCTTAATTTTTTCGTATCAAAATATTTTTCGTCTAAAACACCTTTGATAGCTAAAAGAATTGTGATAGAAAGAATTTTTAAATGAGGTTTGTTACAATTTGGGTTTGATTAATGCTAAATAATAAAGGAATAATTATGAAAAAGTTGCTTAAAATGGCATAACTTTGTGGTTCTTTTGGAGAATGAGTGTGTTATATTATATGTGTAGATCATGTATGTTAATTTGGTATAAATAGGTGCATTGTGAGACCGTGACAGATGAATCAAGCACATTGGAGCCACAAAAGTTCAAGATCGCTTATGACAAACTAGTACTAGCTTGTGGTGCAGAAGCATCCACATTTGGAATCAATGGCGTTTTAGAAAACGCTATTTTCCTCCGCGAGGTTAAACACGCTCAAGAGATTCGTAGAAAGCTTCTTCTTAACCTCATGCTCTCGGAAGTTCCAGGTAACAACAACAACACATATACTTCATCCACTTTTATTACATTTTTAATGGATACAACTTAACTTTAAACTCATTAGTTACATAAATGCACTGGATTAATTAATTAGGCCTATCTAAAGATGAGAAGAAGAGGTTATTACATTGCGTTGTGGTCGGAGGTGGTCCAACCGGTGTCGAGTTTAGCGGTGAACTTAGTGATTTCATCATGAAAGATGTTAGACAGAGATATTCTCATGTTAAAGACGACATTCGCGTTACTTTGATTGAGGTTTTTACTTTGTGTTTTGATGCATAAAGTTCTCATAAATTGTAATTTTGATTAGTAATTTAGTATTGTTTCTTTTTTTTCAGGCAAGGGATATACTTTCTTCTTTTGACGATAGGCTTAGACAATATGCAATCAAACAGTTAAACAAGGTAAGATCATCACATCATCATCTATTGTAATAACTTCAATCATTGTTTATAGTACTTTATATCAACTAATAAAAAAGTACATTTATTTCTGTTAATTATGAGTCAAGTCTGGAGTCAAGTTTGTGCGTGGGATAGTGAAAGAAGTGATGCCTGAGAAGCTAATCCTCGATGATGGAACCGAAGTTCCTTATGGTCTCTTGGTCTGGTCAACCGGTGTTGGACCCTCCTCTTTTGTCCGGTCTCTTGATCTCCCCAAAGATCCAAGTGGAAGGTAAGTAGTTAATAACAAATATCATTACTAAACATGATTTAGTTTCACAGATTCTGGTCATCATCATGTACCGTCCTGTGTTTTCCATAGGATTGGTATCGATGAGTGGATGCGCGTACCTTCTCTACAAGACGTGTTTGCGATTGGTGATTGTAGCGGTTATCTTCAGTCCACAGGGAGATCAACACTTCCTGCTCTAGCTCAGGTCCTTTTAATGTTGCAATACAAGTCCATTTATAGTTTGTTATGTTTTGATGTCTTGATTTTTTATAAGTCTTTAATCAATGAAGGTAGCTGAGAGACAAGGCAAATACTTGGCGACTCTGTTGAACAAAATGGGTAAAGCTGGAGGAGGAAGAGCCATGAGAGCAAAGGACATAAAACTCGGAGACCCTTTCGTGTATAAGCATTTAGGAAGCATGGCTACTATAGGAAGATGCAAAGCTCTCGTTGATCTTCGTGAGAGTAAGGTAATGTAACAAAAGACAATATGATCATATTCCACTTTTCACTTTAAAACCTAATCAAGAGAAAGTGGTTTCTTTGTGTAGGAAGGAAAAGGAATATCGATGGCGGGTTTCGTGAGCTGGTTTATATGGAGATCTGCTTATCTGACTCGAGTCGTAAGCTGGAGAAACCGGTTCTACGTTGCAACCAACTGGCTCACAACGTTGGTCTTTGGCCGTGACATGACCAGAATCTAATCCAAAATCTTCTCTATATCTTGTCTACTTTATAAACCTTTACTAGAGAAACATTAGTTTTACAAACTCAAAATGCCATAACAAGTGGCAAGTTGGTACTCCTAAATACACGAAACGTATGTACTAAGTGGTTATCTCAGCCATTACACAATTTAATTTACAAGCCAACAAAAAAAGCTTTCAATGAAAAAAAAAAAAACAATCAGGATCATCATAACTATTTATTACCTCATTTATATTGTGTTATAATCACATAACGTCTACTTTCTCCGGCAACTCTGATTTGGCAGCTAAACCTCTGGAAGCAACTAGTTTCATAGGATTTGGACCGTACTTTTGTCTTGCCTCGACAAAGCTTGGAGCAAGAACGGTTTGTATCCACTGATCAACTGTTTTCTCTTCTTCGGCTGATGTCCAAGAAGCCGCAAGGATCTGAACGATCGCTTCTTTGTCTATTTCTAGATGTGTTTCGGATCCAAAGCACCGTTCAAAATGTGTAAGAATGTTCTTCTGAATGCTCTTGGCTAGTCCATCAAAATCGACCGGTTTAAACATGACCTTCCCGTCTACTTGTTCCATGAAATCATCGAACCAAGCTTTCGTATCCTCCTCTGTTTCAAGCCTGAAGCTAACTCCTGTCTCGTCCACTGGAAGATTGAGATCTAGATACGAACGTTGCACCTTCTCTGCCCGTTGTTCTGTTTCTTCCTCATATTTTCTCTTGTTAACCCCAACATTAGCGGCCTCGGCTAACTTTATCTGTAGTTTACAGCCTCTCACACTTAGAACTCTTTCCTCGGAAAAGTTCATAACATGATCATTAGCACCATTCTTGGAAACAGTACAAGTCGCGACAACAATCGTATTTTTCATATTGATCACTCTTCCATGTGAATCACGAAGTTTCCCTGTACTCACAGCTTCAGACAATCTGACCTGATCAGGGAACTCGGCTTTCTCCACGTTTTCTAACAACACAACAGAGTGGGGTTTCCTTGATACTTCGCCGGTTATGTAATCAACCACAGTTTTGCCTCTGAATTTTTCATCAAGGTAACAATGCTCTGCCCCGAAATCAACACAGATCAAACTGACTTGACCACCAAAGAATACTTCGGAAAGAACAGATGCTACTTTCTTTTTCCCGACTTTATCTGGTCCAAGAAGAGCAAGCCAAATTCCATTTCCTCGGTTTCTTCTCATAGATCCCTCTTTGCATTCCCATATAGTTTGGCTTATGGCGTTAACAGCATCGCTCTGCCAAGCAACTTTACGAGAGAGTAATTCTCTGAGAGACTTGAAGTCTTTCTGATGTTTATGTTCCACAGAAGAGTGTAGAGTCATTATCAGTGGTTTCTCTCTCTGAGTGTTTGATTCTTGGCTTTTCGATGCATAGATTACTCCCAACCCTAAATCCGTAGTAACACAGCTCATAGGCGAACTAACCTTCGACGTTGTGAGATCCTCCATATGTTTTGGCTTTGAGATTGATGGATTCAGAATTTTAGATGGCTCCATAAAGCTTTCAGGAGTTCTGCTGGGAATCCGTGGGCTATTTTGCACCGTTGGAGATTTCCCACTAGTTTCGCTCTGAACAACACTCGCGGTCTGAAAACTGAGTTTGGGAAACGCTGGAGTTTGATGGATACTTTGGCATATGTTGTCCCATTTCTTCTGCAGAGCTGTGGTTTTAGAGGCTAATGTGTTTGGTTCATCTATAGCCTGCTCTGAATCAGAAACAAAATCTTTCTCAAGATAAATTGCATTTACACCATTAGAAGTGGGGAAGAAGTTGATAAAAAACGCACCTTGCTGGTTCCCGTTGTCCCCTTGTCTAATTCAGTCTCTGCAGCGCGTAACCAAGAAGGCAACTTCTCAGAACATTGATCAGACAAAGAGAGACTCGAACCAGCCTTGACAACAGCGGCTACTTCTTGCAGATACTTCTCGTTGCAGAGATGACATCTTGAAAGAGTCTGATTCACTGTGCTACTCAGTGGTACTCTGAAATCCGATGTTGACGAAAAGAACCCTCCAAACGGCACAAAGGATCCCATCAAGCTGCAACCAAACATAGATTCATAGTAATACTTAGAATGAACTTAATAATACAAATCACAAACTCGAATCATGGTTTTAAACAAAGACAGAACATCAAGCAAGCTCAGGAATGAACTACAATGTCTAGTTCCAAACAAATGGGAAGCATAAAGTAGACATTTTACAACATAACTATTCCCACAAGATACAAGTAATTTCAAAAACATACCTTGATTTTGGATAGGCCCCTTGACTCAAGGGCTTAGAGGACGTGATGGGCAGAACGTTAAGGTCCCAATCTTTATCAATGGAAGGAAACCGATCAAGAAGCTTCGTGTAAGTCTCGTTGCTCGATACACATCCGATAAACCACAGTGTCTTACTATGATGCTTAAGCAAATCAGAGAGCTTTGACACCAAACTATCCAAACCATTATTGTTTCCAACACAAGAAACTTCACTACCCAACACCTTCAAGTCTCCAAGATTAAGCACCATACCCGATTTCGAACAATTCTGCTCTACCATTCTTCCTATATCATCAAGCTTCACACAAATCTCCTCCTCGTTTTTCGATACTAAGATCTCACTAATCTCTTTCTCTAAGCTAACTATGCTTAACTCTCTAATCTCCATAGGAAGAGACTCAAGCTTCCTACTGATAATCAAGTCAGCGAATGTTTTGAGAGCTTCGTTAGAGCAATTACCAACGAGAAGAGGGTTCTTCTTCTTCTCTTTCCGAGCCAAAACTTCTCCGATTCGCCGCGAATTCTCGTCTGAGCCGCCGCTTCCGCCGAACATAAACCCACGGCTCGGATCTGAGTTTGGTAGATTACATAGAAAGAGAGGAGGACAACGAGCTCTCGAGAAGCGAGAAGAGAATTGAGTCGCCGGAGGATGAAGCACGTCGAGCTTGATATCGGAGCTCCGAAACCCAGCGTCGCCGAAAAGCCGATTCACAATCGGATCGTCAAGGATCGATAGTATAAAATACTTCATCTCGACTTTCAAAACCGTCGTCTGACATCCGCCGCCGCTAATGGCGTGGATCTGCTGGAGATGATAGCTCTCCGGATGTCTCCTCTGATTCGCCTGAGAACGCTTGATCGCCGCCATGAGCGAATTCGAAATCGGAGGATCTTCCTCCGTCGATTGAGATTTCGACGACGGGAGCCTGTCGAGAGATACGCCGACGCAGAGCTCGAGAGCTCGGAACTGAAGACCAGACGAGTACGGTGTGTTTCTGGCGGCGCGTGAGACGCATACTTCACGGAGAATCGACGACGGCATCGTGAGAAGAGCGGAGACGGCGTGAAGAGACGTCGTCTGCGCGTGGCTTCTCCGACGAGCTACAGTCACAGCATCGTCGAGTGCGCGAGCTGCTTCTTCCGTTAGGCATTCTCTCGCCGTGTTAACCGGCGTGGGCATCGCCGGAGAAAATCAAAATCGAAAATCACAACGAGTTCTTCTTCTCTTGAACCAATACAAGCCACTTATTTTACAAGCTTAAGAGAAAAATATAAGAAAATCAAGCAAAATAATAAAAACAAATCAGGCGTGAATTTTGGCTAAATGATTATTATCAGGAAAAATAAAAGTAATCAAAAAGCCTCTTATTAGTAGTCTCTTTAGCTTAAAAGTCATATATAAATAAAAATTTTATTTTGTTTTTTTGCAATGCTAAATCTTACACTTGGATATGTACTGATTACAGAGGGAAAGAGAAGAGAGAGTCGTTGTTTTGGTGGTATATTGCTTTGTGGGGTCTAATAATATATTGTCCTGATTTTATTTTTATTTGGTTCGTTTGTTTGGTCTCTCTCATGGTGCTCGTAGAATCTCTCTGGTTTTCCACTTATTATCTTTTTATTTTCTTTTTAAACCCACATAATCAGTGGTGGAGGCAACATGTTGTGACGTGGATCAATTGACCCAGGTCAATTTTTAAAATTAGTTTATAGTAAAAACTTTTTTGTAAGATTGACCCATGTTAAAAATAATTATTGACTCATGTGCATTTTACATTTAGTTACGGCACAATACTATCAAGTTAATTAAAGAAAAAAACCCACTAAAATTAACAAAGAGGAATTCACAAAACTACACCCTTTCGACCCCTATTTCACAAAACTACACCTAATTTAATTTTTTCACATATTTACATCCTTTCAAAATTTTAAAAGCTTGAGTTACCTTTTAAAAATTACCAAAATTAAAATATTTTCATTTGGGTTCGCTGATTAGTGTTTATGGTATAATATTAAGGGGGTAGGATTGTGTGGGTAGAATTTATTTGGATTTAATTTTGAGCGTTTAGGTGTAGTTTTGTAAAATATTTTGGAAATGGTGTAATATTTGTGAAATGTAATTCAAATGGTGTAGTTTTGTAATTCTCCCATTAACAAAACCTAATAATTTTAATAATACAAAATCAAAAAGTAGTTTCGTCTTCTTCTTCCACAAAAATTTCCACAAAAGTCTTTTAACTTTTTATCTTAGACATTGATATTCTTCAAGTTTTCTCTGGTGAGTTCATACTTTTATAAATTGTTCTTTTATAAATCAAAAGATAAATAACATTAATAAAATATTTAGTGAAATCGACACCGCGTAATAATATTGCTGATGAATTTTTAAATAACAATAATAAAATATTTAGTGAAATGAAGTATTTGATACCGTGACTAACGAAACATTGATAACTCGGTTTTAAAATATGATTGAACGTCGGGTAGTTCTTTGATATACATTTGTAATTTTTTTTTATTGTTTATGCAAACTTTTAAATTAATAAATTTTTATGACCCCGGTAAATTTTAATCCTGCCTCCGCCACTGCACATAATATCTCTTTACTCTCTTCTATTAGTTTATAATCATATGTGAAATATTTGGTCTATTTAGAATCTGCGAACAAAGAAAAGTCAACTTTTTAGTCGAACAGAGAAAAGTATTGAGTGGTAGACAATGACTAAACTTTATGAAAAAAAGATTAGGTGAATGTCTTAAGATAAAGGCATAATTAAGTGTGATTAGGGCCCAATCACCACCTTTTTATGCTTCTTTTGCGTCATTGTCAATTTCTCAATATTTATTATCCATTAAAGTCACTTTCTTTTTTTAAAATTTCTTGTTTTTACGCATCATTTATTCCCCGATCACAAAGACATATTTTAACTAACTTTATATATCTGTGTTACCGCCTTTGAAAAGTAAAAACATATAGCGAATTGAAAAATCTTCAGTGTAAGTTGTTTAATATTATGTGGTGGCAAATAGATAAGATTAAAATTCGTTAACAAACAATTCAAAACACATGAAGAACAATCGTGGATTCTCTGTGTCGCGCACACCGTAGAAACCGTTTTTTATACCCGAAAGCGAAGCAAACTACTTGTCGACATGTGTAGCTCGCGCGTGAATCAACGGTCACTATTAGATTCCGTAGTTTTTTGCTTTAATTTTGTTAGTGCACAAGTGGGGTGACGTCATCAAATAAGCCACTTATATTTCAACACGTGTAATAATAAATAATATGTCAACTTTAAAAGATCATAGAGCGATAGTCCTCCATGGAAAGGGTTATATATATATATATATATATTTAAATCGGTAAATAATAAACATGTATTAATCGAAAAATATATATAAAAAATACTAACTGATTTTGAATTAACATCCATCAATCCTAACATCATCTTCTAGCCATCATATTAATATTATAATTTTCTCGTAATCCTTTTATTATGTGTGGCTTAACTTAACCATAATATATTGTTATTCTAATTATTGTGGTTTATTGACACCTGTCGATTATTTGGATAATCACATACATATTTTGATGTGACATTTGTGTCACCTCACAACTTTTTCTTGAATGTGTTTCTGTACTTGTTCTGGTTCACGTTTTCTAATATTTCATATAATAATTTTTAAAAATCATATACATGCATGATGATATCCAATATCCATCGTAATAGTGACCATTTTGGAAAATAGCCACCTTCATGTCACTTCTTTATTTAAAAAAAACATTACGTTTAAATTTAGTTAATTAAAATATGTTTCTTTTTGTTAAATTAATTAAAATATGTTGCGGAGACACGTTTCGTAATTAGGGTTTATGTAAAATAAATTATGAATATAAAAGATAGAGAAGCATCTTTGCCGTGTATTAACAGCTATGTAAGACATTTTGTAAATTGATGAGTTTTTTTTTTTTTTTTGTAATTTTTTTTCTATTTAAAGCATGAGAATAAAAAAAAAATACATAGGCCTTTTTGGACCTCAGTTTTTAATCCTAATCAAAACAAAAAATCCACCGAACTCAAGCACATACTTGAGCCCAATAAAAACTTAATTAACCCAACTTTTTATACTTAGTAAAAACAATCGAGACCCAATTTCTAAAGCCCAAGTTATGACCCTCTTGTAAAATAACCGAACCACCAAAGTTAATACCACCTACACGATCAAACGAAGAGTTAAAGCACCAAGTCCACATGCCGATCTGATCATGAGTCGAGAGATGTTGAAAAGAACTCAATTTTCAAAGAGTATGGTGAACAATTAAGCAGAACCAAACCAGATTTGGATCATGGCTGAAGCTAATCGACCTCTTTCACTGCGAAAACTCTGAATTTTTGCTCGGGTTTAAGAATCAATTGCGCGGAGGAGAGAATCCAATTGTTTGTGCTCGCCTCGGTGGATCCTGCAATTCCTTTCTGTCCATAAAGCATAGATTGAAGATTGCCAAAGCAACAAGGTCAGTGTTCTTCTCGCTCCTCGCATAGGCAAAACTTGTAGCGAGTTTAGATTTGCGTCCCAGCTTCTCGAAGCTTGGAAACCACTCCTCTGCGCCAGTGTATTCCATAAACTGAAGCTAAAATCACAACGGAAGAGGAGGTGATCACGTGATTCATCTCCAGCATTACACAAGACACAAGCAGTTGGTGTTTGAAGTCCCCAGTTAGAGAGGCGATCTCTAGTAGGGCATCTATTGAGTGTGAACAACCAAGTCAAAAACTTTTGCCTCGGGATACCTCCTGAGAACCAAACTATACCAGTCCAATCCACTTTTGGTTTATGATTTTTCAGAATTTTGTATACCTGACTGTAGGAACGCAATTTCTACAAATGGGCAAACTGAATATTTGTGAATAAAATATATAACTAAATTACAATATTACAATAAAAATACCGATTCAAGAATTTGGAAAGACGGATTGCAGATTCGAGATCAAGATCTCTTTCCTTAATTCTGTAAACGCCCCGTAGTGTGACGATTGCATGGCGTTCCGAATCCCAGGATAAAACTGCATGACTATTATGATTTGCATCACCCAAAATCATAATCTTGCGAACCTGAAAATGTGATGTACTCTCTAAAAACAAGAAGAGAATGTGAGAGATTGTATGTTGTGTTTAACACTTTTGCCATTAACTTTGTTTTAGGAATATCCTGCAATATTCCACTTATATCTCAAAGTTATGGACACAAATCATTAAGAGCAAAGCTCATCCTACACACTTGCAGTAAAGACTGTTTCATCATCTTAGGAGCTGGTAGAGACTAGAGTCTCACAAAGCTTTCTTGCAGATTTAGTTTGACTTAGTTTTCCCTTTGAACTTACTTTTTGGGATCTCCAGCCACGTAGGTGGGGTTACCATCAAACCTCCTCTTAGTCATAGGCTTTAAACCCATTCCTCTTGATGATTTTAACAATTTAATCTCGTGATAAACCTTTAATAATTGGACCCTAGTTTATCATCTCATTGGCTTTTAATCACTTGAGATTATACCGTTTGAGATCAATTGTTTAATGGTTTCATGGCTTTTCTCAAAAAGACATGACCACCATTTTATACAAAACTTTGTGTTATAATATTCACACAAGTTTTCTAGGTGTTATTCCGATTATTTTCGGACACCCCACACTTTTAAATATTTATAAAAATACTTTAAAAGTTCAAATCAACATGGTCTTATGTGGTAAGCTAAGCATCCCACATTTCCGAGAAAATCCATATTTATGATTTGTTATGTTTTTGAAAGTTCAAAAAATTTGTTTTCAAACTTTAACAAAATCTGCTAAACGTAGATCTCGCACGAATTCTGCACGAGTCTGGTTTTGCAAGATTTTTTCCTTTTTCTAAAGAAAAAAATTGCACAAATTATGCACGTTATCTGGTTCAACTTGAATCCAGATTTAACAAAAAATTTGCACGGACACTGATTTTGTTAAAATATAGTTTCTGCCAAAATAACACAATATTTGCACGAACACTAATTTGACAAAATCCAGTTTGTGCTCACATTAGCACGAACCGTGCACGATCACATATTTTATTAAAAATCCAGATTCGACATATATTTTGCATAAACACCGATTTTGTTAAAATTCGCTTCAACACGGATTTTGCACGAACACCGAATAAAAATTCGTATTCGCACGAATTTTGCACGAACACCGAACTAAAAATAATTCAAATTTTCCGCACAAATATTGCACAAACACTAATTCTCTCGTAATTTAGTTTCGACATTAATTGATTTTACACAAATTCTCTACGAATTTTGCAAAGTAACAAATATCGATGGAAAACCACTACCAAACTTAATTTGGTGCATTATCTCATCGTATTTTTCCGTTTACAAGTGAAAGACCTTTTCCAAAAAAATTTGGAATATCGATTCACTTTTAACGAATACATATGTGGTTAACCACTTCCAAAATAAATTTGGAGCGTCGACTCACACATATATCTTAGCCAAAAATCACAAAAGATAATGACCACTTTCAAAAATCAATTTGAAGTGTCAATTCATTTTTTCTTGATATATTGCTAAACTCGTTTCTAACGGTTCCGTCATTAATTAGTTCACAACGCTAAATTGTCCGATAATCATTTGTTAATCATACTCAAAAGAATCTGTTAATAAAAACCAAAATTCAATTAGTATATTAACCAAAATTAAACACATATAAATAATAAATTATTAAATCAAATATAAATAAATTATAGATTTAAATCACATAAACAATTTAATTTACACAATTATATGTATTAATAACCAAGAACCGTTACGACTTTAATTCACAAATAGATGCACTAATAATCAATATTAATACCAAATGACAAAGTAACGTTTTTAAATCGTTTTACTACCAAGAGTCAAAACTCAAAACAATAGCGCATGTCATTTAAAACGTTCACGAGTAAATGCATTAATTGACCAAATCAAAGATAATAAACGGTTAATGCACAATTGGTTTAATACCAAACCGAACTAAACCAAAAATAAGTATTTGAATAATTTAGCACACCAAAACAACTAGAATGACTCGTTTTCTTTTACTTGCTAAATACTAGAAGTCAAACATGAAACAAATACATAATACATGTTATTCGATTTAACCAAGCAAAAAACATAATCATGCTTTTAACAAAAACTCATGTCAAATATAAGCATTAAACAAGCAAATCAAGATTTAAATCACAAACGTATGATCACATCTCAAAAGTCACGATGCATAGATGTGTGCAAATGCATAAATCAATAAACAATTTGCATAAGGATTAATCAAAGTAAATAATCCAAATACTCCTGCAAAATACACTTGTTAGCCAATTAATCAAATGACCAAATCACGGTTATGCCTGACCACTAAACAAAATTCTCCATCGCCACCTTAACGACAAAAAACAAAAATTAAAAATATGTGAATCAAAACACATAAATTAATTAGTGAAAACAAGATCATAATCCTCTAAGAATGATCAAATAAATTCATTAGAGACATATACTTAAGCTCCAAATTCCTGTGTTTTCAACAAAAACACTTCACAAAATATCAGTTTTCGTTAGTGTATTAAACAAAACGAAAATTTACAGAATTAAGATTGTAGGAACGCAATTTCTACAAATGGGCAAACTGAATATTTGTGAATAAAATATGTAACTAAATTACAATATTACAATAAAAATACCGATACAAGAATTTGGAAAGACGGATTGCAGAGTCGAGATCAAGATCTCTTTCCTTAATTCTGTAAACGCCCCGTAGTGTGACGGTTGCATGGCGTTCCGAATCCCAGGATAAAACTGCATGACTATTATGATTTGCATCACCCAAAATCATAATCTTGCGAACCTGAAAATGTGATGTACTCTCTAAAAACAAGAAGAGAATGTGAGAGATTGTATGTTGTGTTTAACACTTTTGTGTGAATGTATATATTTATTCTCAAAGAACATATTTCTCATTATATATATTTATAAAATGAGAATAGAAGATGTCTTCTTTTATAGCCAAACTCCATGAGTTACAATGTTGAGTCATGAGAATTTATTCTCATCTTAATTTCATTTATATGTTACAAAATTAATCACACTTTAATTTTGTTGAACACAAATCAATGAGGAGATATTTTCTTTGTTGACTTATTCAACAAAATAATATGGCCACAAAGTTATCTTGTTTTTAGCATCGTTGGCCCATTTGCCAATTCCGAAGTCGGATCTTAAATCCGGTTCGGATATTTCATCTTTCCAATACACCAAAGTGTATATAAAATTTTAAACATTATTAAAATCTTTCCACATTATATATTAAAGGATTTCACCTCTAAGTTTCAAAGTAGTATATTTGTTAGTTTTTACACTTACCAAATTTAAACTTCACAAGCTTTCTAATCACTCACTTTCAACTTCCATTTCTCATTCAAACCAATTCCGATTTTGACATATTAATACACTATCATATAGTCTTCACGCGACGATTACATCGTGCCCATAATCCGTTCATTCCGCTAACTATATTAGCCGAAAACTAAAACGAAAACTTGACCTAAGCCACTTGTCAAAAACGAGTTCCAACACTGACCAGTAGAGAAAGTTATAGACTTGACTCCCTCTATGAACCATTCGTAGGTATCTTCTTCCCCAATTAGATTGATTGTTGATAGCGCCATTTGAATGTGGACCTGGTTCTCCAATCTTGCATGTGGAATTAGCCAATTACCTGAGGTGTAAATGCTCGCCAAAGATGCATCTTGAGGTATCCCCAGATTCCCAGCTCTCTCTCCTTCCAAATATTTGGTAAGGCTACCAAGATGTGACCAGTTATCAAACCAGAAGGAGCAGGATCTCCCATTCCCCACCTTCAATTTAATCCAAGGGTAAATTACATCTCTTAGCCGTAGTAGTTTCTTGACCAACCAAGAGAATCTGTTTTTCTTGTAAATTGATGAGTTCATTCTGAGTTTCGTTGCAAATAAACTTTACGATCCTTTTTTTTTTAAAAGGGACAAATAAATCGTTGTAAAAAAAGGGACAAATGTATTAAGAAAAAAGAAATAATCAATTAAAATGAAAAGTGACGTTATTTGTTTTGTTCTTCGAATCCAAATTTTTGGTCGACATGTGAATTTGCCTAACGATGAAGCTAACCAAACTTTATCTCAATTATTTTTCACTATATATGTTACTTTTGAATTTTAGATATTAACTTGATTACTTTTACATATTCTTCAAAAATATTCCTCCACCCTGTTATATATTTCGATAATTTTTCAAAAACTATGAATGCTCGTATTAAACAATACTTGGCAATTGGGCTATTACTAGAGTTTTTTTTATAGTTTGTTGTGGTTAATTGGGCCTAGGCCTTTTCGTGTAGGCCTTGTACGTACTAATCATATGATTAGTCAAGATAAACACTAATCAGAAGCATAATTATTTAATTAATAATTAAGACCATTCCAAAGACGACGACGTTTACAATAAACCTAAATATCTCCGCCGATCAGTTCGTCGAGAAATCGTTTCACCGCAACAAAAGAAGATCCTCCTTCCGCCAAAGCCAGCCTCGCCGCATCTCCCATCTCCTTCACTCTCCTCCTCGGCGTATCCTCGCCGTCCATCAGTAATCGTACGGCTCTCTCGATCTCCTCAGCTTTCACGATCTCTTCGTACGCCGCAACGTGATCCAGACGCAATTCCACGGCGAGTCCCAACTCCTTCGCCATCGTGAAAGCGTTGAGCTGCTGCTCCGCGTACATTGGCCACGTGGCGATCGGAACTCCGAACCACAAGCTCTCAAGCACAGAGTTCCATCCGCAGTGAGACAAAAACCCTCCGATCGCGCCGTGCGCGAGAACTTCCACCTGTGGAGCCCACCCGCACACCAATCCTCTACTAACCGTCCGATCTAAGAATCCCTCCGGTAAAAGATCGTACGGACTAGATTTCTCCGTCGGAATCGTACGGATAGACCAGAGAAACCTGTGACCGGAGAGATCTAAAGCTCGAGCTATCTCCTTGATCTGAGATTCTCCCACGATTCCTAAGCTCCCGAAGCAGATGTACAGAACCGACGAATCTGGCTTATCCTCGAGCCACCTCATGATCCGGTCACGATCAGACCGGTCCATATCCGGAGAAGGACGATCCTCCAAGCTCAAAACCGGTCCGACCGGGTAAACCGGAGGATAGTTATCAGGCCTACGAGCAAAGTAATCAAACGCCTTCTCCTCAAGAGCCGTGAATGAATTGACCAAAATACCCTTGGCTCCTGTGAACTTGTCTGCGATCTCTACCCAAGCTTCGTAAGACTCTCTAACGAACAGTCCCGGAGGCAGAACCAGCTTCGGAACCGGACACGTGTAACCCTGAACGGGATGTTCGTCGTCGTCGCCGGAGCTCCGATCAAGCTTAGAGCCGTTTCCACGGTGTCTCTCGGGGAGATATTTCATCATACACAAAAACCCAGCGTTGGAAGTTGAGAAAATGTAAGAAGAGAGGTTAAGCTCGTTAGCTACTTCAATTAACGGTACACAGAAGAAATCAATAACCAAACCGGTTACACGAACCGAACCGGTTTCATCATTAGAAGAAACAAGAGTGGATAAAACTTCTCTTACAAGAGGAACTGTTTTCTTGGTGAATTCAAGAATGTAAGATTCAGAAGCTTTAAAGAAGAGCTCTAATGGAGGTGGATTCTGAACATCAGGCAAGGCTATGAGACGGATTTTAGGCTCGGAAGCGACGAGAGATTTAGCAAAGAGGCTTGCTTGTGGAGATAAAGGTATTGCCCAATGGAGGATTGCGATTTTGTCGATTCGTTTATCGCGTTTGATTAGCGATTTTGCGAACTCGATGGAGACAAGAAGATGGCCTGGTGCTGGATAAGCGACGAAGATGATCTCTGTTTCGGCTAGCTTCACCATTTTTTTTTGGGGGTTTCTCTTTAGCTAATTTTTTGTCACTGTTTAATGCTTGTTTTGTGTGCTCTACATTGAGTATAGAAGCAAGTATGTACTTATATATATATATATATATATTTAAATTGAATGATGGTGTCGTGTGTATAATCATTGGTGTATTTAAGAAATATTGTTATAGGAGATATGTTACTTTAAGTGAAACAAAACGAATAATATATAGTTTTTTTTTAGAGAAAAAGGTTTTGACAGCAAGATTCATGGTACAGATGTATTTATTGTCAAAAAAAGAAAAAGATACAGATGTATTTTTTTTTTTGTCAACATTTGTGCCACAAATGGCCAGCCCATTAGCCAAACCTACACTATCGTAGGCGCGGGGAATCGATCCCGGGTGAGGTGGTGCTACCTGCCTCCTGTGGACTTATGACTGCCACTAGACCAAGGTCACTTCCCGATACAGATGTGATGTATTTTGGGAAATAAGAAAGACATAAATTAAAGCTGGCCACATTTAATTTACCCGAAAAAGTGACTGGGCCCACTCAGTGACCAAGTCAGTAGTCACTACCCACCTCTTATATAATAAGTTAATAACACACCAACTCCTTTGTTTCTATTTGAGTTTAGTCACATGTCACAGCTCACTTCACACATACCCAGACGATAAGTTTCTACTAAAACCAGTCCGGTCCTGATACTTTTCAGCGTTTTCGTTATTCAGCGGTTATCGTTCTCGATTAAGTTTTTAACTGCGTAAATTCAAATTTTGTATAATCCAATTAATTTTTGATTATTTTCGAACTAATTTGATTATTTACATTCAAATTTTATAAAAGTTTGATAATTAATTAATTTTATGGCTTAATAACAATATAAATAATAAATATAATATGAACATTATATAAAAATATTCAAAAATCAATCGTATAGCTGACTCTATGGCTGCTAAAGTGTGTATTAATTAACAAGAATAAGCGTAGATTCATTAAATTTATCAAAGATCCCATAGGCCCTATGGCTGCTAGAGTGTGTATTAATGAACAATAATAAGTGTAGATTAATGAAATTTATCAAAGATCCCATAGGCCCTACGGCTGCTTCATATGTCTTCCCCGTTTGAAGATTGTTAACCGGTAATAATAATACGAGGTTTTGCTCATGCGGATTTTGTCATCGGCTTAGTGGGCCGCTATTGTGACATGATGCGTTAAGGCCCAATATCTAATTAGCCCAACAAATACCATAATGCGAAAGTCTTTTTCAGACATGTGAATTGATACATAACATAAATATTTACTGGTACCAACCATTGCATAAGTACACAACAACATAGTTCACAAATAAACTAACATAGACGATAACATGAGACTCTCATAAACAAGCAAATACACAAAGAGCCACCAAGACAAAGGCTTTAAGAATGATTGATGAAACTTAAGCAGTAGAGTTTGACCTGGTGAAAGAGGATGACGAATTGATGAACTCTATGCATTCTTCTATAGCCTCTGATCTATGATTTTCATTGATCATTGGCTTCATTGATTGCTGACATCTTTCAGAATAAGAAGAAGAGACCTTCGACGGTGGAGATCTTTTCTTCTTCTTCCTCCTCATCACCACAAGACGCAAGCCTTTTGCAAATTTACAGCCAAGTTGTTTGATCAGTTTTGCTGCTGTGACTTCTGTTTTCCTCGGTAGCCTCAACCCGCAGCTCGTTGTGCATCCCGGGCTCTTACCATAAGGTCCCTTGACCGTGGTTCGCTGACCTGATGCATCCGTCTGAACCGGTCTAGTGTTTGTGTTGAACTGTCTTGACACAGTAGCTGACATATCAAGAAGCCAGAGAGGTATATGAGAAACAATATGAAGATAAATGTGTGAGATATATATATATATATATATATATATATAAGGAATTGATGCTAGAAACTGTTGATGATAGCTCAGGGAAAAAAGTAATGATTAGTGATGTACTAACAACATCATTACGTTCAGGGAATGATTAAGCACTCAAGACATAAACATAAACAAGTAACAAAAAGTGATAGTTTTCAAACTTATTTTAGATCATATATATAAAGAATTGTAGTTTTAGTTTCTCTTTAATGGTCCACAGAGAGAATAAACACTTAGTTTAAGTGAATAGAAAAGTTCTTTTTATATGAAGCAACCATTTGGTATCATTACTCTTTGATGATCACTCATAAAAATCTGAGAAAAGGTTTACCTTTGACTTCAGGAGAGGCCGATATAAACCGACTTTTATGGATCACAGATTCCTTTCATGAATTTGAGGCTACAATGAAAAAGAAAGAAGTTAAATGGTGGGCACAAGAATCTGAGAAAGCATATAATATAACCATGTAGTGTTAGGACATAAATAGAACATTCCATTGAGATCAGAACAATTAAGTCAGTGATTAGATGCTATTAGCCTGAAATTGACTTGACATGAATGGTAGGTTTCAAAAAAAATGACAAAATGGTAAAAAGAATGCAATAGCAAAACTTCTCTGCTTTCTGTCTCATGGTCGAAACAAAATTATAATAGATTTAGTACCAACCGTGAACACAAACATTTTACCAAAACAACCAGACACATGAATCTAACCAGAGAGAGAGAGTAAGAAAATAAAACTCACAATGGTATCATCAAACATAGATTGGATAACCAACCTGCAAAAATATTCTGCAAAACTACAGGTTCATGTCTGAGTCAGAGCATAACTTATCATACCTAATCTAAGCATGATTCAAACAATAATCAACAAAGAAAGGATTCATAACAGAACATTACACCCGAATAGACTGATCCGATACAGTAGCTGTTAGATCTCAGGATACACACAACATTGCAAGACGTTGAAATGATGAAAGAAAGTTAAGAAACTAGAGATATTTTATAAAACATGTACAAAGGCAAGAAAGGAGAGAGACTCCTTCTATACCTCTTGTTCTTCAGACACACAGAGAAACCAAATAAAGAGAAAGAACCAACGCGAAATACATATAGACATATCATATCCTTAAAGGAACATTGTATGATAAATATGATGGTTATAGAGCCATTTATAAAAGCCTCACACTTGTGAAATTCAACAACTTTTTGTCTTTCTCTTTTTCAACGTTCACGGGGATACTCGCGGCTATAGTTATAGCTAGGCCTAGCATCTCCGAAACCGCTCTCAGACCTCTCTGCAACAGCTCTCTCTTCCTCCAAACTCAATCCACCCATTGTCTTGTGCAACTGCCTATGATCATAAGGAGAGTAATCGACTGGTGCAGACGGGCAACCCGGTACTCCATAGCTAGACAATCTCGACCCCACAGGAGGAGGAGGAGGAGTCTGTGGCGGCTTATACTCGTCAACCACCGGATAAGCGTCAATAGGAGCTGATGGCCCAATTTGCGGTGGTGCATAGCTAGAAAAGTGAGAAGCTAAAGGAGGCTGCTTTTGATCAACGGAGTAGCAGCTACGGACAGGAGCAGATGGCCCACTTTGCGGGGGAGCGTAGCTAGAAAAGTGAGGAGCTAAAGGAGGCTGCTTGTGATCAACGGAGGAGAAGCTATCCACAGGAGCAGATGGGACACGTGGCAGGCTGTAATTGGAGGGAAGATCGTACATTGAACGCGAAGGAGGAGGAGGCGGGTAATAAAAACCTGAATAGTAATGATCGGAAAATGGATAAGGAGACGGAGCTTGAGGAGGGTTTTGAGAGTAATAATGGTTTCCTCGAGGGGCATAATAGTAATCTTGCGGCTGCGGCGGAGGAATTGGCCGTTTTTTGATTGAGAGCTTCAGGCGAATCTTCCCTTGTGGTCTACCCGAAGGACGAATCAGCTCGGGCGAGTTGATGAACTCGTCCGAGTCAGTTACACGAGCCAGAGGAAACCTAACGGATCCGACGAGAGATTTCGTCAGATCCGTAGTAGAATTCGAATGAAGAATCTCGATGTTGAGCACCGATTCGTGGACGGATCTCGAGAGAGGAAGACCGATCCTCTCGTTCCACACAGGTTTCGTCGAGGCTGAGTCATCGGGACGAGTCGAGAAGCGATTCTCCGAGTCAAGGTATAGAACAACGTAGGGTTTGAGATCGCCGTTGCGCCAGTTGATATTCTTAAGGTTTTTTGCAGAGACGACGGTGACGATCAGATCGAGTGGTGGCTCCGATGAAGACATGGATTAGACGGTGGTGGTTTTCGCGGAGGTGTTAGGTTAGCTAACGTGCGCTCGTTATCTGTTAGATAATTTGGTAATGAAAGTCTTTAGCTATCGTTCACCACAAAGTTGTTTTAACTTTTTATTTTTTAAGTCTTTCTTAAACCCGCTGGCTTATAAAGAGGCTTTGAGGTTTGTTTATTTTATTTACTAATTGGATATTAATAACCTTGTGTCCAAACATATCCTCAAATCCCTAAAACCTAAGTTTCCGTCGCGAAATTATGCTCCGGTAGAGAATCGACTCCGATCGCCGTCGCATCTCAGCTAGCGACTCTTCCGATCGAAAGAGATGATCGGAGAAACGTATCTAAACCTCAAAACGGCGCCGGAAGATACCGCGCGTTCAATTGACCACCGCGCAATCGTGACGGACTTGCAGAACAAACGGCGAGGAAACGGCGTCGACGCTGCTTCGTGGCGAAATTCTCAGCGGCGGAATCAAGCTTACGCGCAGAAGAAAACGGGTAAACGCTCTGCGTGGATCTTCTTTCACAAACTTCTCTAGTTTCATTGTACTTCATAAAGTATAGAACTTTATTGACATTTTTGTTGTGGTTGTTGTTATGAAGTGAAGAGACAGAGAAATCTGAAGGATGAGTTTTGTCTTTTCTCCGACATGAGTTATGTAACTGAAAAACTACAAGCAACAACAAAAAAAGGAGGGAACTTTCTAAATGTAGGAGAAAAAACCTTCAAGCCTCTCAATAAAGATCTAATTTTTATTTGTCTGGCTATGGTTTAAAATGTATACTTGACCTCTCTTTCTCTATTGATCTTTGTTTCTTCCATTAAATTAACCTATTTATCAAAAAAGCTTCCATTTTTAAGATTCTCTGTTCTTATTGAAATAGTTTTGTTGTCCTCCAAATAGAATCTCCATGGGGATTGATGCCAAATATGTCGGAACTCTTCTCTGGAAAGTTCTAAGAATCTCCATGAGCATTGTTTATACATATGTAAGAAAATACCCAGTTGTTTCTGGTGTTTCTATCGTTATCTTACTCTTCTACACTTTTCTTCCTAGGCTTCTCTGTTTCATCCTTTACTCTTCTCCGTTTTTCGCCTGCTCTGTTTTTTATCTTCGGAATCATCCGAGTTTCAAGCTTTTGAAGAACAATACTGTTAATGGGCTATCACCATTTTCTCAAAAGGGATCAGAGGAAGGAACAAGAAAAGCTGATCTAAAGCACCAAAGAAGCGTTCGACGAAACGCAAGAAGGAAAGTCGAAGAAGTTGGTAAAGATTGGGACTCTTCTCAAGCTAGCGAAGATGAAAGAGACAAAGTCATCTTAACAACTCTCTATGGTGAACAGTTCTCCGACACTAGAAAGTCTCCTAAATTCCAAGATTTCAAAAAAGATAGAGCCTTTCTCGCGTCTCAAGACTTCTCCTTTGAGCCTAACCCTGAAGAAGAAGCTTCTTCAACCGCGGGAAATGTTTCCGTCCTAGACCCATCAGAGTGGCTAACTAGTGGTGGCGGTGACACAGAAATAGAGTGTTCATCATCATCAGAAGAAGAACAAGGCCAAAAAGAAGAAACTACACATGAAGACAACAAGATTGTAACTTGGACAGAAGATGATCAGAAGAATCTAATGGATCTAGGAAACTCAGAGACGGAACGTAACAAGAGATTAGAATATTTGATTACAAGAAGAAGAACAAGAAGATTGTTCTTACTTGCAGCTGAGAAAAGCCTAATGGATATGGAAGTTCCTTCAATATGCGTAGGACGAAACTCTTCCGGTTTAGATCAAGAAAACCATGTAAATGATGAACTTCAAATGCCTGAATCTGCACCTTCTGTCTTGTTATTACCAACAAAGAACCCTTTCGATATCCCTTATGATCCACAAGAAGAGAAACCTAACCTCACAGGAGATAGCTTTCAACAAGAATTTGCAGCTAAACCTAGTGATAACTTCTTTTGCCACCACGAAAGCTTTTGTCGAAGAATCTTTCCTTCGGAAATTCATCATCCTGACTCGAATCTTGAACAATTGAGAAAGCCAATTGATGATTGGCCTAGACCACAACAAGGTACATGGTTATATCTTTCAGAAATTTTTTTGTAGCTTATAAAGTAAATGGCTTCTTGATACACAAGCTTGTAGGCCAAAAACTGTGGTTTTGTACTATATTGTAGTTACCTTAATAGATCAACAAATGAATTGAAGTTATGATCGTTTCTTATCTAGATAGCAATGATATGAAGTCAGAAAATAGGACAAACGTCGATGAGAGTGATTCAAAGTCATTGCTTTCTCTTGGAGAGCAAGAATTGAACTCCGATGACGTAAATCAAGCAGATTCTTTTGTAATTTCCGAGAAACGAAAAGGAGACCTTCGCGCTGAGAACCCTTTAATGGGTATAGTTCCAAGAAACACCGGTTCTCTATCGACTTCTTTAGCAGCAGAAAGGCAAATATACATGGAACATTATGGTTACAACACAAGGAAAAACCATAAGATGACTAAATCAGTGGAATCTGATCTTCAAGTTGAGTTTTCTGAAATAGGATCACCTCCTACTACAATTGATGGGAACATTTCTTCTTCTGATGATGAAGAGAAATCAATATTTGTCGATGAATCTCAAACATTACCAGTGAATAAGTTTGATCAAGATTTGAATGAAACAAGTTGTGTAGTTTCACAAGAATCTGTTGCAGCCAAACAACTTGAGGGAGTTTTGGGTGGTGTAGATGTCAATGGAGGATCAGAGGAAGAAGAGAGATCAAAATCAAGACAGTCTTTACAAGAAAGTCCAGACAGAGAGGATTGCTTGTGTCCTTAGAAACCGTGGTTCCTCACACAAACGAAGCTATGTCAAAAAGAGAAGAGGTTATATAGTTGTTATCAGATTTAATTAAACACACTTATACAAAAAACGATCATGCATATGTAGTTGTAGAGGTTAATTTTTGATACACATACGCGATGGTTTTTGTTTTAAAAAATAAATAACCCAACTTAATAATAAGTATTCGGTATTCCTAAAAATCGGCTTCATGTAGAATCTATTTGGGAAACAATACAGTTCAGAGTAAAAACAAAAGCAGTAGAAAATAATTCATCCACAGTACAAAAAAAAAACTTCGAGCGAGCATATTGAACAATCTGAACCACATGTTTTAAACAAGCATTGTTCTACTGAGACGATCCGGTCGTCGTAGAAACATCAGGAGCTTGTTGAGATGATCCTGAAGGAGCTCCAGACCCAGCAGCAGGTGCAGGATCAGATGATGGAGCAGAACCCGAGCTTGGAGCCGGTGCAGGTCTTGTTCCAGAACCAGGTCCAGGTTGTTGTGGGTGCGAGTAAGCTGCTGGAGGCGGTGCATAATGGTGCATAGGAGGACCAGGATGTTGATGATGATGGTTAGGAGGATACTGCTGCTGATAAGGCGGTGGCATATAACCATACGGTGGTGGCTGGTATGGCTGGTGTGGTGGCATCATGTAAGAAGAAGAAGAAGCACCCGAGTTCTCACCGCTGCTTGAACCACCACCACCTTCTTGGGATGAGATGACTGCACCCATTCTCTGTGGGTCCATTGATGGGTAATAAGGTTTGTTTTGGTTAGGTCCTGGTGGTGGTGGGTGCATATAGTACTGCATTGGTGGAGGTTGGTTCTGTTGCTGAGATATAACAGCTCGAGGTAGTAAACCAGTATGAGCCACACCACCCTGTTGGTTCGAGCCATCTTGATCAAGTCTGGGAGCTTGAGGTCTTCCCCATGTGAGTTTTAGCCTCTGACCATTGACGACCAGCCTGTTGGAGAGCTCTTGTGCGGCCTTCTCTGCTCCTTCCCGGCTTGTGTATGTGACAAACGCACATGCTTTGTCCGCCAGGATCCTGATAGATTCTATTTCTCCATGAGCATAGAACTGGTCTCGTAAGTCCTGTTCGAGGATTCTCGAGTTAAGTCCACCAACGTAAAGCGTTTTGATGCTCTCATCGTCTGGTGATTCCAAAGTGCCCATCTCACCAGCTTTCCCGAGTAACTTCAAAGCAACAGGATCATTGACACTGCAAAATGAGTAAAAGAAATTGACAAACAGTTCAAAGCATTTATGCCCAAGTATCATAGCAGAAACCTATAATACTATTGCACAAACTTCTTTAGGGGAGATCTTGAAACAAACACTTGAAAAGGCGATCAAAGGTCAACAAAGTCAAGCATTCAGAAGAAAATAGCTTACCCATAGTAACGATCTTTAATGTTTTGGTGAGACAGCTCTCCTGTTTCAGGCATCTCATGCCGATATGGGCATTCATCACCTCTTGTGCACTCACCCCTGATGAAGAAACTACAAACATGTGCTCGGTTCCTTTTATAGTATGGCGTCGTTCTTTGAAGCTTTA
The DNA here is from genome assembly GCA_963556525.1 of Cochlearia excelsa. NCBI lineage: Eukaryota > Viridiplantae > Streptophyta > Magnoliopsida > Brassicales > Brassicaceae > Cochlearia > Cochlearia excelsa. The sequence goes on from OY748331.1 coordinate 21,802,553, forward strand.
AGATAGTATCATTAGGACGCATCTTCCCAAATGAAGATTCATAATCCAGTCCAGCTCTAGTCTAAACAAAAGAAACATCCCAAAATACCATAGATAAGCCACCATGAGAAAACTAGAGTTACTCATCAATCTTCCACATATAGCTAAAGAAAACAAAGAATGTTAAAGACGGTCATACCTTACGGTCATGCTCTTCAGCAAAGTACTCTCTGTTAACATCACTTTTCGGGATAGAGTCATGAGTACTAATGTTAAGCGCGGTGTCTCTGGCCTGAACTGGAAGACCATACTCAAGATCAAGAAGACAAACTTGGCACACATTCTTCAGCTTACAACAAGTCTGACAAATCTCTGTCTTCTTGTATCTAGCATCCCGACCAGGCCTCCACCTAAACACCGTGAAGGGCCTTGTACATATCTTACATTCCTTATCATAATCCGCTTTCGTCTACATATCATCAACAAAACAACACTTTCATTAGATAAACAAAAGCTTATCACTTAATCAGAAGCTATAACAAAATCGAAGCTATAACCTAATTGAATTGGGATCTAAAAAGCCAATTCATTAAGCTCTAATAAGCTAAACACTGATTTGTATAACAACAACGAGCAAGAGACCTAACAAGAGATGAGATCTGAAACGAAGATTCAGAAGCTATTGAAGCAAAACAAGCAAAGATTGTTCGAGAGGAATCACCATTCGGACATATGGATTGTCGCCGAGACAAGATTCGCAGATGATCGGAAAATCAGAGCGTTCCCATCCATCGGCGTCGTGATCTCTCAGTATCCTATGAGCCATTCTCTACTTCCTCCTCCTTACTCAGCCACGAAGACGAAGGTGAGAGACGGTGATTTTTTAACTAGGGCGACGCCGAATTTTATCTTTAAAAGTATTACAAAACAAACCCCAAACTTTCATAAAATTACAAAATCTTGCCTCAAACTTCTGTAAGTTACAAAATCACCCATCAAAAACATTGGCGGGAACTAAATATTATAGAGTGGCGAAATCCCGCCAAAAACGAAAAAAGCTTATAAATTCTGACTATCTGATTCGTCTCTGCACAATAAAACTAAACCCTAGAAAAGCGATTTAGATTATTTCTCTCTGATTGAAAATTTTTCTTTGTGAAAGACAAAAATGTTGGAGCTACGTCTTGTTCAAGGATCTCTGCTGAAGAAGGTTCTAGAATCTGTCAAGGATCTGGTAAACGACGCGAATTTCGACTGCTCGAGCACTGGCTTCTCGCTCCAAGCCATGGATTCGAGCCACGTGGCGCTCGTTTCTCTCTTGCTCAGATCCGAAGGTTTCGAGCACTACAGATGCGACAGGAACCTATCCATGGGTATGAACCTCGGAAACATGTCGAAGATGCTGAGATGTGCCGGAAACGACGACATCATCACCATCAAAGCCGATGACGGCGGCGACACCGTCACTTTCATGTTCGAAAGCCCTAGTAAGTCTCTGAATACCCTAAAACGGTGTAGATCTGTGGTTAAAATTTCGAACTATTAGTTAGATGCTGGTTGATTCTTTTACTAGTGTAAGCAAGATTTTGAAACTGTGTTCAATGTTATGTATGGTTTTAAACAGCTCAGGACAAGATTGCAGATTTTGAGATGAAACTGATGGATATAGACAGTGAGCATTTAGGCATACCTGATGCTGAGTATCACTCTATTGTGAGGATGCCTTCTAATGAGTTTTCAAGGATATGCAAAGATCTTAGCAGCATTGGTGACACAGGTTATAATACTAATATTGTGTACTATGCATTACTTGTATTGTTGGGTATGTATTGGACTTTGAGTATTTGGGTTTTATGATGTTGTTGTTGTTTTTTAGTTGTGATCTCTGTGACTAAAGAAGGGGTCAAGTTCTCTACTGCTGGTGATATTGGAACAGCTAACATTGTGTTAAGGCAGAACACAACTGTTGATAAGGTAATTGCCATGTCTGCTTCAGGTAACAACTAGCTGATTCATTGTAACAACATTTGTTGAATTCAAGGTTTTTGTTTTGTGTTGTGTAGCCGGAAGATGCGATTGTGATAGAGATGAACGAGCCGGTGTCTCTCTCGTTCGCGTTGAGGTACATGAACTCTTTCACGAAAGCAACTCCGTTATCGGACACGGTGACTATCAGCTTATCGTCGGAGTTGCCTGTGGTGGTTGAGTATAAGGTTGCTGAGATGGGTTACATTCGTTACTACTTGGCTCCTAAGATTGAAGAAGATGAAGATGACACTACTAAGCCTTAAACCTTGATGGTGATGATGTTTTTGTGTGATTCCTTTGTATGGCCTCTCTAGAATCAGTTGTTTTTGTGACTTATTATCTTTTATCATGACAATGTTGGACAAAATTTTTAGTCTTTGAAACTATTAACGAATCATCAGCAAAGTAACTCACAAGATAAAAACATACACTAATGCAACCTTTGTTGTATATTGGATTCGGTAAGACTTGTCAAAACCAGTTTCATTACACCATTTTACACTGTCTGTCTATATTGCTGTACATATTAAGTATCAGACATTGGCATCAGGATCACCTAGTATAGTAATGCAACTATGTTTAGTTTGGTTTTTACTTGTTTATGTTACAACAAAAGCACTCGAAGAACCTGTGAAATGGTGGACTGACCCAAATAGCTTCTTCGCAGCACCAAAATGGGTGATCCTGTAAACACCTGGTGATGCAGACTCAGGAATTCTCCATTCCACCTTAGCTTCGCTCCGAGAGCTCAGCTTCTTAGGCCTAGACCACTTGAATCTCAGACATAAGTCATCGTCGTCATAAACTGGGGTCCATGTCTTGTCCGTCTGCTCTAATCTCTCCACCAGAGCGAAAGTACCTGCCATGAACATAGTTATCTCTTGTTAGTATCAAACAATTGTTTTTCTATGGGAGTTTGATGATGATGATGATACCTTCTGTCAATAGATCGTTTCTAGGACAAGCTGAGTGGAATACAACAGTCACTTGGTCATTCCCCTTCTTCAAGGACAAGTTTTTCGGAACATCCGAGATTACATCCCCAAAACTGTCTCCGGCGGCAGTTGTGTCCATCACCACTGGTGTAAGGAAGCTCATTTGCTTGTCTAGAAGATCTGGTGGTTGAGGCCCCGGTTGAACAGGTGTGTCAAGGACGAGAGATTTGGAGAGTTTCTTGAACTCTTGAATGTAGCCACTGAGGGTGTGTGGGCCAAATAACGTAGAAGCTCCCTAACAAAAGCAACCATTGCAACAGATACAGTTTATGAGGAATAAGAAGGAGATGTTTGTTTCTATGGGTCAGTGTAGTAAGCTTCTACCTCGTATCTTTGCACTTGGTACTCCTCAAAGGTAGTCACATACTGTGAGTAACCATTAGCCAGCCCAGCTATTACAACATGAATCTCACCGCTCAATTCTTTATGATTGCTTTTAAGCTGTGTCTTGACTGCATCGCGGAGACGCCGCCCAGCCATAGTTGTAAATTCTGACAAGAAAGTTAGACGGGAAAGTTAAACATCATATCATAAGTTATGGTTATGAAGTGTGACAATTTGCAGATTTTCAATACCTCCGGGAACATTGAGAATGAAAAGTTGCCCAATACGTAGAATTTGTAGTGAAAGAATTGATGGCTGGAATCCGCGACAAGTTAGAGTAGGGTCTTAAAACCGCAAATAATCACATGGAAGTTCACATTTCAAAAATACTTACAGCCCAGTCATATGGCTTTGTCATTTCTCCAGTGTCAAGCAAGATGGGTTTTGGATAGTGGCAATTTGTTTGTTTCTTGTGCGGTGTTTTAAGAAAATTTCTCACCATCCTCCAGAAAGGGTTCCCCTGATTTATGCAAATGGGATATGTGAGAAAGGGAGAGCAGGGAAGCAATTTGTAATTTTGACTAAGTACCTTATCATCTCCTTGAGTAAAATCAAATGCTCCTGGTCCATCTGTGGTTCCAGCAGCAAAACCGAAGCCCATTGCTGCAGGACATGTTTTTACAACTTCTGAACTTCCATCTTCTTTATGAAGTGTCACATTGAGTTGTGAAAAATCAACATAAATATGGCGATAATCAACCTTCCCTTGTAGCCGTTCAGATGCTTCATTGAAAAGTTCCAAAGCCTTCTTGAATTGTCTCTCACCAATTATACGTGTACTCTCAAATTCATCAGGATAGCTGCAATGATAAATAAAAGCAGGTAAAGAGAGTTTACTATACAATCCCATAAGTTGAAATGACAGAAAACAGGTGATTACCCTGGTCCACGCCCATAGCACATCTCATTTCTCCCACCACATGTACTGTGATTGAAATCACAAGGAAGACCAGTGTCTATACAAAAGGCTCCAAGCACATTTGGGCTAACATCACCACAGTTTGTTTGACAGAAAGCAGAAACAAAGCCAGGCATGTCCGCTTTCCTCAGAGAACTCCTCACTCGCCTAGCAGAACTTGAAATTCTAGTTGCAGGCCTACCAGGTTGTGACTCAAAGTAAGATGCAAGCTCTAGCAACTCCTCATCTGCATCAGACCAAAAAACCTTTAACATTTTCTCTCGTTCCATGTTTAGAGACACAATATACTATTGTTAAGAAAGTATTGTGAAACTTACGGCTGTCCTCATTCCGGATTATGCTTGAAACTCTTCTAGGTATTTCATCTGAAATCAACTCTTCAGAATATGATTTTTCAGCAGTATTATGCTCAAACCAATCCTCCATAAATCGTGCTGCAGCGCCTTTGTTGTCCCCACTGATCAAAGAGTTTGCACGACTCATGGAAGTCCCATGGGTAGCAAACCAATTGAAACTACCTACTGGACCCCATTGATCATCCACAAACTTTAAGAGAGTCATTTCTTTATCAACATTATACTTGTATTTACTCCTTTCTTCTGAAGGATTATTAAGATATGCACTCGGACTACGGTTTACACCAGCATCCAAGAGTTCACCTATAAAGTAAGTTTAATTAGACTTATAAGAATTTTCAGAGAGAAGAGGATATCAATCCTTACCTTTATTGATAAAAATTGATCCGGGACGAAGATTTTCGTGAGCTTGTACGATACTTTTCTCAATTCCATCCACAAGGGCATCAAATGACTGACGAACAAACCCAAGCGAGGTAACGATATATATCACATACTGAAGATACCCTCCTGGGCCAGAATGTGTGTGAATACCACTGATACCAACATTATTTTCTGTATATAGGTTCCCATATCTTCAAACAAAAACGGTTTCATTATTGGCATCACACTTTGAAAATAGATAGTCTTGAGCTACTATCAAAAGATATAGGAGCCTTACCTTGCCTTAAGCCTCTCAATCACTTTGAGTGTTACAATCTGTGAAGCCATACAAGCATCAATATTAACAAACACAACACGCTTTCCTTCGTTCTCTGCGACAATGAATGTCCTGGCACGAAGCCTGAAGTGAATACCAGAAGCGACTTGCTCCATGTTAGCATAGCCCATCATATTCACATCAGCTGCTGGTCCAGTGATGTCATAGCTTCCCATTCCAATCAAATACTCAGATTTAGAGTAAACTCCACCACATGTGAGAAGCAGCAAAATCGATATGTCGAAGAAGCTACAACGAAAACAAATGTTCCATATCTTTGCCATGGTGTAAAATTTTCTCAAATCACTTTAGCATCACCTCCTCCTATGTCACAAATTCACAATAATGAAATCAATCTCACATCACCGATTCTTACAAAAATCACTGAGCAAAAGTCAAAATCACAGTTCTCAAAGTAACATCACAAGGCATAAACGATCAAAAAACACGATATTTTGAGAAGAAACCATAAACATAAGCTGAAATAGTAATATAAAGCTAAGAGATAACCATAGATAATAAGAGCAAAGATACTATATATATCCTTACATGCAATTCCTTAAGAAGAAGAACGATACAAGAGAAACTGATTATTAACCTGATTACACAAAGCGATTGTCTAGTGGAAGAAGCAAGGAACTTAGTGCGAGAAAAAGGGTCGTTTTAGAGAGAGAGAAGAGAAGAAGAGTCTGAAAGTAGAAGAAAAGCAATGAAATTAGTGGGAGAGAGAAAGTCATTTTTGTGATGATTCAGAGAATTTTGTTCATATCAGATGGGGCCCAATTATGATTTTGGGCCCCAAATATAATTTAAAACTAAAATAAATAAATTAAAATGTGCGTTTCGTTTTTTCACCTCTTAAAGCGCAACGCGAGAGAGAGAGAGAGAGAGAGAGGCAGAGAAAACGAAGAAAAGGAAGAGAGAAGAAGAGATTCAACAATGGCGAATCGAATAGATCAAGAGTACGATTACTTGTTTAAGATCGTACTTATCGGAGATTCCGGCGTCGGAAAATCAAACATCCTCTCTAGATTCACCAGAAACGAGTTCTGTCTCGAATCCAAATCCACCATTGGCGTCGAATTCGCCACACGCACTCTTCAAGTAAATCCCTCTCTCTCTCTCCTACTCGATCACGATCTGTCTCTCTCTCTCTCTAGAATCATTCGTCTCTAAGCTAGATTCTCTTCGATGTATCGTTTAGGCGTTTTCAGATTTCGAATCAGGCATGTGAATATAAGATCTGAAATATCTATTGTGTGTTACTTGATGAATCAAAACTTGATTAGGACTAAATTTGTATGAATAAGCCTGAGATTTTGGTATTTGATTCAATGAATCGATTCTCTATGTTTTGTGTGTGTATTTGAATATACAAAGGTAGAAGGCAAAACAGTGAAAGCACAGATCTGGGACACTGCAGGACAAGAACGTTACAGAGCAATCACAAGCGCTTACTACAGAGGAGCCGTTGGCGCGCTCTTAGTCTACGACATAACCAAGAGACAGACATTCGACAACGTCCTGAGATGGCTACGCGAGCTTAGAGACCATGCTGATTCCAACATTGTCATCATGTTGGCTGGTAACAAATCAGATCTAAACCACTTGAGATCCGTCGCAGACGAAGACGGTAAGTCTCTAGCCGAGAAAGAAGGTTTGTCTTTCCTCGAAACTTCTGCTTTAGAAGCTAGTAACATCGAGAAAGCGTTTCAGACGATTTTGTCTGAGATTTATCATATCATAAGCAAGAAAGCTTTAGCGGCGCAAGAAGCCGCGGGTAATCTTCCTTTCCCGGGACAAGGAACTGCGATTAATATAACGGATTCTTCGGCTACTAACAGAAAAGGATGTTGTTCTTCTACCTAAAGTGTTAATCATCTCAAAACTACTATATAGTAATATGACTAAACAATCAAAATCTCACACGTTTGATTCTCTTTTTCTTAAGAAGTATTATCATTTTTTAAACCATTTCTTTGTTCTTACCATGTTGGGTTTATGCTACAAAAGATTTTTTAGTTTACACATCATTTTCACATCAAAAGATTGTGTTTGAATTGTTTTTTTTTTTTTTTTAACTCATAAAACTTCATTCATACTCTGATACTAAAAAACATTGTTTGGTTCCACTGATGGACTAAGCCATTGAGGGATACTGTTAATCAAAAAAGCATAGTAAGAGTTATGATTTAACACACTTTTTGCCAACATATCGGCACACTGGTTCGATTCCCTCGTAGTAAACCTGAAAGTTGGACGAAGACGCACTCGATGCAAGCCTAGGATATCTGTCGTGAAGGTTCTCAACCGGGGTCATTTAGTTGGTTCACCGACTGCTTGAATCATTGTCTTTGAATCACCTTCAAAAATAACACTTTCAAAACCAAGGTTGTTGACACAATGAACCGCCCAAGACAACGCTGTAGCTTATGCTTCAAGAGGAGAGATCGGTGACGGGTAAGTTTTAGCTCCCATCCATCTAACCGCACCTCTATCATCTCTTAAAATCCAACCAACTCCACAAGTGTCCTTCTCTTTTGTCCAAGCAGCATCCACATTGCATTTGAAGGAGCCTTGAGGAGGAGGTATCCATTTATGAGCCCTTGTTTGCTGTTGTGTTTGCGGAGAGGAAGAGTCCATGTGTTTGAATTGTTATAAATAAAAGTATCGGGTCTAATACCAATATATTCTAAAAAATTAGTCCTTTAAGCAAACTATAACTAAAAAGAAAAATTCTCAATGGTGTAGATGAAGACACGTGTTCATGAGAAGTCAGATTTTCCTAAAATACAGATCCAACGTCTCTGTTAATGCCATGTCATCATTTTTCTTGAACTCGTTTTTTTTGGCTGACGCCGTTCACTTTTTTAACTATTGGTACATTTGTGTTTGGTTTCTCACCTGAGAAGTGTGAGTTTCTTTCTTCAATTTTTTCATGTAAGAATTTATCCGTACGATATATATAAACTGCAATAACTGAGAAAGGCTTTTGAATAAGTTTGTAACGTTATGACTTGTTTTCTGATTAAATCCAAAAAATGATTATGATCATGACAATAGTGAAACCCCAAAGAAGAAAAAGGGTAAGCATCACTAAAGTGTGTATGAGATAATCCAAACAATAATGGATTTATGCTATGAAAGAGTTTTTCAAGATATAAATCTAAACTAGAATAAAAATAGCTTATTAAGCTTTTATTGTCCAAGAAAATAAATGAAATGAAAGTTTAGATGTTTGTCACAAAGAACACAAAACAATCTTTAGATCAATTTCATATATAAGATAAAAAGAGAGTTGCATTCAATAGTTCAATAGCAACTCCAAGGTTAAGAGACAGTGTTCTTAAGGGCAACTCCAAGGTTAAGAGACAATGTTATTAAGGGCACCTCCAATGATAGTTATTAAAGAGTTTTTAATGTTAAAATTTAATTAAGAAATAAGAAATAAGAAAGACAAAACTAAAAACGTACACTAATGAAAGCAACTTAAGAAAGGTTCTTAAAGAATTTAAATGACTTCAACACCACATGTAAGAGCATCTCCAACAGAGAAACTCTCAAAATTTCTTAACTATTCAGTAGGCCCGTGAATATTTGGTTTAAAAAAAAAAAAAAAAATTAAAAACGCATCAATCATGAACCGCCACGTACCCATGAATAGTTAAGATCCGGATCTTAAATAGGAAATATAAGATCCAAATCTTAACTATTTAGGTGGATCCCACCTGCTAAGATCCCATTAAGAAACACCAATGGATTTGCTCTAATGAACTTAACCACTTAAATTTTTAGTTATATTAAAAATAATATAAAATAATATTTTTAGTTTGTGTAACAACTATCATCGGTACTAACCGATGGAGATGCGCTAACACAATGTTATAAGATGAATTCACAAAACTACCTCCTTCCAACCATTTTTCATAAAATTACACATAATTCAATATTTTTACATATTTACGCATTTTTAAAATTTTAAATGGTTGATTTACCTTTAAAAATTTACCATAAGAAAAAAAATATTTGGATTAGTGTTAAAAGAAGCACTAGAAGAAGCAACCAACCTCATATTATTATATAAGTATAAGCAAACATTGTGACAATTACACCACACTTTCCCATATCTTCATATATATATATATATATATTCTTCTTCTTTGCCACGATCTATGATATCAATTTCTTCTCTCTTTTACATTGAATATACTTCAAACACATAACACAAGAACAACAAAATAAACAAAAAGATTAACACTTCCCCTGTTTATAGACCAAGACTTGTCTCAAGCTTATGGGGTCCCTCTAGAAACTGTTGTTTCCCCTGTTGATGGGACCAATAGGCATGAGCCGTTAGTACGCGGTCTAATAGCTCCTGTGGAACTGGCTCACCTCTTCTCTGTTGCGGCGATATTCTCGCTGTGTGCACCAAAGTCTTCCACTTATCCTATATATCAAACCCAAAGAAACACAGTTACTTCTTTCGCAAGCAACTTAGACCTCATATACAAAATAAACCCTTTTCTTTTACCTTAAGATCCACGTAAGTCCTGTGCTTAGCATATTCAAAAGCTCGCATCTTTACATCGCGCCACCTGCAGATAGATATATACACAAATCTTGAACCAGTTTCTTGGTATTCCTTTAGTGAATTAACATTTCTACAAATTAAGTTATATATACCTTCCGGTTCCAAGCCTTTCAACAGCTTGAACAAGAGCTTCTACTTCTGAAACAGAGAAAGGTCTACGGATTCTACGTTGCGCAACTTCAGATCTCTTAGGTTTCCGAGGCGGGACTATGGTTAAAGCCTGAGCATGAAGTGGAGTGAAAGGAACCAAGGCTCTAGAGTAGACTGTTTTAGCCTTATTTGGTACAGAGGATCTTGAATCAATGTCACTTTCTACACAACTATTCGGTTTAGTATGACACCTATAATGAACAGCAACAAAAGAAGTTTATGAAAAATACCACCAAACATATATAGTTTCATTTCTACACCAAAGTAATAAGTGAGACTAACCTTGTTAGAGTGTTAGATACAACATTACATGGATTTGGTTCAAGACAAAACTCTATAGTATCTGAAAGATTGTCTAAAGATGTTCCACTTTGATGAAGAAGCAATTTATTGTCATCTCTAACTTTTTTGCCATGAACATTAACACCAATGTGTAATCCATCTCCAAGTATTGTGGTCAGAGTTTCCATTACTGTCCTCTGACAAAGAAAATCACAAGTAAATATTCATCAAAACATATATTGATCATTTGATGCTTTGTAATAGCAAATGAAATCAAACCTTTAGTGAACCAATAGTAGATGTCTCTGGGATTTCAATGAAAAGTTCAGGGACTCTAAATGATTTGATTCCAAGTTTCACTAAACACATGTAAGAAGAATATTCAATACAAAACTCTTGAAATGTTAGTACACAAGAAAATCTTGAAAGAACAAAGATACCATATTGAGAATCTTTTGGTTTGAATGTTGGCTGTTTTTGACAAGCTATAGATGATAAAAACCCTGAAGCTGCATAAGACAAAAGACATAAGCTATAATGTGGTTTTTCTGACATTGAAGCTTAAGTAACTAACTTCCAAAAATACCCTTTTTAGGTGAAACAGAGTGAGTTTCATTTTTGATACTTTCTTCAGGTTGTGATGCTACATAACCATCAAAATATCTTCTCTTCTTGATTGGATAGTTTCTCTCTGATCTTAAGCTTCTTATACAATGTTTCTTTCTAATGTAACTTTGCTTCAAGTCCAAGTCTAACAAATTTTCAAAACAAAAACTCATAAGCATTAACACATAAACATATACATAGTTATAATTAGTACATACACAAATGGTACCATATACTCACCTGAATTAGTTACCATTGTATCGTTATTTATCTTTGGTGAGACTTTACAATATTTTGAAGCCAAAACTTTCTTTATTCTTCCATCTCCTATACGCAAAGTTGATCTAAAAGATTTTGTTGCGAAATTGGCTGATAATTTTTCGCCACATACCGAAGAATTTTGAGTAACTTGTTTCATGAATCCACTACTTATATGATTCTCATCCTTGTCTACAACATTCTTTGGTAACTCTTCTTCAATATCTTGCCTCACAAGCATTGGTTTCTTATCATTAGACTCTGACTTATAGCTATGATCAATATTGGTTTCTTCATAATTATAAGCAATGTCTTGAGTCTCAAACTTTTCTGATGAATCAGAAGTTAAACCAGAAGTAGATCCATAGTAATAATCTTTAATAGGGCTTGGAGATCTATTAAGCATCTGATCCATAACATGAGATTTTGGAAGAATCTCAGAGACAAAGAATCTCTTTTCAGCATTGTTATAATTAGTCTCTTCTGTAACCATATGTTCGTGGTCATAACCATGTTCTTTGGTAGCTACAACACAATGATCTTCATTGTTACTTGTTGAAGAAGTTTTCTCACTCTCAAGCATTATCTTTCCAGCTACTTCAGCCAATAAATCGAATGAAGATATTTGATGGTTTTGATGATCACTTTTCTTCTTGAAAACACTCTTCTAGCAAAAAAAAAAACATAAACACACATATCTTAGAATATCAAAGAAATTAAACAAAGTTATATACATAAGACCATATGATCTTTACTCTAGGTGATCTAGTAGCTCGAGGCACATCATAGCCATTGAATCCACAATCTATCCTCTTTTGTAACACCATTATTCAACAAAACGAACCAAGACAAGACATCATGCTTTAAAAAAAAACAAACAAAACCCTAGTTTTTTTGTGGTTAGAAAAAAAACATGAGGTGGTCTTAAACCCATGCATGGGTCTTATATGCTAATTAACAAAGGACCTGCATGTGTGTGTTTGTGTGCGTGAAGAGCGAATAAAAGGCTATAACCAGTAAACCTCACGACCCTCCCTAAAGACTTGTTCTTTCTTCTCCTTCTTTGGGTATTAACCCATCACTGTCTCATGTACTTCCTCTTCAGATTAGGACACGTGGCGACTATGTCGGATCGTGCGGGCTTTTTTCTACCACACACACATAAACTTCGACAAAAACGTTGAGTCACAAAGCCCATATACTAATAATCTTTCTTCTAGGCTTATAATTGTTTTAATCGAAAACAAAATATTTGATTGTTTATAGTAAAAACTAAAACAAAAATGTTTATAATGCTCGATCTTATTTTTTTGTAGACATAACGTTGATTTACACATCCATGTATATATACATTTTTTAACTTTTGTATCAAACAAGAAGAAGAATAAAATAATAAATTTGGTCTTACATAGTTTCTTACCATTATTTTAATTTGAATATCCTAGTGGAGACTAGCAAATTTTTGTTATTTTATTTGGTAAGATATTTACTACTTCAACGGAATATATAATTATGCTATCATATAGAATTCGTCACTCGCGTAAAAGCATTCAAATGTTAAAATAAGTGAAAAAGGGGTTACAGTCAAAAAAGCATTTCAAATGATTTTAACCCTACCGTTAAAAAGTAGGACTATCATAAAAGTTGGGGTCAGTGCATACAAATCTCTGTCCGCATTGTTTTCCGTGCCAATCTTTCTTTTAACTTTTTCTCCTTTTATATTTCCCCCCACCTTTTTTTATTACTCCTTTATTTCTATATTTTCTTCCAAATATTGTCGTTACTCGTTAGTATATAAATTTACATATTTGGATATCTCTCTAGTTCATTTTTTTTGCTTAACGTACGATATAAAGAAAAGATCACTTATGTAATTAATCCATGCATAAAGTTTTATGCTTGAATTAATAATAATATTTATGTATAGCTAGTTAGAACTAAGACCAACTCCAATGGAAGTCTTTTAGTAGTTTTTAAAAATCAAAAATAAATAAAAAAAAACAAAAAGAAAATATGAGTGGGTTTCTAAAAAACATGAATAATTACATGTAAATCTCTTAAGTAACAAACCAATGAAACAGTTAAGAATTCCATTATATATAATAACATTAACTTTAATACTATTACAATTAAAAGACCCAAATTAAAAAAACCACCAATGGAGGTGTTCTAATAGAACTAACAAAATTGTAGTATATATATATATATATAACATTAAAAATCATTAGATCGACAATGAAACCAAGCAATACAAACCTATAATACGATACACTTCATTACATAAACAAAATGCCGATTTTAATTAAGTAGTACAAATTAACTCTATAATTAAAACATAAAATCTCACAAGAAGTGCGGACCAGAGAAATCCGAACCGGTCCAAAAGTATTGATTCTCCGGTTTAGACAAATTAGCCAAACCGGTTTTATCTTCTTCCATCTTAACCGGATCCTTCTGATTATAAACCATAGAATCAACCATAGAACCAGCAGAGGAAGATGATATTCCGATATTACCCTCGTTCTGAAAAGAGTATATCCCCGTCGTCGTTGGATCAAATAGAGTAAAGTGATGACTCATCGATCCAACGGACGCCATTAAATTGTTATTTTCATTATTGTTATTAACAAACCCTAATTCGTTGATTAAACTTGAAGTAATGTTGTTGTTGTTGTGAGTTTGGTTATTACCATTAGTAGAAGATAAATTCAAACCAATACCTCCAAGTTGTGTAAGATTGTAATTATGAGATTGTGATTGAAACAAGAACTGTTGATTTGCCCTATTCATGATCTGCCCTAAGCTAGGACTTGGAGTGTTACCCAAGGAAGAAGAAGACGTTTGTTTCGATTTTGAATTTCCGTTTTTGCCCTTTTTGTTATTCTTCCGACATCCTCCGCCTACGGGGACGTTCCTTAAGGTGCCGCCACGTGTCCAATAGCGGCGGCAGCCTTTGCAGAAGTAGCGAGGCTGAGTGAAGTTGTAGTTGTTGTAGTAACAGAACTTTGTGTTTGTAGAGTCACACCTTGGACAATTTAGGGTTCCTTCTGGAGGTGGAAGTTTGGCTTGTCTTGCTTTCTCCACCATTGATCCGCCACCAAGCCTCGCCGGAAGACCACTAGAGGATGTGGCATGGTGGTGATGGTGGTTAGGGTTAGGGTTTTGTGGAAGTTGAGGGTGATTGAGTACTAGTCCGTGTCCACTAACAATACTACTACTTTCTTGAAGCTGATGATTCGAATTTGTAGGCTGCAAACAAAATAGAGCAAAATAGTTTTATTTAAAAAAGAAAAAGAAAAACCAAGAAATAACCACAATCCGATATTGGTGTATAATAGGTTTTTTTTTGTTTATATTAAAATTTTTGGTGTATAGTAGCTGATTATAAAGGGAGAAGTATACCATATATATATATATATAGAGAGAGAGAGAGATGTTTAGACTTTAAAGAAAGTGGATTGATAAAGAACATGAGAATATAGGGAATATCTTTTGTAAATGAATCAAAATTATTACTTAACGAATCGATCGAAAAAGCTAATGAAGAATTTTAAGAATACAAAAAAGAGAGAGAACCTGTGACCAATTGGATGAGAAAACCATTGTTCTTCAACTCTTCTTAATTGCTACTTTAATGGAAATTACTTTGGTGGGGGAATCAAACGAATAGAGACAAAATTAAAGAGAAGAAGCAAGACAACCAAAGAGTAACACGAAGAGAGCACAAAATATTCAACAAAGGAAAGTGTAAGAAGAGAGAAAGGAGAAGAACCAAAGATAAATTAAAAAGGAAGAAAAAATGCTTTTTCAAATAAGAAAAGAAAAAGTTTTTTTTATTCTTTTTTATGCTTTCTATATATATATGTGTATATATAAATGGGGACATTTTTCTTCGCCTATAAGGTTTTTCTCTCACACCTCTATTGAATATTATGTATATATAGGCGGGAAAATATATTAGAAACATAATAATTGTAGTTTAGCTTTCTTTAAGTAATGAACTTTGGTTTACAAAAGGTAAAATATCGTAATAGCTAGTTTCCTACATGCTATAACAACTATTATTTATTATTAGGCTGAAATATATTATGTAACAAATTAAAAGATACTAAATGTTAAAAGTGCTTTATATATTTTTGCAGTTTGTCTTCATTTTTCCCTTAATCTTTTCCTTTTCTCCTTTTGATCTTAATTACTCTTATCTCTTCATTGATCACTCGTTTTGTTTATCAAATTGATCAAATCCTTTTTCAGAAAGGGACCTCGAAAAATGGCTTACGTACGTGCATGATTATTTAAACACACTGACTCATTAAACTTGTTTTGTTATTTACCAAGGTTTATTTATTTAGATAATGAGGACAAGAAGTCTTTTTTTGTTACAACACTAATTATTTTGATTTTGAGAAGAATATGCCCTTTATTTTTTAGTATGTTATGTTCGTCGTAATTAACTCATAGTTTTGTAAAATATTTAATAATTTTAGTAGTACGTAATATTAATAGAAATAAAAACGTGGAAGAAATGATAAGGAGAAATATGAAAGAAAAGTAAAAAAAAGACAATGATGGGGTGTGAGAATCTGATTCCTTTGTCAATTAATTGCACCGTCCCTCTCTCAGCTTTAAGCTTTTTATATATATGTGCAAAAGCTTACCCTTTAATTAATCTTTCCACATGCATATATATACATAAACATACACACACATATGATTCTAGTTAAGTAAACTAATCGAATTATTAGGGTTTATATAGATCCGAAAATTATATATATATATAGTGATAGTATAATCAATCTTCAAATAAATTAGTAGAATATTATACATTTTAGATTTAATTTAATTTACGTTTAGTCTCTTCTATATACTATTAAAGAAAACATGGAATCTCAAAATTGGCCAAAGCTCTTATTATTTGCTACTAGATGAAATCCCGCGTAATACGCGGACAAATTACATAAAACATTTTATAATTATATATTAATATTGTTAGTATATTTGTATAGTTATAGTACTTAGTTTTAAACGGGAACTAATATTATACCCGCTATTTTATTAACAAATAAATATAAAAGACACAACAATATATGGTAATAGTAAATAAGTGATTTTTACTTTTTCATCTATTAAGAAATATAAATAACACATTTTTGTTTTCTTTATTTAAATTAATAATTAGATAGTGGATCCATGAAGATAACATAATTATTTGATACTTATTGTTAATTTTTTTATTTTTGATTATTTTCTTTATTTATGTTTTTTTCTCAATATTATTAAGTTTCCATTTTATAAGATGTCTACGCATTAAATTTAATACACATGTCACAATCTAAAATAACCATTACAAATATGATGTAGTGAAGACTTTTTTTTGGTTACTTTTTTCATTTTTCCTTTTTTCTTATTTTTTGTTTTGCCTTTTTTCCTAAACGTTATATTTTTCTTCTTTTAAAATTATTAACATTTTAATCAACTAGTAGTATTTCGACTCCCATAAGAACATTATTTGCTTTAGGATTTCTAGCTCCCCACTTTCGAATAACACGAACTATCGTACGACGGTAATTAAGGACGGTTTCGATCTAACTGATTTAGTGTGAAGAAAGATTTTTGGCTTTTAGAAACTATGAAATTCATTTTTTTCTCTGTTTGAGTTATGAAAAAAGAAATTTAATAATAGTAATTAGAACAAAGAGGAGAGCACAATGAAAGTTAGAGATTTTAGATATGTATATATAGATGTAGTGAAGACTTTTCGTTTGATTATTTTTTTCCTTTTTTTTTGGTTTTTCCTTTTTTTTATTTTTTTTTGCCTTTTTTCCTAAACGTTACATTTTTCTTCTTTTAAAATTATTAACATTTTTTATAAACATTATTAACATCATTAATATTTTTTTATAAACATTATTAACATTATGTATTTATATTAAAAATTGAAATTAACACGTGTTTTGCACAACTTATTCCTTCCCAATTATTAACATTATTATATCTATTCTACATTATTAACATTATATCTTAACATGTGTTTCTATTTATATTTCTTCCCAATTATTAACCCAATTATTAACATTATATCTATTCTATATATTTTATATTGACATGTGTCACGATCTGGTGAGTTATATTGTGACACGTATCACGATCTGATGAGTTATAATTTTACGCGCTCTCTTTTATATAATAAGATTAAGGCGAACCCTTGGGACCGACAAGAGGTATCTCAAGTCATTTATAGAAAGAAAGGATAAAAACGGTGTCACTTCAGATAATGGGCTCAAAGACAAAACAATATTAGGCTAATACAAGAAGAAAGCCCATATAGTAAGTTCAATAATTACTAACTAAGAAAACTATCTACAAGACTACAAACCGTCAAATCTAATAAAGTTTTCTCGTGGCTCACAATCTTTTAACGGTCGTAAGAAAATAAATCTAACGGCTATAAGTTGTTTTTTCTCATTTAATTAATTATCTCCGGTTTGTTGAAAACTTCGTTGTTTTAATTTAATAAATTATTTGTCGTCAATGTATATTAATATTGCTTTTGCATACTAGTTACATTATAAAATTTTAGAGAAGTTATTATAGTCTAACGAAGACAGCCTAAGCTATATAGTCACGAACAAAGGTCAACCTCCGAATCAGTCCAATATGCACATCCAACTACCTTAGTATATAATTACAAAAGGTTGTCAAAAAAAAGAGTATATAATTACAAATTGAATAATTAAACAATTGTGAAGATCATATATATATATATATTTTATCATTCGTCCCACGTTGGAACTTTAGAGAAGGTAAATCTAATATTTAAAAGAAAGTCTAACCCCAATGAAACGTGAGACCTTTTGGGATGAAAAACAAGACTAAAACCGTGGACCCAAAGCGGACAATCTATATACTATTAATTGGAAATGACAAATTTTAAAAGATCTTAAATTTTTTTTTACTTACATGTAATATCATTGTATAAATTTTAGTATAAGGTAATTTTTGATTAAAATAAAATAAAAAAACACTCATATTGAATAGGATTAAAAGAATAACGAAATTAAAACAAATAAATATAAATATAAAAAATATATTCCTAATTAATAGGATTACAATTAAAAACGAAAAATAAAAATAAATAGTTAACATAATAAAAATATAAATAATATATTTTCATTATTTAAATTTTTTTCATTATTTAAAATTTGTCATTATTTAAAAGTATTTTTTTAGAATATTTAAATCGAAGATGTAAATAAAAAACCAGAAGCATCCAAAAATCTTTTAAAAAATTAAATTTTTACTCTTTTAGATACATTTGCGTGACGTCCTGCTCAATTTAGCGACGGGTCAAAAATATCATACATCATTTATAATAAACACGCGCCAACAAAACAATAATTTGAAATTATATCAAATTAATATTTTGTAAATATTACTCCTGTGTGGGACGCACGAGTAAAAATCTAATATCATATTAAAGAAAGGGTTAGACTTTCAAAAGTAACGGACCGCGTGTTAGAGGCGTTACAATATATGTGATGCACTATAAATAGTTAATATACCATAAATAGTTCTATATATTTTTCATACATTCTCCACATCCCTAAGACATTATTTGAGAAGTGATTTTCTTTAAAAATCCTACGTGTCGACACGAGAATGAGTTTCGACAAATAAATGGTGACATGGCAGAAGGAATCATTAACGACCAATAGAATATACAACATGGAAAAATCATTAATCATTTTATTTAAAATCACTAAACATCTTTCAAGTCACTATGATAAAATCATTTGTTTTCGAAAATTTAATTTTTCACAATGATAAAAGTTTAATAAGAAAATCATGATTCTCTAATAAATCAATAAAATAAAATTATTAATATTCTTTTTATTTTGATTACGAACATAGAACTCTCGCATGATATAAGTAAATTTATGAAGATCCAAAAAATAGTCCTTTAACAAGAAAATTGTTAGAAAATAGAACTCTTTAACACAAACGTTTTCGTTTGATAATATTCCTTTAAGGAAACAATCAAACATGTTTCTTTAATGAAACAATCAAATATGTACATATTTCTTTCGAATTTATGAAGATCTAGAAAATAGTAGGATTAAACTTTGAAGTAACCATTTTTAAAAATTATATTCAAATAATGTTTACCAAAAAGAACTAAAAGATCGTATAATATCTTCCCATGTTATAAATAATAGAGGAATTCACAAAACTATTATCCCTTCCTTTACAAAACTCTACCTAATTTAATTTTTTTACATAATTACACTCTTTCAAAATTTTAAAAGGTTGATTTACCTTTTAAAACTTCACCAAAATTAAAAAATTTCATTTGGGTTCGCTAATTAGTGTTTAAGGTATAATGATTAAAGGGGTAGGGTTGTATGGGTGATCTTAATTTGGATATAATTTTATGTGTTTAGGTGTAGTTTTGTGAAGAAATTTTTAAAAGGTGTAGTTTTGTGAAACGTAATTCAAAAGATGTAGTTTTGTAATTCTCTCTAAATAATATTTATCAAAAAGAATTTTAACATACAAAGATATTTTAAGGTAGAATGTAACTTTTAATTAGACAATAAAGCAATTTTCGTAATAACTTTTACTAAAAATATCCATATATTTGTTAGGAAAAAATCATATTTGATATGATTTTCCAAATTATTATACGTTAATTAAGGGAGTTTTGCGAACAAAATTTATTGTCAAATATATAGTTTATAGAGCCGAATTAGGTAAATACATATTCACGGACCATATAAATTTGTGGGGAATTACAAAAATACACCATTCAAAAAATTGAGTGATTTTTTGGACATGTTCAAATTACTACTTCAAAAATAATAATATAGATAAGAAGATATACATTTATTTGATGGGATATCGTATAATTCATAGATTATATTTTTCATAAAGATTATGATAATTTAATTTTTAACTTTTTCTATTTTCGAAAATTTCCATATAAATTTGTTCTTATTTGTCCTATAATCTAGGAGTTATCATATATAGTGTTAAAAATATTATATGGAGTATTTCTAACAAAGATTTTCGAGATTTTGGAAATATACTAATAACAAAGATTTTCGAGATTTTGGGAAATTACTATAACAAAGATTTTCGGGATTTTGAAAAAAATATTTTTTAAATTATAAAAAATTATAATATTGTCCATGATACGAAAGTCTCGAGATAATAGTTGTAGTTCCTCGATCAAGTTTATATTGAAAACTAACATGGTTACGAGTAGACTAATTCACGACAAAAAATTACACTTTAAAACTGAATTTAATTTAGTAAATAAAAAAATAGTATAAATTTTATAACCGAAACAAAAAATAAATCAAATTGTAAATATTATTATAATAAACCTTAAACCTCATTATCATTATCCATTTCTACCTCAAACTATATTATTTTTAAAATTTATTCTTCGCGCAAGGCGCGAGAAATCACCTAGTTAGCAAAAACATAAGGAGACTAATTAATTTAATGGCTTCGATTAATATTCATCTCATTGTTCTCCTCTTACTCGTTTCTTTTGGATATTCCCTATCTACTATAGATGTTGTCTCAATGTAAGAATATTTTCAAAACCCTAATTGCTTACTTTTATTTCATATGGATGCAACTAAATGTATTGTCTTAATTTGCTTTTTCTCTCTTTAGACAAGAGGATGAATCATATGTTATGGCTACAAATGATCAAGGATCGTCGATGATAGTTGTTGAAGATATAGTAAAAGCTAGAAGTCTTCACGAACTAGTGGTTGTGATTAAAAAAGGTAAATAAACTTCTATATAAACTAAAACAAATTTACTTCGTTTTAAAAAAGAGAAAATTTAATAATAAATAAATAATTTAAAAAAAAAAAATGTAGGTTCTTCGAAGAAGAGAAAACATAAGAGCAATAAAGTAGGACTTCTTAATGTTCCAGCCCTAGTTGGAATTATAATCGCATCAATTGTGTTTACAATTGTGATAATATGCATTATATATTATTTTTACTTGATGCACAAAATAAAAAAGGCTCAAACTATCAAACAAGGTACCTTTATTTATTTATTCAATAACGTTTTTTTTGTTAAAAGGTTTTCTATTAAATTACAAATGTTTGATACAAAAGTGGTACCTTTTGTTATCATAGAATACAAACGAGTTAAAAATAAGTAAAAGAGATAAAGACTGATTATGATATCAGCCTATACTTGAGAAGGACTTGCAGCATGAAAATGAACATTGTTAGAGACATTAGTGAGGAGAGTGACGGCTAGATCCACCAAGCCCTTTCCTCCCTTTCACTGTTGTCCATTCCGAATCTTTCACTTTTTGAGACGGTTTGATAAGTCTACCTCCCCGTGATCTCAAGACAGAGTCATCACCAGTATAAACAACATTTTTTTTGAAGCTTCCAAAAATATCTTCAAGTTGAGCATTGCTCACAATAGGAAAACCTAAAGGAGAAGTTTCATCTTCTATAACCTCTTTAGCTTCTTGCAAAACATATGATTCTTTGATTGAAGGGACTAAAAAGAGGTTGGCATTAACTGTTGGACTCGAACTGAACTCATTTGTTGCAATCTCAAAAGCAGCATCTTCAAAGGATTCAACCTCAACAAATTCAGAGCGAATTTTACTCAAGTCTTCGACAACCGTACTAGTATATGGTACCTCATCCTCCAACGATTCTAAGGCAGCAAAACTATTACAATCATTGATTATACCAACCTCAAGGACTTCTAAGTCTTGAACCAAAGTTTTGACACTACTAGATCCACCTAAATCTACTTCTAGATGAGGAGAACTATCAATGGTAGTAGATTTATCAGTCCTTGTAGCCCCATGATGGGCAATTACGGAAGCGCTCTCAGTTTCACAAACTTGTGATAAAGGAGCAACAAGTATCGGAGTCTCAACAACTTGGGAGGCTATAAGCGAAGAGGGACCGGATGATACCGATAAAGGTGTTTTGATTGAGTTAACACCTAAGCAGCGTGAAGGCTTGTGTCCTAGGTGTCCACAAGTAGCGCATTTCTGAGGTAACCAGGAATATAAAATATCAACCATAGTAATAGAACCACTAGAATCTTCTAAAGCTACGCGTTGAGGAAAAGGCTTATCCAATTTAACCTCAACAAGTATCTTTGCCTCACCCATTGAAGTTGGGTCAAGCCACGACTTACTAGTAAGCATTGGCTCTCCAATTCCAGATGCGATCCAATCTATACCCTTGAATGAGTATAACTCAAAAGGGATATTCTTCATAGTCAACCAGATCGGAATTGTCTTGATTTCAGGCAACGCTATAGATTCTGTCGGATTCCAAGCCGAAACAAACATCAAACAATTGTCAACATACCAGACACCACGTTGCAGTACCCAATTTCTAGTTGACTCATCTGGAATATGGAATAAGTAAGAAGATTGACCTAACTGCTTTACAAATATCTTGCACTTCTTTCCCCAAATACGAGTGGCTACTGCGTGGATTAGTCCTCCTGGAGGTGCAGAACAATGTTGGAACTGCCCAATAATGTACTCCCTCTGATTCTCCAATCCTTCCAACATAACCGAGCTAGGAATGTTGACTTTTGGAGTACCATCGTCCATATAAACTGGCATTGTAACCCTATGCAAATTGCAACGACTCTTCATCTTCGCAGCCCAAGGATACTCAGATGCGTTTATCGGAATTACTCGATGATGATTCTTCACCGACTTTGTGGGAGCCGCAGTAAATGGTATCGAAGAAGGCTGGTGACTTTTACCTTTTTGACCAGAAGAGAGACTTGGCCATTGAGTTGAATCAGAGAGATTAGAGTGATGAACTTCACCGGTTAGATTATCTTTTGACAAACCCAAACTGGAAGTCATCACATCCAAATTAGTGGAGAAGGATGCCGGAATTTTTAGAGGTAAAACCCAAGCTCCAAGAGGCGAATCTTGAGTCTTACCTACCTTTTCCGAAACCGACGAAGTTTTACCTTGAAATCTAGTTTCATCTTGCTTTGAAGTTTGGATATGGTGAGATTTTTCCAAGTGACTAGCCATGGAAATTCTACTGATAATATTGAAATTTTAAACACTATTTTTAATTCAATAACGTTTTGCTAACACGTTTTTGAATTGACGAACAGATTCGGAAGAAATCAAGGGGTCATCAGAAACTGAGATTTCAAAACCAAAAGAGGATCATGTATAAGTCTAAGACCATGATTATTGAGGGATTTAAGTGGGTTTTTAGATGTAGGACCCACAAAAATATAAGAGATTTAGCTCTTATAGCTCTTATTTGGGATCCAACTCTTACACAATTTGCGGGCCCCACTGACACGTGGCGGCCCGCGATTGGTGTTATTTTATTTTTTATTTTATTTTCTTTTTTAAATCAAAAAAAAAAATCAAAAAATAATAATTTATACATAAGAATTTGTGCAGAGAACTTTTACCATTGATCATGCTCTAAGTAATTAACATCGCCCTCTAGGCTCGTGGGAGAGCTAAAGATAGATTTGTTGTTGTGTGTGTGTGAATTATATTTTATTATACATTGGCTTTGGCAAAGTATTCTGATTATTGAATTATTGTTCCCGTTACTTATTATTTAATTGTGTTTAGCAACTTTTATTAATCTTCTTATAAAAAAGCAACTTTTGTGAATGTTGATTTTAAATAGAGTATCAAACTCAATTAAAACCGATCTAATGAAAGAATAACAAATTCAACAACTACAAATGTAGCCTACTTATTAAAGAAGAAAAATGAGTAATTAAGATATCATATATAAATATCTAATAAATAAAAATAACTTACCAAAAAAAAAAACAACTATATGATATAATTCTTAGATGAAGTGAAAATATAAGACATATAACTATAAGTTTACCACGTCGTCTATCCCATGACAATGTAATAATGCATGTCTCCAAATCATTCAAAAGTAATTCTACATGATGACTACAAGTCTACATCACATGTTTAATTATGTTTCAGTTATGGCATATTCATGATTAGAAAATTCAAATTATATATTTCGTTATAAACATGCATAGCACTCAAACTAAAAAAGGTTCAAATTAAGAAGACAGCCTAATTAAGAACAAAGGCAACCTATTAATCAGTCCATAATGCATCCAACTATCTTAGTACATAAGTACAAGTTGATTATATATTTACATAGAGAAATTAGTATAAAAAGCAAATTATTATTGTTCATGCAGTAATTTCCACATTTGCAAAAAGACAAGCTAGGCAACGACTTTTAATGGCTTCTAAAAAGAATCTTCTCATCGTTCTCCTCGTACTTGTTTCCTTCTCTCTAACTTTCGGATATTCTTTCTCTACAAGAGATCATCATGTTGTCTCAAAGTAAGTAAGAATATTTCAAAACCCTAATTAATTAATGTTCACTTTTTTGTATCATGTGAATGCAACTAATTAACAAAATGTATTAATCTTTTAATTGTTTTTTTTTTTATATCTCTCTTTAGACAAGACGATGATGAAGAATCATATGTTGTGTCTACATATGATAAAAGTTCATCGACGATAGTTGTTGAAGATATAGTAAAAGCTAGAAGCCTTTATTATGAACTAGTCGCTAACTCAAAAGTGGTTGTGAGTAAAAAAGGTTCAAAATCTACGAAATCTTCAAAAAAAAGTAAGTAAACTTCTCTACAGTACTAAAAGAAATCGATTCATTTTATTCATTATTAATTAATTATCCAACCATATAATTCTTATAATATCTTAGAAACACAAAATTTGATATGAAATAATAATAAAAAAAAAAATAGGTAAGAAGAAAAAAAAACGAAAGAGCAATAAAGCAGGAGCAGTTGGGGGAATTATAGCCCTAATTATTGTGGTCCTAATTTTGATATGTTATCTTGTCATTTTGTACCAAATAAGAAAGGAAGAAAGAGTTAAACAAGGTAATTTTATTACATAAACTAATTATTAATATAGATTAATACCTTTTTAAATTAATACTTATAATGTTTTGCTTAACACGTCTTTTTTGTTGTTGTATTGATCACGAATAGCTTTGAAAGCAAAGAACAATATGACATCTAAAAGGGAGACTTCCAAAACAGAGGATCATGTTTAAGTCTTTAAGTAAACATATATATATATATATATCATCGCTCTCAAACTCGTAGGGGTGCTAAAGATTTTTTTTTAATTGCTGTGTGTGATTTTTTTTAAATTCTCTTATGGTTTCGGCAGAAATATTTTTTGATTATTAATGACTTATTGTTCTTATTCTCTTCTTGTGTTTATGATCAAGTTTTATGAATCTTGTTTTTGAATAGAGTATCAAACTCAAATTACGAGCTAATGAAAGAAAATAACAATTTTTTTAGAAAAAAAGAATTCAATAAATACAAATGTATACTACTTATTAAAGAAGAAAAATGTAGAGTAAGGTAAAAACCAAAAAACAAGTGTGCATATGCAAATTATGCACATAGAAAAACTAGTATAAATAACAAAGTCTACTTCAGTTGTTATTTGTTCATATTGTTTCCACATTTTAATTTGCAAAAACACAAGGCAACGACTAATTAAAAATGGCTTCTATTATTAATCTTCTCATTGTTCTCCTCGTACTTGTTTCTTTCTCCCTAACTTTGGTATATTCAACCGAGTGCTCTTTCTTGGTCTAGTGGTTTCCATTTGTTTGGAGGAGTCGCCCTATTGGTCTAGGCCAGGGATCGATTCCTCACAAGTGTGAAATTGCTAGATTATTCACTTGGCCACATGGATATGAACCCTTGCTTTCGGCCCATTTGAATACCCGGAGAGAGGATCTATCCGTGGACTGCACCTCCCCTTGGGGATAGTCTGGGCCCTTCCCTAGGCCTAGGATGCACCAAGTTAACAAAAAAAAAAAAGTTGGAATATTCCCTATCTACAACTACAAAAGATGTTGTCCATATTAAGGGAAGTAAAGCCCAAGTGGTAGAATGTCATATTAGACCCATTGTGTGTTAGGGTTTCTATCAAATATTTTCATATAAATATCTTATGTAATGTGATTGAGAAACTTAACCTTTGAGAGTTGCAAAACTCTCCCTTTCATCTTATAATATAACATATCAAAACACTTTGATTCTTGATGACAAACACAAGTAATCTCTTGTTTAGTTTCTTTATAATAAAGCTCTATGAGCTATTTCTATTTCATATTTTAGTATTTTCAATAAGCTCTTTTAGAGCATGAATCCATATATTGGATTATCTTACATGGTATCAGAGCTTCAGTCAATCTTTGGGACTTATGGATTCTTCTTCATCGTTGATTTCTCTGTGGAAGAAAGTCAGAGCACACAAGATCTATTAGGACTATTGGATTTTCTAAGTCACCACTTTCTAGCTTAAAAGCTGTCATGTAACTATCCCCAGGTGTCTGGTTTTTGATAAAGAGAGATGTATGGCTGCAAGTTTATGGCTTTGTGATTGATATGCAACAAAGAAGATGTTTCAACACTGTTCAAGAGTCTTCTTTTATCTTCCTCTTCGACAAAGTCAACATGACAAAGAAGAAAGACAAGGTTCCATTGTATCAACAAAACCATCAAGAATCATCACTATTATCATGGTATGTCTCTCTTTTGATGAATAAGGAATAGTAATATTGTTGGGTAGAATGGAAGAACATGATGTTTGGTTAGATTATAGGAAGATTTTGTCAATTTCTATGAGAAACACAAAGATTCACTTAGTGCACACAAGCTGTTCGCTGAAATGTCACAAAGAAAAACAGATTTTATTGGCAATACATAGGAAGCAAAGAATTGTAGAATATCATTAGTTGGGTAGATTCTTCTCGGTTAAGGGATGGATACAAACATTGTCGGAATCACAACGAAGAAAGATGGTTGAAAGTACCTCTGAGAGACTAGAACTAAACTCTCCAAGTACAAAGATACCTCTGAGAGAGTGAAGCTAGATTTCCAAGTATTGACCAAAAGTTTTCGTCAGGTTTTGAAGAGTTAGTTACTTGTCTCTACATCTATTTGGATTTTGCCTACGTTCTTTTGTGATAGTGCTTCGACTTCTCAGCATCTTCCAAGCCGTCATCACTTTGCGGTTTCAAACTTCGCAACGTGCTTTCACCCTATGCAAAGTTTGCGGGGGACTATTAAGGGAAGTAAAGCCCAAGTGGTAGAATGTCATATTAGGCGCATTGTGTGTTAGGGTTTCTATCAAATATTTTCATATAAATATCTTATGTAATGTGATTGAGAAACTTAACCTTTGAGAGTTGCAAAACTCTCTCTTTCATCTTATAATATAACATTTCAAAACACTTTGATTCTTGATGACAAACACAAGTAATCTCT
Organism: Cochlearia excelsa; assembly: GCA_963556525.1. NCBI lineage: Eukaryota > Viridiplantae > Streptophyta > Magnoliopsida > Brassicales > Brassicaceae > Cochlearia > Cochlearia excelsa. Next base: position 21,830,166 of record OY748331.1, read on the forward strand.
TGTTTAGTTTTTTTATAATAAAGCTCTATGAGCTATTTCTATTTATATTTCATATTTTAGTATTTTCAATAAGCTCTTTTAGAGCATGAATCCATATATTGGATTATCTTACAATCCAAAGTAAGAATATTTTCAAAACCCTAATGTTCACTTATGTTTCGTTGTATTTTCAGTTATTCTTTAATATATATATTTTTTTATTTTATTTTTGCCATTTTAGACAAGAGGATGAATCATATGTTATGGTTACGAATGATCAAAGATTGTTGATGGTGGTTGTTGAAGATATAGTCAAAGCTATAAGTCTTCATGAACTAGCTAGTCGCTAGCTCAAAAGTGGTTGTGAGTAAAAAAAGTTCAAGTTCTAAGAAATCTTCAACCAAAAGTAATTAATAAACTTCTCTAAACCAAAATAATTTTTATTCATTTTATTTATTATTTATCCAACCATATAATTAATTCTTCTTTTATGAAATTGAATATGAAATATATATTTTTTATTTATTTTAATTGTTGGCAAAAAGGTAAGAAAATAATTAAATCAGGAGTAATTGCGGGAATAGTAATCGTAGTTGTTTTGGTTATCATTTTGATATCCTATATTTTCGTGTTATACAAAAGAAAAAAAAGTCTAAAACTATTGAACAAGGTAATTTTAATACATACTAACTAGGTGATATTAACTAGGTGATGACCCCACGCCATGATCATTTACATTAATTTTTTTATTTCTGGTTTTAAATAATCATAGAAACGAAATGAATATTGTATAACGAACATAATTTATTTTAGATATAAATATATATTTATCTTGCTAAAGGTATAACTATTTGTTTACGACAAATTATCCAAAATTTATACATATCAATATATTCATTCATATATATGTACCAGTAGCACAATGAAATGATTAAAAAGTATTAAAGATTGTGATATTGGTTGAAATTTTCTGAAAATAATTAGAAAAATTTGAAGAAGAATTCACAAAACTATACCATTTCAACCCCTCCTTCACAAAATTACTCCTAATTTATTTTTTCACATATTTACACCCTTTCAAAATTTTATAAGTTTGATTTACTCTTTTAAAAATTACCAAAATTAAAATCTTTTCATTTGGGTTCGCTAATTAGTGTTTAGGGTATAGTATTAAGGGGTAGGATTGTGTGGGTAAGATTTATTTGGATTTAATTTTGAGTGTTTAGGTGTAGTTTTGTGAAGTATTTTGGAAATGTTGTAGTTTTGTGAAATGTAATTCAAATGGTGTAGTTTCATAATTCTCCCAAATTTGAACGTTATAAAATAATAAAGAATGTCAAAAGAATAATAATTATAGATATTAGTAATTGGGCTAAAGTTTTTTTTATTTTGGTTATTCCAAATGTGCAATCGTAAAGTAAAAGCGGCTATTAAAAAGAAATAATCAAAACTATATTGAATCGCAATATTTAAAAATAAAAAATCGGAAATCGGAGTATATAAAAAAAGTCGGAAATAATTTGAGACAAAATTTTATTGAGGTAAAATATTAGGGCATCAACGCAAAAAAGTAAAATATATGCAAAATTTTAACTAGGCTAAAATATAAGGGCATAAAAGCAAAAAATAAAAAATTTCCTCAAATCTCTCTGGTCGCGACACGTAAGCGTTTTGTCTTCTTTTTTAATAATATACTAGGAATTTACCCGCGCCAAGCGCGGGATAAAAATTTACGTAATAGAAAAAAATGTTTATTGGTAAAAACAATGAGTAGTATAAACTGAAATAAAAAGAATTTGTATCTTATGTGATCCGCGTTAAACGCAGAGTTTAAATTTGAAGTATATATAGAAAATATATTGTATTTTGGTTTTTATAATGTTTTATTTACAAAAATTTATTACTATTACTATTTTAATATTTATCATCGAAAAAGATTATCATTGTCATTTCGATGTTGAATATTTACCTTTACGTATAATTTACTATTTATCATTAAAAACAATAACTACATAGTGTTTTGAAACTTTGATATGACTCGTTTAACAATGAAAAGTATGTCAATCCAGTCTCTATTTGTCATAAAATCGGACTATTAAAACCTCATATATATAAAACCACTAAATTTTCGGGGGCTCGAGTCAATTTTCTGCTCAAGTTTTGTCATTTGACATGAACTTTGATGTTTAATACAATTTTACAAAATAATATTGTTATTTGTAAATGAACAATATGTTTTATCATTCTTTTGTGCGAGAATATAACATACAAACATTAGAAAAATTATAAAATTGTGTTTTTCATTAGTTTTTTAAATATTTTAAACATATTTTCTAGGAAAGTTTAATCACTCTTTCATGTCTAAACTTATTCGAAAATTCTTTGTTCAAAGTTTGGGAAGTGATGGTTCAACCGATGAGTCGGGTAAATTGTGTGTTCAAGTTTTTCATTTGACATAAATTTTGGTGTTAAATACAATTTTACAAAATAATATTGTTATTTGTAAATGAACAATATGTTTTATCATTATTTTGAACTCAATGTAATAGAATATAATATATAAATATTAAAAGATCTATTTTAAATTATAAAATTGTATTTTTTATGAATTTTTTAATATTATATTTTATAGGTTTTTCAACATTTTTTTAATATTATCCATTTATTATGTCAATTTAAGTCATTTTATGTTAAATTTGGACTTTTGTTTTGGACTTTTTGTTTTGGGCTTTTATGAATTTTTAATAATGTGGGATCAGAAATGCTCATGTGATGACACGTGTAATTTTCGAATGATTTTCTCTCTCCGTCTTCTTTATTAATAACTAGGTTTGTACCGGGTGTCCCACCCGGGAGTAATATTTATTAAAAAATAAATCTTATTTATTATAAAATTTTGATAACTAATTTCTAATTTATTATAAAAAAATAAAATCTTATTTATTTAAGTATAATTTAATTAGATAATTTAGTTATTGTATTGAAGATCCGATATGAGATTATTCTAAATCCGATAATTTAGGAATCATATATGTATGTTTTGATATTACGAATATAACTTTTTATATCTTACAAATTATGTATGATATTTTCCGACCCGTCTCAAAGTTACACATATATTTTCTATAGAAAAATAATTTGATTTTATCTCATAACAATTTTTATTTTTGTATCAAATTTGATTTGTGATCTTTATTGACCGCTACGTAAATTAAAATATGTGGAGATAATCTTTAATCAAATTAGATACTAAAATCTAAAAATCATGGTTGCATTTAAATCTAAATTTAGACCCGCAAGTAACATTTATTTTACTTTTTTAAAAGTAATATATGCATTTAAACTCTTATTAACTTAAAAACTTTTAAAAGAACTTTAAATATATTTTTAATATTCTATGATTTTCATAAAGTTGAATTATTCATAATATTTTATTTTTTCATAATGTTACTTATTAAATAGGAATATTTTTTTATATTCATTTTTTGTTTTTTTTTGTTTTTTACCTTTAATCCTATTAAATAGGAATATTTTTTGATATTTATTTGTATTTTATTTATTAATTTCGTTTTTAGTTTTATAATTATTTTTGATACTTATTTTTTAAGTTCCTATTTAATAGGAATAACTTTTGTTTTGTTTTTTTTAATCTAAATTACCTTATACTAAAATTTATACAATGTCATTTACATGTAAATAAAAAGAATTTTGAAGGGTTTCTCAAATTTTGTCTTTCCCATTTAATAGTATAGATATAAGATATAAATTAATTTATATAGATTACTTATTTAATTTAATTAATAATGTTTGGCTAACACATTTTTTTGGAATTGACTTGCAGCTAAGAAAACAACCGACGTGTCACCTGAAAATAAGAAATCTAAAACAGAAGAAAATGTATAATTCTAAGTAAAATTATGACATCACCCTAAGATTGTGCAGTTCTAATTATTGTTCATGTTATTTTCTTTTTTGTGTGTTTTTTATAATTATTATGGAAGTTTCAATGAAAAAAATTTATTGTGTTTTGAGTATAAATTAAACCCAATTACTTTAAGAGCTAAAGAATAACAATTTCAATAAATATAAATATATCATATTCCTATGTACTTATGAAAGAAGACATATTAAACATTTTTTTGTTATAGAGTTCGATATCATTCACCCACGATTAAATAGAGAGGACTCTATATTAATTAAAATTCATTAATTAGATGATTTATATAGACCTATTAAGCTAATTTTGGTTGATGGACATTTAATTAATCTTACCTATATATGAACATTTTTTTCTTTTTCTTTTTTTATGAATTAATTGGGACCAGAAACGCGTGGTGTAATTAAACGCGTATTAAATGTGTTTCGACGTGCCACCAAACAAGCTTTCTTTCCTTTTCTCTACGGGTATTATAGCTATTTTTGTATGCTTGCACAAACTTTATTTTTAGAATATTTATTTTTAGAATATAGAAAGGCAAAGTGCATATATAATAGCTATAGATCACAAGCCAAGACAATGTCTATAATTATCACTAGGGTGAATAAAAAAAACAAAGTATATATATTAAGAAAAAGCAACGAAAAAAAAACACAATAAAAAAAGATAGAGACATTAATTAATGTCCTATTATAACAACTAAAGTTAAATGGGAGAGGACTAAAACATGGGCAAGCTTAACTATTATACAAGCCAAGATGGAAAATAAAATGAAATAAATGGTAACAAACAACACTACAATATATCAAGTATATATAATTACACCGAATAAACTACTTAAAAATATAAGAGAAAAATCTATAATCATTTAAAAAAAAAACTAAAATGTAACATTCATCATTAGACTCCAATTAAAATAAACAAAAAAAAGGAAACAGAAACTATAATTGAACACCTTTTATATAAATGAAGTAGTTTGTGTATATATTGTATATATGTTTTTCGATGTTTCCAAAGAGAAAAAAAAAACACATCAAAATAAATCAAATTTCATCAGGGATCATGAAAGTATCAGGATCTTCTTCTTGAATCCAACCATATTTATCCATAAATGGATTCAATATCGACTTTGGTGGATATTCATCAATACAATGATTCCACACATTCCCTATAGATTCTCCATCTCTCATAACTTCCCAAACGCAACTATTACACTTGAAACCTGCCCCAAAACTTATCATAAACACTTTGTCTCCTCTCTTAAGCCTCTTCTTTGCTTCCATATAAGCCAATACATACCACAAACTACTCGCTGACGTGTTACCAAACCGGTGTAATGTCATCCTAGCCGGTTCAAGATCATATTCGGTTAAGTCAAGACTATAACCAATCGTGTCTATAACCGCTTTACCACCAGTGTGAATGCAAAAATGGTCTATACCGGTTTTGAAGTTAATCCCTGCCTTTGGTGCCGCTTGAGCCAAGCCTTTATTAGGGTTTCCACGTAGTTTCTTGAGAAGTAGACAAAACATAAACCTCATGAGTTCTGTTATAGGAAGAATCTTTGGTGTTATGACTTTGAGATTGTCCACAAAAGCACGTGTGGCTGCTTTAGGTAACGTCTTGTCCAAGTGTACACCGACATGACCTAACTCATCTTCTTTTTGAACACAACATGCGAAAGAATCATCTCTAGCTCCATGATGCGTTCTCACCAAGCAACTTAGCTTAAACATGGCTCTATGGCTTAGACTTCTCTTGTTGGTCAAGAGAACCGCGCAGCCACCGGACCGGAACAAACAGTTGGTTAAGATCATAGACCGGCTATTACCACTATACCAATTAGGGCTAAGTGACTCGGACGTTACAACAAGAGCAAGCTTGTTCTTGTAACTTTTGAAAACGTTCTTGACAATATCTAAAGAGATAACACTTGCGCTACATCCCATAGCCGTCAAGTTAAAAACCTTAACATCTTCTCTCATCTTGTAATGGTTAATGATTCTTGAAGCTAAAGAAGGCGTTGAGTTAAGCATAGAGACGTTGACCACAAGCAAGTCAATATCAGAAGGTGAGAGTTTGTTTCTCTCCAAGACTTTCTTGATTGTGTCTATGTAAAACTCTTGCATCTCCAAGATACCATCTTGTAACGTTGGACTCTGTTCTCGGCCTTCGAAAAAGAGCCTTGGAGCGTAAGTTTGCTCTCCTATGCCCGAACTAACTATGGCTTTGAGTAAGAACTTGTACTCGTTGAGTTTAAGGTGTTTGTTGCGTAATATGACTTCACCACTGAATTGTGTGTTGACCATACGATCATCTGATGGTTTGTGACATTGGTAGTCTAAGATGTAGCAATTTTGATCTTTCTTGGTGTCTATGTGTTTCAAAATCTTGAAGATTAGATAAGAGACAAGAAGAGAAAATATGATAAGAGTAAGTTCCATTAATTTGTGTATTAAAGAAAAAGAGAGAAGTGATAGTTTATTTTGTGTAGATAGAATTGTTAGTGTGGAATATATAAGAGGAGAGTTGTGTAAGATAAGAAGACAGATCTCACTGTTTTGACAACTCATTGAGTTCAATATCATTGGCAAAATTAAATATTGGGAATTGTAAAAAGACTTTACTTTAACTGGAAAATTCGTATGGTATTAAAAAATAAAATAAATTGATGGTACACATTTATATGATGGTAGGTTTTAAGATGGCTCACTGATGTGGATTAGTATACACAAATTATAAAATACTTTGTTTGTCTATTTCTTAGGTTTTAATACACGCGGAAATTTTTGGTACGTTTTGATTTTTCAAACCACAATATATAAATGAGGAATTCACAAAACTACACCCTTTCAACTTCTCCTTCACAAAACTACGCCTAATTTAATTTTTTCACAAAACTACACCCTTTCAAAATTTTTAAAGCTTGATTTACCCTATTAAAAATTATCAAAATTAAAATCTTTTCATTTGGTTTCGCTAATTAGTGTTTAGGGTATAGTATTAAGGGGGTAGGATTGTGTGGGTAAGGTTTATTTGAATTTAATTTTGAGTGTTTAGGTGTAGTTTTGTGAAGTATTTTTGAAATGGTGTAGTTTTGTGAAATGTAATTCAAATGGTGTAGTTTTGTGATTCTCACTATATAAATTATGTGGCAATTGTAATTTGAGGAATTAACAAAACTACACCTTTTCTTCACTTCAGTTACAAAACTCTACCTAATTCAATTTTTCACATATTTACACCCTTTCAAAATTTTAAAAGTTTGATTTACTCTTTAAAAAATTATCAAAATTATTTTTTTCATTTGGATTCGCTAATTAGTATTTAAGGTATAATATTAAGGGGGTAAAATTGTGTGGATAGAGTTTTATTTGAATTTAGTTTTGAGTGTTTAGGTATAGTTTTGTAGAGTAATTTTGAAATGATATAGTTTTGTGAAATGTAATTCAAATGGTGTAGTTTTATAATTCTCCCTTGTTATTTTACTCCTTAGTAAGGAAAATCCAATCATTTTCTGATTAGACTTTTTGAGTTACTAAAACCACATATTTGTTTTGTATCGATCGACATTTAAGTTGGACCAAAGTGTTTTATGTTTTGATTGTGAAATAAAGTATGGGCATGAAAATTGATTTATTTATAATCTATAGTATAGATATATATATATATATATACACAATTATTGAGGTTGTAGATGAAAGTGCAATAAAGAGATTTGGTGAGACGTATGAAGAATCAAGAAGCAAAAATATAGGTTTAGAAAATTATGACTTTTCTGGATATAATAAGTGAGAATGTTAAGTGTTGTGATAGATAATCTCAACTTCCACCAACTTTATAATTACGTATTACTCACTTTCACTTCTTGCTTACTCAAAACTGCCAATAATTGAAATTTATAACCATCTCTTTTAATTCTACATGACAAAGTTACAAACTATATATATACTGTATGATTGTCAAAAAATAAAATAATATATACTGTATTTAATTATTGTATTATATTTATGCGCATATTATATGTTGTTGTCAAATGACGATCACGCATTTAATGCATGATAACTTGCAATTATTATGGTTTCTTTTATAACATCTATACTATTAAAAGGAAAGCATTATTACAAAGAGGACAAAAAAAAAATTCTAATTACAATATTGCCACTCAATATAACCTATAGTTTATAATACCTTTTTAACAATTAACTCTAAAAATAAATTAAGGAAATAAGAAAAAAGTAAATTACAACATTAAAAACGGAAAAAAATATGGAAACAATAATATTCGGTAAATATTTTCACTAATTTTAAACTTAAAATTTGAAAAAATATTCTACAAAAATGAATAAAAAAATATGGAAACAATAATATTCGTTAAATATTTTCACTAATTTTAAACTTAAAATTTGAAAAAATATTATACAGAAACGAATAAAATAAATAAACAAAAAATCAATTTAAATTTCAAGATTTATATAGGACAAAACATGAAAACAATAATAGTCGTGAAATATTTTTAATAACTATTGATTTTAGTTTCAACATTAAAATTTTAGAAAATAAAATAAAATTTGTTAAAAAAATCATATCGAAATAAAAAATTTGAATTATTCGAAGAATAATATCGATAACAATCTATTTTTTAATATTTTAAAATCATATATAGCTAACAAATACCTATTTTAATTTTCGTTACGGGTCGTTAAAAGAGTCAAAAAGAATTTGAAACGAATGATAATTGATATGAAATTAAATAGAATTCAATTTATGCATAAATACATATATATATATATATATATATATATATATATATGTGAAATTTTTGCAACGGGTCTAAAAATAACATAAATAATTTATAAGATATAACTAATATATCTAATATTAAAATATACATAAGTATAGTTTTGAACTTTATATTAAATATAATTCAATAAACAATTTTTAAAATTTGTATCTAGACATCATGGAAGGTATACCACGGGTAAAGTTTTTAAATATTTCTAATACGCGGATCAATCATGCGTTAAATCATAATTTATTTGTTATACCGCACACTGTACGGATTTTAGTTAATATAATTTATGAAATAATAGATTATATACATATACATATAAATATATAATCCAAGTTGGGAAATTTTAATAGATATTTTTTACTAAATAATTTTAAATATATAAATATAAAAATTATTAAATTTACTAAATAATTTTAAATATATAAATATAAAAACATATTAAATTCCGCACGTACGTGCGGGTCCTCATCTAGTATAGTAATAAGTAATAACTCTGAATTGAGACACTTGTATAAGGAGGTGTTAACATGGTACTTCTGAAAAAAAAAAAAAATTAAACTTCACAACATGGCCAAAACTGGTAAAATCTTCTACTGTTTGCACACAGAATACTAAAACAATTCATATTTAAAGACACACTATATATTTCTCTCAACTAACTAACTTAATTAATTTCCCAACCACATTAATTCTTTTTTTATACTATAATTTAGAGCAATATACTATCGTTGGCTGCTGCAGCGAACATTTCTATCAACGAGCCATATCATTTTGTCGGTCATCTATCAAAAACTTAATTTTATTTTTATTAAGTTCAAAACATTTAATATACTTTGTTCACCAACTTTATACTAAAATTAATTTAGCTCTGTTTATAGTTATATTAATAGTGAAAATAATAAAATTGTTTATAATATATATATTGTTAGTAACAGAAGGTTTTGGACACATTGTTTATTTATAAGCATAGATATATGACTCTATTGAAGTTAAGATTTCACTATAACATACCAATCATCAGTTTTGGATCCATGTTTACTTGTGCTCATCTTGTAGACATTGTTCATTGTCTTTACGAGCCGCGGTCTGCACAGTCTGGCCTGAAGGCTATATATAGAAAACAAAGTGCATAGAGAAGCTGTAATAAAACCGAGGTACAGAGCAATTGTTTGGTTTAGCAAAAAATACCATGGATGTGTGTTTTAATATGGAGATAGTGAAGTTGTTGTTCTTGTGGTCACGCGATAGCATAAGTCTCACGTGTGGTATGCTTTTCCATGTTTCCCCAAGAGCTGGTTTGGTCTTACCGCCTTCTCCAGCGCTCACCGTGTGGTTCGTCACCTTCAATACAAAAGCAGACACGGCCAAAAGAGGTTTTCATTTTAAGCATTAAGAGACGCCAATGTCCTATAAGACCTCGTTATTACCAGTACTGCGATGTTATGTTCATGTGCTAGCTTCTTAAGCAAATATCCAGCTGCTACCATCAAAGCACGTCCTGGGTATGCCAAGTTGCGAGTCATTTTTCAAAATCACAAGCTCAAATGTAAACTATATAGGTGAAGAATATTGTGATGGACATACAAGGAAGTGTACCCTGTGAGCCACTGCCACCAAGTATTGGGGTAATCAGAGAAGATATTGAATCAACAACTAACAACCGCAACCGGTATTCATCCACATTCGTCTGCACTTGAATTAGATTGATAACAAATATTTACCACTAAAACATATAAACATTGAAGAAATTGCATTTTTCTAGTTAGCTTTATACCTGTGACCTCAAAGTAACCTCTAGACCTTGCAGTGTATCAAACATTGCATAGATATCATAGACCATGTGGCATGATATTCTGCTCAGGACTTTCTGCAAATACACATTTCTTAAGATTAAATATTTAACGATCGGTGATTAACTAAAGAACTGGTCCATAGGCAAGGGGGACAAAATTTGTCAGTATATAAACCTTTTCTAATGCAGCATCCGGGCTGGAGCAGATGAATTGAGCAATGCGTCGGGCAGAAAAAGAGTTACCCGTGTCAACATAAAAGACTCTACCAACATGCTTCTCTGCCACATTTGCAGCAGCTTGCATGCAAAACTGTCACACAATGTAAAGAGAGCCCAAGAAGGATGACTAAAGACATCAAATCTTTCTAGAAACAGCCTTTTTAAGTCCTACATTCTTGGTCAAAAGGAACAATCCACAATTCCTAGTCATACAAATATTATGTAATGTGGAAAAAGCAAGGCTTTAAAACTAGTGTCTTCGAACAATGAATACATACTTGTGTTTTACCAGAAGAAGATGGTCCAACAAGTTCTGTAAGCTGACCCTCACGTAATCCGCCTTGAAGCAACGAGTCCGTCCTTACGAAAAAGCGAAACACCTCAATAAAATATTTATATAAGCAGAGTCACAATTGATAACAAAACAAGTTACACTCTTTCCTTTTTCTTACGAAAGCCGAACCAACAAAGATATTATAACTCCCTACCCTTTGTCTCCGGTCGATAGAGTATGCTTATTACACTGTAAATCCTCCAAAAGCTCCATACCGTTTAGCCATGGCCGACATCGAAGCTCTAGCAAAGAAAGCATGTGAGTGATGCCCTGAAGAATCCACAGGCAAACATTTAAGACATAACCATTATTAGCTTAAGAACACATTCAATTTCGAGAACTTGTCGAACATTTAGTAAGATATTACAGTACCTCCTTTAATCTATCTGAATTTGACTGTCGTTCAGAAAATGCAGAAAGTTCGTAAAGATCATGAAGAAGAAAATCCTCAACTGCAAAATAATCAATGATTGAATCCATTAACTACAAAAAATTTATAACAAAAATGGCATTTCGTCGAACACCTTATAGACACAAAACGATCAAAACTCGAAATTCCCAGAAACATGAGATCTCTTCGAAAAAAACTGATGTAGACAAAGAAGAAAAAGAGAGAACCTGTGAGAATCCCATGAGAAGCGCAGAAATCTCGGAAACTAGCATCCATTGTTGGATTGTCCCTCTCCAGATGCTTGAGAGGCGCCATTTATATTTTACCACTTAACTTGAGAAAAATGGTCCGAGTTACAATATTTATATGAAATAAATGGGCTATTGGGGCCGGCCCGTTTTGGCCCGTAATAAAAAAAAATTGGCTTTAATAAGATCCTTTAATAATACAAAAGAGAAGATTAGAAAAATAAAATGATAAAAGTAGTAATTATGGGACACAGGTCAGCTTTTTTTTTTTTTTTTGAACAACAAGGGACACAGGTCAGCTTAATTAATGGTATATACGAAGAATATGCTTGCAATGATACCACTTTTTTGGGTTCTATAAAACTCAAAAAGAATCGTCTCTTTCATTTGGCTTCTCTTTGGAGGTCGTTAAAGGCCATCAATGGCTGCTCATAATTCTCCCCCCTCTCTCTTACATGAAATGAAGTAACTTAATAGCTTCCGGCGCCGGAGAAGAGACACGGAACGGAACAGAGTTTTGGTCGGAGAAGGAAGAGAGTGATTATCGAAAAATAAACCATTTTTCTAATAAGGTGTGATTATTATTATTAGAAATTTGGGCAACTATTGTATCCTTTGGCAGTAAGTTCTTTAAAGAGTTTTTTTTCTTAAAGTTCCCTTAATTATAATAACAACTACGATTTTATCAAATTGTGGATTTACTTTGGCTAATCAAAAGATTAAGCTTAACAAACAATAAATAATCGATGATTTAACCACCAAAGCCATAGAGAGTGCGTCCTTGTCTCTTCAAAGCATAAACAACATCCATGGCAGTAACAGTCTTCCTCCTCGCGTGCTCTGTGTAAGTAACAGAGTCACGTATAACATTCTCGAGAAATATCTTAAGCACACCTCTCGTCTCTTCGTATATCAAGCCGCTTATACGCTTAACACCTCCTCTACGAGCTAGACGACGAATCGCTGGCTTCGTTATGCCTTGAATGTTGTCTCTAAGCACTTTCCTGTGTCTTTTGGCTCCTCCTTTGCCTAATCCTTTTCCTCCTTTTCCTCTTCCCGACATTTTTTTTAAGATCTGAAGAAAGAAAGGAGAAAGTAATTTTCAATCAGAAATCGAAACCCTAGATTTTCTAGACGTGGAAACGACAATCAAATACACACGTTTCTCTTCTAACGCAAACGCAAACGCGAATTGATATTGTGACGAGAAAGACGAAGAAGAAGAAGAAGAAGAAGACGATACCTTGAGATTATTCGGAGAGTATAGCAATGGCCGATGAAGAAACCAGATGAATGATTTTGATTTATATAAATGAAAAAAAAATTAGAGTAATCCGTGTGCTTTTAAAAATAACCGTTGATTATTTTGATCCAACGGTTTACATCTTTAAAAGTAACGCAAGGATCGATGACGTGGACTCAAACTTGTTAATAGCCTTATGGCCCATTTTTATTTCAAAAGACACGGCCCAAATTAATTGCAATTAAGGCCCAATTAATAATAATTTATGGGAAACAAATTTATGTCGACGTGCGTTGAATCCTGAACGTCGATTTTATAGGGAAATATTGACCATACGATCTATAGATACGCGAGAAACGTTCTTCTTCTTCCTCTTCCTCTTCCTCTTCCTCTTCCTCTTCCTCTTCCTTTGGAAACAAAACCCAATCTATTTATATATATACATTTCGTCACTCTCTTCTTCATCACTAACAAAAAGTGCTCGTACTTGCCACTCGCGTTTCTCAGATTCTGATCATTTCTCATGAGTAAAAGGTAACTCAATAATCTCTCTTGATCCTGTGTTGATCAATGTATTCATTGTAGTATAGATCTTTGATTCATTGTTGCGATCATTCTATGTTATGTTGTTCGATCTCGCTGGGTTTTTGTTTGACTAGTTTGCGAAATCGATAAGTGTTGTTATGTATTAGGCTTGTTCTGCTCGTATGAAGCTGTTTTAGAGTCTCTTGTTGATGAATTTCATATGTTTTGTGGATTTGATCTGTGCGTAAATAAGATTTGAGGCTAATATGTGCGTACATTGGCGAAAATCGATGAATGTTGTTATGTATTAGGCTTGTCCTGCTCGTATGAAGCTGTTTTAATAGCTCTTGTTGATGAATTTCATATGTTTTAGCCTTTTAGGGGCTAATATGTATGTACATTTGTAACAGATTTAAGTGAAGATGACGAAGAAGTACCCGAATGTGAGCGGAGACTACCTTAAGGCTGTTGATAAATGTAAGAGGAAGCTTAGAGGCATGATCGCTGAGAAGAAATGTGCTCCCATCATGGTCAGGCTCGCGTAAGTATGGCCATTGTCATGTATGTATGATGTGATGTGGACTCTTCTCATGGATTATATGTTATGCTAACTTTGTAGATGGCACTCGGCTGGAACATTCGAATGCGCCTCAAGAACAGGAGGTCCTTTTGGGACGATAAGGCTCGATGCTGAGCAAGCTCACGGAGCTAACAGTGGTCTCCACATTGCTATTAACTTGTTGGAGCCCATCAGGAACCAGTTCCCTACCCTTTCCTTTGCTGATTTCCATCAGGTACATTGCTTTTTTGATAACTAGAAAGCTCTTTTGTAAGGAAAGTTTATGTCTTTATTTGGGTGTGTAATCGATGATTTTCAGCTTGCTGGTGTTGTGGCTGTTGAAGTTACTGGTGGTCCTGAAGTTCCTTTCCACCCTGGAAGAGAGGTTAGTCATTGTCGTAGATCCGTATGCTTATACAACAATGTTTATCATATGCTCAAATAAAGTCTAGAGGATGTGTTATTTTGTCTATGTAAAGATAATAAATGTGGAAGTGTAGGCATTGTCTCAGTACCTGTAATAATGAAACAGGACATACTATGAGTGTTTGTTGCATGTTAACTAACAAGAAAATCTTCCTGTCACAGGACAAGCCTGAACCACCTCCAGAGGGTCGTCTTCCTGATGCTACAAAGGGTTGTGAACACTTAAGACAGGTCTTTGGTAAGCAGATGGGTTTATCTGACAAGGACATTGTCGCTTTATCTGGTGCACACACACTGGTTCGTTTTTTTCTTCAACTGCTTAAAACACTTTTTGTTTGTTTGTTTGTTTCAATGTTACAAATTGTAATGTATGTTTGATAAACACAGGGAAGATGCCACAAGGATAGGTCTGGTTTCGAAGGTGCTTGGACTTCAAACCCTCTTATTTTCGATAACTCTTACTTCAAGTGAGTATCCACACAAGAGTTACAGACTCTAAATAGGCTTTTGATACTTCCAAGATTCAATTATCTGATGTTGTATTAATTTGATTAGGGAGCTTCTGAGCGGAGAGAAGGAAGGACTTATTCAACTTGTCACAGACAAGGCGCTATTGGATGATCCTGCTTTCCGTCCTTATGTCGAGAAATACGCTGCTGTATACAAACATTCTTTGTTCCTTTCTCTTTTGTTGTTGGCCACTTGTTTTGAGAGAAACTCATGTGTTATTGTGACTAACAGGACGAAGATGCCTTCTTTGCTGATTACACCGAGGCACACTTGAAGCTTTCGGAACTCGGGTACTTAGATTTTTGAATACTCTTGGAAAATCAGTGTAGAAGTAAATGTTAACTGAATGATTTGATCCGAGTTTGAAATCTGTTTGTTTACAGGTTTGCTGATGCTTGAGCTGTGTCTCTCCAGAGACTCATGGCATTGCGTTTTTGAAGTTTTGTTTTATTGGGTTGTTTTATTTTTGTCTTTGGTGCGGTTTTGCTGCTTGCTTAGACATATAAATCAATATTTCTCAATATTTATGCTACTACTGTAGTTAATAATAGAAACAGCTTGTAGTTTTAAATGAAATACATGCAGTTTTTTCTTTCATGTGTTATAACAAGAGACGAAAACACTCCCTGTGTCAGTTGTCATGTTGCTCAAGGCCGTGTCAGTTTCTTTTCCTTCACTTCCATAGACCTCCCTTTTGACAGAGTCACAAAAACAGATTAATTGCTAAGTTTGCATACACACTTGGGAGTAATTCTGATGGTAAAATTTACCAATTTATTCTTTCAACATTTTTCTACAAGGCAGTGTAAATCTTTTAGCAAAGGACATAGTGATTATCTTTTATCTTCTTCATTGTTGTGCAATGTTTATCATGTCTAAATTGTATCAGCAAAATATATATATATATTCTAAGTTAAAGACACAGTAAGGAAATAAACATTGAGATGAGAAGCATAATAACCGCAGTAAAGTGACAATATTGATAAAACATAATAAACTCCAAAAATAAGTTCAGAAAACAAAAGCAGAAAAGTAGCTTCGCCACCTCCGATCAAGAACCCAATTGCGAGAATTGCATTCAGACGGACAAGAAACAAAGCAAACACAAAGACAACATACCAAATACCAAACTAAAGCGAAATAACAAAAACAGTCACTTGATTCATCTTCGGAAAGCGTATTGATAACAAGAGTTCACTTGGCACCCTTTTTGACCGCAGCCTTGGTCACCTTGGCACCGGTCGGGTCCTTCTTGTCAACACTCTTGATCACACCGACCGCAACAGTCTGCCTCATGTCTCTAACAGCGAACCGACCAAGAGGTGGGTACTCGGAGAAAGTCTCCACGACCATGGGCTTGGTGGGAGTCATCTTAACCATACCGGCGTCACCATTCTTCAAAAACTTGGGCTCCTTCTCAATCTCCTTACCAGAACGCCTGTCAATCTTGGTCAAGATCTCAGAGAACTTGACTGCAATGTGAGATGTGTGGCAATCGAGGACCGGGGCGTAACCGTTACCAATCTGACCAGGGTGGTTCATGATGATGACCTGAGAGGTGAAGTTGGCTGCTCCCTTGGCGGGATCGTCCTTTGAGTTGGATGCGACGTAACCACGTTTCAGATCCTTCACAGCAACGTTCTTGACATTGAACCCGACATTGTCACCGGGGAGAGCTTCCAACAAAGACTCGTGGTGCATCTCGACAGATTTGACCTCAGTGGTCAAACCAGAAGGAGCAAAGGTCACAACCATACCAGGCTTGATCATACCAGTCTCAACACGACCAACTGGCACCGTTCCAATACCACCAATCTTGTAGACATCCTGGAGTGGGAGACGGAGGGGCTTGTCCGATGGCCTCTTTGGCTCGTTGATCTGGTCAAGAGCTTCAAGAAGGGTCGGTCCCTTGTACCAGTCAAGGTTTGTTGACCTCTCAATCATGTTGTCACCCTCGAAACCAGAGATGGGCACAAACGGGATTTTGTCGGGGTTGTACCCAACCTTCTTCAAGTAAGAAGACACCTCCTTGATGATTTCATCGTACCTAGACTTAGAGTACTTAGGGGTAGTAGCATCCATCTACAAAACAGAAACAAACTAATGAGACATAACACAAACGTAAAAGAGCTAATATAGTCTTGCCACAAGATAACAAAGAGATGATTTACCTTGTTACAACAGCAAATCATCTGCTTAACACCAAGAGTGAAAGCAAGAAGAGCGTGCTCACGAGTCTGACCATCTTTGGAGATACCAGCCTCAAAACCACCAGTGGTGGAATCGATAATGAGCACAGCACAATCAGCCTGCGAAGTACCCGTAATCATATTCTTGATGAAATCGCGATGACCAGGAGCGTCAATGACAGTGCAGTAGTACTTGGTGGTCTCAAACTTCCAAAGAGCGATATCGATAGTAATACCACGCTCTCTCTCAGCCTTTAGCTTGTCGAGAACCCACGCGTACTTGAAAGACCTCTTGTTCATCTCGGCAGCTTCCTTCTCGAACCTCTCGATCACACGCTTGTCTATACCACCTAGCTTGTAGATCAAGTGACCAGTCGTTGTCGATTTTCCGGAATCGACGTGGCCAATGACCACAATGTTGATGTGAAACTTCTCTTTACCCATTGCTGATTCTCACAAAAACAATCTGTAGATAATCAATAACGTAAAAGATTAATAACACAATCAGATCCGATAATCGATTAAGATAGATCCAATTCAGCAAAACAATACATAGTATGATAAAGATAATCTCAGAAGCAGATCGATATAATAATAATCATAAGAAAATTCAACGATCTGTATCGATAAGAATCTAAAACTATGGATCAGATCATAGACACGATCTAACAACAGAGAGAATCGAATCAAGCTTAGAGATCATGATCAAGCGTAAGCAAACGAGAATCTGCGGAGGAAGAAGAAGAAGAACGAAACGCTTACCTAAACGATATCGCAGAGTCAAGAGTAAGCGGCTATGGAGAAAATCAAGAGTGAGGTGGTGAATAATAAAGAAGAGGACGCGATTTATATAGTAGTGATGAATAACCCAAAGAATGTTAGGGTTTAAAAATAACACGTTATATTGAAATTACACATTTACCCCTGATTACACCGTCTGATATTTTTGTTTGGGCCTAATGGGTTTTATTCAATGTTTTTATATGGGCTTAGATAATAGAGTATAGTAGGCCCATTAAATCATGATGATCCAAATAATGTTTTTACGTTGAATATGATTGTAAACATTGTAGGGTTAAAATATTATTATCTTGTTTCCGACACATTGAAGATTAGATAAGAAGAATGATGGGGTTGATGTTATAAGAGAGACAAAAGATGTGTCCACATATTAACTCCACCACCTCTGATCAGTGACACGTGTAAGACTCTCTAACCATCCCTCTCTCTGTAACATAAACGTGTCTTCTTTCTCCGATTCATTTCTTATATAGAGTAGACAAGTTTTAGCAATAGACAATAGTATTCACATTCCGACACAAATCAAAGCACTTCAAGAACATTTTGACTGTGTTTTTTTTATCAAAATGGCTCTTGTAGAAGAACCTGTCCTATCAAGATTAGATCGTATTGATTTCATGGTAAGGAAGCTAGAAGAGATTAAAGGACACTCACCGAGAAGCTCGAGCCCATCGACACCGTCTAGCGGAACACAACCATCTTCACTTGACTTGTCTTCACCAAGAAGCATAGGGAAGGTGGCACAGTGTCGTTCTCTGGAGCAAATAAAAGAGGAAACAGAGCGTAAAGGAACTTTGTTAGAGAGACTTAACAACGTAGAGGAACAAGTTCTTAAGCTTTGTTCACATTTTGAGGAAGAGATTGAAGAAGAGAGGAAGAGAGAACATAGCAAAGGCGAGACGATGATGAAGACGACGAAGAAGAAGAAGAAAGGGTTTAGGAAGCTTGTTGATAAAGTTGTTGGATCATCTTCTCCTACTCATACACACTCCAAAAGCTGGCGTTGCTAAAGCCACTCTATTGTAACTTTGTTTTATGCGAAAAATACGATAATAAGAGAAGTTGATGATATAACAAAGAAGCTAAAGGCATTGAAGAAATGAAAGAATAGGATTGTTTTCAAAGAGCTAAAAAAGAAAAAGGAATAAAAGCAAACAAATGGCTTATCACCGGTTCTTACTCTGATAACACAAAGCCAAGCATAAAGTACATAATCAAACAAATACTTATGTAATAGACTTCCTAACTCCAACTAAACTTCCTAAAACTCTCTTAATCAGATTCTTCTTTTTTAAACAGTCACTAACCTCTAAACTTTTAATACCATCTTCCTCCTCCGCTTGAGTTCACACTGGCTTGTCCTGTCTTTAAGCTCCGGATATGACCGCTTGTGTCATGCCGGTATCGAACTGATTGTCTTCCTTCTTTCTCATCTCTATGATCTTCCTGTGTGAGTTTGAATGCACAGATGGGATGAAAGTCGGGCTTGAGGCTGGTCTGTATTCTGGAACTAGACGGCCTGATCTGAACCGGACTCCACAAGCGTTGCAGAGTGTCTTTGGTCCATTGGGTCCTTCCCTCCACTGTGGTGTCTTTGTTGTCTCGCAATGAGTGCATTTTCGCACTATCCCATCCGAGTTACTCACCTCTAAGGCGGAAGAAGCCTCCGTCGTGTGTGTGGTCATCTGAATCTTGCGTTTCTTCTTGGCAAGTTGCTCGCAAGAGTAGTAGTAACTCTTGGATGATTCTGATTCACCTGAAGTTAGATCCTTCTCAGGCTGCTTCTTGGGTTCAAAAGGGAAAAGATAGCCAAGTCTCATCATGTTGGTGGGGCGTTTGCGTTTGCTTCTCACGCCTTTCACAGAGAAAGTCAATTTCTGTGATCTCGAGTTCTGTGGCGAGAAAGAATCGTCACTGCTCTCGAGAACCGACACTGGACTTGAAGACTGAAATATCTTTGAAACTTTGTTATCAGTAGGCAATGAAGAAGATTGCTGGAGAGTGCTATTAACGCCGTGCAAGGCTTCAGAAGAACATGACTGTTTCTGCACCCACAAAACCAAAAGCAACACATGGATTAAAACTCGGGATCAAGAAACTTCAAAATTATAAAAGAATATAAGACACTAAACTCCTATGTCTATATGCAAGAATCGATTGTGTGAATAACATATCAAGTGATATAAAACAAGTATGTTACCAAAGCAGGTTTCGTCTTCTTCTGAATCCCAACACGGCCGCCTTTGTTAATGCGACAAGAAGTAAGCTCAGAAGGCAAACAAGAGAACATATCCATGGGAGGAGGCTCAAGATGTTGAAACCTAGCTTCCCAATCACCTTCGACATTGGTTGCATCAGCGTCTTCTTGCGGGAAATCGACATTATTGATGAGATCATCGAAGAAACCATCCGATAAAACTTTCAAGTCTTCCTCAATTAGCCAGTTCATGCTACCTAAAGTCACTCTAAAAACAAAGCCATTAAAACAAACTTCAAAGTATATGCATGAGGACTCACAACAAACACTACTCAAAAGAGTTTCATTACTTTGAAACAATCTCTATGTTTATAATCATGTCACAATATCATATATGCAATTAACCCATACATATATACAATATATATATGTTTCTAAGCATGTCACAATAGCATAAATGCCATTTCCTCATGCATACATACAATACATACAATACATACAAACAATGGCTTAACATATGAAGGTAACGAGCGAGTAATGAAACCACTTGTTCACTTAGGTTAAAATACACACAGACGAAAGTGTCTTAGGTCGCATTTTCACACACCAAACAAAAACGACATACACAACAACATAAAACGCAGCGAAGAAGTTTTTACGAAACGTCGAAACACAGGGCCAAAAAAATAACATATAACATTGTTCGACATGAATGAAACGAAACGTATAGTGAGAGAGAGAGAGAGACGAAGGAACTTTACAATATAATTTGACTGATTACAGCGAAGGAGAGAGGAGAGAGAGACGACGACGAATTTGGGAAATTAGGGATTTGCAGGTTCAAATTTTGGGAGAGAGAGAAAGAGGAAGAGAGAGGAGGGAGAAAGATAGATGTGAGTTTTTCAATGTCTCGTCGGTTTCTTATTTTTTTGATATTTATTTATTTTATTAAGAAAATGAAAATTGCTTTTTCCATATAAACATTTCTTAACTTTAAAGAAATACTGTAATCAATTTTTGGGAGGAGACAAAGAAAGAAAATATATATATCAACGCGTCTTTACTAATTAAACAAGATTTTGAGTAACTCAATAATTTCATTTTTTTTATTTCTTAACAAATCAATAAATATTATTTAACCAGTGTTGAATTAACTGATTAATTCAATTGAAACGTTGCCTAAATTAAGATAAATTACGTTCATATTTTTAAGGATATTTTTGAATAAACATATAAGGTAAGTAAAACTTAAAAATAATATCAGTCAAATATTGATCTGAATGGATGAGGAATAAATGTCGATGTAAGTAGATAATAATAATATTTTTTTTACCAATTTTATCATGTTGACTAAAAAAAGGTAATAGTAAAATAAATTAGAATATAAGAAATGATTGGGTCAGAATAGTAAGAAGAAAATAAAATAAATAGGCAATAGCACATGCAAAATCAGGATCCAATCTCACAATAATTATATAACTAATTAAAAATGTTAAATTTATATATTTTTATTTTTAGCAAAAGAAATAAAATAATGGTTATGTTGTCAAAAGTGAAATGGAGAGATCACCGACGATTACGAGACGAGAACCGAAAAAATTAATAATTGTAGCGTTTCCTCATGGGAAAGTGGGTCCCTTGCCTAACTCTTTGCTTCCATTTTCCACATGATATGTTCTTTTTTACAATTATTTTTATAACTTAAATTATACGAATAATAGATTTCATGAATATTTTTTTAAACATTGTCTTTGGTAATAAGACAACTATCATGTGGATTCATATTTCATGCATGCATATTTTGACTATTTTATATATATGTATTCACGCAAAAAAACAATAATATGCATATTGTACTATATAATTGCATAGTCAATTTTGTGAAAAATGAATGGTTGCTTGATGAAAAATGGTCCATATATGTCCCTTCCTAGTAGTATAATAAATCTTGAAAGCTCATGTTTATCAGTAATGTAATATCATTACAAATATTCATATATGGATATTCAAGATTCATATTCCTTCAAGGTTACAAAAAAGGAGTTTTAAATTATTATTATTAAGAGCACTAATTTTCTCAATTTTTTAGCCTTTTTGAAGAAATAAGATAGATTTAATTGTTGTTTTCCTTTTTTCACCTATAAGGCAACACCCAAAACTTTTGCTTTTCCACGAAAAGAAAAGAAGAGAATATTACAAATGGACCCCAAAACTCCTTGAAATTGCTGATTTGCCCCAAATAAAAGTGAAAAGAATCAAATCTTAACCTTAGAGGTTCTTCTTCTTCTTCTAGCATTTACAAATAGAAAGAAGAGGAAGAACAATAAAAGCAACACTGCCACTGGTAAGAACTTCCACAGCTTCTCATCATTAACTTCACCAAAGACATTCACTAACTCATTTGTCAGATCAACAATGCTTCTACTAGACTGCACGGACAAAAAGGCGTAAAATGTTAAGACAAAAAAAAGTTATTACATCATTAGATTATGAAGAGGGACACTTACAGTTGAGACAAACTTCTTGGACAGTAATTGATGTTCTTTAGCAAAGATCTCTTTTGCATACTTGAAAATCTCCACGTCGAGGCTGTTAAGCGATTTGATTTGCTGAATGACCGCGTTAGAAACCCTTGGACGTGTCTGCAAGATGCATTGCCAAGAGATTTGATTATTCACTCACTAACTTTTATGGTTTGAATCATGTGTAAAGATACTTTTACCTCTCTGGTAAAATTTGCTGGTGAAATTCTCTTCAAGGAGTTGACCCGTCTAGTTCCTTGGGACTTTCGTAGATTAAAAATGCAGCCTTCATAGACCTCCATAAGGGTTTTTACCGTCATCTGAAATGTATCAATAGACATAAGATCAAACCATTTCAGACTAGCTGACCGTAAACACGCAATGAAAAATCTACTTACATTTCCACTCTTAGCTTCTATCTTATCAGGCTCACTTTCAGATGTACCATTCTGCAGTATCATCTGCATTATAAGCAGTTTAATTTTACGATCAACTGTCGAACAAACAAACTGTTACCTTCTGAGGTAGGATTTTACCTCAATGTTACTCTTATCTGACCCCAATTCTGAAACTGCGATACTTGGTTCTGAAAATTAAGTTGTGAATTTGGTGAGTACAAGTACAACACTTTGTTAACCTGACATTAGATAAAGCAAAAGCAATAGAAAGCCTAGACTGTATCCACATGAACTGTCCTACTACTTATCTAAAATGAACCCACAAAGAAACATAAATATACACAGAGGAATAAGATACAAGTCTTAGAGAAAAGAGGATCTTTAAAGATGCCCCTGACAAACTAGATATAAAGAGAAAATAATCCCTTCACAATAAAAGACGATGAAGCGAAAATCCCCAATAACAGAAAAAGCAATCTTCGGATAAATATACACGGAGGGAAACCACAGTGTTCAGGATTTTGGTTCTCCACAGACGGAGCAGAAATATATCAAGAAAATTGATAGGTGAGAAACTTACACCAACCTGATCTAATAGTTTTGAATTTTGCAGTTGCATTGGACAGAACCACCTGAGACAGGACTTGAGAACCGACTACATTTGCAAAAAGCGATGCAGATTCCCTGTGCTCCTCTGTCAGTCCCACGTACAACATGTTGTCCAGCCTCCTCTGCAAAATTAAAATAGCTCTGTTGATTTTAAAAGAAACAATACAAAGATGCGGTTAATTATGATGAAAAACAAGTGTTATTACCTTGGCGACTTGGAGGACAGGCTCACCAAGACTTTTGAACTTCTGCACACAATGCCGAACCTCGTGTGCCTCTGATAAATGGGAGTTATTTGTTAATCCTGCAATCTGTGAAATGAAAATGCTATGGAGATCTCTAACCAAAATCTTAATAAAGCTAGACAAACAACATGGAGAATTACCTGAAATGTCGCTCCATTGTGGATTATGTCATGAGCCATAGGCGAATCGAGATATTTGTGCAACGGCATAAGCATCTCCTCCATGTCATACGGGTTATCATCCTCAATGATAACTACACCCTTAGCTTTTCGAGAATCTCGCTAAGAAAGGCCAAATATGAGTAACAAGCTTCAGTGGATAGTTTTTCTGTGCTTTTTCATGTATGAGCTTAAAAAAGCCGTATATGTATGCAACAAAAGAAGATAAATGAAATAAGTCTTCATACCCGAGCAAACAGATCTTCTCTCATCCATGGAACTAGATATTTCCATGGCCATATGTCTAGTGTGCTTATTACATTACCCTTGCGTATACGGGTAGACATCTTCATCGCAGAAGTTAAATTAGGATGCACCAAAAACCTAGCTGCTACCTCAACTGAAAACTCGTAAGTGCTTAAGACACGCGCTATAGGATCCCGTACTATTGTCATCACCGAAGTTCTCTCCCTCGGTAGCTTTGCCATCAAACTATAATCATCATGTGTTGCCAACAATTTGCACTTTTGCTTCCTAAAAATTGACAATCAACAAAAAAACCTAAACTGTTCACTAGTTACACTAATATTCAAGACAAGCAAAAGTCATTATGATCTCATGTATAGCTAAGCTATCTAAACTACAAACAACACTATGTAAGACTTCATAGTTAGTGTCATCTTCTTGTTAACACAACACACAGAGACTATGTCATTACATGAAGACATCACAAGAAGATACCTTGGATTGAAGTGGAGCTTGTCGTAAGATCGAGGACATTCCTCAGAGCTATCATACAACTTCCTCAAGAAACTGCAATAAGAAACAACAAAAGCATTATTAAACAATGAATCTTTCTGAATTCATTCATAAACTTGTTGGTTAAGACATAAGAGTCACCAATGAAAGTATGTCCTGCCTCCTGTTCGAGGAACATGAAGAAAGAAGAGCAAATCCTGGAGAGAGCGTTTGTCTTTGTTAACATTCTCTTCAAAAGAAGAATCAGCCCAATTTTTCACAACTCTCTCACAATGACCAAAATCAAGCTCCGCAAAAGAAACAATAGCTGAATTACAATTTCTCAAAAAAAACATCAGAAATTAGAAACAAGCCTAAATCAAAAACACACAGTCTCCATGAAACGATGAATACAAATACCTGAACATACAAGTATTAGCCACAGAGAAAGAAGCTTCTTTGAGATATGATTCATTGAAATTAACCTTCTCGATTTCAAAAACCCAGAAACTAAAAACACAAAAGAAACAAGCTTTGTAATAAGAAACGAAACAGAAGGAGACAAAAAGAGGGACCCAGAAAATCTGAAGAAAATTGAATGTTGAAAGGAAACAAAGGAACAATGAAAGAGGAAGGAGAGGCCTACGTGTATGTGTGTGTGTGTATTGAGAGAGAATCGAGATCTCGTGCTCAATAAAGTTTCCACCTTTCTTCGATTCTTCTGTTGGGAGGCAAAAACTCGCTATCTACTAGGGTCCCTTTGTATTACATCGATGAAGGAAGAAGAAGAAGAAGGAGACGAAGAAGAAGGGCACGAGATTTTCTCTTTGTTTCTCGCCACCGAGAAAAAAAAAAAAACTTTTAGGAAACACGCACTGAGAAGCTGAGGAAGAGATTAGTGCGAAACACAAAACATACCAAAACTTTGACAATGAATAAATTTACCAAAAAAAAATTCAACACAAAAGATATTCAACGATAACCTTCCAAAATTCATTAAAGAACCTTTCCATACTTAAAAAGTTTGAAACAATATTTCGATTAGATTGTTTTAATTTTGAACAATGTTTATGATTTTTAACAAAAAAAATAACAACATTTATGATGCGTTTATGTAATAGATTTTTATTTATTTATTACAACATTTATGCAATAGATTTAAGGTGGAAAATATAGTGTTTTATGACGTTATCAATGTCAAAAACCACGTTAAACGCGTGTGTTGGATTTAAGGTTCATTAGTGATTAAAGAAATATATAAAATCACTATGATGCGTGAAAACTAAACTATAAATTTTTACTTAAAACATGTCCATGGCGTTTTAAGTACAAGCTTCAATAGTTAGCAAATTGTTTAATACCCACAAATGATTAAACTTTGTTTTAATATTGTAAATAATGCCTTAAAAGCCTAGACTTTATTTGCTTTAGACAAGGACCAGGCTTGTCTTTGAATATGTTGTGGGTTTGTCTACATGTCCAACGTTGAAATCTTGGTCCAGTCCTTGTCTATGTGTTGACATGTTTTTCTTTTCTAATACTACAAAAGAAAACATCTCTACAGAAACAAAAAATATTCATACTGTTTTGAAATTTATGTTTGGTGAACTAAAACTGCTAACTCTCAAAATCAGTTATAAAGTGTAACCTACTCATTCATAAACAGTGGATTATATAACTCTCTAAATCAGTTACTTACATATACAACTTCCTAAACATTATTAGAGTAATTCACACGCTCGTCGTCTGAAAGACATACCACATTACTGCCTAAGTTCTGTTGTTGTCTTTGCTGTTGTTGCTGATCTAACACATTAGAATATGCTAAAGCTTGTGGAGACGACTCCGATGTTGGAATAGGTATGGAAGTAGGAGTCAAAGAGGCTTGTCTATATGCGTTTAAGTGTCGCCTTGCATTGTCAGCTTGATTAGTGGTTGCATGGAAAGCTGATGGAGGTGGAGCTCTGCTGGTGACGACATGTTGTCTTCGTTGATACATCGAGGAGACCGGAGAATGCAGAGGAAGGCCTAATGTGCGAGGGAGTGAAGAAATATACGAAGATACTTGATGCTGTAAAGGAGCTGGAGGCGGAGGCCGAGGCAGAGCTGGAGCAAAAGCGGAGTAGTTTCTCAGTGCGTTTACTTGTGCAGCTCTCACTGCTATCTGTTGAATCCTACTCCTAGCTGGAGAAGAAAGCGGTGTTATGACTTTCATAGCCTTGTATCTAAAAAAACAATTTGATATATTGTTCTGATACTTACCCCTTGAGATTGGCGAGGGTTGAGATGCATTATTGTTTGTACATTTGGACACGAAGCCACCCGCCAACAGTTTGTTCATTATAAGATCATGCTTCCTCTTCGCATCCTCCATCGTTTTGGCTCTATGCTCTACTTCTACCTCATTGGAATTTCTTTGATATTCTGCTTCTATTTCGGCCATCTTCCTATCGAAATCAGCTTTCAAGATTGATTTCTGCTTGTAGGAAATTGAAAGTTAGTCGATGAACAATGAGTAAAAGAAACAAAAGGTAGAGGTAATACGGGTGTTGAGGACAACTAACTTTTTCTTCATAAGTCTTCTTGGTGTTCTCTGATTCTCTACGCAACTTCTCCAGTTCATGCTGAAACGGGTCGCTGAACAAAGGGAAAGGTACTTGAGGAACAAGTGGAACTGTACTTTGTCCCGTACCATTATTAATAGGTGATGGAACACGAGCTATTTCGCCTGATGTAGGCTCCACACTACCTCCATGTACAAGATTAGCTGCACAAAGACATCGCATCGTCAGCAGTTTGGCAAACAACTGGTTATAATTAAACTCAGAAGAGGGCAGTTACTTACTCGCAGAGGTTGTCTGCTCTACTTGGGGACTAGGTTCTGCTATTTCCATTTCACAGGCATTTGATAGCATTGCCGGAGCCTCGGCCACAAGATTATCTGCACAAAGACATCACACTATCAGCAGTATGGCAAACACCTAGTTATACTCAAAATTCACGAGGCAGTTACTGACTTGCAAAGGTTGTCTGCTCTACTTGGGAACTTGGTTCCGCTATTTCAATTTCACATGCATTTGATAGAGTTGTCTGAGCCTCGGCCACAAGATTATCTGCGCAAAGAAATCACACTGTCAGCAGTATGGCAAAAACCTAGTTATACTTAAATTCACGAGGCAGTTACTGACTTGCAAAGGTTGTCTGCTCTACTTGGGGACTTGGTTCCGCTATTTCCATTTCACAGGCATCTGATCCTGCTGTGTTAGACTCGGCCAATCCTGTATTATTTAGTCTCTCAGTGTTAACTGCTGCATCAGGATGATTTTCAGGTGAAGAGATTTGCAGAGATGCATCTGATTTAGTTGTGCGAGGCTCAGTCACTGTTGTGTTATTGATGTCTTCGATGTGAACTGTTGCATGAGGGTGAATCCCAGGCGAAGAACACGGCAAATGAGATGCATCCTGAGTAACATATCCAGATTAATCAAATTCAAGCAAAAATAACAACTGATCACTACCCACTGTCTGCTCTGTTTCTCACAGTAAATTGATAACGAACATTACCAAAAAACTAGAACTTTATACCAACAAGAGAAAAATTCATTAGCAGAGGCAGGTACCTGATCTGATACAGCAGTTCCACCAGTTTCTACTGCATCTGTTTCAGCTGTGTGAAGCTGAGCCACTGTTGTGATATTTTGACACTCAATATTTGCTGCTAGATCAGACTGCATTCCAACCAATGCAGATGGTAGAGAGCATGCATCGTGAGGACCCATTTTTTCCTGCAGGAAATCAAGAACGAGCATTACAAAGTTTTCAATAACGAAAAGAGTGTCTTTATTTGAGGCAAAAAGTACTTGATCTGATACTGCATCATCATCAACCTCTCCTGTATCTAGACTAGCTATTTGTGGATCAGCTGGTGCTTCGATATTCTGGCCCTCAACGATTGCTGCTAGGTCAGGCTGATTTGCAGCCGGTGAAGATGGCAAGGGACATGCAACTTGATCAACCTGTCCAAAGAGTCAATTCAAAACAAAAAAATGAGAATTGATCGGTAATCACTAATCACACGTCCTTGCTTCTTTATGTGTTCACATTGGAAACTCAGAGCAAAGATAACAAAGACAGATAAGTTTAACCCAGCAATTTCTGATAGTACCTGTTCTAATGTAACAATACAACCAGTCTCTACTGTTTCTGATCTAGTTGGCTGGGGCTCAATTTCTACTTCAATATCTTGGCCCTGAATGTTTGATACTGGATTAAGTTGCTTTCCAGCCGGCAAAGAAGGCCTAGGACATGTATCTTGATCATCCTGTCCGGGAAACTTCTTTTAATTAACAAAAGAAAAATTCCTTTAAAACTACTAAAAAAGGTTTTAGGCCAAAAATCTAAAATGGCACTTGATCCGTACAACCCTGTCTTTGCAGGGAAACAACAATGAGCATTGTAAAGATTATATGAACAAAGGATCAAGTATTCTACAGGGCTAGAGTAAGTACCTGATCAGATTCGGTAGAGTCGCTAGTCTCTACAACAAGCGTAGGCTGTGGCATAGGCCATGCCAACTCGTCAGGTATCTCTTTTTCAAGAGAGCACGCTTCGCCATCCTGCTGGTCCAAAAAATTTTCAGCATAAGAATCAACATGACTTGTTCTATCAATTTCTGTTGTAACCAAAGCCTCCTCTTTATTCAAAGATAACTCTGGAGAAGCAGACTTTGCAAGATTCACACATGACTGTGATATCTCAGGAAACTTTGAAGAAATATCTTTATCTGCTGCGGCAGATGTCATTCTATCACTAGTCTGGTATTCTGACAAGTGCACATTCAAAACCGCAAATTCCTCTTGACAGCTAGCAGGAATCAAAATCTCGGGCACAGTGATAGAAGCATGCTCGTTGGACTGGCTCTTTGTAGCCACAATGGATGCAGACTCTCCACGAGGAAAGGTTGAGATATCCATCGCCTTATCATTATTTAAATTCACCATTTCATAATCTTGTTGAGTGCTTCCACCCGTCGCGGTTTCTAATATGCTCTCTGTTTCTTGTACTTGATTTCCCCTGGAAACCATGCAATCTGTATCCGCGCAACTAGCTTCACCAATGACCTTATTGCAAGTTTGTACGTCAGGAGCATTTTTGGAAGTGTTTGCTAAGCATATTCCACTAGAATCCTTGTTGTCTTCACTCTTAATGGGAGCACACTTTTTTAATTCAGCTCGTGCCCACTTCTTTATTCGGCTAATCCAACAGGCTTCATCCTCAGCCAACTTTTTCTTTGCAGCCTCGTGCATTTGCTCTAGAATTTTAAGGCACTCATCTTTCTCATATGTGATTTCTTCAGATTTTCTATCATAATCATGATCCAGCCGTTTGAGATCATCTCCTAAGCTCTGCGTACTTGACCGTGAACAAGCAATACGAATTACTGCTGCTTCCAACTTTTTATTATTTTGAAGTTCCTGCTTCTTGTCTGCAAACCTATTCACCAGCTCCACCGTTTTTTCCTGATGTGTTTGTACAAGCTTTTGCTCTTTCTTCTTGCATTTCTTTTCAATGTCGCTAATTGTCTTCTTGATATCTTTTGTTGCTGTTCTATCATGACTACCTCTCTTCTCAGTCATTGATTCTTCACCCTTTGAGAGACTTTCATAGACTTTTTTCGTACTAACCATCGATTGTTTAGAATTAGTACCAAAACAATCAACCTGCAAACCGTGTGCACTCTCGAGAAATAGACTCTTCATGCAGTACAGCATAGAATAAATATAATCTACCTCTTCTCTAGAGCAACTGAAAGCTAATTTAGATTTAGCACGGACAAGAGATTCTTCGCGGTTAAACTTATGCTTTACCAAAAAAGCTGCAATCCAACTCTGAAAAAGCATTATTAAAAACTTATTCAGTATGTGAACTATTCATAGACTATGCAACGAATAAACGCCTTACTTAGGGGTATATTAGAGCATTGGTTTCATCAAACATTATTAGCTTGCAATTAATGGAATTTTGATCATACGATGGAAAGCTAAAATATTTAATCCATTCCCACAAAAGGAAGAGATTCTAAACAAAGAGAGATGTTGAAGGATAATGCATACACTAACAAAGTTAATGTTTTCATACCAAGGCTATCTGGAATGCTTGCAATATGGTGGCTGGCTCTTCACAGACAAAGTGATTTTCAATAACATATTCAAGAAATTTTTCAACCAGGCTTGTCCAATCTTCCTGAAAATAAAATAATATGTCAATCGATCACACATTGCAAAATACCTTATAGTACGATTATGATAGACGGTGCACAGAGAAAAACACAGACGCATTCAGTATGGACACAGCGGTCTATTAGCCAATATATGAAGATATAAGACTACCTAAAATTAGCATGTACCTTTACACCAAATTAATGGTATCAGTCAATATATCAGTTTCTATATCTACAGCAAACAAATAAACTTTTGCAAACAATACACAAGGCTGTACCACCACAAGGCTGTACCACCACATTGACTGACAGGGATCAATATCCCCCACATATGGGCAAAGGGGACATTCTTTTTGTTCTAACAAACAAGGAAGAAAAGGAGGCAAATAACTACCTAAAGTTTACACCGCTGTTGCTCAACTTTTAGTAGAGCATTAGTAAAGAAGCCAGATATAAGAAATGTCATATGCATCTACGACCTGTGTTATAATTAGCTGTATATGCATATGCAAAAGCTAAAACTAAGTTGCACAGGTGGAAAGGCCACTAACTGGAAAATCCAAAACTTCGCCAAGTCTTGCCATCTCCGACTTTAAAACAGCATGGAGACTTCTCTGTGAGTCACGCGGTATTTTTCTCAAATCTTTTCCAGCCAACATATCCTCTGGGATTCCAGAGATATGACCGCCCGTAGAATACAAGCCAAAAGCATCATTTCCATTTAATGTACCATTAGTAACAGGAGCAGATCTACATGATGACTGGAGCGCAACAACTTTTGGTGATTCCAAATATCCTGTAAAAGATAGTTAGGGGAAAATTTTCAAAAACTCAATGAACACTAGAGGTATATGAGCAGGAATTGAACTATTTACCCAAGTGATTCTTATCCGAGGACTTTCTTTCAGTGTTATCTGCTGAGGAATCAGTAACTGTGGGGGCAGCGACATCATTGACACTCTTCTTTCGCTTCTTTGTATTTCCTTTACAGTCATTTTTTTCACTTTCTTCAGAGTCCGGAAAATACTGAACTCTTTTGCGATTCCTTTGGGGAGTATCTGAATAGTATCTCCACATAGGATTTTTTCCCTCCAACAGTTTTTTCCAAAATATATTTGGACTATCTTTATCTGACAACATAACATGTTCTTCACCAAACAGAGTGGAATCCGTGCTGTAAGTTCCATGAGCATGTTTAGCTTCCAGAAGTAGAGACAGCTGCTTGGCTTCAGTTTCTTCTCCACCATTAGAAGAAAGTAAGGAGGAGAACTCATTAATCACACCATCCATAATAGACTGTTCAAATGGAAGTCCTGAATCTAATGCTTTACTTCCATGAAAATGATCCAGCTTATCAAAAAAATATGAAGCCCCCCACATAAGAAGTGCATGCGTCAGAGGATAGTTTAGGTTCTCCACAGGCTTGTTTTTACTAGCCAGAATCAGAGCTCTTTCTTCAACTGTACATTTTGAGTACAAACGGAATATTTTAGATTTTTCAGAACATGACTCCACCTTTATCTTCTCTACGTGCTTAACATCAAGCGATGGATTCAAACTGCTTCCAAAAAGAATAAAAGCCTCAGCTCGCAAGAGTTTAATGTTTTGATTTTGAGTGCAGGCACGTTTTTCCAACAGTAGAACAAAACATTGACTCTCCTTGTTGAAATTATTGATCCCTCTCTTCTTTGAGGAACTTGTCCCATGCTCATTAATCACATGCTCATAAGATTTTTGACCAAATCTTTCACCCAAAAAATCTTCGAGCATATTACCAAGCAGAAGACCTCCAGTGCTCTGTGTTACCTGCCGGACAAAAAAGAATTGTGATTCGAACATATGTGAAACGAAAAAGAATATAAGAAAAGAAACATTTCCGTTCAGTATATCTCATAATGAGCTATCCACATTCGTAGGTAGTAGAAATGCACCTGGTAAAAGACAACTGCTTTTAAGCCCTTTTCTTTAACCTGCTTAAGCATTGCATCTAGGTAGTAAAGTTTCCCGCTTGCTTTGACTTCTACATCCAGGATTTCATGCATCTCCAGATTCTTGGTGAGCAGTTGCTTTAGAGATGCATCCATAACATATGGATGGTCGCATGTCTGTCAACAAAATTGCAAACGCATAAAGAAGGTTTTAATAAATTTACGCATTAACATGCAGAAAGAGGCTTTGGAAAATATGATGCTAGGCAGCAGTAGTCGCATATCTTAGCAAATCATAAACTGTCTAATTTGCATTTCAAGTTCTACGTAAAACAAATAAACCAAAACCTTTACCCTAACAGACATCAAACTATAATGCACGGAACCGTATATATTTGTATAATGCTTTCTTTATTTTATCTATATAATGCACGAGCTTACTGAAGAGTAAAAATTGTTATTCAATAAACTTACTTTCCTTACAGAAACTAGAGTTTCTTCAATGGCTCCAACAAAATCTTTCTTCCGCGGCTGAGAAAGAGATGAAGACTTGGAGAAGAGAGTCCAACAGTATTGCTCCAGCTGTACACCTGATAGCTGCACCGGAACCCAATACTCTGGGTACATCGACAAACACAACTTTGGGTCATGTGATTGATCTTGTTGCATATTTTGCTTGCTTTCCCTACAGTCTCTGCTCTTAGAGGGCCCAATTTCCTTCATATCAGAGATGCAAGGCAGAATTTACAAGTAAAATGATAAGTAAATTTAACTCATTCACATATCACAATTAAACAGGTGCCCAGAAGAAATCAATAAAAAACCAACCTGTACCACATGATCAGATTCTTGAACTGGCTGGGAAGTGGAGGAGCAAAGACTCAGATCTTCAACACCGTTAACCCTTCAAAAAAGAATTGTAAAACAAAGATTAGAATCTAGAAAGTATGTCATTAAAAAAAGCCTTTAAATCAAACCCATCTATACAACATTCATCACTGGTAGAAAGAAATCACCAAATTATTTCAGAAAACAGAAAACATTCAAGGATCCTTACTTTTGCCGTTTTTCAAATGTGCTGCACATTTCAGGTTTGTTATTAGTTTTGCTACCCGCTGGAAGTGGAATGACCCCACTAGAACTCATGACGCAGTCACCTGCATTTGCAACTGTGGCACATGCATCCAGCACAATTTCTGCAGTGTCCTTTATTCTTTTCAAAGGCAAATCTATATTCGTTGCTAAGCTAGTTTCACTGACAAGACTCTTTTTTGTTTCTATATTCTCAGATGGTGAACCTATAACACTCTCATCCCCAGTTTGTAACATGGGGGTTTCATCAAGCACCATATTCTCTGTATCTCCAATTAACTTCAAAGAAGCATCAGTGCCCTCCTCTAATGGTGAACCTATAACACTCTCATCCCTTGTTTGTAACATGGGGGTTTCATCAAGAACCATCTTCTCTGCATCTCCAGTTAATTCCAAAGAAGCATCAGTGCCCTCTTCTA
Source organism: Cochlearia excelsa (assembly GCA_963556525.1). Lineage (NCBI taxonomy): Eukaryota > Viridiplantae > Streptophyta > Magnoliopsida > Brassicales > Brassicaceae > Cochlearia > Cochlearia excelsa. The sequence goes on from OY748331.1 coordinate 21,864,640, forward strand.
AACTGTTTTGGCTAACTGGCGGCCTTTTCGAAACAGGAGTTGCATCGTCATTGCCTGCAGGTACACGTCGAGAGCATCCAACAACTACTAACTCCTCTACATTTGAAGGATCATCAACAATTGCGTTTTTAAACAAAGCCCTGTAACTTCGACGCTCCCGTTTCTTAATCTTATTTATCGACTCTTCTATATCGTCTTCCCTTTTTTCCTTTCTCTGGCAACTTTCCAAGGATGTGTCCGCATTCTCGCTAGACTTATCTGTCCCTTCTTCTTCGTTCTTCGACAATACAGTCTTTCCTTTATCGGACTTTGCCGGAGCAGGTGAAGTAGCCAGCCTTTCTGATTTTCTGGCACTAGAAGATGGATTTATCGGCTTTTTAGCCTTTATTCCTCGGTTTGTCCTCCTCAATTCACGCTCTATCGAGGCTGAACTTGAGCTTGCTACTGATCTGGTGTAAATAGTCCTCCCTGTTAAACTTTTCTTCTCATCTTTCTTCATCTTCTCTGCAATCACATAACAAACAAAAAGCCTAACTACAAAACTCAAGCTCTTATAGACTATAATGAAATCAAAACTCTCTATATGCCACTTAATGTGTTATACTTACACCTAAACCCTAAAATACGTCCCTTGAGACCCAATAACCGCAATTTCCCGTTCAATTATACACTACAAAGTGAAAAAATCCTTAAGTAATCGCACCTGTATGAGAAGAATCAATCCGCTTCACGGACTTTGTGTCACCGCCTAGTAATCTCCGACGCGAGTCTCCGAAAGAAGGCAATGAGAAAAATCTGGGGAGTAACAATCCCACCACAACTTCGCGCGACGAAACACTACGAAATCGAGTGCTTGAAGGCGACTCTATTGAACGAGAAAGAGGGAGAGAAAATTTGGAAATTTGGGTTTTGCAGAAGTTAAGAGATTTTTAGAGATTCTACGATTACAGGAAAGTGATTTTAATGCTTGTGCCTATGATTTGCGAAAACAATATATATATTTAAAGTTTTTCTCTATTGGGCTTTATGGACCTAATGGGCCGGACCGTAAAATAAATGTAACAATAACTTAACATTAAAGTCGCTTTAGAAGAACAAGGCTCTCTCTCTCTCTCTCTCTCTCTCTCTAAATGTCTTTTTTTTATGGCAAGAGTCATTTCTTCACCTACAATACAAACAAAACCAAAGAGAAACATTTACAACAAGAAATGATTTCACAACAAAAATGGTGTATACTATATATATGTAGCATGTATTCACCTCAACATCTATCTTGACACCGCGGAGAAGCTGTGCAGCGACTTTACCGTACCTTCTCATCTCCCATTCACTTAGCTTTCCTTCTTTTAGTCTCATCAACAAACTATCTTCTTTAAGACGAGGACGATGCGTCGCATTAGCTTCTTCCTCGGCTTTCGTCTCGCGCTTTGTTTCGTCTGTTTGTTTAACAACAACAGCTTCATCTTGTTTCGCGTTTTCGGAGGTCTCACCGGGAGATTTTTGAGTCATGATGTATAGATGAATGCTCGGGTCTTGGTATTCACCATCCATCTGCATATATTTTACATTCAAGAATCACGAAAATCGACAGTGATTTGTGTTATCAGTGTTGTTTTACTTTTTACCTTTGATCTCGGTATAGTTTTGACTTCAAAGTTATCTTTCCACATCTGAAGCATTTTATCATGAACACTAGTAGAACGTATCTCATATCCCAACTAGAAAACCAAAAACAAAGAACCATCTTATAGTTTCAATGATAATAAGTAAGCAAATCCAAAGTATCTTAGTTTCATACCATAACTGTTGTCTTTGGCCCTGATAGCGCAAGTATCGTGTGCAATAGAGGTTCTAGAAGCTGCTCAGAATATACCTTTTAAACATAAACAAGGTGTAGTCAGTAACTTCCTTGGACTGAAACCAGTCTTAGTAAATATTGATGTTTTATAGCGAATCATTCGACTAATAGATTCTGATTTAACTTACAACATCGGTTCCGATGACATAGTCAAATGGTGGCTCAACGGCACTGATATGATCGTCATTTCCCCAGTCGAGTTCTGCAACTCGGAGCGATCCAAACGATCCTATAAGAAATCATAACTTCGTCAGACCAGTAAGCTTCACATCGAGACCGGTTCTACAAATATCTCCTTGGCATAACAATGATAGATACGACATAATCAAGCAGCAAAAGAAGCGACATGGTTACTTAGAGAAGACAGTAATGAAAACAAACCAGGATTCATCTGCAAGATTCTACAAGTGTTCCATTCTACATTCCTCTTTAACAGCGGCAAAACCTCCTTTTGGTCAGTTGAAACCACATCACACCCCAACATCGCCATAGCTGATAATACATAAACACAAACTCAAGTTAAAGATACAAAACAAAGAAGAATCCTTATATATCAATACATATAAGTGATGTATCTTCATACCAAATCCGGCAACACCGCAACCTGCACCTAGCTCAATAGCACGCTTCCCTTTCAGTTTAGACGGACTAAACCTTCCCTTCCTACAATTTTTCCCCTGAAAATATTTTAAAGCAACATGAAGTCTTAAATAGCTTTCTTGTTAACTCTAGTACATGACTATTGAAATTAGCGTAAGGTTTATACCAGATATTTGGCAAACACCATGGACGCATCCCACACAGTTGTTCCTAAATGCTTCGAGTTTGGATCCTACCATGTCAAAACATGGCATCATGACATAACATTAGAACCACAGAACATGAAATATATCAAATACATGAACAAAAAGCAAACAAAACCAAAGAGCTAAGGTATCGAAAAAAGGTGAAATTACAGCTTGGACTTGATTGTGATCGTGTGTGAAGTTCAAAAGTAAGAAGTTAAGGAAACATAGAGTCATATACCTGAGAAAAATTTAACTCGTGTCCCAAAACCTCAAGGGTAATAGTACATGTACTTGGAGAATTCAACCTAAAACAATACAAAATGTAAAAAAAAAAAAACTTTAATTCTCAAAAGAATCTTGAGAAGAATCTAAACAATAATGATTCTACCTGAAACAGCAAAATCACAACTTGGGTAGAAACTTAAACAGAAACAAGAGACTAAAACTAAGCTAAAAGTGTATGTAGCAAATATGATTGTTATCTGAACCAATAAACATAAAATCAATTGTTTGGAGCGAAGAAGATGATTAGGAAGACACAAGACATGAAGTGGAATGATATACCTGTCTGGATCCATCTTTTGGTATTATTCCTCCGACGAACACACAACAAACTATGCCGATTTATCGACGGCAGTGAGATTTTCTCATAAGGGCGTTTCTGTTCCGTCTTCTGAGAGAAAAAAAAAAGTGACGCCCAAAACCTCCGAATCACTTAGAGGTTTTTAAAGGAGTTCCGGTTTAGGCGTTTAGCTTTTACCAATTTTTAGTCTGTGTATTAAATATATATATATATATATATATTCTTCCACGAAAAACAGTTATACATTGTGGTTTGAAAACACAGAATCAAGTAGTACAAAAGAGGAAATAAGGTCCAAGACAAGGCTACAGTTGTGTTCAATCATCATCACCATTGGCTTGATTGCTTGGATGATTGTGTTTCTGAGCTTGGTACATATCTGCAATCTGTCAAATATCAAAAAAAAAAACCAGCTTGGTCTTATTGTCTTTGTCTGTCCAGTACATATAAAACTTAAGAGAGTGTGGTTACATGATGATGAATGAGACTTTTACCTGGTCTGATGATGTTGCTTCCTCTGGCTTCTTGTCTTCCCTTACACGGAGAAGTCGAGGAAACCGTAGAGAGATTCCCTTTTTTTATCAAAAACAATCAGTGTTCCGACCAAATCAAATGTAAAATCAAAATAGCTCAATGGTTTTAGTTGTTAAAACCTTGTCAGGGTCTACAATGCCGGTAGCTGCTCGATGCACTGGGCTAATTGTCAAGTCCGCTGCTTTCACTTCCCATACCTTTATTAAGCAAACATATCATTTAGCAACCATAAGACGAAATGTGTCGAAGGTGTTGCAGATATTATGACAAGTAAGCATAATCCTACCCTACCTCTGTGGGCTCGAACCAAACATCTGGTTTGAGGCTGTCTCCAACTCGGTAGTATTGCTGTACATTAGAATCATTACTATCAACAAGAACTCAAGCAAGACACATATATGATACTGCAGCATATATAAGCCCGCTCTTACTTTTGGAGTAGCAATCACTTTAGATCCAAGACTAGAAGACCGCTCTTCAAGCACAGCTTCAGAAAATCCAGTACCTAATAACTAATGGGTATAAGTAACTGAACACAGCACATACACACACACAAAAAAAATGAAATGTCAAGATGCATAAGACTTACCGATTTTACAGATACTCTGGTACTCTTCCTTATCAACATCGTAGCAAGCTAGTAAAAATGCACCAAACACACCTACAAGGAAAGCACATAGCTTCGTTACAACTTGAAGTGAGCAGTCTAACAATGTATAATATTATATGGTTTTAACCTGTGCGTTTGCCACGTCCATGGAAAGCAGCAATTGGTACAAGATCAACCGAATCACCAATGCTGTATATATAACCTTAAGAGTCAGCTAACGACTATAGGATTTAAACTTTTTAAAAGCATGAAGAGAGTAATTGCCTGTCCATATAGTCTTTCTTGAGTTTTAGCCAATTATTTGATCGCTTTGCGGGCTCATAGGTAGCATCCGAGTCCAATGTTTTAATGATTAAACCTTCACAGCTGCAAAATAACATATACAGATGAAGAGCTGGAACAGTATAGAGATTACAAAGAGCATATATATAGATGCTTCAACATTTACAATAGAAATTACTGCAGTGAAAGATAATATATATATACCCAATATCAACAGAAGCGTCAAGAAACTTTTGTATTTCCTCAATGTCGTTGGATGTTAGAGCAGTCGCAAACTGGAAATGCCCAGGATCTTCTTCAAATGAATCGTATAGTTTCTGCAAGAAGCAAGTTGCACACGAGTTATTTCATATTTACACACCAATTACTTACTAAAAACAAAGAAGAGGAATACTTTTATCTGATTTATTGATATGGCTCACCTCTCGACGAATATTAAGATTCTCCTGAATAAGTGGTTGCCCATTCAGATACAACATGTCAAAAGCGTAGATGCATACGCCAACCTTGATATCACTGATAATCACATTTTTACGTGCTCGAGTGCTCAATATCTGAAGAAAAAAACAAGAACTATAAAAACTATACAACAAAAAAAACAGTTAAAGTAGCTAATTATTGGTTAGATAGTTTCGAAAACCGAGGATACCTGGAACGGAAGGATTTTCTTTTTCTCTCTGTCGAAAGCAACAACCTCACAATCCAGAATAAAAGATTTCACAGAGGGCTTCTTTATTCTGCATAAAGATGATTAACTAACTTAGTAGAAAAAATGGCTCTTCTAATGCTTTGAAAAAGTTACAACAGAGGTCTACCTTGACAATGCAAGAGCAACATCGGGGAACTTCCCAGTGTTTCTTTCAGCATTTCGACTGTATATCTCAAATGTACCATCCTCCATATAATGTATCTGCAGTAGTTGACCGATGATAAACAAAAGAGAATATAACTCATCTCCAAAAACAGCACTCATCCAATTTTAAGTAGACCCCAATATATCACCTGTGCACGTTCTCCATCATATTTGTATTCGCATGTGAAAACGATGTCCTGAAATTTATTCAGGATCTCGCCTACACCTTTAGTTGGTTTTGCGAGCATGGGTCCAATCGGAACACCCAGTGTAAAGCTACAAGTTTTAGAAAGATTCCACACACCACCATTTAGAAGAGCGGGAACAATAATGTCGTAGACAGGAAGCACAGTAAATACTTGTTTGACTATCTTCGCAGCCTACAAGTATAGAGCATAAGTATGAATCAAGCGAAAAAGGTGCAAAATGACACAAAGGTATAAGCATTTCAAAATACATATTAAGAAACAGACATTGCCAAGGATACCACACATAGAGCCTAAAGCCACATGTGACATCCTTATAGTAGCTCAGAAAATCAAACCTCTTCTAAAGGAGACTTGGTATTTGGGGGTGGCTTTGAGTGCTCTTCATTAAATACAGCGGCTTGTCCCAAAGCCGCTAAGAGAGTCTGTCCTGAGAATCCTAACCGCAATTTTGCCTGCAAAGTAAATTCAGCAAAGCGGAGAAACCCAAAAGAATGAGTAGAAAAACACTGTGAAAACTGATTTACGTACCTGAAGTAAACGAGTCAAGTAAAGAGGTTCACAGTCTGTTGCTGCCACAAGAAGTGCTTTCATTCGATTCTTCTTCTTCTCTGTACTATCTTTTCCAGTTTCCTTCGATAATTAACACACATTTCTTAAGCCATAGCCAAAATTTCAAACATCCGAAAAGCCAGAAACAACAATGGCTTTTACATACCTTAGCAATTTGTCGAAATGACTCGAAAACCTTGACAACAGTTAAAGGTTCGGGCTTGAACATCATTGTCTGAGACGAACGGCTTCCTTTTGCTACAAGCCCCAAATCTCCTAGCTCCTAAAAAACCAAGTTCAATTCAAAACCCATCACACAGCAAACCACATTCCACATAACAAACTACATTAGTAGTACATTGGTTTGTAAAGAAAGACCAATCTACATACCGTATACTGCTTCTTAACCTGTGCTTCTGTTCTACCAAAAGCTTCAGAGATAGCTTTGATAATGGAACCTTCACCAATTCCCAATTCTACACCTTCATGAGCAGGAGCAATCTCATTAGCGGCAAGATAAACAGTAGCTACCAAATCTTCAGGAGTAGTAGCTATAACAGTTCTCAACATGTTACAGAGAATATCAGTGATCACAATCCGACCACTCTCTGTTGAAATCAGATCAAAAGCTAAAGACAAGAACATGAAAGGAACTCTCTGTCCTTTCTCCCAACAACACACTTTCTCAGGAACGAAATCATTAGGCTTCTTCTTAAGCAATCCAATTTTGCTCCTTTGTTCTGCGATCTTATCAGCTTCAGTCAAAGCCTTCGACTTTTTCACACCCTTCTTCGAATCTTCCGGCGAATCTGAGATCGGTTTCGCCGAATCGGAGATGGGCTCGACGGAGACAAGGGTTTTGGCCAAATCGGCGTCTTGGGTTTCTACGATTTTCCTTTTGTTCGGCGAACGAGAAGAAGCGGAGGCTTGTGGGGTCTTCTTCTTCGCGACAGAGCGTGCGTTAGACATTAGAGCGTCGAATGCAGAAGGGCGTGAAGAAGACATTGCTATGTGTCGCGAAGTGAGACGAAAGGTGAGATTTTTATGGGTTAAAGAGAGCAAAACAGAGGAGAATTGAGAAAGACAAGTTTTAGTAGAGAGAGAATGTATGCATCGGAAGTAATTCGATGAACGAATCGCTAACATAAAGAAAAAAAAATTAGAGAGATTGATAAAGTCTAAGCAAAGACCAAACAGAGTGTGAAATTAGGGCTTTAATGAAGAACATATATCTATATTAGTATTTTTGAAGTACTAATTTGAAATTTTCCAAAAAATCACACTAAATTACACATTACGCCATCGCAAGATAAAAAAATATTTTTGAACATTTAATTACGAAAAATCAAATAAGGAAATATTATAATTCTCTCCAAAAATAAATAAAAAATATTAAAGAAATTATGTAAAAAATATTTGAAAAACAAAATAAACATATGTAATTCACATAAATACATTATTACATAGTTTTTTTTATAAAAACTACCATTAAAATTTTATTTAAATCAAAACAAACAAGTGTTTAATTAATATTATTAAGAATTTAAAAACGATTTGAATTTTTTTTTTGTTAAAAATATCAAACAATAAAAAACAAAATAGTTTGTTAACGAGTTTGATTTCCGGTTCGATTATAAACAAAAAAGAAGAATTGCAATTCTACTAAAATTTAAATCTTATATTACATATTTAGAATATGTTTACAACAATTATTTATATATATATAATCAAAATAATTATAATTTTAAATAAATTTGGGTAAATCGCATAATATGATTTGTGTATTTTGATTCGGTTTGTATTTTGAATTCGGGTATTTTTGAATCCTAAATATAATAAATAATAAATTATTGGTCTAATCAACTTATAAATTATATTAAATTTTTGCTATACGAAATATATAATAAAAATATATATATTATTATTTTTGAAGTACTTTTTTGGACTTTTCCAAAAAAACTCACTTAACTACATACTATGTCATTGGTTTTAAACTCACTTAAAGAGTTATGTGAAACTTACACACAAACATATCTCATTCTATATATATACTTTTTTAAAATTGACTTAAATATCAACAAAAACAATAAAACCGATTTTAACATAAAATCAACCACTAATTTCATATTTATGATATTTTTGATATAATCTTTTTATTTTTCTTACTGAGGTCTATAAAAAATTTCAGAATATAAATATTTTTTAAAAAGTATATAGTTTAGTTTTTATATATAATCATTGTCCATATTATAATTTTCTATTTATATTAATATTTTAGATGTTAATAAACATCTCTATCAACATAGATAAAGTTTGTTTAAATCAATTAACACTAGCATAACAATTATTTATTAACGGGTTCAGTTTCTAGAAAAATTCTAGATAAATGACAAGAAGTTTGAAAATAATGATTAAACTTTATCATAAACAAATTTTGGGTAATTCGGGTTCAAATCTAGAAATTTGTTTTGGCTTCGGGTTTTGAGGTAGTGAATTTCTCAATTCGTCCGGGTTATTTATTTTTGGAACGGTTTCAGTTCTTTAATTTCGGTTTGGTTCCAATTATGTACTTCAAATATAATTATAACTATTATTATTTTAAATAATTTTTGGGTAGTTAGAGTAGTTTAGTTTAGTTCTACAAAATTGAGTTCGGTTCAGATTCGATTTCGGGTATTATGGTAGTAAATTTCCCTATACATTCGAGTTATTTGTTTTTAGAATCAGTATTGATTTGGGGATTTCGGTTTGGGTTCGGTATTTCGGATCCGGAAGTTTTGTCCATCCCTAATTTTTATAGTTTATAATAGTTTGGAATAAACACACTTACAAATTATATTAAGATTTTGTTATATAAAATATAATTCTCATTATATATTTATGGGAGAATCACAAAACTACACCATTTGAATTACATTTCACAAAATTACACCATTTCAAAAATATTTCACAAAACTACACCTAAACACTCAAAATTAAATTCAAATAAACTCTATCCACACAATCATACCTCTTAATACTATTTCTAAACACTAATTAGCGAACACAAATGAAAATATTTTAATTTTGGTAATTTTGAAAAGGGTAAATCAAGCTTTTAAAATTTTGAAAGGGTGTAAATTTGTGAAAATATTGAATTAGGTGTAGTTTTGTGAAGGAATGATTGAAAGGGTGTAGTTTTGTGAATTTCTCTATATTTATTTGCATAAACAATAAAAGAACAAAATACTTTTTAGAAATTCCGAATATTTTTATTTATTTTACAAAATCAGAAAAAATATTACAAACTTCTAAATTAATCGTATATATATAAAATTATTTATAAAAAACATAAACCCGTGGTGTACCACGGGTTAAATCCTAGTTGTATTTTATTTTCATATAATTTTTATTTCGTTTCAAATAATTATTGGGTTTGTTTTTTACTTTATTCAAATAGTTACTAAGAACAAAAAGTACCAACTTTTCTCCTTTACTTTGTCCAAAAATGAACTCAAATAGCTTCGTACATGCTCTAAGTACAAACCCTAGACATAAGTTTTGTAATCATCATTACAACACAAAAAAAGAATTAACATTTTGAGTTTCTTTATTGTGTAATACAAGATCTCTTAATATTACACTTTTGTTGTATAGGATCTCATAAAAAAAGATTGAAGCTAATTTAATCTTTTTAAGTATTTTCATTGTTGTTGTACTATCAACACAGAAGCTCTAGAAGGATAATATTCAGAAGCTAACAAATCACCAATGACTCCAAGTTCATCAAACTCCATCCAATCTCCTAACCCTTTTGTGGCCACGGTTCCGAACCCACTTGTCCTGCCTACTATAAACAAGTCATAGTCGTAAGCCACGGAGTGCAATATCGTGGACGTCTCGGTACCATCCGCTACGGTCCACTCAATGTATATTGTGGTGTCATCTTCAGGCCTCTCTTCATCGCGCTTCATGTGACTTTGACTCAACTCGTTGCTTTCGTCGCCATGAGACAGAGGGATTAGACTCATTACCGTTAGACATACTTGCTTGTTACCTCTCATGTGGTCGGCTAATGCCAAGGCTTCTTTGTCGTCGTTTCCTCCCACATAAACCAAGCATACCTACATTTTGTGTATATAACATTTTCATATATTTCTAACTCAAAACCAATTAGCAATGAACAGATTGATATGTTTGTAACGATTTTTAGCTCGAAATTTCTTGGTTATCGAAGAAAAGGGAAAGTAGAAAAGTAGAGTATAACTTACATGGCATGGAGTTTCTATGGATTTGGTTTGCCACAACGGTTTGCGATAAACAAAGATTCCGACGGAGCACGGGGCGCGTTTGAGGACGTTGCGATTGAGACTTCTTAAGGTTTGATCATCGGAGACAATGTTGTTACCGTTAGCTTCCCAAGTGCGGTGAAAAGAAAGAAGAATGAGATTTGAGGTTTTATCAAGAGCAAACCAACAAATGTGTTCATGCATCTCTTTAGACGAAGTTAAAGAAGTGAACAAGTGTATAGAAGTGGAGTCTTGGTGGATATTTTGAAACATTTGAAAAGAGCTAATGACATTTTCGGAGTAAGACCGGCTCCCGGGCTTTGGTTTTTGAAGCTGGTGAGAGATGAAAGTTGGTGTAGCTTGACCAACTAGCTCAACAAGGTGAAGCACACAACACACCATTGGTGACTCTTTAGAAGGAGAAGTTGTTTTAAGAAGGTTGATCATAGATGTTATGTTGTCAGGCTTGTTTATACACACCAATGTTTGTAGCTCCGACTTATATTTCAAGTTTCTTTTCCCATAACACACAAATCTCTTGGACCGGTCATACAAGAAATGTATAGCCAGTGGTGTTAACAAAGAGCTCACTAGTATGTATATGCCCACAAGCGTATAAACCTCATTACTAATAACCTGTTAAAGATATGAATAGAAACACTTAATTAAGATATACAAAAAAAAAAATGATACCCTAAAATCATTATATAGAAATCAAGAATATCCATACCTTCTTTTCGAAAGCGTAAAGTACATAAGATAGCTCAAAGCTACTTTTTGTGCCCAAAATGAGACTTAAGATAATGGAGTCTCGTAAAGGCATCTTGGCAGCTAAAGAAGTTAATAAAGAAGTCACAAACTTTGATGCATATAAGACTAAAACAAATGAAAACCCTTCGTGGATATGTCCCTCGCGATGGTTTGCCTTTCCAAGCTCGTTACTCAAAAATGACCAATCTACTTTCATCATACTAAGTGATCCAAAGAGTGGTAAGAGAATGCCCACATTAAAACTATCGAATCTTTGTATAAAAACCGATCCTAATGGTGGACCGTTAGGGATAGCTAAACCAAGAACAAACGGTCCAAGAAGTCCCAAGAACAAGAAGTGTGTCCAATAAAGGTAAGATAAGTAAGCTAGTAAGAGAACTATGTAAACATAGATGTTCTTCACTTGTGCTCCCTCGGATGTATGTCGAATAACCCAAAGCATAGATTGGTGCACAAGGTACAAGAATATGAAGAAAACCATGAAAGCAACTCCTACCTTCACACCATAATGATATTCACGGCTAATGTGAGACCATACTCTCATTGAAAATGCAAGAATATCGGTTACCATAGCCGAGGATTGAGCTATTTGTCCGAACTCGGTGTGAACTATTGTTAGGTCTTTAAGGAGCATGTTAATGCAAGTGAAGGGTGTCATGCTCATGGTGAATATGATTACGGCATACTCTTTCTCGGTCATGCTTAGGATACTTGATTTCTCTCTAGATGCATATATAATTTTACCGATTTGCCACGGTATAATCATCGATGCGACTCCTATTACAATACCTTTAGCTCCCGATTTTCTTATAACACTAACATCCGTTGTTACTCCTCTCAGGAACCAATTTAGGACAAAAGCAAATGAGCCAATGGTCTCGGCCACATTTGGCATATATTTATCATCATTGTTAAAGATTTGTTGAATCCATGACATTTTAATCGATTCAAATCCCTCGCTTAAAACTGCCCCTACCTTCAAGATAAAAATATGTTATTGCAAAGGTAAAATATTACTATATTTCATCGACTTCCGACTCAAAACCGATTTTGATATTTAACTGGCTAGTCCATGTTTTTTTTATATTTTTGATAAAAAAAATATAGGGTTTAAAAGTTACTTACAAGCATCATGGAGGTGAATTTGGGGATAGGAACACCTAATTTCTTAAATATAATATCAAAGAAACGCCATAATAGAAATGTTGAGAGAAGTATAATCTCGAGTTTAGGAAGAGGATACTCCCAAAACGCCATTTTTCTTGATTCCGAGTCCATTGTCTCCCATGCACCATTTGAGTTCAACATTATGTGTGGACTTACATCGCAAAACATGTTCCTTCTCATGGCTTCTTTTTTCAAATGGTCGTTCAACACCGTTTCTTTGCGCCATGTCGCGTTTTGTGCATTCATTTGAAGCAAATATTCTTACCAATGAAAATGGCTTTGTTTTGGAGGCAAAGAAAAGGACTTAGAATACAAGTAAAATGGGTTATATACATATCCGATTTGTAATTTCTAATATTAGTAGAATTTGTTGATAAATATATGGTGCTATCTTTGTTTTTAGTAGTATATTTTTATAAAAGAATGATCTTATCAGGGAGACAAAACTCTAAATAAACACAATAATCCATTTTTAATAAGATGAGATGGTGATCCATTTAGACCACAGAATTAATCGGCAGTGCCTAATTAATAAAATCTAAATAAACACACTAGCCATTTTTTAAAAGATCACATTCCCCTCGCTACGTTTCTGTAGGATTGGCTAATGGGTCGGTCATTTGTGACCCAAACGTTGACAAAAAAACAAATCACAAGACGACACTACTTTTTTTCAACATTTGGACCACAAATGACTGGTCCATTAGACAAACCTACACAATCATAGCGCGGGGAATCGATCACAGGTGGGATGGTGTTATCTAGTTCATGTGGACGTATAACTGCCACTAGACCAACGTCACTTTCCCCAAGACGACACTACTTTGATTATCCATTTTTGATCCAAAAATTAATTAGTTAGGAAATTACCTATTTTACCCTTATTAGACCGTTGTGTTCCCGAACAAAATTTGCCACTCTATCCTTTTTTTTAAAACAAAAATTCGGAAGGGAATCAACTTTATTGCATAATTTTGACCATTAAAGTATAGTGAAAGTATATTTGATGTGTTAATAATATATTTTGACCTTTTTCAAAATATTTCTTTTTGAATGATCCGAATTGTCAATAAGTTCTTGATCAGCTACAAATGTACTAAAAAGTATTGTATATTTCTATTTTTTTGGTTTTTTATATTTCTATTTTTAGTTTTTTTTATAAATATTGGATAACAGAATGAACATATATGAAAGTAAAAATATCATCTACAAGCTACATTTTGCTGTTGTTGCACAACCAAAACCGATCCTCTACGTGGAAAATCAGAAGAAACCAACAAATCTCCGATCACACCTAACTCATCAAACTCGGTCCAATCACTCAAAGCCTTGGTCACATCTGTTCCCATGCCACTACTCTTCCCGACCACAAACAAATCAAAACTAGCTTTCGCTACCGAGAGAAGGATTGTTGCGGTGTCGGCTCCATCAGTAACACTTTCTTCTACGTATTCGACATAACTATGATCTCCCAAAGTTGTGTTATTGTTCCTTAGTGTCTCTTTTAGCTCTGCCGTGTCAAGCATCTGGTCCCATCCTGTGGCCATGCCTTTCGTTGTCCTTGGGATTATCTTTAGGACCGTTAGTCTAACGTTCTTGTTCCTCACCATTTGGTTCCCTAATGCCAAGGCTTCTCTATCGTCTTTTCCGCCCACGAAAATGCAACATACCTAATTAGAAGGAAAAAAAAATAATCATAAGCACTGTTTATGTTAGGATTATCTCCGACAATTAGTGGATTGATTCATATCCCTTATATAATTACTTTTTACTTATTTAAAATTTTCCTTCCTAAACACAAACTTATGCTTGTTGTGTTCAAAATTCTGAATATTTTCGTTTTAATGACTAGTTATAGCCTTAATATTTTCATTTTACATATATACTATTTTGAATTGTTTCGCATAATATAATGTGTTACTTCTATATTTTTCCAAAAAAAAAATCCTATTTCTTTTAGTGATTTGAAAGAACCAAAACTTTATGAATGTGTACCTTGTAATAGGGGTCGCTCTTTTGCGTAGATAAAACGTTTTGGCGATGAACAAAGATCCCAACGGAGCAAGGCGCTTGTCTCAATACATTGATGTTAACATTCCTACGTGAAATATCGTCCGAGACCACCGTTGTTTGGTCAAGAGACCATACTCTATGAAAAGGCAAGATGATACAAGAAGCTTGTTTGTCGAGAGCTAGCGAGTAAATCTCTTCGTGCATATACTTAGGGTTTGAGATAGATGTGAACAACTCCAACGTTATAGTTTTACAATAATGCTTGAAGCTATCAAAGGCAATGAGAAAATTGGTCGAATAAGTTCGGTTTCCGGGTTCAGCCTTTTGCATCTGGTGAGAGATAAAGAGTGGATTGTCCAAACCAACGAGCTCGACAAGGTGGAGTACGTAGCAAGTAAGCAAAGAATCTTCTAAAGGGAAAGATTCTCCTATAAGGTTTATCATCCCTGAGATATGATCTGATTTGTGAATGCATACTACAAACTTTAGATCTGATCCATGCTTTAGACTCATTAGATTCCTCTTTTGGAAACAAATAAACCGTTTCGACGCATCGTATAAGTAATGTATAACAACCGGTGATATTGTAGAGTTCACTAATATCATCATAGCCATTGTTGTGAAGGACTTTACTTGAAGAGCCTAGTTAAGTAAAAACACAAAGCCACTTAGTAAGAAAATAAAAATAAAACCAAGTATTAGAAAATATATTGAGTTTTACTTGATTTTTCTTGGAACTTACTTTGCTTTCAACGGCATGCATAAAGTAACACAACTCAACAATCCCTTTGTTGCTTAGAATAAGTGCCATAACAAAAGAGTCTTTTAGTGGCATTTTAGCTAGCAATGGTGGTATAGTTGAGAAGAAAACCTTGGCGACAAAGACAACTACGATGATGTACAATGCTTCATAGAATTGACCATCGAAACCACCGCGTAGTCTACGAATCTCTTGAGCTAACCAAACCCCATCGATTTGGAGCATAGGGAAGAACAAGAAAAGTGGTAAAAGCACACCGGTGTTAAAGCTTTCAAATTTTTGAATCAAAAGTGAACCTAAAGGAGGACCGTGCGGCACACACAACCCTAAAAGGAAAGGTCCAACGGCAGGAAACATGTGAAGCTCCGCCAAGTAATTGTAAGAGAAGAAAGCAAAGATTATGATTGAGTAAATGTAGAACTCTTTAACCGGTCTCTCTTCCGGTGTTCGCCTTATAATCCAAAACATAGCCGGTCTCACTAACCAAATCAGGACTATGACATATCCAACAAGTCCTATGCCTTGAAACGTTGAAACCCTCCAATCCGACCACGCCACTAAGGCCACTAGGTTAACACCAAAGCCCGTTGCATCGGCTACCATAGCCGTGGAAAGAATGATCCTACCAAACTCCGAATGGTTGATCTTTAAATCTCTTATTAGCCTTGAGATACCCGTAAACGCCGAAATGCTCTGCATGAAGATGATTGTTCTATACTCAACTCCTGTTAGATTTTTTCCTCCGGTTACTCTTAATGATCCGAACACGGCGTTAGCCACGAAAATGGGACATAGAACGGTGACAATACCGGTTATAACCACTTTTAGACCTGTCCTTTTAATCATCCCAACATCCATTTTAACACCTTCAAGGAACCAATAAAACACAAACGCAAACGCACCCAACGTTTCCGCGACTTTTGGCCTTAAATCGTCAGGGAAAAATATGCGTTGGACCAACCAATCATTCGGTAAAAGACTAGCCTGGCTCAAAGCCGCCCCGGCCTTCAAAACAAACATAAAAAACATTTCTCAAAAATTCTCAAATCAAAACAAACACAATCTTGATTTAAAGAATGATAAAAGCATCTTACAAGCATCATGGATGTGATTTTCGGAACCGGAAGACGTATCTTTTTAAGCAAGAGATAGAAAATTTGCCATAAGCAAAGCACAAGAACGAGCACAATCTCTAGAAGAGGAAGACTATAGTCCCATATTCGTAACCCTGATTTTTTCACCGATAGCTTCTCCCACACGCCAAAAGAACTAGCAATAACTGGTTGGCTTTCGCAGAACTTGGTACCATTATCACTAAAACTATATCCACGAAATGTGATCTCTCTCATGAAGGTAAAATTACTATACCTATCCATTTTATGTTTCTTCTTGGTGGGGGGAGAAGAAATCAAGAAAAAGGTGTTTATATAGTTTCAAGAATGATACAATTTTGTAAAAACTGTGATGCTACATTGTCTTTTAAGAGTATTGATTTGGCTAAAAATAGTTGATAAAATCTCTGTCTTAATGTATATCTGGCGGTTTATTTTGGTTTTGTGTAACCTCTATGTCTTTCTTTTTTAAGTAAACTCCATTGAGTTGTGTCTGTTTGGTTACACCAAATCTTAGTTAAAGCTCCCAAATCTTCGGGCAACGTGTTTAGAAAGCAATCTAAGGATTTTATTTAGCAATCTATCTTTTTTTAACAAGAAAATAAATTAATTTAATTTTCGAATTTACCAAAAAAAATAGTAAAATTTGCTATATATTCATTAATTAAATCAAATATTAGTTGCTTTTATTTAGCAAGAAAATGATTTAATTTAATTTGCGCACCTATAGGAAAAAATAGTAAAATTGGCTATAATGGTATGGTGCATTGAAAAATTAGGTCATTGTATATTTGTCACTTTAACCTTGATAATGCATTCATTAATCAATATTAGATGCACTAAATTCAATTAAGAGTCTACATGACTAATAGGTTCCTTGAAAAAGAAGAAAGGAATACACACTTTATGTAACCCTACTTCTCTAGTATTTGATTGTTCTTATGTCAGCTAATTATATCCTTCCCATTTTTATATATATAAAAAAAAAAAATCAATCTTCAATTTTTATAAAAAAATATAGTATTAAAAATTCGTATTTCTATGAACACATATAGAAAACATTAAAAAAAAGAATTATAATGAAAATACAAGAACAAAACACAAAGAAAAATAACTAAAAAACACACAATTAATCAATAAGGCCACATAACATATTTGATATTCACATGATGCACACAATATATAAATATATATATATATATATAACCAATTCAAAGTTGATAAAAAAAATTAAAAACTAAATACGAGTTTTGCATAACACTCTCTCAAATCCATCCAACGAGCTAGACGTAACGTTGATCATAACGGGCGTACACACAACTTTCAACGTACGTTTCCTCGACCTAAAAATCCAAGTCTTGTAACTAACCCTAGCCGTTACATACACATCCATTTCAATCATCCCTTTAGATTTCTCACCTCTCAAATCCTTAGCATTAAACTTAGACAATGCCACGTTATGCGACACAAGCTTTGTCTCGATCCTTGTCTCGTTCTTGGAGCCTTGCTTAAAGGGAGAGATCTCTTTATGAGCCACGGATTGGTTATGATGAGCCGTTGAGATACGCATAGAGTGGTAACGTACGGTGACATGTTTCTCAGGGTTGTATGATTTTATCACATAGTTGAATTTAGCGTTTATGTGATCATCTTTGTTGTTTATAGCAAAGTCTTGGACCGAAGCCGCTTCCACGGTGTAAACTAGTCTTTTTGGCTTGAGGGTTAAGTATGTGATTAATATGGCTAGACCTATAAGGAGTCCTAAGAGGACAAGAGCCATGATGATGCATAGGAAAGGGTTTAAACCCTTGCTTGGTAATGGTTTTGGATTCGGTTGTGTTCGATGAGGAGGTTGGTTAGGTGGAACCATATTGTTAAATTGTTGTGGAAAGGATATAGAGAGAGAAAAGAGATTTATTTGATTGTTTTGTTATGATTTGATTACATTTATATATATATAAAGGGACTAACAATGAGAGTTTGATTCTTTGCTTTTGTATAAGGATTAGTCACAAAAATTATTGATTTCAACTCTTAGTTCTGAAGTTTTGCTTGAGAATGAATCAAGAAATCTTGGAAGCTCGAAGATTCCTATTCTTTTTTTTTTAATTGTGTGTTAGTTTAATTATTTGCTACGTAGATTAAAACTTTCAGATCACATATAATGTATTGTTAGTTTTCATTTATTAATTTTAAAGGTTGGGTTGTAGTTTAGTTTTGAAAGTCAACGGTTAAGTTTTGATGAAAAAGTGACCTAAAAAATCCAGTTAACTACCATAATTATCTATAAATACACATAATTAACCTCAAAATTAAAAAAACATGCATACATTAAAAACTATAAGGAATTAGAAAAGATGTGAAATTCCGAGAATGACATGAGAATTGAGCATTCCTCTTCGTTATTTATATATCACTATTCAAAGCGAAAAATTAAACCCTAAATTTTTGAAACAGAATCTTACCGTCTGGTATTTTAAGGAGTAGTTTTTTAAATAATTCTCTTTTACTGTTAAAGGTAATACTCTAGAGTAAAGTTAGTTGTTTCGATATTCGATTTATAATCGGGTTTATCATTTTTTTAATGATTTACAGTGTTTTGCTCTGAAGAATAAAATGTGCTTGGAAAAACATAAGCTATTCAAACTTTATAATGAAATAAAGTTCCCAAGTGTCTAAAAAAATAGGTTGGCCAAACTTTAAGATAAACTAATGTATTTTCGGACAGATACAATATAAAGAGCTTCGACAACAAACTCAACACATTAACAGAATAACAGTAATAATAATAACTATATAACGACAAAAGCATAATGTTTTCTGTTGAGGTGAATTAGAAAAACAAATAAAAAAAAAAGAATGAGATAGAAGCCACCAATAGATTTTTGTTGAGGTGTTTATGATGCAACTGGTTTTGAAGTGGCTTTCTTAACGGCTTCAGCATAGGTCTTGTGCTGGTAAGTTAAGGTTGATTCAAGCAAGTCCCAAAGAGATGTCTTCGGGTTCCATCCTAAGTTATTGTCCCACACATATACAAAATTAATCTCATAAATCAAATTGGTTTATGTTTGAAATGAAGAGACAAAAGCAAACAAACACACAAAAGAGGAATTAAGTAGTAGTAGTAGTAGTTACCGAGTTGACGGTTGATGATTGTCATGTCTGGGATTCTCTTGTCACTGTCGTCGTAACCTTCTCCGTAAAACTCTTTAGAGCTCACATCTATTGTTGGACTCTCTATAGCTGTCTCACCACTCACTTTTGAATAGACCTATTCATTGTTTTTTTCGGAAATTTTAGCCTACTCGAAAACCAGTGTCTTCTTATGACTGTCACTAACAAACTTTCTCACCTTAGTCATCATTTCAGCAAGTTGTCTTACTGTCACTTCATTGTGTGGGTTGCCTACGTTGAAGATATGCCCATTGGCTCTCTCCGGGTTTTCCTGTTAAAGATCCAACAAGCAATTCAGAGATAGCAACTTCTCCGATAAAACGAAATAGCAGTTGAATGAAAACTCACAATCATCAAAAGGACAGCTTCGATAGCATCTTTGATGTAGATGAAAGTTCTCTGTGATTCTCCGCCATCCACAAGCTTGAGTGGCTCACGCCTCAGAAGATTCTGAAAATACCCCAAAAAGAAGATAATAAGCTGCAACCACGGAAATAACTCAGGTTATTAGAATGAGCCTTGTATACTTACGTTGCTAAAGCACGCCAGGACACGAGGGACACCTTCACTAGGACCATCAATGCCAGGGATAAAATCCATCCTAGGTCCAATCCAGTTAAAAGGTCTTACAATGGTGAACTCGAGTCCGTTCTCTGCACCCTCAGCTGCAACCACAAACAAGTGAAGTGATAACCCTTTCGTGTGTAAAATACATTGAAGTTATCTTATCATGTAAACAAAAACTGGATACCGTAGACAAGCCTCTCAATAAGTTGCTTTGCACAAGCGTATGACCACCTCTGTTTCTCGATAGAACCAAATATGCAAGGGGATGTATCTTCATTGAGTACATAAAAATCAGGATCCTGCAGAAAACAAGACAAGCATCATTTGTGAGTAAAAGAAACAGAAAATAAGAACCACAAGACAAAATGATTACTACTTTCACATAAAACTATGCGAAAAAACTCCTCATGTAGTAGTATGGCTCAAAACCATTATCAGGGAATTCAATGAAAATGAAACTTAAAGTTATCAATATTGTTCAGAAGTGGATACAACATTCCCGTATCGATCTTCGGGCGTACCAATATACATAGTTTGTTGATCCATTGCAACATTCAGCAGAAAGTGATGCTTAATACAAAATGACATGAACAGAGTGAAAAAAAGACTGACCTGACGAAGAGGATGATCCTTAGGAAGAAAGCTTCCTATAGTTTTCCCATACACTTCACAAGTGGAAAAATGAATAAGACGCTTGTTGTTCTCTGAACAGTACTTAACCTACACACCAAAATCCAATGACCACTCAATGTCACAACTACTAATATACATAGTAAACATATCTTAAAGCTTCCATAGCAAAATACACCGCAGAATCAGATAAAGAAATGGTCAAGAAACACTAAAGGAAAATACATACCACAGGAAGAGCATCAATGAAATTGCTGTAGATAGTATCAAGAGGACGCGTATTGTAATCTGCTGGTGTACATATCGCAGCTAGATTTATCGTCTGCAAATATCAAAAACAACACAATAACAATCTAAACGCGAAAATTGATGATCGAGGAAGCTGAAACGAATCAGATCTGAGCCTATAATCACCAAATACACCAAAACGTACTAACTATCACTACGAATGTGAAGCTTCGCAACCTAAACGCGAAAAGTTGTAATCGCAGAAACTGAAAAAAATCAGATCTGAGCCTATAATCATCAAATTCAACAAAACGCACTAATCACAATCTAGACGCGAAAAGTGGTAATCGCGGAAGCTGAAACGAATCAGATCTAAGCCTATAATCATCAAATTCAACCCAAACGCACTAACTATCACTACGAATGTGAAGAAGCTTCGCAATCTAACATGTACTCATTACTTAGAAGAAGAAGAAGACGAAACGCGTATAAGAGATTACCAGATCTGCCATCTTAACGAGCCCTTCGAGTCTAGAATCGTGCTTGATGTTGATACGATGAAACTGGATCCGATTTTTCCATTGAAGCGTATCGGGCTCGAGCAAGTGCTTGATCTTGTCGTTGTAAACGTCGAGCGCGATCACGTTGTGAGGCGTCTCGTTCATGAGCTTCTCGCATAGATGAGATCCGATGAAACCTCCGGCGCCGATCATACATATCGTTAACGGCTTTATCGGTTTTCCGTCTAGATCCAATCTATCTTCTCCGTTCGCCATTTTTTGTCGGTGGTGAGCAGAAGAAGAAGAAGAAGAAGAAGAAGAAGAAGAACACTAGTCTATATGTAACCGCGTGACGCTAGAGAGAAAAGCATATAATATATATATAGTCTATACTCGGGTCCCACATTGCCACGTGGAATTAATATTGTCGTTGATGCCATGATCTTCTTCCTTGTTCAATTATTAATCATCTTTCACGTGAAAACTATTAATATTTAATCTACTAATTTTTATAGTTCTGATTTTTAGATCTAGATCGATGATGACTAAATGTGAGCTTTGGAATCACATGTAACATGGTCCATAACCATAAGCATAGATGTACGTGTTTGATATTTTTGTTTTGGTGAAGGTGTTACATAAACAAAACCATTACAACCAAATAAAGAAGAGAGGAGAAAAGCAAATACAATCATACAAAAAGAGATAACAATCCATCATCACCACGAGGCGCCACGTCATCACTACTCCTTATAACTCGTCCTACATGGTTTTAACAATCATACCATTATTATATGATGATGATAATGATAATGATAATGATGATGATATGATGATGATAATGATGATGATAATGATGATGATTAAGTACTAATAATGCATAATACAATTTAGCTATGAAACAAAACAAAAAAAGGAACCAAGAGACTTAAAAGTTGATGCTTGCTTACATGGTAATCATCCATGTAATCACGTGGATTGTGCTGTCAAAAAACCAAAAAAACAAAACCTTTTTTTCAACAAAATTCATTTTAGAAATAAGAGAGTTAACAAAAGGAGACAGAAGCTATGGAATGGGTTTTTTTTTGTCTCAATGAGTACTACTTACACGTTTGTAACGCCTCCTCCTGTCTCCATATCGATGGTCCCTTTCCTTTCGTCTGCGTTCGCCTTCTTCCCTCGCTCTCCGAGATTCCTGTAAACGTGGTTTTTGCAAGGCCATGTTCGTAACTAAGACACACACACACAAGATTTGTTAAAAGGAAACAAGAAAGTCCTTTATAACACAACAAACCTCATCTTCTCTAGCTTTCTTTTCTTTCTCAGCTTCAGCAAATAACTCCTTCTCAGTCTGGTTTACACACATACACCATATCATATTACTAACAAGCAAATTTCTATATATAAAAAGCAAAAAAAGACATCAAATATTACCTCTCTGTGCTGTTCAAAGTAATCATCCACCATGCTTCTTGCGTATTGCGGGTCATCGCATATCAAGATATTGTCAAAAATTGAACCAGCCTTCACCTACAACATGACCATCAAACATCTTTCATCTAGCTACACTAGATTAAGCTTTGTCCCTTGTATTAAGTAAGAAAGATTCTAGAACTTACCTGCCATACTTCAATGCCTACATATTTTATAGGCTTCATAACGTAAAGATCTGGATCGTCTTCAAACTCTGATGGAAGAAAAACCGAGAAGCTAAAGATTAGTACTTACAAGAAGAACGAAACCAACGATAAATAGACGTTAATATAGAGGAGGAATATGCCTGGATTATCTATCCATGGGTTCTTCCATTTCCCTTTGTAGTTCGGGTTCTTGATTCTCTGTTATGTTTTGAAAGAAAATGATACAAATGGTGTGGAAGAAGAAATGGGTAATCTATATAGCCATTGATGACTGTTGTTACCTTTGCTTTCCAAGGACCTTTGTACTCAGGATTTGAGATCTTTGGAGGTTTCCATAGACCGTTTTCTTCCTCGTCCCAGTCCTCGGGCTAAACAAGGAGAAAGAGATACAACACATAAAGCCTTAACATTATCAAAAAGACAAAGAGTTCATAAACTGACTTAAGGATTGAGGTTAAACATTGCATACCTCTTTAGCTTTCTCATCTGGAATTTCACGCGGAATAAAATCATAACCCTGACACAAGACATGAACACAACCAGTTGCTTGAATCAAACAAAGAACTAATATATAGTAGAAAAACTAAATAGCTTCCCTTTCATTACATATGTTGTAGTATTACTTATATTGGAACCATTTTCACGAAACAAGTTACCTCGGGTTTAATATCGTTAGGGTCATCGATATACTCTCTATCATCCCAATCCTCTGGCTGCAGAAAAACAAAACAAATTGGTAAGCAAAGAAAGCGTAACTGAGTATCTTGTTCTTGCTAGGAAAGTTTAGTAACTAAAGCCTAAAGATAAGTGTAACTATATTTAAGACAGACTCGGAAACATAACAAGCAACTAAATAGTTACCTTCTTTGCATTCTTAACTTTTATCTTCCTTGGAGGAAGAATTTCCCAATCTGTGTACATACTACCGAATTCTCTCTCTTTATTATCGACAAGAACGCTGTAAGAAGCGTCAGGCCGCAGAATAAACGTGTAGAAATGGTTTAGTTTGTCTGTTTCACATTGCAAATCCTTTTTAATCGGATAATTCTGTCCCTGATATGAAACAATAACATGAAGCTTCTTCGTCTGTGTTCCACATATATCCGGTCCAAACATTAGACTACATACAAAAAGGAAGCACTGGTGAGAATCCACAACACACAACAGCTTGTGAAGCAACTAAATCAAACACTTTCATTGTTCTTCTCACAATAATCTCATAGCAAACAACGATATAACCAAATCTAGGCAACTAGGAGCTATAAGACACCAAGATTTACCTGTAAGGAGTATCGCCACCAAACTGTTTCTGGTTAACATAACCAGATAGAAGCTTGATGTAAGCTCCACCACATTCAATGTCTTGTTCAATCTTGACAGAGTACTGAACAACAAGAGTCCTGTTCTTGTTGCTAAGCTCTTGAATCTTTGAAGAAATCGCATAATGCTTGGCATCATTATAAGTCTGTATACCTAAAAACACATGAAAACCCAAAAGTTAAGACCAAACAAAGATCATCTGCTCTAAGTTATGTCTACAGAACAAAAGGACACAACAAGACAAAAGAAACATATCAATGAAACACAAGGAATCATAACAACAATCACAAGGGCAGAGAGGAATTGAGTATTAAAGACTATCTTGTTCATAAGGAATCAATGGTAGGGCTAAAAGGAGATACCTTTATTGTCGGGATCTCCGGGCCATTTACCGGCGGTGTGCTTAAAGGTTCCAGCTTTACCTTCGTTTCTTTTCCAATCTGATAAAACCCATCTGCTCTTCCACCCACCTGAAGGCACAGACACATCTAAGCTAAGTTAATCTCTCATAAATCTATAAATAGAAACCCCCAAAAAGGAAAGTCTAGAACTTTCTGGAGAGTAAAGGAGAGATTACCTTCGAAGTGCTCTTCTAAGAAGATCTCTGAGAAACCCAGAGAAGCTAGAGTGAGGAAAGAGAAGACGAAGAGACAAGAAATCGATTCGAAGCTGAGATTATTTTGAGAAATTCCCATTTTTTGTTCACTAAGAATTTTTCACTTGCTATGTCTTGACGAATTGTGCTTTAAGGTTTATAGAAAGAAAACAAAGAGTGAAGAGTTGACTCTAAAGTCGTTTGGTTGTTTGGTTTAATTACGATATTACACCCTTAACGTTTCTTTTGATTAGTCCTCACAAGTCGTCGTCGTATCGTATGGTGTAGACTGTAGACTGTAAAATGTTGAATATTCAAAGTCGTGTGTTATTATAATTTATGCGTATGAAATGGTCTTAAAAATCATAATTGTTAATGTTTTTTGCACTAACTATATACTGATATTTGCGATTTATTACAAACTGAAGATCAATATGTAGAGACAGACTAATGTTTATCTTTAGTAGTACAAGAATAAGAATCACATTTCCTTTACAAAACATCACTTTGCACGTGTCTGTTTATTAGCTGGAAAACAACTACAAAAGCTCAAAACATTTTAAGCATAAAGAAAGTTACTGCCTTGTCTAGCGCTGCACATGAAGATATAAAACACACACAAAGATTTAAAAAATATAACAGAGAGAGAGAGAGAGAGATATACAAAGGTGGGTGAAACTTTGTGAAACATCCTTAAGTGATTGGTGTTTTATAACTCCACTCTGTTCTTCCTCTAACCACTTCAGCTCCATCTTGGAGTCTAAGCAAATGCTGACATTCAACTTCTCCTTCGGTTCCAAGGTTGTTATTACCTCTGTCGCAACTCGAAACCGCCGTGAGTGACTGAAGCACGCTGTCTCTTCCGCATTCTCTCCTGTACTCGAGGGTCATGCTTTTCAGCTTTTGCTTCTCCATTATTCCTATGGGAGCACTCTCTAGTATCCACCCGATGTATTTAACATTGTTAACATGCTGGTTTACATCTAGGTCACTCCATCGCGGCTGGAAAAACAAAATTACATTACCAAACAATGAGAGTCTGGGATCGGTTTGTTGAAGTATACAGCAAATAGTATGCTTACGGTGAGATCAGATCGGACATAGTCAGCGGTTTTGTCGTCTAGTTTTGTTAACTTTCTGCTGTCCTCGTCAAGGACTGGTTCGGAGTTCACAAAATAAGGGTCTATTTCTTCGCGAACCTCTTCTGGAATCTTCGATAGTCTTCTTGTCAGTTTATTCATCATCACCCACACACTGCATAAGAATATTTTGCAATACAGAGATGATTAAATCAGTGAGTCCATAATTAGATATGTGATTATGACAAAATAAATGGCTGGAGTAAACCAATAACAAAACCTAACCTTGATGCTCGTGTTAAGATTTCCCCGGTATTGAAATCCCGAACTAGCCAATCACGGCGCATACCATTCTTTCCACATTTACTGACCCATGTATCAACTTCAACAACATCTCCCCTGTAAGTCAGACATTATATAAGTAAATGAATTATGGTGAACTACAATAGAAGCAATCTACTCTAAGGTGCAAAGAAAACACTAGTCATATAAGCAAAATATGCATACGAGTATAAAGAAATAGCTTACCAAGTGGGATATTTATCAACTACAACCTGCATACGAGCAACAACCCATATAAGATTCTTCTTAACCATCTCAGGAGTAGAACCAAACCCATCTCCAAGCAATCCAGCATACTTAACATGATTAAGCGCCGTTTCCTGTCATAAGCATAAGAGCCAAGTCATCCATATCAATGAGACAAGCCGTGACAACGCGTGTGTCCTGCAACCACAATCAAGTGTTGGTACCTGTAAATGATTCATAACAGTCTCTATAGACGCAGACCTATCAGCTCCAATTTCGTAAGACCGAATCGAGAAATTCTGACGGAACACAAGACCGTCCTGAACGGTTCTACCTATTATACCATACGGATCCATAGCCACGTCGGAACGCCTCGGTTTCCAATCAAGCATCATCCACTGCTTCTCAGCAGCCAAGAAAACCGTCGTTATAGCGGCAAGAAGCATGCTCCAATCAGGTAGCTGGTTAATGAACGTCCTCGGCTGCGGCTGCGCAATGTTATCTACTGAGCCAGGCAAACCAAGTTTCTTGCCATTGATCTTATTAGGTGTTGTAGCTTGTGCGTTTGGTTTAACTTTCATCCTCATAGAGTTTGGCGTTGAATTGAGACCAGGAAAGCTTGTGGAACTAGCTTTGTTGCCTTTGCCATTAGTATCAAACGAAGAAGACGATGTTGGTACATGAAAAAATGAAGATGTAGCCACCATGACGAAGGATACACAAGAAGCTGAAACTCAGTGAGTAGCGATTATAATAAAGCTAGATCTGAAAATCGAAACAACGAAGATGATGATAAGCATTATATTTCCATTATAGAGCGAAATTTGAAAAATCGATTCAGAAAAATCACGAGAGAGATAGATCATTACCGAAACGAAGAAAGGAGATTGGTATGTATGAAGAGAGATTCAAAGGTAACGCCAATTTCTCCCAAAGAGTCTCGAAACCCTAAATTTATCCCTTCTTTAAGCTCACGGACTTGTTTTTTCTTTGTTTATATTTTTGGAGATTCTCTCGAGATACTTTCTCGGGAAAAAAATAATAAAATACGACTTTTGGTGTTTTAGAGAGAAGAAGAAAAGGAAAAAAATGGCGGAGATAGTCTCTGTGAGAGTGGGTGAGAGAGAAACTCACTATATAATATAGTTTCAAAATAAACATTTTAATTTATATTTCCCGTTTTACCCTTTTCTTGTTACAAGATTGTTAACCTAATTAGGCTAGGCAAATTTATTAAATTTTTATTAATTCACATTTGGCTTTAAAACTCTTCTTGCAAATTGCAGCACGCAAAACAAAACAAAAACTTGATTGATTTGATTTTGTGGAAAATTAAATTGGATTTTGATTTCCCTGAAAATTTGGTAAATCAAACCAATCAATTTTTGTTAATTGTAGAGAAAACTGAAAATGACATATATCAGTTTGTGTGTAACGCGGAATTTTCAATTTTGGCACCGATGGTTTGTGTATTAATTAGCAAAGCAAGTGTGTGTGCAGAGACCACAACGTGAAAGTTACATTTGCATCATTATTTTTTTCTTGCATGTTGTGTTTGTATTTAAAACATGAAAGAAACAACATTTAACACAAATACCTAACGTTATCCTTTTGGTTATTGAGACCGTTTTTTAATCTCAGTAAACTCCTGTAAGATTTCAGTTTTTGGACATACACTTATTTGTTTTCCACTTGAATTTAAATTCCCATTTTTAAATCTATAACAAGAAGCCAAAAAAACAAAATAATCTAGACCTCGATAGTTTATTTATCCGTTAATACAAATCACGACAAAAGGAAACAGATGTCACACAAAAAGAATTGTTATAGTCCAAACTATACATGGTTGGATACTTAATAACCAACCAAAATTTATTAAATTTTACTCTATGGGTCAACTTCTTAGGCTACATAAATATGTTAATGGGCTATAATAAATATTTTATGGGTTTTATAGTTAATATCTTTATGGGCTATAATTTACTTCTTGGGCTATAATTAATACGTTAATGGGCTATAATTAATACGTTAATGGGCTATGTTTTTACTTCTTGGGTTATAATTAATATGTTAATGGGCTATAATTAAATTTTTATGGATTATAATTTTTATGGGTTATAATTTTACTCCTTGGGTTATAATTAATATGTTTATGGGCTATAAGCCTATAACTAAGTCTCTATTATTTACGAGCCCGTCACTATAAGAACATGTTTATTAAATGTGCTTAATATAACGGTGCTTAAAAATAAAAAATTAGTATAATTGTGTATTTGTACAAAAAAAAAATACATAAACATTTTTTAAGTTATATTAAAATTTGTCAATCTATTAAGTTGACTAAAAAAAGATGCTTAAAATTTTTAAAAAATTAAAAACATTAAATTAAATATATTTCACATGAAGAAGAAGAGGAAGAGGAGGAGGAATACATATCATGCAGATCTGAACAGTTAGAAAACATATATCATACAGATTCTAGCAATTAAACAATGAAGAAAGATCGAAACGAATCTAAATCATAACATATTCGAATCTAATAGCATAAACGTTATTCAACAAACACAGAAACACGATCTGAACAAAGTAAAAGCTCAAAACAGATCGATGAATGATCGGATCTCAAAATCAAGAAGCAAAACAGTAACAAGAAGAAGAAGGAGAAGAAGGAGAAGAAGGAGATCGATTGAAGAAGAACATGAATCGCTGATTCAATCGCCAAACAAGAAGAGAGAAAATTGCTAAATTAGCAACATTTTAATTTTTTTTTATTTCAGCCACTGAGAAACCGACACATATGCAGTGTAGAGGGTGTTAAAAGAGCCTAATTAGTCACCGGTGCTTGGTATTAAAAGAATATGTTGATTTAAATTAATTTACAAATACACAATAGAAATACACAAGCACCTTAAAAACACATTTAATATCCCTCGATAAACATGATCTAAGACCGCTGATTTAGCGACGGTTAATATTAAACCGGGTTAGACCGAAGTTAAATTTCCGGTTTAATCAAAGCGTCTTCGTCGAAGAGTAGAGAAGAGTTACAATCTCCAGAAGAAGAAGAAGAAAAATGAAATCTCTTTACTTGATTTCTTCGTCTCCATCGCTATCACTTTCTCGAACAAATCTGAAACTTTCACCACTTTCTCTCTACTTATCACATGCAAAGAGACGCGATGGTTTCGTCTCTTTGTGTTTCTCGAACCCACAAAAACCCTCTTCGACGAAGACGACGATTACTTCTTCAAAGGAAGAATCAATGGATCTCACCAAAACTTCTAAAGCATCGTTCACTGTATTGGAAGATAAATCGATTAACGAATACAAATCTCAAATGGGTATCTCGATTTCTCCACGTTTAAGCAATCCATTGTTAGCTAAGCTGAGTTTAGTTGATCATGCGTCTCTTCTCTTGTCCTTCATTGCTTGCACGGTAAAAAAGTAGAAGTAAAAGAAGAAGAAGAAGAAGAAGAAGATGGCTTTTGTTAGAACTAACTTTATTGTGTATGCAGCTTATTGTGTTGATATGATTCTATTGATTGTCTTTTGTTGTTGCAGACTTCATTGGCTTTTACAAGTTTTGTGATTGCAGCCATTCCTACACTTGTGGTAAAGTCTCCACATTTTGTCACATACCCATTATTGTAACTGTTTCAAGTAAATGGGTTTTTAGTGTGTGTGTAACATGGTATCAAACATAGCATAAAGGACTACACTTTCTAAGGTTGTAACATAGGTTATGTAGCCTATTGCATTGAAATCTAATGATGTGAACACAAGAGTATAGTAAAACACTTAAGATAAAACATTGAACTAAAACACTTAAGACTATTGAGTTCCACTCTTCTTTATATGTGTGCTAGCTTTGGTTCAGGTATATGAGTGTTTCTCTTTTTGTGGAGTTAAGCTTAACACTCATCAAAGCATTGTGTAAGTTTGGTATGTGTCTTTGAATTGATATATACTCAAAAAACCATCTTATCTTATTTAGGCTATGGGTAGAGTTGCATCTTCTTTTGCTAAGTTAGCAGACACAGCGCGTAAAGAACTTCCTAGTACTTTGGCAGCAATGAGGCTCTCTGTCATGGAAATAAGTGATCTTACTCTTGAATTGAGCGATTTAAGGTTATAACCAAAATCTCTTTTCTTTAATAGCTTGTGACCATCTCGGCTTTAGTAGCTCCATGTTCCAGGACAGGAAGTGATATGATTATGCTATGTAAAATGGTTGCAGCCAAGATATAAACGATGGGATAAACAAGTCGGCTAAAGCGGTTCAAGCAGCCGAAGCTGGAATTCGAAAGATAGGAACACTTGCACACCAACAAACAATATGTAAGCTTCTCTGTTTTCTTCTGCTAACTTTGGTCAAGACAAGGGGAAGTTATGATCTATGGTTTAACTACTTTGATCTATTGGGTTTTTCAGCAATGATTGAAGAGAGAGCAAATTTACCCGAAATATCGCTGAAACCCGTAGTGGCTGGTGCAGCAAAGAAGACTTCTCATGCTATAGGCAGAGCAACCAAGACACTAATGAACATTATAACCAGAGGAGACAAGGATGATGTGTAGGTTCTTTAGACATTTAGAAGCTTTTACTTGGTATGGTAGAAATTGGTGTATTTTGAAACCTTATGTTATTTTGAAATTGCACTTAGTTTGACTTTAAAACCTTTTTCATAGCATAAGACATCCTTTACAAGTGGTAAGAATGTTGCTTGACTTCAACAAGAGTTTTGTAACAATATTGGTAACAATACGAATGATTAAAAGTACTTTTGGTCTAGTTTCTTTTTCTAATTTTGTAAACCTTTGCAATTTAGAATATTTTAAGATTAAAGTCTTGTTTGTCATTCACCAAAATAATATGTCCCAACGAATTTAGATATTTTACTACAAAAATATGAGGATTGCCGACAAGAAAAATTTAGCAAAAATAAGAGACACACACGTATTTAACAAAAAAAAAACAAACTAAAGTATATATTTTCCCAATAGATTATTGAAATATTAAAGGAAAGAGAGAGAACCACGTAACGTGAGTGATGATGATGTTGGCAAATTGGATTTCCTTAAAATTATAGTATCAACACAAAATAAGTCAATGTCGTTTTTCATGCAATATACAACACAAAATATTCGTGAGGCTGATAAATCTTTTTTATTTCTCCACCATTAGTTTCCATAATTTGTGTTAACTTGATGGAAAATCATAGACAAATTAGTTTCTGAAATAATTAATTTTATAATTCCACTTTTTGAAATAAAGTAGATAAAATTAAATTATTCAGTGAGTAGTTCATATAGTGAAAAAGCTTTTAATATCCGACTAGGATTTAACCCGTTGTACACCACGGGTTTATGTTTTTTATAAATAGTTTTATATATATACAGTTAATTTAGAAGTTTGTAATATTTTTTCTGATTTTGTAAAATAAATAAAAATATTCAGAATTTCTAAAAAGTATTTTGTTCTTTTATTGTTTATGCAAATAAATATAGAGAAATTCACAAAACTACACCCTTTCAATTCTTCCTTCACAAAACTACACCTAATTCAATATTTTCACAAATTTACACTTTTTAAAAATTTTAAAAGCTTGATTTACCCTTTTAAAAATTACCAAAATTAAAATATTTTCATTTGTGTTCGCTAATTAGTGTTTATGGTATGATATTAAGGGGTAGGTTTGTGTGGATAGGGTTTATTTGGATTTAATTTTGAGTGTTTAGGTGTAGTTTTGTGAAATATTTTTGAAATGGTGTAGTTTTGTGAAATGTAATTCAAATGGTGTAGTTTTGTGATTCTCCCATAAATATATAATGAGAATTATATTTTATATAGCAAAATCTTAATATAATTTGTAAGTGTGTTTATTCCAAACTATTATAAACTATAAAAATTAGGGATGGACAAAACTTCCGGATCCGAAATACCGAACCCAAATCAAACCGAAATCCCCAAATCAATACCGATTCTAAAAACAAATAACTCGAATGTATAGGGAAATTTACTACCATAATACCCGAAATCGAATCTGAACCGAACTCAATTTTGTAGAACTAAACTAAACTACTCTAACTACCCAAAAATTATTTAAAATAATAATAGTTATAATTATATTTGAAGTACATAATTGGAACCAAATCGAAATTAAAGAACCGAAACCGTTCCAAAAATAAATAACTCGAACGAATTGAGAAATTTACTACCTGAAAACCCGAAGTCAAAACAAATTTCTAGATTTGAACCCGAATTACCCGAAATTTGTTTATGATAAAGTTTAATCATTATTTTCAAATTTCTTGTCATTTATCTAGAATTTTTCTAGAAACTGAACCCGTTAATAAATAATTGTTATGCTAATGTTAATTGATTTAAACAAACTTTATCTATGTTCAATATAATATTAATATAAATAGAAAATTATAATATGGACAATGATTATATATAAAAACTAAACTATATACTTTTTAAAAAATATTTATATTCTGAAATTTTTATAGACCTCCGTAAGAAAAATAAAAAGATTATATCAAAATATGATAAATATGAAATTAGTGGTTGATTTTATGTTAAAATCGGTTTTATTGTTTTTGTTGATATTTAAGTCAATTTTAAAAAGTATATATATAGAATGAGATATGTTTGTGTGTAAGTTTCACATAACTCTTTAAGTGAGTTTAAAACCAATGACATAGTATGTAGTTAAGTGAGTTTTTTGGAAAAGTTCAAAAAAGTACTTCAAAAATAATAATATATATATTTTTATTATATATTTCGTATAGCAAAAATTTAATATAATTTGTAAGTTGATTAGACCAATAATTTATTATTTATTATATTTAGGATTCGAAAATACCCGAATTCAAAATACAATCCGAATCAAAATACACAAATCATATTATGCGATTTACCCAAATTTATTTAAAATTATAATTATTTTGATTATATATATATAAATAATTGTTGTAAACATATTCTAAATATATAATATAAGATTTAAATTTTAGTAGAATTGCAATTTCTTTTTTTTTTTATAATCGAACCGGAAATCAAACTCGTTAACAAACTATTTTGTTTTTTATTGTTTGATATTTTTAACAAAAAAAAATT
Source organism: Cochlearia excelsa (assembly GCA_963556525.1). Classification (NCBI taxonomy): domain Eukaryota; kingdom Viridiplantae; phylum Streptophyta; class Magnoliopsida; order Brassicales; family Brassicaceae; genus Cochlearia; species Cochlearia excelsa. The sequence continues at coordinate 21,898,380 of OY748331.1, forward strand.
TCAACTCGTTTTTAAATTCTTAATAATATTAATTAAACCTGTTTTGATTTAAATAAAATTTTAATGGTAATTTTTATAAAAAAACTATGTAATAATTTATTTATGTGAATTACATATGTTTATTTTGTTTTTCAAATATTTTTTACATAATTTCTTTAATATTTTTTATTTATTTTTGGAGAGAATTGTAATATTTCCTTATTTGATTTTTCGTAATTAAATGTTCAAAAATATTTCCTTTTATGCTCAATGGCATAATGTGTAATTTAGTGTGATTTTTTAGAAAATTTCAAATTAGTACTTCAAAAATACTAATATAGATGAATTATCATAACCTTATCTATTAATTAGTTTTCTTTCTCCAATTAACATAACAAAATCAACCGTTAGATTTAATAATTACCAAATCCAATTTAAACGGTCAAGATCGTATAACGGAAAAAAGGAAATTAACAGTTTCTTTTCTTGTCGATAAGAGCATCTCCAAAAAGGAACCTCAAATTTGAGGTTTTATGTGTTTCTCTCCAAAAGAAAAACTTCAAACTTAATTTTACATATTGCATTTAAGTCCTTACTATTTTTCACAATTAAATAAATCTCTTAATTTTTGTAGATAATATAAAATATACCTCAAATAATTATTAAACCAATAAATAATTACTAAATTAATATTTTTTATTTTAATTTAAAGTATTTCTTTTAGTTTAACATGTGAAATTAAGTTTATATTTACAAAATATAATTTTTATGTACTAAAATGATGAAATTAAAAAGTTAATAAAGATATTTGTGAAATATTATTAATTGAAGGGATGAAAGTGCAAAATAAAGATGAAACCTCAAATTTTGAGGTTTTGAGGTTTCTTTTTGGAGGACAAAAAAATTTATATTTGAGGTTATAAGGTTGATTTTGGAGATGCCTAAGAAATTTCTAAACCCTTCTTTTCCTAATTTCCCTCTTTTTGATTATAAATATTCTCTGTGGAAGAGAAAAAATCTCCAAACATTCGCTGGCGATTTAAAATCTTGCGGAGAAGACACGTCATCGTCTCTGTGAAAAGCCTTTTCTTTTTCTTTTTCTTCTGTTTAATTTTTGCCGAAGAATATCTGAATTATGGCGGATGCGATTTGCAGAGCGAGTTTGTTCACAGGAGGAACTCATCGGAATCATCACGTAGACGATGATGATCTCTCTTTATCTCCGTTAAGCTTCGCTTCGAAAAAGAGTTTCTCGTTTCCTCTTAAAAGCAATTTCCATGGAAAAAAAATCGTTCTCGGATCCAGAAGCTTCAAAAGTAGCTTCCGATCATCTTCATCATCAATCACAGCTCAGGTTATTTTCATGCGAGAGATCGATTTAATGTTTTGGGGATTTAGGGTTTGTGATTTAGATTCGGATTCGGTTTGTTTTAATTTGGATCTAAAAATTTAAAACATGTGTGTATGTATATGTAGACGACGTTAAGGTTTGGTTCAGCTCAGAAATGGTGGGAGAAAGGTTTACAAGAAAACATGAGAGAGATCTCTTCAGCACAAGAGCTCGTTGATTCTCTCGCAAACTCCGGCGATAAGCTCGTTATCGTCGATTTCTTCTCCCCCGGTTGCGGCGGATGCAAGGCTCTTCATCCAAAGGTATATGTTCCGATACGATACGATTCGATCTTTGCTAATAGGAGAGGCTTTGAATGGTTTTTTTGGTAACTATATTGAGTTTTTTGTAGGGCGATTTATCACTAATAGCAAGTTTTTCTTACAAAAATAACACACATCGTTGAAAGTTTTATAAATATCGTTTGAAAGTTTTTTTTTCTCAACAATACCACGAAGCTTAACTTACTTTTAAATTTCCGGAATAAAATCCAAACCTTCAAAGTTTAACCCTACCTTCTTCAAAACTTTACCTTAAACACTATATAGTGAACCAAATGAAAAATGTAAATTCTATAAGTGTTAAAACTCGGTTTTTGTATTTGTGGTATTTTTGTACACTATTACTTTTTAAATCGTATTTTTGTTATTAATAACTTTGTAGTGGTATTTTAAGATTTTCTCTTTTTTCTATGGATTGTTGTAGATATGTCAGATAGCAGAGATGAACCCTGAAGTTCAGTTTCTACATGTGAATTACGAAGAGCACAAGTCCATGTGTTACAGCCTCGGTGTCCATGTCCTTCCTTTCTTTAGATTCTACCGTGGTGCTCATGGTCGTCTTTGCAGCTTTAGCTGTACAAATGCAACGGTTTGTTCTCCACATTAGATCGAGAGATAACTAATCTAAACCATGTGTTTGACGTGTTTGATGTTTTGATGAATTTTGTTGTCTTCTTGTTTAGATCAAGAAGTTCAGAGATGCGTTGGCGAAGCATAGCCCGGATAGGTGTAGCCTCGGTCCGACCAAAGGGCTTGAAGAGAAGGAGCTTGTCGCGCTTGCTGCTAACAAAGAACTCGACTTTAGTTACACACCAAAGCTTGTACCGGTTGAGAAAGAAGCTACCACTTTTGATTCGAACCAAAGTGTTTCTGTTCCTCATCATCTATCGATGACCACCAATGTCGACAAAACATTGGTATCCGCAGGGAGATGATCGGATTGGACTCTGTACAGTGTGGTAACTAAAGATGTGTGTGCTTGTAGGTAGCCGGTTTAATGGGGTTTAGTTTTTTTTGGGGTCCCCTTGAACAAAACCTGGTTATGGTGTTTTTCTTAGAGCAAAACCGGTTATGGAGGTTTTGCTCAGCTCTTATGGTAAGGTCGTGCCTTGCGCGCTATGGAAGCTTTATTCTATTTCAAGCAGTGTATTGTGTATGTAAATATATGCCATTATCTACGGATTGGTACTTATACTAGTACAATGTTGTAAGGTCTTTTGCAGGGTTGTTTAATTTTAGACAAGTTACATGAAGTTATGTGTTAAATTGTAGTATTTGTTGGTTTGAATCAAATTTGGCCGTTAAAGTCTCACTAAAAAAGGCACCACAAACCAGAAATGATAGCATAAGTGAATACAAAATTCGATTACAAAGATTGAGATATTTTATAACGAAAAAGACAAATTAGATAACTATAAGATTCGTAAAACTTAAGTCTCTTTGGTCAAGGTTTTAGAAGAAGACACTTATTCTAGCATCTGATCAGTAGATACTTGGCCACTGACATTTTGGCTTTTATTCTTCTTGCCTGTTAACATTATAAACACTGCATTGTTACTTTATTCCAGGATTGATGATACAATATGAGTTTTTGCAAAGAATTCAAGTATTATTACCTTTATTCTTTAGTTTATTGAGCTTCAATGTCTTCTTCACACTAAATTTTCTAGCAGGTTTCTTGGTGTCTTCTGATACACCTGAAAAACAAGAAACAAGACACCAGCTTTTATATTAGCAAACACAAAACAAAATGTAAAAATATACACATAATAACAATGCAACAAATATATGGAATTAAATTGCTTCTCTGTTATAATTTTTAGCAAAGTAATATATCTTTACAGGGGAAAATTTAAAACCTTGAGAAGAAGCCATTTCAACATCTTCCATGGTAACAAGTCCATTGTCCACCATATCTTTCTGCTCCTGTTTTTTTACAATTCATAAAACAAAACCCTCTTTATAAACCAAACTAATACTTTAAAGACCTAATCTTGAGATTCTCTATTATTATTATTAAGAGAAAGGGTGATTTCATTACTCTGCGCCATTTACGAAGGAGTTTTCTCTGGCGTTTCCCGGAGACGGAGGCTACCGGAGTTCTCGTTTTCAATTTTCCGGTGAGTGGATCGCCGTGGATTTTACGTTTTCTATCGGATTTTGCTTCTCTCTTCATCTTCGCTATCTCATTGTATTTCGCCATCGTCTCTGCTGCTACGCCTCCAAATTGATAAGGATGATGATACCTTAAGAAGACAAATTCTCTTAAAACCCTAAATCCATTGTTTCTCTCTTGGGCTTTTAATTTGGGCTTTTTACAAACTTAATTGGGCTTTTAATTGTTATAAAGGCCCCTTTTAGGCCGTTAAATACATAGGATTAAGAAATAAAAAATCAGTACATTATTGTAGAGTAAAATGTTTAAATTTGTTACAATGCATTCTCTAGAGCTATAAAAAAAAGGAGCAAAAAGAGAAGAAGGCTTAAAGCTAATCCTAATACAACCATTCCAGAACATAACAAAACAAAACCGGTTTCATGTATGTACAAATTACTTTAAAGAACCAACACTTGTTTATCTATGTCCCCTTAAGCTTCTCTCAAGAGTTTCCATTGTTTCAGCTTCTTCTGCAACTCATCAGCTTCACTTCCCATTCCCATCTCTTCCACGCCTTTAACTATCGCTCCATATATAGTCTCGTCAGGTTTACATCCACTAGATAGCATTATCTCAACAACTTGTATCGCCATATCCATCTCTTTCTTCTTGCATAGCCCTTGTATCACTAACCTGTAAGTACTGCCTCTTATCCCATTCCCTCTATTGCTCGTCTCTTTCAAAACTTGACCCGCTTCTTCTACTAGGTTTGCTCTGCAGAAACCGTAAATCAATGATCTACGTGTTATATCATCGGGATAGATTCTAGCCTCATTCATCTGATGGTATAGCTCCAATGCTTTCTTCATTAGACCCTTTCTTGCAAGCCCGTCGATTACGGAGTTGTAAGTGATCAAGCCAGGAGAACACCTCGTGTTTCTAAGCAATTCAAGTAGCTTGATAGAGTCATCGACCATTCCTTCCTTCGACATTGCTCCTAGAACCGTATTGTAAGTGACAATGTCAGGGGAACACTTTTGTTCAAGCATTTGGTAGAAGAACTCGATTGCACGGCTCAAAAGCCCGGCTTTGCACAAGCCATTGATCAAGATGTTGTAAGTGATAACTGTAGGAGAGTATGATGTTTTGTACATGATGCTTAGAATCTCGTCTACTTCATCCCAGTAACCGTGTGAACAAAGTGAATGTAGAAGAGTGTTGTAAGTAACAGTGTTTAGCTCCAATCCGTGAGACACGATATGCTGAATAACCAAAGCCACTTCCTCTAAGTTCCCTCGCCTACAGTTATAGTTCACAAGAGAGTTATAAGTAACGATATCAGGATAACAACCTTCCACAGCCATATCTTCTAAGACTTCTATTGCTCGAGCGCTTCCACAGTTCCTACACACGAGTTCCACCAAAACCGTGTATGTAATCATAAAAGGAGGACAACCATTCCTTAGCTGTTCCTTCCAGAATCTAATAGCTTGCTCAGCGTTACCGTGATCAAACATACACCGAATTACTGTATTGTACGTGATCACGTCTGGTGAGCTCCCACTTAAACTCATGTCTTGTAATAGTATCAAAGCAGATCTCAAGTCCCCTTTCTTACAGAGATTGCCTATGATCATGTTATAAGTGATAGTATCAGGAACACCACCAGACATTACCATGATCCTCAACACACACAACGCTTTATCCATTCGATCGATTTTGGCTAGACCTCGGACTAAGTTTGTGCAAGAAGGAAAATGTGGGACCTGGTTATGCCTTGCCATGACTTCGACAAGCTTACCCGCGTCTTTTAACTTCCCATAGCTGCAAAGCCTATGAAGGATCTCATTGTTGGTCTCTTCTTTGTTCTCTATGAGTGGCCCATCAGATGAAAAACCCGAAGAGCCTATATGCTTCCTTGGTTTCAATTTCGCTCTGAAGTTGTTGCCGACACCGTAGTGATGAAAATCTGAGCTTTTCTCCGTCTTGTAATGATCATCAACATCATCAATGCACACACGGCTTTGCAAGCTGATGCATTTCATGGAAACATTCGTTTTCAGATCAGTTTCTTTATTCAAATCTAAAGAAGAGAATCTCCCATAAGGTAAAGGGTTCGTCGTACGGACACCAAGACAGACACTTGTCGGGTTTGGAATATGTAAGAAGTGAAGCTCAGGTAGCAAATTTGATGAACCCATCTCTCAGAATCCAATAAAGCAGAGATCTTTCTTTACACGAAAGCTCAATAATGAGAATTCAGACACAGAACTCTTTGTTGTTTCGATGTTCAATGCCAGAAAACACTAAAAATGAAACAGAGAGAGTCTTAAAATTACGATAAATTCGAGTAAACAACAAAAAGTGAGAGACTTTTTGTTAAAGTAAGCAAATCTATGGAGAAATGAAACAGAAAGAGTGAGAGAAACTCACCGTTCGTGCTTCGATTTCGGAACCAAACCCAAAGCTGTGCCGTGGTTTTTGTTTTGGCTTCAATGGAGGGTTTGGTACGATAAGTAGGGTTTATCTTTAATTTATTAAGTAGTCCCTCTATTTCTATCATTTTTCAATTATTTTCCTTTATTTATAAAATATCAATTTTCACCCACATCCCCATTAATTTATTTATTTTTTACCTTCGAAATGTAAAATTGTTACTATTAGGCTATTATAGTAGTAAAAAAAATTAAAAATATATTCAATTTGATTCTAACATATATTCTGAAATAATATTTTTTGTAAAATTTTGTGTGGATATCATTATCCGCAAATATCACACACGTGAATAAATGTTTTGGGGGTGTTTTGACCTAACAAGTCACAAAATAAAAACAAAACCAAATTATATAAAGTCACAAGCACCTTAATGAACTTGTTTATTGCTTTATTATTAGTTTATTTAGTCTCATTTTACAAAAAAAAATATATTCAGAAGTTGCATAGAAAATTGCATCTGCTTGCTTTTGAAGCGTTACAACTTTATTAGAAAATAAAAATAAAATAAAAAAAACATCATAGAAAACCCAGAAAAATATCATCAAAAGCCCAGAAAAAGCAGCCACATGTGTTCTTTCTCATGATCTTAAATTTGATAAGAAAAAAGGTGATTTAAGTTAATTAAAGAAAAACTATCAAAACAGTGTAGAAAAGTATCTCTTGATTGTTGTTGTGTTCATATTATTTCTCAAGAGATTTTTAATATTATCATCACACAACAACATGGACTTGTAGATTTAATTCCAATTTTACCCTTTTCTTCTTTTTTTCATCCTAGATTTTTTTCATCATCTTGGCCTCTTGTGTGTTGGTTAGGGTTAGATCTGACAAAACTAGACTAAGATTATCAGTAAAAATCAATACTTTAGGTTCTCAGATCTTAAAAATTGATTCTTGAGTTTTGATTTTGATGAATCTTTGTGCAGCTGATGAAGATCAACCAATTCAAGAAACCCTAAAAAACAAGACTTTGTAAGCATCCTTCATATTATGTTTGTGTCTTTTGATTATTTTTACTTGGGTAATTAGCGATGAACATTGTTTATGTAATATTATTTTCATTTTTTGTGTGTTTTTATTTTGATATTTGTTTGAGACAGAAGTAAAATATGGGGACAGAACTAATGAGAATGTGTGTGAAAGATGAAAGTGATGATTTGCCTTCTGTTCCTCCTGGTTTTGAATCATATGCAACTATTGCCTTAAAAAGGGGACTCTCTGCTGATAATAAAACCAAGACTGTATCCAAAAGTGTCTCTGTAACCGAACAAGCTAAGTTGGAAACTGAGTCTGATGAAGCTAAAGCTGCTCGTGCTCTACGGCGTAGACCATGGATAAACCATGATGATGATGGTGGTGGTAGAAACAATGACAATGCAGCATCTCAAACTCTTTTTCAAGTCCGTTCTTTTGTTCCTTTTGGCGGCCTGATAACTTGTGTTTTTGTCTCTTTGTTTGCCTTGTTTCTCATAATACATTGTGTTGTTGCAGGATTCTGCGGTGGTGAAGCCTTTTCTGCCAAAGGGTGTGGTTCGGGGTTGTGAAGAATGTAAAGACTGTCAGAAGGTTAATCTCAGTCAATGCTTTCATCGGACATAACTTCATTATGTCTCTCGCTTGACACTCTAACGTAATATTCACAAGTTTGGCAGGTAGTTGCGAGATGGCATCAAGATGAAGCTTGTAAGCCTGATCTTGAAGACGCCCCTGTGTTCTACCCGACGGAAGAGGTTTGCTCACAGTATATATAATTTCTAATTTCTATGTAGATAGATCTATATTTCTGACATAAGCTGCAAATCTCTTTTCTAGGAGTTTGAAGACACTCTGAACTATATAGCCAAAATAAGACCGGAGGCTGAAAAGTATGGAATATGTCGTATTGTTCCTCCTACTTCATGGAAACCCCCTTGTCCATTGAAAGAAAAGCAAGTATGGGAGGGTTCTAAATTTACGACACGAGTCCAAAGAGTTGATAAGCTACAAAATCGGAGGTCAGTGAAGAAGGTTTCAAAGCTTTCTCACCAAATGAGAAAGAAGAAAAGAAAGTGCATGAAAATGGGAATGGATTCCGTCACTAATGGTTCTGCAGACACCGTAATGGGTGAAGTTGAGACGTTTGGGTTTGAACCTGGTCCAGGGTTCACACTTAAAGACTTTGAAAAATATGCTGATGAGTTCAAGGCTCAGTACTTTAGAAAGAGTGAAACTTCTACAGATAATGAATGTAAAGTTCGTAATTCCGTAGATTGCTGGGAGCCAGCAGTTGAGGATGTTGAAGGTGAATATTGGCGGATAGTAGAGAAAGCAAGTGAAGAGATAGAGGTGAAGTTTTGTTCCTTGTTGTTTTCTGTTCTGTTGTCTATTAAGGCCTATGTATGTCCTATAACTGCAACATTGATTCTTCGATAGGTTCTGTATGGTGCTGACCTTGAAACCGGGGTATTTGGTAGTGGATTCCCCAAGATATCATCAAGTCAAAGTGCTCCTTCTTCAGAAGAAAAATATACAAAATCAGGATGGAACTTAAATAACTTTTCAAGGCTTCCCGGATCTCTCCTTACGTATGAGGGTAGTGATATTTCTGGTGTCCTTGTACCTTGGTTGTATATTGGGATGTGTTTTTCTTCTTTCTGTTGGGTAAGATTGTGTTTTATTTTATGCATTTAAAGCATATGCCTCGTCGTGATATCTTCATTCTACTGATATTTCTTTTTGTTACACTTTTGTTTCCGTTTGCCCGAAACAGCATGTTGAAGATCACCATTTGTATTCATTGAATTATATGCATTGGGGTGCACCAAAATTGTGGTATGGTGTTGGGGGTAAGGATGCTACTAAACTCGAGGATGCGATGAGAAAGCATTTGCCTGACCTTTTCGAAGAACAACCTGATTTGCTTCATAAGCTAGTAAGTTTTAGATCCATGATGAACTTGATCACACCTTTTCTGCTCTATAATCTCAGTGGATGTCTTCCATTGTATAATAACATGTTTTGAAAACCTCATGCAACATATTCATGTTTTTACGCATCATTGTTTTGGTATGGTTACACAATAGTAGTAACATGATGCTCTTTTGTGTAGGTTACACAACTCTCCCCTTCAAAACTGAAAGCTGCAGGAGTACCTGTTCACCGTTGTGTGCAGCATGCTGGAGAGTTTGTATTGACTTTTCCTCGGGCATATCATGCTGGTTTTAATTGTGGTTTCAACTGTGCTGAAGCTGTAAATGTAGCACCAGTTGACTGGTTGCCTCATGGACAGATTGCCATAGAGTTATACTGTCAACAGGGTAGAAAAACATCCATCTCGCATGATAAATTGTTACTCGGGGCAGCAAGAGAAGTAGTGAAAGCCGATTGGGAACTCAACTTGCTAAAAAAAAATACTATAGATAACTTAAGGTGGAAATCACTCAGTGGAAAGGATGGAGTTTTGGCGAAAACACTCAAGGTATAGTTATCCTTTCTCTTGATTTTGACGCTTAGCCCTATAAGGGTTAATGATTAGTTCAAAAGTTTAGGAGGATCTATGATGATTAGTTTACCTTATCGTGTTTTATATAGGCACGCGTTGAAATAGAACGTACAAGAAGAGAATTTCTGTGCAATTCTTCGCTTGCATTGAAGATGCACAGTAATTTTGATGCTTCCAACGAGAGAGAGTGTTGTATATGCTCCTTTGATTTGCACTTGTCAGCTGCTGTTTGCCGTTGTTCGCCAGAGAAGTATTCATGTTTGACTCATGTGACGCAGTTGTGTTCGTGTCCGTGGGTTTCTAAATATTTCTTATTCCGCTATGATGTCGATGAACTGAATGTTCTTGTTGAGGCAATGGAAGGAAAACTTAGCTCTGTGTATAGATGGGCGCGTCAAGATTTAGGATTGGCTTTAAGTGCACACGTGTCAGGAAAGAAGATGGAGATGGATGAGGAAGAAAAAGTGTGCAAGGATATGAGTCCACAAGCAGCTGCACTCTCGGGGAATGGTTTGCAGCTGAAAGTAACATCGAGTGAAGTTGTAAGTAGAAGATTTGAAAAGACAAGTACATTATCAGACATTAGTTTACGTCTTAAAGAGAGGGAGGAGCAATTAACGTCAAGCCACTGTATGAAGTCTGAAAGAGGCATGCTCTCTGTAACTGCTGCTAAGTCTATCAGTGGTAAAAGGAATTTGCAGAGTCTACCCAATGATGTGATACACTTCAGTGATGATGAGCACGACATGCCTAGGAAACGAGGTTCTGTGAAAAAAGGTGCAGTTTCATCTGGCAAACATGTAGAAATAAGAGAGAGACCAACCCTCGTTTTAGCGTTAAAAGCAATTGGTAAAATTGCTGCTCCACTTTCCGAAAGGGAACGAGATTCTTTGCCTGATGATAAACAGAAAACTATATCATTGCCTCATACTATTAACCAAAGAGCAATGCCTGAGGAAGTACCAAGTTCTGCATCACATGCTGAAGTTAATGTCGAGCCTAATGAGCTTGCTCAGGTTATATGTGTTAGAACGGAGGACACTAACAGCCACAGTGGTGCGAAACCTACTAGCTGTAAACCCACAAACTCTGGAGATGTGGCTGTATTGGATGTGTTTGATGGTACAAGAAGTAATTCAGGTACACCACCTTGTTCGCAAAATAAAAGCCCGGATAGGTTCATTCGCCAAAAGGGTCCGCGTATCGCTAAGATTGTGAGGAGAATTATTTGCAATGTCGAGCCTTTAAATTATGGATCTGTGCTTCCTGGAAAATCATGGTGCAATAGCCGAGTTATTTTCCCTAAAGGTGACTTTGTGGCTTAGTACTTTTGCAACTTGAAATATCAAAAGAGAGCCACATTATGCAACTGCTTAATGTCTATTTTCCATTGGTGCAGGATTTCGTAGCCGGGTTAAGTACATAAACATTTTGGACCCAACCAACATGTGCTTCTACATTTCAGAAATTCTTGATGCTGGCCGCGACAGTCCCTTGTTCATGGTAAGTTGATTTTCTTTCTTGCTTCTACCGAGTTAATTGATAAGAAACCCTCAGAACATCTTGCTCATAAACAAACTTTGTGGTATGTTCTTGTCAGGTTTACTTGGAGAGTAATCCCAGTGAAGTGTTTGTTCACTTGTCGCCTAAAAGATGTTGGGAGATGGTAAAAGATAGAGTAAATCAAGAGATAACTAAGCAACACAAAGCCGGAAAATCAGATCTTCCTCCATTGCAACCTTCTGGGAGTCCTGACGGTTTCGAGATGTTTGGTTATTCGTCACCTGCAATCTTACAGGTAAACCTTTACAAGTTTCTGAATAAGGCACAGGTTTATATGCTTGTTGTAGCTGTGGCATTGGAACTTATCTAATGTGATTACATAGGCTATCGAAGCATTAGACGTGAATCGAGTTTGCACAGAGTATTGGGATTCTAGGCCATATTCCCGGCCACAAGTTAGGTTCCAAAATGCTCATGGACACCGTTCATTACCTTCTGGAGCAACCTCTAGTCTCAAAGCTCTACTCAAGAATGCTAGCATGGAGGAACTAAGCTCACTTCAACAGGTTTTAAGCGAGTCTAACACGGATATGATGACCTGGCTTATGAAGGAAGAGATCGAGAACCGGCGCTGATTTGAATAGAAGGGGGGTTTGATTTTAGTTTTAGTTTGTACATACAAAGTTGTTTCCACTCACTGTTTTGCAGGATGAGTCCCTGTTAATTCTTTTTGGGCACCGTTACAGGGGAAGGATATGAACATATAACTAAAAAACAGCTTATTCTTCTTCTGCCTCAACAAAATGAGAAAGAAAGAAGATCTTAGAGCTCTTAAAACCATTAGTTTTGGGTTACTTGTAAGACTAAAAGGATCATGTGTGGCTTAGTTTCCACATCAGTTTAAAGTAGTTTATAATATCAAACAACCTCTTGGTAACATGACTGATTTTTAATTTTCAACAAAACATAACACAGACAAAATCTCATCTATCCCAGGAAAATAAAAATTCTAACATCTCACAGCCACAGGCTATACAGTTTAAAAAGCTTCTCACATATCAATCAATTCTTCAGTGGCCTCTCTCTGATTTATCTGTAAAACGACGCCATAACATAGAGCATCAAAGCTGATGAAGCTGTCACTATGAGTTCCTGCACCACATTACCGATATTGGCACTAACGATTCAATTCTTGTTACAACATCAAAAGCTTGGCTGAGGCTAGCCAACCACTAAGCTAAAGATGATCATGTTATGTGCGGCTATGTTCAGGGAAACTTTCAAGTCAAGAGAGACATGTTTATGCAAAAACACCAACCTGGTTATTGTAAAGAACCATGGGTATTGAGTTGCCCATGTACTCGATGGCATTTAAGATCCCAGTGTAGCCCTGCAAAGCATGATTCACTTAAGAGTTAAATGTAGAATAACTTTTAAGAACTATCGGAGTTATGATGGATGGATAAACATACCAAAGATGCCACGAGTATAGATCCGAAGACTAATGAAAGAGACCGAAGAAGCCTTTTTCCCATTCTCAATCCACGTCCATCTTCTTCGCCTTCCTCCTGCAGCCATTTTCAACACCAGTGGCCATCAGGACTAGAAGAAACACCAGTGTACAGATGTTACAACAAACAGTTTTCAAAACTCACGTTATATGTTGGAGACGAAGGTGCTTCAAAGGATTTTAATTTCTCAAAAATTCTGTAAACGAATACAAAAGACATGAACTGCAACGGTTTGTATTCAACATTACGTTGTATGGCAATCCATGCACTCTGCAAACAAAAAGAGATTCAAATATGTTTGTGATAAACAAGACACTTTTTCTGCAACACAATCGGTCCTTAAAACCTCAATTTTGCTGTAAGTACTTACAAACACAGCTGATATTGCCAGGTTGATCAACATGTCATTTTTCGAAGACCTTGAATACCTATAAGAACAGAGTTCAAGAAATCATGATTAGCAATATAACATGCGTGTGAATGGAATTTTTTTAATAAAAGAATCTATACCTTGGACCCCATGGTATCATGGGCTGCTTATCAGCATATTTAATGTCCTTGGAAACCTGAATTTCATGGGAAAGTATTAAAAAAGAATGTCCATAGAGTCCAAGAAAGGCTAATAGCAAGGAGGAGGTTACGATGATTACCTTGAAAGAACCGAAAGTCACACCATTTTTCCTATTCATTAACTGGGAATACATGAGCTTATCATATGCTTTCTCAAGCTACCAAAGGGTAAAACAGAGACTTGTCAACACCACCAAAACAATAAGAATCATTACTTACAGGAACAAGAATCCAAAGAAAGAAAGTGGTAACTTACAAGAGCAGCAGTGGCTTCATCACCACTTCTCCGAGCATCTTTGAGTTTTCTTCCATAAGCTTGCTTGACCTTATCAAATCCTTCTATAGGGTTAACACCAAGAACCTGACAAGGTATACATACAGTCATGTCTTATCAATGACCAGCAAAACACGTCCTCTCTAGAGATTCCACTTACATCATACGGGTTAAATTCGCCATCGGCCTGCGGATTCCCAGCCGCAGACGAAGCAGCACATATCACAATCCGGCCCTGCAAAACCCTTCCATAGGGAAGCCTGAAAAAACTCAAATCATCATTCATTACAATCAATACCTGTACAAAATTGATCTCAACGGAGAAACATCAATAGATATCTCTTAATGCAAACTCAAAGTTATAAACTTTATGACTTTATAACAAGAACCCAGCTTAGAATAGCTTCTGAAACATGATCCTATGTAGACCCAAAAGCAAGAAGTAACCAAAAGGTCCAAAACGATGTTTATTCATTCACAAAGTTAACGAAGAACAGTAGAGACAAAAGCAGGAGGAGATACCTGACGAAAGAAGGAGACTTGGATGTTCGAAGAGTAAGATAAGAGTTTCTTTCACCAATTTGAGGAAGATGGTAACGAAACGCGTTCGATACTGCGAAAGCCATGACGATAGACGAAGACGACGACGATGAGGAAGGCACACAGTGACACACAAGTAGATACAATTGAGACTTTCCAAAAGTTTTAGGGCACTAAAGCTAATTAACTATAAAGTTGGGTAACTTTTGCAAAAAATCCACGTGGCCCATATTATTTATTGGGCCTATCTAAGTCATTATAAAGGATTTGGGTAGTACTTAATGGGCTTTGACAAAACAAGAAGCCCACTTGCAAAGATAACGTGGGACCCACATAAAACAAAGAATAATCTGAGAAATATTCATAATAAAAATAACGTGACCGTATCAAAAGGATAACACGTCGAATTTAAAAAACGAATATTCCAAAATTTTGGTCTATATAACAATACTAGAACTTACTCGAGAGGGTCTTGTTTAAAACACAAACAATTAAGAAAAATAAACACTGTGATAGAGAATGACTTGCAGCCAAACACTCATTAACAACAACAACAACAAGTATCAGATCTGCGAAGAAATCGGCCGTGGCCGTTTCGGCACCGTGAATCGAGTCTATTCTCCGGCCACCGGCAAATTCTTCGCCTGCAAAACCATCGATAAAGCTTCCTTAACCGACGAGTTAGACAGATCCTGCATCGATAACGAGCCTAAGCTCATGGCTCTGTTATCTTATCACCCAAACATAGTCCAAATCCACGATCTCGTCGAAGACGACAAGAATCTCTCTATATACATGGATCTAATAGATCCCTCCGTCACGATCTACGACCGTCTAATCGCCGTCGGAAATTTCACGGAGAATCAAACGGCGTCGTTTGCGAAACAGATTATTCAAGCTTTATCTCATTGTCATCGATACGGCGTCGTTCACAGAGATATTAAACCGGAGAATATTTTAATTGATTTGCGAACCGATTCGGTTAAGGTTTGCGATTTCGGTTCTGGGATTTGGTTGGGTGAGGGAGAGACCACTGTAGGTGTGGTGGGGACGCCTTATTACGTGGCGCCTGAGGTTTTGATGGGATTTTCGTACGGAGAAAAAGTCGATCTTTGGAGCGTTGGTGTCGTTTTGTATACGATGCTCGCCGGAACGCCGCCGTTTTACGGGGATAACGCGGAGGAGATTTTCGAGGCGGTTTTGAGAGGAAATCTTAGGTTTCCGACGAAAGTTTTTAGAGGAGTTTCGTCTTTGACTAAAGATTTCTTGAGGAAGATTATTTGTAAAGATTCTTCTAGAAGATTCTCTGCTGAACAAGCTTTAAGTAAGTTTCCTACTTCTTCTTCTTCTTCATTACAGAACATAAAAGATTCAGGTTTTTCACTCTTTGGTCTTAAAGTTTGTGTCTTTTGGTTTTAATTTCTTAAAATTAGTCAAAATTTGATTCTTTTTAACAAAACCCTTTAAAATAGAAATCAAGATTATACTCTATAAATCCCAAATATGTTATCTTTAAACAAGAAAGACAATTTATTAAAAGTGTTTTTGTTTTGGTATTTTCAGGGCACCCATGGATACAAAGAGCAGGAGAAACAGAGGAAAGATTCATCTGATATAAAAAAAGTGTGATTTTTGGATATATAAGTGGTAGAGAATAATAAATAAAGTGATAAGTGGTGGTAGTTATGGAGCCTTTCTTTGTTTTGTCTAACAAAGCATGTGAGTGTGTCGGCATGTAAATTTGGGTTCTGTCTGTAAAAGATTGTGGAACTGAATAAAAAGTTGAAGCTATAGAGAGATGGTTTCTTCTTGTTGACTTTGGCGATGAGTTTTGTTTTATTTTCTTGTTTCCTTTTTGTGAATTTTTGTTTATGGCTTATGGTAGATTGTAGTGTAGAGGATAACTAACTTTTTCCGCCTTTTACTGTTTTTTTTTTTAATTCCTTGTGGATGAGTAAAAAGGATGTGAGAAAGTTAAGTTGTACTCTCTTATTTTCCGGTTTATCAATCATAAATATAATAAGTTCTATTTTCTATTTTTCTTCACTATTTGAAATTTTGAATAAGTAAAACTAGGGGTGGGCAAATTACCCGATATCCGAACCGGAACCGATCCGAAAGTTTCGGTTCGGGTACGGGTATTAGACATTTACCCGAAAGTTACTTCAAAGTTGGTACCCGTGGGTATCGGGTAATACCCGAACCGATCCGATACCCGAACGGGTACCCGAATACCCGAAACTTTATTATATTTCATATGTTTATAGTACCCATATATCCGAATATAACCGAAAATATCCGAAAATATCCGAAAAATACCCGAAAATATCCGAAAAATACCCGAAAATAACGGAAAATTACCCGAACCGAACGGGTACCCGATTTTTAGGGTATTTTCCGGGTCCAAATATTTCATACCCGAAGACCCGGACCCGAACCCGAACCGAAAAACTCAAAATACCCATACGGGTCCTAAATCCCCCTACCCGAAATACCCGGACCCGATCGGTTCCTACCCGAACCCGACCCGAATACCCGAATGCCCACCCCTAAGTAAAACATTACTATTTTCTAAGGAGAATCACAAAACTACACATTTTGAATTACATTTCACAAAACTACTTCATTTCCAAAATATTTCACAAAACTACATCTAAACAATCAAAATTAAATTCAAATAAATTCTACCCAAACAATCCTACTCCCTTAATACTATATCCTAAACACTAATTAGCGAACTCAAATGAAAAAAATTTAATTTTGGTAATTTTTTAAAGGTTAAATCAAGCTTTTAAAATTTTGAAAGGGTGTAAATATGTGAAAATATTAAATTAGGAGTAGTTTTGTGAAGAAGGGGTTGAAAGGGTGTAGATTTGTGAATTCCTCGTTGAAATTTTGAAGCTGTAGCTTTTAGCTTTTGGCTGTAGAAATTTTGCTGTAGTTTTTTTTTTGTAGTAGCTACAGATTTTGTTCATTGTAAGATTTTGACTCTAGATTTTCTATTTGTGAGTTTAAAAAAAAAAATTGTGATTGGTTTGATAATGTCAGTAAATAATAATGTAGAATTTTATTTAAAAATTAAAATTATATAGTAAGTATCATAATTATAAAATATTTATACATCATTAATATGTTATGTATATACACATTTGTAATAAAGAACAAAATAAAAATACAATCTAAAATTTAAAAAATAAATGATAATCATATATATATATACACATATATATGTTGAAAAAAGTATTTTATAAATTTCCAATAAATTATATATTAGTTGAAAAATAACATATACGTATGTTAAAGTATATATGTTATCATGAACTATAATAGTTATAATATATGTTATATATGTATTTTGTATGGATATGTTAACATTGATAAGTAATATTGTGATATTTTGGTTTGAAAAATTTGTAAAGCACAATATTTTAGATTGTAGAAAAATGGCTTTCTAAAGTCATTCTAAAGTCATTCTAAAGCCATGTTTTATTTTTTTTGTTGTAGGATTTTAAAATAAGGTAAAGCTTGATTGGCTTTATAAATTAACTCTAGACTAAATTTTGACTTTAGAAAGTTTCTACAGCCCCTTCCAATCAAGCCCATAATTACTATAAATGTTTGTGAAACTATTGAATTATCGTTGAGATATTTGAGGAAAGTATATCGCAATGTTTGTTTGGGGTGATTATCCAAATTAAAAATTGTATATTTTTCTAAATTTGTTTTTAATTTATTTTTAGACATTTTACCTAACGTCTCAAAACTTTGTGTTTTGTCTTGTTGACATGACCAAAAAAATTCTAGAATGTTTAGAGCCTTAACTTTTTAGTAAAACTCCACCAATATTAGGTTGGTCCACTCATTTTAGTGAAACAAAAAAAAAGATAAAATCAAATTTTTCCACCAAATCTTTCATGTACAAAAAGATGTACGGTGACCTAATAACTCACATTCCAAATCCGCAAATGACTTTTGTACATTTGCAAAGGTTAATTAGATTATAAAGGAAAAGTCCATTTTTTCCATCTCTATGATTTTATTCTTTGTCTAACCAAATATATACGTATACGGAATCTCTAAAAAAATCAAAACTCATAAGGTACACATGATGAAATTCTTATTTAATATGCGCATAATTTTTAGCATATTCTTCTTTCATCACTTAACTCCAATGGGATTCTAATTAATTTCCACAATAATTATTCTAACGTAAGTATATGCCTTGTATCAAACCCCTATTTATTCCTTTTTTTAGTTAGTGGAAGATACTATTGCTATTTAGAGCATCTCCGACAGAGTTTTTTAGAGGGATCTTAGTTAAGATTCACAAAATAGTTAAGAAACCGATTTTTAAATTTCTTATTTAAGATCCGATTTTAGAGATCTTGCATTGTTCATGTGTCCCACTGAATACGTGGCGGCTCATTATTAAATTTTTTATTTTTTTAAATTACATTGTTCATAGGTCTCAGTGAATAGTTGAATAGTTCTCTGTATCTTAAACCTTCTTAATAACCTAAAAAACTTATTTTTTTAGGAAATAATTGTTACGCATAAAATACCCTTACCTTTTCATAAGATCAACAACGCATCAAGGAATCCAACAATATATAAAAAGAAGAAGAAGCTAAATTAAATCATGACATGGTATTCTACTATAATTTTATATTTGGCCCATAGAAATTTATAAACTACCAACTCCGACTAAAATAAGTAACAAAAATATATTATTTAGTTAACAAATTGCTCATTCACTACGATTTTGGCACACTAAACCGCATGTCACGTAAGTGCGTGGCATCTTTTATTTAGTGATAATTATTGTAGTGGAGTCGAGCAAGGAATCCACTAACTCATTATTTTATGTATAAGATTCATTATCATTTCTTTAATTATAGTTGAAAGCTTACATAAGCTAATTATTAGTGGAATCTTTCGATAACATATCGATAATTGTTCTCTCTCTCTCTCTCTCTTTGTCAATTACATTAATAATGAAATTAAAAAAAAACAAGGAAATAAAACAAAAGAAAACAAATTTTGATAGAAACTATTAATTACGAGAGGGAGTAGACAACACAATATTATGGCCCTACCCATGTGGTAACGCTTAGCTTAAGCTAAGTGGATAAATATCTCATCGATGACTCTTGGGGTGTTATTATGGGTATATATAATGAGTTTGACCCATAATTTGCGCGCGACAACTCGTTATTTTAATATATAGATTCGACACTTGGACCTATTTAACTATTATAAGGTTCTTTATTAATTCCACATGTAAAACAAACAATAGAGTAGTTTCAATAGTCTTGTTAGATCCGGAGTCTTATTTTAGTACTTGTTACGTTTTGCCGATATCTCTCAATGTTCTTGAGTTGATTCTTTATACTTGATGTT
Source organism: Cochlearia excelsa (assembly GCA_963556525.1). Lineage (NCBI taxonomy): Eukaryota > Viridiplantae > Streptophyta > Magnoliopsida > Brassicales > Brassicaceae > Cochlearia > Cochlearia excelsa. The sequence goes on from OY748331.1 coordinate 21,917,903, forward strand.
TGCGGAATTGATTGATAAAAGACACTTGAGATTTTGTTACCCTGAGTTCACCGTAATTGGCTACGTCTCGTGGGGGCTTTCGGCGTTATCACTAGACTTGGCCGGAAAAGCCCCGTCGTGGCAAGTACAAGAACCTAACGTGTGTTCTTGTTAATCGCGGTACTTCACAATACGGGGCAATGAGATTAAGAAGACAATTAGCTACTCCAAGTAACCGCAGCCTTCTCCGATGAATTCCCGTACAACGACCTCTTCTTCTCCGTAATTCTCTCTCTCGACCTCGCCGTGTGATTTCTCTCGTGTTATTCGTTTCGCAAAACCGACTTCTTTTATTTCGCAGTGCGAAGAAAACGACGACGTCTTGGTTCGAGCCGGAAATCCGGGCTTCGGTATGTTGCGGGGCCCACTTGCGATTTCCAAGCCCATTAGGGTTTAGGTCCGTACATATATATTTCACAATCTCCACCTTGTCTTGACCTAATCCCTAAAGCTGCCTCCACATTTCAGTCGCGATTTTCCTTCCCTTTTCTTCTCCGACCATACTTCCGACTTTCTGTGCTTCTTCTCCGATCTATGGCGCCTCTCGCCTTCATCGGAGTTCTTATTCTCTTCCTCTTCTTCTATTTCATTTCCCCTTCCTTTATCTAAGCATCTCAACTTCCCTTTACCAAAACTCTTCGACTTAAAAGCTTGAAGCTTTTCCGAGTCACCTTTGCCTCTTAGATCTCAGATCTGCAAACACCAGACACAGATCTAGCTTCTCGAACAAAAGACGCTTCAGCTCCATCCTTAACCTGGTAAGATTACGAACCCTAGCTTTTGTTTCTTCTGAAAAAACTTTACCGAGAACTAACCCTTTGTTTTCTGTTTTGCATGTCTGAGATCCGGGACGAGAGAAGGCGCAAGACCTCGAAGACCACGGTGAACCTCCTCCACCTTCACCGGTAAGTCTAACTCCACCTTGCTGAGTAACCCTTTATTCTACAACACTAAACACCTTTGTTAAACTCTAACCTCGTGTTTATGTTGTTCTTTGTGTCTGCGAGGTGATGAACAAAGAAGAACACCCCGCGTACGATGCATGCGGCTTCAGTTCAGGATCTCGAGGGCATCCGGATGCCTCTCAAGCACGGTACTGTGTACGCTCTTGGTGAAAATATCCGCAGGATTTTTGCTTGTATGTATCTTAGCAATAGTGACCATACCATCATCCACTTGATCCCTGATAAAGTAGAACTTTGTAGCCACATGTTTGGTCCTTTCATGATGTCCTCCATGCTTAGATAGGTCAATAGCACTTTGAGCATCACAATGAACCTTTACCGCACCTTGCTTCGAACCCTAGATCCTCACAAATACCCTTAAGCCACATAGCTTCTTTTATCGCTTCGTTAGTGCCATGTATTCGATTCTCTCGTAGTAGATAAAGCCACAACATGTTGTAAACCCGACCTCCAACTTACCGTATTACCACCAACTTGAAACACGTAACCCGTGATTGATCTTCTTCTCGTCCAAATCGTGCCATAATCGCATCACCGTACCCTTCAATAGTAAAATCTGAACTTGAACTTTTAGTAAATGTTAAAATACAATCTGTTGAACCCTTGATGTATCTTAAAATCCACTTAACAACCTTCCAATGCTCTCTCGCTTGGCTTCCCCATAAACCTCGCTAACCACCCCCACCGAGTGTGCAAGGTCCGTCCGGAACCAACCATTGCATACATAAGATCGCCCACCGCACACCGGCATATGGTATATTCACCATATGTCTAGCCTCCCCTTTTAACTCCTCCCGAGTTAAACTTTTCAACTTGAATCGGTGACCAAGTGGTGTAACCACCGGTTTCTTCGTCTAACATGTTGAATGTCTTTAGAACCTTTTCCAAATACTTCTCCCGTGACGCCGCCTTCAAAGTACCCTTTACTCGTCCTTGTGATGTCCATTCCTAAGATTCTAGCTGTGGGCCCTAGATCTTTCATCTCAAACTCATTACTTAAGCTCTGTTTGAGAGTAGTTACCTTCTTAGGATCCTTAGATGCAATTAGCATATCATCCACATAGAGTAGTAGGTAGATCATGTTCGAACTTCAGTTCCTTTGATGTAGACACATGCATCACTTCGCTTTGCTTGAACCCTTGTTCCTTCATGAAACTGTCAAACCTTTTGTTCCACTATCTTGGAGACTGTTTCGGTCCATACGATGACTTTAGAAGTAGGCGGACATCACCTTCTCTTCCCTTCGTTTGAACCCCTCTGGTTGTTCCATGTAGATTTCTTCCTCTGAGTTCCATGCGAAATGCTTGTCTTAACATCCGGTGATCTAGTTCTGTGTCAAAATTCACTACAAGTGATAGCATTAATCGATAGAGACATGCTTCACTACCGGTGCAAATACTTCGTGTAGTCTATTCCCTCCACCCGAGAATATCCCTTTGCCACCAACTGGCCGTGTACCTAGAACTTTCCACATTTGGAATCCCGGGTTTTCTCTTGAAAATCCATCTCTCGCACCCAATGACCCTTTTATTCTTAGGTCTCTTAGCAATATCCCATGTGTGATTCTTACTTAGGGAAGTCATTTCCTCTTTGCAAGCTTCGTCCATTCTTCTCTCGTCTATACTCATCATAGCCTCGAGCATAGGTTTCGGTTCTTCAACTTCTATGTCTTTGGCACAGACAAAGCATAAGCTGATACATCAAAATCATCATATTTTGATGGCATCTTCTTTTCCCTTCTCACTCTGTCTCTGGCTAGCACATAGTTATCCAAATCTTCCAAGATTTCTTCCTCTCTTTCTGTTTCAGATTCCTCAGTTTCTGCCTGGATTTCCAGATTCTGTTCTGAGACTGACTCTGGAGTTTCATCCTCTTGAGACTGATCTGTATCTGAAACTGATGTAGCTCCACCTTCATTTAGTGACCCTAAGTCACTTGAATCAGACAAAGCTCCACCTTGACTTGAATTCTGAGAACTTTCTGATGGACCTCTGATCAATTCTGTGCTGAAAGTGACCTTCTTACTTTTCTTAGCTTCTGGTTCCTTAGCTGAATCCTTTTCTGTTGCTTTCCCTTGTGTGTCCTTGAAGACCTCTTCTTCATGAAACACCACATTTCTGCTTATCACACACTTAAGCTCTTCAGGTAGCCAAACCTTGAACCCTTTTGTTCCTTGTGGATACCCTATGAAGTAACCTTTCACTGCTCTTGGGTTTATCTTGGATTGAGTGAGATGAACATAAGCTGAACAACCAAATCTTCTTAGGTGTGCTATACTAGGCTTACTTCCTGACCATAACTCTTCTGGCAGTTTAAACTCAATAGCTGAACTAGGTGATCTATTTATCAAATGACGAGCGGAGAAGCTGCTTCAGCCCAAAACTGCTCTTCCATTCCACTTTCAGCTAGCATACACCTTACCTTCTCCATGATTGTTCTGTTCATTCACTACAAGAATGCAGGCAATTTCCGACCGTAGTTTTGGTCGGAAATCGGTCGGAAATGTCTATTTCCGACGGATTTCCGACCAAAATTGCGTCGTCGGTTTCAGATGGTCGGAAACCGGTTTTGGTCGGAAAGTGGTCGGAAATTTCCACAAGAACCCAGCTGGTGCAAATACTTCTGTGTAGTCTATTCCCTCCACCTGAGAATATCCCTTTGCCACCAATCTGGCTGTGTACCTAGAACTTTCCACATTTGGAATCCCAGGTTTTCTCTTGAAAATCCATCTGCACCCAATGACCCTTTTATTCTTAGGTCTCTTAGCAATATCCCATGTGTGATTCTTACTTAGGGAAGTCATTTCCTCTTTGCAAGCTTCGTCCATTCTTCTCTCGTCTATACTCATCATAGCCCCGAGCATAGGTTTTCGGGTTCTTCAACTTCTATGTCTTTGGCGCAGACAAAGCATAAGCCGATACATCAAAATCATCATATTTTGATGGCATCTTCTTTTCCCTTCTCACTCGTCTCCGGCTAGCACATAGTTATCCAAATCTTCCAAGATTTCTTCCTCTCTTTCGTTTCGCATTCCTCGCTTCGCCTGGATTTCATTCTCGTTCGAGACCGACTCGGAGTTTCATCCTCTTGAGACTGATCTGTATCTGAAACTGATGTAGCTCCACCTTCATTTAGTGACCCTAAGTCACTTGAATCAGACAAAGCTCCACCTTGACTTGAATTCTGAGAACTTTCGATGGACCTCGATCAATTTCCGTGCCGAAAGTGACCTTCTTACTTTTCTTAGCTTCTGGTTCCTTAGCTGAATCCTTTTCTGTTGCTTTCCCTTGTGTGTCCTTGAAGACCTCTTCTTCATGAAACACCACATTTCGCTTATCACACACTTAAGCTCTTCGTGTAGCCAAACCTTGAACCCTTTTTGTTCCTTGTGGATACCCTATGAAGTAACCTTTCAACGCTCTTGGGTTTATCTTGGATTGAGTGAGATGAACATAAGCCGAACAACCAAATCTTCTTAGGTGTGCTATACTAGGCTTACTTCCCGACCATAACTCTTCCGGCGGTTTAAACTCAATAACCCGAACTAGGTGATCTATTTATCAAATAGACGGCGATGAAGGCCGCTTCACCCAAAGCGCTCTTCCATTCCACTTTCGGCTAGCATACACCTTACCTTCTCCATGATTGTTCGTTCATTCACTACAAGAATGCGAGCAATTTCCGATCGTAGTTTTGGTCGGAAATCGGTCGGAAATGTCTATTTCCGACGGATTTCCGACCAAAATTGCGTCGTCGGTTTTCGATGGTCGGAAACCGGTTTTGGTCGGAAAGTGGTCGGAAATTTCCGACCATAATTGTGGTCGGAAATTTCCGACCACTCTCCTACCAAAATGTGGTCGGAAATTTCCGACCACTATCCTACGGAAATGTGGTCGGAAATTTCCGACCAAATTCCGACCACATTTTCCGACCAAATTCCGACCACATTTTCCGACCAAATTCCGACCACATTTTCCGACCACATTTCCGACCACATATCCGTAGGATTTCCACCGAAATTAATTTATTTTAAAAATTAAATTAAATTTCCTACGGATTTCCGACGGATATCCGACGGAAATAAATAAATTTAAAAAAAAATTAAATTACATTTCCGACGGTATTCGACGGAAACAAATAATTGTTTTTAAAAAAATATATTAAATTTCCGACGGAAATCCGACGGAAATAAATATTACATTTCCCGACGGATTTCCGACGGAAATGAATATTTTTTTAAAAAAAATAAATAAATATTTCCGACGGATTTCCGACGGATTTCCGACGGAAGTAAATTTTATAATAAAAAAAAATTTATTAAAAATACGAATATTAAAAAAAAATTACAAAAAACTAAAATTAAAAAAAACGAAAAATTAAAAAAAATTACAAAAAAGAGAAAAAAAACAAATAATGAAAATAAAAACTAAATTCCTGTTCCCGACCCCGAACCAGATCCTGGAGGATAATCAGGGAAACGGTTCATCAAATACTCATTCATCTTCTGGATTTGAGCGCTTGTTTCTTGCGGATCTTCTCAATTGCTTCATCTTTTTCTTTATTCGCATTTCGAAGCGCATCTTTCAGCTCAGAGATCTCGAGAAGAAGCGATGGATCGGTGTTTGGTACGTAAGGCAAAGACGTCTCTTGGGATTCGGGAAGGGTCCCTAAACCGTAAGGTTTACCTCGATACATAGGAGTCTCCTACGATCGGAAATTTAAATTATTAATATAATTATATTTTTTTTAAAAAACTATTTAAATATAAAATATTACCTCGAGAACCAACCGGTTTATTTCCGAATTGGTTAGGGTGTTGGAACCGGTTGATTCGTCGGAAGATTGAGTTAACGGGTGACTTTCGTTTGCACCCGTTCGACGACGTTACGAACCTTTGGTATAATTTCACCCGTCTTTTTGTTGGTATGGGTGGTCTCCATAACCTTCAACCAATGAGGTTCGTGACCACCCTCTCGGACTCTCTATTACGGAATTAAAATTTAAATGTTAGTATGATTAATCATAATTATTATAATTTGTATATATTTAGTTGGTTTAAAATATACCATGACATCCGAGATTTGTTCGAAAGTGTTTGCGCCGCATTGTGAGTTGGAGGCGCCTTCTCGATGGACCCGTCCCCACCTCTCGCGGTTTGTGGCGTTTCGCTTGGCTTTTTTTCCGCCGCTTCCGTCGTCCAATAGTTTTTAAACCCGTCCCAAACGAAGGGTTTAGGAACGAAGGTTTTTCCCCACCCAAACGCCATTTTTCCTTCCACTCGAACATATGATTCGAGTAGAAGTCGCACAAGCCTTGTCAAATTCTTCTTGAATTTGACTAGTGAGTTGTGGTTCCCAGTTGTGGTTCCCAATTAAACTCTTGCTGGAAATTTAAAGTTATAAATAAATTTCATAAGTTTTTTTTATTTATTTAATATAATTTTTTGAGTAAATAAAAAAATTTATTTACTAACCGCAAAACCGCAAAAGAACCGGACACCACATTTCCCGAAAGTTTCGGTCGGGAAATCTCGGTATTTTTTTGGATACGGAGCGGGGTAACATTCCGTGGATGCATTTAAGAATAGCTTTTGGGATTTTTCCCCTCATGTCTAAACCTTAATTTATTTTATAACTAATAATTAATATTTTTAGGTATTATTTTTTTGTAAATTTAAATGTTTGTAAATATTTACCAAGTGACTCGCATCGGGAATGGCTTCAAAGTTGGGATCGAGCCGAATCGGTCTCTCCCGTCCTCCCCGCCGGACCAAATCTTCAACGACATTCTCACGGATTGTGAGGATCCAATACCATCATTAGACCTAATTAAAAACATATAAAAAAAACAAATTAGTATTAATTAAAAAAACAAATATAAATAATATTTTAAAAAAATGATTTATAAGAAGAAAAAAATTACATTTTTTGGAGAGATTTGGAGAGATTTTGTAGAAATTTCGGAAGTGTTTTTTTAGAGAGATGTAGAGAGATGTTGTTTGAGTTGTGAAAAAATGAAAGGGAAGGGGGTATATATACGAAAATTTCCGACCGAAATTTCGGTCGGAAATCGGTAGGAAAGTGAAAATTGACCGCCAAAGTGAAAAATTTGGCGGAAAAGAGAGCGGTCAAAATTCATTGTGGTCGGAAATCGGTAGGAATTTCCGACCGAATTCCGACCACAATTAAATTTTAATATAATTAATTATTGTGGTCGGAAATCGGTCGGAATTTCCTACCGATTTCCGACCACAATGAATTTTGACCGCCAAACTGAAAAAAATTTGGCGAAAAAAAGAGCGCTCAAAATTATTGTGGTCGGAAATCGGTAGGAATTTCCGACCAATTTCCGACCACAATACTTAATTATATTAAAATTTAATTGTGGTCGGAATTCGGTCGGAAATTCCTACCGATTTCCGACCACAATAATTAATTATTTTAATTATTTAATTGTGGTCGGAAATTGGTAGGAAATTCCTACCAATTTCCGACCACAATAATTTAATTATTTTAAAATTTAATTTCCTACCATGCGAACACTTAGCAGTTTCGGGTAAATTTCAAGAAGTACGGTCGAATAAAAACGTATTTCGAATAGGTTTAATGGAGTGTTTATATAAGATTTCTTGAACATAACAATATATAAGTATAATATGTTTCACGTTTTCAAATGTTTTTATGAAAATACCAAAATTTTGAAAAAACATATGAAAGTTACATAACTAACTTGTAATGAAACATATATTTATAAAAATTAAAACTATTTTGCATTTTATGATCATTTTAGACATTTTGTAGAGTTTATTTTATTTCTAAAACGTATTATATAAAGGTATTTCATTGATTCGACAAAAAAAAACATCATTTTGAAATGAAACCCTATAATGGTCGGAATTCGGTCGAAACTGATAAGTGATCGCATTGATTAAATGACATGCATTTAAATTTTTATATAATTAATTAATTGTGGTCGGAAATTGGTCGGAAATTCCTACCGATTTCCGACCACAATTAATTAATTATATAAAAATTTAAATGTGGTCGGAATTCGGTAGGAATCCGACCGAATTCCGACGGAAAATGCGTCATTTTATCACCGAACACTTAGCAGTTTCGGATAAATTTCGAACTACGGTCGGAAAATGCATGTCATTTTATCATCCGATTTCCGACCGACTTAGACCGAAGCTTTCGGATAAATTTCAAGAACTACGGTCGGAAATCGGTAGGAATTTCCGACCGATTTCCGACCGAAGTTCGTGATTTAGTGTATATTTAGTGTTTCGCATAAAAACGAATTTCGAATAGGTTTAATGGAGTGTTTATATAAGATTTCTTGAACATAACAATATATAAGTATAATATGTTTCACGTTTTCAAATATTTTTATGAAAATACCAAAATTTTGAAAAAACATATGAAAGTTACTTAACTAAGTTGTAATGAAACATATATTTATAAAAATTAAAACTATTTTGCATTTTATGATCATTTTAGACATTTGTAGAGTTTATTTTTTTACTAAAACGTATTGTATAAAGGTACTTCATCGATTCGACAAAAAAAAACATCATTTTGAAATGAAACCCTATAACGGTCGGGAATTCGGTCGGAAATTTCCTACCGAATTCCGACCACATATCAAAAAACGGTAGGAATTCGGTCGGAAATTTCCTACCGAATTCCGACCGAATTTGGGGTTTCGATTTAGTACGAGGTAATTTAGTTTTGGCGGCTATCGACGGATTTCCGACCGATTTCCGACCGTTTTTTAAAAAATTAAAAAAAAAAAAATTAATTTTGTACGAGGTAATCGAGTTGGTACGAGGTAATCGAGTTTCGACCGATTTCCGACCGAATTCCGACCGCAATATAAAAAAATAAAAAAAAATTTAAAAATTTGAAAACGTGTAAAATTTTTGAAAACTCGTTGAAAACTCTTTTCAAAAACTCTTTTCACTTAAAACTCTTTGAAAAAGTGTAAAATTTTTGAAAACTCGTTGAAAACTATTTAATTGAAAAGTCTTTGAAAACTCTTTCAAAAAGTGTAAAAGAATTTAAAACTCTTTGAAAACTTTTTTAAAACTCTTTGAAAACTCTTTGAAAAATTGTATAATATTTGAAAATTCGTTGAAAACTATTTGATAAATATAATCTTTGAAAACTCTTTGAAAAAGTGTTAAAGAATTTAAAACTCTTTAAAAAACTTGTTGAAAACTTATTGTAAAATCTTTAAAAACTATTTCAAAACTCTTAATTTGAAAACTCTTTGAAAAGTGTTTTAAAAATATTTTCAAAAAATTTGAACTTTTTTTGAAACATTTCATTCGGATTCGGTTGAGTCTTCGGTGGCGAATCGCATCCCTCCTCAAATTCTCCAACCTCTTCTTCGACTCTTCATGTACAACAAAATCGGCATCTTCTCGTTAAATCTACAACCAAATCCACTTGTAATGAAACATCCACTTCTCCCAAATGCCCAACTCGTTGTCGCTTGCAAAGGAGGATCGACCTCGAAGAACTACCATGAACTCTTCCCCCTCGGGTTTATTTCTCGTAACAACTATCCAAGGATCCCGTCCGCCGTGTGGTCGCGGATAAGTCATGTATGATACTTGGTTGGCCTGCGATCCAAGAATGAACGGATAATATTTTTGTAACCTCCTCCGAGAATGTATTGTAGTAACACCAAACTCGTCCGTACGTACACCATGTCCCGCAACGGGGCTATACCAATCACAATATAACGTAACACATCTTAGATCGAGCATCCCGCTATAATGCACTTCTAATATCTCATGTAATACCCCGTAGTAAACCAAATCTCCGCTACCGCCGACACCCCATGGTTTGCCGTCGACCTTGAATTTCCCTCACGAAATATTTTAAAAGCGTATCCACGCGTGCGTACATCGGGTGTGAAACGACAATATATTGTGGACCGTTCACCACCTCTTCTAACCATGTTGGAATTAACTCTCCTTCGCGCCGCCCGCCGTATACATATAACTTTAACCATTCCGCAAATTCTCTTTCTTTGACTTCATTTAATTCATCGTCCGTTGCTTCCGAATGTTCAAATCGTTTTTGCGCCATGTAAATCTCCTCGTACGGCACCAAATCTTCGCAGTTGGTCAAAATATACATGTGCACATTAGCATGCTCAACCTCGCCGAGTCTTCGCCTTTTACCCTTTCCACTTAAACGCCCAACCTCGTCTAAAAAGTTCTGGTACATATACGGGATAACAAGCATGCACTCCTCCATCATCATGTCGTTTTTGTTTTCCACTCTTTGTTTGGGTTTGTGGTGGAAAGTAGTACCCGCCTAAGTTAGATCTCTCTTCGTTTATGCTTTGGGCAATAATTGAACCTTCAACCCTCGCTAAATTCTTCACTTTTTTCTTCAAATGGTACATGTATCGCTCGAAAGGATACATCCACCGATATTGAACGGGACCACCGAGTTCTACTTCCCGAGGCAAGTGAATTGGCAAATGTTCCATAACGTCGAAGAAAGAAGGCGGAAATATCTTCTCTAGGTTGCACAATATCACGGGGATCTTCTCGTCAAGATTTCGGATTTCTTCGGCGGAAAGGGATCTCGCAGAAATGTCTCGAAAAAAGCTCCTATTCCCGCAATCGCTTCATGGACTTTTTGCGGAAGAAGCCCGTTGAATGCAAATGGAAGAATACGTTGCATAACAACATGACAATCATGACTCTTCATCCCTGAAAACTTACCTTCTCCACGATCAACACAGTTTCTAAGGTTAGAAGAGTAACCATCCGGAAACTTAACACCGTCCATTATCCAACTAAAGAATTCATGCTTTGTCGAAGCGTTTAACCGAAAAGCAGGTTGGGGATATCTTCCTTGATCGGTGACATGAAGTTCCTTCCGAGAACAAATAGTCGGCAAGTCTAATCTGGACTTCAAGTTGTCTTTCGTCTTCCCTTTCACGTTCATAATGGTGAACATGATGTTGTCAAAGAAGTTCTTCTCGATGTGCATAACATCTAGGTTGTGCCGAAGTAAATGATCCTTCCAATAAGGCAAATCCCAAAATATGCTCTTTTTGTGCCGCTTATGATGTTCACCATATCCATCCACAACTTGATGTCCGTTACCACCACAACGTACTCGTCTTCTCAGCTCCAAAATCTCTAAGTTGAGTTAGTATATGTTCACCGCTTACTTCTTCGGGAGGTCCTTCATAGATTTTCTTCTTCTTCGTAAACAAAGTAGTGCTCCGACGGTATGGATGATCGTTTGGTAAAAATCGTCGATGACAATCAAACCAACATGATTTACGTCCGTTCTTCAATTGGAAAGCATCGGTGTTATCTTGACAATAAGGACAAGATAACCGTCCATGTGTGGTCCATCCGATAACATACCATATGCCGGAAAATCGCTAATAGTCCACATTAGTACGCTCGCATCATGAAGTTTTGTTGCATTGATATGTCGTACGTTTCAACTCCACTCTCCCATAACATCTTCAACTCATGTATCAACGGCTGCATAAATATGTCTAGTGCTCTCTTCGGATGCTCGGCCCAGGAACAAGAATAGATAGGAACAAAAACTCCCTAACCATGCACAATGACGGAGGCGGGTTGTAAGGCGTGACGATCACCGGCCATAAAGAATATTGTCTCCCATGTTTCCCAAAATTGTTGAAACCATCAGTACTTAATCCCAAATACACATTGCGACTCTCACTTGCGAAACTAGGATACACATTTTGAAAATGTTTCCATGCTTGAGCATCTGAAGGATGTGCTATCTCTCCATTTAACATCTCATGTTCCGCATGCCATCTCATCGAACTTGCCGTGCGCTCCGACCGATATAACCTCTTCGCCTATCCGTTAACGGCAAATACCACATTCTCTTATAAGGTATGGACACTCTTCCACCAGTTTCTTTATATCGTGGTTTCTTACGAACCGGCATGCCGAGCGGTTTTCATCTCTTCTCCAATATAACATACGCTTATCGACGCACACATCGATAATCCGATACGGTAATCCTGCACCGTATACCAACTTCTCGATTTCATAATACGTCCCCGGTGCCATATTATCTTCGGGCAAAATGTCTTTGATCGACCGGCCCACGCATCCACACAATCTTCTCGAAAGATTGTAATCCGTTTTGATAGACATCATTCTTGTCGCATTGAAAGAGGTGAATGACCTTCTCTACACCCACCATATAACGGGTTCTTAGCGGCATCCAACATGTCAAAGAATTTCGCGCTTCCACATTTGGCTCCTCCAATGTAGGCTCATGATGATCTCCAACAAACGACGGCATAGTTTCGCGAAAAATATCATTTACCATTTGCACGGTCCTATCTACAGATATAGGTTCTTCTACCGAGGGACAACTAAATTATTATCATAATATTGTACATTACTACTACTAGGATAATTTACCATCAAATCATTTTCCCCATGAGAATACCATATTTTATACCCCGCGTAAAACCAACATTATATAAATGCTTCCATACTACTTTTACCAAAACATTTCTACGATTATCGCAATTTTTACAAGGACAATACATTTTACTGTTGCTACGGTTCTTTCTTGAATTGCGGCAAACTCCATAAATTGTTTAAGCCCCTCCGCAAATTCTTCCGAAAGTAATCCCGTCGCCGGATCTTTATGATTTCCATCCATCCACGATCTAAAATAACTCATTATAATAATTTTTATTGAATTTTGTGGTAAATGGAGATTGATAAGAGAAATTGTTAATTTGTATTGAATTTGTGGTAAATGGAGATTGATAAGAGAAATTATGAGAAAGAAGAAGTGAGGGTGTGATATATATAAGAAAAATTTCCTACCGATTTCCGACCGATTTCCTACCACAATCGATCCGTTGCACAACGGTAACGAAACGTTCAAATATCGGTCGGAAATCGGTCGGAAAAGTTTTCCGTCGGAAATTGGTCGGAAATTGGTAGGAAATTTTCTACCAATTTCCTACCAATTTCCGACCAATTAGTTTTCCGACCAATTTCCGACCGATATTTGAACGTTTCGTTACCGTTGTGCAACGGATCAATTGTGGTAGGAAATTGGTCGGAAATCGGTAGGAAATTTTCGACGGATTTCCGACCGAAATAAATTCCGACGGAATCCGACCGATTTCCTATCAAATTCCGACCAAATATTTGTGTCGGAATTTGGTCGGAAATTTCCGACCGATTTCCGACCAATATCCATGTAGTCGGAAATCGGTCGGAAAGTGGTCGGAAATTTCCGACCACATTTTTACGGTCGGAAATGTGGTAGGAAATTACCCTGTTTTCTTGTAGTGATTCTCTCTGAAACCCCATTCTGTTGAGGTGTGTAGACACATGTTCTGTGTCTTGCAATTCCAGAATCTTTGCACAACTGATCAAATCTGTTGTTGCAGAATTCAAGACCATTATCAGTTCTTAATGTCTTGATTCTTTTCCTCGTCCGATTCTCAACCAAGCTCTTCCATTCGAAAAATTTCGAAATGCTTCATCCTTGGTTTTCGGAAATAAATCCAAACCTTTCTTGAGTAGTCATCTATAAAGGTGATGAAGTATTGATTTCTGCTAGACTTGGTGTTATGCTTGGTGCTCCCCATAGGTCCGAATGTATATACTCTAGTACCTCCTTAGATGTGTGTTTTGCTTTTCGAAAACTCGCTTCTTAGATTTTCCCAAAGACACATTCTTCACGAAATCTAAGCTTGTTACATCCAAACTTTGAAATGTACCGATCCCCGTATCGCCTTTCCATGTTCTTCTTTCCCATGTGGCCAAGCCTTGAATGCCACTTTCTTGCCGAGTCAACTGCAGACCTCACCGTGTTGACTTCACCTTTTGGCACTGTTCCTTCCAAGTAGTATAAACCATCATCATACTTTCCTGACATCACTTTCTTCCCATCCTTCTTGAGTAGAAAGTTGACTATAAAGTCTTCACCTTCATATCCGCACCCCGCCTTTTCTAGACAGTAGTAGGAAATTAAGTTTCTCGCCCATCTTTGGCATGTACCTAACTCCCGTGAGGATAACACTTAGACCTTCATCGGTGATGATTCGACTTTGCCTATTCCTTTGATTTCACCGAAAGTGTTGTTCCCCATTAGCACCTTACCACCTTTGAACTCCTCTAGTCAAATAGTAGATCCTTGTCATGTGTAATATGATAGTCGCTCCCCGAATCCAATACCCAATCATCCTCTCGATTTTTGAATCCCGGTGATAGTGTCATAGGTTCGATCCTTCACAAGTGTCCTCGAGTAGTTCTAACACTAAGGACTTTGGAACCTTCATTGCCATGTTAACACCGCCTTGAATTTTCCTTGCCATATTCACACCGCCTTGAGTCTTCCTTTCGGACAATCTCTTTTCCAATGCCCCTCTTTACCGCGACAAAACACCCTTTGTCCTTCTTTCCCCGATCCGGGCCTGGACTTGCTCCTTGAATGTCCTCTCGTTCTTGTTAAAACCATGCCGGAACTCTCTCTTTTCTTATCCGCCTCGTTGTTTGAAACAAACAAACCTTCCTTCGACCCCGCTTGATTTACTACTCTCGATATCTCTCTTTCCTTGGACTTGGCCGAACCTATCACCTCCTTGATGTTCGGTGTTTCCCTTCCATACTTGAGAGTTTCTTTAAGCTGATCAAACTTGCTAGGTAATGAGCTTAGCAATAGAATAGCCTGCACTTCTTCTGAGATTATAACTCCAATGTTGCTTAGGTCTGAAACTAGTTTCAGAAACTCATCAACATTGTGATCAATGTTCTTGGACTCTTGCATCTTGAAGTTGTAGAATCTCAGTTGTAAATAGATTCTGTTAGGCAAAGTGCTCTCCAAGTATAAACTGTCCAGCATCTTCCACATAGATGCTGCAGTTTCACAGCCTATAATCTTCCTCAATACATGATCACCAACATTTGGAATTATTATGTTCTTTGCCTTCTCAGATTTCTCAACCTTCTCTGGATCTTTAACCTTTGATGTGATTGTTGTAGAGTCTGTCTTTTCTTGAGTAGTTTCTGTGGCAGATTCTTGTGGGTCTTGTGTTGTTGTTTCAGGTTCCTTAAGAAGCTCTTCATCGGAGAGAATGTCCTTAAGACCCAGCATGCTAAAGTGAGCCATCATCCTCACTTTCCACAGAGAGAAGTCCCCTGTGCCATCAAATCTGTCTACCTTGACCTTAACCCTCATCTCCTTGTCTTTACCCATGGATCTTGCTTGCTTCAGACGCTTCCTTGAAGATCAAGACTTTGAGCAAAACACACAGGAAATTCAGATAAGTTTCGAACCTTATCTAATCTCCTTCTTGCTCTGTATTAACCTTCCCTGATTGCTTCTTTGCCTCTGATCCTGAGCTGCTCTGATACCACTTGTTACGTTTTGCCGATATCTCTCAATGTTCTTGAGTTGATTCTTTATACTTGATGTTTGCGGAATTGATTGATAAAAGACACTTAAGATTTTGTTACCCTGAGTTCACCGTAATTGGCTACGTCTCAGGGGCTGGCTTTCGCCGGCGTTATCACTAGACTTGGCGGAAAAGCCCCGCCGTGGCAAGTACAAGAACCTAACGTGTGTTCTTGTTAATCGCAGTACTTCACAATACGGGCAATGAGATTAAGAAGACAATTAGCTACTCCAAGTAACCAGAGCCTTCTCCGATGAATTCCCCAGACAAAGACCTCTTCTTCTCCGGTAATTCTCTCTCCTCGACCTCGCCGTGTGATTTCTCTCGTGTTATTCGTTTCGCAAAACCGACTTCTTTTATTTCGCAGTGCGAAGAAAACGACGACGTCTTGGTTTGAGCCGGAAATGCGAAGCCGTATGTTGCGTGCGCCCACTCGCGATTTCCAAGCCCCATTGGTTTAGGCCCGTACATATATATTTCACAAGATCTACTAGTAGACCTTAAAGTATAAACCATATATTTATTTGTATTATTAGCTAAAATTAAAAAATAAAAAAAAACATATGTTGGTAGAGAAAATGTTTTTAGTAAAACTCAAGTTAAGAGTTTTAAGACCAGACTAATCACCCTCAAGTTTAAAACAAGTTATTATTTATTAGTTAGGTTTCAATACAAAATAGTTGAGTAATAGTGATTTATATTAGGAAAGAAAACTATATATAATCGAGAAAAGAAACATGCAAGAATACATAATCTAAACCTAAATTATTGAAACCTATAAATTAGTACTCTTATGTTATCTTGAAACCTGTCATAATCTTACCTAAACTAAATTCAAAAATATTTCAAAGAACTTTATAAAAAAAAAAAAGTTTCAATGAAAACAAATATGTCATGAAATTATACAAAAATCAAAAGTGGGTCCCACAAATAATTTTGTACAGTTGTGAAAATAGTCTTTTGAAGACACGTCAAAGGGCAAATGCAACGGTCAAAAGTGGGACCCATTTTAACGAGTGGTTGATCAGCAGTTTGACAGATCACGTCATTTTGTCGACGGAGAAAGAAACAGCCACGTGGTGGTTGATAAGCTATCTTCATATTTTTTAAGTATCTTTATTTGGATATTAGCGCTTGCGTATAATAAATTATTTGTGTTTGTCTATTATTATTGCATAGAGAGAAGCGAGATTTTCGTACATTAGCCTCGCAAAGTCACGTGGTGAAATAAACTATCACGTAGTCGTTTCCGACGTAATTTTAAAGATAAAAATAAAACGAAAATGATTGATAAATAACTCGTATCATAGTTGAATAATGAATACACATTCCACCCAATAAAATTTATACTCGTTTTCCTAAAATTATTATTGTTGTAAATTGATGAATGAAAGTTGTGTCATTATTCATTAAGTCAAAAGGGTTCTTATATAGGAATACAAAATATGTGAAACCCTAATAGATATAACAAACGCCGATGAACTCTATCGCTTGCGCCAACGTTCGTCCATTCTTGTATTGAACCGAATCGTTCACAACACTCCCCTGAATGAAGAACCGTAGAGTTCGTAAGACGCTTTGGATGTTGCCTCATTAAAACCTTACCGGAAAACCCAGTGGGATAAAACCGTGGTGAAGGAA
Organism: Cochlearia excelsa; assembly: GCA_963556525.1. NCBI lineage: Eukaryota > Viridiplantae > Streptophyta > Magnoliopsida > Brassicales > Brassicaceae > Cochlearia > Cochlearia excelsa. The sequence continues at coordinate 21,934,999 of OY748331.1, forward strand.
AAAGAGTACAACACGTAGCTACTCCCCCTATTTTGGATCGGCCTCGAGGTCTTTGAGTTGACGCATCCCGATCCGATGTATGAGCTTATCGAACGTACAAGTTGGTAGTGACTTGGTGAATAAGTCCGTTGAGTTCTCACTCGACCGAACCCGCACCACCGCAACTTCGCCGCCTTTCGTAGATCGTGTGTGAAAAAGAACTTGGGCGAATATGCTTCGTCCTCGTCTCCCTCGATGTATCCATCTTTGAGTTGAACTATGCACGCCGCAATGTCTTCATAAAGGATCGTCGCTCTAACTTTCCCTCGCAATTCCACTATCGTTTTGGATGTGGTTGGTCATGGATCGTAGGGACACGCATTCCCGCTTGCCTCGTGAATGGCTAAAATCTCGGCATGATTAGATGATGTGGTCGCTATTGTCCGTTTCATGGATCTCCAAGAAATGACCGTTCCACCATGTGTAAAGACATAACCGGTTGTGAACGAGCGTTGTGCGGATCCGAGAGGTATCCCGCATCAAGAAAAACCAACAAGCGAGTCTTTGGACTCATTAGTGTAAAACGTACCCATATCTTTCGTCCCTTGAAAGTAACGAAGGATGTGTTTGATCCCATTCCAAAGGCCTCCGGGTTGGACAAGAACTAAATCTTGAGAGCAAGTTCACGGCGAAACTGATGTCTGGACGCGTATGCGTTGCCAGATATAGTAATGCTCTTATGGCACTAAGATATGGCATTTCCGGACTGAATGGATCGTTATCCAATCTGAGGCTTCTCACAACCATCGGGCTTGGTCAATGGGCGGGCCTTGTCCTTATTAAATTTCCTTGAGTATTTTTCGGTGTATGCCATTTGATGCACAAGGATTCCATTATTCATATACTCAAGTTGTAATCCCAAACAGAACTTAATTATTGCCTAGTCTCTCATTTCGCATTCTTTCTTTAGATATACTAAACTGTTTGGTTGATTACCCGAGATTTAAATCATTCATATACACTCGCTATGATTACAAATCCTTTGTTTGCAAACCTCTTTATAAAATACATGGACTAATGGGGTCATTTGTAATCTTCCATATTCCCACTTAGTCTAAGTCCATGAAAGGATTTGTCCAAACTTTACGCAAGTGTTGTTCTCGAGAATCTTTCTTAGCTTTAAGATCAATAATCTCTGGTAATCTCATATATTATCCGGTGGACTTAAATAAATATGCGTACATTACATCCATTAGCCGCAAATAAAGTTTTTCTCTTTTATATAGCCAGACTTAGCAAAAATTTAAATGTCTTAGCATCCACCACAAGGGAGTATATCTCCTCTATTTATGGTCTTTGTGTGAATCCTTGTGCGTCAAGCCGTGTCTGATATATCACGCTTTCTCTATGTTTATTTCACACAATCACAAAGACTCATTTGTCCCACTGGTTTTACTTAATGATTTTTAGCTCCACGTTTTATGGTTTTGTACCATTTTAATTAATCAAGTTTTTGAGTGCACTCTAGTATAGACGTGGGCTCTTAATCCTCATTCATTTCAATTGCTACTTTGTGCGCAAATATATTTTCATTGATGTCGACATCTTTTCGTTCCATTGTATTCTAGACATGATATAGTTTATAGAGATCTCTTTATACCTTCAGGACCTTGAGGTTTGGCGTCCCAAACCTCATTGATTGGTACCTTCGGGTTATGTCTATTTGCCGGCCATGTCTATGGTTTCTTGAACCTTCTCGGTTTCCCTTGCACCTTTCTTTGATTTCCGAGGGTTCTTGTCTTTGGAACCTTTTTGGGTCTACCACGTTTCTTACGTGTTGTAGCCTCTGTAGCAATTTGATTGTGTTCCTTGTGAACATCAATATGTACTGGTGCATTATAAGCTGGTATGTACAATTTTATTAATGTCTTTGGGTCAGAAAAGGAATCTGGCAATTGATTAGCTAGCTTTTGTAAATGTATAGTATTTTGGATCTCTGATGGAGTCCGAGGATCTTTCCATGTGAAGGATGTTTGATTCCATAATATTTCTTTAACCAGCTTGTTAGTCTCTCCACCTAGTGTTGGGAAAACGGATTCATTGTGATGACAATCCTTGTATATGGCCTTTGGCTCGAGATACTTAATAATGGTGGGAGAATTATTTTCAACGTATATTCCCATCCTCTTTTGAGGTCCCATCTTTGTTTTATGTGGTGGTGCAATGGGTACATAAACGACACACCCAAATGTCTTTTGATGGGATATATCTGGCTCATGACCCGTGATTAATTGGGATGGTGAATATCTATGCTCACTAGATGGCCTGATGCGAATAAGCTCTGATGCATGTAATATTGTGTGTCCCCAAACAGCTACTGTGAGTTCAAGTATGGACATGTTCCATGGGGTATACTACTCTCCCCTCATGGACATACTGTAGCCATAAAACGCTTGAAACATAATTTACCAGCATTAGCTAGACATATAGTCTTAAGTATGTGGGCTCACAGACTATGGTATGGGCCAGCAATCTAGCAAACACCAAGTTTCTAGTTGCTTTGACTGGTAATGGTTTTGGTATGAGTTTCCTTTGTGTACATGTTATACACGTGAGGTCCTTAAGGATTGTGCCTTTTTATTTATTTTAATATCAGTTTAACGCATCATGTTAGAACCAGGCTGGCCAAGCCGACCATGCCATTAGTAAATTTCTTAGTAAACCCTTTTGTTTACTGTATTAGCCTCTATCATATTAACCTTGGCATAGTAAAAGTTTATGACGCGGGTATAGTCTCTAAGACTTTTTCATGGTCTTGGGTGCTCTTAGTAATATGTGAGAATCCTTTGTTCTCTTCACCCTTAGTTTCGATGTGGAAACCATTCAAACACATTTCTTTGAAACTCAATAAGCCCCTTTGAGCTGGGTGAATATGAAGCATCTGAGGATGCGTGCCCTTGGGAGTATGGGCCTGCCATGAGCCTACCCATAGTCTTCACTAAATTTATTTATACCCGCAATTTGGCTAATAAACCGTGCTTTTAGATATTTCGTTTATTGAATTCTCTTAAATAAATCAATCAAGAACACTTAGATGTCAAAAACAATTAAGCCGCTTTTAGGCAATCCGAAGTCTCATGTCATCTATCTCATGGTTGTGAACTTCTTTACCATCGTGATGAACTAAATGAGCTTCTAGATTATTTTCAAATTCTCTTGATAGAGATCAACGAGAAGCTTAGGTGTTCTGCACGTCTTAATCCAATGGTTTCCCCATTCCTCAATAGTGGAAAAAAAAATTTATATGAGTGTTGTGGTTTGGGTATACCACGACCTCTACCTCGATTACGACCAAAGTCGGATCGATGGCCTTAACCATATGAATGGTTTCCTTGATCATATATATTATAATTGCCACTTCTACCACGTCCATTCCATTTACCATGATTGTGGTCATGATACTTATATCTTTGGACGTGGTTAGACTCTTTAGTCTCTTTAGGCTTTTTAAGTTTTTGAGCCTAATGAGCTTCTGGTAATGGGTAGGACTAGGATATCTCATTTCACTATTCAGAATTTATTGTTTTGCTCAGCAAGCAGCAAAACAAGAGTTTAGACTTGCATATGTGGTAAAAACCTTTTCGCGATATTGTTGCTGAGACAATATATTGTTTGCGTGGATTTTTAATTAATTCATGCGTATTTAAGACCAAACCATGAATCGATTTTATTTAAGGATTTGACTTTCCTCTTTTGCTTAGGATTAAATTTCCTCTTTTAGTTAGGATTTGGAATTTTCTTATTTTGACTAGGATTCAGAATTTCCTAATTATTATTATTATTATTATTATTATTTTTTTTTTTATTTAAAATCAAAATATTTTATCTACACAAGCAAAATTTTGTGATTAGTAAAATATATATTTATTTGATGAAATTAAATCTTATAAATTAAATATTATTGAAGATTTTTCGTCATCTTATTATTTATATATTTTTAGCCATTAAAAAAACAAAATTTGAAACTTTATTAAGTATCACACTTTTAAAATTTATTTTTACGATATTTTGTTTAATATAAAAAATTGTGGATAAGTAAAATGTATTTTTTTTTTCAAAGAAAATAGTTTTGCTTTTACTATCTATCTTCTATATTATATCCGTTTAAAACAATTTTGTTTTAGAATTTATTTATTGTTTTTTTTTGTTTTTTAAGATATAGGTTTATTAGATTTTATTTTAAGATATATTTTATTTTATTCTAAGATAGATTTTATTTTAAAATATATTAGATTTTATTTTATTAGATTTTATTTTAAGATAGATTTTATTTTAAGATATATTAGATTTTATTTTATTAGATTTTATTTTGATTAGATTTTATTTTAAGATAGATTTTTATTTTAAGATATATTAGATTTTATTTTATTAGATTTTATTTTGATTAGATTTTATTTTAAGATAGATTTTTATTTTAAGATATATTTTACGGTTTGATTTTAAGAGTTATGCAAAAATTAAACAAGCAATCTAGCATGCGTTTTCTAAGCATATAATTAGGTTTAAAACTTACAATAAAATCAAATCTAGCATATAAAATTATAATAATAATATCTTTTCAATTCAATTTTTTTTTTTTTTTGTTTCGATTAAAAACAAAATCTTTCCGAATCTTTGAATATCAAAATGACTTAAATATGTAGCCTAACTTTTAAGTATAAAAAATATATTTATATATATAAAATATGAATAATTTTATTTAAGTAATTTATATTCTTTGAAAACGTGGATAATTTTGATTATAATAGATCTTTATAAAACTTAAATATAAGAAAAAATATATCCTTTTATACACTTATTTAAATTATAATTAAATATAAAGGTAATATTTTGATAAATTACTTTCAATAATCAAATATTATTATGCATCATCCAATCATACAGAGACTATGTCACGAACACAAACATCAAGCAAACAAGGTGAGAGTACGTGTTAAATTTTAAATCAAACATATGCACATGGATTATTTTATCATGCATACAAAATTAGGTAATCATGATTATAAACTTCTAGTTAATTGGTAAACGATTATTAAAATAGATAAATAATTTTATATATCAAATATCTTAAATTAAGTTTATAGACAAATCTCACATTGTTAACATTAATAAATAGATCTAAATAATAAAATAGATTGATTGTGTTTTTACCTTGTTAACCGATTGAATTCTGAATTTGTTAGGACCGGGAGCTAAAGACCTCGGTAACTCACGTTAGGATGAATAGTACCGATGAACAGTAGCGATGAATAGCGCCGCGGTGAATAGTGCCGCGATGAATAGTGTTTTCGCGGTGAATAGTGTTGTACGATGTGTTTTTGGGATGAATAGTGTTTTGCGATTTTTTTTTTTTTTCTAGATTAAGAAATTGCTCAGACGGCTATGGTTTCGTGCTGATAACGTGTTGTAAACTGATGAATGAAAGTTGTGTCATTATTCATTAAGTCAAAAGGGTTCTTATATATGAATACAAAATATGTGAAACCCTATTGGGCTTTAGGGCCCAACGGTTCGTCCATTCTTGTATTGAACCGAATGGTTCACAACAATTATGAATTTTTCCACACAAGTTAACAAAAAAAAGAATGAGTCATTTCCGCATACGATTATGGAACTTTCCAAACAATTTAATAGATTAAATTCTTAATGTAAATTTTATTCGAATCACTGAATGTATATTGTTTAAAAATATATAATTTTTAAAAACAAATAATCAGTGTTCAAAAAATCGCTAGGCGCTAATCAGACGGTTGAGATAGGCCTAGCGCCTAGCGAAAAAATCGGAGATTAATCGGGACTAGTTTTTGTACTATTAATACAATTATTCATCATATATTTAAGATATTTTATTTAAATCTATTAAATTCATATATAAAAACTTTAAAATTTTATTAATGTAACTATAAACAATATAATAAACAGATTAACATCATATTTTAAATATTATATCATATATTTTTTTCCTAATACAATAGTGAAAGAAATTATAAATAAAAATTATCTAAAAATAATATTAATAAGTTTTTATTGATTTTAGGTGGATATAATATAATTATTTTAATTTATTAAACCAATAAATGAGATATTTGTTCTTGTAAATAATCGAATTAAGGCGAAAAATAATCGAATTAGGCGGAGATTAATCGGAACAAGGATTTTTAGGAGGCCTAGGTGTTAATCGGGGCGGATGACCATCGCCTAACGCCTAGGCGGAGAGTAATCGGACATAGGCGGGGATTTTTAGAACAGGGCAAATAATTAATATACTTGTTAATAAAATTTAGACCGTTAACATATTCCACTGTTTCTACACCATATAAAACGCTGTTTTAACGTGCTATTTGGCTATTGACGAATAAATTTTTGCCATGTGCTAACGTTAATAACATCATGACTTCATGAGATAAACAATATTTAATTAAATAGGTTTTTATGATAGAGGTGTGTCTCGTGCGTGAGACTTTCTCGAAGAACACGAACTTTAGCTATACTTTACATTATTGTCTCCCTTGAATTTTATATATTTTGTACATTTCATTTAAAAAGGTTTAGCAAGGTCCATGCCTTGATAAAGATAGACCTGTTTTACAAATAGTATAATAAACAACATTTTTATTGGAAAACATAATTAAAAAGAGAAGTTAATTAGATAGATCATATCACAATATTAGGGAATTTGCAAAACTTTTATAAAAAAAAAAACAATATTAGGGAATAGTTTAGTTTGGAAAGTAGCAAATGGGGAAAAATATGCGAAAACTACGAGGACTCTATGGACGATTTTACACCTTAATTTTCATGTGTTACCAAAATTAATTGCAAAAAAAAAGTAAATGATTTATCTATTAATTTTATATCGGGCCCAATGAGAAAATTCACATGGGCTACTATGTCAACAAATGGGCCTTAAATAAGCCAGTTTTTACTGACTTACAATACTTTCAGATTTCAGTTTCAAAGATTGCGTCACAAGAAGAAAAAAAATGTGACTTCAAAAACAAACATTACATTCTATGCTTCATAAAATGTTGAATCTTTTTCTTGGATGGTATCAAAAACGTAACCTTTACATGGTCATAAACATACATTCAAGCCTCTGATTTTATCGGATGCTTTACACAAACAAGATCGTCCAGTTTATTACCATCCATCTTGTACTGAGACACGCCTTGCATTTGTGTATAGTGATCTCTAGCTTCTTTTCTTAAGCTCCGAAACGGCATCACTTCCCATTTCTTGTAATTTGACTTCTTCCTTATCTCACTCATGTCAGGAGATCCAGAGACCGGTCCTCTTGTTGGGTCTGCATCGCCCCACACCTTGCAATTACCGAACTGTCCTAACCCGTCTTTGACAGTTCTAGTTTGTTGTTGGCTCCTTTGTAGTCGTAAAGCGGCTGCGTGAGCTTGGTTTATCGTTTCACGGCTTGGCACGCTCGACCAGTCTTCCTTTCTATTGGATCTCATTGGAGAATGGATCCGGATTACCTGCAAGAGTTCGCTTTCTTTCAGAAATACCACAGAGGGTTAACGTTTAGAGAAAACTATAATCAAGGTTTTGGCGAGATATATGTACACCAAGACACTCTAGAAGTTGGTAGTATGCCCTTCCTTGAAGTGGATTATGCCCTTTTCTTGGCGTTGAAAAGTAACGTGTCCTACATTGACAAGACAGATACAAAGTGAAAACAATCTCCTTCAGAGTTATTTAGGAACATGGAGAGGAGTTATTTAAGATACTTGCCACTCTGTGTATCCAGGATCAACGGTGAAACCATATATGTCAACGATATCACACATGGACAATGCTAGTTCAATGGATTTCATCCCGGTTCCTTTGGCACCTCTGCGCAGGACAATTCCTTGGAAAAGATAAACAGGGTTTGGTATACTCTGTTACAAAAATACAAAGTTGTGTAAAAAAAACTTGTACACATGTAAAAGAGTCTGCATGTAGTACATGAGACAAGAAGAAAGAAATAGTAACCATACCTTTATCATTGTGTTGAAGTCTCGGTGGGTCACACTTTTTATTATAAGTACCTCACTATCTGCAGTAAATCACAGTTACAGATAGTTACGTCACAAGGGCAAAGCTACAATGAGGTATTGAAGAAAGTAAACAACAAGATGCAGGTCATCTATGTGTCTAATACGTGTACTCACCAGATCCACTGAGAGTTTTGACCATGTTACGAGCCACACCGCGAACAACTAACCGGAAATCCCTTTTCATTCCTACGTACTTGGCATATTTCTGCACTAATTTACATGGATAAGCACAATTCCAACAATCAGAATTAACAATTCAAGATCACATGGAATGGAATACATATTACCTTATTGACAGGAGCTTCATTGTCTCGGAACACAGCATCATGACTATCAATCTCTTCTCCAAACTCTGTTTTTAACAGATCTCCGGAGTTTCCAACAACAGCGCATTTATGAAACTGCCGCGGGTGGAAAGGCGGCTTTGCTGGTAGAATCACATTTAGATGCTCCTCACACAAAGTTCGATTATAACACTTTTTAGCTCCCCTGAATCCAGAAGATCAAAGAGTTCAACAAGAAAGACTAAATGACACAAGCAAACTATTAGAAAACATATGTAGGACCATATTACAGCTGTGCAATTCTCAGAGCTGCATAGTCCAACCATCCATCAGGACGTACATCTAGGTATTCTCTTGTCAATACTGTGGTCATATTGCGGTACTGCATTACTCAAGACACATCAGAATCCTCGAAACTTCTCAAACAAGAAAATCTTATCACTAATCAGAGAAAGAAAGAAGCAAAAACCTGCTCCCATAGTAGAACTGCCTCACAAACATTGAACTTGAACTCCAATGGTTCAAATATCTTAAATTGTGCATTGTACTGTCATCGAAAAACAACTATTATAAGTCAAAAGACTTCATTGCTTCGAAAAACAAATGAAACTCCCAAAGGAAACAAGTTAAGTGTAAACATACCCAAGTGCTGTTAGTGCCTTTAGGGAACTTGAGCATCAAATTGCAATGATCAATAATATCAGCAGATAGTCCAAGCCCTCTCTTTGCCTGCATAAACACCGATAACACATAACTCCTAACAAAGCTCCCAAAACTAAAATCTTTCATCACAATCATGTAAACTAGGTTCTTGGCAACACACAAGAAACGTTATAGAGTATGAACAAAAATGTATAAATTGAGTTTTAGCTTGTTTAATAATATCACTCTTTGAGTTCCAAAACATGGTTCTATGATATATGTCAGTATATTTGTTAACATTTCACTCATAATATAGAGAAACTCTGGCACAGATCTAAAATCTTAAGCTACGAATCCATGGAGTAAGTGCTTAAGGAGACAAACCACGCACTGTTGAACGTTGGATTGAAAATCTGATAAGATCTGTATATCTTCATGCTTAAATTCTACTTTCCGATGATTTTTACCTGCGATTTTGAAGAAATCGAAACAAATCAAATCTAAAGTGTGAGAATCGGGAAGAAGGAAACGATGTGTTAAGTGATGAGATAATGACCTGAGAAGAAGGAAGATTGGATGGCGAAAAGTAGAACGGAGAAAACCACGACGGAGGAAACGAGCTTGAGAACCGTTAGTTTACGGCCAGCTTTGTGATGAGATCTCATTCTCTTAAAGCGGATTTGTGATCGGAGAAGAAACTGATTCCGCCGTGTTTTATATTTTGCGGCGTCGTATATTAACAAGATCTAATATCACGTGACCAAACACACGCAAAAATAAAATCTCACGTGACCTTCTCATTTTTAAATGTTAACAAGTGTTTTGGGCCTTTGTGACGGCCCATATTAAGAACTAAACGTTTTATGCTTAAAATTTATACAAACAAGGGTCAAAACATTTACTAAGTAGAAGATGAAAGCAAGAGTAAATTAGTGTTGTGTTTATAATTCTCTACAAAAGGATGATTATTATCAACACTATGATCATTTTCACAGGTTTTGTTGTCACTCAAGGACAAGCTTTGATCACTTCTTTTGTTGGTTTCGGAATGTATGATGAAACTCGAGTTTCCGAATCCTATGTTCCGACCAATGTTTTGCTTACGGTTACTTTCTCTCGTCTCCTTAAGCAACATTTCATCTCCCAGATATGTTAGTACCGTCTCGGCTATTTTTCGGACTTTTAGACTATAATCGAGCCCTTTATCATCAATCCATACGATATTTATAATGGCTTCTTCGATAAGTGTTATCTCATGTTGAAACTCTTTGAATACACTTAGTGGTCCATTGACTAATAAATGGTTTAACATTGTCAATGTGTTGTACATGCATCGCCATTCCCTTCTATCGAACATTAACATTCTGCAAAAAACAATTCTAATATAAATATAACTTAACTATATAACCCTTCTTCTATATATCATGCGTTTTGTTAACAATTTGATTGAAGTATATACTATATTGATGTTGTTTCCTACCATATGATCAAATCAAATAGTTGTTTTTCGACGGGAAATATAAAAGTGAGGCAAAACAAAATAAACCTTTGACGTAGAATCTTAACGATTCTTTGGAATTGATCAACTTCAAAAGAAGCTCTTGTTATAATAGCCATAGAGCGTGCGTCTATAGATGTGTAAACGTTGCTAGTAACTTCTTCTACCAAACTTCACAAACACAAAAAAATAAAAAATCAATATAAGAAAAAATATTCTAAAACACCACAAAATGTGTTTTAACAAGTTTGAAATTTTGATATATATATATATATAAGAATCTAACAGTTCTTCTTCGGTAACATCAGTAACTGCGAGACGAGCAATCTTGATCTTCTCCTTAATGAAGAGAGAAGCTTGTTTCTTAAGTTCATGGAATACCGGGCTTTGCATAAGCTTAGACATTTTTTTTCTTGCTCAATTAATTAACAACCTTATCAAACATATATAGATATACTACAAAACCTTATCAGAATTATAGTATTACGTAAGAAAAACAACAACTCCACTACTATATACCAATACCACAAAACAAAAAAAACACAACCACTCTTTGAAACGTCAATACTATAAAATCATAAACAATGAATTGGAAAAAAAAACAAGAACCGTAAATTTTGTTATCTCGTCTCCATCAATGTACGAAAATGTAATATAAATTATTTAGTACAGAAATGGATCGTGTATGAAATTTGATAACAAATTATATGTTAAGAATTTATAAAAAATTAGAAATAAAACATGTAAATAAACTCAAAATAATATACTAATCCTTCTTTAATAACTAATTAAGACGTATAATGGTAAACCCTGCTAAAATGATTGATAACATTCCTTGCTTTTGCTTGTCGTGTAGGAGAAACAAGAGTTAAGTTCTAATGAGAGTAATAATTGTCGTTAGGGTTTCTTCTCTGGCTGAAAACAGCCATAGCTTTTCTCACATGAGGCTGCAACGGCGCCTTTTTATCGCTGTGATGGTTTATGAACACATCATCCGATCCAAAATACTCATCTCCCTGTTAAAAACAATAACAATATTGTCAACTCCCAAAACCTACCTTGAAAGGCTATAGAGAGATTTTGAGTTTGTAATGTACTAACAAGTTTGCTTGCTTTCTTCTTGGTATTGGGATGAAGAAACTTTTGAGGAAGTTGATCTTCCCTTAGAACCATATTTTTAGTGATCGCATCTCTTCCTCCTTTAGGCATTGGTATCGAAAACTACATAAAGAAAGAAGAAGAAGAAGATATGTGTCATTGAAATTTGTGAACTTGCATTGCATATAAAAGTGTGTTTGGGTTTTAGCTTTCTACTTATAACTACTACTTACTTTGGTCCCTCGAAGTGTGATTCGTGGTTTCCGTGCAGCTACTATGGTGCCATTCTCGTCTATAGTAACCGATACCTTGCGTAGTGTGCCTCCATTGCCACACTTGGGACAGAAGATTCTTCCAATGTCAGGAGTGAATGTGTAGCAACCATGGCATTGCAAGATCCACCTTTAACATGCCAATGCAAATAAGGTGTAAGAATTGTATCTCTCGCTTTCTCTCACCTCATGGGAATCCTATAGAAAGTGTCAAACTTTTAACTAAAAAAGATGTGTACCTGCGTAGTTGGCGAATTTGCATTCCTCCTGGTGCAAGCAAACGCAAACCCATCTGGAGAATAACATTTTGCATTGCATAGTCACCTGTTATACAAGCTACACTTGACTTAGGCAAATCACTCGACGGCAAACTCTGCTCACCGTTACCATCATCTGCAACCGATGATGCCTCACTAGCAATCTCCATGTTCTCTTCTTCGACTTCAATATCATCCTCACCATTGATCAAAGTTTCTTCAACATTCGTCTCTTCCTGCCCATCTTGGAGATCATTTGAATCTTCCTCCAGCCTCATATCTTTCAGCATAGACGAAACATCCTCATTATTCTTTCCACTATCCTTTCCGCAGCTTCCATTCACGCCATTAGAGATCTGATTCGTCAGCTTCCTCTCCATTCTTCTAAGAAACTTTCTGTGAGTACCACTACTAACAGCCAGTGTCCAACCACCAGAATCATCACCACCACATTCTCCGCGCGATGCATCTACTCCCTCCACTACCATCTTACCTTCCTTAACCTCTGTTTTCTTCGGCGGGTATCGCCTATGCTTCCTCTCACCTTCTACCTCTTTATGAGATTCAAGAGAGCCCCAACCATGTGATCCATTTCCATCTAATCTCTTTACCTTAACAGTTTGAATCTGTGGAGGAACATCTCTGAGATTTTCAGTACCATGAATCTGAGACTCAAGTGTGTAAGTCAAAGCAATAAGCTTTAGATCCACATCAGAGAGAGTTTGCAAATCACCAGTAGATCTTGCAAATTTAATTACTGCATAATAAAATGGGAAATTTCATTCGAGAAACCATCTTTAAGCTGTAAACGAGAGTTACGAACATATTTTGTGATTTAACCTTTATTGAGAGATTCAGGAGAAGGTTCCATGGTATCGATTGCGAAGGGGATAAAGGCGAGACGACGGCGAGAAGCAGGATCACGAATCTCGGAGATCACTTCAGTGACGGTTACGAATTTATCGGCGAAGTAGGTCAAGCTCTGGTTTCCCTCGATGACGGCGTTGGCATCAATAACCGCCATAGATATTCCCTTTGTTGATTTGCAGTTTCCGATCATCCCGGAGATCGATGACGGAGCTCCGGAGATAGGCGGTGAAAGCTTTGACGGTGGATCCCTCTTCACTACGTTACTCCACATGATCGTCGAGCTTGGATTCGAGTCCATAGAGCTTTTCACGAGTCATCTCCTGAAATGGTTGTTTTGACATATCAATGATCTCTTATGCCCACAAAAATCTGTTATACCCAATTTTACTGGAAATATCAGTTTTATCCTTAATGAAATAAAAAAAATTATAAAAAAAATTGGTTCGTTCGATTTGAGATTCGGTTTCGGTTGAGAAATTGAAATCTGGATTTTAAAAAATAAATAAATAAAATAAATAAATCTGGATCTAAAAAAAATATTTGAAAACGACGACGGACGAACTGCGAGCTCGCTCCTGCTCCGGCGACGGCAACGCGAAGAACGTTCTTCTCGTGTGGCGACGTCGCGAACAGCTCTTCGACTCCGACCATCATTCACGTAAGTTGGCACTGCAGGTTAATTGAATCGGTAGTTTTCGAAATTTTGGGAATTATGGGTTGTGAATTCTCTTGTAAATTCGAATGATTGTAGTTTTCTTATTTGTTTCCGTGGACATTGATGCTTTCTATACTCTATTAAAGGGCGTCGTTAATTGTATTAGTCGACAGTTATGCATTAGAATTATGAGAGTTCTCGAATTAGGAACTCTTAGAATTAGATTGATAGTTTCGCGAAATCGAAGAACTTGATTGGATAAAATTTGTATAACTAGTAGAACTGCTATGTAGTTATACGAGATAGAACTTACTATAACTAATAAAACTGTTATCTATAGTATTCTGTGTAAAACTGGTATAACTAATTACATCTCGGTAAAACTAAAAAGAAGTGGTTTAACAGGAACATTTCTTCTGTTTTTGTAGGATACAATGGCACAACACGTGAGTGTATATTTCAAATTCAAAGATCGTATGTATAATGTAATCTTCAAGACAAAAGCCGAGGATATAAGTTTGGCCGTGATGGAAGAAAAGTTGTATAAGAAGCTTGCTTTGGATGAAAGTAAAGTAAAATTGTCATTGAGTTACATACCGTTGCCGGAACCGGATGTGGGGACAACCTAAGTATCCGCGATGATGAGGATTTGTTTGGTTACCTAACGTCCTTTGATAGAGAGAACCGTAGGTCACTTTTGTTAATGGATGAGGCTAGTGCATTAGACGAGTTAGAGAAGCTGTCAAGAGCGGGCCTAAGTTCGATTGGTATGAACTACTTAATGTTGGAAGGAAATGATGACGATGTTGGACGTAATGCCATGACTCTATATGTAGAAGATGTTGAAGGAAATAGAGAGAATGATGATGATGATGATGATAGAAGAGGAGATGATTTTATGGATACGGGCACCGGCGGCGAGCCGTACACGGCCGCCGAGACGGACACGGCAGGGAGACGGATCATGGCTAGGGAGAACAACAACGGATATCGCGGCTAGGGAGAACAACGCGGCCGAGCAAGAACCCGTAGAACGATGTAGTCGTTATAGAGAAATGGGAAGATGGATTGGGTTTAATACTTCTCCGGGAGTTTCCGACCGTAAAAGCAATTCAAGACTTGGTGGATAGAGCCGCATTTGAGAAATGCTTTCGTTATGTAACGAAAAGGTCCGATCCCGGACGATTGTTGATTAAATGCGGTGTACAAAGCCGTAATTGGGGGTTGCGTGCTTCGCGGATTACGAACACCGGCTCTTTTCTATTAAGAGGTACACGGGTTTGCATACATGTTCTCGGACTACTCGCAGCCAAATCAGCAAAAACAAGAGGAGAGGGTCACCGAATTGGTTGCGTCTTTTTTGAATGAGGAATTTCCTGGAAAAGTGAAAACTCCAGTCCCGAGAGATATTATGGAGCTCATGTGGCTGAAACTTGGGGTAAAAGTATCTTACTCTACAAAGCATTGAGAGGAAAAACTTAGTTGTTAGTATTAGGCGCGGTAATGCTGAAGATAGCTACAAGATGATTCCTAGCTACTTGTACATGTTAGAGGAGGCAAATCCAGGGACAAAAACAAGAGTGGAGGTGGATGAGGCAGGCAAGTTCAAGTACCTTTTCATAGCTTTGGGCGCGTGTATTGAAGGGTTTGAGTTCATGAGGAAAGTGATAGTTGTGGATGCAACATTTTTAAAGAACGGGTATGGTGGTGTGCTGGTATTTGCTAAAGCTCAAGATCCTAATCGCCATCATTATCCTCTTGCTATAGGTGTACTCGACGGTGAGAATAAAGCTAGTTGGAATTGGTTTTTTGAAATGCTTAGAAGTGTGATATCCGACTCCTCCGAATTAGTTTTCATGAGCGATAGAAACCAGAGCCTCATCGCAGCTATAGCTACCGTGTTTCCACAAGCCCACCACGGACATTGTGTATGACATTTGTCTCAGAATGTAAGAACTCATGCTAGTAACACTAACAAAGCCCTAAAGCGTACAAGTATGTAGAAGAGCAGACCGTGAAAGATACTTGGGCACGTGTATTTTTTCCACGTGACAGATACAACTTGGACACTAGCAACAGTGTGGAGTCTATGAACAACGTGTTTAAGGATGCGAGGAGGTATTCCTTAATACCAATGCTTGATACAATCATCAAAAAATTCTCAGACTAGTTTAACGAACACAGGAAGGACGCTGTGAATGCATCTATTGACATGAAACTGGTTCCTCTTGTCGAGAACCATCTACACAGCATGTGGGAAAAAGCCGATAAAACACCGGTGCGAGAAGTAAATAGTTACGAGCTGGAGTTCGAGGTAACAGACACAAACGATGGTAAACTATATTTTGTTAACTTGAGAGCGAAGAGTTGTTCTTGCAAGGTGTATGATTACGAAAAATATCCTTGTTTGCACGGATCGGCGACTTATTTATTTATGTGTCATGTTGATGTTGGCCGTGTTAGTGGAGAGAATATAGAGTATCATGAGTTGTGCTCAAAGTATTACTGGGTACTACTATGGGGGCAGCTTATTTCGCGAGCATCTATTCGGTGCCTGACATGGCTGATTGGAATGTACCAAACCACATCAAAGCGAGGCAAGTGATGCCAAAAGATCGCATCATGAAGAAAGGGAGGAAAGAAAAGAAGAGGAAACCATCCGTTGGAGAGCGGCGTAAAAGAACACAAAACACAAGGAAGCCGAGGCAAAATTTTGGGTTCAACTGGTTGTTTTTTGGAACACGTCGATATCCAAGTGAATGATTGTGTTTTCAAATTTTGTAAAACTTTGATTGTGTTGTGATTTTCTGTAAAACTATGGATTACTATTATGTTTGGATTATATTTATGTTAATTCATCGATTTGGTTTTATAACATTACACATTGTTCACATCGATTTGGTGAGTGTTAGGTACTCAAAATATATATTGTTAGTTGATTTTATATACAAGAAAAAATATTTTAAAACAAATTACACATTGTTCACGATAAACTCTTCTACATTCCAATAACTTTCGAAAACACCTTCTATGTAACAACAACTTATAAAAGGACTTTTCTATTAAACGATGATTCCGAACGTATTATTGTATTAATCATGTATGCATACAAATTAAAAACGAATTGTGAAAAGTAAAACTGCATAAATAAATTCAAATTACAGGTAAAACTAAAAAATGTTGAAATCATCGAAAATAAAACTATGAACACCATTTGTAAAACCATTATATTAGGTAAAACTAGAGTAAAACTATTTGTGATTTTTTGGAGGGAAAGCCAAAATTATTTTGGCGCCCATGCGAAAAATTAAAATTAAAAGAGAATTGGGTCAGCTTTTAGGAAAAGTAAAGATTCTGAATGTCAGCTTTTCCTCAATTTTCGTGCTATGTTTTGTTCTATAAAGAACAAAATTATCCTCTCCTCTCTTTCCTCATTACGCACACTCTCTCTCTTTCCTTTTCTTATTATCTTTTCTTCTCTTTCCTTTTCTTCTTCTCTTTTCTTCTCTTTCCTTTTCTTCTTTTCTTCTCTTTCCTTTTCTTCTTCTCTTTTCTTCTCTTTCCTTTTCTTCTTCTCTTTTCTTCACTTATATTCTTCTAATTTCTTCTCGGTTCAAGTTGTTCTTTCATGGATTCAGCGATACGCGATATGAAGAAGGCGAAACAACACGTTTGTTCTTCTCGGTAATTGGTGTTTCAATATCACGTTTGTGTAAATCTGCGTAGAACTGAGTAAAACTCCGTATAACTGTTTTAAACTATTTGGGAAATCTGTGTGAAACTGAGTAAAACTCTGTAATACTGTGTTTATTGTCCAGGACGATGTTAAAGAGGAAGGTGGATGCTATGGCTATGTTATGTTGAAATTAACTCTAAGTTCATGTTATCTCCCTTATGTTCAAGTTCAAGTTGTTGCGCTTTAAGTTCAAGTTATCTCAAAATGGTGTTGTCTAATCGTTTTTATTAGTTCTTATCTAAGTTTCAAAAATACCATAATATCCGAAAAACCATAAAGTATCCAACAAAATAGCATAAAGTGTCAAACAAAATAGCATAAAGTAGCAAACCATCAAGTTTTAAAAATACCATAACATCCAAAATAGATAAATTATCCGAAAAACCTTAACATCAAACATACACAATATACTATCTCACTTTTTTCTTATTCCTTTCGCACCTCCGCCGGAACCACCCGCACCTGAAGACCCTGCATCATTCACAAAGGCTTCTAAAGTGGATAATCTGACATCCATTACATCAACCTTCTTCTCCACTCTTTTCATTATCGTCACACATTTCTTCATGGTTTTCAAAATGTCTGTGACGTTCTCAACTCCCTGAGTTTCTCCGTCCACCATAGGATCTACCTCTTTCGCCACTTTCTCTCGACCCGCAACATCTTCATCAAACATGTCTTTAAAACATATTTCTAATCCTTTTCCAATCCGCCTATACCAATCGCTCACCGCTAGATCAAACGACGATCAGGTACATCATCGCCTTCGAAAATATCACCCAACATCTCTCGTTTCTTCTTCGTTGGCGACGAGAATGTTGCTAATATCCTGTAAATACCAAAATAATAATTCAAATATCCTTAGTTATACCTTGTTCTACCTAGTTTTACCTTAGTTCTACCTTAGTCCTACCATGAACACTAGTCAGCTTACCGTCTCATCGGCAAGTTCTTTATATATCTCTGCAAGTGGCATCCCTGTCATTCCAGTCTGTTTGAAAGAGGACTTGCACATCCTCGGACAATTCTCATCAGCTCCTTCGATCGGTTCTCTAAACACACGTCCCAGTCTTGGAATTGCCTCAAAGGCAAGAATCTACAAAACACAAGCCTTCATCATCACCAACATTCTTCTCTTTCCCCAAATGGAAAATGTGTCTGAACTGAGGATGCTCAAGAAACCACCTTTTCTCCGCGTTATTCAAAGCTGGCTTTATCTTTACAAAGAGCGTCTGAATTACGTCTTTTATGGAACACTTTGTCCCTATCTTGATCTGTTTCTTGTACTCGGAAGGAGGAAAATACATTCTTGATGGTTTGATTGCCTTGGGGTCCCTGCAAGACAATAAAATACACTTTCAAAAACCTTCAATAATCTTAAGAATTTCTAAAAACCTTCAATAATCTTAAGTTTTCGTTTTCTAGTATTACACATTCACTAAATTTATTATCCAGTATTCCCAAGTTTTACTAGTATAACACCAATTGCTCCTACAAGTATTGTCCAATTTTACTTAGTTATCCGAGTTTCACAACCAATTGAGACTATGTATAATATTTAACTGCTAATTGCTTACTTCTTCATCATAGTCGGACGCATTCTGGTGCTCCTCATTCTGGTGCTCCTCGTTAGCATTCACTTGTCTATTTGCCACTCCTTCCTCTGAATTATGTTGCTCATTATCATCACCATCATCCTCTTCTTCTTCGGCTTCTTCGGCTTCTTCGCCTTCTTCCTCGTTGTTTTCTTCTTCTTCAGATTCACCGTCTTCTTCTTTGTCATTGTCCTCTTCTTCTTCAGTTTCTTTGTCTTCTTCTTTCTCATTGTCCTCTTCTTCTTCAGATTCTTCATCGCTTTTTTCTTCTTCTTCTTTTTCTTCTTTTTCTTCTTCACTTTCTTCGTCTTCTTCACTATCATCTTTCTCTTCAATGGATACTCCTTTCTCCGACTCTGGTTGCTCGACGGGAGCAATAGTCGATGTGGCAGCAACAGTCTTCTCCGTCGTCGTCTATGATTGCTCGACGAGAGCAATAGTCGTGGCCGCAGCAGACTTCACCATCGTCGTCTCCGATTGCTCGACGGGAGCAACACTTTTCGTCGCGACAGTCTTCTCATTCGACATTACGAATCTAACTTTACTTCTCAAAGGCATTGCCTTCTCCACTTTCTTTGCCTTCTCCGCGTGATTCTTCTTCGATGCTTGCTTCGCCTTCTTCGATTCCTTCGTCTTCTTCGCTTTTCTTCTCTTCATCTTCATTCGAAGCCTTCCTCTTACCCATACGCGTTTCCACCATCGTTTCTACCTCTCAATTTCAAGAAAATGAATCGATATTGAAGATTCAATAAAATTGGAGATTAGGGTTCTTGAGAGTTTGAGAGGAGGAGGTATTACTGCTCGGTTTTACTCGATAATAATTTTTGTTTAAAGGAGGAAGGAAACAAAATATATTAAACTCACATAACGATTTCTTTTTTTTTTAATTAAACCCGATTTGCTTGATTTTTTGGTCGAATTCGGTTTTACTTGGTATAAAACTCGGTTAAATGATTAATCGGATCATCGGTCGGGTCAGCTGGGTCGGATCCGGTTTTACCCGGGTTTGACTGGTAAATAAGGAAGGTCAATGGTGATTTTTTGGTATTTTACTTAACTTTTTCACTTAATTAAAAAATAAAAATTACACACACCCACGAAAGATCATCGTATCTCAAAACGACTAAATGAGGAGATGACTCGCTTTTCACGGCATTGGGGTTTTTGTGATTTGCTGAAAAAGGTGAGAACTTACTTGTTGAGAGTATTTATATGTCGTTTTATCATCATTCATTTACTTAAATATGGGCCTTAATGGGCTTTTCAAAAAGGCCATAATAATATCAAATCGCTTATGCTTAATTATAATAATATACATGTAAATTAAGATTCTGAGATTTATGAATAAAAAAGAGGTAGTTAAGACTACCTCATCAATCCGGGCTGCACATATAGAGGCATAACCAACTGAGAGTATGCCCAGAGATCGAACCCGGGTGGGTGACAACATTGCTAGAGTGTTAACCACTGAGCTTTTACCGATTCGGCGGTATGTTCTCCCTTTTATTTATATATAAATTCATACTCTTTAAGAGTACCTCAACAAACCGGGATGCACATTAGACTTCTGCGCGCACATTTAAGTCAAATCCAATCGGAGAATATGCCAAGATTCCGTCTTACACATCGAACCCGCGTGTGAGATAATCTTGGGAGAGTGTCTCTACCACTGAGCTCAATCTTTTTCTGTCTTGAAACATGATTTTTTATACAGTTTTTTTTTCTCGCAAACTAGTTATAATTTTATTATATTTTTATGGTCTGGTAATAGAATACATCTAATGATCAAGTGCCTAGAAAGTTGCATAATTTTTTTGTCCAAAAAAAAACAACCTTGCATAAATTATGAAGAAACATTAAAACAACACTTGGATAAGGAGAAATCAGTTAATCCAGTACTTGATGGAAGAAGAAGACTCTTGATCATGTTCTCTATTTGATAAAGCTGAGAGCTTTGTAGGTTTAAGACGAAGATGATTGTATACTGACCTCTTCACAATCTCAACATTGGCCAAATAACTTCCTATGATATGAACCATTGTTCCTTCAATAACTATCTTCGTCCTTGTCGCCCACTCGATATTAGGCTTTGCCTTGACTACTCTCTTGATGGCTTGAGACCAATGCTCGCGTCTCCTAATCTCTGCGTCTTTCGTCTCAATTGACTCAAAATACATCTTCACATCATCCTCATCCTCATCCATATCCTCCTCTGATTTCCCCAGGAGAGATATAGCATCAGCCATATCAAAACCAACCGTAACAGCTACAACGAAATCCGCGCATTTTTGCAGATTATTACTCATTACTCGAGGAGTGTCGTTGCCTCTGGTTTTCAGTTCGAGCTCACCGGACTTGTAATCCATACGCATGTCAACTTTCATCTTATCGTGAACCGGTGTGTAGACATCTAACCATGACTTACTGAGTCTAAAGTAACGGGTTCGTGGTACGGACAGTTTTATGAACTGTACTTCACCAAGTGGTAATAGTGGAGACACAACAACAGCTTCTTCTGTTGCAATCTCAGATGTTGTAGACTCTGCCATTAAAATCCTCAATTACTAGTGATTGTTACCTACAAGACACCCAAAAAAAAATATTAAAAATCATCTCTTTGTTAGGAATCGCTAGCTATCAATCAAAAGTCCCAAATTTCATGTAATTTGCTAGAGAATCAAATATCTAAAACTGAAATCTAGAAAAAACCCTAATGTGATTAGGCTCAATTAATCACTCAGCGAGCATTCAAGAGAAACTTTTATTGAAAACTGAAGAGGAGATTTAAAATAATTACCTGACTCTTGGATTAGGATCTGATGGTGCTGCTTCAAGAGAAACTTAGGGATTTATACTTGTCCCACGTTAAAACGCAATCGTTTTGTAAAGGGCCAATTGATTGTAATGGACTTCTTAAAAATCAACCATGTAATGGTCCTTAATGGACTTAAAATCAATGAACCTCTCTTTTTCTAATAATTCAAAAGTAAAAGGTCCTAAAAGAAAAATAAAACTTTCAAACAAGCCCCTCGCATTATTTACTAATTGAGTTTCTTTCTCATATCTGAAAGACTGAAACAGATCCAATCCCAAAGAATGAATCCAAAACCACCACCGTACAATTACGCCGCCGGAGCCGTTGGTGGTGGCGGCGGTGGATCTACCTCTTCCTCATCCAACACAATCATCGGAACGTTGACCGCACGCGCCAAGCAGACGACGCAATCGATGATCTCAACGCTTCGTCCATGGAGAGAGCTTCTAGATCTATCCGCGATCTCTCTCCCTCGCAAATACGACGAAGCAATGGCTCGTCTAAAACACAACGCCTCTTACTTCCGATCAAATTACTCCCTCGCCGTCCTCGCCGTCGTCTTCCTCGGCCTCGTTTACCATCCGATCTCAATGTTGGCCTTTCTCGTCGTCTTCATCGGATGGATCCTCTTTTACTTCTCTCGAGATTCGAACGATCCGATTTTGATTTCGGGTAAAGAAATCGATGATCGGATCGTGCTTGGTTTGCTTAGCTTACTGACGGTTTTGGCTTTGGTTTATACTAATGTTGGTGAAAACGTATTGGTTTCTTTGATTATTGGTTTGGTTTTAGTCGGAGCTCACGGTGCTTCTCGTGGTATTGATGATTTGTTTCTCGATGAAGAAAGTGCTCGCCGCGGTGGCCTTATCTCCACCGCTTCTGCGGTGAATCAACCACCGTCGTCGAGATATACACCGATTTGAGTGATTTCTTATTGCATTTCTTTGGTTTTTGCTGCCGGAAATTTGGTGTTTAAGGTTCAGTTTTCTTCGGAGATTTTCAAGTTTGTTGTATTGTATTTGTGTATGTGTTTCCCAATGTTGTTTTGATTTGTACCAATTTTAGTGAAAAATTTCTTATTACATAACTCAAAGAAGACATTGTAATCTAAAAAAGACAACATTACAATGAGTTCAATGAAAGGCATTGAGATGAAGGTGTAAACCTAAATCAAGAAGAGTTAGTTATTCCAACAAAAACTATAACAGAATATTCTAAAACTTAGTTTTAAAACAATATACAAAAAGTGTGTGGTAGAATCTACAAGATTTAACACATTTTGAACATGTGTTTCTAATATTCTACCATTAAACCTCACCAAAAACTCTACCTCTCTTCTGCAACTTAAACAATAAACCAGACAAAAATAACTTCTTCGGGTACAATTATTGTAGATGGGGAGTGATATGAGAGTTTCACAGCTAACTTGTACAACAAGGCACTGTTTTGCAAACAATTTAACTTCTTGTAATATATAATCAAATCATAAACGTTGTAATTTCATAAGATTCATAACGGCTAAAAAACATGGTGAGGGTTGGTGAAGCATTAAGTGTATCAACCTCATCATGTTCTTCTCTGTACGAAAGCGAATCAGAAGAGCTTCAAGAAAAGAAGCCATTGGTGGAATCACCAAGAAACAAGTCCAAGAAACGTTTCTCTAGGCAACTCTCAATGCTGGAGATACAAAGAGACTCGGCATGGGAGCGTCGCCGTCGCCAAATGCTCCAATACAATCTCGAGAAGAAGAAAAACAACGAAGAAGGAGGAGGGGATAACGTTTTAACAGACGAAGATTTGAATGAGCTAAAAGGCTCTATAGAGTTAGGATTCGGTTTCAACGAAGAGCAAGGACAAAAGCTAACAACTACATTGCCTGCATTGGACTTTTACTTTGCCGTGAGCCGTCAGATTTCACCGGTTTCTTCGCCAAGTAGCGGTGGATCTTCTTCTTCTTCGTATTTTGGTCCTAGCGGAGACAGATCCTTTTCTTTTAGTAGTCCAAGAAGCGACTTATCATCAGACGCTTTGCGATTAATGTCTCCAGGTAAGTTCTTCTCATCAATCTCCTTGTATGATATTGTTATAATGTTTCTTGAAAACATTGTTGTATTAGCAGGAGATAGTCCTCTTCAGGTTAAAACGAGGTTAAGGCATTGGGCACAAGCTGTCGCGTGTTCGGTGATGCAATCTTACAATGAAACAGACAAGCAAGACATTGTTTTGAACCAACATGATGTACATGAATCATAACTATACACAATTGAATTATTAAGAAATATACATAAAAGGTCTTGACTTGTTATTTTGCCAAAGACAGAGCAGTTTTGCTTCTATAACTATGAGTTTAACAAATAGATATGTTTCTGCTCTGTTTCATTGTAAACTTCTTTGTTGTTGAAAAACCATAACTTGTTACTTGAGAAACAGAGTCATTAGGGCAATGAAGTTGTATTCTAAGGAACATATTCTTCATATTATATCATCAAGCCATAGCTTTTTAAGCATTCATCAAACAAGAAAACCCTTTAAAAGGGTCCTATATTACAAGCACCAAGAAGAACAAGGACAAAAAAAAACAGATCTTTAGACTAACAAAAGCACACACTCTCAAAACTCTTGAGAAGCAGATCCAATATCTCCTTTGCCTTTCCCAGCTTTAGAAGGCAAAAGCGTCTGATGAATGTTAGGCAAAACTCCACCATTAGCAATCGTCACGCTTCCCAAAAGCTTACTTAGCTCCTCATCGTTTCTAACAGCAAGCTGAATGTGTCTAGGCACGATACGTGTCTTCTTGTTATCTCTCGCTGCGTTACCCGCAAGCTCCAATACCTAATCAAAACCAAAATCCAAAAACAATTAATCTAATTAATTAACCTAATAACATTAAACAAAGGATCAGATTTCGAAAAATCGATTATAGAGAGAAAGAGAGAGAGGAGTGAATAAAAATACCTCGGCGGCGAGATATTCGAGAACGGCGGAGAGATAGACCGGAGCTCCGGCACCGACACGTTCGGCGTATTTTCCGGCTTTGAGGAATCTAGCGATTCTACCGACGGGGAATTGAAGACCGGCTTTAGACGAGCGAGAGACTGATTTTGTTGCTTTGGGTTTTCCCCTTCCTCCTTTGGTCGTTCCCGTGGCTGCTGCTGCGCCTGTGGTCATCTTCTTCGTCTTCTTCTTCGAAAGTGAGATTTCGTTGAAAGAGATTTTGCAGGAAATCGAAAAGGGCGTGAATGTAGTCGAGAGTGATTTTCTAGGGTTAATAGGCCGTTCCCAATATATAGGCTTGAAAGCTTGTCTCTGATTGTTTATTAGTGCAATCACGCGGATCGCTGACGTGTCGTAACATCCCGCCTTTTATTTTGTTTGTCTGAAAAAATAACAAAACAAATCCTTTTTTTTAACCGCCTTATAATTTTAAACACATTTTTTTTGTCTTAGGCCCATTATTAAACATGTGTTAGAAAAGGCCCATTAACAAAAGATATTTTTACAAAATAACCAATCTCAAGACATGGGACAAGGACTATAGCTGTCAATTGGTATGTCCACATGTCCATGGACATTGTCCAGTCCAGTCCAATTTATTGTGGACATTGTCCAGTCCAGTCCAATATAATGTGGACTAATTATTGTCCAGTCCGATAACGCCCACGTCCATCTGGAAATACCCATGGACGTCCAATCATTATAAAAAATAGATTCAAAATAACATAACCAACATTTTAAAATTAAAAGTACTTTACAAAATCAGAATAATTTAATTTACAAAAATACCATTAATAATGATAATCAATATCAAAAATACCTTTAAAAATTTAATTTACAAAAATACCACAAAATACAATAGACTTGTTTAACACTTTTAAAATTTATTTTTTTCATTTGGATTTGCTATATCGTGTTTAAGAGTATAATTTTGAAGAGGTGAGACTAAATTAGAGGGTTTAGGGTTTAATTTTAGAAATTTTAAACTAATTTAAGATTTGTGGTATTTTTGAAAAAAGTGATATTTGTAAAATTTGTAAGAATGTTTGTGCTAATTTTGGAGTTATGTGCTAATTTTGTAGAAAAACTTAATTTAATGTTACTAATAAAAATTATCTTGTTAAAAACATAAAAATCTAATTTATCATAATTCCTACAAAACCCTAGATTTCTAAAGTCCATGGATGCCCAATGTCCATATGGGCTAGCCCAAATTATTATGGACAAAATGAGTTGTTTTGTCCAATTAACCCATTATCATTTGGGCGCGTCCATGGACGGTCCGTAATGAAATGGACATGTCCATGGTTTTATTGTCCAATTGACACCTCTAACAAGGACCAATCAATGAGCCAATACCAAACCACAAAATTCGAAGACTATTTAATGTGTGAAATAAAATAAAACAAAAAATAAGGAAAAAAGGACCAAAAGTAGATGGAATCTAATAAAAGTCTAAAGATACCACTGCAAGAAGAAGGATCATCAAGAAGCTCTAACACTAGTTTCACTTCTGGTCTGATTCTCAGTACATCCGTTGCTGTCTCTGGATCTCTCTGCTATGGATGCGCCGTTAGATTTCATCTTCTTCTTCTTTTTTACTGTTTAAATTAATATGAACAATTCAATAATCATGATCGTGATCTAATTTTTGATTTTTGGTAATATTATATATATGTATTGGTTTAATTATTTTTTGCATTATTTTTGTGATAATTATGATATATTACTTGGGAAGATGTCATATTCGTCGCCAGCTCAATCCAAAATCATGGAAGAACTTGGACTTTCTGTGGCAGATGTAATTCCCATGTGTTGTACCAAACCGGTCCACTAAACCAGATTTTAATTTGTGTTGTTTAATTTTATTAAATGTTTAATTTATATTTTGGGGCATTATTGGCAGTATTCATTTTTCACTTCGGTAATGACACTAGGAGGAATGATTACTGCTGCGTTTAGCGGTAAAATCGCTGCACTCGTTGGTCGTCGACAGGTAATTTTATTAGACCGGTTCCGGTTAACTTCAGTTTTATTTCTTCTAATTAGATTATGTGTTTTGATTGGTTAAATATATATTTGATCATTCTCAGACAATGTGGATATCAGATGTTTGTTGCACATTTGGTTGGTTAGCTGTAGCGTTTGCACATGTTTGTTTTCTACCACATTATCTCTCTCTATATATATATGCTTATAAACTATATAGTTTAAACAACATTTGTATTAAGTCAAAAACAAGTTATATGTAAATTTTCACATTTGCTTTGTTATATTGGTTTACTTACTTGGAGGATATTATGATGCTAAATATTGGAAGACTCTTCTTGGGGTTTGGTGTTGGTCTCATTAGTTATGTGGTAATTAACTTTATCACTTCTTTTCTAGTTGTTTTTGCAAGATTATTCATTATAATATGTGGTTTAATAGATCGATTGGTCAATATATATATATATATAGGTTCCTGTGTATATAGCAGAAATTACACCCAAAACATTTCGCGGAGCATTCTCTTTTTCCAATCAGGTAAAATAATATGTATATATAATATTATTTCCAAAATACCAACATATAAATTTATAATGATTATTACTATATAATATGGTTTCGAACTTAACTTGCAGCTTCTACAATGTGTTGGAGTTTCACTCATGTTCTTTATTGGCAACTTTTTCCACTGGCGAACATTAGCTCTTTTAAGTAATTATATCAAAACTTAATTACTACTACATTTATAATTAATATTAGAGTTAAAATCATATTCACTAAGATCATTCTTTAAACTATCATGACTAGGTGCAATTCCTTGTGCTATCCAAGTTCTATGTTTATTTTTTATTCCTGAATCTCCTCGTTGGCTGGTATATTTTTTTGTAATACTTTTAATGATATTTTTTTTTTGTTTGTTAAATGATATTTAACTGGTAATACAAGCAATTATTAAACACATTTTGTTATATAATGTTCATATGTTAGGCTATGTATGGTAGAGATCGAGAGCTTGAAGTTACTTTAAAGAGACTAAGGGGAGAAAATATTGATATCCACGAAGAAGCAGCTGAGATAAGAGTATGTATTTATTTTAAATTTTGATCTACATTTCATACTAAAAATTTAAGTACAAAAAATCATGTACGGAAGTACAATATATAATGTGAAACAGGAAACAGTGGAAATCTCTAAAAAAGAATATAATAAGAGTGGACTAAGAGATTTGTTCCGTATGAGAAACGCACATTCGTTAATCGTAAGTATTTAAAACCATTTAATTTAGTTTTAATATATATATATATATATATATGATTAGTGTTACATACAGTGGCGGATCTAGAAAATAATTTTACCCGGGGCAAAAACACTAAACATAATATTTTAGAACTAGTCTTGTCAAAAACACAATATTGGTACAAAAAAGCATAAAAATATCTTACAAATAAACCCTGCGTTCACTTAAAGATTGAAATTTATCAATAACCATTTGGTTGGTAATAGACTCAAACAACTCTTTTTCGATATAGCATATAAGACAATCACTTAAAAACTGGTCTCCAATCCGGTTGCGTGATGCTGTCTTTACTAGCTTCATTGCAGAAAAACACCTCTCGACACTTGCAGTAGCAACAGGTAAAGTTAAAACTAACTTAAGAAGTCTATAAACCAATGGATGCGCAAGATGCTTTTGTGTTTCCACCATAAGACGAGAAAGATCTCCAAGATTGTTTAAACTCATAAACCGCTTATCTTCTCGTACATTGTCAATGTATATTCCAAGTTGGTGTTCAAGAGATAAGCGTTCCCCGAAACTAAAGTCCTCATGATAAAATTCAGCCAGTCTCACCAACTTATCCTTGTCAAACTCATGGAACGAGTTAAGAGGACTCAAAGCAGCCATGCAAATAAGTAAATCAGTGTTTACTTCCGTAAAACGATTATTAAACTCCCGAAGTTGTAAATCGAGAACAAGTGTAGAAACAATTGACCTTATAATGATGCGAGTTGGTTATGTTTGTTTTTTTCCTTGGCTTCCTTGAATCAACAAAATCTTTTTCCATCTCAAGCATTTCACAATTATGTTTCTCACAGAAAGAAGAAACTCTCGTCAAAAATGAGTTCCATCCATCATCCCTAAGCTTTTGTAGTTCTCGCTTAGTCGATTGTACCAATAACATTGCATTCAAAATATCTTGATCTTTTCTTTGTAATGCCATCGATAAATTCTCAGTTAATCCCAAAATGAGTAACATTAGCTGCATATAGAACACACAATCAAATGTATGAAAATACTTTAGGAGACCACATGCTTGGCGTCTCTTCAAATCCTCAACTCCTTCATTCTCGATATACTCAAGAACTTCGATGATACAAGGAAACAACTCCACCAAACGCAATAAGGTTTTATGATGAGAACCCCAACGAGTATTTCCAGGTCTTTGAAGAGAAAGCTCTTGATTCAATCATGTTCCAGAGCTAATATCACCACTACTAATACCATCTTGCACTTTTCTTCGATAACTTTCTCGGATAAAATCTTTTCTTTTGCAAGAAGCTCCCACCACATTCAACAATGTGGAAACCATGTCAAAAAAATCACCAATGTCAAAATGTTTTTTCGCAACCGCGACCACAACTAATTGAAGTTGATGAGCGAAGCAATGAACATAATATGCTGAACTGTTTTCCCGTGAAACCAGTGATCTCAAGCCATTAAACTCACCCCTCATGTTACTTGCTCCGTCGTAACCTTGACCTCTCACCTTTTTCAAGCTTAATCCATGTTTTGCAAACAAATCATCAATAGCGATTTCGGAGATAAAGAAGATGTTTCGTGACATGAACAACTCCAACAAATCTTTCTTTAACTGCTCCACTTTTATCTACAAATCGAAAAACAACAGCCATTTGTTCCTTATCAGAAACATCAGCAGACTCATCAACTAACAAACCAAAAACACCATGGTCAATCTCTTCTATGATAGATTTTAACACTTCTTGTGCAAAAGAATGTGCAATATCTTTTTAAATCACCGGAGAAACCATCATGTTATTTTTTGGAGCATTCTCCAAAATAACCTTACTCACAACCTCATTCTGTTTTCCGGTGTATTTTACAAGTTCTAAAAAATTTCCTTGATTAACAGATTCCTTAGACTCATCATGACCACGAAAAGGCAATCCTTGTTGTAGCAAGTACCGAGAAGCATCAATCGAAGCATTCAATCGGATTCGATACTCATTTTTCACCACATTATCCTGCTTATGAAAAGCATGCTTGATAGACTGACTTTGGTTCTTCAAATCGTCACATTTTTTAACTGCAATATTGTGAAAAGTGTTGGGTGCTTCACCCACATGCTCCCTTAGAGTCTCAGGCTTGTTCCAAGAAGAAAATCCTTCGGTCACAAAGGCATAGTTTCCACCTCTTTTTGGTATGTCGTCTCTAAATAAGTAACAACATAAGCAAAATGCTTTATTTGTTGATACGCTATACTCCAGCCAATTACCATACTTATCAAACCAAGCTGAGTTGAATCGCCTTAATGCTTTTCCAATTGGTTTCTGAGGAAAAGTATGACCATAAGGTTGACATGGACCTCTAGCTAGATATATGCGTCTTATCTCATCTCTTTGATTTGGATGAAATTCTAATATTGGTTTTCTTTTAGCTGGATCCGACGGTAAATCATCCAAGTTTTGTTCGGAACTTGAAGCAGTTTTTCTTTTGTAATAACGCTCCATCAATTAACCTGAATAATTTTAAAACATTTGTAGTTATTAAAAATCACAATTAAAAGCATATGAGACAAAATTAAATGTGTGCCTAAAAAACAAAGACCTTCTCGATTAAAACCAGACGTGGACGGTGGACATTACAAAAATTACAAAATAATTTTATATTATGTTTACACAATCACGTTAACAAAGTTTGATTAGTTAAGACTAAATACGTAATACAAAAAGAGTTAAACAAAAACAATGTACTAAAATAGAAAAATCAAAGATAGAGAAAACAAATTAAATTTCAGTTTCAAATAAAAAAGCTAAATAAAAATCTCTAAATTGAGATTTGAGACAAAAGTACAAGAAGGGAAGACCTTGTATTTGGTAAGGATAAAAGTGATTAAAATTTGAAGGAGATTGAATGAGAAGCGATAAAGGGGAGAAGAAGTTGAGAAGACGATAAAAAATTATTATTCATTAAACAAAGTAACCTAATTTTAGTTAAGTAAAAAAAAGACAAACCTTCTAAATCATTTAAAGTATTTGATTAATTTTTTTTATATGGATTAGACGATAAAAAAAAGAAAAGTTAATTAGGCTTTTTCTAACTTTTTTGTTGTAATATTTCAGTTTTAAATCAATATTTAAAAAACGTGGGGAGTTTGACAAAAAAAAAATGTGGGGACAAACATACAAACAATAAAATAACATGGGCAAAAAATAATTTATCAAAGGGGCATAATAAAAATATATATAAAATCACATTATATTTGAAAAATTTAGGGGTGGCAAGTGCCCCTCCCATTCTCCATGTGCATCCGCCCCTGGTTACATATTCATTTCATTTGTTATTTTGGACTTAAACGAATTTAGCTAAGAAATGGTTATACTAATAGATTGGATTAGGGCTAATGCTTTTGCAACAATTTTGTGGGAGCTCGGCTATAAGTGCTTACGCTGCTCGTATATTCGACCAAGCAGGTAATTAAAAAAAAACAAAGGCTAGGTCATTAATTTAGCCATTTTGGTAAAGATTTTAATATAATGATATATTGTCTTGTGTAAATTAATTAGGTTTTCCAAGCAACATAGGAACAACCATCCTCGCAGCTATTTTGGTAGTAACCAAAAACATTATATATTTACTCTTTTATTTATTTCTCTTGTCAATATGTTTCTTAATTTTTTTTTTTAATTAGATACCACAATCTGTAGTTGCCATGTTAACTGTCGACCGATGGGGACGCCGACCACTTCTTATGGTTAGGTTTTAGGAACTTTTTATCTTCCATATATAAAATTTCATAATTATCAAATATATATATATATATATATATATATTGGTATGGTTTTAATATTTTTTCTGCAGGTCTCTTCTATTGGTGTTTGCATATGTTCATTTTTAATTGGCCTCTCTTACTATCTCCAGGTTTAGATTCTTTAACTATACTGTGTATTCATTAATACTTGTTGAGTTAATTTAAATGCAACTTTTAAAACTTTTCTTAGTTAAATTATTATAATGTTTTCCCTCCTTGAGCAGAGTCATGGGGATTATCAGAAGTTTTGTTCCTTTATGTTAATCATTGGTATAATGGTAAGCAAATGTTAAAATTTATTTTCAACCAATTAATATTTGACCTAAATAAACAAACCGGTTTAAGCTAATTGCTTTGGTTTAGTTCATACACAACATGTTTAAAAACCACAATAGTAATTAACCTGAGTTTTATGTACATGTAAACAGGGTTATCTTTCAGTTTTTGGCATTGGTCTAGGTGGAATACCATGGATAATTATGTCAGAGGTAAATACAATATTGTTAAAAAACAATTGTTATTTTTTTAATAATAATGATTGTATTTTTTTGGCAGATATTTCCTATGAATGTGAAAATTACAGCAGGTAGCCTTGTAACGGTCTCAAATTGGTTTTTCAGTTGGATTATCATTTATAGTTTCAATTTCATGTTGCAATGGAGTGCTTCTGGTAAAATTATACTCACAACATTTTATATTATATATATTTTATTTTTTATATACATAATATTACAATTTACAAACTTATATAATAATTTTGTTTATAATAATTTTCAGGAACATTCTTTGTATTTTCCGGAGTTTCATTAATTACAATAGTATTTATATGGACTTTGGTGCCTGAAACAAAAGGTCGAACACTCGAAGAAATTCAAGCATCACTAGTCGCACTTTCATAAACATAAGTATCATCATGTGTTTCAAAGTTTTTCTTTCAACAATATAAGATTTATTTTCTTTTTTATAAATAAAAATATTTTTGATTTAACCTTATGTTTTTTTTACTTATAAAAGTATAGTCCAGAAAGTCAATATCAGGACATAGAGTCATGGACAAAATCAATGGAACTTAACATCTTTAGACCCATAACTTGTGAAAAAAATAATTAATGCCCAAAATTGCTATTTATGAACTTTAGTCCTCTTTATAGTAATGTTTGACCAAACGAGTCAAACATGGGCCTGCGATTTTTATTTTCACGAGAAAAGAAAAACAATTTATAAGTCAGTCCATTTTAAAAAAACTATTACAAATCAGCCCAGTTTTCTATAACTTAGGACCTAACGAGAGTAAGACTTAAAAAAGTGTGAAAATAAGATTTTTTAAAAAATTGAGGAGTAAACTGCAAACTATAAACTAGCAAAAGCTACTCTTAAGGAGCAGTATAATGTTGACTTTTTGGTATAAATTATCTCCTCTCAGAAACTTATCGGCGAAGCCGAAGTAACTTCAATGGCGATTCCGGCGATTTCTAGGTTTTCTTCTTCTTCACATGGCATCATTATCCAGCTTTTCTCTGTTTATTTGACTTTTGATTTTTTAATTTATGTATGTTTTAATTTAAGATTAGTTTAATAGTTTCAATTAAAAAAAAAAACATTATCCACGTTTTAGGTTTCACGAAGAACTCGACAACAACGAGTTCCAAGCTTTTTGTATATCTCTCGCTAGGTAAATGAATCTCACTTACATCTCTTCATCGTCTTCTTCATTCTAATCGCTAGCTTTGTGTTTTTGATTTGGTGTATGCAGAGAAATCGATGGTGCTATTTGGAAGAATATGGTTCCAGAGAATGTTCAAGAGCTTATTTTATACCTAAATAATGTTTGTTTTTAACTCTTTTCTTGTCTCTTTTGATTTTGGCTTCTATAAAGTTTTAATTTTTTTTACATTAAGCTATTCAATACTCATTAGTGATGTTGTTTCTGTGTGTGTGTGTGTTTGTGGTGTAAGGCGTGTCGACGTAGATGTGATGATGCAACCAAGGCGGTGGTAATGACGTTGATGATTTCTGTCAAGGTAAAACATAAGAGAGATATTTAGCCATATTTTATGTTGAGAAATTTACCACATATATACTTTCTTTGAAGTTTTGTTTGATTTAGATATTGTGTGTTCTGTGTTGGTTTACTTACTTGAGCTGTTTATATATGATACTGTACATGTGTTTTCTTTTGAAGAATGCTTGCCAGCTTGGATGGTTCCCGCAGAGAGAGACTCGGGGACTGATGGATATCGTAGACTCTGTATGTTTTAAGCTCTAGTCGAATGTGTAATTAGAGAATGATGAGGATTCTATGAATAATGATGTTTCTCTTTTTGTTCAGATGTGGAATGATTTTGGCTGTCCTGAAAATGCCATCCCTAGTGTAAATAGTCCCAGCAGTGTAATTCTGCAGGTCATAGAGAGGTATGATCAAATTGCGTTTTGCGGCTTCTAAGGAAGTCATGTACTCATGTGTTGTCATTCATTTATCTCAAACTAGCAAGGGTACCACTGTTAATAAAAGTTTAAAACTTGGTTTCCTTGAATCTGCATTCTCCTCTTTTTCTGTATACAGGTTCTATCCTTTTGTGAAGTTGGGACATACTCTTGTTTCTTTCGAAGCGAAGGTGACTTTATTTGTTATATTCAGTTCTAAGGTCCTTTTTAGTGTGTGTTAGTTAACTTTGTTTCTTATGGCAGGCAGAATCATTCATACATGTGAAGGACTTCCATGTTTCAGAGAAGATGCAACATTCTTCCAAACAGATGGTGGTATGTATTGGAATTTGAGTTAGAGATGCTTTTTTATTACTGTGCTAGTTGTGGTGCCAGAGTATGCTTGCTTAATGGTTTATAATGTGAATATATTGTTTGCTCTTCAGGGGTTATTTGTTGTTCGGACAGAAGACATAAGCAAATCTAATTGTATTATACATCCTCAAGAAGTCAGGTGTGGTTGGATTGCTTTCCTTTTTCCCTTTACCGTTTGTGAAGCTGTGTTTAAATTATAACCGTATTTGTTTTCATATGAAATTACAGCTTTTTGTTGAATGGAACGGGAGTGGAGAACAGATTTAACATATCAATGGTTTGTACACTGCTTTTGTTTATCGGAGATGTTTCTGAAGTACTTTCTTTTGTTTCAACTTACAAGTACTTGTTTATTGTGATTTATGTTCAGGATTCTGGCCCGCAGCTTCCAACAGATGTTACTGCCATGCTCAATGATGGGACAAATCTTTTGCAAACAATAGGCTGTTATGGAGGTTTCTGTTTGAGAAAGATCTTATTCGTCACCTTTTTTCCTCTCCTCGTTTTCATTAATAATGGTCATACCCATTTGGTATAGGTAGCTACTTAATTGTTATCGGCTCCATGGATGTCATACCACTATCCGAAGCTGACAAACCGTTGCTGAAAAATTATGTACATTCTCAAGTCAATGAATCAATTTCAGGTATATTCAAGAATAGTCGCTGGGAGTACAAACTATCCACTGAATGTTTATTTGCACTTTCCTTGTATTAATTCATCAGATTATTTAGTCGTTTCATTAGTTTATTCCCAAGAACTCTTCTCTAAATCAATCATTGTTTGTTCTTTTCAATTTTGTTTGTGTAGATTGTGACATAATTGAAGGGCCGTCAAGGATATCTCTCAAATGTCCTATCAGGTATCAGGGGCTGTTTTTCCTATATAGCTTTATATGGAAAGAAGTTACTTTCACATAAACTAACGTTTTAAGATTTGATCATCACAATTATAACAGCCGAACGCGTATCAAGCTTCCTGTGAAGGGTCATGTCTGCAAACATCTTCAGGTGATGTATTTCATGTTCAGGTTATGATTTTTGTAAGTAAATACCTGAATATGTTGTGTTATTTTACTTTCTACTGTAGTGTTTTGATTTCTGGAACTACGTGAACATAAATATGAGAAGACCATCATGGCGCTGCCCGCATTGCAATCAGTCTGTCTGCTATACTGACATCTGTGTAGATCAAAACATGATAAAGGCAAGTAGCTTACACAACTGTTTTGCTTAGTGTTTACATCTCTTGACTTCCTAAAATGAAAAGGAAATATTTTCTTATATCTCCACAGATTCTAGAAGGGGTGGATTGTAATGCCGAAGCTGTTGTTATCTCTGCTGATGGGTCATGGACGGTTGTAAGGGAAACCGATGAAAACGTGGAACTTACACCGGAAACCACTCATGACTGTAGAGACCCGAATAGTTTCCAGAACTTGGGACCAACGGTTTTGGATCTTACCTGTGATGAAACTGAAATGGAAACGTCTGGTGGCACCCAAGTGTATAAACAGAAGCATTTATATGAGATTCAGGGACTGTCAAATAACACAGATAAGCTACCTACCGAATGTACTATGCTTAACCAGTCTTCTGCTTCAAAAAACGCCCTGCCACAGCATTTGAATGCTTTCAATGGGCAACAATGCACGAACTTACCACAACTAGTAAACATCCAAGACTCAACAGCAAGACAAGCCCCATCCATGTCATTATTACCAACCACAAGTCCACAAGATAGGTTAGCTACAAATACGTCCAGTCTTCGCACATCAGTGCCTGATGCTCAGTTTCAAGGGTCGCATACTACGTCTTCTCAGTTTCAAGGGTCACGTGTTGCAACTTCTCAGGATCAAGGGTCACATATTGAATCCCTTGGACATTGTCTAGGAAGAACCTCTGATTTGATGGATAGGTGGAACCACATCTACAGAATTGGCATAAATCAAACTCAATCGTCACTCATTCCTCCGCTACAACACCATTACGCAATGCAGGTCTGTCATAAATTACCTTATTACCATTTTTGCTTGTTTGCTTTAGTCTCGTGTGAAGCTACAACACCATGACACTTTATCCACATGATATTCCATCTAAAGCCATCTAACATTTTTGTGGCTGGTAAGAACTTATAACATAAATTAGGAGTGGGTCAAACTTCTGTTGCGTTTTTCATCTATTTCAGATTCTTCTTTTCATTTGTCTAGGATAGTTAGAACATTCACCTGATCTTTTAATAACCATGAACTCCTTACTGAGATTCTTGTCTGTTTGCAGAACCAGAGGCTGTCTATCAGGAGCCTGTCCCCGGCACAGCAGAGTGCGATGCAATCCTCCATTACACTTCCCCAAAATTCGGCTGTCAACTATGGAGGCACGGCAGACCAAAGACACACGCAAAGACCGATGCAGTCTTCCTTCACACATCCTCAATATTCGGCTGTTAACTACGGAGGCAGGACATACCAAAGACAGATGCAAAGACCGATGCAGTCCTCCTTCACACATCCTCAATATTCGGCTGTCAATTATGGAGGCACGGCAGACCAAAGATACATGCAACGACTGAGCCCATCTTACACTACGCATCCTCAAAATCCGGCTGTCAGCTATGGAGGCACGACAGAACAAAGACACATGCAAAGACCGATCCCATCTTCAACTACCCATCCCCAAAATTTGTCTGTAAACTACGGAGGGAATGCTGATCAAAGACCCACGCAAAGACTGAATCATGATGGTGCAATGGGACAGTTCTCATCGCGAGAGTTCATGAACTCAGATTCTCCTAACACTGTAGTAAACCGGATGCGAGGCAGCATAGCGCCTGGCTCCACAGGATATGACCATATGATCATCAGACCTACCAGGCCAGCCCAAGCACAAGCTCAAACACTTCCTCCGCCTCAACAAACGCCTTATAATAGTAACAGAGGTGAAGAAATCCAAGCTTTTTTGGCAAATCCAAGCTATCCGGGTGGTCTTAGCCAGACGCAAGCCGGGGTGGGAGAAGATGTTGAACCAGGGTTGTATTATACAATGCCTCCTGAGACATGGTGATATATATATATTCTGATGGCTTAGAGATGTTTAGGTTCCACTTTTGGTAAGTCTTAACAATTAGTAGCGTTAAGGTGTTGATTGGTTTAGCCGCTACCACCCGCAAACGCTGCGTTTGCGGTTGGTAGCGATTTGTGGTTGTTGAAAAAATCGTTCAAATCGCTTTAAATCTCTATGTAACGCTTCAAACAACATAAAATCAAAAGTTGTTTCCCGCAAGCGTTTGCGTTTGCGGGCGATAGCGATTCATTTTTTAAAAAAAATTATATTAATAAAAAACTACAAAAAACGTATAAAAAAAAGAAATTCACAAAACTACAACATTTCAATCATTCCTTCACAAAAGTAAACCTAATTCAATTTTTTCCTACTTTTACATCCTTTTTAAATTTTAAATGGTTCAATTATGCTCTAAAAATTACGAAAATTAAAATATTTTCATTTGGGTTTGCTTAATTAGTGTTTAGGGTATAATATTGAAGGTGTAGGGTTTTTTTTATATTTGTATGCAACTTTTTATTGACATGCCTAGTTATATGTTTATATTTGTATGCAACTTTTTATTGACTAGTTTCGAAAATACCACTATTAGTTTATTGTTTTTTTAAATTTAAATTTTATAATAATAATAATATAGTTTTGGTGTTCTTTAGTTTTCAAAATAATTTTGGTAATATTTAATTGCAATCGCAAGCGTTTGTCAAACCAATCGAAAATGTCCCGCAAACGCATAATTTTTAAACCACTATACCAGTCGTACAAACCGCTTAATAACACAACTAACCGCCATCTCCCGCTGCAGCAATCTCCCGCAACCGCAATCGCTACCGCTGCGTTTAAACCAGTCGAGCCTAAGTAGAGGTGTGTTTATATGCACATATGGCTTATATTTATTTAAAGTTCCTTTGAAACGTTGGTTTTGGCCTTCTTAAATATTGAATGAATTTAACAGAAGGATTATTTTATTCCACTCAAAGTAGAAATTTGATTTAAAACTCAAAAAAAATACCATTAATATTTTTGACTACAACACAACAAATAAACTCAATATGGATTTAATATGGTATTTTTTATATATATTAAATCTTAAAATTTGAAGAGTGTACCGATCAATAAGTAGGTCGAAGTCGTGTTGGTAGGTACCTACGCTCTTCACCATACAAAAACCGTGAATTTATTGAAATAAAAATAATAATAAAATTCATGTATTATAATTTATAAACATCAAATCCTATTTGTATTATTATTCTTTTCCACTAGACAGAGCTCATTTATTATTCTATCTTCGCGAATGGGAAAATACACTACTAATTACTAAGACGACAAGAAAATGTGAATTATCTCATATGATAAGAATGTATAATATACAAAATCTATTGGTCGTTTTGTATTCATACAAATACCAAAATGATAGAAATTGGATCCAATGTACAAATGACACGTGATGATTCCATTTAATGATCGACCCAATTTTTATCTTTAACAAATACTATATAACTATTATATTTTCTATCTCCAACTCCACTTGTTTTTTAACAATCTACATAACTGTACAAAACTCCCATGCTTGTAAAATTTAATTTAATTTTATAAGATACAATTCATATCCTCTTAACCAAAAAAAAGGTCACATTCAGACAAACAAACCCATAGTTATATCAGATCGTCTCTAATATCACTTCAAGTAATTTAAAACTATATTTTGCTTTGGATAACAAAATATTCATTGTATTTTACTAAAGTTTCTTCATGTTTAAAATCTAAGGTTAAGATTGGAACTTAGTTTTAGACTTTTAATTAAGAGTTTTGAATTTTGTTACCTCCAGTAATTAGTTAAATATATTTTTTGTCAATAACTTGTTACGATTATTATTTTCATATTCAACGATTCTTCTAAAAGTCAATTACTAACTATATTTCAGCAACAAAT
Organism: Cochlearia excelsa; assembly: GCA_963556525.1. Classification (NCBI taxonomy): domain Eukaryota; kingdom Viridiplantae; phylum Streptophyta; class Magnoliopsida; order Brassicales; family Brassicaceae; genus Cochlearia; species Cochlearia excelsa. Next base: position 21,974,633 of record OY748331.1, read on the forward strand.
TATGATGCTTGTAAAATCAACGCAAGCACTAACCAATTTAGTCTTACTATTATGTGCAAGATTCGCCAATTATGAGGATTTTTAATACACAAATTCATATAAATTACTTCACAAGTAACATCCTTCTCGTACGTTGAGTTCAAAGCAATTCAATGAATATTAAATGCTATGCATGCATGCCTTGCACATTTAAAAATTTAGTTGTATAAATGTGATAATTTAGTTGTATAAATGTGATCGGAAGTGGGAAGTGACCTTGGTCTAGTGGCAGTCATAAGTTCACATGAGGCATGTAGCACCACCCCCCCGGATCGATTCCCCGCGCCTACGTTTGTGTAGAATTGGCTAATGGGTCGGTCATTTGTGGCCCTGACAAAAAAAAAAAAATGTGATCGAAAGTGGTCTTGGTCCGGTGACATTCATAAGTCCACATAAGACATGTAACACCATCCTACCAAATATACGATAACGTATAAATGACTATTGGGCCGGCCATTTATGCCCCAGATGTTGATAAAAAAGTGATCATAGTGGCAAAAATGTTGATTACTTTGTACTTATTCAGAAAATACGAATACAACATTATACTACAATATAGATTGAGGTAAGACAAATAAATACCTTTTTTAGTTGGAGAAATTTTAAAAGTTTTTGATTATTTCCTTATAAGCACTTCATCATATAAAAATAAAAAGTCTGTCAATATTAAATTAGATATGAAAATATGTCAAAAATAATATGAAAATGTTATAGTAATAGAAATGAGAAAATCGGATATATGTAGTTTCTTCTAGATTTGCTTACAAGTAATGTTGTAATTAGACCATTAATTACTCTATAACGCAATAGTTAACGTGTACGTTTTTTCTTTTCTTTATAAGTAAACTTCGAATTTCTATTAATGCGTTTACTATTGCATGTAATTATCAAAGTGTGTGTGACAACTCATTTATAGATATTGATGATAAGCTTATTGGTTTAATTAATAACGTATATATGTTTTGGGAAAATTACAAAACTACACTATTTCAAAATAACTTCATAAAATTACACCGAAACACTAAAAATTAAAGAGTAATTTACATAACTACATCCTTTCATCTCTTCCTTTACAAAACTCTACATAATTCAAATTTTTCTCATAATTACACCTTTTCAAAATTTTAAAAACTTGATTTACTCTTTAAAACTTCACCAAAATTAAAATTTTTCATTTGGATTCGCTAATTAGTGTTTATGGCATAGTGATTAAGTGGGTAGAGTTCTTTGGGTACGCATAATATGAATTTAATTTTTAGTGTTTATGTGTAGTTTTGTGAAGAAATTTTTAAAATGTGTAGTTTTGTGAAATGCAATTAAAAATGTGTAGTTTTGTGAAATGCAATTAAAAATGTGTAGTTTTGTAATTCTCCCAAAATTAAATCCAAATAAACCCTATCCACACAATCCTACCCCCTTTATACTATAACCTAAACACTAATTAGCGAATCCAAATGAAAATGTTTTAATTTTGATAATTTTGTAAAGGGTAAATCATGCTTTTAAAATTTTGAAAGGATGTAAATATGTGAAAAATTGAATTAGGTAGAGTTATGTAAAGAAAGGGTGTAGTTTTGTGAATTTCTCATATGTTTTTAAATCTAAATCGATTACTTTTTAATTTATCACAAAAAAATAAAGGGAGAATTACAAAACTACACCATTTGAATTACATTTCACAAAACTACACAATTTCAAAAATACTTCACAAAACTACACACCTAAACACTAAAAATTAAATCCAAATAAACCCTACCCACACAATCCTACCCCTTAATACTATACCCTAAATATTAATTAGCGAATCCAAATAAAAATATTTTAATTTTGGTAATTTTTAAAAGGATAAATCAAAGCTTTTAAAATTTTGAAAGGATGTAAATATGTGAAAAAAATAAATTAGATGTAATTTGTGAAGGAGAGGTTGAAAGAGTGTAGTTTTGTGAATTCCTCGAAAAAAAAATTATACAACAAACTTATAACTAAACATATGGAATATCTTTTCTTCTACTGTATAATAAAATAGACAGTATAACATGAAAAAGTGTGATTCATCATATCACAAAATATCATAAAAAAACTATGGATTTAATAAAGTGTGGGCTCCACTTTTGAAAGTTACCCAATAAAGAAAGTGCTAATAACAATAATAACAACCAGTTTATAAAAGTAACCATCCACCAAGTCAAAAACAAAACCCAAAGGGAAAAAAAACAATTTGATAAAAGATAACGAATCAAATAGTTTATCAATTTTTATACCCCAGCCACCCAATAAAAAGATTAAATTCAAATAGTATAAATACAAATATAATTACTAAATTAAAAAATAAAAAATAAAAAAGCAAACGTGACATAAAAGAAAAGATGGGAAGCTCACCTCTGGCTTTCCTACTCCCATTAACGAATATAAATTTGTGCTTTTCTACACTTTTAATCTTCAAAATATAATTCCAAATAATAAGATCAAAAAATAAACTCAAATTTCTCACAAAACCTTGTCTTTTTTGTTTCTTCCTAAAGAAGACGATGATGTCGGAGAATGAAAGAAACCTAGAAGCAGGTTTATTACTAAACAAGAAGAACCAAAACGACATAAACGAGTGTCGTATCACTAACGCTGTGCTCTTTAGTACTTTCGTTTCTGTTTGTGGCTCTTTCTGCTTTGGTTGTGCTGTTAGTATATTTTCATCAATTCTCAATCTTTTTTCTTATGGTATTTTTGAAAAAATTAAGAAAAAATAATAATATATACATATTTTAATTTAATTTACAGGGAGGTTATTCATCAGTTGCTCAAGCAGGGATAGTAACAGATTTAGGTCTCTCTGTTGCACAAGTAAATAATAAAAAAAACAAACAATCTTTTATTACTCTATACTCAAAAAGTCTAAAAGCTTTTTTGTCAATTTTGTGGTAAATTTGTCTCTTTTTTGACTATTTTAGTACTCAATGTTTGGTTCAATAATTACTTTTGGTGGGATGATTGGTGCAATATTTAGTGGTAAAGTTGCAGATCTCATTGGTCGTAAAGGGGTAAGCTTTACACAAATCTCTAGCTCTTTTTAATTTGTTATAATTAAATATGTTTTAAAGATTTATGTTATAATAATGATAATAATTTAATTTTTTTTGTAAAGTAGACAATGTGGTTTGGACAAGTGTTCTGTATATTTGGTTGGATTGTAATAGCATTTGCAAAGAACTCTATGTGGCTTGATGCTGGAAGATTATCCACTGGTTTTGCTGTTGGTTTATTTAGCTATGTGGTAATTTTGTCTTCTTTTTTCTTATTACTTTTGATTTTTGATTTATTTACTACATATATAAATTTATTTTTTTCGATTTTATTGACTATGTTGTTAACTCTGTTTTTTTTTTTGCTATAGATACCTGTCTATATAGCAGAAATAACACCAAAACATGTTCGAGGAGCGTTTGTGTTTGCTAATCAGGTAATATTATTGGAAAATTGTCAAAAATACCACTAAAAGTTCAATTTTCCCCAAAATACCACAAATTTAAATTACCTTTAAAATAGACTTTAAACAATCAAAACTAAACTCTATCCCATTACTAATATCCAAACGCTCAAAATTAAAACCGAAAACGATTTTTGTAAAAATTTGTTGATACAAAATTTCGTGTATGTGGTATTATTGAAAATAATAATTTTAATGGTATTTTTGACAAAAAGATTGTGATAGTTAGTAGTCAACTTAGCAAAAAAAATAATTTCTCAATATAATATAATTATATGACACTAATATCTTAAGTTTTATTCACATATGGTTACAGCTGATGCAGTGTTGTGGTTTGTCATTATACTACGTCATTGGCAACTTTGTTCATTGGCGCAAATTAGCATTAATTGGTATTTTTGTCTTCTTCTTAACATTTTTTTAACAATTTTTTAATTTGATTTGATGTAATTAGTGGTTTAAATGTTTTATTGGTTTAATTTATCAGGTCTAATACCATGTGCTTTACAAGTTGTTACTTTGTTTTTCATCCCAGAATCTCCAAGATTACTTGTATGTTTTAACTATAACCAAACCCTTTTTATAAAGTTTTAATCTTTTAGTTACAAAAAATGTGATTTTTAATATGATTTTATTATAATGGTATATTTAGGGAAAATGGGGTTGTGAAAAAGAATGTAAAGCTTCATTACAACTTCTACGTGGAGATGATGCTGATATTACTCAAGAAGCTAATACTATCAAAGTATATATTATATACAACTTTTCAAAATCATATCTCTGTTTTTTATTTCGACAAAAAACGCGTAAAATAACGGTTTTGAATTTTTTTTGTTTTATGGTAGGAAACAATGTTGTTGTTTGATGAAGGACCAAAATCGCGTGTTATGGATTTGTTTCAAAGAAGATATGCTCCTTCTGTTGTTGTAAGTTGATTCTCAAATCGTATATTCGCTAACAAATATTTTGTCGATATTTTTCTATTGTAACGTTTATTTACTTACTAAAGTTTGTGATATTTGATCAGATTGGTGTGGGGCTAATGCTTCTACAACAGCTTTCAGGAAGCTCTGGCCTTATGCTTTATGTCGGTAGCGTATTTGATAAAGGAGGTATACATTGAAAAAACAAAACTATGTTTAGTATGTAATGATTCTTCATTTTAAGTAACAAATCTTTGTTTCTTAATTATAGGATTTTCAAGTAGTATTGGTTCAATGATTCTTGCAGTGATTATGGTATGTCTTTGCACATAGTTTCATTATATTTCTTGAAAAAATCTTGCAAAAGGAGTAAACTTATGTTCATGTTGTCTAATTTTGTAGATACCAAAAGCTATATTGGGTCTAATTTTGGTTGAGAAAATGGGTCGAAGGCCGCTTTTATTGGTAAAGAAATTTGAACTTTTTTGTGATGAAAATGTTAATTAAAATTAGCATATGTTTTAACATATGAGTAATGATGTTTAAATTACAGGCTTCTACTGGTGGAATGTGTTTTTTCAGCTTGTTTCTTTCTTTCTCCTTCTGCTTTCGGGTAATTAGCAACAACAATTCTTTATAATACCAAATAACAAACTATAAATTTAATTTGTTTATTAATCATCTATTTATTGGACAGTCTTATGAAATTCTTGATGAGCTCACTCCTATTTTCACATGCATTGGTGTAGTGGTAAGTGTAAAATACTATTTTCAAAATGAAAAAGAAACTAAAAAAAACCAATAATCTAATTTTCTAATATTGTATTTATTTTCGCGACAAAAAAAACAGGGATTTATATCATCATTTGCAGTAGGCATGGGAGGCTTACCATGGATCATAATGTCTGAGGTAAACCAACTTCTTGTAATAATAAAGAAAATTCTCAAAAGTCAATATAACATTTCTCATCTCTTAAAAAGTCAACATTTTGATTTTTTTTGTTGTAGATTTTCCCAATGAATGTGAAAGTATCTGCTGGGACATTAGTCACATTAGCTAATTGGTCCTTTGGTTGGATCGTAGCTTTTGCATACAACTTCATGTTAGAATGGAATGCATCAGGTTTATATATATATTATATGGTTTTTATAATGAGAATCTTATCTTGATTATAGATTCTTTAATAGTATGTGTTAATGAAATGTTATGATAATATTATGTTTTTCAGGAACGTTCATGATCTTCTTTAGTATATGCGCGGCGGGTATAGTCTTTATTTATGCGATGGTGCCTGAAACTAAAGGAAGAACACTTGAAGATATACAAGCTTCTCTTACTAATTTTGTACAATGATATATATATTTGAGTTTTTTTTACTCTGTTTCTATATTTATAGTTAATATTCTTTGGATATTTTATAATTTTTATTTTTGTAATTTTATCTAAATTGATGCAATAGAGAGAAAAAAATCACTTGAACAAGTAAGGTTTTAGATCTTTTTATGTCTTATGCCGAGATGGGCTTTTTAATGTTTTTAATTATTTTGTGCAATTATTCAATTTGGGCTTTTTAATGTATTTAATTTCAATTATAATATAATCTTTCTTTTTTTTGTCGAAAATTATAATATAATCCAAATTATGAATAAACTATACTTTAACACACGCGCCTAATTACTTGCGCATATATGGAAGTTAATTAGAATGTTCGTTGACTCACCAAACAAGTTGACTTTTATACCAACGTGCCTCCATGCATCTCAAGATTTCTTCATCTTCTTACAATCACACATCCCACGAACATTGTATCATTACGAGATTATATATATATGAATATAATCATGTATATATACATTATAACATGTATTCATAATTAGATAAAAATAAGCTAAACACAAAGAGAGAAAATTTGGCAAAAATAAAAAAATGGGTGCAAAAAACAAAAATTCTCCAAGCAGGAGATTTTTCATGTTTTATCTAATACTTGTCTCGTTTTCGTTTTTGGGTTTGGTCTTAACGTTTAAAACTCTGTTTTTACTTAATCCTATGATCACTTCTAAGTCGATAATTGAGATTCGTTATACTTTACCGGCGCCGGTTAACCGGAACCCTAGATGGCTCCGGTTAATCAAAAACTATCTTCCGGATCATACCAAGATCCGAGTTGGTCTTCTCAACATCCAAGAAAACGAACAAGATAGCTACGTGGCAAGCGGAGAATCGTCGATTATAGAAAATATCCACGTGGCATTAGAGCCTCTACCGAAGAATCTGACGTGGAAGAGTTTGTTCCCTATTTGGATCGACGAAAATCACACGTGGCACACGCCGAGTTGTCCGGAGATACCTCTTTTTGGAATAGAGGGTCTTAACAATGCTGACGTGGACGTGATCGTTGTGAAATTGCCTTGCGATGGTTTCTCGGAGAATAAAGGGCTTAGAGACGTTTTCAGGCTTCAGGTGAATCTTGCGGCGGCTAATCTTGCGGTGGAGAGTGGTCGGAGGAATTTTGATCGGACGGTGTACGTTGTGTTCGTAGGATCATGTGGGCCCATGCATGAGATATTCAGGTGCGATGAGCGCGTGAGGCGCGTGGGGGAATATTGGGTGTATAGGCCTGATCTTACGAGGTTGAAACAAAAGCTTGACATGCCTTTTGGTTCATGCAAGATTGCTCAATTTGGTAACAATTTTTATGATTTTTTAATCCTTTTTATTATTATTAGGATAATCATTCTTCTATATCTTTTTGCCAAAAGTACCACTATTTTTTTTTGTGCCAAAACAACAACACCAGTACCGTGCCTTATGTTGATTGAGAAGGGCATTTGCCCCAGACCACAAGTAAAATGCAAATTTATAAGGGCACAATTTCTAAAAATTTAGTTTATATATCTTGTTTAATATTTATGTTTTGTGTTATTTCTGTAAAAATACATGAAATTTAAACTATTATATTTACAAAAAAGATATTAAATAGTTTGATTGTCATTATACATATAAATAAAAAAATTGGTTAGAAAAAAGATCCACTTGAATTCGGTTATACATTTAAACAATGTTACATGTCTTTTCTTGAAAAAGTTATCTAATAGTTTATTTTCATTTTTCTCATTAAAAAATTTAAAGTAAAATAATATTACATGTATTAATTTGTTTTTAACAAAGGCCACATTTTTGTAAATGCCCTAAGCCTCCATTTAGCTAAGCACGGCACTGAACAACACATACAAAAAAAAAATAATACTTAACGATTTTTTTTTAGTTTATTATTTAGAGTTTGGGATTTACTTTTATATTAAGGTATGGTTTAGTTTTGAGATTTTATAGTATGACTTTGAAAATTCTAAAATTTAAATTAATTCAAGTTGTGGTATCTTTACCAAAACAATTTTAATGGTATTTTGCCCCAAAAAACTTGTCTAAATTTTATAAAAACTAATTTAATTAAGGTCAAGAAGCATGGAGAAAAGACATGAACGAAACTCACAAAACCACAACAACAAAATCGTCCTTACAAGTTCCCCAACGTGTCGCTTACGTTACATTACTCCACTCATCAGAAGTATACGTATGTGGCGCAATAGCCTTAGCACAAAGCATAAGACAATCTGGTTCTACTCAAGACATGTTACTCCTCCACGACGACTCCATGACCAACACTTCTCTTCATGGCTTAAGTCTCGCTGGCTGGAAACTAAAGCTAGTGGAGAGAATACGTAGCCCCTTTTCCAAGAAAGGTTCTTATAATGAGTGGAACTATAGTAAGTTACGTGTGTGGCAAGTTAGGGATTATGATAAGCTTGTGTTCATAGACGCTGATTTCGTTATAGCCAAGAATGTTGATTACCTTTTCTCCTTTCCACAACTCTCTGCCGCTGGTAATAACAGAGTATTGTTCAACTCCGGTGTCATGGTAATACATCTATACAAAAACTTTTGGTGGTATTTTAGGTCTAAAAACTTATAAAGATGGTATTTTGGGGAATAACCCTTATATTTATATAGGGGTTCTTGATATTCTTGTTAACACACATTATTCTTATGTTCTTTTAGGTTCTAGAGCCATCACTTTGTCTTTTTGAGGATCTAATGTTGAAATCGTTCAAGATTGAATCTTACAATGGAGGAGACCAAGGGTTTCTAAACGAATATTTCGTGTGGTGGCATAGGCTATCTAAACGTGTGAACACTATGAAGTACTTTGATGATAAAAGCAAGAACCAAGAAACTCGGAATCTTCCTAATGATATAGAAGGGATACATTACTTGGGGCTAAAGCCATGGCTATGTTATAGAGACTACGATTGTAATTGGCACTTGAAAACGAGACGCGTGTACGCAAGCGATTCGGTGCACGAGAGATGGTGGAAAGTTTATGACAAGATGCCTAAGAAGTTGAAAGGTTATTGTGGTTTGAGTCGTAAGATGGTTAAGGACATTGAGACATGGAGGAAAAACGGTAAGGTTAATGGTTTACATGAAAAGTATTGGAGTGTTCAAGTAAAAGATCCTAGGAAGAAGAATCTTTCTTAATTAGGCATGTAAGCATATGGGAGAAGAGTAAAAATGGAAACCCTCTTGTTCGAAACATCTGTTTATTTTTATATATTTTCTGTTACAAAAATTTAGAATTAAAAGTCTTGGTCACACTTGTATATATAATGATTTAAATTATGAACCCTTATTTTTAATAATAATTTTCTAAAACATATTAACATGAGTTCTAAACTTGTAATCTATTTGTTGAATTCATCACAAAGGAAAAATATTAAAAGCTAAGAGTAAGATTCTTGAAGCCAATTATCTTCACAAGAATGAAAAACAAGAAAACAATGAAGAAGAGGTTCGTAGCAAATTTACATAATCATTGCAAAGAAGAAGAAGAAAACGAAGCAAATGCTTGAGTTGTTTAATTTGAAGAGAAAAATAGTATTTGTTGTTGAGAGTCAAAGACCAAGAAGGAATCGAAAAACATCGCTCAATGAAATGATACCTTCAACACGTTTGCTTCCTGCTTCAACTATCACAAGCCTCCTTACACCTAAATTCATTACCCAAACTCATTAACTACTTCCTCATCTTTGTAATGAAAACTAAAGCTCAAAGATTGTTATGAGAGGATGTTTACCCGGATTCGCTAACCGCTCCATCACTTTCTGAAGAGAGTCTGTCCGCAAGCACATGTGACATCTCTGTCCGTTGAAGATTCCATAAGGCGGACTCGCATCTTGCCCTAACTGCAGCGCCTGAGCCAACAACATACATATCCAACACTTTTTAACTACAATTATTGTAATATTCGATATCTCTTTTTTATATATTCTTCTAATTTTGATAAGACACCGATATCATATGGTTTTTACCTGGTGAACTGTCATGTCATCGAGATGAATCTGTGCGTATGCCTTATCTTTAGCTAAAGCAGTTATATCACTGGCCAGTACAAGATATGTGATCAGAACACAGGACTGCAAAAATGGGATGCAGAAGACAGACATATCATGTCGTAGAGGTTTACCTTCGAGAGTATATGTCAATAAGCGAGTCATTGTCATCCACCACCGGAATTGAACTAACCTCAGCTGTAAATAACCAGTTAACAGAAGACATTAGAGACATAGATAAAGCATGACACATTCATCTATGAAGGAAACCAGAAAAGTTATTGCATACAATGTTATATCTGAAATCCAATAAGATATTGATGAAACAGGAGCAAAAACGGATTACCTTGAACTAATAACGAGAGCGCAGAACCCAAAGAGGCGTGTGGTCTCAATGTAGCGAGAGGTTTGCTACTTGATTCTCCGATTCTAGGGACCCAAGTACCCAAGGGAATTGAACAAATAGGATGCTGAAGGATTGGTAAAGAGCTAGACGAATGTCTAAAGTATCTGCATATACCTGGTAGAATTATGCTTAATTTAGAGCTAAAGTGCCTAATAAGAAGCAGAAGGTTTTAAATAATTATAGACAACATGATCTTACATTTTAATATGCCTGATAGTGAAGCAAGATGCAGTAATTGAGGATATGAACCATCTTGCACAGAAGAATATATAACTGGCACGGCTGCCACCTTATTTTGCAAAATTTTCAGGGAAACATCTTTCAGATTATCATAGGGACCAACCTGATAACCATATATGAAAGCATTATTAGCACTTAGCAAGAGAGAAAATTATTCTAAGTCTATTAACTACAATATGGAATAGAACTATAGAAGTTTCAAGGATAAGCCCATATTCAAAGGCTACACAAATAGAATCATAAGACAATAGTTTATCAATTAAGAGGATAACATATAAATAAGTAGACAGGCATTTGTGAATCAATTACATTCCTAGATGTATATGCCTCTCAATGGAAAGTGTGGATCAGCCCTGCTTATTTAGTTCACTTGAGTATAGTTTGGAGATAGAGATAAGAAGAGAGTCTTTTACAAAAGTAAGAGAAAAGATAATCAACAGAGATTTAGAGGAAACTACCTGAAAAGCAACTGAGAGAATCTCACCTGAACAAGTGGCCTAGGATACAGTCTCCCACTTCCATCATATTGTCTGCTAATATGGGCCTTTCCCTCTTTCCAGGCTGCTATTGTGTGCGTTTCAAGCTCTTCCTCTGTCAAGTTTGATCCATGAGTTCCAAGCTGCAATTTCACAGGGTTGATATTACCGTACGAGAGTGAAAAACTTCTTATTGAGAAACCTATTCAAACATCTATATGTGTTTCACACCAGGTAATACACTTGAAAACTGGTAAATTATACATCAGTAACTCAGAAGAATGATTTTAAAATGAATTTTCTTAAGGAGAAGCCAACCTCTCTCAAAATTAGAATGAAGTCGAGTGGACCAAGAACTCCAACAAAATGACCTTTACCAAAGTCCCAAAGAGGAGCCAAAGGGATTCCCTGAAAGCATCTGGAATTAGCAAATACCAGACAATCTAGAATCGAATTTACACAAATGTATTTCTCCTAAGTTTCACTTCCATCCCTTTCCAGGTCTGGATGCAACACTATTAGAATGTTTACATGATCATGAGAGATAGAGAGAGAGGAACATTCCAATAACAACATAAGCTGTCACACATTGGTAAATTGGTAAATAGAGAAAACCTGTTCATAGAGTATATGAAATGCTTGCTTCACTGGTAAATTAACATCCAATGCAATCACCTGTAAAAACTTGATGAATTTAGACAGTTTCCGAGTAAGAAGCCAAAAATTATTCTCATCGATAGAAAATAATCTATAGACATGAAGAAAAGATACTAATCAAATAATAAGAAAAGAAGAAACCAGACCTTGCCCGACTCAGGGAGCAGCTCATAGGCAGTACGTGTTGACAATAAAACAGATATACGGTGACGTGACACTTCCAAATCAACCCCCGACATCCCAGGTATAGATTCCTGGGATGGATCACTCTACAATATAATTACCATGTAAAAGTAGTCAAAAACATGTCTACAATTTAAATCATTCCTTTTTGGAGAAATTTTGTATATCAGTTAAGACTTCGGATTTGCAAGAACTAAATAATCACGATGAAGTGTCAATCACTAGCGGGAAAAACAAAAAGGTTGGATATATACAGTAACTGTATTAAAAACAGAATATCAACTAGGATACTAATAAGCAAAGATACATAGCTAACCACTGAATTTAAGAAAACAAAAATGACTGTTTCCTTACCATTCTCAGGATAACATCGTCCACGTCCATATTCGACCGACCAAGTGAATCTGAGTTAAAACCAGCGGGAGCCATATCTTGTCCAGTTATAAATATCGTATTTACTACTCCACCATTTCCGCTTACAAACGGTTGGTGCTCATCATGCCGCCATTCCCCATCAACAAAAAACTTATACTGCATGATAATAATAAATAATAACCGAATGTAAACATCAGTTACTTCTAAACCATTTTCAAACAGTTTATTAAGCATTTTAAACCGTTATTAACCTGATGATATCCTGGTGTCAAGTTGCAAATGACTTGAAAAACAGTAGCACAACCTTCAAGTGGTGACATTGGCACATGTTCTGTCCACCTATCCACATACCCATTTCAAAAAATCAATTTTTACACTACCAAAAAACCCTAATTGATACTTTCACAGAGCACATAATTTATCATAATAACACACAAAACAACCTTATAACTATCCTACTTCATAGCTCAGTTATCTCACCACATGCCCATTTTCAAAAAATCAATTTTTACACTACCAAAAACACCCTAATTGATACTTTCACGGAGCACATAATTTATCATAATAACACACAAAACAACCTTATAACTATCCTACTTCATAACTCAGTTATATCACCACATACCCATTTCAAAAATCAATCTATGCACTACACAAAAACCCAACTGATACTTTCATAGAGCACATATATCTATCATAATAACACACAAAACAACCTTATAACTACTCTAGTTCATAGCTCAATTAGTCTCACCTAGTGAAAGATCCGCTTAAGAAGACTCTTCTACCTCCATAAGGCCACACGAATCGAGTCGGAGTAAGAAGCTGCCCTGTCGCAGCAGCGTTGTTTCCACGGCTATTATCCAATGTAGTAGAACCAAACATCCCCTCCACACAGTGTTTATATAGTTATTACAAGCTACAACACAATCCAGCAAACAATAGACTAACTGCAAAACTTCTCAATTCGTGCAGAAGAAACCTCTCTGATGAACAAAACTTGGTGAAAACTTTCGCTTACACATACAGAGGAATCCGAATTCGATAACCCAAACCCTAGAATCTCTCAAAAATTCATCAACGGAGAGAGATGTAAAGAGCCCTAAAACTCAAACAACGAACGATCTGGGTATGAAAGCAAAAAGGTCAACTGATTTTTTTTAGGAAGTCGCGGCTCTGATCTTTGATTCGATAACGATGAAGATGGAAAGTACAAACCTTGATGATGATTGAGTATGGAGATAATCCGATGAAATTTGATGACCTAATTTTGAGAAATTGGAGAAAACCCTAATTTTGAGATGACATTGTTTGGATCTGGGAATGGAATGTTTATGGTATTTTTGAAAGGCGAAGAAGAATCTGTGAAGGCGATGAAGCGCAGCGAAGATGAAAATGATTTTTATTTTTTAGTTATTAGTTACTATATTACAAATTATATAATTTCACCCAATTTTATTTTTTCCTTTAACTCTTTTTTATTTTTTTTGTTCATGTTTTCTTTGTGAAGAAAAGCATTGTCATGCATATTAACTTATGGGTCCTTTGACTTATAAGCAATATTATTATTTTATTTTTTTTTGTTCGTTGGACTACAAACGATCGATTCATTAGCCAATCATAAACTTTCGTAGACCCTGAGATCCGATCCCGGGTAGAGTTGTGTTATTTGCTTCGCGAAACAATATTATTATTTAACATATCATATTTGTGTAGTCTTAATTAAATTTATAACGGAGTATTAAACATGCTTTGTCTGAATATTATGCAGTTTAATTAATCTGCTTTGGTTAAGTTTATAATCTTCAAAACCAAGCTTTGCTACAAATCTTGTTACATTCATAATAATAACAAATGGAACCAAATTTTCAAAAAATCAACATTATTGTTTGTTCAAATTTCACTTCACACTCTAGATTAATTTAGGTTTTTTTTTTTTTGACAAACAGATTAATTTTGGTTTAAAATTTATTTTGACCAGTAAACTTATTGTATTAGAGAAAATGGTTATGATAACATGTTAATTACAATAATTTTAAACGTGTAACAACAAGTCCGATGTCGTCCAGCGGTTAGGATATCTGGCTTTCACCCAGGAGACCCGGGTTCGATTCCCGGCATCGGAGTTTTTTATGTTTGTTTTGTGATTTAATGTTACAAGCCCATTTACAAGCCCACAATCAATTTGGGTTACATTAAAACACGGTCGTTTTATAAAAGGAAACGATACACTAGTCTTGAGATATTTATGAGAGAAACATTAAGATAGAATAAGTTATTCAACTTATATTGTCTCTGTTTCTCTGAAGTATGTCTTGTGTTGTGTTCTTATGTTATCTGAGACAGAGAAACGGTGACACATGACTCATATTTATAGGACTGATTTTGGTGTCTGACCAAATAGTAAACCGGTTATATCAAACCAAAATAAATCAATATGATTAAAAGATATAACCAAATATGAATTCTACTTACAACTTGGAAAGTGCTGTTAGTATATTAGCATTTCCCAAACAAACAAAAAAACATATCAATGAAGGTATATATATGATCAGACCATAAGCCAATGAAATCTTAAAACAATTGATAAGAATTGGATCTATCCTCTCTCTCTCTCTCTACAAACATTTGAATACACTTTCTACTATTACTGCTACTTCTCCAATCAAGCCTGGGAAATAATAAGCACACCGGACGGACCCTATATAAGAAAACTCGAAACAGCTAAACAAGCGAATTTGTTACCGGGGATATTATGGTTTCTTTCAAGACAAATGTGGCTTCAAGTGGTCACCGACCCATTGCTCGGTCTTTTACCTTCCATGGCGTCTTTCTTTTTCTTGCATATCGTGCATAGATATGGACCTTCACATCGCTTAGACGCTGAGGAGATGATAGGACCCACATCGCCCGATAAACTTTCACCCGGCAATTCATCTGTTTGGCACACAGCGCATTTTAAGAGCCCAGTTTCCGTATTTGCAGGAAGATCTTTTCCCAATCTGAACACCAAAGAGTACTAGTCAGTATCTGAAGTTCACAGTTCATCGATATGGATAAGAGTTTGGCGATATCAATCAATCGTTAAGAGTATATTACCTATCTGCAAGCACAGCAGAACCTTCTTCAAACAATTCTTCGACAACTCCAACAGAAGAAAGCTTGTTCCTGTTCTTGTTGTTGGTATCCATATGGTTTTTCCTTGAAATAAATGATGTGAAGGCGTTCTGCTTCTTTACGGGCGTTCGAGCAAAGGGAGGATAATCAGATGGAACTACGTCAACAACTACACAAGTAGTATCATCTTTCAACCCTTTTGTCCGCAGTGCTTCCTGACAATACATATAATTCAGAAAGTTGAATCAAGATCAGAAGAAAGTATGAATTAAAAATCAACGAAGTTGAATGATAACCAAACCTTAACAACAACTTTAGCAGCAAGCTCGGCAGATAAACCACGGCAAGCTTTCGCAGCCATATCCGAAGGCAGAATATCCCATATACCGTCTGAAGCTATAATTAGTCTCCCTCCAGCTTCTGAAAGCTGAATATACAGATAAAAAATACATCTTGCTCAGTCTCCAATTTATGCATCGATGAAAAAATGCACCAAGGGGAAGAAGACTTACTTTTACTTGCTTAACATGCGGTATTGGGACGATAAATTCTCCAACATCGGTATCACCAATGGACCTCGAAAGACACAAACCACCAGGCCAACATCGAAGTGGCCCGACCTATTGTGTCACCAAAATGAAAAAGTACATCAAGATCATGGAAAATCCAAGACCTATCACACATCGCAAACCCATCATACCTCATTGCCACCAAAAATATTGAGCCTTCGGACAACACCTCCACTGGCAGTTATGCGTTCTCTCTCCTCAACATTCTCTTCTACCCTGTGATCCACGGTCAGTAGAGATACCACACCACCTTGTGTGTCTAATATACAACGTGAGTCACCAACAGAAGCAACAGTGATAGTCCAACGATCAATTAGAACAAATGTCACCGTTGTTCCAGAAGTTTCCCCTGCAAGTGAACCAGATCTTAACGGTTAAATCATGCTTTTCAAAGAAGAATATGAAAGGAAAGGTCTTTATACAATGAGCATAGAGCTTAAACCTTTCTGCTGAAATTCAATGTCGGTTTTCACAAAGCCAGCAACTAGAGCCCTAGGAAGAGCTTGAAGCCACTCTTCCCTGCTTGCGCCTTGAGGAATCGCACTCACAACATTGTCAAGAAGATGTTCCTTAGTATATATAGCAGCCGAGTTACCATTGTGCCCATCAAATATCTGAGAAAAGGTGTAAACTAATAAGACCTTGATAACGCTATACATTGCTATTTGCTAATACAGAAGACAAGAGAATAAAAATTACCCCAAAAACCGAGAAAGCAGAGGAAGGATCACCAGACACTCTCTCACAATCAGTTTTGATCAGAAAGTAGTCTTCTCCTTTCTTAGCGAGAGCAGCTTGACCATACTTGACTAAAGGTTTCTGAATCCTAAGCTCCCTACCGATAAGTGTTGCAAGAGAAACAAGCGTATGTTTCTTCCTTGATGCTATAGACAAGCTCATTTTACTCTTAACGCCTTCAGCATTTGCTAGCTACAAAAAACTTATAACACAGTAGAAAACAGCCCTTTTTAGCCTATGAATAGACTTATACATAAGAACCCTAATTAATTTCCAGAAATATTAGAAATCTTCAGCATTTGTGAGAAATCTATGAGAAACAAAAACAGTAGTATAGTAATAGTATAATCGAATAGAATAATCACTAATAAGAGCATTATTGAAGCGAGAAGCCATGGAACTCACACAAAAACTTGAAATCTCGAGTAAAATACAGAGTAGATCTAGCCGGAAAAGATGGATTATAGACAATGCAAAGGTTATCGCCGGCGCTTCTCCGGTGAGAGTTCAAAGTCCGTCGTCGTTGATGGAGTGGAGAATCGTAGATTTTGAAACCGCGTGGAAGAAGATTTTTTGTGAGAAGAAACGAATTTGCAGAGATTTTTTTAGGGATTTTCTCAGATTGGGAAGAAAAAAAGCGACGCGGGTGTTGAAGACGGACAGATAATCTTTATTAGGAAAAATAATGAATTATCCTAAATGACGGAAATGCCCTCACAAAGTTTTTTTTTTTTTAAAATGATTTATCATTATTAGGGATTAGGTGTTTTAGAATGGATAATTCACCTAAAATTGACTTTAATTAAAGACAAATTAAAATCGACACATATTTCAATAATTTTGTTTGACTAATTTTACTTGGAGCAGTTTTACATCACAATCCATTACCCATTTATAGTCTAACTAACCTGTTTGAACAACTATTTTCTGTTTCATGATCTGATCGTTTCACTAAACGAACAAAGGTAATAATATTTGTTTGTCTTAAAACTGATTATACAGTTTAAGGCATTTTATGTTTCTAGAGTCAATTATTTCAAAAATGGATAGAGTAAGAGATGCAACAGCATAAAGTCTTGAATGGTTTTTTTTTTTTGCTTTTTATCCACTCTAAAAAGAGCTTATGACAGTAATCATTGTTCTATTACCTCCACCAACAAACTAGATACTAAAGAGGGATGCTAAATAATAAAAAGGGATAAAAAAGCAACAATAAGCGAAATTCGAAAACTTTTAGTCTTCAATCTCTCCTTATAGCTCATCCTGCAAAAAACCAAATACATAACCAAACGCAAATCAAAAAACATGGTTTTAAAGTGTAATCTTTGTAGTAAAGTGTTATTGTTTGGTGTTGTTACATACATGAGCTGTGGAGTCTTCTTTCTCTAAAGTTTCCTCGTTATCTTCTGATTTGGATTCATTATCGGATTCATCTCCTTCTGCGTCGTCCTCTGCTTCATCCTCGGCCTGGGATTCACAGTATTAATACGTAAGGACCTTCACAGAAATGTGTAGTGTTTCACTTTTATAAATGACAAGTACTTACATCAGATTCTGCAGGAGCGTCCTTTGATTCCTGAGACAACAGATATAGAGAAGATCACAACTTTGTCAAATAACTTTGCTTTTCGACTCAGTGTTTTAGAGATATTTGGTTGAGAAAGTGTTTACCTCTGCTTCTTTCTTCTTCTCAGCTTCGTCGAAAGCTGCTTTCTCGGCCTGCAACAGAAAGGATAGTTTAGATTGGCTATTCTGGTCAGAAACTCATAAAACAAATATACTTGTGTTTTTTTTGGGACATGTGTATATTTCTAAAGACGTACATCCTTGAGCTTGCCCCATGTTTCATCTACCAACTTCTTGGCGTACTCTGGATCGTCGCAGATCAAGACATTGTCAAACAATGATCCTGATTTCACCTGAAAGAGTCATATGGTATTAATGATAGAATTCATGGGACCAAAGCATATGTTAAGAAGAAAACAAGGTCATAGTGACAAGATCTATTACCTGCCATAATTCGATTCCAACATACTTAAGCTTGGGGAAGACATATAGCTCTGGGTCATCCTTGAACTCTGCATGAAACCACATATATTAGGCACATCAATGTTATATATTACACCTTGGAAAGCTAAACTTTTATGTAAGTTAATGCAAGCAAATAATAACATTACGCTGAATACTGCAGTTACATTCATATGAACATGATAACAAAGTGTAACTTAAGGTGAACAAAAGATATAATGTTCCAGATTGGCGTGAAAGATAACTCACCAGGGTTGTCAATCTTAGGAGCCTTCCACTTTCCCTTGTAATTGGGGTTCTTGATTTGCTACAGAAAAACATCTTTTAAGAGTAAATAACATTTTACAAGATTTATATATACATTTTTGACAGTGAGAGTGACAAACCTTGGCCTTCCATTCACCATTGTACTCAGGGTTGGGAATGGTTGGGACAGTCCACTCACCATCTTCTTCCTCATCCCAGTCCTCAGGCTAAGAGAAATGACGTAAACAAAAGTCAGCAAATACAGAACACAACACGAGATTCCAGATATTGAATGAATTACAGACAAGGTAGAAACCTTCTTTGCATCGGTGTCAGGGATCTCCTTTGGGATGTCATCATATCCATCAGGTTTCTTGTCTTCAGGGTCAGAAATGTATTCTTGGTCATCCCAATCCTCAGGCTGTAAAAAAAAAGAGGCTCAATTATTGTATGATAGACAGTATAACAGGTATAATCAACAATAGAGTTATAGTCTATTTTGTTCTTAGTTTAGTCTGGTTGTTCACAAGTTATTACATACCTTCTTGGCGCTTGGATCCTTGATCTTCTTTGGTGGGAGAAGATCCCAGTCAGAGTATAGGCTACCAGTTTGCTTCTCAACATTGTCGATGAGAATACTGTAAGTAGCATCTGGCTTGAGGATAAATGTGTACACATGAGTGAGCTGGTCAGTTTCACATGGAACATCCTTCTTGATCAGGTGGTTTGCGTTGTTGTAGGTAAGGATAGCGTGAACTTTCTTCGTGCTGTAGCCACAGATATCAGGACCAAACATGATGCTGCAAGCAAAAAAAAACAAACAAAAATATGTTATATTGTTGAGATGAATATAGTGATTTATTCTTGTAGTAAACAATAGTATTTACCTGTAAGGAGTGTCTCCACCAAATTTCTTCTGGTCAACATCATCACTGAGTAGCTTCATGTAGCCACCACCACAGTCAAGCTTTTGCTCGTGCTTGACTGAGAATTGGAAGACTAGTGTTTTGTCCTTGTTACTGAATTGAGGGAACTCGGCTGAGATAGCGTAGAATCTGTAGTCCTCGCTAGTCTGGATACCTGCAAGACAATGATAATAACAAGTAAGCACATGATAAGAGCCAATAATAATCATGAGTATGTAATGCAACTAGCTTTTTAAGTCCGAATCTTACCTTTATCGGTAGCGTCACCAGACCAATTCCCTGAAGTGTGGTTCCATTCTCCAGCAGTGTTATCATCTTTCTTCCACTCAGATTTTACCCATCTGTTCTCCCATCCATCTTTTAAAAAAAATGAACACAACAAAGTAACAAATCAAGACGAGAAGAATCATAAGATTATATAAGAGACACACACGAATCATTCAAACTAGTATACTAGTCTCAAGCTCCAAATCAATAATACGTGAACTATCATATTCATAGTCAAATGCTTGCTCTCGTTATCTCCGAAACATAATCTACGAAGAATGTGCGTGAATCTCATCAAATTAAGCACACAAGACAAACAAAATTCACAGATCCATAACAATCCTGATCAAACGTATACAAATGTTGTATATCCGATGAAAAACGATGACATCGTTGCATGATCGAGAACAGATCTATAACTATGCAGCATTATCGCACACTAAAACTCAGATCGATGAAACAGATCAACATCAAAAACAAGTCTCGAAACAAAAAGTTACCATCAAAACGCTCCTCGAAGATAACTTCTGCGGAAGCGATCGCGACGAGAGCGATAAGAATCAAAGAGACGACGCTAAGGATTAGTTTCGCCATTGCTAAAAACTCAGATCAGAGATTTTCAGCTAAATCTACAAGACCTTACAGTGTATATAAATACTTGGAGAGAGGAGCTGTGAGTGAAGTTGCTCTCAATAGGTTTTTTTAGTCTCTTGCCACGTTTAGCTGAATATCGTAATCCAATCAAAAACAAACACGTCATATAAGTTTGTCATTCACAGTGACATGGCAATACCTTATTGGATTAAAAGGAAAAAGGAAAGTGGGGACATAATCTAAGATTTAACACGTGGCTGTATATTAGCGGTCGGTTATAATAAAACGAAGCGTGCATCTTCTCGTGGGGACTAATTAAAACGACTAGATATCTCAAGGGCACTTTCGTAAAAAAAGTTTGATTAAACTTGATCGTAGCCGTTGGATTCAAACTAACTTTCATCCAAAAGCAGTGTTTTCATTATTACTTTGGGCCCATGACTTTTATCATTTTTCTTTTTACTTTGATGGTTTCTTTACTTAGAAAATATTTTACAGGAAAATCTGCACTGGCCCAAAAAGGCCCAATTAACATCTCCAACCTAATCAACTATTTTAGCTAATTTAATCTCTTGAGTTAAGATTTAAGACAGAGCTAATCTTCGAAAAACCTATAATTTTACCAAGAAGAAGACATTGATTATCATGACTCGTTTGGCTTGGCTAGTTCAGGATTCCGACTAAACTGGATTATCATTGGTTTCCCTTTGAACACAAAACCATTAACAAGATTCTGCAATACCACCACAAAGAACGCATCAGCGACTTTCCTCTTTATGTGGACAAGAAAGAAAAAGGAAACAAGACGACTACAAAGAACAATGTGTTGTTAAGGATTATTACCAGAGCAGTATGTGCAAGTTCAACAGATGGAAATGTCAAGAAGGCTTGCTCTCTCATCCTTCCTTCCTGTAATATTTCTTTCACACGTTAAATCACAGCGATAAACAAGATGGTTGATAATAATCGAAGCTTAAGGTTCATAGAAAACACCTTCATTAGCTTCACACCAAGACTGGATTTAGCAGCTTCTATGCTTCCAAATTGTGATCCTACACGGATGCAAAAAGAACTTAGCAATGAATTGACTTTCAGAAAGGCAAGATATGATGACGCGGGTTCGGAATGCCAAAATTAACTACTCTAAATTTGTACAAAATTTTGATTTGACTAGTCTAGCACATGACATGCTTACCAAATATGTAATAGAGATCATCAGTAACTAAATCTTTAGCAAGGTTTTTGATGTACAGCACATGCCAAGGATTCCCAGCTGTGTAGTTCTGCACACAATTTAACATAAAAACAATTTTTATCACAGGTTAAGAATCATCTATGTGATATGCTTTGCAGAGACGAGGAGAAATATTTGAACGGTAACAGGAACTAGATATACAGTCATGAGAAAGCTGCAGAGAAAGAAATGCACTGTTATGCAATAGATAGTTAAATGCTTAAGCAAAATGTGCCAAACTAAAAGGCTGGAATTGATAAGCATGATCGCATCATTACAAAAAAAAAATCAATATAAACATATTATACCTTGATTCTAGTATACATACCTTGAATGCAGGCAATGAAATAATATCTTGTGGAGGTAACCTTCCTTTCTCCAACTCCTCTAAAGTCGCAAAGGGTGTTGACTTTGAATCTTCTTCTCTAGGCTCTTCTGCTGGGCCTTCCCTCTGATTGTCTTCTTTATATTCGTCTTGAGCAACTTTTGGGGCGATCTTGATCTGTCGGGATCCAGAAGCAGGACTAAAAAATATCAGTACAAATCACATGGCATAATAATCAAAAGGTAATCATGGATCATACTGTACCTGCATGACATGTTTATTTTTTCGTATTCGAGGGATCTCTTTTTTTGTCAGAGACGAGGGTTTCACTCCAACAGACTCGTGTGGCACATCCTTGTCCATACCAGGACCAACAAGATTTTCATGTCTAGCACGCTTCCTTCTTGAATTTGTACCTGTATCCTAAAGATGATACCAACCAAAGTACTCAAATAACAATGAATATAAAGAACAGATAATATACTAGTAATTTATAAACAACTATTTTATTAGATTCCTAAAAATCAAACATGGCATAACTAGTACTACCTCATCAGATTCCATCTCTGACTCGCTACTAGATTGACGCTCCAACACGGTTGTTGGTTGGGGGGCTGCTTTAGGTAAAGGTGGTGTGGGCAGGGCCATGCGAAAAGGAGGTGGAAGATTCATTTTGTTCATCAGATGCAGGACCTGTGAACAAGAGGTCTAAGATCAACAATCTTGTTCCTTTTATGCACTCGACTCTATAGTTGATATCTACAGACCATAACTCGAAAAAATAATATCGGCAGAGGCAGTGAAACTAACCTGGGTGTATAAAGGTGGGACAGCAATAAGGGCATTAGTAATATTAGCTAATATATTTGCATCAGGTGGAGGGTAAGCATATCTGCAAGATAAACCAAATCAAACATAGACACAGTAATGCTTTAGAAGGATGAGGAGCGAAAACACAGATACACAAACATACGTTTTTGTAACAAGAAAGAATCGGAAAGAGCATTGAGCAGTAATACTTACTGAAGGTGAGGAGGAAACGGATAGTTTATACCGAGTTTCGGAGCTATCGGTTCACCAGCTAGTGTATGCCCAGATACTGAATCATTGTTGCTTTTAGCCGTAGAGAGTGAACAAGGTTTACCATCTTTCCCAGATGATTCTTCAGTTTGTAAAGCCTTCTTGTCCTCATTACGTTTATTGGCTCTATGAACTTGTAGAACCTTACCAAGAAATCTCAACCTATCCCACCATTAATATGATTAAAAAAACATCTCAATCATTAGCTTCATCAAACATAGTAATAGAAGATCAGTGAGTCACACACTCCAATGGAAGAAAGCAACTAGTACCCATTTAGCTGACGATGCGCTTGAGAGGCAGATACTTCACTCTTAAAATCCACAAACGCAGCATTTCTCAATCTGTGATCAACGATTACAAAGGTCAAGCTTTAGATTATTTTGTATCCTAAAACTATAAACCTTTTGAGTATCTTCTACGTAAAACCCAGAAATCTTCAAAGTGGTATTAATGGAAAAACAAAGGTTTTTAGAGATTTACTTGCCACCGGAGCAAGGACGAACAGCAGAAGCTCCGTACTGAGAGAAGAGACGAGACACGATATCATGAGGGATCCCATCAGGAAGATGCCGAATCAGAAGAGTAACCACCACCGATTCAAATTCATTCGCCGGGAGGTTAGCGACTGGCTCGGGAATCGGATGTGAAGCCATTAAAGCTCGAATCCGAGCTCGGAACGATGACGGTCAGGGTTAAACTCTTCTTCCCTTTTTCCTCCACTTTGTAAATTGATTTGCGAGAGACTAAAACCAGACAAACACGACGCCCTATTGATGCTGGAATCAAATAATATACGACGCCGTTTTTGTTAAAGACTATAGGCCCATTAATGTATTTTCACCTTTTTGGCCCATAAGGGTAAAAGTGGCATTAATTGATGACAAGTCTACAGCCACGCTGTCTCACGCGCCTCTCTCTCTCTCTCTTTTGTGATTGGCGGAGATATATAACGCAGCACATAGAGAGAGAGAAAGTGAGGAAAGACTAATTAAGAGATTATATACGATGGTGGATTCTCTGTTTCCAAGCATTTCAGAGCCGAGACGGAAGAAGCCGAGGATATCGGAGACGACGGAGATGAAGACGCGACGGAGCAACGAAGAGAGTTTAAATAGATGGAAAACGAATCGCGTTCAACAGATCTACGCTTGTAAGCTAATCGAAGCTCTGCGTCGAGTTCGTCAGAGATCTAACGAATCCGTTAAAATCTCCGGCGCGGCGTTAGAGATACGCTACACGGCGGATCGAGTTCTAGCCGCTTCGGCTCGGGGGAAAACTCGGTGGAGCAGAGCGATATTAGCGAGTCGAGTCAGAGCAAAGCTTAAGAAACATAAAAAGGCGAAATTAACCGGAAATTCTAAACCGAGAAATTGTAAACCGGTTAATAAATTACCGGCGATTGAGAGAAAATTGAAGATTCTTGGCCGGTTAGTTCCCGGTTGTAGAAAAGTCTCTGTACCGAACCTTCTAGATGAAACGACGGATTACATCTCTGCTCTACAGATGCAAGTAAAAGCCATGGAGGCTCTCGCTGAACTACTTGCCTCCGTTGCGCCACGTGCGACGTTGACCGGGATTTAACGGCGGCAGTTAGTTTTGTTCAGGTTGTTGTTAATTAGCGTTTTTTTACTTTTTTACCCTCAAATGTTTTCTCTTTTATTTTTCTTAATGGGTTTTT
Source organism: Cochlearia excelsa (assembly GCA_963556525.1). Taxonomy (NCBI): domain Eukaryota; kingdom Viridiplantae; phylum Streptophyta; class Magnoliopsida; order Brassicales; family Brassicaceae; genus Cochlearia; species Cochlearia excelsa. The sequence goes on from OY748331.1 coordinate 21,999,606, forward strand.
GGCAAATAAACCCTCAAGTCATTTTCGATCGCGTATTTACCCTCCATTGTCCGAAAGTGCAAGTCAAACCACCTAAATGATAGTCAAATAGCAATACAACCCTTATCGTCTATACGCGTTATATCGCCTAACGGAATGTAAAATGCTGCGTTTTATGTCGATTATAAACGCCTTGTTGTTTAATATAAACCTTTAGTTAGAGAGAGAGGCATATCGATTTGGGGAAAGTTAGAAATTAGGGTTCTTAAAATCGTGAAGCTCTCCTTGCCGTCGCCACTTAGATATTGTAAGATGGGAAACTACAGTTACAGCCTCAGTGATCCGACCCAAGCTCCTGGGTTCTACGATGATGGAGAAGAGGAGGTGACGAGTCGTGATCCGTATGATGATGCAATGGAATTCGGCGTGCCTACAATTTGTTATTGTGGCCGTGAAGCTGTCCTCGCCACCGCCACTTCTCCATTGAATCCGGCGAGACGTTTTTATACATGTCCTTCAAGAGATGTAAGTTTATTGTTGTTTAGTTTTTGGATCTACTAGTTAATGAGTGGTTTAATGTTCTTTAGTGTTCTGGTGGTGAATGAGATGTTTAGTGTCATTATTGTTTTGGATCTTGTTATTGATTTATAAACATGTGTTAGGATGACCAATGTCATATATGGAAGTGGTGGGACGTTGCAGTAATGGAAGAATTGCGTAAGGCTCAAGATGTGGCTAGAAACGTTGATGTTTATTGCCGTTCTCAGAAAGAAGAGAAGCTACATTCAATGGCTGTTTTAGAAAGCTTGGTCAAGAAAAGTCGCTCTGAAATTGATGACTTGAGGAAGACAATAAAGATGGGTTCCATTTGCCTTATTGGTTTACTTGTTGGTATGATGGTTATGGTTGTATTCAAGTAAATTAGTATTTGGTGTTGTTATGTCTAAGAACTTGTAACATGTTGTTCATGCTATGTTTGTTTTAGACCTATTCTCTTTCGTATTTGTTTTAGACCTATTCTCTTTAGAACATGTAATGTAATGTTAAGTTTAATGAAGGTTTAAAACTCTATTTTGAACATCAAAAGGTTTAAACACACAAAAGAACAAGATAGCAAACAGAAAACAACAAAAGAACAAGATAGCAATATGAAACATCAAAAGGTTTAAACACACAAAAGGTTTCAAACACAACAAGGTTTCAAACACACAATACCAAGTTTTAAAACACACAATACCAAGTTTTAAAACACAAAAAACCAAGTTTTAAAACACAAAAGAACAAGATAGCAAACAGAAAACAACAAGGTTTCAAACATAACATCAAGGTTGAGATGATGACTCCCCAAACAACATGTGTTCCATGGAGTTACGTGGCCTGCCTCGAGGCCTCCGTGGTGGTGCGGAAGACATACTTGGGCGACTTTGTGCTTCGGCGGTCGATGTGGCAAACCTCTTCTTCTTACGTGTTATTGGCATAACCCCCGTAGGCTCTATGAACAAAGGTCATGTTGGTGTGACCACTTTCTTTGGCCTCCCCGGTTTGTTTTTGGGTGGTTTCGACCCGTTTGATTCTTGCAATACATCTTGTTGTGTCCCTCCATTCCGCAATTGCCACAATGCTGAAAACATAAAACATTATATAACTCACAAGTATAACTTAGAAATGATCAGAAAAACATAAAAATATATAAACTTACAATTTTTGTTCCTATTTTTGGGATCTTTCCTGATTCTCTTGGTTCCCATTGTTCCCTCCTTCTAGTTTTTCCTGGTGGTCTACCTGAAGGTTTCTTAAAAAGAGGAGGATTAACTCTCACTGTTGTAGTAACCTTCCACATATTCATACCATTTACAGGTTTCATCAAAAGTGCATAACATAGCTTGAGCTTATCCGTTTTGAACCAGGTGTGCTAACAACTTTTTTGTATCTTGATCAACATTCTTCTCTTGGCGTAATCTTTGAGACAATGTGGCAACAAGGTATACCAGAGATCTTGTACATTCTGCAAGTGCAGTATATCTCACCTCTCATCTTCACAACAAACATATCCCTAAAGTATGCTACCTCATAATTTCCAAGTCCACAACTTAGAGGTCTACAATTCTTTGCAAGCTCTATTTGTTGTTCTAGAGAGCTACATGTTTAGGCGTGTACTCACCTTTCGCCTATTAGCTTCAACATGTTTCTTTTCATTGCTCACCATTACTCTTTGCATAATCTCCTCTAACATCGAACTACGGGCTTGGTTCTAGCAATTCTTATGGCGGCATTGAATGACTCTCCCAAGTTGTTTTCCACGGCTCCACATGAAGACCAATTTGTGAAATAAGCCCTTGACCATGGACATGAAACATTAATCTTCAAGTCATCATATGCAGCTTTGGATATCTTCTTTAACTCTTCCATTTTCCTATCAAATAAGGCAGGGTAATACACATCTGCAGCTCCCCAAAACAGATCCTCAAATGCAGCTCCACCATAAGTCTTCCTCCAATTTCCATACACATGGCGTGCACACATTTTGTGCTCAGGATGAGGCAAAACTAATTTTACTGCTAATATCAAACCTTTTTGCGCGTCACTAGCTAAGGTAAGCCCATTTCCACTCTGTAACTCTAAGTCTTCTATTAAGTGTTCAAAGAACCATAACCAATTGTCTTTATTCTCTATATCCACAATATCCCAAGCTATGGGAAACATTTGATCATTAGGATCTCTTCCACAAGCAACTAAAAGCATTTCAGTCATTCTCCATTTCAAGAAAGTCCCATCAATATGGATGATCTTTCTACAAGCAGCTTTCCATCCTTCCTTAAGAGCATTGAAACACACATAGAACCTGTAGAACATGGTCTGCCTAACTTCCAACTCAACTGTAGACCCTGGATTAGTACTTTTCAACTCTTCAACATAGTCAAAAAGTCTTGCAAAAGACTCAGCATGCTCATCATCAAATTTATTCAAACACTTCATCCTACTTCTCTGACATATTGTGGTAGGCACATTGATGTTTCTCTAAAGTAGCATATGTTGCAATTGTGTTGATGATGTGTTGGGATGCACTCTGAAATTGTCTTCATACATTTCGGCAATACGAGAATTTGTAAGTAAAGAGATCTTACCTTGCCACGTGCAATTATGCTCATCATTAAGTGCTCTCACAATTGTTCTTGTTGAGTAGAGTTAATAGAACCGAAATCCTCCAAGGACAATCCTTTTGTGCGCACACACCACTAAACGCTTGCTGTCAGACTTCTTGAACTTGATATCCCTCCTCTTCTTCACTGCATACTTAGTTATGCGTTTTTTAAACTCATCAATACTAGAGAACTCCTGACCCAGCCAAAAAATACCTTTGTTACCATCTTCTACATGCTCAGTTTCAAAGTCACTATCACTATCACTATCACTACCAAGCCCTCTCTCCTCATGCTCTTTCCTTTCATCAGAACTAATTATATCAGAATCAGATGGTACTTGTTCTTCCATGGCATTCTCCTCATTCTCCTGAAATTCCTCATATGATTCATGATCACTAAAATTGTCCCTAACTTTCATATCCGGATGCCTACCACATATGGATCATCTATCCTAACAATATACAAAGTTAAAGCTCCTGCACTAACTCCATAATGAATTGCGGTTGCTAAACATTCATCATCTTCTATATCGACTTTCTTTATGCTTTCTGGGGGATACCAAGATATCTTACTCATGTTTGCTTCATAACCCATAGCCTCGACGATTAATACTTGAACAGAAGATACACGGAACTCCGCATCCGAAATAAGCCCAACTTTTTCAACTTCCCCACCGTAGTATCGATCTTCTTTGTCCCAATATCCGCCTATGCGGAAGAACAAATCGAAGCTGAAATGAAACACCATAAACGATTAATAACAACCTAGAATATGTTTAGCCTTCAAGAATTGATTGAATTTTACCACATTGTCCGATGTCGTTGATTGAAACAAAGAACCCTAAAAATTTGATTTTTCCCCAAATGAAAACATAAGTCGTGTTTCTGAAGTGTATGTCATTTTGTAACACAAAAACGTCACCACAATTTGAACTACACAACGTTTTTTAACAACACAAAACGGTGAGTTTCATATTCCGTCACTTTATAACGTCATGCCACGTCGACGATACGGGTAAGGGTTGTATTGCTATTTGACTATCATTTAGGTGGTTTGACTTGCACTTTCGGACAATGGAGGGTAAATACGCGATCGAAAATGACTTGGAGGGTTTATTTGCCAAAAACCCTTTCTTAATCTATACTAGTATTAATTTATTCCATTTATGTACTTTTTTACTTGTTCCCTTATTTGTATACATCAATATATGTGTTTTAGCAATCAAAAATAATTTATAAAAACATCAGAAAATAAGTAATGGAAATTAGTTTGAGTAGAAAAATTGTTAAAGTGATAATAGACTTAATAAACATTTATAAAACAGTCATTTACCTTCACAAGAAAACAAAATAGGTAATATTTGGAATATAAAAAAATTTAACAAAAATGAGCATGTGCAATAGATGGCCTAACGTGTGAAGAACACCCCACCTTAAATATAGGACCTTTATGAAGTTCATGTGATTCTCAAAGTCTTAATTTCGACGTTGAAGTTTGATGTTACCAAGTCAGAAATGTATTCACAATTTCAATTTAGTTAACAAAAACAATTTTACTAACTTCATAATAACCTTGTCACTAATCATGGTGTAAATTAATAAATAAATACAAGTTTGTATATTTAGACTATACGAGTAACTTGTCGCATAAATATCTACTAGGTGTAATGTTGAAAGAAATAAGAGGACGACCACAAAATTAGCACCAAAAGAAGTGAAACAAAAAGATTTGATAAATGAATGTCGATGAACATCTTTCTTGTCTCTTTAAGACACTCCCCACGTGTGTTCTTTCTTTTTCATTCACACAATTTTATCAAACAAATTGTGGTAACATGGTTTGTGGGTCATTGTGTATTCTTAGCAAAAAAATTGTATTAAAGATGAAATTATTTGTTTGACTAAAAAAAAGATGAAGTTCTTTAAACCTAATTAATGTTCTTTTAAGTAAGAGAATGTGAGCCAAAACTTTATTATATCATGTTCAACTAAGTGGTTATTATGTTTTTACCACTAATTATATAAGTACCACTTGATATCTAAATAAAAAAACTTATAAACCTACCTAATTTTTTGTTGTATTTTGTATATATAGGTGAAACTAAAACATAGATACCGCCGAATTTGAATAAATATTGATAATATTTGTCAACTAATTAGATAGATCATCCAAATTTTATCCATTGACATTTGTGTCTAGATATTGGTATTAATGTATTCACATGATATATAGTTATATATATACGGTTCCACAAAGGAAGAGTATATGTGAGTAAAATAAAAGTATTGTTTGAATAAATAAAGAAATATAAATGCATCGAATGATAGCTACAAAACAAAAGAAAAGAAAGAAAAGGGGGAAACGTGGAGTTGGGCCATATGTGGTTAAAGAAAAAGGTAGACCCATTGTTATCACATGGCATGCATGTGACTCTAATTATCAATATATACCTCATATGTGAATGTAGGTAAGGATATATATGCCCAATTTTTTTTGAAAAATATCATCTTTCTCCGTTTACATTTCCTTAACAATGCATATTTACAACAAAATAATAAACACAAAAATTCATTATATAAACTCATTAGTATCACTTGGCAACACGGACAATAATCACTCAATATGGTTTTGAGTAATGTAAACAATGGGTCCTATCAACAGCGAGAGAATCAAACAAAAACTATTTATGAGTCAAAAAAATTAATTCAATAAAATACTCATTACTCATATTTCTCTTTCACTCGACAACAAAATAGTTCCTTTTCACATAATAAATGAGAAATATATGATATATATATATACATACACGATTAATGTTACATAGAGGAAAAGGCTTTTGGGTTGTGTCATGAGATGGAACATGTGGCGAGACAGCATGCATTAGCACATGTCAATTGGTCAGACATGTTTCGTTGTCTTTTGAACTGTGCTCGTGTTTTTCTTCATTTTCCGCACGTGGTCTCAAGTAAACCATATCCACTTAACTCCCAGATCAAATTTTGTTTCTAAGTTCTAATTAAGAGCAATTACAAGGTCAATTATCAATATTTAAAATACAAATTATAGTCTGTCTTTTTAAATAAATACATTTTTATTGGTTTATGGAAAATCTACAGAGTCGTACACGTCTTAATAAAATTGTGCAAACTATAAATCTTGCATTTATTCACTTTATTGCCCCCACAAAAAGGTTTAATGCACGTGACAAGTCCGTGTGTAACTTACTATTTAGATGGGCTTAACTTTGGGCCTTAATATATATCAGATTCAAAACTTAAACCCACGTGGAGCCTTCTTCTCCGATTTGAGTAATGCATAAATTAATAAAAATTTAGGATAATAATGTGACAGCGTGTCAACGAAAAAAATACCTTTTTTTGTTAAGAAGGATCCAAAGTAGCTGAAACAACTAATCAAAACCCGACCCGATAGAACCAGACGACTCATCCTCCACGATCTGTGATTTCTCCAAAATTCCATTTTCTTCAAAAGAGAGAGCAAGAGAGAGAGAGAGAGAGATAGAGAGCAGAAGAAGAATAGGTACGATGTCGCTGAGGCCGAGCACACGCGCGGAGCTGAGGAAGAAGATATACAAAACAGGTGTCGACGCCGATGAAGCGAGGCGGAGGAGAGAAGACAATCTCGTCGAGATCAGAAAAAACAAGCGCGAGGACAGTCTCCTTAAGAAACGCCGTGAAGGAACGATGCTCCAGCAGCAGCAACAGCCTCTCGGAACAGGTCTCGATGCTCTCCACAACGCCGCCGTCGCCGAGAAACGAGTATGTGCGCTTGATCTGAATTTCGAATTCTCAAATTTGGATCCTATGATTTGATTAGTCTTGTGATGGATCATTGAGTCTTTGATTTAGCTTCCATAGAAACAGATCTTGAGCTTGTAATTGACCTTGATATTCGATCATGTATGTTGATCATAACTTTATGAAACTTGTTAATAGTTTTTTTGTTAAATTTTTAGTAAAAGGAATTTTTTTTTTTTTTATTTAGTGGAAATAGCTCTTTGATGCTGTTTATGTCTTTTGACAGTTAGAAGGTATCCCAATGATGGTACAAGGTGTTTCTTCTGATGATCGTCAAGCTCAGCTTGAAGCCACTACTCAATTTAGAAAGTTGTTATCTATAGGTAGGTTTTACATTGTGTTAAATTTTCAATTTTTACCAGGTTATTTGAGTGTTGTAGATTTCTGATGATGATTCCTTGTTATGTGATTTGATTTCGCAGAGCGTAGTCCTCCGATTGATGAAGTGATCAAAGCTGGTGTTATCCCACGTTTCGTGGAGTTTCTTGGACGGCAAGACCATCCGCAACTGCAAGTACAATGTTTTATCCTTTATTTGTTAAACCAGATCTGTTTTATCGTTTATTGATTGTTACTTTAAAGACTCAAGAATGGTTTGGTGGCTTACTTATTTGCAGTTTGAGGCTGCATGGGCTTTGACCAATGTTGCCTCGGGAACATCAGATCATACTCGGGTTGTGATTGAGCACGGAGCGGTTCCTATCTTCGTTCTTCTTCTTAGCTCTCCTAGTGATGATGTTCGGGAGCAGGTTTGCGACTACCTAGCTTGATAACTTTAGCTCTCACTTGCACTTCCATTTTATACTGTGATCAGGATACGTTCCTCCAAGTTCTGTGGTCGTTTTTGTTTTTTTGTACTATGAAGTTATAAGCAGCTAGTCTATTCTCCATTTTTAAGGTGCTTAAAGTTGTAATTGTTTCTCACATGATAATCCATTGTAGGCAGTGTGGGCCTTGGGAAATGTTGCTGGTGACTCTCCAAACTGCAGGAATCTTGTTCTCAGCTGTGGGGCTCTTGAGCCACTTCTGACTCAGTTAAATGAAAATTCTAAGTTATCCATGCTAAGGAATGCTACATGGACATTGTCCAACTTTTGTCGTGGTAAACCACCAACACCATTTGAACAGGTAGGAATGAAGAAATAGATTTTTCATATTTAGCTTGTGTTTTCTGGATAGCATATATGTTTGGCTGCGTTCCTCACTTTGGCACTTTGCTCAAGCGTAGTGTTGGTTATTCATATATTTCAGGTACAGCCTGCGCTGCCAGTTCTTAGGCAGCTTATTTATCTAAACGACGAAGAAGTTCTCACAGATGCCTGTTGGGCTCTCTCTTACCTTTCAGATGGCCCCAATGATAAGATTCAGGCTGTGATTGAGGCAGGTGTCTGTCCACGACTTGTGGAGCTTCTCGGGTTAGTTCCCTTTTGCCTGGCGAATAGTTCTCTTGACATGATTTTGTTTATATTTATCATCATCTTTAGTTTCTTTTTCCTTTGGGTTCTTGATGCTATATTAGTTGGTCTTTTTACTCTTTTCCAATATGTGATGCTTTCTAATTACCTTTCGGAAATTTAATGATGATGTTTTCACTGCCTCATATTCTTGTTTTTTCTTGAGTACTGACTATTATATATTTCTAAAAGCCATCCATCCCCTACGGTGCTAATACCTGCCCTTCGAACTGTTGGGAACATCGTAACTGGTGATGACGCTCAGACACAGGTATGATTTATGAAGAACGACCCTTTATAGTGTTGCAGGTGTTTGACTATGATAACCGTGGCATTTTGACTATGTTGTGTGATTGCTTTTCAGTTTATAATTGACAGTGGCGTACTTCCGCACCTTTTTAATTTACTTATGCAAAATCACAAGAAAAGTATCAAAAAAGAAGCTTGTTGGACTATTTCGAATATTACTGCTGGGAATAAAGCTCAGATAGAGGTACAGTATAAGGCTTTTTCTATATATATTTAATATATCAATATTCTCAAGAAGATAAGTTGTTCATGGAAGATAGTATGCTAATGTTATTTTCAAAAGGTATATGCAAATTTTAATCGTGTTATATTATTGAAACAACAGGCTGTGGTTGGCGCTGGAATAATCCTTCCTCTTGTGCACTTGCTTCAAAGCGCGGAGTTCGATATAAAGAAAGAAGCTGCTTGGGCTCTTTCCAATGCCACCTCAGGAGGGTCTCATGAGCAGATTCAGTATGTTTGCAAAAAACTTACCTCACTTCATAGTGTTCCCTCTTACTGTCAAAGTCGAAAAAATTGCTATATAACATAGGTTCTGCCTGCAGATATTTGGTTAACCAAGGCTGCATCAAACCACTTTGCGATCTTCTAATCTGTCCTGATCCGAGGATTGTGACAGTGTGCCTCGAAGGGCTTGAAAACATTCTCAAGGTTGGTGAGGCCGACAAGGAGATGGGATTAAACGGTGGGGTGAATCTCTACGCGCAAATAATCGAAGAATCTGATGGGTTAGACAAAATTGAAAACCTTCAGTCACATGATAACAACGAGATCTACGAGAAAGCAGTGAAGATCTTGGAGAGATATTGGGCTGAAGAAGAAGAAGATCAGATACTACAGGACGGTGTTAGCGAAAACCCACAACAAGGTTTCAGTTTCGGTAACAACCAGCCTGCTGCTCCACCTGGTGGATTCAAATTTGGCTAAAGAAAAGGTATAGAACAATCTTTTGGTCGGAAGATTCGGTTTTCGCAACTATTATTGAAATTTATCAGATTCAAGTTTGGGTTTTTTCGAGTTTTGGTACAAAGTCTTTTTCATTGTTTTTTATTATTAGTTTGAATCAGGTAATTTAATCTCTTGGATGAATCATGTTTACAAGATGATTTCTTTATTGGAGATGTTATGAATATGAGACAACAAGATTAAGTGTGATGTTTCAACCATTACGAAAGTGGTGTCATGTAGTAATGGTTTATTTTGCTACCTTAGTGTTAATTATGCCTTAAATTATGTTAACCACTTGCCATTACACCATTCTTGATGTAGCCTTAATTGAGAATGATGAAACTTTAACACCTCTCGTGTCTTCTTGAAGTAAACCAAGTAACTTGACATTGCAAGAACTTTCGTGATTTCGCCTACCCACCATCCATCATTATACAAAGCATCAACTTTGTCGAGCTTCTCAAACGCGTAAACCATGATCCTCTCTAGCGGTTTAGGCCTAATGAGCGAAACACTAACCTCTTCTCTCAAAGGCTCTTTACCATCTTCGGCTTTCAAGTTATCGTATTCCACAAAGCATTTCTCGCTTCCTCTGTATACGATAAGTTTCGCGGGAAACCAAGAATCTTCGAATCCTTCTTCCTTGCTGCTTACCTCGACGAGAGTTCCATTGCAAAACTCTTGCTTCTCCGTTGCTTTCTTAGGCTTCACGTTCCGTTTACAAGGCAAGACCTGCGTATACATATATACAAAACAACAAATGTTAAAACACACATACATATGTGAAACTTGTTCTAGAGTAATCTTACAAAACCTTTGCTCTCTTGGTCTCTCTTCCTTTCGATGGTATCTGCCATGTCCCGTTGATCCATTCTTTATGCAGACGAAGGCCTTGCCTTCCGAACCGCATCTTCTCTCTCGAATGCTTGAAATAAACACCGACTCTTCCGTCCTGCATACTCTCTACGACAAAACCTACCCACCAACCGTCGTTGTGAAAAGCATCAATCTTGTCACCAACAACGAAATCTATATCCTCTTCGCTCGGTGGCAGTGGCCTTATGTGGAGAACAGAAGCTTCTTCTTTCAAAGGCTCTACGCCGTTTTCTTCCCTCAAGTCTCGGTACTCGACAACGTATTTGTCTTCTTCGCCTATACGTTCAATGACTTTAGCTACAAACCAAGACCCTTTGAAACCTTCCTCGTCGCTACTAACTTCAACAAGTGTACCACTTGAGAATATCTGTTTCGCAATTGCTCTTGTGGTTTCAAGATTGATTCTACCTAAAAGTTCCTGCATTTATCAAATCAATGTGTGTTCTTTCAAGAGACATTGCTAAGCATAGAACTCAGGACACACAAATCAATGTCTTTACCTCTTCATCATCTGTGTCTTCTTCTTCTTCCTCTAGTGATGGCTTCCAAGCTCCATCTACCCATTCTCTATGAAACTGAATCTTATCTCTATGAAAGACAATCTGCTTTTTGAATGTCCTGAAGAAAACACTAAATTTATCATCTTTAGAAACTTCCGTAACTTCACCTTCCCACCATCCTTCTTCGTAATAAGCTTCGACCTCTTTCCCCACCGTGATTTCCTTCCTTTTCTCACTCTCCGACACCGGCGGCGCCGGAGGACGGAGCTGAGACACGTTCACGACCTCCCTCATCCGCTTCTTACGGCCTTTGTCGAAAAACAGCGTCGTGTACTCCACTTGGTAATTGACGGGAAAATCCTTACTATCGGCGGATGTGGCCGCGACCACCGTGCCAGGGTACCACGAGCCGCGGAAATCAGGATCGTCGGAGCTGATTTCCACGGCGGAGCCAGGTTTTAGGTGGTTAGGAAGACGATTCCGACAAGGTCTTAGAGTTCTGGAGTTGTCGGGAGCTTTGTTTCTCTGATTCGCCGGGGATTGACGAGTCCGTGAGGACATTGGTGGCGAAATTGGCGGGAAAATTGGCTTCCTGTGAGGATCAGTGAGAATTTAGCTTGGTAGGGTTTTCGATTATGTGCGTGGGCTCACATTATCGCGCAGATCCAAAATAGGAAATATTAACATTTAAAGATTGGGCTAAAAAGAGTTTGTATAGCCCAAATTCACAATATGATTTGGGTTACAATTTTATTTGAGTTTTGATATCATTGGGCGATAAAGAGTTTGGATAGCCCAAGTTCATAATCTTAGTTGGGTTTCAATTTTATTTTGGTTTAATTTTTTTTTATTTTGGTAACACAATTTTCAAAATATCATATACTAACATTTTTACCGGGGCAACGCCCAACAATATAATTTGTAAAAAAAAATCATTAATTATTTATTAACTTATAAGAGGATACATCAGTTTTGAAAATCATGGAATAATGGGTAGTTTTTGATGAGAAAATTTAAAAATTTGTTAATTGTTTTAATTTTTTCTATTTTTTTCTTTTTTATTATCTCACATAAATTATTTGTTTAACTTATTTTTTAAAAAAAGATATTGAAGCACAAGCCACATGGCAGAATTTGATTGGCCGTGTAACTTATGTTTTATAATATAAGAGATTATATTTTCAATAGCAACTTTTAGGATAACACTCAAATTTTAAAATTTTGGTCGATAAACAGACCCTTTCAAAATATTGGATAACAATCATTAGAAAAATACAAATCTGTTATAAAATAAATGTAATTACCCAAGCCCATTAGCCCATTAACATAATTACACCGACCTTAAACCGACTTAAAACCACTATAAATATTAAACGTAGTGGTACTTGCATGATCATCTTTGTACTTGAAAAACATACGAACAAGAAAAGTTAATAATAAAACTTTTAATTTCATCTCTCTTCAATATTCCCTAATCTTTTATTTTAGTTTATACCACGTTATCAGCACGAAGCTCTATCCGATCAATTATATTTTGAAGGTATAGTAAAAAGGTATGCTAAATTAATTATTTTATATGATTATATTATGCTTTTGTTATTTATTATCTATGGCGTCTTATCTTGCCTTGAAACGTAGTGGCTCTCGCCTCCCAAATTTATGCTTTTGTTATTTATTATACATGGCGTCTTATCTTGCGCAGAACATGGTAGGCTCGCCTCCAAATTTATTATGCTTTCATTATTTATTCTACTATGGCGTCTTTATCTTGCCTGAACATGGAAGACTCTGCCTCCTAAATTTATTATATATTATTATTTATTAAATATATAAATATAATGCAAAAATTATGTTTAAAAAACTATGCCAGAATTTTGCATCTTAAAAATGTTTTAAATATTGATTTTATTTAAAAAGAAACTCTGGCAAAATTTAAAGGTAAATAAATTATAAATCTAAGAAAAACTCTGCCAAATTTTAAACTTAAAGATTTTTGCCAAAAGGCTAATAAAAGAAATTATGGCAAAATTTAAATTAGTAAATAATCTTTTCTAACAAATTATTATTTTCTTTATAGTTATCATGTCAAATTTGGAAAAACTTGCAATTCTTGCCCTTGATGTTTCGGAAGAAATTATATGACATGGGTGTAGATGCAAAAATACATTTGAAAGGAAAAGAGCTTATCGGTGCGATTGATAAGTTAGAAACAACTCACGATGAGAAAAAGGCTAAGGCCATGATGTTTTTACGCCACCGTATTCATGATGATCTAAAAAATGAATATATTACCCGAAAGATCTGAGATCTGCGGGAATCCACGAAGGATAGGTTTGATCACCGGAAATATGTGATCTTACCAAAAGCCAAACATGAATGGCTAAATCTCCGATTTCAAGATTATAAAAGTGTTGGAGATTATAACTCCGCCTTGTTTGGAATAACTTCGAGAATGAAGTTGTGCGGAGAAAAGGTAAGCGATTACGATATGATCGAAAAGACGCTCCAAACATTTCATCCGTAAATGTCCTCCTGCAACAACAATATCGAGCGAGCGGATACACGAAGTATTCGCAATTGATGCGGGTCCTCTTGGTTGCTTTGAACAAAACAATGAGCTAATGATGGTGAACCATCAAACTCGTCCAATGGATCGGCTCCATTCCACGAAGTGAATGTGGCATCATCGATTATACCGGTTTGCGAGGACGTGGTCGCGGTCGCGGTCGAGGCCGTGGTCGTGGTTATGGACGAGGAAGAGGACAAAGAGGAAGACAAGTCGAGAGGATATTATAATCGTGATTCGGGAAACAAATTAAGAATTATCCGGAAGATAATGGTGGTCGTACGGTGAAAAGACAAGGTGAAGATTCTTGTTACGGATGTGGTGGGAAAGGCCCTTTGGTCGCGTACTGTCGTACGCCAAGGCACCTAGTCGATGCTGTTTCAAGAATCTCGAAACCGAAAGGGAAAGGAGTTGAAACAAATTTCGTCCATGATGAAACCGAACCTAGTTTTCGTGGCTTAGATGAAGATACTCATCTGGACATTGCGGATTTCCTTGATCCGGGAGCATCGATGGAAAACATAGACTAAGAAATAAAAGACATGATAGCTCGTTTTAATAACTATGTTTTGTAATATACTAAATAGTTTTTGGTGTAATATAAAGTTTGCACTAAAGTAACTTTTGTAACATATTTTTGTAATATAAAGATCGTTTTGATGTGTTAATACATGTTTTATGATTATTCAGAAAATGTCTAAGCTTGAGATCAAAGATGGGGATATCTGTTTGGCAGATAGTGCGACAACGCATACAATCCTCAAAGATAGAAAGTATTTTTCCGATCTCAAATTAACGAGCTCCGAAAAGCGTGAGTACTATATCGGGAAATGCAAAGATAATTATAGGCTGCGGAAGAGCTAGTTTTTCAATGCCAAAGGGGACACAATTTGAATTAAAAAATGTGTTATATTCCCCTAAATCTAAAAGAAACTTGTTAAGTTTCAGAGATATCCGAGAGAGTGGATATCATGTAAAAACGATGAGTAAAAATGGCCTTGAATATCTTTGCATTACATCGGAGGATAAATATATATTGAAAGAGTTACCAATGTTATCCTCGGGTTTATATGCCACAACAATAAACAAAATTGAAACATATGTCATAGTAAACCCGAAGTTTACTAGTACGTTTAAAGTGTGGCATGAAAGACTCGGTCGTCACGGTTCGGTGATGATGCGAAAGATTGTAGAAAACTCTAATGGCCATTCATTGAAAAACCGAAAGATTTTTCAATCGAACGAGTTTTCATGTCTTGCGTGTTCTCAAGGAAAATTGATAACTCGGCCATCGATAACAAAAGTTGGGAATGAATCACCTGATTTTTGGAAAGAATACATGGTGATATATGTGGACCTATACATCCACCGTGCGGGCCATTTCAATATTTCATGGTATTAATTGACGCATCCGGTAGATGGTCGGATGTGTGTCTATTGACAACACGAAATACGGCTTTCGCAAAATTTATTGCCCAAATAATAAAGTTAAGGGCTCGATTCCGGATTATACCATAAAGAAAGTAAGACTAGATAATGCGGTGAATTTACTTCACAAGTATTTAATGAATATTGTATGTCATTGGGGATCGATGTTGAGCATCCAGGTTCCCCACGTTCGTACACAAAATGGCATGGTCGAGTCTTTAATAAAACGGTTGCAACTAATTGCAAGGCCGTTAATATTGAGAACACATCCGGTTCCCCACTCCCAATCTCGGTTTGGGGACATGCTTGTCTTGCATGCGGCGGACGGTACAAATACGACCAAGTGCACTATCATGTGTTTTCCCGTTGGAATTAACATCGGCCGAAGCGAATATTTCCCATCTCCGTGTATTCGGATGTGCGGTGTATGTACCCATAGCCCCACCGCAAAGAACAAAGATGGGACCACAAAGAAGATTAGGTATATATGTGGGATATACATCACCAAGTATAATTCGGTATTTGGAACCAAAAGCGGTGATATGTTTACGGCACGGTTTTCCGATTGCCATTTTAATGAGGATGAATTTCCGGCTTTAGGGGGAGGAATTCGAGAAAATTCCGAAAGATGTTACATGGTATACATCTACATTATTACATTTGGATCCCCCTACTAAACAACGTGAACTTGAAGTTCAAAGAATAGTTCATCTACAAAATATGGCAAATCAAATTCCAGATGCGTTTACAGATACGCGGAAAGTAACAAAATCATATATACCCGCAGCAAATGTCCCATCAAGAATCGATATTCCTAAAGAGAATAATGATGGGAGTAAAATAAATGAACCTAAGGTTCAATTGAAAAGGGGAGACTTTATTGGATCTAAGGATAAAAATCCTCGAAAGAAAAAGAAAGAGGTAGAAATAAATGAAAAGGTTCCGGAAGAATCAAACAACGAAAAATGTCCCGAAGACATATATGAAAATGTTCGGAACGAGAAAGAAAATGAGGAATGTCACGAAGACGAATGTAACACAGAAAATTATGAGATTTCTATTAATTATGCCCATAATGGAAAAATGTGGCTTAGAAATGAAATTGATGATGATGATGTGATATTCTCATTTTCTATGTCTAAAGAAATAGATGATGAAAATGATGACTTAGATCCAAAGTCTGTATATGAATGTCAGAAAAGGCATGATTGGGAAAAATGGCAAATTGCCATGAAAACGAGTTGATATCTCTCGATAAAAGAGATGTCTTCGGACCCATTATCGTTACACCGGAAGATGTAAAGCCGGTTGGATGTAAATGGGTCTTTGTGCGAAAAAGAAATGAGAAAAATGAAATAACGAGATATAAAGCTCGTCTTGTAGCCTGAGGTTTTCTCAAAGATAGGGAATTGATTATGAAGAAACTTATTCCCCGGTTATGGATGCAATCACATTCGGGTACTTAATGAGCCTAACGGCATCCAAGAATTTGGAGATGTACCTTATGGATGTTGTATTGCATATCTATATGGATCCTTTGGAAAATGATATATATATGAAAATCCGGAAGGATTAAAGATCCACGAAGGATCAAAGATGAATGATATATCAAGTGAATTATGTTCGGTCAAATTACAAAGATCACTTTACGGATTAAAACAATCCGGACGCATGTGGTATAATCGTTTAAACGATTTTCTGTTAAATAAGGGCTATGTAAATAATGAAATATGCCCTTGCGTCTTTATTAAGAAATCCCGAGAATGGATTTGTGATCATTCTTGTTTATGTTGACGACACGAACATGATTGGGACTCAAAAGGATATTGATGATGCACGAACTCATATGAAAGAAGAGTTTGAAATGAAAGATCTCGGGCAAACAAAGTTTTGTCTTGGGCTCCAGATAGAGCATCTCGAGACGGAATATTTGTGCATCAATCAAATTATACTCAAAGAGTTTTAAATCGGTTTAACATGGATAAATCAACTCCTTTGAGTACTCGATGGAAAATAGGTCACTTGATATTGATAAAGATCCATTTCGACCAGTGTGAAGATAGCGAGGAAGTGTTAGGTCCTGAAGTACCTTATATGAGTGCTATAGGCGCATTAATGTATCTTGCGAATTGCACGAGGCCGGATATAGCATTTGCTACTTATCCGCTTGCAAGATACAACTCATCTCCTACTCGCAGACACCGGAACGGAATAAAACATATATTCCGTTACCTCCAGGTACAATTGATTTAGGATTATATTATCCTAAAAACTCGGTTTTCGTTTAGTTGGTTTCGCGAGATGCGGATATTTATCGGATCCGCATAAAGCTCGATCGCAAACCGGATATGTTTTCACAATGGGTGGAGCTGCGATCTCATGGCGTTCTCGAAAACGGACGTTAGTTGCCACTTCGTCAAATTATGCGAGAGATCATCGCGCTTCATGAAGCTTGCGAGAGAATGTGTATGGCTACGAGCCATGTCTAAACATATACAAGAAGCGAGCGGGTTAATCGTTGACAAAGAGCCAACACTACTTTTTGAAGACAACGCCGCATGTGTTGCTCAAATCAAAGAAGGATATATCGAGAGCGACGGAACTAAACATATCCCGCCAAGGTTCATATCTTATACTCGAGAACTTGAGAAGAACCGAAGTCAACATTCGATATGTTCGTTCGAGCGAAAACGCGACGGACGTGTTAACAAAGGCGCTTCCCACTACGACGTTTAGAAAGCATATTCACAGCATCGGAATGCGTCATTTACGAGATCTTTAAAGTGAATGATATAATTGACGCTTTCAGGGGGAGATTATGTTCTTGTACTTTTTTTCCTTATTACGGTTTTTATCCCTATCGGGTTTTCGTGATAAAGGTTTTAACGAGGCAGTACATAATCTATCGATGATGGGTAATTAAGGGGGAGTGTTATAAAATAAATGTAATTACCCAAGCCCATTAGCCCATTAACATAATTACACCGACCTTAAACCGACTTAAAACCACTATAAATATTAAACGTAGTGGTACTTGCATGATCATCTTTGTACTTGAAAAACATACGAACAAGAAAAGTTAATAATAAAACTTTTAATTTCATCTCTCTTCAATATTCCCTAATCTTTTATTTTAGTTTATACCAAAATCATTTTAAACCAGTGTTGTTTTGGCAAGTTATCTCTTTGTACACTGTCTTTGTTTGCCTCTCACAAAACCTTAAACAAGTCTTTCTTCTCTTCAGACAAGGGTGAAGGCAGATTGTACGGTTGATTGGAACCGCGATGCGATTGTCTGTGATGCAAACTGCTGAAACTGTTTCTTTGCATCTGCCATCGAAACACCGATTTAGAGTTCCCTCTATGCATAAATCTATCAACCTAATGAGCTTTTTAGGTTCTTAACAAAATCACTAAAAAGGGAATGATCCTTACCTTTCTTGCACTTAGTGAAGCCAATGATATTAGCCGCGTTGAGAGACAAGCAAACACCAACAACAAGAAGATAATCAGCTTGAAACCTTATCAGTGAAAACACCCCAAGGACTAACCACGCGGCTGCCTGAAGAACGTGGCGAAAACAAACAACAAGTTTGTAACCGTGAGTAACCCCTAAGCATAATTACTATTCAACAAGTTTGTCATTGAGATAAGAAATACTCACTGCTAAGTAAAGTGTCCACCAGAAAAGCCACGAGTCTTTCTTGTTCATCCGAGCCAACGACTGATATATAGACAAACAATCGAAAAAACAGATCAAGTATTCAAGAAACATAAAGTGAAACAAACATACAACAAAAGAAGAAGAAACCTTACATCTTGGTCAAGAGACTCGAACTTCCACACACTTTCACCCAAGTCATCGATCTCGTTCCACCATCTCAAACCAACAAGTATACGACCACTCACGTTCTTAACCACCCAGAAGTCAAGCGCAGCAAGAAGAACAGTCACTACAAATATTATAACAAAGCTGTTGAAGAAGAGTGCAGAGAGTATGTAAAACGCCAACGCACCACCCTGCACACCAACAAACAACAAAAACAACAACAAAAGAAACAAACTTGTTATTACCATTATCCACTATATCTAACCATTTCTTTAACACACTTAAACAAACAGCTAAAACATGTATAGTATTGATACCTTGAAGAGAAACAACAACAAAGAAACAAACTTGTGATTACCATTATCAATTATCTAACCATGTCTTTAACATAATTACACAAACAGCTAAAACATGTATAGTATTGATACCTTGAAGAGAAACAACAACAAAGAAACAAACTTGTGATTACCATTATCAATTATCTAACCATGTCTTTAACATAATTACACAAACAGCTAAAACATGTATAGTCTTTGATACCTTGAAGAGAACATGGAAGAGACATGTATTCGGATTCGCATAGTTTTCGACTCTTGCCTGCAATGTAACAACAAAGTTTTTTTTTTCTCTTAAGCTTGAAGAATCATAAGAAAAATCACTACACAGCAATACAAATCACACAACGAAGCTAAGAAAAAACTTCAAAATGTATATATTCTCTGGATTTACACAGAGACCTAAACTAAGAACACAGATCCAACAACATAACATCTAAAATCGAGAAATTCATAGAGACTAATCATGAATCTGATAATGTAAATAAGCTCGGAAACTAACAAAGAGGCGTTTAAGGAAAGAAGAAGAAAGCGAGATAAGCTGATTTTACCTGATTAGGATCCATCTTTCGAAATTATCCAAATAGATCTATGCGTAGAAGAAGAAGAAGACAAATCTACTAATCACAAGCAACGAAACTCTTCTCCTTCGTGGAAAATTTCGATCTTCTTTCTCAGTGAGCCAGAATTTTCCCGAGAAAATCTGTCTCCTGTGCTCAAGCGCGTGTCTGCTACGTGATTTCTTATCTATGGCCCAATAAGCTTACTTAGGCCTAATACGAAGAATATTAAATTGCGATTTTCACCGCAAAAGTTATTGTTTCGATCAGATTCATCCATTATGTGGCTCAAGTGTTAATTTTCTATGGCCCAATAAGCTTCATAAATGTTAGATCCAATAAAAAAAGCTAAATTATGATTTAACCCCAAAACTTACGGTTTCGATCAGAAAATAACCCACTATATGACCTAAGTGTTTATTCTTCTCTGGCCCAATAAGCTTCAAAGAAGTTAGGCCCAATACAAAAAGATTGTAATTACGATTTGACCCCAAAACTTCTGGTTTCGATCAGAATCATCCACTATATCCACAACCAAAACAGAGGAAGAAAGAAGAGGACGATAATGGCCATGAAACGGCGAGAGGCTGAGATAAATTGTCTTATCCCTCCAAATATAAAAATTAAAAAAAGACTTAACGATTCTTGATGGGTCCTCACGAACCATTATTACTATCACACTTTCAACTTTCAAATATTACCATTTTTCTTCGTTTTGCTTATAGTCTCAGAGAGTGAACCAAAACCATGGCGAAGATGATGATGTTGCAACAGCAACAGCCTTCTTTCTCTCTCCTTACTTCTTCTCTGTCTGATTTCAATGGCTCCAAGCTCCATTTACATGTCAAGGTTACATTTTTTTTACCCCTTTTGTTAGAGTTCTTGATCAATGGATGTGTCTAAATCAATGAAATTTTGTCTAAAAATTCATGTTTTGGTTATGGTTTAAGCTCTGTTTCTGTATTTTAGTATAAGAATATGAGCTTCTTGTCCTAATTGTACAATGAATGTGTTGTCTGAACACTTCCTTAAGGTTCTGTCAAGAGTTTTAGATATGTTGTTTATGCCTCTTGAAGTTAGTATTTAAACTAAAGTTTGTATTTTTTATAAAGATAGCTTTGTTGTTTGAAAATTTGCAGTACAAGAGGAAAGTTCATCAGCCAAAAAGAGGACTCAATGTTTCGGCGTCAAGCGAAAAGAAGATACTGATAATGGGCGGCACTCGCTTCATCGGTTTGTCCTTGTCTAGGCTTCTTGTCAAAGATGGTCATCAGGTTCTCATTACAACTTCCATGACCGATATAAAAGTCTTTTCGCCTTAAGTTTTAGTTTCTTTCTCTCTTAGTTGTTAGTGATGGTCTTTATAGGTTACATTGTTCACAAGGGGTAAATCTCCTATTGCTAAACAATTGCCTGGTGAATCTGACCAAGACTTTGCTGATTTCTCTTCCAAGGTATTACACATTACTTATAGACATAACTACTATACGCGCACAGCTATAATATATGGTTTAGGATTCGGATAAGAGTGTATGGTTTCTTTCTCGGTCTTTTCTAGATTCTTCACTTGAAAGGAGACAGAAAAGACTATGACTTTGTGAAATCGAGTCTTTCAGCTGAAGGCTTCGATGTTGTTTACGATATCAACGGTAACAAGTAGTCTCATTGTTGTTATTGTAAATTCAAGAATGTAGCATTTTTTGCCTCTGAAAGTCGAGATTTTTTTACATTTTATGTTTTCCTTTTTCTCAGGGAGAGAGGCGGAGGAAGTTGTGCCGATATTAGATGCATTGCCTAAACTAGAGCAGTAAGTTATACGCAACATATATATATATATAACCTTTTCATGTAGTTTATAAGCTCTCAAGAAACAGACATTCAAAACCTAATTTGTCTCTTATGTTATAGGTATATCTACTGTTCTTCAGCTGGTGTTTATTTGAAATCTGATATCTTACCACATTGTGAGGTATGTTTAATATATCTTATTCATATTCCTATAAAATTTCAGCTTTGTATTTGCTCTGATTATGTCACTTAGAAGTTTCTTACAAAAGCCCATTTGTAGTAACTTTTTGTTTGGAACATAACTAATGCAGGTAGATGCAGTTGACCCAAAGAGTAGGCACAAGGGGAAACTAGAGACAGAGAGTTTACTACAATCAAAAGGCGTAAACTGGACTTCAATACGTCCTGTCTACATCTACGGTCCATTGAACTACAACCCCGTCGAAGAATGGTTCTTTCACCGTCTAAAAGCTGGTCGTCCGATCCCAGTTCCTAACTCTGGGATACAGATCTCACAACTCGGTCACGTTAAGGTCACACACCAGATTTTCTCTAAATTGTTGAAACTTCCTCTCATTTATGACTATGACATCTCAAAGTTTTTTGTAAATTCAGGACTTGGCAACAGCTTTCCTCGCTGTGCTTGGTAACGAGAAAGCCAGCAGAGAGATATTCAACATCTCGGGAGATAAATACGTCACCTTTGATGGGTTAGCAAGAGCTTGCGCAAAGGTACATTCTTTTCTATTGGTTTTTCTTATTGCCTCATCGATCCAAGACGTTTCAAGTACATCCCGGTAGGGTCTGTTTTGAGATAGTAATGTAAACTTTTGTTCATGTTTTTGAACTGTTTCAGGCTGGTGGATTCCCAGAGCCAGAGATTGTTCATTACAACCCGAAAGAGTTCGACTTTGGTAAGAAGAAGGCCTTCCCTTTCCGTGACCAGGTAAAAAGCTCGAATTATTCAAGCTTCAAAATCCAAATAACCCAATTTAAAAGTTTGGTTCTTCTTGTTTCATTCTAATTATGCATGATCTTATAGCATTTCTTTGCATCTGTGGAGAAAGCAAAGCATGTACTTGGTTGGAAACCGGAGTTCGACTTAGTGGAAGGTCTAACTGATTCATACAACCTTGATTTCGGCCGCGGAACTTTCAGGAAAGAGGCTGATTTCACCACTGATGACATGATCTTTAGCAAGAAACTTGTTTTTCAGTCCTAAAGATTGGTTTCACAGATGAAACATTCTTGTTTGGTCTAGACCTGAAACTACCAAAACTAGACCACAAGCAACATTTGAATCCAATATATTTTCTTTGGCCTTGTTTGTTTATGTTTTGATTTGTTGTTACATTTCACATGCATATGGTAATAAATCTTCTTCTGCATTCAACAAATCATTGTTTTTGACTCCATCATCAAGTACTCTCAAATAGATAATAACTCATATAATATAATATGGAAGATATATATTTATACCAACAATAAGTGTTTTGACTATTGACTAATTCATAAACATACCTAAATTTTTAACAATATAAAAAAAAATCACCAAGTTCATTCTCAAAAATCATCACACCAACAAAAAAAACATGGCAATGCATCATATTCTATTGTCATTTCTGATGTTTATACTCTCTTCCTTCATTGCACAAGCTTTTCTAGATAATCGAACAGTGCAAAAAGTCAACGGGATCTGCAAAAAGACACAAGACATAAAGTTCTGTAATGACATATTTGTCAACAGCCTTGTTACTTCTTCTCCAAGCAACAAAGATCTCATGAACGTGACATTGAAAGAAGCTGAGAGATTCTCTGCAAACACTTGTTTCTTCATAAGCACGTTACTTAGAAACGCTGGTGAAGAGAGACCTTGTCTTCAAATGTGTGCAGAAGCTTACTCTATTGTTAATTTAGCCTTCGCAAATGCTATCACTTTCTTCAGTGAAGGGCATAATGGTAAAATCAGTGAGCTACAAGACAAAGTTTCATCGGCTATTAGTATTTGTAAAACAGATTTTAATGTGCCTGATTACAGTACTAATCCTATGATTAAGAAAAATAGAGATACTACTGTCGTTATGACCATGGTTGAGATTGTTAATAACCTTATTTCTTCAAAAATATGATTAAGACATAATGTTTGAAGCTAATGTTTCATAAGAATATTCTTATTATTATAATTGGATCAGAGCTTCTTAATTGCAAATTTTTAATCATTGTTTTACATAAATATTCTTACAATTATGTTAGAATATATTTTTATTCCTATCTTTTTATGGATCAAGTATCTTAAGAGACTTAACGAATCATAGACTGACACCTGTCCAAGCAACAACACAATAAGTACCAAAGTGTGATATCACAACTTCTTTGTATCGATGAATCATTCGAGTGCGAGAAAGCTAAGTAACTTTCATGGATTGATATTCAAGAGAAATCTGTCATCTTCAAGCTCCACACAGAAGAAGCGATTTCCCGAGAAAAAGTTTTTCAAATCGAACAACGACGACGACTATGTTAAGCGATTATGTAGAGAGAAGAGATTTGGTGAAGCCATTGATGTTTTATGCGGACGTAAGCTATTGGTAGAAGCTGTTCAACTTCTGGGTCAAGCTAAGAAACCACCTGCTTCTACTTATTGCAATCTCATCCAAATCTGCAGCCAGAACCGCGAGCTCGAACAAGGTAAGAAGGTCCATGAACACATTAAGAGTTCTGGGTTTGTGCCCGGTGTCGTTATATACAATCGTCTTCTCGGTATGTATGCGAAATGCGGTAGCTTTGTTGATGCACATAAAGTGTTCGACGAAATGCCCACAAGAGATGTGTGCTCTTGGAATGTAATGGTGAATGGTTACGCGGAGGCCGGGTTGCTAGAAGACGCGAGGAAGGTGTTCGACGAAATGCCTGAGAGAGATAGCTACTCGTGGACGGCTATGGTTACTGGGTATGTTAAAAAGTTTCAGCCTGAAGAGGCATTGTTGCTTTATGGTTTGATGCAGAAGATACCGAGCTCGAAAGCCAACATCTTTACGGTTTCAAGCGCGGTAGCTGCCGCTGCGGCGATTCCATGTGTTTTTAGAGGGAAAGAGATTCACGGGCATATAGTTCGAGCTGGTTTGGATTCAGATGAGGTGCTATGGAGTTCTTTGATGGATATGTATGGTAAATGTGGATGTATCGATGAAGCAAGAAACATCTTTGATAAGATTGTTAACAAAGATGTTGTCTCGTGGACTTTGATGATGGATAGATATTTCAAGTGTAGTAGATGGCGAGAAGGGTTTTCCTTGTTTTCCGAGATGGTTGGTTCTTCTTGTGTACAGCCCAACGAGTATACTTTTGCTGGAGTTTTACAAGCTTGCGGTCATCTCACAACAGAGGATACAGGGAAGCAAGTTCATGGATACATGACAAGAGTCGGGTTTGATCCTAATTCTTTTGCGTCAAGCTCTCTTGTAGACATGTACACCAAATGCGGAAACATGGAGAGCGCGAAACACGTCATTGATGGATGTCCTAAACCCGATTTAGTGTCTTGGACTTGTTTGATCGGTGGGTATGCCCAGAACGGGAAACCAGACGAAGCTTTGAAGTGCTTCGACTTGCTCCTTGAATCCGGCACCAAACCTGATCATATAACCTTTGTAAACGTACTCTCCGCTTGTACTCATGCCGGTTTGGTCGAAAAAGGACTCGAATACTTCCATTTGATAACAGACAAGTACGGGTTATCGCATACAGATGATCACTACACTTGTCTCGTTGATCTATTAGCCCGGTGTGGAAGATTCAAACAATTGAAAAGCATCATCAGCGAAATGCCGATGAAACCAAGCAAGTTTTTATGGGCTTCCGTCCTCGGTGGTTGCAGCACTCACGGAAACGTTGAACTAGCCGAGGAAGCCGTTCAAGAACTGCTCAAGATAGAACCCGATAATCCTGCCACTTATGTCACAATGGCTAACATCTACGCTGCATCGGGAAAATGGGAGGAAGAAGGAAAGATGAGAAAGAGAATGCGAGAAATCGGAGTCACCAAGACACCCGGTTCAAGCTGGACCGAGGTGAAACGAAAACGTCATGTATTCACAGCAGGGGATGCTTCGCATCCAATGTATAACCAAATAGCCGAGTTCTTGCGCGAGTTAAAGAAGAAGATGAAAGCACAAGGGTATGTCCCCGCTACGGATCTCGTGTTGCACGACGTAGAAGATGAACAGAAAGAAGAGAATCTCGCTTGTCATAGCGAGAAACTGGCTGTTGCGTTTGCGATTCTATCGACGCGACAAGGAACAGAGATCAAGGTGTTTAAGAATCTGAGGTCTTGTGTGGATTGTCACATTGCTATTAAGTTCATATCAAAGATCACAAAGAGGAAGATAACGGTAAGAGACTCTACTCGGTTTCATTGCTTTGAGAATGGACAATGCTCTTGTAGAGACTATTGGTGATGTTAACAAAACTATTTGTGACATTAAACAGAACGCTAACGCAAACGCCACCACTCGGTATAAACCGCGTTTCAAAATCAAATAATACATTTAACAAAATAAAATAATATTCGTATAAATGGACTTAATATCAATCACTCTCTTCTTTAAAATGTCTACACTCTCTTCTTTAAAATGTCTACACTCTCTCTTCACTCTAAAGCCTTTTTGCTCTTTATTATCTTCCCGGTGATCTTTAATTTCCGACAACATTTGGCGGTGGCCGGAAAATGTCAGAATCCGCCGGTGATCTTTAACTTCGGAGATTCCAACTCCGACACCGGTGGACTCGCAGCTGGACTTGGCTACAAAATTAATCTGCCTAACGGCCGTTCATTTTTCCGGCGATCCACCGGTAGATTATCCGACGGGAGACTCATCATTGATTTTCTGTGTAAGTCAAACTTCATTTACTCTTTTTGGCTTTTTTATATAAACTTAAAGTAATAAATGGACGGTTGAGATTAAACGATAGTATGTTTTTAATCGACGGCTGAGAATTAATGTCGGTGTGATCTTGTTACGTGACGATAAAACTCACTGAAGCGATGAGAAATCTAATAGTGGAAAATGTGGGTCCCATGTTTAAACATGCGAAGTGGTCCCATCGAATGTGGGGTCCTACTTGTCTAGATACTCGCTAGATTGTGATAAAAGAGATGAGTTTTATTCTGTTCTATTTTGTCATGTGTTATATTATCAGATTTTAACACTACTAAAACAATATGAATCACAAAACTACACCATTTGAATTACATTTCACAAAACTACACCATTTTAAAAATACTTCACAAAACTACTTATAAATACTCAAAATTAAATTCAAATAAATCCTAGGGACACAATCCTACCCCTTAATACTATACCATAAACACTAATTAGCGAACCCAAATGAAAAGATTTTAATTTTGGTAATTTTTAATAGGGTAAATCAAACTTTAAATTGATAGGGTGTAGTTTTGTGAAAAAATTAAATTAGATGTAATTTTGTGAAGGAGGGGTTGAAATGGTGTAGTTTTGTGAATTCCTCAAACAATATTTATGTTAATCTGTATTTTGTGAAAATGGTGGGTAAACTAATTTTTTTATGGAATGTAACTCCATTTTTTCTAAATTTTAATTCTGGTGATTGAAAAAGTGCAACTTTGGGATATTTGTAGGCCAGAGTTTGAATACAAGTTTATTAAATCCATATTTAGACTCAATGGTCGGATCAAACTTTAAAAATGGTGCTAATTTTGCAATTGTTGGATCTTCCACACTTCCAAGATATGTTCCTTTTGCTCTCAACATTCAGCTTATGCAGTTCCTTCATTTGAAATCTAGAGCACTTGAGCTAGCTTCTACTTCAGGTTACTATCTAATCCCAATAAAAATGGTATATTGATCAATAGTGTAGTATATATAAATTTGTAGTAATTTGGTATAATGTTTTTATAGATCCTTTGAAAGATATGATGGTAAGCGAGAGCGGATTTAGTAACGCGTTGTACATGATCGATATTGGTCAGAATGATATCGCGAATTCGTTTTCGAAAGGCTTTTCTTACTCACGCGTCGTCAAGGTTATTCCAACCGTTGTTTCCGAGATCCAAAATGCCATAAAGGTTTGAACTTTCTCATCCAAATCTTAGTTTTTCGAAGGGCTAATCTTTGATAATTCACATTTTTAGGGAAAATAAAACATTTTCAGCCAAATGTTGTGTGTGTATACAATTAACTAGTGTTCAAGAAAAGTGATAAAACGGACAATGCAAGAAAATAACCAAATAAGTGTTGTTCATTTATATATGTTAATTAAATGTTAATGTTTTTTTTTTGTTAGACATTGTATAATGAAGGAGGTAGAAAATTTTGGGTACACAACACAGGACCATTAGGTTGTCTACCTCAGAAACTTTCAGTGGTTAAGACCAAAAACTACGATAAGCACGGTTGTTTAGCGAGTTACAACGCAGCTGCAAAACTATTCAACGAAGGATTAAACCATATGTGTCGCGAGCTAAGGACCGAGCTAAGAGAGGCCAACATAGTTTATGTCGACATATATGCCATCAAATATGATCTCATAGCAAATTCCAATAACTACGGTAAGATTTTAACAAATATATACTTTCTCCGTTTCAAAATAGTGTTGTTTAAGGTTTTTTAACTCATAGTAATAAAAATATTAAAAACGTTATAATTTATCCCTAAAAAACTAACAACTAGTATTAGCTAGAAGCCTAGAAATTATAAATAATTGTTTTGATTTTTTGTATGTGAATTAGGTTTTGAGAAACCGTTAATGGCATGTTGTGGATACGGTGGGTCGCCTTATAACTATAACGTGAACGTAACGTGTGGGAACGGTCTCGCTATCGGCTGCGACGAAGGGTCTCGGGTTATAAGCTGGGACGGGATACATTACACGGAGACGGCTAATGCCATTGTAGCCATGAAAGTATTGTCTATGCATTACTCTACGCCACCCACTCCGTTTAATTTCTTTTGTAGCGACTAATTAAGATTTTACATGTTTTGTATTTTTCCCTCTCTTTTCTAGTTATCATCTTATGTTTTTAGGACAATTTCTAAAAATGCTATCAATTTAAGTTTTTAAATCAAAAATATCATCACAAAACTTTAACTACACATTCCAGAGTGCATTTTATAAAACTACTTAACGTACAATTCACAAAACTATATCTGAACACTAAATTTCAAATTTAATTAAACTCTAAACATTTTGACCAAAAAAAAAAATTAAACAAAAGCTACCCCATTAATTTAACCCAATTTTTTGTTTTTGTTTTTGATAAACTTTGCAAATATAAATTCACCATTTAAAATTTTGAAATGGGGTATAAAATAATTTGAATTTGAATTGAGTCTAGTTTGTGAATAATGGTAGTTTTGTAGATTTTTCTAAAATAATTTGTTGGGACAGTTACAAAACTATATATTTTGAATTGTATTTCACAAAACTACACTATTTCAAAGTTAATTTTTAAAACTACACCAAAATACTTAAAATTAAATTCTAATAAATCCAACCCACATAATTCTACCGTTAATATTATACCTTAAATAATAATAAATGAATCAAAATAAAAATATATAAGTTTGATAATTTTTTAAAGGGTAAATCAACCTTTTATAATATTAAAAATATGTAAATATGTGAAAATATTAAATTAGGCGTTGTTTTAAGAATAAAATATTGAAATGGTTAACAGATTTAAACAATCTAAGACCATGTTTATCAAGGGTTACTAATTGTATTTTTAAGGGTGCTTATGTATTTTTTGGTGTATTTGTGTATTAAAATAAATCAAATCTCCCTTTAATACTAAGCAGCGCTGCTTAAATAAGCAATTTAAGCTCCCTTTAAGCTCCTTGCGTGTAGGCCTGTGATTGGTGGAAAAAAAAAATGAAGAGGAATCGGGTCAATGTTTAACTTTCCCAAAAAAAACCTAAACTCATTTCTCTCCTCCTCTTCGCGATTGAATCGAAAGGAGCACCTTCTTCTTCTTCATTCGATTCGTTTTGAACCTTATTTCGATCTCCTTCTTCTTCTTTCTATTTCCACCTTCTTTGGCGATTGAATCGAGGGAAGCTTCTTCGGCGAATAAATCGAGGATCTTTCTCCACAATTTGATTTGTGAGTGTGTTCTTAGTTTGAAGATCTTTGTATATTTACTAATAATAATCACATACATCATGAGTGATGAATCATTGAAACTTATTGGGTTAATGATGATGATGATGCAGACGAATGGAGAGAAGCAAAGCAAGATATTTGTTGATTACACCTCATGAAAAAAAAGATCGAATATACACCTCATGAAAAAAGAACGAATACACACCTTTTGAAAGCCAATAATTGACATTTTTTTAAGCACCCTTTTTAGTCTCCTTTAATAGAGGATAAAATTTAATATAACCTTAAAAAGTGCTTATGTATTTTATTTAGTACAAATACACAAATAAACTAATTTTTTATTATTAAGCACCATTCATTTACTCTCCTTTGATAAACATGCTCTAACCAAACCAAACCTGTCGGTTATTGAGGAAACCAAACATTGACACCTCCTCCACGTCTCTTCTGATTCCGAGTCGGCGCCTGCGTGAGGTTAGGTACGATCATTTCTTACTCTTTTAACTTCTTCATCTTTATATTCTCCAAAAAGGTCTCACCTTTATATACGAGAAAAGCTCCGTTATTTAGCTTTTTGAAGACCCATCACTGTTTTTATTCTCCACTATCGTCTCCCATGGCGAGGAAGAAGATCAGAGAGTACGATTCCAAGAGACTTCTCAATCAACACTTGAAGCGTCTCTCTAATATTGACCTCAAGATTCTCTCTGCTCAGGTCAAAAACTTTTTAAGACTTCTATAGATGTTATCTGTGTGTTGTGATTGAGACTGTTTTGTACTAAGAAATAAGTTATAGTGAGAATCAACAGGCAAAATTGATGTGTGCTATGTGTGTTTTTTTAGGTGACACAATCTACAGATTTCACTGAATTGACTAACAAGGAGTCATGGCTATCTTCAACAAAGCTAGTTGTGAAGCCTGATATGCTCTTTGGGAAACGCGGTAAAAGCGGTTTGGTAGCTCTTACGCTGGATCTTGCTGAAGTTGCAGACTTTGTTAAAACCCGTCTCGGTGCTGAGGTGAATTCATTAAGCACAATTTATTGTGGAGCTGTTTGTGCCTCATTAAGTAGAATTAGTGGGTTAAGTTTGTTTGTGTTGTTGAATGGTTTATGTTGTTTTTTTTAATGTGTTGTAGGTTGAGATGGAGGGATGTAAAGCGCCTATCACTACGTTTATTGTGGAGCCGTTTGTGCCTCATGATCAAGAATACTATCTTTCTTTAGTATCTGATAGGCTTGGATGCACTATAAGCTTCTCTGAATGTGGTGGCATTGAAATAGAAGAGAATTGGGATAAAGTAACTAACTACCTTTTGTTTCTCTATCCTTTTTTCTTGTTTTCTCCTGAATCCGCTTTTTCGATAAAATGGTTTTATTTATGGTTTCAACAACAGGTAAAGACTGTATTTCTTCCTGCGGA
Organism: Cochlearia excelsa; assembly: GCA_963556525.1. Lineage (NCBI taxonomy): Eukaryota > Viridiplantae > Streptophyta > Magnoliopsida > Brassicales > Brassicaceae > Cochlearia > Cochlearia excelsa. The sequence goes on from OY748331.1 coordinate 22,030,700, forward strand.
AAAGTCAATGTCGCTAGAAGTCTGTGCTCCATTGATAGCAACACTTCCTCTTGAGGTAAGTTTCTGCTTGGTTTTGATTATGTAAGCTTCCGAGTTAGCTAGTGGCACCCTGAAACAATTTGTCTTTGAAAATCTTAGATATCTTCTCTGGATTTTGTATTACTATCAAGGCTGCTCAGTACTGCTGGATTTTTCGCAAAGATTGATTTCAAACTATGTTCTAACTAACACTTCAATTTATTTCAGGTTCGAGCTAAAATCGGCAATTTCATAATGGGTGTGTTTGCTGTATTTCAAGGTATGAATGTACTGACATGATACCAGTTCTTGACTTTCAAGGATTGTTTTGCACATACCAATAACTCCGATACAAGATCCCTTGAAGATGCTTATTATCTATCTGTGTTTTTTTCTTTTAAGATTTGGATTTCAGTTTTATGGAGATGAATCCTTTTACACTAGTCGATGGAGAGCCTTATCCCCTGGATATGAGGGGAGAATTGGACGACACCGCTGCCTTCAAAAATTTCAACAAGTATGTACTAACATTTCTCGGTCCCCTGTGAAACTCATTGTATTGAATAAATGCTATCAATTTCAGCTGGGGAGACATTGAATTTCCTCTGCCATTTGGAAGGGTTCTCAGCGCGACTGAGAGCTTCATCCATGGTTTAGATGAAAAGGTATAAGCGAAAGACTTTTCTTTAAACACTACTTTGTGACTAAAAAAGAAAGAAACTTTACTGATCATATATGTTGTGTGTTACTTATTGCAGACAAGTGCTTCTTTGAAGTTCACTGTTTTGAATCCTAAAGGTCGCATTTGGACAATGGTAGCTGGAGGCGGTGCTAGCGTCATATATGCTGATACGGTGACTTGCAACCCCTGAGCTTAAACATACATCAATGTTATAATTAGAGAGTTGCAATTACAAAACTTAGCTTGAACAAACTTTTTCCTTCATATGAAGTGTTATTAGTGAAGACTCCACATTAATTTGTTTGTGTTGTCCTTATCTGTTGTTGAGAAGGTTGGTGATTTAGGTTATGCATCGGAGCTCGGGAATTATGCAGAGTATAGTGGAGCACCGAATGAGGAAGAGGTGTTACAATACGCAAGAGTTGTCATTGATGTGAGTCATATCAAAGAACTTAATAGCTTTTGCCATTCTTTGTTTTTAACTGTATACAAATCTAGACATTCACCGACCACATGTTCCGGTCTTTGTCAGTGTGCTACTGCTGATCCTGATGGGCGTAAAAGAGCTCTACTAATTGGAGGAGGCATTGCTAATTTCACCGATGTGGCAGCTACTTTTAACGGCATCATCCGAGCCCTAAGAGAAAAGGTACCCTTATATGCTACCGCATTTTTTGGTGAATATGAAAGAGAATGTGTAAGGTGATTTAAAACGGCGTTTTTGTCAATGCCGCATGCAGGAAACAAAGTTGAAAGCATCAAGAATGCACATTTATGTAAGGAGAGGTGGACCGAATTACCAGACTGGCTTGGCTAGAATGCGAGCTCTTGGAGAGGAACTCGGTGTTCCTCTAGAGGTAACAAAACTACTCATACTGTTACAATCTAAGCCTTGGGAAAATGGTGAAGACACTACACAGTCTAAGAGATTCACTAAACATTGTGAGGATTGATTGTCTCTCAGGTATATGGACCAGAAGCAACGATGACGGGAATATGCAAACGAGCCATTGATTGCATCATGTTGCCTGATGCATAAACGAACCAAAACCAACTTTGATGTCTTCTTCAGTTTCAAAAGCAGAGCATGAACTTGGAGCTCGAGACTGAGAGGAGTATGTTGAATGTGTGTGTTCATGTTCTTTGTCTGTCTTTCTACATAAGTAAAGTAAGTAAAAAAAGCTCTTTTCCATGCGTAACTGTAACGAAATGTTTAAGAATATACTGTTGTTCATACAAAAGTTTCAAGACAAATCCAGATCAATATACAAACATGTGTGTATTCATATTATACATCATATGTATTTCCCTTTCTACCATCTATTATTTCAAATTACAAAACCAACAAAATGTGAAAAAAACAAGAACAAGAAAAAATGGAAAGGAAGAAGCAACAACTTTCAAAGAACAGAGAATAAGCCACACCAACAAATCTCTCTCTCGGTTTTCTAGTGGTAAATCTGATTATTATTTACTATCTCTTGCTCAGTGTTCTTGAAACCGGTGTGCTTCTATCAGTATCCGAGCTTTCCTCTTGCGTCTTTCGCCTTCTCTGTTCCTATAAGTCGAGTTCTTGTTTATGTTCTACACAAGTTCTACATATGTTCTGTTTCAAGAAAAAGGGTAATGAAGCAACACTAACCTCTCTTGGTATAGGATATTCTTCGGACTCGAGCATACGCACAACTTGGCTCATCTTAGGCCTCTTTTCTGAATCAGGATCAATGCATCTAAGCGCGGTAAGAAGCACTCTTTTCAATTCTCTAGTCGCTGGCTTAACCGCTATTTTCGGATCAATCACTTCTTCAAGCCTCTTAGATCCAACCATCATTTTCAACCATTCTACAAGATTCACCTGTACAAAAAAATTGTTTGATTAGTTTCAAGAATCTCACAAACCATTCATGTTTTTAGTAGTCTACTTACTTCATTATCAGGACGCGCATAGTCCACAGGATCTCTTCCTGTTATTGCTTCTAAGACTAATACACCAAAGCTATACACATCACTCTTTTCATTCAAAAGGCCGGTGTTTGCATACTCCGGTGCAACATACCTAACAATACTCAAAACAAAAACACCATGTCATGTCTTAGCTAGTCTTTTCGCCTTTTTTTCTTAAACCAAAGTTGTTTTAATTACCCAAATGTTCCCATCACTCTAGTTGTCACATGGCTTTTCCCATCTCCTAGCAACTTGGCTAGGCCGAAATCAGAAATCTTCGCGTTGAATCTATCATCGATCAATATATTGCTCGATTTGATGTCTCTATGTACTACTTTTGGCTCGATTGCCTCGTGCAGATAAGCAAGACTGCACAAGAATACAACAAATGTGTAAAAAACTAAAACACGATGTAAGAAGAGACAAAGAGGAATGTTTCTTGATAGTTTACGCCTTGGATGTGCCTATGAGAACTTTCATTCTAGCCTCCCAAGTTAAGTATCCGTGATGGCTCATTGCTCCGTGAAGCCATTCTTCGAGGTTCCCATTGTTCATATACTCATAAACCAATATCCTAATGACCAACAAACACACACATCTTGATTTTCTTGTGCTTTGTTCACACCAAAAATAACACAATGATTCAATCTTTTATACCTATGAGTTCCTTCAATGCAATAGCCTAGAAGTCGTACCAAGTTCTTGTGCCGCACATGACCTATAGCATCAACTTCTACTTTAAACTCTTTCTCAGCTTGTCCTCTACAAAACCAACAAAACAAGAGTCAAGAAACAATGAAGAAAATCAAAAAGATAGTAACATTTTTCTTTAAGACCATTAACTCACAAATGGTTTAAGATCTTTTTAACCGCGACATGAGTCCCATTGATCAACTCTCCTCTATATACAACTCCATATCCTCCTTCACCAACCACATTTTCCTTTGAAAACTTGTTTGTTGCTATCTCGAGATCTCTCAAAGTAAACCAATGGCCCCAACCAAGGTGTGACTCAGGTAAACCAGAAAGTGGTGATGGTGATGGTGTAGCCATCTCATACAATGATGAAGAAGACTTTCTTGCAACAACTAAAGAACCATCTTCTCTTGAGCAAGACCGGCTAATACTTACACCGTTGTTTTTCTTCTTCTTCTCGATATCGAAATCAAGCAAGAATTTTTCAGATTCATTGTTGGTTTTCTCCGAATAATCGAAGCTTGAGACATGTTCAATTCTTATTTCTTTGATCTCTTTGGATATTGGAAGTGTTTGGATGATTGGAAGACTTATTAAGTTTTTCGATGTTCTTGATTTCTTCTTCGAAATTATATAAAATGTAAGAACAAAGAGTATGATTGTGATGAACATCGCAATGGCGATAAATGTTGCTTGCCATATCTTAAGTCCAGACATTGTTTCCTTCAGAATCATCAAATTAAGTTAGACTAATGATAAAGAGACTCCAAGTTTATTTAGTGGGACCGCTAAAAAAACTTAAACACACAACAATAAAGCAAGAAGATAACAACAATGCATCAATCACTAAACATATTCATTATTACCAAAACAAGTACCAAAAAACGGAAGAGAAACTAATGATTATTACCTCTAAGAATGAATCTTGATAATGGAAACACTTCAAAGACAAAACAGAGGAAACAGAGTTTTTTTTTTTTAAGAATGTTGTAACTTTTTATGTGAAGAAGACAAGGGAATTAATAAAATTTGAAAACAAATAAAGAAAACTTAAAAATGTAGGCAGTGAGATTTGGTGGAATAAGAGAAGGAAGAAGAGATATAGTTATCAAGTGTTAGGTAATGAAAGTTTCACTCTTTCTTCTTTGTATTATTTTAATCCTTCTTTAGAGTAGCTTGCATTGCAAGTTACAGTTAAAAATTATATTTAAAAATAGTCTTCTAGAATAGCTTTGACTTGTTGTGAAGCAATTAAAACACACGTGTTGCTTTATCTTTGTTCATCGTCGTCTTCTTGAAAAAGAAAGACCAACAAAATTAAAAGCTTTCTTCATGTGCTGCAATACAGGAACAATGGCTCTAATGCCACTTCTCCAGAAAATACAAGCTTATATGTCACTATACGTATTTGATTGTATTTTTGTATTTGTTGGATTTTGTTTAATTGATTATACTTTAGCAAAAGACGAAAAGGGGGAAAATGTTTGAGTTAATTACGATCCAACCGAGAAACCCAAACCCGCAAATCCAAACCCAAACCCAATTTCTTTATGGTTCTAACTAAAATTCATGAAATCAAACTTCCCCCAAACAACAAACCCTAATTTTTTTCTTTTCCCTATTTCACGATTCATCTTTTCTTCTTCATCTCCTCTCAATTATCAATTTCCAAGTTCCAAGTTCGAATTCATGGCTCGTGTAAGAGAGGGGAAGGAAGGAAAAGCATATGAGTCAACCAAATGTTCAAAGGGTCAAACACAAAAGAAAAAAAATAAAGACGGTGAAGAAGAACAGGAAGAATGGTTCGACGCAGGAGAAAACATGGAAGGAGATGTAGAAAATAGAGAAGAAAAAGGGAGAGGAAAGAACGAAGAAGAAAAAGACGACGAAGAAACGGAAACAGACGAGGAAGTAACGGAAACAGACGAGGAAGTAACGGAAACAGACAAAGAAGAAAACTTAGAAAAGGAAGGCGAAGAAGAAAAGGAAGACGAAGAAGAAGAAGAAAAGGAAGAGGAAGAAGAAAAGCTCGAAGAAAAGGCGGACAAGGAAAACACAACGAGAAAAGGAAGAGGCGAGAAAAAAGGCGGACAACGCGGACAAGGAAAACGAAAAAGAAAAGGAAGAGGAAGACGAGGCAGACAAGGAAAACGCAGAAGAAAAGGAAGAGGAAGAAGAAACGGACCAAAACCATGAAGAAGAACGGGGCTCAGAAGAACAAGAGCAAAATGGAGAAAAGGGTGATGAAGAGGTAGAAGAGAAATGCGGAGATGATGTTGGCGATGAAGGTGATGAAAAACAATCCGAAGAAACCCTTGGAACTACTGATAGTGACCGAGGTATGTAAATAGAAACTAAGATTAAATGTTTGGAGTTGCTATGAGTTTTGTACAATTGAAGTAAACTGGAACAACTTAGTAATATTTGTAGTTTCTGTAGCACAATTGACGATAACTTGGACAACTTAGTATTATTTGTAGTAGTTGTGGTGCAATTGCATATAACTAGATTAAATAGAATCCTACCTTAGTTACATTGCCAATAACTAGAACATCTTACTTATGTGAATAATTTGCAGGATATTGACCATGATTCCCAACCTCTGCCGCCAACTCGTCTATTCTTTTCTCCTAGTGAATACACCAAACCATGTAAGTTAGCAACTAGGTGCAGTGTTAGTCAGACGGTTGAATACATTGAGGGATTTTCACCAGAATTGAAGTGGTTTAGAAAGCATTCTCGGTTCGAGGCATATTTTCCACATGCCTAAGGAGCCAAACCATATGACTCAAGGCATGTGGATGCTTCTGGTTCGTACAGCTGAGACTGAAATGCCAAAAGAGTGTTGGTTTGTGGTCAACGGAGTTCCGATCAGGTATTCGATGAAAGAGCACTGTTTGTTAACGGGATTATCATGCCGTGACTATCCAAACAAGTGGAAGGAACTGGGAAATACCAAGTTGGTACAAAAGGTGTTTGGAAAGAGGAAAGGCATAAAAATAAAAGAAGTGGAAGAGAAGTTTGGAAGAAGCTGAAGGACAACGAGTGCATCGAGAGGAAGAAGTTGATGGTCTTGTATTTCTTATGCAAGATATTGAAAGCAAAGGTTAAGAGTGATGGAAACATAGACCCATTCCTTCTACGTATTGTCGATGATTTGTATGCTTGTGAGAAGTTTCCTTGGGGACGGTACACGTTTGAAGATTGTTTAGAAGGTATCTGGGCGTTGTTAAGAAAATGGGAGGTACGGTCAAACCAGGAGCACAACCTCCCTTTCCTGGTTTTATTGTTCCTTTAGAGGTAAAATCATGTGTTGAGTTTATAAATTTTAATAGAGAATAGAACAAAATTATTAATATATTGTATATGAGTGTGTAGATTCTGCCATTTGAATGTATTTCGCGTCTTGGACGCAAATATAGAGAAGATGTACCCGCGGAGAAGGAATGTCCGAGGATGTGCAGCGTAAGTTCACCAAATGTGAAATGAAAGGGATTCCAATGGATGCCATACATGAAACGCTTGGGAGCACTAAGGTTAGATGAAGATCAATATATGTGTTTGATTAATCGTTGGCGGATACTCAATTGGTAACATTGTTTTGTGCAGGATATCGAGAGTGTATTGGTACCAGACGCGGATGAAAAGACTCTTTTGGACAGACTTATAGACGATGATGTTGATGATGGGATAGGTTTTATTGATCCAGTAGTGGATTGTTGGAGGAAGCGTCTAATAGTAGAGAAGAAGAGAATATGGTGGAAAGGTATGTATGAACAAGATGTTGGTTCTCGGGTAAAAGGTAGCAATGTTGGTCCTGAACATGAGAGAGTGGACAACATGCCTCAACACAAGGCTTCGGGTTCTGGTTCTGGAGTAGATGATTCATTTCTCCGAGTAATAAAGGAGGAAATGGATAAAGGGTTTCAGAAGATGATGGGGAAGCTCGGTGAAATTGAAAAGAAAGTGGATGATAAACTTGGAGAATTCAATGGTAAATTGAATGAAGTGAAAAGGTATTTGGATATACCAGAGATCTTGTATGGGACGATACCTCCGGAAGTAGTTGCAGCAGAGAATTTGGGTTTGGTAGTTCCTCCTATTGAAGAAGAACCTGTCAGAAAAGAAGGAGAAAAAGAAGGAGGCGAGAAGAAGCTGAACCAAGAGTTGATTGTGAGGACTCGGCAGAAGAGGACAAGGAAGCCAAAAAAGATGTTCACACCTGGAGAGGCGAAGAAACCAAAAAAAAATTAGGTGGTTACTTGTCCGTCTAGTACTTTGGTTTGATTTGTTTTTGTATTTTGGTTCAAATGAAACAAATTATGTTCATTTGTGTGTGTTTAGATGGTACAATTGGAACAATTAAGTAAGTTTTCGGACAAGTAAAAGTAATTTTTTGGACAAATGAGAACAATTAAATGGGACAACTAACAGTAGATTAATTTGGATTACAAAAACCAATAGTTCAGCTAAGTTTCAAGAACTTTCGGACAAGGGACAAATGAGTACAATTAAAGGGCAACTGACAATAGTTTAACTTGGATTACAAAAAACAAATAGTTCAACTAAAAATCCATTAAAACAAATAAAAGCATACATAATTGGAGAAGATCCATGAAAAAAAAACAACTCATTAAGATTAAGATCTTCCTCCGCCGCCGCAATATAGGTTTAGCCGCAACCCCAACCTTCTACCTCCTTGTAACTAATCTTCTCAACCTTTTAAGTTCCTCGTCTCTCTCGGATAGCAGACCAGTAATGCGAGCATTTTCTCTCCACAATCCGGTTACCTCTCTGTTAATGAAAGAATGAAGCTCCTCATCTCGGGTTTTCATCATCTTGAGTTCTTCATCAATAGCGTGATCCCACCATTTCCGTTTGTGGTCTTTTCCATCTCCACCACCATCCTGCGCATAAATCAATACAAATATTACAAGATCTTGACTACAAATTATAAGATCTTGACTAAAAATTACAAGATCTTGACTAAAAATTACTAGATCTTGACTAAAAATTACTAGATCTTGACTAAAAATTATAAGATCTTGACTAAAAATTACAACTCACCGCAGTTGCTGGACATTTGAAGTATCGTCTACCATGATCTTCCACCTTCGTACTCCCTACAATTTTCATAATCTGACCACACCAACATATATCCGGCACCCCGTAATCACCGTCCGCTCGGTTGCAACCGCTGTCGAAACTTGCTTCGGATGAACTGGAGTTTGTGTAACTAATTGGCATGGTGTAGATCGGATCGAAAATTGGAGATTGGGGAGAGAAAATCGAAAGGGGATCTAGGGTTTCGAAAGGGGATCGATGGAAAGAGAGAGAGGTTCCAAGAGAGATAGGAAGAGAGAGAGGAAGAAGAGAGAGGAACCCGACATATATATAGGCACAATAAAGGGAAAATAAAGAGAATGGTCAAAGTGGACCCATTTCTTGTTTTTTGCTTTTTTATCGTTTGAATGGTCAAAGTGGACCCACTTTCCAACTTTAAATGTAGTTGTAAAAGTTACATAGTTGTACGTAGATATACAGTTGTACTTTCGTATACATAGTTGTACTTTGTAAGTTTTTCATAAATTGTAGTTGGACCTTAACCTCAAAGATTTATATCTAGTTGGCTACCTAAATTTCCTCTATTAATTATTCTTAATTTGGTTTCTACAACCAAAAATTAACGAAATCTTACTTTTTACAATTTTGTTGTGTAATAAGTGATATCTTACTCTAATATCCTTATACTTTAAAGGGTTTTATGATGAGATCGAACACATCTAGGATGAAAACTGATTTTTTGGATGTTTATTTGTTCAAATACTTTATTAGTGGATTGAATCATTGTTTCTTTTTCAACTTTGGTTTAACAATTTAAGTTTACGTAGTTTATAACATTATAACGTTAAATCAAAAATCACAATTTAGTTGTACCAAGATAACATATTTGTCCATTATAACAGCAGTTGTACCAGATTGATCAAGTTGTCCAAACGTAAAACAAGGAAAAAATTACAAATTCTGATCTGCTCTTTCTTCATCCGCTTTTTCTGAGTCCTCTTCATCCTCTTCGGGTTGTAACCACCGTTCCAAGTCTATTCCAGCGGTACGCTTGTTTGACTTCTTTCTCCTCCGTTCTCCAGTCGATGGAAACCGAGTGTCTTGGTTTCTTCCGGGCTTAGGAGTGTACTCCGGCGGTAAAGCGTACAACTGTAAAATATCATCAGGAATACTCCAATTGGATTCATGTGGCACCAAATAAATTGTCCTAGAATATGCCAAAACCCAAGAGTGCATTAAGTAATATTCGGAGCATAGATCATGGATTTGGATATTCATCCTTCTCCCTTCTTTTCTCATGAAGGCCCTCACTGCGCTATTGCATGAACGCACGGATACTTGTCTATGTCCAAACATTTGCAAGAACAAGTTTTCTCCTTCAAGTTGACCACATAAATCTTCCGGATTGTCCTCTTACGTTGTATTCGAGATGAAAACTATTTATCTCAACCACCAACAATTTTGTCGCGATTAAACATCGCCCATGTAATTCATTCTCCACGAAAGGCACCGGTTGCTTGTCTATCGCATTCCCAGATTCTTTTCGTGTTCATTGAACCACTCGGAAAACTTCTCCAAAATAGCATCAATCATACTAATTAGATGGTACTTCCTTGCTTTCAAGAACACACTATTCATTGATTCCGCCGAGTTCTTTGGTGTCTATGTTGTATTTGTCTCCTTCGAAATACGCCCTTGTCCATTTCTCAAGTGTTATACTATTGTCTAGATAGGCACCGGCTTTAGGAAACCTACCCTTCAACTCAACATAGTGTCTATCAAACTCTGGCTTTGTATAAGCATGAGCGCATTCCACCGAATTTCTTTGCAAGTTCATCTTTGTCTTTCTTCTCATGTCCTCTAACATTTTGACACAAATGCCAAATACAATGTCCATGTTTTGCTTTAGGGTACACCTCCATGATCGATTTGATGATGCTTGAATTTCGTCACTAATAAAAACCAATCGAGGATCATCGGGTATAACGGTTTTAAGCTTCTCAAAAAACCATGCCCAATCGACATCTTTCTCGCGATCAATGAGTTGTAGCACCAAAAGCTATAGGATAATGATGATGATTAGGATCCCGAGTTGTAGCAAAAACTAACATGCCTCCATATATAGTCTTCAAAAATGTTGCATCCACGACAATAACTTTTCTCATTGCTCTAAACCCTTCGATGCTCTGACCTAACGCGATGAATAGATACTTGAACCTATTACCTTCGGCCAATTCCACATACGTCTTTGTTCCAAGATTAACCCTCTCTAACATGTGCAGATAAGAAAACAAAATCTTGTAGCCTCTTTCGGGACTACCTCTTACATCGGTAACATGTTGTTTCTTTCCTCTCGGAGCGGTAGAGTACGACATCGCACACCAAGTCGACGTTGTGCAATACTAATAATGGTCTTCGGAACGGAACAAGTGTATCATATAAACCTGGATAATCTTCATGTAACATTGACGCAACTAATCTCCGTGTACCTCTCTGACAACCGGTACTACTACTTGCAGCCGAATCAAGGCGAGAACACGTGTGCATCTTTTTGTGCACTCTGATGGTCCAAAAAGATGACGCCTTAGTCTTCGCAGCTCTTACATACCATTTACAACCTACCGTAGCTTGTCGACATCGTAGCATAAGTCGATTCGTGTCCGACTTCACTGTTACAACCTCATAGCAGTTCTTGTTTGCAGCTCGGGAAACTAAATCTTGCACGGCCTCTTTAGAACTAAATTCTTGTTTTATTTCCATATCTGTACCATCATCCCATTCACCAACACTCTGAATTTGTTTCACATGACCTACATTTTCAACATATTCATGCCTCATATCAAAATCTTCATCAACATGGTTATCCACCGGGCTATCCACCGTTGCAGCCGATTCGTTAAGCCCGTCAGTAACAAGATTATCATTTATAACATCCACCATCACCTCTTCATTAATCGGAACGTTCACTACATCCCACATACGACCATTATCTGCATCACCAACTCTGTTACCTGAACCAAGTTCCTCATAGTTCACACCAAATGAACTTTCTAACTCTGCTCTTGAATATTGCGCTACTCTCTCGTTTGTTTCCAAAGTTTCGATTACCTCAACATGCAATACAGGTTTAAGCCCCTCTGTATCAAGTGATGTTAGATACACATACACGTCCTCGTTATCTAGAATATATGATTCTCTCCGACTTTTAGATAAACTATAACTCAGTTTGAGCTTTTCTTTGCTTTCATGACTCAACGTTTTTTTGTAGATCTTATCAACTAACATTGAGTAAGTGATATCTTCCACGGAACACGTCTTAAGAGATATAGCATACACGGCTTTTCCAGAATTCCACTCATGATCTTCAGAATAGTACCCTCCATAATCAAAATGTATGTTTGTGCGTTTGTTCTTCATCGCCTCCTGCAAAGAAACAAGAAATAAAACTCAATTACAACTATCTGATATGTAACAATATAACCAATTGTATTAGTTGGACTATTATATCGACAATCACATTTTTACTATTTGAACCAATTGTACTGATTATGGAGATTTATAACAGTTGTACCGTTTGAACCAATTGTACTCAATCTGAATTGAAATGAAGATCTAATCGATTAGGGATTCTAATTTAACTAAAATTCACACGATTCATCACCTACATTCGCTAAATTAGCAATGCGTACGCACTCAAGATGGTTAACAAACAAATTCATAATTAAGCAATCAATTTCATTAAAATCTCTACATTTAAGATTCTTTAAAATAAACATAAAAACCTTCAAAACAATCAAGAACAAACCAATGAACAACACACATGAACAATAATAGCCGAGTCGACCCGCAATCTTAATTTTACAGATGTTCGAGATGAAGATAGAGGAAGATGAATCAATCCTCTCGAGAAGAAGAATGAAGCTCGAAGAAGAAGGGGATCTTTTCGGTTTCTTTTTATTTTAGTTTTGTTTCTTTAATTTTAGTTTGTTTTTTTTCTTTATTATTTTGTTTAAATAAAAATACAGCAAATACATGGAGGATAGTATGGGAAATTCCACAAATGAGTGGCAGTGTGATCACTAAGTGGCAGAGCAGATTTTTTTTTGGCCAAAAGTGGCATTTAAGCCGCGCGCTCTGCAATACATTCCACTTTAATTGCATCATACCATTTTAAGTTTTTTTATTAAAAATATCATGAAACATTTTTCCTAGAAAAATATCACAAATACAGAAAAAATCAACACTTTAAATTGAAAAAAATTAATTTGGGTTTAGGATTATTTTGATGTTTAATAGTTTGATCTTGAAAAGTTTTGAAAAAAAAATAAATTGTGATGTTTTTGAAAAGAAGTAAAACTTTAAAGTGGTATTGTTTACAATTTCCCTCTTACAAAATTGTAATTTAATAGGAGTATTCATATATTAAAAATAAATAAAGTGAAGCTTGGCCATCGTAGATATACTAGTCATGGGCCTAATTATAGGTACTAACAATAATTAGAATAAAATTAGATTCTAAGCCCAACTTTAAGTAAAAGTCAAAACAAATTTAGCCTAAATTTAATTTTCCAAGCCCAAAAATTATAGACCCATAGTCAAAGTTAAAAATGAAAAGGTGTGTAGTAAAAATTGCCTAAAGAGTCAAAGTTAATACTTTTAGCCGCCCCTACATGAAATAAATAAATAATTTTCTATGAAATAAAATAAATAGTTTAAAGACCAATAATATTGTGTAGTTATGCATAGAAAATTATTAGTCGATTCGTTAAAACTTTTATAAAATAATAATTCTTTTCGGTCCCAAATTTAATTTTTGTTTTCTCTTTATAAATCAACAATCATTATAAATAAATAATATTTTAAAATATTGGTGTAATCCTAACATTATTAATTTATATAGGTTTTAGTTTATATCTGTAAAAATTCTTTAAAAATTGCATAACTACACAAACGTGACTAGTTTCTGAAAGAAACCCTAAAAACCAAAAGATTAGCACTACCCACTAGTCTCCATTCTTGTTTAGAGATAATTATGAGAGCACTGATTAGGTCCGTATAATATGTAGGTTCGGACAATGAATCATTTAATGTAATTTGCTAAAATGCTTTGCTTCGAAGTAACCGAACCTAATTCTTTTGGTTTTTTTGTGTTGTTTTAAACCTTATGAATTAAGCGCCGTAAAACTATATATGTATAAACCTTATGAATTTGAAGTCACCAAATTTCATATAATTAAACTATGTATAATATGGGAAAGTGGCTTTGGTCTACTGGCCACATGAGGCAGATAATATCACCCTATCCGGGATCGATTTCCCACGGACATTTGTGTATGATTGACTAATAAATCGGCTATCGCCCAAACATCGACAAAAAAATGTATAATCTATACCAAATGAAATATCACTCAAATATTATATAATTTCCTAAACAATACATTTGATAATAAGTAATAACTACATCAGAAAAATAAATAAATATTCTTTAACAAAAAAATAATATATATATATATATATTGTCATAAAAATAAAAATAAATAATATTATCCTCAAATCTTTTATCAAGGGATACTGTCCATACCACTCGATCAATGTAAGGCACATGCCAGAAAATAATTTTACAAATGTGTAAGTAGTCTGTTTTGTCACGTCTCACTTAAATTTCAACTTTCCAAAAAATATATATGTATTTTACTTAGAAAAAAGACAAAAAAAAACAATTCACTACTGTTTGACAAAAAAAAAAAAAAAAACAATTCACTACTAAATAAAGTAATAATTGAGATACGCTTGCTTGTGTTGTTGTGTGTATATAAAAGACGAGTCTCTTTCACCATCTAAAACAAATATATATTAGCATAGTAAAAGAAGAGAAGAGAAGAGAAGAGAAGAGAAGAGAAAGAAGAGACATGGACGGTGAAGGAAAGGTGGTTTGTGTAAGTGAAGGAAAGGTGGTTTGTGTCACCGGAGCTTCCGGTTACATTGCTTCTTGGATTGTTAAGGTTTTACTCCTCCGTGGCTACACCGTCAAAGCCACCGTTCGTGACCCAAGTTTGTTCCCTTCTTTTCTCTTCTTTTTTTAATATTAAGATTGTATACGAATTTTAAATAGCATAATTTATTCATGGAACTCAAATGAAATAATATGCTACAAGATTTTTATATTAAAAATACTACCAACTTAAGTTCCATTAAAACTCTCAAAATTAAACCATAAAATCTTAAAATACAAATTCACTCTTTTAAAACTAAATTATAAACGTTACATATTAATTAACTCAAACCTTAAACCTAAAACTAGTCACAACAATTAATATACATTTTTTAACCCAAAAAAAAACAAATTATATAAATTTGTTTGCGCGTTAAAAGAAAATAGTTTAGCAAAACAATTTTACCAATGATATTTTGACATAAATATTTTTAGTGATAATTTCGAAAATTTCCTCTACTTTAAAGTGTATTTTTGACTTGTATTACTTGTTTTCCCTTTTTAACTTTTTAGAGGATCCAAAGAAAACAGAACATCTTCTAGCACTAGATGGTGCAAAAGAAAGACTAAAACTATTTAAAGCAAATCTATTAGAAGAATGTTCTTTCGAAGAAGCTATCAAAGATTGTGATGCTGTCTTTCACACCGCTTCTCCCGTTGCTTTTACTCCCAAAGATCCTCAGGTTAAATTTTTGTTATATGCAATATATATACATATTTAATAACCCAACTATTAATTAATAAGCTAACAAAAAAAATAATATATATATATATGGTATTTTTGCTTTAGGCTGAGCTTATAGAACCAGCATTAAAGGGTACACTCAATGTTCTCAAAACATGCAAAAATACACCAACGGTTAAAAGGGTAATTCTAACATCTTCCACGGCTGCTGTTCTTTTTCGTCTACCACCTTTGGGACCAAACGACGTCGTAGATGAAACCTTCTTCTCCGATCCAAGTTTATGCATGGAGACCAAGGTATTTTTAATTATTATTATTATTTTTTTTTAATAATTATAAAGAGTTCCATTTTATTAATAAATGTTTTTAAGAATTTTATTTTTTCAAGTTTTTATGCATATGTTGATTTATTACTTTACTTATGACCATTACTATTATGGAGTTTTATTTTCTATTGGTTAAAACTCTTTTAAACAAATGTTAAATAATAAATTATTAATAGTAGAAAATCTTATAATTAAAATGGAACAAAAAAAAGTATTATTATGTAACTTATTATTTTTTCCTCTTTCAGAATTGGTATCCACTAGCCAAGATATTGGCAGAAAATGCAGCTTGGAAATTTGCAAAAGACAATGAAATCGATATGGTTGTAATAAATCCAGGATTTATAATCGGACCACTTTTGCAACCAATACTTAATTTTTCAGTTGAGATTATTGTGGACATTATAAATGGTAAGATCCCTTTCAATAGTAATTACTTCAGATTTGTGGACGTGAGAGATGTTGCATTGGCTCATATCAAAGCGTTAGAGACTCCTTTAGCTAATGGTAGATACCTCATGGATGGTCCATTTATGTCCGTAACCGAAATTCGAAAGATTTTACGCGATTTATTTCCCGATTTGTCCATCATTGATAAGTGAGTTCTCTTTTGCTAAAAATCTATACTAGTTGTTATCATAATTATTAATTAAGTTATATGATTTAACCAAAAGTTTATTTTTGATTTTTTTTCAGGGATGGAGAGATTAGTGATTTACCTGAAATGACATACAATGTGTGTATTGATAAAGTGAAGAATTTGGGAGTTGAGTTTACACCTATGGAATCATGTCTCAGAGACACTGTTATTAGCCTCAAGGAGAAATGTCTTTTATGATTATGTACTTCATGTAATAATTAATAATTATTGTGTATTGTTATGGACTTAAATTTTTCTTTCAATGCATTATACTTTTAAGTGTCTAAGCACTTTTAATAATACTATTCTAAGCACATTCGTATATATCATATATGTGTCATATATAGTTAAATATTTGTCATATAGAGTGATATATTTGTCATTTATAGTTATATATTTCACATATTATCATACATTGTTTTTTTTTATGAGGATTATCATACATTGTTTTTTTATGAGGATTATCATACATTGTTATATACTTGTTGAGTATCTATTTTTTGAATTATTTGCATTAAAAAATCCGAGATAGAAAAAACAAATAAAAAAAAATATGTGGTGTAAATATTAATGGGGATAGATTTCGTGATTTATTTCTATAGATATGTTTTTAATGTATACACATAATGAGATATGCTTTCCTAATTATATACTATTAAGAACGAGATTTGTTTCCCATTATTATTTTGTCCCCATCTTAATATGAATGTTTAGTGTAAAAATTGTAACTATATAATATGAGATTTATTTCCAACATCTTAACAAGATATAAAGCCATACACACACACACGTTCTAGTAATCAAATAAAGAGACAAGACATGGACGGTGAAGGAAAGGTGGTTTGTGTCACCGGAGCTTCCGGTTACATTGCTTCTTGGATTGTTAAGATTTTGCTCCTCCGTGGCTACACCGTCAAAGCCACCGTTCGTGACCCAAGTATGTTTTTCTCCTTAAGAATATAACTAAAGAAGCATTTTATATTACCTTAAAATGTACTTTGACATAATATGTGTGTGTTTTTAATCTCTAGATGATCAAAAGAAAACAGAACATCTTCTTGCACTTGAAGGCGCGAAAGAAAGACTCAAACTATTCAAAGCAAATCTTGTGGAAGAAGGTTCTTTCGATCTCGCAATCGATGGTTGTGATGCTGTCATCCACACAGCTTCACCGGTTTCACTCATTGTCACTGATCCCGAGGTTTTATAACATAAGTAGCATAGACTAATTTGCTTGTATTCAATTGGTTTTGAGTTGAAATCCCATAAAATATAATTGTTATTCTAAAATTCCGTAGGCTGAAATGTTGGATCCGGCCATTAATGGTACTATGAACGTCCTTAAAAGTTGCGCAAAAGTCTCTTCTGTCAAAAGAGTCGTTGTAACATCATCCATGGCTGCGGTTATTATCCGTGAGGCCCCTTTCGGACTAAACGAAATAGTCGACGAATCCTTCTTCTCCGACACAAGTTATTGCAAGGAGATAAAGGTCTTTTAACTCACAAATTTTTTTGTTACTACACACCTCACATAAAACTCTTGAATATTTCTTACCATTTATTTAATTTGTGTTCCTTTTTTTTACCAGAATTGGTATGCATTAGCAAAGACATTAGCCGAAAAATCGGCATGGGAGTTTGCAAAAGAAAACAATAAGGACTTGGTGGTTATAAATCCAGGACTTGTGATAGGACCAATCTTGAATACAAATCTGAATTTCTCAGTAAATGTGGTTTTGGATTTTGTAAAAGGTAAGAATCCTTTTAACAAAAAACAGTATAGACTTGTGGACGTGAGAGATGTAGCTTTAGCTCATATCAAAGCCATAGAGACTACTACGGCTAATGGTAGATATATCATTGATGGTCCATTGTTTGTCACAATCGAAGACACCGCCAATGTCGTGCGGGAGTTCTTCCCTGATGTTGCCATTGCTGATTACAAGTAAAGATCTCTCATATTTTCTTTATATGTTTTGGTTCTAAGAAAACTTAATCAAAAGCTTTTGTTTTTTTTTTTTGGTTTTTTGTTGTAGGAGTGAAGTGAGTGATGTATGGGTTGATTATGAAGTGTGTGTTGATAAAGTGAAAAGTTTGGGAATTGAGTTTATTCCTACAGAAACAAGCCTTAGAGACACTGTTCTTAGTCTCAAGGAGAATGGTCTTGTCTGATTTGTCCGTACCTTTTTTATTCTTGCAAAATTCAATAAAACTATATCTAAACTCAATAATTTATCCTTATAATTAACAAACATATTGTCGTTGATTTTATAATGTAATAAATTAAGGACTTGTAATTGGATAACTCTTGAAACCAAACTCTTAAATTCTCATTATCAACAAAAATTCTTAAAATATCAGCAAAATTTTTATGATTATGGATCTTATAAAAATAAAGAATTGTTTGATTCATGAGAGATGTGATTACAAAACACATAAGAAATTATCAAGAAACTAAACACTTCATATAATTAAACACTTCACAGTTTCATAGATTCCTACACACAAGTAAACCATCAATTAACAAAACTTAGAGAAAGATCACAATACAAAATTCTTACATTGACATCGAGACAAAATCTGCCATAAAAGCTTTAATCTTTCAAGCAAAAAGACAAATCTTTCAACATTGGTTTCTCATTTAGTAGCATCTCCTTCTTGTTTAACCTTACCCAATTGCAAAATCTGGCTCTGTTTCTCTGCACCACCATTGTTAACAGTAACAGAGCTCTCTGTTTCTTTCACATTACTACCATTCGTTACATTACTCACTTTCGGTTTCTGCTCAGCTTTTGCAGAGACTTCTATGGAAGCTTCTTTAACCTTAGGAACAACCAATTTAGCCTTCTCCTTAGCCTCAAGCAACACGACATGCTCAAGAGCCTCTCGTGCTCTCTTCCTCGCTAAAGCCGCCTCGGTGCCTCTCCGTTGCGCGTCGCATTTCGCGGCCGCGACGGCTTTGTTCATCGAAGAAGAAGCGATCTTAGCGGCGCAGTAGAAAGCTTCAGAGAGCGATTTATCGACGGATCTGACTCCGTCGACGCCGATTATCGGCTTAAAGAAGGAGAAGGAATTAGGGTTTCTACAAGGAGGACATAGATACGAAGCGGATTTCGAATCGGCGGCGGCGCAATTGATGTGAGTCGAAGAAGGACAAGCGGAGCAGGAGATACGGCGAGAAGGATGCGGCGGAGATGAATCGTAGAAGGCGAAGCAGGAAGGACAAAACGACGTCGGGTGGTTGCGGAGGAGACAGTGTGTGCAGAAGTGACGGAGATTGCCGTATAGGCGTGCTGTGTGTATGATCCATGAGTCTTTGATTCCGCAATCGTCGCATCTATCGGCGGAAGAAGACGACGGTGATGTCGACGAAGACGGCGTCGCCGTCGACGATGGGAGATTCATTAGTGTGGCTGTGATTTGGGGGAAATAATTAGGGTTTATTTGAAATAAAAGGGGATTTTGAGGAAGGAGATAAGTTTTTATTGGGCTTATTAATTTGGGCTGTTTAGTTATGTATATTTTTTGGACTTGTAATAGAAGTTAATATCTTTTGGACTTTTTTTTTTTGGTGAGGGAGAGATTGTGTTCTCTCCATTTATTCAAAACAGAAAAATTACAATCGAACTTGCCGAGGGTGCGAGAGCCCCCCAACATCGTCCTGCAGAATAGAAACAACATCCATGGGAACTGAATCAAACAAATGCAGGCCAAGATCTAAAGTAAACGCGTAGTTCGCGAGACCATCGGCTAGACGGTTCGCCTCTCTATAAACGTGTGCAACTCGGACCTCCCAGTCCTTTAAAAGAAAGCCATGGCACAACCGCACCAGGAACGACAGCGGGTGAGACCACTCAACCCCTGTCTTGATAAAATTAACTACGATCTCCGAATCAATCTCCACTTCCACTCTCCGCAGCCCCTTGTTCCAAGCAATAATAAGGCCATAATAAACCCCCCACAATTCGGCAAGAGGTGCTGAGCACACACCTATGTGTAGCGCGAACCCTCCATACCAACCTCCCTCCGAATCACGGATAACTCCACCGCCGTGGCTGGTCCCGGATTGCCCCGAGATGCTCCGTCGGTATTGATCTTCATCCACCCTTCCCTCGGTTTAACCCAACCGACCCTCCTCTCCTCTCTAAGCACTTCGTGTCTTGAAACAGCACCCTTTAGGTGAGCTAATGCCACCTCTTTTGCTCTCTTCCGAACCCAACCAATCCTTTCTCTGCACTTCTCGGTCGAGCCAAAGACATTCATACATCGCCACTTCCATCCCCACCACAACGCCATAGAGAACATGGTTTGCCACTTGGTACCGTCACTGTTAACATCTATGGAAGACAGATTCTGATAGACCCATTCCAACAGAGAACACGAGAAGAAAGCTTGCCTCATTTGTGCCGAATTAGTAGATCCCAAATTCCAGAGATAGCGGGACAGTCCCTGAGCACGTGGAGGGTGGACTCTGTCCCACTTTTGCAAACCGGACAAAGATCGCTCGTGGCTAGGTGTCTTCGTGCGCGTTCCTGGTTCGTCATTATCACTTGTTTGACAACTAACCAAAGGAAGACCCGAACTCTTTTTGGTGCTATAACTCTCCACACTTTATCCCAAAGCTTTGTTAAGCAAGGTTGTGGAATTTCATCCTTACACACGAGCTTGTATGCCGATCTCACCGTGAATCTCCCATCAGTGCTTCTCCCCCACGAAAGAGTATCATGATTACCCACATAGTCGTTTAGCACCACTGAACCGAGCCTCAACCACACTTCTCGCGGGAGATACGGCGTAATTTTACTCATATTCCACCATACTCCGATCTCCCAAAGCGTTGAGGCTTTCTTGTCTATTTCCTCCTCCGGGATATCACAAGTCACCAACTCCAGCAAAGGAGATTCCGTTAACCAAATATCCTTCCAGAATGAAATCGATTGGCCATTCCCTGGAACCCACCCGATTCCCTTTGTGACCACCTCCCTTAAACCCATCACCACACTTCTCCAAGTAGACGACCATGTAGACTTTCTTCCAAGCCATGTCGACTCGTGTATATCCCCAATCTTGTATTTCATGCGTAACACATTTGCCCACAGACTCCCTTTGTCTTGAATGACTCTCCACCCTAGCTTTGAAATGAGAGCTAGATTCATCTCTTTCGCCGGTCTTAAACCCAGGCCGCCTTTTGACCTGTGTTTACACACCTCTCTCCACGCCACGAGGTGTTGTTTCCTTCTTTGCGGTGAACTACCCCACAAGAACGATCTTGATATTCTATCCAGTTGTTCCAAAACAGAGGCTGGTAAGATAATTGTGCTCATGACATGAGTCGGTAGAGCCGATAACACTGCTTTGGTCATTGTCAGTCTGCCCGCAAGGCTCATAGCACTCCCTTTCCACCCCGCCAATCGCGAAGATGCTCTCGCTAGAATCTCCCCGAATGTGTCTTTGTTGATTCTCTTTTGTAGTATCGGCATACCGAGATATTTACCAAGATCTGTTGACACTCCAATCCCACTCTCTGCGCTTATTTGATTCGAAAGGACCCGGCTCACATTGCTTGAGAAAAAGATTCTAGATTTCTCTAAGCTGACCTTTTGCCCAGATTCGACACAAAATTTCTCGAGAATACGCCTAATGATGCGGACCTGAGTCACCGACGCTTCGCCGAAGAGAATCAAGTCGTCCGCAAAGCATATATGCGAGAGCTTCGGACCTCCTCTAGAGAGTTGTATCGGTTTCCATTCACCATTCCCAAGCGACACATCTATCATGTGACAAAGCCTTTCCAGGCACAAGACGAAAAGATACGGTGACAAGGGATCTCCTTGGCGCAACCCTCTTGACGGGAAGAATTCCTCAGTCTTCTCACCATTCAACAACACACTCATACTTGGTTTTGTTACGCACTCCATTATCCATGACGTCCATTTTTCCGAGAGACCCGATGCTGCAAGTGTATCTAACAGAAAGTCCCACCGAATCCTATCATAAGCTTTTTCTAGGTCAAGCTTGAGCAGCATCCAACCTTTTCTACCTTTCTTTCTCCGCATAGAGTGGACTGCCTCTTGCACGATCACAATGTTGTCCGCGCTTAACCTCCCTGGTATAAAGCTTGATTGAGCCGGACCAATCAATTTACTGATCACGCACTTTAATCTCAACACCATGATCTTAGTAATGACTTTAAAGAGTACATTACATAAGCTAATCGGTCTAAATTGTGTTACAAACTCGGGATTGTTAACTTTAGGTATCAAGACGAGAAGCACATCATTAGTATGCTCCGGTAACACACTGGTGTTAAAGAAGTTTAACACAAAGTTCGTGACCGAGGCTCCTACTGTATCCCAACTTTTCTGATAAAAAACTGCTTGGTATCCATCTGGGCTCGGCGCCTTCAGGCTTCCCATCTGTTTGATCGCCAAGATCACTTCATCCTCTCTTATCGGCTTATCCAGCTCTCGGAGCTCATCGTGAGATAAACTAGGGAAACCTATGATCGGGAGCCTCTCCACTACCAATGGAACATCTTGAAGTGAATAGAGCCGGCTATAGTAGTCTCTAATCATGATTTCAATGTCTTTCACATCCGAAACCCTTCCACCATTCGCGTCTTTCAGGGTTTCAATCTTATTTCGCTTCCGACGAATAATTGTGGACATGTGAAAGAACTTGGTGTTACGATCACCACACTCCAGCCACCTTTCTCTCGATTTTTGGTACCAAATCATTTCCTCTTGTTCAAGTAAGCCATCCAGCTCTTTGAGTAAAAGTGACTCTTCTTCTAACAGATCATCTGATTGCGATACATCTAAACTAGCTTGGACCTTTCTTATCTCATCCGCTAGTTTCTCCTTGCGTTTTAGCACGCCGCCAAATACATCTCTATTCCAACGCCGAAGCTTGACTCTTAGGTTCTCAAGTGCTTTTGTTGTGGGGATATTTGGATTCCACGAGTTACTCAGCAACTCCTTAAAGCTCTCATGTTGTAACCAAGCTGCTTCGAACCGGAAAGGGCGTCTTCTTGGATTACCTTTGTGTTTCGGGCACAATTCCATATACAGAGGCGCATGATCCGACGATAGAAACGGTAAATGCGTTATTGTTGCCTCTTGCCATTTAATTCTTGCATGAGCACAACATAAAATTCTGTCCAATCTCTTAGCCACATACGTGCTCGCAGTGCGGCCTCTTCTCCATGTAAACGTACTCCCCTTAAAACCCATATCAATCAACGCTAGATCATGAATCCACTCACCAAACAATAAAGAGTCTTGAGACAATCTCCCATTGCCACCCGATCTCTCATCAACTCGTACAATTGTATTGAAGTCCCCGCCTATAAAGACTGGTCCTACAACATCTCCAACCAAGTCTTTAAGTGTGCTCCATAACCCACTTCGTCTCCCTACAGTCGGAGCAGCGTACACTATAACCAGGTTGATTGGCTCTGTCCCGCCTTCTATCAAGGCGTGAATGTACTGTTCCGATGACCCTTGTATTGTAACCTGACCCACCGATGATTTCCATAACAACCATAGTCCCCCACTTTGTCCAGCCGAATCCACTTTAAAGAAACTATCGAACCCTAGCTTCCCACAGATTCTCGTGGCTCTATCCCCTTCGGCGTGCGTTTCAAACAACGCCAAGACGTCGACGTTTTGTTTCTTCAACATGTATCGAATAGCTCTCCGGAAGTTTGGTTTATTCGCCCCCCGACAATTCCAAAAAATGCAATCCATTAATAAAATCGTTAAGCAGCTTTGAACTACCGGGGAAAACCGCTAGGCTTCCACCTGCTCCACCATCTTATCCGATGGTGCCAACTGGATACTCAGAGGAGTCCCGACCCCTCTACTGTCCCTCTCGCTTGACGAAGCCATAGCCTGATTATCAAGGATCATATTCACCCCCAGATTCAAGTCCCTTGGTTCGATGTTGTTGTCAAAGGCGCCACCAGGTCGGCCTGCGTTATCTTGTTCCACACGCAGCCTCTTAACATTAACACCCACCTCTTTTTCACCTCTCGTCGGCCCAAAGATTAGGCCCCTTACAGGCTTTGAGGGTTTTCTCTGTTGTGAACTAGAAGGAAGAGATCCACCAGG
The DNA here is from genome assembly GCA_963556525.1 of Cochlearia excelsa. Lineage (NCBI taxonomy): Eukaryota > Viridiplantae > Streptophyta > Magnoliopsida > Brassicales > Brassicaceae > Cochlearia > Cochlearia excelsa. The sequence goes on from OY748331.1 coordinate 22,054,858, forward strand.
TCTTGGGCCCAATTTAAGTTTTTCTCTGTTCAATGCACGAGGCCCATTCGGATTTGTAGATGGGCCCAAATTTTGTGAATTCGCACCAAATCTCATGATCTCCTTTTCCTTGTTTGGCGCTAACTTCCCATTCTCTCTCCCCTTGTCAATCTCCTTTTGGTTATCAATCACAATATTATCCTTCCTTTTTTCCATCTGATTCGAATTTTCCCCCAAATTACTGAATCTATTTGACATCGCAACTTCCCTTAATCCTCCAGAATTCGCGCGATCCTTGTGAATATTCTTTCCTAAACCATGGCTGGCTCCCGAATCCGAATCTTTCACGGGTACACCCATTTTCCTCGCCGGTTTCCTCACTGCCGTGAAGCCTCCGTCAACCATCGGAGCTACACTTCCACCCTCATCCGGTCTAGCCTCCTCCTGTGGGATTGGAATCTCGGATTTTCTTTTCGGGCAACCTCCCCCCATATGCCCATAGATACCACAATATGAACATATGTTTGTTAATCCCTCATAGGCAACGAAGTATCTTTCCCCATTCACAACCACCGTGCCTTTTAACGGTTTCCTCAGATTTACCTCAACGCATATTCGAGCGAACCTTGCTCTCTCAAACTTCAGTGTTGTTAGGTCCACTCTAATCGCATTTCCCAACCCATCACTTATTCCCATCAAAATTGCCCGGTGATAAAAGTTCACCGGCAGATTCGAAATTCTTACCCAAACAGGTGTCGTGACTATCTCATCGCAGAGAGGGTCAAAGTTAGGTGACCAAGCTTGGACAAGAAGGTAGCTCCCAAACACTCTCCATGGCCCTCCTGTGACCGCTGAAAGATAGTCCTCATTCTGGTCAAACCTCACCATGAAAAACTGTCTCGGTAGGTCCATGACATACATCCCTCCCACCGGAGTCCACAGTTCTCTCAACTTCTTACTCAACACCGTCAAAGGAACATTGCGCCCTAAGACTTTGACTATCATACACTGCTTCCACAGTCCATTCATGGCTTCGAGCACTTCCTGACCAATGGTGACCTCTGGTTCCCCGTCCTCTCCGTTTGGGAATTGCAAGCTCATCCTATCTCTCACAAACTCATCTGCCAGCACGTTTTCCGGCACCGGAAGGCCTCCGGCGTTACTTCCCGATACCTTTCCTGCCCAGGAAACCCCAGTATCCGGCGGATCCCCAGGAGGGTTGCCCGCATCCACCATGCTAGCATCTCCGTCTGTAGTCGTCAGTTCGCCGTCTTTAGGAGCCATTTTCTGTATAAGGTGAGAGATTAGTGTGCTAGTTAATATCTTTTGGACTTGTAATAGAAGTTAATTTCCTAAGTAATTTTTTTTAAAATAATATCATAAAATAAGGGCAAAAAAACAATCTCGAATTATTTCTTCCTAAAGTACCATTATAGAAAAAAATTGAACCAAAATACCATAGAACACAAAATACATTTTAGAAAATAAAATATTTCATTTGGTTTTTACTATCTAGTGTTTAATATTTAGTTTTGAGAGTGTACGGTTTAATTTTGAGTTTTAAGCTAACTTAAGTTTAAAGTATTTTGGCTGAAATTTTTTGATAATGGTGTTTAACAAAAAAAAATTCATGTTATTTTAGCTCTAAAAACTAGTTTTTGATGATATTTTAGGGAATTGCTCTTTCCTTTTTAAATATAATTCAGAAGCCAATTTTTTTTGAAGTGTTGCACATATAATATTGAAGATTTTGTTTGTGAAACTGAAAATGATATGTATTGTCTTCATCTTTAAATAAGGGCATGACATATCCATTAGAAAAGCATTGATTTTAATAAATGAAATGAAGATTTAGAAGAAACTTACAATTTAGTTATGAATAAGAAGATAACAGAAAAATAATGAAAAAGGGACCTTAATAAAGTGCATTGCATGTGCTAATGTTTCCTTGATGATGAGGTTAACGCTAAACGGGCCAATTAATAATAGACAATTAAGGTCACTTCTCAATGGCCCCTCTATCTCTCGTCTTGACTTCATCCTCTTAATCTAAAATGTAATAATATGATTTCTAATATGATTTCGGGAAGTATGACAGTGAGGGAAAGGCTAAACTTTAGAAATATACAATTCGATCCGGTTTGCCCGCGTTGTGAGGAAGATATTGAGACAATAAATCATGTGTTTTTTGAATGTACCCATTCGCTTTACACATGGGGTGTCTCACCCGTCTCAATCAATCAGGAGTTTCCACAAGGAGGTATTTATTCAAATATGGACTATTTGTTTTCACGAGTGCAAGTAGAAGAGGGACAAATTCAGTATATATCATGCTACCCTTGAATATTATGGTATATCTAGAAATTGAGAAATAGAAAGATCTTTGAGGATGTGGAAATAAATCCACCTGATATAATTGACCAGACATTAAAAAAGTCACGAGTTTGGGCGGAAGCACAAAGTATTGAGGAGGAAATAGAAGAAAGGAGAAGTTATTCTGTGTTGGAGGAATCGCAAAATGTTGTTTCAGGATTAGCTTGTCAGGTAGATGGATCATGGAAAAACACGGAGATATTTGAAGGACTCAGGTGGATTTGTTTAAATGGGGATGGCTTTAGTCATCTTCTGGGAACGAGGCGTAAAGGAAGGAGCTTGTCTCCCTTACACGCAGAATTTGAAGCCCTCTTGTGGGCTATGGAAGTTATTCAAGAACGGAACATCTCATGTCAGACTTTCGAATCAGACAGTACGACATTGGTGACAATCTTGCAGAATCCCACAGAGTGGCCTGCGTTTAAGACAATGATCGAGGAGTTTGAGACGAAACTAGAATACTTCAACGCCTTCAGAATAAAATTCATTCAAAGAGACATAAACTCAAGAGCAGACAAGTTGGCGCGATCGGGAAGGGTGTATTCGCTTGTACCAGAGTATGTAAGCGAGTCTCTCCAAGTTTGGTCATCAACGAAACAACTTAATTTATTTTTCAAACTGATGTAATAAAAAAAAGAAGTTATAAGTCTCTTTCTGCTTTATCTAATTAATATAGAGTTCTTACTAAGACTAAAATCATTAGCTACAAGTTTTAAAGTTTATACAAGGCTACAACGACTATTGTGATCATTATAACAACCAGAAAAAATGTAGTAATTCAAATATATAGATTGCAAATTATTAGATATGTACAAAAATAAGTGTTATAATGTAGTAATGTACATGGAAAACCAAAGTGACGTTAAATCATTTTATATTATTTTTGATAAAATTACCAACTCCTAGAAAATAATATAATAGGGACTTAGACCATCATTATCGGGCTACTAAGCCCAGCCCTTATGTCCATTTTTTAAAAAAAAAAAAAAAAATAATAATAAAAGTTAAGTGTCGCCACCAAAAAACCTAAACTAAGACGCGATCCTTCTCTTTCACTACCGCCGCTCTTTCTATCTTTCGTCGGTTTGTTTCTCGACGATTCCGGTGAAATCTTCGTCTTCGTGACCAATCAACATCCTCGTTTGTTTTGGTGGAGAAGAAAACTCTATATTCGTCTCCGACACCGGAAAACGGCGGCTCCGTGACCAATCAATCAACATCCTCGTTTGTTTTGGTGGAGAAGAAAACTCTATCTTCGTCATCTGATTGCTCATTCGGTGAAAAAATCGTCATCACCCAACAATTTGAAGGTATGTTCTTTGTCTTCCATCTTCTCTTGACGTTATTTGCATGATTTAGTTATGATTTAGTTCCATCTTCGTTTGCATGTCTGTCGATTGAGTTTTATGATTATGAAGATTGACTTTGTTGTTCTTAGTTTCAGAGTTATATAGAAGGAGCTTGAGAGAGTGAAACGAAGATTCATCTTAGAAACAATTCCTCTTAGAAGATTCTCCAAGGTATGAAATGTTTAGATGTTGATTGATGAGTGATTATTTGATAGACACAAGGTTAGATTTAGATGTTGAAATGTTTTGATGTTTAGACTTAGACATAGCCATTAGATCTAGACTTAGACATAGCCATTTTATATGAATGTGTGTATAATCTGATGTTATATGAACATTATGTCCTGATTTGGTATAATCTGATGTGTGTATATGAATGTGTATTGATGCAATGGCTTATATGAATGTGTGTAATCCGCAAGTGGCTTATATGAATGTGTGTATAGGCTGATGTGTGTATATGAATGTGTATAATCTGAATGTGCGTATCAAAACTTAAAAGTGTATTAAACTAGAGAATGTGTTTGATTTGCTTTTGGAAGGCTTAATTATATTCTATTGTTTGTTATAATTGATGGATTTTGGTTAATTATGAGTACAAGCTTGTTAATTTATTGGTTTGTTTCTGCTACTAAAAGGTTGTATTTGTGTTTGACAAAAAAAAAGGTTGTATTTGTGTTGGCTTGTTTTACGAGAGACACTACATACTCATATGATAGAAAGCACGAAGATGAAGACCAAGCACGGTAAAATTCTCAAACTATTTTGATGAGTTTACATGTATATCTACTTCGAATTAGTGATTGTATTTGCAGTTTTACATCATTAATGGTTTGTGTTGTTTTATATTTAGCATGATTTGATTTGTTTATGTGCATTAAACTATTCTTAATCATATCTTCACATCAATGATTTGATTATGTGCATTAAACATGATCTTATCTAGCATATATATCAAAAATTTAGCTATTAGTTATACAATGATTAACTTTTAAATGTATTCGTGTGTATTATTAATGAATAAAATGTTGTTGTCTCAAGTTTTTAAATAATATATGCAAATGTTTTTTAAAAAATAATCAATTTTTTTTTAAGAACTCTTTGACAATCCTACCTATAATCAACATTTTTTCTTACAGATTTCTAAATAATATCTTCTCCACCATTTATTAATAAAAAATCACTAAATACCCATTTAGGGTACTAAGGGATAATTATGCTCTTAGACCATTAGACCAACTCCAGAGGAGTGTCTTTTATTTATTTTATGTAGGTCTTATTTTTAAAATATAATAAAAAAATGCAGAAGTGATGAAATTAAACAAGACCGGTGTCTTTTATTAGGCCAATAAGAACTGTAATAAGAACGACACGTGTCGCAAGTTGAGCATTTTCCATTTTTTTTTGTCTTTTAGACTCTCTCTCTTATTTTGTTTCTTCGTTTTCATCGAAGAAAACCGTTGAAGAAATCCTTCGATCAAACTCTTCCTCAACTACAAATCGAAGGAAAACGGGGAATCCAATGCATTAATTTCAAAATTGAAATCGGGATTATGGAAGGCGGAGGAGGAGGCGGCGGCGGAGGAAACCGCCGGTGGAGATTTTTGGTTATCGGAGTATTGGTTCTCGTTATACTCTCTATGCTTGGTCCTCTCCCTTTCTTACTCGGCCTTCACAATAGCTTTCGCTCTCCGTGTGTGTATATATATATAGCTTTGATTCGATCTCTAGTTTCGGCATCCGACTTCTTCTTCTTCTTCTTCTTCTTCTTCTTAAAACTCTTCTCTTTGCTTAAAATCTCAAAACTTTATTGTAAAATCTAAAGTTTTGCTTTCTCAAACGCTCTAATGAGTAAAGTGAAGAAGAGATTCAACATATGTTGATAAGTTTAAGACATCTTCGTTTTCGATTTAATGTCTTCTTATTGACTTGTCCCGAGGATAAGATTGATCTTAGCTTTGTTTATTGAAATTGGTTCAATGTATTGTCTTGTCTCACGGATGTATGATATGTTTATCACTTGCTCTAAGCTGGTTATTAGATTTTTATGTCGGTACTATTGTCGGTTTGTATGCTATTTGGTATTAAAAATTGTGTCTTTTGTTTGTGCTTTGTTATGAATTGTGTGTGTTGTTTATGTCTACTTTTAAGGAACCGAGAGGTTAAGAGAATCAAGAAGAGTATAAAAGAGGGAAATAACTTAGCTTTCCTCTATCAAGATATCAATGAACTTGAGCATTCTAGGCAGGTTAAACTTCCAAGGGAAATAACTTAGCTTTCCTTTACTTCTAAATGTATGTTCATTCATTGGCCTTTTCTAAGTTCAATTGCTTTTCTCGTTTCATGAAGATTGGAGCTGAGAAAATGCGAAAGATATCAAATATGTATTGTTTTTGGACGATGATATTATGGTTTGCTTTGAAGCGAGAGAAAGGTGTGTGAAAGGTGTTACTTTTCTAAGTTTATGTTTTTCATCGTGATGTACTTGTTCCTGATTTAAACTTATCTTTCTCATAGATAATGATTACGATGATGTTGTTGTTTTGGGCGCTATTGCTTGGTATATCCTTTTCTTTACGAATTTTAGATGCATCTCATTATCCTTATTGTTTACTTTTTGATTACGAACATTGTTGTTTACTCTCAAAGATTATGTACAATTTTGTTATCTCATCAATTGGCTTCTTACCAATGGAGGGTAAAAAACATCAAGTGTCTTTGAAAGTGTCTTCAAACTAAATAAATAAAAAAAAATGTGTAAAAATGGTTTAAGAAGACCTTAGAGTGTCTATCCGATGGAGATGCTCTTAATATCAATGGCTCTTAACCAACTTCTAAGCAGTGGGGTCCACAAATTAATATAAAAACCACATCTAATAATTCTATTATAAGAGCCACTCTTGAAATAATCGCGGGTCCCACTGCCATGTGGCGATCCGCGATTGGTTGATTTTATGTTTTTTTTTAATCGAAATAAAGAATGAAAAGATGAATTATAAGAGGTTTTTTTAGCATCTAGCCTATATTAATGCTCTTAGACCAGCACCTCTTAGACCACCTCTAAACCATGGTACCGACAATTTTTAACAAAACCACCTCCAAAAATCCACGCGGCGGCCCACGAACTGTCTGTTTTCTATTTATTTTTTTTTGAAAAATAATAATAATAAAAAAAATAATTTTAAGAGGCTCTACCTATATTAATGCTCTTAGACCATGAACATCGGCAGTTTTTAAAGTGGGTTTTTAATTTTAAAGTCCATTTAAATAAATCAAAAAACAAAATAAATTAAGAGGCTGTTTCTCAAATCTCTTCTTTGGGAACCGGATATGAAATAAGAAAGAGACAACTTCTCAAGTCTCTTCAATAATAACCTAATTAACTTTTTATAATATTATCATTTTGGATAAGAACCATAAATTGGGTTCTCCCGATGTTCATGCTCTTAGATTTTAAAAAAATTCTGTTTATATTGTACAAGACGTGTGAACTGTGAAGTGTACAGTTTCTCCTTCTTTTGTCGGCGAAATTTTTATAACCCTAATGTGAGTTGTGACAATCTTAATTAAACGATAACGACCGTATGATTATTATTATTTTTTGACGACATCACGACCCTATAATATGTACATTAGAAAATACTTTCAAATCACCTTAAGGCAAAAAGTTGGATTTATATTCAATGTAACGACCGTATGCATGCATGGCTTATATTACAAAATTAGGGTTTCTGTATAAAAATATATATATATATATATATATAAAATTTAGGGTTTCTATATATATTCTACGGAAGGGGTGGCGGTGGATATATGCATGATTGTTTTGTAATGATGATGATGAATGTATAATCAAATGATGGGTCTCAATCATGCATGATCATAATCGAATAATGTTCCATTTTTATAAAGGATACAATATATATTATATAGTTTAAAAGTTTAACATAATAATGTTTTTCTTTTCCTTGATATACTCCATGGACTTGTTGTTTTGGTATTAATTTATTGAGTAGGATTAAAAACGAATCTTGCTGCAATTGCTATGTCTTTTCCATATATTATATTATGCTTTTCTTGTAATTTATCTTTAGGGTGATTCAAAGTATCTTAATATTATTAGTAGTAAATAAATAAATCATATAAATATAAATATATCACGAACCAACATGATAATTAACTTTATCTTCATTTTTGCCACGATATTTTGAAGATTGGGGGTCCCAATTAAACAAATGGCTACGATGAGATAACGTAAGAAAATTACAAAAATAAAAAAAAAATCAACGTGTGAATATTTGAGGGAAAGTTTGGTAAATGAAACAAATAATATACCCTCTCTATTATGATTTATTTAAGGCAAAAAAAAGGAGAAAATGCCAAAGAGATGTGAGTCAATTTAAATTAAAAAATGTATAAAGCAAACAAAAGAGACACTTAATTATTCTCATTCATCTACAAAAGAAACCATGTTTTTAAAGCAAAATTTCTAAATTCATTTATTATACCAATTTAAATACCATTTAATTTAATTATTTATAGAAACATTAACCATAGATGACAATTTCTTGCTGGTAATGAACCTTACCCATTATTTCCTTTTAATTGATGTGTTCATCTTCACAAATATTAGTCCACATTTAGTATTAGAAGATATTGGACCTAACTCACACCCAAAAGCTAGCTCAAGAGTGGAGGATTGCCTCACACTTATATACTAAGCATATGATCCACCAACTTCCAATGTGGGATAATTTATAACTCTAATATTTAGCATTTGCTTTTAATCCATTGCATAAGTAAATTCATGAATACTCTTACATATTTTCTTTCTACAAAATATACACTTTTCTCTTCTTTTTCATAAAAGATAAAAACTTTTGAAAAGAGATCATAAAATTCAACAAACCCTTCTGAAGAAAGTGACATCTCTTAGGTCTATTAATAATAATACTCTCTCTGTATTTGTTACTTCATTTTCTCCAAAACTTTCTCTTCCTTTTTCTTTCTTTCATTACACACTCAAAAAGAGTTTTCTTATTAATCTTTCAGAATTCAAATAACTAAATGAGGAGACATTCTTGTTGTTACAAACAAAAGCTAAGAAAAGGGCTCTGGTCTCCTGAAGAAGATGAGAAGCTTTTTAATCACATAACTAATCATGGACATGGTTGTTGGAGCTCTGTTCCTAAACTTGCTGGTAACATATATTCCTTGTTTCATTACACAAAACATTAACTAAAAGACTTCTTTTGTAAAAACAAATCTTGGTCTTACCACTATAGGGCTACAAAGATGTGGTAAGAGCTGCAGGTTAAGATGGATCAATTACTTGAGACCTGATTTAAAGAGAGGAGCTTTCTCTCAAGAAGAAGAGAATCTCATCGTCGAGCTTCACACCGTACTCGGAAACAAGTAATAGTTCAATAAAACAGAGGATATTGTTACTATCTTGATCATGTTTCCTCTGTTCTAAACTCTGTTTTAACATAGGAGCATGCTCTGGTTTTGCCTTTGCTCTGTTTTTGCTTATGCTCTGTTTTTGCCTATGCTCTGTTTTTGACTATCCTCTGTTTTTGATTAGATGGTCACAGATTGCGGCAAGGCTACCGGGAAGAACAGATAACGAGATCAAGAATCTATGGAACTCGAGCATAAAGAAGAGACTTAAACAAAGAGGTATTGATCCAAACACACATAAACCCATCTCTGAAGTAGACCGGTTTAGCGACAAAAGAAGTAGCAATGACCACAAGTCACCTAGTTCTTCCTCTGTAACTAACCAAGATTACTTCCTAGACAAGTCATCCGATTACTTCGGCTTCCAAAAACTTAACTTTAACTCCAATCTTGGAGTATCTACTTCAAATGATTCTTCCCTATGCTCGATGATTCCGACGCAGTTTAGCCCCGGGAACATGGTTGGTTCTGTTTTTCAAACGCCGTCAAATAGCCTTCCTTCGGACAACAATTCAAGTATTGTCTCTATAGGAGACCATGTGAAACTACCTCCAACTAATTTGGGATTTCAGACAAACAACAATACCTTCGAAAATGTCGGATTCTCATGGACAAGTCCTAATTTTCTTGTCAAATCAAATGAAGAAAGAAAATGGTCAGAATGTTTTAACACACCATTCTTCAATGGGAGCAATGCACAGAGTCAAAATTCGCAACCGATACACATTAAATCAGAGACAGATTATGTATCAAACATGATAGATCCTTGGAGCCAAAGCTATGAGGAGAGTTTGAGCATAAGTGAAGCTAGTTACTTGTTCTCCAAGGATCTTCATATAATGTCTTTTGATCAGTCTCTTTAGCTTATTTTTCTTCCTTTTAATTTTAACAAACATAGAGAGCATAAGGCTATACAATACATACATAGGTACAATGGATTAAAATTGAGTTGTGTTTATTTATATTTGTATATTATATGGTTTAATTTTTGTTTTGCTATGAATGTTTGTGCATAGTATCTTCACATTTGATGAATAAAAAAAAATGATTTATATTATCTTTTTAAATAATCAATCTTTACGACTTTGCAAAGCATCTTCAAGATCAAGTTCTAAACCAACACGGTTCCTTATAGAAGCAGCAGCGTGACAAGACGACGTCGTTTTACAAATCATCTCTAACTCTTTAAACCTAACAACGTCAAACTTGTGACTCTTCAACAACTTTCTCTGCCTAGACAAAAACAGCCTCTTCATGAAATCTTGGTAAGTAGGATCTCTTGAAGTCATCAAGAAGTAAGCATAACCAAGTATAATCCCTGTCGCGGTGGCGAAAAATGTGATTGGTTCCATTATATCCCATGAAAACTCCCAAAAAGTTAGTCTAAAGAAGAGACCGATTTGCGCCATTGATGTGGCTAAACCACACCATAGTATTTTTCTTACTTGTTTGTGTGCTAACACATCTATCTCTTCTTTCATGGTTATTAGCTTTTTGAATTCTTCTTTGATTTTGTCTTCTTCTGGTGTTTCATCTAATGGCATTGCTTTTCTGATCATATCTACCACCTGAAAAAACATATGATGGTATGTTAGAAAATCGATAGCAATTCTCAATAATATCACTTTTAAAATAAAATTGTGATACTTTTTTTTTAGTTATAAATTATAATAATTTTGTGGTCAAAAATACCACTTATAAAAATACTATTAATTAGTAGTAAATACACTACATTTTGGTCAAAAATACCACTAATCTTTTTGGTCAAAAATACCACTAATCTTTTTGGTCAAAAATACCACTAATCTTTTTGGTCAAAAATACCACTAATCGTTTTGGTCAAAAATACCACTAACGGGAAACCCATTAGATAACAACTTTCAATGAAAGAACTAGAAAACTTTTTCAATTTTTTGTGGTATTTTTGACATTTATAGGAAATTTACCGGTACCTTATGAGGGTGCAAATAGACTTTATCTCGAAGTATCAACACAACTCCTGCGTCATCAAGGACACGTGCGAAAACGTGAGCTTCGCCGAGAGATCTTGATATTCCCATTTCTTGTGAAGCTTCAAGAAGATCAGTGTAAGAGACAACATCTCTCTCCGACATGCCTATGAGCTTCTTCTTCATGTCTTCAACATTCACTAGTCTCATTAGCTTCTTCGCTTCCTCTATAGTCATCTCCTTCTCCTTCTTCTCATCTTTCTCCGACGAGGCTTTCACGGTGAAGCTACTTAAACCACCGAGTAATGTTCTTTGTGAAGAAGCCCTAATCGCGACGGATGTTGCCGGGCGCCGTAAGATACACGTTGACCACATTTCTTTGAATCCAAGATTTTTCACAAACAAAGAAAATTAGCATTGAATATTTTAAGAACTAATTAAATCAAGTATATAATATTAAGCAAGGCTTAAAAGTTTTAAGTTAAAACGCGCTTATCGATAACGAATCTTAAAAGCGATTAGTGAATTATATATTCGATAAAGATTATATGAAAAACGAGAAAAAAATAAAGAAAAAGAGGAGAAGCACGAAGCTATTTGGGATTTAATTAATTGCCAATGGCCATTGTTGTCTTAACATGGAAAATGGCTTTTCTTGAAAATGAAATTCCAATCTACAATTTTTAAATTTGATTGTTTTAAGAACTATTCTTTCTTCACCATTATATTTTTAAGTATTGATGGAGTTATATTATATAATTATAATATATGATAATTATTCAACTACCCTTCTGACAAGAACCAACATTACTATAGCTCAATAAAATTTGGATGACGAAACATTGATATCCAATTACTATAATAATATATGATAATAATGTAGTAATAGTTATGGGTGTTTACTTATTCAGCTACCCTTCTGACAAGAACCAACATTACTATAGCTCAATAAAATTTTGATGATGTAAAATTAATTATAACCACCATCAGTAAAAGATGAATGAAACATTGATTATATAGGCTAGTTTGTGAAAACTGTAACGTGGAAAGACCCCATATTAACAAAAACATAACAATCTTGTTGTACCATACCGTAAGGTCCATAAAAATTTATACATTTTTAAAAATTTAGAGACGATCTAGATAACTAACGATTGTATACATACCTGAAAAGAACATTAAAAAAATATGTGATTGGAGAAGAATAATAAAATATTTAGCCACTAGCCCACTATCCATCGCTCGAGAGGTTCTTGCACGATGTGTGTCTCTCTCTCTCTCTAAGGCACAATTTTGAAAATAAAATAAAATAAAGATTTAATGGATCTTATCTTAACTATTTCTGACATTTTTTCCCCTCTCCTTGAGAATAGCTATGATCGTTATAACAACTCAAGGGCCACATTTGTTATTTAAACCCTTTTTGTTGCAATTTAAACTTAGTCTAAGAGGAAGAAAACTATATTTTAGGGATTTCTTGTAGTTTTAATACGATAGATAAAAATAAAATAAAATGCACAAATAAACAATAGTTCTTAGTTTCTTACGTGGTGCAAATTAATGAAGAGTTTTAGCTTTTAGGTCGCATAAATTAAGGTCCTGGCTAAACATGATATGATAATTAAATGTGAAAAAGGACTTGGAATTTCATTAGACTAATTAATGTTAGATTTTGAGTCGGAGTAACAACAAAAAAAGAGAGAGCGGCGGCGATTTTAGGGTTATGCGAGAGGAAGGTCAAGATGTCACGATGCTAGATCTGGGAGGCGGAGGGAGACCGTCAGGGAAGCCGCCGGATGAGCCGAGGACCTGGGCGGAGAGGGTTAAGGGGTCTACGGCGGGTGGAAGGCCGGTTCCGGAGGAGGTGGTGGACGATGTGTTTGTAATGGAGAGGTTAAATCTTGAGTTTCCAAATGGGGAGGATGGAGAGGCAGTGATGACGATTGGACACGAGGTGCTGGAGGCTATGAATGGTCTATGGGAGAGGTGTATGATAGTGAAGGTATTGGGGAGGAACGTTCCCATCGATGCGTTGAGCCGTCGGTTGAGAGAGTTGTGGAAACCTAGTGGAGCAATGTATGTTCTTGATTTACCGAGACAATTTTTTATGGTACGATTTGAGAAAGAGGAGGAGTATTTGTCTGCGCTAACTCAAGGACCGTGGAGAGTGTTCGGAAGCTACTTGATGGTTCAAGCATGGTCGCCGGAGTTTGATCCTTTAACTGATGAGATTGTCACGACACCGGTGTGGGTGAGAGTGTCGAATATACCAATTAACTTCTACCATAAGCAAATTTTAACCGGGATTGCTAGAGGGGTGGGGAAACCGGTGAAGGTGGATACGGCAACGTTGCAGTTTGAGAGGGCAAGGTTTGTAAGATTGTGCGTGGAAGTCAACTTGAAGAAACCACTTAAGGGATCAATTCTCATTAATGGGGGTAGATACTTTGTGACTTACGAGGGGCTTACAAACATTTGTTCACAATGTGGATTATATGGTCATCTAGTGCATACATGCCCAAGAACAATGCATGATAGAGTGGTGATCCCGGAAACACAGAACATTGCGGTCAACGCAGGAAATAACGCGGGTAGTCAAGGTGATGATGGCTTCACCCGAGCAAAATCAGTTGGAAGAAGGGTAGGGTCTCGTGCTGGTACTGATGAAGCAACATCGGAGAGGAGGCGTGTTACGGGAGAGCGTAATCTTCGGGCTAACTGGAGAGAGAAGGGTCCGGAGAATATTGCGGTGGCAAACAAATTTGGAAATCTGGGAGCAGATATGGAAGTTGCGGCAATAGAGGAGGAGGTTGTTAAGGAAGGTGGGAATAAAGAGAATCAAAGTGAGAATTTTCTTAATCAAGATAGTGGGAGAAAGAGGGATGCTCAAGTTAAAGGGAAGGGAATTGTATTTGGTGCAGTTTCTGTTAATAATGGTAAGGGGCCACGTGAGGATAGAAAAGGGGGAAGTAATATACAACATAAGGCCCATTTAAATATCGGGCCCAAGCCCAAACAAAATAGACAATCGCAACCAACACGGGGACTGGTTTTTGGTGGTGTTCGGGGAGAACATGAAGTCTCGGTGAATGGTAAACGATTGAGAGTTGAGACGAGGAATGTTGGGCGTGCAAGGGGGTCGTTCTCGGTTACTAGAGAGGTGGTGAGGGATGAAATGGTAGAGGAGAATGATCAGTCACATCCTAAGAGTGTTGGTATTACAGGTAATGTCGATGGCGTGAGAAGCACGGTAGTGCATGAACATGGTACTCCGTCTGCAGAAGAGACGGACATACAGTTGAAATAATATTTGTCCCCGGTAATCCGGTTGAAATATTTGTTAATAATGAATTGCTTGTTATGGAATTGCCGGGGGGCAAATAAACCAAACTTTCGACGTTCGATTCGGTATATTTTGAAGAAGTTTGATACGGACATTCTAGCTATCTTTGAGACTCATGCTGGAGGAGATAGAGCTCGTCGGATCTGTAATGGATTAGGGTTTGAGAACTCGTTTTGTGTGGATGCGGTAGGCCAAAGTGGCGGGTTATGGTTGCTTTGGAGGACAGGAATTGGTGATGTGGTAGTTGTTGAATCATCGGACCAATTTATTCATGCGACGGTGGTTAATGGGGAGGAGTTGGTGAACTTGATTGTGGTTTATGCAGCTCCATCGCCGAGTAGGAGGAGTGGGCTGTGGGATAAGCTGCGAGAAGTAATGGGTGGAGTGGAAGGACCGGTGATTATCGGGGGAGACTTTAACACGATAGTACGGGTTGATGAGAGAACGGGTGGGAATGGGCAGCTATCCCCTGATTCGCTTGCGTTTGGGCAGTGGATAAATGACTTATCTCTCATTGATATGGGTTTTCGGGGACCGATGTATACTTGGAGAAGAGGTAGGGAGGAGCGTTTCTTTGTTGCGAAAAGGCTGGATCGGGTTTTATGTTGTCCTCATGCACGGTTGAAGTGGCAAGAAGCAACGGTGCAACATCTTCCCTTTCTTGCTTCGGACCATGCCCCACTCTATGTTCAGTTGACGCCGAGGTTAGGGGTGAATCGGAGGAGAAGACCGTTTCGTTTTGAAGCGGCTTGGATGGGTCATTCGGGGTTCAAGGATTTATTATCGGCTTCATGGAATGGACACTTGAGTACGCCACAAGCTCTGAATAGACTTCAACATGTTATTGGCAAGTGGAACAGAGAGGTTTTTGGTGACGTCCATAAGAAGAAGGAGAAGTTGGAGAATGAAATCAAATCGGTTCAAGAGGCCATTGCAATTAGTCAATCAGATGCTCTCTTAAGTAGGGAGGGAGTTTTACTTAAGGAACTTGAGACGGTGTTGGAACAAGAAGAGGTTCTCTGGTTTCAGAAATCAAGAGAAAAGTATATAGTTCATGGAGATCGAAACACGAAGTTCTTTCATACGTCAACGATTATTCGAAGACGAAGGAATAAAATTGACATGTTACGTGATGATGAGGGTCAATGGATTTCGAATACTCAAGCGTTGGAAAATCTAGCGATTGATTATTACAAGAGGCTATACTCCTTGGATGATGTGGAGCCGGTGGTGGAGTCACTACCGCAGATGGGCTTTTCGAGTGTTTCTCCCACGGATCAAGCTGAGCTTAACAAACCTTTTTCTGCTTTAGAGGTGGAGACTGCTATTCGTAGCATGGGGAAGTACAAAGCTCCAGGGCCGGATGGTTTTCAACCAGTGTTTTACCAGGAATACTGGGATGTTGTTGGGGAGTCTGTGATCCGATTTGTGTTGGAGTTCTTTGCCACCGGTATTTTGCCTCCAGGTACGAATGAGGTTATTGTTGTTTTGATTGCGAAGGTGGCAAAACCAGAACGGATAATGCAGTTTCTACCGATTAGTTTATGTAATGTGTTGTTTAAAACAATTACAAAAACTATGGTGGGGAGACTTAAGGATGTGATGACGAGATTGGTGGGTCCTGCGCAAACAAGTTTTATCCCAGGAAGGTTGAGTACGGATAATATAGTGATTGTACAGGAAACGGTACATTCTATGAGGCGGAAGAAGGGCCGTAAGGGATGGATGTTGTTGAAATTGGACCTCGAGAAAGCTTATGATCGGATTCGGTGGGACTTTCTGGAGGATACATTGAAAGTGGTGGGTCTACCGGAGACTTGGGTACGCTGGATCATGCAGTGTGTGGAAAGTCCTTGGATGAGTTTACTATGGAATGGGGAGAAAACCGATTCCTTTCAGCCGTGTCATGGTATTCGCCAAGGGGACCCGCTCTCACCATATTTGTTTGTCTTGTGCATGGAGAGATTATGCCACTTGATTGAAGATTCAATTGTCAGAAAGCAATGGAAGCCGATTCAGATATCACGAGGAGGTCCGCATTTATCTCATATATGCTTTGCAGATGACTTAATCCTTTTCGCGGAAGCCTCGGTTTCACAAGTCCGGGTTATTCGAGGGGTTTTGGAACGTTTTTGCGTGGCTTCAGGGCAGAAAGTCAGCCTTGAGAAGTCTAAGATCTTCTTCTCTAGTAATGTGTCGAGGGATTTGGAGAAGTTAATCAGCGATGAAAGTGGTATTAAGTCAACGAGAGAGCTGGGTAAATACTTGGGTATGCCGATTCTCCAGAAAAGGATTAATAAAGAGACATTTGGAGATGTTCTCGAGAAAGTTTCTTCTCGTTTGGCAGGATGGAAGGGGAAGATGTTGAGCTTTGCAGGGAGGGTAACGTTGACGAAAGCAGTTTTATCAGCTATACCGATACATTCGATGAGCGTGATTAAGCTCCCGCAATCAACTTTGAGTAGCTTGGAGAAGTTGTTACGGGGCTTTGTTTGGGGAAGTAGCCCGGAAAAAAAGAAACAACACTTGTTGGCTTGGCATAAAAACTGCCTACCAAAGCGAGAAGGTGGGTTAGGCATACGAATTCCAAAGGCAATGAATGTAGCCTTGTTAGCAAAGGTGGGATGGAGGGTATTACATGACCATACAAGTCTTTGGGTGAGGGTGTTACAAAGCAAATACAAAATAGGAGAGCTTACGGATGAGTCATGGTCTACGCCTAAGAGTACTTGGTCCCCGTTATGGAGAAGTGTCGGGGCTGGTCTGCGTGAGGTAGTAAAGCATGGCTTTCGATGGGTGATTGGTAATGGGTGCCGTGTACGTTTCTGGACGGATCGGTGGCTATCAGAAAGACCGCTTGCGGAGGAGTTGAGAGCTCCATTACCCGACGGGTTTGAGAACTTGTTGGTCCGTGATTTGTGGAGGGATGGAGTCGGATGGGATTTCCAGAGGATCAACCCATATATCTCACATAACCGAAAACTTGAACTCATGGCCGTGGTTGTGGATACGGTTACGGGAGGACAAGATAGGTTGTCTTGGATGGGAAATATAGATGGAAGCTTCACGGTGGCATCCGCGTATAAGATGGTGACTCGCGAAGAAGAGCCGAGACCAGATATGAGCAGTTTCTACAACCGATTATGGAGAGTAATGGTGCCGGAAAGGGTAAGAATTTTCCTATGGTTGGTGGCTCATCAGGTACTTATGACAAATATGGAGCGTAAAAGGAGACACATTGGTGATGATGATATTTGTCAGGTATGTAAGGGAGGCATGGAGTCTATACTCCATATCCTTCGAGATTGTCCTGCGGCTCACGGGTTGTGGACCCGGCTCGTACCACTTCGGAAACAACAAGCTTTCTTTTCTTCGTCGTTGCTTGAATGGGTATATGGGAATATTGGGGATGAGACGGAAACAGGAGATGGTGCTTGGACTACAATGTTCTCTATGGTAGTGTGGTGGAGCTGGAAATGGAGATGCAAGAATGTATTTGGCGAGAGTCAGTTGTGTCGGGATAGAGTGAAGTTTGTGAAAGAGAAAACACGAGAGGTGATGGCTGCGAATGCGAAGGTAGCTGGTGAGACAGGCCAACGAAGTAGAGTGGAGAGGATGGTCGGCTGGAAGCGGCCAAACGATGGGTGGCTTAAGCTAAATACGGATGGTGCTTCAAGAGGAAACCCGGGCTTAGCTTCTGCGGGAGGAGTTCTGCGTAATAGTGAGGGTGACTGGGTAGGTGGCTTCGCACTGAATATTGGGAGATGCTCGGCGCCATTAGCGGAACTATGGGGGGTCTATTATGGACTATTTATCGCTTGGGAGAGACGTATTACGCATTTAGAGCTGGAAGTGGATTCAGAAATAGTGGTGGGTTTTCTTCAGACAGGGATTGTGGACTCGCATCCGTTGTCGTTCCTGGTACGATTGTGCCATGGCTTTCTTTCTAAGGACTGGGTAGTCCGAATTTTTCATAGGTATAGGGAAGCTAATCGTCTAGCTGACGGATTAGCGAACTATGCTTTTTCTCTGCCTCTAGGATTTCATGCTTTTAGTTATGTCCCTTTGGAGGTTGATTCGATTTTGCGAGAGGATGTTGCAGGTACTGTGTATCCTAGGCAAGTCCTTATGTAAGAAACACTTTATATTTACTTAATAAAGCTGGGGGATTTATCCCCCGGGGTCTCACCAAAAAAAAAATGTTAGATTTTGAGTCAACTTTGTAATAGGGTACCACTTCCGTATAAGGATAATTAAGTTTTACTAAATCAAATCCAAAATAACATTGATGAGCCTGTCCATAAAATTTATTAAAGTTAAACTAATACTTTTTTGGGAGAATCACAAAACTACACCATTTGAATTACATTTCACAAAACTACACCGTTTCAAAAATACTTCACAAAACTACACCTAAACACTCAAACTTAAATTCAAATAAATCATACCCACACAATCCTACCCCTTTAATACTATACCCTAAACAATAAATAGCGAACTCAAATGAAAAGATTTTAATTTTGGTAACTTTTAAAAGGTAAATCAAACTTTAAAAATTTTGAAAAGGTGTAAATTTGTGAAAATATTGAATTAGGTGTAGTTTTGTGAAGGGAGGGTTGAAAGTGTGTAATTTTGTGAATATCTCTACTTTTTTAGCCTGGCCATATAGTTGTTTTATTCTCGTGTAATAGTTTAATATGTGATGTCATATTTGAATCGAAGAAAACTAAAAAAATAAACCAACACCATAGTCCATCTAAAAATATTTGTATACACCAAAGAAATTGAAACCAAATATTTACAAAAAAGAAAAGAGAAATTCACAAAACTACGCCTAATTCAATATTTTATCTTTTAAAATTTTAAATGGTTTATTTACCTTTAAAAAAATTACCAAAATTAAAATCTTATTTATTTGAGTTCGCTAATCAGTGTTTATATATGATATTCAAAATGTAAAATTACGTGAGTATGATTTATTTGGATTTTATTTTGAGTATTTAGATGTAACTTTGAAAAATAATTTTGAAATAGTATAATTTTGTAAAATGCAATTCATATAGGTGTAGTTTTCTAATTGTCCAAAAAGAAAATGACCAATGAGATCATAGATATGTGTTTTTTTTATATTTTCTTATCATAGAAACAAACCAAAGTAGTTAACGAAACCAAACCAAACCAAACCAGAAACATAAAAGCCCAAATCTCAAGGCCCAATCCAAGCGTATGTGCTTTTAAGAGCAAAGATCTAAGCAACAACGACGATCGATGAGTACAAATTAAGAAAGTTCGAAAGCTCGACGAAGAAGAAGAAGAAGAAGATGACTCCAACGATGCAGCGACGTAGCCTCTCAACGACGCTTCTTCTCTTCTCTCTGGTTTCGATCGGTGAAGCGGTGTGGCTAGACGTGCCACCCACAGGAACAAAATGCGTATCTGAAGAAATCCAGAGCAACGTCGTCGTTTTGGGCGATTACCTTATCATCTCCGAAGATCACGCCGTGTTGCCTACTATCTCCGCTAAGGTAAGTCTCTTGGATCTCTCTTGTGTAAGTGATTTTGAATCTGCATTGGTAAAGGCGTGTGTTTTGATGTGTTAGATTCATAGATTTTCAATGAGTAAACACAGAATGTGTTTCAATTGATTGTTATATGAGTTTTGTTGCTAGCAATTTAGATCATGGCTTGTGTGGGAAGAGTATTTTGAGCTTCAGAGTTGCAGAAATGGCAGAGATTCTTGTGTATAATGATCTTATGTGATTACTTATTTTCGCCGTAAGAAGAAGATTCTTAAGTCATTGGCATATGAAAGCAGAGATTTTGTTGGCTCCTGTTGTTGATATCTGCCTTTGCAATGTTTGTTTGGGAGACTACTTCAAGTTTACTATCAGCTCGTAAAGACGAAAGTTGTTACTTATGATGAACAAGTACTCATGAGTTTCACAGAGTTTATATAGACTGCTCTAGAGAGTATCGCTAGATCGAGAATAGTCTTTAAAGTAGATCGATAACCACTACTACAAGTTTTGTATAAGCTCGTAAGGACTCATGATTTGCACATAGTTTAGGTAGGGAACAGTCTTAAAAGTAGAACTTGAACATGTTATTGTATATGAAAAAATGTGGAAATATACACTGGTCTGTCCTGGTTAATTGATAGTATCCTTTTGTTCATTGTTCTCATTGGATTATGAGTTTTGAGATTCTTGATGTGTTGCAGGTTACATCCCCATATGGAAACAATCTGCACCACGTGGACAACGTAACGCACGGACAGTTTGCATTTACAACACAAGAATCCGGGAACTATATGGCGTGCTTTTGGGCAGATGCAAAGAGCCACGGAAACAAGAACGTTAGCATCAACATTGACTGGAAAACCGGAATCGCTGCTAAGGATTGGGACTCTATTGCTAAGAAAGAAAAGATCGAGGTGAGCTTTTCAAAGAAATTATAAGTCTCTTACAAGTTAAGTTTCTTTATCGACATTTGATTTTGCTTTGTTAACTTAGGGTGTGGAACTAGAGATTAGGAAGCTCGAAAGCGCCGTCGAAGGCATTCATGAGAATCTGATCTACTTAAGAAACAAGTACATATCTTTGGTTTATGTTTATTCACTTCTCTTGCCTCCTTTTGACTATAATCTAATCCTCGAGTTTCGTTGATCGAAACTGCGATTTTGCAGAGAAGCAGAGATGAGGACAGTAAGTGAGAAGACAAACTCAAGAGTGGCTTGGTACAGTATGATGTCTCTTGGTGTCTGCATTGCTGTCTCTGGCTTACAAGTAGTCTACTTGAAGCAATATTTTGAGAAGAAGAAGCTTATTTAGAGAGAGACTTCACTGAATTCAAATCTCTTCTTCTTCTTCGTAGAACAATAAATATTCAATTCATCTCCTTTTCTTTTTTCTATTTTACACTTTACACTCTTTTTTTCTCAAGATGTTACAAGTAGAATTGGGTTTAATTTCAACATTTTTTTTAGTCTGGGGCTATAACACACAAACATTTATAGTATAAGGGTTAATTCATTAAATAAGCCCAATAGGCCTTTGTAGTGAAAGCCCTAACCAATAAATGAGTTATAAACAAATATTCCATTTTCTTCAATTCATTGCTTCGGCGATTTCTAGGGTTTATCTGTAGAGGAAGCTAATCAAAAGAGGAGGCGAGAAAAATGCCGGCTGGTCACGGAGTTCGCGCGAGGACGAGGGATCTGTTCGCGAGAGGGTTTAGGAAGAAGGGAGTGATCCCATTGTCGACATACCTGAGAACATTCAAGGTCGGAGATTACGTCGACGTTAAAGTTAACGGTGCGATCCATAAAGGTATGCCTCACAAGTTCTATCATGGCCGTACTGGCCGTGTCTGGAACGTTACCAAACGCGCCGTTGGTGTCGAAGTCAACAAACAGGTCCGTTATTAGTCGCATTTGTGTGCTTTTGATTCGTTGCTCTTATGTGATTGGATTTTATCTTTATTGTGTTTGTTATGTATTGCTTTTGATTCGTTGCTTCTATTGTGATAGGATCAGAGCTTATTGTGTGTGTACTGTATTGCTGATTTGTTGATATTTTGAGTAATTCCACGCTTAGGGTATTGCTTTGTGTAATGTGAATCTATTCCTTTGATACATTTAAGCTCATGTTTTGTGATGAAAGTCTGCTCTGTGCTGGAATCTATATTCGTTTACTTATCTTGTTTCTATGAGTCTGTGTAGTTGTAATTTGGATTATCTTATAGCTCATAGACTTTCCTCTGCAAGTGACATATGTTGTTGTTGTTGTTGTTTGGGTGTGGTTTAGATTGGTAATAGGATTATAAGGAAGAGGATACACGTGCGTGTGGAGCATGTGCAACAGTCAAGGTGTGCAGAAGAGTTCAAGCTAAGGAAGATTAAGAACGATGAGCTCAAAGTAGCAGCCAAGGCAAGAGGCGAGACAATAAGCACCAAAAGACAGCCTAAAGGACCAAAACCAGGTTTCATGGTCGAAGGCATGACCTTGGAGACTGTCACTCCCATCCCTTACGACGTCGTCAACGATCTCAAAGGAGGCTATTAGTGTTGTCTCCTTCTTTGCATTTTTGTTGTTATTTTTAAGCTTCTTCATATGTTTTTGTAGCAACCTGAACTATTCTCTACAACTAAAAATATCATTTCATATATTTTGCATTTCTGAAGTTTTTAAGAACAAAGAGTCTCATAGATATATATTCTTCTTGCAAGTGTGACACAAATACATAAGCCTTTTCAAGAAGATGAACAACAAGTCTTCTTAGTGTTCGATTCAGAAGTTGCCGCGACATCAATGGTGTGCCCTTCCTTGATGTTGTTTCCACTCAAATTCGTCTGGTCTGAAGATATCGATTTCTTGCTGATAATCCTATAAATCTCCGATAAAACCATCTGAAACGCTTTCTCTACGTTCAAAGCTTCGAGAGCAGATGTCTCGATGAACGATAAGCCTTCTTTCTCAGCGTAGCTCTGAGCATCCTCTGTGGCAACAGCTCTTAGATGCTTAAGATCTGTCTTGTTACCAATCAACATGATCACAATGTTGGAATCAGCATGGTCTCTGAGCTCTTTTAACCACCTGGATACATTCTCGAAAGTCGTCGGCTTAGTGACGTCGTAGACCAAGAGAGCTCCAAGTGCTCCTCTGTAATAAGCGCTTGTTATGGCTCTGTATCGTTCTTGTCCTGCCGTGTCCCATATCTGAGCTTTCACTGTCCTTCCTTCCACCTTACAACAAAGTTTCATTTCATGGTTTCAATAATCATGAGAAGGGGCAATTCTCATGAATACCACTAAATAAAGCTTTTGTTACACAGTTACCACACATTTTTGGAGGTTTTACAAATACCGCAAATCTTAAAGTAGCTTAAAACTTCTAAAACTAATCACTAAACAATATATAGCGAACCCAAATGAATAAATTTAATTCTAAAAGTGTTAAAAACTCGTATTTGTGGTATTTTTGGAAACTAAAACTTTTTGATAGTATTTTTGTTATGCAAAACTTTGTAATGGTATTTTTGAAATAAACACATTTTTTGAGGTATTTTGGATTCAATATTTGGCAACATTACAATACTGATTCATACTATTATATGAGAAAGAAATGAACTCAGATCTGTCTTAAGAAAGGTTTTTAGATCTAAAACCAGCCATGAAATTCACCAATACACATACGAGCAGAGAAGTTTATACTGATTCTCTAGAGCTTTATTAAAACTAATCGTAGATCTCGAAACAGTAAGATTACAAAGTAGAGAGAGATAACTGAAATTTACTTGGAGAGTGCGAGTAGCGAACTCGACGCCGATGGTAGATTTGGATTCTAAGCAGAACTCGTTGCGAGTGAATCTAGAGAGAAGATTTGACTTTCCGACACCTGAGTCTCCGATCAAAACAACCTTAAACAAGTAGTCGTATTCTTCCTCTGGTCTTCTCGCCATTGTTACCGCTTCTCGAGGAAAAGCTTAGATTCGGATTTTGAAAGAAAAAAATAAGCGACCAAGACGACGAAGACGAAATAACTAAAATTGTTTTTCCGAGAAAAATCGAATTATGTTGTTACTAAAATACCCCTGGATCTATTTAACGCCTTTCTCATGTTGTTGGGCTTTACCAAAAGCCTATTATAAAACAAAGTCAAAATTTAAACGAAACAAAACCGAACCGAACCCGAA
Organism: Cochlearia excelsa; assembly: GCA_963556525.1. NCBI lineage: Eukaryota > Viridiplantae > Streptophyta > Magnoliopsida > Brassicales > Brassicaceae > Cochlearia > Cochlearia excelsa. The sequence continues at coordinate 22,079,004 of OY748331.1, forward strand.
CCGGATCGACCCGAGCCAGAGGAAGATTCGTTACAAAACCCTAACACTCTGTTTTAACTCCGCCTCATTTTTTTCGATTTTGCTCTCAAGGATAGATTTCGAGAGCGTCTGGGTAAGATTCGTTGATGGAGTAAATCAGTTTTTTGCGATTAGCTTATATTCATCGTTTTGATCGTATCGTTAGCTTACTGCTTAATGTTTTTGTGTGTTTCTCTCTTGAATCCAGATCCAGTATCGGAAGACGAAGCTCGTGTTTTTTTTTTTACCTTTTGAGCAATGGCTTTGGTAAGCTCTCTATAACTTGTTTTGCTTCTTTCTACGATTCGATTCATGTAATTGATATATAGTGAATTTTTTCCGATTTTGCGATTCTAATAAGAAGCTAAGCTATTAAATGTATTGTTTATTCACGAATTTGATTGAAACTATATTAGTTTTGTTATGTAGCTGATGCTGATATGTGGTTATGTTTATGATCTATGGGTATATATCTTCTCGAATAAGCTCGAGAATGAAATTTTATGGATATATTCTATAGTTTGTTTGATATTTTATCTTGCAGGAAATTTTTACTACCAGTTTTTTTATGTCTTTTGTATCTTATGATTGCAGATCTTGCACACGTACAAGGGAAACAAGAGTGCAGATAAGGCACTAATTGTCGCTGAGTACGCTGGTGTGAAGATCGATGTGCCCTCTGACTTTGAGATGGGTGTCACTAACAAAACACCAGAGTTTCTCAAGATGAACCCTATGGGAAAGGTTTGTTAACCCTTGCTGTAGCTAAATTTCTGGAGTGGCTTTTGTTTCGAATCGAGTATGTTTTCATATGAACAAACGCTATTGGTCTTGCTTAGGTACCGGTACTTGAGACTCCAGAAGGTCCAATATTTGAGAGCAACACCATTGCCCGATATGGTAAAAATGAATCATATCCTTCTTCTTTTTCTGTCTCTCTTTATCTGGTTTAGTTGCTTTTCGTCATTTTGGTATAATGAATGCTGTTTTGCACCCCTCTGCAGTGAGTCGCTTGAATGGTGAAAACTCTTTGAATGGATCCTCCTTGATCGAAAATGTTAGTTCCTGTTTTTCCCTACTCTTAACTCATTTGCACCTTTTATTTTTTGTTTTTTTTAATCTATTGATTTCTATCATGGATGCTTATCTGCACATTGTTACTTTACAGGCACATGTTGAACAATGGAGCGATTTCTCCTCAATCGAGATTTATGGAAACTCCTGGAGTTGGCTTGGCCCACGAATTGGATATCTGCCATACAGTGCTCCAGTAAGCTTTTAAACTATTAAAGGTTATTTCGATAACACACTAGTTTAATGTTCTTATCGCTCGTTGCTTTTATGAATGAAGCGCGAGGAAGTGTCTATTGCTGCGTTGAAAAGAGCACTTGATGCTCTGAACACACATCTAACTTCCAACACATACCTCGTTGGACACTCAATTACCCTTGCTGATATCATCACCGTCTGCAACTTGAACGTCGGATTTTCATTTATCATGACCAAGAGCTTTACCTCTGCATACCCTCACGTTGAGAGATACTTCTGGACTTTGGTTAACCAACCAAACTTCAAAAAGGTGCTCGGCGATGTGAAACAGGTCGATGCTGTCCCTCCTGTTGCTTCCAAGAAAACCGCACAGCCTGCGAAGGCCAAGGAAGAGCCTAAGAAGAAGGAAGCACCAGCAGCAGAAGCACCTAAGCTTGCCGAAGAGGAAGAGGCACCAAAGCCTAAACCCAAGAACCCTCTTGACTTGCTTCCACCAAGCCCGATGGTTCTCGATGACTGGAAGAGGCTTTACTCAAACACCAAATCAAACTTCCGCGAAGTTGCTATCAAAGGTATGTTTGTTTGGTGATACCATCTCTTTACATAGTTGTTTAGTTGTCAATGTTTTAACATTGTAACTCAATGCAGGATTCTGGGATATGTATGACCCTGAGGGATACTCACTATGGTTCTGCGACTACAAATACAACGATGAAAACATGGTATCATTCGTCACACTCAACAAGGTTGGAGGGTTCCTTCAGCGTATGGACTTGGCACGTAAATACGCATTTGGAAAGATGCTGATTTGCGGATCAGAAGGCCCGTTCAAGGTTAAAGGTTTATGGCTGTTCCGTGGACCAGAGATCCCCAAATTCATAATGGATGAAGTTTACGACATGGAGCTATACGAGTGGACCAAGGCCGATATCTCGGATGAAGCGCAGAAAGAGCGTGTTAGCCAGATGATTGAAGACGCTGAACCGTTCGAAGGCGAGGCTCTCTTGGACGCCAAGTGCTTCAAGTGAAAACAGAGATATAGAGAGAATGGTTCCATATTGAAAACATTACTTAACTCTGTTTCTCTCTTCATAGGTGTTTTGCTACGTGTTTTGTGTGTTTGCTACCTATATGTCGCTTACTTACTCTTTTTATAATTGATTTTTTCAAGGACACTTTTTGTTGTTAAGTTTGCTTTTTTTACATATAGCTTCATTTTTTTGTACTATAAGGAACATGTGAATATACATAAACATAAATCACAAGAGATTAGCAGATAAATAGCTATATAAATGTTCAAAAAATGACCAAGTAGAAATTAGTCTAAACAAATAGATTGTAAACGAGACAATATTTTTCATAAACACAATGATAAGTTTATTACTAACTGGTTAATGTTTTCATTATCAAAAATTTCAGAAATAAAGAATAACAATAATGACAAGATAAATTAAATGTATCCAAAAATTAGAACATTATCACCTCCGTGGATAGATAGATAAGCAATGCAATTTATAGAGAAAGCCTTTGACATGTGGGCAGGACCATGCGATGGTGTCTCTGTCCCCAAGCATTGAAAACTTTCATCAACTCTCAGACAAAAATCCTTTTTATTGTCCTGTCTTGGCACGCTTGCTGTTGAAAGGAGACATGCTTGGACTCGGACAAGGGCTCAGGCTAGGACTTGGACTCTCTTCTCTTAAAGTACCATTCAGAGCAGCTAACTCCTTCAGCTGATCCCTCTTGTAATGATCCATTGATTCGTCCTGTAGAGCGAGCGGAGAACCAAACAATGTGAAGAAAAAGTATGGAGTACAAGACGAGATAGAGATGTTTCGGATTTTTTTATGAACAACAATGTACCATTGGCTCAAGGAGCGACTCCAGGAAATGCACAGCATGCTCTAATTGAGAGTTTATTATGTCCTCTGGAAGCTCGGCTTCGATTAGTAAATGCAATGGCTCGCTTAGATGCTCGTATCCTGGCTTACCTTTGAGTTTTTCCTCCTGTAGTAAGGAAGTAAAACATAAATTGGATAATCCTAAGTCTCAACATCAAATGTTGAAATGACACACTCAAAACCATACCTTGATAGTATCTTTCACAGATCCTCGCCCTCTAATAAACACCCTACAGTGTGTTGCCAGTTCAACTCTTTTTAGGGAGTTTCCACGTGGTCCGAGAATCCGTCCAACAAAATTGTACTGCAAGGTTCAATTGACTTAAACTCAAGACCAATTCAACTCTATTAACATATCTGGCTTCAAAAAATGTTAAAACTTACGCTTGGAAATTTATCCACAGGCACATCAAGTCTAATCACTTTTCTCACAATAGGTGGGTTAGGGAGACCGGACATCCCAGCCCATCCCATTGAACCAGGAGCACGAAATGGAGAAGCTCTCTGGAAGTGACAGTTTTCATTAAGAAAGCATCCGATCAGTTTCATAGAAAACCACTTTTGATTATCTAGCTACAAATATCTGTAATGGTTTTACCTCTGCTTGCATCATTGACCAACCATCTATATCAAGCTTTCCATTTGTCGTCTGGCCAGGCGATCTAAATGGACTGCCATGCTCAAATCTCTCAAAATCAGAAAAACTAGAGACCCTCCTGATTTCTGCACCGACACCACCATTGAAAGCATATCTAGCAAATGTTAGTATGTTATACAATAGTTCCTTAGTTTTTAAACCAAGAATAAAACAAAAGCCTTGAATTCTAAAAGGTACGATTGTCTTGCAACTTGCAAGATTTAACTGAAAGTTTCCTTTAAGTTTCTATGCTTATATAATTAAAAAAAACCTTGCATAACACAGCATACCTTGATTTATTAGTCTCCAGCAATGTGGAATAACTTGTAAAAAAGGACCCATCCTTTGTCTCTCTTGCAATAGTTCAGTCAAGCACCTAAACAAGGAAAGAAAAAAAATGAACATAAGTCACATTGGATACTACATCTCTGTGTACTGAAGTTAATGGTTAGCATAAGAATCACAGAGACTTTGCAAAGTAAACATCGAAAAAAGCACATCTACTAAAACATTAGCAAAATATAGTTTCCTTGTTAAAATCCTTTTTCAAGATCCAACAATAAGTGGTTGAACATAGCTAAACAACTATCAACCTAATCACAAACACAATACACACTTTGGATTCCTACTATAGATTCAAAACAATCAAAGAAGCACACACAGAGATTCACATCAACAACAATAAGCTCAAAAAGAAGAGAGAAATTAGAAAACCTATCACGATCAGAAGGAGGACAAGGAGATCTATTGGGAGGAGGAGAAGCACGGAATCCAGAAAGTGGAAACTGGAAGAAGCTTCCCGGAGAGATCCTTTCTTCCATCGCCGCCGCTAAACCACCTCCTGCTTCCATCATCTTCAAACACTCTGCTCAAAATCCATCGTTTAAAACTCAGATTGTTCATAACCTCACAAGTTTTGAGAGTATACACATAACACAGTCAAAAGAGAGAGAATGAGTGTAGAAGCTAACCGGAGATAGTGAAGAGAAGAAGACACGGCGGCGAAGGATCTGACGCCGATCTCAAGTCTTCCTCTTCACGGAAGTAGGTGTGGACTGTGTGTATGTAGAGTGGCCACAAGAGGAAAGAAGTAGGGAGTGAAAAGCCCTACACACTCTCTCTCTCTCTCTCTCTTCTTCTCACCACATTTTTCTCAATTTCTTTTTTTAAATTAATGGCCTATGTGAGATTTGGATCTTTTTTGTATTTTTTCCTTTTTTGACTTACATGGGCCAATGTGAGCAATAGGCTCTCTCGAGGGCCACTTTTGACTTAAATGGGCCTATGTGAGTAAAAGGCTCTCTTAAGGCCCACTTTTGCTTTGAGCAAACAAAGATCTATAACGATTATGTTGACATATAAAGAGAGATGCTTCACAATTTTGGCCTTGGAAAAACCTTTGAAAGTGAAAGGAGAGTGATAGTTGTAAGGGAGAGAGATAGGTTCTGGTTTAACACATTGAATAGCTAATACACATGAAAAGAAGGAAGTCATGTTGGCAAAAAAAGGATAAGGAGAAGGCACTAATAGCCTCCTTTGAGATCGTTGACGACGTCGTAAGGGATGGGAGTGACAGTCTCCAAGGTCATGCCTTCGACCATGAAACCTGGTTTTGGTCCTTTAGGCTGTCTTTTGGTGCTTATTGTCTCGCCTCTTGCCTTGGCTGCTACTTTGAGCTCATCGTTCTTAATCTTCCTTAGCTTGAACTCTTCTGCACACCTTGACTGTTGCACATGCTCCACACGCACGTGTATCCTCTTCCTTATAATCCTATTACCAATCTAAACCACACCCAAACAACAACAACAACAACATATGTCACTTGCAGAGGAAAGTCTATAAGCTATTGTAATAAGATAATCCAAATTACAACTACACAGACTCATAGAAACAAGATAAGTAAACGAATATAGATTCCAGCACAGAGCAGACTTTCATCACAAAACATGAGCTTAAATGTATCAAAGGAATAGATTCACATTACACAAAGCAATACCCTAAGCGTGGAATTACTCAAAATATCAACAAATCAGCAATACAGTACACACACAATAAGCTCTGATCCTATCACAATAGAAGCAACGAATCAAAAGCAATACATAACAAACACAATAAAGATAAAATCCAATCACATAAGAGCAACGAATCAAAAGCACACAAATGCGACTAATAACGGACCTGTTTGTTGACTTCGACACCAACGGCGCGTTTGGTAACGTTCCAGACACGGCCAGTACGGCCATGATAGAACTTGTGAGGCATACCTTTATGGATCGCACCGTTAACTTTAACGTCGACGTAATCTCCGACCTTGAATGTTCTCAGGTATGTCGACAATGGGATCACTCCCTTCTTCCTAAACCCTCTCGCGAACAGATCCCTCGTCCTCGCGCGAACTCCGTGACCAGCCGGCATTTTCTCGTCTCGTAGATTTTCGCGAAAAGATGCGATTACGACAAAAAATGTGTATTTATAGTCTTCCCAAAATTTTAGGGTTTTTAGGTTAATGGGCCTACTTAAACTCGACCCATTTAAACATCATATTGGGTTATTTAAATTGGCCCATAATAAAAATCCGTAAAATTAATAAAAAGAAAAAAGGTAAAAGAAATTGAGCTCGATTGTGAATCTCGTCTTCTTCTTCGTTGTCTCCATCCTCTAATCTAGGGTTACTTCTTCTTCTTCTTCTCTCTCTTGTTTCTTACTGTTTCTCTGCGTTCTGCTCATTTTCGCGAGCAATTAGCTTCAGAGACGTTGAATTTAGAGTGTGTTTGGTTTAGATAATATAGTTAAGCGAAGATGAGGATAATGATAAAGGGAGGTGTGTGGAAGAACACGGAAGATGAGATTCTCAAAGCAGCAGTGATGAAGTATGGTAAGAATCAATGGTCTAGGATCTCTTCTCTTCTCGTTCGCAAGTCAGCTAAACAGTGTAAAGCTCGTTGGTACGAGTGGCTTGATCCTTCTATCAAAAAGGTAAGTTTGTGTGTGTGTGTGTGTGTGTTGTTTCATGTTTTGTTTCATAGATTTAGGTCTATATGTGGTTTTTGAGCTTGTTTCTAGAAGTTTTAGCTATAGATTTGTATTGATTTGTGGGGAAATGCTATAACTTTTGCCTTCTTATGTGTGAAACTTTAGGCCTATATGTGGTTTTGAGCTTGTTATTCAAAGGTTTAGCTATATAAATATGTATTGATATGTTTCCTAAATTTGTGAAAAATGCTATAACTTTTGTAGTATATTGTTGCTTTGGTTTGTGAGTTAGAAACTGAGGCTGTATTTGTTGATGTTAACGTAGACTGAATGGACGAGAGAAGAAGATGAGAAGCTTCTGCATCTTGCAAAGCTTCTACCTACTCAGTGGAGAACTATTGCTCCTATTGTTGGCCGTACACCGTCTCAGTGCCTTGAGAGGTATGAGAAGCTCCTTGATGCAGCTTGTACGAAAGACGAGAATTACGAAGCAGCTGATGATCCGAGGAAATTACGCCCTGGTGAGATTGATCCGAATCCAGAATCAAAGCCTGCTCGTCCTGATCCTGTAGACATGGACGAAGACGAGAAAGAAATGCTTTCTGAGGCAAGAGCTAGGTTGGCTAATACTAGGGGAAAGAAGGCTAAAAGAAAGGCTAGAGAGAAACAACTTGAGGAAGCTAGAAGGCTTGCTTCTCTGCAAAAGAGAAGAGAACTAAAAGCAGCTGGAATTGATGGAAGGCATCGGAAAAGGAAGCGAAAGGGAATCGACTATAATGCAGAGATTCCTTTTGAAAAGAGGGCACCTTCGGGGTTTTATGATACTGCGGATGAAGATCGTCCTGCTGACCAAATAAAATTTCCAACTACCATTGAAGAACTTGAAGGAAAGAGAAGGTCTGATGTAGAAGCACAATTACGCAAACAAGATGTTGCCAAGAACAAAATTGCTCAGAGACAGGATGCTCCTGCGGCTATATTGCAAGCAAATAAGATGAATGATCCGGAAGCTGTTAGGAAGAGGTCAAAGCTGATGCTACCACCACCACAGATTTCAGACCACGAGCTTGAAGAAATTGCAAAGATGGGTTACGCCAGTGACCTTCTTTCTGAGAATGAGGAGCTAACGGAAGGCAGTGCTGCTACCCGCGCACTCTTGGCAAATTACTCACAAACACCGAGGCAAGGAATGACACCCATGAGGACGCCACAAAGAACTCCTTCTGGGAAAGGTGATGCTATTATGATGGAAGCAGAAAACCTGGCTAGATTAAGAGACTCTCAGACACCTTTGCTAGGAGGAGAAAATCCGGAGTTGCACCCTTCTGACTTTTCAGGGATCACCCCGAGGAAGAAGGAAATTCAAACACCTAATCCAATGTTGACCCCTTCGATGACTCCTGGTAGTGCTGGTCATACTCCGAGAATTGGCTTGACGCCATCAAGGGATGGTTCTTCTTTTGCTATGACACCCAAAGGGACTCCCTTCAGAGATGAACTTCACATAAATGAAGACATGGACATGCATGAAAGTGCAAAACTTGAGAGGCAGAGACGAGAGGAGGCTAGAAGGAGTTTACGCTCTGGTCTGACTGGTCTTCCTCAGCCAAAGAACGAGTACCAAATAGTTACACAACCTCCTCCAGAGGAAAGTGAAGAGGCAGAAGAAAAAATTGAAGAAGACATGTCAGACAGGATAGCAAGGGAAAAGGCTGAGGAGGAAGCAAGGCACCAGGCGTTGCTTAAGAAGAGGTCTAAGGTGTTGCAGAGAGATCTTCCTAGACCTCCAGCCGCTTCTTTGGAACTAATCAGGAATTCACTGCTCTTAGCTGATGGAGACAAAAGTTCCGTTGTTCCTCTTACTCCGATTGAGGTTGCAGATAAAATGGTAAGAGAGGAGCTTCTACATTTGCTGGAGCATGATAATGCAAAGTATCCGCTTCATGAGAAAGCTGAGAAGAAAGGAGCCAAAAAACGTACCAACAGTTCTACTTCACAAGCTCTTGCGATTGATGATTTTGATGAAAGTGAACTCCAAGAGGTACGTATATGAATATATCTTTGTTGTATCACTTCGCTTTTGTTGTTAAATATCGAATTTTTCGTTGGTATACCTCTTGAATCATTGGTTATCTCTTGTTTTGAAGCAACATCTTTAGTTTTTAATGTAGTTGTTTGTTACGACCATTCTTTTGGTAGGCTGATAGATTGATAAAGGAGGAGGGACAGTTTCTTTGTGTGGCAATGGGACATGAGAACGAGTCACTTGATGATTTCGTAGAAGCTCACAACACATGCGTGAATGATCTCATGTACTTCCCCACTCGAAACGCTTACGGGCTCTCAAGTGTGGCTGGGAACGCAGACAAAATCGCAGCTTTGCAGGTGGAGATGGAGAACACGAGAAAAAAGATGGAGGAAGATGAGAAGAAAGCAGAAAACATGAAGGCCAAGTATAAAACTTATACAAAGGGCCATGAGGTATGTATTCTTGGCATTACCTTGATATATTCTAAATCTATAACGGTGATAATCTCTTTAGCTTTGGTATCATGTTAATGGGTTTGTTCATTTGACAGAGAAGGGCAGAGACTGTGTGGAGCCAAATAGAGGCGAGTTTGAAACAAATAGAGATTGGTGGAACAGAAGTAGAGTGTTTCAAAGCATTGAAGAGGCAAGAAGAGATGGCTGCAACTTTCAGGAAGAAGAATTTGGAAGACGAAGTTGTAAAGCAAAAGGAGACGGAGAGAAAACTGCAAGCGCGCTATGGAGATTTGTTGGCAAAGCTTGAAAAAGCAGAGGAGATAATGGTCGGTTTCCGAGCACAAGCACTGAAACAAGACGATGTCGAAGATTCTCAGAAGCTGAAAGAAGCTAAAGTAGTCACTGGTGAAGAAGAAGAAGATGTAGCCATAGCCATGGAAGCTTCTTCATAAACATCTCTCTGGAATTTTTGTATTGGTTTCTAAGTTTTTTAAAGAAACGCAGCTTTGCAATGGTCAAGAAATTTGAAATGCTTCGGATATGTTTGGTTCGTAATTTACAATCTAATGTTTTCTAAATACTCATTCTATGCATATACTCTTTGGCTAGAAATCGTATGAAAGAGAAGAAGAACATTCTGAACCAAAGTCAACGTTTATGTCCTAAAGCCAAAAACCCAAGTCTTTATGTAAACGTGATAGAGAAACTGGTCTCTGTCTTTGGACATTTGGTGACTTATATAATATATTAACTAAAAGGACAATATGTACTTTAAAGATTCTAAAAATTATACTTTTGTATTTGATGGGATAAGCCAGACCTTTGTTATAGTGCAACACAAAGGCGACTTGCAAAAGCCCAAATAGCAAGCTATCTTAATGGGCTTTTTCCCTTAAAAAATAGAGTTAATATCGTGTGGGCACATGGCCCACATATCAGATATTAAACTGATAAGAACAGATACTACACTTAATCTTAGCCAAAAGGCCGAGAAAGGTATGATTTGGATGTAAAGCCCAGACTCTTATTTATATCATCAGACTTTGAAGACACTCTTTCTTACTTGTCGATGTGGGACATTTAACAAAAAACAAAAGGAATCGTATAATTAAATTAAGGCAATTCATCGACACGTGGCGTGAAAGTAGCAGCCTTTGATAAAAGAGGAGAACAGAGAAAGAAAGTTTCTTTGACCTCTCCTCTTCAAGCGTGAGCGAGAGACGATGATGATGAAGACTATTTGGATCACACTGTTGTCTCTATTTGTAGCTTCAATGGCGGTTCATAGCTTCGATGTTCGTCATCACTTATCTACTGTCACTAGGTTCTCTCTCTATCTTTATAATCTCTCACTGTTTTCTCCATTGTTAGCTTTGTGTCCTGTTGAAATCGAATCAACAACAACATTTATTATCTGGGTATAGCTTAGTTTTCACCTAATTAGTTGTTTGTTCTTGCATCGCCGACAATGTTTTGTCGGAATTTTTTTGTCTTTTATGGTAATTTTGGTCTAGTTTTTTTTAAAGTTAGGATTTTTTTTCAATGGGGTGCTTTGAATCTTGTGTGCAGATACTCTGTTTCTAAAGATGTTACTCAAAATTTGATCGAATCTTCGAATGTTCCAAGTGAGTGTACACCTATCCACCTTAACCTTGTGGTAAGCATAGTTTACTTAGAGGAAACTGAGATAGACAAAATCAAAAATTGTTGCTTAAAAGAGTGTGTTTTTGTAAAAACAATGTTAGGCTAGGCATGGGACTAGATCACCGACAAAGAAACGGTTACGGGAATTAGAGAATTTGGCTGGTAGGTTAAAAGAACTGTTAAGAGAAGCAGAAGGTAAGGATGTGATTTCAGACAAGGTTCCTGGATGGTTAGGACAATGGATATCTCCTTGGAAAGGGAAAGTGAAAGGCGGTGAGCTTATTAGGCAAGGAGAAGACGAGTTGTATGGATTGGGATTACGTGTTAGGGACCGGTTTCCTACTTTGTTTGAAGATGATTATCACCCTGATGTCTACACAATAAGAGCTACACAGGTTTGTGTTTTGCATTTCTAATAAGACCTACACCGTAATTGGTTTGAAGTATTCGTCATGGATGTTCACGCGTTGTTTTTAAATCTCTTGGTAGATTCCTCGGGCATCTGCAAGTGCTGTTGCATTTGGAATGGGGTTGTTTAGTGAGAAAGGAAACTTGGGGCCAGGTCGTAATAGAGCATTTGCTGTCACAAGCGAAAACCGTGCAAGTGATACAAAGCTGAGATTCTTTGAATGTTGTCAAAACTACAAGGTTTTAGTTGTGATTGACTCAGTCTTTTGTTTATTGTATGTATCATCCTGAGAACATTAGTCATTCGGTTATTTCGATGCTGAGTTTCTCTTTTCTTTGACTTGGTTTATGATTACAGAGTTATAGAAAAGCTAAAAGGCCTGATGTGGAAAAGCTCAAGGAACCTGTTCTGAGTGAGATTACTGCTTCCCTTGCAAAGAGATATGATTTAAATTTCACAAAACAGGACATTTCTTCTCTTTGGTTCCTTTGCAAGCAGGTCCTCCCTTCATGAATCTCTTTTAAAACTTTATACACTCCTTTCCTGTGGAGGCTAGTAGCCCTACTTCTCATCTTGAATCAGTTATAATACTAAAGTTTCCTTTTGAAATTTTGCAGGAAGCATCGTTGCTTAATGTAACTAATCAAAGTTGTGAACTTTTTACGCCATCAGAGGTACAAGTAGCCAATTCTCTCTTTTATGTGTTTGGATATTTCGATATGTGGTTTATGGATTTTATGCTATAATGCTAGTTATGTGTAACACATAATCATATATGTAGGTTGCTTTGTTGGAATGGACAGATGACTTGGAAGTGTTTATCCTTAAAGGTTACGGCAATTCATTGAACTACAAAATGGGAGCTCCGTTGCTAGAGGACGTTTTGCACTCGATGGAAGAAGCTATCAAAGCCCGAGAAGGTAATATCGTCTTGAAACCAGGAAACAAAAATGATCAGTTAGCTTTGCATCTTCCTTTTCAAATTCGATTATATGTCCTCTTTCGATAACCATGCAGAAAATCTCCCACCTGGTAGTTACGAAAAAGCAAGACTTAGGTTTGCACATGCCGAAACAATAGTTCCCTTCTCTTGTCTTCTTGGACTATTCCTCGATAAATCAGGTTAGTCTATTAACTTCTACTTCTCATGTTGTTGCGCTTGTTCCTAAGGGAGGTTTTGAAATCTTTCTCACAGAGTTTAAGAAAATAGAGAAGGAGCAACCGTTGGAACTTCCTCCACAGCCTCCTAAGACCAGGGATTTCAAAGGCAGCACCATGGCTCCTTTTGGTGGGAACAACATGCTTGTTCTATACAGTTGTCCTGTAGATTCCTCGCCCAAATACTACGTGCAGGTTCTGCACAACGAGCATCCTATCGCAGTTCCTGTAAGTTTTATCTAACTTATAAACACAAACCTCAACTTCAGCCCTATAGTAGTGAACAACACGTAGAACATGAGACAAAAGGACTACAACTTCTAGAAGTGATCCGAATCGTTTTTGTGTATCTCTCTCATTAACATCTCCATCAACAGGGTTGTGACGGAAAAGATCTATGTCCTCTTAAAGATTTCAAGGTATTTTGCATCTTTATCTCTGAATGTTCCTACAACATTTACTTGTTAAGCCCACGAAAACGCGACTCACTTTTGTCTTTTTCTTGAATAGACCAAAGTGGTAACCCCTCATCTCAAGCATGCTTTTGAAAACATCTGCAATGCTGATCAAGATAACACTAAACAGAAGCCTGCATCAAGTAAGTTATCATTACTATCAAGTTGGTTATCTGGGTCGAGTCCTCTTACCGAGCTCTAGTTACTTCAGACTTGTCCTGAGTACTGTCTGAAACCTGAAATCGCATAGACCAACGTGGTCTCTTTTTTTTTGTCCCCTTGCCACACCAGTCACTTTAGTTGGTTCATTCCTGTAATCTGAAACTGTACCAGAAGAACACAAGCTCAATTAATACAAATATGCTACACTTTCTTGATTTTTCAAACCCTTTTTATTGCCTACAATTTGTGGTTGGTTTATCATTGTTACGAATACAAAAGTTGAAAGAAAATTGCAAAAACGTAATGAAACAATTATGTCTAATAAAGGCATAAATAAGAACATCTTCTTCACCAGAAGCTACCTGTGCTCTCTACTCTGTTTGTATACTACAAATTTGCCGTTTGACTTCCATGAATCTAGACTTGTCTGTTGTGTCTACTTTGGTCCCACCTTGGCTCTTATCTTCTCCTCGAGTAACACTGCATCGAGTCCATACATCCTGTTCAGAGCATTCATGTTCTCTAGCGTCTCACCTAACGTTCTGTTGTCACTCCCATCATATCTCAAATGCTTCGTTGGACCGTGCAAGATCTTTTTAACTATACCTCTGCTTAGTTCCTCTATTGCTTTCCTTGTCTTCTCGTCCACGTTCTGCCCTAATTTCGCCAAGCATTTCTCAACCTCTGCAAGTCTAATTCTCTCTGCATATTCCCTTAGTTTCCTTATTGTTGGAACCGTCTCTAGCGAATCCCTCTCAGCTTCAAACTTTATTGTTTCCTCTGCGATAATCACATGTGCCTCCTTTGCTTTCCTCAACCTGTCTTCTTTATTAGCAGCAACAACTTCCTTCAGGTCATCAACATTGTATACCCGTGTACAGTCTAATTCAGCAACACAAGACCCAACGTTTCTAGGAACAGAGATATCGACAAAGAGCCTTGTATTTGCAGCAGGAGGAAGAGTCTCTACTTGTTCCTTTGAGAACAATAGTGTCTCGGAAGCTGTGCTAGTAAAGATTACATCGGCTTCTGCAGCACAAGCTAACATCTCATCAAGGGGTTTGTAAATAATCTCAACACCAGGTGGCATATCCTTGCGCATAGCTTCAACTTTCTCTTCGCTACGGTTCACAACCACTATTCTTTTGGAACCTTTAGCCGCCAAGTGCTTGATTACAAGCTTCCCCATCTTTCCTGCACCAACTACCAACATCCTAGCAGATGATGCATGTAAAAAAGATTCTGAAAGCTTCATGAGAGCAAGTTCGACGGATGCAGAGCTAACAGAAACAGCACCAGCGGCGATATTTGTCTTTTCTCTGACACGTTTTCCAGCGCTGATCGCGTGTTTGAATAGCAGGTCAACCTTCCTGCCATACCCATTGACTCCTTGACTTATGTTAACAACTTGTTTAACCTGTGCAAGTATCTGACATTCTCCAAGGACAAGAGAGTCCAGACCAGCTGAGACTTCAAATAGATGCTGTGTGGCGTCTTTGTTGTACAATAAGAAACGGTGCTGACAGATCTCAGAAACTGGGATTCCACTTTTCTATAAAAGAAAGAACCTTATCATCAGAAACTTACCAATGATCATGAAAACACTTTGCAACAGTAAAGTAGTTACTCACACACACACATAAGAGAAGAGACAAGACATGGGTAAGGGGACAAAACCTTAGACATCCATTCAGTAACTTCTTTGACTCCACGGTATTGAGATAGAGCCAGAACATAAATCTCCATCCTGTTACAAGTACTGAGCACAGCGGCTTGTTCGATATGATTCAAACCGCACAACTCTTTGATAGCTCTTGGCCATTCGGCTTCAGGAATAGCGAGTTTCTCACGCATCTCTACAGGAGATGTGTGAATGCTAAGCCCAATCACAACAATGCTGCTTCTTTCCTTCGTATATCCTAGCAAGAGTCCAATAAAAAAGAGCTACAAGCTAAAACATGAAGTAGCTTACACAAGTCTTCAAAATTCAAAATTTTGCTAACAAAGAGACATGATCAGGAAAACCCAATACTCCAAATTTCAAAACGCAATCGCAATTTTTTAGAAAAGAGGAAGGTAAAGAGTAGATACATACTGTCAACAGCAGAAGCTTTAAGCTGCTCGAGAGCCGAAACGCTAGCCGCTTTAGACGCAGAAAGCTCGCAACGCGCTCGCTGGATCAGACCTTTCCTGCTCCGATTAATCATCGGAAGAGATCGAATCGCGATCAGATTCAACGGAGACGGATTATATTGATTCTTCGATAACGGCGTCTCTAGTTTCGGGATAAGAGCAGAGGCGCTAGAAAACGCCATAGCTTATGAGTTTACCAAGCGGATCTCTGATTCTTCAAATACACACACACACACACACACACACACGAACCCAGATCCTTATAGATGAGGAATCGCGAAGAAGAAGAAGAAGGAGGATCATGATTCATGAACGTGTGTTTGTTGTTGAAGAAGAGAAGCAGTTGGATCCGGGTCGGGTCAAACCAACTCCATTGACCAAAACACAAGAAAGATTAAAAATTAAAAAAGGGAGAATGTGAAAGGAATATTTGGTGTTGATTGGTTTAGCCGCTACCACCCGCAAACGCTGCGTTTGCGGTTGGTAGCGATTTGTGGTTGTTGAAAAAATCGTTCAAATCGCTTTAAATCTCTATGTAACGCTTCAAACAACATAAAATTAAAAGCTGTTTCCCGCAAGCGTTTGCGTTTGCGGGCGATAGCGATTCATTTTTAAAAAAAAAATATATTAATAAAAAACTACAAAAAACGTTTAAAAAAAGAAATTCACAAAACTACAACATTTCAATCATTCCTTCACAAAATTAAACCTAATTCAATTTTTTCCTACTTTTACATCCTTTTTAAATTTTAAATGGTTCAATTATGCTCTAAAAATTACGAAAATTAAAATATTTTCATTTGGGTTCGATAATTAGTGTTTAAGGTATAATATTGAAGGTGTAGGGTTTTGTGGGTTATAAGGCTAATTTCGATTTAATTTTTAGTAATTATGTGTAGTTTTGTGAAGTGTTTTTAAAAAGGTGTAATTTTGTGAAATGCAATTTAAAAGGTGAAATTTTCTAGTTCTCCCTATAAAAACCCTAGACACGTTTTATTAATCAAAATAAATAATCAAACCCTATTCACACAATGCCTCCATGTTTTACGTATGAGACAAAAGGTGTTTCATAAGCTTTTAAATACATTAAAAGGATATGGTCTTAAAGATTCTCATCGGGTAAGACCCGAGGTTGCTCTAGGAATGTCTCTTAAGATTTTGGGGCATAACCCATCACAAAGAAGCATAGCAGCAGAGTTTCAAGTTGCACAATGGACCGTAACAACAAAATTTAATGATGTTATCAATGCTCTTTGCGGTTTACATTCAGACATTGTTTCATGGAAAAGAGAAGATCTTGATGATATACCACCACGAATCATGCATGATAAGAGGTATTTTCCATATTTTCAAGATTGTATCGGGGCTATAGATGGTACACATGTACGTGTACGTGTCGGTGGAAATAAGAAAATCACGTATTGGAATCATCATAACTATACATCAATGAACATTTTGGCAATGTGTGATTTCAATATGAAATTTATATATACACGTATTGGAGTTCCGGGACGCGCACACGACTCAAAAATACTGACATATTGTGCTCGTCATGATAATTTTTTTCCATTTCCGAGGTCGGAAATTTTTTTTCTACTGGATTCTGGTTATCCTAATCGAAGAGGTTTTCTTGCGCCTTATAGAGGTGAGGCCTACCACCTTAATCATTTTGCTGGACGTAGGCCGACCACTGTTCGAGAGATGTTTAACAAAAGGCATTCCTCTTTACGATCAATAATTGAAAGAACCTTTGGAGTGTGGAAAGGAAAATGGTCTATTTTAGAAGGTCGTGTTCGTTACGATGTAGAAATGCAAGAAAAGATTGTTGCGGCAACTATGGCGTTGCATAATTTTATCCGTGATTCTAATATAGAGGACATAGACTTCAGAGAAGCTGAAGAAACAGAGCGTTATGACGTTGATGGATTAGGAAATATGTCTCCATCTCATGATGACCAAGGGGTAGATCGGAATTATGATCCAACTTCTGACGAATATATGTCAACGGTTAGAGATGGTATACCAAAAGAAATATGGGATACTCGTTAGCAAAATTTGTAGCAAAAATTACGTATGCAACTTTTTATTGACTAGTTTCGAAAATACCACTATTAGTTTATTGTTTTTTTAAATTTAAATTTTATAATAATAATAATATAGTTTTGGTGTTCTTTAGTTTTCAAAATAATTTTGGTAATATTTAATTGCAATCGCAAGCGTTTGTCAACCAGGTCGAAAATGTCCCGCAAACGCATAATTTTTAAACCACTATACCAATCGTACAAACCGCTTAATAACACAACTAACCGCCATCTCCCGCTGCAGCAATCTCCCGCAACCGCAATCGCTACCGCTGCGTTTAAACCAGTCGAGCAAAATGTTTGTTTTATTTCATGGACTTTTATTATAAAGCCCACAAAGCTGACTTTTTTTTTATTAAATTGGCAATATTATGTAAGCCCGTAAAAACTAAAAAGTCAATGGTACTATGAATTTACAATAAAAATTTACGTAATTGAAAAAGAAATGTTTATTGGTAAAAACAATGTGTAATATAAAATGAGATAAAAAAAATTTGGATCTCATGTGATCCGCGTTAAACATGGAGTTTAAATTTGAAGTATATATACAAAATTTATTGTATTTTGGTTTTTATAATGTTTTATTTACAAAATTTTAATACTTATCATCGAAAAAAATTATAATTATCATTTCGATGTTGAATATTTACTATTACGTATAATTTACTATTTATCATTAAAAAATAATAACTACATAGTGTTTTGAAACCATGATATGACTCGTTTAACAACGAAAAATATGTCCATCCGGTCTCTATTTGACAGAAAACTCGGACTATTAAAACCTCGGATAAAACCACTGAATTTTCGGGGGCTCGAGTCAATTTTATATTCAAGTTTTGTCATTTGACATGAGTTTTGATGTTTAATATAATTTTACAAAATAATATTGTTATTTATAAATGAACAATATGTTTTATCATTCTTTAGTGCGAGAATATAACATACAAACATTATGAAAATTATAAAATTGTGTTTTCATTGGTTTCAACATATTGTCTATGAAGGTTTAATCACAATAGCCCAAATTCTAGTGTGTTATATGAAAAATAATGTATTATATGATATTAAGTGGGTTTTTTCATTGGGATTCGAATTTCAATTTAGGGTTTTTCGAAATTTTAATGATGTGAGACTAGAATTAATCTGGTGATGACACGTAGGATTTTTCCAATAATTTTCTCTCTCTGTCTCATGTATCTTATTATATAAAAGAGAGCGCGTAAAATTATAACTCACCAGATCGTGACACGTGTCACATTTAATTTAGATCGTGACATTTATCATTTTTAAAATAAGTAATTTTCTTAAAAATCTTATTATATAAAAGAGAGCGCGTAAAATTATAACTCACCAGATCGTGACACGTGTCACATTTAATTTAGATCGTGACATTTATCATTTTTAAAATAAGTAATTTTCTTAAAAAAAAGGAATAAAAGAAGAAGAAAAAATGGAAAATGAAAAATTTTAAAAATGGAAAATTTTAAAAAATGGAAAATTTAAATAATTTTAAAAGAAGAAAAAAGAAGGAAAAAACATTAAAAATGAAATTTAATAAAATAAAATTTAATAAAATGAAACTCATTATTTTTAGAAAGGAGAAAAAAAGAACCTAATCAATCTCTAATTAGTTTAGTATATAAAAAGACAACTAAAACACATTACTATAATTCGTTTTGTATATAAAAAAGGAAACATATTAAAAAAATAATCCTTCGCCGTGATTACGCGAGGACCCGCGTCAACCGAGAATCTTATTATATAAATGTGATCGCACGCAAAATTATAACTCACCAGATCGTAACATTTGTAATGGTTAGTTGAAATCGTGACATGTGTATTAAATTTGATACATATACATTTTATAAAATGGAAATTTAACAATATTGAAAAAAACAGAAATAAAGAAAATAATCAAAAATAAAAAAATTAACATTAATTACCAAATAATTAAAAATAAAATAATCACAAATAAGGAAAATAGCATAGAAAAAGAAAAATTTAACAATATTTTTAAAAATAATGAATAAAACAAAATAATTAGAAATAAGAAAAAATAAAAACGTAAAATTACTTGAAAAATAAAGAAAATCTCTATGATAACTTATTTGTTATCTTCATGGATCCACTATCTAATTATTAATTTAAAATAATTTTTTTCATGTAATAACAAAAGCAATGTAATAAAACAAAAAATTTGTTATTTTATTTCTTGATTGTTGGAAAAAGTAAAAAATCAATTATTTACTATTTACTGATATGTTGTTCTGTTTTATATTATTTGTTAATAAAATAACGGGTATAATATTAGTTTCCGTTTAAATCTAACTATAACTATACAAATTTAATAAAATTATTAATATATAATTATAAAATGTTTTCATGTAATTTGTCCGCGTATTACGTGGGATTTCATCTAGTTAATAATATAAGATTGGTATGAGACTAGCGTTGACCAAAGACAAAGACATTGACCAACATTAAGTACTTAACACGTGGCTTAGACGAAGAACCGGTCTATATAACATTAGACCGGCATATACAATGTGGTCCCAATATATATTGTTGTTTACAAGGCCCAGTAAGACCCTTATTATATTACACTTCCTTTTTAACAAAGGCCCATAAATATGTAGAAAACTATTTCTAATTTGGACAAAAATACGGATATATCTTGTAAAATATTAAGATTTTTTTTTGGTAAAAAATATTAAGATGTTAGTTATATACTTATAACTTATATCCAAGGTTTTAAAATTCGTTAGGCGCTACGCGTGCGGCCAGATGATGCCTAATGCCTATCGAAAAATCCGGAGATTAATCAGGGAGTAATTTTTGAATTTATTTTTATATTTATATATATTTTCACTATATATTTATTTTTATTATCATTTATACTGTTATTAAACTACAAAACTAATAATTTATCAAATCTTTATAAAAAAAATATAAATAAACATATTAGTTATAAATTAATCAAAAATTAATTGGACTATATATGAAATTTTACAGAATCAGACGACGATATTCAGGTCACTAAATTTACGTTGTCAAAAACTTAATCGGCGCGGACGATTAAGTAGCAGAAACACGGAGGAGGAGTAACCGGTTACGCGGAGGAGTAATCGGTTACGCGGAGTAGTTTTAGAACAGAACTTATACCACGTATATTTAAAATTTAACCATTTCGATGTTAATTAACTTAATTAAACTTTCTGGCTCACGCATTCTACTTGGTAATGACATTACTTATTGCATCAAAGGTTTGGTCAATGGTGCTGTGCAAGATTTGCATTTAAGATATTTGACATTTGTTATGGAATAATATTTATAGAAATAGATTGTGGATTTTTTTTTGGATAATAAACTATTGTGGTCAAAATCCACATTTTTATCATATATGACAATTAACTCGACAAACATTAACTGTGACAAGATTATGGATTTTTAAAATAGGAATGAAAAATAAGATAAGAACAAATGTTGTAAATCCTATACAAGGGAAATAAGTTATTTAGATATGATGGAATCTCTACATGAATAGAATAGTAGCGAAATGAATCTTTCCATTTCGATTATTTAACAGAATTGTTTGTTTCTAATTATTATTTTTCTATGCAAATATCCAATATTTGTCATATCTTTATCCACTTTTGTAGTTTGTCGTGTAATTTATCATCTCAAAATTCTAATTTATTATTTTATTATCATCTTAAAATTCTAAAAAAAAAATTCGGCGAGTGATGCGATGGTATATATCATTCACCATATAAATAGATTAAAAACTTGGAGACCAATTCTTCCTAGTTTAACAAAAAAAACAATATATTGCTTGTATAATCAATATAACCATAATCTAATAAACTATAATTAACAGGTCATAATTCTTCTGGTCATAATTCAAGATTAGATTTTGTTAACGACATATTTTTATGTATTGTTTCCAAACTATTGTAACATCAAAGTGATTCGTGAGAGAAAAAAAGGTCATAATTCTTCTGGTCACTTGCTGATAAATGTGGCAAGAAAAAAAACACTAATCTCATAAAGTCTTCGAAATTTATAAGTATTGATTCCACCTAATTTTAAATATTCTAATTTTCATAATAAATGTAATTTATCTTCTTTTGAACCTATGCACCATTTTTTTTTGAAAATACAACATGGCTATTAAAACGTTACCAAAATAAGCAAATAGCAATTACACGCATCACCAACCAAAACAAAAACAAAAATAAAAAAGAAATAAATCCACAAAAACAAAAAGATTCTCTAATCAAAAAATAAATAAATAAAAAGAAATAAATCCACAAAGAAAAAACAAAAAGATTCTGTAATCAAAAGGTAAATAAATAAATAAAAAAGATTCAACGTTCAAAAATAAATCTCTTTCCTTAATACTCACTGATACTCATGTCTATATAAAGTACAAGTCTCTCTCTAAAACACGAACTGTCATTAAAACTCTTCTTTTCTCTCTCTCTCTCTCTCTAAAAAAAAAATGATGAAAAGTTCAGAAGCAGAGCAGAATCCATCAACGGTGGAGTCGGGTAACGGAGCTAACGTGGACGATGACGGAAGAGAGAAGAGAACAGGGACGTTTATGACGGCGAGTGCGCATATAATAACGGCGGTAATAGGTTCGGGAGTGTTGTCTTTGGCTTGGGCTTTAGCACAGCTTGGTTGGGTGGCAGGAACCGTAATTTTGGTGGTATTTGCGATTATTACATATTACACATCGACTTTGCTAGCTGACTGTTACAGGTTCCCTGACTCCGTTACAGGAACTCGTAATTATACTTACATGGGCGTCGTTAGAGCTTACCTTGGTATTTTATTTTATTTTAATCAATTATTAATTATTTTTTGGTTTTATTAACATTTGATTACTATTTTTATGATGAATTTGGTTTGTGGATATTTTAGTTTTATTTTTTACCTAATTAATTAGTATTGATTTTCTAATGTTTCTTCTTTTTTGCTAAGTTTGAAAATCTCTAACAATTTTGGTATGTTTTTTTATTAATTAAAATTTAATTAATTATTTATCATCTCTTATTTATTTATTTATTTATTTATCATTTGATTACTATTTGTTTGTTTCTAATGAAGATTGTTTAGTGGATATTTTTGTTTGATTTTTCTTATCTAATTAATTAGTATTGATTTTCTAAATTTTCTTCCTTTTTTGCTAAGTTTGAAAATCTCTAACAATTTTGGTATGTTTTTTAATTAATTAAAATTTAATTAATTATTTATCATCTCTTATTTATTTATTTATTTATCATTTGATTACTATTTGTTAGTTTCTAATGAAGATTGTTTAGTGGATATTTTTGTTTAATTTTTCTTATCTAATTAATTAGTATTGATTTTCTAAATTTTCTTCCTTTTTAGTGAAAATCTCACACAATTTAGGATATGCAATTTTGAAAAAATGGTATTGTTAGTTTAAAAAAACTAATTGTATGGATATGTTTTCTTTATTTTTTGTTAAGTGTGCATGCTCTTCTTGGGAAGGTATGAATTAATTACCAAAATCCACATAAATGAGAGAAGAGATATGCAAAATATTTTTTTTCCAAAATTAGTTAACAGATTGAATTTGACTGTGTTAGAAACGTTATCCCGTTAAAGAATAATATCATTAAATTCGATTGTTGACCACAAAAAAAAAAATGCGAGAAATCTTTTCAAAATTTACCATAAAACAAATATATTAAACATTTTATTTTTAATTTAATAAAAAAAATTAGGTGGTAAAAAGGTGCAACTATGTGGACTAGCACAATATGGGAACCTCGTAGGAGTAACTATTGGTTACACCATCACTGCCTCCATAAGCTTAATGTAAGTAAATTATTGTTATCATTATGTTGATAATATAATCTGTTACATGTTTGGTAAACAAAATATTAATGTTATGTTTGGTTTTATTAGAGCTATACGAAGAGCAAATTGTTACCATGCCAAGGGACATGAAGCTAAATGTTCAATATCACCTTATCCATACATGGGTGCTTTTGGGATCATTCAGATTATTCTTAGTCAGATTCCTAATTTTCACAAACTCTCTTTTCTCTCCATCATCGCCGCGGTTATGTCCTTTTCTTACGCTTCTATAGGTATCGGTCTAGCCATAGCAGCCGTGGCAAGTAAGTTCTACTATACACATGCTCTCCCTACCTTAATATTCTTTAACATTCTTACAAATATATAACATAGAACCATGTTGAAGTTTTTGTTGATTATATGTAAAGTTTAAACTAATTAACCGCGAAAAATATGGTGAAAAAGGTGGCAAGATTGGGAAGACAGAACTAACAGGAACGGTGATAGGAGTGGACGTAACCGCGTCTGAAAAAGTTTGGAAATTGTTTCAAGCGATTGGTGATATCGCGTTTGCGTATGCTTATACCACTATTCTCATTGAGATTCAGGCATGTATAATTAATTTATATATACTATATATAAGTAGTTTTCATTTACTTGTTATAATAGTTATATATATGATATGTTTGTTTGTTTGTTTTTATGGTGTAGGACACATTGAGATCATATCCACCAGAAAACAAAGTCATGAGAAGAGCAAGTCTAGCAGGAGTTTCAACCACAACATTTTTCTACATATTGTGTGGTTGCATCGGTTACGCTACATTCGGAAACCAAGCACCCGGCGACTTCCTTACCGATTTTGGCTTCTACGAGCCTTATTGGCTCATCGATTTCGCTAATGCTTGCATTGCTCTCCATCTTATTGGTGCCTATCAGGTAACAAACTAACCAAAATGTGCACCATTCACAAAATTTTCATTAGAAAGTGCTAATTTTTTTTTTGTATTTTGTAAGGTGTATGCACAACCATTTTTTCAATTTGTTGAGAACAAATGCAACAAAAAGTGGCCCAGAAGCAAATTCATCAACAACGAATACTCTTCGAGTATACCATTGCTCGGAAAATGTCGTGTGAACCTCTTTAGATTGGTTTGGAGGACAATCTATGTGATTTTGACAACATTCATAGCAATGGTATTCCCTTTCTTCAACGCGATATTGGGTTTGCTAGGTGCGCTTTCGTTCTGGCCTCTCACTGTTTATTTCCCCGTGGCAATGCACATGGCTCAAGCAAAAGTCAAGACATATTCTCCTAGATGGTTCGCGTTGACTCTCCTCGTGTTGGTTTGTTTGGTTGTTTCGATACTAGCCGCGGTTGGATCAATTGTTGGACTAATCAATAGTGTCAAGGCATACAAGCCCTTTGCAAATCTAGACTAAGTTATATATAACTTGTGAGATGATCTTTTTAATTTGTGAATTGTATGATGAAGACTAATTAGTGTTTCATTTGAATAATGTTGTAACATTATGAAACTAAAACTAATATTGTTAATCGATCTATTAGTAAATCGATATTAAAAGTTTTTATTTCACTAAAATGTTATTATTCATGTGGACCCTAAATTTGGGTTAAATCGACAAATCAGAAGAAGTAGCGCTTATTTTGTAAATAACTATATCATATGGTTTCTTTTCAAATATGTTCGAATAAAAGGGTTAAATCGAAAAATTAAGAGTTGCTTTTAAGGGCTCCACTTCTTTGTAATTTACGAAATTGCCCTTCGTCGCTCTTTACTTCTTTTAGTGTCATTGATCTCTCCGCCATCTCCGGCGAAGAAGATGAAAGCTTTAGGGTATTGGCTAATGGTCGTTGGTTCACTGAGATTAGCTTCTGTCTGGTTTGGTTTCTTCAACATATGGGCTCTTCGTCTCGCCGTCTTCTCTCAAACCACAAGTTAACTTCGTCTCCTTTGTTAAGCTACAAAGCTGAGATATTTGGAACTTAAAGCAATGAAATTGGTTTCACTAATGCTTAGTTTCTCTAGCTAATAGTCTATGTTCTATGATTTAGACAAAAGGGTGTGTCTTGAATCTATCTTTTGCTTACTCTCTCCCCAAGATTGCTCTTTCTTCTTCCTTGCAAGGTTATGAATTATATAATGAAACTGAGTAAAGTATTAGCAACTTTGATGTTTTCTTCTCCTCTTGTGACTTGTGATTTCATGAGTTTTTCATCTTGTAGCTACATAGATAGTGAGTGAATGTAGATCACTGTTATGTCCTGCATCTTTAAGGTCACACCGTCACAGAGATGTCGAAATAAGTCTGTATCATATTAGCAACTTGAGAATAGTAAACAAAAGTTTGGTTTATCTAGAGAAAACTAGTTTGCATAGTTGAAAGTCTCTGTCTTTTTAGGTTTACTCTTAACTGTTGGCACCTTTTGGTTCACAAGAGTTCCTCTTCATGACTTGATATACTTCTTTTCTTGTTTGAACTGTTTCGCAGTGAGTGAAGTTCATGGAAGGACATTCGGAGTGTGGACTCTCTTGACCTGCACTCTCTGCTTCCTATGTGCATTCAACCTCGAAAACAAGCCTTTATACTTGGCTACCTTTCTCTCATTTATCTATGCATTAGGACATTTCTTGACCGAATACTTCTTTTACCACACAATGACCGTAGCGAATCTTTCAACAGTGGGTTTCTTCGCAGGTATGTACTAGTTACCACACAATCACTCACTTTTGTATAACAATGTTACAATTATCGCTTGAAGCATCTAAAGAGTGTGTTTTTATTAACAGGCACATCGATTGTGTGGATGCTCTTGGAGTGGAATTCACATGAACAACCGCGCTCCAAGCTTTCTTGATGCTTGTCTGAGATCATGCAACTTTAGTCTTTCTTCTTTGAGACTTTTGAAAAGATAGAATCATCTTCTGAGTTTTTGCTCGGTTTTGATTCATTGTTTCATCGACATTTTCTGATATCTTTAACGGAGTCTTATAGCCAAGATCATGTTAATTTGTTATGTTGATCTTTGAGGCAGATTTGCATTGTCTATGTAACAATAATAATTATATTCTTAAACTGAGAGTCTACAAAAAGCATGTAAACCTTATGATAATACAGTGAAATTACAAATGTAACTCTGTTTCTAGCAATATGATTGATATATTTCTACCATCTTCTGATAGTTAAATCACACCTATGGTTCAAAATTGTCAATCATGTGTTGTATAACATCTGCTCCAGCTGAATTCATCATCTTTGTTTTCACCTGTAACATTAGCAATGATGATTGATGATGATGAAGATGATGATGAACACTTGCCTGAATAGTATTGTGAGCAAGAAATCTCTGCATTGTTCCTCTGAAACTAACATCAACTCGTTCCCAGCTCAGTTTTGTTAATTCTCTTATCATCTCCTCTGCAGACAGAAAAAAGTTTGTATTGTGGTGATTAGGAATCAAGTTAAGAAACTATAGGGTGCGAAGTCGATTTTCCGCTGAACCAACCTTCCATATCGAAATCCTTGAACCCTTTTGAACTGGTGCTTGGTTGATCTTCCTCATCGTGGTTACTTGCACTACTTGGTGGTTCAACGTTTACAATGTGAGGATACTTCTCGTTGACTGGACCGCGCTGAAGCTGAGAAGTTCGGATGTGAGGCTTGATTCAGACATAACACACAACACCATGAATGATAATATTGAACACTGAAAGTGATAATTTAACCTTAGGAAGCTCGTTGTGACGGCGTATAGACGATGTACTCCATCCCACAAGGTCTAAAAACAAGGGAGGTTAAGGTTTCAAAGCTATTGTAACAGCCACAACAACTGTGAGTCTTTGTAAGATCAGTGAAGATGTTAGTGAAATAGATTATAGAGGCCTGAGAAAGAAAGGATACAGTCAAAACTTGTATTGGCATAAACAATACGCCGCTTGAAGCATCGCAAAGCAGAACTGGACACAAAAGCAGAGGAGGGCATATTGCTTTTATTAGTATGCAAGGCTCCTTATAAGGTTTGCATAAATAAACATGGAACACAAAATTAGTGAAGAAACTCACATGAATTTAAGATCTCTACCATCACTAACCATTCGCAGGAGTAACGGAGGCTTTCCATCATCGCTATCTGCCAAGAAAAGATGTTTCCCTGTCTTACCAAGGCACCACGACATACGCATAGCTAATCTCTCCAAAGAGTGTGATCCATAAAACAATGGGACCTAGTGAAGTTAAACCCCCACAACCATTAGCCAAACTGTAATCTTTCACCATCAAAGTCACGCTCATAATAGAGACTGATGCGCAAGGACAGTAAACACCGAGTGTACAAAACTTATAACAAATATGTTCCGAGAATCACCTGCTTATGTCCTCTTGAACCAAGGTGTGGCGTTGCAGAAGTTATGAAACACTCAGGCTCCAATCCAGCGATTCTCTCTTTCATTTCCCCGCTGTTATGTGGAAGCTCTTCTCGTGATTCTTGCTCGTAAAGACGACCAATAGCATACCTAGCAATCAAACCACCTAAAGAATGTCCAACAAAGGAAATCTTTTGAAGACTCGGGTGCCGTTTAATCACCAATCTAACCTATAAAACAAGAGATTAAGCAGAGATTAATAAGACAAGTCCTACATAACAAGACTGAAACAAAAAAGCTTTGAGACAGAAACACATGCCTCTTCTGCTAATCTTTCTCCCATAACATCAACACCAGTAAATGTCTGTGTTGAATGGTTGCGTTTACTGCCTACAATGGTTATAAAATCTATCATCACAAGCCCTTCTAATGCAAATGTTATGTCCATCATGGTAACAAGATCTATAATCATCAAATCTTTATTACAAAAGAAACAAAAGACACACTAAGATCTAATAAAGTTTGAATCTTTTTGTTTTCTCTGCCAAAAAAATCAAAGAAAATACTCACAGTGAACAACAAGTTCCTGAGGATACTTCTTTAGCATCTGCTTAGCTGCAAATCTCCAATCCTGTGCACTGTACATACAAAACAAAAACAAAACCCATTAAAGTTAAGAGCTTTGTATCTAACAAAAGTTACAAAACCAAACATATAACATAACAGTAAGAAACCTTCCGATTAGACCGTTGACCATGACGACAAGATGTGTCGGCTCAGAGATTTCTCCAGGGAAACTCACAGTCAAATCTACGTTACCACTCTTGTCTGATTCAGCTCTTAAACAACCCATCCAATACTTCTTCTTCTTCTTTTTGGACATAGAGATTGGTTCGAGATTGTTTCCACCAAGCCCATCTTCTTCTCTGTCCCTTAGATTCGTGTCACCTTCTTCCTCCATAATCAAAAGAGTGATGAAAAAATTTCTAAAAATGGAAACTTTATGTGTGTAAAAATCAAAAGTTCGACAAAGATAAGGAAAATTCCGAGGTCTCGCGTTGTCGTGTGTGTTTATTTATGACTTTAGACATCAAAAAATGTTTCAGTCTTTTGAGTCGGTACAGACATCATTTATTGTCGTTGTTGAAACGCCATTGACATTTTCTTTCTCACCACATTACATACATTTCCAGTCTTGTTTGCTTGTTTCTAGAACACATGTATTAAAAATAAATTTAAAAAGAAAATAATTAAATTGAAAAATTAGCCTAAAATTAAGAAATGTGTTGAATTACTACAAAAATACCATTATAATATTTTTCATATCAGAAATAGCTTTAAAATATTTTTAATATCAAAAATAATATCAAAAAATTATTTTACAAAAATAATATCAAAAAATTATTTTACAAAAATACTACAAATACAAAAAATGAGTTTCAACACTTTTAAAATTAAATCTTTTTAATTTAGGTTTGCTATATAGTATTTAGATTATAGTTTAAAGATTGAGAGAATCACAAAACTACACCATTTGAATTACATTTCACAAAACTACACCATTTCCAAAATACTTCACAAAACTACACCTAAACACTCAAAATTAAATCCAAATAAACCCTACCCAAATAATCCTACCCACTTAATATTATACCCTAAACACTAATTAGCGAACCCAAATGAAAATTTTTTAATTTTGGTAATTTTTTAGAGGTTAAATCAAGCTTTTAAAATTTTGAAAGGGTGTAAATATGTGAAAATATTAAATTAGGAGTAGTTTTGTGAAGAAGGGGTTGAAAGGGTGTAGATTTGTGAATTCCTCTTAAAGATTTTGAAAATTTTGAACCAATTTTGGATTTATGATATTTTTGAGAGAGTATTTAAGTGCTATTTATAGAATTTTCAAAAATATTTTAAATTTGTAAAAAATATCTATTTTTAGTGGAATTACAAAACTACACCATTTCAATTACATTTCACAAAATTACACCATTTCAAAATTATTTCACAAAACTACACCTAAACACTCAAAATTAAATCCAAATAAACTCTATCCACACAATCTTACCCCCTTAATACTATATCATAAACACTAATTAGCTAACCTAAATGAAAAGATTTTAATTTTGATAATTTTAAAAAGGGTAAATTAAGCTTTTTTTTAAAAGGGTGTAAATATGTGAAAAAATTATATTAGATGTAATTTTGTGAAGGAAGGGTTGAAAAGGGCGTAGTTTTGTGAATTCTTCTATTAAAATTGCCCAATAAAATATACCAAAAGTAAATATACAGGCCCAATTACTTTTAAGGTCTCCTTCTATTAATACAGGCCCAACTATTTTTTAATGTTTAAATTAAATCCCAACAGATCTGGACCGTCCATCCTGATGAGTGACGAGTTTCGTTGGAACTTGGAAGAGTCAAACCACAATGTTGACTTTTTCTTTTGCTTGTTTGTGCTGTCAGCAAAACTCAAAACACGTCGTGAACAAGACAAGAATCATAGATCACAAAGGCATTGACACATAAGAAGAATAAGAAATAAAAATCCGATGAGATTCATTAAAATTTCTGTCTCTCTTTGATTGATGCTTGTTGAAAAACTTCGACTTGAACTAATCACCTTACTGTGTCTTCTTCTTTGCTCAAAAGGTGAGATTTTTACATTGACCCGTTTCATCATCAAAGCTTTATAATCGCCTTTTTAGATGGTAATTACTAATTAGTATTTTGATAAATGTTTGATTCGATGATGACCCATGTGCTCGATTTCTCAGTACAGACCACACTCATCATGTCTGATCACAACGTTGTAATGAACGGTGACTTCTCTGCTGGGATTGAGCCTTGGTACCCAAATGGATGTGAAGCTTTTGTTGTCTCCTCCTCTGTTCCTTTTAGCTCAGAGGAAACGTATGAATCATTGAGATGTGGCTATGTTGTTGTAACTAATAGGAAAGAGACTTGGCAAGGTCTTGAACAGGACATTACAAGCCAGGTTTCTCCTGGTACTACTTATAATGTATCAGCTTGTGTTGGTGTGTCTGGTCATTCACATGATTCTTCTGAGGTTATTGTTACTGTGAGGCTTGAGTATGAAGATTCGCCTACCGATTATCTTTTTATCGGAAAGTAAGTACGGTTTGTTTTTGATAGTTTTGTATTTGGAATTTGATAGAACTGTCTGTGTAGATTTCTGATTTAGTTGAAACTTAAGTGTAGGACTTACGCCTCGAGAGACAAGTGGGTTGATCTTGAAGGG
Source organism: Cochlearia excelsa (assembly GCA_963556525.1). Classification (NCBI taxonomy): domain Eukaryota; kingdom Viridiplantae; phylum Streptophyta; class Magnoliopsida; order Brassicales; family Brassicaceae; genus Cochlearia; species Cochlearia excelsa. Next base: position 22,109,810 of record OY748331.1, read on the forward strand.
ACATTTTCGATATCAAATATGCCCGACCGTGTTGTTATATATTTGGAAGGTCCATCTCCAGGGAAAGATCTCCTTATACGCTCTGTCACCGTTAAAGTCTCCACTTCTAGTGACTTCCAAGTAAACCTCCTTATACTCCTCATGCTTTTCTTTACCAGCCATTGTCATATGTTTCTCAACAATGTTGTGATTATAGTTTTAGATCCATGAAACCGAGGAGCTTAACAACTTGTGTTTTTCTAACACTGCAAGGCTTTCTATTTCCCTGTAGGAAACCGAACTAGGCATATCAGCTTCCAATGTTGTTAAGAACCACAACTTCTCTGCCGGGCTGGGTTCTTGGAGTTCCAACAATTGTGATTCATTTGTTGTTAGCAACGACGAATGTAACTCGGAATCATACGCTGTTGTTAATAACCGAATTGAAACCTGGCAAGGACTTGAGCAAGATATCACTGACAGAGTTTCCCCTGGTTCTACATATAAAGTCTCTGCTACTGTCAGCGTTTCGGGGCCTGTTCAAAATTCGGTGCAGGTCTTGGCCACATTGAAGTTAGAGCACCAAAGCTCAGCAACCGAGTTTCAACAAATTGGAAAGTAATGGAACCACATGACTTGTTTGGGATATAGTTATGGCTAACGTAGAATACTGACATTGATAATGTTTTCAAAATATGCAGAACTTATGCTTCCAAAGATATTTGGGAAACTCTAGAAGGCACTTTTGTATTTTCAGGAAGACCTGACCGTGTTGTGTTCTTCTTGGAAGGGCCACCTCCTAGGATTGATCTTCTTATAAAGTCTGTCACCATCCATTGCGAGAACGATAATCAGTTTCAGGTAAACTGCTATTGTAATCTGTTGTAATCTGTTAGATAGAGAGACTGAAATTGCATAAACCTGATCAATCTATGAACTATGTATCTTCACTTGCCTTCTATGCAGAGAAACCGAGAATACTGCTCAGCTCCTGAAACTGATCATCACGTCTTTTTGAATTCAAGCTTTTCTGATGGCCTCAATCATTGGTCAGGAAGAGGATGTAATCTCATGTTACATGACTCTCTAGCTGGTGGGAAGATACTACCACATTCTGGAACATGTTTTGCTTCTGCAACAGAACGCACGCATAAGTGGAGTGGAATTGAGCAGGATATAACAGAGAGAGTCCAACGAAAACTCATTTACGAAGCATCTTCTGTTGTTAGACTATCGCATGGCCATCACACTGTACAGGCCACTTTGTATGTTCAATATCTTGACCAACGTGAAGAGTACATAGGCATTTCTAGGTGAGGCTCTCCATATGCTGCTTATTTTTCTCTCAATGTATTGTTTGATACAAAAACGTTGAAGAAATTTTGTTCCCTTTGTCTAGTGTTGAAGCAAAACATGAAGATTGGGTACAATTAAAAGGAAAGTTTCTCTTGAATGGATCTCCAGCTAGAGCAGTTGTTTACATCGAAGGACCACCACCAGGGACTGATGTTTTTGTTGATCATTTCGCTGTAAACCCTGCAGAGAAAAACACTCCTTTAGGACGACCATATATTGAGGTCAGACATATAAAGTTTCTTGCTTATAAACACGTACCTTCTCCTTGTGCATTGAATAACAAATTGTTTTCTATTTTTCTACAGAGTCATGCTTTTGGGATGAACATAGTTTTGAATAGCCACCTAAGCGATGGAACTGTCGAAGGTTGGTTCCCTCTTGGAAACTGTCATTTAAGAGTTGGAGAAGGCTCTCCTAGAATCATACCTCCGCTGGCTCGAGACTCACTTAGAACAACAGATGAATATCTCTCTGGAAGATACGTGGTTGCGACAAACAGGAGTGGAACATGGATGGGTCCTGCTCAGATGATAACTGATAAAGTTAAGCTATTTCAAACATACCAAGTCTCAGCTTGGGTTAAGATAGGCTCTAGAGGAGTTTCATGTCCACAAGACGTGAATATCGCGCTTAGTGTTGATGGTAAATGGGTTAATGGAGGAAAAGTCGAGGTCGATGATGGCGACTGGCATGAAGTTGTGGGTTCTTTTAGAATCGAGGAGCAAGCAGAGAAAGTCATGCTTCATGTCCAGGGCCCGTCTCCCGGTGTTGATCTTATGGTTTCAGGTCTCCAGGTTTTCGCTGTTGATCGTAAGGCACGGTTGGGTTATCTAAAAGGAGAAGCCGATGTGGTAACCTACAAAACATAGTATTCGTTACAGCTTTCAAAATGTTTGGAACGAAAATAGAACACCGATGATTTTTCTCTGTTATGCAGGTGCGTAAACGCAATGTTCGCCTTGAATTCTCGGGGCTAGATCCTAGTGAATTGTCTGGTGCAACGGTGAAGATCAGACAAACATGTAATAGTTTCCCTCTCGGATCATGCTTAAGCCGGAGCAATCTAGACAATGAAGACTTTGTCCAGTTCTTTCTTAACAACTTCAACTGGGCGGTCTTTGGTAACGAGCTGAAATGGTACTGGACAGAGGCCGAGCAAGGAAGCTTCAATTACAACGATGCAGACGGGATGCTTGGTTTCTGCGAGAGGTACAACATAGAAACGCGAGGCCATTGCATATTCTGGGAGGTAGAGTCAGCGATTCAACCTTGGATCCAACAGCTAAGCGATTCCGAGCTAGAATCAGCTGTTGAGAATCGCGTGACAGATCTTCTTACCCGTTACAACGGGAAATTCAGACACTACGATGTCAACAACGAAATGCTCCACGGATCTTTCTACAGAGACAGACTAGGCTCTGATGCTAGAGCCAAAATGTTCAAAACTGCACACGAGCTAGACCCGTCAGCGACTCTGTTTCTAAACGAGTACCACATAGAAGACGGGTTTGACTCGAGGTCATCTCCCGAGAAGTACATAAAGCTCGTCCACAAACTGCGTAAGAAGGGAGCTCCCGTGGGAGGAATCGGGATTCAAGGACACATAACAAGTCCCATCGGTCACATAGTTCGTTCTGCTTTAGACAAGCTAAGCACACTCGGATTACCAATCTGGTTCACAGAACTCGATGTCTCTTCGAGTAACGAACACGTAAGAGGAGATGATCTCGAGGTGATGCTATGGGAAGCTTTTGCTCATCCAGCGGTCGAAGGAGTGGTGCTTTGGGGATTCTGGGAGCTGTTTATGAGCAGAGAAGATTCACATTTGGTGAATGCAGACGGCGAGATCAACGAAGCTGGTAAGAGATTTCTCGAGATCAAACGCGAGTGGCTAACATTTGTTGATGGAGTGATTGAAGGAGGTTTTGAGTTTAGAGGTTACCATGGAAGTTATACAGTGGAAGTTGTAACTTCAGAAGGTAAGTATGTGAAGAGCTTTGTTGTTGACAAAGGTAGTTCTTCTTCTGTTAATATCAACATTGATCTTTAAAACTTTTATAAATAATTGTCATCATAACAAATGTTTGTTGTCTTGTCGTGTAGACACACATTGAGAATATACAAGCCATTGTCTTTGGGTTTTTTTACTTGTGCTGACATGGCGGCTATATATAAAAAAGTTACTATTTAACAAATCATATGATTTTTAATTTGATACATACCATAAATGCCACTAATTAGTTAAAGAATATTTTAACAGTGAGCCGCCTCTATAATGATAAGTATATAATAGTATTTGATTACGCAAAGTAGGTTTTAGTTGGCAGTGTGTAAGTGGGAACAAAACAACAATGATATAATAATCAAAACTTTTAAGAAAAAGTTTACAAAAATTGATTATTCATATGCTTTCCGTGATTTAATGATTTTAATGGTAAAGCACACACCTATTTCATGTTTTTAAAAATAATCATCACCAAAAGAACTTGACATGATAAATCCAAAATATTGAGATACAAAATAAATTTAAAATCGCTCAAAATTTATATAATAAAAATTGACAAGAGTATGTTCCAAACTTCCAATATAATTTTCGATATTAGAAAAAAAACTAATATTGGTTTTGTTATGATTTCAATGAAAATATGTTCAAAGTACTCCAAAACATTAACATATATGCAAAATCATAGAAACCAAAAATAAGCTCATCATCATATTTACGTGTAAACGGTGTAATATAAAAGATATAAAAACCAAATTTGGATCCAAAGCAATATTATTTCACGTTTCACAAAATCGAATCTATAATAAAAGAATATATTACAAAATCAAGAAACACACAAAAAGAAAGTAAATTAAAATTTAGGGCTACCAGTAACAGCATAAGATTTGCTACGAGGAAGCAAAAGATGATCAGAAACTTTCTTATTATTCTTATTACTCACAATCTTCAAATTCACAGATCCTTCTTCTCCTTCTTCTTCTTCCTCTATAATCGCCATACCAACACTAGAACTCTTAGGCAAGCCTCCTTGTAGCTTCTTCTTCTCTTGCTTCTTCTTATTCTCTTCTTGTTTTATCCTTTCTTGTATAAACATGTCTATCTCGTTCTTGTGTCCTAAGCTTCTAACAGAAGCTGCTCTCACTAGCTCGCTATAATCTTCGTTTATACCGAAATCGGTGGCTCTCCGGGATGATGCGGAGGAGGAGAAGGCGGCGGAGGAGGAGCTCCGGCTTCTAGGAAAAGGGTTTGTCACGGTGGTGGAGGAGGAGTAGTGAGTCTTGGCTGCACAACCGGTGATGCTTCTCACGTAGAAGTCACGTGCCTTTCCTAAAGCTCTTAATGGTGTTGAGATTATTCTCAAGAACTTGTTCTTGTTTTGTATTCTATTGCTCATGTTTTGTTTCTTTTGTAAAATGGTTTTTTTTGTGTGTGTGTTTGGTTTTGAAGGGTATTTAAATTCTGTTTTATGGTTTAAATAAATAAAGCGTGGAAAAAAGGAGAAATAATTGAGAGAATCATACGTGACTTTAAGGATTTGCATGTTTATTTATATAAAAAACAAAAAGTTGAATTACGAATATAATTGTTGTTGATACGAGTCACCCGTCGGTTAAAATCATATCATTAATTAATATAGAACTATTGTTTGGAGTTTTCATTTTTTATAATTAATGTATAGTTTTTCATTTTCCACTAGTATTATTAATGTATTGTTAGTTTGTTACATAATCATACAACCACTACTTTATATATACGCATAAGATAAGACTTGAGAGGTTAATTAAATAACAAGAGTGTGTTTTGAAATTAATCAATAAATTTCAAAACGTTTGTATTAAATAAGCAACTTTGATTGGATAAGTCATAAGCATGAAGTACTCATAAGGCCGCCTTCGTTATATTATTTTCATATTTTGAATTTTCTTTGTTCAAATCTTTTAAAAAATGTCAAAATAATACGAAGGTCAACGCCTGAATGTACGGAGTTAGTCAATGTTGTAGAATTATACTCGTTTTTTTTGGTCATCTAGTCATACATTATATAATAGTCTTTCTTACTTTTATATATGTAGCCATTTTTAACGTGTTGTTAATTTCTCAGCATATTCAAGTTTATGTAAAGTGTTTGTGTATTTTTTTTGTATTTAAGTATTAAATTAAATCAAAACATGTATTATTAATAAAGCATTCTACAAAAGGGAGCTTAAAATGCTTCATTAAGTACTTTTCATTATAGGTGCTTATTAATAATACATGTTAATTTAATACTCAAATACACACAAAAATACATAAACACTCTACATAAGCACTTTTGATAAACATTGTCTTAGTTTTTATTCCTTACCATAAAAATAAAGTTATAAATTTCTAATAAAATATTGGGAGAATCACAAAACTACACCTTTTGAATTACATTTCACAAAACTACACCATTTCCAAAATACTTCACAAAACTACACCTAAACATTCAAAATTAAATTCAAATAAACTCTACCCAAACAATCATACCCCCTTAATACTATACCCTAAACACTAATTAGCGAACCCAAATGAAATTTTTTTAATTTTGGTAATTTTTTAAAGGTTAAATCAAGCTTTTAAAATTTTGAAAGGGTGTAAATATGTAAAAATATTAAATTATGAGTAGTTTTGTGAAGAAGGGGTTGAAAGGGTGTAGATTTGTGAATTCCTCTAAAATATTCAAGTTGCTAATATATTTTTATATTTTAATTATCCCGACCACTTGCATAACAAATAACAACCATACTTGCACCGACATCTCGTTAGAGCATCTCCAACTCACCTTTATATTTGCCTTTAATCTCTATTATAGAGCAAGATTTGTTTCAACCCATCTCTATTTTCTCCTCTAAAATAGAGATTGCTATATTTTCCTCTATATATAGAGGAATGCTATATTTTCCTCTATAATAGAGACAAACTTTTTTATTTGCATAGTAGTCCATTAATTTATCTCTTCTATATAAACTATAACTAAAATATATAAAAATGTCATTTTCTTTTATGTTTTAAATTCAAAACTGTTTTTAATTTTCAAAATAATCACTTAAATTTTATAATTATAATTAAAAACAAGTTATAAATATTAACTAAAAAAATTAGATTATTATTTACAAAAATAAATTATATAAAGTTTTATAAAAAGACATATAAACTTATGTAAATATTTTTATTCATTCCATAATAGTTTTTTGTATTGTGTAATGTATTATTATATATAATAATTTTTTACACTTAAATAATATAATAATTTTATAAAGATTTTGCGAAAATTAAACTTAATTGGGTTAATTTGCAACTTTTAATAAATAAAAGGTATTATAGTAAAATGTAAATATAATCTTTTATAGAATATTCTTGTTTAGAGATAGAGAAATACATTGGAGAAGAATAGAGAAAAATGCACCTCTATTATAGAGTTCCTCTATTTTAGAGATAGAGATAGAAAAATACATTGGAGATGGTCTTAGTGAAATCTTAAAAAAGTGTTAATAACACACACAATTAGTGGTAACAAAGTATTATTTTTTTCACACAAAACTATATGTTTTGTTTATCATTAAATATGTCCAATATAAAAGGTTATCAACATATATCTTAATATATTTTATCAAAATATTGAAACGTGGCAAAAACTTGAATGGGTTTGAACTTTGAACTAATAATTACAAGAAGATATGGCACATCGTATTAGACCTACTTCAAAGCTAGATAAGACCAAACATGTGGAGCCACGTAAGCAAACTGTCGTAGCTTCTAGAAGACACAAACCAAATAAAATAAAATAAAATTGCGATGATTTTTATTTTATTTTAATAAACAAAATAATTCACACCATACGGTCGTTACTCGTTACTATAGATAAAGCCCATTTATCCAATAAAAATCCAAAACCGAACCAAAAATAAATTTAATTTAATTTAATTTTAATTTTAATTTATCCAACTTGTCCTCAGTTTCTCTCTCTTCAAAGCTTCGATCTTTTTCTTTGTTTCTCTTACTTCTTCTCCTCCACGCCAATTTAATTGTCAATACATTGCTATTACCCTTATCTTCTTCTTCATCATTCATGTTCTGTGTCAATACCAGCATCTATAATACTTTCTTGGGTTTCTCGAAAAATCGAATTTTTAATTGAATTTTTCTTAGATATTTTATCGGTGAATGGATCTTCTTCTTCGATTTAGAGAAAAGGGCACACTTTTATCTCAGAGAAGAAGAAAATGGCTGATTCTTCTAGCGATCTCCGCCGTCTCCGGCTACGGCGTCTACAAAGTTTATCATTCTCCGTCAATCGCTAAGAAGAGGAAACGCCTCGCGAAGATCTTCCAAGCTTTCGTCTCCGTCGCAGAATTGATCTCCGAATCATCGGAGACCATGACCATCGTGTCACGAGACTTGACCAAGTTTCTCACATCAGATTCTAACGAGATCCCGAACAGCTTGAAACAGATCTCGAAGATCGCGAAATCTAACGAGTTCTCTGATTCGATCTCTAGCCTCTCTCAAGCCGTCACGATCGGTCTATTCCGTGGCTACAACGATTCATATTCTAGCAACAACAACAACAACGTTGTTGAATCATCGGATTCAAGCGTTGTTGATAAAGTCATTGATAAGGTTTTGTCTGAATCTGGATCTGGTTTTGTCTCTGTTGTAGCTGGTAGCTTTGCTAAGAATCTAGTTCTTGGGTTTTACTCTGATGAGTTAAAGAACACTGTAAATGTTGTTGATGATGATGATGATACAACGCTTAGGTGGTTAGATTTGCTTTGTGATGACAAGTGTAGAGAGCTTTTAGCAGATTGTATACAGAGATTCACTAGCACAGCTGTTGCTGTTTACCTAGACAAGACGATGGAGATCAACACTTATGACCAAATCTTTGAAGGTTTAACGAATCCGAAACATCAGGACAGTGTCAAAGACGTTCTTGTCTCGGTTTGTAATGGTGCTATTGAAACAGTTGTTAGAACATCTCATGATGTCTACACAACATCTTCGAGGTCTGGTTACGCGGTAGAAGAGGTCGAAGAAGAAGAAGAAGGCTACAAGGCTAACGGTTCATCGAGAAGCAGTGGATGGGCAGAGACTATCTCGACTACATTGTCTGTCCCGAGCAATCGAAAGTTTATCTTCGATGTTACGGGGAGAGTAACTTTAGAGACTGCAAGATCAATCGTCGCGTTTATAATGTTGAAAACGTTTCAAGGGTTTAGAGAGAGTTTCAATGTGGTTCATGGAGAAGTTACAGACAAAGGACGGCAAGTAGTTGGGTATGTTGGAGCCAAGTCTTCTGTGTTAATGGCCGTGTGTGTCGCCTTGTACTTGCACATCTTAAGCGGCTGTGTTCGGAGTTCTCCTATAGCCGCGTAGTAAAGGCAAAACATCTTTAGTCCTTGATAAATCTATTTGTTAGGTACACATGATTTGTTATCAGCTTCCTTCTCATTATATTTTGTTTATAAGTTGGAGCTGAGAATTGTGTAAAGATTGTGTGTGTGTGCACAACTTTTATTCTTATTTGATGATATAGAAATATATTTACACTTTGATATAATCTTCATTCTCTTGAGTTGGTGATGTGTTTTGGTTACAACTAGCAAGAAGCTTTTTGAAGTACCTGGCATTGGTTGTTTTAGATTCCTATTTTGTAATGAGAAACCATATTACCTTATAGTGTATCTATTACCTCACGTCAAACAATTTTTTGAAGTAAAAAAATTGTTGTTTGTAACAACAATAGTTCTTCAATAATAACAAAATAAAACACGCCTAAACTACCTGCCGTTTTGAGACACGGCAACGAAGTTGAAAACCAGTGATGTCACAAGCAAGCATGGCACTAGCATATTTTCAGTCACATACTTTCTCCCAATCATCGACCACTTCTTCGCCGGAGCTTTCCATTGGTTGTTTACCGGCAGATTTTAAACTAGAGCTCTCATCTGTCCGAGTCAATGGCTCCAAAGTGCACGTGGTGGCCTTTTCGGACTCCAAAACGCTCCAACGGTTAACCGAGGTAGAGATTGGAGTAATGGTCTTTGCTGATCTCCAGGCAGAGGCTTGAATATCAGTAGATGATCCTCCAATAGGCGAATCTTCAGCTCCCCAGGATTCATCACTCTCCTGAATCACAGCTTTCTTCCATGGATTCCCTTTGTGAGCGTCCCAGGCCGAGCCACCGGGTAATTTCCCCCACGCGTTAGTGTGTGATGGAGATTGTCCGTTGTTTTGGACAACCACGGCTCCTTGGTATACAGAACCATGGTCTAGCCTTCTCATGGCAGTGGCGGCTCGGGCCTGGTCGTGGAACACGGCTAAAGCGTTCTTGTCATTGAGCCACACAAGCTCACATTCGCCTCCAAATCTTAGCACCAAGGCGCTGATATTCGCCTCCCTTGGAAGTTCGAGTAAGGAAACTACAAGCCCAGGATCCATATCCACCAGCGGATCGAAGGATGGTGGATGGGGTCCGCCTACAGAGACAGCACCAGCCCTGCCTCCAATGATCCGTGTTGGCGGTTTCGACTTTGGTGTAACGTGAACTACTGTGAACCGTTTTGGCTCCCACCCGGCGTTGCTAACAGAAAGTTTCCACCTCTCAGCTATAAGCTGTACTGTGTCCCGTTTATCCTTCTGCATCGGGCAGAAGACATGGAGCTTGAGGGCACTTGTGCTTCCTCTAGCTTTCCCAAGTACCAAGAACTTGCAGCGCTCTTCAATAGCCAGTACCCACTTCGGATCACGTCTATAAAGGTCTGAAATAATCTCAGTCATAGCAGAATTTTCGCTGAAATGTAAAGCCTCCAAATTTGGGGGACTGATATCAAACGCATCTTGCAGTACCCGCTTACGCTCCAGCTTAGCACACTCATCATCACACGAAAGCTTCCTCTGCCCGAGAGGAATCTGGTTTCCGTTGGACTCAACAGGCTGAAGTGGCGTTGGAAGCTTCTGTACGACAGAAGAGGTTTCATTATCGGCAGATTCAACATAAGAACCATTGGCGTTTCTTCCACCAGCATCACAAGGGACCGTAGCGGTTATGCGACCACACGAACAAGTAATTGTGACAGGGAATTTACATCTTGGGTCAGGGCAAGGCGCAGACGGATGGCAGAGTGCTGCACAGGTGTGTCTGCAATCTCTTCTAGGAGCACCACAAGTCTGTCCACATGTAACACGTACACCTGCTTCAGATTCATGGTAACTATCACAAGGCTCTGGGTGACAAGTTCTAGCACAAGCATGCATGCCACAACGTCTTGTTTTTCCACAAATCTGGTTACATCTAATCTCTTTCAACCCACAAGGTATGTTTCGGAGAACCACATGACCACCAACACATCTCTTCTCCACTGGGACAGAACAAGGAGGGCAATCTCCAAAATGGCATCCATGAGTAGCAGAATGGCCACACGGCTGAGCAAGCGAGCATGGAAGCTGACAACTAGGGACAGGTGTCCCACATGGTAGTGGTGGAGGAATCGAAGTTCTTCCACATGCACATGTAAGATCAGTGAAGATCATCTCGAGACAAGGAGGGCAATGGCCACTGTGACATAAAGATTCACAAGAATGTTGCCCGCACCTTAGCTTCTTGCCACAAGATATTTGGCAGACATGCGGGTCCCAATAATCCGTTATATCATTCTTCTTCGCGTTCGAGAGAGGGCAACAACGCTCGCTACATCGATGCCTTCCACAGTTCTTCTTACGCCCACACGGCTTAGCGCACACAAATTTCTCCGTCTCTGAAGAAGTTGTTATGTAGCATTCCACTGTCCTGGATGTTGACCCACACCGGCATTTCTGGTTTACTTGGACTAAACATGGCGGGCAATCACCTGCATGACACACCTCGTTGCAAGTGTGTAACCGACAAGGAAGAATTTTACTGCATATGTTTGAACACGATGGAATTGGGTCCAAGCAACTCCGCCTGATCTGTTCTTCTAAACCAGTTTTCCCACAATAACATGTCTTGACTCTGCTGGGCAGTAACTCACATTCCCCGCAAGGTCCAGGATGGCAAACCTCAGAACAAAAATGATTACCACATCCAAGCGGCTTCTCACAGTTCAAACTGCACGAATAGACACCATCCTCTGCTGTCAACTCCCCCCTCATATTCATATCACCGCAAATGACAGTTTCCACTTTTTTCTTGCAGAAACATGTGGCATTTACCAGTACCTGACATGGATCACAAGGGCCAACATGACATGCCCTTTCACATCGATGACGCCCACAATTGAGAAGCTTATCGCAACGTTCGCCACAAACAAGTACTGATCTTCTCTCAGAGCATCTAGTAGTAGTCATCTTCTTACCACAAGGACAACTACGAGGTGGAGCAAACGCCTTACAGGGCGGACATGGACCTGGATGACACTGCAACACACATACATGAGGACAAAGACCCTCTTTCTCCATCGCAGCTGTTGCAAACTCTTTCTCCAGCGGCTTCCCACATGGTTCACCGCAAGAGTGTGGAGTCAGATACGGATCAGAAGGTGGTTCTCTCCTCTTTCCACAAAAGCACCGGTAACAAATCTCTTTGGCCGATATCAACTGTACAGATTGGCAACCTGGACATCTCCAGTTATCACCTTGATTTTTCTCAGCCAACAAATCAACCGAAGTCGGAGCTCGTGCCCACTTCTTGATACAATTCATATGGAAGATGGAATAACAGCTCGAGCAAGACCAAATATTAGAAGACCGCCCAACTTTATCATAACATATCATACACTCAACAGAACTCTTGACCAGCTTCTCCTGTAACTCTTGAACAAGTTGAGGCAAGTTTGGGTTTGTAACCACGACATTCTCCTTCTTAGCTATCTTCTTCCCCTTATTGACAGGCCAGGCGGCCCTAGGTGCATCCATTTGACGATTATCAGGCAAAGCTCCCAAAGCATTACTTCTTCTCTGTCGATAAGGCCCAGGCGGACCAACTATATCACTCCTTTGTTGCTGGATATAAGACGGACGACCAGAACCGTTAAGCTGCCTCTGAGGATAAACAGGACGGTAAGGACCAGAACCGGCATCAAGGCTTTGTGTATTTCTATCTGTATTAGGAGCAAGGGAAGGCTCATTTACAGCCACAACCGAAGTAGTAGATGTTGCGACTCTAGGAACCCAAGTTTGCTGAGAGATTTGTGGGTTTGATCTATGACTCCTATCTCTCCTGACTTGAGAGCTCATCGTCTTCTTCCTCGAGTTGTTAAACACAGAACCAGATCCTGCACCTGTCACTGTTGGATCAATGTGTGTACCTATTCACAAACTGGGTTCTGCAATAAAAGTATTAATTGACCAAAAAAAAACATTCAGATTCCATAAATTCATAATATTTCAAACAATTATGAGCTCAGATAATTCACACCAAACACAAATACAATCAAATCTATAAGAGATTGTTCTTAAGGGATCTCGAAAAAGGGGTAAAAAATCAAAATCAAAATTTTTGGAGCTCGTAGCTACGAAAACATAGCTCTCGCATCGTAATCGATGCAATCATATAATGATAACAACAAATTGCGAACAAAACGATGAAAGTACACAAAACCAAAAGAGGGGAGAGATTAGTACCAGGAAGCGAAGAGCAAAGAACAATTTCTTGATTCGATTTCTATGAGAAGGAAGGTACTGTATGAGAGAAAAATGGAGACGAGGAGGAAGAAGAAGATATATAGAGAGAGTAAAGATAAACCGCCTTGTAGCCAAAGGAAAATAGCTTAGAGAGAGAGAGAGACAGAGACGCGCACGACTTTTTTATTTTTTATTTTATTCTATTAGTTTTAATGGATTATTGTCTGAAACTATTTTATTCTTGTCCAACACTCAAGAACCGCCTCATCTAATGGGGCCAATAATTAAAAGATCAATAAAAAAATTAAAAAATTAAAAAGCGTGAACGGCAGGATTCGAACCTGCGCGGGCAAAGCCCACATGATTTCTAGTCATGCCCGATAACCACTCCGGCACGTCCACTTATATGTTTATAGATGAGTTAAACGAATATATATATTCTTGTTTTTTAAAACCAAACTCCTAGTTGAATTCAAAAGCATCATATAAACAAAGTAGCATATGTATCAAACTAACTTTCTTCATGAAAACTAATCTTATATCAATTGTTATTTGAACGTAATGCATATATATATATATATATATATATATATTCTCATAGAACAAAACGTCCATTATTTCATTCCAAAGACAAAGAAAAGACATAAAACATAAGAAGAAACAAAGCCAAAATATGTTATTGTTCCATGACCTTCAAGCTTGCTTAAATTACCTTTCTCTTTAATCAGCTGAATATGATGATGCTTACAATAAAGCTTCCCTTCATGAGCAATGTAATTCGAAGGACTTATCATAATGATACCTAACACCATTATTTAATAAAATATAACTTCTGTCTCACTGTTTAGTACTCAACAAGCAAAGAAAACAGAGCAAAAACAGAGCAAAAACAGAGCAGTGTCTTTTCTAGACAGAACCATTTTCGCATGACACTGATCTTGGTTCTAATCTTCTCATGTTCATTTGTGTAGTTTGGTACTTGGTACCAGTGATCAAATAACATAGCAGAAACAAAGGATCAACATCGAATACCAAAAAGGAAGAAGAAAAGATCTTTAGAATAATGATACCTACACACAATATAGATCTTGCTCATTACATCAGCTAAGCTTCTCTCAAGCCGTTTCTTATTTACTTGTTCAGCACCAGTTGATCAAATTCTTATAACATTCAGAGAATGCAACCAAATCCTAACTAAAAGTTAACCTGACACGCATTACGGTATCAAAATTTCCTCACCGCAGAAGAGATGTCTCTGAGAGAAAGCGAAGAGATAGGCTGTTCTCTGATGCGGGATAAGAGGACTGATGTTTGTTCTGTGGCAATCTCTAGCCTCTCTTTTGATTTAGTAGATTCCGAGACAAGAGACGAAACCAGGTTCTGCAGAAACTGTACCCTTTCTCCATGATCTTCCGCGTTACTTCTGAACGTCTTGCTAAAAGACGTGCTGATCCTTCGCCACCTCAGAGGAAGATACCTGTCCGGGACCTGGAAACAGTTCCCGCTAGAGAGAACACGGAGAGCGTGCCTGCAGAGAAACCCAGAGAACTCAAAGAGCTGGCAACTGCAGCTTATGATGTCTTCGTGAGGAACCCAATACACTTTCCTTCCTCCGTCGAGCTTTGTGTGGTGTCTCACGAGATACCCATCATCCATAGGGAAAGAGGCGTAGTGAGCTGCAAGCACAAGCTGTTCTTGGAGCTTGGAGAACGCATAAGGAGTGAGGACCGAGGCTGCGTGAGATTCCATGGGGGCGCCGGTTTTTAAGCTGATGTTTTGGAGATTTTGCTGCATTGTTTGCTGTTCTGTGGCTTGGTCTTTGAAATCTACAGCAACAGCCACCTGCATATTTACCCGTAACTAAAATAAGCGCTTCTTCTTACACATATTAAGTTCCATTTTAGAAAGTTAGAGATTTCATCTAGACTAGTAATGAACAAAAATACTGCCAGAAGAATAGGAAGAGACCATACTTGTTCTACAAAGTGAGCTAGCCTGGTTTGTGCGCTCAAGAATCTCTGAATAAAGGCATTAATGGCTTTGGAACGGCCACTCAAAGTCATCCCAGCTAAAAAATGGCTTCTCAGGTATGGTAAAGACCACAAGGAACGTGAAACATATAAGTTATTTATGTGTCTGTTTGCGTGCAGTCCAAAAGTGTTCACCATGTCTCTCCAACCCAACTCGAACTCCTCAATGGACTCCAGATGGTAAAGGCGATAGAACTCAGCTTTCCAGTCGTTGTATCGCTCCCCAAGACCAGCATTAAACCATGATGGAAATTTTCCAACAACCATCCATATGCAGAGTGCATGCTTAGTGGTTGGCATCTCTCCGGATATGGCTTCTTTAAGACACATATTGTGATCTGTTAGTATCGTTTGAGGCGCCTTCCCATTCATGAACCCCATGAATGCCTGCCATATGAGACAAAGATAAAGTATTTCAGATCAGAAAGACAATTGATTAACTTTTTCGATAGTCAATTTAGTGTGCCATTTTGTTACCTGTAGCGCCCATGACCATGATCTTAAATTTTCATCCCTTAGAAGCACACAACCGAAGAAGCAAGGCACACCATAGTTATTAATTCCAACCCATATTCCAAGTGGCATCTCAACTGCACTCAAGCGATGTGTTGTATCGAAAACTACAGCATCTCCAAAGATTTCGTATGACTGAATCGAAGAAGCATATGACCAAGCAATATTTTCTAACTTATCATTTTCATCCAGCGTAAACTCGAACTTGAAGTTAGGGTCTTTCTCCTTTATGCTTTGGCACATCCTCAGGAAATCAATGTTCTCATCATCAGGATCGAGTTTCTTGAACGACTGAAGCAAGTTCCTGACATCTTTTTCAGTGAATGGTAAAAACCCCGGCTCGACACATTTCTCAAGCTCCATGAGTCTCATCATCTGCTGAACTGAAATTCCCGTTTTCGAAAACATCAAAATCCTGCTTTTATCTGCATCTGATATCGACCTGTAAGCAGGAAGGAAACGAACTTGATTCGGTTCTAGGAGCTCGTGATTGTGGTGATTAGCGAAACCCGTAACACGCCATTCCACAGAACCTAACTCAGTAATTTTACTTATCCTCAAGTATGCTTGACATCCACACCGAGAAGATCTTCTGTTTCTCTGCGGTTTTCCTTCACTTAGAGTTTTGACAGGCGTGTTACCAGCGCGATGGCAAACAAAGTAACGCCTAGTAAGCCCTTTGCCAACACCGTCTTTCCCTTCTGTCCTGTGCCTACGTATTGAGAACCCGCAGCGTTTTGAAAACGTACTGTAGAACTCGTAAGCAGCATCATGCGTAAGGAATCTTTGTCCTATATACGGAATGACATCGCTAATTGCTTCTAAAGAGAGAGTTGTCCCATCTGGAGATTCCTCAGTACTGCTTGCACCGTCCAATGAAAGAGATCTATGATCTGAAGGATCATCATAGATGAGCAACATTTGTCCATTATCATCCGACATTTCGCTCCTTAAAATTGCCTAACAAGCACATAACAACAACAATGTCATCTTAATTTTAAAATCACCATCTTAAATATTTACCAAGTAGCAGGAATTGATAAAAATCTCATTGGAGCAAGAGACAAGAACTCTAAGCTAACTTAATAGAACTGAAAACGAATAATCTCAGCTTAAAGTTATCACATTTTGTTACAGGAAGCATATACATGACATAGCTGTTAACATAAACATCTCAGCTTAAAGAAGCATCTACTTATAAGATGAATGTGGAACCAAACCCAATAACAGCTAAAATCACAAATCGTTAACAAAGTTTTCACACACGAGCACAAAGCTATAAAGATTCAAAATTCAAATCAATTTCACATAAAGACGATAACTTTATGCAATCAGAGATTTCAAAGCTACTAAATTCGAATTTTCAAAGCTAAGGAGCTACAAATTTCATGGAAGCAGATCAATGGCCATTTAGCGGAAATCGAAAACCAAGCAAGAGAAAACACAGAGAAGAGAAGAGAAGAGAGAGAGAGAGAGAGATTAGAGAGAGAATACTGATTTAAGCTAGAGTGAAGAAGACAGTCTTTGCGACGGAGAAGCCCTAATTTGCGCAGGGAGGTGATAATAGTCCCTTTTGTTTCTCCTGCGCATCTTGTTATCTTACGCCTTCTTCCTTACTCGTTTCTCGAATACTATTACACCTATTACCAAACACCCACCTAAATAATACTACGTCGTTTAAGTTTAATTACTTGATTACTTCGACGTCTTGCTTAATTAAGCGTTAATTAATAATTTAGTTTTATCCAATTTAAGCTCAAGGGTTTAAGAGGCGATAGCATCGTCTAAAGCCCTAACCTTTCTCCTCCGCCATGTCTCTCCGTCACCTCCTCCGCCGTCTATATACGACAACCACCACCGTAAGAAGCCCTACTCCTATCTCCTCTCTCCACCACCGCTTCCACAACATCTCAATTTCACCGGAAATTGAATCTCCGGAGACGAACATCGATAATCAACATACGGGAACGATCTCAAACCCTAATTCATCTGCAGCTAATGATCATTCTCAATTCCAGATTCCTTATCTTCCTCAGCGATCCACGGCCTTCTCATCCCCCGAGGAAGCCGCGGCGGAGCGTCGCCGCCGCAAACGCTTTCTTAGAATCGAAACTCCTCTCACCGCTCTCCGGAGAGATCCATCATCTCCTCCTCGGAAACGCGATCCCAAAGCTCCGAAGCTTCCGGATTCAACCTCGGCGCTTATCAACGATCGGCTTAACCTACACAACAGAGTCCAATCACTGATCAGAGCATCGGATCTCGACGCGGCGTCGCGTCTAGCTCGCAATTCGGTGTATTCAAGCACTCGACCCACCGTGTTCACCTGCAACGCCGTCATCGATGCCATGTACAGGGCAAAGCGTTACAGTGAATCGATTTCTCTGTTCCAGTATTTCTTCAAGCATTGTAGTATTGTCCCCAATGTAGTTTCGTACAATCAGATCATCAATGCTCATTGTGAAGAAGGGCATGTGGAGGAAGCCCTTGAAGTGTATCGGTATATAATCGCTAATGCGCCTTTTGCTCCATCTTCGGTTACTTATAGACATTTGAGTAAAGGCTTGGTTCAAGCTGGGAGGATAGGAGAGGCTGTGAGTTTAGTAAGGGAGATGTTGAGCAAAGGCCAAGCTGCTGATTCTATGGTGTATAACAATCTGATAAAAGGTTACTTGGACCTTGGAGATTTCGATAAGGCTAATGAGTTCTTTGATGAGCTTAAGACTAAATGTACGGTTTACGATGGGATTGTGAATGCGACCTTTATGGAGTACTGGTTTGAGAAAGGGAATGATAAGGAAGCCATGAAGTCTTACTATTCTTTGTTAGATGAGAAATTTAGAATACATCCGCCTACTGGTAATGTGCTTTTGGAGGTTTTTCTCAAGTATGGTAAGAAGGATGAAGCTTGGGCTCTGTTCAATGAGATGTTGGATAATCACGCTCCTCCCAACATCCTTTACGTGAATTCGGAGACGGTTAGTATCATGGTCAATGAATGTTTCAAGATGGGGCAGTTTACCAAAGCCGGTGATACATTCAAGAAGGTCGGAAGTAAGCCCACCTCGAAACCGTTAGTGATGGATTATGTAGGGTACTCTAATATAGTAACAAGATTCTGTGAACAAGGTATGATAACAGAGGCTGAAAGGTTCTTTGCGCATGGTGTATCAAAAAGCTTGCCTATTGATGTTCCAACTCATAGAGCAATGATTGATGCTTATCTCAAGGCAGGGAGAATAGACGATGCTCTCAAGATGTTGAACAGGATGGTGGATGTGAATCTAAGGGTCGTCGCTGATTTCGGTACAAGGGTGTTTAGTGAGCTGATTAAGAATGGTAAGCTCACGGAATCTGCAGAGGTTTTGACTAAGATGGGATTGAGGGAGCCAAAGCCAGATCCTTCAATTTACGATGTTGTGGTTAGAGGTCTTTGTGATGGTGGCGCACTCGACCAAGCTAAGGACATAATCAGTGAGATGATTGGACATGGTGTTGGGGTTACTTCTGTGTTACGGGAATTTATCATCGAAACCTTTGAGAAAGCAGGACGCCGTGAGGAGGTTGTGAAAACCTTGGCTACCGTTACCCGACCGATTAGAAACCCTGTACAATCTGGTACGGTTCCATCTACTCTAACCCCGGTGTTAGGAACTACACTTGCGGCTCATCAACAGCCTAGAAATAAACTGCCATGGGAGAGCCAAGGAGCGGGACTTCCTAATTCAGGTTGGGCCAATGGAACTGCAGGTCAAACAGCAGTAGGAACTTACAAAGCTAATAATGGCCAGACTTTGTCCAACACTTCGGTTACCAAGCAGCAGCAATCATCGCCTAATCAAGCAGTAGGGAAGCAACAACAACCATCATGGTCGAGTCAGGCACCAGGATACCAACAGCAGCAATCCTGGTCTCAGCAACAGGGGTGGTCAAGTCCTTCAGGTCATCAACAGCAATGGGCTACTCAGACGCCTAGCCAGCAGCAACAGTGGTCTAATCAGAACACTAATGATCAGCATCCATGGAATAACCAGACAACTAGCCAGCAGAAACCATGGGATAATCAGAACACTAGTCTTCAACAATCGTGGGCTAATCAGAACACTGGCCAGCAACAACGGTGGGATAACCAGACAACTCACCAGCAGACACCGTGGACCAATCAGAACACTAGCCATCAACAACAGTGGGCTATTCAGAACACTGGCCAGCAGCAACCGTGGGCTAATCAGACAATCAGTCAACAGCAACAGTGGACTAATCAGACAGCTGGGCAGTATCAACCATGGTCTAATCAAACAGCTAGCCATCATCAGACACACTGGTCAAATCCTGCACTAGGCCACGTGGCTAATCAGGCGCCATGGTCAAACTCTGTGAACAGTCATCTTCCTCAACAACAAGAGCCAGGGTCCTCCCATGGGTTGCAAGATGGAGAAGAAGAGAGAAAAGTAGCTGAATTGAGCAACTAGTTCGACAAACTCGCTGTCTCCTCTTCACCATCTCTTCCTCTTATAGTTTTCAAGACTCTGGTATTTAATTCACTAAAGATCAACTCTGATTCTTGATCTTTGTCATGGTTTTAATAACTTGTATCTAAAGGTTTCTTTGCAAGTCTCAAATAGCTTCGAAAGAGTACTTGGTGTTCAAAAGTCAGTAACTACATGGAAAAGAATAAAGGCAAAATCAAAACTCTTACATACAAAAGGCTCTACCTTTATAGAGTTTCAGACCCGTTTTATGCATTCTCTAATAAAGAAAAAAAACCCAGCGAAGAATCTTAGCTTAACAAGGTCACTTTCATCACTCTACTCTCTGGCTCTGTCAATTTTTTTTCTACGGCAAGTGAAAGCCTTTGGAGATTCTGCTTCATGGGTATGCTTGTAATCTCGGTTTTAGACAAAACCCATGTCATGATTTGGTTCTCACGATTCTAAGCACCTACGCCAAAACAAGCTTGTCGTGGTAAAGCGTAGATTGAGTTGCTAATTACATGGAGGAGAGAACAATTCGGTTTATTTGGGTTACAATGATCGATGTGTATACGTAGAGTGGTCAAGTCGATAATGCTTTTAAGTTGTTCGACGAAATGCCTAACAGAGACTTGTCAAAGACTATAAAGATGAAGAATCATGTTTTACAGGTGGCAATGGATTCGATCATCAAATCATTCGCAATGAAGAATTGTTGTGGAGAATTCTCAGCCAATGGATTTGGTCGTTAGATAAGGTTGACTTTTGCAGTCAACAATTTCGGTGGACTCTTTTAGCTGTGTTTTTAACGAAAAGCTTAATATTAAGATTCTCTTTCTTTCTTCTTCATAAGAATGTCTTAACCAGTGGCAGAGCTTATTCAGAGAGAAGGTAACAAGTAGCAGAGGTTATTTAGAGAAGGTAAGCATATCTTGTTTAAGTTAGAAATTAGAAAAGTTTGTTTTTTTACAAAAAGTTTCAGTAGAACAAACAGTCCATGAAATTTTCTCTGAGTATTGCTCTGTACTCTTTAACTTGATGGTACTGGTTCATGTGTTAATGATGGAGCAGGAAGGCAGTTATGGCTGATGCAGTTGTTTCGTTTGGAGTTGAGAAGCTATGGGAGCTTCTGAGCCGCGAATCTGCGCGGTTGAATGGAATAGATGAGCAAATTGATGGACTAAAGCGTCACCTGCGAAGGTTACAATCGTTGTTGAAAGATGCAGATGCCAAGAAAAATGAAAGAGAAAGAGTAAGAAACTTCTTGGAAGATGTCAAAGACATTGTTTATGATGCTGAAGATATAATAGAGTCCTTTATGCTGAACGAATTTAGAGGGAAAGAAAAAGGGTTCAACAAGCGTATGAGAAGGCTCGCTTGCTTCTTAGTAGATCGCCGGAGATTTGCTTCTGATATTGAAGGTATTACTAAGAGGATCTCTGAGGTGATTGTGGGAATGAATAGTTTAGGGATACAACAGATTATCGATGACGGTTCTTCATTTTCTCTGCAAGACAGTCTAAGGGAGATCCGGCATACATTTTGTAACAACTCTGAAAGTGATCTTGTGGGCTTAGAGCACATTGTTGAGGAATTAGTTGATTGTTTGGTAGAGAATGATAACATTCAAGTGGTTTCTATATCAGGGATGGGCGGTATCGGTAAAACCACCCTCGCAAGACAAGTTTTTCATCATGACATTGTTCGGCGTCATTTTGATGGGTTCACATGGGTCTGTGTTTCGCAAAAGTTTACACGGGAGGACATTTGGCAGAGGATCTTACAAGCTCTTAGACCACATGATGAGAACATTATACAAATGAAAGAATATAAACTCCAGGCTGAACTCTTTGGGTTGTTGGAAACCGGTAGATATTTGGTTGTCCTTGATGATGTATGGAAAGAAGAAGATTGGGACCGAATAAAAGCGGTGTTTCCTAAAAAAAGAGGTGCGCTCTAATTGTACATACATAATGACTTTCTCTTTTGATTTCATTTGTGACCGTAAAAAAGAGAGATGAAAGCAAGATGGCACGAATTGGTCATAAGTGCCTTTTGTTTCCTATCATGTAACGAGAAATATTTTTGCAGGTTGGAGGATGCTACTTACTTCTCGCAATGAAGGTGTTGGTTTACATGCAGATCCAACATGTTTCTCGTTTAGATCAAGAACTCTTAGTCCTGAAGAGAGTTGGATACTATGTTGGAAGATCATATTCCCAAAAAGAGGGAAAACTGGTACGTTTTCAGCTTTAAACCTAAACAAGATAAATATTGAAAGTCTGAATGTTTAAACGTAATACCTTGTCAATGGTTTGCAGAATTTAGGGTTGATGAAGAACTAGAAAAAATGGGTAAGAAAATGGTCACATATTGTGGAGGACTACCGTTAGCTGTTAAAGTGCTTGGAGGGTTGTTAGCTAAGAAACATACAATTCTCGAGTGGAAAAGATTATATGACAGTATTAGAACTCAGATCATAGGAAAATCTGATTTAAATGACAACAATCCCAATTCGGTTTATCGAGTATTGTCTCTAAGCTATGAAGATTTGCCTACGCAATTAAAGCATTGCTTTCTTTACCTGGCCCATTTCCCAGAAGATTACAAGATAGACATGAAAATATTGTTTAACTACTGGCTTGCAGAAGGAATAATAACATCAGCTTACGATGGATCAACCGTCCAAGATAGCGGAGAAGGTTACTTAGAAGAGCTAGTAAGGAGAAATATGGTTATTGTTGAAGAAAGCTATTTGTCTTCGAGAATAGAATATTGCCAGTTGCATGATATGATGAGAGAAGTGTGTTTATCTAAAGCCAAAGAAGAGAACTATCTTCAAGATGTCAAAGTCCATACAACTACATTTACCAGCAATGCCCAATCTTCTTGTAGATCTCGCAGACTCGTTGTACGCAGTGGTAATGCACTTGACATGCTGGGACATAAAGACAATAAAAAAGCCAGATCTGTTTTGATTTTTGGAGTCGAGGAAAACTTATGGAAGGGTCTAGGTTTCCAAAGTTTACCATTGCTCAGGGTGTTAGATCTTTCTTATGTAAAGTTTAAAGGAGGGAAGTTACCTTCGAGCATTGGAGAGCTCATCCACTTGAGATTCTTGAGCTTATATGAGGCTGGTGTATCTCATCTACCTTCGTCTTTGCGAAATCTAAAGCTTCTGCTCTGTTTGAACTTAGGTGTTGTTGATCTGTTACACCTTGTTCATGTGCCAAATGTTTTGAAAGAGATGAAAGAACTGAGGTATCTTCTCCTACCTCGTTCAATGCATGATAAAACAAAGTTGGAATTAGGTGATCTAGTGAACTTAGAGTCCTTGACGAATTTCTCAACAAAACACAGTATTGTGACAGACCTCCTTCGTATGACTAAGCTCAGGGTTCTTAGTGTGATTTTCAGTGGTGCGTGTACTTTTGAAACTCTGTCGACATCTCTCCGAGGATTGAGAAATCTGGAGACACTTAGTTTATTTGATCGCCAAAAGATTCGTGCTGCGGATCATGGGGGAGAAATCGTTCTTGATTTCGTTCATCTAAAGGATTTAACCTTGTCCACACATATGCCAAGGTTTCCAGATCAATATCGGTTCCCTCCTCACCTTGCACACATATGGCTAATCGGATGCCAAATGGTGGAAGATCCAATGCTGATTCTAGAAAAGTTACTTCATTTGAAGTCTGTTTATTTTTCATCTGGTGCTTTCATAGGGAAGAAGATGGTGTGCTCAAAAGAAGGATTTCCTCAGTTGCGTGCTCTGAAATTGTCTTATAAAAAAGAATTGGAAGAGTGGAGAGTAGAAGAAGGGTCGATGCCCTGTCTTCATACTTTGACTATAGATAACTGCAAGAAGTTGAAGGAACTTCCGGATGGACTTAGATACGTAACTTCTTTAAAGGAAGTAAAGATAGAAAGAATGAAGAGGGAGTGGACTGATAAGTTGGTACCAAGTGGAGAAGATTACTACAAAATTCAACACATTCCAAGTGTTCAATTCATCAACTGTGACCACTTATAAGGAATTGAGCATTGTTGTGTAGACTCTGTTCATTTTCTGGTTTTGGATCCTACTTGATTTTGGTTTAGTTGATTTAAGTCTTGCTTCAAATAGTAGATCTAAGAAAGTAGTGGAGATGTTTGAGATGATGAAAGCTGAACAGATGCAAAGCACCATAAAAGAAGCTGGAGTTTAAACATTTTATTTGGAAGAAGAAAAAAAACAACATAGGTGGGACTATTTAACACGAAAGAGATAGTTTAAAGATTCAAAAGGTGAAATAGCCTGCTTCTGATACGGCCAAATCTGAGCTGGTCTCTGCAAAGGAAGGTATATCTCCTACACGATTTATCTTCCTAGTCCTGTGACCGATGGTCTCAACTCCGAGGTAGGAAAAGAGTACAAACAACACTCCAACAGCAACAACGACAATGGCTGACAACAACCATCTTGTGCCATTGTGATGCGGTATGATCACCCAAGATGCAGCAAGATAAGCAGTTGCAATGAACCCTACAGAAACCCACATCATCCTGTGTGTGGCCACCAGTAATCTTTTCAAGGGTTTCCTCTTGAAAGGTATGATGCTAACAAGAAGAATAACTATGCACAATGACGTGAACAGCGCAATGTTGTTGCATATCGCAAATACTTTAAATGCTGTTGTTTTGCCTACCGTTGATTTCCCTCTCCATGGCCCTTCTTGGTAGACTCCCCCTGGAGGATTGATACCACCAGCGTAAGCAACTGAAGCAATTAAGACTGCCACTATCGCGATGGTATTTCTTGCATTTTGCAAGGCTTCTATATGCATTTTGTATTCCAGGCTCTCACCATCTTTTTCCACTTCCCTTTCTTTGCTTCTCTCTCTCTCTGCTAACTTTGATATGTTTGTTCCGATTAGCCCAAGCAACCGTATAACCTCGTCTTCTTGAGGGCTTTTGCTTGTGCGGGTATCTAAAGGTTTAATGCGTCCCGAAGATTGTTTATCCAATGGAATACAGTGTTCTTTGTGTTCTTCGTTGTCCTCAAAAACCAGCTCTGCTGAAGTCTTGGTACCAAACCTCAGCCACCTTGATAACAAGTCAAAGTCTTGAGCTTCTCGTGGGAGAAGTTGAAAAGCTTCAAAACCCATATTATTCTTGTGCCTGATATCTACTATCTTCTTGCCAATGATGTAACGGATGAGCTGCAAGTTTTGTAGTAGGTGTTTCGTGAGAAGGAATGCATTGGAATTTACAAACAAGAGAGCGACATACTTACCTGAGCACCACAATCCACAGATACAGCAATATGTAAGACACTGTTGCCATTTTCATCTGTTTGCTGCAGAAGTATTTGGCTGTTGATGTTCACATTCTCTGCCATGAAAATGAATGCATCTATGTTTTTGTTTCGTGCAGCAAGATGAAAGACAGACTCTCTGGATGTCGTAAGAGTGGTAAAAGACAGTGGAGCCTTGTCTATGAAATCCCACAGGATACTAACCGAGCCTCTTAGGACCGCAAGATGCAGAGGTGATAAACCGTTGCTGTCAAGAGCATCTTCTAGTCCTTGATCGAGCCCTAGCAATATACTTGTAAGTTCAAGATCTCCTCTATCACAGGTATGATGCAGTAGCGTCGATAGGGAGCCGTCTTCAACCACCCAAGCTTTCTTCCTAGCTAGGTCTGGGAACCTCTTCAGTATAATCCCTGCAATACCTGACACAACATGATCCGGACACAATGGTAAGCTAGTTAATTTATACACAATCTCAGAAGATATATTGCCTGGCGCTGAAAACTTACAAGTGCATCCACTTGATATGGCGAAATTGAGTTCATCAAGGTCTACTGAAACTGTGTTTTCAGCAACGAGTCCTGCAGTCTGCAAGGAGATGCTGCGACAAGCTAAGTGTAAAGGTGTTTGGTGGTTGTTATTGCGCAAGGAACAAACTTCAAATCCGGTCTGTAACATCTGCGTAACTATGTCTACATCTCCAAGGAGAGCAGCAAGATGCAGAGGTGTGTTTCCTTTCGCGTTAAGGGAACAGACAAGGTAAGGTCGGAGCTCAATAATCTTGGAGACGATTTCGCTCCGACCAAGCTTCGCGGCAGCGTGTAAAACGGTGTTGTTCAGGTTTTGTTCCTTGCTTAACTCATCAAGCCGCGATTCTTTCTCTTCTACCAAACCTAAAAACGCTTGAAGGTCGTTTCGAAGGATTGCATCGAAGATAGGCTTCATCTTTGCTCTCAAAAATCTAGAGGTAAAGTAAGAGATTATGTTCTTGTTCTTGAACTGCTATACACGTTTTATAACATCCACATATGTGTCATTTGAACAAGTCTAGCTCTTTACATATGTAAATGACTAAATGTAGTTATGATAAGATTATGCTGTCTTTCTTCTTGCAGTCAACACAATAAGGGTTGTTGTCTGTCTTGACTTGATAGCAAGAAGACTTTGACAATAGGGAATAGCCATGATAACACGCTTTTGGTCTGGCCCATGGCGTTGGTTCGTGTCTCTTTCCTTCACGCGCAAGTCTTTTAACTTTTCCACAATTTAATATGTGAAGTCATCTTAATTTTTATTCCATTTAATACGGCCTAACATACATATTAGTAAACTAGTTACATACACTTCAACTAAAAGGTAAGAGATTCATTGAATTTAGGCTTGCGGTTGCTGCTTAGGAAAGAGTTTCTTTGCGAATTCTGCGAGCTTCGTTATCTCGGGCATGACAGGTTTCACAGATGGATCATCACAGAACCGCTCTGCCCATTTGAACAGAGAAGGAGACTTGGTCTCATCAATAAGTTTATAGTTAGCATCCAGCTCCACAACTCTCCACCAGCTCAAGAAACTTCCAAGGGAAATGTCGAGGTAACCGATATGTTCACCGTTGAAAAACGGTTTTCCTTTGCTACAATCTACGAATGCTTTCTCAAGAAGATTAGTCTTTTCTTCGACTTGAGCTATGGCTTCTTTCTTCTCTTCCTCTCCTTGTGATGTTAGTATACTTCTCAGAGAGATAAACCACTTCGCAGTCATATCAAATTAAGACACAACATAACAAAAGTTCATATTAAGTTATGTCATAACAAAAGAACGTGTTCTGTTTTAAAACTCTAACCTTCTTAGCTTCTTAAGAGTTAAAAACTTTTTTTAAGTTATTATAAGTAGAAATTAGTTGAAACTGAAAGACTTATAAAGTTATTAAATCCTAAACCCTAACCCTAAACCATAAACCTAAGCCCTACCCCTAAACCCTAATTTAAACCCTAGACCCTTTACTTGGCAAACATGTTATGTACTAACTAGTGGTACATGCAATTAGAAATATAACCTTATCATCAACAAAAGCAGCCCAAAACCGAGAGATGGCTCTGTCGTAAGGATGAGATGGGAGAATGGACGGTCCAGATGAATTCCAAGCTTCATCAATATACTCAACGATGATGTTGGACTCACAAACCGGTTTATCACCATGAATCAAAACCGGCATCTTCTTGTAAACCGGGTTAGATTTGAGTAACAATTCACTCTTTGAACCAAACGTCTCTTGAAGAAACTCATAGTTTATAGATTTGATATTGAGAGCTATTCTTGCCCTCATGACAAAGACACACTAGCCCATGAACCGATCAGCTTCACTTCCCTTGTAGCCATTTGAGAAATGTTGTGTGTGTGAGAGAGAGAGAGAAAGAAGCTTATGGATACTTAAAGAGGGTAAGGCATTGAGTTTAATGTTTTATGTGGTTGATTATATATAACAAGAAAGATAAATTAAATATTGACACATGTAATAAACGTGGGGTTAAGTATTCAAGTGTGACACTACTATATGTATGTAACACTTGCCAACAATGTGTCCACACAAACTTGACAGACTGTTATAATACTTGGTGTATTTTAATTTAAGGGCACCTTTTTGAATCGTTGGTAAATATGTAAAAATATTAAATTATGTGTAATTTGGTGAAGGAAATATTGAAATTGTGTAGTTTTGTGAAATTTTTTAATTTATTTCATTACAAAAATAAAGAAACTGTTATAAAATTTAAAATTACTACGATGTTCACTAGTTTTCAAAATCTAATTCATGATTTCAATAAACCGCTAATTTTTGGATTTAAATCCTTATAGTCCTATAAATAATAATGTCCAAACTACACTAATTTATTTTTAAAATGTTAGTTTATGATCATTATTAATTTTATCGTGAGAGAAATAACAAACAAATTTAGAAGTAGAAAACATTATTAAGTAATGTATCAAATATTAGTTTAAAGGTTGTGTTATTTTTGCAATGATTCAATTTCAATAAGTACTAAACCGGGGTTTTGGAGTTTCGGTTATCTCGGTTAAGCAAAACCAAGTCAAAGAAGGAAAAGGAAAAGTCAAATATAAATAGCTTATATTCTTTTTTTTTTGTGGTTGTGGTTGTTATTGTTGTTGTTGAGAGAGAAACGAAAAACACCATTGTTGACGCTTGCTAGGTTTTATAGCAAGGTTTCCTCGGATTAAGATTAGCGGATTGCCGAAACGATTCGGCCCACGAGACGTAGTGTACCGCATCGGTCACGAACTCGTGGATAAACAAATCTCGTTCTTCTTGTTCTTTCTTTCACAAACATATACACAAAATACGAATCGGAGAGAGAGAGAGAGAGATCGGTTCTGTAACAATTGGTATCAGAGCTCAGGTTAAAACCCAATGGCGAAGACGCGCATTAAGGTGGAGCAATTCGATGGAACCGGTGACTTTACTCTGTGGAAGATTCACATGCTTGCCTACTTTGGTACACAAGGACTAAAGGATGTGGTGCTTAACGACGATTTCAAGCTTGGTCAAAAGGAATCAAAGGATGATGATAAGGCATCAGATTCCAAGAAGGAGGAGAAGACAGAGTCTAATTCTGTTGCGCTTGATCCTAAGAAGCTTGAAGATGATGAAAAGGCAAAGAATCTCATCATCTTGAATGTTGGAGACCATGTCCTGAGGAAGATCAAGATGTGTGAAACAGCGGGTGTGATGTGGGCAACTCTTGATAGGCTCTACTTGTCAAAATCCTTACCAAATAGGATCTTTGTGCAATCTCAGTTTTACACATATAAATCAGATTCTTCCAAGACCATTGATGTAAATGTGGATGAGTTCTTGAAGATAGTTGCTTTGAGATGAGCGACTTGAATGTCGTGGTATCGGAAGAGATTCGAGGCCATCTTGTTCTTAAGCTCTCTCGCCTCATAACTATGATCGGTGAAACATACCCTGAAGTATGGAAGGGAAACCTTAACACTTGAAGAAGTGATATCATCGGCTAGATCAAGGGAAAAAGAGATTTCTGAATCTCACAAGCAAGATAAGAGCATTGCATCTAGGCGGTACACCGCGATAGGGGAAGACCCGGCGGTAAAGGACCAGGACAATATCGTGGCAGAAGTAGGAGCAGATCTCCGTCAAAGAACAAAAGGGTATGTTGGTTTTGCAACAAAGAAGGACACATGAAGAAAGACTGTTTTGCTAGGAAAAGGCAAGATGGTGACGGTCATGGAGAAGGCTGGTGTCATAACCGAGAAGCTTGTGTTTTCAGAAGCTTTGAGTGTGAATGGTCAAGAATCAAGGGAAACTTGGGTGATTGATTCAGGCTGCACATTCCATATGACATCAAGGCGTGACTGGTTCTCAGAGTTTAATGAACAAGGCACAACAACCATTCTCCTTGGTGATGACCATACAGTTGTTTCAGCTGGCTATGGGTCAATAAAAATTAACACTAATGGGGGGTCAATAAAGGTGCTGAACAATGTAAGATATGTTCCAAATCTCAGGAGAAACTTGATCTCTACAGACACCTTAGACAATTTGGGATATACCCATGAAGGTGGAGATGGCCAAGAGAGATTTTACAAGGGCAACACACCAGCTTTGAGGGCAAACCTGAAGAATGGTTTGTATGTTCTTGATGGAGAAACTGTACTTCCTGAAAGCTGCAACGTGGAGAAGAGCCTAAGTAATACTGAACTGTGGCATAGCAGAATGGGTCATCTTGGAATCAACAACCTAAAGATTCTGGCAGGAAAAGGGTTGATTGAAAAGAAAGAGGTTAAGGAGCTAGAGTTTTGTGAACATTGTGTGATGGGAAAGGCTAAGAAGGTTAGTTTCAATGTGGCTAAGCACACCACAGCTGAACCACTTGGCTACCTTCATGCTGATCTGTGGGGAGCTCCATCAGTTACCCCATCAATGTCTGGAAATCAGTACTTTCTGTCTATTGTTGATGACAAGACAAGGAAGGTATGGTTAATGTTTCTCAAGACAAAGGATGAAACTTTTGAGAAGTTTTGTGAGTGGCATAAGATAGTTGAAAACCAGATAAACAAGAAGGTTAAATGCCTAAGGACAGATAATGGGTTAGAGTTCTGCAAAAACAAGTTTAACACATATTGCAAACAACAAGGCATTGAAAGACACAACACTTGTACCTACACTCCTCAGCAAAACAGAGTAGCAGAGAGGATGAACAGAACTGTAATGGAGAAGGTTAGATGTTTGTTAAATGAAACTGGGCTTGGAGAAGAGTTCTGGGCAGAAACAACAGCCACGGTAGCCTACCTGATCAATAGGTCACCTGCCTCTGCTGTGGATCACAATGTTCCTGAGGAACTCTGGTTAAACAAGAAACCAGGTTACAAACACTTGAGAAGATTTGGTTCTGTTGCATATGTCCATCATGACCAAGGAAAGCTGAAACCAAGAGCTTTAAAGGGTATATTCTTGGGGTATCCTCCAGGAGTAAAAGGTTACAAGGTCTGGTTGTTGGAGCACAGAAAATGTGTTGTTAGTAGGAATGTTACATTCCATGAGAACTTGGTGTTCAAGGATTTAAAGGAGGTTCAGGTCACAGATCAAGGAAATGGCAAAGGGAAGAGGATAGCCTCTGATCTTGACTCTGTGGAACATAAGGAAACTGATATCTCTGATTCAGGTGGAGCTAGCTCAAGCCAAGGAATTGAAGCCGAATCGGATGAGGAGGAAGAACTCCGAAGAGAACCCGCAACCCAGCCTTAACAACTATAAGTTGGCCAGAGACAGAACAAGGAGACAAATTAAACTGCCTTCAAGGTTCACAGATTACACAAAAAAAGTGGTGGCCTTTGCACTACTTTCAGCACAAGAGATTGATGATGAAACAGAACCAAGTTGTTATCATGAGGCTTTATCAGATCCAAACTGGGAAAAATGGAATGGTGGTATGACTGAAGAGATACAATCTCTGTCAAAGAACCATACATGGGATTTGGTGGATAAACCTGAAGGAGCCAAAGTCATCAGTTGTAGGTGGTTGTATAGGCTCAAGTCTGGAATACCAGGAGTGGAACCAAAGAGATATAAAGCAAGATTAGTGGCTAGAGGTTTCTCACAACGAGAGGGCATTGACTACCAGGAAGTGTTTGCTCCTGTTGTGAAGCATATCTCTATCGAGTGCTTCGTCTTTGGTGGTTAATCAAGACACAGGCTGGAACAAATGGATGTCAAGACATCATTTCTACATGGAGAGTTAGATGAGGTCTTGTACATGCAGCAACCAGAAGGTTTTGAAGAAAAAGGTGGTGAAGATAAAGTGTGTTTACTCAAGAAATCACTTTATGGCTTGAAGCAGTCTCCTCGGCAGTGGAATCAAAGATTCAACAAGTTCATGCTTGACATGAAGTTTCAGAGGAGTAAGAGAGATGCTTGTGTGTATGTCAGAGAAGTAGGTGATGGCAGCTTTGCATATATGCTTCGTACGTGGATGATATGCGATTGCGGCCAAAGAAAAATCGAAGTTGATAAGATAAAAGGAAGGTGAGTCAAGAGTTTGATATGAAGGATATGGGTGCGGCTAGTAAGATTCTTGGCATGGAGATTCAAAGGAATAGAACCTGCGGTACGCCGAGACTATCTCGAAGTCTTACTTGCATAAGGTGATTAGCGATTCAATATGGATGATGCTAAGGTAGTTTCTACAGCCATTGGTGCTCAGTTCAAGCTAGCTAAAGTGAGAGAAGACTCAGATTCTATCAACACAGAAGTTACAACATATCTTAGTGCAGTGGGCAGCATCATGTATGCTATGGTGAGTACAAGGCCAGACATGGCTTATGCCATTGGTCTTGTTAGTAGGTTTATGAGTAAACCTGGTACTGAGCATTGGGAGGATGTGAAATGGTTACTGAGATACATAAAGGGGTCTACAAATCTGAGCTTATTGTTTACTAAAGAGGAAGGAAGAGCACAAGTGTTGAAGATTCACACTTCGGTAAATCCTGCTGACATGTTGACCAAGACTATTCATGTGAGTAAGCTTGGTTCAGCTTTGGAGTTTCTGAAGCTGGTTCGATGAAGGCACCAGCCTTCATGGCCGAAGGTTAGTTTCAAGTTAGTGCAGTCTGCTATGGAGGTTGTGGTATTATTGAAAGGTTGAATCAAGGTGGAGTGTTATTTTTGCCTACAAGAATGATTCAATTTCAATAAGTACTAAACCGGGGTTTTGGAGTTTCGGTTATCTCGGTTAAGCAAAACCAAGTCAAAGAAGGAAAAGGAAAAGTCAAATATAAATAGCTTATATTCTTTTTTTTTTTTTGTAGTTGTGGTTGTTATTGTTGTTGTTGAGAGAGAAACGAAAAAACACCATTGTTGAGGCTTGCTAGGTTTTATAGCAAGGTTTCCTCGGATTAAGATTAGTGGATTGCCGAAACGATTCGGCCCCACGAGACGTAGTGTACCGCATCGGTCACGAACTCGTGGATAAACAAATCTCGTTCTTCTTGTTCTTTCTTTCACAAACATATACACAAAATACGAATCGGAGAGAGAGAGATCGGTTCTGTAACAGGTTGTAACTTGTAATATAGGTAAATAATTCTTAACATTGAAAAACACTTTATTGAAGTTTCATAAAGCCACTAAACACACCAAAACAAAAACAATCCCAAAACAAAAACAATCAATAAAAACAGTACACACTACTCATAACTTATTCTTGCAATAATCTCAAATCCACACAAACATTGGTTCACTAGTAAACAACTTTAGGCTTGAACCGGCTTAGGAAAGATCTTCTGAGCAAACTCAGCAAGCTTATGAGTCTCAGGCATGACAGGTTTAACAGAAGGATTATTACAGAACCGTTCAGACCATTTAGAAAGATTAGGAGTCTTGGACTCATCAAGAAGTTTATGACCACCAACTAACTCAGTGACTCTTAACCAACCCAAGAAGGAACCAAGTGCAATGTCAAGGTAACCTATGTTGTCTCCATTGAAGAAATCTTTGCCTTTGCTACAATCTATGAATGCTTTCTCAAGAAGATCATTGCCTTCTTCTATTTGAGCCACCACTGCTTTCTTCTCTTCTTCTCCCTCAGCTTTTAAGAAACTTCTTAGTGATACGAACCACTTCAATTTGATCATCAAAACATAAAAACAATAAAAGGATTAGCTTGTAATAAATTAATAATAACTTTTTTACCGAACCGGTGTAGCCAATTTTTTAATCATATGAAACATCTATAAACTAATAATGTTGTAACTACAATATTTTATTAACCTATTGTGTCTTTACTAACGTCAAAACAAATCTTTTAGCATCACAAAAGTTATTAATGTACCAAATAATAATTTATGGAGATATTTAGACTAGCATACACACTAATATTTGAATTTTAGTGACAATTTCGAAGTAAATAAATAAAATATCAAGAACAACCCTAAAAAGGTTGAATAAAAACTTGAATCGCAAGTAAAAGAAGATTAAAAAAAACAAACCTTTTCGTCGATGTAAGTAGCCCAAAAGCGAGCCATGGCTCTATCATAAGGAAGAGAAGGGAGAATGGACGGTCCAGATGAGTTCCAAGTCTCATCAACATACTCAACGATGATATTAGACTCACAAACCGGTTTATCACCATGAAGCAAAACCGGAATCTTCTTATGAACCGGGTTTGATTTCAGAAGCAATTCACTCTTAGACCCAAACGTCTCTTGTAAGAACTCGTAAGGTACCGATTTTAGGTTAAGAGCAATACTTGGTCTCATCACAAAGGGACTTGCCCATGAACCTATCAGCTTTATTTCACCGTTAGCCATTATTATTTTTTGTTTATCAATATTCAAAGAAAAGACAAATTAAGAAGTTGGTTTTTGTTGAAGCTAAATTGTGGTAGATATGTATTGTATGGTCTATATATGGAAGTAAAGAAGGTAGGTTTCAATATTTGAATGAGTCACGGATGTGATAAAAGACAGCAAAGAGTAGCGAATTAGAAAGTGACACGTGGATTATTATGGATGGAAAAGTTGGTCCATGACTTTTATTGTGGAGGACTATACAGACGTCATCACATGCGTGGCAATTGTTGAAAAACCCATCAAAAGTCTTCAAGATTCGTTGTTACTTAAAATTTGAGGTTTCATTTGAAGTTTCATGTTTTTTTTTCAAAAAGAAAAACTTCAAACTTAATTTTATATATTGCATTTAAGTCCTTACTATTTTTCATAATTAAATAAATTTCTTAATTTTTGTAGATAATATAAAATACACCTCAAATAATTATTAAACCAATAAATAATTACTAAATTAATATTTTTTATTTTAATTTAAAGTCTTTCTTTTAGTTTAACATGTGAAAATTAAGTTTATATTTACAAAATATATTTTTTTATGTATTAAAATGATTAAATTAAAAAGTTAATAAAGATATTTGTGAAATATTATTAATTGAAGGGATGAAAGTGCAAAAGAAAGATAGAACCTCAAATTTGAGGTTTTGAATAGTAAAACCTCAAATTTGAGGTTCCACTATTCAAAACCTCAATTTTTGAGGTTTTGAAGTTTCTTTTGGAGGACAAAAAACCTCAAATTTGAGGTTTCTTTTGAAGATGCTCACACTCATTATAGTAAATAAATATATTAAAATATGATATCCTAAGTTTCATAACATAAACTACACATGTTCTGATTCGATTTCCCTTTGAAAATTAGAACAATTTTAAAGTTAATATATGGAAACGTCACACGTATAAAGAAAATTGCTCGTTTTCTAGAAAAATCTCATGAAAAGAATAAAGAATATAATAATTAATACCTTTGCAAAATGCATTAATATATCTTCACTAAACTAGAAATGCATGATCATACTATTAATTACTAAAATACACTAAAGTTTGAGAATTTTGTTATAACAACTTTAGCCTTTAAGTTTCTTTACTATATTCCATTGAATCTATTCCCCTTATCTTCTTGCCCATTTCCTTGGTTGTGTGTGGGGCTTTAGTGTGAGTGGGCACTTAACATACCTTCATGATGTTGTTTTTTTTGCATTTTTGTTAATTATGTCCTCTATGCCATGTTTTCTGGTGAGGTTGGGACACTTAAAAAGTTCATATTTGTTTAATAATCTTGATTAATAATATCTCTATAGTCTATACTCTATATAGTCCATTTTTCAAAAACGATTTAAACACACACACACAAAGTTAAGAAATAAAATAGCTAGACAAATATTCTTTTTTTGGTAAATAAATATTCTTATATTCGATTACATATACACACACACACATTATATTCCTATAAGCATTGCATCTATATAAAATTACATTCACAAAACTCAATTCATTTGTGCTTAATTCCACATTTCTC
The DNA here is from genome assembly GCA_963556525.1 of Cochlearia excelsa. Classification (NCBI taxonomy): domain Eukaryota; kingdom Viridiplantae; phylum Streptophyta; class Magnoliopsida; order Brassicales; family Brassicaceae; genus Cochlearia; species Cochlearia excelsa. The sequence continues at coordinate 22,145,472 of OY748331.1, forward strand.
TCTACCACTTTTTTTTTTATCAAAAACTTATAACAAATGAGTTTAAAACATTCTTCTTCTTTTCTTACATTTCTTGGTTTCTTGTTTTTTACTTCTTCTTCTAATGTCTCATCACAGGGATGCCAAAAAACTTGCGGCCAAACACCAATAAAATACCCGTTAGGAACCGGGTCGGGTTGTGGCGACCCACGTTTCACACGTGACATCACGTGCGACCAAGACCAACAGGCTTTGACGCTCACTACACACACGGGCCGTTACTCTATCACTTCCGTTGACTATTCAAAGCAAGTGATCTACGTCACGGACACGTCAATGTCCACGTGTGCATGTACCCGACCCAGCAACGGGTTCGGGTTAAATTGGGACGCTCCGTTTTCTTTCCACGACGACACCGTTTTCACGCTTTTAGACTGTTACGTTGACGAATCACCCGTTTTCACGCCGTTAAGTAACGGTACTGGACGTGTCTCTCTCTGTGACCGTCAAAGTTCGTCTATTTGTAACTTTTTGTACTCTAATTGCAGGTAATGCCCAAAGTTAATTTCATTTTATTAATCGAGTTATTATTAAACCGGACTACTAATTATATCTAAACCGGATCAATTTTTTTATTTTCTTTCTTGGTGTCTTGGTGATATATTATAATCACATAGGAAATGTCATGAAACTCCATAATTAATTTCTTCATTAATCAATTTATTAATTTCTGATAAATAAATCGTAATCCTATTTTCAGATTTATTAGTTTTAAAAAGGGAAATTTTAAATATTATAATATTTTGTATTTCCTATGCCGAATTGTTCATTATTTTCAACAAATAATATTCCAAAATAAACAGTAATGGATTCAAGACATAACGAGCACTCCATAATATGCATGAAAAATGTAAACCATCTAATTTTGAAAAAGAGTAATAAAATACATATTAATTAGGGATAATTACAAAACTACACTTTTTGAAATGCATTTAAAAAACTACATCATTTAAAGTCATTTTTCAAAACTACACATAAATATTCAAAATTAAATTCAAATAAACAAATTACTTAGTTCTACCGTAAACACTAATTACCGAATCCAAATAAAAAGATTTTAATGTTCATAATTTTTTAAAATGTAAATCAACTGTTTAAATTTTTGAAAATGTGTAAATACGTAGAAATTAGTTTTGCGAAGAAATGTTATAAGAGTGTAGTTTCATGAATTCCTCTATTAATTAGAGTGTAATTAATATAAAACCGGTTTATAATGATACCGGTTTGGCATGACAGGGCAATAAGTCAAATAAACCTACAAGTATCAACATGTTGTGTCTACGTGCCACTAGACCTTGGACCATCTTTCGAGATGGATCTACAGAAACTAAAGTGCTCTTCCTACTCAGGTTTCTACAATCTTGGTCCGAACCAAGAATCTCACCCTGAGAATTGGAACTATGGTATAGCACTCGAGTACAAGTTTAACGTGTTCGATGAGTACCCTGCCGTGTGTGGTGCCTGCGAGCGTAGTAACGGTGCTTGTGGCTATAATGTTCAGACCGGTTCGTTTGTTTGTAACTGTCCTGGTGGGATTAATACGACGTCGGATTGTTTCTTTCTTTATAGTTATGCTTCTGTTCTTCTTCCTTGGATCTCAAGTAAGCACCGTTTTCAAAACCCTACAAAAATATGGACCTAACGTGACTATTTTTTTTTTGTTAGGTGAAGTTTTTAATTTTCAAGAGAAAATTGATTTTCTTATAATATTTAGGGTTTAAGTTCATGGTTTAGGTTTCATATGAAAAACAATAATATTGATTTCCTTCAATAAATTATGGAAATTTTTATTGTAAAGACTAAGGAATTTGAGAAATATACCATACTTATTTATGCATATAATTTTGGAATTTTTAGGCTAAAATATTATCTTTATGATGATTTTGTTTTGTTTAATTTGTTAAAAGCAGGAGAATGGGTGAAATATTCTTTGGCATGTGTTGTTTTTTGGATGGTGATGCGTTTGCGTTAAAGAGTGCCGTTTTGTTGTTAAAGAGAAAGCTCTTATTGATCGAATCTCTGCTACTCTTCTTTTATATAATTTTGTGTTATTTTAAGATTCTCTTTGCAACATTGTTCTTTAAGTTCATTTTATATTATATAACTTTTGCCTTTTTCTCTACTTTCTAGCTAAAAAATGAATCAACTTACTGTAATGCAAAGAAAATGATGATGATGATGATGATGATTCAAGCTTCAGCCCAGAGATTTTATATCTTGAAGCTGATAAAAGCACACAAACATCAACACGAATATATCAATCGATGATTTGATTCTCAAGTAGGCAGACTACGAAATTAGGGTTCAGGCGTGAAATCTCCGAGAAAGGGAGAGACACGACGAAATAAGTTCAGCGTCGAATCAAAATATGAAGCAAATAGGGAAAACGAACCTTTACGACGATGAGCTTTGAATTGAACGGAGAAGAAGTAAAGAGATTAGTCTTCGCCGGAATCGTAAGCACGACGACGGTTACATTCTGATGTAGCGGAAGGAACCTGATAATTAACTCAATCTAAAGATTCAAAGAATCTTTGAGACCGACAACCTGACAAAGATGAATTTAATCGAATCTTTAGTCAAGACTTCTTGTAAGGATGAATTTAATCAAATCCTTAAACAAGGCATCCTGTGAAGATGAATTTAATCAAATCTAGACAAGGCTTCCCGTGAGATGAATTGAATCAAATCAACACAAGGTTTAAGAGAAATCTCTTGTTTATTAATTATCAAAGTCTCCATTACAACATAAGTATAGATGACCTATTTATAATAAATTGAAAGCCCTAGAATATTCCAAATAAGAAAAGGAAAACATCTTAATAATAAAATAACTAATAATGTAAATATAAAGATATTTGTAAATCTTCCAAATATCTCTCTGCATCACATTCACAATCGTTATTACATTCATAACTGCAAGAGGTCTCAAATTATATTGGAAAGATACAAAATTCATTTTTTTCAATGTAGATTTTTTGTTTTTACTGTAGTTAATGTAGCAAATAGTGATTTCATTACTAAAGTTTGATGAGATACTTAACTCTTTAAACGAGATTCGTCGAGCACTCTGAGTCAGGCTGGTTCATCATCTCTTTGCACTTGTCCTGCAAAAACGCTGACGATTATATTATTCGTTCATGTTTACTTTTGTTTATCTCTAAAATAATGAATCTGACAATGGCATATAGAACTTGGAGACAATTGTTTCAGGAATTGTAAGTAATAGACAAAGAGAAGCCATTTTCACTTGCCTCGGTGTCAAAGTAGTCCTGGTTATTAGTGTTATGCTGCGGGCACTGAGGCAAATCTACTTGATGATCATCGTCTTGTATCGAACTGCAGTCTGTGTTTTGGTACTGATAGCATGTAGAAGCTGATGGAATAGCTTTTACTGCAATAAGAAGTAAACAAAAAAATATGGTTTATGTTGTTTATGGATTCTATTTCTGGTGAATTTTTGAAGAAGAGAACAGACCTGAGTTTTCTTGGGAATGCATAATAGGAGCTTCACAATGTGGTTCCACCATTTTGTCAACTTTTTCGTTGTGCCTAGTTTAGCCAATCAAAGAGAGAGAGATAAGCATTGATATGGGACTAATTTTTCTCCGAAATCGAGAATGGAGATAGAAAGATGTTTATTTGATTATGAAGACCTGGAATTCTTGTTTCTCTCATTGTCATTGGCACCTTGTTCAAATGTCAGTATTGATGTGAACACCCTTCTATCCTGTCATAAAGGCAAAGAAAACATATTTGAATAAATAATTTGATCATTCAAAATCAAAGTTCACCACTAGACTATTATCCAAGGATGGAATGTTAGATTCAATTTTTATTTCACCTCATCAGTCATAAGAGATACAGACTCCTGAATCCGCTGTAATATTATCTCCAAACTCTTAACTTCAGAGTGCAATAACTATACAATGGAGATATTATTTATAAAGATAAATGAGGACGCAAAAAACAAACGATTGAACTCTCAATATATGACTAATTATCTGGTTCTTACCTCTTTCTCGAAAATCAAGTTCTCTACAACTAAATCTTTGACCTGCAAAGTTTTCTGAAGGTAAGGTGGGTCAAGTAAACAAAACATGGAAAACACCTTAAGAGCAAAGATCACGCGCTAGTTCACTTCTTTGAAAATGCAGTGAAAAATGGAAATTTAGTATGGATATCTCTTCGAATTGATTCTGATATTCATTTTTGATATTTTCTGCTTCCAGCTGAGCCGTAAGCTCTGATATTGTATTCTCCTTGCTCTGCAACTCTTTTTCATAATATTCCATTTTCTCTTCTAAAGTGGTGATTTTCTCTGCATAAGTAAACACGATAAAAATCATTATCTTCATAAAGGTAAGCATAACTAATTGCAATCACTTGCTAAATATATCAAGTGACATGTCTTAAATGTAACATAACACCAATGACACTAATGCACATCACAGACAAACTTCAACATAATTTTTCCATAACAGTTCAGGAACATGCTTAATCTAAACATCCTATTTATGGAAAAGACAACAAGCCTAAATGTACAGTCATGTTCGAAAAAGAACTACGCAACCTGTCAACAATCAGGTTGGTATAAGGGCAGATCCAATGAAAAGAAACTCACCTATAAACACCTTTTCATATGTAGAGACATGCTCAATCTTCTCTTTCAGACCAGACACTACATACACGAAAACAACATAAACATGATCATTGACTGTCTTGGAGGAAAGCCGCGAATGCATTTGTATTATAGAAGCATATCCTTTAGCAGAAATTATTAGCAAAGAGATTAAAGGATGTACATGCCTACATCTTCTTTTGAATCCACAAGACCATGAACTTCATGTACGACCTTATTAATCACCGATGCCTCTTTCTCGATTGAATCAAACAACGCTAAATGAGAAGCTAACTTCTCGTGTAGGATTGCGATTTTCTTATCCCTAGCTTCAATTGAACATTTCATCTCACAAAACGAGTCCTGCAAAACATACATATACCCACTAACATCATCAACTAATAGAAAATCACACAACTCTTATAGAGAAACGTATCCATATCGATACCACACAACAAATAGAGTTCTCTAAGCACCTGGTAAGCGTTTACGAAACTTTCTCGCGATTGAAGTAGGTTTTGTATAGTTGTCTTTAATTCGTTTTGTTTGTTTTCCAGCAAATTGTAATCGTTGTGAAGGTAACTCACCTACAAAATCAAATAAACCTTTCATTAAAAAAAAAACTTCAAAATCTTAAATAGAGTATAGATTCGAAGAACAAAGGGTTCTTCTCTTACTTTCCTCTCGAGAGCTTCTCGTGTTTCTCTAGAAGAATCTAACTCAGCTTCCAGATCCTGCACTTTCCGTATAGATTCCTCCTCCGTTTGCTTTAGTTTCTGATTCAGAAGATTGTTGTGATCTGTAACGGATCGTTCCCTTTCCTACGAAAACACACAAAAAGTTATGAAGTGTAAGACGAAGAAGACGAAGAAGAAGAGAGAAACTGTGGAGGGTAAGTTACATAGTCAATATTAGATGTATAAACACCTCTTTGTTCTTACACGGAGATCTCGAACTTCTCCGATTAGTGATTGAAGCTGCAATTTGAATTTCGATAACTTGAGCAACTCCATTTTTTTGGTTTCTCCTCCGATTTGTGAATTTTGAATCGCGAGAGAATCTGATTTTTTTTTAATAATTTTCCCGAGAAAATACACAAACAAAAAAATCACTAGCGGTCGTCGAAAATCTCAAACAAATAGTCAAACAAGAATAACCTTTTCTATAATGGGCCTAATCAAATTGGGCCTTCTAATTTTATTTACGCGCAAAAAGGTATTTTTAAGCGCGGAAATGAATTTATTTGCGCGCGAAGAAGAATTCATTTAAGCGCGAAAAATGAATTTATTTGAAATAGCTCGATAAACTAAATATATAAAAGATGGGGCATTCCGAGAATTGAACTCGGGACCTCTCGCACCCTAAGCGAGAATCATACCACTAGACCAAATGCCCTTTCTTGAACATGTACCTTTCTCATACAATTTTTAATTTAAATTCCTCCACTTGAATTCTGAAGGTCGTATTATCATACAATTAACATGATTTAATTTAATTTAATTTAATTTAATTCTCCGTATATATAACAAGTCCTTCTCTTATTCTTCCTTCCTTCGCTTCATAAACCAGAAAGAAAGAGAGAGAGTGTGATCAAAACCAGAAACAATCTCGCCGTCGGAGTATAGATATCTCCGGCGGCCGTCGTTATTCGCCGATCCTCTGATTCTCTAACGGAGCAAACGAAGAAAAATCTCTCCGTTCACCGTCCGATTTAACTTGATCCGAGTCTACAAGGTTTTAAATCAAAATCTCCCTCTCTCTCTTTCTCTTTTATTTTTCCCCCATTTATGTCATCTATAGTTCGATTATTGACCTAATTTTTCGAAAAATTAGTCTACGGGAGGAAGATGAAGAGAGTTAGAGAAGATGTTTACCCTGAAGAGGAAAGGCAAAGAAGGCTTGAAGAAACGTAAGTAACTCTCTCTCTCTCTCTCTAATTCCAACTTTTCTTGTTTTTTCCAAATCATTTTGAATTGTGCTCTTGTTCTTGTTTCCTTCATAATCTAAGCTGGCATTAGAGACTGTTAAATTGTTGAAAAAAGTTAGGAGACATAAGTTTTGTGCAATGCAGAAACGAACAACCTGAAATCATCGTGAGAGGGTTAACAACAACTAGGGCCTTGAGTTTTCTCAAAGCTGTAAAGGAAAGATTTCAAAATGATAAAGAGAAATACAAGAGATTCCTTGAGCTTATAAAGGACTTAAGAGATCAAAGGTATACTTCTCTTCTCTTTCTTGTCTTGATTCGTTTTACCTTTGTTTTACATAGGTGTCATAGAAGGAATGTGTGGATGTTACAGTGTGTCCTGTGCGTGTATTCAGAGTGTCTCATGTTGGTTGCAGAGTAGTTAGCCCTGTTGATGTCATAAAAAGAATAAAAGGCTTGTTCGAGGGTCACAAGGACCTATATTCCGATTTTAGGACATTCTTGCCGAAAGAGTATATGAAAAGTTACAAAGGCGCCATCTCTTTGGTCGAGAAGGTCAAGGTAAGTATGTGATGTGGTAAATGATATTCTAAGGTAATGTTGATTTTCTATCAGTAGAGGTTAAACGCGAGTTTCTACTTTTGAAGGCGAGGTTTGGAGAAAATGCCAATGTGTATAAAAAGTTTGTAGACAACTTAGATATGTGTGCTAAGGGTAGAAAGCCCGTTCATGAGGTCTATGAAGAGGTATGTTTATTGTTTATGCATATGCTATTGGTGATTTTTCAAACTTTTTGCCTCACAATTTTTTAGAGCTACTAATCTAATGTATGTCTATGGGACTATGGGTACTGCTGTGTAGTTTAATATGATGTTCAAGGGTCATGAAGATCTGCTCATGGATTTCGTTAGTTTTTTACCTGCAAGGAATGCAATAATGCATCATAAAGGCACTGCAATATATGCCATGCATCCAATTCAGTCTGATAAGGTTAAGCAGGTAGTGTTTTTAATGTAGTTTTGGTCATGGTACCATAACTGAGTTATGACCATATATCCTTTCCTCCTCTGTTTTAAGAGTAAAAAAAGATCAGTGCAAAAATAGGTATTATGATACATAATTTATATAGGGAACTTGATGGTTCAGTTTTTGACTAAAGTCCACTATTGAAGGATGTGTGTTCTCTATAATCATTTGGTTGGTCTTTGCCTATGCAGTATCCAGTTGAGATTCCAGGCTACAAAAATGCACTTGGTAAAAAGTCAGTTAATGCTCACCTGGTGTCTAGCACCTCAGAGAGTGAAGATAACTCATTCAATCATATGCCAAAAAACCAGTATGAAGAAAGCTTGTTTCGGTGTGAGGATCACCAGTATGATCTGGTCGTTTGATGGCAAATTCCTTAATCCACTTGGTAGATATAGTAGGTTTTTGTATTCTCTTCCTACATCCACGTATCTTGTTCCTATAACTATGGCATGGTTAATTTGATCTTTCTCTTCTTTCATTTAGTTTGTATGGAGCCTATCATACGGAGAGATGGTGATCTTTTTCTGTTGGCAATAATAGACTTCCTCGGTTTAACATTTTCAATGTGTGCTCAGGTATGAAGTGGATATGTTACTATCATGGATAAGTTCAGCCATTGAAAACGTGAAAATTCTTTTGAAGAAGATCACCAATAACATAATCTCAATAGACACTCCAATATGTATTGAAAAACACTTATCAGGTAAGTTATTGGTTTGGAACAAATCTGTTGTGACTATATATTGTATATCCTTCATTTTCGGTGATAAAAATTTCCTATGTTATTGTATCTGATAGTTTGGGACTTGAGATGCATTGAGCAGTTATATGGTGATGATGGTCTTCTTGTCATGGATCTTTTGAAGAAGAATGTGCAAAAAGCGATACCAGTGATACTGACACGGTTGGAGCAGAAGCAAGAAGATTGGAGAAGATGCCTCACTGATTTCCAGAAAGTTTGGGCCGAAGTTTATGCTAAGAATCACCGTAAGTCACGAGATCATCAGACTTTATATTTCAAGCAGCAGGATTCCAAGAAGTTGAACACAAAGTGTAAAATTCTTTATCAATTTAGTCAATAATTTCATTATGTGAAGATCTCATTCTCAACCTAGTTTAGGTTTGATGAAACCACTTGTTTTGTTTGGCTGCACTTGAAATTTTGTGGAAAAATGTAGGGCTAACTTTTAGTTACTAATCTCTGAATATGAGAGTAGAGAGTCCACATTTTGTACTTGTTTTGGAGTTGCAGACTTACAGTTTGCATCAATGTCATAGTTTTGTTGTTCCTTAAATGCAGGTTTAGTGGAGGAAATATTAAATGAGAGATATCATCAAGATGATCTGCTTCAAGCTATTGCTGTTAGAACTGTGCCCTCTTTTACACCGGATCTGGAGTTCAGATATTGTGATTCACAGATTCACGAAGACCTATACCTGCTAATCAAGTATTACTGTGAAGAAACATGTACGACTGAACAATCAGATAAGGTGATGAATCTGTGGATAAATTTTCTGGAGCCCATGTTTGGTATTATTTCGAGGTCTCCATGTAATCATGCTATGGAAGTTGTGTCCAAGTTCAAAAACAACCAAGAATTGCACGATCCACGTGTGGAGACGAAGGATAGCCTTAACGAAGTATCAGTGCGAAAGTATGAGGTAGAGCGAGAAGAGGGTGACTTATCTCCCACCTACAGTTGCGAGCAAGACAACATTGAGGTTAATGGACATAATGGCCTCAAGCCTTCACAAAGGGTGATGAACAATGTAAGAAGCAATAAAGACCAAAAAGATTGTGATAAAAAGGGAGGAGCGTATTGTACTGGAGCAAAGAGCAATTCTCGCACTGAAGATGAAAAAAAAGGAAATTTTCACAAGCAATCAGAAGATAATGAGACTGTACCTGATATGGTTGTTTCAGAACAGTATCTGCAAACTGTTAAACCCGTTGCGAAGCATGTGTATTGGCCATTGCAAGCTAGTGAAACTGGCTCCCAGGATGATTCTCGAGTTTTCTACGGGAATGATTCATATTATGTGATATTTAGGCTTCATCAAGTAAGAACTGTTTAAAGCAAGCTTCCCTAGTCTTTTATTATAATAGTTTTATCACCTCATGTTATTTATGTTTACTTCTTGAGATGTTGTACGAGAAAATACAATATGCAAAGAAGGATTCAGAAAAGAAGTTTAAAGCTCCAGATAACACACCTCCTCATGATTCGTATCCCAGGTGACTTATCTTCTAAAATTATACTTAGTATTATATAAACGGTTTCTTACAAATTTTTGGGAACATAACACTTTTAGGTTCATGGATGCACTCTACTATTTACTTGACGGCACTAGTGATAATACAAAGTTTGAAGATGAATGCCGAGCTATCTTTGGATCACGGTCATATGTTCTTTTCACATTGGATAAACTAGTTCATAAGTTTGTCAAGCATGTAAGTAAAACTAAGTTCTTGTCTTATTAGCTCTCTACGAGCTATTTTCCTGATCATTTGGATATTTTTCAGCTTCATGTGGTTGCAGCTGATGAGACAGACACTAAGCTTCTGCAACTATATGCATACGAGAGCTGCAGAAAACCAGGAAGATTCTTTGATATAGTGTATCATGAGAATGCTCGTGGCCTTCTCCATGAGGCAAACATATACCGAATCAGATATGTAGGTTTCTCGTGAACTACACATCCTTGTCCATTCAAGTTCCAAACTGTATAAATATCACTTTGGAACTGCTTGCAGTCTTCAGCGGAAACTCGTCTCTCGATTCAGCTTATGAATAGCTGGAATGATCACCTTGAAGTAACGGGTGTAGCGACAGAGCCGGATTTTGCAAATTATCTGCAAAATGAACTTCTGACATCGATTGATGAAGAAGAGAATCGTGGACTATTTCTGAAAAGGTGAAAAGCATGATATGGTCTATATATAGAGAAATATTCTTTTGATTATTCCATAATGTATAACAAAACTCTCTGCAGGAACAAGAAGAAACTAACCGGTTTAGATGAATCTTCGGGGATGGCCATAGCAATGGAAGGATTGAATATTATCAATGAGCTGGAATGTGTAATTACTTGCAGTTCTTCAAAGGTAAAACATATAGTGAATGTCTTGGGAAAAACTTACTATGTTCCCGGATTTGATTGATGGAACTTCACTTTGCCAATGATTTTCAACTGATGTAGATGAAGTATGCAGCAAACACATCAGATATGTTGTATAGAAGCAAACAGAGGAAACCGAATCTAAAGGCACCTGTGCATAGAAGAGTCAGCGAAATCTCGAAACAGAATAGAATATCGCGGTTTCACATCATGCTCAACTGCAGACTCGTTTCTTCCTCGTTTTCTCTATGAACTTTTTGTACCTACTCCAAAATCTTACATCCAAAACATCTTTCACAAAGGATATTGATATATATGTAGTTAACCTCAAGTGTGTTCTTGTTTCAGGTGTTACGGTTCTTTAGCTCTTCTTAGGGATTATGCAGAGCTTTGAGGATAGACAAGTTTGCTTGTTTTCGACATCATTACATGGACTAGGATCATATGGCTTCATGGTTTACTAGGCCACCTTTTTGGCTTTTGGAGCCGTTACTATCAGTGAATAGTTCGTTCAACATTAATAGCGAAAAGACATCCACGCTAATAAAACTGACGGCGTCAAGTCAACGTGAAGCACCGTCAAAGTTAAAAAAAGTCAACGGATATGGATAGTAATCTAGGGTTTGTAAATGAGAGTAATAGAAGCCCAACAAATAAAGTTTTTAGTAAAGGCCCATTAGTGTTTGTACCCGAACCGGAAATAACCGGTTCGGTTTTAGGTTACAAGCGGAGGTGAGTTATGTCTTTGTAGGGGTTATAAGGTTTTTGACTAACGGCGAATATCCATAGATTTTGAGACACAACGAAGCTGCTTTTACTTCTCTGTTGATTCGCTTCCTTCACCATCGCCAGGTTTGTTCTCTGTCACAAGAAGCATAACTATTTTTATTCACCCACGAAGTATTGATTTTACGGTGTGAATTTGAAGCCGTTTTGTGTTTCTTTCACCGGATTGTCTTCTTTGCTTCGTTGGTAGACAAAAGCTTGAGACTTTATTCTAATTAAAATGTTCATTCATATGCTTTTTGACTTACGAAAAGCTCAGAGTTGTGTTTTTGATGTTAGGTAACATAAAATTGGTGTGAGAATGAGGAAGAAGGTTGATGAACGTATTAGGACTCTAATCGAAAACGGTGTTAAGCTCAGGCACCGTTCCATGTTCGTCATCGTCGGCGACAAATCTCGTGACCAGGTTAGAATATATTTGCTGTTATAGAGAGTTCTACTTTTGTAACTTTTCATGGATGAAGTCTAATTCTTTTTTTTTTGGCTATGTAAGCAGATTGTTAATCTTCATCACATTCTGTCAAAATCTGTGGTCAAGTCTAACACAAGTGTGCTTTGGTGCTACAAGAACAGACTCGACATTAGCAGGTTCGGTTTATCAACCTTGTGTGTTTCAAAAATAAACTCTCTGCAAAGGTTGAAGCTTTTAGATGAGCCTTTGTTGTTTGATTCTTAGTCAACTATTTAATATATGCTTGTGTGATGCCTAATTGTGAAATTCCTTTTGTCGATAAGTTGGTCCTGAAAAGTAAAGTGTTGTATTGGTTATGTGTACAGTCACAATAAAAAACGTTCGAAGCAGTTGAAGAAGATGAAGGATAGAGGGCAATTAGATCCTGAAAAACTTGACGCTTTTTCTCTTTTTCTTGATGCGGGAGAAATCACGCATTGCTTGTACAAAGATTCTGAAAGAGTTCTTGGGAATACTTTTGGAATGTGCATCTTACAGGTAATCTTAATTAATCATTTGAAGAAATATTTTAACTGCATCATCTTACTCATGATTTTATCTTCTTTCGCTTTAATTTTATTCTTTATATTTTCAGGATTTTGAAGCTCTAACTCCAAATCTACTAGCACGAACAATAGAAACGGTTGAAGGCGGTGGGCTAGTTGTATTATTGTTACAATCTCTTGCTTCACTTACTAGTCTTTGCACCATGGTTATGGTATGAACACTGATTTTGGTAGTTATGTTGTTTGCTTAAGTGCATTATGTAATTGTTGTTTCATTTTTGGTCATCTCAGGATGTACACGATAGATTTAGAACTGAATCACATTCAGAGACAACAGGCCGTTTCAATGAACGTTTTCTGTTATCACTAGCGTCATGCAAAGCATGTGTTGTCATTGATGATGAGATGAACATATTGCCGATTTCGTCTCATATCAGAGCTATCACTCAACTTCCAACGAAACAGGTAACTTTTAGCAGTCACATTTTTGTTTTAGGTTCTGTGAGAAATAGCTATACATCACGCATATTATCATCTTTAACCTTTCACATTCATGTGTTTATAAAATAGGATTCAGAAGGACTATCGGAGGCAGAACGAGACTTGCAGAATTTGAAAGATGCACTAACCGATGATATATATGTTGGCCCTTTGATTAACAAGTGTTGTACACTGGATCAGGTATGTGGTTCAATCACCTTGGGTACATCAAATGAAAATGTGATTATCATTGGATCCTTGTCTAAAAGCATTCTTTGTCTTTTATAGGGTAAAGCTGTTGTGACATTTTTCGATGCAATACTAGACAAGACCCTTCGCAGCATAGTTGCTCTGATTGCTAGTCGAGGGCGTGGAAAATCAGCTGCCCTTGGTCTAGCTGTTGCTGGGGCTGTTGCTGCTGGGTAGGGTTTGAGTTTATGCACTGTTTTGTTTATGTATGCCCCAATGATGTTTGTTAAGTTATTGATATTTGATCTGATTTGATGTTAGGTACTCCAATATTTACGTAACTGCACCAAGCCCAGATAACTTGAAAACATTCTTCGAGTTTGTCTGCAAAGGTTTTGAGGCTCTTGAATATAAGGTAATCTTAACTTCTTATGCATTAAATGTATAAGGAGTTTTTCTAAAAAACTTTCATTTTCATGTTGCCCTTCTTTCATTTTTTCTTGTTAACTCAGAAATCCCTATAGTCTCCTGACACTATCTTCAACTATATGTACTTGAAGGAGCATCTTGAATATGATGTTGTGAGAAGTACGAATCCTGACTTCAAGAAAGCAATTGTGCGGATAAATATCTTCAAGCAGCATAGGCAAACTATCCAGGTTCGTTCAGTTCTGTTGTTATTGGTAATAAGGCTGTGGTTGGTTTTGAGTACTAATTTACTTCATTTTACATTTATTTCCTGCAGTATATACAACCGCATGAACATGAGAAGCTGTCACAAGTGGAGCTGTTGGTTATCGATGAAGCGGCAGCTATTCCTTTGCCAGTTGTGAAGTCTTTACTTGGCCCTTACCTTGTTTTTTTATCATCAACTGTCAGTGGGTATGTGAAACTGCATTTGTTAACATGAAAAGTTATATGCATCTCATGGTTATATTTTTGCTCAGTCGGGCTACTGATTTTTATTTGTTCTCTTTACTCGTCAAAGGTATGAAGGCACTGGTAGATCTTTGTCCTTGAAACTCATCCAGCAGCTAGAGGAGCAAAGCCGAGCTCCAGTTACTAGTGTTGAAGGCTCTCTTTCTGGTATATACTGCTACATCTTGCTTTCATTAATTGATTTGAATAATTTCTTAGGAATCCCTTCATTCTCTGAAATTTCTTTGGATACAGGTTGCCTTTTCAAGAAAATAGAACTTAGCGAATCAATTAGATACGCTTCTGGAGATCCAATTGAATCCTGGCTTAACGGTTTACTATGCCTTGATGTTGCTAATAGTCTCCCAAATCCTGCTTGGTATGTAAATAAATCTTTGAAATCAATACAATCTTTGTTACCTTTTCTTGCGAACTAATTTTCTGACTTAACTGTTTTTTCTTTAATTTGTAGCCATCCTCTGCCAAGTCAGTGTGATCTCTACTATGTCAACCGAGACACACTATTTTCTTACCACAAAGACAGTGAGTTGTTTCTACAGGTAAATATAGTAGATTAGTAATCTAAATTTTACTTACTTTGATTTGATAATAGTAACTTGACATGAAGTGGAAATCTTCAGCGAATGATGGCACTCTGTGTCTCTTCTCATTACAAGAATTCTCCTAATGATCTTCAACTTTTGGCGGATGCTCCTGCTCATCATTTGTTCGTGTTGCTCGGTATACAATTGCTCTCCCATTTCATAGCTAGATATAATCACCAGTTCATAGAGTATTGCCTAAACTATTATTTGTTGCAGGTCCTGTTGATGAATCTAAAAACCAGCTTCCTGATATCCTATGTGTAATCCAGGTATTTATTGTGTTCTTTCTATTCTGATCTCTTGAAGTGTTTGTTTGGGAAACCACATTTAGTTGGACGTACAATTGATATTTTGCAGGTCTGCCTCGAAGGACAAATATCAGCGAAATCAGCTAACAAAAGTTTGAGAGATGGTCATTCACCAAACGGAGATCAAATACCATGGAAGTTCTGTGAACAATTCAGGAACCTTGTCTTTCCCAGCTTTTCTGGTGCTCGCATAGTACGCATCGCAGTCCACCCCAACGCCATGAAGGTTATTACTTAGTCTTCTTATTCTTTTTATCTTTTAGGTTCGATGAGAGACTAACAAATTCTTTCTCTCATTCTCTATAGATGGGATATGGTTCTGCTGCGGTTGAACTGCTGACTAGGTAAACACATGAAAATGTCTATACATAAGCACTAAGTTGGTATCAATGCTTAACACTTACACTGATTGATATGTGTAGATACTTTGAGGGTCAGTTAGCTTCCATAGCAGAAGGCGATGATGAACTCGATGTGGAGCCTTTGCCAGTTACAGTTACCGATGCTGCTAAGAAGGTTCTTGATTTCTCTAATTATCCATGTCGGTTTATATATCATGCGTGATGTATCCCATTTCTTAGTTGATTGGTATTTCCCCAGGTATCTTTGCTCGAGGAACAGATAAAGCCTCGTGCCAATCTTCCACCTCTGCTGGTTCCTCTTCGTGATCGACAACCTGAGAGACTCCATTACCTCGGAGTCTCTTTTGGGCTTACTTTGGACCTTTTCCGGTTTTGGAGAAAACATAAATTTGCTCCTTTCTACATCAGCCAGATACCAGTTGAGAATCTCTCTGCCTCTTATCCAAAATTTGCTTATGCTTGTCTTGTAACTAATAAAAGTTTATATATATGATTCTATCAGAGTGGTGTGACTGGTGAGCACACATGCATGCTTCTGAAACCGTTAAACAACGAGGAATTTGAAGTTAGTGAGTCTAATGAGTTGGGTTTCTTTGCTCCATTCTATAAAGGTCTGTTGATTCCTAAATAAGAACCAATCATTTGTGTATCTTCCAAGTATGGCATAATTGGTCTAATGTTTTGTCCATTTCTCTTCTGTTCAGATTTCAGGATAAGGTTCTCGAAGCTGTTGAGCGATAAATTCAAGAAGATGGACTATAAACTTGCAATGAGGTAAGCAGTTATCACTAACCATTTTCTTTTCACATGCAATTTGAACTATTTCCGCATTATACTTTTCTTATGGATGTGATTATATTTTAATGTCATTGTTTTTTTTATCTAGTGTCTTAAACCCTAAGATCAACTTCCCAGAGGTTGATTCTTCGGGGTGTTCACCAGATGGATTTTTGAAGAAACTCGCTGGAGTCTTTACACCTTATGATATGGAGAGACTCAGAGCTTACACTGATAATCTTGTTGACTTCAATCTGGTTAGCTTAAACACACGTTTTAGTCCAGAAACAGTTTTTGAACATGATTTTATGTATTTTTATTCGGTTTTGATATTTTTTCTTGTCTTTCAAAGGTTTATGACATCTGCAAAACTCTAGCCCATCACTATTTTCAAGAGAAGCTCCCTGTCACTCTGTCATATGTTCAAGCATCTGTACTCCTATGCTTGGGCTTGCAGGAGTCGGATTTCTCTACTATCGAGGTATAACATTTTTTACTCTTAAGCTAATTTCGATGATTCGGACCTGTCACTTTATGTTTCATTCGATATATCAAGATATACGTGTGGACACATCTAAATGGTCGAGCTTTCGTTACATTGCATTTGCAGAGACAGATGCAGTTAGAAAGGGGACAGATACACTCTCTGCTATTGAAGGTTGGAAAGAAGTTGTACAAATATTTGAATGGTATCGCAACAAAGGAGATCGAATCCACTTTACCTCGTTTGAAAGAAGTAAGTTCAGATAGAGCTACTTATGTAATACTTCCATGTTTCTCTCCTTTAAGCAAATGTATACTCAAATATCTCACTGACATGATTCATGGTTACTTTTTGGTTGCAGAGAGTGCTTGAACCTCACAGTGTATCAGTAGACGAAGATCTTAGGGAAGGAGCCAAAGAAGTGGAGGTAATCGCTTATGTTTCAGTATGCATATACATGACTCTGTTGTTGCTTCCCTGTGTTGAGTCTAAAATGATTTCGCACTCTCATTGTTTTATGTTTAAAGGAGCAAATGAGAGCGAAAATATCAGCATTGGATCCTGAGCTACTTGAAGAATTTGGTATTGGGGACAAAGAAGCTGAGGCTTTACAAAAGTCTAGGATCTCTTCAAGTGGTCTCATCAGTATCGAGTCTACCAAAACATCTGATTTCAAGAAGGTGAAGCCAAGTGGTTTCGATAAAACCGCCAAAAAGAGAGGCAATGATAAGCACTCATCTAGATCCAACAAGAAGAGAAGGTCATGAGTGAAGTAGTACTGTTGTTTTCTTCTTCATCTTTTGTTTAATAACAACACATCATAAAGCTTAAAAGAGTGTTTTCTGATTCTGTTGTGGAATTCTACAAACTTGACACAAAATGTTCAATTATAACACTATAAAACTGTGTAATCTTTTTTACTGCAATGAGCTGTTTTTAAATTTCGGAAGCAAAAGACTTTCCACATCCACATGTTTGTGTAGCGTTAGGGTTTGAGAAAGAGAAGCCTCCGCCGATTAAAGCATCACTGTAATCAAGCTGCATTCCGAAAAGGAAGAGCATACTCTTTGGATCACAAACTGCAAAAGAAACCAAACTTTTAACTTGAAAAGATGCACAAACCCTTGATTTCAAAAACAACAAGAGACTAAGTCTAAGCAGCTAACACTCGGGTGCTAATTATGTCTAGTCTACGCCATCAAGCAGCTTTACTGATCCTACTATCGCGCTTTATTGTATCATAATGTAAGGATTTTTCCTAATAAATGAAGATAAGAAAGTTGAAATAGTTTACCTATAGTGAACCCTTGGTATACAATGTTCGAATCATCTGGTCTAGCGTTCGATCTCTTCTCAAAGTCCATCGTGTAAGACATACCCGAGCAACCTCCTTGTTTGACACCAATTCTCAAGCACAAATCTTCGCCGCGTTCTGATCTCATCTTATTAAGATGATTAAGAGCATTACCCGTTAAAGATATCGCCGGTTTCAGTCCTTCCTCCATCGCAGGTGCCGCTACGAAATTTCAATAAGCCACCATTAGTAAAGAAGCTACACTTTCATGAAATACAAAACCAAAATAGACAAGAACTCAATATAACACAGAGATTATCAAGAAACAAAACTATACAAGAAGACACATATATGTCACAAAGATTATCAGATTACTTATGGATTCAAAAACATAATAAGCCATCAATTTCATAATAAAGTTTCTGTTTTTTTCACAAGAGTAAGCTAAACTCTGAAGATAGAAGAATAAAAATCGATACTTTCACTGAAAAAAATCAGAGAAATCTCTATGAAATCGATTCGAAACCTGAAGCTGAAGTGGATCGAACAACATAGAGACGATTTCTTCTCCTATTGAGATTCACATACGAAGAACGAGCAAACGAGACCGAATCACGAGTAAAGACAGAAGAACGTAAGCTTGTGTTAGAGATCCTTAGCTGAAGAAAACTTGGATTCGAATTCGTGATTCCAGCGAACGCCATCATCGTCTCGTCGCAAAGCTGAAGAAGACGCAAGCTTTTTGAGTCCACAAAATTGGTTTCAATGTCTTTAATCGGATCCTAAATTTAGACCCGGTTTAAATTGGGTAATAACCGAATCTAAAATTAGTAGCTTTTACTCAAGGCCCAACAAGATAATGTTTGGGCCTGAGTTCCAAAACATTTTAGTTTTAAGAATATACAAAAAGGTCCCTCGTTTTCATAATTTTGGCAAAAAGAGCCTTCAAGTTTTAAAATTCTTCCATCCAAAATTATAATTTTTTTATTGTGGCCTTCAAAATTTTAAGGACTACACGTGTACTTGTTACAATATTTCTACCAAATATTATTTTCATTATGTATGTGATTTTTATTTTTTAGAGGCTAATCAAGATGTCACGGTAACATCGATAAAATCATAATATTTTGATCACTAGTGCATGAAGATTACATATCAAATCCAAAAGAAACATTTGAAAAAACAATGATTAGAATTAGTGATTTAATAATGAAAATACAATATATTTGACAGGTTTGCATCGTTTAACACAAATCAACCGGGTTTATTATATGCCTATAAAATATTTTTCTTTTGCTTTGGCATCAAGAAACAAAACAATAAAAAAGAAACCTAAAGAAGAGAATGATCCAATGATAAATATATGATATAATATAAAAGCAAAACAATCTACAAAAAGATGTTCAAAATCTCATACTCAAAAGCATAAATAAGAGCCTTGTTTTTTGCTTAGAAAATGTGTCTTTTTGAGTCAAACTTTGGTTTTTTTTTCTTTTTGGTCTCTAAGGGAACAAAAACAACTCAATCATCAAGCTTCAACACTCACAAGCTCATACTCGATAAGCGAAAGATTGTTATCACCCTTCACGGTTATGTCTTTAGGCTCCTCCGCGACTTCAACACGTCCCCATCTATCAACCGCAAGCCTCATAGATCCTTTGTACATGTCTATCTTCGCGTTACGCAAAGTCACTATATTCCCCTCTTTCATCAAATCCACTGATCACAAACAAGCACAAAGTATAACCTCCAATCACAAAATCACCAAAGAAAGAACCCAAATAGTAACGACAATCTCCATAGAAACCTAACAATGTGTGTTGTTCTGTCCAAACTCGAAGCATAGATAGAGGTTTAAACAAGCTATGTAATGTTATAAACTTCACACAATTCACAACAAGTGTGGACTTAGCTAGCTGAGAACAGAGGGAGCCACGGCGAAAGCCACCATAAGTAGAGAGAGTATCTATGTAATGTTGATATAACAAAAATCTCCATAGAAACCTAACCAATGTGTGTTGTTATATGAGTTTTTAGTAAGCTATGTAATGGTAAGCTTCAGACGGCGAAAACCACCATAACTAAGAGAGTATCTAAAGCATGTAATGACGACTCTAACCTTGTTCGTTTCTTGCGGTAAAGACAATGATACCGGTCTCATCACCGACTAAACATTCAGCGATACGCATCTGACGCGCCTGAGGACCATTACTACGGCCTCCTCCTCCTCCTCTCTGCATAACCATCTTTGTGCTAACAACTTTCACGTTCAGGGAGTGACCATTGGTTCCTGGTCTAAGCTCATTAACCTTTGTGAACACAGGCTTCCTCAAAACAGGCGTTGACTCAGCCATTGTAATAGAACAAAAACACTACAAAGAAGTAAACTTTCTCAGATCGGTGATAAGAACAAATATCAAATCACAATCAAAAAATTGAACATCACAATCAACAAAACGTTATCTTTATGCAAACCCAACACAGAGATTAAAACGCAGAGTCAGATTCGTAACATAAATCGATGAATAATTTATCGAAAATCGATAAATCGAAAGCTGAAATACACAGAAAGCTAATACTTTTGAGATTCAATGAAATCTAAGATCGGATCGTGTATTCTCTCTATAAAGATCTAATCGTAAAAAAGAATACAAAAGTTAGGGTTTATGAAATTCACTTACGTTTTCGCTTTGTGCAGAGGAAGAAGACGACGACGATTTAGATCTGTTGAAGGCGATATTCTCAAAGACGACGCGACAGTCTTTATCTCTAAGCTCAGATAATAATCCTGACCGTCTATTTCACATCCTAGACACGTGTCGCGTCACTAGAATTATAACTAATATTTGAGATTTGTCCGTATAAGTTTTACTAAATAGGAATTACAACCCTGGTTTTATTAACCTTTTAAAATTGATTTTCACTGTACCGGTTTATTGGTTAAGCTGTTTGTTCGGTGGATTCGTCACTTTCGTCTTCCTCATGATTCATATGAGAACAGATGGTTTCTGCTGCTTCCATGGTAACGTTATCGTCTCCTTCTCCTTCGCTAACTTGCGTAGAGAGCGCCACGTGTAAACCTTCTCACGTTTCTCGAGTTCTTACCTCTGGTCCCGATAAGGATCACTGTGAATCGTCGTCGGAAACTAAGATACTAAGAGATGTTCATATCGTAAGAGACTTTTGAGATGGGATTGTTTTTTTTTTGTTTAAAGTTGAGTTCTTTTTGATTTGGGTATGATCTATTTCAGATTCTGATTTGATTTGTTGTGTTTTTTGTTTGGTCTTAAAAGTCAGAAAGGTTATTGGAGGATTTCACTGAGCTTGCGAGAGAGAACACTGAGAAAGATCTTGAGACTTGTGGAACTCTTGCTGCCTTTCTTGTAAGATTGTTTTTAGCTTTGTGCACATTAAAGATGATTACTTTGGTTTGATTTATATGATCATGGTTGCTTTGCTAATGGCTTTTGCATTTATGTTCATGTGTTTAGGAAAGAGGAGTTTTTTATGTAACTACTCTGATAATACCTAAGCAAGAATCAACTGCTAATTCTGTGAGTATCTTAGTAAAGACTTTCTCGGTCATTTTTCGTGTTGTTCAATGTAAGAAAGGGTACTAACATGGTGCTAAGTATATGGCAGTGTCAAGCTATGAATGAAGTGGAAGTGTTTTCTATACAACACGAAAGAGAACTTTACCCCATTGGATGGATTCATGTATGTGTATATGTCTCTTCTCCCTTCATGTTAAGTGATCAGCTTTTTCTGGACTTGCTATAATAAGTTTTATGTGTCTTTTACAGACTCATCCTTGTCAAGGTTGTTTCATGTCATCGGTAGATCTGCATACACATTACTCGTATCAGGTAACCCGACATGACATGTCGCTGTTGTGACTAAGATTCATGTGTATTGCATATATACAAGGTTTGGGACAATTAAGTTCTCGCTTTTACCATCATGTCTTATTTAGGTAATGGTTCCGGAAGCTTTTGCTATTGTGGTGGCTCCAACCGATAGCTCAAGGTATGTGCTTTGAAAGCTATCTTAACCTATTACAATGAATCAACTTATATTGTAGAGAGGCTCTGAAACATTTTTTGCCAGGAGTTATGGGATATTTAAGCTAACAGACCCGGGAGGAATGGAGGTACTAAGAGGCTGCTCCGAGGATGGATTCCACATGCACAAAGAACCAGAAGATGGGAACACGGTTTATGAGCATTGCTCCAACGTCTACAAGAACTCGAACCTTAGGTTTGAGATTTTTGATTTGCGATAAAGGTAACAACCATTCTGTGAATCTTCAGTAAAAGAATGTGTTAAGCTTTAACCATGACCCTAACCAGAGCTATATACTTATTCTGTGAAATAAGAAGGTTTTCGGATTCGGGTTATGAACATAAAATCATCTTCTATCAAGCTTCGCAATGTTAATAACTAAATATAATATAAAAGTATTTGTTCAATTTTTGCTTTGTCTTCTTTTTCCTTTTGGTTCCATTGTTGGTCACACAAATCAAGAAAAGAAGACTTGAACACTTGAAGTTTTCAAAGAGTTGCATACAGGACAGATTCTAGTGAATACATCACATTCTTTACACAAACACAAGTGCCTACACGGCACAACCAACACAGACACTTCTTTGGCATTGCACATTCTGCATCTCATCCTCTGCATCTCCGTGTTGTTAGGATCATTGTGTGATGAAGCTGCATCGTCTATTTCGCTATCTCCAAACCCTTCTATGCCTTGATCTGCTGCTCCAACAATCACATTGTTGTTCTGTGTCATTGCTTGTTGGAGATTTGTCTTTAAGACATTAACAACAGATTCATTGTACTTTGCTCTGTAGTGCCAGTTCTGAGCTTCCGTTGTCACTTGCTTTATATGCTCTGCGAGCCCTTTATTCTTCTTGTTCATGCTATCGATCTCGAGATCTTTCTCTTGAAGCTTCTTGCTCACTCCCTTCTCTAAAGCTGTGAGTAAAGCCGCAGTGTGTCTATGTTTCATATACCTCACACCTTTTGCCATTTGAGCTGCCTGAAACCACACAAAAGTAAACAACACAAAACATTACACTACAAACTGAAAAACCTTAGCACACGAAACAGACAACAGTTAAAAAGAATCAGTACCTGGATCTTGATGAACTGGTCAAGCTCATTTTTCTGTCTATGGAGATCTATCCGAAGACTATCATCGAGTGAAGAGTTTTGATCATTGTTATCGTACGATAGTCTAAGACCAGTTGAGACATGATTCTCCTTGGGAACCTGTTCTTGAACACTAATGTTGTTATGATCATAACTCAAAGACATGTGAAGATTTTGTTGTTGTCTTTGGATGTTATGAGTGCTTTCGTCTTCTTCTCTTCCTCGTTTGTTAGGCTGAATCATAGTACCGAGATTATCATTAGCGAAATAGTTTACAGGATCAACATTGAACCCACCTCCACCTCCCACTGCACAAAAGAAACAAGATTCTAAGTTTCTCGAATGAGATTACGACATTAAGAAGAAACCAAAACATACTGGTTCCAAGCAAGTGAAGCTGATTAGATTGTGTGTTTGTATGGTATTTCATTTGGCTCTCGTTCATGAAAACCGGCTGCACAGTGTTTCCATTGTTACCACTTAGCATCTTCTTCAAAAGTATTATTGATCTTTAGACACCTCTATAGACAACAATGAAACCCTTTTGGTTGAACAAGAGTGTACATACAGAAGTGTTAAAGCCTGCAAATTCAAGGAAGAAGAAGTGTCATTATCCAAGACAAGACAAGATTTGACCTGTCTTAAGCAAATAATCTAAACATGAGCATTGTTTGAAACTTTTGTCTGTAAATACTAACCAGAGTTACAAAGCAGAGATTAGTAAACAAGTCTAATGCTAAATCTACAGAGGAGTTTATGTAAAATCATAACATTTTTTCGCATAACCCATTGGATTTCTAAGATTTTGTCTGATGAATCAGATTTTGATTTTAAGGTAAAATCTATAGGAAACATGAAAAGGTACAAAATTTCTCGATGAAGGAATCAATAACAAAATAGTAATATTCCAAAAGTGAGAACCAGAAGAAGAGGAAAAAGAGATAAAAATCAAACCTTTTTCAGAGATTTACCAATAAAATTGATCCGATTCAACAAAATATTCAGGTTTCTTACAAATGTTGCATAATAACAAGTAAAAAAAATCATCAATACATACCGATGATTAAAGATCCTGACAGAAGAAAGAGATGACTTTTTGTTGAGATGAAACGGATATAGAAGAGCAACAAATCAAGACCAAATAAAAAAAAATTAAAAGCACTAAAATTTTAATGGAAAAAGAAGAAAAGAGAAGAAGACAAAAAGAAAGAGGCAAAAGAAACGGATCAAGCTTATATTCACCTTGACCCAAAGTCAAATTCTCTTTTAAGTCAAAGTTATTATTTTGGTTTTGATTTATTTTTAAGTAAAAATAATTATTTTCAAAAATTGGAAATACCAATATTTTTAATTTAATTTAAAGAAATTTATAAAATATTTTAAAAATAAAAAAATTGAATTTAAAATGTTTTTATAAAAATCATCAAAATACGATTATAAAATCAATTTTAAAATCATATTTTGTAAATTTTATACGTTTAGAAGTTAAAATATTAACATTTGGGTTCGCAAATCCAGGTATTGGATTAGTTTAGAGTTTAGATTTGAAAATATTTAGTGTTTTAAGTTTTTTTTATTTTGGTTAACGAAATTCAAATAATAAACTACTCAAAAAACGAGAGAATTTGACTTTCGGTCAAAAAGGTATATCAGATTTTGGTAAAAAGAACGAAGAAGAAGTGGGGATGTTGGGTTGACATGTACAACAATGCATATAAAGAAGTGTATAACAATGCATATAAAGATGTTCTTATAAAATTAATTAAATCTTTTTTAGCATATAGTAATCCCAAATTTAAGTGTGGATTCAACGGTTAACAAAAAATAATTATAATTATAACAATGCATATTGTTTTATTTAAGTGAATTGATAGTAAGCTAATTTGTCAATACTTCAGAATATACATATATCTTCGTCTTCTTCTTCTTTTCTCAACATCACATCCTTCTCTTTCATAAACAACCATCATCTTCTTCATAAAACACTCTCCACATCCTTTGATAATGCCAAAACTTCCTCACTTCTCATTTCTCTCAATATCATTTTTTGGGTTTAGCGTTTTGGGTTTAGCGTTTTGGGTTTGGCTTAAATCTTGAACAAGAGTTTGCTCTGATCAAAGAAGCAGTAGAAAAGTACCTATAATGTTTCATTGTCCGAGAGGAGATCAGAAGTTTTAGATCTCGCAAGAGGTTTTTCCCGAGAGTTTACGATGTCTAGCACATGAGTGAATTCGGCAAAAATTGGTGGACTCTATGGAGGTCTGGTAAGCATAGCGGCGGAACTTGGTGTTCCACGAGTCGGCGGAACTTGGTGTTCCACGAGTCGGAGAAATTCATCGATCTGATATCTTGCTTACGTTGCGTGTCTTCATAGAGATTAAGAAACCATGATATCTCACATTAAGGAAGTAATAGGAGATTTGAGTTCAGTGCGATTTTAGTTCAATGCGATTTTAATTGTATTTGATCTTTTGAGATTTTTCACAGTAAATGATGATTTGCTTTGGTTTGTAACTCTGTATTTGCAAATAAAAAGCACTTTTACTAAATTTTCCGAAAAAAACTCGACATCGAACTGCGACTCAGCCGCGTTGCTCCTCACAGCTCATCTCGACAACCTTGGTTCTCGAAAACGTTTATAAACTTCTCGCACCTTGCATTTCTTGAAGCTTCTTCTTCGATTCTCACCTTCTCGTAGACGAAACCAAGTAAAAATCTTCAGTTTTCTTACAAATGATGCATAATAACAAGTAAAAAAAATCATCAATACATACATAATAAAGAGGAAAATAATTGGTTATTGCAAAATCTGTTTCTCAAAAAATAGTCCAGAAAAACAATAAATGAAGAAAATAAAAGAGAGAGAGACGAACCTATGATTAAAGATTTTGACAGAAGAAAGAGATGACTTTTTGTTGAGATGAAACGGATATAGAAGAGCAACAAATCAAGACCCAATAAAAAAAATTAAAAGGCGCTAAAATTTTAAGAGAAGAAGACAAAAAGAAAGAGGCAAAAGAAACGGATCAAAAGCTTATATTCACCTTGACCCAAAGTAAAATTCTCTTAAGTCAAAGTTATTATTTTCGTTTTGATTTATTTTTAAGTAAAAAAAAATATTTTCAAAAACTGAAAATACCAATATTTTTAATTTAATTTAACGAATTTTGTAAAAATATTTGTTGAACAAGAGTTTTGGGTTTGGTTTTAATCTTGAACAAGAGTTTGCTCTGATCAAAGAAGCAGTAAAAAATTATCCATAATGTGTAACTGTTGGAGAGGAGATCAGAGGTTTTAGATAAGGTCAAGAGGTTTTTCCCGAAAGTTTACGATGTCAAGTACATGAGTGAATCCGACAAGATTGGTGAACTCTATGGAGGTCTGGTAAGCATAGCGACGGAATTTGGTGTTCCACGAGTCGAAGAAACTCATTAAGTTGGATCTGATATCTTGCTTACGTTGCATGTCTTCATAGAGATTAAGAAACAATGATATCTCGCATTAAGAAAGTAATAGGTGCTTTGAGTTCAATGCGATTTGAGTTCAATGTGATTTTAGTTCAATGCGATATTAATTGTATTTGATTTTTGAGATTTTTCATAGTAAATGTTGATTTGCTTTGGTATGTAACTCTGTATTTGCATATCAAAAGCATTTTTACTAATTTTTCGGAAAAGACTCGACACCGAACTGTGACCTAGCCGCGTTGCTCCTCAGAGCTCATCTCGACCATATATCCTACAACCTTAGTTCTCGAAAACGCTTAGAAACTTCTCGCACCTTGCATTTCTCGAAGTTTCTTCTTTGATTCTCACCTTGTCGTAGACGAAAGGCAAGGCCTGACCACAAGAGGAATTGACCGAAGTTTTCGAAACTTAAGACGACAATTTTTAGAGCGGTGGATCTATGGTCTGAAGGGCGTCGAGGGATCAAACGGTGAGGATAAAAGTTATTGCACTTGTTCTAAAATCTAAACAACACAAAGAAACAGAGAGGGAGAAAGAGAAACATCACAAAAGCGACTTTATATCTCCAAATGAATGATAAAAAACGTGTTTTTATATCTCCATGAAACAACCAGCTTGAACGTGTCCTTGAATTTTGTTGTCAATCTCTAATTTTGCCCAACGTGAATTGTTAATATCCCAGCTATACCCTATGTCTGGTTTGTCGTACCGAGACGAACCGATCACGACCACTTTTTGTCAGGTTTCTACTTACCGTCATGTAAGATATGTCATCCACGTCATCATGAAGATCCGCTATTTCACGCCACGTGTCATCTCTCAGCATCACAGAACACGACGATCACAAACGTAAAGATCTCCGTTTTCATCGATTACAAAGACCGGTATTCGTAAAGATCTTCGATCTACGTTTTCATTCCACGTGGAATGCAAGTTGACATACTCCTTTAGATGCATGCAAGTTGTAATAAATGTAGTAACGATAATTTGTAAGTGTCGTTTACAAATCAAAATGACTTTCGAGTTTCGAGGTATTTCAACGAAAATGTTAAATTTATTTCTGACTTAAAAAAAAAAAATCAGTTTGTGTTTGCCTCTCTCTCTTTACTTAAGTGTTGTCATAAACCATTACTTAAGTGCACAAACTAAATGGTGTAATAAGTAAAGTCATTATAATTTTATTTCAATGAATTAGTTCCACAAAAGATTTCTAGATTTTTAATTTTTTTCCATGCAGATTTGATTTATGAGGTTTTCTATATGTTTTACTTACACAAGTAACAAAATGTTAAATTTTTTATTAAAATTCTAAATTAATACTAAAATCAAAACTAGAACCGGCCCTTTAAATTCAAGTCTAAGACCATGTTCAATGGCAAGAATTCTATGCACAATCTCCTAGGCTTTTTTTTATTTTTTATTTGAATTTAAAAATTTTTTTAAAAAAAAAAAGTGTACCAATCG
The DNA here is from genome assembly GCA_963556525.1 of Cochlearia excelsa. Taxonomy (NCBI): domain Eukaryota; kingdom Viridiplantae; phylum Streptophyta; class Magnoliopsida; order Brassicales; family Brassicaceae; genus Cochlearia; species Cochlearia excelsa. The sequence goes on from OY748331.1 coordinate 22,173,456, forward strand.
CGGGCCGCCACGTGTCAGTGGGGCCCGCGACTAATTTTAAAACCGGATCTGAAATCAGAACTTAAAGAGCCAAGTTTTTATTTTTTTGTGGGCCATAATCCTTAAGAACCCAATAAAAGCTGGCATTAATCATGCTCTTATAATCTATAGCTTGTAAGGCCGAAAGCCTAAATGGCTACTAACAAACAAAGACAAAAAGCACGTGCGTTTTAATTAATAAAATCTAAAGATTTTTAATTTTTTTTGACTAAACGCGAGAGACCCGAGAGTCTCATGAACACGAATCACATCGTCGAAATAATAAACGAACCCAATCATAATGTTTTCCAACTTTTTCGAAAGCTTCTACGACGGAGACGACGACGCCGCCGCCACCGACGATAGCGACGACAACAACCATATATCTTCAAAGGAAACTCAATATTCCGATAGAATCGCAGATCGTTCGTCTCCGATTTCACCGGAGGAGGAAGAGGAGGAGGCTCAAGCGCGTGGGGTTAAAGATGATCTCACGGAACTCGGTCACACCCTCACGCGACGGTTTCGCGGCGTGGCTAACTTTCTCGCTCCGTTACCCGACGGATCTTCCTCGGATCTATCGAATCAGAGATTGAATCGATCTCGTTCTTCAGATCCTGATTTGAATCAATCGCGTTCGTTGGATCCTAGATTGAATCAATCTTGTGTTGGAAGCGATACGGCGGAGATAGAAGCCACGGTTAGGAGCTGTGATACAGAGACGGTGGCTTCAGAAGAAAATTTGGTAGAAAACTTGTGTAATAGCCCTGAAGAGGAAGAAGAAGAAGAAGATGAAGAAGAAGAAGAAGAAGAAGAGGAAGAAGAGATCGATGCAATTGCTCTAACAGACGAAGTACTCGCATTCGCGAAAAACATAGCAATGCATCCAGAAACTTGGTTAGATTTTCCTCTTGACCCTGAAGAAGATCTTGATGGTAACTACAACATTGAATCCATCTCTTTGCCTTATAGTCTTCTTCAATGGATTGGTTTTGGTAATGTTAAACTTTGTGTATTGTAGAATTAGAAATGTCTGATGCTCAAAGAAGTCATGCTTTAGCTATAGAACGTCTTGCTCCAAGGTTAGCTGCTTTGAGAATTGAGCTTTGCCCTTGCCATATGAGTGTTGGTTACTTCTGGAAAGTCTATTTCGTTCTTCTCCATTCGCGGCTTAATAAACACGATGCTCTGCTTTTGTCTTCTCCACAGGTTTATAAATGTCGAATCTTTCTTGAAATCAAAGTTATTGCTTTTGTTGGTTACTCAACAAAAAGAACTCTCTTTTTTTTGTTTGAATAGGTGATGGAAGCAAGAGCATTGTGGATGAAAGAGCTTCAGAATCAAACCCGTTCTTCGAAAGAAGCTAGAGATAAGATTCTTGAGGAAGAGGATGATGATACTAGACCGTCGACTTCGGATTATTACAACCATGATGCTCCTCCTGAGTTTCTGTCTCCAAGAATATACGCTTTTGAACCACCTTCACTCAAGTACCGCGATTACGAAACTGGACAACGCTTGTCTGAAAAGCCGGCGCAGTTCATTGATAAAGCTGTTATAGAAGAAAAACCGATACAGAAGAACGTCGAAAAGAGTTCAAACCTTAGCGAAACACATAGAGATGCTTACGACGATGATGATGATTGGCCAGAAGAGGAAGACTCAGCTCATGATTGGGCTCCGATGTTCACAGGGAACGAGGACGATTTTTCTTTTAGTGATCTCGAAGGTGACGATGATATAAGTTGCTTAGCACTCAAGTCTAAGTTAACATTGAAAGTCACAAACCAAAAGTGAACATAAGAGAAACATCATCATCATACATCTCTTGGTCATAATTTGGCTTGTTTGCTTCGCCATACGTTACAGAGATCGAATCAATAGAAATGCACATAAGGATACATGGTTTAGTCGAATCGTGGTGAGTTTTTGAGTGAGTTTGATTATTTTGTGAAGATATCTTATATATAAGTTTGTTTGGTGTTTTGGTCTCAGAAAAGAGAAGGAAGAAAACATGTACAGAAGAAAAGATTTAATTGATTCACTGCAATTTGCATTGTATTGTATTGTTCTCTTTTAGCTCATTGTAAAGCATTAATGTGACTAAACACAGTCGCAACGACGTCGTTTCTCAAGAAAAGCAAGATTGTGAATACAAATATGGTTAAAAGAAAGTTGCACAATGTATATTTTGAATATTAATGATAATTTATTTACTTTACTTCTTTAAGATGATACTATGGCAGAATATATAGTAAGAAGAATCTTCATTTCAATACTAACACTTCTATATATTTGACGATAAAATAAACATCACATATTGTATTCGATTAACCAAAAGATGAAATCACAAACAGCTCTCATATGCATCTTCATGCTCTCCCTCTTAGCTATAAATAACTGTACGTACATATGTTTACATTATTATTATTAAATGCTTTTAGAGTTAATAATATATCTGTTTTAAAAACTTGTCAAGGCATGGAGATGGATAATGGTAAGATAACGATATCAAGGAAGCTAACAATTCCAAAATGTGTACCAGCACAATGCGATCCATCATTTTTCCAAAGAGATTGTTGGTGTTGTATGAAAAGATCAGATCATTGTTTTAAAACTCTTCAAGAATGTGATTCTAGTCCTCAATGTCCTCCTCTCTAAAGTCTCTCTTACACTAATATGAATTTTCCAAATTTACCATCTTATAATATATATATTTTTCATAACTACATTGCTTATTTTGACTTGCAATTCTTTAGTACATAGTCCTCTTTATCTCTGTATTTATCTTACAAGTTCTACAAATCATTAGATATATAACAAGTAGTATGTGATCACATTTGTGGTCGTGTCTGAACAACATAGAGCTTACCATCTTTGATCACACCTTCAATGTCCTGTGGAGTTCCATAGAGTTTCTCAATGGCATCTCCGGCTCGTGCAATGTCTGTCATAATCTTTTTCTGGAAGCTCTCGTCGGTGATAAGAGGATCTGTTGTGTAATCAAGCACGACTTTGTCTTCTTTGTCCATTGGCACACTTTAAAGCACAACAAAAAGGACAAGTTTTCAAGTGTTGTTATAAATGATGAGATCAAGACAGTGACTAGAGAGTTTGAGTCTGTTTTATACTACCTGTCGTAGAGGCCTGCACCTGCATAACCTTCAAGATCTTCTCCATTTGAATCAGATCGAAAGATGATGGACCGTCTTATGAACAGACCAATTGGTTTGCTCGGATAACCTAGCAGCTGAATGATGGTTTAACACTTCATAAGCTGGATTGAAACTATACTATTTGCAGTTTCTACACATAAGAAAGACACTATTGGTTATGTTTTAGTACCAGAGGCGAATCAAGGTTGTTTTTCTTGCAGATGAAACTCAGAGACCGACCAGGATATGCTCCTACAAGAGTTTCACCAAGGCCTTTAACAACCTGAGACCAAAAAACCCAACAGTTAAGTTAAGTTGGAAGAAGCACAAGTTCACATGGTTTTAAGAGTTATATGAAGTGGGAGATCTTTTACTTCGGCGTAAATCTCCGATGAATCTCCAGAAGATGGGTTTGTTGTGTGAATGACGAAAGCGTAATCAGCATTGATGACTTCTTGAACCAAAACAGCCATGGAGAGATAGTCATGATCTAGTTTTACTTTCCTCGTGCTGAAGTAGGCTCTCTCGTTCCATTTCGAAGCCCATACCTGAGATTTTTATAGCCGGTTAGTGATAAGATTTTACATCTTCATGTTGAGCAAAGATTAATCCAATATATGACCTTTTTAATGGCTGACCAAGCTTGTTCCCACCTATGTTCACCTTCATCACCTGGCCATGGCATGTCAGAACTTTTCATTGTATTTTTCAGTTCTTCAACCTAAGCAACATAACCATTACAAAGGCATTTCTTTTAGCTTAACCAAAGAACAGAGCTATAAGGTCATAATGTGAACTATATTGTGTGGTTAATGGTATGCGCCGGGAAAATAATGAATAACAATATATGATGGCGCTCAAGGTTCTAAGGCCAACAGAAAATGAACAAACCAGTTCTGCGGGTGCAACTAGCCCCAACACTGTCTCGCGGATTTCCTTGAGAGCTTCTTGGTTCCCCTCGTCAAGACTTTTCTTCAATACTAGCAATTTCTCGTTCACGGCCTGCCACATTCAAAGGGTGAGGGAGAGAGTGGGAAGTCAGGCATTGAAACTATGTCTACTCTAAATATCATCAGATGAAGACAACCATTACACCATACAAGAATGAATTAAAAGGGTCTAAATATCAAACCTGATTCGCCTTTTCGGAGATAACCTTCTCAAAAACACCAAAAGGAAGAGCAACTGAAGTTGGGATACCAACCCAAGAAGGAACTTTTCCTTTAAGATATCCAATGTTTCTTGATTTAGCACCAACCTAAAACAAAAATAATAATGCAAATTTTTTCAAACAAAATTTTTAGAATTGGGTTATTAGATCTTCATTACACAAGAGTAAAATTTGAAGAAGAATACAATAACATTACACACTAACCAAGTCGGTTGTGAACTCTTCAGATGATATAGCATATCTACCCGCAAATTGCTTCTTTACCAAAGAAATGCTTGGAGGAACATCTTTTAAGTTGTCTGAACTTATACTCGAAAGCTCACTATCTTTTACTTCTCTGTGGAAAGCACAAAATTAAGCAAAAACATCATACTTCCAAAATGGTTATCTCCAGATGAACTAATAGAATTCTACTCTAAAATCTCTCAAGCGAGAGTATCACAGCTCGATTTTCCAGGATGATTACCTATAGACCACATCTGCAGAGGTTGGTTGTAAGCTCAAAATTATTCCATCTTTTGCTTGGAGATCAGATAAGATATCAGAATCAAAACATGTGGCAAAGCAGATCTGCAAGTGACAGGACACACAAAGTTAAAATGAACAGAACATGAGAGTTCAGGAACCTATCTAAAAAATTGATCAGAGTTTTTTACTTTTCCGTTTCTTGCTCGGACAGAAACATGAGATAATACATCCGGCATGTCAGGTGTGAGTACTGCGACTGCACCATCAGGAATCTCCTCTTCTCCTCTCACTCTGTTTGCAACTATAATTGTAGGTCTATCATATGTTTTATTCTGTACAGTGAGTAATTCATCCACAACAATGACATATCCAACGACCTCTACAGGACTTATAACCTGCCAACTGATCAACAAAAATTGAAGCAACATTAGATTTTGTAAAGCATAGTTACCATAAGTCAATAGATACAACTTGTTAAAGAACCATATCTAACCTTCCCAAGTTTGCAGTCTTCCTAAGAACTGGGTCAAGTCGGTTAACAAGTGACGACAATGCTGCTGCAGATCCAGCTCTAATGATCTCTTCAGTAAATATGTTAACCTGGTTAAAAATGGTCGTGGTAATTATATAAAACATCTCTCTTGTTCCGAGGAATTAAAATATATTATGGATGTCACAGGAAGTGTAATTTACAGCTCCTTGATCGACGCCAAGACAAGATCCAAGATATTCAGCTGATGGTTGCAAAATTTCAAGATACTTTTCAGCTTTGCTGGCCAGTGCTAGTCTGCTTCTGTCAAGAACAGATTTTGCATACAGAGCCCAATTGTTCTTTTTACTCTTGCACATGTCAAGGGCAAATTGCCATCCCTGCAAAACGAGTTGAATAGCATCAAGATTCATCACGTTTTAGGCCATGGACCCTGTAGCCATTATGACGAAATAGAGGAATCTGAGTTCTGTACAGAACCTGGCTATGCGAGTTCTGGAAGCCATCAATGTATGGATAATGTTCTATAGCAAACATAGAAAAGTGTGAATATTGAACTCACCTTCAAGCAGTAGATAAGATCTTCATTGTCGTCTGACGAAAGGGCAAGATTCTCAAGAACTAGGCTGATGAAGTACATGATTTTCTGCAACAGAAAAGTAATAGATAAGACAAAGAATATCTGATAAAGAACCGAAAACAAAATAAGTAAATGGGAAATGTTGACACACGATGTTTTAAGAAAAAATTATAACCTCAGGTCCAGCATCGTTCAGTTGCTCATATCCTCTTTCAATAGCTGTCCTGACAGTTGAATCGAGAGCCAGGTCCAAGAATAACAGATCCTTGAGGCGGTCGTGGGACTTCAGCAGAAGTGGCCTTAGCTCTTGACGAGCTTCAAGCAAACCCTACATCAATATTTCTTCTCATGGTAAGTATACAATGTGTTCAAAGAGGTCAAACTTGATAGTACAAATAAAATGAATCCAGTAAATATAGGATAACATTACACCTCAAGAAGTGGCTCTACATTCTTCTCTTCAACATGTTCCAGGACGAAACGAAGCAAGTCCTGGTGAGGAAAGTGCCAAACACAGTGTAAGTTGTTCTAGTTTTACAGGTATGTTAAGTTCTTGAATTGAGTAAGGAAGATAATAGAAAGGTACCGGATATCCAGATGGCAATCCTGATATAGGATTTATCTGCACTCCAACCATGAAACCTTCACCCTGAAGGACAACGCAAATGTTTAGTTTCTAATGACAAGAAGAACTATTAACTATAACCTTTCAGTATATCGGCATTACGTCATCTTGGTAGCCCATGCAATTTTGTATAGCCGACTCAAGGTCTGCCCCTGAATGAACAGCCTAGAAAAGGATCACAAGTTACATGGTTTCCGTTTAGTAAGAACTGCAAAGGAGAAAAACAGACCAAAATTTCTGAATAAAGGTGCAGAAAATAACCTTTAAAGTCCTCATGTAGTGTCCAAGATCGCGCAGGAGACCATCTCTTTGATCTCTTCTAAAGCTTGGTTCAGAGCGGATAGCACGGTCATAACTTAGGAGTCGTTCTTTGGTTATACCGTTATCATTCAAGGTCTTCCAGTAAACACTCATGTCAAAGTCACTTCTAACATAATCCATCAATGCCTACAGAAAGATAAGTGTCAAGAGAAAGATCAAGACTAGCTGAGAAAGAGTAAAAATTCAGAATACCTGACAGATGATGACATCATCTGGACTAGTGTTGTTATGCAACTTCTGATGCCATTGCTCCATCATTCCACCCTTACAGTCATTTTTACTCTGCAAGCAAGGTCACTTATCATGTTATTAATATATTAGAAGTTGCGGGCATATGAGAGAGAAGACCAACATGGCCACATATCTAAAGACCAACCTGGATGACTAAAATTTCGTCTCGGATTCTTTGTCCAACATCTCCTTCACCACCTCGACCAACAGTAGACATTATCATCCGCAGAAGTTCTCTGTACTCTGGATAACTCGCATAAACATCCTGGAGAACATCAGTTAGCCTATCCTGAGCTCTACTTATCTCCCTGCAGTTAAGTAGTGAGCTGATTAAGTAACTGAAACAGTGACATATGTTCAGCTAAATGGCACAATTATTAAAAATCTGTACCGTGGCTTAACATTATAGTTTTTGTTCCACACAAGCTGTCTTATAGCCATAAACCTCATCCAAACTAGGATCCCTGCAAAGCCTAGTTGACCAGCACTTTTTGCATCATCCACAAGATCTGCTGCAATGTTGAATCTAGAAAAAAAGCAAGATTTAACCTTCAGAAAAACCAGTGTGATTTTGAAAGCCCAAACACGAAAATAAGAACTAGAATGCTTGAGCATGAAACTCACCGATGCATGAAAGACTTCTCTGCCTCACTCTCCAAATCTGCGATTTTATCCAACAAATGCTTGGCTGTACCTTTTCCATCACCATAGTCCTTTCAAAAAACGACCTTAAATTTAATTATCTAAGAGACAATAGGATGTAACTGATAGTTGTTTAGAAGATGAAGGAAGAGGAACCTTCTGGACATGTTTCTCTTTTTGAGCAAAGTCTACATAAAAGTCACTGTCACTATTTTTAATCCACCTTCCACCAGCATTGAGTACAAATGGCATGCCCTTGTAACTGTCGCCTTCTAATTCCAGCTCAAAAGTTTGAACCTACATGTTTGGCTAACATGAGGCCTCTTACATACCATCTGTTGATCCAAATTCTTTTAGGCTTATAGCATATAATATTTTCAGCTAGTCATACCGGACTAGGAAGATCTGTTGATGCAGTGGCCAGTTGTGTGTCAACAGCGCCGCATACTGGCAAAGAGTTCGGTGGCAGTATATCTGAAGGTGGATCCTGCAGTGTCAATGACTCAATAAACTCAGACAAAACGAGAACAACCCAGAAATGTGATTAAGAAGAAAAATATCTTCTTGTTTCAGATATAAAGATAAATCTTACCAACCACTCTCCACCCTTTTGAGACAAAGCCCAGTGAAGGATAACCGATTCTTTGAAGTCGGTTGCCAGATGAATTTTCGTCTTTCCGGAAAGTTTAGTGACAATAACCTAAATAAAGGGACCAATGACATCACATTAGATGATACTTGTCATGTGAATATCTAACCAAAATAGAAATAGAAAAGAAAGCAAGATGGATACTCTCAACTGACCAAAATCTCACCGCCTTGAAGCTTGAATATTTTCTTGCTAAAGACTGGAGTGGTTTCTTGTTCCTCCTTTGATTTGGCGTATATCTCGAGAACTTTCAAGGCCCGAGGTTCAGTCGAGGAATCGGAGTTTGGTTCACCAGAATCAGCAACGTTCTTACAGATAAGCTTATCCAAGTCCCTTCCTTGGCGCTGGATCTTCTCAGTGCTGAAATACTTTTTGGGCTTCACTTGCTTGGAACTTTTTTTCTGTGCCTCTTGTCCACTTGATGAAGTCTCTTTAGGTTTCGGAGAATCACTAGTGTTATCTTTCTTCAACAGCCTTGCTCGGAGATCTTCCACTGAAGCACCTCTCATCATTTCCTCATGTAGCTCCATACGGGCTACTTCATACTCCACCTATTGACCAGAGACTTATTAACTTGCTTAACTATAAAACAATGGATATACCTACCACAATCTAAAGAATTTTATATAAATTGCCTGGATAATGATTAATCATATTTATGTGAATCCCATAACAACATATATTAAAGAAAAACATCATTGGAGATATCGTTAGTTACCTTCTCTTGCTCAGGGGAGTACATTTGTTTACCCTTACGTTCCCATCTAAGATATGCTTGAATCTGTACAAGATCTTCAGGAACAGAAACATTGTGTTCTACATTCCTTTCCATTGGTAAGTTTACATGAAAATTTTGACCATTCTTTTTATACCTGCATTTTCAAGATCATGAGAAAGTATTCTAATTAAGCAACATCAAGTAGCTCTATGTTCGGGTTAACATACTAAGAAGAGAGAACAGGCTCACCATTTGTTACAACTTTCGTCAAATATAAGAAACTCAATAGCTTGTATGGCATGATCATCTATCTCTAGTTTAAGGCAAGAATTGCCACCGGACTGTAAATGAGGGCCCAAATCACCATTTGATCAGCTGAAAGTCATACCATCACTAGTAGATCCTTAACATATCTTAAAGGAATGAATTTTAAAACTCACATTCACAAACGGAGTTCTAAGCGCTTGATTGTTGTAGTTTGTAGTTCTATCCGGACATCGAGAAGGTAGAACCCATTTGCTGACATGGAAAAGAAGAAAGAAAGTTAACAAAACCATATGACACAGTACGCTTGAAGCCACCTAATAACTAGGAAATTTAGAACATCATTTGACAAGGACATACTCTTTGTTTTCACCTATTGCGCCCCAATGTAGAACCAATGAGTCACTTGTATAAGCTATCTGAATATTAACTTCTCTTACATTTGTAGTAGTGACTTCAACCTATTCAACCACACGCGAAAAGCTTACCACCACATAAATATTATGGCTACAAAGCCTAACAAAGACAATAACCATTGTTTACAAAGCTACACTTACCAACAAGTCAATGTTCCCATCAAGCTTAAATTTCTCAACTACCTGTTCAAGGATGAAGCTTCTTAGCACATATAGATATAATAACCATCTTATGCTTTCGATTACAAGAGCAATGCACACTGTACAAGCACTACAATTTTCATGAAACAACTACACTTTAAACATCTGTTTTTGCAGTTACTACCATAGTTTATAACTGTGTAAAAACAAGCCGTAAGAGTTTCACTCCACACATAACTGCTGCAAATCATTCAAGTCCCATGAATTTTTTTTTCGACATAACACCAAAGTACCACATTTGAGACAAAAAGTAATATACCTGAGAAGCAGGATCCATGGCAAGAACAGCTTGTGTAACAAATGGGACAGGTGTTCTTGTCTCAGTGATCAGCTTACGTCCTGTCTTTCTTGTACCGGGAAATGATCTGACAAACTTTCCGGTTGGGTACACAGAGTTAAGCTTGTAATGATGTTGAAAGCTCACAGGAAGAATGAAACTCCGGTTTAGTAAGTTATGCATAACAGAGTTACTCATGCTTTTTTTTTGTTTCTCTTGTCACTGAATCAAACTTTGCCTGATCTGATAAGTAAAGTATTAATAACATACACTACACAAAACGCTTTTTATAGACAAAAAAAATGTAGTTTTTGCATAGATTAAGAAACTAAAGTAACAAAGAAACACTTTTGTTTGTATGAGTATATGAAGAAAATTAGTTACTTGAGGAAATGAAACATGTGCCAATAAACACAAGGAAGAAAAGAATAGTCACACACTAAACATAGATAGACAATTTTTACAAAATCGAACATTTATTTACCGACAAAAATAGCATAGATCCATTGAAATTGAAGAAAAAAAGTAAATAAAAAAAAAATTACATGTCGGGAGAATCTCAGTGAATCGCAGACGATGAAGAAGAATCTCCAGAATTTTCTTGCGATTATTGGGGTTTTCTTCTCTCTGTGACACTCTCACGTGTAACGACGACACTTTATCCTGCGGTTTTGCCACGTGGCGTTTAGTGATTCGAGCGCGTAGGCATAACGGCACGGGGAAATTGTGGACCCCACTTTTGTTGAAATCACATAAGATATTTTATTCAGACCTCTATGGCCCAAAGCCCACTTGTACAATTCTTGTTTTTTTTATATGGTCCTTTTTCGTGGTGTGTGTGTGTTACACATTTAAAAAAAAAAAACTGAATATAAATTTGAATACTAGAGTTTAAGATATTTGCAAACAAGCTAGCAAAAATATTATTAAATTTGATAAACGGAAAACTTAAGTTACTTCAAAATTTAGCAAACAAACAAAATATACTTCAAAAATTTTGCACCTATAAATGGTTTCTTTCTGATTTACATTTTAAAATGTCTATATATGGACCAATATTTTTCAATAATAAAAAAAGTAAATCGTCCAAAAAATTCACAAACCATAAATCCTATATCCAACAATTTTGGTACAAAATGTGACATAAGCATGATCTATCAATTTTAATTTCGAACGGTCCATATATCATTTGATTATGGGTTTGAATAATTGTAAGATATGGACATAGAAGATGTGATAATTAGGTTCATAAAAATATGAACTGTAGCACCTACTATTCACCAACGATCTTACCATTTTGCCCCTATAATTACGCTATTGTTTTTGTTTTTAAAAGCAAATATACTGACACATTCCGACACAACTTAATATCTTTCTCTCTCATTCACGAAGAACCGTTTCTCTCCACACAACTACTCTCAGTTTCTTTCTAAAACCCAAAAGTTTCTCTTTTTTATTTTTTTTTTCTTCTTGGATTCATTCTTCAAGTGTAATCAACAAAACTTCAAAACTTCAACATGTGTAAACGACGATTCTCTTTTGTAAAAGTCTATTCTCATCTACAAACCGAAGAAACGAAGATTCCGTAGGTATTTGCTCCGCGAAAAAATTGGGTAATTTAGTAATGGTTTCAAATTTATAATGGTTTTTCTTCAATCTCTTGTATTTATTATAGATTTTGGATGTATTAGTCAATTTCTAACATGCATTGACGATTTTTCACTCGATTTTCAAATATGTTTCTCTATTCTTATCGATTTTGAAGGTTTTTTAGTTTATGTTTAATTGCGATTAGTTACGAGACTTTTGTAGTAAAGAACTTATGAATTTACTTTCAATTTTATAGGTAGTAAGTAATTTATAACATTGATTGACGATTTTCTCAAATTTTGTTCTTTGTCTAATGATATTGTACGCGATACAACCCTAATTAGATTTTGGATTTTTTTTTTGTTTAAATCCTTTTTTATTTATTTTGTGGATTTTGCATATATATCTATTTAATTTCAAAAAATGGGCTAACATTAGTTGTTTTATTCGATAGATTGAGATTTCAAAATTTTAGTAATTAGTGTTTCACAGAAAAATTACCTATGTAGCGGATAATAATTCATAGTTTAAGTATTGAAGTTTTGTCGATATCTATTAATAATATTATCAAATATTTTACATTGTAGCCATTATATTTGTTGTTATCTTAATATGACGGTAATGAGGTTTTAACGTATTGCATATGACTATTAGTTGTTTTCTCCGTTAGTTTGATATTTTAATTTTTAGTAAGATAATGTATTCTGTTAGCGGATAATATTCATAAGATTTCAAACCAAAGTTTATGTTAGCGGATAATATACATAATACACAATATAAGTATTTTGAATCTTATTTATATCTATTAATAATATTATCATATATATTAAATTGTAGCCATTAACTATTTTTTTATCTTAATTTGACGTTATTGAGCTTTTAACAAATTTCAGATGGCTGATAATTGCAGATGGTCGAAGAAACTGGTTTGTGGATAGCTTCAATATGAAATTCCTTAATCAAAGAAGCTTGATTGCGAAGCATGTTTATGTTGATTTTTTCTACGAGTTATGTTTGACTCTGCTTTTAGTTACACTAATACTATGTCACATTTAGCAGCTAACATTTATCGTAGCCTTTAAATTATCATCTCTTACAATTACTCACATCAACAATTACATTATAAAAACAAAGATATTGTATTAGCAGTAACAAAATTATTAGTGACACCAACTTTGTTAGCGTTAACTAAATTGTTATCGATAAAAATCATTATTCTTTCATGACAAGTTATTCACTATTTATATGTGAAGTTGTCATGTTAATGTTATCATGACAAGTTACTCAGTATGAAAAAATATTGTAGCAAAAATTCAATCATATTTTTTTGTTTATGCAAAAATCTAGTCATAATCTAATGAGTCAATTTTTATTTTTTGACGGTAACAAAATTATTAGCGTCACCAACTTGGTTACCGCTAACTAAATTGTTATCGTTAATAATATTATTAGCGGATAACATTATTAGCTCAGGATTTAATAACCTCCCGCCCAAATCAAAGCATTTAATGCTGCAAATATCCTCTGAATCTTTTCACCTGCAATAAACAGTCACTACAAGAAACTGGGCAAATAGCAACGAATTTTAGCAAGGAATTAGCGAGGAATTAATTTAGCAACGGATTTGTGAGGAATTAGCGAGGAATTAGCGACGACACTAAATTTCGTCGCTAATTCGTCGCCAAATAGCAACGAAACTATTCGTCGCTATTTCGTCGCTAAATAGCAACGAAATAGCGACGAATTTGCAAGGAATATTGCTAGGTTGGTGAGCACGTTTTCATTGAGCTCCACCGGTATTTGGCGACGAATTATTCGTTGCAATTTCCTCTCAAAATCGTTGGTAATTCATTGGTAAAAATATTCGTTGGTGGGACAATTATACAAACAAATCAATCGACCGAAGATGTATTTCTTGTTGATCCCGATAATCAAGTAGGCGAAGATATTGTGGATGATGAAAACGAAGGATCCACAGAAGAAAATGAAGAATTCGATGAAGTTAGCGATATCGAATCATTTGATTCCGACAATAATGAATAAATTTGTAACTTGTATTTGCAATTTTAATTTTTTTTTAATTTTTTTTGCAAATTATCAACGAATTTGCAACGAATTTGCAACGAATTTACAAAGTTTGCCACGATTTAGCAACGAATTCATAAGTTTAGTAATTTTAGGGGTTTAAATTGTCGTTGCTAAATCGTTGCTATTTGATATTTAGCAACGATTTAGCAACGATTCGTCGCTAATTCGTTGCTATTTAGCGACGATTTAGCGACGAATCGTTGCTAAATCGTTGCTAATTTTTGCAATATACAAATCTTTAAACCCTTAAACCACCCCAAAATAAAGGTTTTTAAGAATTAGTGTTAACTTAAAAAGTGTAAACAAAGGTGAAAACAATTGTATAAATCAATAAAAAAAAATTGATTACAATATTATACTTAACGTGTATTAACTTACCGTTAACTTATATGTTTTACTAACATAAAGTTTATAATACGAATATTTTCAGTTTTTTAATAATATCATAATTTGAAGTGTTATTCTCAATCTTATAATCTATAATTACATATGAAGTATGTATTATAGCATAGCAAACCGTTTTAGGGGTTGAAACCCTAAAAATAGGGTTTGGGTTTAGCAACGATTTAGCAACGAATCGTTGCTAAATCGTTGCTAAATATTAAATAGCAACGATTTAGCAACGATTACAACGAATCGTTGCTAAATCGTTGCTAATGTTTCGACATTTAACCTCGTACTTCGATACATAGAATGTAACATATTAGTCTAATCGGTAATTTAGCAACGATTTAGCAACGATTTATCAACGATTAGTACTTTTAGGGGTTTAAATTTGTTGGACTAATATGTTTTACATATCATTGCTAAATCGTTGCAATTAGCAACGATTTAGCAACGATTCGTCGCTAATTCGTTGTTATTTAGCGACGATTTAGCGACGAATCGTTGCTAAATCGTTGCTAATTACTTGATCGGACACGTACACATTGTATCCGTCATAGGTCTTGTACTTGGCGTAATACATGTTAGGGTTTAGCAACGAATTAGCAACGAAATGTTGGAATCGTTGCTAATTCGTGGCTAAACAAAAAATAGCGACGATTTAGCAACGATTCGTTGCTAAATCGTCGCTAAATTTTCGTTTTCCCTCCGGTGGGAAAACGAAAAGATTACAAAAACGATTCGTTGCTAAATCGTTGCTAATTAGCAACGATTTAGCAACGATCACAAAATCTATAAATATGGCCAAATTCTTTCATTTTTTTCACACAACCATCTCTCTACATTTTATCTCTCTACAATCTCTCTATAAAAACATCACAATTTCTTTTCAAAACACTAAACCTTTTTACAAAAATGCCTCCTCGTCCAAACCATTATTTTAATTTCATCCGTAATCGTTCGTAGCGGATGCGAGGTTGCTCCAGGACGAGGCTGAAGCGCAGCTCAAGCTGGGACGGAATGTCGGGATTAATGATTTTGATCCCTAGTTTAGTTTTTTAAAAATGTAATTTGAATTTTAAATTTTAATTATAATAATTTTATTTTATTTTTATTTTAAATTTTTTTAAAAAATTTTTTTAAAATTTTTTTTAAAAATCGTTGCTAATTCGTTGCTAAATTAGCAACGAATTAGCGACGATTGTTATGTTCTTCGTTGCCAAATCGTTGCTAAATTAGCAACGATTTGGCAACGATTTCATCAAATCGTCATTAATTCGTTGCTAATTTAGCAACGAATTAGCAACGATTTGTATAAAGAATCGTTGCCAATTCGTTGCTAAATTAGCAACGAATTAGCGACGTTTGCGGCAATTTCATAAGTTTTTAAATTCGAAAATCGAAAAATAATTTTTTTAAATTCGACGCTAAATCGTTGCTATTTCGAAGCTAAAATAACCTTGCAAATTCGTTGCTAATTCGTCGCTAAAATAGCAACGAATTAGCAACGAATATTTGACAACGAATTAGCAACGATTTCGAGTCGTCGCTAATTTAGCAACGAATTAGCGACGATTTCGAAATAGCGACGAGCGATTAGCGACGAAAATGTAATCGTCGCTAAATCGTTGCTAAACGCGTTTAGCAACGATTTAGCAACGATTTTAGTCGTTGCTAAATGTGCAGATTCTTGTAGTGAGTAAACTTGTCTCATCCTTTCTCTTTTCACGGCGATGTCAGATTTGTGTCATAAGGGCATTTTCGTCCTTTTAAAATATGTTGTATATGTCAGACCTAAAGAAACACAAAATAAGTCATTCTACCTAATATTCGAATCTTCCATGTCCATCATATCTGCATAATATGAATCATATTATCTGCATAATATGAATGGATGATGCAATTACCATAAGCGAAATAAATCAAATAAACAATTAATTACACCCAAATCAAATCATATATTATTAATTACACTCAGTGGCGTTTACGTGAATAATAATGATGATCAACAAACAAACAATTCCTTTCCCAACAACATATATAATCATAAAAATTTTAAATTCTTATTTGTCGAGAAACAAATTTAAATTAATCAATGATCAATCAACTAATCAATGTAGACAAAGTCAAGCAGTTACTGCTAATTTTCCTCAAGTCAACGGCAACATTTTGGACCGTATTAGTCTGATTTGTCTCAATAAACCCATCAACACAAGCTCCATAATCCGACACAGCCGCGGTTAAATACGTGTTCATGCCCATCAAGTCGCGTTTCCTTATGCTCTTCTTCGCGCTCGCCAGATTGTAAACCGCGTCGCTCATCGTCGCGTAACAAGCCGCGATCTGCGCGTTGCCGTCTTTGTATATAGCCGCTTGGGTTAGTGCAAGTCTCGTTTTAGCCTCTAAGGCTAGAATGGTTCGGTGCGTGGCTTGTCTTGGATTCTTGATACGTTTCACGAAAGGTCTACATAGCGATGGATACGACGTGTGTGAACAGAGATTGTACATACGCGACGATTCTACGACGTCGCTGAACCCGAGGAGGATTAATATGGCGGCGGTTGCGACTACAGCTGCCAAACGCAGCTGAGTTGTGTCGCGGCCCGCCATTTATTTGATTTAATTAGCAGATACTACGATCTTTGTTTTGTTTTGATAGAAGTCTTTTTGGTTATATATAGAGATGATTTTTTGTTTTGGTTTTGGTGGTAACGCGCGTTTTGCGGTATCTATAAGATTATTTGAGGTTTTTGTCTTAATTAAGAGATTATCTTGTAATTAAATCTTTTTTTTTTTGCTAAAAATAGGTTAATAGTTTTTTTGGTACATAAGTGGACACTCAAAATTATACTTTAAAAAATATGAGTAATAATAAAAAACTAAATTAGTTAATGTATCTTTAATTATTCGTTGTAAAGACAACGGTGAAACGTTCTAAAACGCTGTCGGCATTAGAGTCATACAAGTTTTTGATGATAAACATCACAAGTTTTTACAGGTCCAAATACCACTAAAATGTGTTTAAGCCAAAAATACCACTAAAAAGTGTTTAAGCCAAAATACCACTAAAAAGTGTTTAAGCCAAAAGTTGAGTTACTTTTGAGTTTTGACAGGGCCCGCGGGTTGAGTTAAATTAATTAAAAAGTTTAATGATTGAATTTTTTGGTATTTTATGACTAGAAAACTTATGATGCTATATTAGATCAAAAACCTGAAAATGGTATTTTTGGAAATTTCCCAAATAAAAATACTCAAAAGTTCAAACAAGAAACTCTCAGCTTAACAGAACTGAGAAAACACTAATCAATGGTTCAGAATAAAAGATTAGTAACAACAACAAAAATTAGATGTTTCATTCTATTTGAACAAGATGCATATTCATATGCTTGAACTTGCATATATCATCACAGAAATCATCTGCACTGCTGTGATTACTCTTCATCCGAAGAATCCTTATCACCATTCTCTTCAAGCCATTCGCGTACTTCACAAGCGACTCAAGCGTGTTCATCTTCTGCTCTGCGTTCAACGGAGATCTCACAGTGATAACAACTTCCTCCAAACACGGTATCGCAAATCCTGTCTCAAGCTGCAAAGAGAAAGTTAAGACCTTTGAAACGAAAGAGAAGGTTTCGGTTTTGTGATGAAGAGTAGTTACTAGTTACTTAGTTAGTACCTTCTTTAGGCTGTTTTTTTGGCAAAGTGCAGCGAACATAGCTCCATGGATGTCGAAGTTTTGAAGCTTTGGATGGTTATTGAAGAACTCGACGAAATCAATCTCGGGGAAAGGCTGAAGAGACTCATTGCCTGTGAACTCGACTTTCATGAAGAGATGTTTCACGTCTCTTGCTTGCTCAAGCATTATGGATATAGCATCCCAAGACCATTGTACACCTCGGATCGACAAGGTCTCTAGCGATGAAAGGTTACGAAAGTGTACCAGGTAAACTCTTCCTGTGAAAACAATCAAGAGCAAACGTAAGACTGAAATGACTTCTGAATAACGGTAATGGAACCAAACAACGTAATAAACTCAAAGACTTGTTATGTTTTACCGGCTATATTGGATATGGATAGGTTCTTTAACAATGCGGTTTCAGAGACACTGATCCAACTACAACCTTGAACATCGAGGGACAATAATCTAGGACTCGTGAGTGAGAGCAAGCTGTTACCTAGTCCATAGAAATCAAGCTTACATTGCTCCAAGTATGGCAGGTCAATCGATATGGACTTAACTCCTTCACAAGCTAGTAGAAGCAAGTTACTCAGATTTGGGCATGCATGTAGAGCTTGACCCAACGAGGAATCATCCAGTCTTGCTCCAACTATCTCGAGGCTTCGAAGGTTTGGGAACATATCCCACATAGGAGGGCTCATCATTAAAACACCCCAAAGTTTCAAAGTCTCAAGATTCTTGGCCATGGCAACACAATCAAGCTTCAATGGTCCCTCTAAAATAACTTCTTCGCTAGCGAGATTATCCATTCTAAGCTCCAAAAGCCTGAGAGACAAACCAACACGTGTCATCCAAGAAGCCAGGCCTTTGCTGGTGAATGGGCTATACAAAACAAACTCCTCTAGATGACGAAAAGAAGAGATCATCTTCAAGACAATGGCGTCTGAATCACCGTTCTCAGAGATGCTTTCGAACGAGTTTCGATGGAATCTGATGCTCTTGACGGAGTCCGTCGACTCTTTCCATCGCTTTGAAACGCAGTTGCAGGCAGCCACGTCTTTGGCTTCGGTCATGTGTGATAGAATGTAGTGAAGGAGCGCATCAGGAAGAGAGTCCATTTTTTGTTGGCTGAGACAATTCATCGAACACTTGGTGGTCAGAAAAATGAACATCACTTATATATATATACAAATATTCTCTATTCTATAAGCCCATAATCATCATAAAATCAATGAATATACAACGATCAAAGCTTGTGTACAAATAAAAGCCTAAGCTTTATCAACACCAAGCTTTCATAAATGCAACATAGATACGGATCTTGACATCAAAAAATTCGAGAGATATACATCTTCACAAATTCATAGTTAAGATCTAAAAATTACTCGACTTTACTGATCATATAAAACTCAAAAGACCCAAATTTTCGCAGGAAAATAGCTATAAGCATAGAATCGAGATTAGATTCCGAGAAAAGCAAAAGTGGGCATGAACAATAAAACAGAGATTCGTCTTAATTTCACATAATTTTTGATGGGTTACCTTAAAATGAAGGTTTTTGAAACAGAGGATGATGATAATTGACCAGGTGCGAAGAAGAAGAAGAAGCAAGACCCACAAAAGAGAGTAAAAGCAACAGATGTTGTGTGAAGAGAGTTTCTTATACTATGTTGAATCTCTATGAATCTGAGATCGACATAAGATTTGCGAAAGAAATAAACGAAATCTCAGTCTCAGAGAGTGAGACAGATAAAGAGTATTGTTTGTAATAAAGGAGGAAAAAGAAGAAGAGCATTGAGAAGGTGGCGCGTGAGGAAGAGGAAGAAGGCGGTGAGTTTCAAATTTTGAAAAAAATAAGAGTGAGATCTTTCTCTTTTAAAAAAAAAGAAAAATAACAAATTTGCAACTTTATACATGTATTTTTATTTATTTATATTCTTTATAAACGAAAAAAACAAAACTAGATAAATATTTTTCATTGTATTAAAATTTGCATAATACAATGTTACGTAGATTATTATTATTATTGTTTTCGCATACAATTAAAATATAATTTGTAAGAAAAAAGCTTAATTAAAATATAATTTGTACGTTAAAAAAATATGGGAGAATTACAAAACTATGTCATTTCAATTACATTTCACAAAATTATACAATTTCAAAATTACTTCATAAAACTACACATAAATACTCAAAATTAAATCTAAATAAATCCTACGCACACAATCTTACCCCGTTAATATTATACCTAAATATTAATTAGAGAACCCAAATAAAAAGATTTTAATTTTGGTTTTTTTGTAAGGGTAAATCAAGCTTTTAAAATTTTTAAAAAATGTAAATATATGAAAATATTGAATTAAGTGTAGTTTTGTGAAAGAAGGGTTGAAATGATGTAGTTTTGTGAATTTCTCAAAAAAAAATATATAATTTGTTTTTGTAATTAAATAATCGCTTATTACCCAAATTTATGTGATTCACAAATATTATTAGGCCCAAATATATTAAAGGCCCATCAAGGGCACTTGATTAAGACAAAAGCCCAAAAGTTTCGTCGCAAGTATTTGGTTTTATTGGTTGTAAAATTGGTAGATGAGTGGGACCCAATCTCTTACAAATTCTCAAAGCCTACAAAACACAATATTCACTCTCTCACTAAACATCCCCTCGTTTACATCGAAAATCAAAACCATTCTCCTCTCTAAGGTACGAACCTTCTTCTTCTTCCTTCTTCTTCCTTCTTTTGTTGATGAGATTCGACTCTGTTTCCTCTGTGTAAATCAGGATCTGCTTTCTCTTATTTGAGCAATGGACGCATCCATGGTTACTAATTGCAAATCCATCGCTTCCCTTCCCGTAAGCTCTCTAAAACTCTGTCTTCACTCTCCGATTTTAGCTTCTCTTGTATCGATTTGGTTTTGAATCTAATTTAGTTTCTGTTCAGATATATTCAATGGTTTTTAAATTTATTCATAACACATTGTATAATGTATAATTGTTTGTGATGTATTCTTATTATTATATGAAAGTCTTTGTTCATGGGGAGGACGGGAGGTTTAAGAATCTCTCAGTGTAATGTCATGATGGGGAAGATGGTTAGCTTCCCTAAGCAAAAGACTCCGACTTTGAAAGTTAGCAGGAATGTGAAGAGAGCCTGTGGTGGTGGTGGTGCCCTTGCGGTTACTTGCAGTAATGGGGATAAGATTCTTGTGGCGAATAGAGGTGAAATCGCTGTCCGTGTTATCCGGACTGCACACGAGATGGGGATACCTTGTGTTGCTGTTTACTCTACTATAGATAAAGATGCTCTCCATGTGAAATTGGCTGATGAAGCTGTTTGTATCGGTGAAGCTCCTAGCAACCAGTCGTAAGTAACTAAGTTCCGTCCTTGTCATGAGATACATTCTGTTAAACATATGTGTTGGATTCTTTTGTCCATATGGCTGATTATTGTGGAGAGATAAATTTTTGAGCTTTTACTCTTGATTGTTGTGCAGGTACTTGTTGATACCGAATGTTTTGTCAGCTGCGATTAGCAGAGGATGTACTATGCTTCATCCTGGATATGGATTCCTTGCGGAGAATGCTCTCTTTGTAGAGATGTGCAGAGACCACAGGATCAATTTTATTGGACCAAACGTAAGGTTTTGAAGTTATTTGCACGGGAGATTCGATTTTTAGAACCAACTATATATATATATTCATCACTTCCTTAATACGTGCAGCCTGATAGTATCCGTGTCATGGGTGACAAATCAACAGCAAGAGAAACGATGAAAAATGCAGGTGTCCCTACTGTACCAGGGAGTGATGGACTATTGCAGGTATTACGCTTGGACCATCAGTTCTCCTTTTTACAAGATTTCAAATGAAAATGTCTCGTGGAACTTCCATGAACTGAAATCTGTTATTGCAGAGCACAGAAGAAGGAGTTAAGCTCGCCAGTGAGATTGGATACCCTGTAATGATCAAGGTAAATTGCTTGTTATCTTAAAGCCATCTCTGGACGTTTACAATATTTCACTGAGTAACTGGCATTTTTTCTGGTTTCAAGGCAACAGCTGGTGGTGGTGGACGTGGAATGCGTCTTGCAAATGAACCATCCGAGTTTGTAAAATTGTTGCAGGTATGAATATCAAGGCAAACTAATCCACAGATGGTCAACTTCTGAATTTCATAACGATTCTTCTAGAAAAGTTCTACATTTTAATCTTGTCCTATATTCATATATATACAGGAATGTATGTAGTTAGTGTCTTACCCTGTGGACAACGTAGAGACTTATGATCTGCATCACGTTTCTAATTTTGCAACTTATGGGTCTGAGATATTGTAGCAGAATATAAGTATCATAATGTTAACCATATTCCTTGAAATTGGCTTTACTTGTTGCCTTACAGCAAGCAAAGAGTGAGGCAGCTGCTGCTTTTGGAAATGATGGAGTTTATCTGGAGAAGTATGTGCAAAATCCTCGACATATTGAATTCCAGGTATGTCCTCAGAACTCGTAAAATTATTTGATGTTTTATCCTGATTCTTAGAGTTTAGTTCCATGAGGGAAAGACTACTTATGGACCTTTTTAGACATGGAATCAAACTCTTCTCATCCATAGTTGTTGGATTTTAGATTCTTGCAGATAAATTCGGCAATGTTGTTCACTTTGGAGAGCGTGACTGCAGCATCCAGGTACCATTTTCATTATCAGTTTACTATTTGTTGCTTGGTGGTCCAAGAGTACAACAAAAAATGTTTATAATTTTTGGGTTCTTCTAACTTAATTTTTCTCTTGACCACAGAGACGTAACCAAAAGTTGCTGGAAGAAGCACCTTCTCCTGCACTAACCCCTGAGTTGCGAAAAGCCATGGGTGATGCAGCAGTTGCAGCAGCAGCTTCAATTGGATACATTGGTGTTGGTACTGTGGAATTTCTTTTGGATGAGAGAGGTTCCTTCTATTTCATGGAAATGAATACCAGAATCCAGGTTCGATATGTAATCATGGCTGCAAAGTTTATATTGTTAATTTGATTATACAAGTACTTGAAGCATAATGAGTTGCTACAATCTTGTGGGGGATCAATATAGGTGGAGCATCCTGTGACGGAGATGATTTACTCCGTTGATTTGATTGAAGAACAGATTCGTGTTGCAATGGGAGAGAAACTGCGTTATACACAGGTATGACTGGTATTCTCTGTAAATTTCCAAATAGAGGAAGGAATGTGAACAATGCTCTTCAATATAGAAAAAAATTTCATACAGGACGAAATTGTGCTTAGAGGACACTCTATTGAATGCCGTATCAATGCAGAAGACCCCTTTAAAGGGTTTAGACCTGGACCTGGTGAGTTACACTGTTATTATGCTACATTTAGTAAACCGTTAACATATGAACTTTGCTTACAGAACTGTTACTGTCACAATAAACAGGAAGAATAACATCATATCTGCCATCTGGAGGTCCATTTGTTAGAATGGATAGCCATGTTTATCCCGACTATGTTGTTCCTCCAAGCTATGATTCTCTTCTTGGAAAGGTACACTACACTATTTCTATTGTATTCCAGAACTACTTATATTTGATGTTCTTATGTGCAGCTTTAAGGTTTTGTGCCACTGGGTTATTTTGACATTCGTTGTGTAACTTGTATATGTTATAGCTTATTGTATGGGCTCCAACGAGGGAAAGGGCAATCGAGCGGATGAAACGTGCACTTAACGACACTATCATTACAGGGGTTCCCACTACCATTGAATACCACAAACTTATCCTTGAAGTTGAGGTGTGTGAAACAACCCACCATAGCTTGTATACTCTTTTGGGAACCTAATTGTCATGTTATTATTCGATAACAGGATTTCAAGAACGGAAAAGTTGACACTGCTTTCATCCCCAAGCATGAAGAGGAACTAGCAGAGGTAAATACAATTCTCTATCTATCTGTAAGAGAATGAGAACTGCCGGTTATAGAGACAGGACATGTCGTAATCTCATCTAATTCTTGCATTGCCGGTTCTAATTTTATGGTAAATGGTAATGTGTTACAGCCTCAGGAAATTGTATCAGTGAAAGATCTGACAAATGCATCTGTCTAGAGTTTTCATAAGACGAAAAAGTGGTTTTGGGAACAGAAGGAAATCTAATTATGCCAATGCCTACAAAAACCAAGTCTCCTCCTGTCTTGTTGTGATGTCATATGAAACAGCACTTGGCATGAGAATCGGCAATAATTTGTTAGTTACTTTTGTATTTGAGTCTTTGTATTTGCCACATGTTCTAAGGGTATTTTTGTGTATGAATTTTCTCTTGTTTGTTCAGATTCTGTAGCTTCTTGTTTACTTTTCACTTCAATAACTTCTAGTAGTTCTCTATTCTCTTCACTAATTAGCTTCATCACTGTACTCAAATGCAGTCTCCACAACCTTCAGAACCTATTATGAGAATTCGAAGCTATAATCTCAATGGCATTACACAACCAAGGTTGTCTGAAGAATAGTTTCCCCATAGCAACAGCTAGTGCTGTTGATGTATCGACGAAAATGCTCATAATCGCGGTTCCTCCCCAACGAAACTATTCATTCCTGGTTTCGGTTTTCTTGAGACCAGAGAAGAAGATAGTTCAAGAAATTTTCAGAATTGAATTTAGATCATTTAACATGACTAGAATAGCTTTTCTCTAATCAGTAGAAACATACTTAGAAATAATTTACTACAAGTCTATAACTACAATAATTCAGAATCTAATAAGTGGTTTCTGCAATATACTAAAACACACATTTCACAATGGTTTATATATTTCACCAAGGTAATACTCTTCCTTCCTGTCGTATCTCCGACCCATCTTCATCATCGAAATCAAAATCAAGCTTGTCCACGACCATGCCTACTCCATCATTACTAACCTCATTGCTTTTGTTTCTCACTGTCTTTTTGCAGGACTGGCTTGGGCTCTCTGCAAAATCATCCTCCACTGCTAGGTTCGGACTAGTGTTCTCGTCTCTTCTCCTCTTGCCTGAACCCGGACTATCATCGCTGACAATGGAGTCTTTCTTGTTAGTTCCATAGTACTCATTCACCGTTGCTTCTATTGTCTCCAACAACCGATCACCGTACTTGTTTACTTTGGCCCTGTAAGAAAGTGTAGAGATACACACCAAACATCAGAAATTGTGTGTGTTTTTTCATTGCATTGGTGAATAAAGAGAGTAAACAACAACTTACTTTCCAAGGCCATTTATCTCGAGGAGTTCCTCTTTGGTTCTTGGAATTCGTCTGCTTATCTGCTGAAGTGACGCATTGCTGCCACCACAAACAGATGGCTTTTTGTGAGGATATGAACAAAATTGACCATGATCAAGTACATAATTTAGAAGACGAGGAGCACAATGGTTTTTCGAACTTACATGAATATATGGTATGCCATGACATTATCAGGAGCTTCTCTGACAAGAACTGTCCGAAGCTTCCTCAGGGCTGTGTACACGTTGGCAGAGAGATTCTAAAGAAAAAGATCAACGAACCAAACTCAGCAAATTAAGAGTAGTAAATTAATGTCAACATGAAAAACAAGGACTTGAGGTATACCGCATCCTGTGGAGGAGCATCTTCTGTTGGAAGTGCCGATGTTAGCGGACCTTTTGCTGGGGTTGCCGCGGGTTTAGTTGGCTTTAATACTTTTACAGAAGAAGGGAATCTGCCAACAAAATATAAAAGTCTTAGCTATAGTATTTTGCATAAGCCGTTTAGACATAAAAGACAGATAATCGCAGTTATTTGTTTACACATAGTTGTTGTGAACCTTAAGGAAAGATATAAGCGAAAAGACAAACCTCATCATTATTGTCTGGCTACCAGAAAATAGTAAGGACGCCTTTGAGTTATTCACCTAGACAAAAATTAGGTAAATAGATGTTAAGACGGTTCCAATGAGAGGGCAAATCGGAGTGGAAATTATTCACAATTAAGTACCTTGAGCAACGACGACACAGTTCCATACATATCACTTTTCCTAACATCTTCCACAAGAATATCCTCTGTTACGAGATAGTGCAAGATACGAGACACTTCGATTTTCGTTAAGTGTTTCCCAGCTCCATGGAATTGCAGAGTATCGTGTCTATGTTTCTTCACCTAGATGCAGAGAAAACATACAATTTTCAGGAGATCGACGAGCCAGAGAAAAACAGAATATATGTGTGGAAATATATCCTAGAGCTCCAAAGAAATGGAGATATGTTATTATTTGTGCATACCATTTGGTTTAAGGAGCCTCTGTAAACTTCAAGAATATGAGCTGACGAAAACCTTTCTCCTGTTTGCTTCACCAGTTCAACCTGTGCAATGCATAGAAGAATATGAACATGTGACCAACAGTAACACATCTGCTGTACATGGTGAAATTTCAAAGACTCCTATACCAGTTGCTTTGTGATCATGGTGACATCTTTGTCAATCAAACTCTGATTACTGCAACAATTGTCACACGTATTTTTGCAGTTTGTGGAGTCAAATTTCTCCCCTAAATGGACTAGTTGAAGGACACGTCGGCAGTCCACCTCATTTTCACAGTACCTAACCTGAAGCAATAATATGTGGAAAAATGTCTCAGCAAATATAACACTGAATGCAAATAGCAAAGGTCTTCACGTTAAGTACCATGCGAAGAAGGTTTTCAGTATTCGTTTCAAGTATCCTCCCTGAACTTGGTACACGATTATATCCAGTTGCCATGGGGCTTTGGTCAATTCCTCCTTGACTAATCATATGCTTAACTCGTATCTGAAATGATATTGTAAATGCATTAACATAACCAAGAGCAGAAAGATGAACGAAATTCATCGTTCCAGAGTAATAAAGCAAATAAGAACCATAAAGCAATACAATATGTTAGTTTATGTGTAACTTACATAGTCCCCATAACCGTAATACAAAACACAAGATGACCGCTGGCCATCCCTGCCAGCACGACCGCATTCCTGGGATTGTTATTATAAAAAGCAAGTCAGCATTAGCTTATGTGTAATCAGTTAATTAGACTTTCATAATTTATTGTACAATTAAATACCTGATGATAGCCCTCTATTGACTTCGGGAGCGAGTGATGAATAACAAAGCGGACATCGGGCTTGTTGATTCCTGGAATTGTACATTTTAATGGGCAGTAAACATTTAATCAATCAAAACACCATTCACAAAACCAGTACCCATTCCAAATGCCACAGTAGCGCATATTATATTAATTTCGTCCTTGCTCCATTGTTTTTGCACCAAGGTACGTTGAGAAGGCTCTATACTCCCATGATAGAATGCTGCTTTATGACCTAACTCCTAAAAATAGTATCCAACTCTACGTTTAAACATGTCCAAAGAACAAGATTAAGCTAAAAAACAAATCACCAACCCGCAACTTTTGGGCGACTTTCTCGCAGTCCATTCTTGAAAGACAATATATAATTCCACATTCATCAAAATGGTTTTCCTTAATAAATTTGTCGATATCTTCCATACACTTTTTTGTCTTCGGAACAACAGAGTACCTGAAAAAATCTTGGTAAGCGGCATTCTGGAATACATATATGGTTTTAGGAAGTTTCACTTTACCATAGATTTGGTCGGTTAAAACTTTGCCGGAATACAACACAGTTGACAAGGCCAAGGGCTTGTACAACATCTTCTTTCACACTGGCTGTTGCGGTGGCTGTTAAAGCTAACACAGGAATGTTGGGAAACTTCTGTTTCAAAATACCAAGAGTCTGCAGATTCCACAACATATTTGGTGAGTAAAAAGGAAGGTTATGTCGGAAAAAGGGCCTTGTTTGAAGCTTTAATGGCCTAACCTGGTAGTCTGGTCGAAAGTCATGGCCCCATTGGCTCACACAATGGGCTTCATCAATAACAAACCGAGCAAGCAAACCACGAGAATTTAAGGTATCTAGATGCCTCAAAAGAGAATCGCTCCTGTAATCAAGAAAGAGATACTTCTTAACCCGTCTTAAACATATAAACAGACCGAGAGAGTTTTTGTATAGAAAACAACTCACTGTGCCACTTTTTCGGGAGTAACATATAATAATTTGTACTTCGAATGCTCAGAACTCAACTCATGAAAGATCTCCAGTTGTTCAGACCATTCCATGCCGGCACTTAGGGAAGCAGCGGATATATTGGCCTGTAACAATGATTCAGAATCAAAGTGTGTATTAAAAAAGATACTCTATAAAAATAACTTATTTGTGAAATAGAAGATACGAATAGAATCTCTAAGGGTGGTTGAAATGGTCACCTGCAATAGGTTCATTATTTGGTCTTGAATAAGTGACACAAGAGGACAAATGACTAATGTTATTCCTGGACAGATCAGTGCGGGGAGCTGCAAAAGGAAGATGTTAGAAAACAGTTTGGTGAATACAGCTTGAAACCTTCACCTCCATTGCATAAGATGTATATAAGTAGCTCAGTTGAATACAAGAAATAAACAGAAGGATAAAAAGCGAAACTAAAGAGGTAAAGGTTCAAGTTCAGTAACCTGGTATGTCAAACTCTTCCCTCCTCCAGTTGGCATTAAAACAAAAACATCAGAGCCACTCATTGTCGCATTGATGATTTCTCTCTGGTTGGGTCGAAACGAGTGATTCCCAAACACTTTTTTGTTATTAGCCTGAACATTGCAAGAAAACACATGAACACATGGAAAGTAACTAAGTAAATAAGAAAATAGAAACTCAACTATCACCTCCAATTTTCTCGTCCATGAAAAATCACAACTGCTCCACTTTTTGTCGTTTGAACCTTCCGTGTAGGTCACATCAATAATCTTCGGAACATATTGTTCCCTCTCTATAGGAGCAGATGAAAGACCATACCTATCTACAGAATAAGAAGAATCTCTCGGCATATTCCAGCTATCACTTGCATATCTTCCTTGGTCACTTACTTGTGCTCGGAAATCAGTTTGTGGATGATCCATTTTTGGATATGTTGATTGAGGTGTTTCATACTGGAAATTACGAGTGGTTGTAGATGAAGGAAACTGAGATTTAAGCCTTTCTTTATCTCTGATATGGTTCTCGAGCTGCTGAATTTGCTTCTTCAGTTGTAACCTAGTAACAACACAAGCTGTAATACATTAGAAACTGATCAAAAGTCAAGGCATACACAAAATTGATCGGGATATAGACCTCTCTTGACGAAGCTGAGCAACACGCTCAGGACTCAGGTCAGCATCATCATCAAGGAGTTCATTTGATATTTGAAGCAAGACGTCTTTCATTTGTTCTACATGAGTTGAGGCTTCTGGACAAATCCCGAGCTGAGTAGATACCAAAATCAGACAAAATGAGATACCAATGGGTTTCAAAACCACTGAATAAAAGAAATAAGAGAAACACAACATTCATACCTTTATTCCATGACTACAGTTGGAGCATAATTCAGGAGGCAGACAACTCTCTTCTTCTCTTCTTGGAGCACTTCTATCCACAGGTGGAGCACTCGATGGAAAACTAGATACTGATGGTTGAGGAGAACTTTTTGAATTGTAATGTTCCATCACAATCTGGTCGATATCAATATTCTGCATCACAAAGTGCGAAAATGCTTAAGTTGAATTGTATTTTACCAGAAAGCCTTATTCTGCATAAGCATCTACGAGAAAAGACTTTTCAACAGATCCAAACAAGATAAGAGTTTAACATACAAGGTAATCTATAAGGTACAGAATAAGCTAATTTCACCGTTAACATTACCTGAAGTATGTCATCATCATCAATCTCATCAATACATGCCTCTCCAGCTCGCATTGCAGAATTTCTGAATGGTGTCTCCAAGACTTCTGAATGCGTGAATCTTGTCTCTGATCGTCTGGACTCATCATTTACAGGTGGAAACTTCTCACCAACAATTTCATCATTACCAGGGACAGAAGAAGGGAAACTGTGATAGTTTCTTCTAGTTCCCGAAACACTCATTTGACTTTGGGTTTGTCGACTGTTCGGATAAAAAGAACCATCAGTGCTAGACATAACTTTCGCAGTGGATCTCTCTCTTACAGAATATGAGCCGTTGGTGCCACCATCATCAGCGGGGGGAGTAATGCCAGGTCTTAGGTAGGCCTTACTTATTGAGAGACTTGAAAGAGCACGCCAAGCCTGCCAACATAGGATACCAACAAAAATATCATTTATGTACAGTTCATGCAAAGAGGTCAATCTAAAAGGGGAAGGTCAACAAGAAACTAGGAAAATATAAGAACTACATAGCACACAAGATTATAATTCCCACCACAATTTTTTCTTGAACAATATTACCTTTGCAATTTGCGGGTCCGCTAAAGTATGTACATTCACAATGGGAAACGCAATCGACCTAGACACAAAGAGGATAAAGCTTTATAAGTACTCGATAATCACTTAGCAGTAAACAGAATCATGTAGAACTTGCAAGAAACTCCATCACCGACATATTCTTACAGAACCATCAAAGAGAACAATGAAAGATAACAGAAAGAAGATGCATACTCTCGAAAGGTTAAGCATATAGCCATAATAATACCTTGCAGCCATATCTCTATCTTTTCTAGGCTTCTGACTCTCTAGAGCGTAAAGGAACTTAGAGCTCAGAGACTTAGACACAAAAGATGGACTCTCGAGCGCTTTAGCATGTTCTGACCAGTTAGTTTGAGGAGCTTTATGTTTCTGAGCTTCAGGAAGATCACTCCTACTGTACATTAACAGTGAGTAACAGAGAAAGCAAAGCAAAAAGACAGAAAACAAAGCAGAGAGTTAACAAGGGAAAAGATCATACTTGCCTTGAATCAACCATCATAGGCATAACATGCCTTAAGATGTTCACTTTCTCTCTTCGCTTGACCAATTCAGATTTGAGTCACTTTAACAAAAAAAAAACCCAAAAGAGAAACTGCAATGTAATGAACACACAATAGAGTAAGTACACAACGAAACCCTAATCGAGAAACTAAACAGTAAAGTAATCAAATTCGAAGGTGGAAGAAACGGATCTGTGTGAGAAAAGAACGAAAACGAAAACCCTAGAAATTATATGCGATAGAAAAGCTAAAGATTACATTTTTAAAGAAAGTGGCCGTCTTTAGCTTCTATTAGCGGCGGCGAAACAATCCGTGAAGACGGCGAGGCTAAGTGGAGAATAAATGGGTCGCCACCGTCTTGAGCTGTACACAGTTTTTATGACGTTTTGTTTCCTAATGGCGGGATAGCTTCCCTCTCATCTTTGCAATTTCACAAACGCACAAAAAAAATGTTTTTTTTTTAGGAATTCACAAATCTACACCCTTTCAACCTCTTCTTCACAAAACTACTCCTAATTTAATATTTTCACATATTTACACCTTTCAAAATTTTAAAAGCTTGATTTAACATTTAAAAAATTACCAAAATTAATTTTTTTTCATTTGGGTTCGCTAATTAGTGTTTAGGGTATAGTATTAAGGGGTAGGATTGTTTGGGTAGAGTTTATTTGGATTTAATTTTGAGTGTTTAGATGTAGTTTTGTGAAGTATTTTTGAAATGGTGTAGTTTTGTGAAATGTAATTCAAATGGTGTAGTTTTGTGATTCTCCTTTTTTTTTTAAAGTTTGGACCTTTTTGGATATTTTTCTGCTTTGTATTTTTCACGGAGGAAACAAAGACAAACTCTAATTTACAAAATAATTATCCAATGTTACAATGCGATACCATAAAAACAAAAGTCAAATTCCTCAAAATATGAAAAATGTTACAAAAGTCTTCATTTTGCGTGTAAGGTTTTATATGTGGAGTCCATATATTTATGGCTCACAGTAACAATTGTCTAAAAGATGTAGTATATATAGAGGCATATGATCGTTGTAAATTTTACAGCACCAACAACACTTCTCTCTCAAAACATAGTACGTCTTTATATATACTTCCCTTCAATATATAACATATAAGTGTATCATCTATAGTTCATATTTATAGAATATCAAATATAATTTATAACACGTTATCAGCACGATCGTCTCTATAATATTTTGTTATTTATGTCATGGTTGCTTTAAGCACCATAATTTATTCGTACGCGGATTACCGCATCGATATTTATTTATTGTTATATTTCTATGGTTGTTTAAACACACCATAATTTATTTATTGTTATATTTCTATGTTTGTTTAAAAGCACCATAATTTATTTATTGTTATATTTCTATGGTTGTTTAAACGCACCATAATTTATTTATTGTTATATTTCTATGGTTGTTTAAAAGCACCATAATTTATTTATTGTTATATTTCTATGGTTGTTTAAAAGCACCATAATTTATTTATTGTTATATTTCTATGGTTGTTTAAAAGCACCATAATTTATTTATTGTTATGTTTCTATGGTTGTTTAAACGCACCATAATTTATTTATTGTTATATTTCTATGGTTGTTTAAAAGCACCATAATTTATTTATTGTTATATTTCTATGGTTGTTTAAAAGCACCATAATTTATTTATTGTTATATTTCTATGGTTGTTTAAATGCACCATAATTTATTTTTAATTTAATTTACAAATTTTATGGATTACTTTTTATCACCATAATTTATTTATTGTCTTAAAATATACTAATGTGATATATAATCTTTTATTAAGTTCTTCTTAAAATAAATTTAAGGTTATTATAAATGATACATTTATTCACTAATACATAAATTAAAATTTACATAATATATTTAATTGATTGCAAAATATTAAAAATAATTTTTATTATGTATTATTAATACTAACGGTCACAAAGAAATTTTTTCGAAATTTTTCACTTTTACAACGGCTATGAACAGTATTTTCGATCTATAAATACACTCATTTTCAATATATTTTCCATTCACACATTTTATTTTCTCCAAAATCTCTTTCTAAAAATATTTTAAAAGTTCTTAAAAATGTTTCGATTATTGTTAATCATTATGTTTTTGATAATCATTGCTTGTATTTACGGAATTATTATCGGAGATTCTACTCATGAACAATATTTTATAAATATAGTTTTAATTTTCTATGCTTTGTTTTTCTTTGTAATCGCTTTTATTATTAATGTAAACACGTCATCTTAAAATTATTCTAATAAAATTTATTATTATGCTTTAGATATAAAAATGGCAAACATCGAGAAACTCCAGTTTCCGGCTCTAGAAATCACTGGTGCAAATTTTATATCGTGGACCACTAACGTTGAATTGCACCTTGAATCTCTTGGGTTGTCAGAAACCATTAAAGAGATGAATACTTCAACGGCCCAAGAAAAGGCAAAATCAGTGATCTTCCTTAGAAGACACCTTGATGAGAGCATCATTTATGACTATGCTCATATGAGAGATCCTAAAGAACTCTGGAAGAGTTTAAAGGATCGTTTTGATCACCAAAAGGACATAACTCTCCCGCTTGCTCGGGATGAGTGGCAAAGTCTGAGGTTTCAAGACTTTGATAAAGTCATGAATTACAATTCCGCTGTTTTAGGAATTGTGGCTAAGTTGAGGTATTGTGGTGAAACCATAACTGAATCCCACATGTTGGAGAAAACATATACCACATTTCACAAGAATCACATTACCCTACAACAACAGTATAGAATGCGTGGGTACACCAAGTTTTCAGACTTGATTGTGGCTCTCCTAATAGCCGAGAAGAATAATGAGCTTCTCATTAAGAATCACATGACTCGACCTTCGGGATCCAAAGCATTTCCTGAAGTGAATGCATTGGACGTTAAAAAACCGATAAGGGAAAATAAATTCTTTCGGGGTCGTGGCCGCCAAAACTATCGCGGACGTGGGAGAAACTTTAACCCCCAGAGAAAATCTTTGCAATGGATTCGTCCAGAGCAATCTCCAAAGGAAAAAGAGGTCCAAGGAAGCACCTCCAAGAAACATGAGAACACTTGCTTCCGTTGCGGTACTAAGGGACATTGGTTCAAAGTATGTCGCACTCCCGCGCACTTTTGTGCTCGTACAAAGAATCCGCGAAAGGCAAGGAGGTGAACCTCGCGAGCACTCGAGGATACCACACACCTCGATGCCTCTGACTTTGTTAATGACTTTGACGAGGCCACCATCACCGAAAACTGAGGATGTGACTCTTGAACTATGATGCATGTGCCATAAATAATGAATATTTGTGTGAACTATTTAAAATAATGTATAATTATGTAACATATTGTGTGATGCATAAATATGTATAATATGTAAAATTGTACTATCATGTATAATATTGAATGGTATTTACTTTTATAAATTACTTTTTCATAAGCTTATTCATTGATTTTGATATTTCTCAGAAATGGATTACAATGCGAATGGAACAATATCTAAAGAAGATGGTAGAGATATTTGTATACCAGATAGTGGAACAACGCACATTATCCTTAAACATAAAAAATATTTCTCAAATTTAAAACCGACAAAAGTTATTGTCAATACAATATCAGGTCCTACAGACTTGATTGAGGGGACTGGTAAAGCTAATTTTGCATTACCTAATGGAACAATGTTCTCGGTTAATAATGCATTGTTTTCTCCAAATTCAAAAAGGAATTTGTTGAGTTTTAAGGATATATATCTTCAGGGATTTGATACTCAATCCGCAATCGAAGATGGAAAGAAATACATGTATATAACTTCCAAAAAGTCGGGAAAAATACATGTCCTAGAAAAGTTACCAAAACTCCCTTCGGTTTGCATCATACGTATATCAATACGGTAGAATCACACCTTGTGATCAAAAGAAATCATGATGATTTCACTTTATGGCATGACCGCCTTGGTCATCCGGGCACATCTATGATGAAGAAGATTATAGAAACCTCACATGGTCATTCACTGAAAATCCAAGAGATTTATCATGGGAATAAAAGGACATGTACTGCATGTTCTTTAGGAAAATTGATTATAAGACCATCACCTAGTAAAATCGATAAAGAGTTACCAAAGTTCCTTGAACGGGTTCAAGGCGATATTTGTGGACCTATACATCCACCATGTGGATCATTCTATTATTTTATGGTAATGATTGACGCGTCAAGTAGATGGTCACATGTTTGTCTATTATCATCTCGCAATGTGGCATTTGCGAGATTTCTAACTCAGATTATCAAACTAAGAGCTCAGTTTCCGGATAATCCAATAAAAGGAGTTAGATTAGATAACGCTGGAGAATTCACATCTCAAGCGTTTTATGACTATTGTATGGTAACTGGAATCGATGTTGAACATCCGGTAGCACATGTGCATACACAAAATGGTTTGGCTGAATCACTAATTAAACGTCTGCAACTAATTGCAAGGCCATTGATTATGAGATCTAAACTCCCACCTTATGTATGGGGACATGCTATTTTGCATGCAGAAACACTTATTCGGATTAGGCCAAGTGCGTACCATAAATTATCCCCACTACAGTTAGCATTTGGTAGAGAACCAAATATTTCTCATCTAAAG
This sequence comes from Cochlearia excelsa, assembly GCA_963556525.1. NCBI lineage: Eukaryota > Viridiplantae > Streptophyta > Magnoliopsida > Brassicales > Brassicaceae > Cochlearia > Cochlearia excelsa. The sequence continues at coordinate 22,208,898 of OY748331.1, forward strand.
ATTTTTGGTTGTGCGGTATATGTGCCTATAACACCACCACAACGTACAAAGATGGGACCACAGAGGAGATTAGGTATATATGTTGGTTGTGATTCACCATCAATTATTCGGTTCCTAGAACCACAAACTGGGGATGTCTTTACTGCACGTTTTGCCGATTGTCACTTTGACGAGAAAGAGTTCCCCGTTCAGGGGAGAAAACAAACAAAGATAAAAGGATATTAAGTGGTGTGTACCATCCTTGTTACACCTTGATCCTCCTACAAAGCAGTCAGAACTAGAAGTTCGACGAATTATGCATTTGCAAAGTATTGCAAATCAGCTTCCTGATGCATTTGCGGATACTAAGACGGTAACTAAATCACATATACCGGCTGCAAATGCTCCCGCTCACCTTGTAATGCCACAAGAACGTGATAGAGCGGATGATACTCGTGAATCCAAAACACGCTTGAAGCGTGGCGAACTGTGGGTTCCAAGGATAAAAATCCTAGAAAACGAAAAGAAGTTGAAATACAAAATTCTCCCAATATAACTGATATTGTGGAAGAAAATGAGCATAGTGTTGAACAACCCGAGCCCGATGAAAATCATGAGATTTCTATAAACTACATTCATACCAAAAGGATATGGAATCGAAACAAAATCTCTGATATTGATGATATTTTCTCGTACTTCGTGTCAAAAGAAATAAACGAAGAAAACGATGACCCAGAACCAATTTTTGTATCAGAATGTCAAAAGAGACATGATTGGTTCAAATGGAAAGATGCGATACAAGTAGAACTTGATTCGCTTAATAAACGAGAGGTTTTTGGACCTATCGTACTTATCCCTAAAGACGTTAAACCAGTTGGACACAAATGGGTTTTCGTTCGTAAGAGAAACGAGAAAAATGAGATAATGAGATTCAAAGCTCGTTTAGTGGCTCAAGGGTTTTCACAAAGACCCGGGATTGATTACGAAGAAACATATTCCCCCGTAATGGATGCAATCACATTTAGATTTTTGATGAGCCTAGCGGCTTACGAAAATCTAGAGATGCGTCTCATGGATGTCGTTACGGCATATCTTTATGGATCATTAGATACTGATATCTATATGAGAATCCCCGATGGGTTTAAAATGCCAGAAACATTGAAATCAAAGCCAAAAGAGTTATGCGCAATAAAACTGCAAAGATCATTATATGGGTTAAAACAATCTGGACGTATGTGGTACAATCGTCTCAGTGAACATTTAACTAAAGAAGGATATGTAAATAATCTTATATGCCCATGTGTTTTCATCAAGAAAACATCATCCGGATTTGTGATAATCGCGGTGTATGTTGATGACCTAAATATTATTGGAACTCATGAAGAAATTCAAAAAGCGACAAATTACTTGAAAGGAGAATTTGAGATGAAGGATCTCGGACAAACGAAATTTTGTCTCGGATTACAAATTGAGCATTGTGAAAAGGGTATATTTGTTCATCAATCCACATACACCAAAAGGGTGTTAAAACGCTTTAATATGGATAAAGCTACTTCACTCAAGTACTCTATGGTCGTCGGATCACTTAATGTCGAAAATGATCCATTCCGACCACCTGACGAAAATGAAAAGATACTTGGTCCTGAAGTACCATATATGAGTGCTATTGGAGCTCTTATGTACCTTGCAAATTGTACTCGACCTGATATATCATTTGCGATCAATCTTTTGGCAAGATTCAGTTCATCTCCCACACAAAGACATTGGAATGGCATTAAACATGTTTTTCGCTATCTTCAAGGGACGATTGATTTAGGATTACTTTATCCTAAAAATACAAATGGGCAAATGATTGGTTTTGCGGATGCTGGATATTTATCTGACCCTCACAAAGCTCGGTCGCAGACTGGATACGTTTTCACAATTGGTGGCACCGCCATATCATGGCGATCTCAGAAACAAACACTTGTAGCCACATCTTCAAACCATGCTGAAATCATTGCACTCCATGAAGCAAGCAGGGAATGTGTATGGTTGAGATCAATAAGTCAACACATCAAATCAAGCAGCGGAATCAAAGATAGTCCAGAACCGACTATCTTATATGAAGATAATGCTGCATGCGTCGCTCAAACGAAAGAGGGATATATCAAAAGCGACAGAACCAAACATATCCCACCGAAATTCTTTTCATACACCCAAGAACTTGAGAAGAATAAAGAGATTGAAGTGAAATATGTTCGGTCATGTGACAACTCTGCAGATCTTTTCACAAAGTCACTACCCACGTCAACGTTCAGAAAACATGTTTATAACATTGGAATGCGTAATCAACAAGACCTCTAAAGGGTTATTCTAATCTTTCAAGGGGGAGTGTTGTACTCTTTTATCCTACCCTAATTTTTCCCATTAAATTATTCATGGAAAGGTTTTTAACGAGGCAACATAAAAACAAAACGCAAGAGATATAAATAGCAATGGACTCCAAGGGGGAGTGTTACAAAAGTCTTCATTTTGCGTGTAAGGTTTTATATGTGGAGTCCATATATTTATGGCTCACAGTAACAATTGTCTAAAAGATGTAGTATATATAGAGGCATATGATCGTTGTAAATTTTACAGCACCAACAACACTTCTCTCTCAAAACATAGTACGTCTTTATATATACTTCCCTTCAATCTATAACATATAAGTGTATCATCTATAGTTCATATTTATAGAATATCAAATATAATTTATAACAAAAAAATGTTTTTTGGACAAAAAAAACATTACAAGTTTTTTTTTTCTCAAATATTATTAAAATATTTTTTTGGACAAAAAAGCTATAAACACAAAAATCTAATTTTAACACTTAATTTGGGTTCGCTATATATTGTTTAGGGTATAATATTGAAGGGTAGGGTTTAGTTTTGAAGATTTCATGTTAATTTTGAAGGTTTTAACTTAATTTTAAATTTATGGTATTTTTGTCAAAAAAACGTTTTAATGGTATTTAAAATGGTATTTTTTGTCCAAAAAATTATTTTTCATAGTATTTTCGGAAATTGCCATAAAAAAAACCAAACCAAAAAACCAAAGCATCCTAAAGGCAAAACATAAAGCCAGAGACTTTTTTTGGTTTCAATGAAGCTAAGAGAGCTTCTTTCGTACACAACTCAAAACTTAACTGATTCTTACTTCACCACTTGCGTGTACTTCCTTTACAGTCTTTTCATATTCATCTTCTTCGTCTTCCTCTTCTTCCTCCATCTCCTCCTCTTCCTCTTCTTCGTCTGCATCTCCCTTTCCTCCCCAGCCAAAACCTCCAATGGACCGAGAAACAGGAGGAGGGGTTTTGGCATCAGCCACTATCTTCATGATCTCTTCAGCTGTCTGGAGAGAGAACGTTGGGTTCTCTTTCTTGAAATATAAAGCTTGAGCTGTCTCTGTGAGTTCCCTTGGCAAGTTCTTCAGGAACCATGGATGTTTCTTGATTTCTGCAATAGTAATCCTCTGCAAAAACAACATCAACAAGTAGCTCAAATGTCAAACAAGGCCATCTTTTGAAAACATTCAGCTCATTTGGTTAATGATGATGTTATACCTTTAACGAATTGGCGACAAATATACGGGAAAAGAGATGTTTACAATCTTGTGAGATATGGACGTAGTCCGGGATCTTGTACTGGACAGCCATGATTTTCTGTATAACAAGATCACTCATTGATGGATAGAATGTAGGATACTTAACATAAGACATGTACACATATGGCTCAAAAGAAGAAACCTACTTGTATTGTCTTTCTGAAGTTTTTGGGATCTTCCTGGTCTTCGAATGGGTATGCTCCAACCAACATGACATAAAGAGTCACACCACAAGACCATACATCAGCCATCTGAAAAGAGCATGACAGTTTTACCGAATCCCATTGGTTTAAGCAACTTCATTGCATCGTGAATGATGTGTGGTTACCTTGCCATCATATTCTCTCCGAGACAGGACCTCCGGTGCTATATAGGCTGGAGTTCCAACTGTTGATTTGGGCCTAGAGTGCAGCAAAGACGACTACAAGAGAAGAATAACAAAAACACTTGACGGTGCTTTTACGACAAAGGGGAAAACGAAAGAGGATCTCATAGACAAGGGAAGAGCTTGGAAGATTTAAAGTGTGCCAGACCTTGGAATAACCAAAATCGCAGATTTTCAGACGTGGAGCAGGACTTCCATCTAGGAGCGTATTTTCGAGCTTCAGATCTCTATGGCATATTTGCTGTGAATAAATGGACACAAGGTGATGACCACGTTATCGATAAGCAATAGAAGCTCAATCATCAAAGAGATTAGTAATCTCGCTTGAGTCATTTCACTGCCTTACCATAGCATGACAATAGCTAACACCTGATATAAGCTGCTGGAAGAAGTATCTCGCCTGGAGAAAAAAAAATGGATTAGAGTGTAAGCCTGGATCTCGACACCAAAGCAACATATACAGATGAAGTTTATTCTTCTCCCCCTCCTCCTATACTATCAAAGACCATACAAAACACTGAAATCATCCTAAATTCACAATACTACGCCACGATTTCAAATACCAAGCTCACCTCATCCTCACTAAATCTTCCAGCACTACATATACGCTCGAATAGTTCACCACCAGCCGCATATTCCATGACAATAGCAAGATGTGTTGGAGTCAACACCACCTGTAGAATCCATAAACACCATGAGTTTAGTAGATTATCAACTTCAGAAGAAAGTTTTGACCATAGCAAGAACACAACCCAGTGTGGAGAAGTAGGAAAATTCACTAACCTCCTTAAACCGGATAATATTCGGATGTCGAAGTGATCTGTGATTTATGATCTCTCTCGCCACATTCTCATCAATCTATACCCATAAACAACAATAAAGCCAATAGTCATTCTACAATCTTCTTATGAGGAAAATATAACAATGATCATAATAAGCTCACAGAAACATTGAACTCAGCAAAAACGATGACACAAACACAAACAGATAGAGAAAAGACCTTAGGACCACGCTCGATGTACTTCATAGCAACAAGCTCCTTTGAATTTTTAACCCTCATGAGCCTCGCTACTCCGAAATTCCCAGAACCTATGTCCTTCACTAGCTCGTACTTCTCCATCGCAAGCCCTAAACCCAACACACACAAAACACAATACAACGAAATAGACCCAACCAAAAAAAAAATCCAATTTTTCGTTAAGGGTTTAAGCCCTACTAGCTAAATACGACGCAATTTCACGTGAAACCCAAAATCAGACAATATCAATCACTATACCAAAACCAAAGATGCGATTCTGAGCTCTCGAGATTTTGCGAAGAAATTGGGAAAAAGGAAAGAGATGAAGATGGAAGATTGAGATTTGAATTAAGAAACAAAGCAAAGAATCGACTTTTTGTTTTTGCTTTCTCACAGATATCGTTATGATGATGTTGATGATGATGATGATGATGATGATGATGATGATGAAGAATGAAGAATCTTTTTTTTTTTTTTTTGTCAAACGAATGAAGAATCTTTTATTAGGCTAATTTCTCATGAATCATGATGCTTTGTTTTAAATTAAATTAATTAATTAATCATATTTTAATTTTAAGCAAAGCGGGACCCACAAGCTACCATATCCAATAATATAGATTTTAAAGTTTAAAATGGGCCTAAAAAATATACGTTTTTAGGTTTTGGTAGGCCCAATATCTCTCTATAAAACTGATACACTTCTCATAAGTAACAATCACAACATTGTTGCGATCTCTCTCTCTCGATCGTCGATCACTCGCTGCCGCTAAACGAGAGAGAGAGAGCTGATTATACAGTTCTGTATCGTGAAGTTGCAGTTTATGCCCTAATCGTATCTAATCATCGGAGTCTATAGCATTGCCAACACCGTCTCCGTCGTGATCAGATCTGGTCGCACGGCGGATTTCGCGATGCCGTCTTCCTCCGCCGTCGCCGTCGTGTTTCTAATAATTCTCGTTTCTCTTATAGCACCTTCTCTCGCCTCCGATTCAGATCACAAGGTTAGATTCGTATCTCCGCCTACGCGATAGCCGATAGTATAATTCGTGATTTTGCAATGGTGTTTGTGACCGACTTTTCTTATCTCGTGATTTGCAATGTTGTTACAAGTTTTAGGATGATTTGTTCTTTATTGTGATTTAGGGTTTTTGAGTTTTTTTTTCGTCTCTATTAGGTTATTAATTTTGCTTTCACTTTATTTTTCAGTATCAAGTAGATGAGCAAGTTACTTTGTGGGTGAACAAAGTTGGTCCATATAACAATCCACAAGAAACATATAACTATTACAGTCTACCGTTTTGCCGCCCATCCGAAAACAATGTTCATAAATGGGGTGGTCTTGGTGAAGTTCTTGGTGGCAATGAGCTAATCGACAGCGAGATTGCGATAAATTTCTCGAGTATGTTTTTAATTCATGTGCTAGCTTCTGTTTCAGTATTTTATTCTAGTTATCTTACTTGTGCGTTAATTACAGTGTTATTTTCTGTTTTTTCATAGAGAATGTGGACAGAAAGGTTATCTGTAAGCTTGAACTCGATGAAGCCAAGGTCAACCATTTTAGAGATGCCATTGAATCTAGCTACTGGTTTGAATTCTTTATCGGTATGTTTCACAGTTCCTTGCACTTATTTTTCTGACAAATTAAAAAAGATTCTATGATCTTCAGAAAAATTATGGTGCAGCTTCCTATTATGCAAAAGTTTGGAGATTGCTGTGTCCGCCTTAGTTTTTATTTTCATCATTGAATACTCAAGTATCATTATATTGTACATTGTGTCTCCAATATCACTTACCACATGGGAAGTTGTAGGATATATAATCTTACCTAGGCTTACTATTTCTAAAATTAGTGGAGCTGGAATCGAAAGGTCTTTGGATTGCTAGCTAACCTTATTCTTTTTTGTTTTGTTTGGTGGCACCTGGTTTGCTTGGATTTTCGTACTTCAGATGATCTGCCTTTGTGGGGTATGAGAATTTTCATATTTACTTAGAACTTCCAAATTTTATCATTTTCCTTCTTACGTTTAGATAGTTTTTGATACTGTCTCACTGTTTTTGTAGGCTTTGTGGGTGAGCTGCATCTTGAGAAAAGCAACGAAAACGACAAGCATGTCCTCTATACACATAAGAACATTATCGTCAAATACAACAAAGATCAGGTCGGTTTTACTTGTAACCAGCAAGTATTATTATAGATATCATGTGAATTCCTTGTTGTGATCAGATTTATTTGTTTTTATAGATCATTCATGTTAATCTCACTCAAGACAACCCAATGCCGTTGGAAGCAGGAAAGACAATGGACCTGACTTATTCTGTCCAATGGATTCCTACAGATGTCACATTTGCTCGTCGTTTTGATGTATATTTGGATTATCCGTTCTTTGAGCATCAGGTAACTTGTAGGTTTAGCTTGTCATGCTATTAGTTTTTACCCTTCTGCCTTTTTCTTTGTTTTTATTTGGTTCATACCTTCATACTGTAAACACCGAATTTATCCTATTCTGATTGTAAAGCAGTTTTCTTTGAAATTTCATATCTTCAATAAGCCTTCTAATTTATTTTCATCGTTTTGCAGATTCATTGGTTCTCTATATTTAACTCGTTCATGATGGTTATTTTCCTCACTGGTTTAGTGTCAATGATATTAATGAGGATTCTCAGAAATGATTATGCGAAGTATGCTCGAGAAGATGATGATCTTGATAGCTTGGTGATGTTTCCTCAACTTTTGTTTTCACAGCTGCACTTTTTTGCCGTTACTTCTCCCTTCGCAGTTTTCAAACACTTCTTTCTTTTTTAATTGCCTGACTGTATAGCCGTTTCTGACATTAGTATTGATGAGCACAGGAACGTGAGGCAAGTGAAGAATCTGGTTGGAAGCTTGTCCACGGGGATGTGTTCAGGCCACCATGTAGTCTAGCTCTGCTCTCAGCTGTCGTTGGCACAGGTGCACAATTGGCATTGCTTGTTCTTCTTGTTATATCAATGGCCATCGTGGGGACTCTCTATATTGGGTATGTATTACACCATAATTCCCACTTCCAACCAACTTTTCATGTTTGTTGTATATTTGGAATCAGGCCTCACCCCGTATTCTGATTATTTCAGGAGAGGAGCAATCGTCACAACTTTCATAGTTTGCTATGCTCTTACTTCCTTTGTCTCTGGTTACGTTAGTGGTGGAATGTACTCAAGAAGCGGAGGTATGACTTGCTCTTCTTAGTTGATTTCTTTAGTGCTACTTTCCTCTTTAAACATTAATGTATAATTATAAATGCTGGTTTGTTCAGGTAAACATTGGATCAAGTGTATGGTCCTCACGGCTTCTCTCTTCCCCTTTTTGTGTTTCGGAATAGGCTTCCTCCTAAACACAATTGCCATATTCTATGGATCTCTAGCTGCTATTCCTTTTGGGACGATGGTGGTAGTGTTTGTAATCTGGGGTTTCATTTCCTTCCCCTTAGCTCTCCTCGGGACTGTCTTTGGGAGAAACTGGAGTGGTGCTCCAAATAATCCATGCCGTGTAAAGACAATCCCACGTCCAATCCCTGAGAGAAAATGGTACTTGACTCCATCTGTTATCTCCATGATGGGAGGTTTGTTACCCTTTGGAAGCATCTTCATCGAGATGTACTTTGTCTTCACATCATTCTGGAATTACAAGGTAAAGGTTCTTACTTGGATAATTCTTCTCGTAAGTGCCATACCAAGGAAACTTGATTTTAACTCTTTTTTACTGGTTTGACAGGTCTACTATGTGTATGGATTCATGCTACTGGTTTTTGTGATTCTCGTCATAGTGACGGTATGTGTAACTATCGTGGGAACTTATTTCCTGCTGAACGCAGAGAACTATCAATGGCAATGGACGTCCTTTTGCTCTGCTGCTTCAACGGGTGTCTATGTCTACCTATACTCCATCTATTACTACTACGTGAAGACAAAGATGTCAGGATTCTTCCAGACAAGCTTCTACTTTGGATACACACTCATGTTCTGTCTTGGCCTTGGAATTCTTTGCGGTAAAGCAAGCAGCTTCACTACTCTCTTCAAACTAGTGATTGCTTTTTAACCGATTCGACTAAATCCTTGTTGTTATGCCAGGGGCTGTTGGATTCTTGGGATCAAATCTGTTTGTAAGAAGGATATACAGAAACATCAAATGCGACTAGATGAGAGGTAAAGCAGTTTGTCTCCAAAAAAAAACGAGTAAAAACATTCGTCTTATATATTCTTCTCCCGTTTTTTTTTGGCAAGTGAACAACTACTATTGTATTTAGTTTTAGAATTGAATGGATGTACCATATATATTCGTAGTACTCGTACGACCTGTAATTCTATTTTTCACTATTCTATTTTTCACTATTAAATATTTTCTTTATCAGCAAGCATTGCATCTTCTTGTTGAGTTTTATATCATCACGTCACGTGTGCATTGTGCTATGGTGAATGAATAACAAATTCAATATCTATTGTTAACTAGAGACTACCCGTCAATAATGGGGTGGTGGCGCAGTTGGCTAGCGCGTAGGTCTCATAGCTATTGAGTGATCCTGAGGTCGAGAGTTCGAGCCTCTCTCACCCCAACATTTTTTACTTGCTCATTGTCGTCACCCAAAGTAAGAAGAAGCTTTCCTTTCTCTTCTCATTGAACTTCCTCTTCTTCTTCTTCTCTCCAGACATTATTACCATATCCTGAAAGGTAGAAATTTGTATATAGTGGTGGTATATATACGTTGACACAAATCGAGCGTGTTACCGATTCAGAATCCACTCCAAAACAACGGATAGTGATAATGATTTCACTACCCATATTCGAGGTTATATAACTTGGGTCCATATTTTGTTTTGATGCCCCAAACAAAATTAGTATATAGTTTTCAATGTTCCATGTTTATCACATAAAAACACACGGCATAGTTTTAACATCAAACTTAGGTAGGTACCAAAATAAAAGACTAGAAACTTGGTTGCTTCCGACTTAGCAATTGCCGCCGCCGCAGCAATTGCGGCCGCCTATGTAACTACTTTCTGGAACAGAAAAAAAAGAGACAAGTTTTTGTAAAAAAGTAAATAAAGAAGAAAAAAAAAGATGTTTAGATGGTTACTTACCAGGGATGCCATCCCAAACAGACGGGATTATATTAGTTGGGAGGGGCAGTACATAGTCAGATTTAACAGCTATTCCGCATCCCCTCATTTTCGTTCCGCTAAGTTTCACGGCCTTATCCACAGAGTCTTTTCCCGATAGAAAAACGAAAGCCTCGTTGAAATCACCATTGGAGTCTCCGCAAAGTGACACTCTGGTGACTTTTCCGCATGTTCCGAAATGTTTCCTCAGCTCCTTCTTTAATCTTTTCTCGGGAACGCAAGGTTCAAATCCCGTAACCAAAACGTTTGGTTTCCTGACGGTATCTTTGGTTTTTAGCGGCGGGGAAACGATTCGAACAACAATAGTACCTCCGGCCACGTCGGTTCCGGTGAGTGACAACGCCTTGTCACCCGCACCTTGTCCCAAGATATATACTAAACCAAGTACTCAAGAGAGGAGCCCTAAAACTACGGTAATTGAATGTAGAGTGATGAAGAACACGAACATGAACAACCTCACCACATTGAGAAAAGTGTTGAGACAAAGCTTTCATAACATGATGCCTATCAAGGCTAGTGTCATATCCCTCAACACCAATACGTGTGCTCCTTCAATTTTTTAACATACATATGTCATACATCATCCTTTCCAACCAAATATTATTATTATTATTATTATTCTAAAAATAATCTCAATTTTTGTTTTACCTATAAATTCGATCCACAAATTCTCCTCTAAAGGGATCGTTGTCTTCCGGAACCTAAAGTAGAATTAGAGATAAAATAGAGTAGAAACACAAAGCCAATAACAATTTGCCAAAGCAAAAAAACAAAAAAGAGAAAGAAACTTATACCTCGAAGATGAATTGCTCCATTGCTAGGTTTTCTAGGATTTCTTTTAGGGAAGAAGACTATCTTTATCTTATTGGGGATGGATTGATGATATTTTTGTTTGGTTTTGGGCCTAACTTTTCGGTGCAGACAATTGGGCCTAGAGTACCTAAAGCCCATATTGAGCTAAATAATGGTGTTACTACTTAAAAGGTATATAAGTATCTAAGACCATCTCCATTGGTTAGACACATTTTGTGTGTCTAAATAATTATTTGTTTAATTTTTTTTTTTTTAATTTAAGACCCTTTGAAAATTATGCTAGCTCCATTAGTAGACACTACTGGATCTTTTAAAAAAAATTGCACATTTGAAAATATTCATATTTGAAACAATGAACTATTAATCACAAAAACTAGACCAATTGAAACAACAAGCACCAAACATTAAAACAACAAAAAAACAATTGATGATGACTTACTTAGACAAAAAAAAAACCATAATCAAACCATAATTTGTAAATCAAACCAGACTTTGTAAGACAAAATTGATGATGACTCAAAGAAACCAACTCAAAAATATTAAACAAAATCAAGTAAGAGACAATTGATGATGATGACTTGGACAACCAGAGATAAGGTTGTGTTTTTCTTGTGAGCTTATCAACCAGAGAGACAATTGTGAGTTATCTCTTCCATAACATTCAAAGTATTACAAGAGAAGAAGCTTTCTCTTCCTCCATTGACTTTGAGTGCTTTCTTTTCCTACCAGATTAATCAATCACCATTGATGCATACACATGTTACATATCAAAAATTAAAAGAGAGTAGAAACCTTTTCAATATTGTAAGAATGGAGTCATGCTTTTTTGCATAGAGCATGTCGTAATGAGTACATCCACATGGAACCACCCAATTAAACGTATGTATGAAGCATTCAACATCGAATCCCTAAAGAGAAATTGATTTTTAAAAAAAGTTTCAAAATCATATGATGAAATCGAATTAGAGTTTTGGGATATAAACAAACTCTAATCTCAAAACAAACCACAAAATTTCAAGTTGGGATACAAATAAATCCTGATTTCAAAATCATATGATGAAATCGAAACAAAGTTTTGGGATACAAATTAACCCTAATCTCAAATCAAAGAACAAAATCGACAATTGAAGGAAATTTTACTTACAAAACTCTACAACTTGAATGTTTTCGTCGGTGAAATAATCGGTGGTGGGTGAAGAAGGTGGAGATCGGTGGGGAACACAAAAAATAAGCTTTATTTACTTAGGAAATAGGAAAAATAAGAAGAAAAAAAACTCAAATCTCTACAAACGTGACACGTAAGGGTTATAAACTTTTTCCAAATTGTCTTGATGAAGACCCGGTTCCAAGCTTAATTCTATTTTTCTGATTATTATTTTTTTTTTAATTCTGAAGACACCTTTAAAATCCATTGATGGAGATGCTCTAAGGGCACCTCCAATGGAGGTATTTAAAGAGTTACTTAAATTAAAATTTAGAGTGATTTACACAATGGAGCATTTTTTAACACTTACATATCAAAATAAGGCACTTTTGTGATATGAGACACTTTTTACACTTTTTATTTTTTAAATACAGTTTTACCCTTCGTGTACACAAAAGTTGTGTACATAAAATTGTGGATACACAACGTTGTGTACAGAAAGTTGTGGATACACAACGTTGTGTACATAAAGTTGTGGATACCCAACGTTGTGCATCGAAAGTTGTGGATACACAACGTTGTGTACGAAAGTTGTGGATACGTAACGTTGTGTACGAAAGTTGTGGATACACAACGTTGTGTACGAAAGTTGTGGATACACAACGTTGTGTACGAAAGTTGTGGATACGTTTTATGTTATGTGGACATACTTTTGTACAATTTCGTAAATGTATTTTAATTTATTGTAAAATATATTATTTCAATATTTTTTTTGTTTATCATATATCTATTTACATAAGTAATTTATATTTAATATTTACACTCTCATATGTTTTTGTAATATTCTTAATAAATGTGAATGAAACATGTTGATATTAATAAGTGAAAACATGAAAATTACATGTACATCAAAACATATAAATGTTTTAAATTCATTATTAAAACCTATTTATTCATTTTTGAACATGAATCATCATATAATTTTAACTACAATTATAATTTATTTAAACTTGAACACAAATCATCGTATGAATTGTCTATGATATATAAACTCATTGGAATAAAATTTAAACTCGTCCATTATACTTTGAACATTTGTACAATTCTATGTGGACATATAAAAAAATTAGATATTGACTAGTTGTCCACAAATGTTGATTCATTCATAAATAAAATATATAAAAGTGGATATCAAATTATATATATTAAAATTTTATAAATCAATATACGAAAATAAATTATTTTATGTTACCCTAGAAAATTAAAATTAGAATGCAAAATAGAAAAATGAGAAAGAAAATGATTGTGAAATTTATGTAGAATAAATGAATTGATGGGTAATTTAGTCTTTTATAACAATAAAGTGTCTCTATGTCAAAAAGTGTTCTAAAGTGTAATTTGTGTTTTAAAAAGTGTGTCATGATGTAATTTTCTCTAAAATTTAATTAAAAATAAAGAAAAAGAGAACTTAAATAAAAAACGTCTCTTATAGAAGCACTTTAAGAAACGTTATTACTACGGTTTACATACTGTATGCCACATGTTTTACCATTATTAGCCATATTTTATTTTTTTATATTAAAATAATTAAAAAAATATATAAATTATTATTTTTAATACAATTACTAACTCTCCATCGGTTTAACCGATGGAGATGCTCTAAGACCAAGATTATCGGCTCCTTAGAGGGGAGCTTAACTCGTGGGGCCCGCATAATATTTAAGTATCATCTCTTAAAACACTTCTCTACGAACCAATCCTAGAATTTTTCGCGGGCCCCACTGACACGTGGCGGTCCGCGATTAGTCTAATTATTATTTTATTTTTTTAAAAAAAAAAAAAATAAATAAAATAAAAAAACTTAAGGACTTTAGAGCATCTCCAACGGGAGTGATTAAAGAGTTTCTTAATAACAAAAAAAAAATGAAAATTATAAAAAAAGTGGAAAAGAAATAAGAATCGTTACTTCGGTTAGTATTTTTATCAAAGTTGTTAGATAGTTTCTTGCCATTTGTTATGCTATAATTGGTTATGTTTAATTTTATCATTAAAATAAAAAATCTATAATTAAAATATATCAAAAATATTTGCTTAAGTACTCAAAATGGGTTTCTAACCGTTGGAGATGAGCATGATTATCCCTAAAGATCATAAAAGGGTGCTTAAGGATTTTTTATTATTAAATAGAGAGAAAAATGTTATTTAGAAATGTGTAAAAAAATAGTGATTATAGGTAAGATTGTGAAAAGATCCTTAAAAAAAATTATAAATTTTTTTGTTGAATGTTCTTATTGAATTGCACATTAAACTTAAGCATATATACCACTAATTAAGTAAATACTTGCAAAAATGCAAATACAATCACTAATTTGAAGTAGATAAACATGTAAACTCATCAAAATAACTTCAGAAATTTACATGTATCTATGAAACAAACCAATACACAATTATAACAAACAATAGAACATAATTAAGTCTTCCAAAAATAAATCAAAAGCAAAATTTAGCAATGGCAAATCGGATTATACCAAATCATCATACCAAGAAAATAACTTAAAGAGAAGATGGAAGATGAAGACCATACCTTCAAACGAAGAACATACCTTCTCCGACGACGATAAAATTGTCTTCTTCGACGAGGATGTTGATTTCGTCACAGATCCGCCATTTTATGGTGTGAGAGATGAAGATTTCATTCGAAATCGACGAGAAACGGAACAACGGAATGAAAGAGAGAGGACGGTGGAAGAAAGAGGAGATCGGTACTTAGTTTAGGTTTATTGGGTTCGATACTTAACTTTTTTTTAATTTTTTAATTTTTTTTTTAAAAAAAATGGGCCTAAGGACCGGGCTTAATTCCCCGATAATTATGGTCTTATACTGATAATCATGCTCTAAAGCCCATATTACCCTTTATAAATATTACTGTAGTAGAGACCAAAGATCGAAAAGACAAATTTAGCACTCGTGGTAGTTGCAGGTAAAAGACAAAGGCGCTCTGAGAGTTTCCTACGTTGTTTCCCAATTCAAGCAGCCTCGTTGACCCAAAAAAGTATCCAACTTTTTTCCTTCTCATCAATGGCCAAATCAAATTCTACACTTTCACTCATCACAACAATCCTCAGATTCCTCCACACACACAAAACATGTCCACCTTCAATTTCCTCCTCTCTCTATTACTCTTTACCTTCCATCTCTCACTCTCCGCTTCATCTCCTCCGTCTTGTCCTTTAGATTTCTCACACGTCCTGAGAATCCCATGGAAAACCAACGACTGTCTTAGCTACGAAGAATCAACCGAGAAGAAGAACAGTTGCTGCCAATCTATCCTAACCCTAATCGGAATCCCAATGTCTCGCCGTCTCAAACAAACATCGAACTTTCGTCTCCCGGATCTCTCCACTTCCGCCACGTGTCTCAAAAACCTCGACACGAGCCTCGCTTCCCTCTCTCTCCCTCCCAATCTAACCTCTGTATGTTTCGATCCGAGCCAGTTCGTAATCACCAACGAGACCTGCGCCGGGATCCAGACGACGAGAGATTGGGTCTCTCGTCTCGGATCCGAGACGGAGCTAGACTCTGCTTGCGCCGTCGGTCTCACGGATCTGACCAGATGCGACGGGTGCGTGGCGGCGGGGTTTAGGGTTCAGAAACGGCTTGTGAATATCGACGGTAATGTCTCTCATGGTGTCTACTGTTACCATTTCGCTGTTCTTTACGCTGCTGGTATTGTTAACAAGAAAGGACCCGAGAGTGATGACGCTTTGTCTTGTCTCTTCTCCTTGAGCTTGACTTCTTCTCCGTCGAGCTCAAAGAAGAAGAAACACACGGTGGCTCTTGCTTTGAGCTTAACCGGAGGAGGAGTTATTGCTATTGCTTTGGTTATCACCGGTTTGTATTTCCGGTTTGGTAGAGTTGTTAAAGAAGGTGGTTGGGAGGAGGATCAAGAGTCTAGACCGAAATGGAGACCGAACACCGGCTCTGTCTGGTTCAAAATCGAGGAGCTCGAGAAGGCGACGAACGGTTTCTCGCAGAAGAATTTCGTAGGACGAGGCGGGTTCGGTTTCGTTTACAGAGGCGTGTTGCAGGATGGTTCGGTTATCGCGGTTAAGAAAGTGATTGAATCCGAGTTCCAAGGGGATGTAGAGTTTCGCAACGAGGTCGATATCATTAGCAATCTAAAACATAGGAACCTTGTTCCTTTAAGAGGTTGTTGTATGGTGGATGATGATAGATACCTTGTTTACGAGTACATGTCGAATGGGAACCTCGATGATCACTTGTTTCCTCGGGTTGATACTCCTAAGACGGCGCCGTTGACTTGGCCTCAGAGAAAAAACATTGTGTTGGATGTAGCTAAAGGGTTGGCTTATTTGCATTACGGTGTGAAACCCGCCATTTACCACCGTGATATCAAAGGCACAAACATATTGTTAGACGTCGATATGAGAGCCCGAGTAGCTGATTTCGGTTTAGCTAAACAGAGTAGAGAAGGAGAGTCTCATCTCACTACTAGAGTGGCGGGAACACACGGTTATTTAGCACCCGAGTACGCTCTCTACGGTCAGCTAACCGAGAAAAGCGACGTGTATAGCTTCGGCGTTGTAATACTAGAGATAATGTGCGGAAGGAGAGTTCTTGATCTGTCTAGCTCCGGATCTCCAAACACGTTTCTGATAACGGATTGGGCTTGGTCGCTGGTGAAAGCCGGGAAAACAGAGGAAGCTTTTGATCCGTCGTTGTTGCCGTCGAGAGACGAAGTAGGCTCCTCTTCGAGGATATCGAATCCGAAAGGGGTTATGGAGAGATTCTTGCAAGTTGGGATCTTGTGTGCTCATGTGTTGGTTGCTTTAAGACCAACGGTTTTAGATGCATTGAAGATGCTCGAAGGAGATATCGAAGTTCCTACAATCCCGGACCGTCCTGTCCCGCTCGCGCATCCTTCTTACCGCATAGATGGGACCGGTTTCACAATATCGCCTGCGCTTAGCGAGCTACAAATACATCCCGGAGATATGCTCCGGTGAATCAGTATAAGAGAAAGCTTAGGCTTCATGTATGGTGTTTATATTCTACTTGTAAATATTTTCACACACAAAAAAATTGTTTCTTTTTTTCATTATGGTGAAAGTAGTTAGTTGTGTAAAAGTGGAATAATTAGCATTTTTGGTTAAATTAATTAAACATGTTTAAAGGG
Source organism: Cochlearia excelsa (assembly GCA_963556525.1). Taxonomy (NCBI): domain Eukaryota; kingdom Viridiplantae; phylum Streptophyta; class Magnoliopsida; order Brassicales; family Brassicaceae; genus Cochlearia; species Cochlearia excelsa. The sequence goes on from OY748331.1 coordinate 22,226,216, forward strand.
TTGATAAAACAAAGGAGATCTTACAAGCTCTTTTTATTATATACCGGAAATACCCTTTGCTTTAGATTCATTTATCATCTAAAATCTCCCCCAAATTCAACGACTTGTGATTTGCGACGACGACGACGACGACGACGAAGCTCGGCGATGATGGAGCGAACTTACGGCCGTCGCAAACCGGGTATGTCGAGAACCCTTTCTGGGTCTCTAAGCGACACCGTTTCTCAGCCGCCGGAATATATCTCCGTCTCTTCTTCGCCGGATATCGATCCCCTTGATTACTCTCTTCTTCCTTTCTCAAGTCAAGATTCGTCTTCTCTGTGGAACTCTTCTTCGAGATCAAGTTTACGTGAAGACGATTATCCACAGTACGACGAAGGCGTACGGAGGGTGAAAAGACCCAGAAAAAACGGCGGCGGCGGAGGAGAAGAGGCTTTCGGTTTTACTTCGACGTTGCTCGAGGCGCAAGAGTTTGGAGAGCTTATGGAGCACGAGGATGAAGTTAACTTCGCGCTTGATGGGTTAAAAAAAGGACATCAAGTTAGGATCAGAAGGGCAAGTTTATCGTCTCTACTCTCGATTTGCTCGTCTCAACACCAGCGACGCTCCTTGAGAGCTCAAGGGTAAAACCCTAATCCCCCTTTCTCTTAAGACTTTTCGATTTTGTTCAATTTTATGATCAATTTTCTCAATTTGCCATGTGGGTTTTGTGTAAATAGATCTACTTTTTCTGAGATCTTGTTTGTTTCAGGATCTCACAAACCATACTTGATGCGATTCTGAGCCTTGCCCTTGATGACATACCAAGCAATCTTGCCGCTGCAACCCTTTTCTTTGTGCTTACTACTGATGTAAGTGACTTTCAGATTCGTTTTTCGACGTTTAATATTTGATTCATTGACATATTTTTCGTGGTTTTCAGAGTAAAGATGAGAACTTTATGGAGTCACCCAAGTGCATCAAGTTTCTGATAAAGTTGTTGAAACCTGTGACTGTCACTAGCAGTAAAGAGAAGCCACTCAATATAGGATTTAAGCTCTTATCATTCCGTAAGGATGTCGATGCTGCACGAGATGGAACCAAAATGAATGATCCGAGCTCTAGTAATATACTTTTAAGAGTTCAGGAACTTCTGGTTAGTTGCAAGGAGATGAGAGATAGCTATAAAAGTGAAACAATAAGGCCTGAGCTAAGTACGAAATGGGTAGCTTTGTTGGCCATGGAGAGATCGTGCTTATCCAAAATTTCTTTTGATGGTATTTGAACTATTTCAGAGATAGATTTTACTTTGATAATATTGCTATACTTTAGTTGTTGTTTGTCATTTGTTTCATTTTCCTTTATCCAGATACTTCGGGCTCGGTTAAAAAGACTGGTGGGAATTTCAAGGAGAAACTACGAGAACTAGGAGGACTTGATGCAGTCCTAGATGTTGTTATGGATTGTCACGCTGTTATGGAGGTGTGCTCTATAGTTTCCTAGGATTAGGGGAAGAGACTTCTCATTTTTGCATTAGTTGTTGTTGATTGCTGGAAGTTTGCAGCTCAATTATGTTATATTTTGTTACAGTATCTAATACAGATTCTATATGCAGCGCTGGGTGGAATGTGATGCACTTTCCGTCCAGGATAAGAAAGATAACGTGCAAAAGCAGAGTTTAATGTTGCTTCTGAAATGTCTGAAAATCATGGAGAATGCTACGTTTCTGAGCACAGACAACCAGGTATATTTTATGTATATTAATTTCAAGATTTAGACAATATTTTGAGTTTCAGACGTTAATCAGTTGTTATCAAGCTGTAGTATAGGTAACTGAATGACTGAGATAATTTAACCGTTATGCGAATTTTGTTTCTCAGAATCATTTGCTCGGATTTAAGAAACGTTTTGGTTCACATGAATTCCGAATGTCTTTCACAGAGCTTACGATTAGTGTCATCAAGATGCTTTCAGGTTTGAAATTGATACCATGTCTTGTTTTAAATTGTTATGCATTATGCCTTCCTCCCTTTCTATCATCTCTTGTCCTGATAGCTGGTTGAACCGATGGGTAGGTCTTCACTTGCGTGGAGGTTTTCCAGTTCCTCCTCATGTAAACAATGAAAATCCCCAGTGTTCAAATGGTGAAAATCATGATTCTATCTTTGGAGCTGACCGTAAAGGTAATTTATTTTAATAACTATAAATGCGTCTCTTATCAGGTGTATGTATTTTCCTATGCTAACCCACTTCTACCTTTTGCAGTTAATAATGGGTGTGTCTCCCATAGAAGTCAATCTATAATCAACTTAGATTCTCAACCGACAGCAATGCCGAGTTCTCAATCAAGTGTGTCAGGGAATGAGCCCACAGCTTTAACCAGAAGAGTTGGTACCACCAGCTCTGCTTCATTTGCAGGCAGATTGGCTTCATTGGGTAGTGGCATTGCCAGAAGTACTTCAAGGACTCTTCAAGTTGGAGAACCAAGCTGTAAAAGAAATGGAAAATCCACATCCCTTGAGGAAAGCGAAGATCCTTTCGCATTTGATTTGGAAGACTCAAAACCTTCGAAGTGGGCAACAGTATCTGTAAAGCAGAAGAAATCTAGAGCTCAGAAGAAGAAAGGATGCTTCAAAGAAAGTAAAGATGAATATTCGTATCAGCTGTTCTCGAGCCAAGAGGTATCATCAAACCATAGGTTGGATTCTCAGGAAGAATCAAGTGACAGAGACTGCATTATGTTGCAACAGACATCTTCTTCTACAAATGACATTGATGAAGAATGTATATGTCTTTTATCTGATTGCCTTCTAACAGCCGTAAAGGTAATTTCTTTAACAGTCTCCTAACACTCTTTGCTGGTCTGAAGCGAAACTCTCTTGACTGGAATAGCATCAATTTGCAGGTTTTGATGAACTTAACAAATGATAACGCCGTTGGTTGTCGGCAAGTTGGTGGGTGCAGAGGGCTTGAATGCATGGCTGAGTTAATAGTCGGGCACTTTCCATCTTTCACTAGATCTCCACTTTCCAGTGAGATGGAAACGATGGGATTGTCACATCAGAAAAAAGACAAACATCTCACAGATCAGGAGTTAGATTTTCTTGTTGCCATCTTAGGGTTGCTAGTAAATTTGGTTGAGAAAGATGGAGTGAACAGGTACCAACAAAACCTCAGCTTCTATTGTTGCAGTCAAAAGTTAACATCATGTGGTTAAGTTGATAAGTTATTGAATTTTTTACAGATCACGGCTTGCTTCATTGAGTGTTCCTATTACAGAACAGGAAGGTTTGCAAGAGAATGAACAAGATATGATTCCGTTACTATGTTCAATCTTTCTCACCAATCAAGGATCAGCAGACACCAAAGAAGTGACAACTACTTTCACCTTAGTGAGTAGCCGAAACTGACTATTGTTTGCTTGAGAAGACTTTGAGAAAAAAGGTTTGTTTCTATGTTGTAAACCTACTGTTTGTTTTTGTGGATTCAGGATGATGAAGAAGCTGTTTTAGAAACCGAAAAGGAAGCAGAAAAGATGATCGTGGAGGCATACTCTGCTCTACTACTCGCCTTTCTTTCAACTGAAAGGTTATTTTTCGTTTCCAATCTTCTTATATTATATGTCGAATTCCATCTAACATTTCTCAACAAACTACTACTAAACATGTTCTTTGATCCACTAGCAGTAGAAGTATACGCAACTGTATCAAAGACTATCTCCCGAAACGCAATCTCACAATTCTTGTACCTGTCTTGGAAAGATTTGTGGTATGTGCTTCTTTCTAAACAACTCGTTGCTGTGTCGGTTTTAGGCTAGCAAAATCTCAAGATCCTTTTAAGTGGACTGTGTGTTCTTTGTTTGTTCAGCAATTTCACACGACTCTGAACATGATCCCTCCGGAGACGCATAAAGCAGTGATGGAAGTGATTGAATCCTGCAAATTACCGTGAAAGAGGGAGATCAAATTAGTCTTCATTCTCCTTTTTGTCTTTCCATGTACAGATAATGCAAAACAAACTTGGAATGCCTTGGGGTGATCATAAAAGATGATAAGGCTACAATTAGTATATTAGCTCCTCTCTCTCTCTCTCTGTTCTTTAGAGTTTTACATTGTCTGTCTCCGCTTAGGTTTGTTTTACTTGTCTTGTATACTCATATACAATCCCATTCTTTTGTAGGTTTCTTGACTAATCATATATATATACAAGCTTGCTCTATGATTAGAACATCTACTATTCTTCTTCATTGTTGTTTTAGCTTCATTGCAACATAAGATAATTAATAAACTGTATTCTTGCATGATCCACTCTGTTTCTATGCCATCATGTTTGGATCCCAAGACACCTTTTCCGGCATCAATCTTTGTCTGAACACATCCTGTTGTTGCTTTTCAGTATCCTCCATTAGCTCTAATAATCCATCCTCCATCATATTCTTCTTTTTGCCTCTCAGTTATAAAAAACCACTCATCAGTGTTATTAGCCCTCTTGAAATCAACTATAAGTTGTGAGGGGTTGTATTATATGTTGTTAACGTAAGGGATGTAATCCCTTGGATAATCTTGGCCGTTTTAAAAAGGGGTTTCAAGTAATCAAGAATTAGTTCTTCATCTCCTGGCATGGACCTAACACCACAAGGCAAATCCCAAGGTTTAAAATAGTCCTCCTCCTCTGCATGTGCTGCAACTAGATCCAATGTTGGTGAACTAGTACTAGTCTCTCTTGTCTTGACTTGGACCACATGTGACGATGATCTTGGATTCATCATGTGCTTTTCTTCTCGCTAAGGTTTGATCTCTAAAGTCTAAGAGAAACCTAACCTTCTCTTCCTTTGGTATGAAATTTCAGTTTGCATATCTATCATATCATATATATATAGTAACTACCTTTTGTTTGATTCCTATTTGGATTTAGTTTTGCTTAAACTTTAAAAACGGAAAAGTCCTAAATCATGTTGAAAAAAACTTCATTGTCTTTCCTAGTTTAACAAGGAAATGGTTTGAAAGAAAACAAAAATAAAAACAGAAAATGTATCAAAACTGTCTATTTAAAACAAAACATATCTATCTTCAGATATCTTCTAAATTTTTCAAGTGAAACATACTAGAACCTGTTTGATTTCATCAGACAACTCTTTGGTAAGTTTATCCGCACGTTCGTCATGTCCACCAGCAAATGTATAAACTCTGAATGCAAACTGAAATGCCCTCCAAAGCACTTTAGCCCATCCTGCAGTCTTGTCCTTCATGCTCAGCTTTGTCTCTTCTGATTCTACTCTATGTGTTTCAGCTTTTGCTTCTCTCTTTTCCTGTGAACAATGATCATATAGTATATGATTAACAAAGTCTATATATAGCAAGTTTTGAAGATATCGATCTTGCGGTTAAATCTTTTAGTACCTTCAATGCAAGTTCCATGCAGTTAGATGAGATATCAACCATTAGTTCCTTGATCTGAACAAGTATATTGAAGTCAAAACTGATTTTATGGCTTTTGAACTTCTTCTCCTCTTCTACTTTGATCTGGTCTAGAGTCTCAATCTCTTGCCTTATCTGTTTTATAATCATTTATCTTCAGATCATTAATGTAGGTTAACAAAAAACAAAAAAGGCGAAAGAAACTAGCATCAAAAGATTATTAGTATACTCCTATGACTTGCCTTTGCAAAGTAGCGTTCAGTTTTGTCGAGAAGGTTGTTCGCGGGTGACTCTATCTTCCAGCTCTTGAGCTCTTTGATTATACCTTGCAGCTTAGAGTACAATGCAGCAGCTGTTCTTATCGCATCGAGTTTACTCTGCGGAAACCCTTCACATCTAGCTAGAACCTAATCAAGTTCAACAAAACCATAACATTATTGAATTAGTCTTCTTTGTTTGTGTGTGTGACAATGATTATATTAGATATATAGTTACTTATTTCTAGTGTAATAAGTGATTAATTAACACACTTAGCTTGTATATAAGTGAGATGTACAGTTTACATTATGATACATCTCACTTATATGCAATCTTATAAGTGTGTTATTAATTAATCACTAATTACACTAGAAATAAGTAACTATATCTATAATAGATTACCTGTGATTCATCTTCTAGCTTCTCAAGAACCGATTCAACACGGTGATGGAACTTCTCAAGCTCGGTAATGTCCTTGTTCTGAAACTTGGAAATCTCTGTCTTAAGCTCAATGATTGACTTCATATACATTTGAATGTCCTTTTCCACTTTCTGAAAATAAGGAGACCTGTGTTAAGACATAAAAGCAAGAATCAGTTTTTTCGACTTTGTTATGTTTTTTGTTGTTGTTTATGTAAGTGTAATGTGGTTTACTTCTTTGCTATTTCAGCAAGTGCATCAGCCATTCCTTGCTTTCCACTGGCTGGAGAGCTTCCAATCCTGCCTTTGCTTCCAAAGGCGGCACAACGAGTTCTTGCTTCCGGATTCTTTCCTTCTAGTTTCGCCTTTAGGAAGTTGTAGATTTTCCCTAAATTTGTTGATCTCTTCAGCTTACTATTTGCTTTCTTGGCTCCTATTGCTCCAGGTGGTGGTGGTGGTGGTGGACCAGCCATTCCTTTCCCTGGTGGTGGTGGTGGAGTAACAGCCAGTCCTTTCCCTGGTGGTGGTGGTGGTGGTGGTGGAGTAGCAGCCAGTCCCTTCCCTGGTGGTGGTGGTGGTGGTGGTGGTGGTGGAGTAGCAGCCAGTCCTTTCCCTGGTGGTGGTGGTGGTGGTGATGGTGGAGTAGAAGCCAGTCCCTTCCCTGGTGGTGGTGGTGGTGGTGGTGGTGGTGGTGGTGGAGCAGCTAGTCCTTTACCAGGAAGTGTCTGTGTTGGAGTAGCCAGTCCTTTCCCGGGTAGGGGAGGTGGTTGTGGTAGTGATGCAGCCCCTGGAGGTGGAGGAAGCAGGCCATCCTGGCCTTTTTCAGCAGCCAATGGAAGTGGTGGAGGTAATGTTTCCTTCCCTGAAGGTGGACTAGGCAGACCAGCCTGCCCTTCTTCGCAAGCCATTTGAAGTGGCTGTGGAGGAGGCAGAATCAAAGATGTCACAACATTTTCAGACTTGTCTGAAACCTTTGAGCAACTTTCATCAACAATCTCCTTCTTGAAACTATCTTTCCCTTCAAGAACACCAACTTCTATTTCACTCTTCTCCTCTTCAACATTGCATCTCTGAGCTTCTCTCTGACCCATATTGTTGATAGCAAGCCTCTTTACATCTATAGGACTCAGCTTCACCACCCTCTTGTTTCTAGCAAGTGTTGAAACAGTGATTGCAAAGCCACCAACTTTGCTTGTTGGTGGTTTCAACACCGATCTAGGCGTGACCGGTTCCTTCATGAATGTTCCTCTTCGGTTTTTCGATGTTTTAGTCTTCCGACTAACCTTATTCTCTGTCACAATGAGCCTCTCATTCATCCCCTTGATCAGTCCATCAAGTGCAGTTAACACCTTTTCCCCTACAACAACAACAACAATTAATGTTTATATATGATGACCATATATAGTGTAAGTGTAATAATATTAGACTTTTGTAATAATGTTTACCTATTTCATCATAGAGATTCTTCCTAATGTTATTGTTCTTATCCTTGGATTTGATTACCCATTCATTGTCATCGATCCATGAATCTCCAATCGATTTCAAAGCATTGTAGAAATGTTCAAGCAACTAAGTGCAAAATTGCAAAAGTGTTTTAGATCATTAGCACCAAAATATAACCTTAGTTAAAAGGTTTCTAGTTTCATGTTATCATATACAAAGGCTATATAGTTATGAGATGAATATGCATATAATATACCTTATCGACTTCGACATGTCTTATATTAATGATTTGTGAGCTTTCAACAATCTCAGGACAAAGCTTATGTAGATCTTTCATTGTACGCACCACCATCTAAACAAAACAAACAAATCAAATAATCAAAAGTGAGTAAACAAAATCTTGTGATTATAAGTGTGGGATTAAAGACAAAAAACATGTGTGAACAAACGTATACATTTTTTACTGAAAGATAACCGGTAAGAGGAGGATATTAAGATACATGTATAGCATGTATAACTCTACTACTATAAATACCCCTTGTATATGACATTATAGTGTTAATGAGAAATCTTATGCTTAAATGTTAATATGGTATCAGAGCATTAAATTCATTTTTTCTCATTCATTTTTCTCTAACAAACTTTCTCGAGAAAATCTTTCCGCTATTTTCTTCAACGATCTTCTTACTGATTCTTCATCGATTCTTCTTCAATTTCACTGATTCTTCAAGATCTTCCGCTTATCTCATGGAATCGTCTCGTTGAATCATCGCTTATCACTGGATCTTGAAATCGTCTTCTTTGTTATCGGTGATATCAAGCTAATCTTCTTCTTCGTTATCGGCGATATCAAGCTAATCTTCTTCTTCGTTATCGGAGATATCGTCTTCTTCTTCGTTTTCTCCGATGAGTGCTTCTAATCGGCAAATCAATTTCATCTCATTTGTTAACCTAATATCACAGGTTCTTGATTTCTTATCTTCTGCCATAGCAATCCTCGTTGTATATTTGTATCATCTTCTTCACTAATTGATACTTAGAAGTTCCAGAATCTTCCAATGTCGAATCACAATAGTGAGGTTATAGATCAGTATGATAATCCCTACTTCCTGCATAGAACTGATGGTGCTGGTCTAGTTCTCGTGTCCGATAGATTAGATACTGGAGCTGAGTTTCATTCATGGCGTCGCTCTGTACGAATGGCTTTGAATGTTAGAAACAAACTTGGATTTATTGATGGTACTATGACTAAGCCCGATTTGGATCATAGAGACTTTGGGTCATGGTCTCGCCGCAATGACATGGTAGCAACGTGGATAATGAATTCGTGTCCAAGAAGATTGCACGAGTCTCTTGTTCATATCCACAGCTGAAGGTATTTGGAAGAACTTGATGTCAAGATTCCAACAAGATGATGCACCTAGGGTTTATGAGATTGAACAGAAGCTAGGTAGCATACAACAAGGATCTCTCGGATGTTAGTACTTACTATACAGAGTTAGTAACATTGTGGGAAGAGTATCGAAACTATGTGGAACCGCTCGTATGCACTTGTGGTAAATGTGAATGCAATGCCGCTATATTGTGGGAAAAATTGCGGCAAAGGAGCGAGTAACTAAGTTTCGATGGGTCCGAATGATTCTTTTGAATCCACACGAAGACACATTCGATGTTGAAGCCTATACCTACCATTGAAGAAGCTTTCAACTTAGTAGCTCAAGATGAGAGGCAGAAAAATATCAAACCATCAACAAACTCAGAGAATGTGGTGTTTCAGACTTCAGCTAATAATGTCAAGACTCAGGACAAGTCCTATGTTGGCTCAGCGGATAATGCAACCTATGCAGTTCATAATGGATATAGACCAAGGTCAAATAGGCCATTATGCACACACTGTGGACAGTCTGGACACATGGTTCAGAAATGTTACAAACTGCATGGTTATCCTCCTGGTTATATACCCGGTTACAAGACTGCTGCTTCCACAGGACAAAGGCCTTTCCAGTTTCAGCCTAGAGGACAGTTTTCTCAAGGCCAAAGACCCTCACATTCTGTGGCCAATATCATCACTGAGTCTTGTTCATATGTGCCATCTTCACCAACAAATATGGACTTTAGTCATATGAATGAAGAACAGGTTCAGACATTACTTCAACAGCTTACAAATCATGTGCAAGTTTCAAAAACACAGGCTCCTGTTTCACAGCAATCAACCATCACGGATCATGGTATTATGGCTTGTCAATCTACCTCTGGTATAAATCCTTTTCCCTCTACCTCTCTCAGATATGAAAATGACAAATTAACCTTTCAACACCAATGCTTATCATCCCTTTACAATAATCTACCTAATGGTTGTTGGATAATTGACAGTGGAGCTACTAGCCATGTTTGTTCTGACTTGTCATTGTTCAAAGAAACTGTCACAGTTTCAGGGGTCACAGTTTCATTACCTAATGACACTAGGGTTCCAATAACACATTCTGGCATAGTTCCTTTGTCATCCACTCTTGTTTTGCATGATGTTCTGCATGTACCATCTTTCAAATTCAATCTTATATCTGTTAGTAGTTTACTTAAAACTAGTGAACATTCTGCTCATTTTTACTCTGATTCATGTTTTATTCAGGAGTGTATTCAGGACTTGACGATTGGTAGAGGGACTGTGATTCATAACTTGTATATTCTACAACTTGATGCACCTGCTAAGTCTCTTCACTTCTCTGGATCCTTGAAGGTAGATGGTAACCTGTGGCACAAACGCCTAGGACATCCATCTTCTGACAAGTTAAAGCTTCTATCTGGTACACTTAGTGTTTCACCATCTAGTCTGTCTTTAGAATCTCATTGTCATGTTTGTCCTTTAGCTAAACAGAAAAGATTACCCTATGAGTCACATAATCATTTGTCTAGTAAACCTTTTGATCTTATACACTTAGATGTTTGGGGTCCTTTTTCTAAAGAGTCTGTTGAAGGGTACAAATATTTCTTTACTATAGTTGATGATTGTACTAGAGTCACATGGATTTACATGTTAAGAAATAAAAGTGATGTTCTTACACAGTTTCCACTCTTTGTTAATCATGTTAAAACTCAATATCAATCTGTTATAAAAGCTATTAGAACTGATAATGCACCTGAGTTAGCATTTACTGATTTGGTGAAACAGCATGGCATGGTACATCAATATTCTTGTGCTTATACTCCACAACAGAACTCAGTTGTGGAAAGAAAGCATCAACATCTATTAAATGTTGCTAGAGCCTTGTTGTTTTCAAATCAAATATCCCTTTAGCTTATTGGAGTGATTGCATATTGACATCCGTTTTCTTGATTAATAAAACACCTTCATTCTTGTTAAACAACAAATCACCATATGAGTTACTGACTAAGAAGAAACCTGATTATAGCTCTCTTAGGACATTTGGGTGTTTATGCTATGTCTCTACTCTAATAAAAGATAGGAATAAGTTTTCTCCCCGTGCGGATAAGTGTGTATTCTTAGGCTATTCTTCAGATACAAAGGTTATAAGGTTTTGAATATAGAAACAAGAAGTGTCTCAGTCTCTAGGAATGTTGTATTCTTTGAAAATGATTTTCCATTTGCATCGATCATTCTATGAAATCATCAATAGATAGATTTGATCATTTTGTATTGCCTTTGTCAACACCGTAGAATTGAATTCGTTCTCGTGCATAACTCATTGTCATCCGCATCTCATACATCATCATTATTGGATCCTAGTGTCACAAATGAATCAGGAACTGTGTCCACATCAGAGACAGGGGTTTCAATGAACAATGATAGGCCTAGGAGAACATCTAAGGCTCCTTGTTATTTGTCTGACTACCATTGTTCCCTTACTCAAACCACACAACCACAAACCAATATTACCCCCAAACCTCATTTTCCAAATACCATCAAAACAATATCCAAACAGACCATTAAACCACAATCCCATAAACCAAAAACAACACCTCATCCTATTTCTTCCGTCTTGACATACTCTCATCTCGGTGACCCTTTCCAAACCTATATTTTAAACATCTCCATTGAAACCGAACCCAAATGTTTCAAACAAGCCATAATTTCAGTGAAGTGGGTTGATGCTATGACACTAGAGCTTAGTGCTATGGAACTTAATCATACTTGGAGTGTTGTTTCTCTGCCACAAGGGAAGAATGTTGTTGGCCGTAAGTGGGTCTACACTATCAAGTATCATTCGATGGAACAATAGAGAGGTACAAAGCACGTCTGGTTGCCAAAGGCTTCACTCAACAAGAAGGGGTGGATTTTTTTGACACCTTCTCACCGGTTGCTAAGTTAGCAAGTGTCAAGTTGGTTCGGCTTTAGCAAGAAGACAGGGGTGGAGTTTAACACAGATGGATGTCACTAATGCCTTTTTGCATAGTGACTTGGAAGAAGAAATATACATGAGCTTGCACTGAAGGGTATACACCGGTGATGGGACTACACTTCCTCCAAATGCAGTGTGTAAGCTTCACAAGTCTATATATGGTCTGAAACAAGCTTCACGTCAATGGTATAAATGCTTTTCTAAAGTTTTGCTTGATGATGGGTTTGCTCAGTCATATATGGATAACACAATGTTTGTCAAGCTTGTTGGATCATCATTCATAGCCGTCTTGGTCTATGTTGATGATATCTTGATAGTGAGCAATGATGATGAAGGCGTCGAAAGGTTAAAGCCACTTTGGCTAAACATTTCAAGATCAAAGACCTTGGACAAGCAAGATTCTTTCGGGGCTGGAGATTGCAAGAAATTCGGATGGGATTTCGTTTGCCAAAGAAAATATTGTACGGATCTACTAAATGATGCTGGATTGATGGGATGCAAACCAAAATCTGTACCGATGGATCCTAAGATGCCACTTTGGATAAAGCAAATGGAGTGCCGCTAGAAGATGCAAAGCCATACAGAACACTCATTGGACGTCTATTATACCTCTGCATCACAAGACCAGACATCACCTTTGCTGTCCATAAACTCAGTCAGTTTCTGTCTTGTCCCACTGATGTACATCTTCAAGCAGCACATCACATCCTCAAGTATCTCAAAACCAATCCAGGACAAGGTATGTTTTACTCATCAAAAACAGAACTATGCCTTAATGGTTTTTCAGATGCAGATTGGGGAACTTGCAAAGATACAAGGAGATCTATTACTGGCGTATGTGTGTTCCTTGGGAACTCATTGATATCATGGAAATCAAAGAAACAGATACGGTGAGTGGAAGCGGCACGGAGGCGAATACGGAGGGATGGCTCTATGTACCAAGGAGCTTCTTTGGTTGAATCAAATGCTTAAGGATCTACACATCCCGATTACAACTCAAGCTAAGCTCTTTTGTGATAACAAATCAGCTATGCAAATGGCATACAATCCGGTGTGTCACGAGAGGACAAAACATGTGGAGATTGATTGTCACACAACAAGGGATCAAGTGAAGAATGGTTTCTTGAAGGTTCTTCATGTTGCAACCAATAATCGGCTAGGCGATATCTTGACAAAACCACCGCATCCAGGACCTTTTCACTCCTTGCTTGGTCGTCTAAATGTTTCAAGCCTTTATCATCCAAGAGATAATTTGGCTTGAGGGGGGTGTATTAAGATACATGTATAGCATGTATAACTCTACTACTATAAATACCCCTTGTATATGACATTATAGTGTTAATGAGAAATCTTATGCTTAAATGTTAATAGAGGAAGATCAATGATGGTTCTAAAAGTGATGATTCTCTTACGAAGCTCCACCATTAGTATGAAATCTCCTGACCATTTGTTAGAGATCTTTGTAACTTCTCTATGACCACTTGTAACATCTTGCTTAGTCTCACTACTACTTCTAAGTGTTGTTGCTTGCCCTTTCATAGGCTGTAACAAAAGGTTATAGCAACAACAACAACAACAACAACAATATATAACTTTAGACAAACACACAAGAGAGAGACATAGATTATATATATATAGTGAAGTATTTTCGATAATAACAACAAACAAACAAACAAAGTGAAAAAGATGGACTTGCCTTGGCTTTAGAGGTTGTAACACTCATAAGTATTAGAGAAAACGAGAGAGTTTTTAAGTGTGAGTAATCCTTTGTTAATGATTGTAAAAGTGAGTTATAAGAGTTGTAAAAGAGAGGGTTATTGTGTGCTAATTAACGCTTAACGCTCCCCTTGATATAGATTCTTATCCTATTGTAACACGTGGCATCTTTTGATAGGCTTGTTTACATGCAGAAATGGAATTTTATATATTAATTTTTTAAGAGGTTAATTATTGAGTTATCTATAAAAAGACATTTATAAATTAAATTTTATTTAACTCGTTCATGCGGCGGACTAAGATTTTTTAGGCGTTAGATTGTTTTTTTCATAGATTTTCTTATTTTATACAATGCTAAGATATATTTGTGAATTATATTTCTAAACAATTGGAAGTCGAATTGTGTGAAGAGAAACAAAAAAAACATATAGTCTAACGCTTTCTTTCTTTCACAATATAACAAAAACCATTATAACAAATGTATATAAATAATAGAATATACGACAAAACAAAATTAAAAATGTTATAACAAATGTATATATCATATGATTGATAATTAGTATTTTTGGAATAAAACTAATGTAGACAAAAAAGGAAGAAGTAAATATGGGTGCAAGGCTGTAAATTTAATTAGGAAACAATTATATTACATAGATACATGCATGTTCAATTTTTACCCAAAAAGAGTTACATTATGTATCTATACTATATAATCAGTACATGTACATTTTGTGTATATTTTACTTTGATTTTTACATTTTAACTAAAAAAAAGTAATGCGAGCTTAAACAGTAATTTGGATAATTACATCTAAACCGGTCTTTATACCATTTCAAACGGGCCCATAGTTTATTTGTCTAAGCCCATGAAATTATGGCAAAACACAAAAGTAAATATTATGATTAAAATTCTTCACAAATCCTCCATCACATCAACCAACTAATACAAATTAAATCAATTATTTTTTTGCTTATTCCAAACAAAAATTGAATAAATTAGTGAATGTAAGTTGTAACTGTTAACACAAAAACCATGATTCTTTAATTGTTAGAAGAAAAAACAATTAAGTGTAATCATGAAATGATCTTCTTCTTTAGTTTTTTTTTCACTTTTATACGACCAAGTCCATAACTAATAAGCATGCAACTTTTTACTTCTTTAAAAATCTCAAAAATGTAGCTTTTTATTATTCTTTTACATATAGTCTCATGTGTCAGAGACCATGTTATATAATATTTATCACTGAATAGTCCAAAAATATAACAAAGTATTTACAATAACAATCTACGTATTGACCTAACAACATACAAAAAAGTATAATCCATAATAGTACCAAATTACATCCAATTAAAATCTTCTACCTAATGACATTAGATAATTCAGTTTCATAAAACAAAAAGTACATTAAATAAACTATAGTTTAAACCAAAAAATAAAAATAAACTATAGTTAGATAATAAGGCATGATGACAAAGAAACACAAGTCTTTGAAATTTGTTTGTTCTGTTTCACACTTTGAAACCAAAAACCCTTAAAAAAAACTTTTTGAGAAGAAGAAATAACAACAAAGCCGTTGGCTTCTCTAAGCCGCTCGTTCTTCGAGACAAAACACACTCACACTCGCTACTGTCTCTCACTCTCTCTCTCTCTATCCTTTCTCTCTCTCTCTCTCTCTCTCTCTCTCTCTCTCTTCTCACTCTTCAACTATTGTCCTCTCCTTTTTCTCTCTCTCCTTGAAATCAGACGAAATTATGATTCACTTTCCCTTTTAATCTGCAAAAGTCTCTGTTTTTCTCCTTCTTGGTGTTTTCTTCCACGTTCCCTTAAAAACCCTTCTTTTTCTCAAGATTTACACTTATCCAAGCTCCAAGGGTTCTCCTATCTTCAGGAGAGACTAAAGTTATGAGCTTTACAAGAAGACAAGTGTTCTTTGTTCTCTCTGTTTTTGCCTTGTCATTGCCCTTCTCTTCTGGTGTCACCAATCTAAGAGATGGTATCAATCTCTATCTCTGTCTCTCTCTGCAAAGTTTTCATTTTTAGGTCTTTCTTTGTCTGCTTAATTTTGGTTCAATGAACACTAGATTTTGAGTTCTATCTACTGAAAGTTACTTGAATCAGACATTGAGTGAACTAAGTAAGCACTATAGCTGTTTAAGGAAGCTCTAGAATTAGTAGATTCTATGACTCTATAAGACAAGACTCAAAAACCCTAAAGTTTTGGTCTTTTAAAAGAAACATAAAGCTCTTTTTATGGTTTTTAGTTCAAGACCAAGAAGTTAGTTCTTGTTATCCATTAAATGGCTAATCTTTAGAAAGATTCTTTGATCTCTGTATTTAAAATCAATTAATTTGTTTTGTTGTTTAATAACTTCTTTCAGTTTCGGCTATTAATAACTTATACATAACTTTGGGAGCACCATCTTTACCACGGTGGCTTTCTTTTGGAGGAGACCCTTGTGGTGAAAAGTGGCAAGGTGTAATCTGTGACTCTTCAAACATCACAGAGATGTATGTTTTTCCTTTATAAACTCTTTTGTTTATGGTTTTGCTTTAGAGTAGTTTCTGTCTGACCAGGTGATTATTGTTGTAGAAGGATACGCGGTATGGGTGTAGGTGGAGGCTTAAGTGATACTTTGGCTGATTTTTCATCAATCCAAGTCATGTAAACACAGCTTCTTGTTCTTGTTTTTGAGACTTCTTGCTAAATAAAGAACATACAAGATCACTTTCTTGTTTATAGTTTTTTCGATAACTTTATAACAAACTCTTATCTTTCTTGTTTGAATGGACAGGGACTTTAGTAACAATCACATTTCAGGGACAATTCCTCAAGCTTTGCCTTCTACCATCCGAAACATGTGCGCGTTTGAGAATCGACTGTTTTTATGCCAATGCTTGCTTATGATTTAACAGCTAAAAGAATACTTAACGTATGGTTTCACTTTCTTGTTTCAGATCTCTCTCGGGCAATCGCTTCACTGGGAATATCCCCTTTACATTGTCCTTTTTATCCGATTTGTCAGAGCTGTAAGTCTTTGTGATAGAAGATACTATTTCTTGCACTTGCAATTTTTTCCTCGGCTTAAAGCAGACCTTTTCTTTTACCTTAAGGTCGTTGGGAAACAATGTTCTATCGGGAGACATACCCGACTACTTTCAGCAGTTAACAAAACTGACAAAACTGTATGTTTTCTCTTTTTCTTGATCTCTTTCCTCTCCTCGAGGTCTTTCACTTATGCGTATAGTTTCTAATGCAGGGACTTATCTTCTAACATTTTGACCGGCCGTTTACCTCCTTCCATGGGAGACTTGGCGTCTCTTAAGATTTTGTAAGTACTCATGTTTCTGTTATGACACTGTAAAAACAAGATTGTTACCACTTCTTTTATATCTAATGTGGTTAGACTGCAGGAACTTGCAGGACAACAAGCTTATTGGAAAACTTGATGTCATAGAAGATCTTTTCTTAACCGATTTGTAATACTCTTTTGTACTTGACTCTCCTACCATTAAGCCAACTTCAGTAACTCATTACAGTTTTTGCTATCTTTGGTTTCAGGAATGTAGAAAACAACTTATTCTCTGGACCTATACCGCCAAATCTATTGAAAATTCCTAATTTCAAGTATGTATAAATAAAGAAAAGCCGATTTTTCATGTTTTCTATCTATCCATTCAAATTTTGTTGTTGTTACATTGTAGGAGAGATGGAACTCCGTTCAACACTACGATTATGAGGCCACCGCCTCCTCCTGTTGTTCATCCTCCTCCCGTGGTTGATCCTCCTCCTGCATCTCACCATGCTCCTCCTGTTACACGTGCACCTCCTGTTTCCGGTGTTCCACATGCTCCTGTTGCTCCATTGCAACCACCACCATCAACATCAACACCATCACCACCTCTGGTTTGGTCACCGCCTTCTACTACTACTAATGGAGGTGAAGATCCATGGAACTCAGTGTCGGGGCAACCTACCTTGCAGATATCACCTCCTTCAGGTTCAGGATCAGGAAAGTTCTGGTCCACACAAAGAATCATTCTAGTATTTTCTTCAGTGGCCATAATTGTCCTTGTATCGGGCTTATGTGTTACACTTTGGAGATGTTGCAGAAGCAAAATATCTAACCGATATGACGCTTATGCCCGTAAAGATATACAACGACCATACTTCAATAAACCTCCATCAAGAACCCCCTCTATGGATAAAGGTACACTGATTTTTCCGATAAAAACAGAACTTGAGTTTTGGCTCATTCTCTATATACAAAATGTGTGAGTGCTTACTTTTGTTCTACAGTTTCCCGGGAGCCTATGGTTAAGCCTTTTGATGGATATGGAGCTGGAAACAGTAAATATGGGTATCCCATGCCACCACCATGGCCTGAAGAGAACCGAAGAGCGATTCCTCCTACTTCGTATTATAACAAAGGTGTTAATACACCTCAAAAGCCTCTTCAACAACCACCAAGGCACTTCCAAGCCAATGACGCTGGCTCAAAGAGGGCGGCTCATTATCCTCCGGGATTGAATTCATCAGCTTCCGCTACGGTTTTCACCATTGCGTCTCTTCAACAGTACACAAACGGTTTCTCAGAAGAGCATATAATTGGAGAAGGGTTGCTTGGTAATGTTTACAGAGCGGAGCTTCCTCACGGACACGGCAAAGTACGAACTTTCCTCTTGTCTATCAAGTTGTTCTTACAATGTTTATGTTGTGCATTCTTATTATATGTCTTGACGTCTTGTTGTCTAGTTTCTTGCGGTGAAGAAGCTGAGCAATACCATCAACAGAACACAGAATGACAGCGATTTCCTCAACTTAGTATCGAATGTGTTGAAACTTAGACGCGGTAATATATTGGAGCTTCTTGGTTATTGCAACGAGTTTGGGCAAAAAATGCTTGTGTATGAGTATTGTCCTAATGGATCACTTCAAGATGCGCTACATTTAGACCGTAAACTACATAAGAAGCTCACATGGAATACACGTATAAATGTTGCTTTAGGAGCTTCCAGGGCATTGCAGTAAGTAAACAAAAGACCTCAAAAAATGTTCTGAACATTTACACAGAAGACATTAGACTTGGTTTCACCGTATTGATTTGTGTCTCAGGTTTCTTCATGAGGTATGTCAGCCACCGGTTGTGCACCAGAATTTCAAGTCTTCTAAAGTTCTTCTCGATGAAAGGCTATCAGTACGAGTTGCAGACAGCGGTTTGGCTTATATGTTACCTTCACGCCAAACTGGTCAAGTAAACATCTCTTATCTTGTCTAAATTTTCATAGATCCCATATCCTTGAGATAGTGCTAAAAGAGTCAATGATATTTGCTTGCAAAATGTTAACAGATGATGGGATATGCAGCTCCTGAGGTTGAATTCGGAAGCTACACTTGTCAAAGCGATGTTTATAGCCTCGGGGTCGTTATGTTAGAACTGCTCACCGGACGCAGACCATTCGACAGGTTTAACATAGAAACTATGTCTCACTTGTGCTTACTTATGTCACATCACTATCCTTAGCACAAAAAAACCTCTTTTCTTTCGCAGGACAAGGCCTAGAGGACATCAGACACTAGCTCAATGGGCGACTCCACGGCTTCATGACATAGATGCATTGACAAGAATGGTTGATCCGTCGCTACACGGAGCATATCCAATGAAATCTTTGTCACGTTTTGCAGATATCATATCGCGTTCTCTTCAGGTAATAGACGAAAAGGCCATAAGTCAAAGTAAATTAACCTTTTTCGACTTCTTTGCTTTGATGATCTTTCTTTGTTTATGTAGATGGAACCTGGATTTAGACCGCCGATTTCAGAAATTGTGCAAGATCTTCAACATATGATCTAAAGAATATTACAATGCAGATTCTTGTTCTTTAGGGATCATCAACATCATTCTTTGATGAATGATATTTGCAGCACAATTATATTTCTATGTGGTCATCATGTAACATATGGTCACTGGCTTAGCAACATTTTTTAACATTCTGGTCTTGTGTTTATGTTTATGTTGTAATGTTATTATTCTAAAACGATAACACTTGAAAATTCAAGAATGAAACTAATTAAGACATAACAACTCAACAACAAAAAAAAAGCTTGTACTTATTTGGAGTTTGCTTATACAGAAGTTAAGTTGTTCATATATGAAAAATGTTAATTCATAGTATTACAATACTTTTTTAAAAAAATACAGATAATCACTATTTTCCCACGTGAGTTTTGTTGTTATAACATGGAAACTTGTTTTATTTAATTTAGCAATTTGGTTAGTGCATGGACAGCATCGTATTACTTAAAGAAGCTTTTGATTTTAGGCACGTGAATTAATTGCAAAATTCATCTTTATTAGACTATTAATAATCATTGACTGCTTTAAACTTTAAAGACATATTTGAATTATGTTCGTGACGAAAATACCCTTAAGAGTCAAGAATGGGAATAACTTTTAGTCTAGTGGGAACACAAGTTGGTGTCCACTTTAAAGTAAAAAGATAATTATTTTGTTCATAATTAATTATTAATTACAAGTTTAAAGACATCGATGCAATGCACCTGTCTTAAAGTCTATCCACTATGTTTAATTATGATGTACCACTCTCGGATAATTGATCTCTACTCCCTACATTTTTTAATGTATGATTTTCTAGAAAAAAATCACAAATTAAGAAGTTGTTTTAAATGACTTTTATAACCTCATTTATTGTTGCTATTATGATTGATAAAATATAAACATGATAAACCATAAATGTATAGTAAAGACATAATAGGAAAATATGTGTCAATTATGCTAGAAAATCTTACATTTCAAAACAATTTTTTTTTCTAGAAAATCCTACATTAAAAAACGGAAGTATTATGTAACCAATGTATGTATTATAAAAGTAGATTTGATTTGAATTTAGTAAATAAAGTAAAGATATGATCTAATCTAAGAGGCGGCAAGGGGCAAAAACGTCTAACACAATATGGTGAATATTAAATTGGGACAAACATGTAATATAAGCTAAATACAAGGCTATTTTTGGAAACCACATTCAAGTGTATATAAAAGCGAGTGGTGTGGTTGTAACTTAACAAATCAAAAAACATTCTTGTTTCTTTACTTATTCTTCTTCTTCTACTAAAATCTTAAGACCATTAATATCGGAACTCTTAACACCACCTCTTAACCCATTTAGAAATTTAAAAAAAAGAAAATAAGAAAATAAGTGTAGATGTGGTTCCTAAAACCCTAAAATTAGATGTGCCTCTTCCTTCTCTCTCGCCGATGTGGTCTCTCTTCTTCCTCGGTGATTCTCTCACCGATTGATCATGCTCTCTTTTCGTTTCTTCTTCTTCCTCGGTGATTCTTCGTTTCCTCTTCGTCTGGGTTTGCTCTCTCCACTGCGATTCGGCTGGGTTTGTTCTTAAACGAAGATGACGACCATAGATGAGAGTTCTTCATCTAAGAGATGGCTTCAGCTTGAAGCTAACCCAGACGTTATGAATCAGGTATTTTTATTACTTTCCTTCTCCGATCATCGCTTAACAAAACAACCGCCTCTCGATTCAGTGAGATTCAGTGATTTATGTGTGTTTACAGTTTCTATGGGGCTTGGTCTCGCACCAGATGAAGCAGAGTGTGATGATGTTAGGCTTAGACGACGAGCTTCTAGAGATGGTTCCTAAGCATGTTCTCGTTGTTCTCGTCCTTTACCCCATCACCAATAAGGTCCTTCTTCTTCATAATCATTGATTGATATCTGAGATCTCTGCTTGTATTGATTGGGTTTTTGATATGCAGAGTTAAGAAGAGAAGATAGAGCATGACTAGGAGATCAAAGACAAGGTGTGTGTTTTCTAGTTAACATATGAATTTGTTGATTTAGTTGTCTCATTGTGTCTGTGGATGAATGAATTGGGTTAGGTTCATAGTGATCATTGTCTCATTGTTGATTTAGTTGTCTCATTGTTTCTCATTTGAAGACTTTAAGGAAGCGAGCAATTTGTTGTTATGTTTATGGAGTTATGTATAGTTAGGATGGAGTGAGTTTTTTGAAGTTCTTGGATACACTTAGGGTATCAGAGAGCTATCAATCTGTTTGGTTATTTGAGAATGTTTGTGGAACCATTGGTCTTCTTCATGCTATTGGCAATGTAACCTTAAATTTAGTTCATTGTATATGTTCATTGTTTGCTTTTGATTGCTAATTTTGGATGAGTTTAACATAAATTTTGGATGAATTTTCAAATGTCTTTGTGTTTATTATTATTGAATAAAATGTTGATGTTTCAAGTTTATGTTAATATA
The DNA here is from genome assembly GCA_963556525.1 of Cochlearia excelsa. Taxonomy (NCBI): domain Eukaryota; kingdom Viridiplantae; phylum Streptophyta; class Magnoliopsida; order Brassicales; family Brassicaceae; genus Cochlearia; species Cochlearia excelsa. Next base: position 22,248,104 of record OY748331.1, read on the forward strand.
TAATTATATTTCAAAATCAATTAATTTAAAATTAAAAAAAATTAATTCAAACTTTTTTTAAAGAACATTAAACACCTCTACCTATATTCACCCTTTTTCATAAGAGTTCCACTCCACCTTTTATTTACCATAAAATGTCTTAAGAACCCCATTACACCTCTAATTGATATTGATGCTCTAAAGACTTTTTGTTGACTCCAAGAAAGCTAACTAAAAAATGGAAGGGAGAGGAAAAGTCAACAAAATCAACGGTGGAGATGGGATTAGGAGAAAGCAAAGTAACCGTCCGATGCCAAAGAGAGGACAAGTCAAAGTTGGGATCTTACTTGGTTTTGCTAATTCTTTTGTTTCAATCTTAAGCTCCACAAGAAACTTATATGCACCCTAGAATTTTAATCTCATAAATACATTTTATTTTATTTTTTTATAAATTATTTTGTGGTTTTATTAGAGTGTGAGATTTCTTGTTTATGAATATGATTAGTGATCTTTGTTTTAGTCTCTAAGGTTGTTTAGTTTAGTTTAGTTTTATTTTCTTTCTTTGTGTACAAATGATTTGAAGCTTCCCATGATAAATATATATTTTTATCTTTCTTTTTGTGATTCAATTTATCATATGATATTCAATTTTTGGAAGTGAATGATGGAAAAGTTAAAACGAACATATATGTTTTTGTTCAATAAAACAAATAATATAAATTTTTGAATATGAACATACAAAGAAATAGTATTATTGAATTAGCATATGATCTAATCCTACTATCCTAAGCTATTCTACTTAAAACCAATTTGGTCCGGTTCGGTTCGGTTTAAGTGGCAGCAAGATCATCATTAGTATCACTAAAAACCCGGTTAAGTATCATTGCTAATCTAACACCACCTTGAACAATTCTCTTCATCACTATTGGCATTCTTGTGTTGAAATATTCCTCTGCAAAAATTAAAAATCATACACTTTCCTTAGGTTTTCTTAATTATTAAAACAATTAATTAATGTTAAAGCTGAGTTATTGAAACAATAATAATTTGGTTAAATAAAATACTTTTGGTTTGGTTCGTTTTATGTATAAACTACTTATCTTGTGTTGCGTACAAGAAAGAAAGAGAAGAAGCAAAGAATGTACTACCTGATAATGTTTCACCAGACTTCACGTCATTATAACCCCATTTACAAGCTAATTGTATACTCTCTGAAGCATACCTATAACATATACGTTTTAAAGTAATTTATATACTTTTTTATATTGTAAATAGTTTAGTTGTAAATAATAAGCATACACTTTATATATTTTGGAACTTACTTATGTGGACAAGCTATGAGATCATTGCATTCTGTCCACGATGATACTTCATCTTGCCATAAACCCTAATTTTATAATAATAAAAATAAACCATAGTATAAGTCATTGGTTAGTAAAAGAAAAAAAATATGAAAAATATTTTGAAATATATATATAATTTTGTTTTTTTTATATTACATTGGTGATGTTTGTTTCAAGATCCTCGTGGAGAGAATCCAAGTTCTTGTCGTAGTATTCTTTTAAAGCCGTGAGGATAATCTCTCTGTCCCATACCTTATAAACATTATGTCTCATTCATTAATTATTAGTCGTTTTTAATTTTCATAATTTTAAAAGTTTTAAAGAGTAATTAAAAATCTTACATGATGTAAATTTGATTTATGTCTATACCAACGTAAATCTATTGTGTTACCTCCTTCATCACTTGTGAATCCAACATGCATCGGCTTTAATAATTAATCAAAATCAATTAATATCTACCCTAAAATATATATATGGAGTGGAACGATATATTTATATATATATTTATATGTGTGGAATGATACGATGAATAAAACCTGATGAATATCTCCCATGAAATGAGACAAGAACAAAAGTGCTTCTGTCATGTTATCTATAACAAGACATAATTAAAACAATAATATAACTTGAAAAAGTTTTAAGTAAAAAAACAATACATGCAAATAAAAATGTAATGAATTTTTATAAAAATAAAATAAAACATAATTACGTACGTCGACGATCAGATATTCCTTCACCATATTGTCGAAGCTGAGAAGTGTAATTTTGAATTGCACCATCAACACACATATCTTTTAACCCATGTTGATCATGACAATCTCCTAATTATTATTCTTTCTAATATTAGATTTCAATCATTTTTGCATATAAAACATATTTTACAAAAAAATAATATTATATTTAGCTAAGCATGTTTTGAAAGTAATCCGGTTTTTGGTTTATGTACAACTTGAGTTTTTTTGGTTAATTAATTATTATAAAATTGTTATTCATATATGACTAACTTGAGTATTCATAAGAGCAAGCTTGGTCGGGTGTGTCGATGTAATGAAGAGAGCTAGTCCAACGATATTTATACCAATGTCGGATTTGGTCAGGCCACACACACAATGAAGATAAATCTCCATTTGCATAATCTGGTAATAGATTCTCTACTACATGTGCTGGTCCTGCTTCTAGTAGATTCTTGTAATATCACACCACAAAACATAACACACAATAACTTTTTTGTTAGAAATTACCAAATATATAGATATATATCTACCAAGAATCTTTAAAACACTTAGATTATAAAACTTACTTGAGCAATTCTACATGTAAGAATATGACCTTCTTTGCTCCAGCTTTTAACATAAGAAATTTCTACCGAACTCAAAACCAATACACTTAACACAAGAATAGACCTAGCTGAAGATGGTCTTAAAGCCAATCCCATATTTAACTTCAATTTTTTTTGTTTATAAAATGGTATCTTGATAGAATTTGCAAAACAGAATATACATGGAACTATATTATAAATAGAGAGGGACAAAGAATATTAATGGACTTACAAGTAACATATATGAATGAATAGTTTGTGTGCAAGCAAGACATTGCGAGTCTCATACGTTCCTCTTTCATAAAAGTTGATAATGAGAACACGACATATATAACACATCATAATGTTAAGAGTTTTATTTCATTAGTTAAAAGCATATTCCATATTTGTAATACTATATTCTAAATTCTAGGCGTTACATTATAAAATACATTTTTTTGTAAATATTTTGTTTTTCATGATTTTTTTTATTAAATATTATAAAGGACATTATATAATCTAATCAACACCTAACATGTACAGTTTCAATTTTTGCAATATATTATTACAAATATATTATTACAGTGAATATTATTAACCCTTTTTTTACAACAATCTTACAGTAAGAAAGGAAGACGCTAATCAAACGCGCCTCCGATCCACTTTTGTTATAATTTATGTGAAAAAGACCCATTTTGGTGGTCTATAGTCCACAAATTTTAGCCACACGCGCGCAACGCGCTATCGCTGCGATTTGTATTATCTTCTCGTCAGAATTGTTGACTTTCCTTACACTCTATTGTTGACTTTTTCTGCCAAATGACTTCGGTGACTTTTTCTCCGAGTTCTTCACTATTTTTCTTTCGAAGACTCCATTGAAGAATCTCTCTGCTTGTATCTTCTTCTTCTGATACTTACCCATTTCAGGTTTAGTCTCTCTCTCCACTTCTTCTTCTTCTATGTTCATCTTCTGCAACTTCGTAACTACATAAAGCTTCGATCTTTCGTGTCCTAAGGAGCTTAAAATTCATGGGTTTATGTAAAGTTTCAATCTTTGAATCCAGATTCAGTCCTGTCTTCGTTTTGATTTTGAACCCTTTTCATGAACGATTTTGATTCTGAGTTTCTATAGTTGATTAAATCAATGACCTAGCTAGCTTTTGATTCCTCTTTTAACAATCTATGCCTAACCAGTGAAGCTTACTAGTTTAATCACTTGTGTGTGTTATTATGTGGATGTAAATGGGTATTAACAAGTTTGAATTTTTATTTGCAGGATGATTGACTTATCTACACTATCTCCATCGGAGATCACTGTGATGGGATCTGTGTTCTGTGTTCTGATCACTTTACACTTCACTATGCAGCTCATATCACAGCACTTGTTTTACTGGAAGAACCCTAAAGAGCAAAGAGCCATTCTAATCATTATACTCATGGCTCCTGTTTACGCCGTAAACTCTTTCGTTGGCTTGTTAGATGCTAAAGGAAGCAAACCTTTCTTCATGTTTCTTGACGCCATTAAAGACTGTTATGAAGCACTTGTAGGTTTCTTACAATTCTCTCATTGAGTTAGTGTCTATGTCCTTCTTTGGTTGTTTCTTGATTTGTGTGTATTGTAATGTTTATTTTGTTTTAAGGTCATTGTGAAGTTCTTGGCGTTGTTGTATAGCTATGTGAACATATCGATGAGCGAACGGGTTATTCCCGATGAAATCAAAGGGAGAGAGATTCATCATTTGTTTCCAATGACACTTTTCGTGCCAAGAACCACACATGTGGATCACCGTACGCTGAAACAGCTCAAGCAATGGACATGGCAGTTTTGCATTATCCGCCCCGTGTGTTCTGTCTTGATGATAATACTAGAGATCCTCGGGGTTTATCCACCGTGGTTGAGCTGGATTTTCACTTTTGTTCTAAACGTTTCTGTATCCTTGGCGTTGTACTCTCTGGTGAAATTCTACCATGTTTTTGCCAAAGAGTTGGAGCCTCACAAGCCGCTTACAAAGTTCTTGTGCGTCAAAGGGATCGTCTTCTTCTGCTTTTGGCAGGTAAACACATAGCAATAGGATCACAAGTGTTTTTGGTCAAGTGAACATTATGGAAGTTTATAAAGCATTCTCGTCTTTTGCGCATTGTTGCTATCTTAAACCTTTGGAGTCGTGTGTGTGTGTGTGTGTGTGTGTTTGTGCAGGGGATAGTGCTTGAGATATTGGTGAAGATGGGAATAATAAAGTCACATCATTTCTGGTTAGAGGTGGAGCAGATTGAAGAAGCTCTACAAAACGTTCTTGTGTGTCTTGAGATGATAGTCTTCTCTGTTATTCAACAGTATGCATTTCATGTTGCTCCTTATAGTGGAGAAACCGAAGCTAAGATGAGAATGAACAAGAGAGATTGATTCTTATAGACAGAGATAGAGAGAGAGAGAGGGAAAGAGAAGACCAGAAGATAGTTTTTGCTTGTACTTTGTGGTTTTGAAATGTTGTTGCATCTTGATGAATCTCTCTCTTTTGTCTTTGGTCTTAAGAGGCAGAGGAAGCAGAAAGTAAAGGACATCTTTTGATTGGGCTTTAGGCTTGGCCCATTATAGGGGCAATATCGTCTTTTTCACAAAATGAGCTAAATTTGGCTGAGAAAAAACTTATGCCATTGACTAATTATAGACAATTACCAAAACTACATGCGACTCTCGTCCTAACAAAACAAAATAAACCTTTCAACAAAACATTGTGTTTCCTCTTACTCTTTAGAGAATTTGATGACAATGGTGATAAATAATCAATAAAAGAAAACACATATAATTAAAGAGTTTCTTTCTTTGTACATAAATTAAATAAACAAAAATTAAGAAGAAAAAATGAACGATTTATTCTCAAATTCATTCAAGAGGAACCAAGCCTCATTAGGTGATGTTGAGGCAGGTCAAGAAACGATGAACCTCGACAAATTCTTCGAAGACGTAGAGAATGTTAAAGACGACATGAAAGGTGTCGAGACTCTTTACAAGAAGCTTCAAGACTCCAACGAAGAGTGCAAGACGGTGCACAACGCCAAAAAGGTCAAGGAGCTACGTGCTAAGATGGACGGAGACGTATCTCAAGTCCTCAAAAGAGTCAAAATCATCAAGCAAAAACTCGAAGCCTTGGAGAAAGCAAACGCTAATAGCCGTAACGTACCGGGATGCGGGCCCGGCTCGTCCACGGATAGGACACGTTCGTCCGTGGTTAGTGGTCTAGGCAAGAAGCTTAAAGACTTGATGGATAGTTTCCAAGGTTTACGTGCTCGTATGAATGATGAGTATAAAGAGACTGTTGAACGTAGGTAGGTTTATAATATGATTCTTGTATTGGAAGCTATTGGTTTTTGTTATTTGCTTTCTTGTGTTACAAGGTTTGTATTTGGCGCCAGGTATTTCACAATAACGGGAGAGAAAGCGGACGAACAAACGATAGATAACTTGATAGAGAGCGGCGAGAGCGAGAATTTTCTCCAAAAAGCGATCCAAGAGCAAGGAAGAGGTCAAATCCTAGACACGATATCCGAGATTCAAGAGAGACACGATGCGGTAAAGGAGATAGAAAAGAATCTAATCGAGCTACACCAAGTATTTTTGGACATGGCGGCTTTAGTTGAAGCGCAAGGGCAACAACTTAACAACATAGAGAGTCATGTGGCTAAAGCTAGCTCCTTTGTAAGAAGAGGAACGGATCAACTTCAAGACGCGAGAGAGTATCAAAAGAGCTCGAGGAAATGGACTTTTTACGCGATTATTCTCTTCATTGTCGTGTTTGCTCTCCTTCTTATACCTGCTATGCCTCACATCATGCTCATGTTGAAGTGAATTTCGCTAGCGTCCGATTTTTTTATCGTGATCTCTTATATTATTTTCCTTTTTTTGTCAACATTTGGGCCACAAATGATCGGCCCATTAGCCATTCTTACACTATCGTAGGCGCTGAGAATCGATCCCGGGTGAGGTGGTGTTACCTGCCTCATGTGAACTTATGAATGTCACTAAACCAAGACCACTTCCTCTCACGTTTATTTTGGATGTTGATATGTTAGAGAGAAGCATATACATGCATTGAAAAAGTAATGTTTATTTATTTTTAGAACTAATGTTTTGACTTATCAACAAATTTATACAAGAAATTGTATTGTTTTTCACTCATGGAGATCATGTTTCTACTTGGCATGTTTGTTTTCATCATCAGAGAACAAATCTTTATGATCACTAGACTTGAGAGATAAAGAATCCTCGTCACTATTATCCAAAACAAACATAGGCTGTTTTGGCTTTGGAAGATCCATTGTTGAAGTTAACATTGACACAACTTGTTTGATGTTTGGTCTATCATTTGCTTGATGTTGAACACAAAGCAAACCTATTTGAACACATCTCTTTACTTCTTCAACAGAATCAACGGAAACATCAATTTCTTTATCCAATACATCAACTTCTCGACTTTCACTCCATGATTCCCATGCCTGTTACAACAATCGAAAACCCGCAAAAAGCTATTAAGAAGCAAGAAACCATGGTTTGTCTTAACTTGACTGTTATCAGATTTTAGTGTGTGTGTTTCTTACATATGCAAGAAGGTTCTTGTCTTCTTTTTCGTAGGTAAAGTTCGATATCTCTCTTCCACTGATGATTTCGAGAATCAAAACTCCGAAGCTATAAATGTCTGATTTCTCTGAGAATGTCCCTGTCCATGCATACTCAGGAGACATGTATCCTCTGTAACCAATTATCAAATGTTTTTTAGAAAAATTACGGTTAGTATACATAGAAGGTGAAGCTTTGATTCTATCATCATGTGATCATTGTGAGGAGTAATTCTTACAAAGTTCCAAAGACTCTGCCAGTGTTGTCTTGATTCTGAGTTCCTTGAAACATCCGAGCTAAACCAAAATCCGATATTTTTGGATTCATCTTCTCGTCCAAGAGAATGTTGCTGGCTTTTAGATCGCGATGTATAACCTTGAGGAACGAGTCACGATGGAGATAGATAAGTCCACGAGCTATACCTTGAATGATGTTGAACCTCTTAGGCCAATCAATCTCCAGCTTCTTCTTCAAATCTATTAGATTGTCACATAATTTATAACCGTAAACCGATGAAGCATGAAACTCACAATAGTAAAATGAAAAATGATGAGGTGTAGATGAAGAGAAGTATGGACTAACCGAAGAGAAAAGTATCAAGGCTTTTGTTCACCATGTACTCATAAATTAGTAGCTTCTCTTCTCCTTCAAAGCAATATCCTAAAAGCCGAACCAAGTTTCTATGTTGTAGTTTTGAGATGAGTTTTAATTCGTTCATGAACTCCTCTGCGCCTTCTACAGAGCTGCTAGAAAGGCGTTTTATAGCTATTTCTTTCCCATCTTCTAACTTCCCCTGTAAGCAGAAAGAGTTACAGAGAGTGTAGTCTATAGAACAAGAAAGAGAGAGATGTCATATTTGACCTTTTACCTTATAAACTGTTCCGAATCCACCTTGACCGAGTTTATTTGACACGCTGAAATTATCGGTCGCTGTTTGTATGGTATGCATCTCAAATAAATTTAAACCTGAGACATCTTGTGATCTCAAATCACTCTTCCAAGACTCTTCTGAAAGCTCCATTGCTACACGAGCTTTACCTGCGAGTTCAATGCATTCATCCATATGTTACTCATATCTTACAAACATTTGAGGATTATGACAAAACTCAAAATCGATGAGCTTCAAGCATGAAACATCTGATAAGATAAATGCAACATAATTTTTTTGTAGTCTCACCTTTTTGTTTCACTCTGTATATCCAACACCCAAATGCCACCAAGATTATAAACACAGAGAGGCTGATAGCGGTAACTGCGATGATCTTGATCCGCTTGCTTCTAGCTGAGAGAATCACCAACGAACTAAACTGTAAACAATTTTGCAAACATAGTTAGAAAGAATGTGCCTTGTGATGTCTTAAGCACCTACCTAACTCGGAACGTGCAAGACGGATAGAAAGAATCTCTCCTCCATCAGTAAACTGGACCATGTCTAATAGCTCCTTGTTCCACACTAAACATCCGATTCCATTAACATAAGCAAAGGCCGAGCAGGAACAGTTGCGTAGACATCCTTGATGGCATTCTTCTGCATCATCAAAGCTTGCCAGTTTGTAAGAATCAGGAGGCTTAATATTGGCAACACGGTAAAACCCGTCTGTTGTGTCTTTGCCTTGTGTTGTTGAAGAAGAGTTTCCTAGACATGTTGATAACTCTGTTCTTCTCACGCACCCGCGAGTCCAGTTTCCTCTATTCCACTCATCATTTGACTTTGGCACAAACCCTTTCAAGCATTTGCATGTTGGAGTACTAATGGACCTAATACACAAACCATAAGGTCCACAAGTACCGTAGAGATCACATGAGCTTATAGGACCTTCAAAATGCTTAATCCACCCGGTGGTGCCACCATTACTACGGTGAATATTCAGGGATCCATTTGATGATAGCTTGATGTATGACACATCGAAATTTCTTAGCGCACAAAAAGTCAACACTCCTGTGCCATTAACCAGATCTTGGACCAATGTTAACGGATTTACATACGTTCCATCCATTTCTATTATCCCTACGAACCTACTTTCCGCCCATGGCCCGCTTCTCCAGTAACGCGATGATCCTTTCCATGTAAGTCCTTGAGGAGGAACATCTGGTGTAAGCTCTGCTATAAATTCCCCTGGAGATGGATCTGTGTTACTCTTCCAAGAAGTCAAAACACGCCTCGTATTGTTAGGAATATCATACATAAGTGATGACAGAGGTAGCATAGTATCACTAAGATGCTCAAAACTTTGCCATAGGTATGTTCCAGTAACGTTGTCTACGATGACAAGGTTTCCGGTGTTTAATAGCTCCGCATGACACTTGTTAGATGTGAAAGCTTCACCTCCAGATGACCACACAGCTTCTTGTTTCTCATCGAGCAAGACAAGGCTTCCGTTAATGCTGATTGTGAGATTCGCAGTGGGGGTCGTAACTGGATTCGCTCTGTTAGCTACCCAAACAGAAACCTGAGGAGTGACTCTCTTGAACCAGATTCCAACATATTGATGATTCTGAGAGCTGTTTGGACTGAAGAATCCTAGTTCATAGGATCCATCAGGAGAGCTTAGAGATTGTCTTATCGTCAACGGATTCGATCTTGTTATAGCTGCAAAGACATAACTTGAGAACATGGTTAACAAAAGAAAGCAACAAAAGTGAAAGATACCCATCTTTTGCTATCCCTATGTGTCTGCAAGAGAACTTCTTTCAGAGTTACAGATGATTATGAAACGTAATGGATGTTTTGATACTCAAAAAAGGTTATCTCGTTGACCAGACAACCTTATTGGCATCTTTTGCATAATTGAAACATCCAAAATTGACCAAAAGAAGCCACAAGCTGGTATATTTCACATTGCTTTTGACTTTCTATACATATATATTATGCATCAACTATCATACGATATTATTGTCATTATATGGAATAAAAGACAATACTTTGATTATATCACCTGCAAAAATATAACGAATATTCACAGTTTCAATGGAACACAGGGCCCCAAGATGATGTACATGAATGCTCCAGACCCTTTTTATTAATTTGCCGTTGAGTCTATGGATATGTACCTAGTCACTATCACCTGGATAATTTATATTCAATAATAAACAACGTAACCAGTTAACAATGTTCGATCAACCATATGAACACATCAATGCAGAGAATGTTTGACAAATTAAGAGGATTTTAAGATTCTCAGTTTTGTTGTGAATAATAGCCAATCAAGAGACTTTTTGTATGTACCTATTTCTCAGACAGCTATTGTTTCTTTGGTAAGTTGTTGAAACCAATCCGAAGCCATATCTTGGACAGTGACTTCTTGTTCAAGCATTTCAACAAACAACAGTGCCTGCTTTTGAACTCTTATGCCTCAGTTCTGTGTTATGTCCCTGTCTGATCTCTAACACTGTCTGGTGGCTTGTACCGAGCTTAACTAACATCAAATATGTTCATCTCACCAGTAATCTCCGCACGAGCAGACACCGTTCTTGAAATGGTGAAAACGTTGCATATCCCTTACAATGATTTCTCGTCCAGTCACAAGGGAAATGTACTTTGTAGCATTGTGACAATCGGCACAAACACGCAGGTTCTTTCTTATATGTATAGTTGTGCCAGCTGTTGTGTTCAGGAGTCCGAAAGATATAGCCAGCTTCTCGCTGTGGCTACTCAGCAACTGTTCCTTAACATCATCTTCTACGCCGTGTACTAAGTTCATGTCAGGAACATAACCAGCTTCTTTGATTCTGTGCATCAGCTTCTCGAGAAAAGTATAAATCTTCTTGGAATCAGGATGTGCTGTGCTCCCGGAGAAGAAGCTATGCATCTCATTCTTTATCTCCAGCATACTGCAGCCAGGAGTTTTACAAAGACCTTGACTCAACATCGAAACTCTGACTTGTCCCACTTTCTCCCACATTGAAGCGGTTCGATATATGTTTGCAAGAAGCACATGATACCCACCATCATCCGGGTTCAACTCGAACAATCTTTCTGCTGCTTTCTCGGCATATTCCACGTTTTTATGAATCTGACAAGCACCTAACATAGCACCATATACATTAACAGCCGGCTTAACAGGCATCTGAACAATAAAGTCCCAAGCTTCATTCAACCGTCCAGCTCGGCCTAGAAGGTCGACCATGGCTCCATAATGGTCCATTGACGGTTCTATGCAATAGTTTTCCTTCATCACATGGAAGGACTCGAGTCCTTCCTCCACCAAACCAGAGTGGCTGCAAGCAGAGATAACAGAAAGAAACGTGACACCGTTTGGTTTGACGGTGCCTTCTCTCATTTCTCTGAACAGTTCCAGAGCAGATTTACCGATGCCGTGTGTCCCGTATCCATCTATCATTGCGTTCCATGTAGTCACGTGACGCTCTCTCATCATATCAAAAATCTTTCTTGCGGTCTTAATAGCTCCACATTTCACATACATGTCCACTAGAGCCGTTGTGACGAAAATGTTTTTTTCCAGACAAATCCGCATGACAACGCCATGTATCCACTTAGCCTGTTGTGAAACTGACAACTCCGCAAGAGCGGTTATCACGCTAACATAAGTAAATGTATCTGGTTTCGTGTCCTGAGCTTGCATCTCGTTGAAGTAATTCAATGCTTCGATTGGGCGTCCATTATGTGCAAATCCTAATATCATTGCGTTCCAAGATACAACTGTTCTGGTCTGCAATTTCCCAAATATAGAAGCTGCTGTGTCAACTTCCTTACATTTGCAGTACATTGAGATCAAAGAGTTCATTACCGAAACATTGCTATCGAGACCCAACTCAACCAATAACTTATGTATGAACCTTCCTCTCTCAAGATCTCCTATGTCAGCACAAGCATGTAAAACACCCATGAGAGTTACATCACTAGGTTTCACTCCTTGGTCCAACATCTTCTCAAAAACCAGCATTGCCTCTTTAGGATTCTCGTCCTGCACATACGCGTCAATCATCGAGTTCCACGAAACAACGTTCCTTTCTAACATCACATCGAATATCCGTCTAGCAGTTTTCAGGTATCCACATTTCGCGTACATGTCAACCAAAGCCGTGGAGATATTAACAAGAGAATCAAATCCAGACCGCAAGGCATACCCATGAATCTCCTTGCCAATACTCACCGACCTCAAAGCAGAGACAGAAGGCAAAACAGAGACAACAGTGATAAAGCTAGGCCTCAGATTCTCCTGGCACATTCGTGTAACCATATCTAAAGCCATCACAGCAAATCCGTTCTGTGAATACCCAGAAACCATTGTGTTCCAAGAAACCAAATCTCTTTCAGACATTCTATCGAACACCTTGCGTGCCTCATGTACCTGCCTACACTTAGCATACATATTCTCAAGCCCAGTCATTACAAACAAATCCAAAGAGAACCCAATCTTCACCAACAACCCATGAATCTCCTTCCCTAACCTGAGATCCGCCTCGTCTCCACATACTTTCAAAAGATAAGTGAAATTATACACGACGGGCTCTACATCATCATACCTCATACGAACAAAGAACTTCACAGATTTCACCAAGTCAGGAACTTTCGTATACCCTTTAAGCATAGTGTGGTAAAGAACATCGAGCTTATCATCAATCGATTCGAAAACACGAGAAGCCTCAACGACGCTTCCGTGGCGACAGAACAAGCTTACGAGCTTCGTCTGAAAGAGATGCTCTTGATAAAGACCGTTCTTGTATACGAGAGGAAGAACGCGACGAAGATCTTTGAGAGAAGAGCATCTCTCTAGGAGAAGAGCAACAGGGTGCTCGTAGACATTAGCAGCGATGTATGTTCTCTGTGTAAGAAAATGACAATGGTTAGGAACTGTAGAGACATGCGCCATTTTTGCTACACAGCTCTCAAAATCTTACTCTCGATTTCTAAAATTTGACCCTTTTTGTTATAGGACAAAGGAACATTCTGTTGTAATTACAGAGCAGACATTATCGTTAATGTCTGGATTTCAATAGATTTACAGTGATGTCAGCTAATTAAGTAGAAGAAGATGACGCGTCTCCGAAACGCCAAGGTTGGCTTTTTTAGACTCTGCCCATGAAAAAAGTTTCAACCTTTTTGCAACTAATCAAGGTCTAATTCAAGTTTTATGCATAAATAGGTTATGCGTGATAATGGTGTTACCCTAGAACGCTAGTAATTCGAACCTGGATAAGACCAAGTCTTAAAAGAAGGGAGCTTTCACTTTTATGACCAATTTAGAACAGAACCAACTTGCTTGTCCCCTTCACTACTACAACAACTTTTTCTATTGAGAAATTTAAGGCACGCACCACACCATTTAACTCTAGTCACTACCATTCTTTAATGCTATGCGTAGATATGGTTGTGTTTGTGTTTATTAGGAAAGACAAACTAGAGAAAAATATACCCAAAGCTGGGTAGTTTCTGTTTCTTGGAGAGCATGTGTCGTTTTGTTGTTGTTGTTGTTGTTCTTGTACTTGTATTGTCTTGTTTCTTGTCAAGTAATGTATGTCTAGCTAAAGAAAGAGCTTTCATTTCAGGCAAGCTCAATGACTCCGAGACGATAGTCTCTAGCTTGGGCACGTTCAGGTTCGGTTTCTTTAGCCCTGTTGGTCTCACAAGCCGGTATGCTGGTATATGGTATAACAACATTCCTGTACAAACTGTTATATGGGTAGCTAACAAAGAAAACCCGATAAACGACTCTTCCGGAGTTATTTCGGTATCAGAAGATGGTAATCTTCTAGTCACCGATGGTCGTAGACGTATCCTGTGGTCAACTAAACTCTCTGCTCAAGTCCAAGCCGTTGCCGAGCTTTTGGATTCAGGGAACTTAGTGGTTAAAGAGGCGAACAAAGACGCGTATCTTTGGGAGAGTTTTATGTATCCTACCGATTCTTGGTTGCCTAATATGTTGGCTGGAACAAACGCAAGACCCGGAGGAGGAGGGAACATCACAATAACTTCTTGGAAAAGCCCTTCGGATCCTTCTCCGGGTAGCTACACAGCCGCGCTTGTTCTTGCTCCATATCCAGAGATTTTCACTCTCAACAATAGTAATAATAATAGCACGGTGTGGCGCAGTGGCCCGTGGAACGGGCAGATGTTTAACGGTTTATCGGCTTTGCCCGGGGGCGCTTTTCTTTATAGATTCGTAGTTAATGATGATACTTATGGATCAGCCATTATGTCATATGCTAATGACTCAACTTTGAGATATATCTATGTAGATTATAAAGGATCTGTGATCAGGAGAGATTGGAGTGAAGCTAAGAGAAACTGGAATGTTGGGACACAAGTTCCGGCCTCTGAGTGTGATATTTACAGGCGGTGTGGCCAATACGCGACCTGTAATCCTTGGAAAGAACCGGTTTGTTCTTGCATTAGAGGGTTTAGTCCAAAGAATGTTATGGAGTGGAGCAGTGGACACTGGAGTGGTGGATGCATAAGAAAGGTGCCTTTGCAGTGCGAAAGACGGGACAATAAAGAGAGTGTCGATGGAGTGGCGACGCTGAGGCGGATGAAACTGCCTGACTTTGCGAAAAGATCGGAAGCTAGTGAGCCAGAATGTGAAAAGACTTGTTTGCAGACATGTTCTTGTACAGCTTTTGCTCATGGCTTAGGTTATGGTTGCATGATTTGGAATGGTAGTTTAGTCGATTCGCAGGTGTTGTCTGCTGTTGGAATGGATCTTTATATCCGTCTTGCGCATTCAGAACTCAGTTAAGTATTTTTGTCATAAATACCATCAAAGTTATAGTTTTTAGTTTTGCTGTTTCACTGATTCTGTTACTTTCTCCATTAGAAACATCGGACAAGCGGCCTATTTCGATTGTCACGTCATTGGCAGGTATTATCTTTGTTGTGGCTGTTTGTGTTCTTTTGGCGCGAAGGATTGTCCTGAAGAGAAGAGGTCAGAGTCTAACTAAACTGTTTGCTTCTTGTTTAGTATTTTTTGGTTTTAGTTTCAATCATGTCTTGTATTTGTTATCAGAAAGAAAGAAAGAAACAGAAGAAGCAGAGCAAATTTTTGAGAGAGTGGAAGCTTTAGCTGGTGGTAACAAAGGAAAGTTTAAAGAGCTACCATTGTTTGAGTTTCAAGTGTTAGCTGTGGCCACTAATAACTTCTCACTAGTAAATAAGCTAGGACAAGGCGGTTTTGGTCCTGTTTACAAAGTAAGTATTGAGTCTTGAAAAGTTATTGCTAAATGAGTTTCTGTTGACTCTAATATCTCTTTTGACAGGGGAAGCTGCAAGGAGGACAAATTATTGCAGTGAAGAGACTCTCACAAGCATCCGGACAAGGCCTTGAGGAACTCGTAAACGAAGTTGTCGTGATATCGAAGTTGCAACACCGGAATCTTGTGAAGTTACTTGGTTTCTGCATCAAAGGAGAAGAAAGAATGTTAGTGTATGAGTTCATGTCTAATAAAAGCTTAGACTTTTATCTATTTGGTAACTTTATCACCACTTCTTCTTTGTTCCCAAACTCTCTTCCTATGTTATTACCATGTCAACTAACAGAAGCTATTGTGTTGTTCAGACCCGACGAAAGCAAAACTTCTTGATTGGAAGACGCGGTTCAACATAATCAATGGAATATGTAGAGGTCTTCTCTACCTTCATAGAGATTCTAGGCTGAGAATCATTCACAGAGATCTAAAAGCTAGCAACATTTTGTTAGACGAGAATCTGATTCCGAAAATATCTGATTTCGGGTTGGCACGGATCTTCCTGGGAAATGAAGACGAAGCAAACACTCGGAGGGTCGTTGGAACATAGTAAGTAAACTCCATTCTAACCATAATGTTACATATGAAACTTATAAATAGTATATCAATGCAGCGGCTATATGTCACCGGAATATGCAATGGGAGGATTCTTTTCGGAGAAATCCGATGTTTTCAGCTTAGGTGTGATATTCTTAGAGATTGTAACCGGTAAAAGAAGCTCAGATTCAAGCCTTTTAGCTCATGTAAGTCCTCCTTAACTCTTCTTGAGATTGTTTCTTAACCTCTAAAAGCTTCTTTTGTTTTGTCTAGGCATGGTCGATATGGACCAAAGGGGAGTTTAGCGATTTGGTCGATCCTCAGATCTTTGACAAACTCTTTGAGAAAGAAATGCGAAAATGCGTTCACATAGGGCTTTTGTGTTTGCAAGATTCCGTGAACGATAGGCCGAGTGTTTCCACAGTGTGTTCGATGCTCAGCAGCGAGATTGTGGACTTACCGGAACCTAAGCAGCCTGCTTTTACAACAATGAGCTGTTTCTCAGAAGCTGAGTCCTCTGAGATTAGTGAACTTAAAGCCTCTATCAACAATGTCACCATCACCAATGTCACAGGACGTTAGACCCGCGTAACCAAAATGTTGTATAAAGATTGTACCATCTCCTTATATATAGATGGTTAGGCCAATAAACATTTAGTAGTGACAAATGTGCAAGAAGTTGTTTTGTTTCATATATGAGATTGCAAATATAAAACAAGAATCATTAGCTATTAAAAGAGAAATCTTGTAAGCTTTTGCTAGCGCGCATAGGAGGAAGTTCCACTGATGCAGGTTTGGTCTGTGTGGAAGATTCAGCTACTTGATGTTGAGACTCAGGATCCCAAAACTGGTGATGGTCATGTTGATCAGAGTGTCTAGGATCAGAAGGAGAACTCGGGTAGCTTTCGCTTCGGTTATTATGATTGTGAAGGAGATGTATAGGCGATGAGCCGTGTGTTGGTGTGGTTGGTCGGCTAGAGAAAGGCGTGTTTGATTCCGAGTGTCTTCCGTGTTTGGTATGTTTCTTCGCTGTGTGATGCCATGTCTTTAACGCCGTGGCTACTCCTTCGTTGAACACCGTTGGCTTCATCTTACTACCCATCTACACAAAATGTTCAAAAGATGGTAATCGAAAAATACAACATTTTTGAGCTCATACACTTGATGTTTGTGTAATAATACCTGAGTAACAAGAGCATAGAGTGGAAGTGTCACATAGCTGCAAAGTATTTGTACAACACCTCTGCAAGATTTGTAACTTTGTCAGTTAAAAACCCGATATTTTTTACCGGGTATTCTCAGAAACAACGGTGAAGTTAATGTTTTAGCTTACCCAACTACAAGTCTTATGGCCAAATCTGCGTTGCTTTTATGGAAACAGTTCCTGAGTTTGAATTCATACTGCATCAAATAATCGAAAGATTCATTATCTAACAATTAGTATATCCCCGAGGAAAAGGCGAAGAATGTGAATGAATCTCTTACAGTACTCCAAGCAAAGAAAGCAAGTTGAAATGCATTCTGAAAACAATGTGAAAAGAAGTGTGTGTTTAGTACTCATGGAAAGGGAATAAGTAAAGCCGATTTAGCGGTTAGATAAGGAAGAGTGTATTGTTATATATACCGTGAAAAGGACTAAGTGGATTAAGAAAAGCATGAACCGCGGATTGTCAAACCAGAAGAGATGATCATCAGGCTGAACCACCGGTGCGCCTCTAACCACATCGCCTTTCTCTTGGATTTTTAGACCCAATTTTGTTATTATTACTTGAAGCTCTGTTCCAACTACTAAAATCACCTATATAATCACATTTACATTCATTTTGTTTTAGAAAAATGTCGCGAAAAGAAGACTAACTCGACAGGTTTAAGAGTTTGTGCTTACAAATAGTGGTATGAATGGTAACCAAAAGTAAGAGTATAGTCCTGTTTCAAAAGAGAAAAAAACCGATGTTATTTTTGTCCGAATATTGATAAAGAGACCGTTGTTTTTTCACTTGGAGTAGTGAGATTTACCGTGTGTATTGGTCAAGAGGAACAGCACGGCGACACACCAGATAACCGGACTGCAAAGACTCATACAAAAACATCGATATTAGACGCTTACAAAGACTAAACAAAAGTCTTTAGGCATTGTTATGATCATAAAGACCTGATTTCGACAACGGTTTTGAAATCTTGCTCTAACGATCTTTTAATGTACTTGTGGAAATCGTAACTTGCTTGGCTCCCATTAGAAAAATGCGCCTATAAGAAGTATTTGGTTACATCATTGTTCTTGACTATTGAAGAGATTAGTGTTAGTGATTGAACTATATATTAGACTCCTTACATTGATGAATCCATGTCTCAATGCTAAGTAATCGACTTTAGTGACAGATCCAAAGAACTGTCTGAAGAAACATACAATCCATAGTGTAACACTTGTCTTGCTCCAGAAACTTAAATGTCTTCTCCCAAAAGATGTGTCCTTAGCAAACCTGAGCCTTGAAGGATCTGCTTAACAAAAAAAATATTCATATTAAACTATACATTTTTACCTTTAATTGGTTGTACTTCACAAAAATACACCCACTTAAAGTCCAATTTCATAAATACACCTAAACACTAAACTTTAGCAGTTTCAAGATTATACTATATTTGACCCCTTAAAGTAGTGATAAAACTTAAAAGTGTAGTTTTGTAAAGTAGTGTTAAAAGTGTAGTTTTGTAAATTTCTCTTAAACTTGTTATAATACTATTGATATATATATATATATTAATATACCATTGGAATATTGATACTCTATTGTCTTTGTCTCATCTTCCCACTTCTTCCACCATCTCATCTAACAATACTCAACAAAAACAAACAAAACAAGTCAAAATCTTTTGCATATACATATTAGTTTCTTGATTTTTTACAAGAAATGTTATATATACCTTGCTGTTTCCTAGAGCATAAGTAACAATGCAGAAAATAACATGAAACACCGCGAGCACGAAGATGAATACATGAAGCTGGTGAATCCCATAAGCAGATACAAAAGCTACTTTCCCCTAATGAAACAAAAAAAAATTGTATTCAAACAAAGTCTTGGGAATGATTTCTATGTGTATGTGTGAGATTATTTAGTTACATTCGCGGTGCATTTGTCATCGCCTTTGGTGGCTAAACTTCTTCTAGGGACATTATAAGATTCTTCTCCTAACTTAGAAAGAAGTATTCTACTGAATTTTACTCCATTTTTATCGGTCTTTTTCGCAGCGTTCTTTCTAGCTTCTTCCTCGGGGCTACAAGGATGCATTATTTTGGCAAGACTCTTGGAGATGCATATCTCTGAGATTGGTGTTTGACCAACTGTTAGTAGTAGTGATATGAATCCCAATAACATAAGCTCTGGAAAATGAAGTTTTTTTATAGTAAAAATATATAAGAAGATTGGTAAATAAAATGAAGTCATAGTTTAGAAAAAGATGGTTTACTTTTGTTATGTTTTTTTTTACCTGCTTTGATTTTTTCAAGAGCTTCATAGAGATCTTTCTTGTTATTCTTTTTAAACCACTGTTTTAAGTATAAAAGCAGAAAGAGCAGAGATTTAGTGATGGTGGTAATAGGAGAGAAGGGCTAAAACAAATGAAAAACAGAGCAGTGACCAAAGAAGAAGAAAAACAGAGCAGTGACCAAAGAAGAAGAAAAACAGAGCAGTGACCAAAGAAGAAAAAACAAAACAGTGAGCAAAGAAGAAAACAGAGCAGTGACAAAAGAAGAAGAAAACAGAGCAGTGACCACATAAAAGAAAAACAAAACAGTAATCAAAGAAGAAAAAACAGAGCAGTAATCAAAGAAGAAGAAACAGAGCAGTGACCAAAGAAGAAGAAACAGAGCAATGACCTAAGAAGAAAAAAAGAGCAGTGACCAAAGAAGAAAGAAACAGAGCAGTGACCAAAGAAAAGAAAAACAGAGCAGTGACCAAACAAGAAGAAAAACAGAGCAGTGACCAAAGAAGAAGAAAACAGAGGAATCTTAACAAAGATGTAGAAATTTGAAGACTTACAGAGCCAATCATGTGAATGGAATGTTCAATAACAATGGAAATAAACAGTAAGACAAAGCAAACAACAGCCACTGTCCATGTAGAAGTCTCCTCTAAACTCTTCTCTTTCTCCATTAAAACTTAACTTCAAGAAGAAGATGAAGACTTTCTTGTTCTTGTTTTTTTTTGCTCTCAAGATTTTTATATTATTACTCTTTGGTGGGTTTTTTGAAAAACCAGAGTTATGTCATATATAATATGTAGAGAGAGCCATGAGAAAGAAGATAAATTTTCAAGAACGTTACATTAAATATTACATTTGTAATGTTCCTCGTGTGACGACTTTTTCAATTTTATAACTCTCATGTTTCGTTTTCAATATATTTTCCAATTTTGGGTTGGCATGTAGATAAGTCAAAAACACAACACTAAGTTTTTGTAATATTTTTTTATCATTATTGGAGTAAATACTTTAGTTCGTTTTCTAGCGAGAGTGATATCAATTGACAATTTTTGTGTCCACGCATATACAATAATTTTGAACCATATATAGCACTTGATATTTCACGAAAATTAAATGGTATATTCAACTAGTACACGACAATGTGTCCCAAACATTATTTCTGAAAGATATATTTGATAATGTTGTTGTTTTTTTGGGTAATAGGGTGAATAATAGAAAGTGGGGTTAATTTGCAAAAATAAAAGAGGAAAGAGAAGGTAGTGAAAAATTTCCTTTTTACCCCTAACTATTTCTTCTTTTCTCGTTCTTTTATAATAGATAACTATTTTGAGAATAAATAATGATTATGAGATAAAAATTTATGATATATGGTTAAGTGTTTAGGTTTTAGGGTAAATGTAAAGATATAGGGTTTAGGGTTTAGTGTGTTTAGGGTTTATGATGTAGGGTTAAGTGTTTAGGGTTTTAGGGTTTAGTATTTAGGGTTAAATGTAAAGATATAAGGTTTAGTGTTTAGGGTTTATGATGTATGGTAAATGTAAGGATATAGGGTTTAGTGTTTAGGGTTTAGTGTTTAGGGTTTATGATGTAGGGTTAAGTGTTTAGGGTTTTAGGGTTTAGTATTTAGGGTTAAATGTAAAGATATATGGTTTAGGGTTTAGTGTTTAGGGTTTATGATGTAGGGTTAAGTGTTTAGGGTTTTAGGGTTTAGAGTTAAATGTATAAAGTTATGATATATTCAAAAATAGATGATAAATGTGATTTTTAAAAAATATACGTCTATTTTGCAGATAATATACGTCTATTGAAGATAATATACTTCATTTTGCAGATAATATACGTCTATTGAAGATAATATACGTCTATTTTCAATTAGATAATAGACGTTTGTTTGTTGACTCAATAAATATTTTTTAATAGATGACTATTTTCATTATAGATAGATCAAGGGTAAAACTGGGATTAAAAAAAAATCTTTGTCATTTTGGCAAATTTATATTTGTTTTTGTTATTTCAGCAAATTAACCCCCATTTTATAATATTCACCAAATTAACCCTTGTTTTTTTGTTATTTACGAAAATTTTCATTTTATTAGTTCATGTTAGTCAATCATACAAAAAAAAAAAGTCAATCATACAATATTTATTTAATGAATCCTTTTATAATGTTTAGTAGGTAAGGTTAACAATTCAAATATGTGGCTTTAAATTTATAAACGTCATGTATTAAATATTATAAAAATCAAATAAGTTGTATAATTTTTATTTTTCTGTCTACTATAAACAATCCCTCAAAATAATAATATAACAAAAAACGAATTTACGTAAACCAAACCAAAACAATTTAAAATTCGAATCAAACCAAATGGGCCTAACCTTTCTTCTACAAAAAGCCCAAAAGATTTATCATCTTTCTTCTTGTTTTCTACTACTTGTTTCTTCCTCCTTCGTATAAATCTCCTTGCGATTATTATCACTAGCTGAGTTTGGTTTGTCTACGAAACGATTCTATCGTGAATCACGAAACCACTTGCTAGAATCGTTAAGCTCTTTCCTCTTCAGTTTCTGAGAAAAAAAATGGATCAAATCGCTTCTGTATTGGAGAAAGTCAAGGGCTTTGCGAAATCGAGCCAGGACTTAGTCTCTCGTAGCTTCAGCTTCCATGAGAGCTCTTCTCGTCACAATCCGGTATCTTTATACATACCCTTTACTCCATTTTCATTGAATCGTACTTTTTGTTAGAATGTTCGTAATGGGTCAAAGAGCAAAAGCACATTGTTGGTCTCGTAGCTTCTTAGTAATGTGATTGGTCTTGGTTTTGTGAACTATTTGTAGATTGATATCTTGAAACGATTACAAAGAGAAGCATTTTCTGATCTGATGAAGCTTAGAGATAGACAAGAGAAAGTGGAGAGGATAATCTCATCTTATAAGTTAACCAAAGGAGGTCCTTTTCAAGAGACTAGCACACGTGTAAGAGGCGATGTCGATGTCCTTGGAGCGATATTGCTTATGGGAAACACTGAGGAAAAAGAGGAGAGTTTTGATAGAGAAGGAGGAGTGAGACCAGGATTGCTTTCTAGGTTCGTGTTTGAAACGGGTCTAAGGGAGACAGATAAGCTTGTTGCTGAGCTTGTGGCTGGTTACAACGGGGAAGGAAACCTCGGTGATGTTACGGGGAACCAGCTTTCTTTAGCCAAAGTGTTTTACAAGGCAGAGATTAATGATTGGCTATCTGCGGTTGCTATTCCTGTTGGCGCACGTTTTAGAGATGTTGATGATGATGCTATAGTGTCTTCTTACCAGGTATACACCAGTTTTGTTTCAATGTTGGTCTGTGTGTTATTGATGAAGCTACCAATTAACTACTTTTTGTCTTGCAGGGAATGAGTCTTACAGAAGTTTCTGAACTTGGACCACCTCTTTTAAGCCAACATAGCGGTAGTGCTGTAGGGTTGACAGTAAGAAAGTCAAACATGGTAGCTTCACTGGCCCAATCCATTTCAAATCCTGAAGTTGAACAAGGTTTGAACGCAACGAATCGTTGCTTCAGAACTTTTGGGCAAGTAACTTGCCACATTATGAGAGGTGTAAAGCTATCTCTATTGGGATGTCACCAGATTTTAAAACCATCTAACAACATCCACTCTCCTGGAGCCATTACATTTCCGGTAAGTTTCCTAAGGCGGCGTGTTACTACGGAGCCTGAATCATCATTACCGCCTCTGGAGATGAGTAGAAACATGAATCATGTATATTCTAGTTCCATTGCTTTGAAGTTAGACTCTTTAATGGACGAGTTTACAAGAATTGGGGGATGGATTGAAATTAAGAACTCGAGGTCAAAGCAAGTAAAATGGTCAGTTTCGATTACAGACAACCCAGAGGATGAAGTGGGATGGGGCATGAGTGTTGGAGGAGTTGTCGATGGTTCAAGAAATCATGATCGGTTTCAGGTGGAAACGTATCTGAAGTTCAACATAGGACATCGGTTTAGCCTAAGTCCAGGTCTTGTTTATCTCACAAACAGTCATGGGAGAACCATAGGTCTTATGCTTCAGTCTCACTGGTCCCTGTGATCTCAATGCTACTCTTTCCAGGTACACTCATGATTCTTTTTACCACTAATTGCATTTCTTGCGCAATAGTATCAGGCAGAGTAGGGTACTAAAGAAAGAAAAAAAGCCGCGTTGATGAATAACATGCAAGTCTTTATTATCATGTTCAGATCAATGATGATCTTACACTTCTCATAAACGTACAAAATCTCTAGACTTTGTTCTGTTGAAGTCAGTGACCTTCTTCTCATGACTCATTCAATGTAACAGCATCCTTTGAAGATTGAAATGGCGAAAGTGTAAGTTATGTTCCCTCTTATAAGAATCTGTCATAATCTTAGAGATTGCAATTCAAATAAATTTACTAGAGTATTTGTGTGGACTATGGATGATCTTTGTGCTTATATACATATGACTTTGTGTTTTGTTAGGATGGAAACAAGGCAAGATTCTTGAAGAACTTTACATCTTTGATGAACGAATGTCATTAATGGATGGGTCAGCATCAAGAACAGACATCCTGAGCTGAAGCAGACTACATTTACCTACTCGCGCAATAAACTGAATATGTGATTCATGATGCTCTGAAGAGAAGCCAAAGCAAGTCCTCTATGAAATTTAGTATCAACATTAACAAGTGTAGATTTCTCTTGTGATAAGCCAAAGCAAATGTTTTGTGTCTCAGATGTTTACATTACAGAATTGGTATTATTACCACAAGTTAAAACACTTGTGAAACTGGGCTGTCTTGATAATTTCTATTACCTACTCTTATATGTGATCACATTAACGACCTTGAACATCGGTAAAGGTAATGTTATTAACAGACCTATTGGCTTCTCTCATCAGCAAATCACCATTATTGCGGCCTCTCCTTCTCAGTGAAGTAAACGCAGGAAGCTTCGGAACAGGAAGATCAGTGTTGTTTTGACCCAACATCATCAGAACAGAGGACATGTCTACTCTGTCCAAAACGTTTTCTTGTACACAGAGCAACCCAATGTGTATACACTTCATCACTTCACTCTCATCAAAAGTCTCCTTGTCCATTGACTTGTCTATAATCTCTGTTGCTTCATGTTTTTCCCATAGATCCCAAATCTACAAAATAATGAAGAAACACAATATTTGTTTATTATGTTCTGTTTTGTTGTTCCTTTTGTTTACACTTTCTTTCACTTACATGTCCGATTAGGTTCGTTGATTCCTCGTGGAAAGAACTGTTTTTCTTCCCGGAAATGATCTCTAACATCAATATTCCGAAGCTATAGACATCGGATTTAACAGAGAAATGTCCCTCCATTGCATATTCCGGTGACATGTATCCGCTACAAAGGGAGATTGAAACAACTTAAAAGTTGAGAGATTTTGAAAAGTTTCTACGCGGGTTCAAGAAAGACTTAAAACTCACAATGTTCCAACGACTCGGTTTGTGCATCCTTCGACTTGGTTTCCTCCGAAGATTCTAGCCATTCCGAAATCCGAAATCTTGGGGATCATTTCATTGTCAAGAAGTATATTGCTAGCCTTGAGGTCTCTGTGTATGATCCTCAATCTTGAATCTTGATGAAGATATAAGATTCCGCGAGCAATCCCATGGATTATTCCCATCCTTTTAGACCAATCCAACACCGCTCTTCGCTCCTCATCTAAGAATAGTATTAAGAGTCATTAATCTTCTTGAAAGAGAGAGGGTTTGAATATTGTGTTTGAAAACTTACTGAATATGAAATAGTCTAGGCTCTTGTTTGGTAAATACTCGTATATCAACATCTTCTCTTCTACCTCGACGCAACACCCTAAGATCCTCACGAGGTTTCGATGTTGCAACTTAGATATCAACTTGACCTCGTTCTTGAACTCTTCCATCCCTTGCCCCGAGTTTTTCGATAACCTTTTCACTGCTATCTCCATACCGTTTTGTAATACACCCTGAAATATAAACACAAAAAAAGAGATTTCTCTCTTAAGAGGAATATCAATGAAGGTGGCTTTTTCGTGTCTTTCCTACCTTATAAACAGGTCCAAAACCGCCTTCTCCAAGCCTGTTTTGTGAAGAGAAGTTACTCGTAGCCGAAGTGATCATGTTTAGCTCAAATAGTGGTAACTCATTTCTGGCCTTATCTTGTTCAAATGTAAATGATTCTTCAAAATCAAAAGAGCCACGAGCGAAGGTCTTTGGAGATCTTCTAAGCCTGATGTACTCTGCGCTTGAGCATACTTTTAGTAGTTAGTTGTTAAGCTAAACAAGAAGATGAGCTTTAAGAGAAAACAACTTCATTAGAGAGATTTCACTTACTCCTTCGCTTTTTTAAGAAACAGAACACAATGACAGAAAGTAGTATTAGAGATGCAATCAAACTCATAAGAACCATAACTACACTCTTCTTCCCTGATAAGCCATTTCTGCTCCACCGCGCTGAAACAAAGCAAGCAAATTCCATAGTTGTACTCTGAAACCAAGAACTTGATGAATAGATATGAATGTTAAGTACCTAACTCTTCCTTGTCTACACGTATGTATAGATCTTGTCCTGAATTTAAGTATGTCCTTGTATCTAACATATCGCCGTGCCACGTCAAACAACCTATTGCTCCTCTTTCACTCTCGTGGTAAGCACTTGCGTAAGCCACGCAAGAACAGTTCCTCAAGCACTTATGCTTGCACTCTTTCAATGTTAAGTTCATATCCACACTTGCTTCTGATGAGTCGGGAATCTTCACGCGCTTTAGCTTCACGAAACCTTCTTTCTCATTGCATATCGAAGCTCTGTTTCTCTTTGTGCACCCTCCAGAAGTGTCCCTCAAGAACCAATGCCGAGGAATCGCAGGCTCGAAACCTGGTAGGCATATGCACTCAAACGTTTGTGTTCTTTCTGTGGGATCGCAATAACCGTTAGGCCCACAATGCGCATAGTTATCGCACTGCTCTTTAGGAACCGACCAGAACTCGTTCCATCTCTTGTGCCTCGCGATATATATGAACCGGTGAATAGTTCCTGTCTGGTTCACACACATTCTTGTTCTAACCAAAGTATCAGTCACACCGTATGTGAATGATACTTCTTCTTGGTTATTCACAAAAGAGTTGTTGAAGATATACCCTACGGACATTTCAGGCACACCGCTCCATCTCTGCCCGGTCCAAGACCCGGTGCGCCACCATGGGACCATACCTTTGTACAGAATCAGCTGTGGAAATCCTCTACGATTCATTCTCAATGTTAACTCTCCATAACCAGGATCACTATGAGACTTCCACGATGTCAGAACACGATCCAAACCGTCTTTTCTTGTGAATCCGAGTTTCATAAACGGGAGAAAAGTGTCTGTAGGATGATCAAAGCTCTCCCAGAAACTAGTCCCTGTGACTTGATCAAGCAAGACAAGATTCCCTATATCAGAGAGTCTCGCGGCTAGAGTTGGCTCCAAGATTCTATGCGAAACGTTACTCGACCAGAGAGGTTCTGTTCCATTGACTGATGCATAAACACAAAGATTCCCTCTACTGCTGAACTTTATCAGACCAGATGTGCCACTCACAGGTCGGTCTCTGTTTGCCACCCATACAGTAGTTTGCTCAGAGATTCTAGCATACCAAACCCCGACATACCGGAGTTTTGAGTCCCCGAGACTAAAGAATCCAAATGCAAATCTTTTGCCTTGAGAGAATATAACATCACCATCTCTAAGAGACTGTCCTCTCATGATCATATCAACAGAGATACAAGGATGGATGAAGAAGAAGAATAAGAAGAAGAAGATCTTCATTTCTTTTCTGTGTTTTGTTTTCTGTAACAAGAGGCTGATGTGATGAAACGTATAAATGCTTTTTTTTTGTGTTGTATTAATTAAAAGCCAAGTGGGATCACCCATTAACTAACAACAATGTTGTACTTTAGCTCAGATTCAAGCTCAAGTAAACGCGTCTACGACGGCGACTGTTTTCGGCGACGGCGATGATTTAGAATACGACGACGCAAGCTTTGTTTTGGTAAGTAACGACACGGCAAAGTTTATCCAGTTCGGCTGCAAATTGCTAGCCTACGTCTGGCCGAGATTTACGCGGAATCCACTAAGAAAAGGTTTCTCCGGCGATTACAAGATCTCTCCGATCTAACGCCTCTCCTCTCTCTCTCCTTTTACAAATCACTCTCTGTAAAATAGAATTCTTAATCTCTCTCTCTACAAAGATTTTCTCTCTCAAGTATATATAAGATCCCATCTCTGTAACTTCCGTAACAGAATCTCCAACGGCTTCAACAAACCCAACAACCTTTATCCACACTTGAGAGCAAGAGAGAGCGCGTAGAACTTACTTTCTTCTTCTTGGCTTATACCCAAAACGACACCGTTTCTTCAGAGTTTAATCACCAACTCAAAATCCGGTTTAAGTCGCTTAACCAAACCAACTTAATAGTCCAGCTTAAACCGATATAAACCAATGATCAATTCACAACAAACTCTACCTTGATCTTGGTTGTATCTCAGCTTCCAATATTTGTGGATTCCATCTCGGTCATGTCCTTGCTCAAGCAGAGGACATACTCAACATCTTCAATAACTCATTGAATTTGCTGACTGGTAACACCTTAGTAAGCATGTCTGCAGGGTTAATACTTGTATGCACCTTTGTGACTTTCACCGTGCTTTCATCAATATAATCCCTCACACGATAGTACTTTGTAGCAATGTGCTTAGTACGTTCGTGGTAGCCATTGTGCTTGGCCAGCCCTATAGCACTTTGAGAATCGCAGAATATCTCCACACAATCCTGTTTATACCCAAAGTCTTCACTTAACCTTCTTAACCAAGCAGCTTCCTTTACCGCTTCTGTCAATGACATAAGCTCTGCTTCAGTTGTTGATAACGCTGTTACCTTCTGTAAATTTGATTTCCAGCTTATCACACAGCTTCCTGAGACAAAAACGTAGCCAGAGATAGACCTTCTTCTGTCTAAATCTGCACCATAGTCTGAGTCACAATATCCTGTGACCTTGAACTCTTTTACTCTGTTAAACACCAAGCTTCTGTTTGCAGAGCCTCTAAGGTATCTTAATACCCATTTCACAGCATTCCAATGCGATTTGATAGGCCTGCTCATATACCTACTAACCACACCAATAGGATACGCCAAATCTGGTCTTGTGCCTATCATGCCATACATCAAACTTCCCACAGCATTACAGTATGGAACTGACCTCATGAAGTCTTCTTCTCTTTCAAATTCTTCATCATCTGCTGCACACAACTTTATATGAGCTGCGAGTGGTGTGTTTACAGCTTTTGAGTCCTCCATACCAAATGTCTTCATCACCTTTTTCATGTAATGCCCATGTGACAAAGTAAGAGTTTCTTGCTTTCTGTTCCGTATGATATCTATGCCCAATATCCTTCTTGCAGCTCCTAGATCCTTCATTTCAAATCTGGAACTTAGCTGACCTTTCAGCATCTGAATCATCTTCATGTCTTTGCAAGCAACCAACATATCATCCACATATAATAGCAGATATATGTGATTACCTGAAACATTCTTGACATAGACACATTGATCATTCTTGCTTCTATTGAACCCAATCTCTAGCATGAAGGCATTAAACTTCTGGTTCCACTGTCTTGGACTTTGTTTCAGCCCATACAATGATTTCTTCAGCAAACAGACATGATCCTCTTTACCTTTCACTTCATAGCCCTCTGGCTGAGCCATATAGATCTCTTCTTCTAACTCACCATGGAGAAACGCTGTTTTCACATCCAATTGCTCCAACTCAAGGTCTTCCTGAACCACTATAGACATCAGAAACCTTATGGACACATGCTTTACCACTGGCGCAAATATCTCATTGTAGTCCAGCCCCTCTCTCTGTGAAAAACCCTTAGCCACAAGTCTGGCTTTGTATCTCGGATCCTCAACATCTGGAATACCAGCCTTTAACTTGAAAATCCACTTGGAGCCAACAATTTTCCTGTTTGTTGGTATCTTCACAATATCCCATGTGTGACTTCTGTCCAAAGAATCCATCTCCTCATCTGTAGCTTGTAGCCAAAAACTTGTTGTTTTTATCAGACATTGCCTCGTGAAAACTGTTTGGTTCCTCAATGTCTCCTACCTCAGATACCATCATAGCAAAACTCACAAAGTCCTCTTCATCAAACCTGGCAGGTGGTTTGGTTTGTCTTCTGACTCTGTCTCTTACTAGCTGGTAACTTAGCTGACCAGAATTTTGATCCAAAACCTCTGATTTCTCTTGATCTGATTCATCCTCAACCTCTAGTATCTCTCGTACCGAACCAACTTCTTTTGGTTCTTCTTGTACTTCGAATCTCCACCGAGCTACTCATGTTCCCTTTATCAAACTCAATGCTCAGAAACTCAATGTCTTGCTTTCTGGATTCTGAGTTTGATCCTGCAAGGTCCTTGTAGCTTTCAGTTTCGTTGAAAACCACATTTCTGCTAATGACTGACCTGTTATCCTCCAAACTCCACACCTTATAGCCCTTTACACCTTGAGGATAACCTATGAAGATTCCTTTCTTGGCTCTTGGTTGCAATTTACCATCATCAGTGTGATAGTAACATACACAGCCAAACCTCCTGAGATGTGAGTAGGAGGGTGTTGTATTTGACCAAACCTCTTCAGGGATGTTCCAGTCAAGTGCTGAACAGGGAGTCCTATTTATCAAATACACGCAGGTATTCACGAAGCACGCCGAGAAGACCTTAGGAAGACCAGACTCACTCAGTAGACTTCTAACCTTCTCAAGGATAGATCTGTTCATCCTTTCCACTACACCATTTTGCTGTGGAGTATATGGAATTGTCTTGTGCCTTTCTATCCCATTCTGTGAGCAATACTCATCAAACTCTTTGTTGCAGAATTCCAAGCCATTATCTGTTCTTAGCTTCTTGACGATTCTGTAGGTTTGATTTTCTACAAGTACTTTCCATTCCTTGAACTTGTCCAATGCCCGGTCCTTAGTCTTGAGAAAGAAACAGAACACTTTCCTTGAGAAATCGTCAATGATTGACAAGAAATAGTGGCACTTACCCAGAGATTGAGGTACTGTTGGTGAACCCCATAAGTCAGCATGGATATAATCCAAGCACCCTATGCTGGTATGCTTTCCTCTTGAGAAACTCACCTTATGAGCCTTGCCAAACACACAGTTTTCACAGAATTGAATGCTTGTGACCTTATCACTATCTAAGCACCCTTTCTTCACCAATGTTGTTAGGCCTCTTTGGCCCACATGAGCTAACCTGCTATGCCACAGTTCAGTCTCATCCTTGGCCACCACAGCATTTGCTTCTCCCAAGAAACTGTTTCCTTGTAGGAAATACATCTTACCATGCCTTCTTGCTTTTAGGATAGTTCTGCATCCCTTCTGAACCTTTAGAATGCCATTCTCAGATGCAAACTTACAGCCATTACATTCAAACGTACCCAGAGACAAGAGATTCCTTGAGAACTCTGGTACATACCTCACGTCATGCACATCTACAAGGGCTCCATCTGAGGTCTTGATTCTCACAGTGCCTATTCCTTTTACCCTTGAGATACTTTCATTTGCCATTCTTACTGCTCCAGCTTCATATTCCTGAAGATCAATAAACCAGTCCTTACGAGGAGTCATGTGATATGTGCAGGCAGAGTCCAGAATCCAAATCTCATTGAAATCAATGGATTCAGTGTTATTTGCCTCTGTTATCACCAATGACTCAACAAACCTCACACCAGAAATTGTTGTTGCTTCTCCTTGATCCTGGGATGGATCCTTCTGCTTTTGTTGAACCTTCTTTGTACATGATCTCTTGAAATGACCTTCCTCACCACAGTTCCAACATGTCATTTTCTTGTCTCTTGACTTTGACCTGGCTTTGTCCTTCTTCTTGAACTGTCTTGAATCTCTGTAGTTTGATCTACCTCTAGAGTTTCCACCTGAGTATAATACCTCTCCTTGAGCTTTATCCTTCCTCTGTGTTGGACCAAACTCAAGCTGTTTTGACTTTATGGCGCACATAACTTCTTCCAATGTTATAGCATCCTTCCCATATCTCAGAGTGTCTCTAAGTTGATCAAATTGTTTTGGCAGAGACATCAAGAGCAATATGGCCTGATCTTCATCTGAAATCTCAACCCTTACGTTCTCCAAATCTGTGATTATTCTCAGAAACTCATCAATATTACTTTCTACAGTCGATGAATCCTCCATCTTAAAACCATACAACTTTTGTTTTAGATGAATCCTGTTAGGCAGAGACTTATCCATGTACAGTTTATCTAGCAACCTTAACATTCCAGCAGCAGTAGGTTCTTTTACTATCTTCCTAAGAACCTGGTCAGTAACACTCAAGACTATGGTGCTACGTACCTTCCTCTGTTTCTCAGCAACGGTGGAATCCACTTTAGCTGATGCCTTAGAGGAATCATCATCAGTCTCCGACGACTTCGCCTTGAGATCTTCTTCCTTGGCTAACGATGTCTTACCTTGAAGGTCTGCTTCTTGCAATCTTAGAGCAGCTATTAAGCCGAGTATCTCTAAGTGAGCTAATATCTTCTCCTTCCAAAGGTTGTAATCGTTCTTGCCATTGAATTTCTCCACCTCGAGCTTCGCGGATGACATATCTTCAGATCTGACCAATACCGACGAGATCTGATCCCCAAATCGAGCTTCCGATCTCCGACCTAGGGCTCTGATACCACTTGTTGTACTTTAGCTCAGATTCAAGCTCAAGTAAACGCGTCTACGACGGCGACTGTTTTCGGCGACGGCGATGATTTAGAATACGACGACGCAAGCTTTGTTTTGGTAAGTAACGACACGGCAAAGTTTATCCAGTTCGGCTGCAAATTGCTAGCCTACGTCTGGCCGAGATTTACCCGGAATCCACTAAGAAAAGGTTTCTCCGGCGATTACAAGATCTCTCCGATCTAACGCCCTCTCTCTCTCTCTCCTTTTACAAATCACTCTCTGTAAAATAGAATTCTTAATCTCTCTCTCTACAAAGATTTTCTCTCTCAAGTATATATAAGATCCCATCTCGTAACTTCCGTAACGGAATCTCCAACGGCTTCAACAAACCCAACAACCTTTATCCACACTTGAGAGCAAGAGAGAGCGCGTAGAACTTACTTTCTTCTTCTTGGCTTATACCCAAAACGACACCGTTTCTTCAGAGTTTAATCACCAACTCAAAATCCGGTTTAAGTCGCTTAACCAAACCAACTTAATAGCCCAGCTTAAACCGATATAAACCAATGATCAATTCACAACAAACAATAACTGCAAAGCTCTTCTTTTGTCAACATCGTTCAGTCACAAATGATGCAAGAACTGATTCATGTGACTATGAATATGACAGTGTGATGAGGACAAGATAAAAGTAATGATATACAATCTTGCATCGTTTCCTTTTCCAAGACTCACAAGCAAAGACATTGAATCCATTCATCACAGTCTCCATAAGAACATAAAACAAAACTCGGAAACAAGACCAAACTTACAACGAGAACACATACCAAGTGCATATATAGGAACACTTTCCTTTTCCTTCTATGTATCTTTCTGCAACAATTTAAAAGGGTTTTAAGTAATGAGTATACAACTAAAGCTATGAGATGCACAAATCATCAAAACATACACATCTATCTCAATCTAAGCATACAATGTCACTATTGCCTACAGTATCTTACTAACCTGGATTCAAAATACCACAAGCAAAGTATGAAGTTTCTCACTATCTACAATTTTTTAGTACTATTTTTTTTACAAAAATGTTTTGTATATTTATTATTGTTTTAACTTTTTAAATAAATATACAATATAATAAATATACAAAACATTTTTGTAAAAAAAATTGTTATAATTTGCGTGGAAGAAATTTTGCTTAAAAAAACATTAAATATTTTTTAGTACAAGGGATAATTTTAGATTTTTAGTTATAATTATAAGATTGTGTAATGACACTTGATCACTCCAATTTAGTGTTTAATTGCTGGCGATTTAACTCCAATATCAATAATTTTTAATCCATAAATTTGTGATCTATCATTACCAATTTTAACAAAAGGTTTTCAAACGTTTAAGACTCATAATTATTTTTTTTTGTTATAAACTCATAATTATTGCTAATTAATTATTAACAACTTGACAATACATTAAGATGCGATTTAAACAATATTCTCATAGTCATCCCAAAATTAGCTAACTCCTTTTTATATTTAAAAACAAGTTTATTAATTGGTTGTTTTGATTCACAAATCTTAGCATATTTGGTAAGTAAATTAGCCCATCTTTTATTGTTTGGTTATAAAAACAGAATTTATGTAATGGAATAAATGAGAAGATAAGATAAGAATAAACATCAATCAATCTCCACTAGCCCGAAATATCCACGTGGCAACAACTGTTTCGTTAATAATGACAGCTTTAGCTTAGGTTTATGAATAATTAATTACCCGCCAAATCACTTTTATAAAAAAAAACAATAAATAATTAAAAAAAGTTAATCAAAAGGCGTTACCAATAAAGGCAGATCCTTTACGAGAAGAGAGAAAAGCCCTAAATCTCTCTCTCTCTCATCAATGGCGGATTTCGATAAAATAGAGAGCGGAAGAGCCGTCGCAATCGGCGACATTGGCGGCGCAGTCGGCGGCGGTGATGCGGCGGTGGAAGAGAGTGAGAGGCTTTGCTCGACGGAATTGGAAGGAATCTCCGTGTTGGATTTCGATTTGCTTTGCTCGACGGTCGCGCTTCAGACCCAGGGGAAATGGAGGAAACTCGATAACTCGGAGGGAGACGATGCGGCGGAGGATGAATACGGCGGCGGAGGCGTTTTGCGGGTTTGGGAAGGCGATGTTATGGATTGCTTAGAGAATCGTCATCTCTGTATCGAATCAGCTTGGTGGGTTAATTTTATTTCTCTTATTTAAAAAAATCATTTTTATAAATCCTTTAGAAAATTTAGGAATCTGAGTTTCCTTTATACTTTTATTATCCCCTTTTTGTTTATGTGGAAGTTTCTGTAGTCAAGTTTAAGTCAAAATATCATGAAGAGGAAAACACATTTACTCTCACTATGCTGCTGCTTTAATGGCAGATTGTGTTGAATGTTTCCAACATAATGAGACAAAAAAATAGACTAATTTAGTTGTTTAAAGCATGCCCTGAGAGAGTGTTTATGAAGCAATAGACTTTTCCTATATAATAATAGTGTGTTTTTGTGTGTTTAAATCTTGTTTTTCAGCTGTCCATGCTATAGATTCGGCAAAAACATGTCGCGGTCTGGTTTCGGTTCTTGCTTTCTTCAGGTACATAAAGATCCTATAAGAGAGACCATTAATGATCCTGTCTTGTTCTTGAGTCACCAGTCATTGAAAGATTCTGACTGTTTTTCTTGTTCTTTTCTTTTGTAGGGTGTTGTTCATATGATTCTTATCGTTGGTATCGTATTCAACGTTGCGGCTTTCGCTGTAACAAAGAGGCATTGCTTTCTCTATCTCGCTGTTGCTTTCGTCCTATTGATTGTATCCTACTTAGGTTTCTTCCGTATGCAGATAAGAATGAAATTTAACATTAGAGTAAGCACACAGTTCCTTTCTTCCTTCTCCTTTTCCGCTTGTCTTCTCTGTGGCATTTTTGCTAAGAAACTGTGTTGACTTGTCTATCTACAGGGCGGTGATAGTTTCTTTGACGATTGTATCCACCATCTTGCCTGTCCTTTCTGTACATTAACTCAGGTTTGTGTATTAACAAAGCTAAAGCCTATCCATTCTCGCCTTTTTGGTTTTAACTTGTTGATGCCAATGCAGGAATCGAAAACGCTAGAGATGAACAATGTCCATGACGGTATCTGGCATGGTCGCGGAGACACGATGTGCATAGGTGGCTACTCCGAAGGCAAAGCTCTTCTGGGGATGCATTCACCTCCAGTGATTGTACAAGCAATGTCATCATAACTATAAAACAAACACATACAACAACAACAAATAGAGTCATGTACAAAACCGTAACACCAAACCCTGCATTACTCAATGTTCAGAAGAAATCTTTCATGTTTTGTTTTTCAGAACTGTTATATACATATAGCAAAAACATGGAAGTTTCAGTTACAAAGCTCTTAGTTTTGTGAAAAAGAATAAAAAACTTGTGAAGCAATTTGAATGGTGATAGTGTAAAAGGGCAATGTGTGTATATACAACAAATTTGTAATGATAAATACTTCTTCTCCTTCTCCTCCTCAAGGCCCAATAACAAGCTTATGTTTAGATTTCACAATACGATGTCGTTTTTATACACAGCAGATGAAAATAAATATCTTATCTTCTCCAAATCTGTTAAGTGCTTTTTCTTCAATTTCAATGGCTTCCTTGTCTTCTTCTTCGCTTCTCTTCAAAACCTTAATCCCCGTAAGCCACTCAACACGCTTCCCCACACTCTCAAGCATCCGCCTTGTAAACACATGGAACCCTACACTCCGGAATATCTCCGCCGCCGTGTCTCGGCGACGGCGTGCGGCGATTGTGAAGGCAGCGACGGTTGATTCCGACTATTCGTCGAGAAGGAGCAGTAGCAACGAGCAGAGAGAGACGATTATGCTTCCTGGATGCGATTATAATCACTGGCTTATCGTAATGGAGTTTCCTAAAGATCCGTCGCCGACGAGAGATCAGATGATTGATACCTACCTTAACACTCTCGCTTCTGTTCTTGGAAGGTTTTTGTAAATTTTTCTTCTTCTTCTTCTATGTGATTTTGACTTCTCTCTTCGTTAAGGAAAGCTTACTGTGTGTGTGTGTTGTTAGTGTAGCCTTTAAGGCTTATTTGATTGTTTTTGATATAGAGAATGTGAAAGCTTTAGCTATGCTTGTTAGTGTAGTCTTTACTCTTTAAGGTTATTTGATATAGAGAATGTGAAATTGGTTATGTTGTATGGTTAAAGTCAAGCTACTATGTGATTCACAAAGTAACAGAGTAGAGTAATAGGATATATGTAGATAGTGAAAGCTAAACATTTGGTTTGTGATGGATTTGGAGCTAAAACATGAGAAAGTATGCTCATTTGTGTAAAATGTTGTTCTTTAGAGAGTTAAAAAATGATCTCTCTTGCGCGTAGATTATGACAGAAAGTAGAAGTAGATGATTCTGTTTTGCTTGCTTTCTTTGAGCTGTGTCTAAACTGTAGTTTTCGCTTTCGTTGTCCCTTTGTATGACTTGTTTAGAGAATTGCTTTAGATTCCTTGTGACTAGAAGTACCGGGGAAGGCAGTGAATTGAGTTTGTATTACACTAGAAACGACTCGAACTTAGTTTTATTTGTTTCGGCTTCGCTGTTTTCGGAGAAGTCAAACCCGGATACTCTCTCTGCTGTTATTCGTAACCAATTACTCGTGCTTGTTTATTAAGCTTCTTGTGTTTAATTTCGCAGCATGGAAGAGGCAAAGAAGAACATGTATGCATTCAGTACCACCACGTATACCGGATTCCAATGCACCATCGACGAAGAAACATCTGAGAAGTTCAAAGGTTAGTAGTTAGTAAACCAAGAATAGCTTTCATATCCTTACCCAAAGCTTGTAACTTTTGATGTCGAAAACCGTCAAGATACTGACCCCGTGACCGGTCTTTAATGTTTTCGCAGGTCTGCCTGGAGTTCTCTGGGTTTTGCCTGACTCCTACATAGATGTCAAGAACAAGGACTATGGAGGTAACTCACCAAAGCCAAGTTTATAGGATCCCTCTTCCTCTCTCTCTCTTGCTAATGTTTTGATGATTGGATTGGTTTGTTGTTATGGATAAGGGGACAAGTACAACAATGGAGAGATAATACCGTGCACATACCCGACATACCAACCAAAGCAGCGCAATAACTCCAAATACCAAAACAAAAGGTACGAAAGACGAAGAGACGGACCACCTCCTGAGAAACAGAGGAAACCAAGACAAGAAGAACCTGTGGCTTCTTCTGATTCCTCTTCTTGAAACGGTTTACAAAAGACAGAACACAAGTAATCGGAGTGTGTGTCCTGATTTTTGATCGACCAGAACTTAGTCGTTAGCTTATGTTAAGTACCATATAATCACTACCACCATATGAAACAATCTCTTTTGTTATAAACCGAATTAATTAGATAACAGAACCGAATAAAACCGGAAACAACTTGAAAACCGGATTCATTATAAAACGACGTCGTTTTGTTATGTTCTTTAAAACGACGTCGTTTTGTTATGTTCTTTAAAACGACGTCGTTTTGTTATGTTCTTTAAAACGACGTCGTTTTGTTATGTTCTTTAAAACGACGTCGTTTATTAAGCTTTTCAAGCACTTTGTGTTCTTCAACTTCTTTATAGGAAGCGAGAAAGAGAGAGAGAGAGAGAGAGAGAGAGAGAGAGAGAGAGAGACACAAGAAGACCTAAGACGAAGAACAAGTAGAGGGTTTCTTCAGTGCGCTAAAGATGATAATCCCTGTTCGTTGCTTTACTTGTGGAAAGGTTTGTCCTTTTTTCTTTCCCTTCGCTATTGTATATTGGAAAGCTGTAAAAATCTAATTTTTAGGGGTTTTATAAGAAGAGATCTTTGCTCTCTCTCTCTTTATCTAATATGAATTTTTGGTTATTGAGATTTTAGTTTGTGATTGTTAAGGTAATTGGTAACAAGTGGGATGCATACCTTGATCTTCTCCAGCTAGATTACACTGAAGGGTAAGCTACAAAATTCATACTTGTCCTTGTCTTTTTTTAATGTAAGGACCTTAATAAGTGATTGTATGATGTTAGTTAACACCACTTCTCTTAAATGGAGAGAAAAAAAATAAAAATAAAAAACAATTCATAAGAGATTAGTAGTGGCTCAAGTATTTTAGCTTATTATGTGATTTTCTCTGTTTATCTTTTGACTGTGTTTATATTGGAAGAGACTTATGTCCTGCCTTGTATAATATCTCTATGTGTCCATCTTGTAATGCTCTTATTTGTTGTTTTAAGCTCCTTTCAAGAAGAGGTATGAGACGTTACAATCATCTTCTTCTTGTTTGGTGTGTGGCAGGGATGCACTTGATGCATTGCAGCTTGTTAGATACTGTTGCAGGCGTATGCTTATGACTCATGTTGATCTTATTGAGAAGCTTCTCAACTACAACAGTACATACACTCTCCACAAAATCTCTTTGTTCTTGTGTTTCCTTTTGACCTTTTTCGATTTTATTTACTTATACATACATATTTACTTCTCCTTGCAGCTCTTGAAAAATCAGACAACAGTTAAACAAGAGAAGATGGCAGATAGATCTGCTGTTAGAGTTTTTATATATATGTTTTGAAACATCTTTTTGTTGTTGTAGAACCATGTCAGTACTCTGTGTTGTGATTCAATCTCAATGATACTTCTTCATGTTTGTGCCGGAAATTTTGAATATGTTACTGAATGGTTAAAGAAACATGAAGCACACAATGTAAAATATATTTGGCTTATGTAATCTGACCCTAATCTCAAGAGTTAAGTAACATATATATCACCTTCAAATCAAGATCCAATTAGTTAAAAACTAAAACAATGTTAAAAAAAGAACAAATGACTCAGTAGTAGCCATTGATCTGTCTTGTTGTTGTTGTTGTTGTTGATCCTACTAACCGAGAGAATGGTTGTTGCTGCTGCCTCTGGTTGTTGCGGTTGCAGCTTGTGTTGAAACTGTTGGGGCCGGATCCGGGTAGTGTAGGGTGAGAGAAGGGAGAATAGGCTTGAGCTAGCTCAAGCGCAGAAGCTGCTTTCCCGTGACGAGGCCCTGTTCTGTCTGCTGATTCTGGTTTCTGCAAAACTGTCGGTTTTCGCCATGTCTCGGGTGATGGATGTCTTGTCTTCTCCTGAGTTTGCTGTTGCTGTCTTGAGCTCTTGGTATCGTTTTCACGCCACTTTCTACTCTGTGTTTCGGATCTGGCAGTGTCGCTTACATTTCTCCCGTCCTTTTGGTCGAGTTTCCTTGTTCTCAGGTCACGAGGAGTGATCATTGGCCTTTGGGTTGCGTGCTCTAAAACTCTTTCCACGGGTTTAAGGACCAACCTTTCTAACGGTTGCTCCAGTTCGTGATGCTCAGTCTCATCAATGCCTCGCTCCTTCAACACCTACTCGTGAAATAGAGGTTAAGATTCAGGTTGCGAAACTAAATGACTCTACATAGTCAAGAAATCAAATGATGGTGCGCAAACGGGTAGCCTAACTAGTGAGAATTACACAGCATGATGAAACAAATCAGACTCACCTGCTCTCGTGGTCTAGCACCGCCAAAAACCGCACTTCTGCACCATGACCAAAAACACATAAGCAGGTTTGAGACAGACGAAATACTAATTTACTGCAAAGGAAGTGGTCTAGTCTATATCCTTCAAAAGTGGATGATAACAAAATTAATCTCTAAGAACTAACCGTGAGCTAAATTCAATGTATTCTACTATTTTGGACTTCTGGGGTAGTTTAAACAAATTTCGGGAAAATAAGCAACTCTATTGTATGATTGTATCACCACTTACCTTTCCTTTCCAGGCTTAACGTCTGGCTGTTCGGGCTTCTGTGTCAAAGGCTTCAGATTCAACTTGGGGCGTTCAATCGGTTGGTTAGATATCTCAGCCGGAGACAAACCAGGTTTTGATATGTTTATACTTTTCTGTGTCGTGTCACGTTGAATAGGATTTGCAGCACCATTATTCTGCAGATACAAAGTTAAGCCATCAGAAAACATATGTGACCAAGAATGAAAATTGAAAACTAGAGAGGCAGCTCAAAAACTCAAAACTAATACCAGTATTCCATCATTTAAAGGTTTCACAACGCTTTCAATAGGTTTTGTCCGAGGCAGCAGGTTCAACTTAGGTCGTTCCACGACTACGGAAGGACCAGTAGGCTGCACCAAACGTCCAGAAGGCCTATCTTCAGAATAGTTTTCATGAGGCTTATTGCTGCTGTTTGCTAAACTTTTCGGTTCCTTTGCCTCCAAATAAGGTGGACCAGTGAGGTCTCCATACTCACGGGAGAAATTTTTCCCGCCCTGGACTCCAGCTCCATTAACCAGTCCACGCTCTACATGTGCTCCAGGTGTCTCATCCGCTTGCAAAAGGGCAGGGCCATTAGCCTTATGACCTCTGCCCTCTATCTCTGAATGCTTAACAACGTCAAAACCTATCTGAGAAGGAGCCAAAAGCTTGGTCTGCCACCTTCCTGAAGACCCTTGCTCAGGAACACTTCCATGGGCCAAATTAGAATCACCTGGTTGTGTAGTCCATGGACATTGTCCTTGCTCCCTGTTAGCCACTAGAGAGACCTCTTTCCTCTCAGTCCAAACATTAGGTCCGCTTTCTAACACTGAGTTCTCACCACTGCAAGTCACATCATTGATTATCCCATGGAAAGAACCAGCCGCCGCAGACCAACCACTATGCCTTCCAGTTAAAGCCGAGTCAGCTTTTACCTCCAAACGGCTATTAGCTACCCGGAAAACATCATCACTAACCATTCTTCGAGGACCCGAGTAACCATCGAGAGGCTTCCTTTCATCCTCGTTGAAATTGCGTCCGATATTCACCGTGTGAGGCAGAAACATTGATCTATCATCAAAGTTCCCAACACTATGAGACGAACTCTGCCTTGTCCTCTGATCCTGTCGAGTAATTGAAGCTCCAAAAGGCGCTCTATCAAATACAGAACGATCCGTAGTAACCTTCGGAATCCTATAAAAAAAGGAAGAAACTTTTCAATCCAATAACAAGCATAAAATTTCGATTTTAGATCTAATCAATATAATCTCACAAACCCAAATCAAAGATTTGATTTTGATCTCTAAATAAGCAAATACTAACTTAGAGACGAATCAAAAGGGTAAATTTATAGGAAATCGATGGAGACTTACACTCCAGGAGCTGAAGGAAGAGGGAGATCAGAAGGTATAGATCCACCATGAAAGTCCTTAAGCGTCATGGTGCTTCCACCTACTTTTTTCTTCGACATCGTTTCGTTACACACAGCTTTTATATCCTTCGTTATCAGATTCTCTTCTTTCTCTTCTCCGATTGAGATTTGAGGTTTTCGCCGCCGGAGACGGAAAGAAGAATACGAAGCTGAAGTAAGAGATTCACCGATCTCAAGCTTTTGGCTATGGCGGCACTACGGTTTCGTCTGCTTCAGCTTTTAGATTCTCCTTCTCTCTCTCTCTCTCGAGCTTATAAATATTGTAAGCCTTTCTTCTTCGATGGACGCGAAGCTGTTTTATTTCGCCCCTTAAAAGTGGCCAAAGACGAAACTACCCCTTTCGATATAAAACTTTTTGCGATTTATTACGTGGCAGCCAGAATCGTTAAGATTTTGATTTTTTACAAGCAATACCTCATCTTTTGACGAAAAATATATTATCTCATCTTTGCTAATTTTGGGAACTACTTGATTTCAGTCCATTTTTAATTATCTTTTGACAAATTTTATTACGTTATGAAAAATATCGATTGGATAAATAAATAATTAATTAAGTAAATAAACAGAGTGTATTTATCCAGGAGAAAATGAGAAATGCTAAAACTGAAAAAATAAATAATTTCCACGTAATTAAACAAAAAAAAACCATGAAAAAAATATATATAAAAGGCTTTTCTAAGCCCATGGGCTAATAGAACACTCCCAAGGAAGTTTAGGAAACCTCTCACTATCTTTGCAATAATCGTATACGACGAGATTACGCTGCACCCACGCATAATCCATTTTCTGCGTCTTGGATAAATGCCACGCGTCATACTGGTCCCACCAATTTTCCGTTGTGGTGGACACGCATGCAGGGAACGGATCTTTCCAAAGACATCCTTCGACGGCGAAATCCTTGTAAGAAGAAACGAACGGAGCTTTCCTCCAATCAGTCTTCTCCAAACCGCCACGTGTCGCCCACTCGTCCGCGTTCCATATGCTTGAGAACAAATACATTGGTTTCTGGTTCGGGAAGAAATCGTTGTTCGGTGTTTTGTCGCTGTTCTTGAACACTCTAATCGGTACTTTATCCACGAAAAACCTGGTTTAGTTACAATTAAACCGGTTTAGTTACAATTAAACCGGTTTAGTGACAATTAAACCGAGTGGTGTATTTGTATAATTCTTACACTAGCTGGTGATTATTCCAGAGGATTGAGTAAGTGTGGTAATCTTTGGTCGGATCAAACCAAAGAGAATGTCGCATCTCGCGATTCCCGGTTCCGTTTTTGTACACATTGGTCTGAATCACGTAAGGCTGTCCGGTTCGGTTCCCTAGAAATTCGAAATCGATCTCGTCTCTCTCCGGTCCTGCTCCATTCTCTGAACACATCTGATTCATCAAAACAAATTCAAAATTAAAACATTAATTATATAAAAAAAAAAAAAAATTGATATTATAAATTTTAGATAAATAAGAGCGGCGGCTGACGTAATAAGCGGTGACGACGCCGGCGGAATCGCCGCCGACGAGTTTTAGCTTCATACTAAACCATCCGAATCTGTACATGTGCTTTGTCTGAAATCCACATCCTGTTTTTTAAAATTTTATTTTTCCCAAATAAAAAAATATTCAAAAATTAAAAACGTACCGAATCGGTTATTGAAACTAAACCGGGAATGAAATTGGATATTAAATTGTACCGGTATCGTTGTCTAATGCAAGATTCCAGATCTGTCCATCTTCAGAAGTGGTGAAGTGATTTTCAGACCACATTATGTTGAAATTGTCTTCGAAAGACTGTGTTGGTGGTGGTGTTGCTGCAATGGAGGAAGACACCATTAGAGACAACGTGATCAAGAACAGAGAAACCAATGAAGAAGAGCTTGTCCTCGTCTCCATTGGTTTTTCGAAGCAGAGAGAGAGAAGAAGTAGTTTCACTTGTTTCGTGTGTGAGAAGAGTATAGAGCTTTGTTGCTTTAGTTATAAAGAGATTTGTAATTAAATTAATTATTCGTGACGGTGACAATTACTATTCTGACCACTATTAGTTATTTGGGTTTAGACTTTTGATTACGGTTTATTAGACTTTTTTAGTGATAATTTAACCGGTTTAGTTAATTATAACGCCGACGGGTTTATTCATTAAGTAGAGATTGGATATTTAACCATAATAAATTAATAATGATTAGTTACGGAGGGTATTTTGGGAATTAGGAAATAACAGCAGAATAATAACATGGAGAATCATTGGCGCAAGACAGGCTGCCACCAAGTGGAAAAGTGGGATCCATTGAAAATGTTCCATGTAAAAGCAAATATTTAAATATTAATTCTTTGGTTAATACCTACATTATGTAAATCTTGTAAAGTAAACACTTAAAAAATAAATAAAATAAAAATTTACCAAAAAATATCATTAGTCCTTTGGTTAATCCTCACATTATGTAAAAATCCTAGACAATAAATAATAATTTACAATAAACAACTTGATTCGGAACATAATATTTTTTTCAACAAAAAAAAAGGTTTGCCTCTGATGAATGTTTTGGTATCTCAAGACAGTTCACGTGACACAAGCACGTTATGATAAAATAAAACGATAGCAAATAATACAACGTAACTTGGATCTCTTAAGTCTTGACTATTAGTAAATTGGTCTGTCTCTTCCATTATCCACTATTATATACTTTTTTTTTACATAATACCTAAACAAAAATTGTATTATTTGTGTTGATATGAATGTTTCAGATGTAGAGAATATGAAGGATGCAGTTACAGGTAATAAACATTTTATAATATGCAACTCGTTTGTTACTTTAGACTATGGATATATGCTACACAAGTGTGAAAAATCCAAATAACGATCTCATAATCTTTAGCTAAGAAACTTCTTCATTTTTATATAAGTAATGTATTTAACTTTTCTGTAAACTATAAATGGTTTCTCTCCTATGTTTCTTTAAAG
Source organism: Cochlearia excelsa (assembly GCA_963556525.1). Lineage (NCBI taxonomy): Eukaryota > Viridiplantae > Streptophyta > Magnoliopsida > Brassicales > Brassicaceae > Cochlearia > Cochlearia excelsa. The sequence goes on from OY748331.1 coordinate 22,292,521, forward strand.
AGAAATATCTAGACATGTCGGTCATAATAAAGAGATCGTATATCTTTTAACTATTATATAAATTAATATTAAACAACAAACAACAAAGACAGTTTGGCCGAGTGGTCTAAGGCGCCAGATTTAGGCTCTGGTCCGAAAGGGCGTGGGTTCAAATCCCACAGCTGTCATCTTCTTTTTTTGGTATTTTTTTCGAATTTCTCAAATCGGTTTCCCCCTTAAATTAATAACGTTATTATATTTTGACAAGCAACAACACTAATTGCTAATTTGCCAACGTGTGAAGGTTTATATGAACAAAAAAAGTTTCAATAATTTTTTTAAGAGAACAAAAATTCTCACTTTATTCTTTTCTTCTAACTATCCTTTCATTTTAATTAAGAATTTTATTTCCCCTAGTATTTAAATCCTTAAGATAGCTTATATATGTTTATGTTTTTTTTGCTAGTAAATCAATTTATAAGATGTAAATTTCAAAAATTAATATGGCAGAGACAAATAATTAATAAAAAAAAGGTGGAAGAATATTCACGGAAAAACCGGACACATAAGAGGTCATGACTATCTTTTGAATATTGACCATTCCCTAATTATATTCAAAACTCATTTTCTTCTCTCCCAAGAAACCATCTCTCTCTCTCTCTCTCTCTATCTCCCTTTTCAAAAAAACCCAAAGAAAAACATCATGAAGAGCCGTGGAAGAAACTTAGCCACTTTGTGTTTGATGATAATAACAATAATGACATGTAACAAGATTGTGTGTGGACAAGAAGCACTATTAGGTAAGAAAGTAATGCCATTGTGCAAAAAAGAATGCACGCTTATATGCATGAAAGTGACCGAAGCTACGCCTGAAAGTTGCGACGGTGCTTGTGAATTAGGTTGTAGACAGCTTCAAGGTCGAGGCACAGGACTTTCGGGCAGTGATCAAGGACCTGATATGGTCATTGCATAGGAAAAAAATAATAATTATCTTTAATTATCAAGATTTTGATATTACCATACTAATTAATTAGTTGTCTTTTTTATATGTTAATTGATTCAACCGATGTATGATATTTATATATATGCTGCATGGTGATAATTTGATAATGAAACATTATTTATAAAAAAAGTTTACTTGGGAGAAAATATTCAAGCATTTGTTTTATATGAAATTACGATAGTTTATGTTTCTTTCGATGGTTACAAGAAACCCGTGGCTACGATATCTAGAAAATCAATGTTTTATAATTTTAGTTACAAAATTTCCAACGAAAAATATATAAAAATTCAATTAAATTATAGAACAATGGGTGTATTTTTGTCAATAATAGTGGGTGTATAATTTATATTTTCTTGCTTACTTTAATGGAATAGTCCTTTTTCATAATATAGTATAGGAGACAATGATCTAGCTAGCGAATATTCACAAAAGTAAAAGACAAGAAAAGTTTAATTAATTTACACTTGCATATAGAAAAAGCTACTAAACTATTGGCCGAAATTACACACATATGTATATTATATATTGTTAAATATTGACTACCCCTTTAACTTTATTCAATACTTTTAAGAAAAGGGGAAAATTGAAATGATTAAAATCAATCTGATTTAAATTTCATTTTTTCTATTTTTATGATGGAAATATTAAAAACGACTAGATAACTCAAATAATTACTTTTCACATTTAATTTTTGTTAACCAATTTCATGGAGTATTATGTTTTGAGCGTCGGTGGACAGAAGTCACAATTTTCATGTAATTGTAAAAAGGGAATTACTTAAACTAACCTCTTTTTATTTGTTTATTACTCAAATGACCTACAAATCTTTTTTTGGGTAAATTTTGTGTTAAAAGACGTATATCACAAGGGTACAACATTTTATTACGTAATTGCCATTGAAATTATTTTCTTCAAAGGAAATTAATCAACAAAATAAGTCTACCTAAACTACAAAACCTAAACTTCGTCTCTCCTCGTGGTGTCTTGCCGTTATCTCTCTCGCCGTAGTGTCTCTTGTCGTCGTGTCTCTCGCCGTCGTGTCTCTCGACGGCGTCTCTCTCGCCGTAGTGTCTCTCGACGGCGTCTCTCTCGCCGTAGTGTCTCTCGCCGTCGTATCTCTCGCCGTCGTGTCTCTCGAAGTCGTCTCTCTCGACGTCGTATCTGTATAGGAAAATCTCTGGTCTCTCTTACCGAGAATTCATAGTCTCTCGCCGAAAATCCGTCGTCTCTCTCACCGAATCGTCTTCTCGCCGTAAATCCGTCGTCTTCTCGCCGAAAGTTCGTCATCTTGTCGCTCTAAATCCTTGTTCTCTCTCGATCTCTCGTTACACAGATTCGTTGGACGTCAAAATCTCCGTCCTCCGCCGTCGTCGTTGTCTGTCCCTCCGCCGTCGTCGTTGTCTCTGTCCATATATGTGTGCACAGTTGTATTATTGCAGACTTGTTTGTTAAATTTTGTAGACATATTCTTTTAATTGCAGACTTATAAATTTGACTGGTGTCATTGTCGACTTATTTTGTAGACTTATTGAGTAAACTCTTTATCATGTTGATTGGTTTATTTTGTAAATTTAAAGAATATGAGGGACTAGTAAACAATAAAAAAGGGTAAAAAATAAAAACATATAGGTTTTCTTCTCCTTTCCCGTCCTAAAAAAAGTCCCGACTTTTATTTTTCCTTCTCTTCTCCGTTGTTTCCCGTCCCTAAACCTAACCACCGCCGATAACGCAAAGGCACGACCGCCACCGGCTAACACAGAGCCACCGCCGGCGATAACGCAGACCTTCGCGTTTGCGACTTCACCTTGGCGTTTGCGACTTCACATTCGCGTTTTCGACTGCACCTTCCCGTTCACGACTTCACATTCGCCTCCGCCGCTTGGCCTTCGGCTCCACCACCGCCGCTTTGCCTTCGCCTCCACCAGCGTCGCTTGGCCTTCTCGTTTACGTTCTCGATCTTCGCCGCTTTACCTTCGCCACCGTCGTTTGACCTTCACGTTCTTGATATTCACCACTTAACCATTGTTGTTTGTAATCGATCCACTTCGGAGTTCGGGTTCGATTCGATTCGATCTTTTTGATTATTTGGGTTCGTGGGTTTTTTTTTTGTTCTTCCTCCCTTTCCGCAAATGCTGGTATTGTGTGATTTTGCAGTGTCACTGCAGACTTATCTACTTATTATTGTAGACTTATTTTGCAGACTTATGACTTGATATAATATGTTTTTGCCGACTTTTTGTGATGTAATTGCAGACTTAAAATTGTTTTTCTATGATGCAGGATATTTATGATGACTTATCCTCCACGTCTCTATGGTGATGGTAAATCACCTGCGCAAGTTAGAAGCATGAATCATTATTGTGTGCTTGCTAACATAGGGTCGTTGAAAGAAAATTTAGGTGATGATGTTTGGGCTTATCTAGAAACCTCTCCGCTTGGTTGCATTGTGAAACTAGCAGAAAGCAACTTTATATGGTCAGCTAAGACGGTCCACTACCTCCTCACACACCAGCTAGTGACTAATAAGTCAAAAGAAATGTGGTGTTTGGTTGATGATCAACCAATAAGGTTGTCTTTCTTTGCTTGAGTTTGGTTTCATCACGGTATGAACATAGATCCTTATGAGGTTGCGGGTGATTGTGAGGGTGACCATAAGGATTTGTGGTGTGACATGGAAGTTCCTATTTCGGAAGGTCCAACTTGGGACCAGTTTTGTAGTTTTGTTTTACAAGGGTGGTAGATTTGTTTTGTAGGGTTGTAGATTTTGTTTCTATGATTGCAGACTTGTTTACATCTGCAGATTTGTTTAACGTCTTTGTAGATTTGTTTTCTATGATACTTTTTCATATGTAGATTTGTTTTAGAGTTTTGTTTTGTAGGGTTGCTGATTTGTATTCTCTTATTGTAGACTTGTTTACATTACATCTGTACATTTATAGGGTTGCGGATTTTTTATCGTATTGCGATTTGTTTTATAGGGGTGGTAGATTTGTTTTGTAGCGTTGTAGATTTGTTTTGTAGGGTTTACATTTGTTTTGTAGCGGAGATTTGTTTTGTATTTTCGGAGAATTTTTTTTTCAAATTTGCGGCACATGGAGTTGGGCATGACATTGTTCCGTAGGAGATCCATGCGTCTTGATTCTCCTTACAATCCACGTATTTGCTTCATGTGTCCTTGGTCAATTCCCACGATGAAAATTGATTATGCGGGGTTTTCTACCTTACGCTCCAAATTGTCATGGCCACTTGATAATACGTACAAACAGCTGTTCAATGGTGTCGTTCCCGCGTCATCACCGACAAACAAAAGGTGGTTTTATGATATTGATAATATCTACGTATCATTGAACATTACGAAGGACCATTGGGTTGCAGTGGATATTAATCTGCCCAAGAAAAAATTGTATATCTACGACTTCATTCCAACTCATGTGACAGATGAAAAGTTGGTTGAAGAATGTATGTTCCTGCGGAAGTTGATACCCTTAATGCTTAACAATTTCTTGGAAGAAAAAGATCGCCAACCTCGTATTGAGATGTTCGACGTGTTTAGGAAAACGGAGAATGTTCCAAAGAATATGAGGCCGGGAGATTGTGGTGTCTTCACTTTGAAATACATTGAGTGCCTTGTTTTGGGGACGAGCTTTGATGGTCTCAACGATGCAACGATTCTGCAAATCCGACAGAGATATGCGACGAAGATCTTTGACGAAATTCCTGAAGCATCAAAATGAACGATCTGTCACCCTCCACCTCTCCGTGATGAAGAAGGAGATATTTATGTCCCACAACTACTAGATGAGGCAGATTGAGTTTATTGATGTTGGTTTAAGTTTGATGAACTTTAAAATTTATGTTTATGTTAAGTTTGATGAACTACATTTCAACTTTAAACAGATTATGTACTACATTTCAACTTTAAACAAGTTTATGTTCGCAGATTTTTTTACTATTGTTGCAGACTTGTCTACATCTGTAGATTTGTATTGATGATTTCATTTATAGGGTTGTAGATTTGTTTACCGTTTTGCAGATTTGTTTTGTAGGGTTTGCAGATTTGTTTTATAGGGTTGATTAATTTATTGGGTTGCAGATTTGTTTTAGAAGGTTGGTAGATTTGTTATGTAGGGTTGTAGATTTGTTTACTATGGTTGCAGGCTTGTTAACATCTGTAGATTTGTATTGATGATTTCATTTATAGGGTTGTAGATTTGTTTATCCTTTTGCAGATTTGTTTTGTAGGGTTGATTAATTTATAGGGTTGCAGATTTGATTTAGAAGGTTGGTAGATTTGTTATGTAGGGTTGTAAATTTGTTTACCGTTTTGCAGATTTGTTTTGTAGGGTTTGCAGATTTGTTTTATAGGGTTGATTAATTTATTGGGTTGCAGATTTGTTTTAGAAGGTTGGTAGATTTGTTATGTAGGATTGTAGATTTGTTTACTATGGTTGCAGGCTTGTTAACATCTGTAGATTTGTATTATTGATTTCATTTATAGGGTTGTAGATTTGTTTATCCTTTTGCAGATTTGTTTTGTAGGGTTGATTAATTTATAGGGTTGCAGATTTATGTTACAGGGTTGGTTGATTTGTTTTGTAGGGTTGTACAATTGCAGACTTGTTTACATCCACGAAATTTCCATAAATGTGTCATACAAAATAGATTACATATGAAACACAGATGTTACTTATGAACTGCCTAGATGTTACTTATGAAAATATTTATCTAAAGTTACATTGTCCATACTGAAAATTATCAGGTCCTAACTCATCAAACAGTTCGACCAGAGCAACCCAAACTCTAGTAGTCATTCCTTCAGGCTTCTCGCCGCCATGAAACCATATCCTCTTCAACGTGCGCATATGATCACGAAAAATCGTTCTAGCCAACAGATTAAACTGTGTCCAAACTGTCAAATTATGCCTCGGATCCCATCTGTATTTTCGCTATAAAAAGAAGAAAATTTTTTTATTAGTGTTAGAGAAACAAAAAGCTAAATCCGATAAGATTACATTATCGGTTATGCTTACAGTTAGTTTAAGAAACCATCGTCCCTTGACATCATCGGGAATGAAGCGGTAAGTCGGCCACGCATGGACCCATCCCTCTCGAAGAATATCCGGGATCGCCTGGGAGAGATCATGTAAAAACCTAAACCACGTAACAGTGGTTTTGTCACACCATACATTCGGACCAGGGTTTAGAAGCGGGAGGTTATCCCGATCTTGCATGTTGTGTATGGCATTGACCATGCTCGCGAAATTGGATGTATATGGTGGGACAATAGACATGATGTATGTTTTCTTGAGATTAGGTTTTATGAGAAGGGTTATATATTGATAGAGAGATAGGAAGATGCAACGTCGCAATGAGGAGAGATAAGAAGACGAAACGTAGATATGTTATTTTACTTAGATTTTTTGCGGATTTGTTATTTCAACTTTGCAGATTTGTTATACAACGTTGCGGATTTGTTATAATTTATTAAATAAAACGTTGCGTTTAATGCTTCAAAGTTAAATCAAAAGGGGATCTGCAAAAATTAGGTCTTTTACATTCTTAGAACAAAGCGATGAACAAAAATATGGCAAGTCGAAGCCAAAGCTATCCGTCGACATCCTACCGTCGTGGGGTGACCTACGAAAATGAAGATCCAGTCCACACACATTTCCGTGACCCAGAGGAAAACTTTCAATTTGGCCACATAAGTACGTGTTATTGTGGTTACAATGTCGTCGTCCAATCTTCGGCGACGACAACAAACCCGGGGAGACATTTCTACACTTGTCCTTCATACAATGTAAGCAAATATTTCTATTTTCGGTTTAAAACTAACGTGGAAAGACTGGTATTTAAGGTTTTATGCCTATTAGGATGGAGAATGCCATGTCTGGAAGTGGTGGGACGAGGCTTTGATGGATGAATTAACGGAGGTTAAGAGAGAGCTCGCCAAACACAGTGGACTTGAAGACCAAATCGGCGAATTGGCTTCTTTACACAAGACGCTTAAGAAGAGCACTTCTCAAATGGATGAGTTGAAGAACATGACCCACACAATTTTCATAAGTTTTATCACTTTTGTTGTTGTTGTTCTTGCCATTTACCTACTAAAGTAGAAGTTAAATTCGATGTTCCTAATGTTGTAAGGATTTGTCTTCGCTTTCTAAATGTTGTCGGTTACCTTGGATTTGTCTTCGATGTCTTTGCAGATTTGTTATAAAATCTGCAGATTTTTATTTTAGTGTTTGCGGATCTTTATAACGGTTTGCGATTTGTTTTACGAGTTTTGCGATTTGTTTTACGAGTTGTAAATAATTAAACAAAACGGTGCGTTTTAAGCTTCTAATTTTCGATATAAAATTGAAAAGGGGATCGACAAAATTTAGGGTTTCGATTGTTCTTACAACCAAAGTAGGCAACAAGAAGATGGGAAAAACGTTTAGTTATAGCCTTAGCGATCCGGAATGTTAACTTCATGTTTTTGTTAAAGCGAAAACAAGAAAGACATTTGTTCAAATGGATGGATGATGCCTTGCTCGACGAGATAAAGTTACTCCAAGCACAACAAAAAAATCTACTTGACGTTGTCAATGACTACAAGAAAGTCGTGAATCAAAAACTTGAAGATAATGAAGCAAAACTTCGACAATCAAAAGGGGAGAAGACTATTAATATCTCGCCCATGAATGGTGTTCTTAACAAATTAATTTTACTTATCGTTGTAGTAGGAGCAATTACGTGGTTTCGTTAAGATAAATATGATGTATCTCGAAATATCTTTATGTTGCAGGTTTGTTGTACCGTTTATTAAACGGACTTTTTAGGTTGTGTTTTTATAATTGTGCATCTCATTAATGATTTGTCATTTCAATTTAATACATCTTAACCTACCACCCTCATCCTTTTTATACACCTCAAATCGCAAACAAAACATCCTCTCACTTTTTCGTTTGCCTTTGTTCACCACTCAATTTCTATTTTTTTCCATAACAACAATGGCTCACATACCATACCCTCTAATTGTTGACATTGTTCAAGCCGTTGGTCGAAACGAGTTTTCGAAACCTTGGTCCATTCATCGCCGCGGGGAAATTCTTTAAAGACATTGTCTTCTCGGAGGAGGTTTTAAGCGTCGTTGATCTTCAAGAGTTTTTCGATAAACCGGAGCTTGTCAACGAAGGTTCAAACTATCGTCATTTCTTTCTTGACTATGTACGTTACAATAACAACACGGCACGATACATCGAAGGACTACGACTTTTAGCTCAAACGGCCCTTCTCAAACGAGGCATAGAAATGTTATGTTTATCGGCGCGAGAGAGCCTACATTCTCGTGTCGCGGCCGGAATTTTTCTTATTTGTTGCGGCAAGTTAGACGAAGGGGTCATGGGTACAACTGTGTTTTTACACAAGGTCGGAGACATTCAAGAGTCCGTTAACATAGCCAATAAAGTGCAAAACCAGATCGCGCGCATGGGGACTCCCAGCCATGGACTTTTCGGTAAGTATTGTTTTTATGAACTTCATCGCTTCGGACCAATTTGTGGCCTAAACCACGTCATAGAGCTTGATATTTGTTTTCATTGCTTCGCGTGGAGCTACGTCATCTACTTCACCGGAATGTGTTAAGAACACAATAATGGTTTGTTTTGTCTAATATTTGTAAAAAATGCTTTCACTACGTTGTGTTTTTCTTTACTATTCGAGTACGTAACATATTTTTGGTTGTCATGGTTTTAAATTTTTTCCATGTAATATTCGGCTTTGTAATATTTCCACGGTAAGCCATCTCCAGCTTTTGTAATAATATGTTTTTCTTGTTACGTTATTGTCATCTAATTTTTAACTTTCAAGGATTAAATCAGCTACAAATAAGGTTTACCTAAATATTCTTCCGCCAAGAAAATCTACAATATAAATCTACAACTTAAATTTGTTACCAAAAACAAATGTAAGAAATTAGTCAAAAATGAACATTAAAATTTCTCCTCTCCAAAATTCTGCAAAACAAATCTACCAACTAATAAATCTGCATAACAACTCTGCAAGACAAAAAATCTGCAAAACAAATCTATATTTTTAAAAATGTACGCAATCAAAGCAAACAAGTCAACTAAACAAATACGCATTGCATTAAGTACGCAAAACAAACTTGCGTTTTTCAATAAATACGCAAAACATACGGAAAAATACAAAAATACGCAAAACAAATCTATTTTTGTTTAAATGTACGCAATCAAAGAAAATAAGTCAACTAAACAAATCAATTACGTTAAGTACGCAAAACAAACTTGCATTTTTCAATAAATCGCAAAACATACATGAAAGTCAATAAATTTGCATTATAAATCTACTTTTGCAAATAAATCCGCACTAATGAAAGGACAAACATGCAACATAAATCTACTTTTATAAAAGTCGCAAGATAAATTGTTTTTTTCCAAAAACTTTACATTAAAAATACGCAACAATATTAAATGCGCATACATTACAAAGGTAGATTTATATAGTTGATTAATTATGCAGATTTACCAAAATCGATGGCAAAATCGAAAACTATTTTTTTCGACTCATAGTGGGGTAAGGCGGAATATAACGTCATATTTTAGTTACAAAATAAGTAGGGTCTCTCCTGTAATAAACAAATAAAAAAGAGTTAGTTTAGTAATTGACCCTTGTAAAAATCCACTTTAATGAATTAATGTATATATATATTAATTTTTACTTTTCAGAAAGTAAATGTTTTAGGTGTGGACTCTTGTTCAAAAGATTTATTTTACCATTGACTTACTCCCTCACCTGTTGTTTGAAACATGTCTACACGTTTTTGTTGAAGATTTGTACATATTGATGGTGGTATTTAGACTTTTTTAATGTTTTTTGATGAATATTATTACATTTTCTTGTTGGTAAAAGCAAAAGAAAAGTATTTGTTGATCAGTAAATATAGTACCTATCAATATAATGTTTTACACATAAGTAATATGTATTTTTAAGAAAATATAAATTTTCTTTTATAGTAACTCAAATTAAAATAAATTTTTTTCTCTAAAACACACAAAAAAACAAGATAAACATTGAGATTTACTTAAATTTTATATTGTAGTTGGTTAAATAATAACATGTGCAAAGAAAACGAATCATAAATCTCACTCATGCACTCCACTCACAAAGTCACTATAACACTTTTCTATATAATGGTATGATTCATTGTAATGAAAAGCCAACACAAAACAATCCTTTTAATTAACCACTAAAAACCAAATGTCCAATTCAAACCAACCACTTCTCTCCAAACCAAAGTCTCTTAACCACAAGACTCCATGTCTTGTCCTCTCCTTAGTAGCCATTCTTGGCTTTGCAACTTTCTTCACATTCCAACTAATCTCAATTAACACCACTAATGACAATTCCTTACTAACCCTAAACCAAATTTGCCACGGAACTCATGACCAAGACTCATGCCAAACTCTCTTGTCCGAATTCACGACCTTGTCTCTTTCAAAACTAAACCGTCTTGACCTATTGCAAGTTTTCTTGAAAAACACCTTGTGGCGGCTCGACACCGCGGTAAACACGGTGCACGAGGCTAGGCACCGTTCAAACGATGTGAGGCATAAGGCTAGCCTCGCGGACTGCGAGGAGATGATGGATGTGTCAAAGGATCGAATGGTTAGTTCTATGAAGGAACTCCGAGGAGGAAACCCTAATCTTGAGTCTTACGCTAACGTTCACACTTGGCTAAGTAGTGTACTTACAAACTATATGACGTGTTTAGAGAGTATTAGTGATGTCTCTTTGGACACTAAACCAAGAGTGATGATCAAGACAAAAGTCCAAGACTTGGTTTCTAGGGCTAGAGTGGCTCTAGCCATCTTTGTCTCGGTCTTGCCTGCAAGAGACGATCTAGAGATGCTTTTTCCACATCACTTACCTTCTTGGCTAACTTCTTTCGATAGAAAGCTTTTAGAATCAGCTCCTAAGGTAAATCAATACTCAAATTGAAATATTCTTTGGTTTTATATATAATGTTAATGTAAAAAAGTTGATTGAACTTTCACAACGAAAAGAAAAGTTATAGAAAAATAAAGTCAATTGCAAAAAGTACTTTTTAAGTTTTTGTATAGATAATATCATCATATTTTTTTTGTCAAAAATATCACTAATTGTTTTCCAAAAAAAAACCGCAAGAAAACTTCAAAGTTAAAGCATTTAAAATTGTTTTTAGATTTTGCGGTATTTTGAAAAAAAATCATTTTAATGGTATTTTTGTATTCTGGTGGTATGTTTGGCATTAAATAGTATGATGGTATTTTGACATAAAATATTTTTGTGATATTTTTGTTATAAAAAAAATTAATAGTATTTTAATTTTAAAGAAACTCTAAAAAAATTAACAAAAAGTAATTTTCACAATATATATGCATATTTTGACTACGGTCAAAGTTTGACCCTAAACAAATTCAAACCCTTTTATCAGACACTAAAGATAACCGCGAACGTCGTGGTCGCAAAAGACGGCACCGGAAAATACAAAACAGTAAACGAGGCGGTGACGGCGGCGCCGGAGAATAGCAACACAAGATATGTTATATATGTAAAGAAAGGAGTTTACAAAGAAACTATTGATATCGGAAAGAAGAAGAAGAACTTAATGCTTGTTGGTGACGGCAAAGACGTAACGGTCATAACCGGTAGTTTAAACGTTGTTGACGGATCAACCACTTTCAGATCTGCCACTGTTGGTGAGTATACCACTTTTTCTTTTAAAGTATGGACCTTGACTTTTGAATTCTAAAGAAAAGTTTGGGAAATTACCTAGAATACCATCTTTTAAAATTTATAGGACAAAAATACCATCATAGATCGTAGGACAAAAATACCACTAAAAAGTTTTTAGCCGAAAATAGCAGAGAACTTTAAATTAGTTCAAAACCTTTAAAATTAAACTCTATACCACTAATGGTATCTTTGACCTAAACCTTGTAACCATATTTTCGGCCAAAAACTTAGTTAATGACATCTTTGACCTAAAATTTGTAAACATATTTTAAGCCAAAAACCTAGTAAGTGGTATCTTTGACCTAAAACTTGTAAACATATTTTTGATAGAAAAACTTGTTAGTGGTATTTAAAAAATTATCAAAATTATTTTATATACTAATAGTTTCCACCACTCATGTAAACCATGTGGTACTTTGAAACATGTGTAGCTGCGAATGGAGACGGGTTTATGGCACAAGACATATGGTTCCAGAACACGGCCGGGGCATCCAAACATCAAGCCGTGGCTCTACGCGTGAGCGCTGACCAAACAGTCATAAACCGTTGCCGCATTGACGCGTACCAAGACACGCTCTACACTCACACGCTTCGACAATTCTACCGCGACAGCTATATAACCGGCACGGTAGATTTCATATTCGGAAACTCCGCAGTCGTGTTCCAAAACTGCGATATCGTGGCAAGGAAGCCCAACGCAGGACAAAAGAACATGGTAACGGCTCAAGGAAGGGAAGATCCGAACCAGAACACGGCTATATCGTTCCAAAAATGTAAAATAACCGCTAGCTCGGATCTCGCCCCGGTCAAAGGATCGGTGAAAACGTTTCTTGGACGACCATGGAAGTTGTACTCAAGGACAGTGATTATGCAATCTTTTATCGATAACCATATTGACCCGGCAGGTTTGGTTTCTGATTATCCAAATATCTTTATTATTTATATTATTATATAGATAGTTTTCGATTCTTATTTTAAAATATTCTAATTTTTTACGGATTTATTATAAATAGGTCATCTAGATCTAGACTTAGGTTGTAATTTATACTACGATTAATTTTTTAAGAGAGTTTTTGGCTATTGACATGGTAGGTTGGTTTCCGTGGGACGGCGAGTTTGCGTTGTCGACATTGTACTATGCGGAGTATGCTAATAACGGTCCCGGTTCAGATACGAGTAAGAGAGTTACATGGAAAGGGTTTAAAGTTATTAAAAACTCGAAAGAAGCCGAGCAATTTACTGTGGCCAAGCTTATTCAAGGAGGGATGTGGCTAAAGCCCACCGGTGTTACTTACCAAGAGTGGCTTTGATTTGATTATGTCTTGTTTGTTAGTGTACTATTGTGTTGTGTTATGTTCTGTTTTGTTTTTTTAGTTTGATGTGTTTTTCTGTTTTTGTATGGACTTAATAATGAGATGCTATGTTTAAGGTTACAAAGTTAGTGTTTAATAATAAATTTCATGACGTGGCAATGAATATAAGCATCATTATTGATGAAACATAAATACTAAAAAATACATGTCATTATCTATAAGAATGAATTCAAGATCTATTGTTTATCCAAACAAAAGATTTTGAAAGGACATATTTTTTGAGGTTTGTTCACACAATAATGGACCCCTTGATTTTTATTTTTTCTTTTAAAAGAATTTGAGACCCTAAATTATTTTAAAAATATCCTAAATTTTCAAACTCTAAGCATTAAATATTTTTATACAAATGTCTTAAAACACCACTAAATATTGAAATCTTTTTAATATAAAAGGAACGATTTGAAACATTTGGGAGTGTCCACGTATTGCAAATGCGAATGCCTAAAAGGAAGACACGTCAGCATAGTATACTTAAGAAATCTGCTCGACAAAGGCTAGACGTTTAACTGCATTTAACGGCTAATCAACCTCTTCATCTCCTATTTGCAAAAACCATAAATTAAAATTCATTGATTGTACCAATCGGTATCTTCGTCTCCTTCTTTCATATAAATAGATTCATTACCTAACTGAATCTCTTCGTCTCCTCCTTGCCAAACCTTTTAAACAAAATGTATAAATCGAGCTCTCAAATTCCATAAGAATCATTTTTTTGCATCGGTCGAGATGGTTGCAAGTTGCTTCGGAAGATAGTCATACAAGCAATGGCGTTCACTGTCATGGTCGTTGCTCCTGTGATGTTGAACCCAGGTTTTTTCTAGACTCGAATTCTCATTATCTCTCTTTCTTTCGCTCTTTCTCTGTAAATATATGAATATATGTGTTACTCTCTCTTATTTATCCATAAGGATGCAAAGTGGTATATTAATTAGGGATATTGATCTACGAGTTAACAAATTCAGATGGAGTTTGAATCGTTTCTAAATCGGATCTTGAAGTTCTACAATGTGTTTTGTTGGCATCGTCATGTAGTTTTGTATCATGCGGTTTGCATTTTGTTGTACCTTCAGAACGAATGGGTCAATAGGCCTTGGGAGAAGGTTACTCATTTGTTTTGCTTTTTGTCTAATGCTCTGTTCATATTACAGAAGCTACACTAGCACTTGATGAAACCAATTTTTTTCCTTTTTCATGAGAGGTGGTGAATGTATTGCTTAATTAAATTAACACTTGACGAAACCAATTTTTATGCTCCGTTGTGTGTGTTTATTGCTTAGGCAGCCAGGAGAGTCTAGCCGGGAATAACATGATCGAATGCACGAAGGCAATGCAAGCGCATTTCACCCATTCAAAAGCCCTTCTCCATCTCCACACCACATGGTACTAAAAAAAACATTAAAGTTATATATGTTGATTGTTCCTATCCAATTTTCAAACCCATTACAGTCCATAAACGCCTTTCTTGATCTCATCCTTATCGCAATATAGATAACTACGAAGCAATGCATTAGCATGTGGCCAATACCATGTTTCAGAACATAGTTCCAGCAAGCCCATTGCATCCAGTTGGTAGCCGCTCTCCATCATCATACAAAACTGTAAAGAATTTTGTACTTAGCTATGTTTTTCTTGTGTTTCGATCCGAGTAGAGACGTTAAAAGATTCCTTTGCTACTAAAAGAATAATAACCATGTCGCAACCAGCTTCCTGAAAAGTTACAAGAGATATGCCATTACGTGTAGAACCATATAAAAAAGTAAGTTCCTATGCTTTATTGGTCTTTTTTAAATGCCCATTTTAGAGTTTTACTTGCATGTTTATGAAAAATAGTAGGAGAGAGAAACCTTCGATTGGGGCCAGAAAAGAGATATACAAGCTCTCATGAGTCATGACATTCTTTGTCAACCAAAATTTGGTTGTGATACTATTATATCAAGTTGCATGTCATATTTTTCACTAAAATCTCTCTTTTTGTTTATGTATTGTTGGCTACATGACGAAGCTCTTGAGATCTGCACAAGATAAAACTCTTCAAAGCAATTTAAGAGCAACCAGTAGTCTTCGATGATGGTTCTCTACAACTGTCATATAAGTTTCTATTTATTAACAAATAACAAGGTCTTTTTGAACTGAAAGCATATCTTTATAAGGTTCTACATACTGAGAAGTGATGCCAACAACTCTTAAGCATCTGCTTATGTTAGTCCTTGATAACAAGAAACAAGTACTCAAGAAAGAAGAGAGTAAATAGTTTAGGCAAAGATAATAGTTCAGACAAGTTTGTATATATTTAGTTCATTTAAATATGGCCCAAAAATTACGTATAATGACTAATTTTCTTATTTCTTTGACATATTATCCATTTCTCAATAGGTTTCGGAGGCGTGATGGGAGATTCAAGATCTCTCGGCATTGCTAACATACTCTTTCGTGTTGAAAATAAATTATATAGACTTCGTTAAGATATATTTACAACATATTTGTGATTGTTCATATATATACCTAAAATAGATCTTCGATTGGTTACTTTCCACATAAAACATATTCATATAGATTTAAACATGGGAACTCTATGTTTGAATACAAACTTATGTTTGAACAATGTTTGTAACTTATTATAGATATATTGTTTAAGAGGATACAAAGAAAAGTTTTTTTTTCTAAGAAATACAAAGAGAAGTTGGGATAGTGGATGTCCCGATGAAAGCACTAGAGCAGAGAAGGAATAAGTGCGTTGTTACTTAGGACTTGGGAGAGGGTTTTAAATAGAAGAGGTATGTTCATCAAAGGCATCACAAGCCACACCAGGCTTGCTACCATATCCTATGTCTTCCTCCAAGCTTTTGTTCTCATTTTTGAAGAAAAAGTGCTAATTGGTTTTGTGAATAATGGTGGTGGTTATTCATTTTGTAATATTTGAAAAATGTTATACCATTTATTAATTTGGGATTATCATCAAATTATTATGGTGTATTGGTGTGAAAAAAAAAATTATTGTTAGATTGTATATATGTCTCTTATATCCATTTGCAATGAACTCCAATAATAACAATCTAGAGGTCTTAGAGCATGATTATTGGGAGTCCTAATTTTTGGTTCTTAGGAAAATTAAAATATTAAAAAAGGTTTAGAGACTTACAAATGATATTAATGAAAAATTAGTATTATTGGTAGAACTCTTAAATGGTTTTTTTAAAAAAATGAAAAAAATGAGTTACAACATTTGTATATGGAGTTACCACACTTGTATCATCCTCCAAGCTTGTCTAGTTCAGGCCATAGCAATTTTATCCTGCAAGCAACATAAAAATGAATAATCCAGCATAGATCAACGACCCTCGCAGAAAACACAACTGGTCAAGCCACTCTTAAACTTAAAGGACCATGGAAAGTTTTTCAAAGCAGCAAATATGAGACATAATCAGAAACAAACTAGGCATTAAAATTATTTTCAATACTCTGGTCATCATCTCCTAGACAAACTTCAATAAGACACTTTGGACTTACATTGAATGTGATGATAACAATTATGTTTTCCTCTATGCACCAAAAAAACTAGGAAAATGGCATCAAAGTTACCAAGCAGATAAAGAGAAATCATTCTCTATGACCTCTGAATGTGCATTAGAGATCTGAGGATGTAATATCTTGAGATTATAACACTTGCTTACCGTAACGGGATAAGAAGAATCGAAATTGTACTTCTCCTTGCCTTTGAAGACATCAACTACACCACCTGCATTCATGTTTCAACAAACAAATTAGTCAGAATATAACAGACACTAACCAAGGATTGATTATTATTATGTACGCAGCGAAAAACATAGCAGCTGTGAATAAAGTTTGAAATATTTCTTAAAGAGAATATATATAAAACTCACCTGATTTAACGCAATCCAAAACATAATCGTCGCTTAGAGCGTCCAAATCAGCCGGGGAAATAAACGTATTAGAGGCACCAGATGGAGAGCAAATCTCTTTAACAAAACCCGAAGACATAATAAACTCAAGGAGCTTTCGTCGATCGTTTCGGTAACGCTGCAACATCGAATTCATATTTGCCTCCTACAAAAGATCCCGTTCGAATCATTCTCTATGAGCTCTGAATGTACATTAG
Organism: Cochlearia excelsa; assembly: GCA_963556525.1. Lineage (NCBI taxonomy): Eukaryota > Viridiplantae > Streptophyta > Magnoliopsida > Brassicales > Brassicaceae > Cochlearia > Cochlearia excelsa. The sequence goes on from OY748331.1 coordinate 22,309,775, forward strand.
GAAAAGGGCCTCAGATCGATGTGTTTGATCGACCCATTCTAAGATCCAGTCAAACACGATTTTTTGTTCGTCGAATCGGACCTGATTTGGTCGGAATCAGAGTTGATTTGGTCGGAATCATAGTTGATTTCGCCGGAAAAAGCGAAGGCGACAAACGAAAGAGAAAAAAAAATAGGGTTTTTTTTTTAGAAACCGGTTCTGAAACAAGAGATTCAAGAACCAAGCTCTTGAGTTATTTCTTTTTTTGATTTATTTTAAATGGGCTTTTATTTTAAAACCCACCTTAAGAGACCTCAATAATCATGGTCTTACAAGCTAAAAGTTTAGAAGTAAACTTTACTAAAATATAAACGATTACAAAATTCAAAAATTTACATATATAAGAAAGTTTTCTAAACTTTCAAAAATAATTCTACTTCAATGTATTAAATTTAAATAGAATGTATATGCTGACAAAAGTAAACCAAAATTTACAAAATTAAATATGCGAAAGAATTACATCACATAAACATAGAGAATAAGTTAATTTAACACTTAATACAAATACCAAGCCATCATAAAAACATTTGGAGATTTTTGTGATAGTTTTGATCCAATTTATTTAAAACGATATTTATTTTTGTGTAGAACGCTTGTATATATATCTATGATGTCTCCCAATTTCAATAATTATATGTTACCTTAGACCATAAACATTGCAGGTTTTAGTGAGGTTCTTAACGCGTGGGCCCCACTAAAATCTGAAGAGACCACCACTTTTAGCTTTTTACTTGGATCTGATTCTTGTACTGTTTATGGGCTCCACTAACACGTGGCAGTGTATGATTGGTACTTTTAATTATTTTATTTTTTAAAATAAATAAAAAATACAAATATACAGAAAATCTTTAAGAGATGAAAATGTGGGTTTTACCAATATTCATGCTCTTATAATAAGATTTTCTTATAACTTTTTTTTATTATTTAAAATTTATTTTATTATAATATTTACAATGAATTCACGTCGTGTTCGTATAACAGTAAATATTTATATATCAGGATGAATCATCGCAAGTTGTTACAAAAATCTAATACCACGTACCTACGGACATTCATTGATTACAAAAACATTTAACTTTTAAGTCCGTGTCGTCTAAAAAGAGGGGAAGAAAACCTAGCTTTATTATTTTACATATATCAAATTACATAACTTGTCATAAATAAAAGTTAATAAGATAAAAAAAAATAAAAATTGAGCCAGTAAAGACATTAACACTTGGCCAACCAACTTCCACCTGTATCTGATAATTTCTACTGAGAGTGTTTAATACCCAGAGGCTTCTCTCTATCTATTAGCACACATACCAATAATTACTATTAATATATTATTATATCTCAAAAAATAATATAAAATGTTGCAGTAAAAAAAAATAATAATATAAAATCATCATTGCATAAATTCGAACATTTGTTGAGGAGAATATTATGAGCATTGAAACCATAATTACAATTAACCCATGCTAAGTACATATACATAAATGACTTAACAATGTTATATGTATAGTTTCTATAATTTCTTACCCTTATAAAAGGAAACTTATATCATTAATTTTGTAACTAAGAAGCACAAACTAAACATATAAATAAAGTACTAATGTTTTTTTATAAAGTAATCAAGTACTTTATTGTTGCTACATTATGTTGTAAAGATGATATTTCTATTTAAATATATCAGAGCATCTCCATTGGTTAAGCAACAATCGAGAGTGCTTAACCATATTTTAATAAAATTTAATGTTTAAGCAACTTAATTTTAGATTTAATAATTTGTTGGCTCCAATGGTTAAGCAACTCTCGGTGCTTAACCAATTTTTTATATATTTTCATTTTCTAAATCTTATTTCAATTCATAAATTATATTTACATTTAGATTAAACATTAAATTATGTTAAACATTATATTTTACATATTAGAAATAAAAATTAAAAATGAAACATACATGAAATACATTGCATTTAATCTTAATTTTGAACGATAACAACCGAAGTATATAATCTTAATTTGATCCGAATTTTTGCCATATGTGTTCCACCAAATATGCTTTTAGTTGCTCATGTTTTAATCTATCTCGAATTTGGTTTCGATTTGCCATCACATTGGCGAGATTGGTAGGTATATCCGTTGAATATGTATAATCGACGTGTGCATTCCCGTTTCCGTCTTCTTGAAAAAATTCTGATAAATTGAAATGAGTGTATCCATCTCGTTCGTCTTCTACTATCATATTATGTAGTATAATAGTTGCTCTCATTACCATTGCAATCTTGGCCTTGTCCCAAAAAGATCCGAATTTTTGACGATGGCAAATCTAGCTTGCAGAACTCCAAAAGCACGTTCAACATCTTTCCTAACATATTCTTGAGATGTAGCAAATAATGATGCTTTTGGATCTTGAGGAAGTGTAATTGACTGGATAAATGTTGCCCATTTCGGATAAATATCATCGGTTAGATAGTAAGCCAATCGATACTCGTGTCCATTTACTATGTAACTAACTTTTGGGGCTCGACCATTTAAAATATCGTCAAATACCGGTGAGCGATCAAGAACGTTGATATCATTTAAAGTACCTGGTGGACCGAAAAAGGCGTGTCAAATCCAGAGGTCATGTGAAGCTACAACTTCTAGGACAATACTCGGTTTTCCGACACCACGAGTATATTGTCACTTCCAAGCGGTGGGGCAATTCTTCCACTCCCAATGCATACAATCAATGCTACCTATCATACCGGGAAATCCTCGAGCTTCTCCAACATGTAGTAACCGTTCCAGATCGTCGGGTGTAGGTCGTCTTAGGTACTCATCCCCGAATGTTAGACACTCATAACCAAAAATACACACACATACACATACACCAATGTAAAAACACTAAAAACATACAATATTTATTTCCAAAGGTAGATTTTGGATTCTCAACACTAGAAGAAGATCACCTATTGATGACTCTCTTTACAAATACAATAAGAAGGCAAACTCAAAAAAACAACATGGAAGCTGAAAATCACAACAACGAAACCCAATTTGAATCTCAGTTTTACTAACCCAAATTACTTGAGCGTAGAAGAAGATCCACAACAGCTCTGTCGTGAGCCACCACCGGCTTGTATTTTCCCGTGCCGCGCGGTCCTGATCGGAACTATTCTTCGCCGTTACCGCTGGCTTCTTCAATGTCGTCTAATCTAATCTACCCAAACCCTAATCTACAGAACCGTAAATCCCTAATCTCCTGCTTCTTCTTCGTCGGAGATGAAAGCCCAAAGTTCCGAAAAACCTTTTCATCGGTTACTCCTTCGATTTCATGGCTGAATCGCCATCGGAGAAACCGAAGAGAGGTCCAAATATTTTTTATGTTTCTTCTCTTTCTAACCCCGACAACATTTTTTTTTTGGTCAAAACCAATCACATTGTGACACGTAGGGCTGCTTAAAAATTGTTTAAAATGCTTCCTGAAGCATCGACTATTAACTTATTACCCATTTTCCATTTAATTAATTCACCTAAAAACCTAAACATCCTTATAAGCAACTCATAAACAACACTAATGGACATGCTCTCATCTAAAGAAAAACACGATGACTAATGTGTCTCCTATGAATATATATACCTTTAAGAATAATCTCATCATAGAAAACAACTTTTCATTGTAATATTATATTGTCGTACTTATAAAAAACTAATAATTTGGTTGAAATATACTTATGATAAACATAAAAACCATATTACAAAATATATATAGAGTAAGAAAAGTAAATGCACATTGATGGTTGGTGAGACCAATTACTCGTTAGGTTAATGTGGCAAATTTACTTCATCACACTTTCTCTATATAAAGAGCCATAAACTTTGCCCTAAAGCATTCATTATAACATTCCTCTTTCGTTTTCAATCTCTCTCACATACACTCTCTAATAAATATGGATTTTACCGATGTTGTTATACTATTGTTTGCTCTCTATTTCATAAACCTATGGTGGCGCCGATACTCTTACGCCGGAAAAAGCCAATGCCGCTTTAACATACCGCCCGGACCAAAAGGATGGCCACTTGTCGGAAACCTACTTCAAGTCATACTCCAACGCCGACATTTCGTCTTTTTAATGCGTGACCTACGCAAAACGTACGGTCCAATATTCACCATGCAAATGGGACAACGTACGATGATTATCGTCACGGACGAAAAACTAATCCACGAGGCTTTAGTCCAACGTGGCCCTATGTTCGCCTCGAGGCCGCCGGATTCGCCTATCCGCCTCATGTTTAGCGTCGGAAAATGCGCTATAAACTCGGCGGAGTACGGTTCTTTGTGGAGGACTCTAAGGAGAAACTTTGTGACGGAGCTAGTGACGCCTACGAGAGTCAAACAATGCTCTTGGATAAGGACTTGGGCTATGTCTAACCACATGAAGAGGATCAAGACGGAGAGCATCGACAAAGGCTTCGTCGAGGTTATGAGTCAATGTAGGCTAACGATATGTAGCATCTTGATATGTCTTTGTTTCGGAGCCAAGATTAGCGAGTCAAAGATCAAGAACATAGAGAATGTTCTTAAAGACGTTATGCTTATAACTTCTCCTACATTACCCGATTTTTTACCGGTTTTAACACCGTTGTTTCGACGTCAAGTTAGAGAAGCTAGAGAGCTAAGGAAGACACAACTCGAGTGTCTCGTACCGTTGATTAAAAACCGACGCGACTTCGTGGACGCGAAGGAGACACCTAACGAAGACATGGTTAGTCCTATAGGCGCCGCTTACGTGGACTCTTTGTTTGGTTTAAACTTAGTCGAGAGAAGTGGTAAGCTTAAAGACGAAGAGATCGTTACTCTATGTTCGGAGATAGTATCGGCGGGTACGGACACGAGCGCGACGACTCTTGAATGGTCTTTACACCATCTAGTCACCGACCAAACCATTCAAGAAAAGCTATATCAAGAAGTCGTTAGCGTCGTCGGTAAAAACGGCGTCGTGCAAGAAGATGACGTGGCGAAAATGCCTTATTTAGAAGCTATAGTGAAAGAGACTCTCCGGCGACATCCGCCGGGACATTTTCTTCTCTCACACGCCGCCGTTAAAGACACGGAGCTAGGAGGGTTTGATATTCCGGCAGGGGCATATGTGGAATTTTACACGGCTTGGGTTACCGAAAACCCTAAGATTTGGTCGGATCCGGGTGAGTATAAACCGGAGAGGTTTTTAACCGGTGGGGATGGTTTTGATGCTGACTGGACAGGGACACGTGGCGTTACCATGTTGCCTTTTGGAGCGGGTCGTCGGATATGTCCCGCTTGGTCTTTGGGGATTTTGCATATTAACTTGTTGCTTGCTAAGATGATCCATTCGTTTAAATGGATACCGGTTTCGGATTATCCACCCGACCCGACCGAGACTTACGCGTTTACTGTCGTTATGAAAAATTCACTTAAAGCTCGGATTGTTTCAAGGACTTGATGGATAATCCGAGTCGGGTCGGGTCGGATTTGGTTTCGTATGATGTGTGTTGTTTTAATCAGTACGTGGCAATTAATCTTTATGTCTAGTGTCTACTACTATTATATATCTTTATCTTTGTTCAAGAATTGTAGCTTTATGTTGTTTAATATTTAAATATATAGAATCATATGTATTAATGTCGCTTGATTCATGTGTTTTTTAGTTATAATTTTTAATTAAATTCTTGAAATTTTAATGCTATTATATAATCTACTTTGGCGTGTATTCCTTGTCACGGCCACATGAAGATTTTGGAGCCATGTGTTGGATAGTCTAGTGAGAAAGAGTAATTCATATTTAGATTATATTTTTATATTCAATTCGGTTATATCATATTTTTGTACAAAAATTGAAACTTGTAAGTTGATGTAGACTTATCAAAATTTAAATGAAAGTGTCAGTCGTGAGGTGGTCAATTGAATTTCTACCCAAATATGTTGGGGTTACAGAGTGATGTACGTTACAAAACATTTAATTTTTCATCCTTTATAAAAAAACATATAAATATTTCACTGCGAAAACTGAAATTATTGGGGAAGTGACCTTGGTCTAGTGGCAGTCATAAGTCCACAGGAGGCAGGTAGCACCACCCACCCGGGATCAATTCTCCGCGCCTACGATAGTGTAGATTTGGCTAATGGGCCGGCCATTTGTGGCCCAAAGGTTAATAAAAAAAAAAACTGAAATTATTTATGTTCACCGACATTTAATTACAATAAAATAATAAAATCGAAAAGATTATACTATCATGATTTTTCTTACCTTCCAAGCCTGTTGTTGGTGATAAAAATGGAAATAAAATTTCATGCTCTTTAACAATGATAAATTATTGAAAAATGGTCGGCCCCCTAAATATTTGAAATGTGTCAATGAGTATTAGGAAAATAGGTTTTGTCAAGAAGAAATACATCACCAATCACCAAGACAAAAGGATATAACCAGAAACCATACCACCAAGTCGGCCAGGATTCTTCATGGTCTTAGTTTCTTGCATAACGGGCTTAGGTACCTCGTCGTCGCTGCTTGAACTAATCTCAATAGCAGAATTCATCATAAAATTTTCTTCGACTTCGACGGTGAGGTAAAAAGTTAAAAAGGTAAAAGAGGAAGAAATGTATCGATTTGTAAAACCCTACAAGTAAATTAGGGATTTGAAGATAAATTGGTAAACAATTATTTTAATTAAAGAAAACCAAAAAAATGTCGAGTGATTTTGATTTTAGTTTCGTGACTTTCGTCTAAATAAAATTAGTACGAATGATCACTAGAATAATAAGAAATTTTTTTATCTTTATGACCTAAAAATCCTATAAACTGTTTAATTTTCTAACTTATAACTAATCATCTTAAATTTTTAATTTTTAAAGTACAATAAGTATTAAGTTTCAACTTAATTTCTTAAATATTAGTATTAGATTGCACTAAAAATATCAAAACTTAATTCTAAATATTAGAAATTGATAATGGAGTAAATAATATTTGAATTAAGAAATTTTTAATGCAATCTAATAAATATTTAAGAAATTAAGTTGAAACTTAATACTTATTGTACTTTAATAATTAAAAATTTAAGATGATTTGTTATAAATTAGAAAATTAAACGATTTATAGGATTTTTCAGTCAAAAAATCATAAAGATAAAAACATTTTTTTATTATTCTAGTGATCCTTGGTACTAATTATATTTAGACGAAAGTCACGAAACTAAAATTAAAATCACTCGATCTTTTTTTGTTTTTTAATTAAAATAATTGTTTACCAACATATCTTCAAATCCCTAATTTACTTGTAGAGTTTTATAAATCTATACATTTCTTCTTTTTTACCTTTTTAATTTTCTGCTATTGAGATTAGTTCAAGCAGCGACGACGAAGCCCGTTATGCAAAAAAACTAAGACGTGGAAGAATCCTGGTTCCGGTTTATGATTATATCCTTTTGTCTTGGTGATGTTAGTCTTGTATGTTAATTCATAAAATATCTAGAAGCTAGGTGGATAAATATATATCTAACATTTTTAATTTGACTTTGTGTTTTTTGAGTAAGAATTGTTCATGGCAACCAAATCATTAAATTAATATCTAAACTATAGTATAAATTAAAGTATAAACTCGGAATCTACAAAGTTTGAAGTATTCATTTTCGTTATAATTATTTTTTAATACGGAGTTATTCTAATCCTAAACATGTAAGAAAATATTTAAAATGCTCATTTCTTATTTCTTCTTTCAAAGTTTTGTTTCAAATTTATCTGAGGAACATCTTTTTTATCAAATTAAAATGTTCAAGTGCAAACATTGAGGTTAATAAACTCATGCTCCAAAAAATATATCAGGTAATTAGTGTATCTATATTAGTATTTTTGAAGTATTTTTGAAATTGAAAAAATACCATATTTTGAACATTTAATTACCAAAAATCAAATAAGAAAATATTATAATTCTCTCCAAAAATAAATAAAATTTATTATAATTCTCTCCAAAAATAAATAAAAAATATTAAAGAAATTATGTAAAAAATATTTGAAAAACAAAATAAACATATGTAATTCACATAAATACATTATTACATAGTTTTTTTTATAAAAACTACAATTAAAATTTTATTTAAATCAAAACAAACAGGTTTAATTAATATTATTAAGAATTTAAAAACGATTTGAATTTTTTTTTTGTTAAAAATATCAAACAATAAAAAACAAAATAGTTTGTTAACGAGTTTGATTTCGGTTCGATTATAAACAAAAAAGAAGAAATTGCAATTCTACTAAAATTTAAATCTTATATTACATATTTAGAATATGTTTACAACAATTATTTATATATATATAATCAAAATAATTATAATTTTAAATAAATTTGGGTAAATCGCATAATATGATTTGTGTATTTTGATTCGGTTTGTATTTTGAATTCGGGTATTTTCGAATCCTAAATATAATAAATAATAAATTATTGGTCTAATCAACTTATTTGAATTACATTTCACCATTTGAATTATATTTGAATTATAAAACTACACCATTTGAATTATATTTGAATTATAAAACTACACCATTTGAATTACATTTCACAAAACTACACCATTTCCAAAATACTTCACAAAACTACACCTAAACACTCAAAATTAAATCCAAATAAACCCTACCCAAACAATTCTACCCCCTTAATTCTATACCCTAAACACTAATTAGCGAACCCAAATGAAAATATTTTAATTTTGGTAATTTTTAAAAGGGTAAATCAAGCTTTTAAAATTTTAAAAGGGTGTAAACGTGTGAAAATATTGAATTAGGTGTAGTTTTGTGAAGGGAGGGTTGAAAGGGTGTAGTTTTGTGAATTTCTCTAAATTATATTAAATTTTTGCTATACGAAATATATAATAAAAATATATATATTATTATTTTTGAAGTACTTTTTTGAACTTTTCCAAAAAAACTCACTTAACTACATACTATGTCATTGGTTTTAAACTCACTTAAAGAGTTATATGAAACTTACACACAAACATATCTCATTCTATATATATACTTTTTTAAAATTGACTTAAATATCAACAAAAACAATAAAACCGATTTTAACATAAAATCAACAACTAATTTCATATTTATGATATTTTTGATATAATCTTTTTATTTTTCTTACGGAGGTCTATAAAAAATTTCGAATATAAATATTTTTTAATTTCAAAATATAAATATTTTTTAAAAAGTATAGTTTAGTTTAGTCCATATTATAATTTTCTATTTATATTAATATTTTAGATGTTAATAAACATCTCTATTGAACATAGATAAAGTTTGTTTAAATCAATTAACACTAGCATAACAATTATTTATTAACGGGTTCAGTTTCTAGAAAAATTCTAGATAAATGACAAGAAGTTTGAAAATAATGATTAAACTTTATCATAAACAAATTTCGGGTAATTCGGGTTCAAATCTAGAAATTTGTTTTGGCTTCGGGTTTTCAGGTAGTAAATTTCTCAATTCGTCCGGGTTATTTATTTTTGGAACGGTTTTAGTTCTTTAATTTCGGTTTGGTTCCAATTATGTACTTCAAATATAATTATAACTATTATTATTTTAAATAATTTTTGGGTAGTTAGAGTAGTTTAGTTCTACAAAATTGAGTTCGGTTCAGATTCGATTTCGGGTATTATGGTAGTAAATTTCCCTATACATTCGAGTTATTTGTTTTTAGAATCAGTATTGATTTGGGGATTTCGGTTTGGGTTCGGTATTTCGGATCCGGAAGTTTTGTCCATCCCTAATTTTTATAGTTTATAATAGTTTGGAATAAACACACTTACAAATTATATTAAGATTTTGCTATATAAAATATAATTCTCATTATATATTTATGGGAGAATCACAAAACTAGGCCATTTGAATTAAATTTCACAAAACTACACAATTTCAAAAATATTTCACAAAACTACACCTAAACACTCAAAATTAAATTCAAATAAACTCTATCCACACAATCATACCCCTTAATACTATTTCTAAACACTAATTAGCGAACACAAATGAAAATATTTTAATTTTGGTAATTTTGAAAAGGGTAAATCAAGCTTTTAAAATTTTGAAAGGGTGTAAATTTGTGAAAATATTGAATTAGGTGTAGTTTTGTGAAGGAATGATTGAAATGGTGTAGTTTTGTGAATTTCTCTATATTTATTTGCATAAACAATAAAAGAACAAAATACTCTTTATAAATTCTGAATATTTTTATTTATTTTACAAAATCGAGAAAAAATATTACAAACTTCTAAATTAACTGTATATATATAAAATTATTTATAAAAAACATAAACCCGTGGTGTACCACGGGTTAAATCCTAGTTTGTATATATATATTTATATCATAGTAAAATCATTATTGGAAAAAATAATCCTAGACTCCTAAATAGAATTCCAAATTGATATTATAACCAACCGGTTAGCCAGTTTAGATTCTTGAATTTTTAAACCAAACCAAATAAGACCAAAGCGACGACGTTTTGGTACATTAATCCGTGAGAGAGTTTTTAATTTTAACTTCTGGTCAACTTTACTAATGATCTAATTACTTGTTTTAGAAGAAGTAATTAAACTTTTAATTAACTTTTTTATTTTATTTTATTTTATTTTATTTTGTTCTAATTCTAAATCTCCTCTTCTGCTCAATGCTTTCATTAGCTGATCTACGACGATAACGGTCGTGTTTCCTCCGGGGCTGATTTCGCCGGAGACGGCGGCGAAATACGATCGTCGGATATCGTAAAGATGTCGTGGGGATTAGGATGGAAACGATCTTCAGAGAATTTCCGTCTAAGCCTAAGCTACGGCGCAGGTTATCTATACGACGATCTTCACCGATCGTCATCGGCTTCTTCATTGGGATCTCCGAGATCGTCTTCTTCCGCATCCACGGTTCAAGATCCGGAATCAGGTTTTCGTATAGATTTGGATTGGACTGCAGGCGATGCAGAGGATCAAGTCGCGTTGCGATTGCAATCGCAGCTTATGGTGGCTCTTCCTGTGCCACAAGACACTGTTGTCGTTGAATTGATGGGAAGAGAAGAGTATGAAGAAGAAGAAGGGAATGTTAGGATTGTGATGAGAGTGGAGAAGCGTAGGGAGACATTGCAAGGGGTTACATTGATGAAAGCGGCTGGTTCGGGTCAGCAGAGCGACGGCATCGGAGTTTTGACGAGGCTGATGAGGTACGATATGGCCCCCGCGGCGATTCCTGCGCCGGTGATTGATGGTGTATCTTCTTGTGGGGAGCATTGGAAGAATGTCTCATCGCTTAGCTTATGCGGTGTTGGTTTATTGGTTGGTTTAAAAAGCTTTTAAACTGATTTTTAAGAGTTGTGCATGTGTCTCCATTTTCGATTGTTTTGTTGAAAGTTTCAAGCTTTGAATTTGGTTTTGATCTTTTGGTTATATGGGTAGGTTATGCCAGTTGAATTGACAGGGTTGCCTCTTCTAGAGAAGTTGTGCTTAGAGAACAATAAGCTATCAGTTTTGCCGCCTGAGCTAAGTCAGCTGAAGAATCTCAAAGTACTTCGAGTTGACAATAACATGCTCACCTCTGTTCCGGGTAAGCTGAACCTCAATAACCAGTTATGCATGCTTGTTCATTCAGCGCTCTCGTGACAGTAGAATGTTGAGTTCTTTCTACGATTGGCGTGTATCTGATGTTGGGTAGCAACTCTTGTGCAGGGGAACTAAGACAGTGTGTCGGACTTGTGGAACTGTCGCTGGAATACAATAAGCTTGTTCGGCCTCTTCTTGATTTCAGGTTATTGTTCAATAGAGTGCTATATTTTTTTATTTCTCAACTATAGGGGGACTAATCATTAAACTGCAGGGCTATGTCCGAGCTACGAGTATTGCGGCTTTTTGGTAATCCCCTTGAATTTCTTCCAGAAATTTTGCCCTTGCGTCAGCTTCGCCACTTGTCTCTGGCAAATGTCAGGATTGTGGCAGATGAAAATCTTAGATCAGTTGATGTACAAATAGAGGTAAGAGGAACACTTACCGATAAGAACTGTCTGTTATATTTCATCTTATAGATATTTAAGTTTTTATATTGAAGATTAGGTTTACATGTTTTTCCGTTATTGCAGACGGAAAATAGTTCTTATTTTGGGGCATCTAAGAACAAGTTAAGTGCCTTCTCTCCTCTTATATTCCGTTCTTCGTCTTGTCATCATCCTCTTCTAGCATCTGCGTTGGTGAAGATAATAAAAGATGAAGGAAACCGGGTTGTCATTGGTAAAGATGAAAACGCAGTGCGACAACTTATAAGCATGATAACTAGCGACAATCGCCATGTGGTATGTTACGTGTTCTCTCATGCATGACTACAAATTAATCTACTTTTGAAAACCATCATGGAACAGTGTGTATTAATAGGTTGAACAAGCATGTGTGGCTTTATCATCTCTTGCTCCGGAGGTTGGAGTAGCATTGCATTTGATGAAGTGCGATATAATGAAGCCAATTGAAACTGTGCTGAAATCCTCGGCACCACAAGAAGTGATATCCGTGTTACAAGTTGTGGTAACCTTAGCTTTTGTATCTGATAACGTCTCTCAAAAAATGCTTACCAAGGATATGCTGAAAGCCTTAAAATCCTTGTGTGCCCATAACACTCCTGAAGTAAGATAACCGCACTCGTTTTTTTGGTCCTTCAATAAGGTAACCAATAGCTGTTTTGACTCAGTTGCATTTTTTAGGTTCAAAGGCATGCCTTACTAGCTGTTGGGAATCTGGCCTTCTGTCTGGAAAATCGTCGTATTCTTGTTACTTCAGAAAGTTTGAGGGAGTTACTAATGCGGCTGACTGTCACACCCGAACCATGTGTCAATAAAGCTGCGGCTCGAGCTTTGGCAATTCTCGGTGTGTTTCTTGAAAATTGAAGTTTTTTCTGATAAGGTAGAGTTGGGTATCATATTTTGTTTGTTGACAGGAGAAAATGAAATCCTGCGGCGTGCCATAAAAGGTAGGCAAGTACCAAAAAAGGGACTGAGAATACTCACCATGGATGGAGGTGGAATGAAAGGGCTTGCTACGGTGCAGATTCTTAGAGAAATTGAGAAGGGAAGTGGCAAACGTATACATGAACTGTTTGACCTTATATGCGGCACATCAACAGGTGGAATGCTTGCTATTGCCCTTGGAGTCCATCTTAAGACACTGGAAGAGTGCGAAGAAATATACAAGAATCTAGGTGAGTAAAACTATCGCTGAACTCTACAACTTCACTGAAATTGCTTTTGGTGTTTACTCTGGGAGTTTTTTCTTTAGGAAAGCTTGTTTTTGCTGAACCTGTCCCGAAGGACAATGAAGCTGCAAGTTGGCGGGAAAAGTTTGATCAGCTTTATAAAAGTTCATCACAGAGTTTCCGAGTTGTTGTCCACGGATCTAAGGTATATACTGTTGCTCAGTGACAGAGTTTCACACCAGTGATCGTTATTGTCTATCTATGGTCTTTTGAAGATTTGTATCAACCATTAGTTTCTTGAAGACTCCCTTCTAAAATGTTGACTGAGCTGAGATTACTTGGGAATAATTTTCTACTGTAAAATTGAATATCTTTTATAGGTGCTATATATCTCTACATGATTTGTATACTATTCTGTATTACAGCACAGTGCAGATGAGTTTGAGAGATTGCTAAAGGAAATGTGTGCTGACGAGGATGGCGATCTCTTAATAGAGTCGGCTGTGAAGAATGTTCCAAAAGTCTTTGTTGTGTCTACTCTTGTTAGTGTGATGCCTGCACAGCCTTTTATATTCCGGAATTACCAGGTAACAACACCTGAGATGTACTATTGGGTTTAACTAATAATCTTTGTTAGTTCAGTATTCCAAATCTACCACTGTGCTATCGTTTTTACTTTCTGATCCCTCTTTCCTTTTGTAGTACTCCGTTGGAACACCGGAAATGTCATATGCGTTTTCAGATCAGTTGGGAGGAAGTACGTTAACTTCATCAACTTCGAGTGATCAGGTTGGCTACTACAAGCAAAGTGCATTTATGGGAAGTTGTAAGCATCATGTATGGCAAGCAATACGAGCATCATCAGCTGCTCCATATTATCTTGATGATTTTTCAGTCGGTACAAGTCTATAATATTGTCTTAATTAGTTTTCCAAACGACTTAATGGGTTCTTATTTGATACAAATCACAAATATTTTTTATTGGGATATCCTCAGATTCATACCACTGGCAAGATGGTGCGATAGTGGCAAACAATCCTACAGTGTTTGCCATCAGAGAAGCGCAGCTTCTATGGCCTGACACAAAAATCGACTGTTTGGTTTCAATTGGCAGTGGATCAGTACCAACAAGGGTAATTTTTTCCCTCTTATTTTCAGGGAATACAAATGGTGAACTGTGGCAGTAAAGCCAAATTACAAATAGTCAAATATATTTATCTGTCCTGTTGATCCGAGTCTCTTGTAGGTACGAAAAGGTGGATGGCGTTATCTGGATACTGGACAAGTGCTGATTGAAAGTGCATGCTCTGTGGACCGAGTTGAAGAAGCTCTAAGTACATTGCTTCCTATGTTGCCAGAGATGCAATATTTCCGGTTTAATCCAGGTAAATCCGCAAAGCTAAACACATGACTACCTAAGGAATCTTTAGTTTCTTAGTTCAGCAATCTTTAACATCTATGCAATTGATAGAATACAAAGAATCTTTTGACTTATGCTCTAGTTACGTGTTTGTACATTCATGTTGTCTATTTGCAGTTGACGAACGGTGTGGAATGGAATTGGATGAGACTGATCCAGCGATCTGGCTTAAGTTGGAAGCTGCAGTTGATGAATACATACAAAACAACTCTGAAGCCATAAAAAGTGCTTGTGAGAGATTAACACTACCTTTTCTAAACGATGAGAAATGGTCTGATAATTTGAAACCACGATTTATGGTCGGAAAGCTTTCAAAGAGCACAGGTATGAATATCACAGTTCTGATATTTTTTCAAATAGACTTGTTTTCAAATTTGTCGTGTACCAATATATCCTTACAAATATAATTTTTGTCTTTCATGTACAGAAGAGAGCAGCCCTTCTCTAGGTTGGAGACGCAATGTTTTGCTAGTAGAGGCTCAGCATAGTCCTGACTCAGGAAGAGTAAAGCATCATGCTCGTACGCTCGAGTCTTTTTGTTCTAACAATGGAATAAAATTATCTTCTTTACACACTACTCCTGGAGCCCAGAAACCATCACCAGGAACTGCGTTCCCCACACCATTTACTTCTCCTCTTATAACCGGAAACTTACCTTCGAGCCCCCTTCTATTCAGTCCTGATATTGGGTTACAAAAATTTAGCCGCATCGACATGGTTCCACCACTTAGTCTGGACGGGTGGCATGGCGGAAAAGCTGTTTCTTCGCCTCCATCATCTCCTCAACGACGGAGACAACTATCTCCTCCTTTACAACAGATGCATGAAAAGCTTCAGAATTTGCCTCAAGTGGGTATCATACATCTAGCTCTTCAAAATGATTCCACTGGTTCCATATTGAGGTTAGTCCAAAACTATCTAATCTCCGATGCTATGACTCAGATTAAGTAATGATTCTAGCTTTTGACGCATTTGTTTCTTGTTTCATTTTAGTTGGCAAAACGATGTGCTTGTGGTTGCTGAGCCAGGGGAACTCGCAGATAAGTTTCTCCAGAGTGTCAAAGTCAGTATTATGTCTGTGATGCAAAACCATCGCCAAAAGGCTTCATCGGTTCTTTCCAGTATGTGCTCTATCTCAGATCTGGTCAGAATCAAGAATTACTTCCAAGTTGGAAGTATCGCCCATCGTTACATGGGACGCCAAACACAAGTAAGCATTTCTCTCCTTCCTGAGATGTTACTTTGGATATGCCATGAAATATTCCGGATGAAGATTTATATTTGTTTATAAAGGTTTTAGAGGATGATCAAGAAATCTCTGCATACATGTTCCGTAGAACCGTCCCTTCGACGCATTTGACTCCTGACGATATTCGCTGGATGGTATGTATACACTTGTTGTTACATCTCACATACAATCTGCGCAGAGGCAAATCACATTCTTATTCCTTAATCCGATTGTAACAGGTAGGAGCGTGGAGGGACAGGATAATCCTCTTCTCAGGGACATACGGACCCACACCGGCTATAGTCAAAGCCTTCCTAGACTCGGGTGCTAAAGCTGTGATCGGTCCTTCAGCTGAGCCTCAAGTAACCATCCCAATCCCTTCACAGGGCTCAGGTGAATACAACATTGGTGAAACAGGACGGTTTGAGATCGGAGAAGAAGAAGAAGAAGAAGAGGGAGAAGAATCAAAGGAAGAGAACATGGAGCCGATTACGCCGACTAGTGACTGGGAAGATAGTGACAATGAGGAGAAATGCATCGGTTTCTGGGAAGACGAAGAGGAAGAGGTGTCTCTGTTTATATGCAAGCTATATGATTTGTTGTTCAGAGAGAATTCAAAGGTTGATGTTGCTGTTCACAAAGCAATGGCTTCACATAAAAAGCTCAGGTACACATGCCATCTTCCTAGTGTATAGAATAAGAAGAAGAACCAACATACAAATAGATCATAGGAGAAGAAAAAGAAAACTAGTTCAAGAGTATATGCTGTTTCTGCAAATAAAAACTTATCAAACACAAAGTTTAATTTTGTTCTTGAATCTTTATTTTTGTTATGATGTATGAACAAGAGGTTTACAGTTTTGCGACTCATGCATGATCATACAATATATTTAAATATTTTGGATTAGTGGGCTTGCAACATATTTCTCACGTTAGAACATCTCATAGAAAAAAAAAAAGGAAAAATATTATAAACCCTAATTTGTAATGGAAATTCTAACAGGAAAAGGAACATTGTCATATTGGAATTTTTATTTTCGCCTATATATACATATATTGTGTTTTCATAGTCTTTAAGATTTTTTGAAGAAAAAGAAAATATGAAGAGATCAAGAATCCAAGAGAAGAAGACCTCACCACAATACTCAAACGATATCCACATCCCTTTGGATCTAACCGTCAATATAATCTCGAAACTCCCGGTGAAGTCGCTTGTGAGGTTTCAATGTGTATCTAACCTATGGTCATCTCTTATCATCGATACAATGATCATCACCACCACGACTAGGTCTAATCCTCGTCGTCTACCACTCTTCATATTCCCTCATTGGCTGCTCAATTCTTCAACATGCTCTTCTACTAATTACACTCGAATAACAGACCACGCAACGTTCATATCTGCGACCAAGGAAAGATTCGCTTTAGCTAATGGGCTTATAAGTTCGGACGATTTTGAGTATGAATACACTAGGGGACTACTATGTTCAGGTGAGTTTGATGATGTTCCCGAGATTATAAAACACATCAACAACAAATCATCATTACGTGGCGATGGATTCTTCGGGTATGATCCTGTTGAGAAAAAAAGTTTCAAACTAATAGGAGGTCCAACATTGAAGCAACAACATTGGAGAAACCTTGATAGTTATATCCAAGGCTACTCTCAAACAACAAGTAAGAGTAGTACTGGTTTATGCATCAACGGGGTTATCTATTACATAGATCTTGAACTTAACGAAATAGCGTGGTTAGACCTTAAATCTCAAAGACTTGGTCGTATCCGATTGCCAATGATCATAAGTAGTAGTAGTAAGTTCGATGAATTTACTTTGATAAACTATCAAGGGAAGTTAGGATGTGTACATTATAATTGCGAGAAGAACAATATTGATCATATTGTTGTTGCAAAGATGTGGGTTATGGATCATCATATCGAGACTAGACAAGAATGTAATTGGTCCGAGGCTATAATGACGCCCTTTGATCGATATGGATGGGAGAGAATTAGTTATTGCATAGCTGGTGCCACACCTAATGGTGACATTGTCTTAATGCCTAAAAAATTGGAATCTTGTCTCCGTCATTTTTCTTGCATGCTATTATCATCCAACGGAATACCAAATTTCATGCATTTGAATTAGTATGATATTGTTCTCTTTAGGCCTATTGTTCTCTTTAGGCCTAGGCTACTTTGTAATAAATCCTTCTATTCATCTTTCTTATACAACTATCTGGGATACGTAATCATACATTTAGTTGAAGATCATGTTTTAACCTTTTTTTTTGTAAATTGTACTTTTTATCGGTTCGATCAATTACAATTTACTTGATATCACATGAGGTATTTATATAAATAAATAAAAAAACAACATGGTCTAGCTAGTGTGCACTTTCAAAATAGATGTAAACTACGTTAAGTTAGTACCAAAACTTGTACCCAATTACAAAAGTATATTCGCTTATATAAACATAGAGAAAGAAGCCAACGAGCCTGATACGAAAACGAAGGTACATTCTATGTGTATTCCTTGTGTTCCAAGTTCAATGATGTATTACTGTGATGGTATATATCTATTCGTCATGAGAAGCCAGCTTTTAGTTGTGAATCCTTTCTTGAAACAAGAAAGATGGGTCAAGTGTTATTGTGGGGTTGGTTTTGATCATTCCATGGATGCTTATGGTCTTGGATACATTGGTAATGCTAACACATCATCATCTTCTTCAAGTTGTTGTAATGATTATAATATTAAGATGGTTAGGTTTCGTTTCGGAGCTTGTGTTCCGATGATTCAAGTCTACGACTTTGGATCTGAAAGTTGGAGACTTGTTGTTGATAAAGGCTTTGATGGGTTCTCTGAGTCACCATAGTCCAATGTGTGTTTGATAGGAACTTCCTCATTGGATAGGTTATCTAAATGGTCAAACTTTTCCGACCATTCAAAGTTTCGATTTCGCGAAAGAGAGATTCGAGACCTTGTTTCTTCCTCCTTGGACCGATATTGAATCATCTAATAAACAGAAAGAGTATCTATCTCTAGGGATTTTATCATATACAACATTGTTCAAGAATCATCATTGAGAATATGTTCATTTAGGCAATGCAACTTCAACTTCTTCCCACAAATAAACATTTCTTGTAAACTTCTCTTTTACTTGCGCGATTACCTTCTTTGCTTCTTCGACCTTGGAGAGACTCACAAGTCCATTAACAAGCCATTTCATAACACTAAAACTCGGAACCCAATTCTTCTCCATACTCTGTTTACAAAGGATCAAAGCCGTCTCAAAATCTCCACCTTTACACAAACCATGTATCATAACAAAGTAACACTCACTATCAGGCTTGTACCCACTTCTCAACATAGCCTTGAACATACACAAAGCCTCATCGACATTCTCCTCGCCGCAAAACCCATGAATCAAATGCGAATACGTCGCGAAATTCGGTCTCATCCTAGTGGTCACAACCCAATCAAGCAATGCCTTTGCCTCTCTAGATCTCTTCCTCTTACACATACACTGAATCAAAACATTATATGTAGCAACACCTACATGAACACCAAGCTCTCTCATCATTCTCAAAACCCTCTTCACATCATCATACTTCTCCTCAAGACAAAACCCAGAGATCATAAGCCCAAAGGTGGAAGCTTTAGGCTTAATTATCCTTGCCCTCTTCATATCTTCAACAATGGAGTATGCTAAACTAGTTAAGCCACACTCACAGTACACTCTAATCATCCTATTGTAAGTTTCTACATCAGGCTCTATGTTATACCTCTTGGGCATATCAAAGTAGACTCTTTTAGCTTCTTCGTGATCTTTAGCCATTAAGCAAGCGAGAAGAAGAGCGTTTAAAGACTTCACCGTCCTTGTGATATCGTGTATCTCGAGATCGTGGAATGTCTTTAGAGATCTATCAAGCATGTTTGCTCTTCCGTACAAAACAATGGCGCGAGCGGCGAAGCTTTCAGATTTGGGATTGGGTTGGTCGTGGATGAATCCGTCGAGGAGGTGGGTCACGGCGGCGAAGTGTTTCTCTTTCGCGAGCGTGACGACGGCGACGGAGAAGACGATGCGGTCTACGTGGCGATTGGGTTTTAGTGAAGCGGATTCGCAGATCTGGAGGATCCGATCTGGGTTTATCTCGGATTTGAGAAGGGAGAGAATGTTTCTGCTCTTGCTATGATTGGTAGTGAGAGAAGAAGAATAAGATATGAATCGGAGCTGAATCGAGTTTTGGAGGAGAGATTGTGATTTTGGGATGCGAAAGAGAAACGCCATTGTTAAGGTCTCATTATTGTTTCAGAGAGATAATGGTCTAATGGAGAAGACGGTGGTAGATAACCGGTTTTTAATATCATGATTAAACCGGGTTTTAAGAAGAAGAAATAAAAAATAGAGGATCATGAATAAACCGGGAATTTGAATCCGACGTAAATCGAACACGCAACCTTCTGATCTGGAGTCAGACGCGCTACCATTGCGCCACGGATCCTTGTTGTCTATTACGTATAAATTATATATTTATATAGTAAAAAGTATTTTTGTTACAAATGTTAAAAACTATTTTTTCACTTTTCATACGAAGTTTAGAAATAGATAGCACAACAATTTTGAATATAAGATTTTTCATCACTTTCTCTTAGAACGCTAAGATTTTGATCTTTTTGAGTGTATTTTGGTTATGTTACAAATTACAATAAGACAACAACAAAACGCATGTTCACAACGTTAAGACATGTATTAAAAAGTCAATGTTTTCAGATCCATTTTTGGAATCGAGATTTTAGTCAACTCTCTTTCAAGTGTTTAAGATCTTACCGATTCACATTTTAACTTTTTTGGTCCAAATGTTTCTGTTCACTTTTGGCATTTGTTTATTAGAACGTAGTTTTGATCTTTTATGAGATATTTTAAAATCAAGTCATGTTTTAAATTTCCAAAATTATTTTGTTCTTGTTGACTATTTGCAATCTATAACTAGTTTTTTTAATTTCATTAGTTTGTTATGTTAGGCTTTATAAAAAAAATGATGTTTTTATAACAAACAACAAAATAAAATTATCTTTTAATATGTGTGCTATAGACTTATAGACATTTTTAACTAAATTTAAATTTGTTGCGAGAATCATACTTTGCCAAAGAAATAATCAAAACGGATCAGAAAAATATCTTAATTAAACACAACAAGTAATCAACATCATAATAACAGCTCATTGTCTTTAACAAAAAAATAAAATAAAAAAAATAACAGCTCATTGAGCAGACTAAAGTTTTGTCTGTATAGGTCTATGCAGTAAAGGCAGTGTATCATTGTGTCTTCAAATTTAAACATTGCCCTAGATTTCATTTATGCGTTTACAATCTTATACAACCATGAACTTAAAATTTTTAAAATTATTATATATAACAAATATCACGACACTTTTTTTTAACCAACACAACATAGTAAATAACACGTGGCAAATGATGAAATCACCATAACAATTATGCGTGATGGTGATTGGCTCAATTATTTATGTCACTCGAATCTTGGGTGAAACCAACCATAAACATTTATAAAATGTCTTGCAAGTTGGAACATAGTTCCCTTTCGTCAAAGTATATATGTTTCTCCACCACAAGACAAAATTAGACAACGTATAGTACATGATAGACCAAACATATATATATATATATATATATATATATATTTAAACTAATATCTAGTATAGTAATCTACTAACAAAAAAAAACTATATTAGATAACAAATGGCTTTTAACTTTTATGAATATTATTGGCGTTCAAAGTTACAACTCGTATTTTTCTCTTCATTTTTTTTCTTGTTTTGTGATCATATTGTAAAAAAAAAATGTAGGGTTTATTTACTAAATGTATTGAGTGACAAAAAAAGGTCGATAAAATATACCAACATTAATAGGGAGAATTATAAAACTACACCATTTGAATTACATTTCACAAAACTACACCATTTCAAAATTACTTCACAAAACTACACCTAAACATTTAAAATTAAATCCAAATAAATCTTACCCACACAATCATACCCCCTTAATACTATATCCTAAACACTAATTAGCGAACCCAAATGAAAAGATTTTAATTTTGGTAATTTTTTAAAGAGTAAATCAAGCTTAAAATTTTGAAAATGTGTAAATAAGTGAAAAAATGAAATTAGGTGTAGTTTTGTGAAGAGACGGTTGAAAGGGTGTAGTTTTGTGAATTTCTCACATTAATATCTAATTAATAACTTCAACTACAAGAAGCATTTGTGTAAGAAGGAAAGCATTTAATTGAAAATTTTCATATGGGGACTAGTGGGGAAGCTATCTAAACCCAATGCTATATCACTATCGCATTAATCTTTTTGATGTAACTAAAAAATTCTTTAAATGGAACTTTGGATATCGTGTTTATGTTCATTTAATACATTGTAAATGTACCCCGAATTGGAAATAATATATATATATATATATATATATAGTTTGTATGGTTACAATTAGCAAATGTGTCGTGTTGATTAACAAAGTAATTCAAATCAAATCATATTACTTTAACTATAACCTTTATATAGTTGGTATAAAAGAATATAGAGTTTCTACACAAAACCAGGTTTTGACCATTTCAATGACATATTTCGCTTTCAACACTCGTGTCAAGACACTTCTAGATTTATAAACGTATACTAAAGTGATATTAGGAAAATACCTAACTATGATTAAACAAATAAACTTGACTTTAATTTTTGTTAACTCTATAGTAATATAACTGGCTAAAAGGTTTGCTATATATAACAATTCATCAGCATATGAAAAGATATTTACCAACTAAGTTGACTATTATAAGCTCTTCTCATAAAAATATGCTCTTGCATGTTTAGTGTCGGCATTAATTAACTTTCCATAATTAAAATTAATCTTATACGTAGCAGGATTGCCAAGAGACATATTTGCATTAACAAAACAATACAAGAAAGAAACCTTTAAAACAAATAAACTTTTCAAACAATACAACATATTTTCAATAAACCATTTATCACTTCTCAATATTACTTCCTCTTACAAAAAAAAATGTACATTGATCTTCATCTCTTGACTCTAACCCTCTCAGAAAACTATTGATTTTCAAGTGATTCACATATCAATCCACTAACAAATATGGTTTTATTCTTTTTTAATCAATTTGGGAAAATCAACAAAAACCTATAAATTTCTAGAATTGACCTCCCAAGATCTCCTCAAGACTATTTTTTTTTATGAAAATAATTGTTTTATTATTGCTTAAGAAGCGCTTGGCTGTCTTCCCACTTGTCCAATCGTCTAGAAGCCTTTTCAACCTTAAAATTTAAACATAAAAAAAAAAAATATTAACAAAATTTCGAAGAACATAAGTAATTGTAATGGCTAATAACGAGAATATAAAATATAATATTACTCATAAGAAAAAAAATAAAAAAAGTAATAATGTACCTCTTTATCCCAATCAGTTCGGAAAGTGACAATGATTAAGATAATTGTTTGCATAAGTGTACCCATAATCATCCCAGTCCATATTCCCTGCACCAAATAATTTATCATTTATTAATTTTATCTTCACTAAACACCAAATAGTCAATATTATATAAAATTATGTCAAAAAATATTATTTTACCTTAGCTCCCATATCATAAGTAAAACCAAGAACATAACCAATTGGTATCCCCACAATGTAATAACATCCAATATTAACATAAGCCACAAATGCTTGCCATCCACATCCAACAGCCACACCTATTATATTACAATCAAATTTATTATTATTACTAATCATTTATCACATAATTAAATATTTTAAATTATTTATTTAATGTTTTTACCAGATAAAACAGGTTGAACTCCGTTAAGTACAATTGTTATAGCTAAGTAAGGAGAGAGATCCGCGACAGCTTCCGCGACCACGGGACTATCAGTAAAGGCGTAACTGATGATATCGCGCAACGAGAGAAGCACAATGGCTTCAAGCAGTGAAAGTAAAAATGATACTCCAGTAGTTACTGCGGTTGAAAATGCTGCTGATTTTGGGTTTCCAGCACCTAACTCATTACTAACTCTTACACTGTAAAAATTAGAAACAAAGTAAAGAAACAATTATTAGCATGAATAATTTGTGTAAATATTTGGAAATGTTAATAGTAATTTTTTTAACTAACCTTGCAGCTGCGTTAAATCCAACGGAGACCATGAATGATATTGCAGAAATTGACATGCTGTAAATAGTAAAAAAATTAATTAGAGTAATATACAAAATAAATATAAGACAAGAAAAAAAGAGTCTATATTTTACTGATCATGTGTGTAAACTTAACATTATACTAAACATGTGTGTAAACTGTAAAGTAGTCCATTTTATTGAACTATACGCTGTTTGTGTCACGCGAAATTTAAACGGCACGTGGCTAACTTTCTTTGGTACTACGTCAAAAACGTGAGTTTTGTTTTTATCCATAAAAAGATTCCGAAAAATAGCCAAAACCAAAAAAAATTAATACTAATAAATTGATTTGTGGGGCTTTGGTGTTGGTTTTTCCAAAAAAAACTATTTTATAGTCATTTAAAATTGTGAAAACAACATATTTGCAAGAAAAAAATAGCTTATGAATGTGTTTCGTAGTTTATTCTAGATCAGAAAAACAAAATTAGGCTTGCTTAAAAATTAAATAAAAAAACAAATCCCGAGTTTTAAGATTCATTTTGTCGACAAATAAAGAAAATAACCCATTTTCAAAAAAAAAATCAAAATCCACGTCATATAGTATAGAAAAATATATGTAATATTACTATAAAATTTTATAATTTGGTTGTTAATGCCAAGTGTTAGTAATAAATTATAAGGTAAATAATATTAATAAAAAATAAAAAATAGTAAAAAAAAACAAAGACTTACCAAATAGCTAAAGAATCCAAAGCAAGTTCAGGATTTTTCAAAAGACCAGCAAGAAGAACAAGAATCTGAGAATACCAAGTTTCAAGACACAACATAACCGCCGATGCAGCCGATAACCGAAAAAACCCGAAAAGCCCATCAAAAGCCTTCCAAGTAAACCCTGTCCAAGTCTTTGTACATCTCGGACTCATCTTTATATACAAAACTTGAGCCAACACAATAATCCACCAAGAAACACTATGCACCACGGCCAAACCAACTAGACCCCACTCTAGCTTAAACACGACTAGCCACGACATCGCCACGTGGAGGACCAGCGTGGCTGCTGAGATGTACGCGCTAGGCGTCACGATGCTTTGAGATTGCAAGAACTTTTGGATGGGGAAGTTAACGGCGTAAGCGAAGATCATTGGGATCATACCGTAGACGAAAGTTGACGCCGTCGATGCCACGTCAGCAGGTTCGCCTAAAGAGATTAAAAGCGGTTTAGAGAAGAGGAAGAGAAGTGTCATGGGAAGACCGGTTAAGACAAGGACCACGGTGGATCTTTGTAAGTAGACACCGAGCATGTCGTAACGGTTTGCTCCATGTGCTTGTCCACATAATGTTTCTACTGCACTTCCCATACCTAGCTGTAAAAAAATAAATAAATATAAAAAAACATTTTAAATATCAGAAAAAATGTTATATATGGCCAAAAATGAAAGTAACAAAAATGTTGTTTTATGTATATTATGTGTTATAAACTTTCAATTAGTAAGTTTATAACGGCCGTGTGATGTACTAATACAAACCTCTAATTATGATTTTTCAGAAAGAAAAAAAAAGAACAAATGTGTAAGTTTGTATCTTTAATATATGATCAATTATGTTAAAAATTAAAAAGAAAATCTTAATGATAAAAAAATATTTAATATATTATAATTTGAAAATCTGTTAAAAAGGGAATTCATATTATTGTATACTTTTTAAAAAGTTTCTTTAATTTTTTTTTGTAAAATAGTATGAAATAAATATTTTAAGACAAAAGTAAAAGAAGAGTACCATGAGACCAAAAGTGAACATATTGAAACCACTGTTGCCAAGAGAAGCGGCGGCGAGTTGCATACTTCCCATTCTTCCGGCGAAGATACGAGTCAACATCGACATTCCATTGTTTATTACATACACAAATATCGCCGGAGCCGCCAAGTTAAACAAATATTTAATCTCTATCAACGCCGCTAAATACATCCGTCTAAAATAAGGCAAATGTTTATCACTTAATACACTCTCCAATCTGAAATCAGCTTCTGATTTTGTTGGCTCTAGTAACGGTTGTTGAAGATTATTATCCACGGCGGCGTCGGCGACGGCGGCTTCTGAACCCATTTTTAATTTATTTAAAATAAATAAATATTGAAGAGTAAGTCAGGAATCTTGAGTTTAAAGAGAAGATGTTTAAGTCTTCACTTTCTGTCTTTCTTGTTTTTTGGTGTGTATGTTTTTGTTACTTTGGTTTAAGACTTGGTGTATTATAAAGGCGAGTTTTGACGCGTATACTGACCTCAATTATTTCTTGTGTATTTTATTATTAGGAGATTAAAGAAAGTGAAAAAATATAAACGAGTATTTTTGTCATTTTATATAATGATTAAAAATTAGGCAGAAAAATAAATCAGAAAAAACAAAAATATAGTTGAATTTTTATATAAGCTTAAAGATTAGAAAAAAGTTAAAAAGCAGAAGTATTATAACCTTTTTTTGCGAGAAAAAAACATCTTAAGTAACTCAAGTTAATATTTAATGGAAACGCTACTCTTCGTTCTCATAGAAAAAAAGGTGGTTTATAATACAAATTAATTTTGATAATTTTTAAAAGGGTAAATCAAACTTTTAAAATTTTGAAAGAATGTAAATATGTAAAAAAAATAAATTAGATGTAGTTTTGCGAAGGAGATATTGAAATGACGTATTTTGTGAATTCTTCAATTTATTAAGTATTTTTGTAAATCTTCGTTTTCTAGTATATCTTTATTAGGAATATGGCCCGGAAGACAAAGCAGAACACGTGCTACCTCTTTGATAGGAAGTCCACACACACTAAAGTCAATAAAGCAATTATATAAAATTACAGTCTTAACCATCAGTAATTTTTAAGTTAACTCGGTTATTTTATAACACATACTCCCTCCATTTTACAAATGGTTTTTTTGAATATTTCACTTTGTTTTAAAAATTATTAATCATTACATATTTTTAATAAATTACACAAATTCTCGTGTTTATCAACCAATAGTATTTTAAAATTTTAATTTTATTGATTAAATTTTATTAAACTCAACAACAAAACAATAAATTTACTTAATTTTTTTTATCTTTGCGATACAAATTTTAAAGGCATAAAATACATTTTCAAGAAAGAGAGAGAATAATTTTCTTTTTTTTTAAAAGAGAAAATTTCCTATAATTCACTTAATATTATACTAATTTTTTTTATAATATGTGAGATAATAAAAACAGTTATAAAGAGTATTGAAGTATAAAACCTGTCATTTTGCAAAAGATTTTATGAACACATTGGCATGACAAATAATTAAATTATGTATATATTTGCAAGATGGGTTACTAATATTAAAAGTCGTGGACAACATCACCACTTTGGTATGTAATGATTAATAATTTTTAAAACTCCAACTATCAATTGGGGAGATAATGATAATGAAAGGGCTCTCTTTGATGTGTTGACTTCTCTTCATTTTAAATCTTCCAAGTACCAACGACGGGTTGGCTCAGTCGGTTAAGCGCAGTCGTTGGTGATGTTGTCTTTCCGAGTTCGAACGCGTTGGGAGCGATGATTTACGCCATTAATTGGTATTATCAAAGGCCTGCGGGCGCAGGGGATTATGGGTTCCTAAACCTCCTGTTTAACAAAAAAAAAAAAAAAAAAAAAAAAAAAAAAAACATCACCACTTTGATTCATTGGAAAATAAAAGTAGTTTAATTAATATATATATATATCCACATGGCTACGTACATTTAATATCTTTTTTTGAAGTTATAATTAGAACCACTAGGAACTTAATACATTTATACGCCACTATATCATATGCCTTTTTATAAACACATATTTCAATATATGAATATATTATAAGATATGATCTTTATTTTTGTTGAAGGAAATTATATGTGTGTGTGTGTGAGGTAACACAATTAAATGTATTGAAGATTGGATATACGTGTGAAGGAAAATATGGACTATAAAATAAGATTCGGGATTTTACAAAGATTGTTATAGTCTAGATTCGGAAAATATGGACTATAAAATAAGATTATAGTGGACTATAAAATAAGATTATGGATGCACAACATGCAAAAAAAAAACTATAAATTATTGTAACAAATTTCTATCTAAAAAGAAATAACAACTCCAACTATCAATTGGTGTGCTGGAATTTTTTATTATTTTTTTTTGTTAAATAAGGTGTGCTGGAATTTAAAACCGAATCAATGATGATGTGCTTTTAACTTTATTGAAACTAATAAATTTATAATTAACAATCATTAGGAAATTAGTGTCCTTAGAAAATTGATCATATAATTATACAGTTGTTATACTTCGTTTTTGTATGTTTTTCACATAAACTGAAAAAAACAGAAATGATTTCAAACAATTTTATTTTTCTGATCTGATTCCTTTTTATTTATTATTGATTTTAAAACTTTCAATATGTTTATATTTTTTTGTTTTTCTGTTTTGAAATCCAAGTATATATATTAAAAATTAGGAACAAAGATTGAAAAAGATCTGCAAGATCATAATTTTCGTAAGATTTATTGGTTGCCGACAAAGAAAAATATAATAGCTACTAGCCGCCACCAATCTTATATAATATGATAGAATGTTTTTGTAACTTTCAATGTGGGGTGACAAATGTTTACCTATTTTTATGACATGTGTCCACTTTAGTTCCTCAAAATTATTACTTTTATTTTTAGGATAAGTTTTTTTCATAGTTACATATTGGTTTAGTCATAAAATTTTAGTCATAATGCATCATTTTTGTTTTAAACAATTTTTATATATATATTTTTTAATATTGCTAAATCATGTTTATTAAATTCACTTATTAAATTATTTTTGTTTTAAACAATATGAAACAAATTTAGCATCATTTTTCTTATGTCTAAAGTTTTAAACACTATAAACCAAAATTCACTTATTAAATCATTTTTTTAATTTGATATGTAACACTTCTTAAATATCTTGGAAGTTTTTTTCATAGTTTCATATTGGTTTAGTCATAAAATTTTAGTCATAATGCATCATTTTTGTTTTAAACAATTTTTATATATATTTTTTTAATATTGCTAAATCATGTTTATTAAATTCACTTATTAATTCATTTTTGTTTTAAACAATATGAAACAAATTTAGCATCATTTTTCTTATGTCTAAAGTTTTAAACACTATAAACCAAAACTCACTTATTAAATCATTTTTTTAATTTGATATGTAACACTTCTTAAATATCTTGGAATAAAACTAAGTTTTATATATTTTTTATAGTAAATTATGTTAGAAAAAATATTTATCACTATGAACTATATATGAAAGTTTCACTAATTTTATTTATCAAATGAAAAAAACGTATTTCTGATTAAAAAAAGAAGTAAATAAATGTTTGATATTTTTTTCTATTAACAAAAACTCTTATTCTTAAGTTGAATTTTCTTATCTATCTTTTTGATAAACAATAAAATAATATTTTTCATGATAAAAAGAAATAAGTTTTGGTCAAACAAAACTCTTCCTCTTAAATTTAATTAATGGATGAGTTTTATATCTCAATTGTGTAACCACCAAATTTGACATAAAGTTACGTGTTAAATGTGAGTAATGGTGGTGTTATAAATTATATGGTTAAACCAAAGAATCTTACATCTTCATCTCCTATATAAGAAGAATCCATCCAACATCTTTTAGATATCATTTACTTTTATTTTTGCTTGTGTGAGAATACAATACAAATATAAAGTTTAAGAATTTATGTTTTCGAGTGATGAAAATCATAAAAATTATGTGGTTTTATTTTGGAATTCGATTAAACCATCACAATACGAGGTGTTTTTAGATATAAGAAAGAGTGTTACTCGACTCCGCAAATCTACTTCTTTTCCTAATTTTTTTTCCTATTAAACTAAAATTTTTAACAATAGTTCGAAAAAACATGTAAATTACATATTAAACAAACTAATAATCTCAAATGTTTAGTTAACTTTGTGAATAAATATAATATTACATGGTAAATAATTTTTTTATATATAAATTTAACTAATTTTTACTAACAAAAAATTAATAAACATTTTAGATAAAATTATCCCGTGGGAAGCACGGACCACAAAACTAGTATATATATACGATCAAATTTCCCACACAAACTATTAATTTACTTTTACTATAATTCCGGCTTTTCTTATCATACTAATAAGTAATAAATGTGAAACAATAATAAATAAAAAGAGGAAAATGGAAAAAGTTGAATAATCATTTAACAAACAAATAAATAAAATAAAAATCACGTAAAAAACGTGCCACGTTGAGCATCCAAAACTCGTGCTCTCAGCTAACGTCAACGTTGACCGTTTAAGACGCAAACGCGGTAAGATAATTAATTACAAACGCCCAAATAAACGACACGAAAAAGCGACTCTTTAAAATCTTCTACAACTAAACATATATAAAGCACACGGACAATATACGGTAGGTGTGAAAGCATATGTATTTGTATAATTTTTGTTTTTGTTTATATATGTGTTATATATTTATTATTTATATATGTTAAGTATTATGTAGAGTATTTGACTAGTCATTTTCAGATGAACAAACTCTTCACATGATTTAAGAAATGAGAATAATTATGATAATTACTTGACCAAAAATATGAATTGGCTATCAATGATTTAAAGTATTAATTTATATTATAATTAAGTTAAGGAGGATTTTTTTCCTATCAATGTTGTTTCTCTAAAAACTTTTCACTAATTTGACAATTCATTATAATATATCTAATAACAAAGAATAATATATAGTGCAACATAGTACATTTTTATTACAAATGTTATATTAATTTATTAAAATTATTTAGTTCTGGTTTGGATATTCGTAATGTAAACACAATATATAGTAGGTATAACAACAAACTGTAAATTAAGTGTCTTTTAGTCTTAGACGTTTTAATAAGATTAATGCATCATATGGGCTCTTTATTTTGATTTGTGAACACAAAATCCCTTGATCGTTTTAAAAGAGTCTTAATAAATGGTCATGACCATGACATATACTTGTATACACCCATGACCCACCGGCCATATGTGTGTGTGTGTGTGTGTGAAAGAGAAAAGAGCATGAGGCATAACAATTGCTAATTAACATATAATACATTATATACTATATATAGATATGATATAGTAAATTATTAATGACCTTTTGATTAGTAAGCTAATTACATCTTTGTATATTTTCAATATATATACAAGAGCTCTTCATGACGCTTACTAGATTGCTAAACGTGAAACCGCCTAAAGTTGTCTTTATCAGAATTTTAGAAATTGCATATTCTTGAGAAGAAGAAAAAGAACCAAAAAAAAACACACAATTTTGATGTTATAAAAGTCAAAGAAGCCGTAATTTAACAACAGTTGACTAATTGCAATTAAGTACTAGTAAGCAACTAATCAAAGTAAAATCTCCAACCACGTATTTAATATTGTTTAATTAGCGACTAATTCGTGTATTAAAATATTTAATTAAATTCGTCGGAGATGTTTAAAGACTAAGAATTTAGCTAGGCTACCTTTTTCTTACCACGAAAGGTTTTATTTTGCTATAATTTAAAATATTTTTCAAGAAATAATTTTAATGACTACAATAAATTAGAACTATACTAATACAAAAGGTCACTAAGAAAGATATACGAATTTGAATAGTATTGGTGAAATAATTTTTTTGAGGGAACTAATGACAGAGAGGAAACTTTTTACCAAACTAATATCTATCTTTGGAAATTAAATAGTTTTTATAGGAAAATATCATTGTTTGGTAAAGAGTCGGCTTTAAGCGAGTAATTAAATTGGACTATGTATTAGTCTTCGTTTAAAAATATTCATCAACATTTACGAATAAAAAAAGAAATATTAAGTAATGCTAATTTTGATTTAGCGATATCTTTTTAAGGGTTAATTAGTAAGAGTGGCACTAATGACAACTATTTTATCGTCTTATTAATTTCATCGTATTCCGATTATTGGGCTGTTAGGGATTACATTCATCGTAATCCACGAATTATCATGTCATTTAATTAATCATTCACTGATTTTATTCGATTTAACTAAAAGGAGAGCCATGTGATCTTTCATTAGATTATGTTTAATGCAGTAGAGCATGATTAATGGTAGAAGTGCTCCATAAATTCCTAGGCATTATTTTCTTTTTTTTTAATTTTTTTTCTGATTAAAAAAAAAAAATAATAATAATAAAACACCAATCGCGAGCCGCCACGTGTCAGTGGGGCCCGTGAAATATACAAGAATCGGTTCCAAAAGAAGGAAGGAAAGAGATAATCTCTTCCAATTTAGTGGGACCTACCTGCTTAAAACTCTATAAAAGCCAACAATAATCATGGTCTTACCTACTATATCTTTTTGGCATCTAATAAGTTTTGTGATATTATTATTCCTTGTACCAAAAGATATACAATAAAAAATATATGAATGCATGAATAAATATTAAACATGATATGTTGACCTTGGATCACCAATTTATATAAAATTCTTGGTACACAATGTTATTATTATTCGTTATGAAATCCTATCTTATATTATTAATACAGAAGACGGAGAGAGAAAATCATTCTAAAATTACACGTGTTATCACCTGAGCATTTCTGGTCCCACATTATTGAAAATTCATAAAAGCCCAAAATAAAAAGTCCAAAACAAAAAAACTTAAAACAAAAAACCCAAATTTAACATAAAATGAATTAAATTGACATAATAAATGGATAATATTAAAAAATGTTGAAAAACCCATAAAATATAATATTAAAAAATTCATAAGAAATACAATTTTATAATTTCTAATGGATCTCTTAATATTTATATATTATATTATACTAGATTATTTCTCGCGAATAAATTTTGAGAATAATAAAGTTTTACTTAAAAATGGATAATTATGTTTAACATTTAATATAAGAATATTTATAATTTGATTTATTTTTTGTTTTAAATACAAAAATTTCAATTTTTTATTTTAACTCCACTTAGTTTTGTAGAAATATATTTATAAAAGTATTCACATAAACGGATCCAGATATCCTCCAAAATTCAACGGGTATTCTCAGACCAAATATCCGTCTAATGGATTTGAATTCCAGTCATTTTTACGGATTTAGGCATATACGAATCCGGATATCTGGATCCGCTTCACCCTTAATATGCAGTATATATTTATAAGATTGTGGTGACGTTAAACGTTTATTCCCATTTAATATTGAGATATATTGTTCTATCCATTTCATAATAAATATGGTCTTAAAAAGTTTTTTTATTCCATCTGTTTATTCTTTTTAATTTTTGATTAAAAATTTAATGCGTTTTGACTTTTTTAACCAAAAAATTTTATTATATTTTTCTATATTTGTTGTACTCTATATTTTTTTATAAAAAATTAGAATTTATATTCTAAAGTATTTATTATTTCATATGTTTTTTCATAAATGATGTTTGAAATTTATTTTAGTTATTGGGCCTTAAAAGTCTTTTTCATTTTTTTATTAATAAATGTTTCGTTGGTAACAAGTAACTAAAAACCATTACTAATTTACAAAAACCACAATTCGATAAAAATATTAAACTAAAATTTTTATCAAAATTACTAATTTACAAAAACCACAATTCTACCCCCTTAATACTATACCCTAAACACTAATTAGCGAACCCAAATAATTTTTTTTTAATTTTGGTAATTTTTTAAAGAGTAAATCAAGCTTTTAAAATTTTGAAAGGGTGTAAATATGTGAAAATATTAAATTAGATGTAGTTTTGTGAAGTAAGGGTTGAAAGGGTGTAGTTTTGTGAATTCCTCAATAAAAAATTTAATTATATAAACTAACTGAATAGTAATTGTGATAAGATATCAAACTTCTTTTAATATACAAAAAATAAGGGATCATTTTCCAATTGACGAAAATTAAAAATAATTTTGTATTTTTTATATAATACGTATATACCTATAAATTAAAACTCCGTGCTTAGCGCGGAGTTTATAATTTTTTAAAAATGTACTTACTTGAAGGGTTTCAAAATGAGGAAAATGTAGAAAGGCCTAAAAAAATAAAATGGGCCTTCAAAACATAGCTGAAGGTGACAAAACAACAAACTTTTGGGTGTATGTATATAAACTATAATATAAAGTGTAGTTAGGGATAAATTTGGTGGATCACCAATTTATTTAAAACAAAACAATGTTATTGTTATTACTTTAAATACAACTGGTAGCTAAACAAATAAAATAAAATAATTGGTAAGTTGAAAAATGTACACATGGAATTGGTAGTATAATCTATATTTTCTCCACACATATACAAAATATAAAACTATAGCATAAGTGTGGCCAAAGATTAATCTCGGACAGAACATCCCAATTTCATGTTCTATTTTCTAAATTTATATCGCCACTCGTTTTACATTTTTTAAATATAAAATTTTAGTACTACCACCAAACAAAAACTGTTAAAAATTTTCTACCTTTTGCTGCATGAAAATTGTAAAACATGGACACATTAATAAATATATACAAAATAGAAAACTATAATATATAAGTGTAGTTAGAGATCAATATCATGGAGAATAATCCAATTTCATGTCTTATTTTCCTTGAAGACAAAAGTGTTTTAAGTTATGTAAACACTGGTTTTGTCTCTTGTGGTTCTTGTTTGCTTTTGTCTTTCTTGATGTTTCTTTTACTTTCAAAGTTTGTTGATAATAATAATTCAAATGAAGATTTGACGTGGGACTAATTACTTTGGTTTAAACTCACTTACATTTGTATTGTTTTATATAAATTAAATTACTAAACTAATTAACTCGACTAACTAGAAACATATTTGCACATAAATAATCAAATAAACACATCTATTATATTCTACTATAGATAGGTTTTCACACAATTAGCAAAACTGAAAAAATCGACTAATTATAATCCTGAACAATAAACCACACAAAGAATTAAGAAAAAAATCTTTGGCCACTAAAACAAATCCTAAACATGGCCAAAAATAACAATCATATCTAAAATATCTAAAAATTAAAATCTCCATGTACTATTTAAACCATAGAAACATACCCAAAACATAATCAATTAATTAACAACTAATCATGAAGATCTTTTATTTACTTTCTGTCTTGTTCTTTGTCTCCTCTTCTTTTGCAACGGATCCTCCTGCCACAATATACCAAAACTTTCTCACATGTTTCACAAACCAAACAAAAGCTCCTCCTAACACATTAACCGACGTTGTTATACCCCAAACCGCGGCCGCTTTCACCCCGACATTACGCGCTTACATCCGAAACGCGCGTTACAACACAACCGCAACTCCCAAACCGGCGATTGTGATTGCTGCGCGTTCGGAAGCCCACGTCCAAGCCGCCGTGGTATGCACGAAATCGCTAAACTTCCAATTAAAAACCCGGAGCGGTGGCCACGACTACGAAGGCGTTTCGTATGTCTCGAACAATCCTTTCTTCGTCCTCGACATGTCGAACCTCCGTAACATAACCGTCGAAGGCGACTCCGCGTGGGTAGGAGCCGGCGCTACGCTTGGAGAGGTTTATTACCGGATTTGGGAAAAAACCAAAGCCCACGGATTCCCCGCGGGAGTCTGCCCTACGGTAGGCGCGGGAGGTCACATTAGCGGTGGCGGTTACGGAAACATGATTAGAAAATACGGACTTTCCGTTGACTACATGACCGACGCTAAAATAGTCAACGTTAACGGTGAAATTCTCGACCGAAAATCCATGGGAGACGATCTTTTCTGGGCTATCAGAGGAGGAGGAGGCGCGAGCTTCGGCGTCATCTTGGCTTTCAAGCTAACACTCGTCCCCGTGCCACCAACCGTTACCGTCTTCAGAGTAGAGAAAAACTTGGACGAAAACGCCATCGACATGGTTCACAAATGGCAATTCGTCGCTCCCAAGACCGACCCGGGTCTATTCATGAGGCTATTGTTACAGCCCGTGACACGAAACAAGAAGGAAACGGTCCGCGCATCGGTCGTGGCTCTATACCTAGGAAATCAAAACGATGTCTTGTCTCTAATGACCAAAGAGTTCCCCGAGCTAGGTCTAAAGAAAGAGAATTGTACGGAGCTTACTTGGATCCAATCAGTATTGTGGTGGGATAATCATCTCAATGCAACACTAGTTAAACCCGAGATCTTACTCGAACGTAACCCCGATTCAGCGTCTTTCTTGAAGAGGAAGTCTGATTTCGTCGATAAAGAGATAACCAAAGAAGGTTTAGATTTCTTGTTCAACAAGATGATCGAAGTCGGTAAAATAGGTCTAGTGTTTAACCCTTACGGTGGGATAATGAGCAAAGTGGCTCCGGGGGATACACCTTTCGTGCACAGGAACATGCTTTACAAGGTCCAGCATTCGATGAACTGGAAAGACGCGGCACCGGAAGCAGGAGCAAGTTTCTTGGGCAAGGCGAAAAGTTTCTATAGCTACATGGCTCCGTTTGTGACCAAGAACCCTAGATTCACTTACCTCAATTACAGGGATCTTGACATCGGTGTTAATAGCCACGGTCCGAATAGTTACAGAGAAGCCGAGGTTTACGGTAGGAAGTATTTCGGAGCCAATTTCGATAGGTTGGTGAAGGTCAAAACCGCAGTTGATCCGCAAAACTTCTTCAGAGATGAACAGAGTATACCTACCTTGCCTACCAAGCCAGCCTCCGCTTGAGTAGTTTCTAAATATATATACACTACAATATAACTATAACTTGCAATACAAGATATGTTTTCTTGCAAGTTTAATGTTTCTATTTTTGTAATTATTATACAGTCAACGACGTAATACTTTTAATATCAATAAAAAATTAATCCATACTTTTAATATGAATATTGTTCTAGTTCCTATCAATTCTATGGCTTCTTGAATACTTTTATTAAAGTTGTCTCCTTTTACTTAAGCAGAAGAGGTATTTACAAAAGCCCATGCCTTTAAAACTACAAAAGGCCCTTTTTACCATTTCTTACTACAACACTTGTCTTTATAACACAAACACCTTCCAGTCTCCAGGCACATAGTAACAACACTTGGAGAGAGACAACAGATTATTTTCACATATACACAAACAAGAACCAAACTCAGGACGTGTTTTTACTACACTGCTTCTGCGAATCCGACCTGTTCGTTACCAAAGTCAAACACAGTGTGGTACTTTCCCATGAACACATCTCCCAAGATCCTGTCACATTTTCACCAACAATGCTTTTGGTAAGGAAACAAAACAGAGAGAAAGAAAGAGAAGATACCGTGTGTAGAACTAATATAGTTTACCAGAGAGGTCCACGTGGTGGAGCAACGTCGAGTGCGATAAACCCGCTGATGCACTGAGCCACAGGGCCTTCACCAACCTTCAGAACATACTGTTCAAAACCCATACAAGCACCAAAGACATTAGTAGATGTGGTTAATATTCAAGTGACCACAACAAAATGTGAATCCTCTTCTTTGTTATACCTCTTCTGGAGCAAGATCAAAGACTTTGCCGCCAATAGTTAGTGAAACAGTGGGCATTGCTGAGAGTTGTGCACAGTCAACTGCAGATTCTCCCATTGGGCTTGGAAGGCGCTCGCATAGCTGTTGAAAAAACAAGAAACATGATCAGGACAAGAATGGTCTAACTCTGTTAAAGTGATTGTTATAATGGGACACTTTCCCTTTACCTCATTGATGTAGTTTAATATGAGTTCTTGAGTCATGTTCTGCCTTAACTGGCTCTGCATCCACACAACTGCCATCTCACATGCAGAACAAGCAGCGTCTCCAACACCGTTAGACGATTTGGCGTTTTCCTTGTCAACAACCGACTCAATGCCCATACTACGATCATCAGAAAAGTGAATCATGCTAAATATTGACACATCATGATGAAAATATTGGGACTTGAGTGCAATATCTAAAGAAGGTAGCTTCTCTATATCATGAACACAAAACCATAGGAAATTAATTACCTGACACCACGGTGACCATCAAAAGTGCACAGACCAATCTGCGAGCAGATCTTCTTTGGTTGGGTCTGAAACACACAATAGGAAGGAATTAATTGGCATAACAAGATTTACATACACACAAAATAATTTGGCACACATATTTATAATCTAGTTCCAGTATTAAGCATTCTTACCTCAGCCAAAAGTAAATCCAAAATGGTCTGCCCATACTGATCCACAACAGTCTTGCACTGCTGGCTAACAACTCCAGCTGCTCCAATAGCATGGTTTATCATGGTGATTATAGTCTGCACAAAGAAAAACAAAAACAGGAAAACTAATAAAATTACTACTTTGAGAAAACCATAATATTCCGATTTAAATCCCCCTCAGATTATTGCTTACTGTTGGACCCGCAAGCAAAGATGTCCCAGAATCTGCTATGGCAGAACAACCACTTTCACAGAATCCTGTATAACAGTATCACAAATATTAGAGTTAGTTGTTGCAAGCAAACATAATTAGTAAAAGTTTTTGAACTAGTTAGAAACAGATATACATATTATGAAACAAATCATACTAATGATACACATACCAGTGGGTGCACCCCCAATGAGAACATCACCCATGTCAAACTATAACAAAAGAAAAATAGCTTGAAGTAGACTACAAAGAGAAACATTATGAGAAACCAGGACAGGAGAAAGCGATTGATAATAGACCTGCCAGTATCCCTTTTGGGTCACAGGGACGTATGTATGATTCCCCTTGAAATGATTTGGATCAACACCTCCAAAGACAAGCTCACCTCCTTCTTCCTCCTCTGCGTTACGGTTAAGCCAAAATGAAAATACAGGCTCCTTGATAAGGCCTTGCTTGAGCATATTGTACCTGTTAAGAAAAGAAGACATCTTGGAATGAGTTAAACACTCAATAAGTTTAGTAAACTCAACCGAAAAATGAAAGAATAAGTGCAGGCATACCAAACCGGAGGGGCGTTTCCAACAGAGATCTCTTGGAAACCAAGACCAAGGATACCATCAAATTTAGCTACCAAAAATGTTAAACCAGGCTCCTTGGTTGCCTCAATAAACTCCTGATGAGATGTGCAATGATAAAAAGAAGGTCAATCATTTTGCACAAATGTAAGATAATAGTGTTGACTATGGTAAGATAGATTGTTTACCTGATCCTTGACCACTAAATCGCCAACCGTGACAGCATCATTACTAAAATACCCAGCAATTGCCCCACTGCCGTATTGAATTGCGGCAGATTTTCCTGCATCAAAGGCAATCGCATTAGTTAAAACTCCACATGCCACATCAGAGAGTTATAATGCATCATACTACAAAGGTGACAAACTATATTAAAAATTGAATGAAAGTTTTAAGTAGAGAGAGCAAACCATTCTTCTCATATGAGCTTGAACGCGACGACTTGTATTTGGAATGGAAGAGACAGGCAAGCTACAAAAACAGACAAAAACATATTAAACTTTCTTCTTAAACATATCTCAGCCACATACATTCCTATAGACCAAATGTTACTTACGGAGAAATAGCATTTAGACGATGGCACCCAAAGGTTAGAGCTCCCTGTATCAAAAACAACAGTGAACTTCTGCGGCGGAGTACCGATAGCGATTTCACCGTAGTACTGAGCATCCAAGTAATTTTTCAGAGTGACAATATCATCATCATCTCCAGAATCCCCAAGACCGTAAGCTCTCAGGGACTTTTCTTGCTTGGTGCCGACACTTGCTGCAAGACGGTTTTTAGGATCAAGCTTGATTTTCTTCAGACCAACTCTCAAGGTACCGTCATTGCGGTCAGAAGAAGCAGACAAACATAGCAGAAACGTCACGATGAGTGACACAACAATCGTTTTAGAGTATATTCCCATGTTTTCACCTATACATATGATTACAGACAGACAAAAACAAAACAAAACAAAACAAAGAAAGTTAGTATAAGGATAAGGACACATGAATTATTTGTTTTACTTAAGAGATTCATCAAACAAGAACCCTAGAAACACTGTCACTCAAAAAAACCCTTGATTAGATTTTAACGAAGACCAAATATAGAAATATTATTCAATCAAAGGAGTTATAAAAGGAAATAATCCCAATTTCAAAACTACTAATAATCTCATGCAACAAAACGATTCAACAATAAGGGCATAAACCTTCTCTTCTAAATCCATGAAAACACGATCAAAGTAAAGAATATTTCCAATCAAACGATACGATTATACAATCAAAACCAAACCCAAAAGCCCTAATTGTGAATCACGACGACGAGGAAGACAATGAATCAACTAAATAGAATCATACCAAAAAAACAATCGGAGAAAATCGAAACTAGAAGAAAATCAACAAATAGTGATTACGAAGAGAAATCGATGAGTTTCATAAGAGAGATCTCA
Source organism: Cochlearia excelsa (assembly GCA_963556525.1). Classification (NCBI taxonomy): domain Eukaryota; kingdom Viridiplantae; phylum Streptophyta; class Magnoliopsida; order Brassicales; family Brassicaceae; genus Cochlearia; species Cochlearia excelsa. Next base: position 22,350,294 of record OY748331.1, read on the forward strand.
CCAAAGCAAAGCAGATAGAATAAAAAACCAAAAGACTGAAGAAGAAAACTACGAGAGGAGAGAAAAAGATGACTGTGAGGAGAGATATGCTAAAGTAACGAAGCTGTCATCTAATGAAAAGGAAAATTAAAGAAAAATAGATCTTTCGTGTGGACAAAATAGATATTGGGCAGAAATCACGTGCTTATGAGCTTACGGTGGACTACATGGTCTTTCAAAATATTAACCGTTGATTAAGATATCTCAAATCCAACGGTGTTGTTTAATTGACCCTGCTCTAATATAATGCCCATTTTTGACGATAAATAAAACCCATTTAATGAAAAAAATGCATACAGATAACGAACAATATGATATTTTTGGCAGTTTTTTCCAAATTATGAAATGAAACCATACATATAAAAATATTAAACTGAAACTTTATTCAATATAATATTAGTACATTGGATTTTTAACATGGCACATGTGCATATACAATTTTAACAATACAACAATGATGACAAACTTTTACAAGGTACCTATCTATTTTGCAATAACAATTCAACAACTTTTATTTAATATAAGCTATATTTATATAATAATGTCAAACTATAAACATATATGAACGTATTAATCCAATCCAAACCAACAAAGTAAACTTCTCCAATATATATATATATATATATATCATATTTTCATAGTATCATTTTAAGCATAGTTGCACATCCCATAAGCACAAGATCTTCCTTTGTTACACTTTTGAAAGCAACCTCCACAATGTCTTTTATCAAACATTATATTCACACAATATCCTTTGCAACATATCTCCGAGTATAGACAGCTTTTCCCACATCTTCCGCAGTTTAAATTGTTGGTTCTCAAATCTACGCATTTTTTGCGACAACAATCACGGCCTAAACTTCCTTTGAGACGACACACTTTGCTACTTTGGTCACATGTTAATGTTGCACTAACACCTTTATTACCATTTTTGCTTCGTTGAGAAGTGGCTATCTCTCGACCATATTTGTCGCGGTGGTTCGCTTCGACTCTTAACGGTTCACTAGCAATGGCTAATAAGACTATTATGAGAACCACAATGAAATATGATATCTTGAATGTGTTCATTATTCTTGTTTTGTATGAGAATGTGTTTATGTGTGTTTGTATATATGAATGTTTTTTTTTTTTGGTTTTGTGTTTGTATATATGAATGTTTTTTTGGATGAAGAGTAATGAAAGATGTGAAGGGTATTTATAGAAAAGAAAATGATGCATAGGTCAATAAGTTTTCAAATAAAATTAGTTCGTCTATAAGAAAAATAGTATTTGACTATTTGTAGACTATTGTAGTGGAGTGGTCAAATTCGAAGGAATTTTTTGTTTTTGTTTGAAGCGTAAACGAGTTAGGCTTGCGTAGAAAAAAAATCAATAATACATTTCTAAATTAGGCAGAATTGAAGTGGAACACATCAAATTCGTTTATCATTTGGAAAAAAAATTGTAATATTTACTACTTAATTAGCTATAATATTTACACATATTTTACAAGAACGTTTACACATATTTTACAAGAATGTTTACACATATTTTACAAGAATGTTTACACATATTTTACAAGAATGTATTTCATTATTATTACCAACAATATTTGCAAACAATATAGAGGAATTCACAAAACTACACCCTTTCAAGCCCTCCTTCACAAAACTACATCTAATTTAATTTTTTCATATATTTAAAAACTTGATTTACCCTTTTAAAAATTACCAAAACTAAAAAATTTTCATTTGAGTTGGCTAATTAGTGTTTAGAGTATAGTATTAAGGGGATAAGATTGTGTGCGTAAGGTTTATTTGGATTTAATTTTGAGTGTTTAAGTGTAGTTTTGTGAAATATTTTTGAAATGGTGTAGTTTTGTGAAATGTAATTCAAATGGTGTAGTTTTGTAATTCTCCCAACAATATAACTAGGAGATATTTTAGTTCTTTTTTAAAAAAATTGAGAGAATGGGTACATTATGAGATATAAATTTGTTAATTGAGTGATTTTAGTTTTAATTTGCTAAAAGATGATTTTCGGATGTTAAATTACAATTTTACCCTTAATTTTGAAATTGTCAGATCTCGTGAATGGTTTTTTGTGAATGATTTTTATTGAATGATCGTTGTGAATAATGAATTGTCTATGTGAATGATGAATGGTCTATGTGAATGATAAATAATACATGTAAATGAAGAATAGTACTCGTGAATGATCCATGTGAATGGTGAAATGTGAATAATTTTCGTGAATGATCTATGTAAATGATTTCATGTGAATGATTTCATGTGAAAGAATTTCGTGAATGATCTATGTGAATAATTTTCTGTGAACGATATTTGTGAATGATATTTTGTGAATAGGGGTAAATTTATCATATTAAATACGAAAATCAATCAAAATCACTTAAAAATTAATGGGAGAATCACAAAACTACACCATTTGAATTACATTTCACAAAACTACACCATTTCAAAATTATTTCACAAAACTACAGCTAAACACTCAAAATTAAATCCAAATAAACCATACCCACACAATTCTACCCCCTTAATATTATACCCTAAACACTAATTAGCGAACCCAAATAAAAATATTTTAATTTTGGTAATTTTTTAAAGTGTAAATCAAGCTTTTAAAATTTTGAAAGGGTGTAAATTTATGAAAATATTGAATTAGGTGTAGTTTTGTAAAGGGAGGGTTGAAAGGGTGTAGTTTTATGAATTTCTCAAAATTAATTACTCTATCAAAATCACCTAATTAACAAATTATGTTTTAAAATGTAGCCAAAGCACTAATTAACTATTTTCGATTCGACAGCGAGATATCCGAGTTTATCTAGAGATGTAACAAAATAATATTAATATTATTATTATTATCAAAAAAGTTATTATCACAACTAGCATTGCAACGTCTAGATCACATGAGTTATTATCACAACTAGCATTGCAACGTCTAGATCACAACTAATTTTAAAACTTACCTATCAGATATTATTCACATAGTTTTAGCATCATAGATTAGACAATACATGATAAGTTCATTTTTTGGGTGATTTTGGCGAATATTATAAAGTGGGTGGATAATTTGCAAAAATAACAAAAAGAGGTATAAATTTGCCAAAATGACAAGGGTTTTTTTTTAATTCCAGTTTTACCCTTTATCTCTCTATAATGAAAATAATCATCTATTAAAAACTATTTATTGAGTCAATAAACAAACGTTCATTATACAATTGAAAATAGACGTATATTATCTTCAATAAACGTATATTATCTGTAAAATAGACGTTTATTATCTGTAAAATAGACGTTTATTATCTAAAAATCACATTTATCATCTATTTCCGAATATATCATAAACTTTATACACTTAACCATAAACCCTAAAATTCTAAACACTTAATCCTACATCATAAACCCTAAACATTAAACCCTAAACTCTATACCTTTACATTTACCCTAAAACCCTAAACATTTAACCCTATATCATAAACTTTTATCTCATATTCATTATTTATTCTCAAAATAGTTATCTATTATAAACTTAGACACGTATTCTATTTCTAAAAAAATCACATTTAGCGTTTGTTTCCGAATATATCACAAACATATTATTTTCTGACATTCGGGAAATAGATGGATAATATTTTCTGAAGTTTTCATAGATGACGTTCATTATCGAAATTGAATAAGAATAAAAAATGATAATATATTGACATTTATCGTTTGTTTCCTAAACTCTATACATTTAACCATAAATCTTATACCTTTACCATTATCCTAAAACACTTAACTCTATTTCGGTAACGGAGGTCCCGACGATTTGACGGTGACGAACGTAAACCCTAAATCCTAAACAATAAACCCTTATACCCTAAACAATAAATTAAAAGAGGGTGAACTTAAGAATTTTTCATATTTGTATAAACACTTTATTCATTATAGAAAACTATTTTTAGGAAAATAAACAACTATTCTTTAGACAATAAACGACTATTCGTAGAAATATATGTATAATATAACTAACTCTAAAAATAGTTAGTTTAAAATAGAAATGTATTTAATAAGAATATATATACACATATATATTAACTTTACATTATACATTTGACAAATCTATAAACTATTTAGTTGGAATAGATATATATTAGTTCTGTGACTATTAGTAGGAATAGATATCTATTTATTTTACATTATTCGCCCAAGGTATAATAATCAATACACATATGAATAGTACTACTGAAATATTTACCTAATTTCCTCTAAAGTTTTGTATATCTACCCTAATTTCCCTTTTTTTTTACACCCATGATAAGTTCATTTATATCCGTTAATTATTTGCATTATCATAGATCATAAGAGAGACAACTATTGATTGATCTCTTTCCACTTTTTTATGAACATTTATTATAGAGAGAACCGTTTGAATTACATTTTACAAAATTACACCATTTCAAAAATACTTAACAAAATTACACCTAAACATTCAAAATTAAATTCAAATAAATCTTATCCACACAATCATACCCCCATAATATTATACCCTAAACACTAATTAGCGAACCCAAATGAAAAAATTTTAATTTTGGTAATTTTTAAAAGGGTAAATCAAGCTTTTAAAATTTTGAAAGGGTGTAAATATGTGAAAATATTGAATTAGGTGTAGTTTTGTGAAGGGATGGTTGAAAGGGTGTAGTTTTGTGAATTTCTCTTTATTTTATTATATAGCATCTAGTTTTGTCATATTTATTAACCAAATAAATTTAAATTAATAACTAAGAAACACATATGTATATTAAGTTAAAAAGAAGGTATAAAATCATATACAATACAAAATTTGTGGAATACACGGAACATTAATCTTTGTTCAAAATTGAATAAAATTAGTTCGTTATAAGAGCACTTGATTAGCCGTTGACTCTTGTAATTAAGCTCAATGAATAATACATTTGTAAAGGTTAGTAACAATTTCTACTATTAAGAGTACACGGAACATGAATCTATTTTTTGTTAAAAAATTGACATAACTTAACTTAAAGCTGTTATAAGAGCACTCATAGGAATTGACTTTTGGTATTTGGATGGATAAACATAAACTCGTTTAATAGATACATCACATGAAATAAAATATCTATCTGTTTGCACAAAAAAAAAGAAGAAATAAAATATCTATAACATTATTTCATAACTAGGGGCGAAGCCCCGCGCAAGCGCGGGGATGTTCTCGACTGCGCCTGATGTAGACAAACTCTTGCCTGATGCTTGTCTGTTAGGATGGTGTCCATATGATTAACACGCGTTATCGTAATGCGACAGTTAGTATGTATGGATTACAGATTTTTAACTATAGATTAGCTACTTTGTTAATTGGGGTTCTCTTTTCTGGTGGGCATCTATAATTGTGTACACATTTTTGTGGTTGAAAACAGGTGTTTTGGTCTAGGGTAACCTGGTTTCTTGCTGCGTGTTGTTAATGAGCCAAACCAAACCTTGGTTTTTTTAGGCTATTAATTTAGATAAAAAAATCTTGAAATGAACAACACACTGTGCGTAAATATATGGCCAAAAAAAAAACGACTCTTGAAGTTTGGTTCGATGTGTTTTTATTTATTTGAAGTACGGATAGTGTAAAATAAAACAAATGATGCGGCAAAGATTACTTCGTCGTCAAGTGCCTTCCTCCATCAGGCTTGGTGCTGTTGTTGGGTCGTAGTCGCTTTCGGTTAATTCGCTAATCCCAACAACGTTGAAGGGGCGGAGCGCACGGTGTCGGCCGCGCGGTCAGCACATGGAAAACGAAGACACCTCCTCGCAGGTGTTCAAGGGCAGGTGGGAGAATACTGTCGCCTGCGTTGAGCACCTGCGACGAAAGCTATATTTCAAAAACGTAGACAACTATATTATAAATTTCGAATGTGCTTTATTATCCGAGGTATACCCCCTGAGCGGAAAAGCTAGATGCCTCTGTTTGATAAGGCCGAAAATGTCTTTGTCATCAACTTTAAAGACGGCGTAGTGTTGACCATCGTCCACCGGCTCAACATGGTACCGAAATTCGAGTATGTGAGTGTGAAGCTTATGAAAGCACCGAAGATACACCGGTAGTAAACAGTTTATTCCCTCACCTAACAACACGACTTGGGCTTGTTTGCGTACGAACTGCTTCTGCGAAGAGCACGGGAGTGGTTGAGCACGGGAGCCACAAATGACCGTAAACCATCCACGGGGATAAATTATGTCCACGATCCGAGCTTTGCAACTAAACGGCGGGTCCCGTGAATAATGTGAAACATTTATGAGAAGGTTTAGTTTTTGTAAAAAAAAAAGGATGGGCTAAATATGTTGACTGAGTCCCGCCAACGACCTTGAATTCCGTATCGGTGAGGAAGGAATTGAGATCACCAATGGTATCAATATGAGACGTGTTTACCGTTGGACGAACATCGAGCAACGACGGGTCATGCACTTGGCCAAGGACTAAGCTGTATATATGAGTAGAGGTGTGTGAGTAACTTGTGAAAGCATAATTGTTGATCACCGCCAAGTCCAATTTAAAAGCCGTTACCTTCCGGTGATATGTGTTAACGCTGAGAGGTCTTCACCGTAGTAAAACCTTGTGCCAATGGTTGAAATTAGACACAACCTACTGTAAGAGTTTAGGAGATTCAGCGATTTCAATAAAAGGATAAGAAAACAGGATAACTGCGTTTGGGAACCTCCTATCCTCTTTGGGTTGACACTTGTGAACAGCATTGCACATTGCTGTTCGACAGGTGAATTTAGGAGCCGCTTGAAAACTGCAGCGGCAGGCTCCAACAAGACTATTTCCAATGCGACCTCCCTGAAATCAGCGTGAAACGAAAACTTTAAAATACAGGATATTCAGGCGTTGTGTTAGAGTTTTTTTCGTACGCACATAGATATTTGCGGGCGGAGAAGAACCGGTGCATGCACGTCGCGATGTTGAGCCCATAACTTTTCACAGACTTAATGCAACCAAACACGTCTGGCATTGTACGACACGGTAAATTAAAGCAGTTATACTCTGCACATGTCATAGAATTTTAATATTTTTTTGTGCATTCAGTGGGCCGTGAATACTTACCAGGGAGTTCTAGGTGTGTGTCGGCAAGCATTTGTAGTTGATCGTACGTGCGGACCATAAATTGCTGCGACTGTATGACAGAAGAATTGTCCTTAAGTGGTTCAAGAATTGTCTGTTCAAGGAAGCGAATAACATAGGGATGCTCCGTTGTCTTGTACATTGGAGGACATTGTGCAACCTCAAAGTAAGAGAAGTTGTAGATTGTGTTCTCTTGCAAAAGTGGGAAGAATTTAGCTGCGTGTAAATCTGGAAGCAACCCGTTAACCATCGAACCTGCGTTAATAGGTTGATGAAAAGATGTAATTCGGTTCTCTCATGTGGCTACCAAATACACATACACCTCAATATACATATAGGAGTGGCATAAACAGATGATGTACCTTATAGTCCACAAAAGTCAGTGTTACTCCGTTGAAATGGTTGTAGCTGGAAAACTTGTCCGAATTCCAAAACCTGAGCAACCGGGCGCAGATCGTTTGGGAGTTTTTGCCAAGTCTTAGAGAATCAAATGCCGAAGTGTGGAAGGTTGATTTTGCAGCGGTCTGAAACGGGAAACCCATCGGAATAGGAGGCGTGTATGATTAATTTATAATATAAAGGGGGTGGGAGGTTGCATCTACATCCCAGCTCGATTCGACGTGATTTATAGCGGCTTCGTTTACTCGCCAGTTTCATTTGCGAAGGAATACAAAGGGTTGATGGGATTTAAATTTTAATTATTGAGTTTAAATCGTAATTGAATACGTTCTTAAAGGGATATAACCGAGTTTGGGAAAAGGAATAGTTTCCGACATTGGGGATGATAGAGGTGAAGTGACCTTGAAGATGATAGTGTTGAAATCGGATCGGGCATTTGCATAACGGGCTCGTAGAGTGTTTTAACTTTTTAATTGGGCCTCGTTAAATATTCAAATCGATTCTATGATGGGCTTTATTTGGCAATATGATTATGAGTAAATTTTTTTTTGTTGTATGCGAAAATAAACATCCCACGATTGGGCCTAATCGATAATTGCATGTTCCCACAAACGAAACGACCCATTTAAAAGATTTTTCTTTTAGTGGTAATGTGTCCATATAATCAACGCAAAAAACGAAGCTTTATTAACGCTGTCGGCGAAGAAATTCCGATGTGAAATTGCGGTTAATTGATGCTTTCAATCGACTTTGACCGGAGCAATTTCGGAGGCAAACGAATTACGGTAAGGCTCGTAGGTGGCGTGAATGGGTACTTGTGTGGTCGGCGGAAAAGTCAAGACCACAAACGTTTAGATGAGGGACTCGACGAACATATCGGATTACGCGTTGCTTATGTTCGGTGGTAATCTTGTCCCGAGCCAAACGGCGAAGGGATAGAGATGTTGGGTGGGTATCTCCATGTCTCGGCATCCGAGAACGGCTTGAAAATGCTACGAGGTGACAAAAACCGTCAATTCCCAAAAATACCATCTATTAAAGTTTTACACAAAAAAAATTGGATCATGAGTTATTAAGACCTAAAATACCCGTAAGCTATTTTCATCAAAAATACCATAAAATAGTTTAACGAGCTTACAATATTAATTATGACACCTCAAAACTACGTTCTCAGCCTTCAAAAATAAACAATAACATCTTAAATTTATATGGAAATATAAACTCTAGAAAGGAAAACTTGTTTCCGTTTTTTTTTTTCGACCAAAATCTTTGTAATGTGATTTGGGGCTAGAAAGCTTGTTTTTAAGGAATTTCTTTTAAAGACAATCCTAAAGTTTCTTTGAATGGTCTGTAATCTGTGGACATAACCAAACAAAGAGACAAAGCTTTGTCAACGGGGTCGGCGAAGAAATTCCGTTGTGAAGCTGCGGTTAGTTGATGCTCTTAACTTAGGCGTGGACGTAGCAATTTATCGACGGACGAATCACGAGAAAACCTCGCATGTGGCGTGAGAGGGTACTTTTGTGGTCATGAAGCGCATTGTTCGGCGGCTTGTAGATTTGTCCGAACTTTGTTTGGAAAAAACAAAATTGATCCCGTCGGGGGTCGTTAATTAGCTAGTGTCATTCGAAGTATTTGGAAGAAGCGAGGTTTTAGAATTGTAAGCAAAAGTTATCACGTAGCATTACCTGTCGAAACGGCAATCCGACGAATGCTTCGAGTAAACAATGTTTTCGATCGACGGAGCCAAGTCGTCGTACACTGGTCATGTTCGGCACTTTGAGTCCTCGGGAGGCGTTACTCGTGACGGCGCGACGTATAGCTGGCCATGTGTGAAGACCGGTTTAGGCAAGTACAACGCCACTTGACTCAATGTTTGCCCTTGACTCTTGTTAATTGTCATGGCGTAACAAACGCGTACGGGAGCTGTCGTCTTCTAAGAGTGAATGGATGGTCCGACTCGTTTGGTGATAGCACAATTTTTGGTATGAGGATTGTTTTAGGCTCTCTGAAAAGGTCGGCAAATCGGCTTTAATAACTCTCTCTCCCAAATGCCTTACTATAAGTCGCGTACCATTACATAAACCCTCGTCTTGATCTAGGTTGCGAATCAACATAATAGGGACACCTAACTTAAGATTGATCTTATGGGCTGGAATCCCCGGGTATTCAAGAGAGTTCGGATATTCCACGGGGTAAGATAAATCAAACTCCCGTGAACGCTTTTCGTCCTCTGCGAATGTATCGCATTTGTAATATTCATGTGCGGGACACTGGTATCTTCGAAAGTAAGTGTGCGTTAATTTCATCAACGGTAACATTCTGGGAGTCAATATAGCCGTGTTTTGGATTTTTCGGATCTTGATAGTCGAAGCACGAAGTTTGGAAATACCGATTTGCATAGGATCTCAAGCGGTTCGATGTTATAGGAAGCGACATTGCCTCGTCGATTAAAATGGGAACGCCCGCATTATCCAAAACAACACCCGGTTCGGTGCGCGTTCGCCGTCCCGTCCCCGACTTTTAAAATCCACTCGGCAAACAATTTCTCCTCAGGTTGAACTCGCATGTTTTGAGACAGAATCTTAACGTCGCAGAACTTCCAAAGGGGTGAATGGTTCACAGCTGCATTGACCGTCTCATGTCGCGTCCCTTGCGGTATAACAGGTAGTATTTGGCGGAAGTCACCACCCAACAACACCGTCTTGCCACCAAAAGGTTTATCCATTGCGGTGGGATCAGCCAACGACAAAATATCTCTTAGAGTTCTATCCACAGCTTCAACAGCATGGCGATGAGCCATTGGGACCTCATCCCAAATGATAAAGTCAGCGAGGGACAAATAGTTCGCAAGTACGGTTCCATTCCTAACGTCGCAAAAAGTATCGGGGAAAAGCTTCAGCGGGATCTTAAACCGTGAATGCGCCGTCCGCCCACCAGGGAGTAACAACGCCGCAATGGCCGACGATGCAACGGGGATAATTTTTTCCGGCAACACGCAAACCGGCTATCAAAGTTCGTACAAGTATGTTTTCCCGTACCGCCAGCTCCGTAGACAAAGAAAAGTCTCCCCTGTTTTCCCGGGCGAACTTGTAACATCATCGTATATATCCTTTTGGTCTTTGTTGAGATTAGGCGGTAGGCTTGCATGGATATTTCTTTCTTCGTTGATGTCACAAAGGTCTTGTTTAGCAATGTGTTGAGTTTTTAAATCGTCAAGAACGGTTTGGCTGGGCAATGGCATCCCCGTGAACTGAATTAAAGAGCTTTCATGTTTATGCGAGACGCTCAATTTCGATCGGTGTGTAATTCTCTAACTCACGTTCGTAAGTTCAAGGGTGGGAAAGCGAAGCGTACGCCTTTGCTGGTTCGGCACATCCTCGGACATAAACTTCCAAGTTCTCGCCATAAGCTGCGAGGGTCGGAGACGTGGCGGTAAATCGATATTAAGACAAACATGCGACGGAGGCTTTTCGGCATGCAAAAAAGCGATGATTCAATAAGCGTATCGTGCCACTCTTTGTCACCGTTTAGCAATCCTCTAGCTAAGCAAGCGGCTTGGAAAGTGTCGTACCTAACACCGTCCCATGTATACGGATCATCGTAGCATGTTGGGCCCGTAACAAAGCTTAGTAAGAGACGTAGGTAATACTTGTCACCGGCATGAGGGTGTATATTGACAAGCCTACCAATGGTGCCTTTTTGCTTGCGTGGAGAGTAGACCTTGTTAGAACTATCCCAGACATACATGGTAAGCATCTCGATGTATTTGAGCTGCCTAGGATCTTCGTATAATCTATTCATCTCAAACCATTCAGTTAGCATTGTCCTCCCATGATTATAACGTGACTCAACGTTTTCCAAATTTTCGTCCTCATTAAAAACTGTGATCTCTTCACCAGGTAAATGAGCGGGAACTTCGAACAGGCGGTGAGTTGTGGTGCACATCAAACGAAAATATTCTCCACATGGATTCACATGCGGACGGGTAACGACCCTCAGGTAGTCATTTATTTCATTTCTAACATTGTCTAACCCGCAGGCCCTTTGGTGATCAAGTTTCTTGCCGTCCATGGTGATCAGAAACGTGGCTCTGTCCACCCCTTTGGTAATGTATTTGAAAAGATATTTAATAGCTGTAGACTTGTGGCACCACTCAACGTTGACATGGGCCTTGTATTTTTTTAATATCTGCAGGTTGTGAGGGACAACATAAGAATTATCCAGCCTGACATTTCCTTTTACCACAAAATGTGCAGTTGCCGACGTCGATAAAGCACGTAACCGGAATCGTTGAGTGAGTGTATGGTACAAATCGCGTGGAAACTTTTTGCTACACACGCCATTGTCCATACAAGGAGAACTCGGCCTATCTTCACCGCATGGACCATGCATCATGTGTTGTTCCACCAAAAGGTAGCTTTCAGGATCTGTTTCCTTGTCTGGTATCTCTGCGGATATGATTTTATCAACGTCTGCGGTACTTGGATCTTTGTATTTGTCTCCTAGCCACAGTAGTATATGAGCATGAGGTAGTCCTCTTTTCTGGAACTCAATAGTGTAGACAACTGTTGCAAACAAACTTTACCGAACACCAATAAGCAACATATATCCTAGGGCGAAGCAAGCGCGGGGACGTATGTGTATTTTAAATATGGTAACAAATATTTAACTAATGTTGAATCAATGAGAAAAGTTATGAGCTGAAGTAGGAGTGTGCAGTGTTGCGACGACAAAAAAGGCTGATATCAAATGCTAACAGTGGGATGTATTTTATATTTGTTCTCCATTTGTAAGAGACATGTTTTAAATTGTGATAGTTTCTAATATTGTTGATGAAAAATTAAATTGGTGAACATATAGGGTGACAATTTTTTTATTTTTAAAATGTGAATAATTGTTAGAAAATTTTAAAGTGAAACTTGTTCATAAATATAGACTGAGAAACATATGCACCCTAAAGAGTGAATACATTTTTATTTGTATATGCGAAGAGAAATAAGAAAATAGAGAACAAACTGAATACTTTAAAGAAAAAAGCGTTGTCATTAAAAAAACAAAAAGATACGCAAGAACACAGACTTGACTTCAGGGTGGGTTCAAAGTTTTAGTCACCTGAGATATCAGGTTTAATGAAAGGAAGATAAAAGTAAACAAAGCAAAATCAAACGACCACTATTAAGATAATAGCACATTCCATGGCAAGGAGGACAAAAAATATCAAAGGAAGATATATTCGGTTAAGTTTGATACTTAGATGAAGAATGATGATAATGTTAGTGATAAGGCAACACACACTTGCTCATCTTTTCTTAATTATTTCAAATATAAAGAATGTTTGAGTTACCACTGAACAACAACTTATTAGAGAAATCAATGGTGCTCATAGAACCAATTAAAGTTTACAAATTTCAAGACTTTACCTCCAAAAAGTTCGAGATTAACAGTGGTGACAAACATGACAGATTGTGTCCTATCACCCGACTTGAGGATGCCCCTAAAAACAGACGCAACATCATCCCACAAAGACAAGTAAACAACTACCTGACTGTTATGCCAATGATTGTCGTCAATTTCAGTAAGACGTAATAATGTGTGATGCACTTAGTTTTCCTTTTAATAATTATTTTGAATTTAGTTATTACTAATTAAAACTAAAACTAAATATTTGTAACTTTAGTATCATAAATTGTATATTTACATAATTGCTAATAAGAATTATAAATCATGATAAGTTGAAAAATTACTTATAAAATACTTTTTTGAATTTCATTTCAGTTAAATGTATAAAGCTAGAAAAATCCATCATTATTAGAAAAGCTAATAAAAAATAGAATAGAGAATACTTCGACATAATTTTGGTTAAAGACCCTTAAGTTGAAGATGATTTGAAGGGTTTCTCTATCAAAGTTCTTCCCAATTAATAGTATAGATATACACAATTCACTTATATTTATTTTAATCTGTTTTTTAAATATTGATTGTGACCATATGAATTGTAAGATGTTTCTAGTTTTCTTGTTTTTTTATTTATACCTTTTGTAAGAAAAATTTATCATTATTAGAAAAGCTAATAAAAAAGAGTAGAAAATACTTTGACAGAGTTTTGATCAAGGGCCCTGACGTTGAAGATGACTTGAAGGGTTTTTCTATAAATGTTCTTCCTAATTAATAGTATAAATATATACAATTCACTTATATTTATTTTACTTTGTTTTTTTAAATATTGATTGTGACCATATGAATTGTAAGATGTTTCTAGTTTTTTTATTTTTTTTGTTTATACCGTATGTAAGATGTATTTATGATTAGTTTTAATAACTATTTAAAATTGATATATGTATCTATAAATATATATATATATATTTATAAATGTTAAAAATTACATTAAATATTTCTTTTTCGGATTTTATTTATGTTAATGAGTTTTATCAAAAATATTTTAGTGATGTTGTTTATATTTTTTTGACGTTTTATTTGAATTTTATTAGTATTAAATGGTTGTATTAATATTGTCAAAAAAATAGTTGTGTAAGAAAAATCCATCATTATAATAAAAGCTAATAAAAAAGAGAATAGAGAATACTTTGACAGAGTTTTGGTCTAGGGCCTGAAGTTGTAGATGATGTAAAGGGTTTCTCTATAAAAGTTGTTCCCAATTAATAGTATAGATATACACAATTCACTTAAATTTATTTTAATTTGTTTTTTAAAATATTGATTGTGACCATATGAATTGTAATGTGTTTCTAGTTTTCTTGTTTTTTTGTTTATATCGTTTGTAAGATTTATTTATGATTAGTGTTAATAGTTATTTAAAATTGATATATGTATCTATATATATAGATATTTTATAAATGTTAAAAATTACATTAAATATTTCTTTTTCGCATTTTATTAATATTAATGAGTTTTATCAAATATATTTCAGTGATGTTGTTTATATTTTTTTGGGATTTTATTTGAATTTTATTAGTATTAAATGATTGTATTAATGTTGTCAAAAATAGTTGTGTAAGAAAAATCCACCATTATTAGAAAAACTAATAAAAAAAGAGTAGAGAATATTTTGACAGAGTTTTGATCAAGGGCCCTGAAGATGACTTGAAAGGTTTTTCTATAAAAATTATTCCCAATTAATAGTATAAATATACACAATTCACTTAAATTTATTTTAATTTGCTTTTTAAAATATTGATTGTTACCATATGAATTGTTATATGTTTCTAGTTTTCTTGTTTTTTTGTTTATACTGTTTGTAAGTTTTATTTATGATTAGTTTTAATAGCTATTTAAAATTTATATATGTATCTATATATATATAGATATTTTATAAATGTTAAAAATTAAATTAAATATTTCTTTTTCGGATTTTATTAATGTTAATGAGTTTTATGAAAAATATTTCAGTGATGTTGTTTATATTTTTAGAGGTTTTATTTGAATTTTATTAGTATTAAATGGTTGTATTAATGTTGTCAAAAAAATAGTTGTGTAAGAAAAATCCATCATTATTAGAAAAGCTAATAAAAAAGAGAGTAGAGAATACTTTGACAGAGTTTTGGTCAAAGACCCTGAAATTAAAGATGATTTGAAGGGTTTCTCTATAAAAATTCTTCCCAATTAATAGTATAGATATACACAATTCACTTATATTTATTTTAATTTGTTTTTTAAAATATTGATTGTGATCATATGAATTGTAAGATGTTTCTTTCTTGTTTTTTTGTTTATATCGTTCGTAAGATTTATTTATTATTAGTTTTAATAGCTATTTAAAATTGATATACGTATATATATATAAATATTTTATAAAATATTTTTTTCGGATTTTATTAATGTTAATGGGTTTTATCAAAAATATTTTAGTGTTGTTGTTTATATTTTTTGGGGTTTTATTTGAATTTTATTAATATTAAATGGTTGTATTAATGTTTTCATAAAAAAATATTTATATTAAATAATATAATTTTTTAAAATTTTATTTTCTTAAAGATGATGATGTGGCTTCTTGTGGGAGAAGCAAAAAGTGCCTCATTATATAATATGATGAGTTAATTTTTAGCATTAGTTAATTTTTAACATTTATAAAATATATATATATATATATATAGATACATGTATCAATTTTAAATAACTATTAACACCAAGGTTCTAAAACGCGCCCTAGGCGCCCGATTATGCGCCGCATATACGCTGTGCGGCTTAGTAACGCAGCGAATTCGGTGTAATTCGGTGTATCTTAAAGCACGTGGGTGTTGCACGAAGAAATTCCGATGTGAAATTGCGGTTAATTGATGCTTTCAATCGACTTTGACTGGAGCAATTTCGGAGGCAAACGAATTACAGTAAGGCTCGTAGGTGGCGTGAATGGGTACTTGTGTGGTCAGCGGAAAAGTCAAGACCACAAACGTTTAGATGAGGGACTCGACGAACATATCGGATTACGCGTTGCTTATGTTCGGTGGTAATCTTGTCCCGAGCCAAACGGCAGAAGGGATAGAGATGTTGGGTGGGTATCTCCATGTCTCGGCATCCGAGAACGGCTTGAAAATGCTACAGGTGACAAAAACCGTCAATTCCCAAAAATACCATCTATTAAAGTTTTACACAAAAAAAATTGGATCATGAGTTATTAAGACCTAAAATACCCGTAAGCTATTTTCATCAAAAATACCATAAAATAGTTTAACAGACTTACAATATTAATTATGACACCTCAAAACTACGTTCTCAGCCTTCAAAAATAAACAATAACATCTTAAATTTATATGGAAATATAAACTCTAGAAAGGAAAACTTGTTTCCGTTTTTTTTTTCGACCAAAATCTTTGTAATGTGATTTGGGGCTAGAAAGCTTGTTTTTAAGGAATTTCTTTTAAAGACAATCCTAAAGTTTCTTTGAATGGTCGTAATCTGTGGACATAACCAAACAAAGAGACAAAGCTTTGTCAACGGGGTCGGCGAAGAAATTCCGTTGTGAAGCTGCGGTTAGTTGATGCTCTTAACCGGCGTGGACTGTAGCAATTTATCAGCAGACGAATCACAGAAAACCTCGCATGTGGCGTGAGAGGGTACTTTTGTGGTCATGAAGCGCATTGTTCGGCGGCTTGTAGATTTGTCGAACTTTGTTTGGAAAAAACAAAATTGATCCCGTCGGGGGTCGTTAATTAGCTAGTGTCATTCAAGTATTTGGAAGAAGCAGGTTTTAGAATTGTAAGCAAAAGTTATCACGTAGCATTACCTGTCGAAACTGGCAATCCGACGAATGCTTCAGAGTAAACAATGTTTTCGATCGACGGAGCCAAGTCGTCGTACCTGGTCATGTTCGGCACTTTGAGTCCTCCGGAGGCATTACTCGTGACGGCGCGACGTATAGCTGGCCATGTGTGAAGACCGGTTTAGGCAAGTACAACGCCACTTGACTCAATGTTTGCCCTTGACTCTTGTTAATTGTCATGGCGTAACAAACGCGTACCGGGAACTGTCGTCTTCTAAGAGTGAATGGATGGTCCGACTCGTTTGGTGATAGCACAATTTTTGGTATGAGGATTGTTTTAGGCTCTCCTGAAAAGGTCAGCAAATCGGCTTTAATAACTCTCTCTCCCAAATGCCTTACTATAAGTCGCGTACCATTACATAAACCCTCGTCTTGATCTAGGTTGCGAATCAACATAATAGGGACACCTAACTTAAGATTGATCTTATGGGCTGGAATCCCCGGGTATTCAAGAGAGTTCAGATATTCCACAGGGTAAGATAAATCAAACTCCTGTGAACGCTTTTCGTCCTCTGCGAATGTATCGCAGCTGTAATATTCATGTGCAGGACCTGGTATCTTCGAAAGTAAGTGTGCGTTAATTTCATCAACAGTAACATTCCTGGGAGTCAATATAGCCGTGTTTTGGATTTTTTTCAGATCTTGATAGTCAAGCACGAAGTTTGGAAATACCGATTTGCATAGGATCTCAAGCGGTTCTGATGTTATAGGAAGCAGCATTGCCTCGTCGATTAAAATGGGAACGCCCGCATTATCCAAAACAACACCGGTTCGGTGCGCGTTCTGCCGTCCCGTCCCCGACTTTTAAAATCCACTCAGCAAACAATTTCTCCTCAGGTTGAACTCGCATGTTTTGAGACAGAATCTTAACGTCGCAGAACTTCCAAAGGGGTGAATGGTTCACAGCTGCATTGACCGTCTCATGTCGCGTCCCTTGCGGTATAACAGGTAGTATTTGGCGGAAGTCACCACCCAACAACACCGTCTTGCCACCAAAAGGTTTATCCATTGCGGTGGGATCAGCCAACGACAAAATATCTCTTAGAGTTCTATCCACAGCTTCAACGGCATGGCGATGAGCCATTGGGACCTCATCCCAAATGATAAAGTCAGCGAGGGACAAATAGTTCGCAAGTACGGTTCCATTCCTAACGTCGCAAAAAGTATCGGGGAAAAGCTTCAGCGGGATCTTAAACCGTGAATGCGCCGTCCGCCCACCAGGGAGTAACAACGCCGCAATGGCCGACGATGCAACATGGATAATTTTTTTCCCGGCAGCACGCAAACCAGCTATCAAAGTTCTGTACAAGTATGTTTTCCCGGTACCGCCAGCTCCGTAGACAAAGAAAAGTCTCCCCTGTTTTCCCAGAACTGAACTTGTAACATCATCGTATATATCCTTTTGGTCTTTGTTGAGATTAGGCAGTAGGCTTGCATGGATATTTCTTTCTTCGTTGATGTCACAAAGGTACTGTTTAGCAATGTGTTGAGTTTTTAAATCGTCAAGAACAGTTTGGCTGGGCAATGGCATCCCCGTGAACTGAATTAAAGAGCTTTCATGTTTATGCAGGAGACGCTCAATTTCGATCAGTGTGTAATTCTCTAACTCACGTTCTGTAAGTTCAAGGGTGGGAAAGCGAAGCGTACGCCTTTGCTGGTTCAGCACATCCTCAGACATAAACTTCCAAGTTCTCTGCCATAAACTGCGAGGGTCAGAGACGTGGCAGTAAATCAGTATTAAGACAAACATGCGACGGAGGCTTTTCGGCATGCAAAAAAGCGATGATTCAATAAGCGTATCGTGCCACTCTTTGTCACCGTTTAGCAATCCTCTAGCTAAGCAAGCAGCTTGGAAAGTGTCGTACCTAACACCGTCCCATGTATACAGATCATCGTAGCATGTTGGGCCCGTAACAAAGCTTAGTAAGAGACGTAGGTAATACTTGTCACCAGCATGAGGGTGTATATTGACAAGCCTACCAATGGTGCCTTTTTGCTTGCGTGGAGAGTAGACCTTGTTAGAACTATCCCAGACATACATGGTAAGCATCTCGATGTATTTGAGCTGCCTAGGATCTTCGTATAATCTATTCATCTCAAACCATTCAGTTAGCATTGTCCTCCCATGATTATAACGTGACTCAACGTTTTCCAAATTTTCGTCCTCATTAAAAACTGTGATCTCTTCACCAGGTAAATGAACTGGGAACTTCTGAACAGCCGGTGAGTTGTGGTGCACATCAAACGAAAATATTCTCCACATGGATTCACATGCGGACAGGTAACGACCCTCTAGGTAGTCATTTATTTCATTTCTAACATTGTCTAACCCGCAGGCCCTTTGGTGATCAAGTTTCTTGCCGTCCATGGTGATCAGAAACGTGGCTCTGTCCACCCCTTTGGTAATGTATTTGAAAAGATATTTAATAGCTGTAGACTTGTGGCACCACTCAACGTTGACATGGGCCTTGTATTTTTTTAATATCTGCAGGTTGTGAGGGACAACATAAGAATTATCCAGCCTGACATTTCCTTTTACCACAAAATGTGCAGATTGCCGACGTCGATAAAGCACGTAACCAGAATCGTTGAGCTGAGTGTATGGTACAAATCTGCGTGGAAACTTTTTGCTACACACGCCATTGTCCATACAAGGAGAACTCGGCCTATCTTCACCGCATGGACCATGCATCATGTGTTGTTCCACCAAAAGGTAGCTTTCAGGATCTGTTTCCTTGTCTGGTATCTCTGCGGATATGATTTTATCAACGTCTGCGGTACTTGGATCTTTGTATTTGTCTCCTAGCCACAGTAGTATATGAGCATGAGGTAGTCCTCTTTTCTGGAACTCAATAGTGTAGACAACTGTTGCAAACAAACTTTATTAATACTTTTAAAATTTTTCCAGCAGCTAATAAATTTTAAAAGAACCAACATCTCCAAAGCAGCAGACCTACTATTGGCCGTGCGAAAAAAACTCCTTTTGCAAAGTCTGATAGAAGCTCGTCCAGCATCATCTTGAATACTCTACATTCGAGGTCAGGTCGATCATTTGGCTCGTCAGTCCCATATTTTTGTAGGTGTTCCGCGATTTGAACCCATTTGGGATTTGTTGTCATTGTGATAAACAATGTAGGGTTTCCATACCATAGGCATATAGCCATTGCATCGTGATATTTTTCAGCCATGTACGCGGACTGCCGTATATGAAGCAGGTAGCACAACTCTCTTCCCTATTGACTTTGCATTACTATCGCCTTTCACAACCGCGTCTTTTACATTGTTGTACAGGTCGGCCCGAATTTTTTTCTGATTAAACCGGAACCAGCGTAGCCTTTCTTGTTCAACGAGGTGTAAGCATCAACCACATACTTGATGAAGCAAACGCTTGGAACTAACTATAGTCATCCCCTCATGTAATGCGGTGCGGATGCGGTACGCAAAATATTCTCTTTGTGATGTATGACCGCTTTCGAGAGACACCATCTACATTATTAATGGGGATATTCTCATTGAATCCGGCCTGGCCATAAGGGAACAACAACGGGTACTGAAGAGTCATGTACAGAGGGTGGAGGTCACTGATCTGCTGCAAACCAGCCGCTTTATGATGCACAATAACATCTCTGTCTCTAATTTCCTCAGACAAGTCACCAACAATTAAGCCCGCGATCTCGTCAGTCGTAGGCATATCATATTGACGCCCGCGTCTTGGCTGCGCAACAAGCCTAATGCTGAACTCAGGGCAGGCTGCGTGTTCATGAAGATCCCTAGCTTTTCGGAAAATCTTGGCCAGGCAGTTATGGGTATCAATAGTGGTTATCAGCCCTCGGACTATTTCTTCATCAAGCTCACCAGCCTTAGTGGTCCTTTGTACACTCGAGATTCTGTTTCTAACCTCATTAACAGTATCGAAAATGTATAGCTGATTGAATTTCGGGGGGTGTCCCGGCGAGGGCGACGACGATCCTATACGGTGGTAGGTTTGGCCGTGTATTCGAAGGTGAACGGACCGGTGTGTGCATTATCTTTGTGTCGATCTGCGCCCCCATGGAAGTGAAAGCCAATATAGAATTATAAGTACGAATGTTTTGTTGGTAGTGTGTTGAAGTTCTTAGCAATGTTTTCAGGTACTCGGGTGGCTGGGGTTCAGGCGGTAGTTTTACGCGGCCTTCTTTGCAGCATATACTGAGAGCGGAGTTCTATTACGCCCCTGGTCCCTTTCTTCTCATGCGCCCACACGAGTGCACCACAGTATGTGCACTCTTGAAGCTCATTTTCTGTGCGGTCATGCTTTATCCTCGTTCTGGCGCCTATGGGCATCGGCACACCTGGAGAGACATGGCAAGCTAACACATCTAAGGTAATAGCATGATTAATGCTGCGCGATAGTAGCCAACACGTATGTTTAAAAAATGCAGAGCCAAAAAGGTTGAACAGCAAGTACTTGTTATTGCTAATGCCTTTCTTCTGGAAAGAATAATAGCTTTCCTCATCTGCCTAGCTCGACGTTGTTCGGCTGCGAACATTTAACTGTGTTACCACGGGAACACGATGTTCAAACTATTTGACGATATAACAGGATGACGAAGGTTACCTCTGATACCGTTAAGCGCAGAGCATGGTTTTTGGTGCGCCTTTGGAGTTCCTGCGGTGAGCAATGCGAGCATGTGTAAGCTTCAAATTTAGATGGAAACGAAAATGTACTGTAATGGACGTAATTTGTGAACCTGCAGGCTGCAAGTGCGGATGGTCAGGTCCCTTCTGATTTTTATTTGGAAACTCATTAATGGGCCCAGGTGGTTCCTCTTCATGCTATTTCGATACCGAAAGCCTGCTTGCAAGATATTTGATGCGCTGCTGATATTCCAACCAGGGGTACCAAGTTCGCTACTCCACTCGGTTGATGACCGAGTACGAAAATATCACTTGTGTTTATCGGTGGAGGTTCCGGGAAGAACATGGACTGACATATAAAGGTAGGCTGAAAGGTTGTGTGATGATAGACTTCCAAAAATATACGTTTTAAAGTTTGCTTTATGATACTATGTGTGCCTTAAACTAAAGACGGGCTCCTGTTGCATAATTTCATTTTTTTTCTTCTCGCATTTACCATTACGCCGGTGTAACATAGTAAATAATAATTAACAAATTGGAAAATTGGGTCCACCCCAATAAACGTCCGTTTAGTAATTCGATTTAAAGTACTCATATTTGGCTACCTTTTTTTTAGTATGCAAGTTTTAACATTTGTTTTTGCCATTCATCTATTTTACGGATCGTATCACTTTCAGACAGTAAATTTCAGGTTTCAGGATTTTAAATGATTTTAAAACACCTGATGGTGGAATTTTTTGTTTTTAAACAAACAACCTTATGACTTTGGATTTTAAGGCGCCAGTGCAGAAAACAGGAAGACCAGTTTTTATTAATTTGTTTTTAGAAATCAATGGAACCAAAATAGCAGAACCTAAATAAGCATGTGTTACTGCGTGTTTGTTTTTCACCTCATCGGACTAACCAAGTCAGGGTGGATTTTGTTTATTAAAGTTCTAGTCGGTGTCCTAAACACGGGTAATTTGGTAACGTGGTACGTGTGAGATTTTCTAAATGAATTACTTTGGAAAATAAAAAATAAACAAATATTACGCTCGTAAAAATCCCCCCCCACTAATTTTTCATGTTAAATTACTTTGGAAAATATGCACAACAAAATATGTAAGACAGTTAAAGTTATATTAATAACAATTATTGTGAACAACTAAATGAATTTGGGATATTCGGGTTTTTCATTGCGAAATGAAATTTCAAAAAAAGGTTAACCTGGCTATTTTAGTGATGTTCTAATTGAAGGTAGTTTTGTGAAATATAATTCAAATTTTGTAGTTTAACAATTATACCATAAAACAATAGGTGATTGTAAATTACAATAAATAATATATTAAAGAATTTGCGTATTGATGAAATGTTTTTGGCTTCTCTAACCAAACAAAAGATATAGCACTAATTTCTGAATTTAATTTACAAATATATGACCGATGTCAAAACATGCATGTCCGCGTCGTATGTGGTCTATCTAAAAACAGAATAAGCGGGAAAAAGTCAACGTAATTGCTTCCGAAACAAAATTACCGTATGACTATAGAGGTAAATTAAGAGCCAAAAATACGAAGGCCATTTTTTGCTATGTTTTTAGAAAAGCATCGGATTTTAAAACCTGCGAGATGTCTAAATAAGCAATTGTTATCTTTTTAATTTGGGATCAACTTTCGGCCAAACCAATGCATATGTTTTTTACGGAAAACTAACGTTATTGGCGAAGAAATAAAAAAAAAAGAAAGTATAGCACGACTTCAAACCAAACGCAAATGAAATAAAACAAAGATCATTAGCAAGCGACGGATTGGTAGGAGGTAAATCTAGCGGCATTTGCTTTGACGATGGAACCACCGGAACACGTTATTCCCGGGGACGTTTGCGCTTGTTCGGCCGGATGCCACGGGCGGAGAGAGTAGTTCTTCATGAACGGCCGTCGCGGCAACGGTGGAGGATGGTACGCTACACGAGCCGGCGACATCTAGAGGAGCGAGTGTTGAAAGTACGTGAACGAGAAACAAAGTGCGCGTCAAACAATAAGCATTTTGTTCGGATTTTGAAATTAATGGGATTTTCGAAAGTACCTCTGCGGAACATCTTCGTTAATAGCAGAATACGGTAAAGGTACGGTGACTCGGGGAGAAATTAAACGGGGTGACACGTATCCGGAACGCAAAATTCCTTACCGGCTAGGTTCCTAACACAGATAGGCAGGTCCTCACTCTCACATGCGCCAGCTAGGGCTAGATCAGCGGCACTCTGCTTCGTGATCTTGACCATTTCGCGGTCGAAAACCACAAATGTGGCATTGTCAGCACCATCATCTACACAGAGTTCGACACGGTACCTGAAGACACAAGTGGCAAACTTTAGTTTCAGGAAAGACTCTAAACATGAAAACGTCTTTTAAAGTAATCGAAAAATGGCAGACAGTTCATACTTAATTATGCCGGTCATGTTAGGATTGGCACATCGTGTACAGCTTAGCGAGGTACCGTTCCTCTCCGATTTTTTACGCACCGGTGCACGATACAAAGGACCAACCATTATGCGGAAGAACCTCAACCACGCGGGCCACAAATGAAGTCGGCTTCACGGGTCCGCACAAACGGATATATCTCAAAGTGTAATACATTAAAAAAAATATAAGCAAAACTTTGAAACCGAAAGCAAAGGGCAGCTATGAGCACCTGCTCGTTAGAGTCGCTTATGAACCTGTTTAGCTCCCCGATGGTAACCAGTTCCTTCTTCTTGATGCCATCCTTCGTATCGGTGCAAATGAATGCGGTAGTGAGCGGTTCACCAAGACTGGAACATTTGTAACGAAAATGCATACGGGTAGGAGGAGTCAGCAAAATATAGAAAACATTAAAAGTGTATTAGACTTAATACCTGGCTGCGAACGACGACACAACTTCCAGCTTTGGGTCGAAGCAAAAGGTAGTGCCGGGGGTCGAGTTCAAATACAGGTTCCCTGCGGAAGAATAAGCAAAAAATTGGTGCGGTTAAACGACTAATATGAGGTACAAATGATAAACTCGATAAGCGCCAACCTCCAAATAATTTGGGGTTAACCCGTAGTGACAACCATTATGGACCGAGTCTGTCGCCTTTTTGCAAGAGTCCTCGAACACCGAAGAAGCATCGTCCCACGAGGACAGGTACACCCACAAACTCGACCGTTCATCCAACGGGAAAAGGGTGTAGAGAAGCTTAAAATATGTTTTAGAAAAATATAAGCAGCAATCACAACAATTTACTTACGGTTCGATCAGGAATCGGACCACACTACACGACTACAAACACCCGATTGTGTTAAATCGAGCCTTGGACAGATCGAATTTGGCCCAACCACATCTGCAATAGGAGACGAGGTTGATCTATCAGTATACGTCATTTACTATTGAAATACAGACACGCAAGAGTGAAAAAATGGCAGGCCGAGACTTACCCGGAAGCTCAAGGTTTGTGTTAGCCAGACCCTTCAACGACTGAAAAGCGCGGATCATGAATTTCTCTGCGTTAATCGGGGGGCAGTCAAACGTCACCTCCTCAATAGTACTCTGGGGGATGAAACGAATGAGGTAAGGGTGATCGGTTAGCTTGTAAGTATTAGCGCATCGGCTACTTCAAAACGCGCGAGACCCGAAAATAGATGCGGCTTTCGGATAGGGGCGGTAATGACTCGAAACGGGCCGCGGTGATGAAACCGTGTATAACGGTGTCCTGACAAACACATAACAGACAAGGTTAAGGATCGAGGTGTTAATTTCGAAATTACAGGAAAATAAAATTACGCATCCACACCTCCGCGTCAAGTAAGAGGAGGGTGATTCCCATGAACTCTCCCTGTTTCTTGATGTTCTTCGAATCCCAGAAACGCAAAAGGCGACACACGACGGACTGATCAGATCTGCCAAGTTTAAGATTCGCCACAGGCGTAACGTATTTCGCGGTGCTTGTGGAATCCATTTGCCCTTGATCTAAACGGTGGTAAGGATTTGCGGTGGATTATCTTGCTCAAGCAACATAATACTTTATAGCGATAGCATGCGGGAAGGAGGAGAGACAAAGGTAACGGCGACTTCAAAGCAGGGGCAATAACTCTGGTCATCGAAGACAAACTGAAAGGCAATTCAATGATGATGAAGAAGCGGAATAGGCTCTAAGTTTTTGGAACGTGACGACATTAAAGTGAAATTGCGGCTATGAATATGGTTGAGAACTAAGAAAGAAACCCTAGTACATTTTGGCAAAAAGACCACACAAAATGGGCCCTGTCGAGATTTAAAATGGCAATATTGATCGGCCCACTTGCGTGCACAACATGTAAGACACGTGGACAACTAATGTGAGAGAGAAAACTCTCCTATTATATGTTAGATTCTCATTTTTTACATATCTTATCTCTATTTCAACAAATTTAACTACTAGACAAATTTAATTATAAGAAACACACGAAACTGAATATATTCGAATTCATTAATATAAGGATATTAATTGTTTTTAAGTTTTTTAAAAAAAAAATTGTTTTTAAGTTCTTTTTCTTTTGTGTATAGATGTTACATTAATACTTTCTTGAAATCGAACCAAACTTGGAACATAACTAAACATATCTAGGCAGCTAAATAACTCAGTAGATTCACCAAGAGAGAGATCTCTAAATTTATTTTCTTCTTCTCCAATAACATGCACCAAGTTTCCTGCGAAATTCAAGCCTTTATAACAACAAACAACAACTTTCATATCATAGTCTATGAAGAATCTTGCATCAATCTTTGGCCAAAGACTGATAATATTGTTTAAACCCACTTTCAAGAACTTTCTCCATGTCACATTTGTGGTCTCAATCTTGGTACTAACCCATATATCCATCTCTTCTCTATGGTGAATCCAATGTAACACCGAAAGTTGTTCTTCTCTAACAACTTCTAAATTCATACCATCTTTACCAATACCATGACTCTTACAAGGAAAAGGTAGAAATCTAAATTTTTCCGTTGAAAAGTCAAATCTTAGCAATAAATAGTATGTTGTATTTATACTGTTTTTCGGTTTTACGATCCAGTAAGTATTTCCATTCAAAGACACATAATGAAATAGTATGACGCAGTTAGGAGTAACGTCATCATCAATAACAACCTTCCATGAGTTAGAGCAAAACTCATATATTTCCCAACTTAGCTTGGATTTATTATTGAAAAGTAGTCTCAAGATTTTGTAGTTAGGGCACAATTTTTTGTTTGTTTTGTATCCAAGAAAGTACCTTAGAAAATTAGTGTGCGGATCTCTAGGTTCGAGCCACATGTTTTGACCGGTACACGGATTCCAAACCACGAGTCTCTTGTCCGTGGTGGTGCATAACAATAAACCGTCACAATGAAAAACTTCGTATATATCATCGACTTCTTGATTCTCGGAAGTATCGATTAGGTTAAGTTTACGCGTAAACCCTATAGTCGGTTCAACGTTGTTTTGGAGATTTAAGCTCATTGAATAAACCCTATCATTAGTCAACGTGACAATGAGAGATTGCCTCGGAAAGTTATCACCAAAGTGTTTCTTGATGAATCTTGGATCTTTGACTAAAGAGTTCCAATGTTTGCAAGTGAATTGTGATCTACCTAGAGAAGTAGCTGGAACTTTTAAGAGTATCTTCTCTATAAGATCACTTGGAAGATCCTTAAACATCATAGTGTTTTAAGCTTTCAAGCTTGACCAAAGACTTTAGGTTATGTTCTTTAATAACGTTTTTAACATTATTCACGTACGAGGACTAATATATATAAACAAGAAGAGACTTCCTCTTGAAAAGAGTCTTTTCCGATTCATATATGGATGGTTTTTATATATATATATATATATATAAATCCTTTTAACAAGATAATGAAGATTCTTAAACCAAAAAAAAAAAAAAAGATAATGAAGATTTTATTAAAAAATAATAGGAAATTAATTTGAAAAAGGAAAAAAAGCAATATACAAAACCATATTAATAAGTAATTTGAACTTATCGCGTTTATTAATATTTTATATTAAGTTAAGCCAGAGTTCCACTGTTGCACACTGGCTAAAATCTTTCAATCGAAAGCATTAGATTCCGGGATCGAAGCCCGTCAGAGGAAAATTCTTTTTATTTTTTTCTACGATTTTATTCTTATTTAATGAATCTGAAAAACGCCTTACTTTGCTCTTCGTAAACATACAAACGGCATACATGGTTTTTTCTCTCAAAAAACGGTACCGTTTGTTAGCTGCACTAAAAACGCAGCATATAACACAATCTGCAATTTAACACCCAAACAAAATTGAAAAGTTAACTTTTCTTATTAAACATCTTAGTTTGTCTGCTATTCTCTACACTATGTATACTCTCTCTGTTGCTTGACCTACACGATACGTTATGTTACCTCTCTCTTAACAAGTTTGTAACCTAACTACTTGCAGAGTTATTACAAGGTTATGTTTGCCGATGACCCCATTAGTCCTTGGCTCATTATACGCAGAGCAGCTTCTTTAGTGAATTTCCTCGCAAATAGATAGCACGGGACGGGTTTCGAACCGGCCTTGCACCACTCTGTTCTTGATTCAGACTCGTAATTCACATGATCTATGTTCTGTCCGATAAGAGAACAAACATAAAGAAGCAAGTAAGTAATACTCAAAAAGATCCCATATCAGGATGTTGTAAGAAACATTGTATGTACCTTTATTTGGTTTATTTGGGCAGGGCCGGTGTTTTCGGATGTGAATGTGACAGGGTGCCAAGATTTGGCTTGATATTTTGTACCGGAAACGTTCCATACAGTGTATGTTAGTGTTCTTCTATCGATTTCACTCTCTAGTCCGCGCATCTGACAAAAATAGCATTGGTTTTGGATATTTACATAATGGGTATGTTAAATTTTAGAGATTTTCATCAGACAAGAGTACCTTAAGCAATGTTTGCACGTAGTGTTCGTCGGGGATGCAGTTACGCCTTCCTTGTTGCTGAGTTCACACATCAAACATAACAGTATTAAACATTTGATTGAGACAAAGATTCACAAAGAATCGACATAAATCGATAACTCAAGCTGGTGCTATTAAATTGAAAAATGCCAACGTTGAAGAATCGCTTACGAGAAACAGCCAAGCCTCTTTGGTACCTATAGGTGGACATCTCTGCAAATTGAAAGAGATATCAATCAATAATATGCTGTTTCTTTAGCACAAAAGAATCAAGATTGACATTAGAACGATGAAAGGGAGTCAGTTTCTCTTAATGGTGATTGCGACTCAATGAAACCAAGAAGTAACAAAGTGAATATACATGAAGCTTGATCTTTACCTTGCACAATTTCTCAAAAACTGGGAAGACTATATCATCGTTTACGATAACCTCTGCATGACTCCTGATCAAAGATACCCACTACAATAGATAAAAATAGGATGAGATTAAAAAAATGTATTAACTGCAAATATGTGCTTGCCCCTCTCTCATGATGCCTAAGTTTCCAGTAGAAACCAAGTCTGCAATTTTCGTCTCAGAAACAAGACAACGAAGATACCTGGGATCCTTTTCGCCATTTCTCTTCAGGTATGACAGGAGACATTTTTTCACTATACCGTGTCTCTGTAGTATGAACAAAACTACAAAATAGAGATAATAATAGTTATCAGGCCATATATGGTAAGTGTATTCCCACTGAAATATATACAAGTAACCTCATAAAATTCAGAGTTGCAATCTACCTATCAACAAAACTCCTCGGTGAAGAAATAATATATCTGTATATGTAGCCAAATTCATATAACGGAACGCAGCTGCAAAACAGAAAGCAGACGGAAACGAAAAAAAGTAAGTAATCACATAAATGCAGAACACATATGACTTTGGCTATGTGTGTATTGAACCAAGTTCACAGCTAAAGCCAAGAGAAACTATATGTACAACAAAATATCAACCAAGGGCAAGCTAAAACCTCAAAGAATCAAAAGCACTTTTGATGAGTAATGTTCAAAGGAAATGCACCTATCAGAGAGAAGAAGGAATCTTTGATTCGAGATATCCTCTAAAGCAGACGAAAGCAACAATCTTTCCGCAGCAATCATGCTGGATTCTCCCCATATTACCTATCAACAACAACAACAACACCCTAACATTCATATCATAATACACTATAAAGTATATCAACCTTTGCAAATATTCGATTTCCATTGATACACACTAAGGCTTACACGCATCTTAAAGACAAGTATTGATTTTTAAAAAACAGACAAGCACTATGTTGAAATCTTCACACTTACCTTAATGCTATTATTAACTTGACGACCATAGAAATACTTTGATCTAGTTGTGTCTTCATTGAAGACAAAACCAGGTAATGAATGTATATATATGGAGAAATTAGCATGATCAATACCCTGTGAAATCCACCAAAATCAGCAAATTTTTCACAAAAATTAACACAAATTGATTTTCAAAAAATTTGAATTCTATGATGAGTTTCTTCTCTACCGTGAAGAATCCGTCCCATAGAAAATCAAGAGGGAGATCTCGTCGAGTTAAGAAAAGGAAAGCGATCTTTGGATTCTCGCCGGAGTTTTCAGATCTCGCGACGGCGGAGATACGACCTAGCGTCGTCGTCGTCTTGACGGAGCCGTACTGTAACTGGATCCTGAGGAGAGCGAGGAGGCAAAGCGCGACGGAGAAAGACATAATGAGCTTCCATCCTAACCAAACAACGCCTCCGCGACGTGACGACGGAAGCTGAGGATGCGGCGGAGATTTCCTCGTCATTGCGGCGGAGGATCACTTCACCACCGTGTAACGACCAACATTCGAATCTCACTGTCTCTGTAGAGGAAATTAAATATTTACTTATTTAGGGTTTTTTTTGAAGTCAAAATTTCAGGAGAAAATAAAAACGGAAACAAAACAATTAGCATTTTAAAGGAAGACGATGATGTAAACTTGTAAAACGACGTCGGTTTTTGATTTAAAACTAAAAATTAAATACATTTCTGTGTATAAATCACATAGAATATAGTTTGACTTTTGGACAAAAGAAAAAGAATATCGTTTGACTATAAATATAGTTTGACCACCTCAAATTTAAATAATACATTTTTCCTTTTTTTCAGTTAAGAAAATAAAATTAATATTAATAAAATTATTACATTTTGCTCATCAACGGCTACAAATTTATTAATTATCAAAAAACAGCCATTTGCTCTGCAAAAATAATACAAAGAAAATTAATATTCAAAATCCGATAATAATAAAATGAATTGTTTTTGCAAGAGAGACATGTTTGTCTCCTTTTCATCACACCAAAAAGCCAACAACAACAAAAAAATGAATCGCCATGGCTTTTACAAATCCTACAAACTCTGCTGCTTCTTGCTAAGTTTAAAAACAACAAAACATATAATAACATAACACAAAAAAAGTTAAAGTTAAACATCTTTTTTAGCTTAAATATGGCAACAATGTCTCAACTTCTTTAAGTGCTTGTTCCACACCACATATCACCATCTTCTTTATCTGTTTCCATAACCAAAAAAAAAATCATTATAAAACATTGTGAAAATTAAAACAAATTTAAGATTTTAATCTAATAATATAACCACCTCAAGTTTGTCTTCTCTTGCTTTATGGTTCTTAGGGAGTTGTCTAAACTCTTCAGTTAAACGAAGACACTCATGAATGTTCTCTGGAGACACAAAATCAACAGCTACCTTTGTGCAAGACTGTTCCAAAAACATTAAACAAAACAGCAATTAATTGTTATGTTGTAATAAAATAGCAAGAAAAGTTAGTTATATAAACATAACAGAGAATCATTCAAAAATAAACCTTAAGATTCCGAACTTGATGAGGACAACCAGCGGGTATAAACACAGCTTCTCCTAGCTTTTGCACAAATGTCCATGGCTCTATACCTTCAAAATCCAACCAAACATTACCAAAACATTGTAATATAACTACATAAGTGACAGTTATTAACAGTTAATGATGGTTATTAACTTATTACAATTAAATTATACTATACCATATTCTGCTTTGAGTTTGCTTTTATGCTCCACGGTTAAGTAAAATGATTGATCGTGTACCGGATGATAAACCTAAACAAATCAATAATACTTATCAGTATACAATAAACTATAGGCTTAGAGGTGTTTTGTTGTTGAGTTTAGTTTATATACCTTTGTAACAGGAGAACAAAAAGTATGTCTGAATTCTCTGCAATGCTTTTCTAGATACTTTACAAGCTTAGGAACATCTTCTCTTCTAAATATGTCCCAAAGTGCGTCGCCTTTTTCATCATCAAACCTGTTTTCATCACTCATAACAATCTCTTCTTCTTTGTTCAAACCACTTTGCTCTCTTGCATCTTGTTGCTTGTGTTTCTCTTTCAAGGCTTCTATTGCATACTTTTGCTCTTTAGTTAGTGTTACTTTCGCCGTATGCATTAGAATGTTAACCTACAAAACCACAAAAACCCGTTATATACTAACAAACGAATCATATTTTTACTTAACAATGTGTAAAGCAATTATGAAAGCTTACTGCATCAGACATATCACAGTGAAGTTTAGTGATGGAATCGCCTCTCCCTAGCTCGTCTGAGACACCGTATGCTATGTAAGTCTTAGGACCAAGATCTGGTTTTAGTATTCCTTCAGGAAGCTTTGCAGCTATGTTGAGAACCCCTGATCTAGGATTGCTATATTCTTGGAAAGGTAACGCTGAGATGAACTCATCGCAATGACGAGGTAAGAGGTTTTCAAACTTGTCTGAAGGAGGCCAATCTTTAAGCTTAAGCATCTCAGGCCAAAAGTTACCATATCTTCTTCCTTTGCTATATCCTTCAAAGAAGTCTCGAGTATTTATCTTCACCTGAATTTGTGTGAAACAAAAATGTGTTTCATAACATATATATAAACACCTTTTTAAAAGATCGAAGAACAAGTTTAGTTTTTTGTTTTGTTACCTCACAGTTAGCTAAACAATCTATTGCTTTGACTTCAGACATCTTGGAGCTAGTTGCTGCATCAAGATTCTCGCATAGAGCACGCCACATACCCGTTGGCTCCCAGCTTGAACCAGCTGTGTTGTTGAGAGAGTTTCGAACAATCACTGGTTCGCCTTTAGACCAATGCTCTTGGAAATGTAGAAGATCCTCTTGTTTTAGTACATCAAAAGAATCAGGACAGTAGAGATTGTTGTCATTAGTTCCTTTCCTCGAAGATGCTCTCCTCGTCATCATACTCATATCCAAATCAGAAGAGGAATTACAATTCGACATTGTTAGTTCTTTACTACAAGAAGAGGCCAAGAAAGTCTCTGCCTTTTTCTCCAGTTCTAACAGCGAAGTTAACGGTAACATATGTTTAAGCTCCAAAACACATTTACCGCAGCCTCCTAGCTTTTTCGTCGCACAATTTATGATACCGTTTTCATCAGCATTCCATTTAATAGATGGACTATTAGTTTCATCATCGAAAACAGAAGAAGAAGAGATCGGTTCTGCATCATCACCATGGATATATTGGCTACCTCTATTAACGAATTGTAAGTTAAACTCGGGGCGTTCCACAAGCTTTCCTTCACGGATCTCTTGGCAACATTGAAGACAAAGTTCATATGAGCACTCACTACAGCTTCTATGCAAGTCAACAATTGAAGTTGCACAATGGTTACTACACACACAAATGTATAATTTCAGTATTAAACACATAATAGATGTCATAATTTTATAAAAGGATGATGATACTAACCAAAAGACGCGCTCTTCTTTTGAGCATTGAGTCTCGGATATAACAACTTTAGAAGTTCGCAATCCTATAAAAACAAACTCAATATCTCATCTTATAGCAAGAAAAAAAGTCTTGCCTTAAGTACAGGAACAGAAGTGACATATATATATATACCTTTAACTTTTGCCTCGGTATCAAGTTCTTGATCTTGCGCTATGCGTAGCTTTTTCAAGAAAGGAAGCATGGAGCCAATCAAGTACCGAAGATGACGAAATCTTGTCTACAAAAGTAAAAAGATACATCTATATTCAAAACAAACAGTCTTGATATTCTAAATGAAGAACACACCTATATCTTCTTGTCGAGAACAGAACCATTACCTCGATTTGTCCTCTCCATTGCACACATTTGTCGCAGTTGCAATTCCCGCGGCAAAAGGGACATCTATCCATGACATCGTCGAAAGACAAATGAGAATAACTGTGACAAAAACCACAACATTAAGTTTCAAAGATACTTCAACATAAAAACAGAAGAAACAATGTAGCAGAACTTTAGATCATAAAAGACTTAACCATTTCTTAATACATGGATGACAATATAACTTCTCTTCACAATAATTGCAATTGAAAAGATATCTTCTTTCTCCTTTAAAGCATTGATGGCAAATAGCTAACTCTCCTAAATCTGCCTGTTTTACAACAACAAGAAAGAACAAAAACATGTTTTCAGACAAAGAGTTTAGTACACTTCAGCATCATGTTAAGACCAATTTTACCTTTAGCATCCTTGTCATGCTTCTCCACTCTTTAAAAACATTGTTTTTGGCATGTGTATCCGACAAATGCGACTCGGAAGGCGAACACGAAGCAGAGCTAACATCAATCACACTTTCAAGAAACCCAACATCTGTTGCCTTAGTGGTTAAAGAACCTAGTTTTGATTCTTGTTCACATTCTTCTTCTTCTTCTTCTTCTTCATGTTTAGTACTAATTCTCTTTTTCACAGAGATCCTTTGCTTCTTCTTCTCTTTGACTTCATCTTTACCACTTTTTCTTGGTTTCTTTAAAGTTTCTCTCTTTCTTGCTTTACCTTCATCAGCTTTAGACCGTTTCCTTTTCTTATTAGACACTACTTGTTGTCTGAATCTTTCATCTTCTTCATCTTCTTTAATGTCTGAGCCACTTCTTATACTTGTTGCCTTGTCCTGTATTATCTTCTTCTCAGGACAAGATTCTTTAGAAATCTCAATTACACCATTATCTTTAACTAAATCCTCCAATTTTCTCATGATTTTTCACCTGTAACAAATCCAAATATCAATAAACCAATAAAACCAAAACCCTCAAAATATGAAAGCGTCTCAAGACAGCACAGCCCTTAAAGAACACGAAGCATAATATGAGATTACCTTAAAAAACACGAAGCATAATATGAGATTTCAGACAATAAACCGATAAAGGGAAGAAAGAGAGATTTATTTCTCTGAAAGATTTTTTTCTTTTTCAAGTTACAAATAAATAAAAAAAAGTGTTTCTGATTGAATTAAAAATCAAACAGTCAAAACTTAAAAGAACGAAAAACGTTTCAAGAGACCGCTTCTAAAGCATAGAGAGGCTGATTCTTATTAAATAAAGATACATATTTATCCTCACTTAATGTTTTTTTACTTTTTTATTTTATTTAAAATTCTATTTTTTTATTTAAAATTCTATTTTTTTATTTTTTTTGTCTGTTATTTACTTATTTTCGAGACTTTCCTTACTTCCTACTCATATATACAAAGAAATAAAATGTAAATATTCTTTACCAATATTATTTGAGAAAAAAAAATAAAAATGTTTATGATAATATACAGAAATGGATAGAGATATATATCACGGACTTTACTACAATTTTTTTTTTTAAATCATCTATTAATTGGAAAGCAAAATGCCCTTAAATTTTTTTTAATTACAATACAATGCCACTAAATTTTTTTTAATTACAATACAATGCCACTATATTTTTTTACTAACTTATATTTACAATTTGGACTAATTTACAGAATTTACAAAGCCCGTACTTAGGCTCAATCTTAATAGCAAATACATATTTTCATTTGAGAAATTCACATGACTACACCATTTCAACATTTATTTCACAAAATTACACATAATTCAATATTTTTCTATAATTACACCCTTTCAAAAATTTAAAAGGTTGATTTATTCTTAAAAAATTACAAAAATTAAAATATTTTGATTTGAGTTCGCTAATTAGTGTTTAAAGTATAGTATTAAAGGGTTATTATTTATATTTAATTTTTGAGTGTTTAGGTGTAGTTTTACAAAATAACTTTGACATGACGTAGTTTTGTAAAATGCAATTCAAATGGTGTAGTTTTGTGATTCCCATTTAATTTTTGTTACGAGTCGTTAAAGGATCACAAAACAAATTTAAACGAATGATAATGGTTATGAGATTAGATCGAATTCAATTTATGCACAAATATTTATGTGTAATTTAGCAACGGGTCAAAAATAGCATAAATAATTCATAATATATTTATATTCCAAATATAAAATTATACATAAATATAATTTTGAACTTTATATTAAATATAATTTAGTAAATTTTTTTTAACTTTGTATCAAGACATCTTGGAAGGTATATCTCGGAGTAAAAAATTTAAATATTTCTAATACGCGGACGAATCCCGCGTTAAACCATACTTTATTTGTTACCCGCACAATCCACATGTTTTATTCAATGTACTGTATGAAATAAGAGATTATATAAATATAATCCAAGTCGATGGAAAAAAATTAATATATATTTTTTAATAAATAATTTAAAATATATAAATTTAAAAACATATTAAATTTCGCACGTACGTGCGGATTCTCGTCTAGTTATGTCTAGTAAACCAATTTCGATGGTGCTAAAAATATATTTTAACTTCGTGAAATTAGAGGTTAAAATATCCTCTTTTTTATAAAAAGTTATAATACTTGAATTTCTAATTATTTAGTAGTATATAAATATGTAAAATCCTCATATTTTATCAAAACAGAAAACTTCAAAATAAATTTTTAGTCAACAGAAAACTGATATTCTGACTCTATTGACAAATGTAGAAATTATTTGTCAGCAAAAAAAAGGAGTCTTTCATTCTCACCACTCAAATTTCAACATTTATGTTTCGCAATTATTATTATAGTCATCAGATATTTTCGATTTTGTTAGCATTTATAGACAATAAAGTTGTTTGACAAAAAAAAAAAGACAATAAAGTTAATTGTTTTCCAGTTTATCAACTGGAAATATATCTACTAAATATAGAAACTGCAATGACAAATGTTTGATTTATATTGAAAAGTTTCAATGATTGATTATAATTTATAAATTCTCGAAAATCGCCAAAAAATATCTACTAGGAAGATAGAAATGGCCTAAACAGAAACCCACAAAGACAAAAGTTTTTATTTTTAGATATTTTGGGCCTAATTATAATTAAGCCCATATATAAACCCTCTCTATAATCCAGAAGGTTCGATTCTCGAACATGTAAAACGCATATCTACAAAATCCAACGGCTTAGAAGAAATCTCACGACAGATTAGATTTACAACAAATCTCTCTCTCTTTAGGGTTTCATCTTCTTCTTCCTCCACTTTTCGATTCATTTTTTTTCCCGGCAGATTTAAGATTCTGCTTTTTTTCTCTTCAATTTCGACATGGGCAAATCCGGAGGAAGGAAGAAGAAAACCGGAACCATCAGCGGCGGAGGCGGTGGTGGTGCGAACAAAGTCAATTCATCTGAACCCACAGCTCCAGCGAAGCCAATCGTTAACGGCGTAGCATCCGATTTCGACGCGACGATATACCTGAAACGAGCTCACGATCTTAAAGAAGAAGGAAACAAGAAGTTCCAAGCCAAAGATTTCGCCGCCGCGCTTGATTACTACACTAATGGTCTTAACCTAATCCCCAAAACCCACGCGGATCGCGCGGTTTTTCACAGCAACCGTGCCGCTTGCTTGATGCAGATGAAACCTATAGACTACGACAACGTCATAGCTGAATGTACAATGGCGCTTCAGGTTCAGCCTGGTTTCACTAGAGCGCTTTTGAGAAGAGCTCGTGCTCTTGAAGCTGTTGGTAAGTATGAATTAGCTGTTAAAGATGTGAACTTGCTTTTAGGGTCAGATCCTAATCACAAGGACGCGACGGAGATGTCACGGAGGCTGATGGTGGCTGGCTCTGGGCCGCAGAGTAGGCCTTCACCGGCTGCTCTTGGTGCTTCTGCTGCTCTTGGTGGTCCTGTGAATGGTCTTGGTCCTTGTTTGCCTTCACGAGCTGTTCACAAAAAGGTTGCTTCTTCTTCTTCTTTACCTGTTGCGTCTCCTCCCACTAGTAAGGTAGAAAGGCAGCAACAGATTACTCCGGTGACGGAGAATGGCACACAGGGCAAGACCCAGATGCCGAAAATCGTGTTGAAGCCGTTGATTGATTCATCGAAAGGAGCTACAAAGGCGGAGGAGCAGTCCTCTGTGGCGGTTTTGACTCAAGAGAAGAGAGTTCGTTGGAGGCCATTGAAGTTTGTTTATGACCATGATATAAGGTTGGGTCAAATGCCTGTGAATTGTGGGTTTAAAGTGCTTAGGGAGATTGTTAGGACTCGTTTCCCGTCTTCGAAGTCGGTATTGGTAAAGTATAAAGACAGTGATGGAGATTTGGTGACTGTAACCTCCACCTCGGAGCTGAGATTGGCTGAATCTGTTGCAGATGGTCTTGTGGCTAAAGAACCTGAATCAGATTCTGTGGGTATGTTGAGATTACATGTTGTTGATGTAACTCCTGAGCAGGAGCCGCCTTTGCCCGAGGAAGATGAAGAAGAAGAGGAGGAAGTGGTAGAAGTGGAAGAGAAGCCTGTTGTTGAAGAAATCAAATCGTCTCCGAATGGATCTGTTTCCGAAACAGAGATAAGCAATGAGAAGTCGGATAAGGAGAAAACTGGTTCTTCTGAAGATCCCGAGATGAAGGAGTTAGAGATGGATGATTGGTTATTCGATTTCGCTCAGCTTTTCAGGTCACATGTGGGCATTGACCCGGATGCTCATATCGACTTACATGAGCTTGGAATGGAGCTTTGTTCAGAGGCGTTAGAAGAAACTGTAACTAGCGAAGAAGCTCAGCCTCTTTTCGACAAAGCAGCCGCAAAGTTCCAAGAAGTGGCTGCTTTAGCGTTCTTCAACTGGGGCAACGTGCACATGTGCGCTGCTAGAAAGCGGATTCCTTTGGAAGAATCTGCCGAAAAAGAAGTTGTAGCGGGGCAGCTTCAGACTGCTTACGAGTGGGTGAAAGAGAGATACACTCTCGCTAAGGAAAAATACGAGCACGCCTTATCTATCAAACCAGATTTTTACGAGGGCTTGCTCGCTTTAGGACAGCAACAGTTTGAGATGGCGAAGCTCCACTGGTCATTTGCGTTGGCACAGAAGATAGATTTATCGAATTGGGATCCAGCAGAGACCCTAAATCTCTTTGATAGCGCGGAAGAGAAGATGAAAGCTGCCACTGAGATGTGGGAGAAGCTCGAAGAACAGAGGACGAATGATCTGAAAAACCCGAGTCCGAACAAGAAGGAAGAAGTTTCAAAGAGGAGAAAGAAACAAGGAGAAGGTGGAGAGAACGGTGAGGCTTCGGAAGCTGTTACAGCTGCGGAAGCAGCAGAGCAAGCGATTGCTATGAGATCGCAAATACATCTTTTCTGGGGTAACATGCTCTTTGAGAGATCACAAGTTGAATGCAAAATCGGTGGGAATGGTTGGAAGAAGAATCTCGATTCCGCGGTTGAAAGGTTCAAGCTTGCAGGCGCGTCTGAAGCAGATATATCGAGTGTTGTCGAGAAGCATTGTTCGAACGAATCAGCAGCTGCTGCTGTAGAAGGAGAAGGAGAAGAGAAGAAAGTAGCTGAGTAGTGTAATGTAACCCCAATGGGATCTATAAAGGTGCTAAAACCAAGTTAAAATCTTAGGAGGTATGGTTCTTGCTCACTGTGCTCAACTGATAAAAAAAAAAAAAACCTTGAACCTTTTGTGATTTTTGAAATTGAATTGGCTTCTCTAATTATGTTTGAAACATGTGAGCTTTTGTTTTTGTTTTGTGTGACTTTTTGGGACTTATGTAATGATCAAGTTTCTGATCTTTATAATATCGTGAGTTGATTTTTTAAAAAAAAGATTAACGAGTGTCTGATTTTAATGCCTCATGTTGTTGACCTGAAAGGAACTTCTATTGTTGCATAAATAAAAAAAACTCCCACGCTCAACCAAAAATCCAGTTCTTGATATTATGACAACAAGTTTAGATCAAATGTAACTTTCAAGCACAATCAATGTAAAACTTTAATTTTGAAGAACCACGAAGAGAGAAATAAAACTTGACCGAAAAAGCACTGAGAATGATAGCAAGGTTTCATGATAAACAAAGGAAGATCGGATACGAAAACTCCAAGGAAACAAAGGTTGGTTAATCGAAACTATTGAGCCCCGAGCTCGAGGAGTAGAGTGTGGCTAAGAGAGTCAGAACCAGGTCCTGTGAATTGAATCGGACCTGCGATGAGTAAGTTTAAAACATTTCAGCGTATTGGATTCATAAGAGATGGTCTTTGATTTAAAACAAACAACAAGTGTAAGAAACCTGGACTGATGTATCGGTTCTTCAACGCCCATTCCTCACGCAAGGACGCAAATTTCTTAAATGGTGCACCTGTTCAGATTCCAAAACAACACACACTCCGTAAAAGACCATTTTTTTAACCGTGGCATCGAAAAAAAACTTATGAGAAGAAAGAGAGAAACAGAGGCTTACCGTCAAGTTCCACCATTGCTTTCTTGATCACAGGCTTGAACTTACCGTGTCTCCTCTCCACATCCATCAAGGCTGTGAGAGCAGTCCCGCCTACTGTCCACTCTTCAACAGGAGCAGCCAAATTCCCCACCTGCGCCAATACGTTACTCATATAATTCTATGTATCAACTAGTTTGTCAATGGCTAATTCTGATCAACAGAGACATATATGATGAACTGAGAGAAAATTTGACTGAGTGAAGTACAAACCGAAGAAATGAGTCCGGTTTTCCCACTGTTGAGGAGAACTCCAGCGCCGTAACCAAGTGCATAACAGTAGGTGGAATCAAAATTCGTTGGCAAACCGCATCTTCCTTCATAACTGTATTCATGTCGAGGATAATAATAAACTGAGCTTATTTTTTAACATTTATAAATCAGCAATGTAATATGAAGCTATATATTATACCCGAAGAAATGAGACTGCCCCATGAATTGTCCCTTGTATACACCAACTTGCTTTCGTTTCTCTAATTCAGTTTCAACCATTTGAATAAGCATCTTCTCTGTCTCAATCTTGGCCACCTATAAAGATGAGGAACATCATTAATAATTCAATGGGAGAATGAAGCTACATGTGTCTTAAGTAGAAGTTTCGTATGAGGAGACAAGGATATCGATCAATTACTTGGACATTTCCGTGTGGGTCTCTCTCAAGCATCAGCTGTTCTTGAATTGCTTCAGGCAGAAGATCAAACAGCTTCAAGGATTGCTCGGTGAGCTTCTTTTTCCACAATCCATTTTCATCGACAACCTCATTCGCAAGAATTTCATTCAGTTCTGCGATAAGCTCCTGGACCTGAGAAGTCATAAAACAATAGCAATCGTCATCAGTTAAAAAGAAAATTCATATTATTTTGCTTGAATGTGGTAAGTTCTGTGTTTCACAGCAGAAACACACCTCAGGGATAAAATCGATAAGGCCTTCTGGAATCAGTATGACACCATAGTTGTAACCTAGTTCAGCACGCTTGCAGATAACATCTACCATGTAGTCTGTGACATTCTTCAGAGTTTGCTTCTTGGCAGAAACCTGTAAAAAAGATATTTTCGGAGCAAAGCTATGTAAAACTAATCTACCGATGTGTGCACGAAATAAACTATTTGCATAAATGAAAATGTGTCACCCAAATTCCCAAATGAGTTTAATACAGTCTAATTTCTAGCAACTATCCGATTCAGACATCTTTTGAGGACAAGAAGCCACTATGCAGCCGTACAAGTACATACCTCTTCTCCAATAATCGTTATGTTTGGGTGAGTTTGTAAAGCACACTCAAGCGTAATGTGGGAAGCAGCGCGACCCATAAGTCGTACAACTGCAATGAAAATGTGATATAACATAGCAAGAATTAATAAACAAATAGGGATAAAACACCAGAAATGTAACTTTTAAGAATTTCTATTTACCCAATTACTTACAATGATAGTACTTTCCAGTTGACCTTGCATCGATCATGACATTTCCAATCATCTCAGAGTATATCTGCACAAGCATCCAAATGTTTTAAGGGCTCATCTTGACAAAAAACTATAAGATTCTTGACTAGTCAAAAGCTTATAATTAATCATGTTAGGGAAAGAAGATCTTAGAGTAAACACTAGGGGAAGTCAAGATAAAAACTGATCAGAAATGAAGCTCACCTTGCAAGCTGTATCAAACCCGAAACTAGTAGGAACCTCTTTGCATTTCAAATCACCATCAATGGTCTTGGGGCACCCAATGACTAGAGTTTTCAAGTTCTTACTCCTGATATAACAAGTCAAAAGTAAGTCAAATACTGAATCAAAATAAAGATTCTTTAAAGAACAACACATTTAAGTCAAATACAAAGTTTACCTAAAGTTTTCAGCAAGGAGGCAAGCATTGGTATTGGAGTCATCTCCACCGATAACCACCAATCCATCCAAATCCAACTTCTTTGCTGTTTCTTCAGCTTGTTTAAACTGCACATGTTAGCCACCTATAATTAATCACTGTGGGAAATATATGCTTTGGAAGCATTACAAAATCTCATAAAAAATACAACAAAATATTCAAACCTGCTCAGGTGTTTCAATCTTGTCTCTTCCACTGCAGATCATGTCAAAACCACCCTGTTGACACCAAATGAGAATCATAACCACATTGACACTAAAGACAAGCATATTCGACCAAAGACTAATAGCGTAAAACTTCATTTGTTTTAGTTCTTAAATCTCAAGTAATCACAAAGCTCGTGGGAAAGATACAAAACATTAAACCCCAAGTACCTGGTTTCTGTAAGGCTGAATATATTCTGCATTCAACTCAACATATTTGCACTTCATAATACCAGCTGGACCACCTTTGAACCCGTAAAAGGTGCTACCTTTCGCACGCTCTTGCAAGTAATCTTAACACCGAAAACCAAATTTATAAACCAAGAGTAGACAATGTCAGCTAAAATCACAACCAAAATCGTCATTTAACATTGAAAAAAACAAACCCTTACCAAACAGTCCAGATATGACATTGTGGCCACCAGGTGCTTGTCCTCCAGACAAAACAACTCCGATCTTCAGCTTCTGTCCCGACGAAGCCGCACTCTGATCCGGCACCACCGATACAGAAGGCTGCCCATATAGTCCTGGAAACAACTTCGCTATCTCCTCTACAAAAAACCACACAGATCTGAAATCTAAGCCTCTTCTATAGACACCGTTACATAATCAAAATCAACACCTAATAAACTAACAAAATCCGATTTAGTTCTCACACAAAAACCCAAGGAGATCTAGAGTTATAACAGAGACTAATCAAAGCGAAATCGATCAGATAAATCATCAGATTAGACCTAACCTGGATTTCCGGCGGCGGAACTAGCCGGAC
Organism: Cochlearia excelsa; assembly: GCA_963556525.1. Lineage (NCBI taxonomy): Eukaryota > Viridiplantae > Streptophyta > Magnoliopsida > Brassicales > Brassicaceae > Cochlearia > Cochlearia excelsa. The sequence continues at coordinate 22,393,208 of OY748331.1, forward strand.
CTTCGACGATTTTGAAAGATCCTCTCAATACGCAAGGCAAAGGAAGAGCGTTGCTGATACGGCTCGACTGAACTTCGCTGTAGACGGAGGCGCGATCTTTCGCCGGAGCATTATCCGGAGATCCGACGACGGAGAGATCTCGAGTAACGGCGGCGAGAGAAGGAGCCATTGCTTTTGATTTTTTGTTTGTGATTTTCACCTAACTTCGCTTTTTTTTTGTTTTTCGTTTCCCTCTGCTTTGAGATTTTTTAGGAGTCAGTGAAACTCTCCGACGTTGGGGTTGGTGTGGATTTATAGTGTGGACTTAAAAGGGTAATATAGTCAAAGTATTGTTTGACTTATTTTGCAAGGCGAATGGGTTTTTTAGGCCCATTATTATTGTTTTTATGGGCCGAATATTTTAGGGTTTTAAGTTTACTTTTTTTAGGTCAAGTTTAGGAATTAAGATTCGACAATATTTTGTTTAAATGTCTTATTGTTGAGAATATATATTATTTACACCTAGATAAAAAAGTTTAATCAGGTTTTAAGTTTGAGTTTTCTCTACAAAAAATTAAAAGAAATTCACAAGTAGTATTGAAAAAATTTCAATAGTAATTGTGAATTTCTTTCAATTTTTTGTATTATTTAATGGTGTATGATTTATAAATCGATTTCAAAAAAAGTGGTCATATTCTATCTTTATGTGAAAAAGACCTAGCCGCCAACCTTTCTCTCCCAAGGACTTCTCTTCCTGATCTCGTCCAGTGACACCGGCGTCGGTTTTTCTCCGGCGTCGGTGTCCTCTCTCCTTCATATTTCTTTGTCTTTGCATCGTTTGTAGTCTTGTCTTCGGCGAAGGTCTTTTTGCACGAGTCTTTGGTGGTTCTTTCGGTGGAGCAAGCTCCGGTGATTGGCTCGATGGTGGCTTTAGTCTTCGGCTTTCCTCGTTAATCTGGTCTTGTGAGTGCTTCTCCTTTCCTCTATCCTTTGCCAGAGTCCATAGCGAGATCACTCTCCTTCGGTTTTAGATCCAGATTTGAAACTGCGTCTTTGTGCTTCTAAAGGTAGTTGGTGTTTGCTTTGTTTACATCCTTAATCTCTTTCGATCTCGGTCTAGTTTCTTCGATTTGTTTTTCGAGAGTGGAGGTAACCAAAGGCTTACCGTTGAACTTTTCTTGGTTGGTTTGTTGCTTCGTATTGTCATTGTCTCCTCTTCATACTTTGGGTTTTATTGGCTTAATTGAATCGCATCCTTCACCCTTTCAATGGTGAATCGGTTAGGCGACTACGTGTTTCCTCTACAAGAAATGACTATCAGATTCGGTCGAGGTCTGATTTGATGTTGCCTTCTTATTACCGGTATTTGCTTGATCCGGTCTCGGCATTGGTCCATTTGTTCTTTTCGGTGGATTCATTGTGCCTATTCAAAAGAAGCGCAAGTTCTATGATTTCAGAAGTCTACTTATATCAAAAGAGGACATGAAGAACATATTCTTATTGTTTGGGTTTGTTGGTTCGCTTGCATCCTCGTTTAAGTTTGGTTCTTTGTTATACTCGAAGTTGAAGATTAGGTGTTGGTGATAGTAGTTTAGACCAGCGTGTTCGACTCTTTGTGATTAGTTCTAATGTTTCAAGTTGCATCACTTTTCGTCTCCCCAGAGGTTCTAGTTTCTTTAGTAGTAATCTGCGGGCTTCTGTCTCCTGAGATTTTCTAGCTTTTTTAGTAGGAATCTGCGGGCTTGTGTCTCATGAGAGTTTTCGTGTTCTTTTAGACGATCTCTGCGGGCTTGTGTCTCCTGAGAGTTTTCGTGCTCTTTTAGACGATCTCTGCGGGCTTTTGTCTTTCATAAGATTATGGTTGTAGTTTTATCTTTTGTTTTTGTTATTGAAGCGTCTTGGACTATATATTACCGGAGTTTATTTGCTCGGTCTATATATAGCTCCACTGGAATTTGTATGCTTCAAGTTTCATTAGCAATATAATATTTTTCAGCGAAAAAAAAAAAAAAATCGATTCATGATTCTAGTATTATAATTGGAAAAATGATTCTCCACAATATTTAGTAATTAACGGCTAGTTAAACAAAACAATTAATGAAAATATTAGTTTTTTTTTTTTTTTGATAAATATTAATGAAAATATTAGTAGTATTTATGAACTTAAACAACAAAGGTCCAACATTTTAACACATATATATTATTATTTAAACATCAAGAGAGAGTCTTAATTACGAGTTGCATGTAATCTTAACTAAGCCGCGCAGCTACACTTACACCTAGAAACGCAGCGTTTACACTCCACCAACGACGGTTTAGCCGCCGTGTCGCAGCCGCATGTGGCAGTGCATTTCATCTGAGTCACACCGCCCCAAAGACAACGAGCCATGCATCGTAGAACCGGTACGCACTTAGGACATGTGTATTTCATTTGCTCCGATATGCATGTCTTGCAGCTATTTCGTGACGATGGATGTCGGCAGAAACCACCACGGGATCTAACGGCTGGTCCGGTGGCTTTTGGTGTTGATAGGAATGTAAAGAGTAGTACCAATAAGAGGCTAATTTGAAACTTGTAAGTGCTCTTCATGTTTAAAGTTTGGGTTTTGTTTTATGGGGAGAGTTTAGATTTGTATATATATATATGAAAATGCTATTTGCTTATTTATATAGTAGCAAAATGAAACTTTATAGTAATGTTAGGTTATTGTCTAGCGACTTCCACGAGAGTTTAGATGAGATTGAATGTGTATAGTGTATTGAAGCAAAGATGCATTTAAAGTAAAGCATTCAATATTGTTCTTGAAATGTACAATTCTCTTAAATGCTCTTTTATTTCATCAATATATTTACTATTTTTACATATATACACATATTAACATTTTTCCGGCAACATAGAGAAATAGTAAAATATTCCACAAATTGAAAAATATATAAGTTTAAAAGATGGTCCAACCGAATTTAGTTTTGGAAATGATAATGGATGTTGTAAAAATCATATGTAAAGTTTTTAAATAAATTTCACAAAAACTTTGCAAATAAAACTATGTCTTACTATGTACATGAAAGGAGATATCTAGTTCTATTTATATTTTGTTATTTAATCGAAAATTGTAAAAAACCTAACCCCATACCAATATATAATTCAAGAAAGAATATGACTTTAATTAAATTTTAAAACAATATATAATCCGACAAAGAATATATATCTAGAGAAAAATAAACAAATTGTCTATATGTGAAGAATCATCCAAAAAAAATGAGGAGAGTAACTATATCAAATATTTAGAAATTATAAAAGAATTACATTAAAGACCAAATCATAAGTATTTTATCTTTATAAGATAAATATTAATGAATATATATAAGATAAATATTTTATCTTTTTCATCAACTTACCCAATTCTTGCGAATGTCAAAGGTGTAGTTATTCTCCAAGTAACACTTATTATCATCATCAACGAACTAAAAATAACATAAAATGATAATTTAAGTAAATACAAATATAATACAACAATAATAATAATAATAATAATTTGTTGAAATATGTTACCTTTGATTTAACAGAATAAGAGCCTCTAACAAGTAGACCAGACGGCGCCGTTTCCTCAAACATAACATGGTCGTATGGTTCCGCTTGTGGACTAAACGTTCCCAACATCTCCTTTCTACTATACACTAAACAAACAAACACAACAACAAAATAAATTAGACAAATTAAAAAGGACTTGTATTAAAAACTTTTGTAACTTGTGAAAATCCAAAAGACTAAAATACCCTTGATTCCGGTTTTCCAGACAGTGTTGCTGTATCGGAGACCGGAGACAATGTTGTTGGTTACACGGAAAGTGAAGACAAGAGTGTAGTTAGCACCTTCTTTGAGAGTGAACCATGGTCCTTTAGCGGCAGGCTTACCGTCTTGTGGGACAGACAAGACCATGTCTTCTCTGTCCGGTGACCTAATCGTTAAGGTCAATATCTTTACCACCGGATCAAGAGTCTCTGCGCATTTTACACTTTTGTAATGATATCATAACAAATATTACACATATGACACAAATCAAAACACACCATTCAACTTTGACTAGTAGTTTCGAACATAACTATTACATTGCAAATATAATTTTTACTTGGTCTAATCTTACGACTAAACAATCTTTAATCTTATTATTTGCACATAATTATAAAACCAAGAATTTAAATTTGGTTTACCTCCAACTTCTTGGAGATCCACACTGCCTAGAAGTTGTTCTTTCCATCTCCTTAAACTTTCATCATCCTATAAAAATAATTTTGTTATAAACATAAGAACAAATGATTAATCACACGTTATATAATAGAGGCCAAATAATTTGTGGACCAACAAGGCCAAAACATGGTAATGTTATTGTAGTTTATCATAGTATTTATGTGGAAGAAGAGCGATATATATATATATAGGCATTAATGATCAAAAGAACCTTGTCTTTCTCGAGCTGTTCTTTGAGACCTATCATAGGACCAAGTTCAAGTTTCCTGTCTTCTTCTTCTTCATCATCATCTTCTGTTGGACACATAGAGCTATGGCTATTCTTTCTGCTTAAAGCTTGTCCTTTTGTATCTTCTGAAGATTCACCATTCTTCTCTTCATCTTTCAAACCCATCTTTTTGTTATTTTCTTTGATATCTATTAGTATTAGTTCTCTGATTTTAATTTAAATCCAAGAACGTTGTTTTTGATTAGATATGGTCTTTGGGAGATGGTTATGTAACAATGTTTATAATGAGGAAGACAGCAAAAAAAAAAGAGTCACCAAACCAAAAAAAAAAAAGAATAGTAAAGAGAGTATAAATATAGGATTTTTTTCTTTTGTTAAAAAGAATGAGAAGAAAGTTACAAAAAGGAATTTAGTGAGAATAAAAAGGCTTTAAGAGAGAAAGATTTGGTTGTATTTTGTTTTGAGGGAATGGTTATATTTAGAGTTTAGAGATAAGAGAATAGGTCATGTGGTGATCCTTGATTATAAGACTTGTAATCTTCTCCTTCATTGAATTTTTTTTACTAATAATAAATGGTTTTTAAGTATAATCAATCAACTCTATATGTAAACATGCATTTTTAATAAGGGATTTTATCTCAATATTAAGCCCACTATTAATGACTAATAACTAGGTTGTTGTGGCCCATTAGTTAGGCCATTTCGTCAAATTTATCAAAAAAATTTATAAAAGGTTAAGAGAAAATGCGAAAAATCGGTTGAGATTTAAGTTTATAATTAACATTAAAAGACTAAGATACTACAATAGAAAATCATTAATATAAATTCCAACACTAATTTTATAAAATAATGCATGTATATATCAATTAGTTCAAGTGTTGTTTCATATTGACGACATTAATTTTCTTAAGCGTCATTGTGAAGCGGAAAATCATAATATTTCAACGCAATTGAAATGTTTATGTAAATTGTAGAAAAATTATTAGTTAATGTTATAACGTTGAAATGTCTATGTAGTGAGAGCTTTAAGTTAGTGTCTCTTCGGTAACTCCTTGAAGCGTATCAGAATATATAGAGTCGGTTTAATATTGGTTATTGATTCGGTTTAGTATTCGGTTTAGTTTATGGTTTAGGTTGTTGTATTTAAAGAGTTCATCTCTTTCACTTTACCTTTAATGAAGCTTTTACACTTTTATCTCTAAACTTGAAATGGTATCAGAGCATTTTTTAAGCTTCGTTCACAAAAATTCTTCCGCAAAATTTTGTTTCCGATCTTTGATTCACCGGAGTTTTCTCTCGATTCACCGGAATTTCACGGAAATTTCACCGTCATCACATTCATCGGTTTGTTTTTCGATTCATCGTCGTCTTCATCGATTTTCTCACTTATTCTTCATCGATCTGTTTCATTCGATCGATTATCTCCTTCTCCTTGGTTTCTCTTCGTTTTGTTCGTTCATATCTTTGATCGGCGTTGTTTTTCTCGATCTATCGTTTTCTCTTCGTTTAAGCTCAAAATCAAGCTCAGATCTGCTTTTTATGGCATCGTTTTCATCGATTTCAAGTTCTGGAACTTTCTGCGATTGATTGCACTTTGTTTTTGAACCGTCTTTTTCGCGAATTCATCGCGACTTCGTCTCTTTCGTCAGATCTATTTTATATTCTTCGATCTAAGTTGTTTCAGGTTCGATTCGTTACATTCGATCGATTCCTTGTTTGATTTCTCACCGTTTCATCGGTTTATTATCTCGAATCGGTCGCGTATTCACCGATTTCGTCTTCATCTTCTTCGTTTTATCCGATCTATCGCGTTTTCATCGCGTTTTCATTCCGATCGCGTTATCATTCGATCGCGTTTTGTTCCCTATCGATTCATCCGATAGTGTTTTGTCTCTTTGATTCATCTTTATCAAGCTTCGATTTCTCTCGTTTCGAGCTTCGTCCTATGGATTCTTCTTCACATATGCTTATTTCACCTTGTGTTTTGGCTACATTACTCGAATATGCTTCCCTTATTGGAGAAGCTACTTGTTTATTCTTTGGATGTCTTTCAAGACCACCGGAGATTCCTATGAACCTTAACTCATGGAACATCTTCTTTGACATGGTATGTATGTGGCTTATGTTTTCACTCTCAAGAGGTTTCAGTTCAATAATGGTAGATGATGATGATACTTGGCTGCTATGGTTGAATCTAGAGTGTGGATTCTATATTGATGGTGTTGTTGAGTTTTGGCACAATTTGGCAAGTTAAAATGTTCTGTGCAAGGGGGAGTTTTGGTTAGTTGTGCACAATGATGTCTATGATGTTAGTCAACCATGCTTAGAGCTTTGTGGAGTTACACACTTGGAATCTCTAACTTGTAAAGTTTCTGCAATGATTCATGCAATGATTCATGCAATGGTTCAACACTTAAGCTCCTCATTTTTCTTAATCTCTCTTGATAAGCAACAAGTGACTACAAGAGATAGTTCAAAGCTGATGTATAGCAAGATCATTGATGATTTAAAGACTGAAACTATTTGTTTTGTGATGGAATTGTTCATTGTTGTTGAAAAGATAATGGTGTTGGATGATAGAAGATGGTTAGATTTATGGATCTGTGAACAAGTTTTCACACTTCCTACCTCTGTTTTGAAGTTGTGTGTGAGTGACTACAACAAGGATGGTCTGGTGTATAAGAGCTTATGGCTTAGAATTCAAGAGGTTGATATCTTGATGTTGTTGGATCTTCTTTTTTCGCCAAGTTCAAGAAGTCTTTTGGTATTGTGGATCATATGCTTGATGTGGTTTGTAAAGTTCATGCTAATGGTGAAAAAGGAGACGTCCGCTTTCACATGTTGGCTGATTTTTGTTGGAGGTTGTACTTCCCAAAGCTGTGTTTCATGGCAGAGAGAGATATGGTTAAGAAGGGCCAATCAAATGATTGATGGAGTTACTCCATGTGAGTTGTTGGTTCTGCATAGTGATGCAGAAGTTAAAGATAGCTTGAAAAGGATGAGATTCTTCTTTGATTTTCAAGTTTGTCTTCTTCAAGTTAAGAGTCAAGACTATGGTTATATTAGGTTTACGACTGTGGCTCGTATTGGGTTGTTTGCTCCAATACTTGAAGTACTTTATTGTTCTTTACCAAGACCGCCAGAAGATTACAAGATTTATCCCTCTCCTATTCACATGAAGATTCACACATATGGATTATGAAAGTGCAAGCTGAAAGTCCCTTTCATCTTGAGGGGGAGTATCAGAATATATAGAGTCGGTTTAATATTGGTTATTGATTCGGTTTAGTATTCGGTTTAGTTTATGGTTTAGGTTGTTGTATTTAAAGAGTTCATCTCTTTCACTTTACCTTTAATGAAGCTTTTACACTTTTATCTCTAAACTTGAAAAAGCGCATGCGCGATGCGGAAACTTGATAAAAAAAATTGAAAATTTTGACACAAGAATTTGATTTATTTCAACGTTTACATGTGAATGCGAAAGAGAGTGTTTAATGTTGAACAACTTGCTTATATTATATGATCCATAATATATATTCTATTAGTTAAATATTTTGATCTTCATAATATATATAAGCTTTTAACTATATATATTGGTTGATATATTTTTTGTTAACCACAATTCAAAATGTTGATTGATAAATCAATTATATAGATTATAGGATGTGTTATAATATTTGTAATTGTTCATTAAGAGCCCAAAGCCCATTAACTTAGGTCGGTTAAACCGACTCTAATGCCCTATATAAAGGCATTTTCTTCACATATGTAAGATAATGAAGTAAGTGAAAAATCAATAGTAACAAAGAGTCTTACTATCTCAACATTTTCTCTCGTATATCTCCACTCTCAACGAAAGCACTTATATACATATATATTATAATAAATAGTTTTAAACCACGTTATCAGCACGAAGCTCTATCCGATCAATTATATTTTGAAGGTATAGTAAAAAGGTATGCTAAATTAATTATTTTATATGATTATATTATGCTTTTGTTATTTATTATCTATGGCGTGCTATGCCGCCTGAACATGGTAGGCTCTGCCTCCTAAATTTATTATGCTTTCATTATTTATTATCTATGGCGTGCTATGCCGCCTGAACATGGTAGGCTCTGCCTCCTAAATTTATGCTTTTGTTATTTATTATCTATGGCGTGCTATGCCGCCTGAACATGGTAGGCTCTGCCTCCTAAATTTATGCTTTTGTTATTTATTATCTATGGCGTGCTATGCCGCCTGAACATGGTAGGCTCTGCCTCCTAAATTTATTATGCTTTCATTATTTATTCTCTATGGCGTGCTATGCCGCCTGAACATGGAAGGCTCTGCCTCCTAAATTTATTATATATTATTATTTATTAAATATATAAATATAATGCAAAAATTATGTTTAAAAAAAACTATGCCAGAATTTTGCATCTTAAAAATGTTTTAAATATTGATTTTATTTAAAAAAAAACTCTGGCAAAATTTAAAGGTAAATAAATCTAAGAAAAACTCTGCCAAATTTTAAACTTAAAGATTTTTGCCAAAAGGCTAATAAAAGAAATTATGGCAAAATTTAAATTAGTAAATAATCTTTTCTAACAAATTATTATTTTCTTTATAGTTATCATGTCAAATTTGGAAAAACTTGCAATTACTGCCCTTGATGTTTCCGGAAGAAATTATATGACATGGGCTGTAGATGCAAAAATACATTTGAAAGGAAAAGAGCTTATCAGTGCGATTGATAAGTTAGAAACAACTCCTGATGAGAAAAAGGCTAAGGCCATGATGTTTTTACGCCACCATATTCATGATGATCTAAAAAATGAATATATTACCCAAGAAGATCCTGCAGATCTCTGGGAATCCCTGAAGGATAGGTTTGATCACCAGAAATATGTGATCTTACCAAAAGCCAAACATGAATGGCTAAATCTCCGATTTCAAGATTATAAAAGTGTTGGAGATTATAACTCCGCCTTGTTTGGAATAACTTCCAGAATGAAGTTGTGCGGAGAAAAGGTAAGCGATTACGATATGATCGAAAAGACGCTCCAAACATTTCATCCCGTAAATGTCCTCCTGCAACAACAATATCGAGCAAGCGGATACACGAAGTATTCGCAATTGATGCAGGTCCTCTTAGTTGCTGAACAAAACAATGAGCTAATGATGGTGAACCATCAAACTCGTCCAACTGGATCAGCTCCATTCCCTGAAGTGAATGTGGCATCATCCAGTTATACCAGTTTGCGAGGACGTGGTCGCGGTCGCGGTCGAGACCGTGGTCGCGGTCGCGGTCGAGACCGTGGTCGTGGTTATGGACGAGGAAGAGGACAAAGAGGAAGACAAGTCAGAGGATATTATAATCGTGATTCGGGGAAACAAATTAAGAATTATCCAGAAGATAATGGTGGTCGTACAGTGAAAAGACAAGGTGAAGATTCTTGTTACAGATGTGGTGGGAAAGGCCACTGGTCGCGTACCTGTCGTACGCCAAGGCACCTAGTCGATCTGTTTCAAGAATCTCAGAAACCGAAAGGGAAAGGAGTTGAAACAAATTTCGTCCATGATGAAACCGAACCTAGTTTTCGTGGCTTAGATGAAGATACTCATCTGGACATTGCAGATTTCCTTGATCCAGGAGCATCAATGGAAAACATAGACTAAGAAATAAAAGACATGATAGCTCGTTTTAATAACTATGTTTTGTAATATACTAAATAGTTTTTGGTGTAATATAAAGTTTGCAGTAAAGTAACTTTTGTAACATATTTTTGTAATATAAAGATCGTTTTGATGTGTTAATACATGTTTTATGATTATTCAGAAAATGTCTAAGCTTGAGATCAAAGATGGGGATATCTGTTTGGCAGATAGTGCGACAACGCATACAATCCTCAAAGATAGAAAGTATTTTTCCGATCTCAAATTAACAGGCTCCGCCGGAAGCGTGAGTACTATATCGGGAAATGCAAAGATAATTATAGGCTCTGGAAGAGCTAGTTTTTCAATGCCAAAGGGGACACAATTTGAATTAAAAAATGTGTTATATTCCCCTAAATCTAAAAGAAACTTGTTAAGTTTCAGAGATATCCGAGAGAGTGGATATCATGTAAAAACAGTGAGTAAAAATGGCACTGAATATCTTTGCATTACATCAGAGGATAAATATATATTGGAAGAGTTACCAATGTTATCCTCAGGTTTATATGCCACAACAATAAACAAAATTGAAACATATGTCATAGTAAACCCGAAGTTTACTAGTACGTTTAAAGTGTGGCATGAAAGACTCGGTCATCCTGGTTCAGTGATGATGCGAAAGATTGTAGAAAACTCTAATGGCCATTCATTGAAAAACCAGAAGATTTTTCAATCGAACGAGTTTTCATGTACTGCGTGTTCTCAAGGAAAATTGATAACTCGGCCATCAGTAACAAAAGTTGGGAATGAATCACCTGATTTTTTGGAAAGAATACATGGTGATATATGTGGACCTATACATCCACCGTGCGGGCCATTTCAATATTTCATGGTATTAATTGACGCATCCAGTAGATGGTCAGATGTGTGTCTATTGACAACACGAAATACGGCTTTCGCAAAATTTATTGCCCAAATAATAAAGTTAAGGGCTCAATTCCCAGATTATACCATAAAGAAAGTAAGACTAGATAATGCCGGTGAATTTACTTCACAAGTATTTAATGAATATTGTATGTCATTGGGGATCGATGTTGAGCATCCGGTTCCCCACGTTCATACACAAAATGGCATGGCTGAGTCTTTAATAAAACGGTTGCAACTAATTGCAAGACCGTTAATATTGAGAACACAACTCCCAATCTCAGTTTGGGGACATGTTGTCTTGCATGCGGCGACCGGTACAAATACGACCAAGTGCCTATCATGTGTTTTCCCGTTGGAATTAACATCTGGCCAGAAGCCGAATATTTCCCATCTCCGTGTATTCGGATGTGCGGTGTATGTACCCATAGCCCCACCGCAAAGAACAAAGATGGGACCACAAAGAAGATTAGGTATATATGTGGGATATACATCACCAAGTATAATTCGGTATTTGGAACCGAAAACTGGTGATATGTTTACGACACGGTTTGCCGATTGCCATTTTAATGAGGATGAATTTCCAGCTTTAGGGGGAGGAATTCAGAAAATTCCGAAAGATGTTACATGGTATACATCTACATTATTACATTTGGATCCCCCTACTAAACAACGTGAACTTGAAGTTCAAAGAATAGTTCATCTACAAAATATGGCAAATCAAATTCCAGATGCGTTTACAGATACGCGAAAAGTAACAAAATCATATATACCCGCAGCAAATGTCCCATCAAGAATCGATATTCCTAAAGAGAATAATGATGGGAGTAAAATAAATGAACCTAAGGTTCAATTGAAAAGGGGGAGACCTATTGGATCTAAGGATAAAAATCCTCGAAAGAAAAAGAAAGAGGTAGAAATAAATGAAAAGGTTCCAGAAGAATCAAACAACGAAAAATGTCCCGAAGACATATATGAAAATGTTCCGGAACAGAAAGAAAATGAGGAATGTCCTGAAGACGAATGTAACACAGAAAATTATGAGATTTCTATTAATTATGCCCATAATGGAAAAATGTGGCTTAGAAATGAAATTGATGATGATGATGTGATATTCTCATTTTACGTGTCTAAAGAAATAGATGATGAAAATGATGACTTAGATCCAAAGTCCGTATATGAATGTCGAAAAAGGCATGATTGGGAAAAATGGCAAATTGCCATGAAAACAGAGTTGATATCTCTCAATAAAAGAGATGTCTTCGGACCCATTATCGTTACACCGAAGATGTAAAGCCGGTTGGATGTAAATGGGTCTTTGTGCGAAAAAGAAATGAGAAAAATGAAATAACGAGATATAAAGCTCGTCTTGTAGCACAAGTTTTTCTCAAAGACCGGAATTGATTATGAAGAAACTTATTCCCGGTTATGGATGCAATCACATTCGGGTACTTAATGAGCCTAACGGCATCCAAGAATTTGGAGATGTACCTTATGGATGTTGTGACTGCATATCTATATGGATCACTGGAAAATGATATATATATGAAAATCCCGGAAGGATTAAAGATCCACTGAAGGATCAAAGATGAATGATATATCAAGTGAATTATGTTCGGTCAAATTACAAAGATCACTTTACGGATTAAAACAATCCGGACGCATGTGGTATAATCGTTTAAACGATTTTCTCGTTAAATAAGGGCTATGTAAATAATGAAATATGCCCTTGCGTCTTTATTAAGAAATCCCGGAATGGATTTGTGATCATTCTTGTTTATGTTGACGACTGAACATGATTGGGACTCAAAAGGATATTGATGATGCACGAACTCATATGAAAGAAGAGTTTGAAATGAAAGATCTCGGGCAAACAAAGTTTTGTCTTGGGCTCCAGATAGAGCATCTCCGAGACGGAATATTTGTGCATCAATCAAATTATACTCAAAGAGTTTTAAATCGGTTTAACATGGATAAATCAACTCCTTTGAGTACTCCAATGGAAAATAGGTCACTTGATATTGATAAAGATCCATTTCGACCGTGTGAAGATAGCGAGGAAGTGTTAGGTCCTGAAGTACCTTATATGAGTGCTATAGGCGCATTAATGTATCTTGCGAATTGCACAAGGCCGATATAGCATTTGCTACTAATCGCTTGCAAGATACAACTCATCTCCTACTCGCAGACACTTGGAACGGAATAAAACATATATTCCGTTACCTCCAAGGTACACTTGATTTAGGACTATATTATCCTAAAAACTCGGTTTTCGTTTAGTTGGTTTCGCGAGATGCCGGATATTTATCAGATCCGCATAAAGCTCGATCGCAAACCGGATATGTTTTCACAATGGGTGGAACTGCGATCTCATGGCGTTCTCAAAAGCAGACATTAGTTGCCACTTCGTCAAATTATGCAGAGATCATCGCGCTTCATGAAGCTTGCAGAGAATGTATATGGCTACGAGCCATGTCTAAACATATACAAGAAGCAAGCGGATTAATCGTTGACAAAGAGCCAACACTACTTTTTGAAGACAACGCTGCATGTGTTGCTCAAATCAAGGAAGGATATATCAAGAGTGACAGAACTAAACATATCCCGCCGAGGTTCATATCTTATACTCAAGAACTTGAGAAGAACCAAGAAGTCAACATTCGATATGTTCGTTCAAGCGAAAACGCAGCAACGTGTTTACAAAGGCGCTTCCCACTACGACGTTTAGAAAGCATATTCACAGCATCGGAATGCGTCATTTGCGGGATCTTTAAAGTGGATGATATAGTTGACGCTTTCAGGGGAGGATTATGTTACTGTACTCTTTTTCCTTTATTACGGTTTTTATCCCTATCGGGTTTTTCCGTCATAAAGGTTTTAATGAGGCAGTACATAATCTACCAATAATGAACAATTAAGGGGGAGTGTTATAATATTTGTAATTGTTCATTAAGAGCCCAAAGCCCATTAACTTAGGTCGGTTAAACCGACTCTAATGCCCTATATAAAGGCATTTTCTTCACATATGTAAGATAATGAAGTAAGTGAAAAATCAATAGTAACAAAGAGTCATACTATCTCAACATTTTCTCTCGTATATCTCCACTCTCAACGAAAGCACTTATATACATATATATTATAATAAATAGTTTTAAACCAGGATGCTCTTTTTAGTGTAATAAAATGGCACTTTATATAAAAATGGATGAATGTGTCATACAAATGACTATATACAACTTTTAATGCATGGTTCGACCTAACTATCTTGAAAATTGATTCTATATATTGACGACGACAGGTGAAATTATTTTTTGATTAAAAATGGTTTTCTAATATCAATTCCATTGCAAGAAATTAAAAAAAAATAATAATAAATAATGAGTAATCTGTAAATGGAGGTTTCGTTTTTTACTTTTTTATGTATGCGTAGGTTTTGACTATGTAATACATATTGAGACCAAAAGGAGACAATATGATTGATTATATGTTGTAATATCAAATATGTTGTTTTAGCAACATTAATATTTTTTGAAATATCCTAGACGTGCAAATTTTATTACAAGCTAGCCACATGAAATCCAGCTTACAAATACACGTATTTTGAGTAACAAATATATCCAATTCAATATATATAAGGTGTATGTTCATATATAATTTATTAACAATAGTTAAAATGTCTGATAATTAAGCTTTAATGTTTCCCTCAAAAATTCTACCAAATCAAGCTAATTAATAATACTCTTCTATGTTGCTATAAAAAAATAATACTCTTCTATGAGATAAAAAAAAAATAGTTTCACACATGTATTAATAGGTAATGCGTATTCACAACATAGGCAATAATTAGTTTTGAAGATACTAGCTAATTAAGATCTTCTTCTTCTTTTTTGTGCGCGATAATAATTAAGATCTAATCTTATAAAATTAAATAGAATGTTGAAAAAGATTTCTTTTGACATTATGTGTTGGACACGCAATAAAGTTGTTACTTGCCTGGTGATATCTGAACATTAACAGATAATCTTCTATACCAGTTAAGGTTTTATTTGCTTGCCTTTTTAATAAGCAACCCTTAATAAAGCATTAAGATATACTGGAAACTATTGGCTCACACATTTACAAAAGGATGATATTGTAGATTTTTTTTTTAAGTCATTAGTAAAGATTAACTGGAATAATTAGCTTTATCTTACTTAATTTATTAATAAAAAATAATGAGAAATATGCCGGCATTACTTTATATTATACAAAAAAATAGATACAATTTTTCCATCTGGTGAACGGAATTATTGCATTAGCTTCATCACAAATAATGAAAAAGAAGAATAGTAATTTTATATTATTAAGTCAACCTCGAAGTGGTATTATGTATCCTTTAATGTGACCATGTCGACATTAAAAAAAACATAAACTTTAACATTTTCCTTAACCTTATCCAGAGCTAACAAATTAATAGACTCCTATTTTACATCTTAGGAACTAATAATACGTATCAAAATACTTATATTGAACTATTTCTAAAATATCCTAAGTCTTGTATATGCCTATTTTTCGACCAAGATTTAATTTCTAAGAACAAAGGACGAACTTATGTTTTTGCCAAAACAAAAATGTATTCGTGTCTTTGTTTTAAAGATCTTGTGAACGTTTATACAAACGACCCCAATTAATTTGTCTTTGCTAAATTGAAATTAATATGTAATTAGTGACTTTTGAGATTTAACCAAAAAATGTCTTTTGAGAACTTCAAAAAGACCATATTTTTTTTTTTTTTTCACCAAAAAAAAAAAAAATAAAATAAAAAGACCATATTTAGATGTTAGTTTCATGCCCAAAGACCACGACGTACTTAACAAAAAAAATCTGATGTAAGATATATATATATATATATATCTCATTTTCGATTCCCCTCTTCGCATTATCGATTCATAAAAAAAAATATTTCTTATAACTTTTCATTCATAACATTGTTATGCAATGTACAAACAATTTTATTGTGTCCACTTGAATATATATATATATATATATATAGCTACAAAAATATGCTAACTAGGAATTGGATTTAAATAAAGAAAGGTTGATAAAAGTTTGGTTATTTGTGTCAAAATCAAAATGTAAGGATGTAACAACATTAGAAGACTGCCAAATTAGTGTATTAGTTAATAGTTCATATTTTAACAACAATTAATTGTTTTAATTCATTATTAGATACATCAAAATATAAAAAATGAGGAATTCACAAATCTACACCCTTTCAACCCCTTCTTCACAAAACTACTCCTAATTTAATATTTTCACATATGTACACCCTTCCAAAATTTTAAAAGCTTGATTTAACCTTTAAAAAATTACCAAAATTATTTTTTTTTCATTTGGGTTCGCTAATTAGTGTTTAGGGTATAGTATTAAGGGGGTAGGGTTGTTTGGGTAGAGTTTATTTGGATTTAATTTTGAGTGTTTAGGTGTAGTTTTGTGAAGTATTTTGGAAATGATGTAGTTTTGTGAAATGTAATTCAAATGGTGTAGTTTTGTGATTCTCCCTAAAAAAATTTGGTTTTAAAATGTTTAAACGTGGATGCAAAAAATTTCTGAAGTTATATTTTAGTTTTAGTAGTATTATCATCATCGGTGACCAATTGTTATAGGGGTGGATTAATTGATATAACACCTTCTTTTGGTATATACTTATACATACATATAAGTATAACTACATGCTCTCGTGATAATGTGTGATAATATGGTTTTGTCCTCATAAGTCAAAAACAATAATTTCAATTGTTTCGTTATTTAGGGTTTGACTTTTTTAAAAAAAATGTGAGAAAGCTTGTGCCGCCCCCATCGGTCATGAAATTAATATTATTTATTTTATTGTCGCTTTTAAATTTTAATATTATGTCAGACTACATACACACCCAAGTTATCAAATAATTCAACTACGGTTAAGTTAACCTGATTACTAGTGATTAGTATCGTTTAAAATAAATTATTATTAAATTTTAATTCGAAGCTGATGCTATCTTCGTGATATATGAATACCAAAGTTTTAAGTTATTTCAATATTTTTGAATAGTTTTTATGTTTTAAATTTAAACCGATATATGAAACGTAGAATCTCTTCTTATCGTTTCATCAACATGATTTAAATCACTTTCAGAACTACCCCTTAAAACTTTTATGAATTTCGTTTGCATATGCAAGTGTATGTGAGAAGGTTGTTGGTTCAAAATTTCAAAACATATATTTGTAATGTTTTGTATTTAATTAATTTTTTATTTTACTCAATTTACATCTTTTTGGTTTAAAATATTTCGTATTATCGTCTTCTTGAGTTGGATTTTAAGAAAAATAAAAATTTTGATTTATATGAGCTAATAATAAGCTAACATAAAATGCGACGTCACACAAATAACATTTTAAAAATAATTGTTTCACAACTTTTGTGACAAGTGGGGCGTTTTGATTAACATCCAAGTTTAGCCATATATTTCAACTAAACACATTGTTTATTAATTTTTCACAAATGACATAATCAAGACACCCCCCTAACCGATAATTCTAAACGTAATCCAAATCCCTCTTTTATAAAATAAGAAGATCACAACTTCGACAAAACATACTATAAGTATTAATTTTATTAAAAAAAAACAATTGTATTATTGGACAATTCCAATCTTATTGGTCAACCACTGGCCTTTGGGATACTCCGAAGGATTCCTACACAATTATTTAATTTCGATTCTCTTGTTCATTGATTCAATCAATATTCTTGAAAAAATTGAATCTGTATTTATTTATTTTCAGTTGTAACCTGCAAGAATATAAATATTATATAATCAGTAATAAATCATAAAGTTTTGTCAATGTTACACATTACTACTTAATTTTATTTAATAAGTCGACCAAATAGTGTGTAACATGGTTGGTTTTACGCATTACTATTTGAGATAATTGGTTGAGAGGGTACTTTTTAATTTTATAATTTGCTAGAAGGTAGTTTTTGTTTTGTAATTGGTAAATGGGTAATTTCATATGTTAAAAGATAATTATAACCTTAAAGTTAACTTTTATGTTTCTTCGTGGTGAATGGTAAATCTAATACGTGAATGGTGAATGAATACATGAACGGTGAATACCACCGATGAGTGATGAATATCATTTGTGAACGATTTTTATATCAGTATTAATGTGTTATGTTTTGTTAATGAATGATTAATCCATATGATGAATGATGAATAATGATAAGTGAATGGTGACAGTCGAATGATGAATGAAGAATATCAGTTGGTGAATAGTGAATAACGTTGGTGAATGATGAATATGTTTTGGTTAAATATTAATACGGATAAAATAGTCTTTTTGTATACTCTGAAAATTAAAACTACCTAAATTCCTAATTAGAAAACTAAAATCACCCAATTGACAATTACAAAACTAAAACTACCTAATTTACTAAATTTCCCTTACTATTTAATTTAACTCAAAACATGTAACATGGTTGATTTTTTTTACCTCATGGTTAGTTTGGAATTTTAGTTCAAAGTTGTACGTTGGTTATAAATCAACAATTATAAAATTTTGGCATACGTATATTCTCTTAGTAATTATGTATCATCTTATCTGAAATGAAACTATATCCTTAATGCTTACATGCAATATCATCATTTTTCAAGGTAAAATAATTATATGTTCTGGTAGTATTTCAGCAAAAAAAGTTATGAAAAAATTGAAAACTTGTTAACAAAAAAAAGAAGTTATAAATTTATAATTTATTTTTTCGCGGTTATTAATTCATTAATAAATTATTAATCTACTTGAAATGACTCGAGTCAACGTTAGAGGAGAATCTAGAGTGGTCCCACATCTCTCAAGTGGCGAAAGAAAATGGAGCCCGAGATATATAAGAGCTTCTTTATAGGTAAAATTCAAAAAAAAAATTGGAATTTTTTTTTTTTGAAATAAAATTAAAAAATAAAATAAAATAAAACATACTTATCGCGGACCGCCACGCGTCGGTGAAGCCCGCGAAATAAACAAGAATCACTTCTTAGAGAAGAGTTGTAAGAGACGGTTTAATTATGTGGGACCCACTCACAAGAGTCATCTTAAGAGTCATCCGTAATGATGCTCTAACCTATAAGCAAAAGCCAGCTCCGCCCAAAACATTTGATCCATCCATTTTCATATTTTTCTGTTTTTATTATCTTATAATAATGCTATATTAATTCATTTCTTAATTTTGAGATGTTATATATTTTATTTCAAAATTAATTTTGAAAAGAAGATAATAGATATGGGTTCACCACTCGTTCTTCGTTTCTTTTTGGATGGGACTTGTCACTTTAATTCGTCTCTTCCACAATCTTTGGATGTGTACAAAATAAATCGAATTTTAAAGATCTTGTAGTAAATATATATGATCAATGTAAACTACTAACCAAATAAATTTACTACGTTTTAGGATTTTTCGTAGCTCACGATATAAAGATACATAGATTAACATTTAAAAAAGAAAAAAATAACAATATTTTGTGAGTTATATATTGTTGTTTTAGTTTGTGAAAAGTGAGTTATTTTTGCATATTTTTCTCTCTTTTGTACATACTACTATTTTCTTAAGAAAATGGAGAACCATTAAAGTTGCTAGGGCTTGTTATATGAAAAGATCTCTAGAGTTCGTTAAAGTCATGTGATAATTTGTTATAAAAGACTTTATAGTTTATCTTATTTAAGTTCGTTATAATGTTCAATAAAACCAAAAAGTAAGACAATAATCATATTGTAGCATGACCCAATTTAGTGGAGTCTAAGAGCATCTCCAATGGTTAAGCACCAATGGAGATTGCTTAACCATATTTTAATAAAATTTAACGTTTAAGCAACTTAATTTTAGATTTAATAATTTGTTGTCTCCAATGGTTAAACAATTTACGGTGCTTAAACAATTTTTTTTTTCATTTTCTAAATCTTATTCCAATTGTGTTTTAGGGATTAGGCTACAAAGAGAAGATAATCAAAACAAAGAATCTCAAAACCAAAACGCATAAAACCCTAATGTTCAAATTCCTAAATCATGCAAGAGCAATGCAAAAAATCAAAATTGGATCCTCAAAAACGAAGAAATCCACATATAAAGGCATTATCAACATTCAAAAAGCATATATAAACAACAATCAAAATAATAATTTTTTCCCAATCAAAATTAAATGCAGAGACGAAGGAAGAAAGAGAGTACCTAAGCTTAAGGTCACGGACAGAAGACGGCGGCGTTTCAGACCGGAGACGACGGAGAAGATTATGATCGGAGACGCTTAAATCGATTTCATCCCTAACCTCCTGCTTCTTCTTCGTTGGAGATGAAAGCCCAAGGTTCCGAAAACCCTTTTCATCGATTCACTACAAGAAATCAGGACTTTTACCACGACCATAATCGTTGTAAAATCGTGGTAAAAAGCAGTTTACCACGATTTTACGACGATTTCCATTTCGTCGTTAATCGATCGAAGTAAAAGCCAAATCGTCGTAAAATCGTGGTAAATTTTACGACGAATCAAATTCGTTGTAAATTCGTGGTAAAATATTCGTTGTAAAATCGTTGTAACAATTACAACGATTTTACAACGGATATTTGGTTGTAAATTTGTATTTATAATAAATCGAAAATTCTCAAAATCGTCGTAAATTCGTCCCTAATTAGGGACGATTTTACCACGATTTGTAAAATTTATATTTCTCACAATCGTCGTAAATTCGTCCCTAATTAGGGACGATTTTACCACGATTAAAAGAAATATAAATTTTACAAATCGTGGTAAAATCGTCCCTAATTAGGGACGAATTACGACGACGATTGTGATTGAAATATAAAATATAAATTTTACAAATCGTGGTAAAATCGTCCCTAATTAGGGACGATTTTACCACGATTGGAAGAAATATAAAATTTTCAAATCGTGGTAAAATCGTCCCTAATTAGGGACGATTTTACCACGATTAATATTATTATAAATAAAAAAAAATAATATTTTATAAAATAAAATATTATTTTTTTAAAATATTTTTATTACAATTTCAAAATACAAAATACAAAAATAATTAGTCGTCTAAATTGAAATTTGGCCCGAAATAGTCTGCGTTGCGTTCTCGGGATCTACGTTGCTTGTTCGGGGCGCTCGGTCGTCGGACGGCGGGGATGTGTCCGCATTGCCCGAAGTAGTTCCGGGTTAGATGCGAAAGCACCGTAAACATCTTGTTGTAGAACTCCATGTTATTCGCCGAGTCGCATGCGGGTTCGAATCTCGGCCGCAAATCGACCGAGATCGGTAATTAGGAGGAGCAAGTGGGACGTCCCGCATGGATCCCATGCCTAGAACCCGTCCTTTCTTCTTAGGAGCAACCTATAAAATTAAAAAATTAATATATGAATGTTTTAAAAAATAATTTTACGTTAAAATTTTACCTCATGATATATTTGATCGAGCTCGGCGGTAGTAAGCGGCTCGCCGGGATATTGAGTGCCTCCGGGGATCTACGAGATCGTTGAGTCTCGATCTCCGTCTTCCGAGCTTCAAGATCGTTGAATATCCGCTCGGAATGGGAGTCAACGAACTCGCCGGTCTTTTTCCTGTGCGTCTTCGAGAAGACGGCACTGACGGCCGGTTTGTGACCCAGCTCCTTGGCCTACAAACAAATAATAAAATATATGTGCATTAGTATAATATTAGTAATTTGAAAATAAAAATAATTTGGAAGAGTTAGTAAGAAAGAATTACCATTTCGTGGGCCCGACCCGCGAACGGGATTTGTCCGGACGTGTGAGCCATACGCCGGCGTCCCGTCGGGTAGCTTCGCGTTCCTGGAGGTGGAACACTTCTCGGCTACGGTCGCGTTGTGGCCATCCGTCCAATATTTCTTCGAGCGTCCCGGACGCGACCGAGAGATAAACCGGCTTCCCCGCGTCGCCGACGACTCTCCACTTGTCCTTCCGGTCCGAGACCGTGTTGACGAGACGGAATTTCGCCGTCTTGCCGAACTCCGTCCTCACGGTCTCGTTGATCGAGACATCCCAATGCCACTTTTGCTTGCAAAATATGAAAAATTATAAGTTACTTTACGCGAATAATATATAATAAAAAATTTAAAGTTAAATAAATAAATTTAATTGAAATTAAATTAGAACATTACCGCGAAACATTTGAACCACGTTCTCTTGATGTGCTCGGGTGTCTTGCTCCAATTGGGATGCGACTCGATGAAGTATCCCTTGATTATGTCCGCGATAGAACGCGAGACCCGGTTGTCGTACTTGAACACGAAAAAAACATTAATTAATTTATTAATATAATAAAAAATAATAATAAAAAAATAAAAAAAATTAAGTTAATTACCAGTAAGTGCCCGGAGACTTGTACGGATCCAACCGGCGGAGACCGTCATGTCGGGTTGAGCGAGAATATCCTCAACCCGGAGGTTGGAGTACGGCGCGTTTCCGGTACATCCAACTCGGATGTACGGGGCCGGGATATCGTCGGCTGCGGGGTCGCGGCGTCGGCGGCGGCGGCGGGCACGAAGGAGGAGGAGGAGGATGCTCGCCTTGGACGGACGTCCGGTGTGGACGAGGAGATGTCGGGAAGGCGAACCGGAAGCCGAGCCTTCCCGGAAGCCGAGCCTTCCGGGAAGCCCTCCTCTCCGCCAACATTTGCATGTAGTCCGGCGGTAAGGTCTTCCCTCTCTACGAGGCATATCTAAGTACACCAAAAAAAAACATTAAATATTTAAATAATAATAAAATTATATAAGTTTTTTAATGACATTATATGTCCTAAACATATAATTCTAAAATTTGAATCATAAAACTAAAATCCGAGCCTAAAACTAAATTCTAAATCCTAAAACTAAATTCCAATTCCTAAAACTAATTCTAAAATCCGGTTTTATAACACATATATTAAAAATATTTACCTTTGGGGATGTTGAAGAGTGTGAAAGTTGTAGAGTTTTAGAGAGATAAAGTTTTAGAGAGATAGAGAGATTTAGAGAGAATGAGTGAAAATGAAAAATTTTGGTCCACTATATATAGTATAAGCAATCGTCGTAAAATCGTCGTAAATTTACGACGATTTTACGACGATTGCGTCGTTAAATCGTTGTAAACAAAATTGAAACGTTTTGGTTCGTTTGGTTTGCCGCGTTTTGGGAATGATGAAAATAATATCGTGGTAAAATCGTGGTAAATTTACCACGATTTTACCACGACTTATAAGGTAATCGTCGTAAAATCGTGGTAAATTTACCACGATTTAACAACGATTTGATTTAATAAATTCGTTGTTAAATCGTGGTAAATTTACCACGATTTAACAACGATTACCTTATAAGTCGTGGTAAATTCGTGGTAATAGTTGACGTTGACAACCTCGTACAAACAAAACTCCGAGGATTTGACGTTTAGAGTTTCATTTTTGGTCGTAAATTCGTTGTTAACTTACCACGAATTTCCATCGATTTTGTGTTAATCGTCGTAAATTCGTGGTAAATTTACCACGAATTTACGACGATTTATTACACTAAATGGATTTTGCTAAAATTCATCTGCCATTTGACTTCATGTTGCATATAATTATGATATTGTATGCATATGAAATCATACTAAGTCGTATGATTGCGAAAAACAAGTTTTGGTAAAATTAGAACATATAGACATATTAACAACAATATATTATAGTACACTTTATCTTAAACTTTATTAATTCTAAGAATATGTAAACAAAACTTATTGATAAGCAATTTTAACATTGTTTTTATAGTTATTCATTAACTTTAGAGGTCTTAAAGAGTGTTTGTACGTAATATAAGACATACTTTTAAAAATGTTTGGGGTTTAGGGGTTTATACAAAAAGACGTTGTAAAATAGTGGTAAATTTACCACGATTTTACAACGATTACCTTTTAAATCGTCGTACCACGATTTAACAACGTCTTTTTGAACTTTATAAATCGTTGTAAAATCGTGGTAATAGTTGACGTTGACAACCTCGTACAAACAAAACTCCTGAGGATTTGACGTTTAGAGTTTCATTTTTGGTCGTAAATTCGTTGTTAACTTACCACGAATTTCCATCGATTTTGTGTGAATCGTCGTAAATTCGTGGTAAATTTACCACGATTTTACGACGATTCATTACACTAAATGGATTTCGTTGAAATTCATCGCCATTTGACTTCATGTTGGATATAATTATGATATTGTATGCATATGAAATCATTCTAAGTCGTATCATTGCACAAAAACAAGTTTTGATAAAATTAGAACATATATACATATTAACAACAATATATTATAGTACACTTTATCTTAAACTTTATAAATTCTAAAAATATGTAAACAAAACTTATTGATAAGCAATTTTAACATTGTTTTTATAGTTATTCATTAACTTTAGAGGTCTTAACGAGTGTTTGTACATAATATAAGACATACCTTTAAAAATGTTTGGGGTTTAGGGGTTTATACAATAAATCGTTGTAAAATCGTCGTAAATTTACCACGATTTTACAACCATTACCTTTTTGAACTTTATAAATCGTAGTAAAATCGTGGTAATATTTGACGTTGACAACCTCGTACAAACAAAACTCCTAAGGATTTGTGAAATTTACACATATCGTGGTACAATCGTTGTAAATTTACGACGATTTTACCACGATTTGTTAAATTTACACAATCGTCGTAAATTCGTGGTAAATTTACGACGATTTTACCACGATTTGTTAAATTTACACATATCGTGGTAAAATCGTTGTAAATTTACCACGAATTTACCACGATTGTTAATTTATTTTTTAAAAAAAAATTAAATACATTATTTTCTTAAAATACATTATTTTCTTATTTATTACTCGGAGTCATCGGCGGACTCATGTTCGTCCTCGAGTCGGATTCATCAAATTCGTCGGTCTCTTCGACTTCTTCTTCGTCCTCATTCACCTCTTGACTTCCCTATTATGTGGATCAACGAGTAAGGCCGTGTCCGTGTTTAGTTACGGCGAAGGAATATCGACGGACGTGTCATTCTGTAGTGGTGATTCTTCTTCCCTGACTATGTACCCTCTCGGGGCAATTTTGATGACGGATAGCCAATGTATTCCTGTGGACTTAAGACGCGGATAAGGAATGAAGCTTACTTGCTCAGCTTGCGATGCAAGTATGAAAGGCTCGAACTTGTTGTATCTTCTACTCTTATTGACATCAACGATCCCAGACTTGTTGATTCGTACACCTCTTCCGATCGTAGGATCAAAACACTCGCACTTCACTTGAAAATACACGTTCTCAACTACCAGATTAAATGTCTTTAAATCGTTGTTAAAAAGTCCCAAAATAAGCAGTTGTAAATTCGTGGTAAATTAGCAACGATATAGCGACGAAAAATCCTTATAAACCAAAACGTTGTAAAATCGTTGTAAATTTACCACGATTTTACAACGATTTGGTGTTTAATCGGAAATTCGTTGTAAAATCGTCGTAAATTTACGACGATTTTAATCGTTGTAACTTTTACGACGATTTTACGACGATTACCAATATCGTCGTAAAATCGTCGTAAAATCGTCGTAACTTTACGACGACTAAAATCGTTGTAAATTTTTCGTGGTAATTTGCGCAGATTCTTGTAGTGATTACTCCTTCGATTTCATGGCTAAATCGCCGAAATCGCCATCCCAATCATCATCGGAGTAACCGAAGAACTCCAAATTTTTTTGTATGTTTTTTCTCTTTCTAACCCCGACAACATTTTCTTTTTTTTTCTTTGTCAAAACCAACTACAATGTGACACGTAAGGGTGCTTATAAATTGTTTAAAATGCTTCCTGAAGCATCGATTGTTAACTTATTACCCATTTTTCATTTAATTAATTCACATAAAAAACCTAAGCAACCTTATAAACAACTCATAAACAACACTAATGGACTTGCTCTAAGAAACATACATTTTGAAGCCATTAAATATCAACCTAAACTTCCCCATTAACACATTACACAAAAGAAAGAATGTTTGTACATTAGTGTAATCCTACCTAATCAACAAAATCTTTAGTTTCACAAAAAATGTAAAAAAAATGATTAATTATTTTAAATCTATTTACACAAAAAATGTAAAAAAATGATTAATTATTTTTCGGTGCTAATTAATAAGTAAAATTGATTTGGTTTGAAATTTGAATCTCTGACAAAACGACCAAAACTACTTTAACTTCAAAAGCTAAAACCCATAGTTCCAAAGACGTAGGAAATGGTAAGTTTTCTCTCTCTATATTTACTTTTCTCTTTCTACATATAATATTTATTGTTTTCTTTATAATAATTCTCTCCCCAATCAAACGACACTCATGAGAGTCATACATGTGTCACTTTTTCTCAATTTTTTAATGTTTATGATTAAACAATAAAAAAATATATCATAACATTTTTTAACTCTGTCAAGTTTCCTAGTATAAATAAATGTACCAAGCCTCCAAAGATGAACACACAATTAATATCACTCAACAAACCAAAAGCTCACAAACAAAACATCCTTTTTCTCTCTTTTCTTTGTTATTTTACTAAACCACTCTCCCCATAAAAATAATCACAAAAAAACTTCACACAACAATATTTCATTAATCTTCAAAATATGTCTCTTCCTGATACTAAATCTGATCAAATCCTTCTTGATGCTTGGGATTTCCAAGGCCGCCCCGCCGACCGCTCCAAAACCGGTGGTTGGGCCAGCGCCGCCATGATTCTTTGTAAGTATAATCACATATACTAATCAAAATTATATGTAGATAACCATTTTGTATATAATTTATCAAAAATATATATAAGTTAGTTTTTATGGCCACTCACATAGTTCTAACTCTAAGTTTATTGTTTTCAACTTTTTCTCTAGTGGGTAAAGTTTTATATTCATTTTCCTTTTGATGTATCTAATTTTCAATTTTTGGTGTGAAGTTATTGAGGCCGTGGAGAGGTTAGCGACGTTAGGTATCGGTGTTAATCTAGTAACGTATTTGACGGGGACTATGCATTTAGGCAATGCAACGGCGGCTAACACCGTTACAAATTTCCTTGGAACTTCTTTCATGCTCTGTCTCCTTGGTGGTTTCATCGCCGATACCTTTCTTGGCAGGTTTGTATATACAAAACATTACTAATTATTTAATTTTTTATAAAAAAAAATATTAATATGAAGTCATTATAAATTTTATTTCATATAGGTACCTAACGATTGCTATATTCGCCGCAATCCAAGCCATGGTAATGACCCCCCTAACAAAAGTTAAATATATTGACTAGTTTAATACTCCCTCCGATCTTTATTAAGTGACGTTTTAAAAAATTCCTGTGTTTTTAATTAAGTGACGTTAAAGATAGTTTTGTTATAGAGTTCCTGATTTACCCTCGTTGTAAATTATCGTCGTCGTCTTCTTCTCAACATGTTTTAGTTGTAAAGTAATTTACTGGCGAGTTTCTCAGATCAGTATAGCGAGCACGAGTATGAGGACAAAATAGTCAAATTACCGGACTTTTAAATTAAACGGAATTTTGTAGAACGTCACTTAATTAAAATCAGAGGGAGTAAACTAATAAAATTACTAAACGACATAAGTCTTTACTTTTGTAATATAATTTCTCAAAAATTTTAATATTAATGTTATGATTATGTTGATAATTTTCAGGGTGTTTCGATTTTAACACTATCAACAATCATACCGGGACTTAGACCACCAAGATGTGACCCAACGACGTCGTCTCAATGCGTACAAGCAAGTGGTATACAACTTACGGTCTTATACTTAGCCTTGTACCTAACCGCTCTAGGAACCGGTGGTGTCAAAGCAAGTGTATCCGGTTTCGGTTCGGACCAATTCGATGAGACCGAACCTAAAGAACGGTCACAAATGACATATTTCTTTAACCGTTTCTTCTTTTGCATCAACGTTGGCTCGCTTTGCGCCGTGACGGTTCTTGTTTACATACAAGACGATGTTGGACGCAAATGGGGTTACGGGATTTGCGCGTTTGCGATTGTCCTAGCGCTTAGCGTTTTCTTGGCCGGTACGAACCGTTACCGTTTCAAGAAGTTGATAGGTAGTCCTATGACGCAAATCGCCGCCGTTGTTGTGGCGGCTTGGAGGAATAGGAAGCTTGAGCTGCCGCGAGATCCGTCGTATCTTTATGACTTGGATGATGTTATCGCGGCGGAAGGTGCCATGAAGAGTAAACAGAAGTTGCCACATACCACACAATTTCGGTACGATAAGATTATACAAAATTACTATAAAAATTAAATTTTATATTAAATTTTTATTGAAAGGGTTAATATGAAATAATTGAGGTGTGTGTTATTTGCATGTGATGAAATTAGAAAGAAAAAAGTGAAATTAAAAAAGTGGGGTACGTGTGGGTGGAAATTAACTCGAAAAATTCGTGTCTTTTAAGTAAAATGGGACCCACGAATATTTTCGTTTATATGCCAACATGTCATTAAAATCCAATTTGAATATTTTCCATTGTCTTTTGTTATATGGGAAATAAAATTATTATCATCTTATTATTATTCGACCATACAACTAAACTGGTCCACGATCCATATTTTACAGCTAATTGCAATATTTAATTTAAAATTATGAATTTTGGTGCAGAACCTTCTGATTTTTTTTAAAAAAATTATTTTTAAAAAAAGTCAAAACATTTATTTTAATTTACCGTCACTAGATATTTCGGTTTTTTACCTTTTATGGAAATACAAATTTGACAAACAAAAAAAGACAATTGTTTTGTCGCGTAGTGGAACGATCACACTTCGTGTCGTAACACCTCCACTACCTTGCACCTTCACCGGGCCATACCTAAAGTTCGGCTCTAGATTTAAGAACCCTACCTTCACATGCAAGTCACGTGTTTGGCTTCTGTCTTTCCTTTTTTATGTGTCTTTCTAAGGTAATTGAAAGTGAATTATAGAAAAAACTTGTACTTTTTCCTTATTTTTCAATCTTATTTTTCCAAACTTTTATAAAATTAAGAGACAAACACATATGCATATGTTTGTCATATGTATGAAAGGTATATCACCGTGGAAATATTCTATGTAACTATATTCCAAAAAGGGACGCATTATTATTCATAATAATAAACTATATGTTATAATATAGAGAGACATTTCACTTATATATATTTGTATATGTTTATTTAACTATCCACAACCACAAGGCAACTTTTTATAAGAAACACATAAATATATGATTTATACCAAAAAAACTAAAATTATTTTTCTTGTTTGATATGATTGGTTTAGCTAGACTTATCTTTAGCCCAACTAATAATTTACCTCTATTTTATATGATTTACATTTATATTAACCTAATAATTTCATTTTTGGTGTCACAGGTCACTGGACAAGGCAGCAATAAAAGACCAAGAAATGGGAATAACACAAAACGTATTCAACAAATGGACACTTTCAACACTAACCGATGTTGAGGAAGTAAAACAAATCGTACGTATGTTACCAATTTGGGCAACATGCATCCTCTTTTGGACGGTCCACGCTCAATTGACGACTTTATCAGTCGCGCAAACCGAGACAATGGACCGTCACATTGGTAGCTTTGAGATCCCACCGGCCACAATGGCGGTTTTCTACGTGGGTGGCCTTCTCTTAACCACGGCTGTCTACGACCGTGTAGGGGTTCCCTTATGCAAAAAACTACTCAACTACCCACACGGTCTAAGACCCCTACAACGTATCGGTTTAGGGCTTTTCCTAGCGTTCATGGCTATGGTCGTGGCCGCTTTGGTGGAAATAAAACGACTTAGAACCGCACATTCTCAAGGACCAACGGTTAAAACCCTTCCATTAGGGTTTTACCTACTAATCCCACAATACCTAATTGTTGGTATCGGCGAGGCATTGCTCTACACGGGACAACTAGATTTCTTCTTGAGAGAATGTCCTAAAGGCATGAAAACAATGAGCACCGGTCTATTGTTGAGCACATTGGCATTAGGGTTTTTCTTTAGCTCGGTTCTCGTGACCATTGTCGAAAAACTAACCGGGAAAACTAGCCCGTGGATCGCGGATGATCTAAACAAAGGCCGTCTATACAATTTCTATTGGCTTGTGGCTATAATTGTTGCCTTGAACTTTCTTGTTTTCTTGGTTTTCTCAAAGTGGTATGTTTACAAAGAGAAGAGATTAGCTGAAGCTGGGATTGAATTGGATGATGAGCCAAGTATCCCCATGGGTCATTGATGACCATAATGATTATGATGAATATTGTATGAATTCGATTTTTGAGTTAATTTTGTGGTATATTTGTATGTTGTTTTTTTTCTCAATTTATCTTTTGTGCCCCGAGTGGTCAAATAATGGACCCGACCGATAAGTGAGAAAAGTCAAACTTTTCCCATTAGGGTCTGTATAAAAAAAGCAGAAATTGTAAAATTTCCGATGTTTTAACTTAAATTTAACTTCTTGTGGTTTTTAATATTCATGATTAAGACAACTAAAATGATTACATTGAAATTATATGACACTTGATCAGTATGATTTACTATAATCCTTTCTCATATCACACTTGTTAATTTTGTATATAATTAATCTACGTAGCTGATTAGATAAAGAATCTCCCGTGTCACATACGGTCACAAAGCGTTATGCGACGAAATCGACCAAACTCTAATTAGTATATATATATATATATGATATATTAAATATTATAATAGTTATTCATCAACTTGTAAAATTGAATTATATTACATATATGATATGACTATGAGATAGATGTGTTGCTAATATTGGATTAGAACGTCAAGTTGCGATAGCTATGCTAAACTTTTGGTTTATTAATTAAAATAATTAAAATTTCAATATATTATCATACATAGTTTAAATTTAAGAAAATTGGCAAAAGAGGTACATTTTGAGACATAAATTTGTTAATTGAGTGATTTTTATTTTAATTTGTTAAAAGGTGATTTTTGCGTGTTAAATTAAAATTTTACCCTTAATTTCGAAATTAACAAATCTCATGAATGATTGTCTGTGAATGGTATTCTGTGAATGATTTTGAGTGAATGATCGTTGTGAATGATGAATTGTCTCTGTGAATGATGAATTGTCTCTGTGAATGATCAATGGTCTCTGTGAATGATAAATAATACATGTGAATGACGAATAGTATTCGTGAATAATCCATGTGAATCGTGAATGACGAATAGTATTCGTGAATAATCCTTGTGAATCGTGAATAATTTTATGTTAATGATTTTTGTGAATAAGTTCTGTGAATAAGGGTAAATTTGTCATTTTAAATACGAAAATCAAACAAAATTACCTAAAATTTAATTAGTACATCAAAATCACCCAATTGACAAATTATCTTTTAAAATGTACCCAAAACACTAATTAACTCTTTAAATTTCTAAAAGTTAGTATAATGTAACTAACAGATGACACTTTTTGGGATCTAGAAACTAAATAAAGACAATCACAGAGACACAAACTAGTGATCATGAACTTTTTTTGGTCTAAAGAACAACACTAGTTTAGTTTCATGTGTCTTTCTTTGACTTACCTTTATTTCCTTTTCTAAAAAGGAATCTTTTCATTGGTTTGTCATGTAAACTCAATTTTTGTCGCCTAGTCTTCTCTTTGGAATCTTTTTTCATTGTTTGTTTCACAATTAGGCCTAAACTAGGAAGTTACCCGCGGGATAAAAAAATTAGGTAATACAAAAAGAAAAAGAAATGTTTATTGGTAAAAACAATGTATAGTATAAAATAAGATAAAAAGAATTTGGATCTCATGTGATCCGCGTAGGTTAAATTTGAAGTATATATACAAAATATATTGTATTTTGGTTTTTATAATGTTTTATTTACAAAAATTATTACTATTACTATTTTAATATTTATCATCGAAAAAGATTATCATTGTCGTTTCGATGTTGAATATTTATCATTACGTATAATTTACTATTTATCATTCAAAAACAATAACTACATAGTGTTTTGAAACCATGATATGACTCGTTTAACAATGAAAAGTATATCAATCCGGTCTCTATTTGTCATAAAACTCGGATTATTAAAACCTCGGATAAAATCACTGAATTTTTAGAGGCTCGGAATTTTGTGCTCAAGTTTTGTCATTTGACATGAACTTTGATGTTTAATACAGTTTTAAATAATAATATTGTTATTTATAAATGAACAATATGTTTTATTATTCTTTTGTGCGAGAATATAACATACAAACATTAGGAAAATTATAAAATTGTATTTTTCATTGTCTTTTTAAATATTTTAAACATATTGTCTATGAAGGTTTAATCACTTTTTCATGTCTAAACTTATCCGAAAAATTTTTTGCTCAAATTTTGGGAACCGGTGGTTTAACCGATGAGTCGGGTAAATTATGTGTTCAAGTTTTGTCATTTGACATGAATTTTGGCGTTGAATACCATTTTACAAAATAATATTGTTATTTGTAAATAAATAATATCTTTTATCTTGATTTTGAACTCATTGTGATAGAATATAACATATAAATATTAAAGCGATGTATTAAAAATTATAAAATTGTATTTCTTATGATTTTTTAATATTATATTTTCTTTATTTTATGAGTTTTTCAACATTTTTTAAATATATTGTTCATTTATTATGTCAATTTAAGACACTTTGTGATAAATTTGGGCTTTTTGTTTCAGGTTTCTATGAATTTTTAGTAAATCTTTTAATAATGTGGGATCAAAAGTGCTCAGGTGATGACACATGTAACTTTTACACTCATTTTCTCTCTATCTCTCTCCTCTATTCATAATATAAGATATGATATTAAGTGAGTTTTTTTCATTGGACTTCAAATTTCAATTTAAGACTTTTTCACCAGAATAATTCTGGTGATGACACGTAGGATTTTCGAAGTAATTTTCTCTTTCTGTCTCCTGTATTAATAATATAAGATTTTGGAGCCTATTAACTTGAAAACATTTGAGAAATAATGAAAATAAATTAAAGCCTTTTAATATAAATGGGCCAAGGCCCATAGATTATCAGTGTTAGTGTTAGTAGATAAACGACCAATGTTGCAAAATTTCCTACAACACAGAACACATCTCAATAGTTTATCTCTTGCAGCTTAATGTCATAATCTCACTAACTTTTTCCTCTTATCACAATAATCAATGTCACAAGTTAAATAGAAAAAATCAAAAACATAAAGACTGCTAAAAAGATTACATAATGAAAACAATTTGTATGAAAAGAATCCGAAATCATTCGGTTTTTCGCCTTTTTTTACCAACATTCCTCTGCTTGTTGCTTGTGTTTGGTCTGAATTTGACATCTTTAGTCTTTCCATGGATCTTCTTGTACTCTCTTGATCTCAAAACAGCTTCTAAGATGTTAATGTCTTCGCGTATCTCAAGCCTAGAAAGAGATGTTAAGCTAGGTAGTATTTCTTTCTGAAAGTTCTTCATTCTCCTCCCTCTTTTCAGCTTAAACCCAATCTCTCTGTTTTTGTTATCTCTTGTGATGGTATTAAGCTCATCTATAGCCATTGATGACACACACAAGTCTTCTTCTTCTTCGGTGTTTGTTTCTTTTATTCCCAATGTGTGTAGCTCGTATGAATCGCAAGAACATCCTCTTTTCTCTTTACCCTTTTCAAGAAAGTCTTGATCTTGAGATGAGCTGTTGGCTCTCGACGTAAGCTTTGTTTGAAAGTCTTGGTTTTGATGAGAAACGGTTGATATGTCGACTAATGATTCAGCTGCCATTTGAATCATTTCACACATCTCTTCTTCTTCTTCTTCCTCCTCCTCGGGTAAGACTTTAGAAGCGGCAAACTCAAGCTTGGTGCGACAAGAAGGCTCTAATGCTTTAGGAGAAGAGCTTCTTCTCGAGTTGTTTTCAATGGTGCAGCAAGAAGTATACGAAGTAGGAGAAGCTGTACCGTCTTTTTCAATGACATTTTGGCTTGTAGGAGAGCAAAGCGGAGTAGAACCATCATCTATTCCACTTTTCTCACAACTTGTCGTCTCTGTCTCTTCCATGTAAGGACAGTTCAGATCTTGCAAGAAACATAATCGCGGCTCTGAAACCAACTCATCGACCGGTGTACTATTAAGATCGATTAAACATTTCTCCTTAGAGCTTGTTTTGTGACTATCATTATCATCAACAAGAGTTTGATTCACCATTTTCGACGGTTTTGTTCTAACAGTAACATAGCTAACAGAATCCACATGTTCTGTTTTGGCAGGTTCTTCAAGATCAATAACAACTTTCGTGTTTCTCCTAGCTTCGTTCGCCTTATAAGCTTCGAGCCCCGAATCAAGAAAGTTACTATAAGGATAGTGATTTGCAGGTAGCCTAAGATCTATATTATTACTTCTATATCCATCAATGGAGTTTGAGCTATCGGTTTTCGACGGATACACCTACAATATAATGATCTTATGAACAATCTATTCTATTTTGTAATAAAGAACAAGTATCAAGAAAGTACAAAAAAAGATCAAGACTTTGAATAAAACTAGCTAAAATCTTTTTTTTTTTTACCTGTTTTCCAAATAGAGTGAACATAGTGATTGGTTTCTTGTAACAAGTCTCTTTATATGTTGCAACATGTTTCTGTGACAACACTTCTTCTTTTGACAAACCAAAGAAGTACATTGTGTCTTTGTGTCTGGCCAACAATACAAATACAAATAACAAAATTAAAAATCAAATATTGTTATAAAAGGATCATCAATATGATTATATATAAAAAAAGAATTCAGAGCATGCAAATAATTAAAGAGTTTAATGGGAGAGATTCCATAAACAATTTTTCCACACAAGGAATATTAGTTATTGACATTTACATAGATATTCAAAATAAAAAATTCCTAAATACGAATTCAACAGTTTTGAGATAATAATAATAAGGAAAAAAAAGAAAAGCATATCAACTTCATGACGAACAAAGAAAAATACTACTTTGGTGAACTTAAGATTAAAAAACAAACAAGAATTAATAATTTAATTAAATATAAGGAAATTACCTAGAAAAATAAATAAATAAATAAAAAAAGCTTGAAACTTTACAATGTTCTCAAGTCGATGAACAGATCTGAGAAAATATCTCAAACGAGAGAAGAGAAATCAATGGTCAGATTTTAATTGTTATTGTCTCTATCAATATAGAGATAATTACACACGAATAACGTTTATATGTAATTATCAAAACTATTATTTAAATAAATATTAAAAATTGGATCATGAGGAGCGAGAAAGAGATATATAGTAGAGAGAGAGGAGACTCTCTCAAAATCTCAGAGAACGAGAAAGAAAGGGTCTTTAGTGGTTAGTGTGCAACATCAGCTATGTATATTTATTCTGACATATTTATATTTAACTATTTATTTTACTTTTCTTTTATAAAGGTTTTAGGTGTGTTTAGGATTCCTCGCTTTTTCAATTTTTTTCTAATTATAATCCAATGGGTTTTGCTTAGCATTTATTAATAACAACCGACGATTTTAGAGACAATTTATAAAAAAAAATTGTGCAATTCACAAAATATTACATTTTTTGTTTTTTTATTTAAGTAATAAATTGAAATATATCATCAAAATTTGTTTCCAAAAATACCAAAACTTAAATTTTAAGTTTTATAACCGTAAACTAGTCTCTTGATCAGAAAAACTAATTATATAACCAAAAACTTTAAATGTTAACCACTTAAAAGATAGTTTTGAAATATTTTTTTTAAAAAATTAGTACTTGAAATAAAAAGAAATAAAAATAAAGTTTGTGTTGTTGCAGCTGTCGTGTAGTGGATGTTTATGACATATCTAAGTGAGTTTAGGAAAGAGAAGCAAATAGTCTTTGGGACAGTATAGGCTTTTGTAACCCCCCCATTTTCCAGCTTTTTTTAATTTCTATCTATATATATATATATTAATTGCAAATCCACCCCTCTCCACACAATTTATTAATATTATCTTCCTAACTCTATTATATTTTATCATTCTTGTACTCTGATTTTCTAGAAAATATTTATACTTTTTTCTTTTTTTTTGAATTTATACTATTAATAAATATTCAAAGAATTTTGACGTGTCCTTGATTTTGTCTTTCCGAAAATGCCACATTACAAATAACAAAAAATACGCATATACCCCTAATTTTTAGTCTTTAATTTGTCAAAATAGTCTTTCTTGATCTTTACAAAACATTGAAACAAACACGAGACTTATATAAAACAGAACAAATCAAGCAAAAACACACTAAACATGTTATACATTTTCTTGTTGACGCCATCTTTTTAATTCACTCTCCACCATTCCCTTAGCAGCTTCTGCAGATTCTGCTGACTTCTTAGCCAAATCAGTAGCTTTCTTCATCTCTTCTATAGCTTTTAAACTCTCTTCTAGCTTCTTATCAGCTTCTTTTCTTCTTCCATTGATCTCTTCAAGCTCTGCTTCTATAGCTAACAACTTCTCTTCTATTACACTCTCTGTTTCCCCTGCTCCACGTTTCAATGATTCAAACTCTTGCACTGTGATTTTAATCTTTGAAGAAGAAGATGATTCTTGATCTTGTTTCTTGCTTTCTTGCTTCTTTGATATCATCTTCATCTCTTCTCTTACTTTCTCTTCAGCGGTTTTCGCATCTTCTACTTCTCTTGTAACAGTCTCTAGTCTCTTCTCTGCTTCTTGTGAAGCTACCATCGCGGTTTCGGTTTCTTTCTTTAAGGTATTTATCTTCGTATTCATGGTTTCGGCTTCGTTTCTTGCGACACAAGCTTCTTCTTTCATTTGCTTGAGTCTCAAGCTTTCTTCTTTGATAGCTTCAAGCTTCTTTCTTTCCACAATCTCTAACCTCTCTGCTTCTCTCTGTTGCAACTCTTCGCGCTCTCTTCTCATGTCTTCGAGCTCTATCCTTAGAGTATTCACTAAGCTTCTAAGAGAGCATTCTTCATCAGCAGTTTCTTGTAGCTTCATTGTAGCTTCATTAAGCTCATTAGTAATGTCTTTAACAGTGTTCATCTCTGTTTCATGAGCTTTCTTCATCTCTTCGCGTAAGATCTCAATCTCTGAAGTTGTCTCCACAAGTTTAGCTTCTAGGGTTCTTGATAGCTCAGGCTCATACTCTTTCCTCAACACCAATAGCTTCTTCTCTGCCTCTTCAACCGCGGTTACATAGCATTGTCTTAAATCGTCTTTCTCCTTCACAATATTACCGTGCTCTTGTAGATTCTGCGAAGCAGCTAGCTTTAGCTGATGAATAGCATCTTTCATATCCGAAATCTCTTTAGACAGCTCCTCGACCTTCGCTGAGTTTACTTGTAATGCACGTTTAGCTTCTAGGGCTTGGTTTAGCGTTGTTGCTTTGGAGTCCATAGCGGAATCAAAGCTCTGTTTGATCTTGTTAAGCTGTTGCTTCGCGGAGTCGAGTTCAATGGATGTGGAGATGTATTGTTCTCTTGCAATGTCAAGCTCATGGTGATGAGGTGGTGAGCCATGTGACTTATCATGCTCAAGCTGTTCTTCGCGCTTTTGAACAGTCTCTTTTGTGTCAATAGCTGATTGTTTTGACTTGTTGACCGTTTCTAGCTTGTTGGTTAGTTCCTCCATTGTCTTTTTCGCCTTTGAAAGATCCGAAAGAGCACGAGATCTTGTGGTTTCGGCGTTGTCTAGCTTTTGTTTGATCTTGATGAACTCTTTGTTGACTAACATTAGTTGTGTTTCTTTATCGCAAACGCTCTGAAAACATAAGCAAATAAAACGTTTTTTGGCCATTTAAAACTTTTACAATAGGTCAACCATGAAAACAGCCAAGCAAAAACATGTCAAGCATAAATTTTGCGATTTTAGTAACGAAAACTGGCAATTTTTTCTGAAATTATGCGAAAAAACGGCTTATTGTAGCTTGTGGTTCTATAAAATTTAGGGTTAGGGTTAGGGTTACGAGTGTTTCTTGATGGGATTTTAAAGATTATATACCTCAGAGGAAAGACGCGATCTTCGAGGAGTATTTCTTTGTTTTGAGATTGCGACTTCGCCGAAAAGACTAACGGCGGCTTTCACCGATTGAAACGGTGCTCTTGTGTCTATCTCTCCTACCTCCGTTCTTGGAGATTCAGGTGCTTTTTGTTGTACCCTTATGTTCACCATCTCTTTTATTTAATCTCCTCACTACACAGCAAAATTTCAACGATCTTTGTATTACAAAACGTTACAAAAAGAGAAGTAATTTATTTTACATAAGCAAATTATCTATCAAATAAAAGGGAAACGTTAATTATGTTACCTTTTGATAAGTTTTCTCTTTCTTTTTGTGTTGGAATTTTTCTAAATGTGTTGTTTCTTATATAATCCTTTAATATTCTCTACAAAAACGGGGATTATGATTGGTTATTAATCTCTTTTGTGAAACTAAATTTAGAAAACTTCGTTGATGGCACGACGACACCTTTTCTTGTTCTGTCTTCTTCACCACGTCTCTCTGTCTCATTCTCCTTCTTTGTTTTATTTTTATTGCTTAAATCAAAAACTCTTCGAAAGAATAACAAATTAGTTACTGTTACGGTTAAACAACTTTTTTTGAAAAAATTACTGTCTAATATATTTGTGGGTAAATTAACTAGAGGGTTAAAGTTGTTCTGTCATATTTGACATTATTAAATTTTAAAGTGATAATTTTTTGTTCTATAACATTTACTAACTACAAAAGTGATATTTTCGAAAATAAATTAAAAATGGTGGATAAGTGTACATGTTTATACATTAGGACACAAATATAAAATTTTGTTATAAATGTTTTAAGTCAAATATATTATATTATAAAATAGACAAAAAGCTGTCGGTAAGACCATGTTTATCAAAGGTGCTTATGTAGAGTGTTTGTGTATTTTTTTGTGTATTTTTTGTGTATTTGAGTATTAAATTAAATCAAAACATGTATTATTAATAAGCACATATAATGAAAAGTGCTTAATTAAGCATGTTAAGCTCCCCTTTTTGTAGAGTTCTTATTAATAATACTTGTTTTAATTTAATTTAATACTCAAATACACAAAAAATACACAAGCACTCTACATAACATGCTCTAAGATTGAAACGTAAACTAATTTACAAAGTAGACCTAATACATGAGAACGACGTTAAATATATTAATTATTGTACACATATGGATTCATTGGATACATTCAACATTTCTATTTAAATATTTTTACTAGATTGAGACATCTAATGTTTACGAAGTTTTGAATTTTGGATAATGACATGTATGCTTCTATCTATATATTTACGCTTTCTACCACTAACTATTATGAAATAAATTTCCAACAACACTAATTAAAAAAGTGAGCAACGTGGAGAGATATAAGAGAGACCAAATGTATAAATTTTTCCATTTACTCAATGAATATAAACCCACCAAAAGTTTTATTGGCTACCTACCTTTTGTTGTCCTTTTTCTTGTTGGAAAATTATGATGGAAACTTCCAATATTATAATTTCTAAAATATGACTAAATTAATTGAATTTTCGATCAAAATTTCTTACTATACTTTTTATTTGTTTCCAACTATTCATAGACACAACTATTTTTCCAAAATTTTAAATAGTTGGACCGGACTATTAAACATTATAGTATTCCACTATGAATATACAAGTCAACCAGACAACCACTAATAATCTCACATAAAAACATAAAAAAAAATATAATAATTAACGTTAGAAACTTTTGTACATACCGTTTTAACATCTAAAACCCACAATAAAAAAAGTAAGCAATTTTTGAATTTCTTATCATCTCTCTTTCTCTCTATTTACAAGAAATGTTACCAAACTATTGCCTAACTAAAAATTAAATTTACCAAACCACACCAATAAAAAATGTCAAACTTTTCTAAGGCACGCGGATTTTGTAGTCCGCCTACAAAATCCGCGTGCCTCTCAAAGGACGACTTTAATCAAACCTATGGTTTAAGTAAAACCAAGATTTTTAAGAACAAGATTTGACAAGACCAAAGCTGAATAGATTTCTCCAAACTAAACTCCCAAGTGAAACCAACACTGCTTTACTCTGTCGTAGTTTTTCTTCTTCGCCGTCTCTTTTCTTATGATTCACTAATGGCATTTCCTTTACTCTTAAAGACTCTAAACCGATTTTCTCCCTAACCGATTCGATCAGTCTCGGATCCGCTTCTTCTCCATTAGCATTGGTCACATAGAATATGTTTGTAGCCATGTCTCCGCTCGTTGATATCTCTGTTCTCGTAACATTCAAACCGTTTTCTCTGAATGTTCGGGTTACTTCCGCTAGTAAACCTTGTTTGTCAAGATGTCTTAGCTCCAATCTCACACCCTAAACACACAAAACATAACCAAATAAAGGTTTAAACTTTCGATTAAAGAAATGTACGGACCTAAGGCCCCGTAACCTCTTAGCTATAAAAAAAACTATACTTTTCGTAGTAATTTTGTACCTTAGATGCTCTTCTTTCGG
Organism: Cochlearia excelsa; assembly: GCA_963556525.1. Taxonomy (NCBI): domain Eukaryota; kingdom Viridiplantae; phylum Streptophyta; class Magnoliopsida; order Brassicales; family Brassicaceae; genus Cochlearia; species Cochlearia excelsa. The sequence goes on from OY748331.1 coordinate 22,433,780, forward strand.
CAGCGGCTTCTAAGCATTGAATCACTCTTTGTCTTTCTCCTTCCGAGCTTATCGGTGATCCATCCTTATGTCGGATATAAAACTCCTAAAAAATTAAACCAAAAGAAAGGACAAAACTTAAAAAAAACCGCGCGAAAACACTTAATATTTGTATGATATACATCTTTTTGAGGGACATACCAAGTGAGCTTGGTCTAAAGCCGTGTTGATAGTAGCGTGGAACACGGCGTATTCCATATCGGTTAACGTACAAACCACGTCGAACAAAAGCTTAGTCCTGTCCCGACAATGCACATTAACAACAGAGTAACTCCTCTCGGACCAATTCTGAACCGTGACAACAACCATTTGTTGCGATATCTCTTGATTCTCCGATCTCTTCTTCTCGTAATCTCTATCTTCAAACATAAGCTGATGTAGCCTACGCTCTATATGCATCATCGAATCCATCGAAACACTAGTCTTTGCAACGGATTCAACGTTGTTATCGCCGTTCAAAACGTTGTTTAACCGTGCTTGAATCTTGGATATTCGCGTAGAATCAAGAACCGGTGATCCTGTGGTGGAATCTTTGAGATAGATCATAGAAGCGACTCTACCGTTATGTGTCCATAGCTTAGCTTCAACTACGTCGCAGCTTAGATCAGAGATAACCGCGAAGATCTCGGAAAGTAAACCGATTCGGTCTGTTCCGGTTAACTCTAAAGCCGTTAAACCGTTTACTTCAATGTTTTCACCGTAGTAAACCTTCTCAATGGACTGTTAAAACAGAGGAAATATATAAAATTTCTATTTTTAGAATCTATGTGACATATTATTTCAAATAAATTAGTAAATTTAGTATAGTTTATAATTAAATTATGAAATTTACCTGTTCAATGTAACTTAAGACACTTTGATCATTTAATTTGTTTCCGTTCAAGTCAGTTACATGGAAGACTGCAGTAATTAAAAAGATTTTTGTGAATAAATATTATGATTTTGAAATTTATTTATATATTATGATTTTGAAATTTATTTAATTTGTGAATTTACCATCCATGTTCCATCTTCCATCAGAAGAAATATAAGCTTTTTTAATGGATAGGTTTAAATCAGTGAGGATTTGTACAGCTTCTAACAATATACCATTTCTTCTTGCACTATCAACCTGATAAAATAATTAATTAATTAATTTATTTTTAATTTGGATTTAAAATCAAAATTAAATCATTTGTATTGAGGCTTGAGAAAATTTATATTAAAATGGCTAACCTTGACGATTGTCGCTGAAGAACAAACACCATTGTCGATAACGACCCTGTAATTATGTTTAGAAAAAGTCAAATTAATTTACAACGAATAACTGAAAATATCAATTTAAGTCGTAGAAGATAAGTCCTCAAAAAAAACTTTTGAATATTTAATAATTTATTAAAGAAATATTTCCCTGAGAGAAGGAAAACCCGGAAAATAAGTTATCCATGACAAAAAAATGAAAGAAAGAAATAATTAATTTCAGGGTTTTCAAAAATATAATATTTGTGGAAAATCTTGAAGAAAATCTAACAATATATTTCTTTTTAGGGTGAAAATCTTTAAAAAACATTTTTTTTTTTTTAAAAGAGAAAGAAGAAGAAAAAATAACAAACCTTGGAGTGTTCATCCTAACACAAAGCTTTTCATATTCATCTAAATAACCCTTCATAGCCATATCTCTCTCTCTCTCTCTTAATATCTCTGTTACAAAAACGCCGTCGTATTTAACCTCTTCTTCTTCTTTTAACGCTTACAAGTATTCTTCACCGGAAATATCTCTCTGAACAAAACGGTGCCGTTTAGATCCCTTTTGAATATTGGAAGACTGTTACTTTTTTATTCTCTCTCTCTCTCTAGATGCTTCGAAGCACGCTTTCATATAATCCTTCGATACACTAGCCTCCTTACTTATATATATAAAAATAAATAATAATTTAGTTAATTTTGTTAAATTTATCTCGGCAAAATATAAAGAAAAGTCACATGGAAGAGCACGATTGTGACGCATATATATTACTAAATGCTGAAAAGTCTTCTTGAGTTGGACTTGTAATGTTTTCACTTTTACACCTTAAAAACATTTTTGTAAACCATTATTCTTTTTTTTTGTGTCAAAAGTAAACCATTATTCATTAACAAAAAAAAAAAAAAAAAAAAAGTAAACCATTATTCATTACCTTAAAGAGTTTATTTTAATTTGATTATTACGAATAAAGACACTATGAAAAGGATCAATTCGATAACTTTCCTGATTTTTTTTAAAGATTCTCTATTTTTTTTTAGTGAATCTTAAAGATTCTCTCTTATGTAATAACTTACATTTACTTATTTCTTTCCAAATTATTTTTTTATCCGAATCAGATTAATTCCTCCAAAATTTGATTTAATTTATTCTCGCAATTAGTTACAAATCCCATCATTAGGGAAACCAATAATAACACCAACCAAAACTCCACGTGTCGTTAGATCCTTACTTTTAGTGGTTAAATTGTCCAGCTAGGATGCCACCTGTTTCTTTTCTTTGCTTGCTTTTCACACTACTATGATCCCTTTCCGACAATAATCAATCTAACGGCCAGGGCAATCCACGTGTCAAAATCTTAAAGGTCCCACGTCAAAATTAATAACTCGCTTCGTAGCTACGTGATAATTATTTTATTTTTCACCCACCTCCCTGACGTGGGCACGTGAGGCTACTCGCTTCCTTATAAGGGTATATATGTCTTTTTGTGTTATGTGAATCTAGGAATCGAGAGGCGCACTTTCATGAGAAGAAAGATCTGTTTGGGACCCACTTAAAAGCTGGCAAGAGAAAGAGTTTCAACTTAAGCGTGTCGTGAGGGGTATAAATGTCTTTTAGTCGGGAGAATTTTTGGGGGCTAGGTCACGTGTTGATATTTAATTGGGTTCAGACGTAGCGGGAGAAAACAAAAAAGTAAATTCGCTCGTGACACGATAATCTATGAGGTGATTTTCTCGGCCTAACCATTAGAGCATCTCCATTGGTATTGGTGTTGTTTAACCATTTTTTTTTTTTTTTTTTTTTGATAAATCGTAGGAGTTCTGGACCTTCGGCCCTTAATCTCCTCCGGTGCCCGGAGCCGAGCCAGCCGTTGATAATACCACGTTAAAGGCGTAAATCACTCCTCCCAAGTGGTTTGAACTAGTGACCTTGAACTCCCATAAAGGAGACTCAACCACTATGTCAAGTCCCACTTAGTTTGTTTAACCATTTTTTAATAAAATTTAATGTTTTAGCAACTTTTTGTAAGATTAAATATTTTGTTGTCTCCAATGGTTAAGCAACTCTTGGTGTTTAAAAAAAAACTTTTTTTTTATTTCATTTCAAAAATCTTATTTCAATTCATAAATTATATTTTAAATCATATTTTATATTTAGATTAAACAATTTTAAATTTTTAAATTTTTTAATTATTTTAAACATTATATTTTACATATCACAAATAATAATTAAAGATGAAACATACATAAAATACATTTTTATTTTTTTATATAATTCCACCCAATCACAAATTGACACATTAGGTTGCTTAAAAAAAAGTTTAAATTGCTTCTATAAGCAACAATGCTTAACAATTAAACCATTATTTATTTAATTAATTCCCCTAAAATAATTAAGCACCCTTCCAAACACCCTTAAACAACACTAATGGAGTTGGTCTTAGTACTATTTTTACCGAACCCTATTATTCAGAAATTTAATTTAATTAGGTGTATAATAAGCGTACCAAAATACCAATATTTGAAAAAGAAAGTTACGATAAACGAGCATTCTTTTTTTTGGGTCAAAAAAATTAGCATTCCTAAAACGGAATATTACAAATTAACTTATTGGAAATTGATAATCGTCCACGATTGTGTTTTGCTATTGCTTTCATATAATAAAACAGATAATATAAAGAGGCTATAGTTAGAAGATTCCAAAATTTAAAAGATTCATGTATTTTAATGAGGATTATTAGATTTAGATTATAATATAATTTGTTGACAAAAAAAAAAGATTATAATATAATTTTTGAAAATAAACAAGTACATCACATAAGGATCTAACGAGATCATTCGCATTAAATACGAATATGCAGTTACTTGTCCGAACGATCTAGTTTGATTAACGGTGTAGATATTGCCATGTTAGTAACACAGTCTGTAATATTTTTCAGTTTCACAGATCCTCGGATCGTGCAGTGCAGTAACCGAAACTGAAAAAGCATTTTTAACTGTTCGTTAAGCGTAACGGACAAAGATTATTCTCCCAATACATTGATTAGCAATTAATTATCATTAATGACCTATTATTTAGTAGTATTAAAATCTGTTTAAATACTATAAACTTTCGTTAACTGATGTAATAAAAAAAAATACTATAAACTTCACAGCTGATTATCACAAGTTTATTCTAAGTAGGAAATATTTAATGTGTAAGAAAAATCAGAATATTTTGGCGGAGAATCTTTATAACAACTACAAAAATAAACTAAAGAGTTATGAGCTTTTCAATGAGTCTAAAAGATATCGAAAATATTTTTGTCTATTTAATAAAAATTGACGGGGAAGTGGTCTTGGCCTAGTGGCATTCATAAGTCCACAAGAGGCAGGTTAACACTCTCCCACCCGGGATCAATTCCCAGCGCCTACGACAGTGTAGGATTGGCTAATGGGCCGGCCAGTTGTGGCCCAAATATTGACAAAAAAAAAAAAAAAAATTGACAACTTTTATTGTCTTTTGTTCACTTTTTCCACGTCGGTTTTTAGCGGGAAAACTAAGCATTGACGATTCTCCGCCGTTAACGGGAACGGCCGGTAAACGGTAACCAAATGGGAGCCACGTCAACAACAAAAAACGTATAAGATTTTAGCATTAGAATCAACCAAAAAGAAAAAGGGCCCACAAAGATTTGGGTTTGGTCGAGACGGTGCCGTTAATTCTTTGAGAAATTATTATTTTAGGATAATGAATATTATGTGACATTCTTTAAGAATAATTCAAGAAAAATATGTGGTGAAAAAAGGAAAAAAAAATACAAAAAAAAAGAGATAGCCTTTGAGCAACTCGTAGGAACAAAAACGTTGAATGGACAGAAAAGTCCAGTGGAGAATGTTAATGACGTTTGCAAAAGACAGCTCATATGTACATTCTCTTGTTTTTTGGTAGGAATCAATTCACATTTTATTCTATATTAAAGTTTCTAGATTTGTGTATTCGGTACCCATGTATTTGGATAATTATATAATTTTTTGTCCATATATAACACATTTTAACCTAATCTATGCAGGGCAGTTTCGTAATTGATAATGAAATAAAGGAAAAGAAAATAGAGTGTTTTAGTCGAGACAAAAAGTTAGGTAGTTGCTTTTTGACTGTTAGTATTTTTTTGGCGCTAAATTTGAATATGTTTCCCTCTATATGATCATACAAGTACTGTACACATAACCTACCTTTGATTATATTATATGCTCGTTATACATTATGATATTTAATCAAGTGGTCATAGATTATCGCACTTGATCCATTAGTATATATACTACTAATTACTAATATACAAATCTTTCATATATAAAGACCTTATTTTTTTCTTTATCTTGTTGGGTGTGATATTCACTAAACTAGGGTTTACACAAGACCACCACTAGTATGTTTTTAAATTAGGTAAAAATACATAGTTTTGTCAACTATACGTCATGTATTGTAAAAAATATCTTAGCACGATCATGCGCATCTATTATGCTTTTTACGACCGTGTGGTGCGTTTGTTTGTCAGCTTGCATCTCCGACATGACAGCTTCTTAGTGTCCATAAACTATTTCTATTAATTGCTTCTATAATCTCACAAGTATGTGCAATTGTATTATCACATACAAGATGTTCGCACGACTTCATTATAAATTAGTGTATATATTAAAGTTTTAAGGGGCACTTTAAATAGTTTATTTTGTTTGGTTTTTATAAAAGAATACTTTACTACTCTAATAGTTGCACAACGAGAGGGTTGTTTAGATCAAGTTATATTATTAAACTTTTACAAAGATCTCACCATTACTACGATGTCCGTCTCAAACAAAATTTGAGTCCAAAGAAAATTTTAGATTTTGGATTTTTTTACAAAAAAAAATTTATATATATATTTTTTGAATCTTTTTTCTTAAAGGATTTTACAAAAATTTGATGGATCCATGGCCAATGTCATTCTTGCCCACCCATAAAAACAGCTTGATTACTACTCTCAAAGAGGCATGTTGTTCATCGGACGTGACAAAAACATGTATTTTCATATTATTTAAGTGTCAAATAAAATAATATATATATGGTTAAGATAGTAATTATCCTCATTATTAATTAGCCCCCTTTATTGCACATTCATATGTCGACCGACTCTTCCCGTGTTACAAATGTCTGACAAATTCTCCATAGTTTTAGGAGAACTTCGCGGATCTATGGATCTTACGTGGACAAATCTTGGCCGTCCAAATAGATTGTTTGACTTTTGTTTAATCCGGATTTTTAAAATGCTTTCTATGGTTTGACTTTTGCTTAGAAAGATAGTTTGACTTTAGCATAGTATATAATATATAATAACAAGTAAATAGGAGTGGTACTCACACATAAAATTTCCTCTAACACCGTTTGATAGTTGTTTTTATTAAGTATTTTATATAAAGTACTTGATTAGTTGTGAACTTTGATTGATAATCTTTGGCTAGCTCAAAAGCAATTATATAAAGTTTTATATTGAATTTCACATAACTATTGAAACTTATCTTAGTAATCCAAATCCCAATAATAATTCTACACTAATTACAAAACTCTAAGACATACTATAAGCCCCCTAAAAATGTCCACAAAACAAGATTTTTAAATTCTTATTTAAAATGACCGGGCCGTTTCTCTTGAACGTATTGGGCTAAAAATGGACCGTACTACAAAGAAACTACAACTTGAGATGATTCCATATTTCTCCAAATTAGTAAAAACTAAAAAGTTAATAAACATAAGAACACAACTAACTATAGAACTATAATTAAGCCCATCTTTACATAACGTAACTTAAAACTCTTTCCTAAGAAATTGAATGGAGACATAGGAAAATTAGAAAAATACTTGGGTTCACCCTTCGCCTTCTCATTCACCTCATTTATTACTAACCAATCAAATCACCTTTTTCTAATTTTGTAGCCTTTTTAATTTTATAAGCCATAACAATTATTTTTTATTTAATTTAACGAATTTGATAGAAATATTTCAAAATTCGAAAAAACAATTTAAAATATTTTCAATAAAATCATCAAAATATGATATAAAAACGACATAAATTATTTTGTGTTGACTTTTAGGGTTTAGTAGTTAAATATTTGCGTTTGAGTTCGCAAATCCAAATTTAAGACCCTTAGATTAGTTTAGAGTTTATATTTGGTGGGTTTTGGGTTTTTTTATTGCAAAAGAAACAAGGGAGAAGTTTGCACATAATTTAGGGTTTAAGGTTTAGTGTTTAGGATTTATTTTAATTTTTCCATAATCTAATTATTTAATTTAGGATTTATTTTAATTATTTAATTTATATTTATTTAATTCACTAAATTATTTGGATTTAAAAAAATACATGACATGATTCAATTGACTAATAATAAATGAGGTGAATAAAAAAGTTCACCTAAGGTGAACCCAAGTATTGTTAGGAAAATTATATTTGTGGGCATTTTAAATTTAATAATTATTTTGTTTAAATTAATCTCTCATCTTTAGGACTGTCTGCCCTCTTCTCTACGCCTCCTTGATTTTGTTCTGTATTAAATGGCATTCTTCAAAACAAAAAAAAATAGAAATTCCTTGAAATAGTCTAAAAAAAAGTTTTTTGGACAAAAAAACCTTACAAGTTTAATTGTAAACACAAAATATCATAAATACCATTAAAATATCATAAACACAAAATCTAATTTTAACATTTTAAAACTTTTTTAACAAAAAAAAAAAAATAATTTAAAACTTAATTTCTTTTTCATAATGCTTGAAAGGGTAGGGTTTAGTACCGAGTGTTTGAGATTAATTTTGAGGGTTTTAAGTTGATTTTATGTTTATAATATTTTTGTCCAAAATAATTTTTTTAAGGTATTTACGAAAAAAAACTTACGATACTATTTTTATCCAAAAATTAATTTTCATGTTATTTTTGGAAATCGCCCAAAGAAAACAAAGTAAAAACCAAAAAAACAAATGATTAAACAAACTGAGAGAGAGAGAGAACGAAATAACACAAATGACAGAAAGACATTAACTTCTTTTTTTGATAATGTTCTGTATCTGTCTCTAATTCTCTTCCCCTTTTTAAAACCCATAAGTTTCCAATATGTTTGATTTGGACCTCATATTATAAAACTTTATAAAATAAACCCAATCATACCACCCCTAATGATTATATAATGCCTAAAAGTGGGTCATGCATTTATATTTTTTACTTCAATAAAACATTTGATAATTGACTACAAATACAATATTAAACATATAAAATATTTTACGCAATAAAAAGGTATGAAACTCACAACAAAGATGGGACCATGACTTGTTGTGTTTTTCTTTTTCTTGAAAAATCGATATTTCTAATAATTTAATTTTGTGATTATACAATGTCACTCTGGTTGGTGAAGGAGAGAATAAATGCTTTGTTACAAGTACAGACAAGCAGACACTCTCCTCCATTACATATACTATCTTTACTTATACATATAGGCCATGATCAAAGCAAGCACGTGCTTCTTCTTCATTTGGTGGAATCCCAGAGACAGAGAGAGAATTTTTTTTTTAATTTTTTCACCAGCTTTCTTTTCCAGCCAAGCAAGCAAGACACACTCTTCTTCTTCTTCTTCTTCTTCTTCTTTGGTTCTTCTTCAATCTCTGGTTCTGTCTTTATTTTGTCGTTTTCTTCAAGAGTTTTGACTTTGGTCGGAAATTTTTTTTATAGCCGTTAAAGGTGACTCAAATTAAATGCAATAACCGTTGAAAAGTTCAAAGCCCCAATAAAAAAAAAATCAAACCGTTTCAGATTAGGTCTCTGTTTTATAAATAAATGCAGAGACTTGTTCTTGACTAAACCGGTTTTGATTTTTTTTGGTTCGGATCCTAAACCGGAAAAATGTTAAACGGGTAAAGATCTTAATATGAGAAGTCTTCATCTTCTTCTTCTTCTTCTTCTTCTCGTCGTCTACTACATTGCAACTTCACAATGTTGTTACGCTGATTCAATAATCGAGAGAGACATTCTACTTCGATTCAAAGACAGTATCTTCGAAGATCCGTACAAGAGCTTGGTCTCTTGGGTTTCCGACAAAGATCTATGTAATAGCTTCAATGGAATCACTTGTAACCCACAAGGCTTCGTCGACAAAATCGTTCTCTGGAACACAAGTCTAGCCGGAACTTTAACTCCGACGCTTTCTGGTTTAAGGTTTATTCGTGTCCTGAACTTGTTTGGCAACAGGTTTAAAGGTAATCTACCTCTGGATTACTCAAAGTTACAAACTTTGTGGACTATCAATGTTAGCTCCAATGCGTTATCTGGTTCGATCCCTGAGTTTGTCGGTGAACTCTCTAGCTTAAGGTTTCTAGATTTGTCTAAAAATGGGTTTTTTGGAGAAGTTCCTGTTTCTCTGTTTAAGTTCTGTTACAAGACAAAGTTTGTGTCTTTGTCTCATAACAATCTCTCTGGACCAATTCCTGATTCAATAGTAAACTGTAACAACCTCCAAGGACTTGATTTGTCTTACAATAACCTTAAAGGAGACTTGCCTCGTAGATTCTGCGATATCGCGGGGCTTGAGTATCTATCAGTTAGTAGCAATTTGTTGTCTGGTGATGTCTCTGAGGAGTTAAGGAAATGTAAGAGATTGAGACATGTTGATATTGGAAGTAATTTGTTTCGCGGGTCAGCGCCTTTCGAGGTTCTTAGATTCGATAACATAAGTTATGTCAATGTATCTTTGAACCGGTTTGGTGGTGAGATTGGAGAGTTAGTTGAATGTGGCGAAAGTTTGGAGTTTTTGGATGCTTCGTCGAATGAGTTAACCGGTAAGATATCTACCGGTGTTACGGGTTGTATAAGTCTCAAGCTTTTGGACTTGGAGTCTAACAAGCTTGATGGGAGTGTCCCTAGAGGTATCGAGAAGATGGAGAGACTATCGGTTATTAGATTAGGCGATAACTCTATAGATGGGGAGATACCGAAAGAAATTGGAAGCTTGGAGTTCTTGCAGATTTTGAATCTTCATAATCTCAATCTCACCGGTGAGATCCCTGAAGAGATATCTAACTGCAGAGTACTTCTTGAATTGTGAGTTCTAATCATTGTTCTTTCGATGTTTTGTAGCGGGTTTATTAGTTCTTGCATTGTTGTTAAACGTTTGGTTTGTTTTGCAGAGATCTTTCAGGGAATGGTTTAGAAGGAGAGATACCTAAGAAGCTATTAAACTTAACAAATCTTGAGATTCTTGATCTGCATCGAAACCGTCTCAAGGGAAGTATCCCACTTGAGCTCGGAAGCCTCTCAAGAATCCAGGTTCTTGATCTTTCACAGAATTCTCTCTCGGGGTCAATCCCGTCTTCCCTCGGGGTTTTGAATACGCTTACACATTTCAATGTCTCCTACAACAATCTCTCCGGTGTTATCCCTCTTACTCCAAACATGCAAGCTTTTGGTTCTTCTGCTTTTACCAACAACCCTTTCCTTTGCGGTGATCCTCTTGTTCCTTGCAACTCACGTGGAGCAGCAGCAAAATCTAGAGGCTCTAAAGAACTAAGCATTTCGGTTATGATTGTTATAGTAGCCGCTTCTGCTATCCTCTTTGGTGTCTGTCTAGTTCTTGCTTTGAACTTAAGAGCTCGTAAAAGGAGAAAAGACGAAGAGATAGTTACTGTCGAAACCACTCCCTTGGCCTCTTCGATTGATTCTAGTGGTGTGATAATCGGAAAGCTTGTTCTTTTCAGCAAGAAGTTGCCGTCAAAGTATGAAGACTGGGAAGCAGGCACTAAAGCTTTGCTCGACAAGGAAAACATAATCGGAGTGGGATCGATAGGATCGGTCTATAGAGCTTATTTCGAAGGCGGAGTCTCCATTGCGGTGAAAAAGCTCGAGGCTTTAGGAAGAATCAGAAACCAAGAAGAGTTCGAGCAAGAGATAGGACGGCTCGGTGGCTTGCAACATCCAAATCTGTCTACTTTCCAAGGTTACTACTTCTCCTCGACAATGCAGTTGATTATGTCTGAATATGTCTCCAACGGTAGCCTCTACGATAATCTACACTCAAGAACCTACCCGGGGACGAGCTCAAGCCACGGGAACACCGATTTAAACTGGCACAAACGGTTTCAGATAGCGTTAGGAACCGCGAAAGCGCTATCTTTCCTTCACAATGACTGTAAACCGACGATTCTGCATCTCAATGTAAAGTCCACAAACATTCTCCTAGACGAAAGCTACGAGGCAAAGCTATCGGATTACGGGTTAGAGAAATTTCTACCGGTTATGGACAGTTTCGGCCTGTCGAAAAAGTTCCACAACGCGGTTGGATACATTGCTCCCGAGCTAGCTCAACAGAGCTTGAAAGCGAGTGAGAAGTGCGATGTGTATAGCTACGGTGTGGTTCTTCTTGAGCTTGTCACAGGTAAGAAACCGGTGGAGTCTCGGTCGAAACACAAAGTGTTGATCTTGAGAGATTATGTGAGGGATTCTTTGGAGACCGGTTCGGCTTCTGATTGTTTCGACAGGAGGCTTAGAGAGTTTGAAGAGAATGAGCTTATTCAAGTTATGAAGTTAGGATTGATTTGCACTTATGAGAATCCGTCGAAGAGACCGAGTATGGCTGAGGTTGTGCAGGTTCTTGAATCAATCAGAAATGGATTTGGATCTTGATTCAACTTTTTTATTAACTTTTTTTGAGTAGAGGTTGCATAGATAATGTAGATAATCATTAAACAAACTTTTCTGAGACGGTTTATAACAACAACCACATCATTTTTCAGACAAATTTACTGAAACATAATCTAAACCATACTGATTCTGTAAGTGACAGTAAGGTCCTAGTGTTACAACAGACCAATGTTCAAAGATCAATAATGTTCCAAAGCTTAATCTAGCTGCTGTTTCAATGTGAGAGCCATTGTCTAAAAGACATTTTGTCAGCATTTTAAACTTTAAAAAAGAAATAAATGGCTTCGCCCGGGTTCGAACCGGAGACCTTCAGTGTGTTAGACTGACGTGATAACCAACTACACCACGAAACCTTGTTGAACAATGTTTTGTCTATAAATTAGACATACTCATTATTTTGAAAAAACTTTGTTTTGTACTAATAGGTATATTGGTAACAAACTAGTATGAGTTTGGTACAGACAAAAGCTTTGTGTTGAGTTTAACACAAAATAAGTTCTCAATTGCTACAAAAGGTGACGCTTTATTCATTGTATGATTGTTATTACCATGAACACTAACAATTTAGTGAAGAAGAATTTTGAAAAACTGTAAGAATTGTTTTCTATTAGATAGAAAAGTTTACATTTTTATTAGCCAAAACCAGGAGGGAGTTCAGGATCTTCTTCATCATCAATATTGTCAATGATGCATACTCTGTTACTAATAATACTATTACTACATGTTTTTCCTTTGTTATCTTCTACACTTCTTTGAACCAGTTCTTGCTTCTGTGTCTCTTCTTTGATCAACTTTGGAATCTTGTGTTCTGTTTCTTTTGAGGATGTTGAAACGCGTTTCTCTTGTTCTTGAACACCTCCTGGATTCGATAATGTATTGTAGACGGATTCCACGGTCTCTCTGATATCATTCTTCACACCATCTTCTGATCTTATTATCCCCCATAACCCATCAGAGAGGTGGCTCAACATCTTGCTCCTACAAGAACAAAGATCCGTTACGACAATAAGGGTAGCTGAATGTAGAGAATTCACTCTCTTTTGAACTTACCCGACTTCTTCGAAAATAGCATCAGAGAGTTGCCTTGTTTTCATATTTTGAGCACCCTGTCTTTTCAATGCTGTTGACTCCTTGACAATTGATATCATGTTGTTTCGTAACTCCTCCTGCGACCAAGTTACCGCATTAAATAGTCAGTCCAAAAGAACAAAGCTCGAGAAGTATACCGACATTGTTAAAAGAACAATGACTGTTGCCTCACATCAACTTCTCATGCTAAGGAGGTAAGCCTAATCAGGCTTAAAACTAAAATTCTACCAAGTTGTGGAATGTGATAATAGAGTGTTGGTTAAGACTTTCATCAAAGCACATAACTGTGACCTAATACCATAAGCAGTCTCTTTCTTCTATTATCAAAAACCCACAAAAATAAAGCCTTCTTTGACCTTTAAAGTGACATTTCAACACCAAAATCACATAACATTCAAAAGACTAAAACTTTCAAAAGAGCAAAACTTGCATTAAACATTCAAAAGATCAAAACTTTCAATTGGGTTCGATTCTAATGAGGCAAATCAGATCCAAAATCTGGATAAGAGAAACCCTAATTTTAAAAGGAGCAAAGAAAGATGGGGTTTTTTTTACGTTATCCTTGAGGCGGCGTATGATTTTGAGGCGGAGACGGTCAAAATCGCCGTCGTCTTTAAGCTTCTTCACAACTTCATCCTTGCTTATCTTCTTCCTCTTCATCTCCCACTTTATTTTCCTTTTACTTTTTTTTAACAACAAGTGTTACACTTATATATATATATATGTTTAATTAAATAAATGGGAATTAATCACGCCAGCAATTAATGAAAAATCTTTTTTTCATCAATAAAAAATAAGAACCAATCATATTACAAATCGTAGCCAAACACACATAATATAATAATAATTATTTTGTTTTTCATCAATAATGAGAAAATTTGTGAGTGTAACAGTACATTAATAAAAGTCGTAAAAATTAAGCAAAAAACATAAATTAAAAATAAATTAAAAACAATTAATGTAATACAAAAAATATATAAAAAAATCAAGATCGAATAAACAACTTTTGAATCATTACAAGGCAAGTTCTTTAGAATTATGCTCCTTCTTATGCCTAAAGAAATAAACCAAAGCAAAAACGACAAGAAGCGCAACACCGAAGACACCACAGACAATACTCGCCGCAAGAAACACGTGTCTCATCACGTGATCGTGTCTCTTCTCATCTCCGTCTCTCCACCACTCTCCGTCGTCTTCTGTATCTATAGCTTTAGGAAGAAGCTGAGATCGCGAAGAAGAAGAAGGAGGAGAAGAAGCATCACCGAAGAAAGACTTGATTTTTCCCGGCGGAGATTGAGATTGTATCGGCGGTGAAGTGGATTGGTATTGTAATCCATGATCCGATGGTCTTAATCCTTCTTCGGCGGCGAGTGATTTTCCGACAAAGATGAAGAGATATGTTAGAATCAAAGAGAAGTTAACGCGGTTTAGAGGCAGAGCCATGTGTATGTGTTAATGTGTGTGTAAGAGAGAGAGAGAGGTTGATTCTGTTTTAGCTTTATGTTATGTGAAAGAGCTAAAACGACACCGTTTTGGTCTTGTGGGGTACATTTTATAGTTGCCGTGTTTTTAAATTTGTCATAACCAAAATAAAAAACTTTACAGCACATAAAATATTGTAAGAAATAAATTAATTTACCAACTATTATTACTCATGAAAAATTGAATTATTTCTCAAGATAACATTTCTTTATTTATAACTAGATGAAATCTCGCGTAATACGCAGACAAATTACATAAAAATATTTTATAATTATATATTATTATTGTTAGTAAATTTGTATAATTATAGTTAGATTTAAACGGAAACTAATATTATACCCGTTATTTTATTAACAAATAAATATAAAAGACACACAATAATATAAGGTAATAATAAATAAGTGATTTTTACTTTTTTTCATCTATTAAGAAATAAAAATAACACATTTTTTGTTTTATTACATTGATTTTGTTATTTACATGAAAAAACATTTGTTTTAAATTAATAATTAGATAGTGGATCCATGAAGATAACAAATAAGTTATCATAAAGATTTTCTTTATTTTTTCAAGTAATTTTAGGTTTTTATTTTTTCTTATTTCTAAATTTTTTATTGATTATTTCTTAAAATATTCTTAAATTTTTCTTTTTCTATGTTATTTTCATTATTTCGGATTATTTTATTTTTCTATATTTCAGATTAATTTATTTTATTTATAATTATTTGATAATTAATGTTAAATTTTTTATTTTTGATTATTTTCCTTATTTCTGTTTTTTTCTCAATATTGTTAAGTTTCTATTTTATAAGATCTTTACGTATCAATTTTAATACGTATGTCACGATCTGAACTAACCATTTTTGTTTTTCCTTACTTTTTTCTTATTTTTTGTTTTGCCTTTTTTCTTAAACGTTACCCTTTTTTCTTTTTTTTAAATTATTAACATTTTTCCTAAATATTATTAACATTTTTCCTAAAATTATTAACAATAAAGATTTTCTTTATTTTCAAGTAATTTTACGTTTTTATTTTTTATTTTTTTTATTTTTTTATTGATTATTTCTTAAAATATTCTTAAATTTTTCTTTTTCTAAGTTATTTTCCTTATTTCTGATTATTTTATTTTTCTATATTTCGGATTAATTTATTTTTTTTTTAATTATTTGATAATTACTGTTAATTTTTTTTTTGATTATTTTCCTTATTTTTGTTTTTTCTCAATATTGTTAAGTTTCTATTTTATAAGATGTTTACGTATCAACTTTAATACACATATCACGATCTGAACTAACCATTTTTTGTTTCTCCTTTCTCTTTTTTCTTGTTTTTTGTTTTGTCTTTTTTCCTAAACGTTATCTTTTTTCTTCTTTTAAAATTATTAACATTTTTCCTAAACATTATTAATATTATTAACATTTTTCTTCTTCTTTTAATTGTGATACGTGTCACGATCTGATGAGTTATAATTAAACGCGCTCACTTTTATATAATAAGAAAGATAATGTGACAATATTAGTCCATTGAGGAACTTTCTCACACTAACCAAACCCAAACTAAAAACCCATTGGGCCTAGACTTCTTACATAACTAGATTCATAAAGCCCAATAATTTTATCATGTTACTTCCCATTTTTAGTATTTGTAACTCCATAGTGACATATCTTCTTCATAATACAACTCTTCTTCCATGTAAACATTTGAATTCATTTCATCCATATAAGATCTCGGCGGCGACATCAACGGCTCCTCCGCTAATCTCATCATCATCATCTCCGTCGAAACTTCTTCTCCGTCATCACCTAACCCATACAAACTCCTTTCTTCCGATCCCGAAGTAGAACCACTCGAACCTAAATATTCAACCTCATCGCCCGAAAACGGCATAATTGTGATTCCGTTTCCGAAATCCGCCGGTCTAAACATCTCCGCCGCTTCCACCACCACTCGTCTTAAAATATTGGGATCTGTAGATTCCGGCACGGGGAGACGCCATGCGGAGTCCGCGAAATTCAGACACGCGGATCTCCCGCGCAAAGCTAAAACCGCCACGTCGTGCGCACGCGCCGCCATTTCTGGCGTCGGATAAGTCCCGAGCCAGACGCGGCGTTGGCGCGTCGGCTCGCGGACTTCGCAGACCCATTTGTCGCCATTTCTGCGGCGTATTCCTCTGTAAACAGGGTGACGTGTCTCGTTGAACACTCTCCGCCCCGCACGTTTCTTCGGCCTAGTCTCCGCGAGATTAAATCCATCGTTGTTACTATTTTCCATTGTAAAAAAACAACAATATCAAAGATTTGTTTGAGTTGTGTGTTTTGAGTAATGTTGTGTTTTAATTTTTGTTGATGTTTTGAAGTAGAGAGTGAGGGATATATAGGATACGGTGATGGGACCCACAGGGTACGAATCCAACGCGCGTAACACACTTATGTAAAATAACGGCTTTGTGCCAAGTAGGCATTTAATATAAAAAGGTGTTATTATATTGGTTAGTAGATATTATTACTTAAAGTAGTCTCGTATATATTTTAATCGTGAGCTTAAACCTATATGATAATCAAAAATCATCAAACAATTTGTTTTTGTTTAAAATAAAGTAAAGCCTGTTAGCTGTTTTTTAACTTGGTAAATTGGTTTTGATAACTTTTGTAAATTAAACGGTAAAAATTGGTTTTTACAACACAAAATATACAACTTGAGGATAAAAGTATAAGATACGTAAGTCGTGATTGGTTCAACTTTTATTTGAAGTTACAAATTTCTTTAAAAGAAACTCTAAAGTTTTTCAATAAGAATTTAATGCACCGACCAAGGAACTTATGGAATCTTTGGTCAAACAGAACTATTTTTCGCTTTATCTAATTAATATTTTTACGTACGTTGGACAGAAAAATATACTTGACAGATATTATTTATATATATATATATATATATATATATTTGTGGATATGAAACACGTGACTTTTTCTATATCAAGTAACCCAAGTGTGAGTACCACGTGGGTCTTCCGTGGGAACTTTCTGTAATACTATTACACACATGTGAGAACTAAAAAGCATAATATTTTGCTTTTATTTTATAATTCAAAACATATCCAAGATTTGTGATTTATTTTTACCTATGTGTTGTTGATATATAGTTGGAAGAGAACTAAATTATATACCCACAAATTCATGGTTTCACTGATGTGGTTTATGTTTTAGGTTATAAGTTATAGCATTTATAAACCTCTACATCGACCAAGATAATTATATGGTAAAATTTGTAAAATGAAAAACTGATTTGTATAGCTTAGATTCTTATAAAAAAAACTCTCAGTATTTTATATCCAACACTAATTACTAACTTTCTCTGATTCAACAGTTGTATTATTTTTGGAGATAATTAAGTATGTTCTTTAAAAGAATCTGTACATATTTATATTAATATAAATTTTGTTTTCATAAAGAAATCCAACACAAATATATTAATTACTTCATGCATATATATATATTAGTAAATTAAGTTATAGAAAAATCTTCACAGAGTATATGTTAAGGTATGTCTAGATTTCATAATCTCTAGATTGTAAATAAAAATAAATAAATAATTACCCACAATATCTTTATAAGTTGAAACTTATTACACCATAATCTATAGTTTATTGGTGATTAATATCTTAACTAATATAAAGTTTTGCATTATACCTATATAAACAAGGAACCATGTTAAACACAACCAAATTAAAACTTCACAATAGACAAAAAAAACAGTACTCTCTCATCTATTAAATTATATTTTCTTAATTACAAAAATTAATAAAATGGAGACCAAAAGAGTTGTGATGTTGGTGACAATGATGATAGTTATGTGTAACCTTGTAGCTAAAACAGAGGCTGAGAGAGTGTATTTCAGAAAATGTTATCGACCTTGTGTTAAGGAGTGTCAGGACAATTCAACGTTCTTAGATTATCTTGTTTGTCCATATAAATGTATCAAGACTTGTCTCCCTTGGTTTTCTACTTCTTCTATTGATGATAAAGATACTATCGACCAAACTCATGCATTTTGCAAACTTGGTTGTGCTGTTAATCAATGTGCTTACCTTCCTACTTCCGAAAATCAAAGTAAGTTTTTTTTTTTTACTTTATGTATATATTTTTAAGTATACGACTAAAAATATTACAATGTTTTAGCTGATTGTATTTTCTTATGACAATAATCATTACACATATATAACGTATATCTATATATATTTATTATTTAACACTATTGATTTTTAATAAAATGTTATATATGTCTTTGTGGTTTTTGATGTTGTTTTGTGTTATGAACAGTTTCGGATCATGAGGAAGTTGCATTATGTGTTGAATCATGTTCGGAAAGGTGTTCCAACAAGAACTAATAGAGACATTATTTTAAATTTATACAAGTTGTTGTCTAAACTAATATTTAATAAGAAGATTTGTACCTGTAAACCAAAAAAAAAGAAAAGAAAAGAAGATTTGTACCAATTGGGATTTTAAAATAATAAATAGAAGCTCTTCATATATTTCGAAATAAAGAATAAAATAGTTTCAGCTGAATTTGTACATAATTATGAAATTAGTAAAACTGAAATTAGTCATGTCCGTGAGAAATTTGCTACGATAATAAAAATAAAAGCATGAAATATCTCATTTTCGTTGTATAAGATTTCTTTTTTCTAATATATTTTAATAAAATGGGCTTCTGTAAGAAAAAACCAAGGAACATAAATCTAGTGTTATTACAAGCCCATTAAGGAACTAACCACAAAGTCCAAACAAAACCAAAATCAAGCCCAATACTGTCAATGAATTGAACCGCCGGTTTGTTCATACCGGTTATGTTATCTGGTTTTGGTTATTTGGAGCAAAACCTTCTTTTATCTGAAAGCATTTGCCTTAGCGTCTCGTGGAGACCATTATCAGGTAGCCTCTTCTTCTCTGTTTTTTTTTATACGACCACCGTATTATCTATCTTCTTACTCTTTTGTTACTAAGTTACAATTTTCTCTCAATTCCTATACCACTTTGGACTTAGACAATCGTTTCTCTATCACTGGAGTTTAGTAGATTGTTTCGAATTTTTTGTTTTTTTTCTTCTGGGTTGTGAAATTGAGAGTCTTGGGCTTAGTATTTGGAAGCTTCTTGCCGGAAATATCGAAGCTTTTTGTGGTGTCTTTCACAAAATTCGCTTATTTAGTGATGGTGCTTGTAGTGCCCACCAGGTGTTCGACGAATTTCCTCACTGTTGGATTGGCTATTTTCCTTCTATTAATATGACTTTTATAGTGCCTTTAGCAGTTTTTTGAACCTTTTTAGTGTATCTGTGAAATATATATATGAATTTTGATGGGTTTTCTTTTGTATTTCTAATGCATAACCCATGTATTTTGCAGGCTGTCCTGAGCAAATGCTGTGATAAAGAGACTTAATTTACTTGTTAGCAAGCACACACGAGCGAAATGGCGGCATTAGCTTCAACCCGATTTCTTGTTCTGCTTAAAGAGTTTTCAGCCTTTAGAAAGATATCATTGCATTCTGCTGCAGCTAATTATCACCATCAATCACGGTTTCTATGCCATGTTGCGAAAGAAGACGGGTCTCTTACTCTTGCAAGCCTTGAATTGGGGAACAAACCAGGGAAATCTAGGAAGAATAAGGCGGTAAAGCTCGAAGGAAATTTTGTCACCGAAATGGATCAAGGTAAGGTAAGAACAGTAAAGAATGATAAAATGAAAGTAGTGAAGGAAAAGAAAGTAGGCGAGACAGTGTCGCCTTTGTTTTCTGCGAAATCATTTGAGGAGCTTGGCCTTACGGATTCATTGTTAGACAGCTTGGAGAGAGAAGGTTTCTCTGTCCCAACAGATGTACAATCGGCTGCTGTCCCAGCGATAATCAAAGGTCATGATGCAGTGATTCAGTCCTACACAGGATCTGGCAAAACATTAGCTTATCTACTTCCAATATTATCAGAAATCGGTCCACTAGCAGGAAAATCTAAAAACTCCCACGGTGAAAGCGATAAGAGGGCAGATATTCAGGCAATGATCGTGGCTCCATCAAGAGAACTCGGTATGCAGATTGTAAGAGAGGTAGAGAAACTACTTGGTCCTGATCACCGTAGAATGGTTCAACAGTTGGTTGGAGGTGCAAACCGAATGAGACAAGAAGAGGCGCTTAAGAAAAATAAGCCTGCGATTGTTGTTGGCACTCCTGGGAGAATCGCAGAGATAAGCAAAAGTGGGAAGTTGCATACTCACGGGTGTAGATTCTTGGTGCTAGATGAAGTCGATGAGCTTCTATCCTTTAATTTCCGAGAAGATATCCATCGGATACTTGAGCATGTAGGAAAGAGATCCGGGGCTGGTCCTAAAGGGGAAGTCGATGAACGTGCCAACAGGCAGACAATTCTAGTCTCAGCAACTGTGCCATTCTCGGTTATTAGAGCAGCTAAAAGCTGGAGTCACGAGCCGGTTCTTGTCCAAGCCAACAAAGTCACTCCTCTTGATACCATTCAACCATCTGCACCTGCAATAAGCTTAACTCCCACAACTGCTGAGGCTAATGTCCAGATTCAGACTACTATTCAGAGCTTACCTCCAGCACTAAAACACTATTACTGCATCTCAAAACACCAACACAAAGTCGACGCTCTAAGGAGATGTGTTCACGCCCTCGAAGCCCAATCGGTTATAGCCTTCATGAACCACTCAAAGCAGCTCAAAGACGTCGTGTACAAACTCGAAGCTCGTGGTATGAACTCCTCTGAGCTGCACGGAGATCTCGGGAAGCTGGGGAGATCAACGGTTCTAAAGAAGTTCAAGAACGGGGAAGTCAGGGTGCTTGTGACCAACGAGCTATCTGCTCGGGGTCTTGACGTTGCTGAATGTGATCTTGTGGTGAATCTTGATCTTCCAACAGATGCGGTTCACTACGCTCATCGAGCTGGGAGGACAGGGAGGTTGGGAAGGAAAGGCACGGTGGTTACGGTGTGTGAGGAATCACAAGTGTTTATAGTGAAGAAGATGGAGAAGCAGCTTGGTTTGCCTTTCTTGTATTGTGAGTTTGTAGATGGTGAGCTTGTTGTCACTGAGGAAGATAAAGCTATTATAAGGTAAAAGATAAAAAAAATGAATGTAATTTTGTCTTCCTCAAGTTTTCATATTGCATCCTTTTTATTTGTTCTACTTCTATTATATCTAAAACCAGTATTGAATTTATAGTTTCCCATATTATACTATTAACTTTATATTGTGTGAAAAGAAATGGTGGTTATAAAAAAAATCAAAGCTTCTTCTTGTAACCCCATGGATTGTTGCTCACCCAATTTCACTGATCTCTACACATCTCATCTACTCCATACTTTTGTCTGGAGAAGAGTTTCTCAATGTCACCTTTTGTCTCTTAAATCAAATACAACACACAAAAACTTGTCAATCTCCACAGGTAATAGAGACTAATACTACAAAGAGAAGCAGTACTTACCATATTAAACTCGAAATTCTTGGAGAGATCAAGACCAACAAGCTCCCTAACTCTATCGACAGCTTCGCTAACAGAGTTATCAATGATTAAAACCCTCTTTCAGAAGCTGTACAACAGTGTGTGTCCCAATGAATCCAGCACCACCATTTACAAGAATGTTCTGAGAAGAACTCATTTTCTAGAGACTGGAGAGGAGAACCCACTTGCCAAAACAGAACCTTTCTTGATCTTTAAAAAAAAACGTTTTTGGTTAAAGAGAGAGAAAGAAGGACAATGAGATGTTTGTTGGTTTCTATAAAAATGGTAAAGCCTCAAAAAACTAATAACATATTTGAAAATCAGTTTCTAGCTTCCGTGAGAATCACAAAAT
Organism: Cochlearia excelsa; assembly: GCA_963556525.1. Classification (NCBI taxonomy): domain Eukaryota; kingdom Viridiplantae; phylum Streptophyta; class Magnoliopsida; order Brassicales; family Brassicaceae; genus Cochlearia; species Cochlearia excelsa. The sequence goes on from OY748331.1 coordinate 22,456,162, forward strand.
CTTGGAAAAATATTACATATTGAAATCAAAATAATGTTTTATAGACTTACTACATTCTTCAATATTCTCATTCTACTCTGTTTGTGCAAGACATGATTGTAGATTTCATCTCCTCTTTGTCCAATGATGCTTTAACTATAAGCTGCGCAATCCATAAAACAGGACGAAACAAACTGAATCATCCAAAAGATTTTCAAAAAAGCAGAGGACACTATGATTTAGATCTTTCTCTCTCTCTCTCTTTCTATTTACCTCTTGCACTCTGTTTCCAGCTCGCGCAAGCAGTTTGTATTGGTTCTCAAACATTGGCGCCATGTAAACCTACACAAGATACATTGTTCAAGAAACTAAGTAATAAAAAAGTTCACATGTTTAAAGATTTTGTTGTTTAGAAAAAGGCGATAAAACTATGTACCTGAAACGTTGGAGCAAGACCCGGGCTCACGAAGAAACGACTCTTTGAAACTGATTGGATTCCTTCAACTATCTCTAGCTCTTTGATAAGAGACTCCACATCAAGCCACTGCAAAATAATTCCATTCTAATTAACTTGTAATAACGGTTTAAATCACAAAGTCGCGGAAGAGTAATAATACCTCAGCGTCAAGCTCTGCGGTTTGTAACCTTCCTAACTGATCATTATCACCAACTACAGTTTCTAAGGCTTCGGTTAGAGGATCAGGCTGCGTAAAATAATATCGAAAGGTTTTAGATTTATATAAACTGAGATATGTATTTCTACTAGAGAAACTTTGTAGAGATCTTTCTCACTGTGATTTCTTTTAGTGACAAGAAAATACGTTCAAGAGCAAAATCTAGCTGGTGCACTTTCGCCTCCACAATCTGACCGATCTTGAAATATGAAGCAGGGTCTAAAGTTGCATCCCAAGAAACTTCTGATTGGTGAATCAATGCAGGGACACTTTCTAGCTGTTTCAATCAAACTTTTTAGTTTTACACAACAGCCAATATCCTGTTCTTGCGGGGTTATTAACAAGAAGGTATTATAAAACACATGAAAAAACTATAGTACCTCACAGAATATACCGAAGTAGGTTATTTTCTTGATGCAGCATTTCACAACATCTCCAACACGAAGCTTAGCCATAAGACTTCGCTTTTTCTCAACTTCCTCTTCGTTTTCTCTCGGCCTCATCGAAAATATAAGCTTCCTTGAAATTCTATTAGCCATTACCAGATTAACTTGGATTTTCTGCATTCAAGTACAATGTTAAGAGGGGAAAAGATAATTGTTTCCTTGAACGGTAATAGAAGTTTTCGATGTGTTTCTGCTAAAACCTGGCCAACAAAAGATGACAAGAACTTCTGTTTTTCTTTGTCATATACCCTAAGAAGATCTTCTAGCTTCATATCTGAAGAAAATTCTCCGTTGATCATCTCAGCGACATCAGAACCTAAGCTTAAATCTAGAGATGGAGCATTACTTGTGGGATCTTGACCTCCAATTATTCCAAGGTTTTGCCGATACAATGATGGATCTACACCTTTTCTTTTTAGCCATGATTCAAATGCGAGAAACTTCCATTTTGCTGCAAGGTTCCGGTAGGGTAAAAACCCGATCAAAGATCCATATGAAACCTGTAAAAAAAGAGTATTATCAAGAAACAAAATCAAACCAAATGAGATGAAACAAGAAGATGAGTAAAAATCTTACTTACAACAAAGCCTCTAGTACTCGAGCTTATTAGCTCAACATCGGCTCGTAGTTCAGTCTTAACTAGAGACTCTGCCTTACTCCAATCACTTTCCTATCAAATTCACACAAAACAAGTTTATCATCATATGCCTCTTACCGTCTTATCTTGTGAACAAATAAATACTGAAATAGTTTTAGTTTGGAACCTCCAAGGAAGATCTAGTAGGAGGTCCCTTGAGCTCAATAGAGACCTGACGACCTTCATGGTTCACTATTAACGGTTTTGAAACTGATGGCTCTGCGGAAGACAGGTCTAATCTATAACAAACTTAAAAAGTCAGTCAAAACAGGACGTACAAAGGCGAAAGAAACAGTACAATTCCATAAAAAATCAAGCTACTAAACCAGATTTAACCTTTTTGGTGTCCCTTGTAAAGAAGCTTCAACATTTGTCTGAGAAACTAGACTTCTATCAATCGAGTTCTCCTCATAGGACTCCGAGGACATCTCGTAGTTAAGCTGCATTTCTTGACAAAAAACAAGAAACATATAAATCAACTCTATGTTAGACTATTTGTTAAAGGTCTTAGACTCTTAGTTTATCTCTATACCAGTTTGAACCGAATTACCTTCCATCTCTGCTGATGATTCCACAGCTCCACTATCTTCAGCTTCCTCTTCAAAGTTCTCAGGCTCATGCCTCGCTTCCGGCTTCTCCAAAAGACTATACTGTAAATATGTTCCATCTTCTTGTTCTCCTTCCTGTTTAGTTAATCCATCATAGAGAACATTATCCCCAGAAACTTCTTCTTCCACATCTGCAATTTTTGGTTCATGCTTTCTCAACAATGTCATGTCACTAAATCTCTCACTTCCCCTCTCATTCCTCATTTTCAATTTCAGATTCGGTTTCAACCGCAACTTAGACTCCTCACCTTCGTCGTTATTCACATAGAAAGAGCTCGGCTTTCTCAATATGACATTAGGCAATGTCCTTTTCGGGGGAGCTATCGAAGCAGCCTCCAATGGATTCTTCATAGCAAGATTCGACTTTTTCATCACCGAAGTTTCAAACTTTACTCCATCTTTCAAAACTGGCTTCACCAAACTCAAGCCATCAAGTAAACTAATAGCTTTCTTCTTCTTATCCTCCTTTGACCAATCTAATGGAACCTCTTCGATAAGTGGGATTTTACCTTTGTTCTTGTAGAAAGATTTCTCAACTTCAATGAAAAAAGCATCTGGGTTCACTTTCCTAGCCACTATCTATACAAAATTTCACAAATAACAAAACCCATCAGGCAAAATCAAATGGGTCTAAAGAGAATCACTTAAAAATACAGACTTTACTTTACACAACTTTGTAGAAGATAGCTTTGAAGAATCTTTTAACCTTAGATAAAGTTAGTCTCGGGTTTTCGCCTAGTAAACGGCCAAATCTAAGCTCCATTTGATCCCATTCGTTAAGCTTTGGCTCTTCTCTTTTCGAAGAAGCTGAAACTATAAAATTCTTCTCAAGGTTTCTCCTCATTGTAATCGTAGTAGCAAACAACGGGAAGTTTCCGGCGAGATAAGCGGCGGATGCCATGGCGGAAGCGGATAAGGAGAATGTATCCATTTCTCTGATTAAAGCTCAGAAATAATAGTTTCTCCAAATTAGAATCATGGGTCCGATAAAAAAGGCCTCGAATTTCGTTTACGAGAAAAACTGGGTCAAGCTCTATGTAGTATGTAGAGACAACAATGAAGAAACGGCTATGGGAGAAAAGGGAGCTTTATCTTTTACACGTGGCTGTTTAAAATATAATTAGCGATTAAATTAAACGTTTTACCGTTCATTAGTATTATTAGCCTATTAGGCACGCACATCGTGCCGTTTTTCTTAGCTTAATGTAAATAAAAATAATTAAATTGGTGAATGGTGAGGTGTGCCTGGCCTTCGCAGTAGTGCAAAACAAAGGCGACACGTGAGAGTCCAATCAGCAAGCTGACGTGGCGGACTCTCCCCCGATAAAAAATAGAGTTAATATCGTGTGGGCGCATGGCCCGTATCGAATATTAAACCGATAACGATACTACACTTGATCTTAGCCAAAAGGCCGAGAAAGGTATGATTTGAACAAACATTGGAGAGACGTATTTATACCCGTCGTGTTAGTGTGAACGATTACAAGGTTATCGATGTGGGACAAAACTCGAGAGTTGGGATTTATAACAAATTTGGGTCCAATATTAATTTTAATCATTAATCAGTTATCGGCCCAAGCCCAATAAGAAAGCTAGAAACACGGAAACTGACACGTGGCTATATTATTTCGCGTGGTTTGATATTTTACTCGTGTAGAGACGTGAATCATGTCAAGTATTGTAACTTTTTTTTTATCAACAGAAAAATGCTATTTCACATAAAAAGTGGCATAATTATTACTATTTTTTTAAGAAAAAACTGAATTAAAATTAAGAAAGAAGTGTCTAATCAAAAAAACCGTGAAAAATTGCCACATAGGCCTAAAGAGAACAATATCATACTAATTCAAATGCATGAAATTTTGTATTCTGTTGGATGATAATAGCATGCAAGAAAAACGACGGAGACAAGATTCCAATTTTTTAGGCATTAAGACAATGTCACCATTAGGTGTGGCACCATCTATGCAATAACTAGTTCTCTCCCATCCATATAGATCAAGGGGCGTCCTTATAGCCTCGGACCAATTACATTCTTGTCTAGTCTCGATATGATGATCCATAACCCACATCTTTGCAACAATATTGTTCTTCTCGCAATTATAATGTACACATCCTAACTTCCCTTGATAGTTTATCAAAGTAAATTCATCGAACTTACTACTACTACTACTTATGATCATTGGCATTCGGATACGACCAAGTCTTTGAGATTTAAGGTCTAACCATGCTATTTCGTTAAGTTCAAGATCTATGTAATAGATAACCCCGTTGATGCATAAACCAGTACTACTCTTACTCTTACTTGTTGTTTGAGAGTGGCCTTGGATATAACTATCCAGGTTTCTCCAATGTTGTTGCTTCAATGTTGGACCTCCTATTAGTTTGAAACTTTGTTTCTCAACGGGATCATACCCGAAGAATCCATCACCACATAATAATGATGATTTGTTGTTGATGTGTTTTATAATCTCGGGAACATCATCAAACTCACCTGAACATAGTAGTCCCCTAGTGTATTCATACTCAAAATCGTCCGAACTTATAAGCCCATTAGCTAAAGCGAATCTTTCCTTGGTCGCAGATATGAACGTTGCGTGGTTAGTTATTCGAGTGTAATTAGTAGAAGAGGATGTTGAAGAATTGAGCAGCCAATGAGGGAATATGAAGAGTGGTAGACGACGAGGATTAGACCTAGTCGGGGTGATGATCATTGTATCGAGGATAAGAGATGACCATAGGTTAGATACACATTGAAACCTCACAAGCGACTTCACCGGGAGTTTCGAGAGTATATTGACGGTTAGATCCAAAGGGATGTGAATACCGTTTGAGTATTGTGGCGAGGTCTTCTTCTCTTGGATTCTTGATCTCTTCATATTTTCTTTTTCTTCAAAAAATCTTAAGACTATGAAAACACAATATACGTATATATAGGCGAAAATAAAATTCCAATATGACAATGTTCCTTTTCCTGTTAGAAGTTCCAATATGATATTTTTCCTTTTCCTATTTGTAGTTCACAAAATAAACCTAATGACACGATATTTTCCTATTTTTATTGGAAGTTACAATAGAAAAATTAGGGTTAAAAATTATTATAAAAAAACAAAGGAAAAATCTTAAAACTATGAAAACACAATATATGTATATATATATTGTATTACAACAACAAGTTGCTTATTCGGAATACAATATAGTTTCCTATATACTCAATCTTTTGTAATTTAGATGTTATAGGCTTTAATTCAAATGTACGAGGGTTTCATGTAATTAGCTAATTCTGCTCAAAACCCACCAGCCAAAATCAAATGGGTCTAAAGAGAATCACTTAAAGTACAGACTTTACTTTACACAACTTTGTAAAAGAGAGCTTTGAAGAATCTTTTAACCTTAGATAAAGTTAGTCTCGGGTTTTCGCCTAGTAAACGGCCAAATCTAAGCTCCATTTGATCCCATTCGTTAAGCTTTGGCTCTTCTCTTTTCGAAGAAGCTGAAACTATAAAATTCTTCTCAAGGTTTCTCCTCATTGTAATCGTAGTAGCAAACAACGGGAAGTTTCCGGCGAGATAAGCGGCGGATGCCATGGCGGAAGCGGATAAGGAGAAAGTATCCATTTCTCTGATTAAAGCTCAGAAATAATAATTTCTCCAAATTAGAATCATGGGTCCGATAAAAAAAACCTCGAATTTCGTTTACGAGTAAAACTGGGTCAAGCTCTATGTAGAGACAACAACGAAGAAATGGCTATGGCAGAGGAGAAAGGGAGCTTTATCATGAACACGTGGCTGTTTAGAATAGCGATTAAATTAAACGTTTAACCGTTCATTAGTATTAGGCATGCACATCGTGCCGTTTTTGTTAGAATAATGTAAGTAAAAAAAATTAAACTGGTGAATGGTGAGGTGTGCCTAGCCTTCGCAGTAGTGCAAAACAAAGGCGACACGTGAGAGTCCAATCAGCAAGCTGACGTGGCGGATTCTCCCCAATAAAAAATAGAGTTAATATCGTGTGGGCACATGGCCCACATATCAGATATTAAACTGATAAGAACAGATACTACACTTGATCTTAGCCAAAAGGCCGAGAAAGGTATGATTTGAATAGAAATTGGAGAGACGTATTTATACCCGTCGTGTTAGTGTCAACGATTACAAGGTTATCGATGTGGGACAAAACAACTAAAGGTAATTTAGTAATTTAGAATTGGGCCCAGTTTAGATATTGAGAGTAAGCCCAATAAGAACGTGAGAGCCATGACGAAGTGACACGTGGACAAAAATCTGACTGTATAAAGCTCTGACTCTCTCTCTCTCTCCTTTTGGTCGGTAAAGCGAAAACTGATCTGTAAGAAAAAAGAAAGACAAATGAGCTACGACAAAAAAGTCCCACCGGAATCGTATCCTCCGTCTTATCCATCTCCGCCGTTTCCGGGATATCCTCCGCCGCAACAAGAAGGTGGTTATTACCAAGGTTATTTTTCCGGACAGGGAGGTTATAATCGACCACCTCCTCCTCCTTCGCATTATTATAACCATTACCAATACGATCATCATCATCTTCACGAAAAAGATTCTCACTCTGGTTGCTTATCTTTCCTCCATGGCTGGTTCGTCTCTCTCTCTCTCTCTCTCTCATTTAGCTCTTTGAGATGTTTTGGTGAATATTAATCTAACGAAGGTTTTCTTGTCATCTATATGATGAAATTAAGTGTTAATTCAAATCAAAAAAGCACTTTCTTTTATGTTTCCAAATTGTGACACTCTCTCTCTCTCTGTAAATTCGATTTTTCAGTCTCGCGTCTCTCTTCTGTTGCTGTTTCTTGGAAGAATGCTGCTTCTTGGAACAATGCTGCTTCTAAAAATGATTCTTCTCTTAACATTCATATCCTATCCCATACCTTCTCTCTATGTCTTAATGTATTATCTTGATTGTGAGTGAATTCACTTCTTTGAAATTGCGCAATGAAAAATAATTTCATAGAAACTATTAATCAGTCACTGAGCAGAGAAACAACAACACATTCATATAAGGTTTTTAAGCATTGTTGTTGTTGTTGTTGGAGATGAAGAGTCCAGGCTGGCTAGACCGTCTCCTAGTTCTTGAAGAAAGTATATTATCCAAATCTACTTCCGCTAATGGATCATCCGAGAAATCGCTTTCGTCATCAACATCTTCATCACCATCAATGTCTTCACTATCATCATCTTCTTCTTCTTCTTCTATCAATTTTCCTTTTCCTTTGTCTTCTCTTGAAATCCCTTTACCTTTCCTATCATTATCAATCTCATCTTCACTCAAATCCTCCTCCTCTTCACCTTCTTGCTCTTCTTCAGCTTCAAAATCGCCGCCGCTTACGCTATTCTCTTCCTTCTCCGACACAGAACCACCGTCTGTTTTCACCGGAGAAACAGCTGATTCAGCTAAAGTATCGCCGTTTCCGTTGATTTCTCCATCTCTTGACTCGGAATCAGACGACGGATCAAACTTCTGAGCCTTGTTGGACACATTATCAAGCTCTTGGCAATGGATATCTGACTTCCTCTTCACTGGGAAAGTTGAATCGTGTTGGTTTTCAACATCCGCCATAGATGATGAAATCGTCTTCTTCTTCTTCTTCTTCTACTCCCGCCGTTTGATTTCAGTGGATTTAGGGCTTTGTAGCAAAACAGTTCAATATTGTATGTTTCTATTTATAATGAAGCAAACTTCATTAATGGGCCTAAACACTAGGCCCAATAAAACATGGGCCTTATGTCTCTTTCACTATCAACCTTGCTTAAACAAATTGATGAGAGGAGGGATGTTACTGTAAAATTGTACCTGGTCGGAATCTTCTGAGTTCCTTTGCACTTTGTGGTGGAGACATAAGGCTATATACAATTTTTTAAAAATAGCCTTTTGTTATCTAGTTTATAGCCTTTTAGAACATGTGTCCGGATTAATGTCCCTAATTAAACCGTAATATTTATATTTAAATGTAAATATTTTTAAAAAAGTTCATCTTAATAATACAATCATGTTACGTTTAACTTAAGAAAGGTTATATAAGTTTATGTTAAAAGTTATATTTCAAATATAAAATTATAGGGGTTAAATTATAAAGAGAAATTCTTTAAAATAGCATGAAAAAATGTTTTTTTGACAAAAAATACCATAAACACAAAAATCTAATTTTAATATTTTAAAACTTTATTTTAACATTTTAAAATTTTTATAATATTGAAGGGGTATGGTTTAGTTTTGAGGGTTTCATGTTAATTTTGAAGGTTTTAACTTAATTTTAAGTTTATAGTATTTTTGTCTAAAAAAACTTTTTAATGGTATTTAAGGAAAAAAAACTTCTGATGATATTTTTGTCCAAAAAACTAATTTTCAAGGTATTTTCGGAAACTGCCCATGTTATAATATCCAAAATAAATTATTTTTGGGGTATACAGTTACAAATATCCTCAAAAATATATCAAAAAATAAATATTACCAAATTTTTTAGGCAAAAACTACTGAATTATCCATTTTTAAGCTATACTCTATTTTTTGGTCAAAAAACTATACTCTAATTATTTTTTTATAAGACAAACTATACTCTATTTTTTGGTAAAAAAACTATACTCTATTTATTTTTTGATAAGACAAACTATACTCTATTTATAGAAAACCAGTATCTAACAATATCAGGAAATTAATATTTTTTTTGTTATAAATATCAGGAAATTAAATTTCAACAATAATTATCTTATATACGTTTTTCTTGTTGGCAATATATATTACATCGTTGGCAATATATACGTTTCCTAATCCTATATAAATTAAAATTACGGCTTAATAAGCGTATATAAAAAGTGAAAAACACAAGCGATTGCATCATCATTATCATCACAAAGAAAGATGAGAATACAGTTACAATTACAAATATCCTCAAAAATATATCAAAAAATAAATATTTCCAGATTTTTTAGGCAAAAACTATTGAATTATCCATATTTAAGCTATACTCTATTTTTTGGTCAAAAAACTATACTCTATTTATAGAAACTCAGTATCTAACAATATCAGGAAATTAAATTTCTTTTTTTTTGTTATAAATATCAGGAAATTAAATTTCAACAACAATTATCTTATATATCAACTTTCCTTTTTTTTTGTTGGCAATATATACGTTTCCTAATCCTATATAAATTAAAATTACGTCTTAATAAGCGTATATAAAAAGTGAAAAACATTAAGGGTTAGACTCAATAAATTCATATCGAAATCAGACAAAGGAAAATTATACAATGGTGAAAGCATGGCAAGCGATTGTATCATCACAGAGAAAGATGAGAAGAAGAAACATACGTAGAAGAAACGTAAAGTTATTGGTGGCTAATAAGAGATGAATATCGGAAAGGAATTGCTTGCCTATTAATAAACCCTTAGGTTGATATTTATACAACCAAAGGTTCCCACAATATTCGGGATACTCTTTGTGAATAAGGAAATCTAATATATGCAAATATACACAATCAATCTTAATAACTTGAGGTCCAAGTTATCCGTAATACCCCCCGTCAAGTTGGAGCATGTAGATTCGGGATGCCCAACTTGAGATGAAAAGAATCAAACTCTTTACGTCCCAAGGCTTTGGTAAGTATATCAGCCATCTGTTCTTTAGTAGGAACATATGAAGCTTTAACCATACCATTCATAATGTACTCACGAACTTTATGACAATCCAATTCAACGTGCTTCGTTCTTTCATGAAAGACCGGATTGGAACTGATATGAAGAGCAGCTTGATTGTCACAATGAAGTGTGATAGGTTCTTTATGATCGATTCCAAGTTCAAACAAAAGAGACTTCAACCAACGTAATTCTTTGCAAATATGAGCCATTGCACGATATTCAGCTTCGGCGGAAGAACAAGACACCGTTTTCTGTTTCTTAGTTTTCCAAGATATGGGAGAGGATCCAAGTTGGACAATCCAACCAAAGGATAGATCGACGAGACAACGGACAACTTGCCCAATCCGCATCACACCATCCCGTCAAATGAAGAGGAGAATCGGCCGTAGAAGTATACCTTGACCGATTGTTCCTTTTAAATATCGAACTACTTTCAAAGCAGCAAACCAATGTTCTTCTTGTGGTTGTTTCATATATTGAGACAAAATATGGATGCCATAGGCGAGATCTCGGACGAGTTGAGGCAAGATACACGAGACGCCCAACTAGACGTCGATATTGCTCTGGATTAGGTAACGGTGATCCTTCGGCAAGCGAGAGTTTGTGATTTTGGTCTATAGGAGAACCAACAGGCTTGCAACCAAGCATTCCAGCCTCGGTGATGATATCCAATGTATACTTTCGTTGACACAAGTAAATACCCGTCGGACTCCTAGCTATCTCAAGTCCAAGAAAATATTTGGCAATACCGAGATCTTTCATATGAAAACACGTAGCCAAGTACTCTTTGAACTCTTTTATTGCTGAAGGTTTGTTCCCAGAAATAAGCAAATCATCAACATATACCAATATCTGAAGTGAAATCCCATCACGAATATAAGTGAACAAAGAATAGTCCGATTTGGTTTGTTTAAAACCATAGTTTGAAAGGGCGTCGGCAAGCTTAGAAAACCAACACCTAGGTGACTGTTTCAAACCATATATCGATTTGCGAAGACGACAAACTCGTTTATCACCAGGTTTAGAAAAACCGGTGGAGGTCGCATGTAAACCTCTTCCTCCAAATCACCATGAAGAAATGCATTGTGTACATCCATTTGATGAACTTCGTAATTACGTTTTGCAGCAATATCCAAAATAAGATGAACCGTTGTCATTTTCGCAACCGGAGCAAAAGTTTCTTTGTAATCCGTACCTTCTTTTGATGGTTACCAAGCGCCACTAGCCGCGCCTTATGACGTTCAAGAGAGCCATCAGATTTTAGCTTTACTTTAAATACCCATTGACCGCCAATCAAAGTCTTTCCCGAGGCAGGAACTCAAGATCCCAAGTATGTTGATCTTCAAGAGAAGTCACTTCAAGTTTCATTGCCGAAATCCATTCTTTATATGTCATAGCTTCTCCGAAACTTTTCGGCTCTACCGCCGTAGTCAATGCATCAAGTATGCTAGATAACCCGTTGAAAATCGATCGCTTGAGATATAATGAGTTAAAGGATGTGCCGTACCCGAGGATTGATGTTGCGAGGATTGATCGGAGAGGGAGAGATTGAGACTGTTCCGACAACAAAATCATGAAGACGTGTAGATGGGAGTTTATTACGCAAGCCTCGGCCTAGGTGTTCTTCTATTAGTGGCAACGTCGCATCAACTTGGTCTGTAGATGTTTCCATGGATGATGAGGCATTCAAATCCGATGTTTCTGTAACAGAGGTTAGGATATCGCTTGTAGTCTCTGTATCGTTACTTTCGGTTCAACATGAATCACCGGAACGAAGGATCAAGTTCATTAGTAAGGGTAGATTCCTCGTCTTCAAAATTAACTTGTGATTCTATACCAAAAGATTCTGTCCGTGTCGCGAGGTGAGAAACATCAATATACGGAAACTCTGTTTCATTTCATTAAAAATCACGGGAGACAAAGAATTCTTCCCTTTCACGGAGACAAAGAATTCTTCCAACAAACACGCATTTCAATGTCTTCTAATGGATAACCAACAAACACGCATTTACGACTTCTAGAATCAAATTTGTCACCTTTGTGGTCTTTGTTGTGAGCGTAGGCTAAACAACCAAACACACGCAAGTGTTTAAAAGATGGAGAATGACCGTAGAGCAACTCAAATGGTGTTTTACCTTTGAGAAGCTCGGATGGAGTTCGATTAATTAAATATGCAGCACTAAGAGTACAGTCTCCCAAAACTCTATTGGTAAGTTACCTTGAAGCCGTAAAGCACGAGCTACGTTCAAAATGTGACGATGTTTCCTTTCTACACGACCATTTTGTTGTGGTGTGTGAACACAAGAAGTCTCGTGAATAATCCCTTGCTCTCGAAAATAAGATGTCATACACATAAATTCGGTTCCATTGTCGCTTCTTATAGTCTTAACTTTCTTGATAAACTGTCGTTCGATCAATGCAAAGAAGTTTCGTAAATATAGTGCCACATTCGTTTTGTCTGGTAGGAGATACAACCAAACCGCTCGTGAATAATCATCTACGATTGTTAAGAAATATCGTGAGCCACAAAACGCCGGAGTTCGGTAAGGACCCCATAAATCACAATGAATTAAATCAAAAACTTCACTTGCATTATTGAATGAATCCGAAAAAGGTTTACGAGTTTGTTTAGCTCGAAAACATACATCACAACTATCATTTAAAAGCTCACTACTACTAAGACCACTAACACCAGGGATTTTTGCCGAACTCGAGAAGACGGATGACCCAAACGACGATGCCATAAAGTGAAGTCGGTGTGAACTACCGCTTGATTCGAAGTCAGAGTCTCAATCTCTTGAAAACCGTACAATCCCTCTCCTCACGATCACCCGCTCCAATCAGCATCCTCGAAGTGCGGTCCGTAGAATTATCAAGCGATCGTTATTTGACCAACAATATAATTGTCACTAAGCAATTGTCCAAATGAAATCAAATTGGTTTGAAAACCGGGAACCAAATAAACATTTTTCAAACACAAATGTTGTGTTAGAGAAACAAGTCCCTGTTTAGAAGAGATAACAAGGCCACCCAGCAGTTCTTTAACAAAAACCGGCGTGATGTCATGCACATCGTGAAGTAAATCCGCACATCCCGTCATGTGATGTGTCGCTCCAGTATCAAATATCCAAAGAGTATTTTCATACTTACCACTTAATCGATCAGTACGTGTTGTATTTGATCCAAACACTTTTTGAAGAGTACTCCATTGAACATCAGAGATACCACTCAAACCTTGTCGATCCGAATCAGTGAGAGGAGGCGTTGTAGTTAGAGACGCGGTATTAGCACTAATCAATTGTGCGTTACTAGCACGTGGTTGAGAACTTCGACCACGTCCACGAGAGTTACCTTTGTTCCGGGAACGATCTTCCCACCACTCTGGATACCCGACGATTTTGAAACAACCAGAAACCTCATGACCCGAGCGTCCACAACCAGTACATACTCGTGATGGATCTCTGTTAGTAGGAACAAAACGAGAAGCTTCATGAGAGGCCGACATAACAGGAGGTCGAGAAGAAGTGTGAATTTGAGAAGCAAAACTCATTATCTCTGTTTCTTTAGTAACGGTGGATCGGATAGTCTCGTTTTGGATGATAGTTTGATAGATACTATCGAGATCGGGGAGAGGAGATATTGCACATATCTGGGATCGAATCACTCCATGAACAAAGATCATCTAGGCCAGACAAGAAATCATGAACCTTCAATATCTCCAATTCATTCTCTCGGGCACTATTGAGATCACATTCACACTTGTTACATTCACACCTTTTTGAAACCGTGCATTCGGCTATTCCGTCCCACAGTTTTGTCAAGCGGCCGTAGTAATCATCGACGGTAGCTCCTTGTTGTTTACATGTAGCCAAAGCATTACGGAGTTGTTGCAAACGGGCTCCGCTTTTGATCGAGAATCTTTTCTTAACTATGTCCCACAAATCTTTTGCTAATTCACGGGTTGAGATAGATGATCGAAGTTTTGGCTCAATTGTGAGCTTAATCCAACCAACTAAAAGATGATTAATCGCAATCCAATCTTCCAAATCGGTGGAGCCAACTGCTGGTTTGGTAATAGTGCCGTCAATGAAGCCGAATTTCTTACGGCTACTCAATGCCATTCGAAGATTAATGGCCCATTCGTCGTAGTTTGAGCCGTTGAGGAGTGGTTGAGAGATAACAGCGCCGGGGTTATCTCCAGAGTTGAGATCGAAGGGGGATATGGTTTTCCTTTTGATAGAATCAGATGAAACAATAGACATGATGATGCTCTGTTTCTAGGATCTAAAAATAAAAGATAATAGAGAGAGATTTAAGATGATAAAACCGAGAGGTCTTGTAGAAAATAGATTTGGTTATGATTGAGATTTAATTATGTTTGAAGAAGAAAAATATAGAAGAGGCCGAGGGGCGTTCTTGTAGAGAAGAGAAAATTTTAGGTCTTTTAGATCGGATGCTCTGATACCATAATAAGAGATGAATATCGGAAAGGAATTGCTTGCCTATTAATAAACCCTTAGGTTGATATTTATACAACCAAAGGTTCCCACAATATTCGGGATACTCTTTGTGAATAAGGAAATCTAATATATGCAAATATACACAATCAATCTTAATAACTTGAGGTCCAAGTTATCCGTAATAGTGGCACCACAATCACTACCAAACGACGTCGTTGAAGAGATCTTCTTGCGACTTCCCGTTGAAACCCTAATCCGACTAAAGTGTCTCTCAAAACAATGGAGAAACACAATAGACTCTTCTTCTTTCGCAGAAAGACAGTTAAAAATAGCAGAAAGAAGATCATCATCACATCTAAAGAAGACAATAATGGTAATCTCCGAGGAAAACCCTTTCAAAGGGGTTATAGATAACAAGCGTCGTCCCGACACAGACTTGAGTTTTAACACAATATGTTTAGAAACATCCTCTGTTTTGTCCTCTGCTCTTATCAATCTCCCTCACGGCCTCTCATACTTTCCCATCGCTTCTACAAGCTGCGACGGGCTTTTCTGCATCCACTCTCCTTTAACACAAGCCGTCTACGTTGTTAACCCCGCCACACGGTGGCTACGTCAACTTCCTCCTTCCGGGTTTCAGATCTCTATTCTCAACTTAAACCTAGCCCTACCACTTGCAATCCACGTTAAATCAGTCTATCATCTAGCCTTCGTCAAGGTCGCGGCTAACAATGATTATAAACTCTTATGGTTTTATAATAATAATATCTTTGAGGGAATTCATGATGATGACGGACTTGTTTGTGGTACAAAGTGCGAGGTTTTTGATTTTAGGGCTAACGCTTGGAGATACTTGCCTTGCACTCCAAGTTATAAACTATATCGTGATCAAACACCAGCCTATGCCAACGGCTCGGTTTATTGGTTCACTGAACCTCACCAAGGCGAGATCAAAGTAATATCTCTCGATATCAATACCGAAAAATTTGGGCTTCTGCCTAAGCTTAACCGAGATATAGCCCGTTCGGATCCTCGCCGTATCAACATGTGCACTCTAGATAATCGTTTGTGTATATCGAAAAGAGAACCAAGTACTTTGGTACAAGATATTTGGAGGTTGAAATCATCATCATCATCATCAGCAAAAGACTCATCATGGGAGAAGATTTATACCATTGATTTGCTTTCTTGTACTTCTTCGAAAACAGAATTCCGCGATGAATTTGATTGGATACGCAAGGATGTGGTTGAGCCATGTACGCCAGTAGCTATATGCGAGAAGAGCAACGAGATATTGCTCTCACACCGCTATTCAAGAACCATTGTAAAATACGATCCCGTAAACAAATCTATGTCTCTAGTCTTTCACCGTCCTTTGAGTAAAAGATTTGTACCTTATTTCCAGAGTTTGATCTCTAATATATAAATAAAAAAGATTAATGCTTTGATGTATATTAGAAAGATAACAAACTTACTTCAAGATACTATTTTGTCTTAAAATCATATTTTGATTCTCATCTTTTAACTTGTTTACATTAGTCAAATAAGGTTTTTTTTTTTTTTTGCAATTGAAATCCCAAATAGCTAATTAACTACAAAACAATACCAAGGATCTATTTCAGACTCCTCCTTATTAGGGATAAATGTCCCACATCGGAAACTCATAGGGACTTAAGCTAATATATAATGGATATGGACCTCTCCACTTATCGCCAATTGGTTTTAAGTTGGAAGCCCATAATCTTAACATGGTATCAGAGCCCGATCCGATCTTAGGCCCGACCCGACCGGGTCGCCTCTCTTGCCCAAACTACCCGAGATTAATGGTTAACGAGACCCATTATCTCGAGGGGGCGTATTAGGGACAAAATGTCCCACATCGGAAACTCAAAGGGACAAACACTAATATATAAAGGGTATGGGTCAATCCACTTATCGCCAATTGGTTTTAAGTTGGAAGCCCATAATCCTAACATGGTATCAGAGCTCGATCCGATCACAGGCCTGACCCGACTGGTCCGCCTCTCTTGCCCAAAATATCCGAGATTAATGGTTAACGAGACCCATTATCTCGAGGGGGCGTATCAGGGACAAATGTCCCACATCGGAAACTCAAAGAGTTATAAACTAATATATAAGGGATATGAGTCTCTCCACTTATTACCAATTGGTTTTAAGTTGGAAGTCCATAATCCTAAGACTCCTCCTCTACATTTGAAGAATCATGCATCTTTGTCGTCTCTTCCTCGATTCTCAATTTGCTTTCTTGTTCCATTACTTTCAAGAACTCTTCAAGTGCTCTCTGCATCCACTCATACCGACATAGCTCCAATGCTTCTTTAACATTCAACTACACATTTTTCCATTTTACAATCATCCCAAAGTTAAAAAGCAAAAAAAGAATCATCGGTTATTCGATCTTTTATACTATAGTTATGTATTGATGCTTTTTTTATTTTACCCATTTCCTTTTGCGGTTATCGCGCTCTGGCCAATCCTCGAGTTCTTCGGTGACTTGTAATGCAAACATGTATCCTTTGCATCCACCAAAACAATCATCCTCTAAAGTGCTACTTTTGCTTCTAAACTCCCAAACTCCTAAAGGAACCTCCTAGAAAGAAAAAAAAAACAAAAAAAAGACCAAACACATATCTAAAACTAACATAACTTTTTCTCAATGTTTTTAATTAGTCTTTTATAGAAAAGTTGAAAACTTTACTCTAAGTGTTCCTATGACTCCAGCTTCTTCCATGGCTTCACGAGAAGCAGCTTCAAGAACAGTCTCATCATCTTCCCATCCTCCCTAAACAAACAATTCAAAAAGTTTTGAGGTTTTTTTTTGTCAAAAAAGACAAATAAAGGAGGAGACTTTATAATATATACACCTTTGGGAAGACAAGATCGTGACGGTTAGGAGATGAGACCATAAGTACTTGAAGTTTGTTTGAAAAGTCAACACTTGTTGTGTCTTCTTCTTCTTCTACATCAATAATTTCTTCAGATTTAATCAGCCTATAAGGAATGCATCTGTTAAAGACACAAAACACACACACTAAACAAGTCAAACAATTTTGTTTTATTTTTTTTACAAGATTTGCAAAAAAAAAAAGATGTTTTTTGTTTTTTAATTAAAAATATGTTACCCAGAAACAAGACGGAGATTGTTGTCATAACGTTGACGATCTCGTCCTGTCCTTGAAGGAAGACTCGTCATTGATGAAATCAAAAGAAAATGGCTTCGATTTTTATTTTCCACAATGAAAAAAAAAAACTCAAACAGAACAATAATGGTTTCGAATTTTTTTTATTGTTTTTGTATTTTTGTTTTTAATTTAAGTTGTGTTGCTATTTTGGCGGAGAAGAAAGAGGAGTATACCAACAAGCATCACCTTCTCATTATATAATTAAAAATTCTAAAATATAATAACAAAAAAATAAGTTAATTTTGGTTAATAATAAAAAGAAGAAGAAGAAAAAACACACAATTTCGAAGCAAATTGTATAAACGGATCTGATTCTGTATATGACATGTTACAGTCTAAATAGTCTATCTCATGAGTATTCTATTCGATAAATTGATTCCTTTAAAGCTTATCTTGAGATGTGTTTCCTTAGGTAAAATTTTAATTTAAGTACATATACACGAAAAAAATAGTAAATTTTTTCAAATTTAATTTGGTCGCGACATATAAGCGGTTTGTCTTCTCTTTTAATAATATAGATGACCGATTTATTTTACGATTTCACATTTTGAACAACCAAAATCAAAAAAAACTTTGTGCCAATTACTAATATTCTGGAATTATTATTTTTTTGATATTTTTTATTATTTTAGACGATTAATACAATTTACAGAGAATAAAAATTATTCAATTTATAATTCATATTCTATTATTTAGATACTTTCTACTTTAATAGTACTAATTATTATTTCATGTTATTTGAAAACTATCCCGCTTTTTAAATATTTTATAATATAACATTTTCGCATCGAAATTACAAAAATATATGAAATATACAAAACAATAGTTTGTTTGAATCTAATAATATTGTTATTATGTAATTAGAAAATACATTACGTTTTATTTTATACGACTTAGAAAATATTTTATAAAATAAAACAAGTTATAACGTCCAAGTTTTATCTCAACCAATATCACAATCTTTATATTTTTTAAAATATTTTATCTCAACCAATATCACAATCTTTAATATTTTTTTAATCTTTTCCTTGTGCTATATATATATATATATAATTTGGTTAATTTGTTGTAATTTTAAAACCAGAAAAAAGAAATTTAAAATAAATTATGTTATTTATAGCATATTTATTCCGTTTCTAAAATTACTTTAAAACCAGAAAAAAGAAATTTAAAATATATAATTATTTTGAATAACCTAGTACTATTAAAACAAGAAAGACAAAATGTTTACTTGTTGCGACGAGGCTATTACAAGAAAGTTTATTATTTTTGGGTTTGTGAATATTTTTGAATTCCATGGTGTAAAGTGAAGAGCTTTTTTTTATTGATGCAAACTTTTTTCTCAAAGCTCATCATGCTTATGATTACCTTACTTTTAGAATTAAATAATGGGCTCTGATTAAAATGGGCTTCAAAGCCCAATTTTAGTCAGTTAAAAGGAGGGTACGTATAAAAAAAAACAGAAAACAGAATTCAAAACCTCTATAAATCTCTTCTATCTTCTTCTTCTTTTGCTCTGTTTATCTCTCTCTCTAAATTTAGCTTTCATAAAAAACACAGCAGAAATGGGAGATAAAATCACTTGGGATGATGCTATGGTCGACTCTCTAATGTCAGCAGCCATTACTTGCGGTGGATCGCATCAAACCAAAAGGATCTCGGAGATGTTGGAGATTGCTGAATCCGAAATACAGAGTAAATTACACTCTCTCGAATCTAACAACGAATTAAAAGGTGTAATAAACATGAAGAAGCGTAGCAGATCACACAAGTATGAATATGAAGACAGCAATGGCGCCAAGAAGAAGAAGAAGAAACGACCTACTTTCTTGCGACGCAAGAAACTAGATATTTGAGTTTTTCTTGCTTCTTTCTTCTCGTCGGTGTTTTAATTATTCAACACCCAAACTCAACATACTTCTTGTATGCGATGTCTCAAAAGCCCCATTTAGAAGAATGTTATTTTCTGTCAAAATTTTCTTAGTTTCAAGATTAACTTCTCCCATTTTTTCACTGTTTTGGTAGTGTTTTATCTAAATATAATTTCGACTGATATTATAGTTTAAACAGAAAAATTATATCTAATAAAATTAGTATTTGACATTAATTCATTTTTAAAACTGGTTTCTTTAACTGGTTCCTTAAAGTGCATCAGAATATAAAGAAAATGCACTGATTAATTCATATATTTCAAATGATGTTTAGATTTGGATCGTTTCGATGAGAATCAGCAAAATCTCTAACTAATCGCTTCAATGCTCGACCATGTTTCCCTTGCATATGACCTCCTCCAAAACTGTAGCTTTTGTTCTCAAGGTAATCGATACCTGCTCCTCCTAGAGCTTCTGACCATTCCCTCACTATGCTCTCTGCTTCTCCTTGCTTTAGATACTCGCTCGGTAACGCCCACACCTGAATAAAACATAAGCCCACCATCAGGACAAACAAAAACAGAGACACGAGTTCGGTTTTTATGTGATCATTGCCAAGGGAAGAGAACCGCTGCGTTTAGCCATCCTTGTAGAGATTCCCAACACAAGATTCCTTTCCATGAAGTTCTTTCACATAAGCTACATATCGCGGCTAGTTGTTGAAGTATCGTCGAACACTTATGTACCTGAAAACAAAAACAGGACCGAAAAATGTGAACCAAAGAACCGAAACCATAACTATCTCTTTAATACTCAAGATTGTTTACCCTTGACATAGCTGCAACTCCAAGTAGAGCATAGACAAGATTAGACAAAAGCCCCTCTCCACAATGAGATACAACCTGGACAGAGACCACGCTGAATGATCCTTCCGATATGTGATTCACGCTTTCGATCATGGAAGAAAGCGAAACTTCCAAAAAACCTATTAAAGCTCGAAAACATAATGTTAAAGTATACTTATGACTAGAAGTTAGTGCCGGTTTTTAATAGACAGCTGCTAGCTTACCTGACAAGTATGACATTGCAGCTAAAGCAGCACCTCGGTGCATGGCTGTACAACAAATAGCTGCTCTGTGGAAAGAAGTTTCAAGAAGTGTTCCTGAAGTACCCAACAATTCCTGTTTCATCAAAAGCGAAAAAATAGAGCCAAACCTTCACATCAAAAATCCTTTTGTAAATATGAATTCTACAAGAAGTTATACTTAAACGAGCAAAGAGTGGTTGCAAATTTGCAATACCTTATGGCAGCCGCGAATTAACGCTGATGCAAAATTCACATAAGCTTCCACCAAATCCGGTTCTTGGTCGCATATATATGACGAATTTATTCCCATCAATGATGGTGCTTGAGTAAATCTCTCAAACGTAGTAATGAACAAGGGCCCATATTCCTCCTTATGACAAAACTCTTCGGCAATTACACAGGCTGTGATAAGATATTTGTGCAAAGCAAAATTCAGATAACTGGCTGATAGGGTGTAATTATTTAAGCAACCCAATCAAAAATGTGGCTAATGAATCAAAGAATATCATCTGCTCTCCAGGAGTGGAGGAATTAAAAAAATCCAAACCTGTTCTTATGTAACATTCTTGGCTTTGAAATGACAGAAAGTTTCTTGATAGGCAATCCAGTACACTAGGTAGTAGCAGCATAAAGTGCTCACCTGTAAATAAGTCGTCAAAAAGTCAGTGAAACCTGCTAATGCAAAGATAGAAATGTATTCCGGCTACAACGCCAGAATGAGACAAATGTAGCAGGATATAATAGGGAGATAAGGAGTTTGAAACCTGACGACTGAACTGCCACTGAAAGAGCACGACATGCTGCTGCAGCTAAACTGCCACTCTCCATGTGTTCTGACCGAAACAGCTTCTCCAAAATAGGCCAAAAGACGGTCAATAGAGAAAGGATGGGACCATCTGCCACAGGGATAGACGACAGGGCCGTCGCAAGGTGACTAAATACAGTTCCAATCCTGAATCATGAAACAAGTGAAGAGGAAAGCCATCAACATAATATTATTACCAAACTTCTCTATACCTTATAAGGAAACTAACGGATTGCACAAAAGTATTGTAATGTATTCATAGATGACTTCAAGTCCAGAAGCCGCAAACAGTTACTACAAGGTCCTAGATTACATTGCAATAAAGTAAATACAGTAGTAAGGTAGCAAACCTGTAGAGACCTCTTGTTACAGAGCTCAGCAATCTTGTGTAAATGGCAGGATTCTGTCTACCAGAAGATTCAACGTCTTCATCCACCTAAAACCCAGAAGATGTTATTTCAAATTTTATCTCAGGAGTGCATGATCTATCATTTTTTTATACTTACAATTTTCGAAAGAACTCCATAACTTGACGAAAGTAATTGAGTTAATAATTTATCTTGTAGCTCTCTGCTAGCAACAGAGCCAAGGATCACAGTGATAGCAGTAATGACTTCTTCCTCATCTTCCAAGGCCAAATTCCATTGTTCCAAACACTAAGGAAGGGAAAATGTAATGATTCAGATAACACAAAATTATATTACTGTAAGGGTCAGATGAAGCTGATACCTCTCCTATGCACATTAAGATGTCTAAATTTGATGTTTCCTGGATTACGGCTGGAGCATCGTCACAAATTTTTCGCAGAGCAGAAGCACAAGCATGTGAACAAATAGGTTCAGATATCCCTCCCGCAAGAAATAACCTGAAAGCAGAAAGACCATGCAGCATTTAGATTATCAGATAAATTGATCGTATACGATACACCTCACTATATAAGATTAAAGAAAATACCAATAAGCAAACGAAATGAATTTAAACAGTTTGAAGCTAACATGCTAAAAACGCTACTGAATAACTGTGAACGGTCATTGAAGCAAGTAGACTTACAGCAAGGGTCTGGCGTTACTTGGAAAAACAGAGATCCATCTTGAATAGGAGCCAACAACATCCGCTAGTGATCTGTATACCTAAAAGTTTACAATTGTCAAAATTTTGATTCCATTTACAGTAGAAAAAATTGTTGGTAGGCAGGAGAAGGTAAGGGTATGGACTGACATACAACACATATAAACCCCTTGAGCTCGCTGGATGGCCTCGCGGAGAAAGCAGAAACCAATTGCATGATCAATGAAAAATCAAAAGCCTCTCCCTCTTGCAAGATAATTTCAGAAACCTAAAACGGTAAAATCTTTAAGTAAAGACAGAGATGAACAATAGCAATTGCAAGTTCTATAAAGGGGCAGACTTGAAGCTATCATCACCAATCCAATAAAGTAATAATGGATGGATAAGTGATAGAGACAAAAAAAATTAAGAAATTTAAGAACCTATCCTCACTCAGTTGTTCTGGAATTAGTAATTTAGAATAAAAAAGCTTGACTGGAACTTGAAAGAGAAGAGATCAAGTGTGCTCACCGCATTAAGAGCAAACAATTTCGCCTCAACCTCTCTCAAAGGCATCGAAACATTTGAATAAGGCAGGCCACCAAAAAATAACTGCATGTAAATCGGCATGAAAAAGTTAAAATAAGACAACAAACGAATTGAATACTTTCTCAAAGAACATGAAAGATTAAACCTACTTATCAAGCAACCATAGTACTCCAAGACACCAGAAACAACTAAAAGACTCAATGTTGAGACCATATTCACTAATAGAGAATGAAATAAACCCATAAGAACAAATAAGCTGTTTTTGATGTGACACAATCCCCAAAAAAAACTTAGGGTAAATCCTGCCTGTCTCAAAAACCCACATCACAATACAAAAATTGTTGCCTAGCAAATACTGAATCAACTAATGAATTGACTTGTGAAGTGAGACCACACCTTACTCACAAATGTTGTAGGACGAAGTAGCTGACAAATATCTACCAAGAGCTCAAGAAGATTATTTCTAAAATGCAACAGGCCATCAGGAAGGTCAAGCCCTGGACTCTCATCATTGGAGGTAAACTCATCAACCTGAAGATAGACCGCTAAGGAATTTTAGAAGCACAAAAAAATACCATTAGTTCAAGAAATAAAGAAAATGATCAATAATTTGTGGTCTTATGATTTGTGAATACTCAAGACATGACAAGCTACATATCTAAAATTTTGGTTATCATCAGTGGAATGCAGTAAAACGAAGAAATGTAAGACTAAGATGCAAGAAACTGTGAATAACATGCCTAAGAATTTCGCGAATGTGAACCGGAAAGTATTTAAAAAAATCAAACACACCGGAAGTACGAATACTAATATTAAGAACTATAAAAATATGAAATAGATATTTCCAGGTCAACAGAAAAATACATTAAATTTGTTTTCTTTCAAGGTATTACTGGTGCTGCTACTGCTACGATCGCTTCTAGATGTATTAAACTACTAGAGACATTGAACTTAGAAAGTTTCAAAGATGTAACCTGAGCACGCAGAACAAGAGCATCAACTAAAGATGAGAAAACTGGTATAAATATATCTTTCACATGATTTTTGTCATTCTGTCTGTTTCCGCCTACACTAAGAATATATGTCGCAAAAGATGACCTGAGAAGAAAAAAATTTAAGTCTGAACTCAGAGAACACCAGCAGAGCTTAATAAGATAGGGAAAATATACCAAAATTGTACAGTTGAATCTGCAATCTCCCAGTCTTCACCTGGGAATGTCACACAGCTGGGAAAGTAATTGATAGACAATAAACAAGAGCAATACGTAAGAAGATATTTATGCCAACTGAAAGAAAATCCATGTTTGGAGAAAAAATAAACGGAACCTTGATTGTTTTAAACACGATTTTGCATTTTAGCTTCACGTGAAAAACAAAGTGAAAGAAAACATTAAAAGGTTTTCGTAAATATTTTTGTAAAATGCACATACAAACCGCTGAAGAATCTCCAAATTGCAAATGCTGAATGTTGTGAGTTTATTTGGAAAAATATTCATTGGGTAAAAGAAAACACAAACAAGCAACCAAGGCCTAGTATTCACCTCAAGAGAGCATCAGTTAGAATAAGTGCTTCAGAACTTGCTTCAATAATCAAGCATGGTGCCTGGAACATATTGCAAACCGATATGAGCAGAAAAAAATTAAAATGAAATGAAGAGTAATAATGTAACAAACATTAGACGCATACCAAAAAAGGGTTAAAATAGAACTAGTACTCACAGCTTGTCCAATCTCGGACATCAAGCAAGCCAGGCCAGAGACAACTTTTAGATCACCATTTATAAGAGCTGGAGTTAGAAGTGTATCTCTGAGTAATTGTACTTTGTACAATAAAACTTGAGGAAGATCCTGCAAGAAGAAAATAATTCAAAGCTATTAAAATCAAACAAACGTACACTATTGCTATTGAATTTTAAGATACTATGCAAGGGTTTAGTACTGAACTATAAGATAATGTGTAGATATTAAACCCTATGCAACGGCATTGCCATTTCGCATGAACAAAATCAGACAAACATAAACAAAGAAAAAGGTGCCAATACGTTGTAGTTCAAAATTACCTCATGCCTAGTCACAAGTTCAACAAGCACCTCAATGGCAAGTTCAAAAGTAGTACCCTGTGGAACACAAAAAACAAGTAATTTAAAACCAAACAAGATATAGGAAGGCACTTTACAAAGGTAAACAGTAATCCAAACAGCATCAATAAGGAAAGTTACCTGCAGGGCACTAAATACATAGCTTAGAAGGGGATGTGAAGTCACTGCGCCTTGTGGAATCTCAGAGAAGCATCCAGCACGGACCTATTGAGACAAGGAACTACATCAAAGTGAAATCCTTGAAAAGCAACTACGACACGGTTTTTAAATGAAACACAAAGCAACATACCCAACTCAACAAGCAACGAAGTATTTTGCGGTTATTGTCATGCGGGTAAAGCGTAGATGCAAATTGCTTCTCAGATTGCTGGAGCAAGAAATCAAGAACCATAGAAGTATGCGACAGAAGCTGTTACAGAACAAAAATCGAAGTTAGTAAAACTAAGAACAAATATGAAAACAAACACACACACACAAACTTAATATGAGAATCGGAGAAGGAACAACCTCTTTACGAAGATCAGGGTGACTAGAAAAATGGCGAGTGTCAGATATTTCTTCGGGAAGCACAGTGAGAAGCTCAAGCAAGACGACATTACCGTCATCGTGCGCCTGTAGACTCTGAAGCGCGAACATAAGCTTATCAAAGGGCTTCGAATAACGATCCGCGTGTAGAAGAAGCGCAGAGAGAGCCAAACATATCTGAGTCAAAAGCTACAAAATTCCCCAATTCCACACAAAACCCAAATCACAAAATCTTCAAATAAGAATAAGAAGAAGCATAAAGCTACAACATACCTGAGGAACACCTGAACTATATCTCTTAGCAGCTATAAGAAGAGCGTTAAGAAGAGCTTCTTTAGCTATTAACTGTAGATTCGAAGCTTCGTTCTGAATCTGAAACACACAAAACGCAAAGAAGAAGAAGAAGAAGAAGAAGAAGTGAGTCATCAAAATAGGGTTTTGTCGACAAAACCCTAGAAATCGAGCGAAAAACCTTGCGACGGAGAATCTGAGCGGCGAAGAATTGGAGATCGAAGAGAGAAACGATCGTCGGAGAAGTGAGAAGAGAAGTAGATACGTCCCAAGCAGCTTGTGTTTGCTGAAACTGAACTAGCCATTGATTAGCTGCGACTCTGTTCGATGATTCAGGATCGTGATTCAATACGTGTATAGCTTCTGCTACTTTCCTCTGTAACTCCATTGTCGCATTCCACTATCGTCTTCTTCTTCCTATTATTGCTTTGTGTGTGTGTGTTTTTATTGGCGACTGATTTTTGGATTCTGAAGAAATAATAAAATTAAATAAAAACACTATTTGGGATGCGTTGATGTTAGGTCGGTTCTTTATAAAACGTTAATATAGGCTTTTAAAGGCCCATCATCGATAATCTTTTATTTATTAAAATTTTGAAGGAGATAAGAACAAAAAGACTCCATGGCCCAATGGATAAGGCGCTGGTCTACGAAACCAGAGATTCTGGGTTCGATCCCCAGTGGAGTCGTTTCTTTTTTTATACTTTTTATCTGTTAAGGCCCAATTTAAAAAACCCATTAAGCCTTGGCCCATATTTGCTCCGTTATAGTTTGCCCGGAGCTCAAGAAACGATCTTCTTCATCTTCGTCTCCGTTGATACTTTGTATCGATTTGATTATTTTGCAAACAGTAAGGTAAGTTTATGATCCTTAATTGAGCTCAAGTATCGCTGATTTTGGCTTGTAATTGAAGATATGGGTTTAGGGTTTTATAAAGTGTATCTCGAAGCTAGATCTAATTTGTTTTTTTTGAATTGGGGATTTTTCAGTGATTCTTCTCTAGGGTTTTGAAAAAAGTATGAAGCTTGATACGAGTGGGTTCGAGACATCGATGCCTATGATTGGATTTGGCTCTAGCAACGATATGCTTGATGGGTTTTCTTCTGTGCCTTCCTTTGATCTTCCTCGCACTACTGATGTAAGTTTTTGTGTGTGCTTTGAATATTTCAGTGTTGCTTTGTGATTTGATTTGTGAAGTTGGTTTGTTTTTTGTGTGGTTTTTTTAGTTTGATGGGTTTCAGAAAGAAGCTGTACAGATGGTGAAGCCAGCTAAAGGAACAACCACACTAGCTTTTATCTTCAAAGAAGGTGTTATGGTCGCTGCTGATTCTCGGGCTAGCATGGGTGGATATATATGTATGTTCTCTTTTTATCATTCTATGTTTTGCTTTATATAGTAGTCTTTGATGGTGTTTTGACGAATCCGTAAAAGAGTATGCATGCTTTCGATATAGTTTACTGCAGTATAATCACAAGTACAATGTAGACTAAGTTCTTAGTTTTGTGTGGAGCAGATTTCTAGTGTTTTTTCTGTTGGCCATTGATTATGAACTGTAGGGGAAAGGAAAGCGTTTTGTGTGGTTTCTGCTGATAGTTTTATATCGATTTTTCATGAACAGCCTCGCAATCTGTGAAGAAGATTATTGAAATCAATCCGTATATGCTCGGTACAATGGCTGGTGGAGCTGCTGACTGCCAATTCTGGCATAGAAACCTTGGAATTAAGGTAACTAACCATTGTGACTTCTCAAATTATGCCGTGTAGTTAGTGGCTTTAGTATCGCTGTTCTGTGAGCCAACCATTTTTGTAGCAATATATATGAGTTAACTTTGCTTATTTGCAGTTCTAAGATACTGAAAAGCTAAAAGAATTGATATTGATGAACTATAAAAGATTTGTAATTTTAAAATCAGTGTCTACGTGGGTTTCTTCAACTTATTGCCAAATATTTATTTGTTGAAACTATGGCTAATCTTTTTGGTTTATTTATCTATTCAAGTGCCGTCTACATGAGCTGGCAAACAAGAGGAGAATCTCTGTTTCCGGAGCTTCAAAACTTCTCGCAAACATGCTTTATTCATACCGTGGAATGGGACTCTCTGTTGGCACAATGATTGCTGGATGGGATGAAACCGTCAGTTAAACCAACTTCATATCTTCAATACTCTTTTTTGCTTCTTTCTCAAATGAAAACTTTGAGACTCTAAATCCTTACTCCTTGTGAATAGGGTCCTGGACTGTACTATGTCGACAATGAAGGAGGACGGCTCAAAGGAGACAAATTTTCAGTCGGTTCTGGTTCACCATACGCTTACGGTGTACTCGACAGCGGGTAAATGATGTTTCTTCATCTCTTTTGTCTCAATACCAAAAGCTAATGACATTACTTAATCAACTGCTTCATGCTTGTGATGTTGCTAACATCTTTCTCTTTGTAATTTTCTATCATTAGCTACAAATTTGATATGTCAGTTGAAGAAGCTTCCGAGTTAGCTAGGAGATCAATCTACCATGCGACATTCCGTGATGGAGCTAGTGGTGGAGTAGCTAGTGGTTAGTATTCGTGTCGGAAATATAATATCTAGCTTATCAAGATTCTGACTTTAAGCTCATGTAATAAGATCTGTCTCTTCTTCTTATCTTATGATCAGTGTACCACGTTGGTCCTAAAGGATGGACAAAACTGTCAGGAGATGATGTCGGAGAGCTACACTATCACTACTACCCCGTGGCACCAACCACCGCGGAACATGTCATGGAGGAAGCCGTCGCTGCCTAGTAAGAGAGCCTTTTTTAATTTTCTAAATCATTGAACTCTCTGTTCTTTTGTGTTTTGTTCAAGCAACTCTGTTTACACTCTTCACTGTGCGTTTTCAACTATGAATCAAGCAAATCTGTTATTGTTAGTGCCACAATTTGGTTAGTTAAGAATGTGTGCAATCATGTTAGATTAATTAATTGTATTTTAAATATAATAATGTTAGGTTAGATATCCTACACGTTACCTAACAATTTTATAACAACATGTATTTTTATAAGATTCCAAAAGCTAAGCTGTAATCATTAATTTCCTTTTATGGATAGTTGAAAATTAAACCACTACTACAATTAAAAATAAAAGCAGACTTTACACTATTTTCATTTAATGATTAACTTTGGATTACTATCAAACACTATCTATGAGTAATGTCATAACTTCATCGTCTACAAAACTTTTCACTTGAAAAAACACAGAAGACTTCAGAAAAAAAAAGGGAAAAAATGACAATTTTTCTCTGTTTCGTATACATCTTACCCATTGTTGTAGTTTCGTTAATATTCTCAAAAAAGATTCAAACTTTGAAACTAAAACTACCTCCGGGACCAAACAAGCTTCCGATAATCGGAAACTTACACAACATCAAAGGAATGCTTCACTTATGTCTCCGAGATCTCTCACAAACGTACGGACCAGTGATGCTTCTCCGGTTCGGTTTCGTCCCTATGTTAGTAATCACATCAAAAGAAGCAGCAGAGGAAATCCTCAAAACCCTAGATCTCGAATGTTGCAGCCGACCAGAGACTGTCGCGACAAGAACAGTCTCTTACAACTTCAAAGACATAGGCTTTGCGCCTTACGGCGAAGAATGGAGAGCGATGCGTAAACTCTCTGTCGTGGAGCTCTTTAGCGTGAAAAAGCATCAATCTTTTAGGTATATAAGAGAAGAAGAGAATAACTTGTTAGTCAAGAAACTAGCCCTATCGTCTAAGACACGTTCTCCTGTGAATTTAAAGAAGACCCTTTTCACATTAGTCGCTAGTATCGTGTGTAGGCTTGCTTTCGGACAAGATCTGCACAAGTGTGAGTTCATAGACGAAGAAAGCATCTCTGAGCTTATTCACAAATCAGAGATGGTTCTTGGAAGCTCTGCTTTCTCTGATTTCTTCCCTGGTGCCTATAACAAGAAAGTTACTCTTGAGCTTGTTCCACTTCTTCATAACTAAACAATACTTATGTAATCAATAATGAATAAGCTCAATGTTGTTTTTCATAATCGCATTTCCGAAATTTGAAGTACTCAAGATATACATTTTCTGTACAAAGTTTTTGTTTGTACAGATTTTATAGGAGATTTGAATACTCATAGTAGACCAAGAAGAGAGCTTCAGGGTAGTCTTTAGGAAGGCTATTGATGTAAAGGTAGAATCTGAACAAATCTTCCCTTGAAACCGTTCTTGTATCCACCACGTCGTTGTCGCTTGCAAGCACCCATAAATCCTCTGAGTTCACTCTCTTCATGCTGCCTCGACAAAACGGGCATGACTGAGATTTCAGGTTCCTGCAAATGGTGAATTCAAGTTTAAGCTTCTTGGTCAGTGGAAAAAGGGTCTTACAAATGTTAAGTGTGTGTACCAATTTCGGTAGCATTTGATGCACATTGAATGACAGCAATTAGGCAAGACCATCTTAGTGCAAGTCTCTAAACAGATTCCGCATTCTTCTTCGCGCTCTAACCCGGCATTGCTGATGAATCTACTACTACTACTATTACTGCGAGTCTTGCTAAGTCTTTTAAGGTCGAAACCGAAGCCTACGGCTTCTAACTCGTCTAAGTTGCTATGTAGTAGCTGAAGTGATGGTAATATCACACCTTCAAAACACACAAAAGACAGAAAAATCTCAATCAAACTAAAACATTCACATGCCGATTTCTCAACCGCTCTTTTAAGTGACCTTATGAAGATCTTTAAGGGTTTTGCTTACCGTAGAACTCGGTAATAGTAGCTTTCCTTCCATGCTTAGTAAGCTTAGGTTGTCCATCAGAATAAACCTATATACAAAACAAAATCAAGTAGTAATAAAAGGAAGACACTTTATACATTCAAGAAAGACTTTAAAAAGACAAACCTTGTAGACAAGAACATGGAAGAGGTTAAAGTAACGAGGAAGAAGAGATGAGCAAGAAAGATCAATCCAACGAAGCAAAATCATTAACAATGAAGCAAAGTTACTTTGAACAAGTTTCATTTGAAGCCTCACATTGTTCTTCCCCATTGGTATTGCTTCTGCCCTGCAAAAATCATTAAAAAAAAACATAACTCAAAGAAACATCTAATGTATGTTCAAGCAGCCAAACACAAGCTTAACAATTTTGTAATAATACAACGAAATTTCAAGAATTGTTTCCTAAATTAACACAGTTTTTACAACTTTTTCACCTACTTATGAGTAAAAAGTTTTGAACTTTTAAAGAAAGGAGACAAAACCCAGAAGAAAAAAAGTTACTAACAAGGTATTTGCGTGTTGAACATCAGCTTCTAAAATCTTCAGAGATTCAAAGTAAGAGGAAGAAGATGAAGAAGAAGAAGAAGAAGAAGAAGATATTGCTAACTGATTATACATATCTCAACAATGAATTGAAAATTGCAACAGAAATATAAGTAAGAGACTAAGAGAGTAAAAGTTAGGGATTTGTCTGAATAAATTGATTTGAGGAAAAGGCAAGAACTCAAAGAAGAACACAAGTCTCACTTCTTCTGTCTCTCTCTCTCTCTATATATATATATATGTGTTTTTGATATTTCTTTCTTTTTGTTTTGCCTTTTTGATTTCACGGTATCTGATTTATTTAAATAATAATCACGTTGAAAAGAAATTCGTTTATTTAATAACAATATAAAATACATTATTTGATTCTTTTGTTAATTAAGTGGTTCCATGAGATGGCTTACTGTATCTGAATAATTAAAAGTCTCTTTCATTCAAAATTGTAACAGCTTTTGGAATAAATACTAAAAAAGTGAATATAGACAAAAAAAAACAAAATTCAAAGTACCAAAAGTGGAAGAAGGCGTGTACTTTGTTTGCCTCACTAATTAAACATGTTTTTGCTTAAACCAAAAAATTAGCTTAAAATTGTTCTATGGTTGAAAATAGAGGTGCACACAGAAACCGAATAAAAATAATATAAATTTTATTTGAATATAAACCCAAAATTGATTTATCGTTTTGTCAAAATTTTCATTCATTGTTTTAACTTTTTTACCATCCTATATCTATTATCATCCATTATTAAAAATATAAATATCATATAATTGTATAAGTATTTGTTTTTGTAAATAAGTTTTTGAAAAAAAAATTTATTATATAAAAGTGAGCGCGTTTAATTATAACTCACCAGACCGTGACACGTGTCACAAATAAAAAAGAAGAAAAATGTTAATAATGTTAATAATTTTGGGGAAAATGTTAATAATGTTTAGGAAAAATATTAATAATTTTAAAAGAAAAAAATGTAACTCTTAGGAAAAAAAGGCAAAACAAAAAAAAAAAAAGAAAAAACAAAAAAAAGAAAAAGAAAGGAAAAGATGAGCTTGACAAACATAATTATAACTCACGAGGTCGTGAAATTTGTAATGGTTAGTTCAGATCGTAACAAGTTTATTAAAATTGATACGTATACATATTATAAAATGGAAACTTAACAATATTGAAAAAAAAACAGAAATAAGGAAAATAATCAAAAATAAAAAAATTAACATTAATTATCAAATAATTGGAAATAAAAAAAAATAAAAACGTAAAATTACTTGAAAAAATAAAAATCTTTATGATTACTTATTTGTTATCTTCATGGATCCACTATCTAATTATTAATTTAAAATAAATGTTTTTTTCATGTAAGTAACAAAAACAATGTAATGAAACAAAAAATGTGTTATTTTTATTTTTAATAGATGAAAAAAGTAAAAATCACTTATTTACTATTACCATATATTGTTGTGTGTCTTTTATATTTATTTATTAATAAAATAATGGGTATAATATTAGGTTCCGTTTAAATTTAACTATAACTATACAAATTTACTAACAATATTAATATATAATTATAAAATGTTTTTATGTAATTTGTCCGCGTATTACGCGGGATTTTATTAGTGTGTTATAAATGAAACGTCTAAAATACTATTCCTTTCCCCAAATTTACTATCTTAAATGTGCACACATCGTGAATCTAATACCTAATTATGATGCATGTGATTTTGGACTAAATTATTCACATATTCAAATTAAAGATTTTTGAACTTATTCACAGATTGCTACTATACACATCTCGTGATTATTAATCAGTAACAAGAAGTTAAAGATGTTGAAAACATTAGTACATTACTATACTTTAACAACAACAAAAAAAAAAAAACATTACTATAAACAAAAAAAGTGTTACTTATTACAAGTTACAAGATACAAATATGTGTTACAAAAGTCTTTCTTTTGCGTGTAATATATTATGATGGTTCTACGTATTTAATTATTACAACAGTAACTTGTCGAAATATTACTCTATATAAAGAGTGATACTTCTTTGTAAAATGATATAACTTACCACCATACACTACACATTTCTCTCTTCACGTATGTACATTATTACTTTTATATTTTCTCTCATATACACTATTTACAACACTTTATATATGCAATAATATATATCGTTTCTTTCATATAAAACAAAATTATTATAAGACAAATCTATATTTTTATAACACGTTATCAGCACGATCGCCTCTATAGTATTTTGTTATTTATGTCATGGTTGCTTTAAGCACCATAATTTATTCGTACGCGGATTACCGCATCGATATTTATTTATTGTTATATTTCTATGGTTGTTTAAACGCACCATAATTTATTTATTGTTATATTTCTATGGTTGTTTAAACGCACCATAATTTATTTATTGTTATATTTCTATGGTTGTTTAAATGCACCATAATTTATTGTTATATTTCTATGGTTGTTTAAACGCACCATAATTTATTGTTATATTTCTATGGTTGTTTAAACGCACCATAATTTATTTATTGTTATATTTCTATGGTTGTTTAAACGCACCATAATTTATTTATTGTTATATTGCTATGGTTGTTTAAATGCACCATAATTTATTTATTGTTATATCTTATGGTTGTCTATACGCACCATAATTTATTTTTAATTTAATTTACAAATTTTATGGATGAATTTTTATCACCATAATTTATTTATTGTCTTAATATATACTAATGTGATATATAATCTTTTTATTACTTCCTTCCTAAAATAAATTTAAAGATTATTATAAATGATATATTTATTCACTAATACATAATAAAATTAAAATTTACATAATATATTTAATTGATTGCAAAATATTAAAAAATTAGTTTTAATACTAACGGTCACAAAGAAATTTTTTTCAAAATTTTTCACTTTTACAACGGCTATGAACAACAATTTTCGATCTATAAATACACTCACTTTTTAATATATTTTCCATTCACATATTTCATTTTCTCCAAAATCTCTTTCTAAAAATATTTTAAAAGTTCTTAAAAATGTTTCGATTATTGTTAATCATTATATTTTTGATAATCATTGCTTGTATTTACGGAATTATTATCGGAGATTCTACTCATGAACAATATGTCTTAAATATAGTTTTAATTTTTTATGCTTTGTTTTTCTTTGTAATCGCTTTTATTATTAATGTAAACACGTCGTCTTAAAATTATTCTAATAAAATTTATTATGTTTTAGATATAAAAATGGCAAACATCGAGAAACTCCAGTTTCCGGCTCTAGAAATCACTGGTGCAAATTTTATATCGTGGACCACTTTGCACCTTGAATCTCTTGGGTTATCAGAAACCATCAAAGAGATAAATACTTCAACAGCCCAAGAAAAGGCAAAATCAGTGATCTTCCTTAGAGACACCTCGATGAAAGCATCATTTATGATTATGCTCATACGAGGGATCCTAAAGAACTCTCAAGAGTTTAAAGGATCGTTTTGATCACCAAAAGGACATAACTCTCCCGCTTGCTCGGGATGAGTGGCAAAGTTCGAGGTTTCAAGACTTTGATAAAGTCATGAATTACAATTCCGCCGTTTTAGGAATTGTGGCTAAGTTGAGATATTGTGGTGAAACAATAACCGAATCCCACATGTTGGAGAAAACATATACCACATTTCACAAGAATCACATTACTCTACAACAACAAGATAGGATGCTTGGGTACACCAAGTTTTCGACTTGATTGTGGCTCTCCTAATAGCCGAGAAGAACAATGAGCTTCTCATTAAGAATCATATGACTCGACCTTCGGGGTCCAAAGCATTTCCCGAAGTGAATGCATTGGACGTTAAAAAACCGATAAGGGAAAACAAATCCTTTCGGGGTCGTGGCCGCCAAAACTATCGCGGACGTGGGAGAAACTTTAACCCCCGAGAAAATCATTGCAATGGATTCGTCCCGAACAATCTCCAAAGGGGAAAGAGGTCCAAGGAAGCACCTCCAAGAAACATGAGAACACTTGCTTCCGTTGCGGTACTAAGGGACATTGGTTCAAAGTATGTCGCACTCCGCGCACCTTTGTGCTCGTACAAAGAATCCGCGAAAGGCAAGGAGGTGAACCGCGAACCTCGCAGCTCTCGAGGATACCACACACCTCGATGCCTCCGACTTTGTTAATGACTTTGACGATGACCGTCACCGAAAACCACCGTCGATGCCTCCGAAAACCGAGGATGTGTGTGACTCTTAAACTATGCCATAATTATGTCATGTGCCATAAATAATGAATGTTTGTGTGAACTATTTAAAATAATGTATAATTATGTACTCTTAAACATATTGTAAAATTGTGATGCATATGTGCCATAAATAATATTGAATGGTATTTATATTTCTCGAAATGGATTACAATGCGAATGGAACAATATCTAAGGAAGATGGTAGAGATATTTGTATACCGATAGTGGAACAACGCACACTATCCTTAAACATAAAAAATATTTCTCAAATTTAAAACCGACAAAAGTTATTGTCAATACAATATCGAGGTCCTACCGACTTGGTTGAGGGACGGTAAAGCTAATTTTGCATTACCTAATGGAACAATGTTCTCGGTTAATAATGCATTGTTTTCTCCAAATTCAAAAAGGAATTTGTTGAGTTTTAAGGATATATATCTTCAGGGATTTGATACTCAATCCGCAACTGAAGATGGAAAGAAATACATGTATATAATTTCCAAAAGGTCGGGAAAAATACATGTCCTAGAAAAGTTACCAAAACTCCCTTCTGGTTTGCATCATACGTATATCAATACGGTAGAATCACACCTTGTGATCAAAAGAAATCATGATGATTTCACTTTATGGCATGACCGCCTTGGTCATCCGGGCACATCTATGATGAGGAAGATCATAGAAACCTCACATGGTCATTCACTGAAAATCCAAGAGATTTATCAGGGGAATAAAAGGACATGTACTGCATGTTCTTTAGGAAAATTGATTATAAGACCATCACCTAGTAAAATCGATAAAGAGTTACCAAAGTTCATTGAACGGGTTCAAGGCGATATTTGTGGACCTATACATCCACCATGTGGACCATTCTATTATTTTATGGTAATGATTGACGCGTCAAGTAGATGGTCACATGTTTGTCTATTATCATCTCGCAATGTGGCATTTGCGAGATTTCTAACTCAGATTATCAAACTAAGAGCTCAGTTTCCGGATAATCCAATTAAAAGAGTTAGATTAGATAACGCTGGAGAATTCACATCCCAAGCGTTCTATGACTATTGTATGGTAACTGGAATCGATGTCGAACATCCGGTAGCACATGTGCATACACAAAATGGTTTGGCTGAATCACTAATTAAACGTCTGCAACTAATTGTAAGACCATTGATTATGAGATCTAAACTCCCACCTTCTGTATGGGGACATGCTATTTTGCATGCAGAAACACTTATTCGGATTAGGCCGAGTGCGTACCATAAATTCTCCCCACTACGCTTAGCATTTGGTCGAGAACCAAACATTTCTCATCTAAAGATTTTTGGTTGTGCGGTATATGTGCCTATAGCACCACCACAACGTACAAAGATGGGACCACAAAGGAGATTAGGTATATATGTTGGTTGTGATTCACCATCAATTATTCGGTTCCTAGAACCACAGACTGGTGATGTCTTTACGGCACGTTTTGCTGATTGTCACTTTGACGAGAAAGAGTTCCCTGTTCTAGGGGGAGAAAACAAAGAAATAGGAAAGGATATTAAGTGGTGTGTACCATCCTTATTACACCTTGATCCTCCTACAAAACAGTCAGAACTAGAAGTTCGACGAATTATGCATTTGCAAAGTATTGCAAACCAGCTTCCTGATGCATTTGCGGATACTAAGACGATAACTAAATCACATATATCGGCTGCAAATACCCCCGCTCACCTTGAAATGCCACAAGAACGTCGTAGAGTGGATGATACTCGTGAATCCAAAACACGCTTGAAGCGTGGCAGACCTGTGGGTTCCAAGGATAAAAATCCTAGAAAACGAAAAGAAGTTGAAATACAAAATTCTCCCAATATAACTGATATTGTGGAAGAAAATGAGCGTGGTGTTGAACAACCCGAGCATGATGAAAATCATGAGATTTCTATAAACTACATTCATACCAAAAGGATATGGAATCGAAACAAAATCTTTGATATTGATGATATTTTCTCGTACTTCGTGTCAAAAGAAATAAACGAAGAAAACGATGACCCAGAACCAATTTCAGTATCAGAATGTCAAAAGAGACATGATTGGTTAAAATGGAAAGAGGCGATACAAGTAGAACTTGATTCGCTTAATAAACGAGAGGTTTTCGGACCTATTGTACTTATCCCCAAAGATGTTAAACCAGTTGGATACAAATGGGTTTTCGTTCGGAAGAGAAACGAGAAAAATGAGATAATGAGATTCAAAGCTCGTTTAGTGGCTCAAGGGTTTTCTCAAAGACCAGGAATTGATTACGAGGAAACATATTCTCCCGTAATGGATGCAATCACATTTAGATTTTTGATGAGTTTAGCGGCTTATGAAAATCTAGAGATGCGACTCATGGATGTCGTTACGGCATATCTCTATGGATCATTAGATACTGATATCTATATGAGAACCCCCGATGGGTTTAAAATGCCGAAACATTGAAATCAAAACCAAAAGAGTTATGTGCAATAAACCGCAAAGATCATTATATGGGTTAAAACAATCCGGACGTATGTGGTACAATCGTCTCGTTGAACATTTAACTAAAGAAGGATATGTAAATAATCCTATATGCCCATGTGTTTTCATCAAGAAAACATCATCCGGATTTGTGATAATCGCGGTGTATGTTGACGATCTAAATATTATTGGAACTCATGAAGAAATTCAAAAAGCGACAAATTATTTGAAAGGAGAATTTGAGATGAAGGATCTCGGACAAACGAAATTTTGTCTCGGATTACAAATTGAGCATTGTGAAAAGGGTATATTTGTTCATCAATCCACATACACCAAAAGGGTGTTAAAACGCTTTAATATGGATAAAGCTACTCCACTCAAGATTCTATGGTCGTCAAAGTCACTTAATGTCGAAAATGATCCATTCCGACCACCTGACGAAAATGAAAAGATACTTGGTCCTGAAGTACCATATATGAGTGCTATTGGAGCTCTTATGTACCTTGCAAATTGTACTAGACCTGATATATCATTTGCAATCAATCTTTTGGCAAGATTCAGTTCATCTCCCACACAAAGACATTGGAATGGCATTAAACATGTTTTTCGCTATCTTCAAGGGACAATTGATTTAGGATTATCTTATCCTAAAAATTCAAACGGTCAAATGGTTGGTTTTGCAGATGCTGGATATTTATCTGATCCTCACAAAGCTCGGTCGCAGACTGGATACGTTTTCACAATTGGTGGCACCGCCATATCATGGCGATCTCAGAAACAAACACTTGTAGCCACATCTTCAAACCATGCTGAAATTATTGCACTCCATGAAGCAAGCATAGAATGTGTATGGTTGAGATCAATAAGTCAACACATCAAATCAAGCAGCGGAATCAAAGATAGTCCAGAACCGACTATCTTATATGAAGATAATGCTGCATGCGTCGCTCAAACGAAAGAGGGATATATCAAAAGCGACAGAACCAAACATATCCCACCGAAATTCTTTTCATACACCCAAGAACTTGAGAAGAATAAAGAGATCAAGTGAAATATGTTCGGTCGTACGTGACAACTCGCATCTTTTCACAAAGTCACTACCCATGTCAACGTTCAGAAAACATGTTTATAACATTGGAATGCGTAATCAACAAAACCTCTGAAGGGTTATTCTAATCTTTCAAGGGGGAGTGTTGTACTCTTTTATCCTACCCTGATTTTTCCCACTAGATTATTCATGGAAAGGTTTTTAACGAGGCGATAGAAAATAAAACGCAATAAACGTAAATGACAGTGGTCTCCAAGGGGGAGTGTTACAAAAGTCTTTCTTTTGCGTGTAATATATTATGATGGAGCCCACGTATTTAATTATTACGGTGTAACTTGTCGAAATATTACTCTATATAAAGAGTGATACTTCTTTGTAAAATGATATAACTTACCACCATACACTACACCTTTCTCTCTTCACGTATGTACATTATTACTTTTATATTTTCTCTCATATACACTATTTACAACACTTTATATATGCAATAATATATATCATTTATTTCCTATAAAACAAAATTATTATAAGACAAATCTATATTTTTATAACAATATGTATAATTAAAGTGAACTTTTCTTTATACCTTCTCAGACAAGTAATCACAAGACATAAAAAAGAAACCTAACTTCTCCCACAAGATATCTTTATACTTTTATGTACAAGTAAATATGCACAACCTCTTCTTTTTCAGAAAGCAATGAAATTCTTTTTAAGTTGATCATGGAACCTACCGGGCCTTCGTACACTAGCGGCTCTCCTCGCCGTGAAACCAACCGTCGTTGGCCGGATCGATCTCTGCCTAACCATCTCCACAAACTCAGGATCATTAGAGTGACCTTCATACCTAATCCATTGAATCATTTGATGGTAGCCAGGGAAGAATCTCATCTGAATTGACTTGAACACGAAGAAAGGTATCAGAGCCAAAGTCATAACGAAGAGAGTGGTTAGCCAATAAGATGGAGCGGGAGCCAAGGCTTCGACAAAGACTTTATAAGCATCTGTGGAGAAGCTAGGAGCAATGGCTCCATAGATCACAAGGAAGATATACCAAAACGCGACAGAGCCCCATATTACAATGTGTTGGACCCAAGTGAAGTAGCTTATGGCTAAAGCCATTTGTAGATTTACTACCCATACAAGGCAAGTGTACATTGTCCCGCCAAAGATTTCTCTGCCTGCGGTTTTGCCGTTAGGGTTGTAAATTTGGTGTTTTAGAGATTCCCTGCATATGAAGAAAATTGTGAGCGCGGTCATGACTCCGTTGAGCATCCATCCGATGATTCTCTTCCAGCTGAAGAGAAGATTTTGAACTCCTTCTTGGTATAGCAACGGAAACTGCGGAAAAAACGAGTTTAATTATTGGCGATTTAAACGAATTTTAGGGCTTTTTTAGGGTTTTTGAGGGATAATGTTTTGGTACCTTGTAACAGAAGCGAGATGAGACGTCTTGATCGAAAACTCCGAGAGCAATGACGGGTAGCGAAGAGAAGAAGACGTTGAAAAGCGATAGAAACCAGTCGTTATACGCAGGCTGAGCAGAGAAAGAGGTGTAGGCTTCGTATAAAAACACGGTGACACCAAACGCGATATTCTTGTAGAAGAAGTAACATATCTACAAAGCCGAAAAACAGAACATAAGCCTTGTTAGAGAAAAATGTCATGATGTCTCTATAGAGTTTATGTAACAGAGACAAATTTTATACCATTGATGAGATTCTGCCGTAACACCAGTGACCGTGAACGAGCAAGAGACGCTCTAGGTAGCGGAACTGAGCAATGGCTATATCGCTAGACATAACCGCTTGCATTCCCTCGACACCGCTGATTCCAACACCGATATCCGCTTCTTGAAGCATCCCGACATCGTTTGCTCCATCTCCAATGCCTAAAGTCGTCTTCCCGGTCCCATTTTTGACCAACCGCGTAACCTAAAACCATATCTTATTTTAACTAAACCGAAAAACCACATGATACTAGAACCCTGTAAAAATAGCCAAATCCGCGGAAAAACTTTTATTACCAATGCCTTTTGTTTAGGTGATGATCTGCAGCAAATAACAGAGGCACATTTTATGGCTAAATCAAGAAACATCTTCTTGAAATCATCCTCAAGAGCGTACGTTAGCGACTTCCCATCAATGATCAACGCAAAGGCCTCTTGAGATCCCGTGCTTGTGATTAGAGCTTTCCCTTCTTTCATTTGCTTCACCACGCTTTCTCTCGACGCCTATAAAATATCAATCCATCCAGAAAAATACTATATAAACCTCAAAATCAAGAAACTTATAATGCCTTTAACATATTAAGTACTATCTTACATGTTCAATCTCATCTTTGTTTCCAGCTTTTTCCAATGCTTTGATATGCGGTGTCTCGAGATTTATGATGATCTGTTTCATCTCTTGTCTTAATAAACTACAAGCAAATCTGCAATAGATTCCGACAAAAAAACACACACTAAGAACAATGTTAACATTCAAACATAAGTGTCAACAAAAATTTACTTACCCAATATTGATTGCAGTCTCCATTTTGTCACCTGTTAGAACCCAAATCTTTATTCCCGCTTGCGCAAGTTTGTCGATACATTCCGGAACCTAAAAAACAAGACCAAGTTAGACCTACTCGAGTCGGACCGATCCTAAAACATTACACAGTTTTAGTTGCGAAAATGTCGTTACCCCGTTTTGAAGTTTGTCTTCGACAGCGGTAGCACCAAGGAGGATCAAATCGCGTTCCATTTTTTCTGTTATTTCGTCGATTAAGCTCTCACGATCCGTTGACACGGAGTTTTTGGCTTCATTGAAGCTTTTGCTGAACTCTATGTATTCGTTCTCATCAACCTCGCGGTATGCAAGTATCAATGTCCTTAGCCCTGCGTCCGCGTATTCATTAACATGTTCTCGGGTTTTCTCCTCGAACTTTCTACCGTTTTTCGCAAGTCTTTCGAACATTACACTGTGAAAACATACAAAAGCAAAGATTACACTTACACAATCAACAACATTGGTCTCAAAATGTGAAGTCTATAAAGTTAAACTTACTTGTCAGCTCCTTTAGACAGCAACAGAAGTTTTCCATCATCGTCGCGGACTATCACCGACATTCTCTTCCTCGCGCTATTAAACTCAAGAACGTTCAATAACCGATATTCCCTATAAACAAAAAACAGAGGAAAATGTTAGTTTTTCGACTTCAAGAAAAAACTCGCAGTATAAGAAAACAAAATAACAAACCTTTCGACTACTTTCCCGGAGGAAAGATCCAATTCGCGGAAATGAATCCCGTTTTGCGTCCGGCTAAAGAACTCAAACCCGAGCTCTCTAGCCGCAACAACGAAAGCAGCTTCGTCAGGAGACTCAGCCTCGTAAGAGACGGTCCCCGTGGCTTCATTAGTCTCCGGTATAGCCGTGTGACAAACAGCTAATAACCGAAAAAACTTCTGCAAAACCGCGGCTTCTCCTTGCTTAACCCAATTCCCATTCATAACTCTTTCGTCAACGAAATTAAATCCTTTGATCTTAGGACCAGACCGGTCCACCACAACATCCAAATCATCACCAGTCAAAGGCGAACCGCCGCTTCTCATAGCCATAGACCTCTCAACTTCGGTTATACCTCGTCCATAACCCGTCCCAGCTATCGAACACTTTATAAACTCCATTGAGTTACAAGTCAATGTCCCGGTTTTATCGGACAAAACCGTATCGACCATACCAAGCTCTTCGTTTAAATTCGAAGTTCTTGCGTGAGCCGGTTTATCTGTCTCTTCATAGTACATAAGAATGTCTCTATTGATGAAAACGCTTTGAAGAACTTTGACGATTTCGATGGAAACGTAGAGAGATATCGGTATGAAGTAACTATAAAGCATAATGGCAGTGAAGAAATGGTATGTTGCAGCTAATGGAGCTTTCTTGGGATCAAAGAAGTTGTCTGAATTGTCTGGTCTTAAATACCATCTCTCTGTTCTTCCTTGTTCTGTCACTTTGTCTTGTCTTGTCTCTATACCGAAGATTATTGAGCCTATAAGTGACATTAGAAACACAACACCGAACATCATGTAGATGATCTTGTCCATTTTTCTCTCTATTCTGCTTCTCTTTGATGGTGGCTCTGTTGAATTTTGAATCACCTGTTTTCATAATTTTCAGTATAACTATTTTTTTTATCAAAACAAAATCCTATAATACCATTAAATATTTTTTGCCAAAATACCATAAATAAATAAAAACTAATTTTAGCACTTTTAAAATTTTATATATTCATTTGAGTTCAGTATTTAATGTTAAGGGTGTAGTTTAGAAAATTCAAAATTTAGAGTTTAATTTTGAAAAATTAAAACTAGTCTAAATTTGTGGTATTTTAGGCTAAAAACATTTTTGTGGTATCTTAAATTAAACAAAGTTATAATGATATTCTCGCCTTAAAAACTTTTAAAATGGTATTTTTGAAAAGCTTATAATTTAGTTTAGAAAATTCAAAATTTAGAGTTTAATTTTAAACAATAAAAACTAATGTAAATTTGTGATATTTTAGGCTAGAAACCTTTTTGTGGTATCTTAAAGTAAACAATATTATAATGGTATTAGCCTTTAAAACTTTTTA
Source organism: Cochlearia excelsa (assembly GCA_963556525.1). NCBI lineage: Eukaryota > Viridiplantae > Streptophyta > Magnoliopsida > Brassicales > Brassicaceae > Cochlearia > Cochlearia excelsa. The sequence goes on from OY748331.1 coordinate 22,499,803, forward strand.
AAATGGTATTTTTGAAAATTGTCCTAAAATTTAACATTTTTCAATGTCTTTTTTAGGACATGTTGTGAAGTTTGTACCTTTGTGTCATGTCCAGTGAATACAACAACTCCATAAACATACTCTGTATTTCTAAGCTTCGAATCACGAAGAAGAAGCTGTTGAATCGACAATGGAGATTTCTGCTGCTCCAAATCCAAAGTTCCGACAAAAGTATAAAGATCTGCGTTTGGATCTTCGCATCTCATAACAGCTTTGAAACTTTTGAAATCGGAATCTTCGTGTAAAGCAGAAGAAGTCGCTTCTAAGCCTTGTTTGACTTTAAGATTCGTTTCTCCGTCGAGATTCATCGTCTCTACGTAACATATCGAATCTTCGTAGCTTGAAGAGAGAAGCAAGAGATCCGCCGGAAAAAACTCGTCTTTTTCGACTCTTACTATGTCTCCGACCTTAAGATTCCTCCACTCTTCTTGTCGGAATATTCCTTCTCCGTCGTGGACTTTCACTGTTCTGTTGTTTACTTCTATGTCCTAAAAACAGAGCAAAACAATTTCTAAGAAAAGAAAATTTCTAAAAATACCATCAAAACAAAAAATTCATTCCAGAAATATCAACTACTATTAAAAAATTGTAACAAAAACACCACCAAACATTTTTTAATATCATTAAAAAATTTGTAAATATACCACAAATACACAAAAAAACAATTTAACCACTTGAGAATTTAAGCTTTTATCATTTGGATTCGCTGCTACTTGGTTTTTATAGTTTAACTTTGAAAAGGTTAGGATTTAGTTTCGAAAGGTTTAAGGTTCAATTTTGAAAAAAACTAATTTTAATTGTGGTAATTTTGAAAAACATTTTTATGGTATTTATAAAACTTCTAAAATTGTAAATAAAAATATCATCAAAAGTTTTTTTTAATATCATTATAAAAATTACAAAAATACCACGAATACACAAAAAACAATTTGAACACTTTAAGTTCTTTAACATTTTTCATTTCGATTCGCTATAGATAATGTTTAAGGTTTAATTTTGAAATGGGTACGATTTAGCTTTGAAAGTTTACGATTCAATTTTGAAAATAACTAATTTTTAATTTTGTGGTATTTTCGAAAACGTGTGCTAATTTTGGATTCAAGATTTAGAAACCTGTAGCTTTCTTCCCCAATCTTCGATTCCTTCTTTAACCATACTCGCGGCGATAACGAAAGCTAATGGTAACAGAGCACTCACGGCGCTGTAAGGAGACAAAGGAGTCAAAGACAATATGCCTGTCACTAAAAAATAGAAATTTGCTACACGACGGAACTGTTCGAAGAGCGATTTCGGTATAAACGAAGCCGGTGTGTATTTTGTTGACCGGACATAGTTTCCGGCGTAATCAGACGCCGGAGAATTAGGCTCGTTGCAATACACAACACGAGAGAAGCCAGGTTCTCCTATATGTGAATGGTCTTCTTGAAATCTTGATTTACGAAACTTGTAAATGTTGCTCAAGTGTAGTCTTCTTCTCCGACCTCTCGCCATGTATGTTTTCTTGTTTTGTCTTAAAAAAGTTATGTGAATTTCGGGGGTGAGGGAAAAAAATTAAAGAATTAAATATTTATTTATTTTGGTATGTTTAGAACTTTACAAGGAAGGATTTTTGAGAGATGATTTGTGAAGTTTTGTTGAGTAATTATATTGATAATTTTTATTGAACAATTCGGCAAAGAAGAGGAACTAGTGTTTTTTTTGGTATTTTTAATGATAAAAGACCCAAGTTTGAACGATGACTTTTGAAATATGATTCGTTGACGTTTACAAACAAAACTTTTTTTTTAGTTACATATTTTTTTGGGCAATATATTATTTCTAGAAACCAAAAATCATCATAACAAAAAAAAAATTGAAATAGTTTAAAGATTTTCAAATTAAATTATTAACCTTCATAATTAAACACTCTTTTAAAAGTAAAATTTAAACACTACATACTACACTGAATTTTTTACAAAAATCTATTTAAAAAAAATTGTGTTATTTATTTGGAGTATTTTTCAACTTAAAACTTGTTTATAGTTTTGTTTTGCTTAAAATTTACGTGGTGAAATTTTTGATCTAGACTTTTCTAGTCATATTTCAAAGAATTATTCCTTGTTATGGGAATGGAGAGTATTTCTTACGGGGAATTAAAATAATTCAAGAGAAGAACACAACAAAAATCCCAAAATTTATTTAACAAAAAAAAATCCCAAAATATATGGATTTATTTGAATGAAAAAAGCATAAAATAAGATATTTGTAACCAAAATGAAAAGTAAGTCAATATGTTAACTAGTCAATTTTATTTCATTTTCTTGTTTTATAAAAACTAGTGATATATAAACGAATGAGAATAAGCGTGGACAAAGTCGTCATCGTGAATGGTCTACTTTATTTTATCTGAAAATTTCTCGGAAACATAGACATTGACATAGTAGTGATTATTCAATAAATATCTATATTAGTATTTTTGAAGTACTAATTTGAAATTTTCCAAAAAATCACACTAAATTACACATTATGCCATTGAGCATAAAAGGAAATGTTTTTGAACATTTAATTACGAAAAATCAAATAAGGAAATATTACAATTCTCTCCAAAAATAAATAAAAAATATGAAAGAAATTATGTAAAAAATATTTGAAAAACAAAATAAACATATGTAATTCACATAAATATATTATTACATAGTTTTTTTTATAAAAACTACCATTAAAATTTTATTTAAATCAAAACAGGTTTAATTAATATTATTAAGAATTTAAAAACGAGTTGAAATTTTTTTTTGTTAAAAATATCAAACAATAAAAAACAAAATAGTTTGTTAACGATTTGGATTTCCGGTTCGATTATAAAAAAAAAAAATTGCTATTCTACTAAAATTTAAATCTTATATTACATATTTAGAATATGTTTACAACAATTATTTATATATATATAATCAAAATAATTATAATTTTAAATAAATTTGGGTAAATCGCATAATATGATTTGTGTATTTTGATTCGGATTGTATTTTGAATTCGGGTATTTTCGAATCCTAAATATAATAAATAATAAATTATTGGTCTAATCAACTTACAAATTATATTAAATTTTTGCTATACGAAATATATAATAAAAATATATATATTATTATTTTTGAAGTACTTTTTGAACTTTTCAAAAAAAACTCACTTAACTACATACTATGTCATTGGTTTTAAACTCACTTAAAGAGTTATGTGAAACTTACACACAAACATATATCATTCTATATATATACTTTTTAAAATTGACTTAAATATCAACAAAAACAATAAAACCGATTTTGACATAAAATCAACCACTAATTTCATATTTATGATATTTTGATATAATCTTTTTATTTTTCTTACGGAGGTCTATAAAAAATTTCAGAATATAAATATTTTTTAAAAAGTATATAGTTTAGTTTTTATATATAATCATTGACCATATTATAATTTTCTATTTATATTAATATTTTAGATGTTAATAAACATCTATATTGAACATAGATAAAGTTTGTTTAAATCAATTAACATTAGCATAACAATTATTTATTAACGGGTTCAGTTTCTAGAAAAATTCTAGATAAATGACAAGAAGTTTGAAAATAATGATTAAACTTTATCGGGCTGACGATCTAATTCCCCACCGTAACTATCATATAACACCAGATCCACACAAACTTAATGGTTTACTTTGTTTCCCCCCAAAAATAAAGTATTAAATCTATTTCCACCTAAATTGAAAGTTTAAAATCCTGGACAACACAAAATCGAACTTCGTAACTTAAAACCCCATAAATCTGGTTTTATTCGGTTTAATTTTTATTACTATCATCTAAATTTATTATTAAACCGAAATTAAATTTACTATAACCAAACCGACTCGTCCTCTATGAAGATGCACTTTTCTTCTCTAATCTATTATCAAAATCCTTTTTTCCTCTCCGATTCAAAATCCATATACCAAAATCTTATCTTTTCTCTAGTTTCTCTACTTAATTGAACAAGGCGATCTCTTTCTTTCTCTTGAAGCAAAACGAAAAGAGAGAAGATAATGCGATTTATATTATCCACCTTTTTACAATCGTTCCACTTTTATTTTTTGATTTCATGGTAAAAATCTATTATATAACAAAGACAATACTCTCTCAATCTAAGACATCCACGTCATCAACATAAATAATTAAAATAATTAAAAATCTATGCGATTTTTCTATCTAAAGCACAAAATTTAAAAGTTATAAATGATGTTTAACATTTATTTAAAACAATGAAAAATTAAGACTACATAATATTATAATATTAGTGGTCATACTATAGTTAATAAATAAAAAATACGCATAGAAACTTGTGAAAATCAAATAAAATGGAACAAATCAAAAGATCTAAAACATTTAACAAAATGGGTGAGAGAGAGTATAGTTTAAAAATAAATAAATATAAATTTATAAAAATTTAAATAACTATAATTTGGGATTAAAATCTCCATATATATACATACTTTCTAAAACTAAATGTTAGTACCAAATATATGCAATAAAATTAAAATATTTAAGAAGAAAACAAAACCTCAAACAAAATCAACAATTACATATACAAATAATTCAATAACGTTATATATAGAGAAGACAAAACAAAATATGATCCAAATTAATTGACGGGTTAAGATTTTCACGTAAAACCAAAGTAAACAACATACGTTTGAGAATAAACTAAAACATCCAAATAGAAGTTGTTCGTAAACAAAATCATTTTTATAAGTTTAGTAAAATATAAAATAGATGGAAAATATCTAAAGTTAAACCATATATCTATTACAAAAACAAAAAACTTCATAAAACAAACCAAAACACCCGTGAATTCAATGTAAAATTATTTAAAATTACTCTAATAATTAGCGAATATTCCGCGCAACGTGCGGGTTCTTTCCTAGTATAATTGTGTAGGGCTGGGTGGGTTTGTTTGTGAGTCAGATTTCATGTCGGTTTTGGTATAGGATTTATGTGGTTTAGTTTCGGTTTAGGTCGTAAACCAATAAAACCGACGTCTATGTGGTCTGGAGTTTGAAACTTTCAATTTAGGTGGAAATAAGTTTAAAACTTTATTTTTGTGGGGAAACAAAGCGAACCATTAACTTTGTGTGGATCTGGTGTTATACGATACTTACGATGGGGAAATAGATCGTCAACCCAACTTTATCATAAACAAATTTCGGGTAATTCGGGTTCAAATCTAGAAATTTGTTTTGGCTTCGGGTTTTCAGGTAGTAAATTTCTCAATTCGTTCGAGTTATTTATTTTTGGAACGGTTTCGGTTCTTTAATTTCGGTTTGGTTCCAATTATGTACTTCAAATATAATTATAACTATTATTATTTTAAATAATTTTTGGGTAGTTAGAGTAGTTTAGTTTAGTTCTACAAAATTGAGTTCGGTTCAGATTCGATTTCGGGTATTATGGTATTAAATTTCCCTATACATTCGAGTTATTTGTTTTTAGAATCGGTATTGATTTGGGGATTTCGGTTTGATTTGGGTTCGGTATTTCGGATCCGGAAGTTTTGTCCATCCCTAATTTTTATAGTTTATAATAGTTTGGAATAAACACACTTACAAATTATATTAAGATTTTGCTATATAAAATATAATTCTCATTATATATTTATGGGAGAATCACAAAACTACACCTTTTGAATTACATTTCACAAAACTACACCATTTCAAAAATATTTCACAAAACTACACCTAAACACTCAAAATTAAATCCAAATAAACCCTATCCACACAAACCTACCCCTTAATACTATACCATAAACACTAATTAGCGAACACAAATGAAAATATTTTAATTTTGGTAATTTTTAAAAGGGTAAATCAAGCTTTTAAAATTTTGAAAAGGTGTAAATTTGTGAAAATATTGAATTAGGTGTAGTTTTGTGAATGAAGAATTGAAAGGGTGTAGTTTTGTGAATTTCTCTATATTTATTTGCATAAACAATAAAAGAACAAAATACATTTTAGAAATTCTGAATATCTTTATTTATTTTACAAAATCAGAAAAATATTACAAATTTCTAAATTAACTGTATATATATAAAACTATTTATAAAAAATATAAACCCGTGGTGTACAACAGGTTAAATCCTAGTGTCTTTTATAATAATAAAAAATTGATTGTGATTATAAAAATCAAGTTATTCCCCACATGGCCAAAATTAATTATCTTCTCACACTGCCAGCCGGGCACTTCATTGTAATTACTTAATTAATTACAGTGCCTAATTAAGTATTTACCATGATTCACATATATGTGACTAATACCTTGTTCTAAAACGCGGGCTAGGCGGGCGCCTAGACGGTGCCTATACGCTACGCGGGGGCCGGGCGTACCATATTCAAACTATACGGAGGTTTATGTGGTTGCTTAAAATACGGCCGTTTTATGCTGTTTATGCGGATATTATACGGTCTACGCGGACGTTTATGCGGATTTAGGCGGATTCTAAGCGGCTATTATAACAAAAAACATTAAAAAATAATATATTCATATATTAATTTATAAATTATTAATTTTCATATTAAAGTACTTATTTTGTTCAATAAATCTTACAAATTTAAGACATTTATAAATAACAAAATACATATTTATTATTTTTACATAAATTTGTATGTATTTTTTTCATTAATATCATTTTGTGTTTTAAAACCTATATTCACATACAAAACTATATAAAATTTAAAACTCCAATTTTACTTTCTTTACTCACAAAATCTATATATTTAGGTAAAACATATTATATATAATTTTAAACTCTAAAAATTGTCCATCCGCGTAAATCCGCGTAAGACCGGCGTCCGCGTATATACGGCTATGCCGCTGCGCCCTCACTCACCGCCTAGCAAGCGCCTAGCGCGTTTTAGAACACTGATGACTAATATCTAAATTATTTTTACAATTTCAACATTAAAACGATGTGTATTTATTATTATAGTCAATAGTCACATATTCACAGCACATACCTCTCACCTACTTCTGCTAGCTATCCTCATTATTGGGGCTGTGCCACCACTCAAAAACACCATATAATTCTCATGTGTAACTAATACAATAATGTGTGTATGAGACAAGGGTTTTAATCGTTTTTTATTACTTTTAAACTTAAAATTAGTATTCTTATGAAAAGGGTTTAAAGTTTTACTAACAAAAGATACTTTTGGGATGATTTTAAAATTCGAGTAGAAAAAACAAATTGTCACTTTCCATTACCACCCTAGTGGTGGCTACATAAATTTGTAACTTTCCTTCTATATTTTAACGAATATTTTATGCGTCTTAAAATAAATTATGACAGTTATTTATAAAAAAACTAAAGTATATTCTTGACCAAAACAATCATTCTTGACCAAAACAATCATTCTTGACCAAAACAATCATTCTTGACCAAAAGAAAAGGAAATTACGCACAATGGCTTTTGTCTAATATTTACATGAAAATTATGGGCCTATAAACATAAGAAAAAAGAAGGCCCAACAACAATTCAGTTAATAAGTCCGTCCTTTACGCGGCATTATTTTACCTTTTTACCCTTTCACTGTTTTAACTTCAAAATTATTAAAAGCCGTTGTATCGTAAAAAAAAAAAATTTAGAGATTCGTTTTTTTTTTTCAATTTGGGAAATTAGGGTTCGTCGAACAATGTTCACGCCACAGAGAAAATCGTGGATATCTCCGGTGACGGCGGCGAGAACCGAGCCGCTCAAAATCGGCGGTGTTTCTAACCCTAGAACCGCCGATAGAAAGGGAAAGGCGGTTGCTTTCAGCGAGGACCCAGTAACTTCGTCTCTCCCGCCGCCGCCGCCGCCGTTAGGAACGCTTATCGGAGAAGGCGTTTCTAGAGGTATGTCCGATGAGTTGGATATGGATGATTGGAGAAGGTTTAGAGAAGTGGGTTTGTTGAACGAAGCTTCCATGGATAAAAAAGATCGAGAAGCGCTTCTTGAAAAAATCTCAACACTTGAAAAAGAGGTATAGCTTCTCTATGTTATAATTTGAGTGTTATGTTTCTGGGTTTTGCTTTGTATTGCTTTTTATGTGTATAATCTGAGTGTTATGTTACTGGGTTTTGCTTTGTATTGCTTTTTATGTGTATAATCTGAGTGTTATGTTTCTGGGTTTTGCTTTGTATTGCTTTTTGTTTCATTGAGAATCTCTCATATACATGTCTAGTTAGTAAAAAGTTTACAATGGTTTTCTTGTGTTAGTTATATGGATACCAACACAATATGGGACTTCTTCTTATGGAGAACAAAGAGTGGGTTTCAAAGCATGAAGAACTAAGCCAGGCTTTTGAAGAAGCTCGAGAAATTCTTAAAAGGGAACAGTCTTCACATATGCAAGCATTGACTATCACCGAACAGCGCGAGGATAACTTGAGAAAAGCCTTGAGTTTGGAAAAGCAATGCGTGGAAGAGGTATTAGTAGTAGCATACTTTTGATTTAAGATACTATGTTTAGTTTTATTTCGTTTGTGTTCTGAATTTTCTTGAATGTTCTTATTTGCAGCTTGAGAAGGCTCTTCGTGAAATTCAAGAAGAAAATAGCAAGATAAGGCTCACTTCTGAAGCTAAATTAGCTGAAGCAAATGCTCTGGTTGCTAGTGTTAAGGGGAGATCTTCAGATGTCGACAACAAGATTTACTCTGCCGAAAGCAAACTCGCAGAGGCAACTAGAAAGAGCTCTGAGCTGGAAATGAGATTGAAGGAAGTGGAGACACGAGAAAGTGTCCTGCAACAAGAGCGGCTTTCATTTGCTAAAGAGTAAATATATATATTAGTTATGCAACTAAAAAGTTTGATTCAATTTTCTTCTTCTTACATGTATGTTATTGCACCACAGGCGTGAATCATACGATGAGATTTTCAACAAGCAAAGGGAGTATCTTCATGAATGGGAGAAAAAGCTTCAAGAAAAGGAAGAATCGTTGCCTGAACAGAAGAGAAGCTTGAATCAAAGAGAGGAAAAGGTTAATGAAAAAGATAAAACCCTGAAGCTGAAAGCAAAAGAACTTGAAGAATGGGATAGAAAGCTTGAGTTGTCTATGTCAAAGTTCAAGGAAACTGAAGTTGATATGAATAAGCGATTGCAAGAGTTAACTGCAAAAGAAAAAGTGAGTTTGTATCTTGTCGAACATTGCTTCTTTAAATACGTGTCCTTATATTAATTTGGTGTTGGATTCACTTAGGAATCTCGCACTCTCCAGAGCATGCTAGTGGCAAAAGAGAGGGAGTTACAAGCATTTGAAGAAAAGCTTATTGCTAGAGAAGGGGTAAGTTCTAAGGGTATATAGCCTTTGTGTTTCTTATATAAATAATGAAGGTGACAGTGTGCTCGTAATGTAATATCAAGCCTTCTTTTTGTGTTTCTTAAGTTCTTTATGCGTTTGTTGCTGCGCTTGATTCTAACATTTCGAACATTGATTATAACAGACAGAAATTCAGAAGCTTATTGACGATCAGAAGGAGGCATTAGCTACGAAGATGCGGGAATTCGACCTGGAATGCGAGGAAAAAAGAAAAGCTCTTGACAAGGAACTCCAAAGAAAGATTGAAGAAGTTGAACGACAGAAAATTGAAGTGAATCATAGGGAGGAAAAGTTGCAGAAAAGGAATCAAGCAATGAATCAGAAGTTTGACCGAATGAATGAAAAGGAGATGGAGCTTGAAGCAATGTTAAAAACTATGAAAGAGAGAGAAAAAATGATACAGTCTGAAGAGAAAAACTTAAGCTTGGAAAAGCAACAGTTGCTTTCTGATAAGGAGACCTTGAAGGATTTACAAGAAGAGATTGAAAACATCCGAGCTGAAATGATGAAGAGAGAGGAAATGGTTGAAGAAGAGCAGAAGATTCTTGAAATCAAGAGAGAAGAGAGGGAAGAATACCTGAGACTGCAAGCTGAACTCAAGTCCCAGCTAGAGAAATCTAGACTGCACGAGGAGTTTCTTTCTAAGGAAGTTGAAAATCTGAAGCAAGAGAAAGAGAGATTTGAGAAGGAGTGGGAAGTATTGGATGAGAAGCAAGCGGAATATAATAAAGAGCAAATGATAATTTCTGAAGAAAAAGCCAAGTTTGAGAGGCTTCAACTGCTGGAAGGAGAAAGATTTAGGAAGGAAGAGAGTGCTTTGAGGGTTCGAGTAAATGAGGAACTTGATGATATTAAAATCCAGAGAGAGTCATTTGAAGCCAATATGGAACATGAGCGCTCAGCTATACTTGAGAAAACAAAACTTGAACAATCTAAGTTGCTTGAAGATCTGGAAATGATGAGAAGGAATCTTGAAATTGAATTACAGAAAGGAAAAGAACAAGACGAGAAAGATCTACAAAACAGAGTGGCCCAGTTTGAGGATAAAAAAATGAAAGAGCTTAGTGATATCAATCACCGGAAGCAGGCTTTGAATAGGGAGATGGAGGAAATGGTGTCCAGAAGGAATGCTCTGCAAAAGGAAAGTGGAGAAATTGCAAAGCACAAGGAAAAACTGAAAGAGCAGCAAGTAGAGATGCACAATGATATCAGTGAACTTAGTACACTCAGCATCAGCCTCAAGAAACGTAGGGAAGAGTTTGCCCGTGAAAGAACTCGTTTCTTAGCGTTTGTTGAAAAGCTCAAGGATTGTAGGAGTTGTGGGCAGCTAGCGAAGGAGTTTGTACTCTCTGATCTTCAACTACCATGTGATGATGAAGAAGCTACGCTACCACCTAATAGAGCTTTGAGTGACCTTCCAGAAAGCTCTGATGCGTCTGATTCTTGTAATATCAAGAAATCTCCAGGAGGAGATGCCTCTGTGAGTGGGGGATCTAGAAGACCCAGCATGTCAATACTGCAGAAATGCACTTCAATAATTTTCTCACCAAGTAAAAGAGCTGAACACGGCAGTGACACAGGCAAGTCTGTGCAGCCTCCATCCTCATCAGTTGCAGTTAATATGGATACAAAAGTCGAAAAACCTCTGCCAATTGATCTCCAACCAATTCCATCTAGTAGCTCAATTCCGGAGGAGGGTACAGGAAATACAGACAACAGGTTACAAGAAACTTCTGAAGGGTCTCAGTTATCTGAGCTTCAAAGTGCCAGGCGTGGACGAGGCAGAACTAGAAAAGCCAAGGCAGTTATGAATCCTACAAGTTTGGTAAAGGATGCCAGCCCTGAAGAATCATCTTTTAACGAATTGAGTGGTCCTGGTTCTGTTCCTAGCAAGAAGACAACAGGGAGAGGTGGAAAGAAAAGACAGAATATCGAGGATACTGCTACTGGTGGACGTAAGAGACAACATACAGTTGCTGTCTTGCCACAGACCCCTGGCCAAAGACGCTACAATCTCAGGCGGAAGACGTAAGTTCTCTAACTCTGTGACAGTGAGTTATTAGTCCTTTACAGCGCGGTTTCACTATTATATCTGTATGTGTAGTACTCTTAATTATCTATATCCACTATCATTGGTTGTGTCTTACTTTCTGGTCATTGGTTGCCTAAAATTATATGATAAAACAGTGTAGACCAAGTTCCAGCAGATGTTGAAGATAATACAGCTGGAGGTGAAGAAGATGCAGAGATTGCCGCCCCTGCGCTATCAAGGGAGAATGTCGAAGAGAGTACCAAACCAAAGGCAGAATCTCTTCCATCTAATGGAGTAGAAACTTCTGAAGTTAGGATTGAGAGAGTTGTAACGGTAAGAAAGTTTTCTACCTTTTCTCTTGAGTTCTTTTGTGTTGAAGATCATTTTGCCTTGCCAAAGACTACTCTAGCTGGTTGAAACCTTGCTGGTAAATTAAGCGCAAGACAAAAACATGCGTAACATGCTTTTGAGTTGCTTTCCATGGCAGGTTGAAACAACCGTAGATGCTGTTGCTGCTGATAGCAACGCGGGTGCTTCCGTTGCTAACATGGATCTAACAGATCATATATCCATGAACCCCGCTATGGTAGAAGATCGTGACCAGAGAACAGTAAGTGATGAGGATGGCGAAGAAGAAGAAGAAGATGATGATGATGGTGATGATGATGATGATGATGGATCACCAAAACCAGGTGAAGGATCCATAAGAAAGAAGCTTTGGAATTTTCTGACTACATAAACCATCATCTCATGTGGGATGATTCCGAGAAGTGTTATTTTCGCGATTTATTTTGTAAAACTATATGATAGTAGCTTCTTGGACCCTTTTGAGTTTCGATAGAGGAATTAGAAACAATGTGTGTTTAATGATGAAGTTCTTTGAAAATCATCACACAACATAAGAGCCAGAAATGCATAAGGATGTTTTTGAATGTGTCTCATAAGGCATTGTTTCAGAGAAGCACAAAACACTGCAAGAAGAATCTGTTGCTAGAACGGTTTAGTATATGGGCCCATATATGATATACTATGTGGACGAGAATTAAAAAACTATGTTTTAATGGGCCGTTGTTGTGGTCTGGTTAGTTTTTGAGTTTAAAATAAGAAAAATGGCCCACGCAGAATTCGAACCTGCGACCTTCGCGTTATTAGCACGACGCTAATGGGCCTTTTTAATTTGTAAAAAATTATTAAATTAATAATAAAATACATAAAGAGAATGAGTAATGTGATGTGCCAAACCAAACATGTAGACCTGTCCAAATAGTTTATCTCATTGTCTCGTAGATCACATTATGGTGTGATCAGCGTCGTCTCTATCGGTGGGCAAGAATGACATTGGTCGTGGGTCCATCAAATTTTGGCAAAAATCCTTTAAGAAAAAAAGACCCAAAAAATATATATAGAAATTTTTTTTTGAAAAAAGAAAAAAGACCCAAAATCTAAGATTTGTTTTGGGCTCAATTTTTTTTTGAGACGGGTCTGGGTGTGATCATATAATTTAATATAAAATATACTCCCTTTGTTCCATAAAATATGTTGTTTTAGGATTGTTTTTTTGTTCCATGTTGTTTACACTATCCCATGTAAAAATATAAACTTTGTGACTGTTTTATCCTCAAATTATTATGGTCAAAAGCACAAAAAAATTTGTGAATAATCGAATGGTTCATGTTGTTTAATAGCACATTGAAAATTGCATATATTGACAAAACTAATGTTTAATGATATTCTCTAATTAAAAACAAAATTTGCACACCAAAAGTATAAAACTCCTTTAATTCACGTGAATTCATTACATCACATGATAAAATTTTCATCATCCATTGGAGTGGTATTTAAATCAAATAAAAACTCTTCCTCATCACTTAGAACGTGAAGGTTTAAATCAAAATTAGGTGTATGATTCATGTTTAGAATTTTTATTCATTTGTTTGTTAGGATGTTAATTTATAAGCTTTTCAACTTTAGAATTGGCTCTAGTACAAAATATTTGAATTTTGGGTAAGAAACATCATTTTTTCGTTTGCCTCCATATCTAATTTTGAAAGAAGAAAAAATACATCAGATTAAATTTTAAGTCATGATGGAATTATAAACAAAGTTTGACCAAGATTAATTTAGAGTTATCACACTTATTGATAGAAGTGCCACCCACTAATGATTATTTTCTTGGGATTGATTACTCTTGCCCCATTACCGATTCTATTAAAAAATATTTCAATAATACTAAAATAATTAGGAGGATAACAATGGTAATATAAAAAGTTTCTTAATATGTGTGAATTTTGCTAAAACAACTTGTTTTGTGGAACGGAGGGAGTAAGTAATTAAGATAAGATAAAATCATATGCATTGTTGTGAGAAAGTAGAACACATGATGTGAAGGTACGTAGAAAGAAACCCAAAATGTTGTTGAATTGTGGACAATAACAACTAAATAAGGAAATTAAATAAAGTGAGATTTGACAGAATAATAGTGTCTGAATAGTAAAGAGATAATAATGTCAATGACAAAAAAAATGTCACACAAATTTTCTCAAATATTAGCAAGAGGCCAAAGACAAAACACCTAACCTATATAGTTGATTTGTTGTTTAAGACATCGTAGGCCATCTCTTGTTAATTTTTTTTGGTACACTGAATTAGTTTACAATTATGATCGTACATATGCTTATATTTACTTGCTAGTGTTAATATAGAAGAAAATTTGATTAATATAAATATATACATAGTATATCACAATTGAAAGGTGTGTGGCTCAATTATTTCAACTTTATTTATTAGGGCATATAAATAGCACTAAAATTTGTAGCCGGAGAAGAAGTGAAAGAGAGCGGTGGTGATGGTAACGGATCACGACGGTGACGATGGTAGGACCGTCACACGTGGCTTGCCTAACCCTCGTGTGACTTTTTTAAAAGTAGTATAAATGTTTTAATAGTGATGTTATGATTAGGCTTAAAATACTATGCTCTCTAAAAACTCGCTTAACCAATGATTACAAAATTAGATTATTATATTCTATAATTAATTACAATTAGTTCCTAATGATAACGTCAGAAAAAAAATAAATAAAGAGGGACCAAGCACACTAGTGATTTGTGTCCCTTGGCTTATGTATATAGACAACGCATAAATTAAATATTACACAATCACTCTCGTTACAAAATGTATTTTGATTAAAATTACCAATTTAATTTAATACATAAATCACAATTTATCTTGAGGGAACTATAAATCACAATTTTAAACATATATGGTTGGCTCAAACTCTCATCGTTTGTATTAAGTAAATGTTTTTGACTTTTTGTTGTAGTTTTGTGAATTACTCTTAATTATATATCGAATGTCATAAAAGATTAAAAAAAAAAAGTAACACAAAATCAAAAGCTATTACAAAATTTTGTCAATATTTACAATATTTTCCTACCCTCCACAAAGTTATCGAAACTTTCTACATTTTGCTCCAAAGGAACAAGATCAAAAGCTAAACCACAATAAGCCTTAATTTTATACATAACGATGATCTTTGGTTAAAATGAGAAAGAATCATTGAGAGAAATCAATCGTGCCAACAAAGAAGCATGACGACACATCTTTGAATGATGTAAAGCTTAGCTCTTTGTTCTTTAAGAACACTTCCAAGTCCTTTACTTGATACCCTTCTCTTTAAACTTGAACTCATCTTCATAATCTTCAATATATATTTTGTTCTTTGTAGACTTTTGGCAACAAAAAAGTCAAAGTTTCTTCTTTTAGACTTTGAGAGAGAGATATGTATAAGTGAATTGATATAAATGACGATGATGATATAAAACACTCTTTTTATAGAAGAACATAAAAGATATAAGTGTGGCCCTACTTCTCGTTCACTACCCACTTGTGTATTTTTGAGTTATTACAATTTATTTATAATTGAATTTATATGGTCACAATTTCAAGAAATCCCAAACATGTATGCCCTATTTGTCTCCGTTGGTATGTATAATGGCATACATGCATGCCACGTGGTCAAGTTAAAAATTTAAAGTATTTTAACATATAACTAAATAGTTTTTTTAAAGCTTCAAAGATTGTTGTATTTTCTAATATAAAATACTCCGAGAACAGTTTTAGCTCAAATTTTATACAGCAAAACTTTATGTATACTGGTTATAAAAAAGTATAATTTAAATTAAAAAGTAAAAGTCTTGCTTCCGATTTTTTGTGTGTGGATCAGTGGATGTCGTAGGCCAAAAATCAATCATGATTGTTTATCCCAAAAAATATCAAAACATGACAGATTATAAAAAGCAGACTACTAATAATAATATCACTGAAAATATTGCCATTGATTTATTACATCTTATACATGAACATCAAAATATCAATGAGTGGAGGATATTATATTAATTAGTTGTGACCACAATCACAATTTGTGGATGATATGAATAGTTGAATTTATCATCAATTGTTTTATTATTATTTAGCTTTGTATATATGTTGGGATCCCCGTGAGTGTACTAATCTATTAGAGCATATCCATGGCTTAGGAATCTATTGAAATTCTAAAACTGAAAAATAATAATATTTTACTGAAAAATAATAATATTTTAATGTAATTTTAATTTATAATTAGTTTAAAAAAATAAACAGAAAAAAATCTACAAATAAAAATCCAAAAAGTGTAGATAAGAAATTATAAAAAGGTTTTCAAATATCTAAATTTAGAATTGATTATAAATTTATCTTCTCCTATCTTAATTATTATAATTTGTTTTATTATTTAGAATCCCTTTTAAAAACACCAATGGAGGTGCCCTTAAGACCTTCCCTATGATTTTTATATTTAAAATATTCATGTCTTTTTGTCTTAAAAAAATATTCATGACTTAGGGAAAAAAGTAAAAAAAACTTTCAAATTACGACACAAGCCCATTGTTGTCATAAAAAAAAGACACAAGCCCATTTGTTTTAGATAGAAGCCCATTATTCGAGAATACCTTTTAACTTTTTAATATTCATTTTTTCGTTTATGTTCATGTATTTGTGTGTTGGTGAATAAAGGCACAACTATTTCCTACCTTATTGCGTCTAATTAAAGCCCAATTTTTAAAATTTCTCATCAAAGACGAAACCCATAATATGCGGATAAATATTTTATAACAATTTAGCTTTCTCCTGCAACGAAATTTATTTGAAAAAATGAAACTATTTTTGGACGCTTACACGAAACTACGAGAATTATAATACACAAATCATTTTTGTATGTAATATATTTACGTTGACTTCAGGAAACAAAAGTATTCTCCAACGTATTATTTTCTACAAGTTTGACTTTCTACTGTCGAGGAAGATTCAGAAAACAATTGCATCGAATTCAAATCTTGTTTAACTAATTGAATATTTATAGTATATATTATATACATTTAAAAATGTATAGGGGAAGATTTTTTAAGTGCAAGTAAAAAGAATAAAATATATAGTCAACAAAAAAAAATTAAACGAGATTTGAATAGTCAACTAAAATTAAACCGTAGGCTAACTGCCACGTGGTGTAAGCATAGACACTAAGAGAGAATGATAATTAATTTTAGGTCGACCGTGACGTTCTATGGTACGGACAAACCGGCAAAACTCATTCTTGCATGCATATTAGGGTTTTTTTTTTTTAAAGAAATAATTAAGTGATGTGTTAGGGTTTTTATATGACCAAAATCTAATGTGCGGTTTAAAATGTACATGTTTATTATATAGTTAATGTCATCAACCAATTTTGGAGAATAATTCTACTAAACTAATCATTTTAATGATTATTTTTTGAACCAACGATTGTTTTATATAATGATTATATACATTTCATATGCGCATATGGAATTATGCGGACAATTTTTCTACAATAATTTAAATTCATTCAAATTATATAGGGAGAATTACAAAACTACACCATTTGAATTACATTTCACAAAACTACGTCATTTCAAAAATACTTTACAAAACTACACCTAAACACTCAAAATTAAATCCAAATAAACCCTACCCACACAATCCTACCCCTTAATACTATACCATAAACACTAATTAGTGAATCCAAATGAAAATATTTTAATTTTGGTAATTTTTAAAAAGGTAAATCAAGCTTTTAAAATTTTGAAAGATTGTAAATATGTGAAAAAAATAAATTAGGTGTAGTTTTGTGAAATAGTGGTTGAAAGGGTGTAGTTTTGTGAATTCCTCAATTATATATTGTGAGAACCCGATTTGGGATGAGGATGTTACATATATCTATATTAATATACTCTTTTAAGTCCTAACTGATATAATATCTCTAAACATTTTCATTTGTTTTTGTTACATGGAGGTTTATATTGATTAGAAAACATCGAATTGTATTAAAACACAACATATTTTATGTGTATACACATGAAGGAGATACATGTAGATAAATAACATTACACAGTTACACACCTTCGCATATATATATTAATGAATATATCATTGATAATTGAAGAAAGTGGCAAAAATAGTCAAAAGAAAACTATATATGCAAAGCTGGCAAATAGACTTTGATGGATTAGAAGGAGAGGAGACTTTTATGGAGATTGGTGTTATGTGATAATTATAAATAATAGCAAGTGGATGTTTTCTTTTATGACCAATGCCACATCCTCTTAATTTATTTCTACCTATATAGTTGCTCATAAACAACTTAAAATCAAATATCGTAGTTGAAAAAAACAAAGATCCTACTACTATTTTTGAAAAAATATCTATGACCAAAATCATGTGTCTTCTTAGATATAATTGAATTATTTACACGAAAATTAAATCGTAGAATTTTCCTTGAATAATCAATTATTTTAGTTTGATCTTTGTCTATTAAGTGATCTTGATTCTTGAATGTTTTATGATACATAACATAAATATCGTATATATAATATTTGCAGTATCAATCTACAAAACTATAAATTTGTCAATACTTTATTATAATTTTGTCTTAAACCTTTTTTTATTTTTCATGGACATAAAAATACAAAAAACGACGACTTTGCTTTTAACGTCTCCGACGTGTTCTAAGTTTGACTATTCGGAAAATTATAAGGTTATTTATCTCAAGGCAATAAAAACAAGAGTTGTTTTATTATTTCTTCTCACGAGCATTTCCACTATCTAATTAAAAGAAATTATTTTCCTAATTTTGTATAAGCTCCTTTAATATTTTTTTACTTACAAATTAGAACTAATATATACTCTAAAACTCATATACAATATTAAATTGACATTTAATTTTAACATCGATTTGAAATGTTGGACTACGTCAAAGTCATCAGTATTAAATTGCCGGTCCGTGAATACATATATAAAACATAGTTATGCGTCTTCGAAAAATATACATTTATGTATTAAATATAGTTAATACTTAATCCAACATTTAAGTCAACAACTCATGATATTGACCATATAATTGTTGGACTTTTCTTATAATATGCATGCAAGTTACACTTACGCTATCTTAATCATATGCAACAAAAAAACTTCAAAACATAAGCCATATAATAAAGTGGACAACTTATTTTTTATTTTTCTTAAAAAAGTGGACAAATTATTTTTTATTGTTCTTATCGTCAACACATTTTTTTTAACTTATAGTCAACATTACATAAGCCATATAATAAATTTTTATCCTTCTCTTTTGTAAAGACTTTATAATCACATTATTTCATGGGGCTTCCATGTTGTGAAATATATATGTTCGGACTAAACCCAATTGCGATATCGCCAATGGGCCGCGACATACCGGCATTTAACAGCTTTTGCTCAAAAGCGTCGTCGTTTTACTTCCTCACCGCAACATAAAAACAGTTAGTCGCAGATGCAGAGAGGATACAGAGAAATACACAGAGCAAGAGAGAGATAGAGAATTACCGGTACATAGAGGTTATTGCCGGGGAAGTTCATCGGAGGAGATTCCGCGAGCTATTGTCTCCTTAGCTAGGTCTTGTGTGTCGTATGTACCTGAAACATATACGATAAAGATCAATCTCGTGTATCCGCCACGGCCGGGGCTTTTCCGGCCAAGTATAGTGCTAACGCCGGCGAAAGCCAGCCCCTGAGACGTAGCCAATTACGGTGAACTCAGGGTAACAAATCTCAAGTGTCTTTCATTAACCAATTCCGCAAACAATCAAGACTAAAGATTCAACACAAGAACATAGTTTTATATCGGCAAAACGTAACAAGTGGTATCGAGCGGCTCGGGATCGAGGCAAAGAAGCAATCGGGGAAGGTTAAGTAAGAAAGCGAAGGTAAACAGATAGGTTCGAAACTTATCCGCAAGTACGTGTGTTTTGCTTGAATCTTGATCTTCAAGGCGCGTACGAAGCAAGCAAGATCCATGGGTAAAGACAAGGAGATGAGGGTTAAGGTCGAGGTAGACGATTTGATGGCACGGGGGATTTCTCTCTGTGGAAAGTGAGGATGATGGCTCACTTTAGCATGCCGGGTCTTAAGGACATTCTCTCCGATGAAGAGCTTCTTAAGGTACCTGAAACAACAACACAAGATCCACAAGAATCTGCCACAGAAACAACTCAAGAAAATACTGACTCTACAACAATCACAAAGAAAGGTTAAAGATCCGGAGAAGGTTGAGAAATCGAGAAGGCAAAGAACATAATAATTCCAAATGTTGGTGATCATGTATTGAGGAAGATTATAAGTGTGAAGCTGCAGATCTATGTGGAAGATCTTGGACGAGTTTATACTTGGAAAGCACTTTGCTACGAATCTACTTACAACTGAGATTCTACAACTTCAAAATGCAAGAGTCAAAGAACATTGATCACAATGTTGATGAGTTTCTGAAACTAGTCTCAGACTTAAGCAACATAGGAGTTATAATCTCAGAGGAAGTGCAGGCTATTCTATTGCTAAGTTCACTACCTAGCAAGTTTGATCGACTTAAAGAAACTCTCAAGTATGGAAGGGAAACACCGAACATCAAGGAGGTGATAGGTTCAGCCAAGTCCAAGGAAAGAGAGATATCGAGAGAGCGAAAATCAAGCAGGGTCAAGGAAGGTTTGTTTGTTTCAAACAACAGAGGCAGATCGAAAAGAGAGAGTTCCAAAGCATGGTTTTAACAAGAACAGAGGACATTCAAGGAGCAAGTCCGAGGCCCGGATCGGAAAGAAGGACAAAGGGTGTTTTGTCGCGGTAAAAAGGGGCATTGGAAAAGAGATTGTCCGAAAGGAAGACTCAAGGCAGTGTGAATATGGCAAGGAAGATTCAAGGTAGTGTTAACATGGCAATGAAGGTTCCAAAGTCCTTAGTGTTAGAACTACTGAGGACACTTGTGAAGGATCGAACCTATGACACTATCAGGGATTCAAAAATCGAGAGGATGATTGGGTATTGGATTCAGGGAGCGCCTATCATATTACACATGACAAGGACTTACTATTTGATCTAGAGGAGTTCAAAGGTGGTAGGTGCTAATGGTGCTAATGGGGAACAACACTTTCAGTGAAATCAAAGGAATAGGCAAAGTCAGAATCATCACTGATGAAGGTCTAAGTGTTATCCTCACAGGAGTTAGGTACATGCCAAAGATGGGCAGAAACTTAATTTCCTACGACTGTTTAGAAAAGGCAGGGTGCAGATATGAAGGTGAAGACTTTATAGTCAACTTCCTACTCAAGAAAGATGGGAAGAAAGTACTATCAGGAAAGTATGATGATGGTCTATACTACTTGGAAGGAACAGTGCCAAAAGGTGAAGTCAACACGGTGGAGGTCTCATTGACTCGGCAAGAAAGTGGCATTCAAGGCTTGGCCATATGGGAAAGAAGAACATGGAAAGGCTGATTCAGAATCAGTACATTTCAAAGATGGATGTAACAAGCTTAGATTTCTGTGAAGAATGTGTGCTGGGAAAATCTAAGAAGCAGAGTTTTCAGAAAGCAAAACACACATCTAAGGAGGTACTAGAGTACATACATTCGACCTATGGGGAGCACCAAGCATAACACCAAGTCTAGCAGAAATCAATACTTCATCACCTTTATAGATGACTACTCAAGAAAGGTTTGGATTTATTTCCAGAAAACCAAGGATGAAGCATTTCGAATTTTACGAATGGAAGAGTTTGGTTGAGAATCAAACGGGAAAAGAATCAAGACATTAAGAACGGATAATGGTCTTGAATTCTGCAACAACAGATTTGATCAGTTGTGCAAAGATTCTGGAATTGCAAGACACAGAACATGTGTCTACACGCCTCGACGAATGGGGTTTCGAGAGAGAATGAACGAACAATCATGGAGAAGGTAAGGTGTATGCTAGCGAAAGTGGAATGGAAGAAAGCGGTTTGGGTAAGCGCCTTCTATCGTCGTCTATTTGATAAATAGATCACCTAGTTCAGCCTATTGAGTTTAAGCGCCGGAAGAGTTATGGTCGGGAAGTAAGCCTAGTATAGCACACCTAAGGAGATTTGGTTGTTCGGCTTATGTTCATGTCACTCAATCCAAGATAAACCCAAGAGCGATGAAAGGTTACTTCATAGGGTATCCACGAGGGAACAAAAGGATTCAAGGTTTGGCTACCAGAAGAGCTTAAGTGTGTGATAAGCAGAAATGTGGTGTTTCATGAAGAAGAGGTCTTCAAGGACACACAAGGGAAAGCAACAGAAGGGGATTCAGCTAAGGAACCAGAAGCTAAGAAGAGTAAGAAGGTCACTTTCAGCACAGAATTGATCAGAGGTCCATCAGAAAGTTCTCAGAGTTCAAGTCAAGGTGGAGTTCTGTCTGATTCAAGTGACTTAGGGTCACTTAATGAAGGTGGAGCTACACCGGTATCGAAACGAGATCGGTCTCAAGAGGATGAAACTCCGAATCGGTCTCGGATCGAATCAAGAAATCCAGCAAGCGAGGAATTCGAAACGAAAGGGAGGAAGAAATCTTGGAAGATTTGGATAACTATGTTCTAGCCAGAGACGAGTGAGAAGGGAACAGAAGATGCCATCAAAATATGATGATTTTGATGTATCACCTATGCTTTGTCTGTTGCCAAAGACATAGAAGTTGAAGAACAAGAAACCTATGCTCGAGCTATGATGAGTATAGACAGAGAGGAATGGACGAAGCTTGCAAAGAGGAAATGAGTTCTCTAAGTAAGAATCACACATGGGATATTGCTAAGAGACCTAAGAATAAAAGGGTCATTGGGTGCGGATGGATTTTCAAGAGAAAACACGGGATTCCAAATGTGGAAAGCTCTAGGTACAAAGCCAGATTGGTGGCAAAGGGATATTCTCGTGGAGGGAATAGACTACACGAAGTATTTGCACCATTAGTGAAGCATGTCTCTATCGATTAATGCTATCACTTGTAGTGAATTTTGACCTGAAACCAGATCGGTGGATGTTAAAACAAGCATTTCTGCATGGAACTCTAGAGGAAGAAATCTACATGGAACGCCAGAGGGGTTCAAACAGAAGGGAAGAGAAGGTGATGTCTGCCTACTCCTAAAGTCACCGTATGGACTGAAACAGCCTCCAAGACGGTGGAACAAAAGGTTTGACAGTTTCATGAAGGAGCAAGGATTCAAGCAAAGCAGAAGTGATGCATGTGTCTACATCAAAGGAACTGAAGTTCAGAACATGATCTACCTATTACTCTATGTGGATGATATGCTAATTGCATCTAAGGATCCTAAGAAGGTAACTACTCTCAAACAGAGCTTAAGTAATGAGTTTGAGATGAAAGATCTGGCCAAAGCTAGAATCTTAGGAATGGACATCACAAGGGACAGAGTAAAGGGTACTTTGAAGCTGTCACAGGAGAAGTATTTGAAAAAGGTTCTAAAGACTTTCAACATGCAAGACAGCAAACCAGTGGTTACACCACTTGGTCACCAGTTCAAGTTAAAGAGTTTAACTCAGGAGGAGTTAAAAGGGGAGGCTAGACATATGGTGAATATACCATATGCCGGTGCATGGGCGATCTCATGTATGCAATGGTTGGTTCCGGACCGGACCTTGCACACTCGGTGGGGTGGTTAGCAGGTTTATGGGGAAACCAAGCAGAGAGCATTGGAAGGCTGTTAAGTGGATTTTAAGATACATCAAGGGTTCAACAGATTGTATTTTAACTTTTATTAAAGGTTCAAGTTCAGACTTTGTTATTGAAGGGTACAGTGATGCAGATTATGGCACGATTTGGACGAAGAAGATCGATCACGGGATACGTGTTTCGGGTTGGTGGTAATACGGTAAGTTGGAGGTCGAGTTTACAACATGTTGTGGCTTTATCTACTACGGAATCGAATACATGGCACTAACGAAGCGGTAAAAAGAAGCTATGTGGCTTAAGGGTATTTGTGAGGATCTAGGGTTCAAGCAAGGTGCGAGAAAGGTTCATTGTGATGCTCAAAGTGCTATTGATCTATCTAAGCATGGAGGACATCATGAAAGGACCAAACATGTGGCTACAAAGTTCTACTTTATCAGGGATCAAGTGGATGATGGTATGGTCACTATAGCTAAGATACATACAAGCAAAAACCTTGCGGATATTTTCACTAAGAGCGTACTGGTACCGTGCTTGAGAGGCATCCGGATGCCCTCGAGATCCCGAACCGAAGCCGCATGCAACGTACGTGGGGTGTTCTCCTTTGTTCATCACCTCGCAGACACAAAGGGAAAAACACAAACATGGTTAGTATTTCGTACTTAGACGTTTGGTGTTATTAGAGCAAAGGGTTATTCAGCAAGGTGGAGTAGGACTTACCAGCTGAAGGTGGAGGAGGTTCACCGGTTTCTTCAAGGTCTTCTATCAGGTTCACCGTTTCCAGATCTCACACATGCAGAAGGAAAACACAAAAAGTTAGCTATCGGTTAAGTTTTTTCAGAAGAAGCAGAGGCTAGGGTTCGAGGTCTTACCAGATCTAGGATGGACCTGAAGCGTCGTCTGTTCGAGAAGCTAGATCCGTGTCTAGGGTTTGCAGATCTGAGATCTACGAGTCAAAGGCGACTCGGTAAAGCTTCAAGCTTTTGAGCCAGAGGTTGGTAAAGGAAAGCAGAGAAGTTTTAGGTCAAGGAAAGGGAAAACAGAAGTAAAGGAAGAGAGACAGAGGATAGATCGGAAGAGAAGCACGAGAAGGCGAGAGTATCGTCGGAAAAAACAGAGTTTTGGTCGGAGAAGAAAAAGGGAAGAAAAATCGCCAAACGCGACTGAAAAGTGGAGGCAGCTTTAGGAATTAGGTCAAGACAAGGTGGAGTTTGTGAAATATATATGTCTGGACCTAAAACCTAATGGGCTTGATATCGCCAAATGGGCATGCGACATACCGAAGCCCATTTAGCAGCTCAAGCCAAAAGCGTCGTCGTTTTACTTCCTCACCTGCAACATAAAAACAGTTAGTCGCAGATGCAGAGAGGATACAGAGAAATACACAGAGCAAGAGAGAGATAGAGAATTACCGGTACATAGAGGTTATTGCCGGGGAAGTTCATCGGAGGAGATTCCGCGAGCTATTGTCTCCTTAGCTAGGTCTTGTGTGTCGTATGTACCTGAAACATATACGATAAAGATCAATCTCGTGTATCCGCCACGGCCGGGGCTTTTCCGGCCAAGTATAGTGCTAACGCCGGCGAAAGCCAGCCCCTGAGACGTAGCCAATTACGGTGAACTCAGGGTAACAAATCTCAAGTGTCTTTCATTAACCAATTCCGCAAACAATCAAGACTAAAGATTCAACACAAGAACATAGTTTTATATCGGCAAAACGTAACACATGTTGGTAAACGTGAATCTATAAAGCCATATTATAAGTTTTACAATTATCATTCTCTTGTGTAAAGACTTTCTCACGTTATTTTATGACCATTATCTTTTAATCAATTTAATTTTTTTTTATAATTCGTACGTATTGTTATTTGGCTATTTGCTAGCCACTACTTTCTTCAACGCCAATGTTTTTTTCTTTAAATTCCAGAAGAAATAAAAGTCATATCCCAAGAAAGTTATTTATTAATTTATTTGTAGTGTTATTTAATTAATTAGGTCGATAATGTTTAAAGGGTATGGTTTACGTGTGAACAGACAACTAGATTGACGAATCATGACACATAAATCCAGCGCGTGAGCTTCACAATTACGTGGAAAAAAGTTTATATTGGTCCAAAATACCTTTTTATTATTCTATTAAAGAGTTGTAAAGTTTAAGAAAATAAAATTCGATTTTTCTTTCTTTTTCTATAACGAGAAATTATAATATTTATCTCCCAGAAAAGTACAGAAATTTCCAATTAAATATCTTTATTACATACAATATAATACTTCAGCCAGTACAGCACATTTTATTTCTTGCAACTATTAATATTAAATTTTTGTTTTCTTAACCAACAAAAAATATCTAGAAGTAATAATGCGTTTCAGGCTGCCACTTGTATAATAGATGTTGAAACCAAGAAAATTATTGGTGGTTCAGATAAGTTCGACAAAAAAAAGTTTTTTTTTTTTTTTTTTTTTTGGACTAACGACAAAAAAAAGTTATGCGTTTATTTATTTTAGGTATAATTTGAACGTAATATATATATATTTATTTTTTTGTCGTTTTCAGAGATTATGTTTTTCATATTATGTTGTAAGAATACTTTGGGGGCATATGACATATTGTTATAATAAATAAAAAAATTCGTTGGATAATTAGAGTCTTGATTCCAACCGACACTAATTTTCTTTTAACTTGATTTAAGGTCAAATAGTGCATCTTTTGATCTCAACAATTAATTATATACAACAATTAAGTTACATGTCTGCTAAATTCTCCAAGTATATATTATTAAGTACTTCTAATGATCATTATTATCGCTATCTGATTTGTAAATGTATTTTCCAACACATGAGAACTTATCGAGTTATCTCTTATATATAACGTCATGAAAGAAAAAGAAGATGAACATAACACACATGACACACACCGAATATATAATATAGATTATTCATTAATATATCTATACATATATTTTAATAAACATTTTGCAAAAGAAGATATATATATTAATTACCATATATAGACGGTTGGTAGATGGGATTGAGATGGCGCAGCCATGAGCCACATCTTAAAGTCATTATAATAATTTTTATACTCCCTCTGTTCCAAAATACATGTAGTTTTATAGGAAATTTTTTGTTTCAAAATAGTTGTAGTTTTTAATTTTCAATGCAAAATTTATTGTTGTTTTGTTTATTTTGACCAATAATATTATGTAGAGAATTTTTCTATTGGTTGTAAGATATATTAGGTAAATATTAAATGATGTTTTTTGTATTGAAACACACAAAATTTAATAATTTCTTAAACATTGTGCACAAATCTTAAACTATCTCAAACTGAAAGCGTTCAATGTGGCACTAAACTAAAATATTAATGATCATATATATATATATATTATATATACTCCCTAACGATAATCATGACGACTATATAGTAATCTTAATAATTATGTGTTACTTTAAAATCCCAAATAATATTTCGATGATTTACTCTTCTTTTAACCAAAAAGAATGTTCAAAAACACATCATCATGACACTAACTTAGATGACTACTCTTTCTATTAGGGTGTAGAAATATTGATTAGAATATCATAATTAAAAAATCGTAATTAGCGCTCATAACCATTTGACATCATTACAAGTTTGGATAATGGATATAAAAGATTAGATAATGTCATCGAATATTCACTTTTATCTACAATGTCACTTACTAGCTAATATTATATTTGAAATACTTTCTTAATTATAAGAGAAAATTTTATATATACCAATGATGCTTTGGTTAGTGGTTACGTGTAGGAGCTGATACTCTTAAATTTTG
The DNA here is from genome assembly GCA_963556525.1 of Cochlearia excelsa. Taxonomy (NCBI): domain Eukaryota; kingdom Viridiplantae; phylum Streptophyta; class Magnoliopsida; order Brassicales; family Brassicaceae; genus Cochlearia; species Cochlearia excelsa. Next base: position 22,527,089 of record OY748331.1, read on the forward strand.
AGATATGCTAATTACGTTATTAGCTAAATAATAAAATCATCAACAGATATTCCAAATAAAACCAACAACAACTAATCCCAAATGTGGAAAGTCTGTGATGTAGCAGATTCCGTTTTTTATAATCTATTCATTAATATTTTTGCTGAATTTATGTTCATAAATTAATTAATAAAAGTGACACTGAGTTTTCAAAAAGGATTAATTAATGTATTATTATCCGCCTAATGTTTTAGACATCATCTGTTTAGTTCATCAGCTAATTTAACAATTATCAGACATCATCCATTTTAGTTATATATATTGTTAGCCTTTAAATCTTGCCGAAGCCTATTTTTCCAAGTCTCTATTATGAGTCTATTGATCTATTTGATGTGCAAAAAACTATATATATTTTTAGTCTCCATAAAAATACCTGTAAATATATTGAATTATGAGCTAAAGAGTATTTAGGGTTTTGTTGATAAATAAATATACAAATATCTAAAAATAAACATTAGTTAGAACAGCATAAGCAATGAGATTGGTGAGTTGGATACAGGTGTACTGATCCTAAATCCCTAATAATAAATAATATTTGTAATTAATGAACAAGATAGACAAATTATTATATTCATAGTTGTGAAGATATTGCCCTTGATTAATTAGTTAATCTTGAGTTACAATGTTGTCTTAATATCTACATTTATCTGCCTAAAGTTATGAAGCTAAGTTGGATATAACAACATACTTTTAAAAAAAATTCATGATTAACTAACAAAGATTGATTAATTAAGTACATAACTAGTTGTTGTATTTCGTACTTGAAAAGTATATTTTAAAACAAAATTTATACAAAAATGATTTGATAAACGATATTTATAGACCTACTATATAATGCAAGACATGAAATATCATATATATTAAAACATTAATTAGCGAACCCAAAAATGAAATTTTTTAATTTTGGTGAAGTTTTAACGGGTAAATAAACTTTTTAAAATTTTGAAAAAATTTCTTTTGTTTAACAAAAAAAAAAAATCATATATATTACTTTGAGAAATAGAGGTTAATAACTTACATTATTAAGCTTTTGACAAAATCAAAGAAAGGGACTAGTGAATATATTTAGATAATTAACGACAAAATAATAAAATTGACAAGCTAAAAGGACCAAGTTGAGGAAATGTGGGGTCCACCAACGGACCAATAAGAACTCGTCCGTACACTAATAATATCTATTAGCATCATAAATCACATATTACCTTTTAGTATTGTTTTTCTATATATATCACTATAGTCCAAGGTTTTCTACTTTTCTTACCTTCTCTTTTTATAAGTTTTTTTTCTTTTTTTTTTGTATGACTAACCAATTATTCTACCATCCTATTACAAATTATCAATGCATAAATTCCAATTAATAGATTAAAGAACAACAATAATTTAGATACCAAAATAGTTTAGAATGATAACAAGAAACATATATAAAATCATGAAACCAATCTCTCTTATAGGAAGACAAGTTATGCAAGAAAAGTTATAGTATACTCAATTTTTCTTTAGAAAATTAACATATCTGATATTTTTTTACGGTTTTTTTGTCCCATATCATTTTAGAGCCATTTTAATATCCATACTAATAAACTTTTGATTGTGATTTTATGTGGATTTATGTGGTCGTAATATCATAAACCTCTAATACTAACAAATTCAACCATCACATAATATTGTTTCAAAGACACTTACGTATATATAAATAATATCTCTTATACTACGAACAAAATATCTAATTTTTGACAAAAAAAGTCACCTAAAACACTTACGTATATATAAATAATATCTCTTATACTACGAACAAAATATCTAATTTTTGACAAAAAGTCACCTCAAACTAATAAACGTTTAGTCTACTAAAGAGCGCCCATTTAACATCTAGACAGTAGATTATAAAATACTGATTTTTGTATAAAAAAGGATAATAAAATATAGTCGAACAGGTTTTGTTATGTTGTACAAACAAGTCCAAATTTGTACAATATCTTTTGAATTATTTGAGAAATAAATAAACTAAAAAAAGGAAAAAAACAAAAGTAATTGTCTTGCTGTCAAGAAATGCCCATAATATTATTAGTCATCCACAAAAAAACACGTATGACCATGCCTCTTAGTGATTTGTCATTGGCCCACTTCCCATCCTAGTGGATCAAATTGATATTTATTATTACAATTTATTGTAAGAAAAAATCAAATACAAACAAGCCAATCAATAATAAATATATATATATATATATTTTTAAAAATAGATCAGCTTTCTATTGGAGAATGGGGAGCCAATAAAATTTGGATCTAACGATATTTTGCATTGTTTCTTCACATAAAAAATGGAACATAACCTATTGGTAGGAATAAGATACTTTTGGTAAAGCAACAAAACTATTAGATAAGATTGTAAGCAATCCGCGTTATTATTTCATTTCTAAACATAATAATATAAAAGCAACATTTGTTTTAATCCATCTCTATTTTCTCCTCTAAAATAGAAATTGCTATATTTTTTTTTTATATATAGAGGAATGTTATATTTTCCTCTATAATAGAGGCAAAAATTTTGCGAAAATTAAACTTAATTGGGTTAATTTGCAACTTTTAATAAATAAAAAATGTTATAGTAAAATGTAAATAAAATCTTTTATAGAATATTCTTGTTTAAGGATAGAGATAGATAAATACATTGGAAAAGAATAGAGAAAAATACATTTCTATTATAGAATTCCTCTATTTTAGAGATAGATCCTCTATTTTAAAGATAGAGATAGGGAAATACATTGGAGATGGTCTAATATATACATATTTATATCAAACCATACAAGTATTTGTTTTCCATAATAAAAAAAGTAAAAACCACAACGAAAACACCGAATTTTAGTTGGATCTATTTTTACCAATAATATGTGCGTAATTGTTGTCGGTAGTTGGTTAAATATTTTGATTTAGTACAAGATATATCCATAATGAAAATCGTACTCACTCATTTACGATAAAATATTAGAATAAAATGAGATAATTACGGAAAATAAAACAAATAAAGAAGGTCGACATATTACGAGTTTGGAATTTAGTAGGGACATATACAGAATCCTGATAGCAAATATGCTATAAAAGGAAACTGAAGATAAGTATTAAGATAGACAAAAATGATACATTTTTATTTTTTAACAACTCAAAAATAATAGGAAAAATGTAAAAAAAAATCTTCAACTTTCAAAGTTTCTCCATTTTAATCATGAACTTTCAATTTTCTATTTAAATCATCAATTTTCCATAAAAATCACAAACTTATATTGACTTATCCAATTCGGTCCCAACGTTTATTCGACTAACGGAGTTGACTCCGTTAGACAAATCAACGTTGGGACCAATTCGGACAAGTCAACATAAGTTTGAGATTTTTACGGAAAGTCAACGAAAAGTTGATGATTTAAATAGAAAATTGAAAATACATGATTAAAATGGAAAAAATTGAAAGTTGAGGATTTTTTTGGTATTTTTCTTATAATTTAGGATATAGTTTTTTCGTCTTTAGAATTTTAACTTTTAATGTTTTGATTCATTATTTTGCAATTTATGATATAATTTTGGTATTTAGGGTTTAGATTATAAAAACGAAATAAGAAATCTTCTATTATAAATAAGACTTTATCACATACGAAATCATTAAGCGAACCTTAGTTTAATGAGCCCGAATTGTATTCGAATAGACCCGAATATACACATGTATATAGTTTTGATAAAGTAATTTGAATTTTAGTAGACTATGTCATTTTTTTGTAGGTTGTATGAATAAGCTGAACCAAAACCAGAACCAAACCTGAAATAAGACTCGAAATTCTTACCAAAAATATGAAAAACCTGAAAATTTGAACAAAAAAACAGAATCGAATAATATTTGGTTTCATGTCATGTTTTGTTAAAAATATGAAACTCGACCTGAATCCGAACCGAACGGAGCCGTATTTGTAAATAACTCGAACGGATCTTATGTCCTCTAACCCTAAGGTCCGCTTTAATGATTTCGTATATGATAAAGTCTTATTTATAATAGAAGATTTCTTATTTCGTTTTTATAATCTAAACCCTAAATACCAAAATTATATTATAAATTGCAAAATAATGAATCAAAACATTAAAAGTTAAAATTCTAAACACGAAAAACTATATCCTAAATTATAAGGAAAATACCAAAAAAATCCTCAACTTTCAAAATTTCTCCATTTTAATCATGTATTTTCAATTTTCTATTTAAATCCTCAACTTTTCGTTGACTTTCCGTAAAAAATTCAAATTTATGTTGACTTGTCCGAATTGGTCCCAACGTTGACTTGTCTAACGGAGTTGACTAACGACTCCGTCAGTCGAATAAACGTTGGAACCAAATTGGATAAGTCAACATAAGTTTGTGATTTTATGGAAAGTCAACGAAAAGTTGGATATTTAAATAGAAAATTGAAAGTTTAAGATTAAAATGGAGAAACGTTGAAAGTTGATGATTTTTTTGGCATTTTCCCCCAAAAATAATACATCTAAAAATATGAAATATATCTTAAGAGGAAATGAAAATTAGGTACAAAATATAATATTAATGATATCATGGTTATAAAATATAATGATTTATCAAAAAAAAATAAAAAAAAATATAATGTTATTATTATATAAAAAATATTAAAATGAAGCATCAAAACTCAGGGGGATGAATTTCACTGAAATGATGTCAATTTTTTTTCACGTGGACCCTTTATTCAGACATGCCCCACATGTGGGCCCTACTCCCCCATGCACACAACCCACACAACATATACATTTCTACATTTGTTCATATACATAACTCACCTTTTTATATACAATTTTAGATATAACTATAAAAAATACGTATAAATATTTGCTAATATAGTAACCAAAATAAATGCGAAATTTTTATAAGTTTCCACGAAGCTTCTTCCTATAGGTTTTTTGTGATCGTTGACCCATACAACACAACAACACATACAATATCTTGACGAATACAAAACCTTGTCCCATATACCTACCCATATACTATAATTACTCCCCCCCTGAAACACGCATTTTATACAAATATTATTATTATTATTTTTGGTTACCAAATAAAAAGTGAAAATAATATAATAATATCATAAGTCACACTTGCTGTTTCTTTTATCTCCCTCTCTTCTTTCTATATATACATTACACACACATATATTATACTCACACACACAACATACTCTCTGAAAAATATATTTCTTCATTGTTTCAATTTCGAAATTCATTTCAAAATTCAAATAAACAAAACAAGTTTTTTTAAAATTAATTTCAATGGAAGTAAGTAGCGTTAGCGTTGACGATAGCACGACGAGCACAGTTTCGATATGCAAAACTCCGGCGTTGACTCCGTCGCCGGCGAAATCTCCGGCGAGTCTGTATCGTATGGGAAGCGGATCAAGCGTGGTTTTAGATTCGGAGAACGGCGTGGAGGCGGAATCGAGGAAGCTTCCGTCGTCTAAATACAAAGGCGTCGTGCCTCAGCCAAACGGACGGTGGGGAGCTCAGATCTACGAGAAGCACCAGCGCGTGTGGCTGGGCACTTTCAACGAAGAAGACGAGGCGGCGCGTTCCTACGACGTCGCGGTCCACCGATTCCGCGGCAGAGACGCCGTGAGAAATTTCAAAGACGCGGCGGCGCTCGACGGCGGCGAGATCGAGTTTTTGAATTCGCATTCGAAATCCGAGATCGTCGATATGTTGAGGAAACACACTTATAACGAAGAGCTCGAACAGAGCAAACGGCGCCGTAACGGAAACACCGTTAGAGCCACGACGGCGTTAAATAACGGCGAGGATTCGACGACGGAGTTCAGATCTGCGGAGACTCTGTTTGAGAAAGCGGTTACGCCAAGCGACGTCGGGAAGCTAAACCGTTTGGTTATACCGAAACATTACGCGGAGAAACATTTTCCGTTGCCGCCGTCAAGTAACGTCTCCGTTAAAGGAGTGCTGTTGAATTTCGAGGACGTAACGGGGAAAGTGTGGAGATTCCGTTACTCGTATTGGAACAGTAGTCAAAGTTATGTGTTGACCAAAGGATGGAGCCGGTTCGTTAAGGAGAAGAATCTGCGTGCTGGTGACGTGGTCAGTTTCGGTAGATCTAACGGTCAGGATCAACAGTTGTATATTGGATGGAAATCGAGATCCGGTTTAGAGTTAGAACCGGTTCCGGTTTTGAGATTGTTCGGAGTCAATATATTACGAAACGACGACGTAGGGAGTAAGAAGAGAGTGAACGATACTGATGAGATGTTATCGTTGGTGTGTAGTAAGAAACAACGCATCTTTCACGCCTTATAACAACTCTTCTTCTTCTTCTTCTCTTTTTTAATATTTTTGTTTTTGTTTTTAAATTGTGTCTTTTTTATTTATTAGCAAAGGTTCATGAGTTGTTTTTTGTTGTAATGATGAACTGTAACATAAAGTTTATTTAGATGTGTTGTTTATAAATAACATGAGAATGTATTTTATAACCAAATCTTACCTTGTTTCTTATTTTATTTTATGTGTATGGAATATAAATCGTTTTATTTATAGCAACTAGCTAGCAAGTATATATGACTTGCCTACTAATTATAGTAAGTTCTAATCTTTGAATGAAGAACATAGCAAATGTTGTAATAACAAATATATTTTTAAAGTTTGAAGATTTATAGATATATACAAGTACTTGTTTCTAAAGATGTTTTAGTTTCTTCCTTCGTGGTCCGTCCATGAGATTATGCATCTTTACAAACTTTTAGTAATAGTTATTTTGAGAACGAAAATGAATGGTTAAAACGGCCAACTTAACATTTTCAACTTTTTGAATAAAGTTTAATTTCTTATAGAATGTTATGATATGTCGGTATGACTTATGAGTTAATTATTAACATGAAAAATATCACGTGCTAGCATACATATTAGTTATATGTAGGATATATGTACGTACGTAGATGAATATACATTGATCGATCGTGTGAATGTTCCATTCATATATATGAACTTTCCTTTCGGTACAAATTGGTGGGCTAACATTAATTATTCCAATATATATAGCATACAATCATATAAATACAATTCATTAATACCTAGCTACACAATTCTCAATTTAGCTTTGTGACAAATATACACATACAATTATCCATATAGCTTTGTGACTTTGTCTAAGACACATATGCCCACATACAATTCTACATATATAGCTTTGTCTAACCCATACTTCAAGTTGAAGTTGGGTAGCTAAAATTAAAGTTACTAGCTACAATCTATGTTGTTTCATTATTATTGCTTATGCCCACACACTTATAAATAATTACATGTTTGCGCGCGTAATTAGCATTAATCCAAATCTTAAAAAGAAGACTTGGTATAGTAGTATATCAGTTATGTTTTGTTCTAATTCTAAAACTAGTTAAACTATATAAAAAAAGCTTCAAAAATCATGATAATTTCTCTACAAGCAGAAAGTAAATCATATATTTGGAAAAATACTTTTAAAAATATGCCAGAAACTAAAATAGAAATAAAAATAAGATAAGTTATTTCGTGCATACAAATAAATTCAAGCGGATTCAAAACACCATTGGGCCTAAAGTAGCTTATAATAGACCAATTATATAACACGAATAATGGGCTCAAGCCCAATAGTATATTGTCTTTAACAAACATTAAAACTAAAAAAGTCCAAATAGTTTTATTGTCTCTTTTCTATTAATAATATTAATGGGCCTAATGTATTACATATAAGAAAGGGCTTTCACATTAATGGGCTTTATATAGATGAATTCTAAAGATACGGTGCCGTTTTTATCGTCTCCCTCTTCCATAAAACAAAGCTTCTCTTCTTCACAAAATCTCTCAGAAAAGGAAAAAAGTTGCTCTCTGTTCTAAGTTTGTTTTGATTTCCCGCGCGTTGTTCTCAAAGAATGGCTCTTAAATCAGATGAACAAATCTTCGTTTCTCTTTGGTATAGTCCTCCTTTTTGATTTCTCTTTTTGTTTACTTCTTCTCATCGAATTCCATTGAAACGAACCACAAAACATATATAGGTCACTGTGAATTTGAGTTTTGAAATCGAGTTTTAGGGTTTTCAAAATTGGTAGATACAGGTTTTATATATATGTAGAGAGATCTTTCGAATCGATTTTGTTTGAATTGAACGGTGATTATTATTATTATTATTGATGTTTGGAATTTTTGATATTGCAGCAAAATTTATCTGTAAAACACACAAAACGCAGCAGATGCTTTGCATTATTTTAGCCTCAAGAAGACTCTGGACTGTACAGAGAAGGCACTTGATAAGCCTTGCTGATGTTAGTGGCAAAATCACATTCAAAGAGTATGGTAAGCATAAGATATACATTGTTATACAAGACCCAGTTCTCGATATCCCAAGCAACGAAGAACCTGCTCAAATTAAAGAAGAAAGCGCCACACTTCAAGAAAACAAATTCCAAGAGAAGAAGAAAACACTCAGAGAAGTGGAGCCAGGTCAGAAATTTACCCTGGGAGGCCTATTTTAGCTTTTTGGACATTAGAAATCCGGAGCTTGCAGTCGAACATGACACTAGAAGAGGTAAAAGAGAAAGATGTTAAACTAAGAAAAATAGGTAGATGTGTTTCCTTTTGAGTAATCTTGTGAATAGCTTTAAGAAGTGATGTCGACTTTGTACCAGGTTAAGGAAATGGAAGAGAAACTGTTCAAACTACTCGGAAGGAATTTCATTGGCGAGGCCAGAAGACAAAAAAAGCTGTCGAAGAAATGTACTCAGGCAAGATAAACCAGTGGCGAAAGTCTAAGAAGACGTTCAGAGATGTTTTGGATTCAGTAACAGAGAACACTCCAAAAGATATTAAGGAACTTAAGGTACAAAATCACATAAGTTCACAAGCTTTCTTCTTTTTTAGTCTACATTTATTAGCTTAAGCTATAATGTTTTGACTAGTGGGTTACTTGGTAGGAGGAACTTACGAATAGAATATGACAAAGATGTTGGTTTAAGTCTACAAACATATTCTGATCAAAACTCAACATGGTCATAAGAGGACATTAATCTCCAGGTAAGTCTTTTGAAATTTCTCTCTCAGGTCAAAGTTTCCTAGAAAATTTTCATGAATTCAAACTCATATGCAACGAATATAATAATCTTATAGACCAAAAAAATAAAACAAGAAAACTCAAGCCATTAAACCATAGATGCATATAGACAAAAATAAGATGTATACTGCTCCTAATATCCACGAACCTGTCTGGTCCTTACTGAAACCGGACCTTTCTGACCTGCTCTACGCATAACAGGAGCTTCAACCGAATGAACTATATGGTTCACGTGTCCTATATCCGCTTTAATCGAACCATTCTTAAGATCTTGTTCATCTCTAACATTAGTACTAACATTAGTCTTAACACTGTATTGTGTTTCTTCTTCTTCTTCTTCTTCTTCACTATCGTATATAACTGTGTCCTTCTCCAACAGCTTCACAGGGTCTTCCCTAAATGACATCACAGGTATTATCTCAATAATTTCGTCTGAATCCGAAACATCCTCTTCACCATCTGAAATATCATCATTACCTTGTTCTTGTTCCAGTTTCTTGTTCTCAGAACTATTTGATGAGTAGCCCCCACCAAAGCTATTCCCCGGTCCACGAGGAGAAAACTGAGAAAGCTCAACAGCTGCCTGTGCAGCCTCTGCCGCATGAGCCGCTGACTCAAACGCTGCTTGTGCAGCATCAGCCACATCTCTGTACTTCTTCTTCCCTCTCTTAACCGAATCAGATAGCCCATTATTACCTTCTCTTACCTCATCTTCTACACTATCTTCACTTACTAACTTAGCTTTAGAAACATCAGATGTTTTTACCTACATAACGATAAACTCTGTTACAACATGATCTTCCTCTTGTTCTTTGCCTGGTAAATTGTAGATTTTTCATACCTTAGTGGAAGTAGAAGCATCTTCTAGCTTCAGAACAATGTTATTCTCTGCAGCTATCTCTTTCAGAACCTTCATTCTAGCTTCACTCGCTGGATTTCTTGTCGACAACTTCTGAATTATCTATATATAGTAATAGACTCAGTAAGCACTATGCTCTATTTATAAAGTATATAAAAATTTAACTCAAAGTGCTTACTTTAGGATTAACCCCACAATTACTTCGCAACTCAATAGAACGAGCCGCGAGATCTTTGCCAAAACGCGAAATCAAAACGTTACGGATCTCTTGAAGCTCGGGGAATTCCCCAAGCCTAGAAGCTGCGAAGAGCAAGCTCGAAACAGCTTCTAGAAGCTCGTCAGGACAATCTCTGCTGTGTTCGAAGAGGTGAACCCGGTCGATCAAGAGAGTGAAGTAGCCATGTACGAAGAAGAGAACGTCGAGCGTGTTCTGTTCTTTTACGACTTGGTCTACTCTGTGTAAAGCGTTGTCGTGGTGACCGAGCTTGAGAAGCTCGGTTACGTCTGATGTGGCTTGAGAGAATCTAGCTTGACGTTGGTTCTTGAGAATAGAGAGCCTTGTTAGAGCCAAGTTTAGAAGAGACTTGAACTTGTTTGTTTTGAAACTCCTACCTAAGAACGCGTCTAGCTTCTTCCCCATGATTGAGTTTTAGAGGGGAGAGAGAGATGGAGGAGAGAGAGAGAGAGTTTATGTGATGTTTCGTTTTGAATGTGAAGTTTTATAAGAAGAAAGAAGAGAAGAAGACGCGTTACGACATAAGAAGACTTATTAGTTCTTAGCTAAGAAGTTTTCCTCTAGTTTGAAAAAACAGAACCTTAAGGGGTTCAAAGAAACAATACATACAAATAGGTCGGCTATTGAAAAACAAATATGGTAATTTGGTTAATCAAAATTGGTAAAATATATTATAGTTTCAACTTACATGATTTAATTATCCTTTTTATGACTTTGTTCCAAGACTATTAAACGGACCACTAATAACAAAACTTGTGAAGTATATATACTCAAACGGAAACTTGTGTAATAGACACAAGAGATATGTCACTGATACGGCTCTTAATAATGCAATTATTTTAATACCGATAGGGTTAAAGGAATTATCAACGCTTTAAAAGAATTATCAACCATTAGAAATTACATAATTTCCTCTTTATTAGGCGTGACCTTAACTTAAACAGCCAACAAAAAATCAAAAGCTTTTCACACTTTTACAACTACTATTATGGTAAAGAGGCTTTTACTTTTAATTTAACAGTAGGAAAAAAAGAAAAAGAATTATACAGCAACTGGTACAATCTGTAATTAATTTATTTTTCTTCTAAACAATAATTCTCGCACTCATCATAATTGCAATTTTGGTCTTTAACTTAGTTGTGTTGGGCCTTTTGGACTTACCACATGCTTCATGGGCCATTATTTTCACCTCTGTCTGAAAACTAAATTAAGACTTCCTATATATATTTTGTTTACGTAGGTCTATTAATTTGGGTCATGTTGCTTTTCACAACTATATATACCTATCAACTCATTTTTATTACTATGTAACTAGGTGGTTTGACCCGCGCACATGGCGCGGGCATAAATAAATTTTGAAAAAATTATATGAAAAATAATTAATATTGACATTTTTAAATGAATTCAAATGATACATTAATGATAATTCAAACTATATGTTAAAATCACGATAAGGTAAAACCAAAATAAAAGAGTTATAAGTTATCCATAAAAAATGAAAAAAATAACAAACTTCAAAATTGTGGCTTTGTGTTTTATGATAGACTTATATGATTTAAAATACAAAATTTGTTTTATTTTTACAGTTTTTCGCTTTTGAGAAACTAATTATAATAGTGATAGGAGATCTTACATCAAATTAATACATTTAAATTGAAAAATTGTTACAAATGTAAGTTTGTATGCTATCAAAACATATGTTTCTTATATATTCTCAGGGAAGGATCCACGTTAAGCATGGGGGACAGTTGCTCCGGGTAAAATTCCAAAATTACATGTAATTCTTTAATAATTTCACTACTGCCCCTCTTGTTCTTTGCAACTCAATCCCTAATTTCTTTAACAAATTTAATATTGCCCCCATATATTCTCTTCTACAAAATAATAAATTAATACTTAAAGAGAAGTGAAAGGTATATGTTCACAAACTAAATTGGTTAATAAAAAATAAATCATATTCAACAAAAATGGTTTTATAATAACTAAAGAAAAACTCATTAATGAATATGTTAATATTTATAATGGTTTTGGATTACGAAAAATATAAAATTGTATGATGTGGTATAAAAAGTTTTAGATTAACATATTTATAACAATAAATCAATATTTATCTAACATTTTCAACGAACTTAAATTTATAATATTTACATAAATATTAGAAAACTAATGATCAACTTGAATCATAACGAATGTAAACAAAATTAGATGAGGTTGCATGTAGTACCATTTATAATAATAAATTATATAAAATTATTATATAAATTAAAATTCCCAAAATATTGACATTGTATATATTTTTAGGATAATATTATTGATATTTTGAATTATTAAATTAATAAATAATATATAATGATATAAACCATTGAAACATAAATTTTTTTTTGAGAAAATAAGTATATTTCAAGACATAAATTTACTAATTAAGTGATTTTCTTTTAATTTGCTATAAGGTGATCTTGACTTTTTAAATTACAATTTTATCATTAACTTTAAAATTGTCAAATCTCGTGAATGGTTGTCTGTAAATGTTCATATGTGAAAGATTTCGAGTGAATAATCGTTGTGAATGATAATTGGTATATGTGAATGATAAATAATATATGTGAATCAATGATTTATGTCAATGATGATTTGTTAATGATCTCAAATCTCAATGAATGATTTATGTGAATAATTTTTCGTGAATGATGTTGTGTGAATAAGGTTAATTTTTTTTATTTTAAATAAGAAAATCAAATTAAATTACCCAAAATATAATTATTACATAAAAAACAGTTAATTGACAAATTATGTTTTAAAATGTATATAATACGCTCATTAACTCAAAAATAAAAGGGATAATCATAAACAAAAATATTAAATTAATAAAAAATCAAAAAATTCCTTAATTAATTTTAGGAAATATAATTAAAATTTCGAAATATAAAATTATTAATAATATATGATGATATAAACCATTAAAAATAAAAGGGATAATCATAAACGAAGAACAAAATAATAAATTAATAAAAAAAATATATAAATTCCAAATTAATTTTAGGAAATATAAACTTAAAAATTTTGAAATATTAAATTAATAAATAATATGTGATGATATAAACTATTAAAAATAAAAGAGATAATCATAAACTTAAAAAAAATTCTTATATTAATAAAATAAAAAATCCTTATTTTCCTACAAACGATTGAAAAGAATAAAAATAAATTTTAATATATAATAAATCGTATATAATATCTTAATCGTGACATATATTAAGTCAAGAGTTCCTTGTTATATATTAACATATAATATCTTGCGTATATATGTCATAACATAACCGTGATACCATTAGAATATTTTAAAATGAAATCATAAATGTTAATATCTTAATATAGCTTAAAATAATAAACATAAAAAATAAAATAAATCTTTAGTTTCCTACAAACTCTCTTCACGCGACACGTAGGGAAAATTTCTTGCTATTTATTATATATGATAGTTTTACAATTTTTATAGTGCATTTTAAAACAAAATAACGTGTGAAATAGATAATAGAAATTGGACATACCACAATGACTTCTTGGGGACTTAAAGACCTTATGGTTCATCTATTTAAAGGTACTTTTAGAGATGGGTTTACTTTGTTATGAAGCCCAAATCATAGAGGCTATTGCAGTGAAGATAAGCCCAACGAAACTTTGTGAATGAGACAATATAATTTAATTTTTGAATTAAAGCCTTTTGAGATTTTCAGCCACAAAGTTTGACGAATCTTTTGTTTCGATTGACACATTAAAAGCTAAAGAAATAAGTATTTATTGATGATTGTGAAAGAAAAAAGTATAAATGATGATTTTTTTTAAGTTGTGAGCAAATAATCGAAATTGAACCGAAAGCAAAGAATTAATAGCATTTAGCAAAAAAAACAGAATTAATAGAGATTTTAAGTGGGTGTTATTGGATTGTGTATTTAGATGGAGTTTTAAAGATAAGGAATAATATCATCACATTTTAAAAACTCTTCAGAGCCTTTCTCTTTATTAGTCTTTACAGATAAGGAAGAAACCATGCTCTTTACACCTTATACTTTACAAAAATTTGGAAATTGGACATATTTACAAAAAAAACCCAAAACGCTATCTAAACCTTTTACTTACTTTTACAGTTTTGCCCCTCTCTGCGTTTCCAAAACGCTATCTTACGCAAAAGCCAAAACGCCACGATTGCTGCTGCTGCGTCTGTCTCTGTCAAGACAATCGAACCCAACGACTCTAACCACTGGTTTGTTCACGAAGCTGGTCGTCCTAACGCAACCGCCGCCACCGTTATTCATAGGTGACGACGGCTTGGTTTCACGCGGCGTCGGTGAAATCGGAGCCACCGCGAGAAGCTCGTCTCGAAAAATTGAATCTTTAGTTAAAGGGTTCGAAACCCTAATTGGCGGTGACCCTGAGAAAAATAGTGGCGGCGATGATGACGTCATCACCGTCTGCGTCGGATCTTGTTCGCAACCACCAACACCCTAATGACATAACAAACAAAAAATAATTAGATTTCAAATTTTAGTAATTAATCATTTAATTAGCAAAATGATAATTAATTATTTATTTTTACTTTTGTGAAGATAAAATCCAAAATCTCGTTTGTTGAATTAGATTCACATAATTCCACCTGATGACTGAAGAAATATATATAAAAAATATATATAAATTAATAAAGTTGATGATTTTTGATAAAAGCATGAATTTTTATGTGTTTTGTAGTAAAAATAAATAAAAAGTATCACCAGAGTTGCCACCGGAGAGATAGGGCAGGGTGGTGGTTAAGGACACCGACACGGCGAGGTTTAGGACAAACCACGGCGGCGTTTTGTTGGACTCCACATATGTTCATCTTCTTCCTTCTTCTTGTGTCTTATCTCTTGTAATAATCAAAACAAAAAAATAAGCGTATATATGTATTTTCTCTTACTTAATGAAGGAGGCAAAAAAATGTGATGTAACGATTTTAATAGAAAAAGATAAGGGTGGAGAGAAGAAGTGGTCAAAGGGTAACGTGTTTCTTGTGGAGATTTGGTCACATTTATCGTATTTAATTATTATTAAGATACTCAGGTATTATTTTTAATTATTTATAAGAGAAAAAAACTGTAAGAGAATTTGCCACTTTACAATTTTAATTGGCGAAATTATTAATTTTAATATTTTGTGTTCCCTTCCGTAGCGAATCTGTCAATATCATAGTGGACAGAGACATATTTTTTTTCTTTTTTCTTGAGAATAAAGTAAGCTTCAAAAAAGAAAAAGACATGATAAAAAGTCAAAATAGAACAGTGAGAGACTCACCTGATTGCAAATCTAATTAAATTTAGCTAAAATTTTTCATTATTAAATACTTAACGTAAATCTAACTAAAATTTGTGTTGCGGACAGATTTTAATTAGTTTCATTGTTGCATTTTTCTCGTACATACAAAATCTGGTTTTGCACGTGGGACATGTTACCAAAAACAAAGGTTTAAACAATGAAGAAACATACATAAACGAAACTTGTTCGGACAACAACAACAAAGAGTTTTGTGCCTTTTATTTATTCAGAAACGACCGATCAACAACACATACACACACACACAAACAAACTCTGTCTTAAGATCAAAGTAAATTAAAAAAGTTAGGCATTGGACATGTGAACAATAAGGCCAACGACACGAGAACTGTAACCCCACTCGTTATCGTACCATGACACCAACTTCACAAACTTGTCGCTCAATGCAATCCCTGCCTTTGCATCGAATATGCTTGACCTATAAAGTAAACATTCAATCAACATTTGTTACACATTTATTAGTATCATCACTACGTTTATACACTCAAAAAAGGGCTTAAGACATATACAAAATCAGTGGGGGAAACTGTAATAGTTTTACCTGTTGTCACCGACAAAGTCGGTAGACACAACATCATCTTCATTGTATCCCAATATTCCCTTCATTTTGCCTTCAGATTCCTCCCTGAACAGAGTTTTTTAAACCAAATATTAGATTTAAGTAATCGAACATATCTTATAACATATGGTTAAGAGGGTTTTCTAATACTTGATAGCTTTTTTGATTTCGTCGTATGTTGCAGCTTTCTCAAGTCTAACGGTGAGGTCAACAACTGAGACATCAACGGTTGGTACACGGAAAGACATTCCGGTCAATTTTCCGTTGAGGGATGGTAACACTTTCCCAACAGCCTACATAACAACAATAAACCATGTAAACAAAGTTCGATTTTTGCAATCAAAACTAACAAAAAAGAGCAACTCTTTTAAAACTCATAAAGAGTTTTGAAATGAAATTGTAACCTTGGCGGCACCGGTGCTGCTAGGAATAATGTTGAAGGAAGCAGCTCTTCCACCTCTTCAGTCTTTCATCGATGGACCATCTACAGTCTTCTGTGTAGCTGAATCCCACACATAAACAAACAAGCTATAATCATTATTCACGATTTTTGTAAAAAAAAAGATGTGGTTAATGCATCCGTACATGTGGTTAATCCGGCGACAAGGTGGTTAAGAAAACTTTGCATCCTCTTACTACAAATTAGTTTGGTTATATAATTCCGATAAATACAATTCTGATGACATAAGTCCGATCCAAACGAAGGATTTGTCAAGTGCGAGGTTTTCGACTTTAGGGAAAACGCTTGGAAATACTTGGCTTGTACTCCAAGTTACCGAATATTCAACGACCAAACACCGGTATCCACAAACGGATTAGTTTATTGGGTAACAGAACGTTACGACGACGAAACCAAAGTAATAGTGTTGGACCTTAAAACCGAAATTTTTCGGTTGCTACCTAATAATCCATGTGGTAGTTCACATCCTGACCATATCGACTTGTGCGTTTTGGATAATAACTTGTGCATGTCGAAAAGAAAGCGCGGTACAATGATTCAAAGGATTTGGAGATTATCATCGGACAATGACACATGGGTGAAGATTTATAGTATAGATCTAAGTTCTTGTTTTTCATGGTCTACTTCTGGAATAGGCTTTACTTGGATTCACAAGGATTTGATTAGGCCATGCACACCCGTGGCTATATGCAAGAACAAAGAGATTCTACTCACACATCGTTATGGTGATGGCCTCGTCAAGTATAATCCACAAACAAAAACTTACTCTTTATTTCACAAAGAACTTTATTATAGAAGAGTTGTTCCTTATTTCGAGAGTTTAATATCTCATATTTAAAAAGCTTTCTTATATTCTTTCTTGAAGTATTTGATGTATTTGGAAACTTAATAAGCATTTCTTTCCTTTCGGTACGAGAAATTCATTAGATTCGGTCAAAACATTATATTTTAGGGAAATTCTCATGAATAACACTAAATAAAGATTTTTTAACACAATTACCACATTTTCGAAAGTTTTACAAATACCCTTAAAAAGTTTTTTTTTTCATAAATACAACAAATCTTAAATTTTCAAAATTACACCCAAAACCTTCAAAATTATACCCTAATCACTATATTGCGAACCCAAATAAAAAAATTTAAATTATAAAAGTGTTAAAACTCATTTTTTGTAAACTATTACTTTTTGATGATATTTTTGATATAAAAAACATTTTAATGGTATTTTTGTTATAAAAAACTTTTTAATGGTATTTTTAAAACAAAAACTTATTTTGGTGGTATTGTAATATCTATATTTTATGGCTACATGACAAATTATAATAATAAATTATTGTTGACTAGTTGGTCCAAAAGTTATTACACCTTTCCATAAATATCTATATATTAATTTTACTATAGTAATTTTTTATGTCACATAATATACGGTTTAAAATATTAAGGAATGTAGGACAAAAAATGTATTAAAAAGAATAATATTGCACATGAAAAGCAAGAACTCATAAACAATTCAGAGAAGTAGGTAATTAGATGATGATGCTAAATTAGGAAAGCAAGCAGATAAAGTCCAACTATTCCTCGTTGTTTCCATTTAGCTAATTATTAGGATGTATGTCAACACAAAAATTAAAAGCATAAAAAGATAAACTTGTAAAAATTATAATTAATTATTTACTTGGTATCCACAGCTCCACAAGAGAAATGTATCTATGAGATCAAATTTGTATATGAGGATCGAAACAGCAACAAACATAATAAAAGTATACCAAATATCATAATTAGGTTATTGAACTATATATATTATAGAATAGATTATATTATATCAATTAGTAGATAATGCCTTTATATTAAATGTCTTCTTCTTCTCCTCATGGTCATGATCAATCTTAGAGTTGTATCTTTTTCTTCCTTGAAGAACTTGTGCCTTTGTCTTCTTTCTTGTTCTCCCCCTTACCTTTATCCACTGGCTCGGGCTTCTTTGAGTCAAGTAGATAATGTAGACGACTCTGTATATAACTCTCGGGCATATTCATTTTCTCTGCGATCATCTTAGTATTGTATCTTGTCCATTTGGCTGCAGCATCAAGAAGAAGAGAATCTCTCTCCATTTCAATTCTACCAGCACTATTTGAGTGTTTAGGTGTAGTTTTGTGAAGTAATTTTGAAATAATGTAGTTTTGTGAAATGTAATTCAAATGGTGTAGTTTTGTGATTCTCCCCTAATCTTATGCTCTAACCTTGCACATTTTGACATTTTGCTTTAATTATGTGTGTTTTTCTAGCTATTACTTCGTATATATTGAATATTACTTGAAATTAAACTATTTCCGAATATTATGTATGATATACGGTTTTTAAAAATAAAATATACATTTTTGGTAAAATGTTAAATGACTATACATTTTTTAAGTAGAGTTACATGAACGACAAACAAGAAAAATTGAAGAAGAGTAAGATATTAATTAAATTGTATATTTATTTTCGGTTCATGATGTGAAGAGGTCACATCACAAAAACCATGGGTGAGCAAAGGTTAGACCATGTTTATCAAGGGTGTTTAGTAGGTGCTTAGGTATAATAGTTTGTATTTAGGATGATTAAATATAAAACAAAGATGTATTTAAGCCAAAAATACTAAGCATCTACCAAACAAAAGTGCTTAATTAAGGTTTTTTGCAACATTTAGCTCCAAAAATGCTTAAAAAGTGCTTATGTATTTTTTTTGTACAAATACACAATTATATTAATTTTTTATTCTCAAACACCATTATAGTAAGCATCATTGATAATTATATGTTATTAATGCCATTAAAAGCCTTAAGCAACTTTAAACTAAACTAGGCATTTGATCAGTTGTGTCTGAAATTAAGTTCTTACTCGTTTTGTGATTAGGTCTTGATTAAGCATGGTTTATTTAAAAACTTTATGTAATGGTGATAGGTGCATTTTTCTATTATGGTTTCTTGGAAAACTATTTCTACGTCATTTTCCTAAAGCACCGTACCTTCTCTTTAACTTTTCACAAACATATTTACTTTTTCTTGCAATCACTTTATGATATATGTTGTTACTACATATGATACCTTTTTGCTAACGCTGTTAATTTGTATTGTCATCATAATTAATGCATGCACGTCAGCACATGGATGATATTTTATCTAGATAAACTATACATTAATGCAATAATCAAAAGCTTCAAGGATGTAATTTTTACCAAATCAAGCCCTAAAACTTAACCAAATCTATAAATGCGTGTTGTTTATAATAAAACCTTTATAAATTAATAATATCGGAATCATACCAAATTGATAAAAATTATTAATTTATCGTGATTATTAATTTATATACACTAAAAATTGAATTGAATTTGGAACAGGAGAAAATTATTAATTTAGAAATGGATTAACGAATCGAGTATTAATTTATACAAGTTATATTGTACTTATTTTTGTCCTACAGGGAAGAGTCTATGTTAAGATTCTACATCAAAGACTTTGGTCTGATCAGAGATGATGTATGATGCATAAAGGTTTACTCTAAGCTTTGTCTCAAACTTCCTAGTGATCTAATTACCACGAGAGTTGTTTTATGTATAGTATAACCTCTGTAATTAATATTTGCTTTGTTAATATCTTTTTAAGATAATATTTTTTTCGATTCTAAACTTGAGTTTTAACGTTATTTGTCTCTTTATAAATTAATAATCACCATAAAGTAATAACATTTTACCGAACTAGTGTAGTCCGGTCATTATTAATTTACAGAGATGTATAAATTAAACTGGTGTATATAGGGGTGGACCAAAAAAATTAAACCGAAAAAAACAAATCATACCAAACCGAAATAATTGATATGGTTTGATTATGGTTTAAACCACAAAATCCATTTGATTATCGTTATAAACCAAATGGATACCCAACTTATCCAAATTTTAACTAAATATATAAAATATTAGTAACTTATATTTGTAATAACTTAAATTTTAAAATTATAACTTTTTCCCTATTATTTCATGTAGTTTTGTATGATGAAATATTTTTTGATAACTTTTGTTGTATCTTATTCGGATTATCATAGTAAATCATATAATTTTGAATAATTTCAAATATTTTATTTTAAAACTTTTAAAGTTTTTGATAATTTCGGGTACGCGAACCTAAAGCGAACCCAAACTGAAACGGAAAAATTATAGATTAGACGAAAATGTCATATAATCCTAAACCTAAAAACTCGAATCTATTCGAACCGAACATGAAAGTCCACCCTTATATGAGGTTGCAACTAATTACCATATATTATAATTATAATATTAGTAATAAGTAAATATTTTTAAATTATAATATAAATTAAAATACCAAAAAGACATCGTACATTTTTTTAGTAATTTTCAATATATTAGTAATAAGTAAAAATTTTTAAATTATAATATAAACTAAAATACCAAAAAGACATTGTACACTTTTTAGTAAATTTATAGAAATTTAGAAAATATTATATTAATAAATAATATATGATACTATAAATTATGAGAAATAAAAGGGATAATCACAAACAATTTTCGAAAATATTAAATTAATTAAATATAAAACAATTTCCTTAATTTTCTCTAGTAATAAATAAATATTTTAAATTATAATATAAATTAAAATATCAAAAAGACATCGTAGACTTTTTAATAAATTTCAATATATTAATAATAATTAAATATTTTAAATTTAAATATAATTTTGAATAATTTCAAATATTTTATTTTATAACTTTTAAAGTTTTTGATAATTTCGGGTACGCGAATCTGAAGCGAACCCAAACCGAATCGGAAAAATTATAGATTAGACGAAAATGTCATATAATCCTCAACCCAAAAACTCACATTTCTCTATCCTCAACCCAAAAACTCAAATCTTATTATATAAAAGAGAGCGCGTAAAATTAAAACTCACCAGATCGTGACACGTGTCACAATATAACTCACAAGATCGTGACACGTGTCAATATTGAATAAATATAATGTTAATAATTGGGAAGAAATATAAATAGAAACACATGTTAATTAATAATGTTAATAATGTAGAATAGATATAATAATGTTAATAATTGGGTTAATAATTGGGAAAAAATATAAATAGAAACAAGTGTTAAGATATAATGTTAATAATGTAGAATATATATAATAATGTTAATAATTGGGAAGGAATAAGTTGTGCAAAACAAGTGTTAAGTTCAATTTTTAATATAAATATAATGTTAATAATGTTTATGAAAAAATGGTAATAATGTTAATAATTTTAAAAGAAGAAAAAGTAACGTTTAGAAAAAGGCAAAACAAAAATAAGAAAAAAGAAGGAAAAACCAAAAAAAAAGGAAAAAAATAATCAAACGAAAAGTCTTCACTACATCTATATATACATACTAAAATCACTAAATTTTAGTGTGCTCTCCTCTTTGTTTTATTTACTATTATTAAATTTTTTTTTTAACTCAAACAGAGCAAAAGATGAATTTCATAGTTTCTAAAAGCCAAAAATCTTACTTCACACTATATCAATTAGATCGAAATCATCCTTACCGCCGTACGATAGTTCGTGTTATTCGAAAGTGGGAAGCTAGAAATCCTAAAGCAAATAATGTTCTTATGGGAGTCGAAATACTATTAATTGATGAAAATGTATATATTAGAAAAAATACTCTCAATACAATATCTATTGTTTATGTAATTTAACAATAATCATTATTTTTTAAAGGAAAATACAATTCAAGGATTCGTGCATCACTCAATGATTCAAACGTGTGGAGATCAACTAATGGTAGGAAACATCATTGAAATATGTGATTTCAACGTACAATCTGCTAATACAAAAAATACAAAGTCTCAGACTATCAATCTTTTATCAGGTTTACAGAAACGACAAAAATTACAAGTTGGTCAATAAATCTACAAAATTCCATTACAGAAATTTAGAATTTTAACATATCAAAACCTCATCAAAAGGTTGGACATGACCGATGACTTATATGGTAAGATAAATAATGTACATATATATAAAAGTTTATATCTTATTATATAAGATACTCACTTAATATGTTAAAATTTTATGCAGATGCAATTGATTATATTGTGACGTATAAGGAAGAACGAAATACGCGTAATGGTTAGTTATCAGATCTTAACATTTGTAATGGTTAGTTGAGTCGTGACATGTGAATTAAATTTAATACCTATACATTTTATAAAATGGAAATTTAACAATATTGAGATAAAACAGAAATAAGGAAATTAATCAAAAATAAAAACTTAACATTAATTATCAAATAATTAAAAATAAAATAATTACAAATAAGGAAAATAACATAGAAAAAGAAAAATTTAACAATATTTTAAAAAATAATCAATAAAAAAAAATAATTAGAAATAAGAAAAAATAAAAACGTAAAATTACTTGAAAAATAAAGAAAATCTCTATGATAACTTATTTGTTATCTTCATGGATCCACTATTTAATTATTAATTTAAAATAAAAAAATTAATGTAATAACAAAAGCAAAGTAATAAAACAAAAAAATGTGTTATTTTAATTCTAAATCGTTGGAAAAGTAAAAATCAATTATTTTCTATTACCTGATATGTTGTTGTGTGTCTTTCATATTATTTGTTAATAAAATAACGGGTATAATATTAGTTTCCGTTTAAATCTAACTATAATTATACAAATTTAATAAAATTATTAATATATAATCATAAAATGTTTTTATGTAATTTGTCCGCGTATTAGATCGTGACATGTGTATTAAAATTGATACGTAAACATCTTATAAAATGGAAAATTAACAATATTGAGAAAAAACATGAAAAAGGAAAATAATCAAAAATAAAAAATAAAAAAATAAAAAATTAACATAATTAAGAAAAATGTTAATAATTTTAGGAATAATGTTAATAATGTTTAGGAAAAATGTTAATAATTTTAAAAGAAGAAAAAAGGTAACTTTCAGGAAAAAAGGTAAAACAAAAAATAAGGAAAAATGACAAAGCAAAAAAATAAGAAAAAAGAAAAACAAAAAAAAAGAAAAAAGTAATCAAACGAAAAGTCACATAATTATCAAATAATATTATTATAAAACTGAGCGCGTTTAAGGTGAGCTTGACAAACATAATTATAACTAAAGAGATCGTAACATTTGTAATGATTAGTTCAGATCGTCACATGTGTATTAAAATTGATACGTAAATATATTATAAAATGGAAACTTAACAATATTGAGAATAAAACAGAAATAAAGAAAATAATCAAAAAAAAATTAACATTAATTATCAAATAATTAGAAATAAAATAAATTAATCCGAAATATAGAAAAATAAAATAATCAGAAATAAGAAAAATAACATAGAAAACAAAATTTAAGAATATTTTAAGAAATAATCAATAAAAAATTAGAAATAAGAAAAAATAAAAACGTAAAATTACTTGAAAAAATAAAAAAATTTATGATAACTTATTTGTTATCTTCATAGAATTATTAATTTAAAACAAATGTTTTTACATGTAAATAACAAAAACAATGTAATAAAACAAAAAATGTGTTATTTTTATTTTTTAATAGATAAAAAAGTAAAAATCACTTATTTACTATTACCATATATTGTTGTGTGTCTTTTATATTTATTTGTTAATAAAATAGCGGATATAATATTAATTTCCGTTTAAATCTAAGTACAACTGTACAAATTTAATAACAATATTAATATATAATTATAAAATGTTTTTATGTAATTTGTATGCGTATACGCGGGATTTCATCTAGTGTCATATAATCCTCAATCGGAGTAATATTTTAGAAAATTTACATTTTTATTAAGCTCACATTTCTCTACTACGTAATAGTTTACATTTCTCTAATATCTACTATGTAATATTTTCGAAAGTTTATATTTCTCTTATTTGCATATTATTTTCTTCACCTAAATTTTTTAATTTGTCTACTACGTAATATTTTAGAAAGTTTACATTTTTCAATTACATAATATTTTAGAAAATTTACATTTTTCTTAAGTTTACATTTCTCTACTAGGTAATAGTTTACATTTCTCTACTACGTAATATTTTAGAAAATTTATATTTCTCTTATTTGCATATTATTTTCTTTACCTAAATTTTTTATAATATTTTAGGAAACTTACATTTCTCTATTACATAATATTTTAGAAAATTTACAATTATCTTAAGCTTACATTTCTCTACTACGTAATATTTTTAAAAATTACATTTCTCTTATTTTATTTTTTTGTACTATGTAATATTTTAGAAAATTTACATTTCTTTTTATTTCCAAATTTATTTTCTTCTTATTTTGTAAGTATTTGGATATAAGAAATTATTTAAAATGTTAATTAACTTTTTTAATTTGTCTACTGCGTAATATTTTAGGAAGCTTACTTTTTCTATTACATAATATTTTAGAAAATTTACATTTTTCTTAAGCTTACATTTCTCTACTACGTAATATTTTTAAAAAATTACATTTCTCTTATTTTACATTTCTATACTACGTAATATTTTAGAAATATAACATTTCTTTTATTTCCAAATTTATTTTCTTCTTATTTTGTAAGTATTTGAATATAAGAAATTGTTTAAAATATTAATTAATGAGGTGGCTAATCGTGATTGGCCGTCTAAAATCGTATGTGGACACCCTTGGCATCAAATAAGTTCAACTTTTATTAGTAATAGATATGATAAAGTTGTTATAGGTAAATGGTTGTATGTTTTTTTCATATTCGTGAAGGAAAGAAACCCAAAAGGATCAACTAATTAAGAAGAAAATTTGACTACAATAAATATGAAATCTCAAATATTTTTCAGAAATTTATTTAGTATTATTTTATTCGAATCTTATAATCATATGGAAAACTTTAAATGATTGAAAATGTGAATAAATATAATAGATTCATTTACAATTATGTCATAATAATTAAAACGAGGATGATAATTTTCCTTATTTTTTAGATTTGGAATTTATATATAAACAATGACATAAAAGAGATGAAGTAGTAGATGCATTATTTTCATTCATCATCAAAGAAAGAAGATGAAGAGAATGGCATCATCATCGTCGCAAAGAAAAAAGAAATTAAGCAAGGCAAAGCATGATCAAGAAGTACCACACGACATCGCGGAAGAAATTATCTTGAGACTTCCCGTTAAGTCGATAATTCGATTCAAGATTGTGTCAAAACAATGGAGATCCATCATTGAGTCTCTTTGTTTCAAGGAGAGTCATTTAAGGTTCTCCGAGCAATCCAACATTAATAATCCGAATATCCTAGCGGTTTCTATAGAACATCAATCTTGTGAGTTTAAAACAATGTACTTGAACTCGATTTCTCTTCATATCCACAATCTTTTCTACACACCTCTACAAAAATGTGATGAAGTTTCTGAAAGTTGTGATGGTCTTATTTGCATCTACGATCTAAAATATGCATCCGTACATGTGGTTAATCCTGCGACAAGGTGGTTAAGAAAACTTTTCTTCCCAAGGCTAGGTTTCAACAATTGATGGGAAAGGCAACTTATACTCGAGAGACTCTCACTGATATCACGCCAATGCCTCGACTAGCATTCGCAAAGACCGCATCCTTTGACTACAAATTAGTTTGGTTATATAATTCCGATAAATACAATTCTGATGACATAAGTCCAAACGAAGGATTTGTCAAGTGCGAGGTTTTCGACTTTAGGGAAAACGCTTGGAAATACTTGGCTTGTACTCCAAGTTACCGAATATTTAATGACCAAACACCGGTATCCACAAACGGATTAGTTTATTGGGTCACAGAACGTTACGACGACGAAACCAAAGTAATAGTGTTGGACCTTAAAACCGAAACTTTTCGGTTGCTACCTAATAATCCATGTGGTAGTTCACATCCTGACCATATCGACTTGTGCGTTTTGGATAATAACTTGTGCATGTCGAAAAGAAAGCGCGGTACAATGATTCAAAGGATTTGGAGATTATCATCGGACAATGACACATGGGTGAAGATTTATACTATAGATCTTAGTTCTTGTTTTTCATGGTCTACTTCTGGAATGGTTTATTTTACTTGGATTCGCAAGGATGTGATTAGGCCATGCACACCAGTGGCTATATGCAAGAACAAAGAGATTCTGCTCACACATCGTTATGGTGATGGTCTCGTCAAGTATAATCCGCAAACAAAAACTTACTCTTTATTTCACAAAGAACTTGATCATAGAAGAGTTGTTCCTTATTTCGAGAGTTTAATATCTCATATTTAAAAAGCTTTCTTATATTCTTTCTTGAAGTATTTGATGTATACACTCTTATTGTGTTCTTTACTTTTTATCCATTTCAAAATTTAGTATTACTTTCTCATTAATTTATTGTGTTTTTCTTCGTTTGCTTGATTTTAACCCAAGTCTTAGCATTTCGTGTAATCACTTTATTATGTTAGCCGAAAGCTTCTTTTTTTTTGATAACGAGGCTAATTTGTATATTCTCTCCACAATATCATCATAAATCTATAGTCACCCAAATAATTTTTATAATTTCCAAACACAAAAAATGATTTGTGTAATAATTAAAGAGAAATTCACAAAACTACACTATTTCAACCCTCCCTTCACAAAACTACACCTAATTCAATATTTTCACATATTTACAAATTTTAAAAGCTTGATTTACCCTTTAAAAAATTACCAAAATTAAAAAAATTTCATTTGGGTTCGCTAATTAGTGTTTAGGGTATAGTATTAAGGGGGTAGGATTGTGTGGGTAGGGTTTGTTTGAATTTAATTTTGAGTGTCTAGATGTATTTTTGTGAAGTAATTTTGAAATGGTGTAGTTTTGTGAAATGTAATTCAAATGGGGTAGTTTTGTGATTCTCCCATAATTAAAAGGTTAGAATTGTGTTAATAATTATTTTTTAAAAAAATAATAAGTTATACTAAGATGGATTAAAAACCATTACTAGAAAAATAAGTATCAATTAAACTTCTTCAAATTTGTTTTATTAAAAAACTGTGAATAAATTAAGTTATAATTAAGGTTTCAACAAATTTGCTAGTAATTACTAAGGCAAACAAATACATGTTCCTTTGTTGCAAGTAGCACCACCAGGATAGCATCTATGCTTAGCATAACAATCATGGACCGTCTTGCACGAGGTAGGACTCTTGGTCGTAGCCATCGGCTTCACGGCCTGCTTGGTAGTACTCGGACATTGACATTGTTTGTTCACACATTGCGCGCTTCCGTTCGAACATAGCATCGTTGTACATTGTTTTGGTGTCGTACAAGGAATTATCAATTGAGCTTCGGCTTTAGGAACACTCACCAACATTACGTCTATTCATTTTATAAAAAAAATAATAGATTCGTATTAAGCCATGTTTTAAGTCAATATTTATTGATACAAGATATATATATTGAGACTTACAAGAGAGGAAGAGAGCGATGAAAATGAGCATTGTTGCCTTTGATCCCATCATGTCTTTAGCTCGAAATTTTGTGTGTTTATTGTAAAAAAAAATTGTCTTTGTTTTTGGGTGTATGGGGATGTTTAAATATTGTATTATAAGAGTCTGAAATGGAAATTTTGTTAATATGTTTGACTATTTTATGCGTTTTGGTATATCAACATATATTATGCAACTTGAAATGTCTATATATTACTCATTGTTACCAAATACCTTATATAATGACCCGTAATCAAAATAAAATCACTAAAGCAAACCAAAAATGACAGCAAATACTTAGCAATTGAATTTGTAAATCCAGTATCAATATAATATATGAATATATATAACATTGTACATTTAGTAAAATATAAAGTCAAAGATATGTTTGACAATATGTAATAACTAGTGTAGTCAACAATAAATTATAATTATTATTAATCATGTAGCCAAAATAATGTTTTAACCGAATTTTTCGGTAGGGAATTTAATGATTTTCTTAGTTTAGGCAAAACAATTCAAATTATAAAAAGCAATATATATTCAACAAAAATGAAAACATTTTTAGGCAGCTAAATTACTTGGTGATATTTGTGTTCCTATATATATATATATATTTGCTCTTTAGACTTGAATCATTCCATCTCAAATTCACAAACAATCAAATTCATTAACATAAGTTCCTAATAAATTTTAAAAATTCAATCAACAAAAAAATGAACTATCTTCGCGTAACCATTGCTACATTTCTTGCCGTTCTTGTCGTCACAGCGACCGGTACTCAATTTTCATTTCATATCCAAACGCGATATTTCAATCGTTGGCCGCTTTAAATAATTTTGAATTAATTTTGTGTTTGTTTGTATTCTCTCTTTCTTTTTTGTGAGCAGTTTCGAATTCTTTGGAAGAACCTAAAGAATTCAAATGCATAGTTAATGACGACTGTCTAAACTACATTGCGTGTAAAAGTTGTAGCTACGCTGGTTGTAAATGTGATCATGGAACCTGTGGGTGCCATGACCACAAACAAAAACCTGAAGCCCCGACTCATTCGCCACCACCATATTAATTAATTAATTAATTAGCTTTGTGTTTAACATCTTAAAAATTTGTATCTTTGATCTTGTTTGAATTTTATAAAATTAATAATAAAGATAATCAAAGGTTTTTTATGTATCAATAGTTTTATATATGGGTGTTTGCTTACGGGATTACGGCTCATTTGAATATCCGAACATAATAATTTATCCGTGGACTGCACCTCTCCCAAAAATTAGTCCGAACTCTTCTATATGGGTTTGAAATTACCTTGAGTTAAAAAAAAAATAATAATATATACCTATGAAATTTCCAATAGTTGGAAGTTTTAACAAGATTGTTGTACAAGTTATATCATATGATTTTAAAATGCTTATGGACGACACTGATAACAAGCAAGACATGATCATGAAATGTGTGCATTAAACGATAAGTGAATCATATACACATATCATATTTTCATACCAAACAATGAAATGTGTTGCCATGAAAATCACAAAAGCAAACATCATCAGCTTTTTTTTATGACAACATTTTAAGAAATAAACTAAACCGCTTCGTCCATGATGGTCGCCAGCTTATTTTACTTTTATATTTACAATAATTCACACGTCACAGTTTCATACAACAAGGTAGCAGTAAAACAGTAAAAAAATATTTTATCAAAATATTTAAACAAATATTTTTGCAATACATGAACAAAATTTTACACTAACTTGGTTATATTTTCGATATCAGCAATCTTTACCTATTTTATTGATAGAAATTCTTCCCATAACATTTCAACACAAAAGTAAACAAATATTAACGTAGTTATTACTTCAAAACACATTAAAAGAAAAAGTAAAAACAATTACATCTTCTATTATGTGAAGTCTTAAAGATTTTACTTAACACTATATGCTAAAACTGGCACGACGTACCAAGTCTCTGTCTGTTTCTCAACGTCATGGTCTTACGTTCTGCAAAAGCAGAGCCAAGCAACTCTTGAAACTTGTCCAAGAACACAACCCACTCTTCTTCTTTCATTTCTGCTAACTTCACAAAGCTTGCACTCACCGGAAGCTGCACGTTCGCGCTCTTGTGACTACACAATGTTCTCTCGGCTTTGTCTCTTGGAGGCTCCATCTTGTTGCTTAGGCTAATACTCTTCATTAATGTCGAAAGCTTTGGGAGAAACAGAGCAAGTCTTGCTTCCTCCTCCTCGTCTTCTTCTTCGATTGTTTCTTCAAGCTTTTGGAGTGAAGTGCGTCCGTTTGTAAACGGGTTTTTCGCGAAGGTCTCATCGGTGTAGTCAAGATCAAACTGAAACTCTGTCTCACTCTCTAAATCTAGCTTGGGAGATAAAACATGGTCTTGGTCGGCGGTTAATCTCTTGGCTTCGATACACAGTTTCTCTAGTTCACTTGGCTCTTCTTCTCCTGCACGGAACTCACGAGTCATCATCTCACCAATCTCTGCAAGACAAAGCCCAAAAGCAGCAGCTTCTTTGAGGAAAACAGTACAGAGAACCAAGACTCTAAGACAAGCCTCTCGGATCATGGGAAGCTCCCTTCGTAGCATGTCACAGTCTTTCACTGGATCAAGACTTTCTATGTAATCTAGCTCTTCTTCGGAGAAAGGTATCGAAGCTTGAGGCCAATGAATCCACTCAAAGTAAGGATCTTCGAGTGTTTCTGGTAAGCAAAGACCGTGATCTATTGGAATAAGTTCCACTTGACCAAACTTCCCCGCAACACCATCATCATCAAGCTTCTTCACCAAAAGGTTTCCACCATGCCGGTCTGTGTTGAGAATCCTCACGTCCAATATCCCAATACGGTGTACAGAAGAAACCGGGAAGCTCGAAGTCCCGTGATCACTAGCATCAAAATCATGAGGTACAAACTTCTGGAACGAAGCGATCTTGCTGCTGACCCGTTTCTTCTTCTCACGAGGTTTATTCCCGTTTACTCCATCGTTGACATTGAATATAGAGTGTGTTATCTTCACAAGAGAAGTAGGAGGAACATTAGCAAAGTGATCATAGTCAAGAAGGTACGCTGCAACTTCTCTAAATCCGGTTTCACCAACTCGCACAGAAGGCTTTAAACCAGGCTGTCCAAGCGTTTTCCCTACAAAGCCTTTAGGATTGTTAGGAGCAAACGGTTCTTCATCTGTAGGCTTGACAATAGCAACGCTTTGGCCATTTTCATCCCTAAAATAGTATGCCCCTCCAAGCCCACCATTTACAAGGACTGGTTCAACACCCATCTTCATGGCCTTAACAATGTCATTAGCCGTTTGCTTTAAAGTCAAAAAACAATGCGAATGGCTAAGTATCTCGATAGGACCACTCAGATCTTTTCTCTGCAGATCATTCCCGGTAGGTGAAAGACACGGAGTAGACGAGCTTCTGTGCATCAAGTTACGCTTTAGGAGAAGCGGTGAATCATTCCTCACACCACTCAAGTCACTCTTCAGAACCATATCCCCAAAAGTCAATGAGCTTTCCTCTGTAGGAAAGTTAAAGGCAATCTGAAGCCTCTTCTTCACAGTATGAACATTGTCACTACGGTCCAAATCCATACCCAAAACACATCCAGTTTCAGTTTGCACGAAAACACGTCTCCGCCCCGAAGATTCCCGATGAAGCAGATGATGCTTGTACTTGCTTCCCTTCCATCTTTCTAGCTCCATGGAACTCTCCTTTAAGCGGAGCTTTAAAGACAGCCAATGCCATGTTTTCAGAACAAACACCTTTTTGTCCGAAACAAACACGAGCTCAAGCGAAAACCAGAACCGAAACCGAGAAGTCTGAACTTTATCCTTGCACTACATCAGGTAAGCCATGCTTTATATCCCAAAAGAATCTGCATAAAGGTTGTATATAGGATCAAAAATCTAGTCATTATCTTACACAGTTCTAATGTAAAAAAGAAACCTTCTTTGTTTCGGCTTTTACACACATCACATAAGAACTTGGTACGTATCTTCCTTGTACACACATCTCTTAACCATTTATAATCCATCACATACATCTTTGATCCAAGAATTGAAGAAACTTTACATAATCGCTATAAACAATGGCCACATCACATCAATTTATTCCAAGAAAATCGCCAGAAAATTGCAATAAATTGGCAATAACTATCGGTTCACATAATCAATGAATCGAACAAATCGAAACAGTACGAAGAAGAGAAACTCACCAAAAACGAAGAAGAAGTAAAAACGATCTCGAGACAAGCGATAGCTTTTTCGCGAGACGAGTTTCGCCAAAGGAAAACGCGCATGGAGAAACAGAGAAAGAAACACAGACGCGTTTGAATCGCTAAAGAACCCGACTCAGTGAGTCAGTGATCCACTCGCCGCCTCTCTCTCTCTCTCTCTCTCTCTAATCTCTCTATCTATCGTTTCCTTCTTCTCTCACCACTCAAAAGACGCTCTTTTTAATAATCTCTAAAGGAACCGTATGGGGCCCATCTTATTATTTTTAAACGGTGACACGTCATCTTATTATTATATAATCTAATTCCATCAATAATGTAACTATTTTAATTCTTATAATCTTCTTAGATCTCATCATTTGAAATTGTGATCGTGCTCATCAAGTTGTAGAAATTGTAATTTGAAAATAATGGAGGTAACAAACACTATAAACAGTGATTATATCTTCTTCGTATATATCTATTTAAAGAAGATTACGTGAGAAATACACAAATGTAACGCCGATTTTGTAACAAGAAAAGTCAAAAAGATTAGGGTCAATTAAATTAATGGACATGGAAGAAGTTTTAATTATGTATTGGACTTTATTTTCATAACTTTTAGTTCTGACAACACCATCTTCACGGAGAAAGACGATTTTACCCCTACTTACTGAAACTCGAAAATGGCGGCTTCCGACAGGTAGCTGTTTGCGCGAGCAAGTTGCGGGATATTAGATTTGTTTCCGATAACCAATAAGTTATCCGCTAACATCACCTATAACAAAATCATTATTAACTAAAATCTATGATAACTTAGCAAATGAGTTTGTGTGTTAGTATATATTCAACAATGGTGATACCATTAATGGTAGCGACACAATGGATACATGAATACACAAATCACCATTAAACACTAAGAAGAAAGATCAACTTTAAGAAACTAATCATTGAAGTCTTTAAAAGTTAGGAAAATATAGTGTGGTAGGAGTTGATGTCTCCTTAAAAGTTAAAATTGATAACTGATGAATTAACGATTAACCATATAATACATGATAACTTATAAAATATCTTGTAATGGAAAAACAATAACACGATTTAACAAGTTAAAGAAAGTAATGAACAAACAAACTTGTAGCAAAATAGTTATCGGCTACCAATCGCAAAATGAGTTTTGTACCTATCAATTTACTAACGGACTAATGAATACAAATATCCCTCAAATTACCCGCTAATCAAAAATGTAACCAGTAAGGTTATCTCTTTTCCAAATTACCCGCTAACCAAAAATGTAACCGGAAAGTACAAAACCGATAAAGCTCCGCCGTATAGGATCCTTCACCACCACCGTTACCTCCGCCTCACGAAACTCACCGTTTGGGCTTCGATCTTCCAATCTCTCTTCCTCTTCTACCTCCTCTTATCCCCTCCTCCGTCTCCTTCTCGCCGGAATCTCAACGACTCCTCCGCTTCCTCCGCTAAATACGGCGGCTCTCACTGGGAGAAACAAGTCCGCAAATCAGCTCACCCTAGGTCTAGCGGCGGTTTACGGTTCTAGTAATCGGAGCAGCCGGATTCGTCGGCAGCCACGTCTCGATCGCGTTGCGTAGACGCGGCGACGGCGCGGAGCAGCCGGTGTTCACTACGCGGTGCAAAACCTTGGTTCCTATGTCAATAGCAACATCGCTGGCTTCGTTAATCTCTTAGAAGCTTCGAAATCGGCGAATCCGCAGCCTTCCATCGTCTGGGCTTCGTCAAGCTCCGTGTACGGGCTCAACACGAAAGTGCCCTTCTCGCAGAGAAATGGATGATTACAGAGACGACGAAGAGAAATAGGGAAGAAAAAAGAAAGCGAATAGAAAGAAAACTGAGAAATGGGAAAGGAGAGAGAAACCGCAGGATATTCACATAGGGAGGAGAGAGAAGCACTGGGGTTTTCTGAATTGTGTCAGTAGTGTCAGATTATTTGATTTTAAAAATCAAAACGATAGCGTAAATATAGGGGCAAATAGGTAAAATCCTTCGTGAATAATGTGAGCTACAGTTCAATATTTGAAGCACCTAATTTCGACATCCTCTGTGTCCATTTCTTACAATTATCCAAAAGATTAAAAGTTGCACTAAAATCCGGAAAAACAAAAAAATCTATTTTTACAATTTACCTTCCACTTTGAGAAGCGTGTAGGACATGATACGTAGCGACTAACTAGAAGCACACGTTCACTGATGCAAGGAGATCAGGTGCTGACATGGCATAACAAATGGGCCTTTAAAGCCCATATAACCTCAAAATGGGCCTTATTACTTTCTACGTAACAAATAATAAAAAAAAAATCGATATTCATCTTGCCAAAAGTGCCTCAAAATGATATTTGAAACTCAAAAAGTGCCTACTTATGTAAAATTCTCTTTTAATAATCTCTAAAGGAACCGTATGGGGCCCATCTTATTATTTTTAACCGGTGACACGTCATCTTATTATTATATAATCTAATTCAATCAATAATGTAACTATTTTAATTCTATAATCTTCTTAGATTTCATCATTTTAAATTGTGAAAAATTGTAACTTGAAAATAATGGAGGTAACAAACACTATAAACGGTGATTAATTCTTCTTCGTATATATCTATTAAAACAAGATTACGTGAGAAATACACAAATGTAACGCCGATTTTGTAACAAGAAAAGTCAAAAAGATTAAGGGAGTATTGAAATAAGTATTTAAAATAATTTGATTTATAGTGAGTTTTTTTGGAGATTTTGATGAATTTGAAAGTCGTAGAGATTTATTTTTAAAATTCTTTACGATCTCACATAAAACCATTAGATTTGATTTTTTTGTATTTTTAACTAAGAAATTCCGGTGATTTCATAAAATCACTTGAAATCCAATGTTTTAATTTTTTTCAATAACGGTTGATTTGCTTATGGATTTTTAAATCACTCTTCCAATAACAAATAATTTTAAAAAATTGATTTTTAATCTTAACACAAATCACTCAAAATCACCGATTCAATACACCGCTAAAAATTGCACTAAAATCCGGACAAAAATAGGGAACGGCCCATCTAGAGGACTGCTCCTCTTTGTATAGAGGGCCTATTAGATGGTTCTCTATCGTTAGGGACCCATCATAACCCAAAGGCCCTAATTTATAAGGCCCATTATTCATAAAAAGAAACCCTAATTCATAGCTTCCTCTCCTTCTCTTACGCTTACTCTCTTAAAAATCGTTGCGCCACTTTTTTTTATTTATTTTAAGCACGCAAGATAATTTCGGGATGATTGCGGTTGAACTTGCAAACGTATTATCGGCATTCCAATTAGATCCTCGTGATTACACATGCACAAAATGGTTAGATTTGGATGATAAGGTACATAGAATTAATTATTTTTTTTTATGGGGATTAACAATTTTTTATTTTGTTTACATAGTAGATTCATGTTATGTGCGCAGGAGTTAAATCTTGTGAGTTCGATATTGATGTTAGGAACATGGTCCGGAGAAGTTATAGCGCTTGATATTTCTTCTGGTCAGGTGAAATGGACATCTGTCTTTCATTCCAGGTAATTCAACTGTGACTGTTATATACATTTTTCGTGATCTAGCTCTTCTTCGGAGAAAGGTATCGAAGCTTGAGGCCAATGAATCCACTCAAAGTAAGGATCTTCAAGTGTTTCTGGTAAGCAAAGACCGTGATCTATTGGAAGAAGTTCCACTTGACCAAACTTCCCCGCAACACCATCATCATCAAGCTTCTTCACCAAAAGGTTTCCACCATGCCGGTCTGTGTTGAGAATCCTCACGTCCAATATCCCAATACGGTGTACAGAAGAAACCGGGAAGCTCGAAGTCCCGTGATCACTAGCATCAAAATCATGAGGTACAAACTTCGGAACGAAGCGATCTTGCTCGCCGACCCGTTTCTTCTTCTCACGAGGTTTATTCCCGTTTACTCCATCGTTGACATTGAATATAGAGTGTGTTATCTTCACAAGAGAAGTAGGAGGAACATTAGCAAAGTGATCATAGTCAAGAAGGTACGCTGCAACTTCTCTAAATCCGGTTTCACCAACTCGCACGAAGGCTTTAAACCAGTCGTCCAAGCGTTTTCCCTACAAAGCCTTTAGGATTGTTAGGAGCAAACGGTTCTTCATCCGTAGGCTTGACAATAGCAACGCTTTGGCCATTTTCATCCCTAAAATAGTATGCCCCTCCAAGCCCACCATTTACAAGGATCGGTTCAACACCCATCTTCATGGCCTTAACAATGTCATTAGCCGTTTGCTTTAAAGTCAAAAAACAATGCGAATGGCTAAGTATCTCGATAGGACCACTCAGATCTTTTCTCTGCAGATCATTCCCGGTAGGTGAAAGACACGGAGTAGACGAGCTTCTGTGCATCAAGTTACGCTTTAGGAGAAGCGGTGAATCATTCCTCACACCACTCAAGTCACTCTTCAGAACCATATCCCCAAAAGTCAATGAGCTTTCCTCTGTAGGAAAGTTAAAGGCAATCTGAAGCCTCTTCTTCACAAGTATGAACATTGTCACTACGGTCCAAATCCATACCCAAAACACATCCAGTTTCGTTTGCACGAAAACACGTCTCCGCCCCGAAGATTCCCGATGAAGCGATGATGCTTGTACTGCTTCCCTTCCATCTTTCTAGCTCCATGGAACTCTCCTTTAAGCGGAGCTTTAAAGACAGCCAATGCCATGTTTTCGAACAAACACCTTTTTTTGTCCGAAATAAACACGAGCTCAAGCGAAAACCGAACCGAAACCGAGAAGTTGAACTTTATCCTTGCACTACATCGGGTAAGCCATGCTTTATATCCCAAAAGAATCTGCATAAAGGTTGTATATAGGATCAAAAATCTAGTCATTATCTTACACGTTCTAATGTAAAAAAGAAACCTTCTTTGTTTCGGCTTTTACACACATCACATAAGAACTTGGTACGTATCTTCCTTGTACACACATCTCTTAACCATTTATAATCCATCACATACATCTTTGATCCAAGAATTGAAGAAACTTTACATAATCGTAATAACAATGGCCACATCAAATCAATTTAATTCCATAAAAAAATCATGAGAAAATTTGCAATAAATTGGCGATAACTATCGGCTCGCATAAGCAATGAATCGAACAAATCGAAACAGTACGAAGAAGAGAAACTCACCAAAAACGAAGAAGAAGAAGATAAACGATCTCGAGACAAGCGATAGCTTTTTTGCGAGACGAGTTTCGCCAAAGGAAAACGCGCATGGAGAAACAGAGAAAGAAAACACAGACGCGTTTGAATCGCTAAAGAACCCGACTCAGTGAGTCAGTGATCCACTCGCCGCCTCTCTCTCTCTAATCTCTCTATCTATCGCTTCCTTCTTCTCTCACCACTCAAAAGACGCTCTTTTTAACAATAGTAAATTTCACAATGGAACACTTTTTGAAGTTACATATCAATTTGAGGCACTTTTTGGAAGTGAGGCACTTTCCTTTATAAGTTGGTATTTTTTGACAAATATACCCTTACGTTAATTTGTTGTGAATGAGTCTAATAATTCTAATTTCGGTGTTAATCGTGGATTGGGATTTGTGGACGATGAAAAATTTGATTTGGAACCTATGTTTAACGACTTGAATTTGTGGACGAAAAACTTGATGTTTAACAAAAAAGTGCCTCATAGAGTAATATAAGATTGAAAAAGTGTGTCTATGAGTAAATTTCTCTTTATTAAATTACAAAAAAATCTAGTCGTACGTGATTAACTAATGTGGGATTTAGATTTAAAACTAAATTTCAGAGGCGTGATTTTTCTGATTGTGAGTTTATGTCTGGTAACAAGGTTGCAGAAGGAAATGACAAAGTTATGTGTACGACATGTCATGATGTACCGGTATGTGTGGATGGTCGGATACCAAAAAATTGCTCTACTCCATGTAGATTGGAATTTGTGGACGATGAGGAGTTTGATTTAGAACCAATGTTTGACGACACACATTTCTGAAACGGGTAATGCATAACTATCCAATATTGTTGCATTGTCGACTTGAACATGTACAATATTAGACAAGACATGTTCACTGTCCTCGTCCAAACTTGGTATTTTAAAGTATTTTATTTTGGTTACCTTCTCAACATTAAGATATTATCTTCATGCAAAGAAAGTGTAGATGATGCCACTAACTCTACAACTTTTGCGCAAACATCGTCCACCAGTACATGTACAACGAAACTCGTATGTGGTTAATTGTACATCAAAACACATACATTGTCCACCTGTAATCGTACATCAAAACATATACATTGTCAACATTAAGATTTTTATCTTCATGCAAAGGAAGTGTAGGTGATGCCACTAACTCTACAACTTTTGCAAAAACATCGTCCACCAGTACATGTACAACGAAATTCGTATGTGGTTAATTGTACATCAAAACACATACATTGTCCACTGGTACTTGTACATCAAAATGTACAAATTAATTAAAATAAGGTATTAAAAATTGGGGTTAAAATAGTCTAAACACCTATTAAAAGTGTCTTACTTGCCAAAAGTGCCTCAAAATGATATTTGAAACTCAAAAAGTGCCTACTTATGTAAAATTCTCTTTTAATAATCTCTAAAGGAACCGTATGGGGCCCATCTTATTATTTTTAACCGGTGACACGTCATCTTATTATTATATAATCTAATTCAATCAATAATGTAACTATTTTAATTCTATAATCTTCTTAGATTTCATCATTTTAAATTGTGAAAAATTGTAACTTGAAAATAATGGAGGTAACAAACACTATAAACAGTGATTAATTCTTCTTCGTATATATCTATTAAAACAAGATTACGTGAGAAATACACAAATGTAACGCCGATTTTGTAACAAGAAAAGTCAAAAAGATTAAGGGAGTATTGAAATAAGTATTTAAAATAATTTGATTTATAGTGAGTTTTTTTGGAGATTTTGATGAATTTGAAAGTCGTAGAGATTTATTTTTAAAATTCTTTACGATCTCACATAAAACCATTAGATTTGATTTTTTTGTATTTTTAACTAAGAAATTCCAGGTGATTTCATAAAATCACTTGAAATCCAATGTTTTAATTTTTTTCAATAACGAGTTGATTTGCTTATGGATTTTTAAATCACTCTTCCAATAACGGCGAATTTTAAAAAATTGATTTTTAATCTTAACACAAATCACTCAAAATCACCGATTCAATACACCGCTAAAAATTGCACTAAAATCCGGACAAAAATAGGGAACGGCCCATCTAGAGGACGCTCCTCTTTGTATAGAGGGCCTATTAGATGGTTCTCTATCGTAGGGACCCATCATAACCCAAAGGCCCTAATTTATAAGGCCCATTATTCATAAAAAGAAACCCTAATTCATAGCTTCCTCTCCTTCTCTTACGCTTACTCTCTTAAAAATCGTTGCGCCACTTTTTTTTATTTATTTTAAGCACGCAAGATAATTTCAGGATGATTGCGGTTGAACTTGCAAACGTATTATCGGCATTCCAATTAGATCCTCGTGATTACACATGCACAAAATGGTTAGATTTGGATGATAAGGTACATAGAATTAATTATTTTTTTTTATGGGGATTAACAATTTTTTATTTTGTTTACATAGTAGATTCATGTTATGTGCGCAGGAGTTAAATCTTGTGAGTTCGATATTGATGTTAGGAACATGGTCCGGAGAAGTTATAGCGCTTGATATTTCTTCTGGTCAGGTGAAATGGACATCTGTCTTTCATTCCAGGT
Source organism: Cochlearia excelsa (assembly GCA_963556525.1). NCBI lineage: Eukaryota > Viridiplantae > Streptophyta > Magnoliopsida > Brassicales > Brassicaceae > Cochlearia > Cochlearia excelsa. Next base: position 22,567,222 of record OY748331.1, read on the forward strand.
AATTCAACTGTGACTGTTATATACATTTTTCGTGTTTTTTTTTTTGTATAGAATTGTATTGTAAAAATAAATTAACTTCAGCCTCTTTTGTGTAGAGCTGTCAACGTTATTTCCTCTTCGACAAATGCTTATTGGGTTTACAGCGGTGGTGGAGATGGTTCCATTTGTAAAATTAGTGTTAACGCTGGAGTATTGAGTTGCTCTGTCAAAGCTTTTGATGAAGATGGTGTTTCTTCTTTATCCGTTTCAAAAGGTTTGTCATACTTTTTTCCCTGTGTTAATATTAAAATATATAAATATTAGAAAGAAAATGATTGAAATATTACTTAGATTGCCATTACAAAAAATATTAAACTATGATGCTGGTTTTTCTCTCAATTTACAGATGGGAAAACTGTAGCTGCTGTTTCTACTTATTCTATGTACAAGACTTTTCACGGGCATAGCCTCGAGGTCATACATACTCATAACATGTGTGCTTCGTCAATTGATAAAGATGCATATATGAATCCTAGCAATGTGTGCATGAAGAAGATGCATAGTGCTAAAGTTGGATCCCTGGTTAAGTTTCTCCAACGAAAGTATACGTGTTCTACAGACCTTGTTTTACATGCACTGCGACTACATAGGGAGGATTTTGGTGCAATCCATGAATTTCTCATTGGTGCGGAGGAAACAAACTTGCCGGAAGAAACAAACTTGGCTCCTCCTGAACTTGATATTGACAAAGAATGGGACCACATATTAGAGGTTGGAACTAGCTTAAAGCATACAAAGAAGGATGTAGAAAGAGCAATTGTTTTGGCGGATGGTGATATAGAGTTTGCAGAAGAATACCTGCGCCGTAGGGCCCCAGGTTGTGACACAGTTATGTTTGATTGTGACAGATGCTACAAGTCCTTCACCTCTTGCTCCTTTCTAGAAAAACACATGGAGCTTAAACACAAGTCTGAATCTGAGTGAAAGGTTTGTTCTTAATTATTTATCTATTTAGTAGCTAAATCTTTTGTTTGATCTTTCTTCTTCATTTATTCAAGAGTCTTAGCTTGACGGTTACTAAGCTGGTGCCTTACCCTTAGGGACCTCTGAACCAGAAAACAAAAGCTCCATACAATGCAACTCTCTTAGTTTATTTTTAAATATGTCCAAGTTTGTGAAGTCTTTAGTTTTAAAAAACTATTTAAAATTTATTTGAGCATAAGAACAAAATATCAAATATCTACCAAATGTAACTGAACAAAAGATACATGACAATGTTTTTAACAATGAAAAGGGATACTGAGTCCGATGCAAAGAAGAAAGTAATTGAGAAAAAGATTATCCTGTTAGAACATAAGCTGTGTAGCTGTTAAGGCTTCATACAACAAATCAAGAATCAGGATTCTCTTTTCAGATATCACAAGTTTTCGCATGTAACAACAACACACACACAATGTACACAAAAAAGTTGGACATGAAATCTTAGTAACAAAAAAGTTGGACATCATCACAAGCAAAAGATTCTAATCAGTCAGTAAACACCCACCCAGGAACAACAAACCAACCAGGTTGACCAAAATCATCATCATTTATACTTTTAAAAGATAATGACAAAACGCATACGTGTCGCGACGTGAAAATTTTTAGGATATTTTTTATTTTTTTTGCGTTTTAGTTCTTATATTTTTGAATAATTTTTGTTCGGTGAATTCTATAAATTATATTTCGGACCCAACCAACGAATTCGGACCCACGTATAAAACTTTTAAGATTTAAATTTCTAATAAGAAACAAAATAAGAAATCTTATAATTAAATAAGATTTTATCACATACAAAATCATTAAAGCGGACCTTCGTCTAATAGGCCTCGCGAATTTCGGTAAATTGATCACGCCTTCATTTATCGGAGTATGCATAATGCGGGTATTTTTTTTTGAATAAACTTGCAAAGTTTGATTAGTCATTTCGACTTTCGATAATGGTCTTTCATAGATGCATGCCTTATAAATTACCAATGGGTATCGGAAACTTTGATTAGTAGATTGGAGCCCGGGCATTCGGTTTTCGAGGTCGAGGCTCATTCGAGTTCGAGTTTTTCGGGTTAAAGGATATAGGATCCGTTCGGGTTATTTACAAATATAGTTATGTTCGGTTCGAATCTATTCGGATTCGGTCGAGTTTCATATATTTAACAAAATCGACCTTGAACAAATATTATTCGGTTCGGGTTTTTTGATTTTTTGGTTCGAATTTTCAGGTTTTACATATTTTTGGTAAGACCTTCCGGTCTTATTTCGGATAATTCGGGTTCGGTTCGGGTTTTGGTTCGACTTATTCATATAACCCATAAAAAATTGAAACGATCTACTAAAATCCAAATTACATTATCAAAACTATATACATGTATATATATTCGAGTCTATTCGAGTATAATTCGGACTTCGGTTCGGTTCGGATTAGAATGGAAACCCGAGTTAAAAAATATCAAAACCCGATAGGATAATATGAGAACCGAAACCGGACCAAACCAAATTTTTCGGTCGATTCGGTTTCGAGTTTCGGATCTCGGGTTAAATGTTCAGCCCTATATTGATCAATTCATGGTCTTCTATAATATAACTTAACTAGGATTTAACCCGTGGTGTACTACGGGTTTATGTTTTTTATAAATAATTTTATATATATATAGTTAATTTAGAAGTTTGTAATATTTTTTTTGATTTTGTAAAATAAATAAAAATATTCAGAATTTCTAAAGAGTATTTTGTTCTTTTATTGTTTATGCAAATAAATATAGAGAAATTCACAAAACTACACCATTTCAATCATTCCTTCACAAAACTACACCTAATTCAATATTTTCACAAATTTACACCCTTTCAAAATTTTAAAAGCTTGATTTACCCTTTTAAAAATTACCAAAATTAAAATATTTTCATTTGTGTTCGCTAATTAATGTTTAGAAATAGTATTAAGGGGTATGATTGTGTGGATATGGTTTATTTGAATTTAATTTTGAGTGTTTATGTGTAGTTTTGTGAAATATTTTTGAAATGGTGTAGTTTTGTGAAATGTAATTCAAATGGTGTAGTTTTGTGATTCTCCCATAAATATATAATGAGAATTATATTTTATATAGCAAAATCTTATATAGCATTTGTAAGTGTGTTTATTCCAAACTATTATAAACTATAAAAATTAGGGATGGACAAAACTTCCGGGTCCGAAATATCGAACCCAAACCAAACCGAAATCCCTAAATCAATACCGATTCTAAAAACAAATAACTCGAATGTATAGGGAAATTTACTACCATAATACCCGAAATTGAATATGAACCGAACTCAATTTTGTAGAACTAAACTAAACTACTCTAACTACCCAAAAATTATTTAAAATAATAATAGTTATAATTATATTTGAAGTACATAATTGGAACCAAACCGAAATTAAAGAACCGAAACCGTTCCAAAAATAAATAACCCGAACGAATTGAGAAATTTACTACTGAAAACCCGAAGCCAAAACAAATTTCTAGATTTGAACCCGAATTACCCGAAATTTGTTTATGATAAAGTTTAATCATTATTTTCAAACTTCTTGTCATTTATCTAGAATTTTTCTAGAAACTGAACCCGTTAATAAATAATTGTTATGCTAGTGTTAATTGATTTAAACAAAATTTATCTATGTTCAATATAGATGTTTATTAACATCTAAAATATTAATATAAATAGAAAATTATAATATGGACAATGATTATATATAAAAACTAAACTATATACTTTTTAAAAAATATTTATATTCTGAAATTTTTTATAGACCTCCGTAAGAAAAATAAAAAGATTATATCAAAAATATCATAAATATGAAATTAGTGGTTGATTTTATGTTAAAATCGGTTTTATTGTTTTTGTTGATATTTAAGTCAATTTTAAAAAGTATATATATAGAATGAGATATGTTTGTGTGTAAGTTTCACATAACTCTTTAAGTGAGTTTAAAACCAATGACATATGTAATAATGTATTTATGTGAATTACATATGTTTATTTTGTTTTTCAAATATTTTTTACATAATTTCTTTAATATTTTTTATTTATTTTTGGAGAGAATTATAATATTTCCTTATTTGATTTTTTGTAATTAAATGTTCAAAAATATTTCCTTTTATGCCCAAAGGCATAATGTGTAATTTAGTGTGATTTTTTGGAAATTTTCAAATTAGTACTTCAAAAATACTAATATAGATATTATTTATGAATATCCACTGGAGAGTACTTACCGTACTTACCTAGTAACAATTAACAACAACAACAAGTAGTAATCTATATTAGTATTTTTGAAGTACTAATTTGAAATTTTCCAAAAAATCACACTAAATTACACATTATGCCATTGGGTATAAAAGGAAATATTTTTGAACATTTAATTACGAAAAATCAAATAAGGAAATATTATAATTCTCTCCAAAAATAAATAAAAAATATTAAAGAAATTATGTAAAAAATATTTGAAAAACAAAATAAACATATGTAATTCACATAAATACATTATTACATAGTTTTTTTTATAAAAACTACCATTAAAATTTTATTTAAATCAAAACAAACAGGTTTAATTAATATTATTAAGAATTTAAAAACGATTTGAAATTTTTTTTTGTTAAAAATATCAAACAATAAAAAACAAAATAGTTTGTTAACGAGTTTGATTTCCGGTTCGATTATAAACAAAAAAGAAGAAATTGCAATTCTACTAAAATTTAAATCTTATATTACATATTTAGAATATGTTTACAACAATTATTTATATATATAATCAAAATAATTATAATTTTAAATAAATTTGGGTAAATCGCATAATATGATTTGTGTATTTTGATTCGGTTTGTATTTTGAATTCGCGTATTTTCGAATCCTAAATATAATAAATAATAAATTATTGGTCTAATCAACTTATAAATTATATTAAATTTTTGCTATACGAAATATATAATAAACATATATATATTATTATTTTTGAAGTATTTTTTTGAACTTTTCCAAAAAAACTAACTTAACTACATACTATGTCATTGGTTTTAAACTCACTTAAAGAGTTATAAGAAACTTACACACAAACATATCTCATTCTATATATATACTTTTTTAAAATTGACTTAAATATCAACAAAAACAATAAAACCGATTTTAACATAAAATCAACCACTAATTTCATATTTATTATATTTTTGATATAATCTTTTTATTTTTCTTACGGAGGTCTATACAAAATTTCAGAATATATATATTTTTTAAAAAGTATATAGTTTAGTTTTTATATATAATCATTGTCCATATTATAATTTTCTATTTATATTAATATTTTAGATGTTAATAAACATCTATATTGAACATAGATAAAGTTTGTTTAAATCAATTAACACTAGCATAACAATTATTTATTAACGGGTTCGGTTTCTAGAAAAATTCTAGATAAATGACAAGAAGTTTGAAAATAATGATTAAACTTTATCATAAACAAATTTCGGGTAATTCGGGTTCAAATCTAGAAATTTGTTTTGGCTTCGGTTTTCGTAGTAAATTTCTCAATTCGTTCGGGTTATTTATTTTTGGAACGGTTTCGGTTCTTTAATTTCGGTTTGGTTTCAATTATGTACTTCAAATATAATTATAACTATTATTATTTTAAATAATTTTTGGGTAGTTAGAGTAGTTTAGTTTAGTTCTACAAAATTTGAGTTCGGTTCGATTCGATTTCGGGTATTATGGTAGTAAATTTCCCTATACATTCGAGTTATTTGTTTTTAGAATCGGTATTGATTTGAGGATTTCGGTTTGGTTTGGGTTCGGTATTTCGGTATTGTCCATCCCTAATTTTTATAGTTTATAATAGTTTGGAATAAACACACTTACAAATTATATTAAGATTTTGCTATATAAAATATAATTCTCATTATATATTTATGGGAGAATCACAAAACTACACCATTTGAATTACATTTCACAAAACTAAACCATTTCAAAAATATTTCACAAAACTACACATAAACACTCAAAATTAAATTCAAATAAACCCTATCCACACAATCATACCCCTTAATACTATTTCTAAACATTAATTAGCGAACACAAATGAAAATATTTTAATTTTGGTAATTTTTAAAAGGGTAAATCAAGCTTTTAAAATTTTGAAAGGGTGTAAATTTGTGAAAATATTGAATTAGGTGTAGTTTTGTGAATTTCTCTATAATTATTTGCATAAACAATAAAAGAACAAAATACTCTTTAGAAATTCTGAATATTTTTATTTATTTTACAAAATCAAAAAAAATATTACAAACTTCTAAATTAACTGTATATATATAAAATTATTTATAAAAAACATAAATCCGTGGTTACCACGGGTTAAATCCTAGTAACACCATTATTTAGCTCAATATGGGCTTTAAGTACTCTAGGCCCAATTGTCCGCACCGAAAAGTTAGGCCCAAAACCAAACAAAATATCATCAATCCATCCCCAATAAGATAAAGATAGTCTTCCCTAAAAGAAATCCTAGAAAACCTAGCGACAGCCCCCTTTGTCTCTCTCTCTCTCTCTCTCTCTCTCTCTCAGATTCGTCGCCATGGAGCAATTCATCTTCGAGGTATAAGTTTCTTTCTCTTTTTTGTTTTTTTGCTTTGGCAAATTGTTATTGGCTTTGTGTTTCTACTCTATTTTATCTCTAATTCTACTTTAGGTTCCGGAAGACAACGATCCCTTTAGAGGAGAATTTGTGGATCGAATTTATAGGTAAAACAAAAATTGAGATTATTTTTAGAATAATAATAATAATAATAATATTTGGTTGGAAAGGATGATGTATGACATATGTATGTTAAAAAATTGAAGGAGCACACGTATTGGTGTTGAGGGATATGACACTAGCCTTGATAGGCATCATGTTATGAAAGCTTTGTCTCAACACTTTTCTCAATGTGGTGAGGTTGTTCATGTTCGTGTTCTTCATCATTCTACATTCAATTACCGTAGTTTTAGGGCTCCTCTCTTGAGTACTGGTTTAGTATATATCTTGGGACAAGGTGCAGGTGACAAGGCGTTGTCACTCACCGGAACCGACGTGGCTGGAGGTACTATTGTTGTTCGAATCGTTTCCCGCCGCTAAAAACCAAAGATACCGTCGGAAACCAAACGTTTTGGTTACGGGATTTGAACCTTGCGTTCCCGAGAGAAAAGATTAAAGAAGGAGCCGAGGAAACATTTCGGAACATGCGGAAAAGTCACCAGAGTCTCACTTTGCGAAGACTCCAATGGTGATTTCAACGAGGCTTTCGTTTTTCTATCGGGAAAAGACTCTGTGGATAAGGCCGTGAAACTTAGCGGAACTAAAATGAGGGGACGCGAAATAGCTGTCAAATCTGACTATGTACTGCCCCTCCCAACTAATATACTCCCGTCTGTTTGGGATGGCATCCCTGGTAAGTAACCATCTAAACATCTTTTTTTTCTTCTTTATTTATTTTTTTACAAAAACTTGTCTCTTTTTTTCTGTTCCAGAAAGTAGTTACATAGGCGGCCGCAATTGCTGCCGCGGCGGCAATTGCTAAGTTGGAAGTAACCAAGTTTCTAGTCTTTTATTTTGGTACCCACCTAAGTTTGATGTTAAAACTATGTCGTGTGTTTTTATGTTTTTCTCTTTCGTCGTGTGTTGTGATAACCTCGAATATGGATAGTGAAATCGTATGTTTTTTTTTTGCTTGTGATACATAATTTGAATTGAAATGGATATAAATCGCTCAATTATGAAGACAAAGGTGTAAGTTTGTTCACTCTTTTGCCCTTTCGATGCAATTGTGACTTGAACAGTCAAAAGAAAAACTAATCTTCTTTGATTGACATTGCTTTTTAATATCATAATAATCCATGATTACAAGAGTTGGTCAAAAACAAAAACAAATTTGAATTGAAATGGATATAAATATCAGGCCTAATAAGAACCACTTGTTCACTGTTTTTTTTCCGCCGAAAGATATTATATTATTGATGAAACTGGAAGCATACAAACCTGTTTGGGTCTATATATAGACCGATCATAAAAATTTTGGCAATATAAAGTCCAAGACTCTTCGGTAACAAAAACAAAAGATAAAACTAAACATCATAAAACATAAACTTTGAAAAGACACAAACCCGCAGAGATCATCTTTAAAAGCCTGAAAATTCTCGAGAGTCACAAACCCATAGATTCCTACTAACGAAGCTAGAAGCTTTCGGGTGACACAAGTCGCAAGTTTCTACTAAAGAAGCTAGACACTCTTAGGAGACAATAACCGATGCAACTAGAAGCATTACTAATCACAAAAAGCCAAACACAATAGTCTGAACTACAAACACCACCAACACCTAATCTTCAACATCGAGCATAACCAAGAACTAAACTTGAGAGAAGATGCCAACAGACCAACAAACACAAACACTAAGAAATAGACCATAGCATTTGCACTTCTCTTGACAAGGCACACACGAATCCACCGAAAAGAACAAATAGACCAACAAATGCCAAGACCGGATCAAACGAAAACCGGTAACGAGAAAGCACATCAAATCAGACATCGACCAAATTTGATAGTTGTTTCTTGTAGAGGAAACACGAAGCCGCCTAACCGATTCACCATCAATAACGAGGGTGAAGAATGCGATTCAATTAAGCCAATAAAACTCAAAATATGAAGAGTGGACAATGATAATAGGTAGAAACAAACCATCCAAGAAAAGTTCAACGGTAAGCAATTGATTACCTTCACTCACGAAAACCAAATCAGAGAAACTAGACCGATAATGAGAGAGATTAAGGATATAACCAAATGAAACACCAAAGACCTTTAGAAACACAATCTCGCTGAAGACTAAAACCACTGTCGGAATCGAGCACGGAGCTTGTTCCTCCGAAAGAAACATCATGGATTCGTCGAGGTGACTTATGCGAAAAGGACAACAAACGATGTAAGGAGAAAGTCAGAGGAAGGAGAGCGATACCGACCCCGAAGAAGAAACCCGACGCCGGTATCACCGGATAGAAAAACACAAAGAAGAGACTTTGGGAGAAAAACTTTAGCGGCTAGGTTTTCCACTATGCCTCATCATCAACCACTTGTTCACTAATCTAGATGTTTTTGTATACTAATAATTACAAAATCGAGATCTCGAGAAAAATAAAATATGAAAAATTGTAAGTCGTTTAATGTAGTGCCGTCCACCTCCCACGTGCTTGTCCAATCACTGTCGGTAACACGCTCGATTTGTGTCAACGTATATATACCACCACTATATATAATTTTCTACCTTTCAGTTTTGATTTATAATTTTTTATCACGAAAATATTATAAAATATTGTATACAAAAAATAAACAAAAACATATTTTCTAAACTTTTTTGTTCAAGTGAGATTTGTTATTTTAGTTGCGGCTTTTTTATAAGTAACATATTACACACTTGGCTTTAAACATTTGTATTGTTCTTTATAATTTAACTAAGCTGTTTGACCCGCGCCTAAATATTTTTCGAACCAAATTACGTTAAAATAATTACTTTTGACATATTAAAATAAATTCAAATAATAACGTAAATCAAGAATAATATGCTTCTTAAACTATTTTCTTATATAGATGATTCAAAGTATATGTCAATGAAATTTTAATGTATATAAACATGAATCTAACAAAATATATAAAGACAAAAAGATTATTAAATTATAATTAAAGAATAACAGAGAAAATGTTAGAAACTAAATTTGTAAACATAATATTTTACTAATAAAGAAACAATAAACTTAAAGATAACAAACATCACTTCAACAAAAAGTGATCAAGATATATTTTGGTATATGTTTATGTAAACAACATTTATAATATTTTGTGATTTTTCTTATTCTTATCCTTGATAAGAAATTATTAAATGATAACTATGATAATTCAAGATTTTTTAATTGTAGAAAATTGTATGATGTGGCATAATAAATTTAAAATATAACATATTTATAACACAAAATCCACAATTATCAAATAATTATTTATAAGTTAAGTATATCATATATGCAGCATATTAAAAAAATTGTATATCAAACTGAATAATCGTGAAATGTAAACCAAATCAGATAATTGCCACTTATAATAACAATAAGCAATTATATGAAATTATAATATCAATTTAAATTTCAGTAAAAAACTGACATCGTATATTTTTGATATGATAGCATAATAGTAAGATAAACTTAAATTATACATCCTATATATATATTAATTGAGAAATATTACTTGAGCTAAACAAAGAAGTATAACACGTATCATCACTAAAAACTAACAACAGTTCATTACTAGCCCACATATCAAAGCTCATATAATTACATTACATTTTCTCATTTCAAAAAGAGGTCACATATGTTGGTGCAACACAAGCAAAAATCAAATATCAAATGTAATCTAATTTTTATACATTTTACATCACAAAAAAAGAAAATTGGTGAAGATTTTGATATTTTTAGTATAAAATTAAAGTTGTTGAGTATTTTGTATTTTAAAAAAGTTGTTGTGATAAATTGTTTTATTTTACGAATCATCGAAAATATTTGTCTTCGAATAAAATATTAATGAAATCAATTGTGCGTTTCTATTTAACACACGCTACACAAAATAGTCTTTTACAACATTAAAAAAATACTTAACTCCGCATTTGACGCGGGTCAAAATCTAGTGTATCTTATATAAGAGTTTCAGATAAACTTTGTTCTAATTAATATAACATGTTAATATAATTTTATCATATAAAATTTGGTTTCAAAAAAACTTAGTAACTCATGTGATCGTGAGATGTGTCAAGTTTACCGTTAAGATTTTGACATATATAAAAAAAGTTCAATCAATCATGTTTAAACAAATATATTTAGATAAATATGTATATTTCAATTTTTATACAAATATAGTAAGATAAATGCAAAAAATTAAAATTAAAAACTTTAAATTCAATATAAAGCAAATAATAAATATAAATGAAAACATTAATATGAAATTAAGTATATTATATTTATTAAAAAATAATAAAAACCTTAATAATAATATTATAATTGAGTTACGATCATAGAAACAAATTAAGAGAAAATATTAAATACTTATGTGACCTTTTTTGAAAATAAAAATGAAAAATGTAATGTAATTAAATGTTCTTTTGATATGTGGGCTAATTGTAGTTAATTTTTTAAAATCATTGTAGTGAAGACACATGTTATATTTCCTTGTTTAACTCAAATAATGTTTCTCAAATAGGATTTTATAAAGTATAAAGCATGTGAAAAAGTAAAATATCGAAAGCACAAAATTTAGTTATACAATAACTCAATATCTAATCTAAAGTCGAGTAAAAATATTTTTGAGTCACCAGTCAAACTCATACCACATATATTATATTTTATCAAAATTATACTTATATTGGATGATTTTCCACATGTTTTATTTTTGAGGAATTCCCAAAAACTACACCTTTTTAACCCTCCATTCACAAAACTACACCTAATTTAATATTTTTTACATATTTACATCCTTTCAAAATTTTCAAAGCTTGATTTATCCTTTAAAAAATTAACAAAATTAAAATCTTTTCATTTGGATCCGCTAATTATTGTTTAGGGTATAATATTAAGGGGGTAGGATTGTGTGGGTAGACTTAATTTGACTTTAATTTTTAGAATTTAGGTGTAGTTTTGTGAAATTTTTTTAAAAAGAGTAGTCTTGTGTAATAAAATTCAAATGGTGTAGTTTTGTAATTGTCCCTTTATATTTTTATCAAAAATTAACATAATAGTTTAATATAATTTTTTTATGGGCTGCGAGTTGGACTATATTACACCAACATATGTGGGTTTTTTTGAAATGAAAAATGTAATGTAATTAAATGGGATTTTGATATGTGGGCTAATTATTGTTAATTTTTTATAATCATTCTAGTGATGATACATGTTATATTTCCTTGTTTAACTCAAATAATGTTTTTCAATTAGTATATATAGGATGTGATAGAATAGTTTAATCTATTTTTTATGGGTTGCGAGTTGACTTATGTTACACCAACATGTGGTCTTTTTGAAATGAAAAATGTAATGTAATTAAATGAGCTTTTGATATGTGGGCTAATTGTTGTTAATTTTTTGGAATCATTCTAGTGATGACACGTGTTATATTTCCTTGTTTAACTCAATTAATGTTTCTCAATTAGTATATACATGATAGGATAATTTAATCTAATTTTTTATGGGTTGCGAGTTGGCTTATTATACATCAACATATGTGGCTTTTTTGAAATGAAAAATGTAATGTAATTAAATGGGCTTTTGATATGTGGGTTAATTGTTGTTAATTTTTAGAATCATTTTTGTGATGACACGTGTTATATTTCCTTGTTTAACTCAAGTAATGTTTCTCTCAATTAGTATATACTAGATTATTTCGAAAATGAAATAAAATATGTAAGGGAATGAATGTTTAATTGATGTATATCTACGTTTAAATTACCGTTTATATATAATATAGAAAGTAGGGTTTATCTTGATTTAACGTAAATGAGATATGGTATGTCAAATATTTTAAAAAATGTTTAAGAAAACAAAAAAAGGACTGTTGAATATTTGCATTGCTCACAAAATCTTTAATATTAAATATTTCTTTTGCAACAAGGTCTAAAAATTACAATGTCGTAATTTTTTGACTCACGTCAAACGTAGAGTTATAATTTTATATGTATTTTTAATTTTTGGCATATAAAATTATTTAAAATAAATTTGGAATTGTGTTCGAACCCTTTTTATTATTTATTAGGACAATTGTCAAAAATATCATTAATTTTTTTTTCATCTTAAAACAATAATTACATCATAAGTTTTTTCCTTATTAAAAAGGTTTGATATTTCTATTACCATTATTATTTATTTTATTTATATAATTATTTCTTTTATTTTGAATAGGTTTTGCTATTTTTTAAAATGCGGTCGTATTGACGATTAAACGACCGCTTATTCTTTTTTTAGTGACGAACCGTACGATTTTGGTCAAATTGTTGGGAAAAATCGTTGACTAGTTTTCAATCGTTGATTGGTTTTCAACTGATTTCCAATCGATTAATCAACTCAAATCAGTCCAAAACCGATTTATTTTTAATAAATTTAGACTGTTATGGGTTAACGCCAATTTTGACGTAGCAATATTGTAATAACTTTACAAACTCATTTAATTTTCTAAGCACAAAAGATTTATTTATATGTAGTTTTTAACTAATATGTAGGTTTCATTACCAATATGAGACTTTATAGGTATATTACTTGTTGAATAAAATTTAATGGATCATAAAATTTCAATTAGCATTACGTTTTCTATATTCTAATTTTATGAATTTTTTTAGATTCAAATTTAATGGATTTTTAATATTGGGTATGTCAATTGTTGTTAGTATATACAAAATAGTATAGATGTATAATTGGACCACACGCCATTCACCGGGAAAAAAGGTTTTTTATCCGCAAATCTTTAAGAGGTATGGAGGTTTGGAATTGCCGTAAAATCTGGAGAAGATATTATTTGATTTATATCCTCGTTATTGGAAAAATATTTAATAAATATTTGTACGTTTGGATTTATGAGTTGCCGTAAAATCTGGATCTTATCGTTGGTAAAATGATCGTTTTATTGTTGTCTTACACCACCACCCACTACATTATTACACCCACCCACTACATTATAAATAGAGAAATATCCACCCTCCCAAGGTTAATTATTATCTCTTCGAAATCTATTGGAATCCTAAAGGTTTTTCTTTTTTTTCTTTCTCCGGCTAACATATTTAAGTTTTTTCTGCCTCTTGTTCTTCTAACTCTTTATCTTGTACAGAGGATAGTATTTCGAGATCTGTCAAGTTGTTTCCGTAATAATTTCATCCTCTGGTTTTCAACTTTTGCCGAGTCAAAGGGATCTCACCGGTTTGGATCTGTCTTGGATATCCTATGGCGGATTCAATTAGCCGAAGTCGGCCTTGAGAACCCGATGACGCGGAGCTCTTCATCAATTGTCGAGAATTTCACTTACGACAACGCTTGAAATCACGATGGAGAAGAATTCTCTCATCGACTGTCGGAGAGCGTTTGGGTGGTGTCGGCGTGGCTACGTCGGCTACAGTTTCCTTTTTCCTTTGGTCAACACACGTGACGCCACTTGGGCACATCAATTTATTGGGCTTTTGGCCCAATTGTCTAAAACAAAAAAAAAATGAAATGGGATTTAATTGCAATGTATCTTGTTCAAAAGGTAAGAATTTTGTCGATATTATTTACGGCGAAGACGAAGGGGAGTGAAGTAATACGGAAGGGTTTCCGTCAAAACTACCTTCTTGTAGTTTTAAGGTTTGTATGCCCAAGACCTCTTTCTAAACCCCCCACCCCTCTTGCTACACTTTGAATATGAAAGACAAAAAAAAAAAAAAAAAAAAAATCCCGTAGGGTTTAGGGTTTATTTTGGATTTCTTGAGCTGATGTGATTTCTTATTATACTTTGTATGTAGGGCTATAAGATGGATGCGTGGACTGAGTTGACTTGCTTCAGTCCTGACCTGAACTATATAGCAATATGCACTAAAATTGAAAATGGAGATATTCGGGTATCTGTATTTTTTATTTTTATATATCTTTCAAATTTCAGTTTCGTTATGTTTCTCATAATTCGGTTTTCTTTGGGTAAAGATTTGTAGTACAAATGACGATCGTCAAAAGGTGTTTCCAGGTCTGGAAGTTAGGAAAGCTAATATTTCCATACTTTATACATGTATGGAATGGTGCTGCAATTTGGTGAATACTGTATGGTTTATGCAAATCAGATTAATAAGTTTCCTTTTGGTAGATTAAAGGCTAATATGCGTAATTTTATGTGCAGGAGACAATTAATATATTGATCTTAGGAACAAAAAAGGGGGATATTATAGCAATTGATGTTGATTCTTTCAAGATCAAATGGGCAATTAGTGAATGTCATTCTAAGTGAGTAATGTACTAACTCTAGCTAACACTATCATTTATGCCATGAAATTAACTCTACCACTTTATGATTGATTTTTTGTGTGTAGACTTGTCCAAGTTGTTTCGTCGGCAACAAACACTTCTTGGGTTTATAGTGGTGGTCGTGATGGTAAGATTTGCATAATTTGTATCAAGACGGGAAAACAGATGAAGTCCGTCAAAGCTTTTAGTACTTGCTCTGTTTCTTCTTTATCCGTCTCAACAGGTTTGTCTTCGATTTGTGTATAATATATTATTACAATTTATATTATGACTAGTATTGGCATCAGTTTTTCTATACCTATAAAATTTTGGAACTAAATCAATATATTTCACCGTTTAAATTATTGTTGCCTGAGTTCCTGAAGACAAGTCAAACTAAAATTTGTTTTTTTTTTAGTTTTCTATGTCTGATGGAAATCTTATAAATTGATCTATTAAAAAAAGCAAAATAGTAAATGTATTAATAGTTGTCGTTTTATGGGTTACACATATAATTAATTTGTGTAACTTTGGAATCTCCTTGCAGATGGTCAAAAAGTAGCTGCTCTTTCTACTTCTTCTGAGTTGAAGACAATTAAATTCAATGTCCGTGTGAGGAGGAAGAGTTTCAGAGGAACACATCAGAGAAAGACTCGATTGGTGAAGGGAAAACTTTTTAGACTTGCAAATCAAAGAAAGATTTATCTTCTTTACAGTTGGAGGAGAACATTGCCTCCGATTCTCTCTAAGGCTTTTTATCAAATCTTGGGTGAGTTTTACTCTCTAGAATCTCTTTTAAAAAGCTCTTTCTTTCGAATCTCTAATAGCTATGTTTAAATGTAGGTACTTGTTGGGCGGTAGGACTTATCAGGCAATTTGAAGCGCTCCTAAAGAAGAAAGGCAAATTACGTGATGAAGAGTTTCTTTGCATTCATTCTCTTATTATGAAGTGCGCACAACTTGGCATTGTTAAGAGTGAACATAAGTATGGCCTCGTTAGTTATAGTGATGTGGAGCCGGTTTTAAGAGATGTTGGAGCTAATGTGATTGGAGCAGATGAGGAATATATCTTGGGAGAAAATGGGTTAACAAAAACGTTTAGAATTCGGGAACTCAACATCCACGTGCCGTTGTCAACTTCTGCTACTCATTTAAAACAATTTGAGAAGTTGATGATTAAGGATCTTTCTCAAGGGCCATTAACCGTTGACATATTTGCTCCCGATAGTTATATAATGAACGAACCGGGTGAGATCTATTCTCCTACGAATGGTGAGGCTGCTGACATTGCAAAGGGGTACAAGTCTTGCGTAGACGGATCATGTGAGTATGTGGAACATCATGGCTTGCTTTTGTCCGGCGTTCATCGATTATATTGGGAATTTCAGGGGATCGTACGGCACTAGCCAAGGAGATGATGGTTTTTTCTACATAAAAAGAGGACTTAAAATTCCCACCATAGCTGCATTCATGAGGATTGTCTTTGAAGATGATATTTTACCTCAAACAGGTAATCTACGCGCAGATCTTGATCTCACCAAAATCCTTTGACCACTGTTTTCTTTTAGACGTATGTTCAATACTAGAAACAATGTTTTTTTTGTTGAAATCTGCTTGTGATGTTTACTTTTATTGTTTTTATTGCAAAGCCAAAGGTTGTTATGACACGATTCCTATTCAACGACACTGGTTTAGATGAATCAGAAGTTTTAACCATAAACTGTCATTAACATTCTCGAAAGAAAAACAGTTTTACATTGTGCTTTGAAAACACAAGACTCTGCGTTGTGCATCATTACCTAGAGCAATTTTTTAAGTACACAAGATGAAAATGGTATCTTACCAACCCAATTCGTCAGGTCGGTACTAAAAATGTGAAATGTAAAGCATATAACCTTTGAATTCTCTAGTTCACTTGGCTCTTCTTCCCCTGCACGGAAATCACGAGTCATCATCTCACCGATCTCTGCAAGTCAAAGCCCAAAAGCAGCAGCTTCTTTGAGGAAAACAGTACTCTAAGACAAGCCTCTCGGATCATGGGAAGCTCTCTTCGTAGCATGTCACAGTCTTTCAATGGATCAAGTCTTTCTATGTAATCTAGCTCTTCTTCGGAGAAAGGTATCGAAGCTTGAGGCCAATGAATCCACTCAAAGTAAGGATCTTCAAGTGTTTCTGGTAAGCAAAGACCGTGATCTATTGGAAGAAGTTCCACTTGACCAAACTTCCCCGCAACACCATCATCATCAAGCTTCTTCACCAAAAGGTTTCCACCATGCCGGTCTGTGTTGAGAATCCTCACGTCCAATATCCCAATACGGTGTACGAAGAAACCGGAAGCTCGAAGTCCCGTGATCACTAGCATCAAAATCATGAGGTACAAACTTCCGGAACGAAGCGATCTTGCCGCCGACCCGTTTCTTCTTCTCACGAGGTTTATTCCCGTTTACTCCATCGTTGACATTGAATATAGAGTGTGTTATCTTCACAAGAGAAGTAGGAGGAACATTAGCAAAGTGATCATAGTCAAGAAGGTACGCTGCAACTTCTCTAAATCCGGTTTCACCAACTCGCACAGAAGGCTTTAAACCAGGCTGTCCAAGCGTTTTCCCTACAAAGCCTTTAGGATTGTTAGGAGCAAACGGTTCTTCATCTGTAGGCTTGACAATAGCAACGCTTTGGCCATTTTCATCCCTAAAATAGTATGCCCCTCCAAGCCCACCATTTACAAGGACTGGTTCAACACCCATCTTCATGGCCTTAACAATGTCATTAGCCGTTTGCTTTAAAGTCAAAAAACAATGCGAATGGCTAAGTATCTCGATAGGACCACTCAGATCTTTTCTCTGCAGATCATTCCCGGTAGGTGAAAGACACGGAGTAGACGAGCTTCTGTGCATCAAGTTACGCTTTAGGAGAAGCGGTGAATCATTCCTCACACCACTCAAGTCACTCTTCAGAACCATATCCCCAAAAGTCAATGAGCTTTCCTCTGTAGGAAAGTTAAAGGCAATCTGAAGCCTCTTCTTCACAGTATGAACATTGTCACTACGGTCCAAATCCATACCCAAAACACATCCAGTTTCAGTTTGCACGAAAACACGTCTCCGCCCTGAAGATTCCTGATGAAGCAGATGATGCTTGTACTGCTTCCCTTCCATCTTTCTAGCTCCATGGAACTCTCCTTTAAGCGGAGCTTTAAAGACAGCCAATGCCATGTTTTCAGAACAAACACCTTTTTTTGTCTGAAATAAACACGAGCTCAAGCGAAAACCAGAACCGAAACTGAGAAGTTGAACTTTATCCTTGCACTACATCAGGTAAGCCATGCTTTATATCCCAAAAGAATCTGCATAAAGGTTGTATATAGGATCAAAAATCTAGTCATTATCTTACACAGTTCTAATGTAAAAAAGAAACCTTCTTTGTTTCGGCTTTTACACACATCACATAAGAACTTGGTACGTATCTTCCTTGTACACACATCTCTTAACCATTTATAATCCATCACATACATCTTTGATCCAAGAATTGAAGAAACTTTACATAATCGTAATAACAATGGCCACATCAAATCAATTTAATTCCATAAAAAAATCATGAGAAAATTTGCAATAAATTGGCGATAACTATCGGCTCGCATAAGCAATGAATCGAACAAATCGAAACAGTACGAAGAAGAGAAACTCACCAAAAACGAAGAAGAAGAAGATAAACGATCTCGAGACAAGCGATAGCTTTTTTGCGAGACGAGTTTCGCCAAAGGAAAACGCGCATGGAGAAACAGAGAAAGAAAACACAGACGCGTTTGAATCGCTAAAGAACCCGACTCAGTGAGTCAGTGATCCACTCGCCGCCTCTCTCTCTCTAATCTCTCTATCTATCGCTTCCTTCTTCTCTCACCACTCAAAAGACGCTCTTTTTAACAAGAGTAAATTTCACAATGGAACACTTTTTGAAGTTACATATCAATTTGAGGCACTTTTTGGAAGTGAGGCACTTTCCTTTATAAGTTGGTATTTTTTGACAAATATACCCTTACGTTAATTTGTTGTGAATGAGTCTAATAATTCTAATTTCGGTGTTAATCGTGGATTGGGATTTGTGGACGATGAAAAATTTGATTTGGAACCTATGTTTAACGACTTGAATTTGTGGACGAAAAACTTGATGTCCAAACTTGGTATTTTAAAGTATTTTATTTTGGTTACCTTCTCAACATTAAGATATTATCTTCATGCAAAGAAAGTGTAGATGATGCCACTAACTCTACAACTTTTGCGCAAACATCGTCCACCAGTACATGTACAACGAAACTCGTATGTGGTTAATTGTACATCAAAACACATACATTGTCCACTGGTAACTGTACATCAAAACATATACATTGTCAACATTAAGATTTTTATCTTCATGCAAAGGAAGTGTAGGTGATGCCACTAACTCTACAACTTTTGCAAAAACATCGTCCACCAAGTACATGTACAACGAAATTCGTATGTGGTTAATTGTACATCAAAACACATACATTGTCCACTCGGTACTTGTACATCAAAATGTACAAATTAATTAAAATAAGGTATTAAAAATTGGGGTTAAAATAGTCTAAACACCTATTAAAAGTGTCTTACTTGCCAAAAGTGCCTCAAAATGATATTTGAAACTCAAAAAGTGCCTACTTATGTAAAATTCTCTTTTAATAATCTCTAAAGGAACCGTATGGGGCCCATCTTATTATTTTTAACCGGTGACACGTCATCTTATTATTATATAATCTAATTCAATCAATAATGTAACTATTTTAATTCTATAATCTTCTTAGATTTCATCATTTTAAATTGTGAAAAATTGTAACTTGAAAATAATGGAGGTAACAAACACTATAAACAGTGATTAATTCTTCTTCGTATATATCTATTAAAACAAGATTACGTGAGAAATACACAAATGTAACGCCGATTTTGTAACAAGAAAAGTCAAAAAGATTAAGGGAGTATTGAAATAAGTATTTAAAATAATTTGATTTATAGTGAGTTTTTTTGGAGATTTTGATGAATTTGAAAGTCGTAGAGATTTATTTTTAAAATTCTTTACGATCTCACATAAAACCATTAGATTTGATTTTTTTGTATTTTTAACTAAGAAATTCCAGGTGATTTCATAAAATCACTTGAAATCCAATGTTTTAATTTTTTTCAATAACAGTTGATTTGCTTATGGATTTTTAAATCACTCTTCCAATAACAGGCGAATTTTAAAAAATTGATTTTTAATCTTAACACAAATCACTCAAAATCACCGATTCAATACACCGCTAAAAATTGCACTAAAATCCGGACAAAAATAGGGAACGGCCCATCTAGAGGACTGCTCCTCTTTGTATAGAGGGCCTATTAGATGGTTCTCTATCAGTAGGGACCCATCATAACCCAAAGGCCCTAATTTATAAGGCCCATTATTCATAAAAAGAAACCCTAATTCATAGCTTCCTCTCCTTCTCTTACGCTTACTCTCTTAAAAATCGTTGCGCCACTTTTTTTTATTTATTTTAAGCACGCAAGATAATTTCGGGATGATTGCGGTTGAACTTGCAAACGTATTATCGGCATTCCAATTAGATCCTCGTGATTACACATGCACAAAATGGTTAGATTTGGATGATAAGGTACATAGAATTAATTATTTTTTTTTATGGGGATTAACAATTTTTTATTTTGTTTACATAGTAGATTCATGTTATGTGCGCAGGAGTTAAATCTTGTGAGTTCGATATTGATGTTAGGAACATGGTCCGGAGAAGTTATAGCGCTTGATATTTCTTCGGTCGGTGAAATGGACATCCGTCTTTCATTCCGGGTAATTCAACCGTGATCGTTATATACATTTTTCGTGTTTTTTTTTTTGTATAGAATTGTATTGTAAAAATAAATTAACTTCAGCCTCTTTTGTGTAGAGCTGTCAACGTTATTTCCTCTTCGACAAATGCTTATTGGGTTTACAGCGGTGGTGGAGATGGTTCCATTTGTAAAATTAGTGTTAACGCCGGAGTATTGAGTTGCTCTGTCAAAGCTTTTGATGAAGATGGTGTTTCTTCTTTATCCGTTTCAAAAGGTTTGTCATACTTTTTTCCCTGTGTTAATATTAAAATATATAAATATTAGAAAGAAAATGATTGAAATATTACTTAGATTGCCATTACAAAAAATATTAAACTATGATGCTGGTTTTTCTCTCAATTTACGGATGGGAAAACCGTAGTAGCTGTTTCTACTTATTCTATGTACAAGACTTTTCACGGGCATAGCCTCGAGGTCATACATACTCATAACATGTGTGCTTCGTCAATTGATAAAGATGCATATATGAATCCTAGCAATGTGTGCATGAAGAAGATGCATAGTGCTAAAGTTGGATCCCTGGTTAAGTTTCTCCAACGAAAGTATACGTGTTCTACGACCTTGTTTTACATGCACTCGCGACTACATAGGGAGGATTTTGGTGCAATCCATGAATTTCTCATTGGTGCGGAGGAAACAAACTTGCCGGAAGAAACAAACTTGGCTCCTCCTGAACTTGATATTGACAAAGAATGGGACCACATACTAGAGGTTGGAACTAGCTTAAAGCATACAAAGAAGGATGTAGAAAGAGCAATTGTTTTGGCGGATGGTGATATAGAGTTTGCAGAAGAATACCTGCGCCGTAGGGCCCCAGGTTGTGACACAGTTATGTTTGATTGTGACAGATGCTACAAGTCCTTCACCTCTTGCTCCTTTCTAGAAAAACACATGGAGCTTAAACACAAGTCTGAATCGAGTGAAAGGTTTGTTCTTAATTATTTATCTATTTAGTAGCTAAATCTTTTGTTTGATCTTTCTTCTTCATTTATTCAAGAGTCTTAGCTTGACGGTTACTAAGCTGGTGCCTTACCCTTAGGGACCTCTGAACCAGAAAACAAAAGCTCCATACAATGCAACTCTCTTAGTTTATTTTTAAATATGTCCAAGTTTGTGAAGTCTTTAGTTTTAAAAAACTATTTAAAATTTATTTGAGCATAAGAACAAAATATCAAATATCTACCAAATGTAACTGAACAAAAGATACATGACAATGTTTTTAACAATGAAAAGGGATACTGAGTCCGATGCAAAGAAGAAAGTAATTGAGAAAAAGATTATCCTGTTAGAACATAAGCTGTGTAGTTGAATTTAAGGCTTCATACAACAAATCAAGAATCAGGATTCTCTTTTCAGATATCACAAGTTTTCGCATGTAACAACAACACACACACAATGTAAACAAAAAAGTTGGACATGAAATCTTAGAGACAACCAAACAAAGACATCATCACAAGCAAAAGATTCTAATCAGTCAGTAAACACCCACCCAGGAACAACAAACCAACCAGGTTGACCAAAATCATCATCATTTATACTTTTAAAAGATAATGACAAAACGCATACGTGTCGCGACGTGAAAATTTTTAGGATATTTTTTATTTTTTTTGCGTTTTAGTTCTTATATTTTTGAATAATTTTTGTTCGGTGAATTCTATAAATTATATTTCAGACCCAACGAATTCAGACCCACGTATAAAACTTTTAAGATTTAAATTTCTAATAAGAAACAAAATAAGAAATCTTATAATTAAATAAGATTTTATCACATACAAAATCATTAAAGCGGACCTTCGTCTAATAGGCCTGCGAATTTCGGTAAATTGATCACGCCTTCATTTATCGGAGTATGCATAATGCGGGTATTTTTTTTTGAATAAACTTGCAAAGTTTGATTAGTCATTTCGACTTTCGATAATGGTCTTTCATAGATGCATGCCTTATAAATTACCAATGGGTATCGGGAACTTTGATTAGTAGATTGGAGCCCGGGCATTCGGTTTTCAGGTCAGGCTCATTCGAGTTCGAGTTTTTCGGGTTAAAGGATATAGGATCCGTTCGGGTTATTTACAAATATAGTTATGTTCAGTTCGAATCTATTCGGATTCAGGTCGAGTTTCATATATTTAACAAAATCTGACCTTGAACAAATATTATTCGGTTCGGGTTTTTTGATTTTTTGGTTCGAATTTTCAGGTTTTACATATTTTTGGTAAGACCTTCCGGTCTTATTTCGGATAATTCGGGTTCGGTTCGGGTTTTGGTTCGACTTATTCATATAACCCATAAAAAATTGAAACAGTCTACTAAAATCCAAATTACATTATCAAAACTATATACATGTATATATATTCGAGTCTATTCGAGTATAATTCGGACTTCAGTTCGGTTCGGATTAGAATGGAAACCCGAGTTAAAAAATATCAAAACCCGATAGGATAATATGAGAACCGAAACCGGACCAAACCAAATTTTTCAGGTCGATTCGGTTTCAGGTTTCGGATCTCGGGTTAAATGTTCAGCCCTATATTGATCAATTCATGGTCTTCTATAATATAACTTAACTAGGATTTAACCCGTGGTGTACTACGGGTTTATGTTTTTTATAAATAATTTTATATATATATAGTTAATTTAGAAGTTTGTAATATTTTTTTTGATTTTGTAAAATAAATAAAAATATTCAGAATTTCTAAAGAGTATTTTATTCTTTTATTGTTTATGCAAATAAATATAGAGAAATTCACAAAACTACACCATTTCAATCATTCCTTCACAAAACTACACCTAATTCAATATTTTCACAAATTTACACCCTTTCAAAATTTTAAAAGCTTGATTTACCCTTTTAAAAATTACCAAAATTAAAATATTTTCATTTGTGTTCGCTAATTAATGTTTAGAAATAGTATTAAGGGGTATGATTGTGTGGATAGGGTTTATTTGAATTTAATTTTGAGTGTTTATGTGTAGTTTTGTGAAATATTTTTGAAATGGTGTAGTTTTGTGAAATGTAATTCAAATGGTGTAGTTTTGTGATTCTCCCATAAATATATAATGAGAATTATATTTTATATAGCAAAATCTTAATATAATTTGTAAGTGTGTTTATTCCAAACTATTATAAACTATAAAAATTAGGGATGGACAAAACTTCCGGGTCCGAAATATCGAACCCAAACCAAACCGAAATCCCTAAATCAATACCGATTCTAAAAACAAATAACTCGAATGTATAGGGAAATTTACTACCATAATACCCGAAATTGAATATGAACCGAACTCAATTTTGTAGAACTAAACTAAACTACTCTAACTACCCAAAAATTATTTAAAATAATAATAGTTATAATTATATTTGAAGTACATAATTGGAACCAAACCGAAATTAAAGAACCGAAACCGTTCCAAAAATAAATAACCCGAACGAATTGAGAAATTTACTACCTGAAAACCCGAAGCCAAAACAAATTTCTAGATTTGAACCCGAATTACCCGAAATTTGTTTATGATAAAGTTTAATCATTATTTTCAAACTTCTTGTCATTTATCTAGAATTTTTCTAGAATGAACCCGTTAATAAATTTGTTATCTAGTGTTAATTGATTATGCTGAAAACCGTAATGTTAATAAAATAATTGTTATGCTAGTGTTAATTGATTTATAACAAAATTTATCTATGTTCAATATTATATATAAAAACTAAACTATATACTTTTTAAAAAATATTTATATTCTGAAATTTTTTATAGACCTCCGTAAGAAAAATAAAAAGATTATATCAAAAATATCATAAATATGAAATTAGTGGTTGATTTTATGTTAAAATCGGTTTTATTGTTTTTGTTGATATTTAAGTCAATTTTAAAAAGTATATATATAGAATGAGATATGTTTGTGTGTAAGTTTCACATAACTCTTTAAGTGAGTTTAAAACCAATGACATATGTAATAATGTATTTATGTGAATTACATATGTTTATTTTGTTTTTCAAATATTTTTTACATAATTTCTTTAATATTTTTTATTTATTTTTGGAGAGAATTATAATATTTCCTTATTTGATTTTTTGTAATTAAATGTTCAAAAATATTTCCTTTTATGCCCAAAGGCATAATGTGTAATTTAGTGTGATTTTTTGGAAATTTTCAAATTAGTACTTCAAAAATACTAATATAGATATTATTTATGAATATCCACTGGAGAGTACTTACCGTACTTACCTAGTAACAATTAACAACAACAACAAGTAGTAATAACACCATTATTTAGCTCAATATGGGCTTTAAGTACTCTAGGCCCAATTGTCCGCACCGAAAAGTTAGGCCCAAAACCAAACAAAATATCATCAATCCATCCCCAATAAGATAAAGATAGTCTTCCCTAAAAGAAATCCTAGAAAACCTAGCGACAGCCCCCTTTGTCTCTCTCTCTCTCTCTCTCTCAGATTCGTCGCCATGGAGCAATTCATCTTCGAGGTATAAGTTTCTTTCTCTTTTTTGTTTTTTTGCTTTGGCAAATTGTTATTGGCTTTGTGTTTCTACTCTATTTTATCTCTAATTCTACTTTAGGTTCCGGAAGACAACGATCCCTTTAGAGGAGAATTTGTGGATCGAATTTATAGGTAAAACAAAAATTGAGATTATTTTTAGAATAATAATAATAATAATAATATTTGGTTGGAATGGATGATGTATGACATATGTATGTTAAAAAATTGAAGGAGCACACGTATTGGTGTTGAGGGATATGACACTAGCCTTGATAGGCATCATGTTATGAAAGCTTTGTCTCAACACTTTTCTCAATGTGGTGAGGTTGTTCATGTTCGTGTTCTTCATCATTCTACATTCAATTACCGTAGTTTTAGGGCTCCTCTCTTGAGTACTGGTTTAGTATATATCTTGGGACAAGGTGCAGGTGACAAGGCGTTGTCACTCACCGGAACCGACGTGGCTGGAGGTACTATTGTTGTTCGAATCGTTTCCCGCCGCTAAAAACCAAAGATACCGTCAGGAAACCAAACGTTTTGGTTACGGGATTTGAACCTTGCGTTCCCGAGAAAAGATTAAAGAAGGAGCTGAGGAAACATTTCGGAACATGCGGAAAAGTCACCAGAGTCTCACTTTGCGAAGACTCCAATGGTGATTTCAACGAGGCTTTCGTTTTTCTATCGGGAAAAGACTCTGTGGATAAGGCCGTGAAACTTAGCGGAACTAAAATGAGGGGACGCGAAATAGCTGTCAAATCTGACTATGTACTGCCCCTCCCAACTAATATACTCCCGTCCGTTTGGGATGGCATCCCTGGTAAGTAACCATCTAAACATCTTTTTTTTTCTTCTTTATTTATTTTTTTACAAAAACTTGTCTCTTTTTTTCTCGTTCCAGAAAGTAGTTACATAGGCGGCCGCAATTGCTGCCGCGGCGGCAATTGCTAAGTTGGAAGTAACCAAGTTTCTAGTCTTTTATTTTGGTACCCACCTAAGTTTGATGTTAAAACTATGCCGTGTGTTTTTATGTTTTTCTCTTTCGTCGTGTGTTGTGATAACCTCGAATATGGATAGTGAAATCGTATGTTTTTTTTTTGCTTGTGATACATAATTTGAATTGAAATGGATATAAATCGCTCAATTATGAAGACAAAGGTGTAAGTTTGTTCACTCTTTTGCCCTTTCGATGCAATTGTGACTTGAACAGTCAAAAGAAAAACTAATCTTCTTTGATTGACATTGCTTTTTAATATCATAATAATCCATGATTACAAGAGTTGGTCAAAAACAAAAACAAATTTGAATTGAAATGGATATAAATATCAGGCCTAATAAGAACCACTTGTTCACTGTTTTTTTTCCGCCGAAAGATATTATATTATTGATGAAACTGGAAGCATACAAACCTGCTTGGGTCTATATATAGACCGATCATAAAAATTTTGGCAATATAAAGTCCAAGACTCTTCGGTAACAAAAACAAAAGATAAAACTAAACATCATAAAACATAAACTTTGAAAAGACACAAACCCGCAGAGATCATCTTTAAAAGCCTGAAAATTCTCGAGAGTCACAAACCCATAGATTCCTACTAACGAAGCTAGAAGCTTTCGGGTGACACAAGTCGCAAGTTTCTACTAAAGAAGCTAGACACTCTTAGGAGACAATAACCGATGCAACTAGAAGCATTACTAATCACAAAAAGCCAAACACAATAGTCTGAACTACAAACACCACCAACACCTAATCTTCAACATCGAGCATAACCAAGAACTAAACTTGAGAGAAGATGCCAACAGACCAACAAACACAAACACTAAGAAATAGACCATAGCATTTGCACTTCTCTTGACAAGGCACACACGAATCCACCGAAAAGAACAAATAGACCAACAAATGCCAAGACCGGATCAACTGAAAACCGGTAACGAGAAAGCACATCAAATCAGACATCGACCAAATTTGATAGTTGTTTCTTGTAGAGGAAACACGAAGCCGCCTAACCGATTCACCATCAATAACGAGGGTGAAGAATGCGATTCAATTAAGCCAATAAAACTCAAAATATGAAGAGTGGACAATGATAATAGGTAGAAACAAACCATCCAAGAAAAGTTCAACGGTAAGCAATTGATTACCTTCACTCACGAAAACCAAATCAGAGAAACTAGACCGATAATGAGAGAGATTAAGGATATAACCAAATGAAACACCAAAGACCTTTAGAAACACAATCTCGCTGAAGACTAAAACCACTGTCGGAATCGAGCACCGGAGCTTGTTCCTCCGAAAGAAACATCATGGATTCGTCAGAGGTGACTTATGCGAAAAGGACAACAAACGATGTAAGGAGAAAGTCAGAGGAAGGAGAGCGATACCGACCCCGGAAGAAAACCGACGCCAGTATCACCGGATAGAAAAACACAAAGAAGAGACTTTGGGAGAAAAACTTTAGCGGCTAGGTTTTCCACTATGCCTCATCATCAACCACTTGTTCACTAATCTAGATGTTTTTGTATACTAATAATTACAAAATCGAGATCTCGAGAAAAATAAAATATGAAAAATTGTAAGTCGTTTAATGTAGTGCCGTCCACCTCCCACGTGCTTGTCCAATCAGGCCTGTCGGTAACACGCTCGATTTGTGTCAACGTATATATACCACCACTATATATAATTTTCTACCTTTCAGTTTTGATTTATAATTTTTTATCACGAAAATATTATAAAATATTGTATACAAAAAATAAACAAAAACATATTTTCTAAACTTTTTGTTCAAGTGAGATTTGTTATTTTAGTTGCGGCTTTTTATAAGTAACATATTACACTTGGCTTTAAACATTTGTATTGTTCTTTATAATTTAACTAAGCTGTTTGACCCGCGCCTAAATATTTTTCGAACCAAATTACGTTAAAATAATTACTTTTGACATATTAAAATAAATTCAAATAATAACGTAAATCAAGAATAATATGCTTCTTAAACTATTTTCTTATATAGATGATTCAAAGTATATGTCAATGAAATTTTAATGTATATAAACATGAATCTAACAAAATATATAAAGACAAAAAGATTATTAAATTATAATTAAAGAATAACAGAGAAAATGTTAGAAACTAAATTTGTAAACATAATATTTTACTAATAAAGAAACAATAAACTTAAAGATAACAAACATCACTTCAACAAAAAGTGATCAAGATATATTTTGGTATATGTTTATGTAAACAACATTTATAATATTTTGTGATTTTTCTTATTCTTATCCTTGATAAGAAATTATTAAATGATAACTATGATAATTCAAGATTTTTTAATTGTAGAAAATTGTATGATGTGGCATAATAAATTTAAAATATAACATATTTATAACACAAAATCCACAATTATCAAATAATTATTTATAAGTTAAGTATATCATATATGCAGCATATTAAAAAAATTGTATATCAAACTGAATAATCGTGAAATGTAAACCAAATCAGATAATTGCCACTTATAATAACAATAAGCAATTATATGAAATTATAATATCAATTTAAATTTCAGTAAAACTGACATCGTATATTTTTGATATGATAGCATAATAGTAAGATAAACTTAAATTATACATCCTATATATATATTAATTGAGAAATATTACTTGAGCTAAACAAAGAAGTATAACACGTATCATCACTAAAAACTAACAACAGTTCATTACTAGCCCACATATCAAAGCTCATATAATTACATTACATTTTCTCATTTCAAAAAGAGGTCACATATGTTGGTGCAACACAAGCAAAAATCAAATATCAAATGTAATCTAATTTTTATACATTTTACATCACAAAAAAAGAAAATTGATGAATATTTTGATATTTTTAGTATAAAATTAAAGTTGTTGAGTATTTTGTATTTTAAAAAAGTTGTTGTGATAATTGTTTTATTTTACGAATCATCGAAAATATTTGTCTTCGAATAAAATATTAATGAAATCAATTGTGCGTTTCTATTTAACACACGCTACACAAAATAGTCTTTTACAACATTAAAAAAATACTTAACTTCCGCATTTGACGCGGGTCAAAATCTAGTGTATCTTATATAAGAGTTTCAGATAAACTTTGTTCTAATTAATATAACATGTTAATATAATTTTATCATATAAAATTTGGTTTCAAAACTTAGTAACTCATGTGATCGTGAGATGTGTCAAGTTTACCGTTAAGATTTTGACATATATAAAAAAAGTTCAATCAATCATGTTTAAACAAATATATTTAGATAAATATGTATATTTCAATTTTTATACAAATATAGTAAGATAAATGCAAAAAATTAAAATTAAAAACTTTAAATTCAATATAAAGCAAATAATAAATATAAATGAAAACATTAATATGAAATTAAGTATATTATATTTATTAAAAAATAATAAAAACCTTAATAATAATATTATAATTGAGTTACGATCATAGAAACAAATTAAGAGAAAATATTAAATACTTATGTGACCTTTTTTGAAAATAAAAATGAAAAATGTAATGTAATTAAATGTTCTTTTGATATGTGGGCTAATTGTAGTTAATTTTTTAAAATCATTGTAGTGAAGACACATGTTATATTTCCTTGTTTAACTCAAATAATGTTTCTCAAATAGGATTTTATAAAGTATAAAGCATGTGAAAAAGTAAAATATCGAAAGCACAAAATTTAGTTATACAATAACTCAATATCTAATCTAAAGTCGAGTAAAAATATTTTTGAGTCACCAGTCAAACTCATACCACATATATTATATTTTATCAAAATTATACTTATATTGGGTGATTTTCCACATGTTTTATTTTTGAGGAATTCCCAAAACTACACCTTTTTAACCCTCCATTCACAAAACTACACTTAATTTAATATTTTTTACATATTTACATCCTTTCAAAATTTTCAAAGCTTGATTTATCCTTTAAAAAATTAACAAAATTAAAATCTTTTCATTTGGATCCGCTAATTATTGTTTAGGGTATAGTATTAAGGGAGTAGGATTGTGTGGGTAGACTTAATTTGACTTTAATTTTTAGAATTTAGGTGTAGTTTTGTGAAATTTTTTTAAAAAGAGTAGTCTTGTGTAATAAAATTCAAATGGTGTAGTTTTGTAATTGTCCCTTTATATTTTTATCAAAAATTAACATAATAGTTTAATATAATTTTTTTATGGGTTGCGAGTTGGATTATATTACACCAACATATGTGGGTTTTTTTGAAATGAAAAATGTAATGTAATTAAATGGGATTTTGATATGTGGGCTAATTATTGTTAATTTTTTATAATCATTCTAGTGATGATACATGTTATATTTCCTTGTTTAACTCAAATAATGTTTTTCAATTAGTATATATAGGATGTGATCAGTGTTCTAAAACGCGGACTAGGCGGGCGCCTAGGCGGTGCCTATACGCTACGCGGGGGCCGGGCGTACCGTATTCAAACTATACGGAGGTTTATGCAGTTGCTTAAAATACGGTCGTTTATGCGGTTTATGCGGATATTATACGGTCTACGCGGACGTTTATGCGGATTTAGGCGGATTCTAGGCGGTTATTATAACAAAAAACATCAAAAAATAATATATTTATATATTAATTTATAAATTATTAATTTTCATATTAAAGTACTTATTTTGTTCAATAAATCTTACAAATTTAAGACATTTATAAATAACAAAATACATATTTATTATTTTTACATAAATTTGTATATATTTTTTTCATTAATATCATTTTGTGTTTTAAAACCTATATTCACATACAAAACTATATAAAATTTAACATTTAAAACTCCAATTTTACTTTCTTTACTCACAAAATCTATATATTTAGATAAAACATATTATATATAATTTTAAACTCTTAAAATTGTTCATCCGCGTAAATCCGCGTAAGACCGATTAGGCGTCCGCGTATACGGATAGGCGCTAGGCCCTCACTCACCGCCTAGCAAGCGCCTAACGCGTTTTAGAACACTGGATGTGATAGAATAGTTTAATCTATTTTTTATGGGTTGCGAGTTGACTTATGTTACACCAACATGTGGTCTTTTTGAAATGAAAAATGTAATGTAATTAAATGAGCTTTTGATATGTGGGCTAATTGTTGTTAATTTTTTGGAATCATTCTAGTGATGACACGTGTTATATTTCCTTGTTTAACTCAATTAATGTTTCTCAATTAGTATATACATGATAGGATAATTTAATCTAATTTTTTATGGGTTGCGAGTTGGCTTATTATACATCAACATATGTGGCTTTTTTGAAATGAAAAATGTAATGTAATTAAATGGGCTTTTGATATGTGGGTTAATTGTTGTTAATTTTTAGAATCATTTTTGTGATGACACGTGTTATATTTCCTTGTTTAACTCAAGTAATGTTTCTCAATTAGTATATACTAGATTATTTCGAAAATGAAATAAAATATGTAAGGGAATGAATGTTTAATTGATGTATATCTACGTTTAAATTTACCGTTTATATATAATATAGAAAGTAGGGTTTATCTTGATTTAACGTAAATGAGATATGGTATGTCAAATATTTTAAAAAATGTTTAAGAAAACAAAAAAAGGACTGTTGAATATTTGCATTGCTCACAAAATCTTTAATATTAAATATTTCTTTTGCAACAAGGTCTAAAAATTACAATGTCGTAATTTTTTGACTCACGTCAAACGTAGAGTTATAATTTTATATGTATTTTTAATTTTTGGCATATAAAATTATTTAAAATAAATTTGGAATTGTGTTCGAACCCTTTTTATTATTTATTAGGACAATTGTCAAAAATATCATTAATTTTTTTTCTTCTTAAAACAATAATTACATCATAAGTTTTTTCCTTATTAAAAAGGTTTGATATTTCTATTACCATTATTATTTATTTTATTTATATAATTATTTCTTTTATTTTGAATAGGTTTTGCTATTTTTTAAAATGCGGTCGTATTGACGATTAAACGACCGCTTATTCTTTTTTTAGTGACGAACCGTACGATTTTGGTCAAATTGTTGGGAAAAATCGTTGACTAGTTTTCAATCGTTGATTGGTTTTCAACTGATTTCCAATCGATTAATCAACTCAAATCAGTCCAAAACCGATTTATTTTTAATAAATTTAGACTGTTATGGGTTAACGCCAATTTTGACGTAGCAATATTGTAATAACTTTACAAACTCATTTAATTTTCTAAGCACAAAAGATTTATTTATATGTAGTTTTTAACTAATATGTAGGTTTCATTACCAATATGAGACTTTATAGGTATATTACTTGTTGAATAAAATTTAATGGATCATAAAATTTCAATTAGCATTACGTTTTCTATATTCTAATTTTATGAATTTTTTTAGATTCAAATTTAATGGATTTTTAATATTGGGTATGTCAATTGTTGTTAGTATATACAAAATAGTATAGATGTATAATTGGACCACACGCCATTCACCGGGAAAAAAAGGTTTTTTATCCGCAAATCTTTAAGAGGTATGGAGGTTTGGAATTGCCGTAAAATCTGGAGAAGATATTATTTGATTTATATCCTCGTTATTGGAAAAATATTTAATAAATATTTGTACGTTTGGATTTATGAGTTGCCGTAAAATCTGGATCTTATCGTTGGTAAAATGATCGTTTTATTGTTGTCTTACACCACCACCCACTACATTATTACACCCACCCACTACATTATAAATAGAGAAATATCCACCCTCCCAAGGTTAATTATTATCTCTTCAGAAATCTATTGGAATCCTAAAGGTTTTTCTTTAACATATTTAAGTTTTTTCTGCCTCTTGTTCTTCTAACTCTTTATCTTGTACAGAGGATAGTATTTCTGAGATCTGTCAAGTTGTTTCCGGTAATAATTTCATCCTCTGGTTTTCAACTTTTGCCGAGTCAAAGGGATCTCACTGGTTTGGATCTGTCTTGGATATCCTATGGCGGATTCAATTAGCCGAAGTCTGGCCTTGAGAACCTGATGACGCGGAGCTCTTCATCAATTGTCTGAGAATTTCACTTACGACAACGCTTGAAATCACAGATGGAGAAGAATTCTCTCATCGACTGTCGGAGAGCGTTTGGGTGGTGTCGGCGTGGCTACGTCGGCTACAGTTTCCTTTTTCCTTTGGTCAACACACGTGACGCCACTTGGGCACATCAATTTATTGGGCTTTTGGCCCAATTGTCTAAAACAAAAAAAAAATGAAATGGGATTTAATTGCAATGTATCTTGTTCAAAAGGTAAGAATTTTGCTGTCGATATTATTTACGGCGAAGACGAAGGGGAGTGAAGTAATACGGAAGGGTTTCCGTCAAAACTACCTTCTTGTAGTTTTAAGGTTTGTATGCCCAAGACCTCTTTCTAAACCCCCCACCCCTCTTGCTACACTTTGAATATGAAAAAAAAAAAAAAAAAAAAAAAAATCCCGTAGGGTTTAGGGTTTATTTTGGATTTCTTGAGCTGATGTGATTTCTTATTATACTTTGTATGTAGGGCTATAAGATGGATGCGTGGACTGAGTTGACTTGCTTCAGTCCTGACCTGAACTATATAGCAATATGCACTAAAATTGAAAATGGAGATATTCGGGTATCTGTATTTTTTATTTTTATATATCTTTCAAATTTCAGTTTCGTTATGTTTCTCATAATTCGGTTTTCTTTGGGTAAAGATTTGTAGTACAAATGACGATCGTCAAAAGGTGTTTCCAGGTCTGGAAGTTAGGAAAGCTAATATTTCCATACTTTATACATGTATGGAATGGTGCTGCAATTTGGTGAATACTGTATGGTTTATGCAAATCAGATTAATAAGTTTCCTTTTGGTAGATTAAAGGCTAATATGCGTAATTTTATGTGCAGGAGACAATTAATATATTGATCTTAGGAACAAAAAAGGGGGATATTATAGCAATTGATGTTGATTCTTTCAAGATCAAATGGGCAATTAGTGAATGTCATTCTAAGTGAGTAATGTACTAACTCTAGCTAACACTATCATTTATGCCATGAAATTAACTCTACCACTTTATGATTGATTTTTTGTGTGTAGACTTGTCCAAGTTGTTTCGTCGGCAACAAACACTTCTTGGGTTTATAGTGGTGGTCGTGATGGTAAGATTTGCATAATTTGTATCAAGACGGGAAAACAGATGAAGTCCGTCAAAGCTTTTAGTACTTGCTCTGTTTCTTCTTTATCCGTCTCAACAGGTTTGTCTTCGATTTGTGTATAATATATTATTACAATTTATATTATGACTAGTATTGGCATCAGTTTTTCTATACCTATAAAATTTTGGAACTAAATCAATATTATTTCACCGTTTAAATTATTGTTGCCGAGTTCCCGAAGACAAGTCAAACTAAAATTTGTTTTTTTTTTAGTTTTCTATGTCTGATGGAAATCTTATAAATTGATCTATTAAAAAAAGCAAAATAGTAAATGTATTAATAGTTGTCGTTTTATGGGTTACACATATAATTAATTTGTGTAACTTTGGAATCTCCTTGCAGATGGTCAAAAAGTAGCTGCTCTTTCTACTTCTTCTGAGTTGAAGACAATTAAATTCAATGTCCGTGTGAGGAGGAAGAGTTTCAGAGGAACACATCAGAGAAAGACTCGATTGGTGAAGGGAAAACTTTTTAGACTTGCAAATCAAAGAAAGATTTATCTTCTTTACAGTTGGAGGAGAACATTGCCTCCGATTCTCTCTAAGGCTTTTTATCAAATCTTGGGTGAGTTTTACTCTCTAGAATCTCTTTTAAAAAGCTCTTTCTTTCGAATCTCTAATAGCTATGTTTAAATGTAGGTACTTGTTGGGCGGTAGGACTTATCAGGCAATTTGAAGCGCTCCTAAAGAAGAAAGGCAAATTACGTGATGAAGAGTTTCTTTGCATTCATTCTCTTATTATGAAGTGCGCACAACTTGGCATTGTTAAGAGTGAACATAAGTATGGCCTCGTTAGTTATAGTGATGTGGAGCCGGTTTTAAGAGATGTTGGAGCTAATGTGATTGGAGCAGATGAGGAATATATCTTGGGAGAAAATGGGTTAACAAAAACGTTTAGAATTCGGGAACTCAACATCCACGTGCCGTTGTCAACTTCTCGCTACTCATTTAAAACAATTTGAGAAGTTGATGATTAAGGATCTTTCTCAAGGGCCATTAACCGTTGACATATTTGCTCCCGATAGTTATATAATGAACGAACCGGGTGAGATCTATTCTCCTACGAATGGTGAGGCTGCTGACATTGCAAAGGGGTACAAGTCTTGCGTAGACGGATCATGTGAGTATGTGGAACATCATGGCTTGCTTTTGTCCGGCGTTCATCGATTATATTGGGAATTTCAGGGATCGTACGGCACTAGCCAAGGAGATGATGGTTTTTTCTACATAAAAAGAGGACTTAAAATTCCCACCATAGCTGCATTCATGAGGATTGTCTTTGAAGATGATATTTTACCTCAAACAGGTAATCTACGCGCAGATCTTGATCTCACCAAAATCCTTTGACCACTGTTTTCTTTTAGACGTATGTTCAATACTAGAAACAATGTTTTTTTTGTTGAAATCTGCTTGTGATGTTTACTTTTATTGTTTTTATTGCAAAGCCAAAGGTTGTTATGACACGATTCCTATTCAACGACACTGGTTTAGATGAATCAGAAGTTTTAACCATAAACTGTCATTAACATTCTCGAAAGAAAAACAGTTTTACATTGTGCTTTGAAAACACAAGACTCTGCGTTGTGCATCATTACCTAGAGCAATTTTTTAAGTACACAAGATGAAAATGGTATCTTACCAACCCAATTCGTCAGGTCGGTACTAAAAATGTGAAATGTAAAGCATATAAACTTTGAATTCTCTAGTTCACTTGGCTCTTCTTCCCCTGCACGGAAATCACGAGTCATCATCTCACCGATCTCTGCAAGTCAAAGCCCAAAAGCAGCAGCTTCTTTGAGGAAAACAAGATTTCTAAGACAAGCCTCTCGGATCATGGGAAGCTCTCTTCGTAGCATGTCACAGTCTTTCAATGGATCAAGTCTTTCTATGTAATCTAGCTCTTCTTCGGAGAAAGGTATCGAAGCTTGAGGCCAATGAATCCACTCAAAGTAAGGATCTTCAAGTGTTTCTGGTAAGCAAAGACCGTGATCTATTGGAAGAAGTTCCACTTGACCAAACTTCCCCGCAACACCATCATCATCAAGCTTCTTCACCAAAAGGTTTCCACCATGCCGGTCCGTGTTGAGAATCCTCACGTCCAATATCCCAATACGGTGTACGAAGAAACCGGAAGCTCGAAGTCCCGTGATCACTAGCATCAAAATCATGAGGTACAAACTTCCGGAACGAAGCGATCTTGCTGCCGACCCGTTTCTTCTTCTCACGAGGTTTATTCCCGTTTACTCCATCGTTGACATTGAATATAGAGTGTGTTATCTTCACAAGAGAAGTAGGAGGAACATTAGCAAAGTGATCATAGTCAAGAAGGTACGCTGCAACTTCTCTAAATCCGGTTTCACCAACTCGCACAGAAGGCTTTAAACCAGGCTGTCCAAGCGTTTTCCCTACAAAGCCTTTAGGATTGTTAGGAGCAAACGGTTCTTCATCTGTAGGCTTGACAATAGCAACGCTTTGGCCTTTTTCATCCCTAAAATAGTATGCCCCTCCAAGCCCACCATTTACAAGGACTGGTTCAACACCCATCTTCATGGCCTTAACAATGTCATTAGCCGTTTGCTTTAAAGTCAAAAAACAATGCGAATGGCTAAGTATCTCGATAGGACCACTCAGATCTTTTCTCTGCAGATCATTCCCGGTAGGTGAAAGACACGGAGTAGACGAGCTTCTGTGCATCAAGTTACGCTTTAGGAGAAGCGGTGAATCATTCCTCACACCACTCAAGTCACTCTTCAGAACCATATCCCCAAAAGTCAATGAGCTTTCCTCTGTAGGAAAGTTAAAGGCAATCTGAAGCCTCTTCTTCACAGATATGAACATTGTCACTACGGTCCAAATCCATACCCAAAACACATCCAGTTTCGTTTGCACGAAAACACGTCTCCGCCCCGAAGATTCCCGATGAAGCAGATGATGCTTGTACTGCTTCCCTTCCATCTTTCTAGCTCCATGGAACTCTCCTTTAAGCGGAGCTTTAAAGACAGCCAATGCCATGTTTTCAGAACAAACACCTTTTTTTGTCTGAAATAAACACGAGCTCAAGCGAAAACCAGAACCGAAACTGAGAAGTTGAACTTTATCCTTGCACTACATCAGGTAAGCCATGCTTTATATCCCAAAAGAATCTGCATAAAGGTTGTATATAGGATCAAAAATCTAGTCATTATCTTACACAGCTCTAATGTAAAAAAGAAACCTTCTTTGTTTCGGCTTTTACACACATCACATAAGAACTTGGTACGTATCTTCCTTGTACACACATCTCTTAACCATTTATAATCCATCACATACATCTTTGATCCAAGAATTGAAGAAACTTTACATAATCGTAATAACAATGGCCACATCAAATCAATTTAATTCCATAAAAAAATCATGAGAAAATTTGCAATAAATTGGCGATAACTATCGGCTCGCATAAGCAATGAATCGAACAAATCGAAACAGTACGAAGAAGAGAAACTCACCAAAAACGAAGAAGAAGAAGATAAACGATCTCGAGACAAGCGATAGCTTTTTTGCGAGACGAGTTTCGCCAAAGGAAAACGCGCATGGAGAAACAGAGAAAGAAAACACGTACGCGTTTGAATCGCTAAAGAACCCGACTCAGTGAGTCAGTGATCCACTCGCCGCCTCTCTCTCTCTAATCTCTCTATCTATCGCTTCCTTCTTCTCTCACCACTCAAAAGACGCTCTTTTTAACAAGAGTAAATTTCACAATGGAACACTTTTTGAAGTTACATATCAATTTGAGGCACTTTTTGGAAGTGAGGCACTTTCCTTTATAAGTTGGTATTTTTTGACAAATATACCCTTACGTTAATTTGTTGTGAATGAGTCTAATAATTTATTTCGGTGTTAATCGTGGATTGATTTGTGGACGTGAAAAATTTGATGAACCTAGTAACGACTTGAATTTGTGGACGAAAAACTTGATGTTTAACAAAAAATTCATAGAGTAATATAAGATTAATTTCTATGGTAAATTTCTCTTTATTAAATTACAAAAAAATCTGTTAATCTAATGTGATTTAGATTTAAAACTAAATTGGGATTTGTGGTAACAAGGTTGCGATGACAAAGATGTGTAAAATTTGATTTGGATACCAAAAAAACATGTAGATTGGAATTTGTGGACGATGAGGAGTTTGATTTAGAACCAATGTTTGACGACACAACGACTTGCATAACTATCCAAATTTGCATTGGACGAAATGTACAATATTAGACAAGACATGTTCACCGTCCTGTCCAAACTTGGTATTTTAAAGTATTTTATTTTGGTTACCTTCTCAACATTAAGATATTATCTTCATGCAAAGAAAGTGTAGATGATGCCACTAACTCTACAACTTTTGCGCAAACATCGTCCACCAAGTACATGTACAACGAAACTCGTATGTGGTTAATTGTACATCAAAACACATACATTGTCCACCGGTAACTGTACATCAAAACATATACATTGTCAACATTAAGATTTTTATCTTCATGCAAAGGAAGTGTAGGTGATGCCACTAACTCTACAACTTTTGCAAAAACATCGTCCACCAAGACATGTACAACGAAATTCGTATGTGGTTAATTGTACATCAAAACACATACATTGTCCACTCGGTACTTGTACATCAAAATGTACAAATTAATTAAAATAAGGTATTAAAAATTGGGGTTAAAATAGTCTAAACACCTATTAAAAGTGTCTTACTTGCCAAAAGTGCCTCAAAATGATATTTGAAACTCAAAAAGTGCCTACTTATGTAAAATTCTCTTTTAATAATCTCTAAAGGAACCGTATGGGGCCCATCTTATTATTTTTAACCGGTGACACGTCATCTTATTATTATATAATCTAATTCAATCAATAATGTAACTATTTTAATTCTATAATCTTCTTAGATTTCATCATTTTAAATTGTGAAAAATTGTAACTTGAAAATAATGGAGGTAACAAACACTATAAACAGTGATTAATTCTTCTTCGTATATATCTATTAAAACAAGATTACGTGAGAAATACACAAATGTAACGCCGATTTTGTAACAAGAAAAGTCAAAAAGATTAAGGGAGTATTGAAATAAGTATTTAAAATAATTTGATTTATAGTGAGTTTTTTTGGAGATTTTGATGAATTTGAAAGTCGTAGAGATTTATTTTTAAAATTCTTTACGATCTCACATAAAACCATTAGATTTGATTTTTTTGTATTTTTAACTAAGAAATTCCAGGTGATTTCATAAAATCACTTGAAATCCAATGTTTTAATTTTTTTCAATAACAGTTGATTTGCTTATGGATTTTTAAATCACTCTTCCAATAACAGCGAATTTTAAAAAATTGATTTTTAATCTTAACACAAATCACTCAAAATCACCGATTCAATACACCGCTAAAAATTGCACTAAAATCCGGACAAAAATAGGGAACGGCCCATCTAGAGGACTGCTCCTCTTTGTATAGAGGGCCTATTAGATGGTTCTCTATCAGTAGGGACCCATCATAACCCAAAGGCCCTAATTTATAAGGCCCATTATTCATAAAAAGAAACCCTAATTCATAGCTTCCTCTCCTTCTCTTACGCTTACTCTCTTAAAAATCGTTGCGCCACTTTTTTTTATTTATTTTAAGCACGCAAGATAATTTCAGGATGATTGCGGTTGAACTTGCAAACGTATTATCGGCATTCCAA
Source organism: Cochlearia excelsa (assembly GCA_963556525.1). NCBI lineage: Eukaryota > Viridiplantae > Streptophyta > Magnoliopsida > Brassicales > Brassicaceae > Cochlearia > Cochlearia excelsa. Next base: position 22,607,586 of record OY748331.1, read on the forward strand.
TTAGATCCTCGTGATTACACATGCACAAAATGGTTAGATTTGGATGATAAGGTACATAGAATTAATTATTTTTTTTTATGGGGATTAACAATTTTTTATTTTGTTTACATAGTAGATTCATGTTATGTGCGCAGGAGTTAAATCTTGTGAGTTCGATATTGATGTTAGGAACATGGTCCGGAGAAGTTATAGCGCTTGATATTTCTTCGGTCGTGTGAAATGGACATCCGTCTTTCATTCCGTGTAATTCAACCGTGATCGTTATATACATTTTTCGTGTTTTTTTTTTTGTATAGAATTGTATTGTAAAAATAAATTAACTTCAGCCTCTTTTGTGTAGAGCTGTCAACGTTATTTCCTCTTCGACAAATGCTTATTGGGTTTACAGCGGTGGTGGAGATGGTTCCATTTGTAAAATTAGTGTTAACGCCGGAGTATTGAGTTGCTCTGTCAAAGCTTTTGATGAAGATGGTGTTTCTTCTTTATCCGTTTCAAAAGGTTTGTCATACTTTTTTCCCCGTGTTAATATTAAAATATATAAATATTAGAAAGAAAATGATTGAAATATTACTTAGATTGCCATTACAAAAAATATTAAACTATGATGCTGGTTTTTCTCTCAATTTACGTATGGGAAAACTGTAGCTGCTGTTTCTACTTATTCTATGTACAAGACTTTTCACGGGCATAGCCTCGAGGTCATACATACTCATAACATGTGTGCTTCGTCAATTGATAAAGATGCATATATGAATCCTAGCAATGTGTGCATGAAGAAGATGCATAGTGCTAAAGTTGGATCCCTGGTTAAGTTTCTCCAACGAAAGTATACGTGTTCTACGTACCTTGTTTTACATGCACCGCGACTACATAGGGAGGATTTTGGTGCAATCCATGAATTTCTCATTGGTGCGGAGGAAACAAACTTGCCGGAAGAAACAAACTTGGCTCCTCCTGAACTTGATATTGACAAAGAATGGGACCACATACTAGAGGTTGGAACTAGCTTAAAGCATACAAAGAAGGATGTAGAAAGAGCAATTGTTTTGGCGGATGGTGATATAGAGTTTGCAGAAGAATACCTGCGCCGTAGGGCCCCAGGTTGTGACACAGTTATGTTTGATTGTGACAGATGCTACAAGTCCTTCACCTCTTGCTCCTTTCTAGAAAAACACATGGAGTTTAAACACAAGTCTGAATCTGAGTGAAAGGTTTGTTCTTAATTATTTATCTATTTAGTAGCTAAATCTTTTGTTTGATCTTTCTTCTTCATTTATTCAAGAGTCTTAGCTTGACGGTTACTAAGCTGGTGCCTTACCCTTAGGGACCTCTGAACCAGAAAACAAAAGCTCCATACAATGCAACTCTCTTAGTTTATTTTTAAATATGTCCAAGTTTGTGAAGTCTTTAGTTTTAAAAAACTATTTAAAATTTATTTGAGCATAAGAACAAAATATCAAATATCTACCAAATGTAACTGAACAAAAGATACATGACAATGTTTTTAACAATGAAAAGGGATACTGAGTCCGATGCAAAGAAGAAAGTAATTGAGAAAAAGATTATCTTGTTAGAACATAAGCTGTGTAGTTGAATTTAAGGCTTCATACAACAAATCAAGAATCAGGATTCTCTTTTCAGATATCACAAGTTTTCGCATGTAACAACAACACACACACAATGTAAACAAAAAAGTTGGACATGAAATCTTAGAGACAACCAAACAAAGACATCATCACAAGCAAAAGATTCTAATCAGTCAGTAAACACCCACCCAGGAACAACAAACCAACCAGGTTGACCAAAATCATCATCATTTATACTTTTAAAAGATAATGACAAAACGCATACGTGTCGCGACGTGAAAATTTTTAGGATATTTTTTATTTTTTTTGCGTTTTAGTTCTTATATTTTTGAATAATTTTTGTTCGGTGAATTCTATAAATTATATTTCAGACCCAACGAATTCAGACCCACGTATAAAACTTTTAAGATTTAAATTTCTAATAAGAAACAAAATAAGAAATCTTATAATTAAATAAGATTTTATCACATACAAAATCATTAAAGCGGACCTTCGTCTAATAGGCCTGCGAATTTCGGTAAATTGATCACGCCTTCATTTATCGGAGTATGCATAATGCGGGTATTTTTTTTTGAATAAACTTGCAAAGTTTGATTAGTCATTTCGACTTTCGATAATGGTCTTTCATAGATGCATGCCTTATAAATTACCAATGGGTATCGGGAACTTTGATTAGTAGATTGGAGCCCGGGCATTCGGTTTTCAGGTCAGGCTCATTCGAGTTCGAGTTTTTCGGGTTAAAGGATATAGGATCCGTTCGGGTTATTTACAAATATAGTTATGTTCAGTTCGAATCTATTCGGATTCAGGTCGAGTTTCATATATTTAACAAAATCTGACCTTGAACAAATATTATTCGGTTCGGGTTTTTTGATTTTTTGGTTCGAATTTTCAGGTTTTACATATTTTTGGTAAGACCTTCCGGTCTTATTTCGGATAATTCGGGTTCGGTTCGGGTTTTTGTTCGACTTATTCATATAACCCATAAAAAATTGAAACAGTCTACTAAAATCCAAATTACATTATCAAAACTATATACATGTATATATATTCGAGTCTATTCGAGTATAATTCGGACTTCAGTTCGGTTCGGATTAGAATGGAAACCCGAGTTAAAAAATATCAAAACCCGATAGGATAATATGAGAACCGAAACCGGACCAAACCAAATTTTTCAGGTCGATTCGGTTTCAGGTTTCGGATCTCGGGTTAAATGTTCAGCCCTATATTGATCAATTCATGGTCTTCTATAATATAACTTAACTAGGATTTAACCCGTGGTGTACTACGGGTTTATGTTTTTTATAAATAATTTTATATATATATAGTTAATTTAGAAGTTTGTAATATTTTTTTTGATTTTGTAAAATAAATAAAAATATTCAGAATTTCTAAAGAGTATTTTGTTCTTTTATTGTTTATGCAAATAAATATAGAGAAATTCACAAAACTACACCATTTCAATCATTCCTTCACAAAACTACACCTAATTCAATATTTTCACAAATTTACACCCTTTCAAAATTTTAAAAGCTTGATTTACCCTTTTAAAAATTACCAAAATTAAAATATTTTCATTTGTGTTCGCTAATTAATGTTTAGAAATAGTATTAAGGGGTATGATTGTGTGGATAGGGTTTATTTGAATTTAATTTTGAGTGTTTATGTGTAGTTTTGTGAAATATTTTTGAAATGGTGTAGTTTTGTGAAATGTAATTCAAATGGTGTAGTTTTGTGATTCTCCCATAAATATATAATGAGAATTATATTTTATATAGCAAAATCTTAATATAATTTGTAAGTGTGTTTATTCCAAACTATTATAAACTATAAAAATTAGGGATGGACAAAACTTCCGGGTCCGAAATATCGAACCCAAACCAAACCGAAATCCCTAAATCAATACCGATTCTAAAAACAAATAACTCGAATGTATAGGGAAATTTACTACCATAATACCCGAAATTGAATATGAACCGAACTCAATTTTGTAGAACTAAACTAAACTACTCTAACTACCCAAAAATTATTTAAAATAATAATAGTTATAATTATATTTGAAGTACATAATTGGAACCAAACCGAAATTAAAGAACCGAAACCGTTCCAAAAATAAATAACCCGAACGAATTGAGAAATTTACTACCTGAAAACCCGAAGCCAAAACAAATTTCTAGATTTGAACCCGAATTACCCGAAATTTGTTTATGATAAAGTTTAATCATTATTTTCAAACTTCTTGTCATTTATCTAGAATTTTTCTAGAAACTGAACCCGTTAATAAATAATTGTTATGCTAGTGTTAATTGATTTAAACAAAATTTATCTATGTTCAATATAGATGTTTATTAACATCTAAAATATTAATATAAATAGAAAATTATAATATGGACAATGATTATATATAAAAACTAAACTATATACTTTTTAAAAAATATTTATATTCTGAAATTTTTTATAGACCTCCGTAAGAAAAATAAAAAGATTATATCAAAAATATCATAAATATGAAATTAGTGGTTGATTTTATGTTAAAATCGGTTTTATTGTTTTTGTTGATATTTAAGTCAATTTTAAAAAGTATATATATAGAATGAGATATGTTTGTGTGTAAGTTTCACATAACTCTTTAAGTGAGTTTAAAACCAATGACATATGTAATAATGTATTTATGTGAATTACATATGTTTATTTTGTTTTTCAAATATTTTTTACATAATTTCTTTAATATTTTTTATTTATTTTTGGAGAGAATTATAATATTTCCTTATTTGATTTTTTGTAATTAAATGTTCAAAAATATTTCCTTTTATGCCCAAAGGCATAATGTGTAATTTAGTGTGATTTTTTGGAAATTTTCAAATTAGTACTTCAAAAATACTAATATAGATATTATTTATGAATATCCACCTGGAGAGTACTTACCGTACTTACCTAGTAACAATTAACAACAACAACAAGTAGTAATAACACCATTATTTAGCTCAATATGGGCTTTAAGTACTCTAGGCCCAATTGTCCGCACCGAAAAGTTAGGCCCAAAACCAAACAAAATATCATCAATCCATCCCCAATAAGATAAAGATAGTCTTCCCTAAAAGAAATCCTAGAAAACCTAGCGACAGCCCCCTTTGTCTCTCTCTCTCTCTCTCTCAGATTCGTCGCCATGGAGCAATTCATCTTCGAGGTATAAGTTTCTTTCTCTTTTTTGTTTTTTTGCTTTGGCAAATTGTTATTGGCTTTGTGTTTCTACTCTATTTTATCTCTAATTCTACTTTAGGTTCCGGAAGACAACGATCCCTTTAGAGGAGAATTTGTGGATCGAATTTATAGGTAAAACAAAAATTGAGATTATTTTTAGAATAATAATAATAATAATAATATTTGGTTGGAATGGATGATGTATGACATATGTATGTTAAAAAATTGAAGGAGCACACATATTGGTGTTGAGGATATGACACTAGCCTTGATAGGCATCATGTTATGAAAGCTTTGTCTCAACACTTTTCTCAATGTGGTGAGGTTGTTCATGTTCGTGTTCTTCATCATTCTACATTCAATTACCGTAGTTTTAGGGCTCCTCTCTTGAGTACTGGTTTAGTATATATCTTGGGACAAGGTGCAGGTGACAAGGCGTTGTCACTCACCGGAACCGACGTGGCTGGAGGTACTATTGTTGTTCGAATCGTTTCCCCGCCGCTAAAAACCAAAGATACCGTCAGGAAACCAAACGTTTTGGTTACGGGATTTGAACCTTGCGTTCCCGAGAAAAGATTAAAGAAGGAGCTGAGGAAACATTTCGGAACATGCGGAAAAGTCACCAGAGTCTCACTTTGCGAAGACTCCAATGGTGATTTCAACGAGGCTTTCGTTTTTCTATCGGGAAAAGACTCTGTGGATAAGGCCGTGAAACTTAGCGGAACTAAAATGAGGGGACGCGAAATAGCTGTCAAATCTGACTATGTACTGCCCCTCCCAACTAATATACTCCCGTCTGTTTGGGATGGCATCCCTGGTAAGTAACCATCTAAACATCTTTTTTTTCTTCTTTATTTATTTTTTTACAAAAACTTGTCTCTTTTTTTCTGTTCCAGAAAGTAGTTACATAGGCGGCCGCAATTGCTGCCGCGGCGGCAATTGCTAAGTTGGAAGTAACCAAGTTTCTAGTCTTTTATTTTGGTACCCACCTAAGTTTGATGTTAAAACTATGCCGTGTGTTTTTATGTTTTTCTCTTTCGTCGTGTGTTGTGATAACCTCGAATATGGATAGTGAAATCGTATGTTTTTTTTTTGCTTGTGATACATAATTTGAATTGAAATGGATATAAATCGCTCAATTATGAAGACAAAGGTGTAAGTTTGTTCACTCTTTTGCCCTTTCGATGCAATTGTGACTTGAACAGTCAAAAGAAAAACTAATCTTCTTTGATTGACATTGCTTTTTAATATCATAATAATCCATGATTACAAGAGTTGGTCAAAAACAAAAACAAATTTGAATTGAAATGGATATAAATATCAGGCCTAATAAGAACCACTTGTTCACCTGTTTTTTTTCCGCCGAAAGATATTATATTATTGATGAAACTGGAAGCATACAAACCTGCTTGGGTCTATATATAGACCGATCATAAAAATTTTGGCAATATAAAGTCCAAGACTCTTCGGTAACAAAAACAAAAGATAAAACTAAACATCATAAAACATAAACTTTGAAAAGACACAAACCCGCAGAGATCATCTTTAAAAGCCTGAAAATTCTCGAGAGTCACAAACCCATAGATTCCTACTAACGAAGCTAGAAGCTTTCGGGTGACACAAGTCGCAAGTTTCTACTAAAGAAGCTAGACACTCTTAGGAGACAATAACCGATGCAACTAGAAGCATTACTAATCACAAAAAGCCAAACACAATAGTCTGAACTACAAACACCACCAACACCTAATCTTCAACATCGAGCATAACCAAGAACTAAACTTGAGAGAAGATGCCAACAGACCAACAAACACAAACACTAAGAAATAGACCATAGCATTTGCACTTCTCTTGACAAGGCACACACGAATCCACCGAAAAGAACAAATAGACCAACAAATGCCAAGACCGGATCAACTGAAAACCGGTAACGAGAAAGCACATCAAATCAGACATCGACCAAATTTGATAGTTGTTTCTTGTAGAGGAAACACGAAGCCGCCTAACCGATTCACCATCAATAACGAGGGTGAAGAATGCGATTCAATTAAGCCAATAAAACTCAAAATATGAAGAGTGGACAATGATAATAGGTAGAAACAAACCATCCAAGAAAAGTTCAACGGTAAGCAATTGATTACCTTCACTCACGAAAACCAAATCAGAGAAACTAGACCGATAATGAGAGAGATTAAGGATATAACCAAATGAAACACCAAAGACCTTTAGAAACACAATCTCGCCGAAGACTAAAACCACCGTCGGAATCGAGCACGGAGCTTGTTCCTCCGAAAGAAACATCATGGATTCGTCAGAGGTGACTTATGCGAAAAGGACAACAAACGATGTAAGGAGAAAGTCAGAGGAAGGAGAGCGATACCGACCCCGGAAGAAAACCGACGCCAGTATCACCGGATAGAAAAACACAAAGAAGAGACTTTGGGAGAAAAACTTTAGCGGCTAGGTTTTCCACTATGCCTCATCATCAACCACTTGTTCACTAATCTAGATGTTTTTGTATACTAATAATTACAAAATCGAGATCTCGAGAAAAATAAAATATGAAAAATTGTAAGTCGTTTAATGTAGTGCCGTCCACCTCCCACGTGCTTGTCCAATCAGCCTGTCGGTAACACGCTCGATTTGTGTCAACGTATATATACCACCACTATATATAATTTTCTACCTTTCAGTTTTGATTTATAATTTTTTATCACGAAAATATTATAAAATATTGTATACAAAAAATAAACAAAAACATATTTTCTAAACTTTTTGTTCAAGTGAGATTTGTTATTTTAGTTGCGGCTTTTTATAAGTAACATATTACACTTGGCTTTAAACATTTGTATTGTTCTTTATAATTTAACTAAGCTGTTTGACCCGCGCCTAAATATTTTTCGAACCAAATTACGTTAAAATAATTACTTTTGACATATTAAAATAAATTCAAATAATAACGTAAATCAAGAATAATATGCTTCTTAAACTATTTTCTTATATAGATGATTCAAAGTATATGTCAATGAAATTTTAATGTATATAAACATGAATCTAACAAAATATATAAAGACAAAAAGATTATTAAATTATAATTAAAGAATAACAGAGAAAATGTTAGAAACTAAATTTGTAAACATAATATTTTACTAATAAAGAAACAATAAACTTAAAGATAACAAACATCACTTCAACAAAAAGTGATCAAGATATATTTTGGTATATGTTTATGTAAACAACATTTATAATATTTTGTGATTTTTCTTATTCTTATCCTTGATAAGAAATTATTAAATGATAACTATGATAATTCAAGATTTTTTAATTGTAGAAAATTGTATGATGTGGCATAATAAATTTAAAATATAACATATTTATAACACAAAATCCACAATTATCAAATAATTATTTATAAGTTAAGTATATCATATATGCAGCATATTAAAAAAATTGTATATCAAACTGAATAATCGTGAAATGTAAACCAAATCAGATAATTGCCACTTATAATAACAATAAGCAATTATATGAAATTATAATATCAATTTAAATTTCAGTAAAACTGACATCGTATATTTTTGATATGATAGCATAATAGTAAGATAAACTTAAATTATACATCCTATATATATATTAATTGAGAAATATTACTTGAGCTAAACAAAGAAGTATAACACGTATCATCACTAAAAACTAACAACAGTTCATTACTAGCCCACCCACATATCAAAGCTCATATAATTACATTACATTTTCTCATTTCAAAAAGAGGTCACATATGTTGGTGCAACACAAGCAAAAATCAAATATCAAATGTAATCTAATTTTTATACATTTTACATCACAAAAAAAGAAAATTGGTGAAGATTTTGATATTTTTAGTATAAAATTAAAGTTGTTGAGTATTTTGTATTTTAAAAAAGTTGTTGTGATAATTGTTTTATTTTACGAATCATCGAAAATATTTGTCTTCGAATAAAATATTAATGAAATCAATTGTGCGTTTCTATTTAACACACGCTACACAAAATAGTCTTTTACAACATTAAAAAAATACTTAACTCCCGCATTTGACGCGGGTCAAAATCTAGTGTATCTTATATAAGAGTTTCAGATAAACTTTGTTCTAATTAATATAACATGTTAATATAATTTTATCATATAAAATTTGGTTTCAAAACTTAGTAACTCATGTGATCGTGAGATGTGTCAAGTTTACCGTTAAGATTTTGACATATATAAAAAAAGTTCAATCAATCATGTTTAAACAAATATATTTAGATAAATATGTATATTTCAATTTTTATACAAATATAGTAAGATAAATGCAAAAAATTAAAATTAAAAACTTTAAATTCAATATAAAGCAAATAATAAATATAAATGAAAACATTAATATGAAATTAAGTATATTATATTTATTAAAAAATAATAAAAACCTTAATAATAATATTATAATTGAGTTACGATCATAGAAACAAATTAAGAGAAAATATTAAATACTTATGTGACCTTTTGTGAAAATAAAAATGAAAAATGTAATGTAATTAAATGTTCTTTTGATATGTGGGCTAATTGTAGTTAATTTTTTAAAATCATTGTAGTGAAGACACATGTTATATTTCCTTGTTTAACTCAAATAATGTTTCTCAAATAGGATTTTATAAAGTATAAAGCATGTGAAAAAGTAAAATATCGAAAGCACAAAATTTAGTTATACAATAACTCAATATCTAATCTAAAGTCGAGTAAAAATATTTTTGAGTCACCAGTCAAACTAATACCACATATATTATATTTTATCAAAATTATACTTATATTGGATGATTTTCCACATGTTTTATTTTTGAGGAATTCCCAAAACTACACCTTTTTAACCCTCCATTCACAAAACTACACCTAATTTAATATTTTTTACATATTTACATCCTTTCAAAATTTTCAAAGCTTGATTTATCCTTTAAAAAATTAACAAAATTAAAATCTTTTCATTTGGATCCGCTAATTATTGTTTAGGGTATAATATTAAGGGGGTAGGATTGTGTGGGTAGACTTAATTTGACTTTAATTTTTAGAATTTAGGTGTAGTTTTGTGAAATTTTTTTAAAAAGAGTAGTCTTGTGTAATAAAATTCAAATGGTGTAGTTTTGTAATTGTCCCTTTATATTTTTATCAAAAATTAACATAATAGTTTAATATAATTTTTTTATGGGCTGCGAGTTGGACTATATTACACCAACATATGTGGGTTTTTTTGAAATGAAAAATGTAATGTAATTAAATGGGATTTTGATATGTGGGCTAATTATTGTTAATTTTTTATAATCATTCTAGTGATGATACATGTTATATTTCCTTGTTTAACTCAAATAATGTTTTTCAATTAGTATATATAGGATGTGATAGAATAGTTTAATCTATTTTTTATGGGTTGCGAGTTGACTTATGTTACACCAACATGTGGTCTTTTTGAAATGAAAAATGTAATGTAATTAAATGAGCTTTTGATATGTGGGCTAATTGTTGTTAATTTTTTGGAATCATTCTAGTGATGACACGTGTTATATTTCCTTGTTTAACTCAATTAATGTTTCTCAATTAGTATATACATGATAGGATAATTTAATCTAATTTTTTATGGGTTGCGAGTTGGCTTATTATACATCAACATATGTGGCTTTTTTGAAATGAAAAATGTAATGTAATTAAATGGGCTTTTGATATGTGGGTTAATTGTTGTTAATTTTTAGAATCATTTTTGTGATGACACGTGTTATATTTCCTTGTTTAACTCAAGTAATGTTTCTCAATTAGTATATACTAGATTATTTCGAAAATGAAATAAAATATGTAAGGGAATGAATGTTTAATTGATGTATATCTACGTTTAAATTTACCGTTTATATATAATATAGAAAGTAGGGTTTATCTTGATTTAACGTAAATGAGATATGGTATGTCAAATATTTTAAAAAATGTTTAAGAAAACAAAAAAAGGACTGTTGAATATTTGCATTGCTCACAAAATCTTTAATATTAAATATTTCTTTTGCAACAAGGTCTAAAAATTACAATGTCGTAATTTTTTGACTCACGTCAAACGTAGAGTTATAATTTTATATGTATTTTTAATTTTTGGCATATAAAATTATTTAAAATAAATTTGGAATTGTGTTCGAACCCTTTTTATTATTTATTAGGACAATTGTCAAAAATATCATTAATTTTTTTTCTTCTTAAAACAATAATTACATCATAAGTTTTTTCCTTATTAAAAAGGTTTGATATTTCTATTACCATTATTATTTATTTTATTTATATAATTATTTCTTTTATTTTGAATAGGTTTTGCTATTTTTTAAAATGCGGTCGTATTGACGATTAAACGACCGCTTATTCTTTTTTTAGTGACGAACCGTACGATTTTGGTCAAATTGTTGGGAAAAATCGTTGACTAGTTTTCAATCGTTGATTGGTTTTCAACCGATTTCCAATCGATTAATCAACTCAAATCAGTCCAAAACCGATTTATTTTTAATAAATTTAGATCGTTATGGGTTAACGCCAATTTTGACGTAGCAATATTGTAATAACTTTACAAACTCATTTAATTTTCTAAGCACAAAAGATTTATTTATATGTAGTTTTTAACTAATATGTAGGTTTCATTACCAATATGAGACTTTATAGGTATATTACTTGTTGAATAAAATTTAATGGATCATAAAATTTCAATTAGCATTACGTTTTCTATATTCTAATTTTATGAATTTTTTTAGATTCAAATTTAATGGATTTTTAATATTGGGTATGTCAATTGTTGTTAGTATATACAAAATAGTATAGATGTATAATTGGACCACACGCCATTCACCGGGAAAAAAGGTTTTTTATCCGCAAATCTTTAAGAGGTATGGAGGTTTGGAATTGCCGTAAAATCTGGAGAAGATATTATTTGATTTATATCCTCGTTATTGGAAAAATATTTAATAAATATTTGTACGTTTGGATTTATGAGTTGCCGTAAAATCTGGATCTTATCGTTGGTAAAATGATCGTTTTATTGTTGTCTTACACCACCACCCACTACATTATTACACCCACCCACTACATTATAAATAGAGAAATATCCACCCTCCCAAGGTTAATTATTATCTCTTCAGAAATCTATTGGAATCCTAAAGGTTTTTCTTTTTTTTCTTTCTCCGGCTAACATATTTAAGTTTTTTCTGCCTCTTGTTCTTCTAACTCTTTATCTTGTACAGAGGATAGTATTTCTGAGATCTGTCAAGTTGTTTCCGGTAATAATTTCATCCTCTGGTTTTCAACTTTTGCCGAGTCAAAGGGATCTCACTGGTTTGGATCTGTCTTGGATATCCTATGGCGGATTCAATTAGCCGAAGTCTGGCCTTGAGAACCTGATGACGCGGAGCTCTTCATCAATTGTCTGAGAATTTCACTTACGACAACGCTTGAAATCACAGATGGAGAAGAATTCTCTCATCGACTGTCGGAGAGCGTTTGGGTGGTGTCGGCGTGGCTACGTCGGCTACAGTTTCCTTTTTCCTTTGGTCAACACACGTGACGCCACTTGGGCACATCAATTTATTGGGCTTTTGGCCCAATTGTCTAAAACAAAAAAAAAATGAAATGGGATTTAATTGCAATGTATCTTGTTCAAAAGGTAAGAATTTTGTCGTCGATATTATTTACGGCGAAGACGAAGGGGAGTGAAGTAATACGGAAGGGTTTCCGTCAAAACTACCTTCTTGTAGTTTTAAGGTTTGTATGCCCAAGACCTCTTTCTAAACCCCCCACCCCTCTTGCTACACTTTGAATATGAAAGACAAAAAAAAAAAAAAAAAAAAATCCCGTAGGGTTTAGGGTTTATTTTGGATTTCTTGAGCTGATGTGATTTCTTATTATACTTTGTATGTAGGGCTATAAGATGGATGCGTGGACTGAGTTGACTTGCTTCAGTCCTGACCTGAACTATATAGCAATATGCACTAAAATTGAAAATGGAGATATTCGGGTATCTGTATTTTTTATTTTTATATATCTTTCAAATTTCAGTTTCGTTATGTTTCTCATAATTCGGTTTTCTTTGGGTAAAGATTTGTAGTACAAATGACGATCGTCAAAAGGTGTTTCCAGGTCTGGAAGTTAGGAAAGCTAATATTTCCATACTTTATACATGTATGGAATGGTGCTGCAATTTGGTGAATACTGTATGGTTTATGCAAATCAGATTAATAAGTTTCCTTTTGGTAGATTAAAGGCTAATATGCGTAATTTTATGTGCAGGAGACAATTAATATATTGATCTTAGGAACAAAAAAGGGGGATATTATAGCAATTGATGTTGATTCTTTCAAGATCAAATGGGCAATTAGTGAATGTCATTCTAAGTGAGTAATGTACTAACTCTAGCTAACACTATCATTTATGCCATGAAATTAACTCTACCACTTTATGATTGATTTTTTGTGTGTAGACTTGTCCAAGTTGTTTCGTCGGCAACAAACACTTCTTGGGTTTATAGTGGTGGTCGTGATGGTAAGATTTGCATAATTTGTATCAAGACGGGAAAACAGATGAAGTCCGTCAAAGCTTTTAGTACTTGCTCGTTTCTTCTTTATCCGTCTCAACAGGTTTGTCTTCGATTTGTGTATAATATATTATTACAATTTATATTATGACTAGTATTGGCATCAGTTTTTCTATACCTATAAAATTTTGGAACTAAATCAATATATTTCACCGTTTAAATTATTGTTGCCCGAGTTCCCGAAGACAAGTCAAACTAAAATTTGTTTTTTTTTTAGTTTTCTATGTCTGATGGAAATCTTATAAATTGATCTATTAAAAAAGCAAAATAGTAAATGTATTAATAGTTGTCGTTTTATGGGTTACACATATAATTAATTTGTGTAACTTTGGAATCTCCTTGCAGATGGTCAAAAAGTAGCTGCTCTTTCTACTTCTTCTTCGAGTTGAAGACAATTAAATTCAATGTCCGTGTGAGGAGGAAGAGTTTCGAGGAACACATCAGAGAAAGACTCGATTGGTGAAGGGAAAACTTTTAGACTTGCAAATCAAAGAAAGATTTATCTTCTTTACGGTTGGAGGAGAACATTGCCTCCGATTCTCTCTAAGGCTTTTTATCAAATCTTGGGTGAGTTTTACTCTCTAGAATCTCTTTTAAAAAGCTCTTTCTTTCGAATCTCTAATAGCTATGTTTAAATGTAGGTACTTGTTGGGCGGTAGGACTTATCAGGCAATTTGAAGCGCTCCTAAAGAAGAAAGGCAAATTACGTGATGAAGAGTTTCTTTGCATTCATTCTCTTATTATGAAGTGCGCACAACTTGGCATTGTTAAGAGTGAACATAAGTATGGCCTCGTTAGTTATAGTGATGTGGAGCCGGTTTTAAGAGATGTTGGAGCTAATGTGATTGGAGCAGATGAGGAATATATCTTGGGAGAAAATGGGTTAACAAAAACGTTTAGAATTCGGGAACTCAACATCCACGTGCCGTTGTCAACTTCTCGCTACTCATTTAAAACAATTTGAGAAGTTGATGATTAAGGATCTTTCTCAAGGGCCATTAACCGTTGACATATTTGCTCCCGATAGTTATATAATGAACGAACCGGGTGAGATCTATTCTCCTACGAATGGTGAGGCTGCTGACATTGCAAAGGGGTACAAGTCTTGCGTAGACGGATCATGTGAGTATGTGGAACATCATGGCTTGCTTTTGTCCGGCGTTCATCGATTATATTGGGAATTTCAGGGATCGTACGGCACTAGCCAAGGAGATGATGGTTTTTTCTACATAAAAAGAGGACTTAAAATTCCCACCATAGCCGCATTCATGAGGATTGTCTTTGAAGATGATATTTTACCTCAAACAGGTAATCTACGCGCAGATCTTGATCTCACCAAAATCCTTTGACCACTGTTTTCTTTTAGACGTATGTTCAATACTAGAAACAATGTTTTTTTTGTTGAAATCTGCTTGTGATGTTTACTTTTATTGTTTTTATTGCAAAGCCAAAGGTTGTTATGACACGATTCCTATTCAACGACACTGGTTTAGATGAATCAGAAGTTTTAACCATAAACTGTCATTAACATTCTCGAAAGAAAAACAGTTTTACATTGTGCTTTGAAAACACAAGACTCGCGTTGTGCATCATTACCTAGAGCAATTTTTTAAGTACACAAGATGAAAATGGTATCTTACCAACCCAATTCGTCGTGTCGGTACTAAAAATGTGAAATGTAAAGCATATAACCTTTGAATTCTCTAGTTCACTTGGCTCTTCTTCCCCCCGCACGGAAATCACGAGTCATCATCTCACCGATCTCTGCAAGTCAAAGCCCAAAAGCAGCAGCTTCTTTGAGGAAAACAAGATTCCAAGACAAGCCTCTCGGATCATGGGAAGCTCTCTTCGTAGCATGTCACGCTCTTTCAATGGATCAAGTCTTTCTATGTAATCTAGCTCTTCTTCGGAGAAAGGTATCGAAGCTTGAGGCCAATGAATCCACTCAAAGTAAGGATCTTCAAGTGTTTCTGGTAAGCAAAGACCGTGATCTATTGGAAGAAGTTCCACTTGACCAAACTTCCCCGCAACACCATCATCATCAAGCTTCTTCACCAAAAGGTTTCCACCATGCCGGTCCGTGTTGAGAATCCTCACGTCCAATATCCCAATACGGTGTACGAAGAAACCGGAAGCTCGAAGTCCCGTGATCACTAGCATCAAAATCATGAGGTACAAACTTCGGAACGAAGCGATCTTGCTGCCGACCCGTTTCTTCTTCTCACGAGGTTTATTCCCGTTTACTCCATCGTTGACATTGAATATAGAGTGTGTTATCTTCACAAGAGAAGTAGGAGGAACATTAGCAAAGTGATCATAGTCAAGAAGGTACGCCGCAACTTCTCTAAATCCGGTTTCACCAACTCGCACGAAGGGCTTTAAACCAGTTTGTCCAAGCGTTTTCCCTACAAAGCCTTTAGGATTGTTAGGAGCAAACGGTTCTTCATCTGTAGGCTTGACAATAGCAACGCTTTGGCCATTTTCATCCCTAAAATAGTATGCCCTCTCCAAGCCCACCATTTACAAGGACGGTTCAACACCCATCTTCATGGCCTTAACAATGTCATTAGCCGTTTGCTTTAAAGTCAAAAAACAATGCGAATGGCTAAGTATCTCGATAGGACCACTCAGATCTTTTCTCTGCAGATCATTCCCGGTAGGTGAAAGACACGGAGTAGACGAGCTTCTGTGCATCAAGTTACGCTTTAGGAGAAGCGGTGAATCATTCCTCACACCACTCAAGTCACTCTTCAGAACCATATCCCCAAAAGTCAATGAGCTTTCCTCTGTAGGAAAGTTAAAGGCAATCTGAAGCCTCTTCTTCACAGTATGAACATTGTCACTACGGTCCAAATCCATACCCAAAACACATCCAGTTTCAGTTTGCACGAAAACACGTCTCCGCCCCGAAGATTCCCCGATGAAGCAGATGATGCTTGTACTCGCTTCCCTTCCATCTTTCTAGCTCCATGGAACTCTCCTTTAAGCGGAGCTTTAAAGACAGCCAATGCCATGTTTTCGAACAAACACCTTTTTTTGTCCGAAATAAACACGAGCTCAAGCGAAAACCGAACCGAAAACCGAGAAGTTGAACTTTATCCTTGCACTACATCGTGTAAGCCATGCTTTATATCCCAAAAGAATCTGCATAAAGGTTGTATATAGGATCAAAAATCTAGTCATTATCTTACACAGCTCTATGTAAAAAAGAAACCTTCTTTGTTTCGGCTTTTACACACATCACATAAGAACTTGGTACGTATCTTCCTTGTACACACATCTCTTAACCATTTATAATCCATCACATACATCTTTGATCCAAGAATTGAAGAAACTTTACATAATCGCTATAAACAATGGCCACATCACATCAATTTATTCCAAGAAAATCGCCAGAAAATTGCAATAAATTGGCAATAACTATCGGTTCACATAATCAATGAATCGAACAAATCGAAACAGTACGAAGAAGAGAAACTCACCAAAAACGAAGAAGAAGTAAAAACGATCTCGAGACAAGCGATAGCTTTTTCGCGAGACGAGTTTCGCCAAAGGAAAACGCGCATGGAGAAACAGAGAAAGAAACACAGACGCGTTTGAATCGCTAAAGAACCCGACTCAGTGAGTCAGTGATCCACTCGCCGCCTCTCTCTCTCTCTCTCTCTCTCTAATCTCTCTATCTATCGTTTCCTTCTTCTCTCACCACTCAAAAGACGCTCTTTTTAATAATCTCTAAAGGAACCGTATGGGGCCCATCTTATTATTTTTAAACGGTGACACGTCATCTTATTATTATATAATCTAATTCCATCAATAATGTAACTATTTTAATTCTTATAATCTTCTTAGATCTCATCATTTGAAATTGTGATCGTGCTCATCAAGTTGTAGAAATTGTAATTTGAAAATAATGGAGGTAACAAACACTATAAACGGTTGATTATATCTTCTTCGTATATATCTATTTAAAGAAGATTACGTGAGAAATACACAAATGTAACGCCGATTTTGTAACAAGAAAAGTCAAAAAGATTAGGGTCAATTAAATTAATGGACATGGAAGAAGTTTTAATTATGTATTGGACTTTATTTTCATAACTTTTAGTTCTGACAACACCATCTTCACGGAGAAAGACGATTTTACCCCTACTTACTGAAACTCGAAAATGGCGGCTTCCGACAGGGTAACTGTTTGCGCAGAGCAAGTTGCAGGATATTAGATTTGTTTCCGATAACCAATAAGTTATCCGCTAACATCACCTATAACAAAATCATTATTAACTAAAATCTATGATAACTTAGCAAATGAGTTTGTGTGTTAGTATATATTCAACAATGGTGATACCATTAATGGTAGCGACACAATGGATACATGAATACACAAATCACCATTAAACACTAAGAAGAAAGATCAACTTTAAGAAACTAATCATTGAAGTCTTTAAAAGTTAGGAAAATATAGTGTGGTAGGAGTTGATGTCTCCTTAAAAGTTAAAATTGATAACTGATGAATTAACGATTAACCATATAATACATGATAACTTATAAAATATCTTGTAATGGAAAAACAATAACACGATTTAACAAGTTAAAGAAAGTAATGAACAAACAAACTTGTAGCAAAATAGTTATCGGCTACCCAATCGCAAAATGAGTTTTGTACCTATCAATTTACTAACGGACTAATGAATACAAATATCCCTCAAATTACCCGCTAATCAAAAATGTAACCAAGAAGGTTATCTCTTTTTCCAAATTACCCGCTAACCAAAAATGTAACCCGGAAAGTACAAAACCGATAAAGCTCCGCCGTATAGGATCCTTCACCACCACCGTTACCTCCGCCTCACGAAACTCACCGTTTGGGCTTCGATCTTCCAATCTCTCTTCCTCTTCTACCTCCTCTTATCCCCTCCTCCGTCTCCTTCTCGCCGAATCTCAACGACTCCTCCGCTTCCTCCGCTAAATACGGCGGCTCTCACCGGGAGAAACAAGTCCGCAAATCGCCTCACCCCAGGTCTAGCGGCGGTTTACGGTTCTAGTAATCGGAGCGCCGGATTCGTCGGCAGCCCACGTCTCGATCGCGTTGCGTAGACGCGGCGACGGGCGCGGAGCAGCCGTTGTTCACTACGCGGTGCAAAACCTTGGTTCCTATGTCAATAGCAACATCGCCGGCTTCGTTAATCTCTTAGAAGCTTCGAAATCGGCGAATCCGCGGCTTCCATCGTCCGGGCTTCGTCAAGCTCCGTGTACGGGCTCAACACGAAAGTGCCCTTCTCGCAGAGAAATGGATGATTACGAGACGACGAAGAGAAATAGGGAAGAAAAAGAAAGCGAATAGAAAGAAAACCGAGAAATGGGAAAGGAGAGAGAAACCGCAGGATATTCACATAGGAGGAGAGAGAAGACCGGGTTTTTCGAATTGTGTCGAGAGTGTCGATTATTTGATTTTAAAAATCAAAACGATAGCGTAAATATAGGGGCAAATAGGTAAAATCCTTCGTGAATAATGTGAGCTACAGCTCAATATTTGAAGCACCTAATTTCGACATCCTCTCGTCCATTTCTTACAATTATCCAAAAGATTAAAAGTTGCACTAAAATCCGGAAAAACAAAAAAAATCTATTTTTACAATTTACCTTCCACTTTGAGAAGCGTGTAGGACATGATACGTGGCTACTAACTGAAGACACGTTCACCGATGCAAGGAGATCGGTGCTGACATGAAGCATAACAAATGGCCTTTAAAGCCCATATAACCTCAAAATGGGCCTTATTACTTTCTACGTAACAAATAATAAAAAAAAAATCGATATTCATCTTCTTTCTGGCCTTTCTCAGAGAGAGAAGAACAAAGAGGATCAACAACAATGGCGGCAGTTCAACAGCAGCAAGCGATGCAGAAGAACACGTTATACGTAGGAGGTTTAGCCGACGAAGTAAACGAATCTATACTTCACGCGGCGTTTATACCTTTCGGCGACATCAAAGACGTGAAGACGCCGCTGGATCAGGCGAATCAGAAGCACAGATCCTTCGGATTCGTCACGTTTCTAGAGAGAGAAGACGCTTCCTCCGCCATGGATAACATGGACGGTTCCGAGCTATACGGTCGTGTTCTCACCGTTAATTATGCGCTTCCCGAGAAAATCAAGGGTGGAGAACAAGGCTGGGCTGCACATCCACGTACGCTCCAATTCTTACTCTGTTATTGTTTGATTTTGCCTTAGATGTTATGATTCTTAGATCTATTGTTGATTTTGGATCGTGATTGTTGGGGTTTATGAATGCGTAATTGGTTGAAATTAGGGTTTGTTAATCAATGATTGTGAAGTTTAGTTTTAGAAATTTGTTCTTTGTTTGTTTGTTAAGTTTATGATGCTGAAGTTAAGCTCAAGTCTACTTTCATGGCAATCTCTGAAATCTAAGAAAAAAACTTGTTGCTTCTCTGAAATCTGAAGTCTGTGATTGTTAACTTTGTTATGTATGTGATTGGTTAATCAAAATGGGATCTTTTTGGTTATTGGATGTTTGTTTTCTTCAGTTTGGGCAGATGCAGACACATGGTTTGAGAGGCAGCAACAGGAGAAGGAGATGTTGAAGATCCAAGCAGAGAACAAGGCTGCAATGGAGACTGCCGAGGAACTTCACAGGAAGAAACTGGCGCAAGACAGACAAGGCGAGATGGAAGAAGATAACGATATCAAAGATGATCCTATGGCTAGAGCTGAGGCCGATGCTTTAAGTCATGACAACGCCTAATGAAAGTAAGTTTTATTATCGGAACAATTTTGTTTTCGAAACTCATACTCTGGTTGGTACTAGCTTTATTAGAAAGACTTTACAACATTATAGACAGTAAATAGATTTGCTCATTTCATAAAACATAGCTAGATAATTTCATTAGATACGAAGAAGGGAAAGGACACGAGACGGAAATGAGGGAGTACAATAGGTGAATGAAAAACAAACCATAAACATGAAAATTCACTGAAAAAACTCCCCGAAGAAGTTTAACGACATAAATATAAGTACCACATAATTAGTTGAACCAAGTACCCGACCCGATAAACCAGACCCGGGTCCATCAAGCGAAGCCGATATTCCTTGGAACGGCCTTGCACTTCAACGACTTCTTCATCTCCATGGACAGCTTCAGATCCTCAGTGAGGTCAATGTCACTAGAGCCCTTGACCCATTCGAAATTCTGAACCAGCTGACCAACCCAAAGATGAACAGTAGCTAAAGCCATTGCTTTTCCAGGGCAAACACGACGACCTGCTCCGAACGGTGCCAACCTCAGATCGGAGCCCATGATGTTCACATCCTCACCGTCAGTGAACCTCTCAGGCTTAAACTCTTCAGGGTTTGTCCATATTTTGTCGTCGTGTGTGATGGACCACATGTTGACCATAGCTATGGTTCCTGCAGGGACAAGGTTGGTACCTACATGGGTGTCGTGGATAGCGAGACGAGCCCATGAAAGGAGTGGTCCTGGTGGGTGGACTCTTAAGGTTTCTTTGACAATAGCTTGAAGGTAAGGCAGTTCTGCGATGTCGGAATCAGACAAGGATCTAGTGTTGTTACTTGTAACGGAAGCTATCTCTTTGTACAGTTTTGCTTGGATGTCTTGATGCAAAACCAATCTTGCAAGTACCCATTCCACTAGAATAGCAACTGTGTCTGTCCCTCTAAATATCATTTCCTATATCAGAAAGTAAAAACTTGTGTGTTATATTTTTAAAAAAAACTCTATATATATTATATCATAAAAAAAAGAGAATATGAGAAGAACTTACCCACAAAACAGCAATAATATCAGAATCAGATATTTTTTCTTCTTTTTGCATGCCAAGCAAACCATCAACGAAGTTACTTTCCTCTCCATGCACATTGTTCATCTTCTTGGTCTTGTGATCTTCAACAATTTGACCGACAAAAGCGTTGACTTGTGAGACCAAAGTTTTACACCTCTTCCTCACTCCTTGGAAGTCAAACCAACGAAGTCCCCAAAAGTGATCACTCCAGTTAAACATACCAAGCAACTCATAACCTTCACTAACCATACTGTCCAAATACTTTCCATTAACATCATCAAAGTCATAGCTTTCGCCGAAAACAGTAGTCATTAGGTTGTTTAAAGAACCTAAGTGAACAACTTTCTTCACTTCAACTTCATGACCATCGCCACTAGAACCAGACGTGACAATACTTTTAATTTTTTCAACCATCTTTAAACCGTTAGAAACCCTAACCCCTTCAAAACCAGCGATTCTTTTCGGATTGAAAAGATGTGTCGCGGAGATTCTCCTTATGTTCCTCCAATACTCGCCGTACGGTGCGAATCCCATGGCACGGTGGAAAAGAAGCTCGTAAGCTGATTCCTTTACGGGACGGTCAACGAAAGCCGAGCCGTTCAAGATATCTTTAGCCGTCTCCGGTTCGCTAGAGATGACAAAACGCGAAAACCCAACAGAAAACGCCATCAAAGAAACCGCTTGGAAGCGTTTGGCAAGCGCCGCGAGAACACGGTGAGGAGTTGAACCGGAAAAGACAGAAAGAGAGCCGGACGGGCCCGGGATCGAGACTTTGGTCTTGGATGATGACTTAGTGAAAGCCCATGCAAGCCCACCCGGTGAGAAAAAGAAAGCAACGGTGGCTACGAAAAGAGAGATGTAACCAAAGGTTTCGAGTGTTAAGAAGTTAAAAGAGTTAAAGAGCGAAAGAGAAGTTTCAAGCGACATTTTGAGAGTAAGTGATAAAAGAGCAATGCAATGAGAAGTGTTGTGAAGATGTGAATTGGTATGCATGGGAGAGAGGGTTTAAATAGATGAAATTTAGTTGAATAACTGATATTTTTTTTACTAATTTCGTAACGTATTATTGGCTTGAAATTTGTATTGACATTAACTAAGTTTTTGGAGCTT
This sequence comes from Cochlearia excelsa, assembly GCA_963556525.1. Taxonomy (NCBI): domain Eukaryota; kingdom Viridiplantae; phylum Streptophyta; class Magnoliopsida; order Brassicales; family Brassicaceae; genus Cochlearia; species Cochlearia excelsa. The sequence continues at coordinate 22,629,909 of OY748331.1, forward strand.
AGCTTATTAATTATATATGGAGCTGTTTCTTTTTTTTTGGCGCTTATGAAAATATATCTCCGAGAAATTTACAGTTACAAAAACTTGGGGAATTTAACTATTTGAGTACTTAACTACAAATATTTTTATTGGTAAACAAACAAAATACATCAAAACAAATATTACAAACTTTTTGGACGCATAACTTGATTGGTTACTTCCTTTGAAACGTATGTGTTTTCTAGCAATAATGAACTAATTACAAATTATGTAAAAAGAGTAAACGATATACGTACAAAATAGCTTATACGTGTCTTGCATGCACAAATCCCTTTTAATAGTAACGCATATGATTGGTTGCAATAAAAATGTATATATACTCTGCATGCATAGCAACAGTAAAAGTCTCCACAATATTTTTGGATGGATTAAAATGTGCGGTTAAATACTTTTGGCATGTAATTCTAATGTATGTGCTACAAGCATTACATATTTTTCAGTTTTTTGTACGTTACATATACCAATAATAAATAAATAAAATATTTTGTAAATACATAATTGTAACCAAAAAAATTTAGCCGTTCGATTTTAACTTTGGGAATTGTAATTCTCGCATGGTTCTTGTAATTTACAAATCATTTTCTTTTTATACAATTTATTTAACGTTAGCTAATTTTGTTTACTTTCGTTATCATGAGACCCTGCTTTGTTTCGGCTCTTCTCCACTGCTTAATTTACTGTCTTGTAGTGTATATATTTTTTACTATATAGTATCGATAGTTTTGAGGAACAACATATATAATAGTCACGTTACAATGTTATTTTGATATCTTCTTTTGCTAGTGTAATAGTTTGCTACTAATTATCATAGGCCCTATAAAGAACTAATCATTAATAGAAGGGTTAGGTTTCGTAAAGGTCAAGAATCTTATGAAAAAATAGGTAGAGAAACTAATAAACTAATTCATTATGTCCATATAAAAAAAACTAATTCATTATGTGAAAAGTTTTATATGACAAAGAATACGAAAATAAATGAATTATGGCCTGTCCACAACAGCTGTTTACAACGAATCATTGTATAACCTTTACAAAAAAACATAAGAAAGATTTTGAACCCTACCATCATAGAAAAGCAAAAATCATATTCAAAGTTATAAACATCATTGCAATTTGCAACTATAAAGTTCTTTTAATTCACAATTCTTCTAATTCAATAACTCAAACTAGTTATGAAACTTAAACATACCTCTAGAAACATACACTTACAATACACTTCATAAAATTCAAACTAGTCTTGAGAATATACACTTACACACGCTTCATAAAACTCAAAAAGATTAAAAAAAAGAATATATTTATTCGTAATTACCCATTATAACCAAAAGCCTCCGTAGCATAGTGGTATTGCGTTCGCTTCGTAAGCGAAAGGCCGCGAGTTCGATCCTCGCCGGGGGCTTTTTCGTCTTATTTATTTTTCACCTTTTTCCTTTTATTTTATTTTTATAATTTCCATTAATTTCTTGTCAAAAACATAAAGTCAATTAATAGGAAAAAATTTATTCGAGAAAAAATCAAATAAAATAGGAAAAGCCCTACAAAAAACCCCCAAATCTCGTCGGAGATTTCAAGGTAAAACCCTAGTAGCAGAATCTCACACATATATAAATAAACAAACAAATTAATATAAAATTAATACTTCCTCTTGTGTTCTTCTCTCTTTCTCTCTGTCTTTCTTCTCTTCTCATCATCCATCCAAGGTATTGCTCTTGTCGCTAAATTCATCTCAATTTCTTCCTTAGATTCGTTGTGGGTTTACTGTTTATGCCTTTAAAGTCTGTTCCTTTTAAGTAAATTCCTATGCAAAAGCTTAAGCTTTAGATCTATGGTGTTTCCTTTTGTAATGGGCAAGTCCTATCTTTTTAGAACCTTTTTAGTTATTCAATTAACTCTTTTATTAAACCCATAAGATCTAATTTAGTTTTGTGAATCACTGTTTCTTGTAGCTTAGGATTAGCCGATGAAGGCTTTTTGTTTTAGTATCATAATCTCTTGTTTGATTTTGTTGAAACCTGTTCCTTTACTGTGTTTTGTTCAAATTCATATAACTTTGGTTTTGATTGTTTTTTGTTGTTGTTGCTGACTCTATGGATCTATTGGGATTGTGTAGAGAGATATGGCAGTCGAATCAAACGCTTCTTTGGTGGATCCAAACATTATAGGCAATGCCTTTGTTCAGAAATATTACAACCATTTGTACGAATCACCAGCCGAAGTGCATCGTTTCTATCTCGAGGACAGTGTTTTAGGCCGTCCTGGTTCCGATGGAGAGATGGTTTCCGTCAAATCCTTGAAAGTAAGATACGATTTTCCCCTCTTTGTTCATTGCTTTACGCGATTAGTTAGTGTTATACTGTCTCTTTACTTAGTGATTGTTTGTTAATGCAAATCTTGTTAGCTATATAAGAGTTTTATAATCTTTGTTTTACAGGCTATTAACGAGCAGATCATGTCTTTCGATTACGAAAACTCAAAGATTCAGATTTTGACTGCTGATTCACAACCTTCTTACAAGAACGGAGTTGTTACACTCGTCACGGGTTTATTGACCGTAAAAGATGGAGAGAGGATGAGGTTTTCTCAGTCTTTTTTCCTCGTGCCGCAGAAAGGAAGCTACTTTGTGCTAAATGATGTCTTTAGAGATGTCTCTGACGAGTTTGTGGAACCAGAAGCCAATACGAAGGAGGCCGAGGAAATAGTTCCTCCTCCTCAAGTAGTCCAACCAACAGTCACTGTCTCAGGTTAGTATTAGCCAATGTTTTTTTTTTATCTATAATATCAGATTTATGTTTTGGATTTCGTAAGAATATCGGTTTTGACTTGCAGAGCCTGCAAAGGAAGTTGCAGAGGCCGTTACTATCCCTACACAACAACCCGAGGCGAAACAGACAGTTGAGACTACGGTTACAAAACCCGAAAGAGCTGTAGCAAATGGGCATCTTCCCAAAACCCGGGAGGAGAAAGTTGTGAATGATACAAGCAACAGCGTGGATGCTCCAAAGAAATCATTTGCAGTAATTGTAAGTCTCTCTATATGCTTTAAAATTCCAACTGTAAAGCTCACTATTACTTATATGTTCTAAAAGATTTTTTCAACTTTACACTTTAGGTCCAATCTTTGGCTCAAAACGGGGCGACATTCAACGCCAAAGCTTCTCCCGCAAAGCCTAAGCCTGTTACAAAGCTGAGTGCTGCTCCTGAATCCAGACCTCGTGTGCCGGTTCCTGAACACTCTTCTGCTGAAACAATCAACCAACAACGGCAACAAGGTTAAATTCTATTGTTTTAACATCTCTGGAAAAAACCAATTCGTTTCTGTTTCTCTGATTCTCTCTGTCTTAATATGGTTTTTGCTTGTTTTTCTCTATCAGCTGAAGGTGGTACCATATTTGTTGCAAACTTGCCCATGGACGCGACGCCCGAGCAACTCAATGAAACATTCAAAGGTTTTGGAACCATTAAGAAAGACGGTATCCAAGTTAGAAGTTACAGGGTAAGCTATTTTATTGACTGGATCTTTCGAGGAAAACATGTTTTTGCTTTCAAAGTTTTAAACTTTATCAAAACTTTTTGTTTTTCAGATGAAAGGAAACTGTTTCGGGTTTGTCACATACGAAACTGTTGAAGCTGTGAAATCGGTCCTTCAGGTATGTTTTAAACATCTACAAAAAATTTACGAAGTTTTGAGTTTTCTTTTGATGTCTTAATACACAACTCTCTCTCTCTCTCTCTCTCTCTCTCTAGGCTCACAGAGAGTTAGCCATCAGAATCGGAAACCGAAGAGTTTCTATAGAAGAAAAAAGAGGTGAGTTTATAAAGTTTACTACTTTTGCTGAGTGTTGTCTCCAAGATCTTTACTTTAGTAAGTTAAAACCAAAACCCTTTTTGATTCCGCTGCAGGAAACAACGGTAATGGTAGAGACTCGATGCGAAACAGAGGATATAGGAGTGAAAATGGTTACAGAAACGACGGGTTTAGGCCTCGGGGCAATGGTATCAACGGAGGAGGAAGAGGAGGGGAATCACGCAACGGTGAGGCTAATGGCAGAGTCTATCAGAACGGTACGGTTAAATCTGGCCGTGAAAATGGTCAAACCAGAGGCTAAAGATAGTGAAAAAGTCCTTTGAAAAATGGTTCAAACCAAAGGCTGAAGAAAGTGTAGTCAAGTTCCTTTGAAAACTCTGGTGTGTTGTTTGTTTGTTCATTTGAAATTTTTTAGAATTCTGAAGTTTTTATAGGAAAGAGAGAATTGATTACAAGTTTTTTTTTTGGAGTTAGGTTTATTAATTGTGTTCACTTATGTGTTAATTCCTTATTTCATTTTTAGACTGTTTTGGGATAATAATATTTTGATGTAGACTTTCATTTTTTGTTCATATTTTTCTTATTCCAATAAAAATAAACGTTCATTTTAGAAATATATTTTTTTGTTCATTTTTACCATATTCGAATTGTATTAAATGTTTTTTGAGGAATTCACAAATCTACACCCTTTCAACCCCTTCTTCACAAAATTACTCCTAATTTAATATTTTCACAAATTTACACCCTTTCTAAATTTTAAAAGCTTGATTTAACCTTTAAAAAATTACCAAAATTATTTTTTTTCATTTGGGTTCGCTAATTAGTGTTTAGGGTATAGTATTAAGGGGGTAGGATTGTTTGGGTAGAGTTTATTTGAATTTAATTTTGAGTGTTTAGGTGTAGTTTTGTGAAATATTTTGGAAATGGTGTAGTTTTGTGAAATGTAATTCAAATGTGTAGTTTTGTGATTCTCCCATGTTTTTTTTAAGTTATTTTCTTTTTTTGTTATTTTTTTCTTATCAAATATTTTGTTTTGTTTTATTTATTATTATTATTACCTATATTTTTTTAAGAAAAAATTAGGAAATCATGTACATTTTTGGGCCTTAATTTGCAATAAGGTGATTTGTGTTTTAAAATTGGTGATTAGTTGATGTTAAAGGCACTCGATTTATAAAATAAGATAATAACAAAAATTATTTGTTTCCTGCAAAAAAATTAACTCATAAATTCTTCTTATATATGCTCATATTGTTTTGGGCTTAATGTTTAAACCCAAAGCCCAAAACAAAGTTACAACATTGTCTGAATATTTCCACTAATTTCTTTTTCTTTCTTACAAAGTTACAAACATTGTACAATAACAAAGCCTAAATCCGCCATGGGAGAAGAACTCTCTGATCATAACAAATCATCAATCACACTCGAAGAATGGAACGGTTCTTCTTCTACTAAACTCTTCAGGACAGCGACAATCACTGCTTCTTCTTCTCTCTCCATCGAAAGGTTCTTCCTTTCTTCTTCATCGAGATCTGTTTTGCTTCACTGATTTCATCACTAAATTAAGAAACTTTCATGTGGTTCATAGATCTTCTAATCGATTCAACCAAGTATGGAGACGTGTTCTTCAAGCTTTTGTTCCTGAGGCAAGTTTTTTAGCCCTTTAAGCCTATGTCTTACGAATCTCTCGGTTTTTAGTTCATTGAGACAAAAGAGTTTTACTTATTTGTCTGTTGCAGGGTTTTCCTGGTAGTGTAACTCCAGATTATGTAGGGTTTCAGTTATGGGATACGTTACAGGTATGTATGTGTGAGATTATGCTTTGTGTGTCTTGCCTTGTGGCTATTTGTAGAATTTGATTTGTGTGTTTGGTTATGTGACTTAGGCTATGTTTTTTGTGTGTTTTGTTATGTGACTTAGGCTATGTTTTTTTGTGTGTTTGGTTATGTGACTAGGCTATGTTTTGTTTTTCTTGTAGGGTCTTTCAACGTATATAAAGATGATGCTTTCCACTCAGGTATACATCAAGTTCTTGAGTTATTTATTTTTCGTGCTTGCTTTGTTTTTGATTTGGACTACTTTTTGTTAGGCTCTTTTGGGTGCCATCGGTGTTGGAGAGACATCCGCGACAGTGATAGGTGCTACATTTCAGGTTAGTTATTCTGTTACTTACATAGAACACCTTCTTTATACTTTGAAACTCATTGGCTCTCTTAAGTACTATAGAATCGCGATGGATTGTAGTGATTATATCTTGTTTGTGATATGCAGTGGTTTCTGAGGGATTTCACTGGGATGCTTGGTGGCATATTGTTCACATTTTATCAGGTGCTCATATAGTAGTCTTGCCCAAGCAATCGGTTATCTTCTTTTTAGACAGAACAGTGATATTATCAGGTGTTGTGTGATTTTTTTGTTATTTTAGGGTTCTAACTTGGATAGCAATGCGAAAATGTGGCGTCTAGTGGCTGACCTCATGAATGATATCGGTAATGTTCTTATTGTTTTCATTACCTGTATTTGGTTCTCTGATTTTGAATGACTACAAGGCTTTGTTGCTTTTATTGCAGGAATGTTAATGGATCTACTTTCTCCTTTGTTTCCATCGGCCTTTATTCTCGTGGTTTGCTTAGGGAGCCTTTCTAGATCATTTAGTGAGTATCGTTACTCTCATCAAACATTAAAGTTAATAAGACTTCTTCTTTGATTGATAGATCGGTTTTTTTCCTACTTCTACTACTTGAAATAGCCGGTGTTGCAAGTGGAGCAACCAGAGCAGCTCTAACTCAGCATTTTGCTCTCCAAGAAAACGCAGCCGATATATCCGCTAAGGTACTAACTTCGTTTCACTACAAACGATTTAGAAATTATAAATGTAACTTTTTAAGTAATAGATTTTTTTTACTATTTTGTATGTTGAAAGGAAGGAAGCCAAGAGACAATGGCGACAATGATAGGCATGTCAATAGGAATGTTGCTAGCTCGGTTTACTTCCGGAAATCCATTGGCTATCTGGTTTTCGTTTCTCTCACTCACTGTGTTTCACATGTATGGTAAGTTACAGATGAAAGTTTAACGCGTAGATGAAATCAAAGATTTTTCTCTAATTGTAATCATTTTTTTTGTATATTTAGCAAACTATAGAGCTGTCCGGTGTCTTGTATTGAATTCGTTAAACTTTGAGAGGAGTTCGATTCTTCTAACACATTTCATGCAAACTGGCCAAGGTAGTTTCAAAAACGCATCTTTGATTCTTAGAATGTTTCAATGGCAACTCTTTATCAGTAACTTTCTTTAACCAAACATGTCGCTAGTTCTCTCTCCCGGACATGTTTCCTCAATGGAGAGTGTAATGCCTGTATGGGCCACTTCATTGAAGTCAGCTAAGTCACAGCTATTGCATAAGAGGGTGCACTTAGGCGTACGAGTTTCTTGTCTCCCTCGTCTAGAAATGTAAGTTATTTGCTTAAGATTATCTCAATATTATGGTAAAGAATCGGTTTGAGGTTGAACATTTATGCGCAGGATGCAACTACTAAATGGTGTTGGAGCTTCTTTGTATAAGAACGGTTTGATTGATACTCTTCATATAAGAACATACATTTCTCTGTCTATATTTGGCGTAAAATCGGTTTCTTGTCTATTGCAAAACTCTTGCAGCTAACTATTTATTGGCTCATCGAAAAGAAAACGTTAGTGTGATCTTGCACAAAGATGCAGAGGGTAAAGATGTGTTGAAATCGTATATCCACGCGGTTGTTTTAGCAAACCTTATGGAGAAAAGCACATCTTTTTACTCAGAAGGTGAAGCTTGGATGGATAAACACTATGAAGCGTTTCTCCACAAGGTGATAAAAACTATATCATTAAGACAAAATGTAACCGTGTTTTTTAACTTTTATTTGGTTACACCACTCTTTGCTTTTGTTACTTCTTATGTAGATGAGATCAAGAGGCTGGAAAACAGAGCGTCTTCTTTCGCCTTCGATCACTTGGAGAGCAAATTGGATCTCTCACACTTCGGCTGCGAAGATCGGATGAGCTTTAAATGGCCGCTTTTTAAGCTCAAATTCGATTTTGGTAAAGAAGTGTTAACATAAACAAAACAAACAATGTTAGTTGTTTAGTTCTCATAGTTGTGTATTGTTCTTTTAAAGGATTACTACCTACATAATATATCAAAAGTTTATGTTCAATAGAATCAATTGCAAGAGAATCAAATCATAGCTTATACGATTATTATGTTATTTATTTAATTATATAACAAATTGGGGATGTAGCTCAAATGGTAGAGCGCTCGCTTTGCATGCGAGAGGCACGGGGTTCGATCCCCCGCATCTCCATTTATTTATTCACTTTTTTTCTTCTTCTAAATTTCACGTTAACCGGTCAAAATGCAATTCGCTTGGTTCAGTCCGGTTTACCAACTTGTACCGGTTTAAAAGATACAAACGAGGAGAAATATACGGCGAGGGTAGACTCGTAATTTCGAGGGATTTTGTTTTTAATAAAGGACAGGTTATTCGATGTTATCTCTCGGTATCCAAAATTAATCCGGGTTTCATAATCGGATCTTCCCCTCTTTTAATTTTTTTTTTTAACCCTAGCCGCCGCTTTCGAAATTTTCCCCCAATTTATTTTCTTCGATTTCGTGTTCAGATCTGCTTCGTCTTCTTCATCGATTTTCAAATCAATTGTAATATTCTGATTCATCTTGTTCTCTTCTTTCGATTGATACATGTTTTGTTATCATCGCTTCGTTTTGTTCAAATCTAGGGTTTGACTCATCGGATCTCTAGATCCGTGACGTTGAACAACATATCTGAGAGAACTTTGTATGGATCTCTGTTCTTAATTTCCAGTTTCCCCAAATTTTCTTGATTCGATTTTGATTTTGATGTGTTGGGGTTTGTTAGATCTGTAAATTAATCGAGGGGTTTTCTTTGTTATCCTGTTAATTAACCGATTCCATGATTATAGATTCTTGATTTGGTGGTTAAAGTCGTGAATTTTGATTTAGGGTTAGGGTTACCATAAAATTTGGGGATTTTTTTAAAAATTAAGTTAGGGCCTGTGGGGTATATTTATTTTTATTATTTTTGTTCTTTAATTAAATTAAATCCTATCTAATAATTAATTTCGCATGTGTCATATATCTCTCTCTCTCACTGTTCTTAACTAAATGGCTCTTAATCTCATTTTACAGGTTTCAAGAAATGGGTTTCAAGAGAACTTTTGACTCTGAGGATGTGCACGAGCTCAACACAAACTACGCAAGACAGATAAGTTACTGCAATAAGATGGCAAAACTGGATGGAGGAGTTTCGTTTCATGTTTCTTTGGAGAAGACAAGTGTTCTAGGTAAGGATAATATGCATCATCTTGCAGAGCCTGTTAACATGATTAACTTAAGCAGCTTGCTTAATTATCGTCTTTGTCTTGCCTTGTTTATTATCAACAGGAGATGATGTAAGTGATTTACGCCGGTTTAAATGTGAGGACAATGTGGAGATGGGGTTTGATACTAACGCACCCTTCTCCACCGGTTTTTGTGAGGAAGATTCTCCATCTGGAGAGACGATTCAGTCTTCGCTCTCTCATGAGTCTCCTGAGACAGATCTCACATGGACACCAGTTTGTCTTGCAGACGACGACTCTGTTTATTGGTGTCAGAATCCTCCTAGAAAACAAGTACCCATCGGGCTTGATCACCAGGCCGATATTCCTGAATGTGTCAAGGATCAGTTGGGTCAAGCTAGTGATTACGGTGAAGAACAAGTGTTGGGGAAGTGCGTAATCCCAATGCCTAACGACGATACCAAGGTTGAAAAAGTCGGTAAAGGAAGAGAGGAATGCATTTGTTTTGATAAAGGGTCCATAAGGTGTGTGCAACAACACATCATGGAGAAAAGAGAAGACTTGTTCGAGACTATTGGTTACGAAAGATTTATGAATATGGGCCTCTGTGAAATGGGGGAGGAAGTTGCTAATAAGTTAAGTGAAGACGAGGAAGATTTGTTTCACGAGATTGTTTACTCTAATCCGGTTTCACTTGACCGGGATTTCTGGAAACACTTGAAGTCTGCATTTCCTTCACGGACCACAAAGGAGATTGTGAGCTACTACTTCAATGTCTTTGTCTTGCGAAGAAGAGCTGTACAGAATCGTTCTAAAAGACTAGATGTTGATAGCGATGACGACGAGTGGCAAGTAGAGTATGACAACAACGACAACAACACCTTTTATAGTGATGAGAAAACAGGAAGAAGCCTCTTGAGAGATGATAAAGAAGGAGAAGAGGTGAATGTTGAAGATGATTCGTGCACGTCGTTTGATTTTCAGACCAATGTAGCTTACTCGCGCTGTCTCGATAGAAACCGAGAAGAGTCCCACATTGGGAGTTATTGGCGTAACTGTAATGATCTTGAGGATCATTCGTATACGTTTGATTCCGATGATTCGATACTACAAGATCATTGTTGGAGCAAGGACATTGATCTTCCTCCAACTTCAAACATTATAGATGAGATCTTAGGCCAAGACCCATGGGATGATTTCTCCAGAGATAAGTAAATGAAGAGCAAATCTCCATTGTTATTTCGCTCTAGTTCTAAAAAAAATCATGTGTAATTTATCTTCTTCTTGGTGTAGTTTAAGCCATGGAAGCTTTTTGGTTTTTTTTTTTAACTTTAGGTTTTAGTTATTTAGCTTTGTAAATAAGAACTAGATTTTGTTGTAAGAAGGAAAAAATCTACAAAAATATTTAATAAACTAACTTTTGTCTCATGTAATATGCTGCTAATCTCTTAATAAACTAACTTGTGCTACAAGAATCAGTATTATTACAAATTACAAAACCTTACTTTATTTCTGGAAACATGCTTCCTCTTACCGTGGCGAAAAAGGATATACTATACAAATCTTGCTCTCTAAGTAGATTCAGTGTGATATTATATCTCCTCGTTCTTGACAGGGATCCATCGGTTAGCAGATGCAGATCCTTTCTTTGCATTGGTAAAAAACCCGATAAGAAACCCTACAAATGCTCCCATTATCATCATACATGCTCCTTTGGCATAATACCACGACGAGCCATTAGATTCCGATTTTTCCACAGCAGTTGGAGCTACAGACACGGTTTTAAGACTTGGGCTTTTAACACTCTCTTTACTTCCGCTGATTACTTCCCCGGACGCTAACATCTCAACCGTGTCGTGTACTTCTCCGTCGTGGTTACCTACAAACGAAACAGTGAGCTTCTCTTTGTTTGCGTATAGACGAGTGTACCCAAACTCGCCAGTTCGGTACATTGACTGTTCGGGCTGAGGGTATATAGGAAGATCTGGATGGTTTGGTCTCGGCTGCCAAACCGGTTGCCAATCTTGTCCGGCCATACCGATCACAAGATGAACCGGGTTTCCTTGCCATTGCTTTCCGCAAGTGTTGTTACTTATAGGACAAAACCTTTCGTATCTATGAACGTGTCCCCACATAGCGAGTGTTACGTTGTTCTTCACAAACAGAGGCTCTAAATGCTCGAGCATCTTCTGTCGAATCACAGTATCTCTAACCTCGTTGCTCGTAGTGTACATTGGTCTGTGTCCTTGCACAACGACAAAAGGCGTTTTCTCTCTGTTTACAGACTCGAGATCTTGCTTTATAAACTCGTGTTGACTACCTCCTTTAAGGAAATTCGTCTCTGTGGAGATATAAACGAAATGAACCGTTCCCATATCGAAAGAATAGTATAGATTCTTTGTAGGAGGAGCTTCCGTTCCGGTAGGCTCTGAAGAATTCCCAGGCATGTCGAACCTAACACTATACGGCACACCACATTCTCCACCACCGTCTTTTCCATAAATAGAAGCTGCCCAATCTGGTTTCCAAGGCTGAGCCGGAAAATCATACTCATGGTTACCTATGCAAACATGGTAAGGAATTTGAGAGGCGATAGGCTCGATCTGAGCAAAGAACTCGTCCCAAACCCACGAGTAGCCACGAGCATAGCTTATATCACCAATGTGCGAAACAAAAGATGGCTTATCACCAAGTGCTACAATGTCGCGGAGGATCCACTTCACTGTGGAGATACTCTCGTCTTGCGTTCGTATAAACGTCGTGTAAGGCGTAGCACAACCCATATCACCAAACATGAAAGCTATGGTTTCTTGTGAGTATTGATCTCTAGCAACAAAGCTACTTATCTTACTCCATCCTTTTGAATCACTACCTACCTAACTCACAAAACCCATAACACAATCATCATCATCATCATCAACAACAAAGCAACAAAAATCGATTTTCTCTAAAGAGAATCAAAGATTCAAGTTTTGTTTACCTGATAATAGTATCTAACACCATTGTTGAGATTCTTCATGGCAGTATTGAAAATCCAGCCAGGATCTCTCCAGCCAATGGTTGTATTCGCCGGAGAATCACACATATGCTCTCTCTGATACCTAATCCCACGCGCCGCCGCTGAGTTCCCTAACATCTCCTTATCCTCTCCGTATCTGACGAATCGTTCCTCTTCGTCACCAGCTACAAACATAATACGCATCATATTAACCTTCACCGTGTAAGCTAAATGGATCTGCTCCGGCAAATCAACGCCGGATCCGAAAGTAAGATGCTCAGATTCAGCTAAGAGATGCTTTGTTCCCGGCAAAGGATTCTGATCGTGATCCATGTGTTTCGTATCGATCTCCGATTGTGTCCACCGGAAGATTCTGAATGTATAGTTAGATCGGAGATTTGTGAGAGGAAGAGAGATCGAGCCGAATCCGTCTTTAGACGTTGCGGAATCGTTGAGAAACTTGTAGCCTATGAAGTGGTCGTGAGGAGAATCCGTAGGCGAGTAGATCCCGAGCCAATCTAGTTCCGACGGAGATTCGACGCCGGACCATTGAATCACCACGGAATCGCCGGATCGGTTTAGAGATTTGGGCGAGATCGAAATGGTCGGTGAGGAATTTGAATAGGAAACGAAGAAGGATACGAAGAGAAGGAGAACAAAGATATCGGCGATCATGGTGGCCATTGATACGACGGAGGAAAAGTTAAAAGAATGATTTGTTGGCCGGAGCTTACCGGAGAAGAAGAGCTTATATATTATTTCTGATACGACGACGTTTTAATCTTTTTGCGTAATGATTGGATCTTATTTATTGATGTTTGATTTATTAATAAAACTTATTTTGCTTAAGTAATTAAGTAGAACACGTTAATTAATTAATTAGGAAAAATACATTGAGTTTCCACTTAGCTTATTGTCTTCATGTGAATAAAAATAAATATATTCATGTGTATCAATTAATTAAGCCAAAAAGACAAATACTCTGATGAAAATCTCTATGACAAACGGTCTATTAGAATATACCTCTCTATACGACAACGTTTTGTAAATGAATAAAGAAAGTAAATTAACATCAAAGTGTTACACTAAAGATGATGAACGTTGATTACTTGTAGTAGAACTTGAAGGGCATCTTTGTCTTCTTGGTCTTCTTGTCATATTACCCCAGACAGCAAAGCTTCTTCTATCTTCTACACCAATTTCACTTTCACCATTGTTTCTTTGTTGTTGAACCAAAGGAGAAGGAGCAAGAACCGGGCAATAGACCGGTTCAGGCATTGTTATGACCCTTCTTGGTCTTCCTCTTGAACCGGTTTTCTTCCTTGCTAAACCGGTTGGTGTCCAGGAGCTTCCTGTTGCTCTCATGAACCCATCAAACATGTGAATGTCTTCTGTTACTTCGTGTTTCGAAAGAGACAAAAGTCCTTGGAGAACATCTCTTTGGAAGTCTCTTTTCTGTTTTCCCTTTCTCGCGTTACCTCTTCTTGGTCTTTGGCTTGTGGGTATCGCGGTTACAGAGGTTTCTTCGAATCTCAGGTCATCCGGAACTAATGGTTTAGGCATGTACTCATCTTCTGTGATCTCGGGTAGTTGCAAAGTCATTGACTCAAAGTCATCTATCTCTTTGATAGAACGCGGTGGTATCATCGCAAAAGTGTCGAGCTTTTTGTCTAGATTCTCTTTGTGAGTATCTACTGTCTCTGCAAACCAGTGAAGGATAATGGTTTCTGAAGCAACAAGATCAATCTCTCTATCTAAGCAAGCTGAAGAGAGTGCCACTATTGTTTCTGCTGCTAGGTTTTCAAACTCGACCGGGGCTTGTCCTAATGATTTTTCTCCAGAGACATTATCATTTTCTTCTTCTTCAACATCAGACTCTGGAACAGTTTCTAAATCTATCATGAGTGTCTTGGACTTCTTTCTTGAACTTGTAGAAACAGACCAGTTTTCATCTTCCTCGTCACTAACCGACATGTTCAAATCAATATCACACCTATTACTAACCGAAACCTTTGTCTGCTGATCTTCATCTGAAAGTGTGTCACACGGTTCGTTGATGTCTAGCATCCTAACGTTATGGACTTTACCTTTCCCTGCATTGCACTGATCATTATAAGCAAATCCAGGGATCTTCGTGTTAACATCACTCTTCTCGGTCTCTGGTTTATTGGAACAAGAACCTGACTTGAAAGCCTCAAGCCACATAAGATTCTGAACTTTGTTTTCTGACTTCAAGTCACTAGCCATCTCAGAGTTACAAGCAGGCTTGGGTTTAACAAGCCATGGTAAAGTAGCCACATGTTGTTCAGAATTCTTTCTTACTTCAACAACAGAAGTGTTTGAAACTGTCACATTTAAGTTCAAATCTCTCACACACTTCGCCTCAGAGCCGTTTGAATCAATGAATGGATTTGCTTGACTGTAATCAGTTCTTCCCCCATTAGGATAGTTATAGCCTGTACCAGAGAATCTTGATTTCGATGAAGAAGAACACTCATTGTAGAACATGTTGTGGTTAGACCGTGTACTATTCCTACAACCCGAGTTAAATGTCGGGTTGCTTTCAAACTGTAATCTGTCTCTTGGATATCTTTGTTTCTGAGCATTGTCACTTATTGTCTCAGAGAGGTTTAGCACCGGGTATCTCTGCGTTGAAACAACTTTCTGAGGGAAGCCAAAGCTAGGATTTTGCCAAGAAGGCTGCGAATGATTCCACGGGACAGAAGATTCTTGCAGATTATATGGATTCAAATAGCGTGGTTGATGCGAAGCCAAACTTGATTCATTGATGACTTTGTGACTACAGTTAGTATCTGTATCAGCTTCTAGGTCGATAAACGTCCTTTCTCTCCAGAACACTGCCTTGCTTGGAGGACCAGAGTTAGGTAAACCCATTACTCTTTGTGAACTGTTCATTAAAACTTGCATAGGCTGAGACCGTGGATCCAGTGGCTTGCCCGGTTGAATAAACGGAGTTGCAGACTTATGTGTGCTTGTGTACTGATCTGCAAATGTTGGATTTCACATTAGAAAAAAAGAAGAGAAATCGAACTATTTGGATTTTTTACAACTTTTGTGGTCATCTTACCAATTCTTGGGGGCTGATGTGGCCAAACATTCGGTTTAAAGTTCACATCTTGATGCATAGAGATACCAGGAACATGCTTTGTAACACTACCCGAGTTCAGAGATTTTACATAGCCTTGATATTGGCCATTACGCGAGACATGTGAACGGCCATAAGCAACTTCGTTTGTTTCTTGAGCCTTGAACGGTTCATTCAAGTCAGTCAAACCATTGTTTCTACTCAGCTCATATCCAATCCTCAAATTATCTCCTCGAGGTTCAATCTTCACGTTTCCATTAAAAAGCTTACTCGATGTGCCACAAACTCTGTGATCTTTCATCTCCACGATTTCTTCTGTGTCATCGATGTACTCATCAGCGGGAAGACAAAGATCTATCATCTTTCTCCTGATTTTCGTCGGTCTAACATCCGAAGTTTCAACATTTCTGGAACTACTAGCTCCATTTTGCCATGAAACTGGACCAACAAGGCCTTGAGAAATGTTGCCTTTCATAGGAGAATGGCCATTATCTTCAACCACCGACATAGATGGTCTATCGTAAACCGAGTTTGCCATAGGGAAACTCGGGATTTTCCATTTACGGGCATCGTCATTAGCAGCTTGAAATGCACATGACGCCTCAATTTGATCCCATTCTTTATTGAACTGTTTCCTTTTCAGCTCATCCATCATATCCTTCTGTGTCCTGTATACTCGATGAAGCTCCGAAACCTGGTTAAAGATCAAAAAACCCCTTAAGTATATAATCCACCAAGAGCTGAAAAAGACAGAGAAACCCGAGAAATAAGACAGAGAACAATCTACTAAGTGGTAACCTGTGTCTTAAAAACAGCTTCGTGTTCGAGCATTGTCCTTCTCACCACATGTTTGTCAAACACCAATGTAGTATGGGACGGAGGGAAGCCGCCATTGTAGCATTGATCATTAGCCGAGGTTGTAGGATTGTTACCGAGGAATGGCCATCTACAACCGTTGGATTCGTTGTTGAGATCTCTCATAGAGTGATGATATCCAAGTAATAAGCCTTCACAGTGCACCTTTGTTCCCATTCCTACTCAACAAAAACATGAATCAAAACTCAATCTTGACATATAGAATGAAACAAATCTAATTTCAAAATACATTGAAATTTAGCCTCCAAATCCTAATTATACAAACAAGCATACTAATCTAGCAAAACAACAACTTTAGAACTCCATGACCTCTGTCTCTAGCTTTCATTAACACAAATCAAATGTAAAGTAAGGACCTTTTTTTCAACAAACTATCATTATTAGTTTAGTAACTAAAGATGAGTTCTAAGTTCTAAAGGAAACAAGACAAAGTAGGATCTAGAAGAAAGTTAAAAAATCATGTCTAAAATCTAAAGCTAGATTACAAAGAATCTACAAAATATTAGGACAAGATTCTATATATATACCAATTTTACAGAGAACTAAAATTGCATTAATCTTGTGAAACTATATGAGAATCAAGCAGATCAATCGAAATTACAAATAAAAATCCAAACTTTATTAGAGTTTATGAAAAAAAAATGGGTTTTTTTTACCTTAGAGACACAACATCCTCTTATCGTCAAGTAGCCCTCTGATATTTTTATTCAGAAGAACAAAAAAAAAATGAGAACTTGACAAGTTTCAACAAAGTATAATTAAATTAAATGAAAACTTTAAATAAATAAATAAAATATTTCAATTAAATGAGAAAAATTTCGAATCTTTGTTCTGAAGAGGATCGAAACAAAAAAATAAAAGTAAAGGTATAATAGTTATAGCGTAAACACCATTAATAGAAATTAAAAATAAAAATATGAGATCGTCTTCTTCTTCTTCTTCTCTCTCTATTTTCTCACCAAACAAAAAAAAATGGAGATGAAAAGAAATCTGCTTTATGCTTCTTCTGATTTATTTTTTTAATTATATTCGTGAGAGATAAAAAAAAGTTTGTTTAATAAAGAGAAAAAAAAAGTAAGATCCCAAAAAAAATAGAACAAAAATAAAATAAATAAACAAAAGACAGTTCTATCAATAGTGACATGTAATTATTTTGTCAATATCCGGTCTTCTTCTACTTCTTCCCTTTTTTATTCTCTCTGCTTCTTTTCTTCCCTTTTGTTTAGTGTAATAATAACTCTTTTTAAGTTTAATTAGTAAAAATCTTTATTTATTATTTTTTTTCATTTGTTAAATCGGGTTAATTAAATATGACTTTTTTTTGTCAAAAATTAAATATGACTTATAAATTTTATCTTTTAGTTCGAAAAAATGATTTTAAGTAAAAATTAAAATTGAACATAAATGAGTATCTTAGACCATGAACATCATCAGTTTTTAAAGTGGGTTTTTAATTTTAAAGTCCATTTAAATAAATCAAAAAACAAAATAAGCTAAGAAGCTGCTTCTCAAATCTCTTCTTTGGGAATCGGATATGAAATAAGAAAGAGACAACTTCTCAAGTCTCTTTAATAATAACCTAATTAACTTTTTATAATATTATCATTTTGGATAAGAACCATAAATTTGGCTCTTATAGGTTTCTCTCCTATCTACCTTGTTTTTGTTACTATGCTTTAAAGAGAGAGAAATATGCTAATGTGTGGTCATCTTAATTCAAAAATAATAATGTTAGATAATTTAAGTGAGGATTATTTATTTATTACTCTCTCAGTTTAAGTACTTTGCACAAATATTAATAAAACTCTTTTTTCATAAAAACATTATTAACTATAAACAAAATAGACGAATAGAACAAACCTCTTCAAAATACTATTGGTTAAGAGAATTACATGCATTTAATTTTTACGTAAAAATTTGTAAAACATCGACTAAATTGTAACAAAAAAATCTCTCTAAAACATCAACTGAAATGGGAAGGAAAGAGTATAATTTTTCTTGTGTTTTGCTGATAATATAAATTAAAAAAAATTTGACATAACTTAATGTTTATCGTCATGTTGGTGTATGCTACAACTTAAAGTTTGGAACGAGTTAGTTGCTGTAAATTAATTAACACTTAGACTTCGGATTTTCTCAATATTTAAACAAAAAAAAGACATTCAAATTGCATAGATTGAGTGTTCTATTAGGTTTCAAAATTTGAAAAGTTGTAGAATATATTTTTAATTATATGTAACCTAATTAATGATGTGAAAGTACTAATAATTCTCTGTACATGTGATATTAAATACAGTTAATAATGAATATGTAAAATTTTTAAAATATCATGGCATATAAATAAATATATTCCAGCCTATCGTACAACCTTTTTTGACAAGATAAATATACAACTTTAAAGTAAGTATAAAATTATACTAGTAAATCATAACTCCTTGACCTGACCTTAATTAATTACGTAACCTTTTGTATTAACACAATTTTCTGTAATAACCTTTTGTATTAACACAATTTTCTGTAACGAGTCTTTTTTGAAAGAAAGAGAAAATGTGATTAAAGCTGTAATTAATAAACTATTAACATTTACCAAAAAAAAAAATATTAACGGCAAACAAAGCATGGGTCCCACACAAAAAAAAATCTTTATTTCTGTAGCTCTGTCTGGTTGTTGGCTACTGTCGAATCAAATTTTCAGAAGAAAAGAGTTCGTAGTTAAGACACGCGACAATAAATTTGGATTGTTAATCAATATTTATTTAATCATGATTTATGCAATATTTAGATGTTTTAATCTAATTATCTAACACAAAACTTTGATGTTTGTCAAAAATATAGTACTTTTTACAAGAAAATAATAAAAAGTAATTATTTTAGTTTTCGGTAAAAAAGACTAACCTACGCTCTACAATGCATCATTGTGTTTTGTCTCTTATGTCACGAACCCACATGGTTAATTCTTTTTTTTTTGTATTTTTTAAATTTAAGAAAACTTAAGACCCTGTCTTGTTTTGTCCCTTTATGAACCCACTAGACACGGATCGTTTTATATTTGTTGTAATTTTAATGTAATAAGTTATGATTTTAAAATCATATATAATTATTATGTAAAAATATATAAAAATGTATACATCAATTTAATTAGATTTTATGTCTGTGGTCTATTGTTTCGTAGAATACATAAAATTTATACATCGACATAGATTATATGTTTGTAGTCTCTTGGATTATATGATTATATCTCGTAAACTATGTTTAATATTTTCCGACCCGTCGCAAACATTACACCTATATACTATACATAAACTAATCTTGATTTAGTCTAATAACAATTATCATTCGTAATTTCAAATTCTATTTTTAATTTTTAATGACCCGTTATAGAAAAATATATATGTGGAGATCATAATTTTGTATTCAAATTGGATGTTAAAAATTTTAAACAATGTTTTCTTTCCTTTTTTGAATATTCTTATTCAAATATTTTTGTTTGTTTTTTGTTTCCTATTTTAGTGTTGAAACTTAAATTTATTATTTTTTATTTTTAAATATAATCATAGGTTATATAGAGTGGCAAAATTGTAAATACAATTTTTTTTTGTCTTCTTTGTAAAAATGCTTTCCTTTTAATAATATAGATTAATAAAAAATAATTATACGGTAGATCTATACTCACTAATAATGCGTTTACTAATTTTTTACCGTGAGCCATTATTATTATCTAAAGGTTTTAAAAATACAAACCAATACAGAAAATTTGTCTCAATGTGAAACAATATAGTAGTATTTTATTAAACTAGGCTATGAAAATTTGATCAAAATAACTCGAAGAGCTTAAATAATATATTGAATGTCTTTGTAATATTTTATAAGATATTAATAATGGTTCTTTTTGGTTGAAGATAAGTTGGGTATAGATCTTAAAAGTGGTCCAAAGTATACTTTTGGAAATGTCACTCTCGTGAGGAAAAAAAAAATTAAGATTTATAATCTGAGTATTAATCAAGGGCCCTATCATATTTCTTAATGTGTGTCCCACCAAATTGATTTTCATTCAGATCAAATATAGAAAAAGATTTCTTTAAACATACAATATACACATGCAATTACCAAAATTTCTTCATTACTTATATTTAACAAAAAAAATGTAGTATTTTCTTGCACTTTGAAACTCACATTTGCTTACCATAAAACAAGATTATTGAGGAATATGAGTATAAACCTATAAAGCTATAAAATAAACATTATACCCTCTCTCTCTCTAATAAGTCTTTAATCATATGAAATTATATGAAAAAGTTAAATTATTTGCCATTCGTTTCCCACTAGCTTCTCCTTCGTTCTCTTTACAAACAAATATTTTAAAATCTACTAGTCTCATCTATAACGTCCATTTATTTTAATTAAATTATTATATTGCATGCTAATTAATCAATATAATCCCCTTCGAAAAAATAACACTTGTCCGCAGAAAAAGCAATAAATTAAAAAAAAAAAAAATCAATCCAAACTATTTTGCATTTACATATGTAGTTGCCGTAAACCATTAGTGTTATATTTCTCAATCTTATATTATTAATAGAGGAGACGGAGAGAGAAAATAAGTGTGAAAAACTGACATGTCATAACCATATCAATTCTGGACCCACATAATTTAATAACTCATTATAATTTTAAAAGTCCAAATAAATAGCCCAAATTTGTCACAAAAGCTTCTTAAATTAACAAAACAATGGACAATATGTTTAATTTTTTTTAAAAGTCCATAAAATATGATTTTAGAAAGTTCATTATAACACAAATTTTATAATTTCTAATAGATTTCACAAATGTTTGTATGTTATATTCTCCAACATCCAGTTCAAAAGAATGATAAAACATAATGTTCATTTATACATAACAATATAATTTTGTAAAGTTATATGAGACCCGAGCCATCGGTTCCCAAATTTTCAATGGTTTTATATGAGTTTTTAATTGTCCGATTTATGACAAATTCGAACCGGACATACATACTATTCATTGTTAAACGGGTCA
This sequence comes from Cochlearia excelsa, assembly GCA_963556525.1. Classification (NCBI taxonomy): domain Eukaryota; kingdom Viridiplantae; phylum Streptophyta; class Magnoliopsida; order Brassicales; family Brassicaceae; genus Cochlearia; species Cochlearia excelsa. The sequence goes on from OY748331.1 coordinate 22,651,125, forward strand.
TATCATGGTTTTAAAATACCAGGTGTTGTTATTATTCAATGTTAAATAGTAAATTTTATGTAAAGATAAATATCAAAATAGAAATGACAATGGTAATCTTTTTCGATAATTAATACCAAAATAGTAACGATACTATTTTTTTTTAAATAAGACATTATAAAAACTTATATATAGTAATAACATATTTTGTAAATTTCCATGAAAAAATTGCAGTTCTTTCGTTAGTAATAATAACTTTTTCAATAACAAGTAAAAATGACATTTTTGTAAATTGCCCTAAAAAGTAGTGAAAAATGGTTTAAAACAAATATTGCAGATCTTATTTTCAATGATATGCTAATAATTAATTAAAAAAACTTTTATATTCTTTTATATAATATATATACTTAAATTTTAAACTTCGTGTTGGCGCAAGTTACATGAGATCAAAATTTATTTTTATCTCATTTTTTTACACATTGTTCTTAATTCTTATCAATACACTTTTCTTTTTCCATTTCGTAAACACCGTAAAACAATCAGAACATGTAATCCAACGGTGGAGAAACTCCCTCTTTACTATTTAAAAAGGCTTTTAAAGACTATATTAGTTTATAAAAGCCCAATAAAAATCTTTAAAGGGCTGCTAGTGAAAAAAACCCGGAAATATTTTATTTTTCATTGGATAGCAATTTAATATTTGGTGGCAATAAATGATTGGATTGTTACTCATAAAGCATACGTGTATCTCCCACAATTTTATTTATATGAATGTTTATATTATCTCTTGATCTTGCAAAAGTCAAATATCTCTTCAAAAAAGTCATGTTACTTAGTTTGCTTTATTTCCCTAACCTCACGTTTCCTTTTATTATAAATATAAAACCCAACAAAATCCAGTAAAATAATTTTAGAAATTTATGAATAAAACATCCATTGATTTCCCTTGAAAAAATATTTACAGAAATGGTATTCAGACAAACATTTGTCTTAAAAACAGCCCATTAATAAGACACAAAAAAAACAGGCCTTCTAAATGGAATGCCACATGTCATTGTATGATTCGTACACCGTGTAATAGCTGTGGCCTTGTCTCTAGCTCTTTACTTGAGGGTTCACAGTTCACACACCTCTTTACAACACAAGACCGACATATTTTATCTAACCATAAACTAAAAAGTAAAATCAAATAAATTGGGATAAATTTTCATCCAACTTTTTGTGTGGTATAAATTAACTTTTTTTTTAATGGTAACTAGCCTAAAAAATTTGGTTCTAGTTGTTGATTTAAAATATTTTACATCAATAAGTGTAAATTGTAAAAAAGATATCTAATAACTTTTTTTCATTGGAGTACTTTTAATGCAATATATATTTTCTAAGATTTTACAATATTTTAAACTTGCGTTTTGATATATACTCTCTTAATTTCCAAATTCTTTTATTTTTACAATTATTTATCGCCTCCTTAAAATTTAGTTTGTTTTTAGAAACATGTTACACTCATTTTCTTAGCATTACATCAAAATAAACTGTTTTGTTTAAAAGGCAATAATAATCAACAATTATTTCTGAAAAGACAAAAGAAAAAAATGAAATTGGATCAAATAAAAGAGAGAAAAGAACTTTCTATTACATAACTGCAGCGTGGACTTTTATGTTACTCTTTTTTATGTTTCCAGATCCACTTTCATGAACATAACTCAAAGTCTTCCATTAAAAAATAGTATATTATTATTACAACAAAAACAAAACAAAACAAAACAAAACAAAACGGCGAAATAAAGCGAAGCGAAACACGACACGGATTCACACAATAAAACAGATATATACAAAAAAATGATTTTAGATTATTAGACAAAGAAGAAAGAAAAAAAAAGTTTGTTTTTTTTATTCGTTCTGTTTTTGATTATTGTGTGTTTGCGATGTCGGAGAAAGAAGACATCCCGTCGACATCTAAATCCACCGGACCACCGTCGCGACCGACTTTATCTCTTCCGCCACGTCCGTTTACAGATATGTTCTTTAACGGCGGCGTCGGATTCAGCCCTGGTCCGATGACTCTCGTCTCAAACATGTTTCCTGATTCCGATGAGTTAAAATCATTCTCTCAGCTTCTCGCCGGAGCTATGGTTTCTCCGGCGACGACGAATACTACTTCTGTTTCCTCCTCCGCCGTCGCGATTGCCGTGAGTTCCGGCGAAGAGAATCGAATCTCAAGCGGTGATTTCGACACGAGATTTAAACAGAACAGACCTACGGGTTTGATGATTTCTCAGTCGCCGTCTATGTTCACCGTGCCGCCTGGTTTAAGTCCGGCGATGTTGTTGGATTCGCCGAGTTTCTTTGGTCTTTTCTCTCCAATTCAGGTTTTATGATTAAACTTTTTTTTGGATTAATAGTTTAAAAAAAAATCTATTTATGGAAAGTGAAAGGTTATGTCTTTTATTGTTTTTTTGAGCTGTTTCTGTTTTCTTGCTTTGTTGTCTGCTGATGAAGAAAAAAAAACGAATTTTGTTAGCATTTTTAGTTAAATTTACAACAAAACTTAGATTTACTTGTAACCATTTTTATTGTAAGAAAACACATTCAATTCTTCTTCATTTTAAGATCAAAGAAATCAAGACTAGAATTGAATCAAGGCTTATTAGAGATTTTTTAGGGTTTCTAATAAAAGAGGAAAGAACTTTGCAAGTCAAATTCATCGAAAAAGGTAGAGACTTTGATAGGAAGAAATCATCTAAGATAGTAACAAAAAGTGGTTAAATTTCTCATCAAGATTTGTGATTGCTCGAGGCTAATCTATGAATCATCAAGAAGAGTTCTTGGTGTGGTAACCGAAAATCATGTTCTTATGGTTTTAGAACAATATGTTTGATTTCGGCGAATAGTTCATTTAGACAAGCATTTGCTATTTCTCTTTTTAATAGGTTTGTTTTCTTGTTTCTTGTTCTAACACGAAATGTAACAATGCGCAGGGACCATATGGTATGACACATCAACAAGCTCTAGCACAAGTCACTGCTCAAGCCAACACCAATATGCAACCGCAAACCGAGTACCCTCCTTCCTCAGCTCCGGATTCTTCGCTAGTAGCTCAAAGAGAAACCTCGGATATAACCATCGTCGAGCATAGGCCTCAACAGCCTCTAAACGTTGACAAACCAGCTGATGATGGCTATAACTGGAGAAAATACGGGCAAAAGCAAGTTAAAGGCAGCGAGTTTCCACGAAGCTATTACAAGTGCACGAGTCCAGGGTGTCCTGTAAAGAAGAAAGTCGAGAGATCTCTTGATGGACAAGTAACTGAAATCATATACAAAGGTCAGCACAATCACGAACCTCCTCAAAACACTAAGCGAGGAGGCAACAAAGATAGCGTTGGGGGGAATCTAAACGGGAGTTCGGTTAATAACAACAACCGCGTCGTGGGTTATGAACTAGCGACATTACAAAGCTTCAACAAGAGTAAAAGGGAACAACATGAAGCAACGAGTCAAGCTACAACAACAGAGCACTTATCTGAAGCAAGCGATAATGAAGAAGTTGGTAATGGAGAAACCAATGCTAGACAGAAAGATAAAGATGAACCTGATCCTAAGAGAAGGTAAAGCTTTAAGCTTTGGTGATAATGTGATAGTCTATTTTTTCGGTTTTTTTTATGAGAGATGTCATTGAGTGTGCAGAAACACGGAGGTTAGGGTCGTGGAACCAGCTGTTGCAGCATCGCATAGAACCGTGACAGAGCCTAGAATTATCGTCCAAACAACAAGCGAAGTCGATCTTTTAGATGATGGATATAGGTGGCGCAAATATGGACAAAAAGTTGTCAAAGGGAATCCTTATCCGAGGTAATAATACACGAAAAATCATCGATTTGTGTCTTAAAAACATTTTTGTTAATGTTCTCTTCTTGGTCCTTAGGAGCTACTACAAGTGCACAACACCGGGATGTGGAGTGAGAAAACATGTCGAAAGAGCAGCGACGGATCCAAAAGCCGTAGTAACAACATATGAAGGAAAACATAACCATGACCTTCCAGCAGCTAAATCAAGCAGTCATGCAGCTGCAGCGGCTGCAAAGTTAAGGTCAGAAAATCTACATGGCGGTTTGGCTAACTTGAATCAGCAGCAGCAACAACAGCCCGTTGCGCGTCTAAGGCTTAAAGAAGAGCAAATAAGTTAACATAACAAATCACTATATTGGTTACATGTCTGAGAAAGAGCTTCATGGAGAGGTTGTTCTTTCTATGTTATGGTCTGAAACTTGCAAAAGTTTTTTTTTATAGGTTTATTATATGAATTCTTTTGTACATGAAGAAGAAAAAATTAAATGGTGGATTTGTATTGTATCTTTGTGTTGTTTGTTTCAATGAAGGATAGGTCTTACATTTTTGTGAAATGAAATTATATGTTTGTAATATCAGTATGTGTTTTCTTTATCATATGTTTGATTTTATTTTCTTTCCTTTCTTATTTTTTGACTAAAAATAGTATGGTTTTAAAAGAAAAAAATAGTTCCATTACTGTGAATAATCAACACCCATGTAGAGAAAATTTGTTTATTAAGATACGGTTATGGCCTAAAATATGATCTTGTTTACTTTGGGGTAATTATTGAAACTTTAGATATTTTAGGGTCTAATGTATCAATATCTTGAATTGCGGATCTTTTTTATTGAAAATAGAAGTCATATAGGGGTATATTAGTAAATTAAACCTCTACTTTATTTTTCCTTTTCTTTTCCCCGAGACAACTCCGATCGTGCTTTCCTCAATTAGCGTTTATTGTGTTGCTCCTCCTCGTCGCCGGAGCACCGTCGAGAGATCTCTGCATCGCCGGAGAAATAGTAAGTGAAAACTCCAATAGATCTCACTTCTTCTTCGTATACGATTTGGTTGTAATCGTTTCCTGCATTGATATCAGTGATGATGACTAGAATCCATGTCAGAGAAGTTACCCTCTTTGTCTTTAGTATTCATTTTTTTGGAAGCAGTTCTTAATCTTAGATTCTTAACGAACTCTTGGTGATTTTGATTCGTATTGCTGTTTATTAGGCTTAAATTTCGAGATCTAGCGATACTAATTTCGAGTTCTACGTCACTTGGTAGCTGATGATAATAGATAGTAAAGCTTATTCTATGTGAAATATTGAGTCTGAAATATGTAAGTTAGTGATGTTATAGATGAGTATACAACACTATAAACTTATCAAGTTTATTGATGACAAAACTAACATGTTGCAAACTTTGCAATTTTTAGGGATTGGTTTCTTCTTAGGTTTAATTTGTAGGAGATGCTCATTAACTAAATGAGATTTGGGTATTTAGCAACATAAGTTACTATTGTGGAGGAGGTGACCTTGAAAAAAGTGAACTAAAACTATCAGCATGTTTCAGACTATTAATAGTTATCTGCTTGTGGTTTTGTTTATATGTCTGAAAAAGCGGCTTCATTCACAAACAGCGTTTGTATTTTCCGATTATCTCTAGAATGTGTGATGTGAGAGATTATGCTGCTGTCTTTCCTATTAGCTCTGTGAAAAGAATGTTTGAATTAACACTTATAAACTCTTTTTTTCCAGTGGTGAATGGTGATTGAGTTTGGCCTCTCTCTGTGAAGTGTATATGCTCTGGTTGTATTAGTCTTCCAGGAAGACCGTGAGCATTGAAGTGCCTTGGGCTCTATTTGAAGATTACAGGAGATGGGTCGCCTAAAGTTGCATTCTGGAATCAAGGCAATTGAAGAAGAGCCTGAGGACTTCGAGAATACTGAATCAAGTAACACAACCACTTTAGCGTGCATGATTGATACAGAAATTGCTGCGGTTTTGGCGGTTATGAGAAGAAATGTAAGATGGGGAGGTCGATACATGTCTGGTGATGATCAACTAGAACACTCGTTGATTCAGTCACTTAAAGCCCTTAGGAAACAGCTTTTCTCGTGGAACCAGCCTTGGCATACGATTAGACCCATGTTGTATCTCCAGCCATTTCTGGATGTCATAAGGTCGGATGAAACTGGAGCACCGATAACAAGCATTGCTTTGTCATCAGTTTACAAGATTTTAAGTCTCAATGTAATTGATCAAAATACTGCAAATATTGAAGACGCTATGCACTTGGTAGTTGACTCTGTAACAAGCTGCCGATTTGAGGTTACAGATCCTGCATCAGAAGAGGTTGTGCTAATGAAGATACTTCAGGTTCTTCTGGCGTGCATGAGAAACAAAGCATCAGTTATGCTAAGCAACCAGCATGTATGCACTGTCGTCAACACTTGTTTTCGGGTTGTCCACCAAGCAGGAATGAAAGGCGAATTATTGCAACGTGTAGCTCGCCACACGATGCATGAACTAGTGCGGTGTATCTTCTCGCATCTCCCAGATGTTGACAGAACAGAAAATACACTTGCCAACAGAGCTGGAAGTATCAACCAAGAGGTATAATTTCAAGTCCTTTGTTATATATTTCCTGGTTGATTACATGTCAATTTGGTCTACAAATTTCTTCTAGGATGCTTAGAGGGTTTTGCACCTGCAACCTCATGAAAAACGGAGAGAATAATAGAAATGATAGAGAATAATAGGTTGCGTATACTTAAATATACACCTGCAACCTATTCTAGGACTTCAAAATTGTAGACGCCTATCTTCTTTCAGATAGAAGATCATATTTTCCTTCTGCAACTACTTAATAAGTAATTTGAAATGAAAGAACTTCCTGAACAGATGCTAGAGTTTATGTCATTTTCTCTTGTTTCTTATATATATATATCATATTGTATACTGATATGTGGTGGTATTTTCCATGGTAGCAGCACGCTGGAGTTGACAATGATTATGCCATTGTGAGTAAACCAGTAGAGGATGGAAATGGTAATACTGAGTATGATACTGAAAATTCTGTGGCAACTTTTGCATCTGGAGCTTTGATGGATGATGGACTAGTTGGTCCTGGAAGCAGAAAGCCGGCTTCACCATATGATTTGCATATAATGACAGAGCCATATGGAGTCCCAAGTATGGTGGAAATATTTCACTTTTTATGCTCTTTGTTAAATGTGGTCGAACATGTTGGGATGGGCGCCCGATCAAACACTATAGCATTTGACGAAGATGTGCCCCTATTTGCTTTGAACTTGATCAACTCAGCCATTGAACTGGGTGGATCGTCCATCCGTCATCACCCAAGATTGTTAAGCTTAATTCAAGATGAGTTATTTCGCAACTTGATGCAATTTGGCTTGTCGATGAGCCCGCTTATTCTTTCAATGGTTTGCAGCATTGTTCTCAATTTGTATCAACATCTACGCACTGAAGTCAAACTGCAGCTAGAGGCATTCTTTTCCTGTGTGATTCTAAGGCTTGCTCAAGGAAAATATGGACCCTCGTATCAGCAGCAAGAGGTTGCTATGGAAGCTCTTGTGAATTTCTGTAGGCAGAAAAGTTTTATGGTGGAAATGTATGCCAATCTTGATTGTGATATAACTTGCAGCAACGTGTTTGAGGAGCTGTCTAATCTTCTATCGAAAAGCACATTTCCTGTGAACTGTCCTTTGTCCGCAATGCACATTCTTGCCCTGGATGGTCTAATTGCTGTTATTCAGGGAATGGCCGAGAGGATAAGTAATGGATTGACTGGTTTGGACTTGGGTCCTGTCCATCTTGACGAGTACACGCCTTTCTGGATGGTTAAGTGTGACAATTACAGTGATCCAAATCACTGGGTTTCATTTGTCCGGAGGAGAAAATATATCAAGAGAAGATTGATGATTGGAGCAGATCATTTTAATAGGGATCCAAAGAAGGGGTTAGAGTTTCTCCAAGGGACACATCTTTTGCCTGACAAACTTGATCCCCAGAGTGTAGCTTGCTTTTTCAGATATACTGCTGGGCTTGATAAGAACCTTGTTGGGGATTTTCTTGGAAATCACGACGAATTCTGTGTTCAGGTTCTTAATGAGTTTGCTGGGACTTTTGATTTCCAGTACATGAATCTGGATACTGCACTTCGACTTTTCTTGGAAACTTTCAGGTTGCCTGGAGAATCTCAGAAAATACAGAGAGTGCTTGAAGCGTTCTCCGAAAGATACTACATACAGTCTCCTGAGATTCTAGCCAACAAGGATGCTGCTCTGGTGTTATCTTACTCTATTATCATGCTCAACACTGATCAGCACAACGTTCAAGTAAAGAAAAAGATGACAGAAGAAGATTTTATCCGCAATAATAGGCATATCAATGGAGGAAATGATCTACCTCGAGAGTTTCTGTCTGAACTCTTTCACTCCATCTGCAACAATGAGATCCGGACTACTCCAGAACAAGGTGCAGGCTTTCTTGAAATGAATCCCAGCCGTTGGATTGATTTGATGCATAAATCTAAGAAAACCGCTCCATATATTATGGCTGATTCAAGGGCTTATCTTGATCATGATATGTTTGCTATCATGTCTGGCCCAACCATTGCTGCCATTTCAGTCGTTTTTGACCATGCAGAACATGAAGACGTTTACCAAACATGCATCGATGGATTCTTGGCTATTGCTAAAATTTCTGCATGTCATCATCTAGAAGACGTGCTTGATGATCTTGTTGTCTCTCTCTGCAAATTCACAACTCTGTTGAATCCCTCCTCATCTGTTGATGAACCGGTTCTTGCATTCGGTGATGACGCAAAAGCAAGGATGGCAACTATCACTATTTTCACCATTGCAAACAAATATGGAGATTATATCCGTACGGGTTGGAGGAACATATTGGACTGCATCTTGAGGCTACATAAACTTGGACTTCTGCCAGCTCGTGTAGCCAGTGATGCAGCTGATGAATCTGAATTTTCATCTGAGCAAGGACAGGGGAAGCCTCTCGCGAATTCCTTATCTTCAGCTCATCTACAGTCAATGGGAACTCCAAGGAGATCCTCTGGACTGATGGGAAGGTTTAGTCAGCTTCTTTCACTTGATACAGAAGAGCCAAGATCACAGCCTACTGAGCAACAGCTTGCGGCTCATCAACGTACACTTCAAACAATTCAGAAGTGTCACATTGACAGCATATTTACCGAAAGCAAGTTTCTACAAGCTGAATCTTTGCTGCAGCTTGCACGTGCTCTCATTTGGGCTGCAGGTAGGCCACAAAAGGGTAACAATTCTCCAGAGGATGAAGATACTGCAGTTTTCTGCCTAGAATTGCTTATTGCAATCACTCTTAACAACAGAGACAGGATCGTTCTCCTCTGGCAAGGAGTCTATGAACACATAGCTACTATTGCTCAGTCAACGGTGATGCCCTGCAACTTAGTGCAGAAAGCTATTTTTGGTCTACTTCGGATCTGCCAGAGACTACTTCCTTATAAAGAAAGCCTAGCGGATGAGCTTTTGAGATCTCTTCAGCTTGTGCTGAAACTGGATGCACGCGTTGCTGATGCCTATTGTGAGGACATTGCAGTCGAAGTTGGACGTCTTGTGAAAGCCAATGCTAATCACATCAGGTCTCAGGCAGGATGGAGAACAATCACATCGTTACTCTCCATCACAGCGCGGCACCCAGAAGCTTCCGAAGCAGGATTTAACGCAGTATCATTTGTTATGTCTGAAGGAACTCACCTGTTTGCAGCCAACTATGTACTATGCGTTGATGCCGCAAGACAGTTCGCTGAATCACGCGTGGGACAATCCGAACGGTCTATCCGTGCCCTCGATCTGATGGGTGATTCATTACAATATTTGGAGAAATGGGCTCGCTCAGCTAAGGAAAACATGGGAGAAGAAGATTTCGGAAAATACTCGCAAGACTTTGGCGAAATGTGGTTAAGGCTTGTTCAAGGGCTGAGAAAAGTGTGTTTAGACCAGAGAGAGGATGTCCGAAACCACGCGTTACAGTCATTGCAAAAGTGTTTAGGAGGAGTAGACGGGATCAATCTAGCTCATAGCATGTGGTCTCAATGCTTCGACAAAGTAATCTTCACGGTTTTAGATGACTTGCTCGAGATTGCTTCTGGTTCACAGAAAGACTATCGAAACATGGAAGGCACATTGCTTCTCGCGATCAAGCTTCTCTCCAAAGTGTTTCTTCAGCTTCTCCAAGAGCTATCTCAGTTATCAACCTTCTGCAAGCTATGGCTCGGCGTACTAACCCGAATGGAGAAGTACATGAAAGTGAAAGTAAGAGGTAAGAAAAGCGACAAGCTCCAAGAAGCCGTGCCAGAGCTTCTAAAGAACATACTGCTCGTGATGAAGACGAAAGGCGTGTTGTTGCAAAGGAGTGCACTTGGTGGAGATAGCTTATGGGAATTAACATGGCTTCATGTGAATAACATTGCGCCTTCTTTGCGACTCGAGCTGTTCCCTGATCAGGAGTCCACTACACAGCTTGGTGTTGATGAAAAACTCGGCTTAGCTTGTCCTGAAGATGGACCAAACACAACTGGTTCGTGACCTTATTAACGAGACTTCAAAGTTTTACTTTATGTTGTAATCTCTCTACGTTTTTGTAATATATAATCCAATTCCAGATACATTCTAATCAATTATGGTGTTATTTCGTCTTTGATAATTTGCTAACCGCTAAAACCTCGGAACGAGATAGAAGGTTCTCGAAATTTGTGGGACCCACCAAAGGAAAAATATCACCAGTTTCGTTTTCGCTTCCACGAGTTTGTTTCTCTTCTTGTTGAGTCGTTTACGTCGAGAAGTTCCCTTCCCCATAGATTTTCCAGAGAAAAATCAAAACTCAAAAGAGAGAAAATAAATCGATTTACTTCTCCGATTGATTTCAATGGAGTCGCTAACATATGTTTCTCCTTCCTCCGTAACACTCCCTCCCACTACGACGGTCTCCGTCACAACATCACGATCGTTCCCGATTCGTCTCCGTTCTCACCGTCTATCCACCACCGGAAGACAAATCTCGATTCCGAGAAGAAGAAGACACTTCCTCATCTGCAAATCGATCCGCGGCGGAGAAAGCTCGGCGAGCGGCGACGAAGACGAAATCGAGAAGGCGCTTCACTTAGACGGCACGATCCCAGGCACTTCCGACGAGTTCGTAAGGCAAGTCTCGTCACGTGCTTACGAAATGCGTCGGAAACTAGAACAGACCTTTGATTCCACCAGCTACGACGGTATACAATCTCTCTATCGATGTAGCTTCTTAAGAACTTAGGTTTAGTACCCTGATATGTTGTTTCTCTACTAGTACTATGTATATTGCTTGGGGTCATCTTCTTAGACTTAAATAGCCCTCTTCTCATTGGATCTTCTCAACAATCATATCACAGTGTTGGAGTCTAATCCATGGAGAGATGATTCAAAGCCTGTCTATGTGTTAACACACAGAGAAAACCAGATCTGTACCATGAAAACTAGAACAAACCATAGGTAATTTCCACATCTCAAGCTTAGTTTCATAGTTACTTGTATTAACAGTAGCGATCCCTTTTTGTGTCAGTGAAGTAGAGAAGGAGCTTGGACTATTGTTCTCTAATAGGATCAAGAACCAGACAAAGCAGCCTAGATCCGAGACTAAGTTCGATATGCTCGTAGAAGACATTCGCGATGGAGTACTAGTAAGTATCCTCGGTGAAATCAAGTCCAAGACTTTATGAAACCCTTAACATTCTTCGATATGTTATTTTGCAGGTTTTCGAAGATGTGAATGAGGCGGTTCGATACTGTGACTTGTTACAAGGTGGAGGAAAAGGGTGTGAAGGCGTCGCCGAGATTGAAGCTTCATCTGTAAGATTCATGAGACAAAGATGCTATCTTGTTTTGCAGAGATTGTTTGAAAGTGATGATCTTGTTTGTTTGTGTTTTGTCTGAATAGGTTTTTGATCTTTGCCGGAAAACAAGGTCTCTCGCTGTGCTATTCCGCCGTGGAAGAACACCGCCTACGCCGCAGACGCTTGAGCGTAATTTGAGATCACGTAAGCGTTCTCTTGAGGATTTAAGGGATGATAATTAAATAAGCTTGTGAAAACAATATAGGTCATGTTAATAAACTTGTATAAAGTAAAGTCTAACTATACGTATGTTTATAGTGCTGTATATGTGCTCTTATTAATGTTCATATGATTAATTTCGAAGATACTTAAAGTTAAACATTAGTAGGTGTAAATCTTCTAGTAATGTTTACTTGGTTTGGATAGTTAAGCCGAAATGATACTAATTGCGATTAGATTTTCTTTTATATATATTTAGTTGGTCAAATAGTATGAGTATTAGACCATGATTATTGGTGTAGCTTACCATTAATAATCATGGTCCTTAACATTAAAAATAATTCTGAGTAATTAAAATTAGGTAATGAGCTATGTTTAGAGAAGGTACTTTCACTTACATAAGGACCAGGTGTCAGCAGCTAAAGAAAAAAATATATCATGTTATTTTCTTTTTTTTATTTGGTCGACGTTTTGTAAAAAAAAACAGAGAGAGATTCGGTTTTCTTTGTGGGAGAAGAAATCACCAACAAACAATTTGGGTTTTCTCTGCGAAGATGGGAGAAGAATCATCAACCGCAAACGCATATCGACATCTGAACCAGAGAATCGCGAAGATCCTAAACGACACTCGCACTTTGTATGCTACTCATAACCGGAAGCTTAAAGAGCTCGCCGGAATCCGATCGAAACTATCCTCTCCCAATTCCGACGAGCCGTCTCTTATCCTCCGCCGTCGATTCTCTGCGGCGTTTTACAAAAACCTAACCCCTCTTTTCGTTTCTGCTCAACGGAGAACCGCCGCGTCGGAGCGCTTGGTGAGATTCGCGGCGGAATTCGCCTGCCTGCGCAGCGATTCATAATGAATAAATTTATTCTTGGTATTGACTTATTGTCTTTTGATAATTTCATATCAATACAATTATTTTAATAGTTTGGATTTTACAGATTCAGAATGAATAAATTTTACAGATTCAGAATGAATGAATAACTTATATTGTGTATTTTCATTTTCTATGAATGAATAAATTTTCAAATATGTTTTTAATTTCTGATTTTTAATTTTTTAATTTTTCATTTTTATTTTTATTTTTAAAAACCCTAACTAAGTAACACCAATAATCGTCAATACAAAAATTAAGGAACAATTGTTTCTTAAATCAAAAATTAATTACAAATAAATAAAAAAATTAGCTAAGCAACTTCTCTAAGCATCTTTGATAATGATGCTCTTAGTTGCTATATTGGCTAAACATGATTACTTTGTCAATAAGAAAAGACTAATGTATCATTTTTAAAAAAATGTAATAGTGGTGACTTGTTCAGACAAAAGTAGATGCTTAAGACATATATGTCTGTTGTATTAATAAAAGTCATGTTATAGATGTGAATCATGTGATGCCATACTATCCGGATCGTTGACTTTATACCTTTCTACATAAAATAGAAGAAAAGTCAGAGATAACGGTGACATATTTAAAGCCGTTAAAACAGACGGATGAAAAAGTCTTAAACTTGACGGCTATGTTAACGGCGATGATCTACGTTTCACACGACCAAGACCAAAACTAAACAAACAAGCCACCTCTCTCTCTCTGTAATGATTTGATCCTTCAATCACTGTAATAATCTAATTCTCTTTCTGCTTCTTCATAAATTATCTGAAGATGAGCTCCGATTTGCCGCCGGTGGCTGGAGGCGGCGGAGAACAAGCGGCGGGAACGAGCGTACCGTCTCCTTCTTACGACAAACAGAAGGAGAAGGCACGTGTGAGCAGAACATCACTGATCCTATGGCACGCGCACCAGAACGACGTAGCCGCGGTTAAGAAGCTCTTGGAGGAAGATCCGTCTCTGGTACACGCCAGAGACTACGACAAGCGAACGCCTCTCCACGTGGCGTCGCTACATGGATGGACAGATGTTGTTATGTGTCTTATCGATTCTGGTGCTGATGTTAATGCTCAAGATAGGTGGAAGAACACTGTAAAGTCTTCTCCTTTCTTTTGATTTTGATATCTAAGCTATCTAAGCTATGTTATGTCTTCTTTATCTTTGATCTGAGAGATTTGTTTTTTTTTGTGTATTTTGAAGCCTCTGGCTGATGCAGAAGGAGCTAGGAAGCAGAAAATGATCGAGCTTTTGAAATCTCATGGTGGCTTATCCTATGTGAGTTTTGGATTTTAGACATAGTCACTTTTGTTATGTATGAAAAAAGGAACATACTTTGTGAAAAATTTAGCAACTTTTGTGTCTTCTTTGAGTGGAAAATTTAGCAATTTTTATCTCGCTAATGAAGTATTTGGTCGTTAGACTTGTTTATGTGACTATGTCTATGCAGGGTCAAAATGGAAGTCACTTTGAACCAAAGCCTGTGGCACCACCTATTCCAAAGAAATGTGACTGGGAAATAGAACCTGCTGAGTTAGATTTCTCAAATGCAGCTATGATCGGAAAGGTTTGTGTTCGTTTTTGAAAGCCAAGTTCTGTTCTTGAGATCACTAGTTTCCGAGTTAAGCATTGTCCGTTGGTCGTGGAGTATTTAGTTGAATAGAATTTATCCACATTCTTGTAGGGCTCCTTTGGTGAGATTGTTAAAGCCTATTGGAGAGGAACACCGGTAGCTGTTAAACGTATCCTTCCTTCTCTTTCAGATGATAGACTGGTTATGTAAGTTCTTAACATTCTCGCAAAAGCTTTTCTTTGACAGCTTTTTAGCTGTTAACTTTGGTATCAAATATCTCATTGTGTTTCATATTTGCTTGTGATGCAGTCAAGACTTCAGGCATGAGGTTGATTTGCTAGTTAAACTTCGTCATCCGAACATAGTGCAATTCTTAGGAGCTGTAACCGAAAGAAAGCCACTTATGTTAATCACCGAGTACTTGCGTGGGGTATGTTTTGTTTCTCATCTCTGCAATGGCTAACTAAAATAATGAATCATCTGTTTGTTTTTTCTTTACAGGGAGATCTTCATCAATACCTAAAGGAAAAGAATGGTCTTACTCCAGCGACTGCTGTCAACTTTGCTTTGGATATCGCACGGTAATTGAAACTAAACATATGAGAAATGATGTGAGATTCTATATTTGGTCTAAGTTTTTATAAATTTGTTACTAACAGAGGAATGACATATATGCACAATGAGCCTAATGTTATCATTCACCGAGATCTTAAACCAAGGTAATCGAAAACGCTTCATATATCTTCGGCTTTGTACTTTGATTCGGCTGTTTGTTATACTGATTCACATCTTTTATATTTCAGGAATGTTCTTCTGGTTAATGCAAGTGCAGACCACTTGAAAGTTGGAGACTTTGGGCTTAGTAAGCTCATAAAGGTTCAAAACTCTCATGATGTCTACAAGATGACCGGCGAAACTGGGAGCTGTAAGTTTTGTTCTATAGCAGAACCACAAGTCTTGGCTGTCTTTTCTTTCCCATTTCTCTAATTTATCTTCTTTGTGCAACAAACAAAAACCAGACAGGTACATGGCTCCTGAAGTATTCAAGCATAGAAAATATGACAAGAAAGTCGATGTCTTCTCCTTCGCAATGATACTTTACGAGGTACTAAGATCTTTACACCTTAAGATTCTCTGTCTCAGTATTGAAAGAATATTAATATATCATCACCACATTGTAATGCAGATGCTAGAAGGAGAGCCACCATTCGCAAACTACGAACCATATGAAGCAGCAAAACATGTATCTGATGGACACAGACCTACATTCCGTTCCAAAGGATGCACGCCGGATTTAAGAGAGTAAGCAAAACCCAAAGGCCATGCCTACTAGTTTTCGCCTATGGCTTAACTAACCAACTTCCTTTCTTTCATTCTTTATAGGTTAATCGTGAAATGCTGGGACGCGGACACGAACCAAAGACCGTCTTTTCTAGACATTCTCAAGAGACTTGATAAGATCAAAGAAACTCTACCAGCAGATCACCATTGGGGTCTATTCACTTCATAATTACCACCAAAAATCTTTATTTATTCAAAAACAACAAGAAAGTAACATATTGTCTTTGCTTATTATTATTCTCTATTGTAAAGACCCTTTGTTACTCAGATTTGTGTTCACAGTGAATGACACTTTAAAAAGTGTGGCAAAAAAAAGCTTTTGTTTCTCCATTGTAAGCATACAAAACAAAGAAGACAAGGTTTCTTCACTAAAACATTCATGGGCATCAAAAAAGTAATGACCTTTACACCAAATCATCTCTCAGAATCATCTCTAGCTTGCTTCTTCTTCAGAGATCTTCTCATCTTCAAGCTCCTTCTTTAAATCTTCTTCAGCAGCAGATTTCTATGCAGCGAGATAGGGATGGTAATAATCAGAATGTGCATACATACACTTCTTCTTCTTCTTCTTCCTCCTTCTCTGCAGGATTTCGCGAAATAGACGACGAATCTTCAAGTTTCTCTGCTATTAGAATTAGACGGCGGATATCGATTTTGTGGGGAAATTTCGCTTTAAACGTTTTTTTTTTTTGTTTTTCGGTTTAAGTTGGTTTAGATTTCCGGTTTAGGTTGGTTTAGTTTAAAGTTGGGTTTAGGCTTTTTATTTATTAAGTATGGGCTTAGTTAATTAAAGCCCATTATGATTAACTGTAATTACAACTAATCCGTTAGAAACAAAGTAACAAACTCTTGTGAAGGTAAAGTTTTGTTTATAATTTTTTTTGGAGATAAACAAAGATAAAGTCTTGTTATTCGTATACCATTTTACGTAAGATGTAATTGCGTTGATTTCTCCAATGTTTAATTTTATTATTTGTATAAATTCTGTGAAAAGTAATATATATATTTCATATTTGATGGTGGTTACACTTGCTATACGTTATTTTTTTGGTTATTTAAATTAACAAGTTTTCATTACAATAGAAAAATTAGAAGTTATAGTATAGTGAGTGGCGGTCCTGAGCACAAGCGGGACAAGCCCGTGTTTGCGCCCCAATTTTTTTTTAAAAAAATAAGTATGAAAAACGGCCCATTTTTTTAAAAAAAAATGTAAAATCGATCTATATTTTTCTCTTTAGAGTGCGACCTTCTAAAAATTTCAAAACTCAGGAATGACACTAAGAGCATATCCATTGGTGTTTCTTAAAGAGATCTTAGCAGATGGGCCCCATTAAATAGTTAAGATCTGGATCTTATATTTCCTATTTAAGATCCAGATCTTAACTATTTAGTGGGCCCTTTGGATACGTGGCGATCCATGATTGATGCGTTTTTAATTATTTATTTTTCTTTTTTTTTAAACTAATTTTTTATGGATCCCAATGAATAGTTAATAAATTTTGTGGGTTTCTGTGTTGGAGATGGTCTAAGTATAGTATAGTAGTTCTTAGCTTAGAAATCATAAATATTTGATGAATTATTAAATAACCTTCTGAGTCAAAACACGAATATTTCGGATCTGAGCAAGATTATTATAAACAAAGTTATGGTTTTTCTAAAATAATACATTGACATGTGACGTATTTTATAGTATATTTTAAGTCCTTGATATTACACCTATATTTCTTGTAAATCAAAACAACTCTCTCATGCCATTATCTCGTTAATCTATTACTAATAGAATTTGAAGCTATTTGATGTTAAAATTGTCCACATAAAATTTTTAAACAGTTAATTATTAGTAGACACATCATCTAAATTAAATATATTATTTTCATTAAAAATAACTTTAGTTAACTCTATATTCATTTTCCATTAGTTATATATCCATTTTCCATTAATATTTACGTCAAATACGAATTTAAAAGATTAAAGTTAATTATAATATTGTAAAACATACATGTTTGGAAAGCTTACAAAAAAGTAAATTCGTTTTCCGTTAATAGTTATGTCAAATATAAAAATTTTAAAAAACTCAAAAGTTAATTACAATATTGTAAATAAGATAATAACATCCAACCAGATTTAAAATATTAAAAATAAATTAATAACAAAAATGTAAAACTTACATGTCTGGAAAACCCAAAATATAAAGTGGTACAAAATATGTAAAACGTAAAGTTAATTACAATATTGTAAAATATACATGTTTTGAAAACTCACAAAAAGTTACAAAATTGTAAAACGTTAAAATTCTAGCATATTTTGAAAACTCACAAAAAGATAAAAATTTGTAAAACGTTTTAAAAAATTAAATATATTGAAAATAATTTAATAACAAAAATGTAAAAAAAATACATTTTAAGAAAGACTAAATAAAAGTTATAAAAAATGTAAAACGTATATAAACTCTAATATACATCCAAATTACAGAGAATAATACAACTTTCAAGCAATAAACATATATAGTTTTTGTGAGAGAAATTGATTTGCTTTGTTAAAATAATGAGTGTTTCACAATTATCTCATCACATCCAACTATTTTCGTGTTTTGTTTTTAATGATTTTGGAAAGGGTTTTAACATCAAATAAATGATCGTATGATTTTTGTAAAAGATAAATGAACTCAAAAAAGGAAAAACTACATGCTCAATAGAAAAAAAAAAGAAAGTTACATATATTTATTTGTTATAGATCTTATTTACAATTTTGGAAAATCTTAAATAGTTAAAAAAATTACAAACTATCTAATAATACAACTTGGTGATTCACATCAAGACTCTTTGATATAAAACAAATCTCATGAAATTTGTATAAACTTCACAATGACGCATTTAGACTATTCAAACTATTAATATTTTAAAATCATAAATAAGATGTTGTAATCACGCTAGCTATATAACTCTTTTTCAATTATCTTCTAATTATAAACCATCAAAACTAATTTAAAAGTCAAACATGTATCACATATCTCATATCTCCAACGAAAGTTTTCAAGATCAAAAGATGAAGATTTTGTTAACACTTGTCATGAGTGGCTTAGTAGTTTGGTCTATTGTCTTATTATCTTCTTCTAACAACTTCAACAACAAACTACTTTATGCTTCAATAACAACCACCAACGGTAAATTAAAAGTACTAATCTTTGTGTGTGTGTTTAGTTAGTTCAAGAATCGTTTATTTATACTTTATAACTCTTGTGATAGGTTCAAATGATTCCGAAACGCCTAGGGATAAACTCATAGGAGGACTATTAACATCGGATTTCGACGAAAGTTCTTGCTTGAGTAGGTACCAACAATCTTTGTTATACCGTAAGGCTTCGCCATATAAACCTTCTAAATATCTTGTCTCTAAGCTAAGAAGCTATGAGATGCTTCACAAGCGTTGCGGTCCGGGGACAGAGCCTTACAAGAAAGCAACAGAGTTTCTTGGTCATGATGATGAGAATTTTGCTGACAAATCTTTTGGTGAATGCAAATACATTGTTTGGATGGCTGTTTACGGCCTCGGAAACCGAATACTTACTCTCTCTTCGGTCTTTCTTTACGCGGTCTTGACGGATAGGATCGTTCTTGTTGACCAAAGCAAAGACATAAGCGATCTCTTCTGTGAGCCATTTCCAGGTACTTCATGGCTACTTCCTCTTGACTTTCCATTGATGAAACAAATTGATGGCTATAGCATGGGATACAATCGTTGCTACGGTACAATGTTGAACGATCATTCCATTAACTCGAGCTCGATACCGCCACATCTATACCTTCATATCTTACATGATTCAAGAGATAATGATAAGATGTTCTTTTGCTTAAAGGATCAAGATTTGATCAACAAAGTGCCTTGGTTAATAGTCAAAGCCAATGTCTACTTTGTTCCATCTCTATGGCTAAACCCGACTTTTCAAACCGAACTAACCAAGCTATTCCCGCAGAAAGAAGCCGTCTTTCACCATTTGGCTAGGTATCTTTTTCACCCGACGAATCAAGTTTGGGGCTTGATCACAAGATCATACAATGCTTACTTATCAAGAGCTGATGAAACACTTGGGATTCAAATAAGGATTTTCAGCCACCGCCCCGGTTATTACCAACACATCATGAACCAAGTTGTGTCATGTGCACAAAGAGCAAAGCTTCTCCCCGAGGTCACCGCACTTGAAGAGTCGAAAGTCAACACGTCGAAAATCCAGAAAGTCAAGGCGGTTCTTGTCACATCTCTATATCCAGAGTACTCCGATAACTTAAAGAACATGTTTTGGGAGCGGCCTAGTTCCACGGGAGAGATAATCGAAGTATATCAGCCAAGTGGAGAAAGAGTTCAACAAACAGACAAGAAGCTACACGACCAAAAGGCGCTAGCCGAGATGTATCTACTGAGTTTAACCGATAATTTAGTCACAAGCGCAAGGTCAACATTTGGATATGTCGCTCATAGTCTTGGTGGATTAAAGCCATGGTTACTTTTTCAGCCAAATGGTAACACAACTCCTGATCCACCGTGTGTTCGGTCCACGTCGATGGATCCTTGTCACCTTACTCCTCCTTCACATGGATGTGATGCACAATGGGGTACTAACTCGGGCAAGATTGTTCCTTTTGTAAGGCATTGCGAGGATCGCGAAAATGATGGGCTTAAGCTATTTGATGAGTTACTATAGCTCTTTGCATAATTATATAGTTGATCTCATTGAAAAACAGAGGATATTTTCATGTGTTATGATTAATAATCATTATGTAATCAAAATTACAATTATCATTGTTAGTTTACAAAAGAATAATTATGATATTTATATGCTCTCCTTTGTAGTTTGCAATTTCATCCTCAATAGTATTACCTATTAAGTACTGTTAATTCATATATATAAATAATTTGTTATTGATTACTAATATTTAATAACAAACATACATACTTATACTTGCACTCATAATAGATAAGGCTTTCATGTTAGTTTCTCTTGAGCCATATGTCTTTATAGAGAACCTCGTTGTTGCTTCATTGCATTGCACTCTATGCAACACATTGCACAATCTACCGTTACTCCATATCGTAGCCATGTCCCCCGAGGTTGATAGCAAGCGTGTTTGGTATCGGGTTTATAGGTAAAAAAATCGCCTATAATCTCCCTATAGCTTTTGTATATTGTAAGATAATCTCCCTATAAACTCAAAAACCGATTAACACACAAATCCAACAAAATTTTCATTGTGAGATATTGCAGCTGGAAACTCATAATCCTAACATGTACGAAGAAAATTGAGAGAAACCTTTGATACGTAGAAGCATCGAGTTGGTCATAAAAGGTATTAAGAGCATGAGAAGAGACAATGCTTCATAATAAGGATTAGTTTCACTTGGAGCAATGTAACTTCTCCCTAGCACCTCATGGCTGTTACGCATTTTAACCTGAGAGGGCGTTGGAATAGATCCACAACGGTTTTTTTCATCTCGGACAACAAAGACAACGAGACTCCATGGTTTGATCAGTCTAAAACACCCCCATCTCTCGCTCGCTTCGCGGATTCTTTGATTCGAGATCTTTTCAGAAAACTTCTTGCAAGTCTATGATGGGTACTACACCACCTAGTTTCGCCATTAATTAGTTATCTTTGTTTACTTGACACAAAAGAGTTAATTAGCCTCTAGTCCAATGTTATAAAGAGATATATAAAAGTAGTTTCACCAAAGAGTCTCCTCATACCAACTAGTTTCAGTTT
Source organism: Cochlearia excelsa (assembly GCA_963556525.1). NCBI lineage: Eukaryota > Viridiplantae > Streptophyta > Magnoliopsida > Brassicales > Brassicaceae > Cochlearia > Cochlearia excelsa. The sequence goes on from OY748331.1 coordinate 22,672,604, forward strand.
TGACAAAGACTTGTTACCAATTAGAATAAAAAAAGTTTATAATAATAAACTTCTATTTTGGCTTTAAATGACTAATGATTGCGTGACAATTCATAATACATAACTAGTGATCTATAGCGTGACGATTCACATGTTACATACTTATTTAGAAAAATGTGAATAATATCTATATGGGCCTTTATTGCGAGCAATCGTCTCATATGCCACAAAATGAAAAAAATTTATCAGCCATGCCACAAATCAATCTACTTGCCACTTATATTGTGTTATTTCGATTATACCCCTAATAATTATTAATTAAAATAATTCAAAAATTAAAGAAAATTCAAAATTCCAGATCTGGATCGAGCTTCTTCTTCTTCTTCTTCGCGACCTTCTTCGCGTTTTTTCTTCGCTCTTCGTCGTCGAGCTTCGTCGAGCTTCGTCGAGCTTCGTCGAGCTTCGTCGGCCGTTTTCTCCCGAGCTTCGTCGGCCATTCTTCTCCGTCGTGCGAATTCGAGCTGTCTTAAATTGTTTCTAGGTAATGGAGAATTATGTAATTGTGTTGATTTATCTTTCATTATCTATCTGCATTAAAGATCTCCAGCTCCAAATCGATTGAATCTTGATTGAATCTTGATTGAATTTGAATTTGTTTTGTTTTAGTGGCAGGAATCGATGAAAAACAAACGCACCAACATACATTTTGATTATGGAGGGTCCTATTCAGAAGATCATGAATGGATTTCAGGAAAATCCGTTTACGCTATATCTCTTATGACCTCATCTTTAGAAGATATAACATATTCGGTTTTAGAAGAAAGGATACAAAAGAAGATTATGATTGATCAAAGCAAAGGAAAGCTGAGATTGAGTTACACTTTATCTAAAGCTCGGAGAGAGTCATATATTGTAGATAACGAGGACGTGTACGTGTATCTAACATCTGTGGATACAGAGGGACTTAAACCTGTGTTGCATGTGGAGCTAATCTCAAGTTTGGATATAAATCAGAGCGTGGAACAACTTTCAAGAGTAGAGGAAAGAAGTTCATTTGGGTTGAATTATGGTGAGATAGTTCCACATAATAGAGTGGATGAAGTAGGTAATGGTGATTCTATGGTGACTGTTTTTGAAGCAAGAAATGAAATGGCTGTTTTTGAAGAAGTGTTTGAGGATACTGAAAATGGAAATGGTTGTAATGAAGAATGTCCAAATGAGAGGCATAACGAATCTGAAATTGTGGATAGCCCGATTGATGTCCATGGTGGTCATGAAGATTTTGATGGGAGACATGAATATGTCAATAACGCAACCGCTGGGAGTCAAATTGATTGTGTTGTTGAATGGGAAGATGGTGTGGATATTGATATAAATCAAGAATTTAGTTCCAAAGAAGCAGTGCAAGATTTGGTTTCCCGAGCTGCAAACCAGAACTGTTTTCGGGTTGAAACATATAAGTCGGATTCAAAACGACTTATGTTACGATGTCGACAAGCTAAATCGGCAGGTTGTAACTGGTATTTAAGAGCCGCGAAGACTAAGTCATCTTCTTTTTGGACTATAAGAAAATACAACAAGATGCATACATGCTCTCGGCTTGTCACGGCTACAAGTAGTAGTACTTGTTTGAAAGGCACAAAACGACTAGTAGCCTCTATGCTTCATCAAGACTATCCAGGTATATATGATACACCGGCTCCTAAAATCATCATGAGTGTTGCACAAACTAGACTTGGTGTGACGTTGTCCTATTCTACTGCTTTGAGAGGTAAAAAACAACATGTGACAGATGTAAGAGGGAGTCCTGAAAAAGGCTACGAGAATTTGTTTTCTTATCTCTACATGTTGGAAAGGGTAAATCCTGGAACAAAAACATACGTGGAGCTCGCCGAAGGTAAAAGATTCAAGTATCTTTTTATCGCGTTGGGGGCTAGCATTGAAGGGTTTGCGTCAATGAGAAAAGTCATTGTTGTGGATGCAACATTTCTGAAGACAATATACGGTGGTATGCTAGTTTTTGCAACAGCTCAGGATCCGAATCATCACCATTATCCACTTGCATTTTCTGTAATTGATCGTGAGAAAGATGATAGTTGGAGATGGTTTTTGGAGAAGTTGAAAACAATTATACCGGATGATGCTGGTTTGGTTTTTATAAGTGACAGAAATTCAAGCATCATCAAAACAGTCATGGAGGTGTATCCGAAGGCAAAACATGCACATTGTATTTGGCATTTGTGTCAAAACGTTAGGGGTCATGTGAAGAAAGACAAGGATGATCTTGCGCAGAAATTTAGGGATTGCGCTCACGCTTATACGAAAACTGGTTTCGACAAACAATATGCTGAATTTAAGCGTATGTTTCCTAAAGGCGGTGACTACCTAGATAATAGTATAGAATTGGAGAGATGGACAAGGGCATATTTTGATGGAGATAAATACAACATAGACACAAGCAATGCGGCAGAATCTATGAATAGTGTGTTTAAGAAAGCAAGGAGGTACCACCTTATCACCATGATTGATGCGATTGTGGAAAAGTTTTCGGAGTGGTTTAACACACACAGACAAGCATCTTGCTGTCTAACGAACAAGAAATTGGTGCCTTTCGTGGAGAATGTGTTGCATGAACGATGCGCAATTGCAACCAATTTGTTGGTGACTGAGCTAAATAGTTATTTCCTTGAATACAACGTCAAAGGCCTCTCTGGTAAGACGTATGTGGTGGATTTGAAAATGAAAACTTGTTCTTGCAGATGTTTTGACATAGACAAGTATCCGTGTGTGCATGCAATAGCTGCGGTGAGGGCCTACATGAGAAAAGAAGGGAGAAAGACGAATATCCACATCCATGATCTTTGCTCTACTTATTACTTGATATCAACGTGGATATTGGCATATTGCAGGACGATTTATTTGGTGCCACATGAAGATCATTGGAGTATTCCTAGCGATATTAAAGAGATGTACGCGTTACCGCCAGATTATACTCCCAAACAAGGAAGAACTCGAGAAACTCGATTCCCATCTACTGGAGAACGGAGAAAGAAGCAGAGGTCAAACAAGCCTGTGTCAGGCATAAACTTGGAGCGTTGGTTACAACCAGAAGAAGATCAGGAAGATGATGACAATGAAGCAGAAGAAGAAACCGCAACTACTTAAACATTTTCTGTTTTATGTATCTGTTGGCCAACTTGGACAATTATGTACAACTATTTAAACATTTTCTGTTTTATGTCTCTGTTGGCCAAAACATTTTCTGTTTTATGTCTCTGTTGGCCAACTTGGACAATTATGTACAACTATTTAAACATTTTCGGTTTTATAAAATTATGATTTACGACTCAAAAATTATTAAGTACTAAATATGTTGCCTATAAAACAATGTAACAACACACGAAACATAAAATTTAACAAAAAAAACCCAAAACAAAATTTTCTTAAAAAATTCTATGAAATCTTAACAAACCCTTATAAGTATAAGGAATAATATCTCATTGTTCACTAATTATAAGTCAAGAAATGTAAAAGTTATGATTACTTGAAAGTTTTATTATGGATACCTCTTAAATGGTATATAATAGTCGAATATGAATGGTCCAACTGGAATTTTAATTTTTATAATGAAGTTCAACTACAATTACACATAAATCATGAAAGTACAACTATGCTGATGATAATACACTTGGATATCTAGGTACAACTAAACTATGATGATAAACAAATAAAATTAATTAAATAAACAAAAAATAAATCATGTGTGTCCTACACTGTACTTTAAAACCGACAAAATGCGAGCCCATCAATCAGTGAGCTCTCAATCAGTACAGTGTAGGACCCACATGTTTTTATTTATTTTTTGTTTATTTAATTAATTTTATTTGTTTATAAAAGGAGATCTTCTCTCTCCTTTTCTTCCAAACCCTAGATCCAGGATTCCTAATTTTCACGGCGGCGGTTTTCTTACTTCTTCTTCTTCTTCTTATTTGACGATCTTCCTCTTCGATCTTCTTCTTATTTCAAAATGCCAATCAGTTACACCAACAGTTCTTCCTCCGAAGCAAGCTATTCGAGTGGTTGTAATCGCGCCGACGGCAATTTTGGCGTTCCACTGAAATGTTGGTGTGGACAGTTTATGAAAATCGTGGAGAGTACAAAAGTGGAGGATAATGGCAGAAGATACTACAAATGTCCGAACACTCCGGTAAGTATATTCATATGTTTTACATGAATGAACATATAAATTTATATATATGAATGCTCGATTTTATGCTTAGGATGGAGGTGGAGATGGAAAAGACCACAAATTCAAGTGGTGGGATCACGCCATCAACGAACAACTTACAATCCTTAAACTCGAAGATGGTGAGCACAAAAATTTGATTTACTCTTTGGTGGACGGGTTGCGTAGAGAAATATCTCGTTTGAATGATCGGTTATCCGACCAAGAAGAAGAGATTGCAAGGATGAAGAATTTACTTGCTAAGTAGATTGTATGTCTTGTCTGTTTGTGTTTTGTGGAATGCTCTGTTTTCAATTTTGTTGGAATTTTCCCGAGTACAGCTTTTTCGTACAAATGGTACAATTGTTTTACAAATGTACCAAACTAATACAATTTAACTACAAAAACACAGATGTACATAAACACAGATGTACCTAATTAAACTCAATTGTTTGCGTACAACAACAAAAGCACATCCCTTAAATCAAACTTAACATCCAAAATCCAACAAACAAACTTAAACTCCAAAAGATCACAACAGAGTTACAACAATCCAATTCCAATCCAACAAACCTATTTTTGTTTCTTGTTCGGATCCGGTGTGTACACGCTTTTGGTTTCCTTTGTCTCTTCTGCCCGGTCTTTATGATTAAACTTTCTTCGATCTTCTTTTTCTCCTTCTTCTCACGCTTCTCACCATCTTCTCCTCTTTGTTCTTCTTGTTCTTTGTCCTCTTGTTCTCCTTCTTCTCGTGGTTCTTCTTCAATTGGAGGAACAACCAAACCTCCGGTTGTTTGATCCACTCTCACCGTCCCATAGAAAACTTCCTCACAAGGTACCTCCATGAACTTTTTCAGTTCATTAACTTTACCATCAATGACTTCTAGCTTCTTCTCCACTTTCTCATCAATCTCAATAAGCTTCAACATTAGCCTCTTCTCCACTTTCTCCATTTCACCTTTTATTACCGCGAGAATCACGTCATTTACTCCAAGCAGAACCATTTTCCCGAGAGACCTCTTCTACATTCTCATGTTCTAGGCCAACTCCACAACCTTTTTTCCGAGAAGCAACATCTTGGTTGAACAAATCTTTCCACCATATCTTCTTCCTATGTTCTATTAGACGCACTCTCCATTGATCAAAAATTGGATCAATATAGCCTATACCATCATCAACGTCATCAGCCACAAGGCTTCTCAAAAGTGTTTTCTCTTTCTTGTCCGCTTCCAAGATGCTATTAATATCCTGTACAGAAAATTTGTACCACTATTTTTAACATATATTCAAACTTTAAACAAACACATATTATCATATAGTAAACTAACCTTAGTATCTCCAAGAGTTTCATTTATTTCATCCAATGTAAACCCTTTCATATCACATTGAGTGAATTTGTGTTTGCACATCCTTGGACATCCCTTGTTAGCCTCAGGTACATTTTCTCTATATTTTCGTCCAAGACATGGAATGGATTCAAATGCCAGAATCTACACAACGAGATTCAGCATGTAAGACTATAATAATGTAACTAATAGTTTTCAAACTAAACATAGTCACATAATGTTACCTCTAGAGGAATAATAAATCCACCAAAAGCAGGTTGTGCTCCGTCTTTAACGATGCCTTTCATATTCTTCATAACTCTACGGATCCCATCCATACAATCATCAAAGGTATATCGGCCCCAAGGGAACTTTTCACATGCATTCAAATCATCTACAACTCGTAGAATGAATGAATCTATATTTGCACCAGCCTTACACTTGGCTTTCACTACCTTCCATAAAAAATATAACACAATCAATTTCTTTCTGTCTGTAGAGTTCTCCGTCGACATTTCATCAATCTTCTCTTTCACTTCATCTATTTTGATGCCTTTTACCTTCCCGAACACCTTCTTAACAAAATTCAAACTTCCCAAGTTCTTCCAATTGTCCGGGTAGTCGTGGCAAGCAAAACCAGTTAACAACGCATGTTCTTTGATGGAATACCTGATTGGAACTCCATTCACCACAAACCAACACTCTTTCTTCATTTCTCGTTTTCACCGTCCGTAAAAGAAGCATCCACATGCCTTGAGTCATATGGTTTTGCTCCTTAGGCATGTGGAATATATGCTTGAACTGATGATGCCTTCTGAACCACTTCAACTCTGAAGAAAATTGCTCAATGTACTCCACCGTAAGAAAAACACTGCATCTACTCGCCAATTTACAACTCTTGTTGTATTGAGTAGGAGAAAAGAATAGTTCCTCTGGCTGCATTGGTTGGGTCTCGTCGTCGTCGTCGTCAACATCATCATCATCATCTTCCTCTTCTTCACCATCTTCTTCTTGGGTCGCTTTTTCTTCTTCCGTGTTTGATATGTCTTCTTCGTGGTCTTCTTCTTCTTCTTTTTCTTCTTCTTCGTTGTCTTTTTCTTCCTTTTCTTCTTCTTCGGTCTCCTCCGAAACCTCTTCTTCTTCTTCGTTCTCTTCTTCTTCGTTCTCTTCCTCTTCTTCTTCTTCGTCGGTCTCTTTTCCTTCTGCTTCGGTCTCTTTTTCTTCGCTCTCTTTTTTGTTTTCTTCTCCGTTCTCTTCTTCTATTTCGTTATCTTTTTTTCTTCTTCTTCTCCGTTATCTTCTTTTCCATTCTCTGAACTTTCTTCTTCTTCGTTCACATCTACTTCTTCCTTGTTTTCTTCTTCTTTGTCGGATTCAAGCAGCTTTTTTTGAGCTAATTGGCTTGCAGCTTTTATAGAGCATTTTATACGAGCCATTGATGATTTGGATTGATTTTGATTTTGAAGAATAGATCGAAGAAGGAGAAATGAGAATGGTGGTAGCTGCGAGCTCGTTTCCTCTCGTTTTAGCAAAAGGGGAAAAATGAAAAATTAGGGTTTTTGATAAGAATATATCGAACAAGGAGATTCAACAAGGAGAAAGGGGAAGCTCGAGAAAGGGGAAAGGAGGAAAAGGAAGCGGTTCTCTCTCGTTCTCGTTTTAGCAAAAGGGGAGAAAATAAAATTAGGGTTCTTGAGAAATTTTGGGAAATTTAGGAATTTAGAGTTTGATTTTTTTTTTTTTTTGGGTGGGTTTAGGATTTGGGTCGGGTTTAGGATTTGGGTTCGGGTTTGGGTCGGGTTTTGGGTTTGGGTTCGGGTTCGGGTCGGATCTAACTGGTTGGGTCGTAAATAAGTGAAATACACTTATGATTTTCGTAAATTTGCCCCTAAACTGAATTAAAATTAAATCAGAAAAAGAAAAGAAAATACATGGTGGCATATCGGATGAACTTTTGCCATTTTGTGGCATTAGAGCCATTGATTCCTTTATTGCTTCTTTATAACATTTTATTTATTTTATTTTTTACTTTTTTAATTAAAAAAGAAAAAGAAAACTAAGTGTCCCACATCGGTTGTTTTAGAAGTATTTTGATTTTATAAATATAAATAACAATCAAATTAAGGTAACAATCGTCACTGGAAGAAGTGATTGGGCTATGGGCTTGTCGAAGCTTGTGCCCAGGAAAGTCCCCGGGCCACTTTTCCGCAGAGATGCGGCCTCGGTAACGAGAGATTCTTGTGTCTGGAGAGACATTATTTGGCTGAGACACGTGTGGAGCCTTCATGGTCTCTCCGACAAAGATAACATGGCCAGTTAAACACAGTTATTCACTTTGGTCCTTTCGAGGATTAAACAGAACGGGGCTTACTCTCCAATGACGATAACCTTTTTTATTATGGTAAATAAAATCTAAGTTACAATTATTATATTAATTAGTTGTGTTTAAACAAATTCGATTATGATTTTAATCTTGTCCGATCCGGATCTAACCCGTAAAAAGTATAGAAGTTTTAGATACGCAATTTTGCATCATAATTGGAAAAAATTTATATCATAGGGTTTGTTTAAACACAATTAATTAATAGGATAGTTTTTCATTGTTATTTTATATCACTTGTATAATGTTACTTGAATAGTATACACTGCAATAACAAAAGATTTGTTTTATCACTTGTATAAACTTATTGTTGTTTTACCCTCATAAAAAAAAGAAGAATTTTTCTTTGGGCAATTTCCGAAAATACCATGAAAAAAAGTATTTTGGACAAAAATACCATCACAAATTTTTTTTTCCTTAAATACCATAAAAAAGTTTTTTTGGACAAAAATACCATAAACTTAAAATTAACATGAAAATTTCAAAACTAAATCATACCCCCTTCAATATTATACTATAAACAATATATATCGAACCCAAATGAAAAAAAAAGTTTTAAAATGTTAAAATTAGATTTTTGTGTTTATGGTATTTTTGTCCAAAAAAACATTTTAATAGTATTTGAGAAAAAAAAACTTGTAATGTTATTTTTGTCCAAAAAACATTTTTTCATATTATTTTAATGAATTTCTCTTTTTCTTTTGTGATCACCAATTCATCTTAAATATGTTGAAGGCATGATAAATATAGTCATTCCTATTAAATTATAGGAAAATTAAAAAAAACAAAAACAAAAAAATAGAAAGGTGGAGCCAAAGTCAACTATATCGACAAGATAGTGATTTTTGTTATAGAAAAGTTCTTATCTTATTATATAAAAGAGAGCGCGTAAAATTATAATCACCGGATCGTGACACGTGTCACGTTTAATTTAGATCGTGACATTTGTCATTTTTAAAATAAGTAATTTTCTTAAAAAAAAGAATAAAAGAAGAAGGAAAAATGGAAAATTTTTAAAATGTAAAATTTTAAAAATGAAAAATGGAAAATTTAAATAATTTTAAAAGAAGAAAAAAAGAAGGAAAAAACCTTAAAAATGAAATTTAATAAAATGAAACTCATTATTTTTAGAAAGAAGAAAAAAAGAAACTAATCAATCTCTAATTAGTTTAGTATCTAAAAAAGGCAACTAAAACACATTACTCTAATTCGTTTTGTATATAAAAAAGGAAACATATTAAAAAAAATAATCTTTCGTCGTGATTACGCGAGGACCCGCGTTAACCGGGAATCTTATTATATAAAAGTGAGCGCGTTTAACATGAGCTCGACACGTATGCAAAATTACAACTCACCAGATCGTAACATTTGTAATGGTTAGTTGAGATCGTGACATGTGTATTAAATTTGATACTTATACATTTTATAAAATGAAAACTTAACAATATTGAGAAAAAATAATCAAAACTAAAAAACTTAACATTAATTATCAAACAATTAAAAATAAAATAATCACAAATAAGGAAAATAACATTAGAAAAAGAAAAATTTAACAATATTTTAAAAATAATCAATAAAAACAAAATAATTAGAAATAATAAAAAATAAAAACGTAAAATTACTTGAAAAAAAAAGAAAATCTCTATGATAACTTATTTGTTATCTTCATGGATCCACTATCTAATTATTAATTTAAAATAATTTTTTTTCATGTAATAACAAAAGCAATGTAATAAAACAAAAATGTGTTATTTTATTTCTTAATTGTTGGAAAAAGTAAAAAACAATTATTTACTATTACCTGATATGTTGTTGTGTATCTTTTATATTATTTGTTAATAAAATAACGGGTATAATATTAATTTCCGTTTAAATATAACTATAACTATACAAATTTAATAAAATTATTAATATATAATTATAAAATGTTTTTATGTAATTTGTCCGCGTATTATGCGGGATTTCATCTAGTAAATATATAATCACAAGTTTATACAACTACTAATCCACTTCTTATTATATAGTATAATAATAAAATTTAAAATATTAAACTTTTATAAATTTATTTAGTGTTATGTCCCCTTCTTGATCAAATACACGCATCAGCATCAGCCTCTAGTTACGATTAAACTTGTGTTTCACTTTTTTGTTAAAAAATCTATGTGCAAACCATGTAACAAAATTAAATTAAATATCTTTTAAATAAACTTAAATGTGGCCTTTTGTTATTGGGTAACAACACTGCTATACCGGATCCGTACATATAACCCGACCCGACCCGATCCAACCCAATCCGTACAAATCCAAAATAATTGGAGCATGTAGACCAGTGACCAACTTCTTCTCCGCTACCAAAAACGGAGACCGAGAGAGAGAGCAGCGACGGCGAGCTTCACCGGAAAACCTCTCTCGATATCCGATTATTCACTCACCGGATTCGTGAAGTTAGATTCTAGCTTAAGAAGCAGCTCCGCGAAATCTGACTTTGATTACGCTTTGTTTCGTGTTTACGTTTAATTTCTCAGATCTCATGCTTTCACTATACGTTTTTCGTCGCGGTTACTTAAAACCCTAAATGCAACGGCCACATGCTAGATCCAGATCGAAACCTAGACCGGAGACGATGGATCTTACTAAACCGCCGTCGTCGTCGATCGCTAAACCGAAATCTAAACCAACGAAAACGATTATCCTCATAACCTTCGCTTCCGTCGTCATCGCCTTGGGGATATTCCTCGTTTGCTATTTAGTTTTGTTCTCCGGGAGGAATACACGTAGAAGCTTGTTCCGGTACAGCGTCGTGATCGATGGAGGAAGCTCAGGGACACGTGTACACGTGTTCCGGTACAGGATCGAATCTGATAAACCGGTTTTCGATTTCGGAGAGAAGAGCTACGATAGTATGAAGCTGAGTCCTGGTTTGTCTGCTTACGCTGATGACCCTGAAGGAGTGAGAGTATCTGTGGAGGAGCTTGTGGGATTCGCTAAGAAGAGAGTTTCTAAAGGGAAATTGGAAGAGATTGAGATTAGGTTAATGGCTACTGCTGGGATGAGATTGCTTGATTTGAGTGTTCAAGAACAGATTCTTGAAGTTTCAAGAAGAGTTCTTAGCTCTTCTGGGTTTAGGTTTCGAGAAGAATGGGCTTCTGTTATCTCTGGTTAGGTTTCAAAATCAGTTCTTTCGATTCGGGTCTATATTGCTATTGTTGTTTTAAGAGTAGGGTTAGAGTGATCACTGGCCTATATAGTCACTGCATTGTTAGAGTAAGGAGAGTGTTAGGTCGAGAATATTGAGGTGCTTTAGTAATGTTGGAGTGGATTTATGTTGCAATAAAGATGTTGATCATTGTTTTTCGTTTCGTTCTGATATTAGCTTAAGTTGAGTTATAGTAAAAGTTTCGGTTTTTCTTTGCTAATTAGTGGAAATCTTGGGGAAATTGGTTAGGATCTGATGAAGGTATATATGCTTGGGTTGTTGCTAATCATGCGCTTGGTTCGCTTGGAGGTGAACCTTTGCAAACAACGGGAATTGTTGAACTCGGTGGGGCCTCTGCGCAGGTTTATCTTCTTCTCTTTCAAATTGTTATTGATAAGAAAATGTCCATATGATACCATTTATCAGACTTAGGATAAATCTCAACTGTGATGTGATTGGTGAGTCTAAGCGGCAACTGTTTGTGAGTTCTTTTAGGTGACATTTGTGTCAAGTGAGCGTGTGCCTCCTGAATTCTCGCGTACGATAACCTATGGAAATGTCTCATACCATATCTACAGTCACAGCTTCCTCAACTTTGGGCAGGTAACTTCTGAGAGCTGAATGTTTTTTCTTTGAGAAATTGTTTCCTTTGATTCATCCTTTTTAAAAGTTTGGTGTTTGTAGACCTTTTGTGATTGTCTACCTATTTTCTTTTTATTCATCCTTTTTAAAAGTTTAGTTGTTAATAATGTTGAAGAAGCTGCTAACTTTTCTCGCTTTGCAGGATGTAGCACATGAAAAGTTATGGGAATCACTCCACAACTCAGGTTAATTGTTGACCTTAAGGATTTTGTAGAGTTAGTTTTGACTTTGCGCGATTGAATTAGTCTTCCTTTCCCTCATAACTCATATGGTGTTTCAAATTCATACAGATGCAAACTCTACAAGGAAAGGAATAGTTACTGATCCTTGTAGTCCTAAAGGGTACATCCTCGACACAAATTCGCAGAAGGATTTATCCGGATTCTTAGCTGAAGAAAGGAAATTTACAACTTCACTTGAAGCTGCTGGCAATTTCTCAAAATGTCGATCTGCTACATTTGCGATGTTGAGGGAAGGAAAAGGTAAAGAACAGTATTAGTATAGTTGACATATCGTAAAATCTCGTCAATTTTTCTCTCACTCTCTTATGGAAGTACTTTGTGTACAGAGAAATGTCTTTATAAACATTGTTCTATTGGATCAACATTCACACCTAATCTCAAAGGAAGGTTTTTGGCTACAGAGAATTTTTTCCACACCTCGAAGGTATAATCCCTTGATATTCATGTTGGTCGAGGTCAAGATTCTGTCTCAGCTTGTTGAGAAATGTTATAACACTGATCTTATGTTTCTGTCCGAATCAGTTTTTTGGTTTGGGAGAAAAGGATTGGCTGTCTGAAATGATTTTAGCCGGAACAAGATTCTGCGGAGAGGATTGGTCGAAGTTGAAAGTAAAATATCCAGCACTTAAAGACGAGAATCTGGTACGGTATTGTTTCTCGTCAGCATATATTGTCGCAATGCTTCACGATAGTCTTGGTGTTGCTCTTGATGATGAAAGGTAAATAATATTGCTGACACAGTTTCAAGAACATTTAGATCCAATCAGTTTCAGTTTTTGAGAAAGATATAAAGAAAAAAACTATGTTTTGTTTTGTCTACAGTATCGGGTTTGCGAGTAAAGCAGGAGAAGGAGACATACCACTAGATTGGGCATTGGGAGCTTTTATACTAAACACTGTCACAAACACTTCTGATCTCATTGGTAAATCTAGAAAATTTCTTGACTGAGTAATAGCTTACACAGAATACATCTGAAGTTTTGTCTATTACAAGACAAAACTTAACTGCTAGCTTATACATAAACACATGCCCGTAGAAATCGAAAAAAGGATACATTTTGAATTGTATGTACATTACATCTTATACCAAAGTTAAATGTGGTTCACTAACAAGCAAATGATGTAGTGACTTTAGCAGTGGTAAGAAGCCCCAAAAAAGATTGAAAGAGCTATCACTCATCTTTGGATACTTTAACAGGCCGTGTTTCGAATCTTCCATCGACTCATTTATCAAGCGAATAAGGAAAGTAAGTCCCAAGAATCCTATCCCAAACGACAAAGAAAGGCTGCGAGAAGTTGTATTTACTTCCATATAGCTGATGGTGAACATCATGGAAAGCTGAATTGTTACTAAAGAAGATATGAAACGGGTTTCCCGGAAGCCATAGCCCACAATGATCATCCACCGTCTTGATGGTAGCCAAGGAGAAGAAGCTTGGCGACATACCAGAGAAGAGGAAAGACAAAGCACCACCAATGGTATCCAAGAGAAGCCCTTCTAATGGAGGGTTGTAGAGAGCTCCATACGTTTAAGGCACGGTGAGACGATGGTGTTGAGAATGGATGTGTTTGTACAAGAACTTGTTGATGTGCATATACCGATGAATGAAGTATTGCCACGTGTCGATTACGAGCATAGCTATGATCAATTGCTTAGCTAGACCCATCATCATCATCATCATCTTCATAGTCTCTAGTCTTATCTTATCTCCTTAAGAGATTAGATTCTTCTTCTTCAATTGGATATTTAGGTGGGACCTGATTATTCGGAATTTTACACGTGGCTTAAAAGGATTGGTCCAGCTGGATTGTATTTGATCGTGTGTTAATGCAAACACATCCATTTCAATGAGAGGGTTTCAATAACCCACAAGGAAACAAAGCAAAGAAGATAGGGGTGGGCGCGGAGCGGATACCTCTAAAAATTTCAGTATTTGTGATTTGTTTTGGTATCTACGGATATCTAATTTTGTGATTTGCTTTGCTCCGGAAAAATACGGATATCCGGGTGCTCGGATATCCGGAAATTTTACGAGTATTTGCGGATATTTGCGGATATTCGGATCACTCATTTCGATACTACATAAAGCCAAAAATACTAATAAATTTTATACAAAAATACTCTAGCTTTTGTTAAAATGATCAAACACATAAAAAATAAGTAAAATCAACTAATTTTAAACTAAAATAGAAGAAAAAACGGTAAAAATAAGGATAACCAAGATAAAAACTCATCACATTATAATTTAAATTATTTTGTATCTATAAGTTTAACTTATTTTTCTTGATTTGAAAATATGAAAATATATAATAAGTATTATATATTTATTACATAATATACATATTTGTAATATATTATGTAATATACGAAGGTACGGAGCGGATCGGATATCCGACATTTTAATAATTAATATTTGTTATTTGCTTTGTTCTCCGCGGATATTAAATTTTAGTATTTGTTTTGCTTTGAATTATCTCGAATATCCGGATTTTACGAATCGGATCGAAGCAAATATCGAATCGGATCGGATATAACGGATAATTTGCCCACCCCTAAAAGAAGAAGGTCTCATCTTCGAGGTCGGAACAAAAAGATGGAAGCTTGTTTGAGATATTCACGAGGAAGCTATCTCGTTAAAGCTTTAAGACCACTAAGCAGATTCTCCGGTTCTGTCCGGTCTTCTTCTCTCTCTTTCACCACCGGTTAGTATCTGATGCTCCTCCTCTGTTTCCTTATAACAATGGTGAATGAGAATTGTGTTATGTTTAGAGATGCATTTGATTGCAATCGAATCTCCAAATTGGAGATTTTTGACTATGGTTTCTGTTAAAAAAATCTGATTTTTACTTGACCCTTTTGTGAAGACAAGAGAGCTTATGATGGATTATTGCTTGATGCTGGAGGAACTCTTTTACAATTATCTAAACCTGTCCATGAAACCTACGCTTCCTTAGGACAAAAATATGGTCATTTTCTTGTACTCTTTTGATATGATTCAAACACAAGTTTGATGTTTACTCTTTTGAGATGTTATGTTTTGTGTTTAGTTTAGGTCTCAGGACAACTCCATCTGAGATCAAGCAAGGTTTCAAGAGAGCTTTTGCTGCTTCTTGGCCTGAGAAATTGCGTTACAAGGTCTTTTATAACGAATCGATGTGCAAAGCATTGTTACCTACATTGTAGTGAAAAAACATGCTTTCATTGTATTTGTCAGGACGATGGGAGACCGTTCTGGAAGCTCGTTGTTTCGGAAGCTACTGGCTGTTCTGATAATGACTACTTCGAAGAAGTCTATCAAGTTAGTATATAAAAGCTAGATTCTTGATCTATAAGTAGTCTTCATGATTGTGCTTTTAGTTAGTTTATATGTTTGATCAACAATCCATTGCACTGATGCCTAAATGACGGGTAAGTCTTCTTTTATTGTTTTTGTTATCTTAGTATTACGCGAATGGTAAGGCGTGGCATCTTCCTGAAGGAGCTTATGAGACAATGTCGCTACTGAAAGATGCTGGAGGTTAAACTCATTCTTTGTTTACTTAAGATTACTTTTTATGTTCATTATTGTCCGTTTCTGAGATTTGAGGTTATGTGTGATTGCAGTTAAGATGGCTGTTGTGTCCAATTTCGATACTCGGCTAAGAAAGCTATTGAAGGATCTTAATGTCATAGATATGTAAGTCTTTCATCGTTATGCTAATTAATCAATCACTGTATATGAATGTTTATAATCTATGTTTTCTTTGCAGGTTTGACGCTGTGATAGTATCCGCAGAAGTTGGATACGAAAAGCCTGACGAACGAATCTTCAAATATGCTTTAGGTTTCTTGCATCTTAAACTAAAATATTGTTTGTTTTGAATTAGTCCAAAGGTTTCATATTTAACAATTTGTGTTTAAATATATCGTGTCACGCGCAGAGCAAATCGGTGTAGAAGCAAACAGAGCAGTGCATGTGGGAGATGATGAAGTAGCAGATAAAGATGGAGCAAACGCCATTGGTATTTCTTGTTGGTGATGCACACATACTTTGCTTTTATAACTACTTCTTGTTCTAAATTTTTGGTTTTTGTCTAAATTATCAGTGATCATATCTTTCATGACACATGTTGTTTCTTGTTTTGTCTGTATTTCTTTGAAATATAATCAGGTTATGGGGAAAAGATGTGCTGACATTTTCAGACATACAAGATCGGATCTTAGTTTAAAACACCATTGAGTTTGCTCTGCAACTGTTTTTATACATTATCTCATTTATGTATACATTTGTGTTGTTTGATTATTCTTCTAATGTTGTTATGTGGTTGTATTTTGTTATTTGTTTTTGGTCCAAGTCTTTTTGTAATATTATCCCTTGAATTAATATTAGCCTTGGCAGATCTTAAAAGAAAATGACAGAAACCTACACTTGAAAATCTCAGTCAAACTATCATATTCATGTGTAAAATCTATCTTTATTTATAGCAACATTTTATCAAAATAGGAACCAAAAAAATACCAAAAATGAATAATATATAAAGATCTTTGAAGAGTTACCAAAAGCATTATATATTTTAGAAAACAAAAAAAATTCAACAACATTAACAAAACAAAAAAACTTAAGATTCTGAGCTTTTCCTTCTTCACCAACTTATTATAAAACATGTTTCTCTTCTTCCCTCGAGAACCTTAACAATACCCACCAAAGATGTTTTGTATCAAATTGAATTGTAGATTTTTCACTTTTAGTAACCAAATAATTTTTTTTAAAAAAAGACTGCAACTTTTCAACCTCTCAACAAGCATCAAGAATCTTGCAAAAACAAAAAATCTTCCTGAAAATTAAACCCTTTTTTGAATCAGCAACCCATAACCGCGCAATTATAAACGAAATTCGAAGAATGTTTCCTATCAAGCAATGTCCATACCGGCGGGCTAGAATCGCTTGTTGGTATCCAAGAATTCAATTCAATGAATCCTCCTCCTGAGTTCTTAGGCCCACCAATCACTATCAACCTCTTGCCGCAAGCTCTAAACGCTAATCCCCAGCCATTTACCGAGTCAGCCCGTTCCGGCAACCTCCCTAATGTAAACCACTTCCTACTCTTCTTATCATACTTCCTCACTTCCATATCGGCGTGATCAGCCGCGTACAATTGGTTATTCACAACCGCTACTAAAGGCGGAGCCTCTTGTGAAGCCGGCATTTCCCGGCTTCTTGGAGGCGACATCTCGGGGATATCCGTCCATTTCTTCGTCTCTAAATCATACTCTTCGCCGCAAGTAAGGACTTTCGAGTCGTGCCCGCCTATTCCTCCGATAACATAGAACTTCCCGTCCATGAAAACACCCGAACTCATCTTCCTTGGTTTATTCATCTTCGGCAATGTAGTCCAAGTTTGTAGCTCTGAGTTATACATCTCCGCGCAATCACTTATCTTGCCAAGAGAATCATACCCGCCAGCGAATATCGCTATCTCTCCTAGGCTTGCTGAACCAAACAAGCACCTAGGAGAGTTCATCCTCCTACCCAAAGACCACGAGTTGGTTAAAAGACTGTATAAGTATATAACATGAGACGAGTACTCGTCTTTGCCTAGTACAAGCAAATCGGTGCCAACAGCTAGAGACTCTTTGTCTGTACACATGAATGCAACACCTGATGGCATTGTTGGCAAATTCATCCATCGTCTATCGACAGGATCAAAAGCAACCCATTCAAATAGCTGACATGAGAAGTAAACCCAATGCTCAATGATCTGGTTCTGTCTCCTTAGCCTATAGATCTCTCCTGTCTTAACCAGAGACCGAAAACTACGGTTCAAAGAAGCGATTGAGCCGTAATCAGACCGTGAGCAACGGATCAAGCAGCTTATCGAATTGTCCCTGCCTATATCATTTATAAGCGAATCACCATCGCCATTACCATCACCATTACCATCACCAGATTGTTCTAATGAATCGTTTCCTATCATCATCAGCTTGAGAGATTTGCTTTCTCTGAACTCTTCTTCGAGCTCACTGACATCATCTAAAGCTCTTTTGCCATTGATGGACTTATTAGATTCAGAGGAATCTTCTTCACCTTGTGGACACATATAAGACCACTTTGATTCAGAAAGGCGTGAGCTTGAGAAAACCCTTGATTGCATAAAAGTCCGATCTTCCAACATGTCCTCTCTACTACAGATTCTGAGATTTTTGAATCATATTCAATCAACAAAGAGAAAATCTGAGAAAAACCCAGAAACCAGAGGAGACGGATTCAATTGAAAGATAGATTCAATAGATTCATCCCTCTATATCCATATTAGAATCCATGGATCCAGAACCAGCCCGATCCAAGAGAAATTGTGAGATTCAAAAGTCAGATCTTTAGATTCTAAATTCAAAACCCATCTCAATCTATACAAAAATCAAAACCCAGAAGTGAAAAATCAAACCATAGGTATCGCTGATCTCGATCTGAACATAGCTCCTTAACGAAGAAGATGAAGAGAGAGAGAGATTAAAAAAAAAAGGAAACTTTAAAAAGAACAATGAAGAGAAAGAGAAGAGAAGATACTTACGGATTGGATTATTATTGAAATTAAAATAAAATAAAAAGATGATAAATTTATATGCGATTTGTATCGTCTCTCTCTCTACGAATCGAAGTGAAGCGTATGAATCCTTTAAGCTTCAAAGTTCTAATCTTTTAAAGGTTGAAATTCAACGTTTCTCTCTCTCGTTTATTAGAGCAAATCCAATGTTGTTTTTTAACGGGATTTTAGCATGTGGAACCCACCTAAATAGTTAAGATCTGAATCTTATATTTCTTATTTAAGATCAAGATCTTAACTATTCATGCATACGTGGTGGCCCATGAGTGGTCCGTTTTTATTTTTTATTTTTTTATTTTGTTTTAAATAAATGAAAATTTTATTTAAAGTTAAAAAATTTTATGGTTTATCTGTTGGAGATGGTCTTATTCTCTTTGTTTATTTTTTCTTCTTTAAAGTTTTTATAATTAATTTAAATTATTTATTATAAAGCTTTTTTTATTTCTACATGACGTCCGAGTCTAAAGATTGGGATAAGATTTTCATAAATGGAAATATTATAGTCTGCGGAAAACGTATTCAAAATTCAACAAATTCAATCTGTTTTCTTGTTTTGTTTTGGTTGTTACAAATATTATTCAAAGTCAAAATTTATTCCATAAATCCATCTTTATTTATGTTATTTTTACTATAATATATACATTTATTTTCTCAAAGACTTACATTATTTATCTTTGCGGTAAATGAGTCAATTAAGTGAATATAACCACACTTCTAAAACTTAAACACTATACAAGTCTACAACATATTCCAATCGAAATATATTAATTTGGTTTTGTAATTTTGACAATTGAATAAAGGAGTTGCATTCCCACCAAATATTATATAATAATATTTCACGAACATATAATTAATTTTAATACTTTTTTAGAATATATGTATAAGAGAAATTCACAAAACTACACCATTTTATCATTTTCTTTATAAAATTCTACATAATTCAATATTTTTCATATTTACCCTTTTTTAAAATTTTAAATGGTTGATATACCCTTTCAAAATTTACCAAAATAATTTTTTTTCATTTTGTTCGCTAATTAGTGTTTAGGGTTTAGTGAAAATGGGGATATAATTGTGTGGGTAAGTTTAATTATGATTTAATTTTTAGTGTTTAAGTGTAATTTGGCGAGGAAATTTAAAAAAAATGTAATTTTGTGAAATGTAATTCAAAATGTATAGTTTTGTAATTACCCTATATATAACTGTACGTTAAAGAGGATATATGTTCATCTGAATATCTGAACATATAAATTAGGAATTTGGAATACAAGAAGCTGTCGACAAATTAATCCAGGGTTACGTAGCACGCGTTAACGCACGTGGTAGTATATTTCTGCACATAAAACCTAAAACTAGTGTCATTAATTTAAAATTACTGTCATTAATTTATTATTATTAACTAGTATTACCGAGATTAATAGCGTTACTTTAAACTTATTTTGTAGTAGTCGCTGACCAAGAAAAGAAGTGTTGTGGTGGAATTTTTCATGGAATATTATTTTGTCTATTTTCTCCTGAAATGTATTTTATCGTTGAATGATGTCTTAATTAAAGCTTAAAAGATTAGGCATCTATTCATGTTTCATTAAAATCTAATAATTTAACTTAAATTTTTTGTTACAATACTTATAGGACAACGACATTTGTTAACAGTAGACTATTCGTATTGATTTTTATTGAAAAAATGGAGCAGAAAAATTGAAAATTTTATTATTGCGACCATATAGTTACATGGTTCTTGACAGCTTTAATCCACTCAGAAACTGCCACGTGTGAAACATCTCTAAACGTTATCTGGACGGTATAATAAAACAAATGAGTTTTTATTTTATCTCTTAATTGCTTAATAATAAAATAAAGCAAAGCAAAGATTAACTAAATGAAAACGTAAAAGATTACGACCACGCGTTATAATGACCAAGTCTTTTTGTTGTTAAAATTTGACCAAGATTGTTCCATATCAAATGAACTGTTTTATATTTTCATAATGTAAACTTTTAATTAATTTTTTATTGGAATAAAGGTTTTTTTTTCCTTTAAATGACTGTTTTTCTATGTATCTTTTTCCTAATGACTTGTGTCTGAAAGTGAAGTCTTATAAGAGCTGTCCACGTGATCTGTTTTATTTGTGTGTACACATTCCCTTTTCCCTACCACATTAATCTCACTTTTTTATGTGTAAATAATTTCATTTAAATTCCTAGAATTATAGTATGTGCTATAAATGGTTATAATACTGATATACGTACATACCAAAAAAATTATTATTTATTTTGGATATTATATACTTTCTTGTGTGATTAAAAATTACATGATGCGTGACAGCTCACGCTACAACTGTAATCACAATATTGTAGGAAAAAAAGACAAATTTGACAACAAACTATTACGTCAAAAAATTATTATTACAAAATCTTTTTATTTTCTTTACCAAAACAATATATAC
The DNA here is from genome assembly GCA_963556525.1 of Cochlearia excelsa. Lineage (NCBI taxonomy): Eukaryota > Viridiplantae > Streptophyta > Magnoliopsida > Brassicales > Brassicaceae > Cochlearia > Cochlearia excelsa. The sequence continues at coordinate 22,693,621 of OY748331.1, forward strand.
TTTCCGTTTTAAATTAGGCTTAAATTTTTTTTTTTACATACAAATTTTTAATTTTAAAAGTTTAATTATACTATTTTCTAAGAATTTTTATGAACTTTTTTAATTAATTTAGTTAGAAGTACAAAAGAAAATTAATTTTGAATTTTTTAAAAAGACAATATACACGAAAAACAGAGGGAATTTTAATTTTAATTAGCAGCCGCAAAGATAATGACGTGGTGGCATCTGTACCTTTACTTTATTTTCACTTTTGTCAGTGACTTGTCATATAAGTCAACGTCTAATTCCAACACGTGCTCTTTGTAATATCAAAAATTCATATACAAACAAATTCAATTTGTTAACAAGTCCAGATTAATTATTTCTTACTGTTACTATGGCTGATTGGCTGATATCAATTTATGCAAACGCGTTTATATGAATCAAACAAAACTAATATTGTCCACAACTAATCGTATAAGAGACCAAAAACTACATTTATATATGAAAAAGCTTTGTATATTTATACACCTAAAAATATTACTAATATAGTGTTTGAGAGAGAAAAAAGAAAGTATCAACTTGGAATGAAAATATTTGAGTAGACTAAAATAGAGTCAATTAAATACAAAAAGGAAATTCTGATTTAAGAAAATTAGGTGAGATTTGATAAAATACGTTGTTGATCTTTGAATTGATGCCAACTCAATATAAAAAAAAAAAAACTTTCTTCGAAATTCACCACAAGTTTAAATCCTAATTCAATAGTAAATCCTAAAGTTTCATCCATGTGTATATATACAAAATTAGATAGGTAAAATATATTTTGAAAATAAAAAGGAAACGTTGGAGGATCTAAAATCTTTAATCATTCTCTAGATATGACTTAGTAAATTTATGATGATACCCTCTTAATTTTGATTTTAATTTTATAACCATTCATAACTAGTACTATTATTATTTTTTCCCCTTCTTCTAGATGTGGTAGTTCAAAAATCAAATCAAACTATTTATCTACCATGTGAATTTAGCCAAAATCCGGTTTAATTTTGGATAGATCTGTTTTCGATAGAGCTTTAGCCACGTGGCGCAATCTCTGCCAATTAATCAAATCCCAAAGAAAAAAAACAGAGCAAGTCATCTTCTTCCTCCACTCAAATCACCAAATTCACTCTCTAAAAATTCATCTCTCATGGCCGCTTCTTCTATTCCGCCGTTAACCACCGTAACCTACGTCGTCTCCAAATATCTCCTCCTCTCTAAACCCTTCTCCTTCCCCGCCACTTCGTTACCTCTCTCCACCAAATTACATCAAAAACACAAACTCCTCCTAACCTCCGCCGCCGCCGCCGCATCATCCTCCGCCGCTCCTTTCGACTCAAAACCGACAAAGAAAGAAACCGTCTATTTCGACGGAGGAGCTCACTACGGAGATCTACTAGCCAATCTCGTCTTAGGCCTAACAATCCTATGGCTACCGCTAACACTAGCCGCCGTCTCTCGAGCTTTTAACCTCCGTTACAGGTTCACTAACCTCCGCGTCACGGTGATTTCGGGCTTGACCGGTGAAGACCGTAGCGATTTCGCCTATAACGTGATCAAAGACGTGCAGGTCGTGCCGCGATTCATTGGAGAATGGGGTGATATTATCATCACTCTTAGAGATGGCACCAAAGTTGATCTTAGAAGTGTTCCCAAGTTTAGAGAGATTGCTAAGTATTGTTTATCTATGGCTCAAAAACCTGCCGTTTTAAAAGAATCTGTATCTAAAGGGTTTTGATTATAACTTTCTCAAATTATGAAACAAAGTTTTGATTTTTATGTTGGTTTTGATACAAAGGTTGCTTTTTTTAAGGATGTTTGTTGTTGAAGCAAATATATCACATGAGAGAGAGTTTTTAGGAAACAAAAAGACATGAATGAAAAAGAGACAAAGAAAGCTTGTTGTTGCTTAATGGGTGACATTGAGAGAGAAAGTGTTACATAGCTTACATCGGAAGTGTTTACTAGTCGGCAGTCCAGCTCTGCTCAACAACATCGCGCACTCTCCTGTTGTACTCGCGCTTGCTTTCGCTGTACATCCTAGCCGCTTCCGAGTTCGCAGGAGAATTTGGATTAGGGTCACAGAGCAACGACTGCGGTAGGCAAAGAGCAAAACAGATTAAGAGAAGACGAGAAGATTTTAACGGCGCTAAGAGAGCGTTGTTGGGATTACCTGGATGGAGGTGAGTATAGCAGCAACATCGTATATCGGACTCCACTGGTTTTGTAGAATGTCCAAGCATATACTCCCATCTGCATAAACTACACAACACAAAAGTCGTAGAGAAGAAGAAGGTTAAATGTGGAGCCAAAAGCTGAACCAAACATCAAGAAAATGAATGTTGTATCTCTATATAACTTACTATTAGGATGAAACATCCGTGACACGAAGCGAACAGTTGGTGGTTTGTTCGGATAATCTTCAGAGAACTGCAGCGAGAGTTTGAAAGTACCTAACATGAAGAATCAAGCAAGGATCAAATAAGAACACAACACAAGTATAAACAATCTCGACAAACCTCAAAGATACACTAGCTAGCTATAGCCCATTTACCTCCATCCCACGGCGTGTCATCAGGCCTGCGAAACACACCAAGGTTCTTAAGTTAAGTAAAGACATGAACAATGTTTTAAGGAAAAGATCTTTGATAGTAATTGTTTACAACATTTACCCGAAAATGACAGCGTTCCAGAGCATGATGTTGTTGTCCTGAGGAGCACCGCTTATACCAGCAGGTGGGTCTTGTTGCAACCTCTTGAAATCTCTCATCAACCTCTTCCTAGCTGGTGTCGACATATCCCTTCTCTTCTCTACTCTTATGAAATCAAACACACAAAATATTCATCACTCTCTATGCTCAAATCTGCCTAAAGAACAAGCTTGAGATTTTTGAGCCTAAGAACAAGCTTGAGATCGTATCAAATCAACATCAAAAAACCCTTTTTTAAACAAGAACAGCTCTAAAACAGATTCGAATCTGCCTAAAGAAGCAATAACTAGCTGCAAAAACTAAGACTTTTTAAAAAACCTAGGAACAAGCTTAAGGACAGCATAAAAAAACCCATTTTTTCCAACAAGAAACAGCTTCTGAAGAAAGTAGAAATCAACGGATCTAGCGAAGAAACATAAGATTGAGAAAGGTACCGTGGAAAAAAAAACAGATCTCGATGTGGTTGTTTCTTCAAGCGAGCATCCGTGTAACGGCGTTGATCGACGGTGATAAGAGAAGCTCCCGATCCGGCGATGAGAGAGAGAAGAGAGAGAGAAGAGAGAGAATTTCAATGATTTATTTAGACCGACGTATATCGTACGCAGTGATGAATGATCTTCTTCTTCTTCTACAAACTTTGCTCTTCTCTGACATATCTGTAAAGTTGGTTTTGCTTTGGTCTTTGGAAGAGCAAGTTGCTCCTTAACCGGAATTAACCGGATTTCAATTAAAACTTTAACCCTACAATTACGGTATTTACCAATTAAAAAAACAACAAGTTGACGTTAAAATTCTATTTATGTAACACATAGCTGATATAAATATCATAGTTATAATATATATATTTTGGGATAAGACGGCACTATCACATTATAACCAAACATTTGGTCTAATCTTAAACCAAATAAGTTGGTATACAAATCTGTCTTAGTAGATAACCAATTTCACTTTTAAGCCACTTTTCAAAAGCCTTTGGATGATACAAGCTTGCACTCAAAATTTCAACAAAAAGTAAAGTGACATATGCTCTTGGATCTAAAAACTGCTAAAGTAGAGAGACAAGACAAAATCAAAAGGTTTTTGAGCTACAACTAGGTCTCTAAGATTCATGATCTGTTCCATTCATAGTCTCCTCCATAGTTAGGCAACGCGTTGTTGTTTGCGCGGTTTGAGTCTTCTGGTTTGATGGAGTTTGCAAATGCATTCCAGCCTATAAGGTAAGGCAATACAAACTTGCCATACAAAAAACAAACACAAATGGTTTAGTAAAGATGTGTAATGTAAAGAAAAGGAGAGACTTTTATGAACTTTACATTGAAAACAGAGGCAAGAACAGCAAACTCTGCTCTAGTGATTGGTATGTAAATGCTCTCATCCACATTCATAAGCTTGTTTTGAACACCTTTTTCAAGTAGACGGAGCTCGAAAACCATTAGATACCAAAGTTTAAACCTTTTTTGAGAAGATTGGCATTTACTTACTTAGGTTAAAGAAGTGACCAGAACCATCAGGGAGAGGCTCAACTTTCAACACTTTCCTAACTTTCCCCTCATCACTACATACAACAAAACACCAACACCGGGTCACAATCAAGAAAAGAACAAACACATACCAGTTTTATCAATGTAACGATGTGTTTACCTTTTCCCCTTGGCTGGATCATGGAAGAATTCACAAGATTCCCTTGGTCCTAGGCTAACCAGAGTTCCGATTTCTGTAACCGACAATGAGAACACCTGCAACATTCGACATATTGATAACCAAATCCGGCTCAAGGAAACATATGAAGTGAAAAGATAAGAACCAAGAACCTGTTTCTTGGTCCAATCGTATTGTCGTACACCGGCTGCAGGAGCAAACTGAAGCAGAAGAAACCCGTCTTTCGACAACTTGAAAGCTCCAGACTTTTGAAAAGACATAACCAAAATTTGAAAAAACCCAAAACCAATAATTTGTAGAATTATTAGTCTCCTTTTGATATTTGAGGATATAGAGCTTACATCTAAAGCCACAAACTCTGGTGCTCTTGGATCCACTGTTAAAGCAGCTTTCCCTTTGTATATCGAATGACCCACATAATATCTAGCTGGTAAGCCTTCAGCTATTAACAACACACAATAACAACAACAACAAAAATACAAGTAAACATCACTAAAGGAGCTCTCTTTTGTTAGATTTCAAGCTTCTACTTCCCAATTTCTCGAAATTAAGAGTACCCTTTTGGTGTATAAACCTTCTAATTTCAAAATCTAAACAGGCTAAAACCCTAAAGTAACCATTTTTACTAACTTACCATTTGGTGTGGTGTAAGACGGCGAAGAAGAGTCAACGAACTTCTGCTTCTCGAAGTAATCTGTCTGACGAGACTTAACGGAGAGCTTCACCGTCGTCGTCGAGGAGATTACATGTCGTTTCACGGCGAAACCGCCGGCGAAAAGTACCGAAGACGACGGGAGAAAGCGAGGAATAGTTAAAGTGTTGGTTTTTACCGACATTGGAGGAGGAGATAAGAGCTGCGACATCGTTTCACTGTACTTCCTTGTCTGCGAGATTACGACGGAGGAAGAAAGGTGCTTCCTTTACACGCTCTGATACTCGAAGAGACGAGAAAGTACAAAGAGAGTGATAGTTTTTGTTTAATTCGTTTTTGATCCCTTCAGGTCTTAAAATTTACAATTAGATTCCCAAAATTTTATATAATCTATAAATATAGCGAAAGAAAAAATCTACGCTTTCATAAACCCTAAGTGATTTCAATTTTTGTTTCTGATAAATCTATACTATTAATTGGGAAGAACAATTTTTGAGAACCTTAAATTTTTTTTTTAATTATATGTAATGCCATTGTATAAATTTTAATATAAGGTAATTTTAAATAAAAATTAAAAAAACATTCCTATTTAATAGGATTTAAAGAAAAACGAAATTCAATATAAAAAAATTCCTAATTAATAGGATTTAAATGAAAAACGAAAAATAAAATAAATAGGTATCATAATGTAAAAATAAAATATTATAAATATTTCAATTTTATGATAATCCATCATACAATGTTTAAAATATTTATTTATTTATTTTAAAAATAAATTATAGAAAAATTTAGTTATTTAAAAGTATTTTCTTAGAATATTTGAATCAATGATGTAAATAAAAAACCAAAAGTATACGAAAATATTTAAAAAATCTAAAGAATTAATACTTTTATATACCTTTGTGAGACGTGCTGCTAATTTTGCGACAAGTCAAAATGTATCATACATAATTTATGATATATAAAAAATAATTTTTAATATTAGAACATACATATATATGATTAAAAATTTATTATTCAACATGTATACTATTAATTGGGAAGAACAATTTTTGAGAACCTTAAAATTTTCTTTTAATTACAGTAATGCCATTGTATAAATTTTAATATAAGGTAATTTTAAATAAAAATTAAAAAAACATTCCTATTTAATAGGATTTAAAGAAAAACGAAATTCAATATAAAACAAATTCCTAATTAATAGGATTTAAATGAAAAACGAAAATAAAATAAATAGGTATCATAATGTAAAAATAAAATATTATAAATATTTCAATTTTATGATAATCCATCATACAATGTTTAAAATATATATTTATTTAAAAAATAAATTATAGAAAATTTTAGTTATTTAAAAGTATTTTCTTAGAATATTTGAATCAATGATGTAAATAAAAAATCAAAAGTATACGAAAATATTTAAAAAATCTAAAGAATTAATACTTTTATATACCTTTGTGAGACGTGTTGCTAATTTTGCGACAAGTCAAAATGTATCATACATAATTTATGATATATAAAAAACTAGGTAAGTACTCCGCGCCTTGCGCGGGACATGATATTTATAAATAATATTAAGTTATATTAAAGAAATCCATTTATTGATCAATTTAGGGCTGAACATTTAACGCGAAATTCGAAACTCGAAATTGAATCGACATGAAAAATCCGGTTTGATCCGGTTTCGGTTCTCATATTATCCTATCGGGTTTTAATAGTTTCTAACTCGGGTTTCCGTTCTACCCGAACCGACCTGATGCCCGAATTGTATTCGAATAGATCCGAAGATATACACATGTATATAGTTTTGATAAGAGAATTTGGATTTTAGTAGGCTATTTCAAGTTTTTTGTGGGTTATATGAATAAGTCGAACCAAAACCTGAACCGAACCCGAATTACCCGAACTAAGACCGGAAATTCTTACAAAAATATGTAAAACCTGAAAATTCGAACCAAAAAATCAAAAAACCCGAACCGAATAATATTTGGTTCCAGGTCATGTTTTGTTAAATTGTATTTGTAAATAACCCGAACGGATCCTATATCCTTTAACCCGAAAAACCCGAACTCGAATGAGGCTGAACTGAAAAACGAATGCCCAGGGTTCAATCCACTAATCAAAGTTTCCGATACTCGATGGCAATTTATGAGGCATGCATCTATGATAGACTATCATCGAAAATCGAAATAACTAATCAAACTTTGCAAGCTTATTCAAAGAAAAAGACTCGCATTATGCATACCCACTAGACGAAAGTCCGCTTTAATGATTTTGTATGTGATAAAGTCATATTTATATTAGAAGATTTCTTATTTTGTTTCTTATTGTTTTCAATGTGGGATAAATTTAATTTTTAAAAGTTTTATATGTGGGTCTGAATCCGTTGGGCCTGAAATATAATTTATAGAATTCGCCAAACAAAAATTATTCAAAAATATAAGAACTAAAACGCAAAAAAATAAAAAATATCCTAAAAACTCTCACGTCGCGACACGTAAGCGTTTTGTCTTATCTTTTAATAGTATAGATAATTTTTAATATTAGGACATATATATATATATATATATAATTAAAATTTATTATTCAACATGTATCTATCAATAAAAAAAATAATATAAAATTATATCAAATTAATTTTTGTAAATATTATTCCCGTGCGCCGCACGGGTGAAAATCTAGTTTTTTATTAAAACAAAACGATAGGTTGGTGTGTATATTCGTCTAAATCCATGAATTGATTGTGTTATTACATTCTTATATGATTTTTAGTTTCAAAAGGATAGATTATTACATTGTTGATTGGTTAATATATGTTCATGTAAATGTAATAATGTTCTAAAAACCATATTATAGAGGTTATTACATCAATGGTAAACATCTTGGAAAATAGTAAAAATATCAAAACAAACTATTAAAACCTCACCTAAACCAATTAATTAAGATTTGTGTTGATATCAATTATAATCATTACTCTCTTGTTTTTTTACCCTTGAACAACAAGCAAAAACAGAGAGCAAAAAGATGGCAAAAAAACGGTAACTTAATCAACACTCTTTACCAACTTTGCAACCAAGTGCTCCTGAATCCATAGTAAGTTTCCTCACCATAGTTCCCGGTTTAGGTCTAATCGCAAACTTATTCGGAATCAGGTTAACCGGTTTAGGACTCCAAGCATTCGGTTTACCAGATTGAACAAAGTAAGCTCCATTGAGAAAGTAATCTCCTTCTGATTGCCAATTCCAAGATTTCCATTCGCTATACGGCGTGTACTCGCGCTTTGTGATCTGTTTAGCTTCTTCGTTAGGTGGAGCAATGAACCGGTTCCCTTGGCTAATGATTGTAGGGTTCATGTTTCCACCAATAGCATACATTTCCCAATGTGTGTAGTCATTGTTCACCACATGGATTAGACCGAATCTGCAACGGGGCATCCTCTGTTCTAATCTCTTACCAAAGTGGTTAAACGCGACTGTTATCTGCATGTTCTTGTCGATAACATGTTCGTCTTTAGCCCCAAACAACATCACCTAATTAAACACACAACAGAGTTTTAAAAGAAGCGGTGTTAGCGCAAGGTCTTGCTTGTGAAACAAGCAACCTTTTCTTGAGTTTTTGACTAAACTTGTCCAACAAATATATGTAATGCAAACTCGTGCTTGCTCTGCTTTAGATCAGGACATGCTTTATGTCTATTTTTTACCTCGTGGTGGTCTGTGAAATGACTGTTGGAGATGGTTATTGCGGTGGAGCCTTCGATAGCATCGATCATACCATCGGCGCATCTAGTCATAGAAACATGATCGATCCAAACATTGGTTGCACCAAACATACTTATACCATCACCATCACTTTTTGTTCTTAGCCCTAAATGATCCTCAGAGTCTCTTATCATCCCTCCGTTACCGGGGACAATGTGTTTGATATAAACATTGTGTATGATCACATTGTTAACAAATTGTAGTGTTAATCCAGCACCACCCATTATGTAAACCCTAGCTCCTCTTCCATCTATTGTCTTATCGCTTGTTATCATAAGCTCTTGTTGGAGTTTTATGATCATGCTTCTCGCGAATATGATCCAGAGTGGTCCGTTTCGTGTCACACCGTATCGTAATGTTCCTGGTTTAGGGTTTGCAAGATCGTCGTCCGAGGCGTCGGTGACCACGTAGATCGGTCCGTCTTTACCTCCGGTGGTTCGTCGGCCGAATCCGAGGACGCAATCCGCTAGTTTCTTCCGGTTTTTCTCCCAATTACCTTGGCATCGCCAGCATTTGTCGATAGGGTTATAAGCTTCACATTTTCCTCGGCTTTGCTGCGTTTTTCGACCGCTTCTTATCTGTGTAAGCTCTCTTCTTGTAACGTTGACTGATTCCGTAGCGTCCACTGCCCTGGAAACACATTGTAAGAAGAAGGAACAGATTTTTTATAAGTTTACTTGTTAAATAAGTTAGGTTAAATTTTGACCTAATTTAACAATTTCGAAATAACTCACAGATTGACATGGTGGTTCAAGTGGTTGGTGACGTTAAGCGGATTAGGATCAAAAGAGCTTATGGTTTGTCTTATCGCATCGCTTTGGCGTTGAGTCCAGTAGTTGTCGAAAACAGCAACATGGGCTCGAACCTGTGGAGCCATGGTTGCTAAGAAAGACAAGAAGACGACGAAAACGTAGCCGTGTGCTGCCATTTTTTTTAAATATTCTAGCAAATGCGACGGCGATAAAAGGCAGTGAGATTTGTTTTTTTCCCGGTAAACCTTCAAGTGAAGGTTGTGATTTCTGGATTGGCTTACCGGGCTTAAAAGATTAAAGATTTGGTTCAACGATTGCTTTTATAGCAAGGAACTTGAGAGAAAGAGAAAAGATTAAAATGGATGATTAAGAATTAACAGAGATTAATTAACCATTGATTTTAAATCTCTCTGCTTATTTTTCTTAAATCCCAATTATAGTTTCTGATGTCTTTGTGTTATCCTTCTTTTGTGGCATATTCTTTGTTATTTTTTGCCTTAAAACTAATATTATCTCTAGTGAAAATCTTAATACTTTCTTGTTGTTTAATGAGAGCCTCTAGAATTAAATGAGAATCTTAATACTTTCTTGTTGTTTAATGAGAAATTTAAAACTTGAAATGACTAATTTTAGTTTTGTATAACCTTACATAAGATATAAGTTTTACGTATAGTATATTATATTATACACATTAATGATCCAAAAGCTTGATGAATATTATAAACAAAACGTTATGATTTCTTTCTAAGGAGTGTTAACTAACTTTTTAAACCATTCTCATTGATCTTTAGTTAGTTATTATGATATTAATATCCCTATAAAATATTAGTCTTGATTCTTGAAAAAAGGAAACCCTAGACCCTAGTTCTTGCCATCCAAGTAACTAGAATTGTACTTGTGACACACTGTTTCTTTGATAGATTTTGAAGAAGACAGAACTAGAAGTGGAATAAATCGATCTATTTTCATTCAACAACATAAATTGCCATAACTTTAATCGCTGTGAATATGGCCCATCAATCATCAATAATACATATTCAGATTTACCAGAAAATATAGTAACATAATAAATGTTTCTTTCTTCTCCTACCAATTTTATGCAAAAGACAATAATTACTTAAATCAAAGCTTTAGATGTGAAAAAATCTCATTCAGTACCGGAGATTCAAAAGCTTAACAAAGAAAAAAAAATATGAAAGAAGAAAGATTCAAGAAGAGCTTAGCTTCTTCCTTCTTCCTTCTAAACGCCGTCGTTTTATTCTCCTTCTTCTTCTTTCAATGTTCCACGTCGGATTTGCTTCTGCCACGTTCACCGTTAACAATCCTCGCGGGAGGGAGGTGGGATCTGCTGCAGCCGAGTGTAGGAATATCTGCGATGCACATGCAGCTTCTCCACAACAACAAAGTCGTCATCTTTGACCGTACGGACTATGGCCCATCGAATCTCCTTCTCCCTTCAAATCTCTGCCAAAACGCCACCGTTTTCGACTGCTCTGCTCATTCTCTCCTATACGACGTCGCTTCCAACACGTATCGCCCGCTCTCTCTACGTTACGACACGTGGTGCTCATCTGGATCGTTGAACTCGTCGGGCTCTTTGATCCAAACCGGCGGTTACGGCGCCGGCGAAAAAGCTGTACGGATTTTCACGCCGTGCGAAGGCGTTTCTTGCGATTGGGTCGAGAAAAGAGCTTATCTTTCTTCTCGCCGGTGGTATTCGACGAATCAGATTCTCCCCGACGGCCGGATTATTATCGTCGGCGGAAGAAGAGCCTTCACGTACGAGTTTTACCCCAAGATTCCGGGAAAGTCCGTTTTCAATCTCAGATTCTTGGCGGAGACGAGAGATCTTAGAGAAGAGAACAATCTCTACCCGTTTCTTCATCTTCTCCCCGACGGAAATCTCTTCATCTTCGCGAATCGGAGATCGATTCTGTTCGATTTCGTCAATCACAGAATCGTCAAAGAGTTCCCGGAGATTCCCGGCGGCGATAAACGGAACTACCCAAGCACTGGCTCCTCCGTGCTCCTCCCTATCTTCCTCACCGGAGAAACTAATCGATCGAAAATAGCTGCTGAAATTTTGGTATGCGGCGGAGCTCCGCCGGGGGCATTCGTGAAGGCGGCGAGAACAATCCCTAAAATCTTCGTCGAGGCGTCTCGCACGTGCGGGAGATTAAAAGTAACCGACCCGAACCCGAAATGGGTCATGGAGCATATGCCGTCGCCACGTGTAATGCCCGATATGCTTATGTTACCAAACGGCGACGTTTTGATCATTAACGGCGCGGCTAACGGAACCGCGGGTTGGGAAGACGCAACAAACGCGAATCTAAACCCGATTCTATACTTACCCAACGAACCCGACCCGACCCGGAGATTCGAAATTCTCGCACCAACTCTAATCCCTAGAATGTACCATTCGGCGTCTCTACTTCTCTCCGACGGAAGAGTATTAGTCGGAGGAAGCAATCCTCACCGGAATTATAATTTCACGGCGAGGCCATACCCGACGGAGCTAAGCCTCGAGGCGTATCTCCCGCGTTATCTCGATCCGGAATACGCAGGCGTGAGACCGTCGATTCTCACCGTGGAACTCGCCGGAAATAACATGCCGTACGATAAACCGTTTTCGATCACGTTCGTGATTCCGGCGTTTGGGATGTTCGACGGAGGAGTGTCGGTGAGGATCGTGCCGCCGTCGTTTAGCACGCACTCGACGGCGATGAATCAGAGGTTAGTGGTTTTGCGCGTGAGGCGCGTGACTCAGTTATCTGTTTTCGCGTATAAAGCTGACGTGGATGGGCCTGTTAACTCCTACGTGGCACCTCCTGGGTATTATATGATGTTTTTGGTCCACCGTGGAATTCCGAGTGTTGCTATTTGGGTTAGACTTTGAAACTGCCTTTGAGAAATGAACAAAACATGAACTCTGTTTTTGATCATAGTTTATGGATTTTTTAAAGAATGTAGTAAAACAATTTCTTTGTTTGACGAAACAATAAAAGTTTAATTAATGGATAAATTGATCATTTTTGGTGAGAGTAAAGAGTTCTTAATTTCAGTTACAACCAAACCTTTGGTTTCAAGTGTTGTTGTCATAGCCACTAAGTTAGTTATTAATGTTGATGATAGGTAAAGAAAAGTAAAAACAATAAGTTTCCAGGCAGTTTCTTGGGTCTTAAATTTATTACTTCTTACTATTACATGTTAGTCAAAATTTGACCTTTTTGTTTTGTCACTGACAGTAACCATGTGGGATTTACTTCTTCACTGGCTTTTGCTTTGAAGTTTCCTTGTGTTCTAAGATTGTATTATATAATCTGACTTTTGGGTAACGAATAAGACATGTTCTTATCTTCTATTTTCTTCTTGCTCAAACAACCCTTGCCTTGACCACTAAGTTTCTGCCTATGGATCAAAGACTTGAACAAGCTGCTGAATCTGGAAGCATTGATGAGAATCCTTACATACTTGATAACATTGATGCTGTGCCATTTGTCAACACTCCTCTCCATGTAGCTGCAGCAGCAGGGAACATGCCATTCTCCAAGGAAATGTTGAATCTAAAGCCTTCTTTTGGTAGAAAGCTAAACACAAGTGGGTATAGTCCAATGCATCTTGCTGTGGAGAAGAACCAAGACAAGTTTGTCTCCTATATTCTCTGGAATGTTCGCGGCAGTGCCCAAGTTAAAGGTAGAAATGACCACGGTCACGAGCCGCCTAAGGTCTAACACATCGGATGAAACACGTGTAGGCTTCTTGATTGTATGTATTTTGATAATAACAGCCACTTATCAGACTGCACTCTGATACGTGTAGAACACGAAACACTAATTTTATTAAAGATAGTTGTGATTACAAAGAAACCTTGAGGAATTTAACAATGGAGCTCCTCCCACTCCCCCTTGATACAAGTCTTTTTACCCAAAAACTTGATAAACCCTTACTCACTCTCTTACACTTATTATATAGCTATAAAGATAAAGAAAAACTTTAGTCTTTTGGGCCTCGAAGCCCACTAACTCTATCAATACTCCCGCCTTTCAAATTAACCTTGTCCTCAAGGTTGGAGTTTGAAAACTTTGTTGTTGCTTGTTGTGTAGAACATGCACATAGTATTTGGGCAAGGAATCTACCGGAAAACTGTAGAGGACAAGCATGTTGTTTCCACCAAAAGGAGCCATGGTGCTGCCTTTGAAGTCTCTGGTCTTAGGAGGCTGTGGAGGAAGTTCCAATGGCTTCTCCTTTTTTTCGTAACTACCAGGTGGGCGACTTTCTTCTCGGGCTTTGATAGCTTCTTTCATTGAATGCAAAACGTCTTCTAGCAACGGAACTCCCATTTTGTAGTTCAATGAATTGCCGTAACCCTTAAGGATAAACACTTCCAAGTCATCTGTCCATTCCAATAAAGCAACCTCTGATGGCGTAAAAAGTTCACAACTTTGATTAGTTACATTAAGCAACGATGCTTCCTGCTTGCAAAGGAACCAAAGAGAAGAAATGTCCTGTTTTGTGAAATTTATATCATATCTCTTTGCAAGGGAAGCAGTAATCTCACTCAGAACAGGTTCCTTGAGGTTATCCACATCAGGCCTTTTAGCTTTTCTATAACTCTTGTAGTTTTGACAATATTCAAAGAATCTCAGCTTTGTATCACTTGCACGGTTTTCGCTTGTGACAACAAATGCTCTATTACGACCTGGCCCCAAGTTTCCTTTCTCACTAAACAACCCCATTCCAAATGCAACAGCACTTGCAGATGCCCGAGGAATCTTCTTCTTGTGCTTATGTCGAAACATGTGTCCCTTCCAGCTAGTCTTGTGCTTGTGCTTGTAGTTATATTCGGCGCGTAGTTTCTTCCGTTTCCGCATCTCAAACAAAAGCCTCGGCTGAACACATGGCAAGTGTACCACACTTGGTAGTTTTGTCTCTTGCCAAGCTTCATTTCCCTCATGTTCTTGTTTAGATTTTGAAGTAGTCTCTCCATGTGCAAACCTCTGTTTTTGTCCTTAAATCTTTTAAACTTGTAGGTTTTCTTCTTTACAGCATAAACTTTCCATTTCACATGATACTTTCTTATCTTCACTTTCTTCTTCTTATTCTTCTTTTTGTTCCTTTTTTCTCTAACAGGCATTTGATCAAACACTTGGTGGGCAGATTCAACTGTCTCAACATCTGTCCCTTTATCCTCACCCATTTGATATCCATAGAATAGATTCTCTAAAAGCACAAATGAATCTTCTTCTTCAGCTACCTTCCGGCTTACCACATCTTCCTCCTTTGCTGGTTCTTCGTCCTGAAGCTCCACCGCCGATGAAGCCTGCGTCTGACTATCTCCAACGATGGTCTTGCCGGTAACAAGGGCTTGGCGTTCCTCCTGTTCCGTCAGTCTCTTTTCCAATCGATCCAGGACATCCATCTTGGTCAAGATCTGCGCAAGTGACGATAATATCATGTTGAAACCCTGATCCAGATCGTCAAATTTCGCCTCTAACCGATTCATCTTCTCTGGATCATCTTCATAGCAACAAAATTCTCCCATCGAATCGAAGTAGCTCTGATACCAAGTTTGATACGTGTAGAACACGAAACACTAATTTTATTAAAGATAGTTGTGATTACAAAGAAACCTTGAGGAATTTAACAATGGAGCTCCTCCCACTCCCCCTTGATACAAGTCTTTTTACCCAAAAACTTGATAAACCCTTACTCACTCTCTTACACTTATTATATAGCTATAAAGATAAAGAAAAATTTTAGTCTTTTGGGCCTCGAAGCCCACTAACTCTATCACACTCCAGCCTCCCTGTGGTGTACACCAAGCCGAGGAAGCAAATGCTAATGCTAATGCCGGTTCGGTGGTGATGAAAGAGACATACTTCATCCTTCTTTGGGGTTTCAACACCTTTGGTTTCTGCTGCGCTGTCTTCTACACCTTTTGCCTCATACCACTTGGTAGTCTGTTTGGGACATGGTTCTCTTGGATAGGGACATCTCTTTGTGTTTCTTACGCTTTAGCTATGGCGGTAATCTTCCCGCGCCCTCAAATGTATCTTTATGCGACCTTTGCCTTCTTCCTCTTCTTTGCCCTCTATCTCTTTTTTGGAGCTCTTCATTCTACATTGGCAGAATCATCGGAGAGTGACGCCTAAGGCGCTGTTAAGTTGGTTCTGGTAAGGCTTGATACAATGCTAGTATGATACTATTAGCAGAAGAGATGGCTTTGAGAATTGCGAATGAATGCAACAACACTTCAGCAAAATCACACATCTCTCTTATATTGACCATTGACACAATCTTGTCTCTGTAATAAGCTTGTCTCAATCTCATTAAGACAAAGCCAAAAAAAAGCATTTAGTTTCTTCTTCCTAAACACTAGCTTTGTCCTACAAACAGCTTATCAAATCCTATGTTAAAACCATATATATTAGCCTAATTATATTAATTAACACTAATTAATCTGAAACTTCAAACTTCATTAAAAAAACAGCTTAAACAGAGGAGTAAGCTAAAGCTAATTATGATACAAAGAAAAATTTAAAGGAAGATAATAAAATTACAAAGCAAAACATTCTGATTAGTATGGCGGTGGTGGAGGTCTGATTGTTGGGGCCCAATTAACGTTAGATCCACCCACGTGGCAACTATACATCGACTCTCCGCCGCCTCCAGACACCGGCGGCGATTGCCCTTCCCCTTCCTTTACATCCGCCGCCGTCAAAGTTCTAACCTTTTCCTCCGCCGGTAACCGGTGATAAGAGGGGTTGTTAAAACTCGCGGCGACGATGTGAACCGTTCCTGCGGAAACAAGAGGTCCAGCGACGAATCCACCGATGATCTGTCCCTGAGGTCCAGCGAGCGATACGGTGAAGAAATTAGAGACGGGAGGAGACAAGGAGGTACGAGGCGGTGGAGGAAGGTAAGTGGCGGAGACGGAGAGGAGATCGAATTTGCCGTGGAAAGTAATCGTCGAGCCAGGAGCCGCCGGCGAAGGCTGACGCAAAGTGACGTTAGCGACTGAGCCTGAACCGCTCAAAACACAAACGCCGATAGCTTTTCTGCGAGAGAAACGGTTTATAGCTTCGACGACGTCGTTTCCAGAAGGGATTTCGAGTATGTAAGGACTCATAAGAGGCTTGGAAGAGTCAGGGGAGAGCAAAACAGGTGGCTTTGGTTTGTTTTTGGAGCCTGGTGGTCTGCCACGTGGACGCCGGAGAGATTCCATGGAGGAGAGATTGAAGTGAGAGGAAGAAGAGAGAGAGTGTTGTTGTTGAGGAAGCTTAGACAACATTGCTCCTCTCTTACCCTTTGGATCTTTGTGTGTTGGTAATAAAAGAGGAAGAAGAAGGAAGAAAGATGCAGAGATTGTTGTTGGTATGGGTGTATAAAGACTAGTCCTTTATCTTCTTGGGAAGTGTTATGGCCAAAAAAGTATATGCTTTTGTGTATATATAGAGAGAGAGAGAGAGTAGAGGAAAAGAAGAGAGAGAGTAGTAAAGGAGAAATGAGAGGATAGGGAAGAAGGAAGATTAAGCTTTGAAAGCAAGATACTTTAAGACCCCACTTACCTTATGACAATGTGGGAATAGTCTCTATGCTTATTTCTTCAAAGTTACTCACTTTCTTTTTGGGTAAAGACAACAAACAAACAAACAACACCATAAAGGCTATGCATCTTGTTGTGATGAATGTATGATCAGATTAAGTCACTAAACACTTTTAAGAGTCTAAAGATATAACCTTTCAACATAGAGACTAGAGGAATTAGTTTTATAACATCTTGACATTACTAATTGTTAGCTAATCTAAAACCCTGTTAAGACCACTCTCTATCAAAAGCCTATTTGTTTCTTCTTCATCTAAAAAACCTTGCTTATGTCTTTTGTTAAGCTGTGAAAACTTTCTTCTGCCTTTTAAACTCTGGGTTTCTTGTTAGCGCAGCTCGGACATTTGTAATGTTTCATGAGCTTAGCTTTTGCAGGTGTGATTCTCACACATCTTCCATGGAACCACTTCTCACAAGTATCACACAATATCCAGAACTCATCCTCTCCATTGCTCTGTCCACACGCAGCACAAGGCGAGACTTGTTCGTCGTCATCATCATCTTCCTCCTCCTCATCTCCGCTCTCATCTTCTTCTCTTATCGGTAGGGACAGCTTTGTAGCCTTGGATTGCTTTGTATAGCTAGTTATGACCTCGAAAACAGTCGGTAGATCATTTATCATGTCGAAGAGCCTCTTCCTGAAAACAAAAATTAGTAATCTCAGAAGCAAGACCAACTAAACTATCTCACTGTATAGTGTCAGCAAAACAAAACACTCTTCTTCAAATCTTCAACATACATAAGATTCAAGAAAGGGGTTCACATGAGCTTTAAACTGTACATATCTCTCATTTAAACTGATTCAACTTTGGTGTGAATCACAACACTTGTGACACGACACGATGAGATTGCTACTATTAGGCTATTAGCAAGCCTCAAAAACACACAGAGACACGATGCTAGAACGTTGCAGCTATCATTAAACAAACATGTATACACGCAAAAAACTAACCATAGGCTAGTAAGCAAAGAAGGGATCTTCTTACCTCTCGTTCTTACCAAACCCGAAACGTGCGGCAAAGTAATAAGCAATAGAGACAAGCCATGAATCGCTATGAACCGCGACCAATGATATCCAGTCTTTCCAGGGCATACCGCCTCTTGCAAAGTTGATGCCTAGGGTTGGTTCAGGAAGCTCAGGAGGCAATTCATCAACAGGGAGATTAACCATCCAAGACCCATCAGGAAGTCCATAAAGACACACATTATCCTTCTCTACATAATAAGTAACCCAAAGACACAATACTTTAAAAGAAACTAACTTTATCTAAGGGTACAAAACATAAAGGCAAAAGAAGTTGAAATTAAACTCACCAGGGTCACACTTATTGTAGAAATCAAGTGCATCTGCAACAAAGAAAACACACAAAAAACAACAACAAAAGAGATTTAGAGAGAAACACCAATAAACCCAGAAATCGTCAAAATCAAAACAAAAGAAACAAAGATTTAGAGAGAGAGAACTTGCTTATAGAGAGAGCCTTGATGAAACCAGATCTTCGACCTCTAAAATCAGCAAACACATCTTCTACAGTGCGAGGTAAAGGATATTGTATTCCTTCCATGACCAAAACACTTCACTTTACGATCACGACGGAGAAAGAAATCAGCCTCCGCGAAACGTCGACGGCGATGATTATTCCGGAGAATCAAGCTCCTGGAAGTCTCGAGAGAGATCGCCTTCCTTTTTTTCCTTTGAGAGAAATTTTGTTTCTTAGGGAAATATATATATATATATATATATATAACTTTTTAGATGAGTTTATTTGGGAAAAAAATTGAGAAAGAAGGCAAACATGTATTTATTATTTTAATATTATTATTAATATTATTATTCTCTACCTGATAACTTCCAAAAATTTAGAAGGATATCAAAATTATTAGGCCTGGGCACTCGGCAGAAACCGTAAGAACCGAACCAAGTAAACCGATTCTTTCGGTTCTCGGCGCCGATTCCGTGACCAGGAGTGAACCGTTCGGCAAAATTTTTTTGGTACTTCGGCCTTCGGTTCGGTTCGGTTCGGCATCTACTAACCGAACGGTTTTTCGGTTCTCTTTCATCTAGCACTTATTATCGAATTAGTGTCATGATTCTAGACAAAAATGAAGATGTGCAAAGATGATGATGATTGACCATGGTTACTCTCGGAAAAGACGACAACTAAAGAAAAAGTAAAAATAAATGAAACGCTAGGGTAGATGCGTTTAACGACAATAAAACTTATGTGTAATGGGCTCAATTGTAAAATTTGTCCAAACTTTATCAGAGCCCACAATAACATTATCTTATCTCAAAAAATAAAGGTTTTAACTTTTCTATTTTGTTTTTCTATTTGCCTTTCCCAGCCGCTTCACCTCTCTACTTCTCAGATACAGCATAGCGAAAGTTATGTTTGTCTCTTTGTTGATTATGCTTTACTTTTCTTATTTTCTTATGTAACTTCTCACAAAAAAATGAAAAACCACAAGGAAACTTCAACGTTGCCGATTTTGTTGTAGGTAAATGTTAAATTCGATTACTTATATATTTTTCTTTGATTTTTAAGTAGAGTTCTATAAACTTGAATATCTATTGTTATTAATAATTTTTGAATGTTGTTGTTTGCAGTATGTGGGTAACAGATCTCGTAAATGCAGTCTAAAACCCTAATTTTTGATAGGTTTGCAGTTGTTGAATTGTAAAATTGTTCGCTAGTCTGTAATTTTTCTTTTTTGGGCTTGATATTTGGGTTTTAATTTGTAATTTGGTTTAAGCAAAAATTTATATGTTTGTAATTTGGCTACATGTAACCGAATGAACCGAAAAAAAATCAAAAATCGGTTTATTTCGGAATTAAATTTTGAGCCCATAACCGAACCGAATAAACCGACTACCGAACCGAACCGAACCGAAATCTTATTCGGTTCAATTCGGTAGCTTTTAATTTAACCGATTAAACCGATTTCCGAAAAAACCGAACCGATTTAGACCGAAGAACCCGTTTGCCCAGGCCTAAAAATTATCCTATTTAATTAACGAAACGAAACAACACTCTGTTTTTTTTATTCATTAGAATATATCCTTTTATTAGCCTCTATATGTTTACATATAATAATACTTTGGTCACATTCATCAACACTCATATTCATTACTAGAAAAGCTTTCTGCTTGTGAGTTTTCACCATTTCAACTTTGCTGGAAAATACTGCAAAACAAGAAACCAAAGAATGTTTCTAAGTTGCAAACACAAAACATGATTATACACACACACATATATATATATATATATATATATATATACCTTGTTGATGAGGGAGATATAGTATGGTTTAACTTCATCAACGTTTACACGGACTTTGCTTTTGCTATAGAGATCATACTTGTTAAACACTTTTAACCACTTCATGTTCTCTCTGTCTTCTTCGTTCATCAAATGCTTATATGCTTCTGATTTGTGAAGAGCTATGAAACCAAAACACCAAAAAAACAAAGAACAAGAACCAATCTAAACTCTGTCTATTCATCGGTAGAATTTGAGTAAAATCAGTTTGTATTTTCATATAACCGTAGAACGAATGGTATCTGATTATGAAAAGACCGGCTGATGGTAATGTAGTTTGATTCTCCTTAGCAACCTATGGAATCAAATAGCTAGAGATTCTTCGCAACCTATGGAATCGAAAAAGAAAGTGTTGCAAAAATTGTAATCTTACTTACCAAGTACATGTAATCATCATGTCCCCAAGACATGAACACATTGCCGAGCCCACATCCTTCGGTGTATACCCCGTACTTTGTGTTGTAACTCGGGTTATCATAGTCTGGATTCTCCTTGAAGTACTACATCAAGAAATACGCGATGTAGATGTCTTAAAAAGCCAAACAAAGTTGTCACATTGTATCAAAGGATCTTATATTATACACTTACCTTGTGGTGAACTATAGATTCATCAAACTCACATCCCACCGGATATGTATCACCTGTGATAGTATCGATATAGAGAATCATACGAGTAAAACAAACTAAATACTCAAAAGGCCTATACGACGAAAAAAAGAGAGAAACACACAATACTCACCAACAACAGCCCATTGAGGAAGCTCACCAAATAAAGGATGAAGAAGAACTTTTCCAAGATCTGATTCACATACACACCAACACAAACCAACATTAAACCGAAATCTCAAACACAATCATAGCAAGCGATTCGTTTAAATATAATATATACCGTGGATAAGACCGGTTAAATGAAGCCAATCTTGATGAGGATAATCTTTCCTAATGGCTTCAGCTGTCTGAAGCAAATGTTCGATCTGAGGCTCGTCTAAATCAGGATCGCTTTCGTCTATAAACTCGTTGAGAAGCTCACAACATTCCCAAATACTCATCTCTGTTCGGTTTAGCTTCCCGTAATCATTCCTCATTTTGTTCACGAAATCAAATGTTTGGCCAATATGATTGGTTCTGTAAAAGTCTTCTACACCTCTCCTTCTCTCACTCTCAGCATCATAATCCCTAATGAATCGATTAAAAGTTTCGATTTTTGCAATAAAGAAGACACAATCTATGAAAGGTAAAACAAGATGTTCATAAGATTGTTTCTTTTTAACCTGAAGGTGTGACCAAAGGAGTTAGTGTTAGGAGTCGCAAAGCCTCCGTCTAAGACTAACTCTGTGTCTTCATCTTTTACATTCTCATGATTCTTCTTTGCAATCTCATCATCTTCTTCTACAACTATAACAAAAACATCAAATTAGATTCACCAAAATGGATCAAAGGTTGTAAATTTAATCCAAATCTGATAAACCCAGAAGAAGAAAAGTGAGAATAAGAGAGTCCCGAACCATTGTGACCGAAGTGGTCATCCTTGAGAATCGTCATGGAGGATGAGAAAGGAAGCTATTAGGGCTTTTGTTGTTGACGGCTATAAGAGAGAGAGAGAGAGGAAGAAGATGGTCTTATAGATGAAATTTGAGTCCTCAAGTGAGAATAACGAAAGAGATGAGTCCTCCTTGGCCATTATTTTTGCACAAGCAGGACACTCCAATATAGAATCACGATTATAAGAAACCCAAAGATTAATAAGAATAACTCTCTTATTATTAATGAAAATCTCTCAAAACCTTAATCTCACAATCTCATAAGTTGTACCACAAATTAGCACATCCTTATATAGGGAAATATAACTCCAAAACCCTAATCTAGATAACTCCTAAATAAAAGGAAAACTCGAACTCGGAAAACTCCCATAACGATATATTTAGATAACTCCTAAATATATCTCTTAATCCTAATCTCTTTAGGATTGCTTGTGCTTCAAGCTTATTCCAACATTCTCTCCCTTAAGCTCGAACTCATCTTTCTTCACATCATCAACTCCAATAAGTGTTCTCATCATCCTCGTCGTCATGCCCCCATCAATCTCTCGCGATTTCGTTATCCCTCCGCAACTCATCTCTACGCGCAAAAAAAAACAAGATCTACCTCGTCATTGTCCACTTCTTCTTCGTCTTCGATATCTTCATTACTGCTATCGCCACCATCCTCGTCATGCCCATCAATCTCTGCGATTTCGATGTTCCTCTACGTCTCATTCCTTTCTGGCAAACCAAGATCTACCTCGTCGTTATCTACCTCTTCTTCTTCTTCTTCATCATCTTCCACATCCATATCATCATTATCAACAATAACAAGACCATCATCTTCATATTCATCTCCTCCGCTTTCATCTTCATCGTCCGAGTCGACAAGCTCATTTTGAAACCCGTTGGCCCAAATCACTCGTACGATCCGACTCTCTTTCTTCCTCTCGCCACTCGATCACCGCCATCTCCATTTCTCGTCTCCTTGCGACTATTACTCGGCGATGCCCTAAGATACACCTCATCATTATCCACATCTTCCTCGCTCTCGCCCACGTCTTCCTCATCATCATTAGCCCGAGTGTGACCAACAATCAATCCAACATCTTGATACTCATCACCTTCCCTCTTCCTCATCATCATCACCACTATCATCGATTTCTTTCTTCACCCATATCAACTTGTTCATCTCGCAAACCATTAACACCGTCACTCACCACCACCATATCCGATTCTTCTCTTCCCGTCTCTTTCTCTTCCTCAACAACAACCTCTTCAAGCCTTTCACTATGCCCATTACTCATACCGTTCGACTTCTCCTCATCATAGACATCACGGCTCCTTGGGTCATCTTCCTCCTCCTCCTCACTTTCTTTTTCTTCTTCTTCGATAGCTTCGCCGCCACGGGTTTAGCTATGTGTTCTTCTTCATCATCCCACTTCCAGGTTTTATCTTCATCGAAAACTACATCCCTACTAACAACAATTTTCCCGTTAATTGGATCCATAAGCCGATAAGCTTTTGACCGGGTTCGTTCCTAGGTGTATCGAAATTCTTGATCGATCATCTAACTTCTTCCTTCCGATGGTCTCTCGTCCTTGCGTAACTTATGCAGCCAAAGACACGAAGATGCGCGATGTTCGGTTTCATGCCTTTGAAGAGCTCATATGGAGTTTGTGCCTCAAGCGATCTAGTTGCTACCCTATCGATCAAATACGTAGCGTGTCTCACAGCTTCTCCCCCATAGATAATTTGGACACTTCATGTGTTTCAAGATACTCCTAGTCATCTCAAGCAAGGTTCTATTTCTTCTCTCAACTACTCCGTTCGTTTGGGGTGAATATGGCGCCGTGAGTTGTCTCTTGATTCCACTATTCTCACAAAACTTTTGAAACTCGAGTGAGATGAACTCTCCACCTCCGTCCGTGCGGAAGGTTTTGATGCCGCTTTCCGGATTCCTTTTCCACAACTATCTTGAAAGTTTTAAACTTTTCAAATGCCTCACTTTTCTTCTTCATAAGAATTGTCCACATGTAGCGTGAGTAGTCATCGATGATTACAAACACGTAGCGATTTTGTGCCGTGTGGGCCGGTGTGATAGTCCGCAGAGGTCTCCATGGATTAACTCAAGTGCTTGAGTCGCTCGATATGTGGTTGCTTGGGGAAACACTCGACGTGTTGGTTTCCCAAGAAGACATGACACACACGTTTCCTTTTCAATTGACATCTTTGGGACTCCTATCACGAGCTCTTTATTGATCATCATCTTCATGGTCTCAAGATTAACATGTCCCGCCCGTGCGTGCCACTTGCTTGATTCACTTATCCCCTTTAGGTGCAAACACTTGATAGTATCGTCGACGTCTAAGGATACTTTGTATAATCGATTCTTTGATCTAACGGTTTGTACTAGAAGTTGATTGTTCCGATCAAAGAGATTCAAGATATCCCCTTTCATTCGAACTTCACACACCGCTTGTGTGGCACGACCCAAACTAATAATATTGCTCTTTAGACCGGAATGTAGTAAACGTCATTCAACGCTTTCTTCTCACGATTTTTGACCTTAAAACGTATTGAGCCTTTTCCTTTGATATCTATACAAGAGTCGTCGCCAAACCTAACTTTTCCCGTAATTGTCTTGTCTAGATCCATAAAGAAAGAATGATTTCCACTCATATGGTTGCCGGCTCCATTATCTAGGTACCACACATTACTCGATCTAGCTCGCTTCGAAAATTTTTGGCTTCACATTCTTCTCATTAAGAAACACTACCTCATGCATCATCAAAGTATCGGCCTTTTCGAGTATCATCATCTTTCTTCTCCTCTATTTCTTGTAATTTAAGCAACCTATCGGGACAATCGGAAGCAAAGTGTCCTTGTTTATCACATCGGTAGCATGTAATTCGAGCAAGGTACTCTTTATCGCTTAATTGCTTGAAATCTCCACCTTGATAATTTCCGCTTCTTCCTCGACCTCTTCCTCTCCCGGCTAAGAACGACCCCATCGTCCTCTTTCTCTCTCGTTACCACCGTAGCTACTAGAAAATTGTTGTGGTGAGTGGGTATTGGCATACATGAGCTTGTTCGGATCATCACAATGCTCTTCTTCTTCTTTACCAATCCTTTCTTCGTAGGCCTTTAATCTCCCCACAATATCTTCAAAGCCGGCCTTCTTAAGGTCAAGGACTTGCTCAAGAGCAAGAACAATGTGTATGTATCTCTTTGGAGGTAAGCTATTGAGGAACTTTTTTACGAGTCTTGTTTCATCCATGGTTTCTCCCGAGAGCCGAGTTTGATGAGATCTCTCGAAAGTCTTCCCACAAACTCATCTATTGTGTCGGTTTCCTTCATCTTAAGTCTTTCAAAATCCGTCGCTAGGGTTTGTAATCTAGCTTCTCTAACTCTCTCGCCTCCGACATGCCTCGTCTTTATTGCTTCCCATATAGCTTTCGCCGTATCTAGATCACCGACTTGTAGAATCAAGTTCTCCGGAATAGCTTGAAATAGTAAGGCGATCGCCATGTTATTTTTTTTTTCGTCTTTGATACCAGGATCAATTGTCTCCCACGCCTTATGCACCTTAAGCACGGCCTTTATCTTTATGGCCCACACCGTATGATTCGTATTACTTAGCATCGGACATCGTGCGTAAAAATATCCACCTTGTTTTGAGTTGATATCCGCGATCTTAGCACCACTACTCTCGATGATTTCTTCATTGTCGTTGCTCATAGTGAATACGTTTTATCTCAACCTTGTTTGTTGAGAGTTTTAGTTTTTTCGAAGCTCGATACCAAATATAGAATCACGATTATAAGAAACCCAAAGATTAATAAGAATAACTCTCTTATTATTAAGGAAAATCTCTCAAAACCTTAATCTCACAATCTCATAAGTTGTACCACAAATTAGCACATCCTTATATAGGGAAATATAACTCCAAAACCCTAATCTAGATAACTCCTAAATAAAAGGAAAACTCCCATAACGATATATTTAGATAACTCCTAAATATATCTCTTAATCCTAATCTCTTTAGGATTGCTTGTGCTTCAAGCTTATTCCAACATCCAATAGTCCTTCAATGGCAAATAAAGTTTTAATTTGTATTTAAGATTCATACAGACAAAACACACATACCAACAGCTGTTACTTACATTTGAGATGGTTTTGGTAACGACTTGGCGCGTCATTGCTTTTTTATATTAAAAAATCAATAAATATTATCTCTTCACATGTCTCAAGAAGAATGCTTTTCTTAACTATACTTACTTGTCATAAGAAGAAGTTATCAATGTAAACTTCACCTAACAGATCTTTAGTGTAGACAATACCGGTAGATGAATAAACCAACCAGTCAAAAATACCAAACTATATACTTCAAATTCTTAAAGAGCCAACACCAACCAAACTACTTTGAATTGACCAATACTGAGTTAGTTTTAACAAGGAATCACAACAACCATATTACATGCACAATTTCTTTTTGGTTATCTATATAAGGAACATGAACACCTCTCTTTTGGTTTATACACCTACATGATATTTAACTAACTATATTGAAGAAGCTAAAAAGCTCTTCACAATGATAAAAGGGAATCGATCTACTTTGAAACCAAATATCCGAATTCAAGCCTTATAAAACGATAAGAATAATGTAAAAATATGATTTTATTGATGATAATCTTTGAGAAACGATTACAAGGTGTTTGTATATGATTAAGAACAAGAAAGATAGACTTAGTTCAGAAAAACGTAAGAGATAAGAAGCCCGCCTAGAATTGGGTTTTTCCTCCTTTTATAGGCACATCCTCCTTCGGTGTTGGGGTCGTTCCTATATTTCCGCCCCAACTCGTCCGTGATATCCTCAACCGTCCGGAAATGTAGGGAGACAGTTGGGGCGACATTCTGATCATTCTTTCGACGCTGCGCCTTCCACAATCTTCATTACTTGGGCCGAGTTGGGCCTACCCAATTTCATGTACCAACATTGATCATCTTTAGATCCTTTTCTCTCAAGCTGTTTCCTTATGTTTTTCTCCATTGTTGTAAGTAAATTGAGTGGTGGCTTACCACGGTGTTTTCGATTTTCTGAACCGTTTTCATTGGATTTGATGGTACTGTGTGATACCGCGTTTTGGTGGAAGTTTTCTTAAGATGAAGAGGACTAGAGAAGAAGGTAATATCTCCACCAACTGTAAAATCAACATGACACACAGTTTTCGTTTAGTGATTTTCAAAAGAAGTTTCATCATGCATATCTATATGGTGGTTAAAGAGGTTAATAGAGAGCTTACCAGGTAATATATGAAGTTTAGTATCGGGTGGTCTAAGACATCAAGATCTGCTGCATCGTCAAATGCATCAAAGCACATCTACACCATTAATAGATGATGAAAGTGAAAGATATTAGTTAGATGTAGTTTTGGAAACTGAACACTAACAAAGAAATTTAACCAACAAGACACACCCTATTGTTATCAATAGTATGTATTTACCATGATGCATCTGATGAGGAAACAGGTGAAGCATATCGTAGTCACGTAACCAACCTGCAATACAAACGACACAAAAGCAGGTAAAGATCCAATAAACAGTACTAGTAAACTTGATCGGGCCTATCTTTGGTCTCAAATCTCAATATGTTCACCTCTTGTAGCTTCTTGCGTCGCCCATTAGATTCTACTGGAAACCGCTGCAGCATCAAGAAAAGCCTGCCAAGAAATAGGCACCAAAGACAATAAATCAAGGAGTGATTTCCTTCACAATAGTAATGGTATAAAGAAAAAGCCTGATATTTTATTGTTGGGGTAAAATCCAAGTGAATTGTGACTGGAAGCAAGTTAGGAGATAGCCACGAGGTACTTACCTTCCTCCATATAACAAAAAGCCAAGGGCCGCGAACAATGACACACCTGCAGTATATGATTCACAGGATGTGAGACATTGAGCACACAAGAAAGAATATAGTGAATCTCTGTACAAGAATGAACTATACTTCAAGCTATACCTGCAAAGAACATCTTAGAAATGATGACCGTAACATGAACAGGCTTCCATAACATTACCAACCAAAGGGCGATCTGGAAATAATGCATTCACATGAAAGATCATACATGAAAGTTCACATCAATCAGACAGTACATATAGCAAAGCCAATCTAAGACAAACTCAGGCCAGGCACATGGTTACACTAATTGTAAGATAAATTCTGAACTTTTCGAAAATCTCAGTTATTACAAGGCCCACATAGAAAGATTGTTTCACCTGTACAACGTACACAATTGCATTGATTGTGAAGAAACTTGGCCTCAGTCCATCAGTAGATACAGCACGTGCCTGTAAGGATGGAGAAAAGATGAACAACAGTTCACAAGAAAGTGTTTTTCAAAGAATATAGACAGAACCAGGATCTTTACCTGGTAATAGATTTCAGCCCAAAATAGAACCAGAAGCGCATACGTAGTGAAGAACGCAAGACTCGGAATGTCAAGCAAGATATGTTGCAGTATCTACAAGAAACAAAGCCAAAAACTTTAGAAAATTTCACATAGACCAACAACAATGTCCAATGATGATATCAAACCTCTGGCTGCATATTCTGCACATCTCGCCTGAAAACAAAGACTAGAGCTCGAGCTACAACAAGAAGAGAAAGACAGGGCAAGGCAAATCAACCAAAAGCTACACAGTACAAAAAAATCAGCAAAAACAACAACAAACCTGCGTTAACAACGAAATTGAGAAAGTGAAAGACTTTCTGCGTTGTCCATCCATATTCAGGAACTCTTAATTGTATTCTCACCAATTGAATCTGTAAATCAAACCAAAAATCGATTTAGGGTTCTTAAGTCTTTTACCACAGAATCTAAAAATCTCTAAAGCATATTTACCTAATCCCTAATCTCTACCAAATTTAAACCCTAATCTCAAAATCAACCTACAAAATTCGAAAACCAGGACGAAAGAGATTTCATACCACAGCGATGACGGAGACGATTGCGTACAACGCAGCGAGGATATGGAAGATACGATCCTGCCATACCGGAGATTCGTTAACGTCCGACCACCAATTCGTAGCTTCCTTTAGATTAAGCGCAGCGACGGCCGACGACGACGACGACGAAAACGGCATCGTTTCAAATCTGCCGCTTCTCATCATAAAATGCGTTCAGATTCGTTGTAGAATTTTAGCTCCGGTCACGAATCGATTTCGAATCACACTTTTCTCCTCTTTCCTTCTCCTTCTTCTGTTTTAGATTTTTCCTTTTTTTGTTTTTTAGGTTTTTATAGTAACGGAGGAAACCCATAGAATGACGTGGCAGCAAAAGAAGAGGAGATTAGGAAAAGGTGACCGGGAATAGCCGGTGATTCTCTACGTGGGTTGTTATCCTTGTTCCACGTGTACTTACACGTGGCAAAACTAATGCGTAGCTGGAATTAAACTGAACTTTTCAGAGTTTACGCACACAACAATAACAAACAAAAAAATTGCAAATTCAACACACACAAGACACAAAGATTAATAAACTAAACATTTTTCATTATAAATTTCAATATTTTATTGTGTTATACGTATAAGACTTTTCTATAGATCCTCAACTAAAACTATATTACAATAATTAACTTATTTCATACAATTTTATATTTCATATCGATTTAGGATTATTTCGACACGTTCTTGCTAAGTTTTATTTTGTAGTTTGCATGTATAACCGATTTGTGTAATATGATGATAATCAAGTTAGTACCTTATTAAACCGAAAAACGTAATTTTGTAATGGTTCAAATAATTATTAAAATAACAAATTAACGAATTATTGCAAGAATTTAGTTTACATACAATTACAACAATGAACCAAATAACCAAAATGTAAAAAAAATAATAACATGAATCAATACAAATCTCCAAACAACAAACATAAACTCTTTAAAAAAAATTTAATTAACAACACTACATAACCTTCGTATTTGACCAGCTGTCCCAGTAAGTGTCTCAACATCTCCCATCTTAATCATCGCAACACCAAAATCAGAAGCAAACCTAGAAGGGTTTCTACTATATTCCGACACGATACTGTCCGTAGACGATCCTGTCCCGAACAAAACCTGATCACTAGCCAAAAGCCCTTTCTTCTGCATCAAGTTTCTGTAATAGTTATTGTCGAAAGAGTTTGGTGTCACTTGATCTAACGGTGCTAAAGTCCTATCTCCACCGTTGACCGGACAACGACGCTTGCGCGTGCTTGAGAATCCGGCGTCGATGTCACTCGAATTGTCGTAAAGCCTGTCTCTAAACGTTGCGCATTGAGCTTGCCCTAATGTGTGTGCTCCTGTAAATACAATATTAGGTTAACGTGTGTCACAAGAAATGTCTTAAATGTTAAAAAAATTAGGGATTGTGGTTTTTTTATAGAAGGGTTTACCTGAGAGAGCGACAAGGTCTCTAGTGTTTAGACCTTTACGTAGAAAGAGACCAGAGAGTTCGTCGAGGCTTGCCCTGAAGCTAGGAAGCTCGCCGCTGTCCGCAAGAGCTCTAAACGCGGCGGTGGAATCTCTCCGGCCAACTTTCACCGCATATTTTGGTCCTCCGACCTATTAGTAATAATATCAAGAATTAATTATATATTTTTAGAAATTATACTTTTATAAGAAAAAATTGAAAAAAGTAGTAGTGCATGCATGAGTTAATATTTATGTATAAAATGAAAAATATATTGTATTATGTTTCTTGTATGTATAGTTTAATATTCAACTATATATAATGTATCGAAATAGTCATGGATAAATATGTTAGGATTATGGATTTCCAACTTAAAACCAATTGGCGATAAGATTGGTAAATACTAACGTACGTATTCAGAAGCGTCTCTAGCAGCAACGGCGATGATATCAGCACAAGAAACAACACCAGGACAAACTCTCTCCAAAGCAGATTTAGCTTGATCTATAACTTCATATCCTCTTGCTGATTGAAAATTAGGCACTGCGTCTCTCTCACTCTCCATGTTAGGAGTTGCCACTAGCATAATAGATGCATCACATCCCTACAATACACAAGAAGAAAACAAAAAACAAAACATAAGTTTCATTATGTCTATATATGCATATAACACATAAACTTGTGTGAGTTAGTTACGTACGTTAACGAAGCAATCGTGGAAATGGAGACGGATTAGAGAAGCAGCCATTCTACTTTCGCGGCTTATCGCTGTTCGGATTGATGAACGGATTGTTGTAAGAGCGTTTGGACATCTTTGGTCGTAGAAAGTAGTAGAAAGTTGTGCTTGAGAGAAGCAAAAGAAGCACAATAACAATACAAGAATCTTAAAAATAGCCATATAAAGTACGTAGTGCTAATTACAACAAGAATCTTTGTGTGAAATTTCTAATATATGTAATAGAATCAAATTTTGAAAGAGCTAATATATATTGAGAAGTTATTAATGAACTGAAGATATGTAGTGTGAGTTTTAGAAATGATGGAAATGAATTATATATATAGGAGCGAAATAATCAAGGGACCAATAATAAATCGTGGTCACTTTTTGCTGCATAGAGCGCGTGGAAACTATCCAATGACTTGTTCCAATATTTGCCTTTTCTTCTTTTGAATATATAATATTATAATATATAGTTGACATTATTATTTTTTTGCTAAACAAAGATAAAACCCAATTTTTTTTTTGGAGAATTTTCGATTAACAGTAAAAAATCAAACAAAATATTCTTATATTTTTATTAAATTAAATAGTATAATATTTTCATTTTCTACTCTTGCATTACTAAACATATATTTGCATATATTTTTGTAAAAACTTACGTATAAGAATTAGTTTAGAATTTTAGATTGATGGAAAGCTGCCTTACGTTGAAGAGTTCATAGTTTAATAATTATTAAACAATTAAGGCTTACGCGACAATTTGAAAAGATGACTATTGACTTTGAAAATTTAGTAAATATGCATTGCATGAACTAATCAAGATAGTGTGATTATCCACTTGTCCATAACGTAACTGCGCGCAAGTTGTGTTTGATGCTGTTTCTTTACTTGTTCTCATCTTTATAAAATTTAAATTTAAAACATGTAATTTATATGATTTAACTATTCAATAATTAAATTCATAAATCTAACCATGGATTCTAGAGAAACTACTGTGATATTTGAATGAGTAACTTTGGTTACCACAAATTTATAACGTGTTTTAAACGAATCAATCATCAAGATTTGAGACGCACGAAACAAAAATATAACATTTTATTTAAAAGTAACTTCTAATTATTATCTTATATATTGAGTTTCAAATTTTGACTTTTTCCAGTTTTCTGGTCGTCAATATTCCTTTCTGACTTATTGCATGAAAAAGAGTACCCTCCTAATGATGTTTAATTTTGTCTTAATGCTATTTTCTAAGATTAATTAACAGTTTGACTTTGACAATTGCCTAATACTAAAATTTGGTGTTAGTAGAATTATAATGTACATTATTGATACATTGAACAGACAATCTTAATATTTCCAATATTTGAACATATTATACCACATGAAACTCTCATACACATTAAGACAGAATCAAAACAAACTTGAGACTCTTTATTGAAAAATTAAGACAGAAGAAAACAAAATCGTTAAAGAGAGACTTACTTTTGCTTTATTTCATACACAATTGTCTCTATAGATCATTAAATAGTGATAATATCCTTTTACAAAATGAAGCATAAAAAGTTCAATTTTGTTTTGATTAAAGCCCACACAAAAATACAAAAAGTTGGTTGATGTGTTTTGCAGCAAAAGTTAAAATACAGCAATATCTTAATTTGTGTCTTTTCCAAAGAGTAAAAAATTCAAAGCAAAGTTCACAATAATATCAGACTTCTTCTCAAAATCCAATTGTTGATTTCAAGGATTACCAGTTTGAAGACGAGCACTTTCCTTTTCAAAGAAATCGAATTCTTGGAGAATCTTGGCAAGCTTTGTCGCGTTGTCTTCTTTTACATTCGCAGGGACCTTCTCTTCGTAACCAGACACGCTCATCATCTTCTGCAACTTCTCCTTTTGTCTGATGAAACAAGAAATAACAATGCCATCAAGAGAGACTCCAAAACATTGATCCAAATTACAGAAAACAGAGTGCTTTAGGGACTTACTTTTGTAGTTCATCAATCTTGTTTCTGATTTTCTCTTGTTCGGCTTCTGTGTTAATGGCTCTGTCTACTTTGAGATACACCTTGAGGTTCTCGTTCACCGTTTCGACTGCAGATCCAGGCGGTGATGTGTGTTCTCCCTTTAACAGAACCTATACCAAAACAACCCATTATAGGTTTCAGAAAGTAAACATAGAAGACAAAGAAGGAAACAGAAGATAAGCCTTTTTTTACCTCCAAGGATGATAGATTTGCAAGGGTTCTGATCTCCAGCTCGTGAGATTTTACAGTCTCGGATGTTAGGTTGTTTTCACACAGAGCAAAAGCAGGTAACCTGAAGGAAAATAATGTAATGTACACAACTTTATAATAATGATGGTATATTCGAAAAAAATGATCCAGGATGGTTATAGAATGTATGAAAAGTGTTGCTAAGACCTTTCATTCTTCTGTTTCTCCATTAACTCTGCCTTGAGTGCTCTTATGCATTTCACGGTAGCAAGAACCGTCTCCATTTCAGTCTCCGCATTTTCATTTGTCCAATTCTGGGTTCGCGATGTTACCGGGAAAAGAGTTAGCTTAAACCCACAGGCCATAGTACAGTTATTATAAGTTACTTTGAAATTTTTTCTACTGACCTCTATGGCAGAAGGGTAGTCACATATCATGATAGATGCTTTTCTTTCAGTGTCTTTAGGTGAGGGAAGACGTTGCCATAGCTCTTCAGTAACAAAAGGCATAAGCGGGTGAAGCAGTCTCAAGCCAGTCTCCAGACATACCCAGAGAGCTTGTTGTGCATGAATCCTCTCTGAAGCAAACGTTGGGTTGTCACCAGCAAAGTAAGGCTTGATCGCTTCAATGTACACATCACAGAATTGGTACTGCCACCATGCATATACTGTGTTTGCTGCATCCGAGAACTCAAATGCATTCAGTGAGTCCACCGTCTTTGATATAGCCTTGTTTAGTACGGAGAGAATCCATTGGCAGCTGAATGGCATGGTTTCAGGACTGAGAGTCTGCGGAGGAGAATAAGCATCTCCAAGCTTCATCATCGCAAATCTCACGGCATTCCAAAGTTTATTACACCATTGACGGTAACCAACAACTCGGAGGATGTCCAAGTTTATTTTATCAGACTAGAAAATAAGCAAAAGAGCATTTCTTAGAATACAGGATTACACAATGACTAGCAAATAACAAGTTGCAAGGTCCGTTTGCAAATAGATAGTACCTGCGCAGTGTAGGAGACGAGCGCAAACCGAAGAGCATCAGCACCACATTCAGGGATTCCATTTGGATAGTCCTTCACTTGTCCTTCTTTGGCAATAACCAACTCTTTTGGATCCAAGTTACCCTCTTCTAACCTCTTATGAAGACCTTCCAGAGTTACTCCGTCTATTACTTCAAGCGGATCGATGACATTCCCCAGAGATTTTGACATCTTTCGCCCATGTGCATCACGTATCATAGGATGCAAATACACCTATAACAAAAGATAACAAGTACGCTTAGTATATAAATGCCAGTCACGAAGTAATACTTGGTATCAAATTCGTAAGGAAGTTATAATCCTTGTTTTACGTTAAAAATTTATGCGTACCTTGCTGAATGGAACATCACCACCTAGTTTCATTCCCATCATAACCATTCGCGCAACCCAAAAGAAGAGAATATCATGGCCAGTTTCAAGAACTGATGTAGGATAGAAGGCTTTGAAGTCTTCAGTTTCATCTGGCCATCCAAGGACAGATAATGGAAAGAGCCCAGAAGAAAACCAAGTATCGAGTACATCAGGATCCTGGGTGAGTTCAAACTTCTTCCCCGCAAACTTTTGAGCAGCCTCTTTTCGAGCATCTTCCTCAGTTCTAGCAACAACCCAGTGGTCATTGTATGCACCAACCTCCTTGAGCTGATCTTCGTCTAGAACGGCATACCATGCAGGGATCCTGTGGCCCCACCAAAGCTGTCTCGAGATACACCAATCACGTATGTTCTCTAGCCATCTGTAATGCCCATTGTGATTGTTAATAGATGGTATTATGACATCTTAAACAGCTAATACACCGTTTTCTCATAGAACTTTGCAGTAAGAAGTTAATAAAAAAGTAATAAAAGAGTCATAGAGTAAATGATATATGAAAGAAACCTTCTCCATTCTGCTGTGTACTGCTTTGGAATAAACTCAAGCTTCTTGTTTTCATCGGTGACAGCAACATCAAGAGCCTCTTTCCCGATGTTGCTGCAATTAACGTACCACTGAGGCTTTATCATAGGCTCAATAACATCGTTGGTTCTTGAGCAAAGACCAAGCCTCATCTCATTGTTTTTGGCCTCCATATATAGATCCTGGATAATATATTCACAAATCAGTTTAGATCCATTAGACATTTACAAGAAGCTACCCATATTTTTACAATATCTTCTCAAGGCAACAATTAATAATGCAGCTATCTTCCTATTATGTGAAGAGTTACAGAAATACCAGCTTCTTCAGAGCTTCGACGACTGCCTCACGAGCTGCAAAGCGGGGCATCCCTGCGAACTCAGGCCCACCATTTGTGTTGATTTTCCCATCATCAGTGAATATGTTGATAAACTGTAGTTTGTGGCGCTTTCCAACATCACAATCGTTGGGGTCGTGGGCGGGAGTAATCTACAAGAGAAGAATTAGTTAACTTTTAAACAAGAGCAACTACAAGGGGGAAATCCAAATATATAGCAGTAAGGCTGTACCTTAACACAACCAGTACCAAATTTTGGATCGACAAGTACAGCATCACAGATAATTGGTAACTTCCTCCCATTAAATGGGTGCACAGCAAATTTTCCATGAAAATGCTTGTATCTTTCATCATCAGGATGAACAGCAATAGCAGTATCCCCAAGCATTGTTTCAATCCTGGTAGTGGCAACAACAACCTTATCCAAGCTTCCCTCTATAGGGTAAGCAAACAAATGAATAAGACCAAATTCTACTGGTTTTTCATAGCCAGGAACTCTTAGTAGTGTTTTTTCTTTGATGTCAATATAATCAACCTACAAATATTAGAAATTGTGCATTAAAGGGACGCTGTACAATAATCGTAGTCTAACAGTTGCTCACTTACTTCAATGTCAGATACGGCTGTTCTCAATACACAATCCCAACTAACAAGCCGGATATCCCTGTATAAGTCATGGTATACCTTTCAGTTAAATGTTCATCTTTCAATAAGGTTACTGTAAAGTAAAAATGTACTATACTCTTATTTCAAGAATTCCGGTTTCCGTGGATTTTTTCGAACTGAAATTACATAGCTTGCGTTAAAGAGCAAAGTACGAATTAGACATACCTGTAGATGAGCCCTTCCTTGAATAACCGAACAAAGGCCTCAGTTACAGCTTTCGATCTTTGCTCATCCAACGTAAAGCACTGCAAATTTACAGAAAGAAATACATATGTATAGATAGCTCAGGGCATATATGACGATAAAAATGTTCACTTAACACACAAGCGGCTAGTGATAAAATAAATATTTTTTGGCAATTAGCCATAACATTTGTCCAAGTAAGATTGGATCAATGAACTTTACCTCACGTGACCAATCAAGAGAAGCTCCTAGACGTCGTAGCTGTGATAGAATTGTGCCACCAGACTGGTTCTTCCATTTCCACACCTTCACCATGAGCAACCGAGGTGGATTTTTAATCAATTCAATGGTAAATTAAAAATCATTTCTTAGCGTATTTTTATTTGTAACTCACTTCATTTATGAATTCTTCACGGCCAAGGTCATGCCTAGTCTTCCCACTATCATGCATGATATTTTTCTCCACCCTAACCTAGATTGTACACTCAATCAAGGAATATAATACAATAAGTAAAAAAAGGAGATTTTCTAGAAGCATGCAGCCAAAAGAGGATTCACTCTACAGACTAAAACTTATACAGATACTGTGCATAAGATTGGAAAACATCACTGATATGATAACTGCGAACCTGCGTAGCTATACCCGCATGATCAACCCCAGGCACCCAAAGAGCATTATAGCCAGACATTCTCTTCCAGCGAATTATCGTATCCTGCATTAACAAATTTTAAGCTTCAGATCATCAGGAGGAACAATATACAGAGAAAAAGCACCAAATAATTTGCTAACAATACCTCAATTGCAGATGTTAGTGCATGGCCGATATGCAAGGCTCCAGTCACATTCGGAGGAGGAAGAACCTGCAGATCAATTTTTTAAAAAGCTCAAACTTGCACTTGTATTGGTAATTTCAGAATCTCTTGATTATCTCAACTGAATTTCACTAGACAGATCAAGTATCCAAGAAGACAAGAAAAACAAGGTCTAGTCCGGTACAAACATGAATTCAAGAATCAAACAAGGACTTACAATAACAAAGGGTGGCTTGGAACTCTTATTATCTGCCTTAAAAAGTTCAGATTTCTCCCACCAAGCATACCATCTGACCCAGTTAAAGAAAAACAAGGAGATTATCTAGATGATATTTTGTTGGATAAACGGGTACTGAGTACAACACTCAGATTATGATAAAAGGAAGAGCTCAAACTTACGATTTCTCAACAGCAGCAGGACTGTATTGCTTGGCCATCTGTGAAGAGAGCATTTTCCTCTCACCATTAGGAGTTACAGGGTCAACAAAATCTTCAGGATTCTCTTCCGATGCATCGCGTTTGGAGCTCTTTTTCGCGCTCTTCTTAGGAGCATTGGTTCCATCTTTAGCTTCTTTTGCCTACACAAAAGAAAAACCAAGGAAGTAACTTGCACTTATAACATACATATACATTTTAAGCACAAAGTGCATAAAGCTTACCTTAAGTTCTGCTAACTTAGCTTTCTCCAAAGCTTTCTGCTTCTTCAACTCTTTTTCTCTAGCCTGTGAAATGATATTCACAAATCGATTTTTAAAAAGACTAAATACTAATTGAACCTTAACACAATCCATATAATGAAATTTTTTTCGAAGGTCATGCCATAGTATATCCTATGAAAACATTGCCTACCATATCCAATAGAATCACTATCAAATTTTTCTAAGTATTCCGTTGACTTAACAACAAAAAGTCAACCACAATCATCTCTGCGATTCTAAATGTTAGAATTCTTAGAAATCAAATCTCTATGATGACAACACAAGCACGTTGAGAGAAACTGAGGTAAGTAAAAATATCAAAAAGTCAAAAAAAACCTTCTCCTCCTTCTTCTTCTTCCTCTCAAGCTCCTCCTCCGTAAGAATCTTCTTCTCTGATTCCGACTAAAAATTTCAAAAAAAAAAAAAAAAAATTCGAATCTACGAGATCCGATGATAATCCCAAACGTTAAATAATCGGAAAATAAAGTAACGTACCATGATTCGTGAACAGTGAAAGGATCGTAGTAGCTGATTCGTAAGCGACGAAGATAATAAATTCCACTTAGAAGAAGAAGAAGAAGAAGCTAAAGAGGAAGATGCAAATAACGGCTTGGCTCTTTTGAAGAAGAGCAATGACATAGACTGGATACGAAAATTTCTCTCTAGGGCTTTTGTCAAAATTAAAAAAAAAATTATTATTAACACTCACTATTTTTTAATTATTAAAAAATAGAAAATGAAATACGAGTCTAGATTGTTTTAAGACCAATGGGCCGCCCATAAATGGGCCTAAGATAATAGTTTGAAAATAAATGAATAGTTTTTTTGGTACTGTCTAGACAACAAGTTTAAACTAGATTTGGATTTATATGTCAATTAGTGTGATGATATAATATTGGCTTCAAGTACACAATCCATGAACCATATGTAGTCAAAAACATTATGTTTAGTGAACAACTAAATTTACCATATAAATTGGTTTAAATATAAGACAATCTTCCAATAAGGTTATGATCTTTGTCTTTTGAAACTATCTCATTCGTCTTTAGAAATTGGTTTTGGAAAAGATTTTAATAAAAGTTTAAAGAGTAGGCTTTGTTTGGTTTTTTTTTGTCTTCTTCTCAAAATAGCGCTTCATAGGCGGAAAGACAAAAAGAGAATCCCTTTTAGATATAATTTTTTTATATTTTTGTGTAGGAGATATTTAATTTTGAGGGGACTTCTCTTCTCTAAAAATAAAACCCTTTCCTTTTCTTCAGATCTCTCTTTTCTTATCTTCTTAAAAATTCTCTCTCCTCTCTCATCCTTCTCTTTCCCCAATCTCTCTCAGGTTTCTCTCTCCTCTCTCTCCAGAAGTGCAACAACAACAACAAAAAAATAATTCCCTTAAAGAGTCCGTTTGTTTGTTTAACCCATCTCATGTAAGTCTTCTCTCTCCTAATCCATTTCTCATTCTAAACATCTCTCTCTCCTTCTCTTTCTTTCTCTCCATTTTTTGCATTACAAAAAATGAGACCTTTCTGTACTGTATACCCTCTTTTTCTTCAAAATTTGCTTTGAAGGATCTTTGTTTCATGTCAAAAATCATTAGATCTAGCCCTGAATTTCCCAGATCTATGAACCCTAATGGATCTGCATGTTGGTTTAAACGGTTTCATTTTCATCCACCTTAATTTCACTTTTTTCTGGGTATCTTCAAGATCTGATCTTTTTTCACATGAAATGTTAATATTTCTCTTTTGGTTTGTCTATGTTTTGTAGTTATGTTCTGTCTGAAAATTTGGATCTGGATCTGATTGTTTCGTGTTTTTTTGTGTATTTATAGATCTTTGAAAAATGGATGATGATGGGTTTCGTAATTGGGGTTACTATGAACCAGCTTCTGCTGCTACATTTAAAGGTAATCTCGGTTTGCAGCTAATGTCAACAATTGATCGCAACACTAAACCGTTTTTACCCGGTAGAGATCCGAATCTAATGATCGGACCAAACGGGTCGTATCACCCGGATCCACCTATCCATATGAGCTACAATTGGATTAACCAACAGAAGGATAAGTTCTTCAATGTGTTGCCTGTAACAACAACAACATCAAATAGTTACGGAAATGCCCTTCCCGAAACCTCGTCAGCAGCACCGTCGATGATGATGAATCTTCACCACCATCATCGTCATCATCATATAACCGAGGAACACACGGTGAAAACCGAGGAAGGAGAAGAAGAAGAGATTGTTCGCACTAAGAAGAGGAAGCCTAATTCAAAAGCTGGCTCTACAGCGAAGGCTAAGAAGCCGAGGAAGCCAAAGGAAGAGAATGGTAACAACAACAATAGGAATGTTTCTCGAGGGAAACCGGTTAAGAAAAGCGTCGATTTGGTTATCAACGGAGTGAGTATGGACATTTCGGGTCTACCAGTTCCGGTATGTACTTGCACCGGAGCTCCTCAGCAATGTTACCGTTGGGGTTGTGGCGGTTGGCAATCCGCGTGTTGCACAACAAACATATCGATGCATCCGTTGCCGATGAGTACTAAACGCCGTGGAGCGAGGATCTCGGGGAGGAAGATGAGCCAAGGAGCGTTTAAGAAGGTTCTCGAGAAGCTAGCTTCTGATGGGTTTAACTTTGGGAACCCTATCGATCTTAAGAGCCATTGGGCTAGACATGGAACTAACAAGTTCGTCACGATCAGATAATTGAGATGTGTTGTCTCTCTCTCTCAGTGATCGTGTATATATACCACAGAAGTCGTCGATGACCTTTCGAGTTATGTCTGAAATATGAGTTGGGTTCTGTTTTCGAGTAACTCGATCTTTCGTCTTAGAGTTTGGAAGCAGAAGTCTCTCCATGTTACCTCTTTTACTGTCTTGTTGTCTGTTTGTTTAGTTGTCTGTGTGCCTGAGGAAGAAGGTGCTGGAAAATTCTGCAGGGTAATTTTACTTTTTGTTATTTATTTTCTTCCTTTTGTTATTTTCATAAACATTTCACTGACCTGTAACAGTTATTCTTTTAGTTAAAAAGTTTTTATTTTTCAGAGAGTTACCATAATGTCATTTTCTTAAAACACTTGAGATTTTTATATTAAGGTCGTTTCAAATTTGCAATATGTAAAACTAGACCTTAGAACAATATAACGAATTTTAAGAAAATAGTGTAGTTAGTGTGCAGCGACACAAAGGATGGTATAGTATGCCAAAGACAAGAGCTAATAAGTCCAGAGAGCAAGTATATAAATCTGCAGAGTTATTGCTTATTATTTACCTTAAGTTTGTTGTGTAAATGGTAAATAATAACCTGTGTGTTCGTATCGGAGTATACTGTGTGTTCTGGCTTTGGTGTATTTGTAATTGTTGTAGTTTACTGCCCAAACAACCACTCTAGACTCTGTATATACAAACACGAATGTTAAACACAGTACAAACCGCTTTTCTGTTGAAAAGAAGACTTGATGTATGAAAGTAGTGTTGAACATACCGTAACACATTCAGGCAAGTCATCATCTTTTGTTCTATTATGAACCTGTAGAGAGATAAACGTTTTGAGATTGTAAAAATCTTCTGCATGATTATGAAATACAGAAAAAAGTAGAGTTTGTGTACCTTCACGACTCGTTGGTAGGCAGAGATTTTGTTGTGTTCAATGCAGGAGAGAACCACGAGACCAGCGGCTACTGTCGATGGCCAGAAACATAGTTGGGTGTGGTCAGATAGTGAAGTAACAGCCAAGGATTTGGCTTTCCTTTCAACCTCTGGATTGGCTCGAGCGGCTTTCAGGTAAAACCTGAGATGTATTAAAGAATGTTTTATATGTCTATTTCGGTCTTGTATATGCGTCTTGGAACTGAAAAGTATATAGCAAAGAGAGGTTTTTACCACAAGAAGTTGTAGATTGTTGGTGAGAAGCATTTGAAGTTGAGGACTTCTTGGACCAGCCACTCCATTGCCACCACTTCGTGCCGGCTGTACTTTAGGTTCTGAATGTAGAAGTTCCTTTTTCGGATGCTAATCAATTAGAGCAAGTATCAGGTGAACAGCAAAGAAACAGAACTCAATTTATTGCACACACATGTCTATAGTGAATTCTCTTGGTTTGATTGCTTACAGAAACCATAAGGGCTTGTATTATACTATCAAATACTCAGTTTCTTGAAATAGTCCACTTGTCTTTTTTTCCTTTTCAGAACTGTTATCAACATTATATAATGAAATGAAGATGGAGTCTGGTTTGTACCTATTGTAAGGTTGGTTTTCTTCAATTCTGGTGGCAAGAGTAAGACTCGCAATGCCGACTAGTATAACAGTCCTTTTGCTTCTGAAGGAGCCTTTGCTCAGGAACCGGTCCAACAGGCTAACTCCAAGAAACAATGTCTCTTGGTGAAGCTCCATTTCAGAACATTGCTGTGTATATAGTCAAGAAGTCACAATCAGCAACAACGGCAAATACCATAACTGGCTTATATATACATAAAACATTATAAGATTCTTGAGGTATGCTTCTTTAGAGGCTCCTAAATACTCATTCATGACATCAGTGGCTAATCTTAAACAGATCTAGATATTGCATTTCCCTTAAGAGACTTCTCCTACTGATACATATATCAATGGATATTATAGTCAAATGATTGTGTTCACCTCCACTATCCATTGAACCATGATAGAGCGTAGACGAGGGATAAGATCAGTATAGTCCATCATGGAGCAGTAAGACTTAGCACAGTCACGCAAATAAGCATGGCTACTCTCTCTTTCCCTTAGCCTTTGATAGCTTTCTTCCACTTCCTCAGCTTCAAACCTTAGCAGCTAACACGAAAAAATGTATATATAAGAATCATTCCAAAGCAAAATTTCAAGCCCATAACTATGAAAAGCAATGTAATACTTACTTCAGATTGAGTTTCAAGGTTTTCTTCATGGCGTGAAGATTCTAATAAATCGTTTGGAATCGTGGATCTACAGAACTGTTCCTTGAACTCGAGGAACAGAGATCGAGAATGTGAAGGAGGAGAATCAGAGCAAGATTTCTCCGAGAATTCGCTGCCGGAATCGAAAAACACCGACGGAGTGTATTCCGACGAATCCATGTCGGAATACTGAGAATACATCTCGGAACGCTGCTCCGATAACTCATCTTCCGGATAGTCCGAAGAAACTTCTTCGTCTGAGAATTTCTCTGTGCAAGCGAGATCAGAGACGCTTCCGGCTACATCAAGCTCCGGCTTCGATTCGGTAACAGCTTCAACGAAGCTGATCGGTTTTGAGATTTCTGTCTCTTCGTCATCAGCTCCTCCGGTAACGATCCCGAACTTTGAACAGTACTCTACGCCCGAATAGACTGAAACGACGTCGTTCTCCTTGTTCTTCGTCGCGAAATTAGAATTCCGGTCATCGGAGACATGATCGGCGAATGTGACGTTGGATCGTGTGAAGGAGACTTCGTCCTTGGCTTCTCCGTGTCCCTTCACTTTCGATATCCTTAATCCAACACCAGAATTCGAATCAACACAAG
The DNA here is from genome assembly GCA_963556525.1 of Cochlearia excelsa. NCBI lineage: Eukaryota > Viridiplantae > Streptophyta > Magnoliopsida > Brassicales > Brassicaceae > Cochlearia > Cochlearia excelsa. The sequence continues at coordinate 22,737,148 of OY748331.1, forward strand.
ACGATTCGCTAATTTCGATCTCTTCTCCTTCATTCGAGTATGATCTCGTGATTCTCCGAGATTTCGAGCTATTTTCGACTCTGCTCGAGCCACACGAAACGTTGTCGTCGACTACGAAAAGCAAATCGGAGCAGGAATCGACGGAAGCAGCAGAGACTACTATTTGAGGCGAATGGAGAAAGAATGAAGAGATCTGAGCTCTTTTCCGGCGTGAACGCGTCGATCGAAGCTTCTTCACGGCGAACGCCGTCGTCTCCGCCTTGCGCTTTGGATTACTCGACGCGATCTCCTTCATTTTTTGAACGAGAGCTTGAAATTTCGAATTTCGATTTTCGAATATTTGAAAATGGAAGTTCGTTTTTGGTTTAGTTTGTTAGAGACGCTAGAGAGTGGGATGCAGTTATGGAAGTTTATAGCGAGCAGTGTAGTGGCGGAGGAGAGAGAGAAAGCGAGATTATTATTCCCTGCGGGCTGGTCCACGTGAATGTCCTGTACATTCAGTTTTTACTAATCACAAATCGTAACTTTGGACGCTAGTCTTGTTTGGTAAATTAAATTCGCGTTTGCGTTTTAAGTTTATGCGTCTGTGTCAAATCAAAGTACAATCACAGATTTAACTAAAAAGCATGCGGTGCGGTTTGATAATTACTTCAACTGATTAATATTTTTTTATTGATTTCTTCTGTATGCTTTACCAATCTAATCATTATATTTGCATCACATCATATGCAAAGGCCTTGAAAAACTAAAGAGAAATGTATTTTATTGTTTTTTCTAAATCTCTGTTAGTTAGTATAAGTATAACTATAAGCACATGACTTGTGTAACATGTGTTAGATTAATTTACACTTCTTCCATATGTTTGTTTTTGGGTTTTTCTTTTGATTAGTGATTTCTTTTTAATTGGGCCCTAATAGAATTGAATTTTGTTTAAATTTTTTTTTCTAGTTATTTACAAAGCCCAAAACTTTAAGTTAAACACGAATTAAAACAAATTTTTATAAGCATGCGTAGGAAAGTTTAAAAGAGAAACAAATTCTTCTATCTTAACTATTAATGGAAAACATTTTTTTTTAAAAGGACAAAAAAAATTATAATAACGATGACATGTCACTGCAATTTTTACTTTATGTTAACAAAAACGACATCGTTAAATCATGTTATGCTCTATGTGGTTTTAATAAACAAGTCCATGGGAGAGGCTCTTAACCGTCATAATATACCATATTTATCAAATACATTAGTTTTATTTCTAAAATCGGATCCGAAAAATACAAATCTTAAATGTGCATTACAAAGAAACCTAATCTAAGCCATAAATATGAAAACAATATTTGCTAAATATAGGCAAAATATAATCAGATCTTTACTTTTTGAATCAAAGATTTCCATAACTTAATAAATATCTTAATTATAAATCGATTAAAATCATCATTTAATATAACATATATTTAAAGTAATAAAATATGTTTCTAAGTATTGCATATTCTTTAAAAATACTGAAATAAAATCAAATCTACACTTTTTGGAAACAAAGATTTCGCAAAGTTTCAAAATATTTCGAATAGAAATCGATTTAAATCAAATTTTAATCTTAACTATTAATCGGAAAACATTTTTTTGAAAAGCAATTGAAACATTTTTTATAGGGAGAATTACAAAACTACACAATTTGAATTACATTTCACAAAACTACACAATTTCAAAAATACTTCACAAAACTATATCTAAACACTCAAAATTAAATCCAAATAAACCCTAAACCCACACAGTCATATCCCCTTAATACTATACTCTAAACACTAATTAGCGAATCCAAATGAAATATTTTAATTTTGGTAATTTTTAAAAGGGTAAATCAAGATTTTAAAATTTTGAGAAGGTGTAAATATGATGTAATAAAAAAAAGGTGTAAATATGTGAAAAAATTAAATTAGACGTAGTTTTGTGAAAGAGAGTTGAAATGGTGTAGTTTTGTGAATTCGTCTTTTTTTATAAGCATGCGTAGGAAAGTTTAAAACAGAAACAAATTCTTCTGTACCAAATTAAGACAGAAACAGATTATTCTTAATCTTGCCGAGTTCATAATCACTTAGTTATCAAATGATTATATTTTTTTTTTTTTGTTAAAAAAAATGATTATATTTTTTAACAGTTGTTATCAAAGAATCAGCTAAATATAGTATTTACAAAATAGAACTTGGAATGAGGTCAATAAAATCCAGCGCAATTAAAATTTCAATATCACGTTGACCAGAAATTAATAGTTTTTCCAAATAAAAAATTATGTTAACAAACAGATGTTTATCTATTTTTATCAAAAAAAAAAGTTTATCTATCTGTTTAAGAAGTAAAAAATCCCCTTTTCCCGTTATTGTCTATCAATTCACTTATAAAAAGTCCCAATTTACATTTTAGTTTATAAAAAAATAATTTATAAAACCATGAAAAACCTCTCACTCTTCGTCGTTCTCCTCATGACCATCTTCGTTGTTTCAGGTACAACATATTTTTTATTATATTTTTTTATAAGAAAACAAATCTTGGTTTGATCAATTCATGTATATAACAAATTTTAATATATAATTTTTAATATTTGTTTAAGGTGCAAGGGAGACAAGAATGATGAAACAAAAAACTTGTCCGGTGTTTTGGCCAATAGTTCCATGCGATCCAACAAAATGCGAAAAAATGTGTAACGATTTTTACGGTCCGGTTTCGGTTTCCTCTTACTGTTATCATCCCGGTCAATCTAACGCTGCATGCACGTGTGTCATTACAAATTGTTAACGACGCACAAATTACAAAAAAAAGCTTAATCAAGGGTGTTCTAGTCATTTTATCTCCTTTTAATCTTTTGTTTGTATGCAAAATATTTAAGCCATGCATGCAACAAGCGTTATTACAAGGTTTTGATTTAATTACAAAACGGAGGGAGTTATAAATGGTTTATGAATACTTTAATAAAAATATTTTAATAATTCTTTATTTCAAGTGTGTTAATTGTGATTAAATGTTCTTTAAGACAAGATTTACAATAACATTTAGCTTTGTTTTTGATTAAAAACAAAAGGAAGGGCATGCTAGTGATTTCTAGTAAATTGTAATTACCATTAAACGATTCTCGAAAACCCGTTTTTAAATTAAAAAACGCAGAACATGATTAGCAAAAACGCCATTGATTTGGCAAAAAAAAGCGTTACAACGTTTCTTCTTTTTTCAAGTGGGTGATGAAAGAACGATGTCATCCACAAAACGCTGCGTTTCAACTAGAGACTTCTCCATTGCTTCTTTCAATTCTCGTAGAGTGGAACAATACGCTTCCTATATGCGAATTAATTTACACGTATCAATATTACACTATACTTTCTCCATAATATAAAAAAAAATTAAATTGGTGAAATTCTGCGAAGGACAATAATAAAAAAAGACACGTAAAAATGTTGTGTAATTTTTATGAAATATTATTCTTAGTGGTAATTAATCGTAAAGAGAAGAGCAAGAACCATGAATTGATCAAGTTCTGAAGAAGGAGCTTGGAGAGAGAGTTTAGTTAAGACAATCTCATCAGAATCCTCAGTGTTCATAGTTTCCGGTGAGTCAAACTCGCCGGAAAAAAACTAGAGGTAAGTATAGGTCCAAATATATGTATATGAGAAGTTATATAAATACATCATTTAAACTATATATATAATAAGAAAAGGGAGCTAGAGAGGACCTTTAAGACCATGATTATTGCAAAAAAAGTAGACACAATCTCCAAGATAACATATATATTTTATTTATTTATTTTTTTCTGTTTAAAAAATAAAATAAAAAACAGAACCAATCGTGGACCGCGTGTCAGTGGGGCCCACATATAATTTAAGAAACGGATCCGAACGAAGAGAAAAGAGAATGAGTCTCTTATTATTTAGTGGGCCATAAGCTTTAGAACCCACTTTAAAACTTCAGTTAATTATGCTCTATGCAATTAAGATGTGAGTGAAGAAGAAGGCTATACAAAGGGTGACTTGAGATTCTCTTCTTTAGAATCTCTAATTCTTCTTCTTTTGTATTGCGATTAATCTCATGTTTCATGGTTTCTAAGAAACTATTGTTATCTTTCTTCACCTCCATATTCACTATATATATATATATATATAGTCTCTCACACAATTTCTACAAGTGTTATCTTACGTACATATGTTGTATATATAGAGAGAAAGAAATAATATATATAGGTGTGAAGCTAGGCTTTAAGAGTACTTTTTTGTCTTTTTATTGGCTTACATGACTCTTGGTATATTAAAAATACTTATATATGTATATATAAACTAGGTCTAGGCAAAATACCCGGAACCGAAAAACCGGAACCGAAGAACCGAAAAAAACGGTTTCGGTTCCGGTTCCGGTTCCACCCTAAATACCCGATGGTTCTTAAACTTAAGAACCATGTGTATCGGGTAGGAACCGGAACCGAACCGAATACCCATGGGTAAAACCGAAGAACCGAAATATTTTTATATACTTTGAGTATTTTTTATATACTTTGAGTATTTTTTATATATTCGGGTATTTTTGGCTATTTTTCTAACTTCGGGTATATTTTATTATCCTATTTCGGGTTTTTTTTGTTTTTGGGTATTTTTTTCAATTTTTGGGTTTTTTCATAATTTTGAGTATTTTTATGAACTTTTTGGGTATATTTTATGTTTTCGGATATTTTTTCTATTTTTGATTTGAAATACCCGGAACCGAACTAGAACCGAATTGGAACCGGAAATTTCGGGTATTTTTCGGTTCCTCAAACAAAGAACTGAACCGAACCGAAACCGATAAGAACCGAACCGGAACCGAACCGAAATATTGAAAAGTAGTGATTGGGTAATAGATTCAAGAACCGAACCGAACTGGAACCGAAATTTCGGACCCGGAACCGAACCGAATACTCGAATGTTCAGGCCTAATATAAACCATATGATAAAATTGGTCATTATAGTGACGTTATGGTCAACATGATATATTTGGTCTTATGTACACTATTAGTACTGTTCAAATTAAAACTAAAAAACAAAACTTTATAGGCTTATCAATTAGAAACAAATAATTTTCACAGTTAATTGTCAGTTTTTTCGTAGAGGAATTTACAAAACTACACATTTTCGTCTATTCCTTCACAAAACTGCACATAAATTGATATGTTTATATACTTACATTCTTTCAAAAATTTAAAAGGTTGATTTGTTTTTTTAAAATATTATGTTTGGTATTTAGTGTTTAGAGTATAATATTAAAAGGGTATGTTTGTTTGGGTAAAACTTATTTGGATTTAATTTTGAAAATTTATGTGTAGTTTTAAAAATTAACTATAAAATGATTATTTTATATAGTTTTGTAAAATATAATTCAAACGGTGTAGTTGTGTTATTTTTTTATATATGAAAATTATAAAATAATAAATGTGGCACATAGTAAATTAGTAATAATTAATTTGGTAATGTGAGATAGGAGTGGAGGAAAACTGTGACTCAGAACTAGGGGTGGGCATTCGGGTATTCGGGTCGGGTTCGGGTAGGAACCGATCGGGTCCGGGTATTTCGGGTAGGGGGATTTAGGACCCGTATGGGTATTTTGAGTTTTTCGGTTCGGGTTCGGGTAGGAACCGTTCGGGTCCGGGTCTTCGGGTATGAAATATTTGGACCCGGAAAATACCCGAAAAATCGGGTACCCGTTCGGTTCGGGTAATTTTCCGTTATTTTCGGGTATTTTTCGGATATTTTCGGGTATTTTTCGGATATTTTCGGATATTTCGGATATTTTCGGTTATATTCGGATATATGGGTACTATAAACATATGAAATATAATAAAGTTTCGGGTATTCGGGTACCCGTTCGGGTATCGGGTCGGTTCGGGTATTATCCGATACCCACGGGTACCAACTTTGAAATAACTTTCGGGTAAATGTCTAATACCCATACCCGAACCGAACCGAAACTTTCGGGTCGGTTCCGGTTCGGGTATCGGGTATCGGGTAATTTGCCCACCCCTGCTCAGAACTATCAATAAATAGAATTATGCACATGTTTCCTCTGCTATCTTTTTCCAATTTTTATATGTTGCCAATATTTATTTGGTTTTCTCTAATAATTAATTTACATTTTATATATGAAGAGAAAGAAATCGAAGAGGGAACAGTGAGAAAATCCACGAAATAGAAATACAACTGTTGCATAAATGGGACAGTTCCATATATGATAAGTTATGTATTTGCCAGTTTTGGATCCCCAAAACCCTAATTATTGATTTTTCGATAACGACCTTTCGTACTATCCACTTTCTTCTTTTGTCTTTTTTATAATCAGATAAAATATTTTTAAAAAACAAAAAAAAATTACCCATATTACTATTTTTTTTCCCAGCCTAAATACAATCTTACGATTCCTCGTTTATTGGTCCTTTGACCACAGTTTTATCGTTTTAAAACAAAAATAATACTCCCTCCGTTTTTTATTGTTTGATTTTATAGGTTTTTCACACAAATTAAGAAAACACATAAGTGACTACTAATAAATATGTTTTGAACAATTTTCAATACTTTTAGACCAATAGTGTTTCAAAACTCTCAATTAATATACTTTGAAAACTACAATTCACAAATATCAATACATAAAACTACATTGATATTATAGAAAATCAAACATTTAAGAACAAATTTTTGTTCTAAAACATCAAACATAAGAGAACGGAGGGAATAATAATCTTTTTTGTCATGTTTTGTTAAAATATAGTATTCGAAAAGTCCAAAGTAACTAATTGGGCCTGGACTTGGGCTTTAAAAGGGGATTACGGTAAGCTTATCTATCTTTTTAAAACGATTTGATTTGCTCCTAAAAAAGTTTATATATGATGGATATCTCTAACTTTCAAAGAAACATGCGACTATTCGATGATTTATGATAAGTATTAAAAACAATAATTATAGCAAAAACTGCGTTCACACGGACTATACATAATTTAGATGATTTAAAATCAAACTATATCGAAGTTAAAATTTCCCACTCTTTTGTTTCTTATCGAATTGTATAGTCTATGTGACACTTCTTTTTACTTTTGTTTGTATCATCACATCGAAACAAACTAACAAGTAGAAGTGATTAATACAATATGAATGCTGTTATTTGTTGTATTATGTCGACATTATATGTAGTCACATCAGCCAAAATGATGTGTGTGTGAAAAGAAATATCAAATACGAGAAAAATAAAGAGGCTACTTTGTTCTAATATTTTTTTGGGTTTTATTAAACAAGAAAGAGACGTTGGATATTGCTATCCAAATTTAATAATATTCGTCAAACAAGTTTTGAAATAGATTCATGTTCATATTGTTCACTTTTTTAGCAATTGGATTTGGAGTTTTATAAGATTTGATAATTTAATAAACGGTTAGAGCGTTAAGTACATTTAACTGTGTAATATGTGAATTTGTGATATATATTTAAAGTTAAACCGATTTCGGTTTGACTTGAGATAAAGACTTTTGAAACTCTTTTGTTCATTGTTCTTAAAACGCGGTTAAATAGTCAAAGCTTTTTTTTGTGTTAATAGAAACATAACAACAAATCAAATTAAATATTGCATTGTCTTTAGTATGATACAATTATGCTAACCAAATTAAGTTAGGTGTGAAAATTGGTTTTGGTGTAGTGGCAATCATAATTCCACATAAGACATCTAGCACCATCTTATCCAGGATCGATTATTAGCGCATTGTGTAGGATTGACTAATGGTTCGGCTATTGGTGGTCGAGACGTTGACAAAAAAATAAAAAAATAAATTAGGCGTACAAAAATTACAAATTATAATCATTAATCATTGTTTTCTAGTGGCTACATTTTAATTAATTTAAAGTATACCAAAAAAACAAATATTCTATTTACTTGTTCCTCCCAAGACTTCATAAAACGGTGCTATTATTTCATAAATTTTAATTTTTTTTTATATGAGAATATTATTAAATTTTAATTTAATTAAGCGTATTTAAAATACGCCTGATTAACCATTATTACAAGCAATCAAATATTAATTACCATTTTATTTCTATATATATATATTCATACAAAGAATTGGACACAGAAAAGCAGAGATGAACAGAGTCGTCGTCAGCGGCGGCGGAGGAGATGTGGTGGAAACGGCGGTTAAAAGTCTCGGCAAAGGATTCGATTTAACGGCGGATTTCAGGTTAAGATACTGTAAACACGGCGACGCCGCCGTCGGAGATAACAGATTAGTCGTCCTCGACGAAACTCGTAACAGAGAATTGCAAATTCCCGGTTACGGCGTTTTACGAAACGTCTCCGCCGATATAAACTGCGACAAAGGAGAACGAACTCGATTCCGTTCCGACATTTTAGATTTCAACAAGGTCCCTCAATTTTTACTTTTCTTCCTTAATTTCACATAAACTTCTTAAATCAAATTTAATTATATAACATGTCGTTGTTATTTTTTTGGAATTAGATGTCGGAATATTTTAATCAACGGTCGTCGGTGACCGGAAAAATACCATCGGGGAATTTTAACGCGACGTTTGGGTTTCAAAGCGGGTCATGGGCTATTGACGCCGTTAACGTTAAATCGTTAGGTCTCGACGCTTCTGTTGTGACGCTGTTTAATCTCAATATTCAAAATCCCAATCGTTTGCGTCTCACTGATCGCGTTCGAAACGCTGTTCCGTCTTCTTGGAACCCGTTATTACTTGCCAGGTCAGTAATATTAAAGACACGAATTATATAAAATTTAAATAAAAAACTTAAGTCATTTTAAATCTCGGTCAAATATTTTGGTTTGATTTTTATATAACATCGTGACTTGAGTTACTATTGAGTTAAGTTGAGTTATGGGTTTAACTCAAAGATAATTTAAAAATGTTACCAATCATGTGTAAAACCAAAAATTTTGAAGTTAAATTTGAGTTAGAATGTGATATGATTGAGTTATAAATTTGAGTTACTCCTTTGTAAAATTGTTAACTCAAAATTTTATTCAACATCAATAAATATTCATGAGTTATGTATGAGTTGAAATTTTTTTCTATTAAAATTGATAATGCAACTTATACATCATAAAAGTTATCAATCAGTATTATTTTTGGCAAAATGCTAACTCATATTTCTACAGCAAACTTCCGATTTGCTTTCGATTAATATAATTTCTACCACATTTTTTTTTACTGCAAGCTACTGCAAAGTATACCATATTTTGTAACTCAACATCACTAAGTCGACTCACCAGTCGGAGCCTATAAGTTAATGAGGTAAATGTAAGAGAGTATTGTAAATATGATTGTAGTTAAAAACAAATAAAAATGCTCAATAATTGCAAATTCAAGAACTATTTCAACGATATCAGCAAAGACTTTGGAATTAATAATAATCTAATAATAATAATATAACCACCAACCAACTTGGTTGCAAAAAAAACATTTCTATAATTTGTCAACGTTATAACAATAATAATGAATAAATTAATAAAAGATTGTAAAAAGACAGGTTCATAAAGAAGTATGGAACACACGTAATAACTGGAGTGAGCGTAGGAGGACAAGACTTGGTAGTTGTGAGACAAGACAGGTCCTCCGATCTCGACACCGACCACCTCCGTCACCATCTCTACGATCTCGGCGACCAATTATTCACCGGTTCTTGTCTTCTCTCTTCGCGTCAATATAATAAGGCTCATCACAATGCACACTCTCAGCAAAAGGTTAGCTTAATTACTTAGCTAATTAATAAATGGTTTCACAAAATTTATTACAAAAATTCAAGTTATGTATTAGTCCCTTTTTTGTCACACAAGTTATGTGTTGTTAATCAATAACTAATATTGAAGGTTATAGTGGAAAGAAATATATATATAGTGAAAATTATACTTATTCTTTACAATAGAGTAAGCCTTTTCTTCCATTTTGTTGGTATTATTGGTTTAAATTAATGGTTTTACATTTCGAATGTTTCAGATTCCGGAAGCATTCAACGTATTTGATGAAAAACAAACGGTCGCTTTCAATAATTTTTCTGTAAACTCTCAAAATGTAAGTAAATTTCCATAGAATCAAATCAAATTATTATAAATGAATAAAATGTTCATAAAATTTTGCTTTGCAGGGAATAACGGTAATATGCGCGAAAAGAGGAGGCAACGGAAGATCCCAAAGCCATAGCGAATGGCTAATAACAGTCCCCGAAAAGCCCGACGCGATCAACTTCAACTTTGTTCCGATCACATCGCTACTTAAAGACGTACCCGGCACTGGTCTTCTCTCTCACGCCATGTCTCTCTACTTAAAATGTAAACTTCATTTCACTTATTCTTTACCTTAAAAACATATCGACTTATACAAAGTGTGTTGTAGTGAGTTTTGGTAAAATGATTGAAAGGGGGTAGTTTGGTAATTTTCACAGATAAGCCGCCGTTAACGGACCTAGAGTATTTTTTGGACTTTGTTGGGCCTAGAAATTGGGCTCCAGTCCATAACGATCTCCCGTTTGGCGCGGGGCCTAATATGGCGTTGGCGTATCCGACTCTTAACATAAACTTCATGGGTCCTAAACTATACGTTAACACCACTCCCGTACGTATATTTTATCTACATTTATAGTTACTTATATTAACTAACTAAAACATGTATAAATGTTAGTATTTTTAGTAAAAAAAAATTTACTAATCATTGAGTTTAGGTGACAAGCGAGAAGAATCCAGTAACGGGAATGAGGTTGTTCCTTGAAGGCAATAAATGCAATAGGTAAACCATCATTAGCATGTATAATTACCATCATTATCATTTATTTTTTATTTTTTTTTGTCAACATTTGAGTCACAAATGGTCAAATGATCGACCCATTAGTCATTCATACACTGTCGTAGGCACTAAAATTCGATCCCGGATGGGGTGGTGTTATTTGTCTCATGTGGATTTATGTCTGTCACTAAACCAAAACCACTTCCTCGTCATTATTATTTTATTATATTAATAACTATTTTTTATTTAGAAAAATTGGTTAGTAATTTTCTTAAAAACATGTATTTAATTTCATTAGGTTGGCTATACACATGCAACACCTAGAGAACACAAGGACTACACTTTGTGAAAATATCACAAACGATCATATATGGAGAAGCTCTAACGAAATCGACGGCAACGACCGTTACTTCGAATCTTTAAACGGTAAGAACCACTCACACGTGTGTACTGCTCCAGTTAAATACGACCCAAACTGGATCAAAACAACAAGTAACAAATCCCAAAACGACGTCGTAGTAGCTTACATAGTCACGGGAGCAAAGCTCGAAACAAACAAACACGGCTCAAAAACCGTTCTACATCTCTGTCTCCGTTTCACAAAAGTCAACGATCACTACATAGTTCAGAAAGATTGGGCCCGCGGTCCAACGGGAGCGACTTCTTCGAGATCGGGACTGTTCTCTGCCATGAGCTTACCGTTGACTAGCGGGAGCGTTCATCATAATAATATAGTCAACAAAGACAAAAACGACGTCGTTTTGGATTCTGGTGTTTTCCCCGGAGGACCTCCCGTGCCGACGAACAACAAGATTGTGAGATTTGTCGATCTTTCGCAGTTATGTAGAGGACCGCAACATAACCCTGGTCATTGGTTAGTCACTGGTGTTAGGCTTTATATGGATAAAGGGAAACTTTGCTTGCACGTCAAGTTTTCTTTGCTACATCGCCAACGTCTAGCCTCTTCTTGATATTGCATCACACAAAAGAGTGGTTTCTTGATTATTGAGTGTGTGTGTATATAATGATATATAAAGGCTGTGTAGTGCATTTTGGTGTTAAAGTTTTGTTCTAAACATTACACCATAGAAAAATATCACTACAATAAAAGGACTAAACATGATTTTTTAAGTGGTTTAAGAGTTAAAATGCTCTCAAATACTAAGAGGTAAGCATTATTAATAGTGTTAGTTGTTTAACATTCCTGGAGCATTTTGTGGAAGAATCACATCTTGGATTGCTGTTAGCTTAGCTCGGCCACCATACTCTTCCGGCAAGGCCATCTAATCCGATCTCTTCTTCGAACTTTCTCTGTTCTTCTCCCTCTGTTACTATCATAATCTGTACAACAACAAAGATGAGAGTAAAATGTTAAGATTTCTTTGTGGAGAAAGATACATCAAGAGAAGTGTAAGGAACAAGACCTTCTCTTGAGTTGTTTTCTCTAGGAAACGGCAGACAAATCGCCACACAGCCACGAAGAATCCAGGCATATTCAATATGTAGCATTTCGAGAGACGCTCCGGGTAATAAGCCTATAGAGATTGGTTTAATAAACACTATCAAAGATGTGTGTGGCCTTTCTTTGCTATGTGTAGTTTTCAAAGAAGAGATGGCTTACTTGTAAAAACTGAAAGCCGGTGATCAGTCCTCGAGCATCAAGGTTCTTGTATGTAATGTTTGCTAAATCAATAACACCTACAAGCTTCTCATCTCCTACTTCTTTTCCTTTGATGCCACTAAAACATATGAAAACATAAAGAGATCTTTTGTAAAGTGGAGAAAATCAGAAAGGACATTGCTTTAAAATGTTTTTGGTCTCAACCTTGCTATACTTTTGTCTAGCATATGAACAATGAACTCTGCAACCAAAAAAAAAAAAACACAAAGAGTCCTTGAGAATCAAATCAAAAACCATACTTTAGACTTTAAAGTTTAGACCTTTATATCACTTAAGACTACTAATGAAGTTGCTAAGCTAAGCAGAGATCACAACAAAAGCATTAACAGGTTCTGTCATTACAAAACCATACTTGTGTTTAAAACCCATCTATATTCACTAAAAGTCAAGGTAATGAAGCTAATTACTTTTGAAAAGAAGTTGATCTTTGGCTCTAACATGCTTAGAAGCTATGACAAGAAGCAAAGGGTGTCCTGATTTGGTAGGACCTTGAAGACATATCTTTTCGAAATCCAATTCATCTTTAACTTGTGAATCTGTGATGAATCCATTATTAGGAACCATGGTGGCTCTCCACTTTTGCCAATCTACAAACATCTTAGCTGCTTTGTCTGGATCCATTGATCTTGCCACCAAAAACCTCATCAATGTTGGTTTCTCATATCCCTTACAGAGTCAACAACCAACAAATCACAACACAGGTCAAAAAGATACAAACTTTGAAGTGAAATTTAGATTACCTCTGTGGAAGAAGAGAGCTTCTCTACAGATTTTCTAAACTGGGTCAAGGCAAGTTCTTGGCTTTCTTGCTCCATGATTGTTTGTCTCTCAGATTCTCAAATAACTCTATGAGAATACAAATTGTGTGTCAGAGAGGAGAGAGAGAGAGAAATAAAGGTAGAGTCTTTTTGTGAGGTTGTCCGTACATAGGCATACGATAAAAGTCAGTTGTGAAAAGTAAAGAGCATTGATAGTTTTGGATGTTGAGAGAGACTTAAAAGCCAAAGAGGACCAGACTTAAAAGCTTAAGAACTGTCTCTATGGTAACTGGACAGCTGTGTCCTGAAGCTTTCTCTCTCTCAATATATCTTTGACTTTGACTTTAACTACCTTGATGCATAAATAAAGATACAAATTTATTTTTCTTTTATTTAGAACCCTTAGCATATAAATTAAATACAAAACAAAAAAATACACATTTAAGGACTCTATTGGAAGTCTTACTAATGGAGATGCTCTAACAAGTTTAGCATTGATAAGTGCATTTTTAAGGAAATTAATTAAATCTATGCAAACACATGCTCATATATATAGAATAAAATTTGAATTTGTTAAAATAATGCAAGATTAACCATAATATTTTTTTCAATTAAAAAGGAATTTACAATTGGATTTTCATTCTGAAATTTGAGATGTTTCTAAATATGGTTGCAGCTTTCTGTTAAAAGGTATTGGGCCTAATTTATCAATATGGATTGTATTCAATAATATTTGGGCTTACTTAGAGTAGATTTACAACTCTTAACCTAAGTTTAGATTATCATAAATATATTTAGAAAGGCCCAATAAAAGTGTTTAATGTTTGGGCGGCCCGTTTTGAATGAAGAATTGGAAAGTCAGTTCATAAGTCTCTATAGTTGAATTAAAATAGTTTACTTTTTTCTCCATGAAATACAAATTTAACATAACAAATAAATAAAATAAAATAAGTTCATAAATTTGTTTGTTCACATACAAAAAAAGCAACCAAATGTTGATATGATCAGTATATTGTATAATATAAAAACTACTAATAATTAAGTCGGCTACCTCCCCACTCTAAGGTAAATAGTATACACTCATTTTTCAAAAGTGGACTTTTACTTCTTATGAAGCATGCATGGTGTGAATCGTTTTACTAGAAAACAATCATGACATCTTTTTCTTATATACAATACTCCGTATATAGCATTAAATTAAAAAAACGCTAGATATGATATATATAATTCCAATAGCATCAATATACATTATTAAATTATGTTAAGAGATATCATATAAAGTGATGATAACCATAGAGAATGAAGTGTCTTTTAAGGTACGGCTAAAAAGCGAAACTTGCCAAGTCTTATTGTATATATCTACACACCAACCATGAATAATACAATAGGGCAGACAAAATGATTAGTGGCAATTATGTGATTATAATGCATTCAATGGGCAAATATGTCAAATCACTCTCATTCTCTAAAATGCCTACATATAAACACCCCAAACTCTAAATGTAAATCTCACATACTCGAATCAAAAACAAACCAAAGTCTTTTATAACATTTAGATTTTTTTTTGAAAAATGGCAAGTCAGCTTTACATTCTCCACTTAGTAACCTTACTATTCGTTTTCAAAACAATCTCAACCGTTGGTTTCTCTCAAACACCAAACAACGATCTAGATTTCATACGTACGAGCTGTAACGCAACGCTGTATCCAGACGTTTGTTTCACGTCGTTAGCTGGTTACGCTTACACCGTCCAAGACAATCCATCTAAGCTCGCCAAACTCGCAATAGGCGTTTCCCTCACCCGCGCCAAACGCACCGCAGCTTACTTTTTAAAACTCTCCCGCACCACGGCCGCAAACTCCGCGGCAGTCCGAGACTGCGTCTCGAACGTGGGAGACGCCGTGGAGCAGATGAAAGGCTCTTTACGTCAGCTCCGGACGATGAAACACGGGCGTCCCGGAGGAGAAGCGGAGACAGAGGCGGCGGCGACGACGTTTAGGTTTGAGATGAGTAACGTCCAGACGTGGATGAGCGCGGCGTTGACGGACGAGGAGACGTGTACGGATGGTATCACGGAGGAGATGGAGGACGGAGAGACGAAGACGGCGGTTTTCGAGAGAGTCGCTGATTTGAAGAGGTTTACGAGCAACGCTCTTGCTCTCGTTAATACTTATGCCAACAATAGAACCTAACCTAAGCTAAGCTAGTTAGTTACTTTAACAGTTATGAATACTTGTTTATAAAACTATATATATATATATGATATATCATGTGTGTGTGTTTAGCTTTTGATGTGTAATAAACACTATGTAATCGAGTTTACTGAGTTTAAATTATACGTTAATCTATGTATGATCTATTAGTATTTGACACCTAAGTTTGTCTAAATGTGGCTCACTAAACTCTTTGACCAGAACAAGGTCTTGTCCTTTTTGTTTACGGACATGCCAATGTCTAATAAATTTGCCTTGGTCACAAAACAATCAAAATCATATCGAAAAGATCAAAAATAGCTTAAAATCACTCGAGATTCAACACTCGAGATGTCTAATACGACTTTTTGCGCAATTAAAATGTTGGAAGTGTATTAAGATAAGTCATCAAAGGATATTCAACGATAAACGGCAAAGTCTTAACCACATTTCCAAGATAAACTAATTTGTAAGCAACTCTCTCTGTTTTCCCCTTACCACAAGTCACCGACAAGAGCCTTTCGTAGTCACCGAACATTCAATCCTCGTGCAACGTTCCCAAAACATCCTCGTCGCGGAAGAGATGGTACCTACGCATCAATCAACAAAACATCCTTACTTTGGTCTAACTCTGCATCTTTTGTAAATTGTAAAATCAAGAATCAATACACTATGTTACACAATGTACAAACTCTCTCGTCGAAACATTACACACAATTTCATTTCTCACATATATCCTAAAGACATAAATATAGAGACATTCTCTCTTGAGATATGTTACATATCATAATAGATGACATTTATCACACAAATATCCTAATGACATTTTTATAAGGATTCATTACAATAATTTGTTATGAAAACTTACTCTTTGTCTCCAAGCTTGATCTCTGTGCCACCATACTCTGGAAGAAGAACAGTGTCTCCTTCTTTAACAGACACAGGCACTAATATCCCGTCTCTGTCTCTTGACCCAGGTCCAACAGCTATCACTTTTCCAGAATTAAGCTGTAAAATGATACATAAAACATGTCAGATCTCCGATAAGAAGATTCGAAACAAAACGTATATATATTGAGTTATTATACCTTGGTTGATTTCTCAGGGAGGAGGATGCCTGTTTCGGTTTTCGCAGGCTGGATCACTTTCTGCACAAGTATCCTATTAAACGTTGGGACCAATCTCTTCATCATTGTTGTTTAGATTCTTCTTACACGATTCTGAGATTTGTAGGGTTTCTGAGAAAGAAGATTAGGAGGAAGTTTCTGAGATTCGTAGGGTTTATTAGTGTGCCAAGAAAAGGCCCATTAGTTTTGTGATTATTTGTTTATATTGGGCCTATAAAAACCCTGGCCCAAATTAGATCTTGGGATTATTTGTATAGATTTTGTATAAACATTTTTTTTTTGACACAAGATTTTGTATAAACATTTATATTTTAATAATTTAGTCAAAATATTCTATCAAATTTAAATTTGTTTATGTTCTACTAATGATTTAGTTTACACTATAAACATATAAGATTTTCGCAGTAATATATTTTCGATTCAATTTTTTGTTACAATTTATGTGCAAAAAAATTTATTTAATGTTACAATGCAGTTTCAAAACGTTGTAAAAAAAGTTTTTCATTTAGTAGCTACATGGTAATGGTAGGTGTGCAATTTTTTGTTTTTATTATGTGTAATATGGTTTTCATAACAAAAGCTAACAGTTTATGAAAGTGGACTCTTCATTGATCATATTTGTGGGTTCTTGTAGCTTTCTTTTGATGGCATCAGAGCAAAGACGAGCCATCATATCGTGAAAAGAAAGCAAATCAGCGAGACGATCCAAAGATAACTTGTCCATTGCTCTTTCTTGCTCTTCTTTCCTTTTCATCTTTTTCATATACACACTCGAGTTTCACCGTTGCTCCCATTTGCTTTAGCCTATTCTCTTGTTTCTTACTCAAAACCGTATTTTCCTGCAAATAATATATATAAGGACAATTCTCATGAATATCACTAAATAAAGTTTTTCTTACGAAACGAAACCTAACCTGTAGAAACTCAGTTTCAGAGAAGCTTTTGACTCTCTTCATCTCTGTTCTACTTAGTTGTTTCTTCTGATACGCTATCGCTGCTTTCACAAACTCTTGATAAGCATAAGCACATCCCGGATAATCAAACTCTTCGGTCCCCGAGAGTCTCATCCTCTCGGGATGAAACTGTAGACCCATCAAAAACTTACCATCTTCTAAATCATACCGATCCGGATCATAAAACCCTTCGATCAAACCATCAGGAGCGTAAGCCATAGGCACGAAACCCTTGGCCAATCTCTTAACGCCTTGGTGGTGATAAGAGTTAACCATTATCTCCTCCTTGTCATCGAACCATTTTCGCAACGGAGTCTCCTCCACGATACTAATCCCATGTCTATGTTCATCGTAGTTACTATAGTCCATATGTTTTGTAATAGCTCCAAGCTCTTTATCAACGTCTTGGTATAAAGTCCCACCCGCGGCTACGTTGAGAATCTGAGAGCCACGACATATGCCTAAGAAAGGAATGTTTCTTTCGAGACATAGTTTAGCTAAAGTTAGTTCGATGCTGTCTTTCTCTTTATCTATTGTCGTGTCTCCTTCGTGTAGCTTCTTGATCTCTTCCATGTCCTCACGAGAGAGAGTTTTGTTGTCATCTTCTTCTTCGTCGTTGTCGGTGTAGAGAGAAGAGTCTACGTCTTCTCCTTCGCAGAGGAGGACGCCGTGGACGGGGAAGAAGCTGTGGAGGAGAGAGTGGATTCCGGTGACACGTGGCACGATGACGGGGACGGCGCCAAAAGAGACGATGAGGTCGAGATGGTATTCTCCGACAAAGTCAACGTATTTGTTTTTGCGGAGTGTACGACGAGAGACGATTAGTATTCTTGGGTGAATTTTCTTGGAGAAATCGTCATTAGCGACAACAACCATTTCTTTAAATTAATTTATATTACTATGTTTAAATGTTTCTTAGTTATGTTTTTGTTTTTTTGTGTCTGATTATGTTTCTTTAGTTTTCTTTCTTATTTATAGAGTGGAGACGCAGCGAACATACAATGCATACACATATATGACATACTGTACCTAATATCTGTATACGTTATTGGTCAAACATTTCTGATTAGAGTCTGACGTGGAAATATCTGGATATACCAAAATATGCTTCTTCCACCTTTTTAATTTGTTAGGTTATATTTTCCGAAAAAAAAAAAATTTGTTAGGTTATAAATTAAATAAAAACGTTTTTATTTATAATGTGGTTTAGATAGATATGAATGGATGACTCATTGACCTGTAAAAAATATTAGGCAGACAAAACATCTGTCTTTTTATGACAAATTAATACATATATGTGTGTCTTTTTATGACAAATTAATACATATATGTGTTTATTGTTTAATACTACTATTTTACTCCCCACTGTATTATGAATGTTTTTTTTTAGTGTTTGGAGCGTGTTTAGTTAATTATGGATATCACGTTAATTTTAATTGTTTAGTCAGTGATACGTGTAAGATAACGTCGTAGACTTTTAAGTTTCAAGTTTCAACAAATCCAGAATACTCAGTAATTCTCTTTTGCAGATTATAATATATGAGCAATTGATTTCATGTTTGTGTGCTTTGCACATTATAAAAGAACAAGCTTGTTGTTTTTTGACATAACCTTAGTTAATATTTATTCTTTTTTTTTTTGTCAAGAAGTTAATATTTATTCTTTAAAACATAGATTAAGTTGCATAACAAAGACATTCTTTCTTTCAAGGTAACCTTAAGCCCAAACAAGCCCAATAACAACAACGAAGGCCCAAAATACACCATTTGTAGCCACCAATCCAACAGCTGCATTCTTTTCTGGTGTCGGCCCCGGAGCCGCCGGAGAAGTAGGAGTAGGTGGTCGGTGGTGTTGTGATAGAACAACGATGGTTACTTTTTGACCTTTAGGACAGTGAGATCCACTTATGAAGTAGTATCCACCAGAGGCATTAAGCTTAACTTCGATTCCCGACACTTTGTATTTTTGTTTTGGCTTGTTTATATCGCAGGTTTCGTAGATTTCTTTCAACACTTCTAGTACCGAATCTTTTGTATCGAAGTTAAAAACTAGAGAGTCGTTAACTTGGAACCGAGTTAACGAAGACCAATGGTCAAGATCAGAATTGTTTGTTGCTAAAGATGCTGCATGTTTCCATGCATCATGCGATCCTCCAACAACATATGATCTGGCATCAACAATGCGATACATTAAATAAATTAAGTTGCTGACAACGGAAAACAAAATATGAGTGAGAATGAGAGTGAGAACCCCTGGTTCTCTCCCGACCGAGCTGCCATCCTGCCTCCGCCGCCTGCCGTCTCCGGTGGTCCTCTTGACCGCCCTCCTCCATTTCCCCCAGATCTAGATCTTCTTGACCCTCTCCCTTTATCTGATTTTCCTCCCCTTTCTTCTTCTCCTGCTACTAAACCCTTGAAGATGATGCTCCCTTTACAAATTGCTTCACTTGTGAAGACTGTAGGTCCAGCTACACCTTCGGGTCTTCTTCTCCCCACTACTGGTGTTATCTCAACTCAAATTGCTACTTCCTCTCTGGATTTAGTTATGATTTCAGCAAAACCTAATTTTGAAATCAACACTGTTGATGATTCTTCATCCTCTCTGGAAACTACTATGGAAGTTGAGATTTCGACCTTAATTCCTTCCTCAAATTCCTCTTCTTCTTTGTCTCCTACTATTTCCCTCGATTCTCCTTGTCCGGGATTTGAAGGTCTCATTAAACTTCCCCCAAAAAACTTGTCTTTTTCCCTAAATCCGGACTTGCTCAATCCCTATGCTATTAAACCCTCTATCCTGCTAAAACTTCTCTTCCCTTTAACCATTCACTTCCTTCTATATCATTTACCCCAAACTCTTGCCTTGATCCCATTTTACCTTTGCCCACCCTTAGCCATATAAAATCCCCTGCCAAATCAAATTTACCACCCAACACTTATAAACCATCTCTTCTCCCTCCTCTTCCCAATCATCAATTACCAAATGTTTCTCCTCAAACTTTTCCCAAGACCCGGACTTGGGCTCAAAAGCAAGTAACTCTCGTTGATAAATCTCTTAAAAGATTAGCACCCACTTCTTATTCTGAAACTGGTATCCCTCAAGTGGAAGTACCTGATGAGGTGTTTGAGCGAGGAGCTGAAACTCATAAAGAATTTATTGTGGGATCTTTCTCTGCCAAAATGCCCTCCTACCAATCTATACGGAGTGTGCTAAACTATCTTTGGGGAAAAGGTCAACGTCTGGAGATTCATACAAATTATCTCAATAGAACCGTTCTGGTGAGAATCCCAAATGTTTACATTCGTCGTAAGGTCCTAGAGAAGAAGCTTTGGTATGTTGGTACTGCAATGTTATGCGTGAGTCAATGGCCGATAAACAAAGAAGGAGACCCCATGCAATTTGTCTCCATTCCCCTTTGGGCGCATCTAAAAGGTCTCCCCTCTGCATTTGCGTACTCTAGAAGGACTTAGTCTTGCTGCTGGACTAATTGGTGAGCCAAAGGAAACAGATGAGTTCACAAAAAGCTTATCCAATCTGAATGTGGCTCATGTCAAAGTCGAAGTGGATCTCTCAAAGCCACTGCCTTCGATAATTCACCTGAAAAGAAAGAATGGGCAGATCCTTCCTGTTGAAGTGGAGTATCCTTGGATTCCCCCGTCTTGCTCTTTTTGTCATCAGATTGGTCACATAATCAAGGATTGTATGACCCATAAGCCTGATTCGAGCGACGAGGTTTGGAATAGACATGTTCATACTTCTAGAGCTGCCTCATCAAAGAAACCTGCCTCCTCTTGGGTCAAGTCTACGTTGGCAATATCTAAGGTCACTCAAAACGTTCATACTGCCCATGAAGACTTCTCGGAAGCTCTGGAAGAAATATTGTCACCAGTTCAGGTTAAAGACGTCTCTTTGGCATCTCCTAAGGTGGCTATTATTACTTCTAAGCCAAAAACTTCTAAGCCAAAAACAGATTATCTTTCACCCAACAAAACTCTTCCCCCTTTTTATAAATTCTCGGCTTCTTTTCTTCCAAAGAAATGTCCCTCTGTGTCTCTTGACAAAGGAACTATTATTTTTCCCCTTCTGGTTTTGAAGCATCAACTGTCATTGGGCTACATGCTATCAAAAAGAAACCCTTTTTTAAGGCGTTATCTACGGTAATTCGTAAGCCTAACCCTTTGTCAAATTCATTAACCCATAAAAACAAATTTGCCCTACTAGACAAACTGACCAATACACCTACCCCAAACACTTCCATCTCCCCTCCTATCTCAAAACCAGCCAGGAAAAAGATAGCCTTTCTAGACAAAAACAATGATCATTTGACTCTCCCTTCAAAACCAAACTCTGTTTCCTCAACCTCTCTCCTCCTGAAAACTTTAACCCTTTCTTAGCCATTGCTTCTTCAGAAGGTTCTCTCCTATCTAAAGGAGTGTTACCAATCTTTTCCTGATGTGTACAAAACTATTTTTTTGGAACATCCGTGGCCTAAATGACCCGGATAAGCACATACCTTTTTGTAATTGGCTTAGTAGTAATCAGCCTATTTTTGGTACTATTTTAGAGTCTCATATCAAAGAACCCCAGCTGAATCATGTGATGTCAAAAACATGTCTTGGGTGGAATTATCTTTCCAATCATGCCTCGGATCCGGATGGTCGTGTCATAGTGATCTGGAAACACAATGTGGGAGTTAGAATGTTGAATCAAACAAGACAATCTATTACCTGCGAAATCTCGATTGTTGGAGTTCAAACCTTCACCTACACTGCGGTTTATGCATCTAATGAAAGAGAAGAAAGGGCTGATTTGTGGGTGGAGTTGATCAATATTCATACCGTTCTGAATCTGCAAAATGCTCCTTGGGCTATTGGAGGGGACTTCAATCAGATTCTCCACTACAATGAGCATTCCTCCTTATCAGTCAACTCTATCTCTCCGCCAATGGGGGAATTCAGAAACACTCTATCTCAATTGGGTGTTTTTGATCTGCGCTTTAGAGGTCCTATTTACACCTGGACAAATAAAAACCCTGTTGCCCCTATTGCGGTGAAGCTGGATAGACTTCTTGTCAATTTCCCTTGGATTAATGCCTTCCCTCACAGCCTTGCTTCTTTTCTAGCCCCAGAAAGATCAGACCATTGCCCATGTGTCCTAAATCTAGCTATCCCCCTTCCAAAAGCTGGAACCAAACCTTTCCGCTTCTTTAATTACCTCACTAAACACCATAAATTCTTGGCCACCGTTGAGGAAGCTTGGAGTCAGGCTGGCACCTATGCGTCGACTCTCACTCATCTCTGTGTGAAACTTAAGAAAATAAAGCGAGACTTAAAAACCCTAAACAAGGAAAATTTTTCTCAAATTCAAGAGAGAGTGAGAGAAACTAATAGTTTGTTGAAAGTGGTGCAGGTACAGGCTCTACAACAACCCTCTACAGCTATATTTCAGGAAGAGAGAGACCTTATGACAAAGTGCTCTTTTCTGGCTTCTATTGAAGAATCGTACTTCAGGCAAAAATCGCGCATAAATTGGCTAAAAGAGGGTGATCAAAATACCACTTTTTTCCACAGAGCTTGCAATATCAGAAACTCAATCAATGCTATCAGATCCTTCTCTCTTCCCTCAGGACAGTTAATTGAAGATCAAATAGATATGGGGGCTCATGCGGTTGCTCACTTTAAATCTATTTTGGCTCCGGTTATTCAGGATGATATCATATCTTCGGAGTCATGGTTCCAACAATACAACTCTTATCGGTGCACCTTAGTGGCTCAACAAAGGATGTGTTCTCTTCCTGACCATCAAGAGATAACCAAAACTATGTGGAAGATTAATTCCAACAAGTCACCGGGTCCTGATGGGTTAACCTCTGGTTTTTTCAAAGCGGCGTGGACTCTACTAGGGCAAGAGGTCAATGATTCAGTTAGTCACTTCTTTAACACGAGCTTCATGCCAACCTCTACAAATGCAACAATTTTGTGCCTTGTTCCTAAGAGTCGTGGAGCTTCTTCAATTAGTGACTATCGACCGATAGCTTGTGTTAATACGATGTACAAAGTCATCTCTAAGTTGTTGGTGGCCAGGCTCAAACCAATTCTTCCAGATCTAATCCTGCCAAACCAAACTGCCTTTGTTCAAAACAGATTGTTGGTGGAAAATACAATTCTGGCTACTGAAGTGGTTAATGGATACCATAAGAATAAAGGGCCAAAGAGGATAGCCATAAAGGTGGATATAGCAAAAGCTTTTGACACGCTTAACTGGTGTTTCATCTTCTCATGTCTTTGCTCTCTACATATACCTGAAAAGTTCATAGATTGGCTTAGAGCGTGTATTTGTACTACTTCTTACTCTGTTGGATATAATGGAACAGTTCAAGGCTATTTCAAAGGAAACAGGGGCTTAAGACAGGGTGATCCTTTGTCTCCCTACCTGTTTGTAATTGCCATGAATTGTTTGTCTCTGATGCTAGATAAAGCGGCGGCTGATGGGAGGTTTAACTATCATCATGGTTGTAAAGAATCAAAACTGACTCACCTCTGTTTTGCAGACGACCTCCTTATCTTTGTTGATGGCTCGACCCAATCTGTTAGCAGTGTGCTTCAAGTCCTAAAAGAGTTTCAAGAGAAGTCAGGCTTAGCGGTTAGCCTCACAAAAACTAGTTTCTTCACTTGTGGTTTATCTGAGCAGGAAGTGGTCAACATAAAAAATTCAACGGGATTAGACCATGGAGTATTACCTATAAGATATTTGGGTGTGCCTTTGACAACCAGGAAACTGAATGCTGCAAACTATGCCCCACTCATTCTTCATGTGCAAGGTAAAGTAAGCTCCTGGTCCGCTAAAACTCTCTCTTTTGCAGGCAGAATGGTGTTGATAAACACGGTTATAGCTGGAATTTCGAACTTCTGGTGTTCTACGTTTGTCCTCCCTAAAGCAGTCATTAAACAAATACACTCTATATGCAATGCATATCTATGGAAAGGGAGCTATGAAGGAGCCTATTCAGCAAGAGTTAGTTGGGAGACAATTACCGTAGCAAAGAAGAGGGTGGTGCAGGAATCGGGAACCTTGTTTACGGAATCGTGCAACGCTTCTCAAACTTATATGGCTACTGTTTTTCAGATCTGGCTCTATATGGGTGGCTTGGTTTAAGAAGCGTATACTTCAGGGACTTGTAAACAATTTTTGGTTAGCTACGGTTAAGCAAAGCTACTCCTGGTTAACAAATAAACTTATTAAGGTCAAAGATGTGGCTTATCCTTGGATCAAAAGGAGAGTGGGAGATGGAAGAAACACGAGGTTTTGGACTGATAATTGGAGCCATTTCGGTAAAGTGGAAATCTTCTTGCAAGGCTCAAATACCAGACGGTTAAGACTTAGGAAGGAAACGACTTTGCGAGACCTGTGGAATATTGATCATTGGAACCTCCCTCCGGCTAGATCAGATTCTCAGGTGGAGCTGTGGGCCTTTATCTCATCATTAACCCTATCAGAAAATGAAGATTATAATGAATGGGTCCCGGAAAACAGAGCTCTGACAAAGTATTCTACGGGGAACATATACAAACTACTCAAACCTCACCTGCCTATCTGCCCGTGGAGTAAAACGGTTTGGTGCTCTAGAGGTATCCCTAAGCATAATTTTTTGACGTGGTTGTTTGTGTTAAACCGAAGTCCTACTGCGGACAGGATCATTGGTTGGGGTCTTCAAACAAATCCAAATTGCTCGCTTTGCAACACGGGTATAGAAAGTCGCAATCATCTCTTCTACCTTTGTCCTTACAAGTACATTTGGCGCGAGGTATCAAACATCCGTACGATTGCACGGTGAGGGCGGGAAGCAAATATGCTAGCGTTGCGAACATGACAACTCCAAAGCCAAAGAAAGTCTTGACGCTACTAGCATGGCAATGTGTGCTCTATCATCTGTGGGGGGAGAGGAATAATAGGCGACACAGACAAACATTCAAACCAGTGGATGTTCTTTTTCGATCAGTCTTTACTTTGATTCGTAATAAGATCTCGAGCATAAGAGAATCAAATCCAAACCTTGCATCGGAAATGATGCATATCTGGCTTGCGTGATTAATCTCCTTCCTCAACTGTATGCTTCTCTAACTCGCTGCGTACGCATTTCATGTGAGATAAAACTCTATCGACATCTACCTACTTGGCATAAATGATTATATGGGTTCTTTGATTATTAGCGCTTTTAATTCTTTTGTTGAGGCGATTATGGCGTTTCTAAAACCTCTAACCCTTTGGGATGTAACATTTTATTTTCTGTCTTTTAATATGAATACCCTTTAAACAAAAAAAAAAAAAAACAATGCGATACAATGTTGCAAATAAGACAAACATTAGGGGCAAAATCGAAATCGAAGACGCCATTTTATTCTGTCTTTCGATCAAGTTTTTTTGGTAAAATATATTTTGAAATTAAGAAGAGAGGAGTGCTTCTTCTTTTTAAAGTAGAAGATTTTCTTGACTTTTCGTTGATCCAACTTTGGTTTGTTTGTTTTTCTCTCTAGTAATGTTTTGAAATAAATACTCCAATAATAAAAGGAGAGGTTATCATTGGTTATCATTATAAAAAGGGAAGCGGGATCGTTGTTGTATAGGTGCGCGTGGGGGGTTTCAAAAACAGAGCTTGCTGACGTGTCACGATTTCTAAAAAGTTGATGTGAATTTTCTTCTCTTATTACGTAACGCAAATACTTTGGGCTCTTAAAGCCCAATACATTTTGGGTTTAAGAATTTGGGTCCAAAGTTAAATGTTTCGACCCAAAAAAAAAAAAAAAAAACATAAAGCTAAAGTTAGACGGTAGCTTTTTCTTTATGGACCATTCTAATTTACCTTTACCTTTTACCTTTGAATTTTCCCGAGAAAAACCCAACCTGGTCAATTAGATTCTCCATTTCCCGCTTCCTCACGCGACACACACACACGCACACGCACATAGTTTGTAGTGTCGTCTCCGTTTTCAATTTTAGGACAAAGCATGCCTGAGATTCAGTTAGGTTCTCACACGATAAGATCCCATGGATTCACAGTCGCGAGGCTCCACATGCATGACTGGCTAATTCTTCTTCTCCTTGTCGTAATCGAAGTTGTTCTTAACGTAATCGAACCTTTTCATCGATTCGTTGGAGAGTATATGCTCACTGATCTCAGATATCCTCTTCAGGACAACACAATCCCTTTCTGGGCTGTTCCTGTAATAAATAATAATAATAATACCACTTTTTGTCTGAAAATAATTTATATTGGACCTTCTTTGATTCTTTATGGTTATTACAGGTAATATCAATTGTGCTTCCTTTTGTTGTCATTGTTGTTTACTATTTCATCAGAAGAGATGTTTATGACTTGCACCATGCTTTATTAGGTATGAACCCAAATGATGTTTTGTCATGTTTTTTTATTATTGGATTTAGCTAAGAGTGTGTTGTTTGGTTCTCTTTTAAGGTCTTTTGTTCTCTGTGCTAATAACCGGTGTTATAACCGATGCTATAAAGGACGCGGTAGGTCGGCCTCGTCCTGACTTCTTCTGGCGTTGTTTCCCTGATGGCATAGGAGTAAGTTTAGTCTTATAGCACCATAGTAAGTTAATCTTTAAAACTAAACTAGCTAATTGGTGTTGTGAAATATAAGGTCTTTCACAATGTTACGAGGAATGTTATGTGTACCGGAGATAAGGCAGTGGTCAAAGAGGGACATAAGAGCTTCCCTAGCGGACACACGTCTTGTAAGTGTCTATCTTTAAGCTTTGTTATGCCATAAGAGAGAACTCTATGTAGTAGTAGTTATGGTCTATGTAACCTGCAGGGTCGTTTAGTGGTCTAGGATTCCTAGCGTTGTACTTATCCGGGAAAATCAGAGTGTTTGATCAAAGAGGACATGTCGCAAAGCTCTGCATCGTGATCCTACCTCTACTAGTCGCGGCATTGGTAGGCGTATCGCGTGTCGATGACTATTGGCATCACTGGCAAGATGTGTTTGGAGGAGCTCTCATAGGTTTTGTATCTTAAAAAATATTCCGTCCCTATTGACATTACTTTACTAAACTGATGAAGTAATCCATTTTTCTTGGCTTGCAATGTCTATTTATAGGAATAACCGTGGCGTCGTTTTGTTATCTACAATTCTTCCCTCCTCCGTACGATCCAGACGGTATGTTACTTAATAGACCTTCTTCTTCTCTTTGAAATGACACCAAATTGATTTGTACTAATCTTACCATGGATTGTTTTTATAGGTTGGGGACCTCATGCTTACTTCCAGATGCTTGCAGACTCGAGAAACGGTGTACGAGATTCCTCGGGAATGAATCATCTAAGCGTGAGAGAAACAGAGCTAGAGAATGTGTAACGTTGATCAACAAGTAACTTCCATGGAGATATCAAGAAACAACACACGAGACACTTCTCGTATGCTTGAGAGCCGCTAAGTAAAAAAAAGCTACTCTTTGCTTATTGAAAAGCCTATTTAGGCCCAAACGGTAACAAACAGTATATTGAGATATTTTTACATACGGAATTGAAAGAAAAAAAAAAGTGAAAACACAGAAAAATGATAGAGAGTAAAAAAAGGGGCGCGCGTGGTTAAATAAAACCAGCCACCACCGTAATTTTTCTCTACATAATATATAGACAACAATAAATCTCAGCCGTTGGATCTTGCGATTGGTTCAGTAGAGAGAGAAGCAGGAGATCAAATCTCTGCTAACGCGCCGCTGCGTTTTGGAGACGCAACAATCATCATCGTCGGCGACCAAATCAGATCTACAGAGAGGACAATTAAAATTAAAACGGTGAAGCCATCCTTCTAAGCACCGCCTATGAAACACGTGTCGACATTCTAGCTTCCTTACTTCTTCTCCTTCCTTTAGCTTCGATAGACAGACGACGCAATCGGCGGATCCGACTTCGTCTCCGGCGAATCGGTACGATAAGAGGCGATTCAGGTTTAAGAGATCGGCGAGGATGATTATTTTGGTGAGTCCCGAAGCTATTGAGCCGTCGTCGACGGCGTCGTCGACGGGGAGATTGGAAGTGGAAGCGGAGAGGCGGAGGAGGAAAGAGCGGAGACGGTTGATGAAGACGGCGAGGAGAGAGAGAAGCATTAAAGGTATTGAATCTGATGAGACGTCACTAAGCTGACCTTGTAGACCCATTTTTCCTCTTCTTCAATTTCCTCTCTCTCTTCTGTATTTATATAGCTGTCTTTAGATTTAAGTCTTAACCTATTACTCTATTTCTTCATCTTATTAATTTAGATTAATTCACAAAACTAACTATCATTATTTCTTTTACAAAACTCTATTTAATTCAATTTTTCACTTATTTATATATTTTAAAAGCTTTAATTACCTTTTAAAAAATTACCAAAATTAAAATCTTTTCATTTGGGTTCGCTAATTAGTGTTTATGGTATAATATTAAGGGTAAGATTGTGTGGGTAGGGTTTATTTGGATTTAATTTTGAATGTTTAAGTATAATTTTGTGAAATAATTTTGAAATGGTGTAGTTTTGTAAAATGTAATTCAAATGGTGTAGTTTTGTAATTCTCCCTTTACTTTATTAAAAAAAATTATATCTAAAAACCGTTAAAATGTTATTTTATGTACGTAGATCCATAGTAAAATACCATTTAAAATTATTTTTTACAAAAATAAGTCAAATACAAAACAAGTTTTTTTTAATTGAGTTTGTTATATTGTGTTTAGTGTATAGTTTTGAATTTGTTCTACTATGTTTAGTGTATAGTTTTGAAAACGTTAGTTAGTGTATAGTTTTGAAAGCGGTAATGTATAGTTTTGAAGGTTTAAATGTAGTTTTAAATTATTTTAACATTTTTGCAAACAAAATTTTATAATATTTGTAAAAATTTTAAGAATGTGTGATACTTTGGTAATTTATTCATTTATTTAGTGCTATTTACAAGAAGTACCTTGAAAAAAGAGACAATAAAACAATCATTACTTTTTGATATAAGTAAACTATATAAAAAGATTTCATTTTGCATATAATTGTGAACTCTTATTTTTGTTATTTTTAATTATATAAAGCATATTAAAGACATTCGCACAAAAATGTAGATAGAGGGACCAGCTTATTAAGTAAACCCCCATTTGTTTGTTGAATTCATGAAGATTTTGCACGATCCTCGCTAACTTGTTGTCTCACCACTTTCTATATTTTTCTAAGATTTTTCTCTTGACATAAAGATTTATCACAGATTTATAAAATCTTTTTTCAAACGTATTAAATACATAAGTGATAAGTGGAAACTAAACAAAAAAAGAGTGAAGGACAAGTAACATGGAGCAGAAATTTTAAACGGCCCTGTCAACGTATTTATATTAATTTTCGGTATAAAAATATATAAATATATGTATTTAAGTTTATACTAAAAATAAGAAAGTGGGAGAAAATTAGTCTTTGTTTTGGCCGTCCAAAAAGATTTGAGATTCCACCGACTGATATAATAAGGACACAAGTTGGTATTAAATAAAGATAATTAACATATTAATTAGGCCAAAAAAACAAAATCATGCCGTGAGGGATTAAACAAAGATAAACTTCAAAAAAGACAAAAGGCTTATCGAGGAAAACGATGTATTGTCTTGTGATTAATTGGTGATTACTAACCCCAATTATATGAGATAAAACATGTGATAACAAAGCAAAACACAAAGATGATCCTCTCGTTTTAACCATATGATGATGTGGCCATAGGGAAAACCACACAACACAAGATTATGGAGAAAGACAAGTCGCAGTCATATATGGGCTTGTCTATTTGTATTTGGACTTTAGGCCCAAAAAAGATGTTTAGAAAACTCTAGAAATCACAAGAGAATCTTTTTTTTGTCGTATTAGGACTCTTGGTGAGTGTTTAATGGGCTTTTTATGGGCCCAAAAAAGCTCTAAATCAAAACAACAACAAATCTAAAGGGTTCTCTTCATCTCTCAGATCTTGTTGTGATATTCTCTCACGAACCAATAATCTCTTCTGTTCTCTTCGTTTATTGTGTTTCGCCATGTAAGCTTATTCCTTTGTCTTCTGTGTTTTATTTTTTTTTGCTTTGATCTTACAAATCTCGAAATCATGTTGTGTAGATGAATCTCAGACATTTAGAATCTCATGTATCGAATATAAAGACGATTCTTGTATATAACACAAGCTTTGTTTTGTCTAAATTCTGATGTGATGTGTTTTTTTTTTTGTCTTTTTTTGGGGATTTATTTGTTTCAGGGCAGAGGATGAAGTTGTTGATCCAAAAAAGTACCTCGAGGAATCTTGCAAACCAAAATGTGTGAAGCCATTACTCGAATATCAGGTGAATTTTGATGTAGTAACTAAATATGAACTGTGTAATAAGCTGGACACAGTGCCATGTCATTTCGAAGATCATTGTCCGCTGATGAAAGTTTTGTTGTGATTGATTCTCAGGCATGTGTAAAGAGAATCCAAGGAGATGACTCTGGCCACAAACATTGCACTGGACAGTATTTCGACTATTGGCATTGCATTGACAAATGCGTAAGCGGTTTAATTCTTCTTCTTCTTCTTCCCATTCACATGATGTGAATCACATCTAGTAACAGTTTTATACTGAGATGAAACTGGATCTTGATTCTTCAGGTTGCGCCTAAGCTGTTTACGAAATTAAAATGAAAAAGGAGATGAAGCAGGAGAATCTCTATTGTCATGAGTTTGTTTCATGTGATTTGAAGAGGACATACATATAAAACATAGTGGATGTTGAACTTTTCTTCCTCTGCAATCCTTAAGTCTCTGCTTCTCGCCTTTCTTTATCGGAAATCACTGTTTTTTATTTTAATTTTGTTACAGACTACATTATGTTAATGACATGCCTAATAACAAGAATATTACCTTTTGTTGGTGTTATTATCTTGTAACAATGCATTGAATAAAGATAGAAAAATGACACAGATAATTTTTTTTAATTCTGGTTATGTTGCTAACATTAATCTTTTTTAAGAGATTACAAAACTTTGTGTATATATGAGTTTTGAAAGGCCTTAAAGTCTAAGACCATGATTATAGGGGCCCTAAAGGGTGGTCCTTAACCCATGGGCCCCACAATTAAATTAAGCACCATCTCCTATATTGCTTATCTAAGGATCAATCCTTACACTTTTTGCGGGTCCCACTGACACGTGGCGACCCGCGATTAGTCAGAATTATTAATTTTTTTTTTTTTTTTTAAAAATTAAATTTTTTTTTTTTAAGGATTTTATTATGGCCCTAACCCATAATAATGCTCTAAAGAGACTTTAGTAGCAAAAGAATAATGATATGATGTAAAAAGACTATAAATTACCATGATTACAAGAAAACAACATGTATCTGTCAAAAGTTTTTGAGCATCTTCTCTTTAGAGACTCCATCAGCTACAAGTATTGTAGTTATCTCCTGCAACGACAGCAAAGTACGATAAAGAAACATATCTTCTAAACCATTTAGATTCCCCAAGAAAAACACAATAACAATGTGTGCAAACCTCAGCCATTTGTCTCTGTCCACACAAAACCACTCCTGTGGATTTAGGATTTGAAACTTGTTTAGCCCTTGCAAAAGCAGCCTATACAACAACAGATTACATTAGTTTGATCCACGTTTAGTTGCCGCGTTTAGATTATTGTTTCTTGAACTCACCTGCACGTATCCGGTTTCACCACACCATCCAGCATCTGGCTGTGATAATACCGGCACAACTTTGACACCCGATGATTCCCACTCTTTAAACTTATCCTACATAACCGATAGTGTTTTCTCTTAGTAAATCCTTCTTTAGATCAAATCAAGGACAAGGAATCGTCAATTGCAAACCTGATAAGCCATCCTTTTCAAGTTCCTAGCTCCGTAATAGAGTCTTACGTCAGATCTTCTATTAGCGCCAAATCCTGTCTCGATTAGTGAGCGGATAGGACTGCAAAGACAACAACATAAGAGCCATAAATTCCAAGTGAAAAGACAGTTACTTAATCTTCCCTGATACAATGACCAAACATTGTTGATAGGACCAGGGACATAACAACAAACAGAAACACCTAAACCCTGTCTTCTCTCAATACTATATATCAACACACAAAGCATAAGAATCGGTGAAAAAAGGTCAATGGCACCTTCCAAAGAAACAGTAAGTACTACCCAACTTCATAAGCCAGTGTGATAGAAGTAAGTTAAACTAGTAATCTATCACTAACTAATGTTTCGACAGAGAAGTTGGTAATAAGAAACCAAATTCAAGATACTAAAACAAGTGTTGTATTGGACCAGACCCAATACTTTGCACTGTAACCTTCACACTATAACATAATCAGATCATTGAATAAGCAAAGAAGACAACTTTAGTAACCCCACAAGCTTAAGTAGAGAAAATGAACAAACCAATCTAACCTAATTCCAGATCCGGTGGCGAAAATCAAAACCGTCGGAAATTTCTCCGGAGGATATATCCGATCAATATCGAAACCATTACCAATCACGGAGCTAAGCTCCACAATCTCTCCTCTCTCCAAGCCGCATAGAATCTCCGCCGTTGATCCAGCGATGCTCTTGACCAAAAACTCGAAAGCGCCGCGAGAAGCAGAGAAGGAAGGAGGAGAAGCGATCGCCATAAACGAAGGCTTCTCTGCATCATCAGGGAGACGGATCTGGAGATACTGACCCGGTCGCGTGTAAGACGCCACGAGATCTGGCGAATTCGAAACGTCTATTGAGATGTGGAAAAGCGATTCTGCGGCGGATTCGATGAGAGATATAGGCGCCGGTGTCCAGATAGTGGAGTCCTGGCGAACGGCGAAGGCGGCGGAGGATACGACGGAGGAAACGCGGCGGGTGTTACGGAGATGGCGCGTAAGAGAGAGTCCGCGCAGGATAAACATGGAAGAGAAGGAAGTTGCTAAAATGCGCATGTGTGACACAAGGCGCGAAAAGGAAGAGTGGTCTCATCGTTGAGATCATTTTTGGGCTTTTTGACCGCCGGTAGAAAATGGCGGCCCGATTTGTTCGGTGTGAAAATTAATTTTTATTTTATTTTTGCTAATTTAGACACGCTTTTATTTCTTGCCATGTGGACGATCAAGATATTTTATTACCCACGTGAAACACATGGTGTGGTCAAGTTTGACGAATATCATTTCAATTTTGATATAGTTATCTTTTGGAAAGTTTCACACCTACAAATTTTTGTAAAAATTGTTTTGTAAGACTTTTTAAAGAAAGGTTTCACATCATGGAATACTAAGAAAACATGTTTCTAAAATCTACAAATCTATACGCAAATCTTTTCCTCTCGTGAATAATTGATGGTTTTAATATTATTTTCAAAGATTACAAAATCGTGGCATCGTTATAAGAAACATTTTGGTTTATAACCTACTAAACAACAACATGGTATAATGGTACGAAATGCACACACCTAAACTCTAAGTATTGGGTTCGCGGTTATACATTTTATAATAATTTTGCACACATTCATATAACCATATATATAAGATCATCCCCTAACAACAATTTGTTTTTATTTGGTTTGTAGGTGTCTAAATAAAATTGTAATCGAACGCAACTAAGTTTAAAAAAAAAAAACTAAGTTTAAAATAATAATGCTTCAATGCATATGGAATTTTTACCATATAATTAAGTTGACTATATGCTAACTACTTAATTAACAATAGTATCTGTGATTTGATTAGGAAGTTTCGTCAACGTGTAATGTACATGTAGGCTACAACATCACACACGTGGTCTTGTTTCCACCAGCCACACAATCCTTATTTACAGTTTTGCCACACACACCTTCCCTGGCTCCCCGCGTTTCCTCTCTCTCTCATTTTAATTGGAAAGTTTCATAACTACAAAATGTTTGTTATAAAACTAATATAATAATAATATATATTATGTATATATCGTGAATGAAGAGAGGGAGTAACTCCTTCGTTGACTTCTTATTTACAAATTGACATGATGTCCCTTATATAGCAAGGCAAAGTCGGTTAGTTCATAGGATAATTATGAACAATATTATCTTTGTTTAATATGAATAATTATAAACGATATTATCTAACACTCCCTCTTAATTATTCATCATTGCATAGACATATTGTATACTGTCTCGTTAAAAACCGTCTTTAATAAAATCTTGTATATATCGGTTTTCAGGTTCTTTCTTTTGCGTGTTCTTGTTGTTGTTGTCTCGTTAAAAACTCTTTCGTGGAAAAACTCAGTGAGATAAAAACCACGATAAGGGAAAAAGAGTGCAACCACGCATTTCATCATATCTCCCCCTGAAATCATCATCTTCCGGAATAGACGTCTTTTGTAAAGAGCTATTTGGGAGAACACATTTTCTTCTTCCACAAATTTTTATTTGTTGGCGCGTTCTTGTTGCCTCGTTAAAAACCTTACCATGAAAAACCCGTTGGGACAAAAACTATGATGAGGGAAAAAGAGTGCAACCACGCACATAATCATGACTTCATCTGGAAGTCTTATCTTCACAAATAATCATCTTCACAAACATGTCTTTCAATTGAATGTGTTTCCTTCTATTGCTCCCCATGTGAGCTTCATCTTCCGAAATAAGCACTTATGCACATTCTTTGCATGCTTGTGCATGCCTTATGAAACAATTGATTTTGGCATTAATAAGTGGCGACCAAAGACACGCATTGGAAACACCACGAGATTGTTGTTTTGCGATCTCAGTTTACATGATCTTAAATATTCTTCATCTGCAAAACAAGTTCTTTTTATTAACTTCTGTATATATATGTTTCAAATGATGGAAATCATCTCCTTTATATAGGAGTACATAAGGTCGGTTAAACCAAGATAATTACAACCATCATTATCTCTTTGTCATATAGATAATTACAATGGATAATATCTAATATTATCTAACAATGTTGGAATTTTTTTATTTGTTTACTTTTTAAGAAAGGCTTAAAATCATGGAATACCTAAGAAAACATGTTTATAATCCTACAAATTTATACTCAAATTTTGTTCTTTCGTGAATAATTGATTTTTATTTATTTTTTTTGATAATTTGTTTTATCTCGTCTGGAGAAACATGATTTGATTCACACCCGTCGAATTTATAGCTGTCAAATTTAATATCACCATTACTTAATAAATAACTATAGCGGTCGAATTTAATATCATCAATTGCTTAATAAATGCATTTGTTTTTTTATACTATATACTACTAGTAATTAGTTTGACTTGGACGATGTCAAAAAAAAAAAAAAATATTAGTTTGACTTGGACGCGCTAATTACTTAAATTTAACAATATGACAACTGTAATTAAGATATAAATTATTATAAATATAACAGATTTGGTAAAGGAAATATCGTGAAAGTGCATACATGCATTCAAAATAAACAAACATTTACACCCACCGCCTTTGTTTGTTATTAACCTCTCCATACTAAATAAACCTCTTTTAAGTTTTTTCTCTCTTCCTCTTTCTCTCTCTACGCCATGGCGGACGACGACACGGAGAGCACCACCGCCTTGCTATTACATGAAGACAGATTAGCCGAGAAAGTGATCATCACGTGGAGAGATCTACGAGACGGATCGTTCTCCGAAGAGCTCAAGCGTCTTGTCTTCTTCGCGGCTCCTATGGCGGCTGTTGTTGTATCTCAGTTCATGTTGCAGATCATTTCGATGGCCATGGTTGGTCATATCGGCGAGCTAGCTCTCGCTAGCGCCTCACTGGCTTCTTCCTTTTGCAACGTCACTGGCTTTAGCTTCATCGTTAGTCCTTCTTCCTTCCTCTTTCTCTCTAATTCAAACAAGTTTAAAGGGAGAATTACAAAACTACACTATTTGAATTACATTTCACAAAACTACACCATTTCAAAATTACTTCACAAATACATCTAAACACTCAAAATTAAATCCAAATAAACCCTACCCACACGATCTACTTAATATTATACCATAAGCATTAATTAGCGAACCTAAATAAAAATATTTTAATTTCGGTAAATTTTTAAAGGGTAAATCAAGCTTTTAAAATTGAATTAGATAAAGTTTTGTAAAGGGAGAGATGAAAGGGTGTAGTTTTGTGAATTCCTCTATTACATATACGTATTGAAAATGAAATTTTAGGCTTAATAATTATGGATATTTTTTTTTTTTTTTAATGAAGTTCCCGTAATTAGGTTCGGTCATTGAGATTTTGTAATCTTGATCATGCTTGATTGTTGAATTTTTGGCCTTTTGGTTTTAGATTGGATTGTCATGTGCATTGGATACTTTGAGTGGTCAAGCTTATGGAGCTAAACTATATAAGAAACTAAGTGTTCAGACATACACAGCTATGTTCTGTCTTGGATTAGTGTGTATCCCTCTCTCTCTTGTATGGTTTAATATGGGGAAGCTTCTTGTTTTACTTGGCCAAGACCATACAATTGCTTATGAAGCTGGTAGATATGCTACTTGGTTTATCCCCGGGTTGTTCTCTTACGCGGTTTTACAGCCGCTTACTCGCTACTTTCAGAACCAGAGCTTGATCACACCACTACTGGTTACTTCTTGTTTTGTGTTCTTTCTCCACATTCCTTTAAGTTGGGTTTTGGTTTATAAGTCAGGGCTTGGTAGTGTTGGTGGAGCCTTGGCTCTCAGTTTGTCTAACTGGCTCAATGCCATTTTACTTGGATCTTTCATGCTCTTCTCTCCTGCATGTTCCAAGACACGCGCGCCTCTCTCCATGGAGATATTCGATGGTGTTGGAGAGTTCTTTAAATACGCTCTTCCTTCCGCGGCTATGCTTTGGTACTTAAACTTCTCTTTGTGCCTTTTTTTAGTGTCTCCGCATTTTGTGTTTTAAAAAACTCGATTTGTGTGTTGCAGCCTAGAGTGGTGGTCATTTGAACTCATAATATTACTCTCTGGTCTATTACCCAACCCACAGCTAGAGACTTCTGTTCTCGCTGTCTGGTACTTACTCTTGCAACTACAATTTCACTTTCTTGTCACAATCTCTAATTTTTGCTTAACATAATATTGTTCAAACTTTGAACAGTCTCCAAACAGTTTCAGCAGTATATTCGATACCACTTGCAATCGCGGCTGCAGCAAGGTCAGTTTCTCTTTACATTAGTCACTCTCAACTATCCATGGCAAGGAACCATATTGTTTCATGTTTATAAGTGTGTTCTTTTCCTTGTGTAGCACAAGAATCTCAAATGAATTAGGCGCCGGGAACTCTCGAAAAGCACATATGGTGGTCTATGCGGTAATGTCCCTCGCACTAATGGAGGCATTGGTAGTGAGTACAGCTCTGCTAGTTTGCAGGAATGTTTTCGGCTATGTTTTCAGCAGCGACAAGGAAACAATTGAATACGTTGCAAGGATGGCTCCACTGGTCTCGATCAGTATCATACTTGACGGTTTACAAGGGGTTCTCTCAGGTATCAAAGTCTTCTTCATGTGCCATTCATGTTGTGTCTTGTTTAGTCTTTTTCCAAAGTTTTATTATTAGGGATAATTATCCCACATTTGGAAACATAAAACAACATAAACTAATAGCCCAATATATATAGGATACGGGTCGATCCACTAAATGTCAATTGGTTTTTAAGCTGGAAATCCATAATCCTAACGCATACTCATCTTTGCAACTCTTAAGCGTCGTTGTTGAATCGTTGGCAGGTATCGCAAGGGGATGTGGATGGCAACATATAGGGGCTTACATAAATTTAGGAGCATTCTATCTATGGGGGATACCAATGTCAGCAACATTAGCCTTCTTGACTAATCTGAAAGGTTATGGCCTTTGGATTGGAATACAAGCCGGCTCTGCTTTGCAGGTTTCGCTGCTCGCTCTTTTCACAGGCTGCACAAACTGGGAAGACCAGGTCCTTTTCCTTTTCCTTTTGACCCTTCTTCAAGACTTGTTTATGTATTTGAAAATGAACATATTGATATTAAGTTGGGTGCATATTTGAAAATCTAGGCACTTGAAGCGAGGAAACGAACGATAGTTTGGTAAACTTGGGGAACATAAGGCGTCGCGGCAGATTACACATACATAACTTTGCTCCAATTCCACCGTATTGGTACGTAGTAGTCAAGTCTTTGTATGTTACTTTTGGAGTAGCATGTAAGCATAAATAAAAGAGTAATTTTGTTAGGGATATAGTGTTTCTACATTTATGAAACATGTTTGGTTGTTCAAAAGTATTCGAAAATTTGAACTTTTTGTATGCCAATGCATTCCGGAATGCTTTAGAGTGGAGCTCGTCTTATACGGTATTAATTTTGTGTGTTTTTTTACTTATTTTAGCATTTTCGTGAGTGATGTGGGTTGGATTGTTTTGCAACATTACAAGAATCATTATAAAATTGGATATTTAATCCATGATAAGGGTTTTTATTGGTGCAAAAACCATGAAAGTATAGTATGAGTCGTAGATATAAATTGTCAGCAATGCCATATTGGAAAATTTTCCAGTATTATACTATATGATCATTTTTTAATTTTTTTTTTGTTTTCGATGTAAAAGTTAGTTTTTTTTTTTGGCAGTAATGTAAAAGTTAGTTGAGTTTTGGTTTCTTTGACCAATACTAATATACAATAATTTTTTTATATTGATAGGTTTGGTTTTGTGTAATTAATTAATTACACATCTATATCCATTGGGACCAAATATTAAATATTGATTTATGTGAGTTGGTTGGTTAGGAAAATTTGTGAACGTGTAATGTACAATGCATGCTGCAAGTGACAATAATATATATCACACACCTTCTTAATTATTGGACCCTCCACATAAATAACCCTTACTTAGATTTCTCTCTCTCTCTAAGCCATGGCGGACGAAGCAGAGAGCACCAATATATAATGTTGACTTGCTTTTACATGAAGAGAGAGAGTGACGTGGAGAGATCTACGTGATGGATCTTACAATAATATTACAATTGCTTAATAGGTGCATATGGATTTTATACTATATAGTTAGTTGACTTTATGCTAATAATTACTTAATCAACAATAGGCTATTTTAGTGATTTTATACTACTCCGTATTACACTTACTCTGCTAAAAAAACTATGGAGAAAATAGATGAGAGGACAAGCCTATAATATTTCTTGAAAAATCGTAACTTTTTTTTTTTTATTACATGGAAAAATCGTAACTTGTATTAAAGAAAAAACAAATGTTGGACATGCATATGGATTTTTAAACTATATATATATATATATAATCACTTGGATTTGTATCCTAAATTAAAAATAGTACCAACTCTATTAATTGAGATGTAAACCAAATATTAACTAGCGAAAATTACACCATTTAAATTACATTTCACAAAACTACACCATTTCAAAATTATTTCACAAAACTACACATAAACACTCAAAATTAAATTCAAATAAACCTTACTCACACAATCCACCCCTTAATACTATACCCTAAACACTAATTAGCGAACACAAATAGAAAAAAATAATTTTAATAATTTTTCAAAGGGTAAATCAAGCTTTTATAATTTGTGAAAGGGTGTAAATATATGAAAAATTGAATTATGTATAGTTTGACAAATGAAGGGAAAAAATTGTGTAGTTTTGTGAATTCCTCTACTAACTATTCAATTTTAATGTGATTATTTGGACAATTTGATTATTACTTTTACTTTATTAGGAAGTTTCTCGAGACGTGTCAATGAACATGCAAGCAAGTAAACAACATCACGCTCGCAAATAAATGACCCTTAATTTACAATATTTCCATATACACACACAAAGACCTTCTCTTACTCTCTCTCTCTCTCTAAGCCATGGCGGAAGAAGCAGAGAGCACCAACAATATTGCCTTGCTTTTACCTGAAGACAGAGTAGCCAAGAAAGCGACGTGGAGAGATCTACGCGACGGTTCTTTCACGGAAGAGCTCAAGCGTCTTGTCTTATTCGCCGTTCCAATGGCGGCTGTGGTTATCTCACAGTTCATGTTGCAGATCATCTCTATGGCTATGGTTGGCCACCTCGGGAAACTAGCTCTCGCTAGCGCCTCGCTGGCTTCTTCCTTTTGCAACGTCACTGGCTTCAGCTTCATCGTTAGTCCTTCTTCCTTCTGATTTGCTACACTTTTCTATGTTGTTTTAGAATGGATCAGTGTTCTAAAAAACGGCTTAGGCGCCATCTAGGCGGCGTTTAGGCGCTAGGCGGCGTTTAGGCGCTAGGCGGAGCTTAACCGATTGGATTTTAGTGTAATCGGTGGTATTAAGCGGATGAGTAAATTTGGGGGATTAAGTGGATTGTAGGCGGGATTAAGCGGATTTAGGCGTTGACCAGACGAATTTAGGCGGACTAGGCGAACTAGGCGGAATTAAATATATCTCATATTTTTCCTAAATATAATAAAAATTATACTTCTTACAATTTTTTTTACTTGTAAGTATAGATTTATTTGTAAAATTTAAAATTTGATATTTTTTTATAATGTAATTTTGTCATATCATAGTATAGAAATATATAATGTTTTTTAAAAAATCGCCTAAAACGCCTAGGCTCCGATTATGCGTTCTAGGCGCTAGGCGGAGGGTCACCGCCCGACTACCGCCTAGCGCTTTCTTGAACACTCAATGGATACATTGATAGTCTTGTCTCTGTTACTAATTACAACAACCATGGAGTTTGATTGTTGAATTTTTGGCCTTTTGGTTTTTAGATGGGATTGTCCTGTGCCTTGGATACTTTGAGTGGTCAAGCTTACGGAGCTAAACTATATAAGAAACTAAGTGTTCAGACATACACAGCTATGTTCTGTCTTGCATTAGTGTGTATCCCTCTCTCTGTTATATGGCTTAACATGGGGAAGCTTCTTGTTTTGCTTGGCCAAGACCATTCAATAGCCTATGAAGCTGGTAGATATGCTGTTTGGCTCATCCCTGGAATGTTCGCTTTCGCGGTTTCACAGCCGCTTACACGATATTTTCAGAACCAGAGCTTGATCACACCACTCCTCATCACTTCTTGTCTTGTGTTCTGTCTCCATATTCCTCTTACTTGGCTCTTGGTTTACAGATCAGGGCTTGGTAATGTTGGTGGAGCCTTGGCTCTCAGTTTGTCACTCTGGCTTAATGCTACTATACTTGGATCTTTCATGCTCTTCTCTCCTGCCTGTTCAGAGACACGCGCACCTCCCTCCATGGAGATGTTCGATGGTGTTGGAGAATTCTTTAAATACGCTCTTCCTTCCGCGGCTATGGTTTGGTACTTACACTTCTCTTTGTGCCTTTTTTAGTGTCTCCATATTTTGTGTTTTAAGAAACTCGGTTTATTTCGATTGCAGCCTAGAGTGGTGGTCATTTGAATTCATAGTATTACTCTCCGGTCTATTACCAAACCCACAACTAGAGACTTCTGTTCTCTCTGTCTGGTTGGTACTTCCCCTTTGCCAACTACATTTCACTTTCTTGTCACAATCTTGACTTGACCAAACATAATATTGTTTAAACTTTGGACAGTCTTCAAACGATTGGAGTGTTATATTCGATACCACTTGCAATCGCGACTGCTGCAAGGTCAGTGCTGTAGTTACTCTCAAGTATCTATGGCAAGGAACCATATGGTTTCATGTTCATAAGCAGGTTTTCTTTTCGTGTGCAGCACAAGAATCTCAAATGAATTAGGAGCTGGGAACTCTAGAGAAGCACATATGGTGGTGTACGCGTCAATGTCCCTCGCACTAATGGAGGCATTGGTAGTGAGTATGACTCTATTAGTTTGCAGGAATGTTTTCGGCTATATTTTCAGCAGCGACGAAGAAACAGTTGCATATGTCGCAAGGATGGCTCCATTGGTCTCAATCACTATCATACTTGACGGTTTCCAAGGGGTTCTCTCAGGTCAAAATCTTCTTCATGTGCCATTCATGTTTTGTTTAGTTCTCTTCTTTGCCACTCATAAGCGTCGTTTAACGTGGTTTTTGTAGGTATCGCGAGGGGATGTGGATGGCAACATATAGGGGCTTACATAAACTTAGGAGCTTTCTATCTATGGGGGATACCAGTTGCAGCAGCGTTAGCCTTCTTGACTCATCTGAATGGTTTTGGCCTTTGGATCGGAATACAATCCGGCTCTGTTCTGCAGACTTTTCTGCTTGCTCTTTTCACAGGCTGCATAAACTGGGAAAACCAGGTCCTTTTCCTTTGATTTTTATCCTTCTTTTTTCATAACATTTTCTATTTTGAAAAACAGACATATTGATATTCAGTTTGGTGCATATTTGAACATTAGGCCCTTGAAGCGAGGAAACGAATGGCTATTGCGTAAACTTGGGAACATAAGGCGCTGCATAAGTGATGCAGGACAAGAGCATCATTGGTTCGGTTTTGCTTTTGTTTCTTTGTTCGGTTTTCTATTATGTTGTTTTTTTTCTTTTCATGTTTTGGTAAGCTTACGAGCTATCGTTTTAACTATTCCTATTGTTCTCTTGGATACTGATAAGAGTAAAGAGAGAAACAAAGAGACCAAACTAGAGTAGCAATGTTCTAGCATATTATAAATGTGCCCTTAGAAAGAGACGATGATGATCCTTAGCCAAGAGGATAAATATAGAATCTGGCATCTGAGAAATCAAACAACAAAAAGGAGAGTAAAGAGAAGAAACCAAAAATTCGATATACTGCAAGTCGCTGGGTATTTAAGCAGTCTTCTCCGTCTCCATAGGCTCACTTGATGCTTCTTGCGACTCGCCTTCTGCGTTTGCGTTTGACTCTCCGCTCTGCTGCTGCGACTGACTTCCCTCTTGGGATGGTGTTTCAGGTG
Organism: Cochlearia excelsa; assembly: GCA_963556525.1. NCBI lineage: Eukaryota > Viridiplantae > Streptophyta > Magnoliopsida > Brassicales > Brassicaceae > Cochlearia > Cochlearia excelsa. Next base: position 22,780,469 of record OY748331.1, read on the forward strand.
TAGCTGGCTTTGGTTTCGTCATTATCGGTTTGCAGAAACTGAGATAAACAAAAAACCAAATAGCAATTAGCAAGTGAGTACACAAAGATCCTAAGCCTAAGAAGTAAAACTGTAAAAGACTTGAATGAAATCGAAGGTGACAAACCTATCCAATGCCTCTGCCTTCTTTTTAATGTCAGCTGACAAAAGAACCGGAGTCGCATACTTAGGTAGTGTCTCTTGTTGCTGCTGCTTCTCTCTTAGCCAGGCCTCGCCTTCCACACATTCGTTCATAACCTTCACATCGCAGATATAAACGCTATAAGCTCCTCTGTTAAACGAAATCAAGAAGTTGAATAAGGTAGCAAATAAACAATTACCTTTTGCTTTTCAGCCATGTCGATGTGATCGAACTTGGATTCAGTAGATATAGCTGCCTCTCTGTAGCTATTGATGCAATGGACGAGCTGATCGATCACTGATCCTCTTTCTGTCGACTCCTTGTAGCGCTCCTCAATAGGACCACCAACCTGCAATGAGTAAAGTACAGTGATTTTTAAACTAGTGATTCAGAAATTGAATTAAGATAAGCAAATAAGAAGCAGTGTGATGTGCACTTTTTTAAGCTCTTCTAGCTTTGCAACATAGACACCCTTTGTCTCATCTTCCCCATCTTCATATAGCCAATCTTCTACTTCTTGCAGCTTCGCCAGGAATGCTTCCCGGTCTGAATCAGTGATGTATTCATGGTATTTGTCACTAAGCTGAAAGCAAAATAAAAAAAACCCGTTAGTGCCAACCCTCTTAACTAGTTACATACATGTCAAATAAAAAAGGAGGAGAGGTTCTCACTTTGTTTCGCATTTCATAAACATATGATTCAACAGCATTCTTCCGGTCTTTGGTTTCCTCCATAACTCTGTCTTGCAAAGCCATCTCAAATTCCTTCTCAACAGCCTGGTCCACATCCCCAGGCTGCATGGCTCCATAAACCATTTCTGAAACAGGTATGTTTGTTTTCTTCACCTTCTTCTTTGGGGCTTCAGGCTACAAATGACAAGTGTAAAATTCTTTAACATTTAGTACAGACCAACTTTCGAAATGTATCCAACTGTTCAAACTCAAGTATACAAATGGATATTTTTTAAAACAATCACATGCGATTCCTGTTCCAGACTAACCTTTGTGTCAGTTTCCATCCCCGTAGGTTTCTCACCATTGGCAGCACCTGTTGCATCACCTGCTTCCTTAGCGTCCTGCATGTTAACATCAGAGTCTCCAGAAGCAGGAGCAGTGACCTCAGCGTCCATCTTCGTAGTTTCCTCTTGTTGTTCTTTTGAGACTGGAACATCAAGCTCTTCCTCTTCCAAAAGCTGCAATGAAGAGAAATGAAGATGATAAGACGGCGAAGAAAAGCCGTCAAAAGAGCACACACAGGGTTTGAATCATTAGACGATCACAATGGTTACGTAAACCTAATACCAACTTACAGTTGCTGATTCGACAGATACGATTCCATGCAAGTTTAGTCTTGCTTTGACCTTAAGCTTTGCTCTCTCACCCTTTGTCGACTGGAAGGGCCCAATCTACAAAAGGGAAACCAATTATGAAATACAAAAAATACCCTACAATCATAGGAAAAAATGAAAAATGGGTACACAACATACCGTATATGAGCTAATTAGTGGGGGTACTCGCAGATCGCTCACATCAGCATACTGTACATCAACAGAGAACGTGCCAGACCGATAAAACGTCAAAGCCTTGACACTAGGAATGGGATTTCCTCTGGGGAAAACAATAGTGCTCTGCTGATTCTCAGATCCTCCATTCTGGGCATCAGGAGACGATCCTTTCCATGACAATGAGATTGAGAAGGGGAAGCTCTCGTGAACCTTAGATAACATCAAAGAAACACAATAAGGCTCGTTAGTAAACTTTAACACAATACTTTACACTTTCATTATCTTAACTAAATGGGACATTTCATCACCTGAAATTCGCGAACTTTAAAGGTGGGACTGAGAATAGCACACTCCAAAGCACATCCCCTGGATACACACTCACTCGCATTCATAGTACGCCTAGGTTCCTTACCAAAAAACTCGCTTAGGATCTTGATGATCGCAGGTACTCGAGAACCAGAACCAACAACTTCAACCATATGTACAGTCTCAACTGTGAGGCCTGCATCAGCAAGAGCTTTCTCCAAAGGCCTCTTAACACGCTCCAAAATCGGCATGCTAATCTCTTCGAACTCATCTCTCTTTAAAACTCCCCTAACATCTTTCTCATCCATCAAGCACTCGATATTCAAAGGTGCCATGGGATTTGCGCTAAGAACCTTCTTCACTTTCTCGCAAGCAGTACGGAGCCTGAGACTAGCCTTAGCATTCTGAGAAACATCAATCTTGTACTCTTCCTTGAACTTAGCAGCAAAGTGCTGGAATATAGCTTCATCAAAGTCCCTACCACCTAACGAACGATCAAAAGCATGAGACAAAATTTTGAGCTGCCCTTTCTTAAAGCCTGCAATACAAACTTGCATGCTTGCATGGCCAACATCAATGAACGCGACATTAAGCTGGTCACTCTCTGGCAAATCCGTCTTATAGATACCATACGCCAAAGCTGTAGCCGTGGTCTCATGTATCAAACGCAGCGGATGCAATCCAGCGATTTTCGCCGCGTCCAGAACAGCTCTTCTCTGAAGATCCGTAAAGTACACAGGAATACCAATACAACAGTCGGCCACAGGCGCATTCGTGTTCTTCTCAGCGATTTCTTTCAAATTTGACAAAACCATACCCATCAACTGCGTCGGAGTAAAAGTTCTCAACTCTCCCAAATACCTAGCATGGATCAAAGGGTACCCATCGGGACCTTCGCTAACGGCAAAAGGCAGAGACTTTACATCCCTCTGCAGCTCAGGATCCGAAAACTGACGACCAAGGAGACGTTTGATCTGAGATATCGAGTTTTTCGGGTTCATCATCGTAGACGCAGCGCCAGCAGTTCCTATAAACCTTTGTTTATCACCAAAGCAAACAATAGAAGGAGTCTCGCGCTTCGACTCATCGTTAAGAACAACATCGATCCCTCTTTGCCTCGCGACAGCCACAAGGGAGTTCTCGTTGCCGAAATCAAGCCCAACAACACTCATTCTCAATCTATAGACAACAAAAACAAAAACCTACAACACAAAATCAAAGAGAATCACTATGAGATACAATCATTGAACAAAGCTACCAGTGAATCCAAATCTACCCTTAAAAACAGTGAAATCGACTCAGATTCAAAAGATCATGACGCGACACAAGAGCGAACATAGGATCAAAATCTTCAGATCTGAAAACCCAGAAAGTGAAACAAGGATTTTCGAGTGATATACCTGTGAAGAGAGAAAGAGATATAGAGTTCTAGAAGGTTCTCCAGAAATCTAGGTGAAAAATCGCGTAAGCTACGGGAGAGAGAGAAGAAACAAAAAGGAGGCTATAAGCTTAAATAGAAGAGAAGAGAAGGGGGGGGTTTTATTTAAGGAAGGAGACACTAGAGGGCACAGAGGGTTTGTCTGGAATTTTCCTTTATTTCTTTATTTAAGTTCTTCAAAAAAAAATTGTATTTTTTTAATACATTTTTTTGTTGTAAAATTTGTAATTAGCTTCTAGAATGATCTACGACGACGTGCTCAAAGGAGCTTCTTTTAAAAAAAAAAATTAATATACTTTTGATCAAAATAAATAAATAAATTAAAATGAATAAATCTCTTCTCGTTGGGCTTAATGGGCCCATTAATTTTATTCCCGTCAAACAATTAATATTTTAGATCATGGGTCCTTATATTTTGTATGTTCATCTATTTTCCACCCTCTACTTTTTTTCATGACATTCAAGTCCTGATTTGAGAGGTCTTTGCTACTTTGATACAAATTAGTTTCTTGAGTGTAGTGACAAGATGATGGTACAAACAAGGGGTTTCTCATTTACGGTAAGAACTTACAGACAAGTTACAAGACACATAATCCAAGTTTTCTCATATCAATTTCCCAAATTGAAAAGATGGATTTAAAGAAACGAAAAATCAAAACCGAACCAGTGTATGTGTGTCTGTGTGTGCGCGCGCGTGAGAGAGAGAGAGACTTTCAAAGTTTCAAGCCATGTTTTCATTAGTCATATAGACCTTCTTGTTCCCAAATATCCACTAGAAAATCCACCATTTCCTGTTTCTCACCAACAAACACACAAATAATTAACAAAAGCTTCTCCTTAGTTTTCTGCATTAAAGAGTTTGATAACTTACATTGAGAGGAATAGGTTTAGGAAACAACTTATTGCTTCCCAATAAGCTATCGTACGTTGCCGCGTCCCAACTACACATACAATGTTTTGAAAACAACATTCAAGAGTTATTAGTCTTAGCTTTTCAAGGTAAACAACAATGTGTAATGAAGAGCCACTCACTTTAACGCGGCTTCTTGCTTGAGATCAGATGGTTTATTGGTTCTTTCCTTCCCAATCCAACGCTCCCTCGTCTGATTCCAAAGAAGAAGACCTACAAACACACACACACACACACGTATTCATATATACAACCATCACAATAGAACAAGAACCCGCAAAAGAGAAGTTACCTTGGTTTACATACTCAGGAGGAACATTTGTGTTTCTTGTACCGGTTTGAGAATCAAAAGTCTTGTTGGATGACGATACGCTCCCTTGCGAAGGGAAAGTGATGTTGTCCATATCGACTGTGCTTGTTGACCAGAAATCTTCGGACACGCAAGGTTTCTTAAACGATTGTGGTACGGATTTGGACAAAGGCGGCTCCTTTAGAGTAACAGTTGATCTTGGTTCTCTGTAGCAAGCCACACAGCCACTGCTCTGTTACAAAACCATAACTTCTCATCATTGCCCACAACACACACATGCTACATAGTCTTATATTCCCTTAAAACACCACTAAAACGATATTTAAGCCAATAATCAATCACATCACAAGTTTATAAAGTCTAAAAATACCATTAAAATGTTTTCTTGCCAAAAATACCATAAACACAAGTTCAACCTAGACCAAACAATCATAAGGCTCTTCTAACATAAAACAGAATAGCTTATAGGTCTAAAATACCATTAAAAATGTTTCTTGCCAAAAATACCATAAACACAACCTAGACTAAACAATCTAAAGGTTCATCTAACATAAAAGTAAAACAGAATAGCTTATAGGTCTAAAATACCATTAAAATGTGTTTTTGCCAAAAATACCATAAACACAACCTAGACTAAACAATCTTAAGGCTCATCTACCATAAAAGAGAATAGTTTATAGGTCTAATAGTACCATTAAAAATGTTTTCTTGCCAAAAATACCATAAACACAACATAGACTAAACAATCTTATTAAGGTTTCATCTACCATACAATAGAATATCAAATCTGGAATCAATCAAAGCGTTAAAACATGAATCAAAGAGAATCTTACCCCATCGATGAAGAAAACCCAAAAGCCTCCTTTAGATCTAAAAGCTTCGAGATTATTCAGAAAGTAAATCGATGATCCTTTGTCAAAAAATTAAAAACCAATCAAAACAAATCCAGAATCTATTGAATCATATTAGTTTATTTTTTGCTTACCTGATGATGATAAAGTTGTTTCCTTTATAAAGTGGGCATCGAAAGAATTCTTTGAAAAATCTGAGTTTTTTTTTGAAGCTTCTTCTCGACGGAGAAGAAGGGCTTTTGCCCTTTAAAGCTTTCTCTTTTCTTTTTTGGTTTTCGTAACTTTTGGCTTTGAAATGATTTGTTTTCTTCGAAGACAAGAGAAGTTTTATTGTTCATCTCTCAAGCCGTTATACGGATTCTCCTCTCTCTCCAAGGCTATTTTTGTAATTTACTTAATTCAACAAAATGAAAATAAAAATTAAAAAACTTGTTATTCGAAGAAACTTAATAATTGGAATGTATAATATATGTCTTGTAATAATATGATTGTGTGTTTGGTGTGAACTGATAATTACAAGTCAAAAATAATTATAATTTGTTATAGTCGACCCCACTTTATCATAATTCCTATACAGCTTGTAATCGTAATATTATCAATTCTTGGTAAACAAAATTATGTTGAAAATGAATTTATTTATCCTTTTAACAAATAAAAAATTGAATTTATTTTTATTATTAAAAAAATTGTATAATCTTCAGCTTTGTATTGTGGACATCCCTATAGCCCAATATAGGCCCATTATAGTTTAATTGGGCTATTTTGTGCACACGCGTGTGGATAACTATTGCACAGATAGAGCCTAGTTTAAAAATAATTACAAAAAAGTACCGTAAACTTAGAAATAGACAATATTCACCCAAAGAAACAGAGAAGTTAAAGAGAAGAAGAATCTGTAAAGGTTAAGAGAAGAAAAAGGTTAGGAATCGGCAGAGAGGGAAGATAATGATCCTTGCAGTGTTATTCGCCAACTCCGTAGGCAACGTTTTGATCGAAAGGTTCGTACAGATCGCAAATCTAACTTAACTTTGCCTTAGCGATTCATCTTCTTCATAGATCTATAGCGTCTAATCATGGTTATGACATAGTTGATTCTGTATTCACAATCCATTGAATCTATTGAAAGTTAGAACCTTTATCGAAATTAGATTAGACCCACTTTAGGCCTTGTTGGGTTTTTGATCTTGATGTCATTAGTATTTGATTGTGTTCACTTATGGCATTGTGGATCTTGTTAATGTAAATGTAGAGATTTCAAAAGTATTGGCCTTGCAGGTTCAATGGAGTACCAGCTGAGGAACGGCTTCACTGGAGATCTTTCTTGGTTAAATTAGGAGCAGAGAATCTCAAAGGCGTAAAAAACGAAGAGCTTCTCGTCGCTTGCCACAAGTACATTGAACCGAACGACCACATGATACTACACTCCTTGTTAAGCAAATTGTGGTATGTGATAAGTAACAGGGTGTTTGTTGTGCAGGTCGGTCTATATCGTCTACACGATGCTAGGGGATGTTAGTATCTTCCTTGTTGGTAAAGACGAGTACGATGAACTTGCTTGTAAGGCCTCATTATCTCCTCTCTCTCTCTCTCGAAAAACTAACGTATATATGCTTCGTTCATAGCTTGAAGCTCTGTGTTTGTTGTTGTTGTAATGCAGTGGCGGAAGTGATTTTCGTGATAACAGCGGCTGTGAAAGATGTATGCGGAAAGCCACCAACGGAGAGAGTGTTTTTGGACAAGTATGGTAGGATATGTTTGTGTCTAGATGAAATCGTTTGGGACGGTCTTCTTGAGAACACCGATAAAGACAGGATCAAGCGTCTCATGAGATTGAAACCTCTTTCGGAGTTTTGATTTCTGTTACACATATTCTTGTTCTACCTCATTTGAATACATTTCTTCTACCTTTCTACAGAATGTTGTTTTGTTGAAATCATTTCTTTCTATTGGATACTAATCTATAAACTATATATGTTAATTGTTGATCAGACATGAAGCAAGTTAGTGTGGTTATGGTTCTTGAATCTTAAGAAGAATGTTTGTGTCATAAATACCCTCACATGGTTTTTTGATCAAAAATACCATACTTTTTCCTCAATAGAATACCACAAAGTAAACAAACACTTACTTCATCAATGGGCCTGCTAATTGCTTGTTAAATATGATTTTAAGATAATATTTCTAGTTTGCACTAGCTTTTTGGACTATATGTAGTTGAAACATAACTAACTATTTAAATCAATTTTTAAGATAATAAAAAGCTAAAAGGCTTAATCTTGAGTTGGATTTGGGATAAGATTTAATCGGCCTTTCGACAAGATAAAAGGTTATAAATTAATAGATTCAAAGTACAACGTAACATTATAGTTTAGATAAACAAAAGTGTCTTTTAAGTAAGTGACAAAATTTACACTCACGGAAAAATTTAATAAGTAGATTGGAGAACCACTTTAGAAGAAAATAACGTACAACTTTTTTGTCACATTATGTATTCGTGAACAAAGTTACTAATATTATATGTGAAAAGTTAGAAATTTGGGGCATGTAACTAATGTAGTGAAATTCCAAGGTTAGGTGTAACGTTACAATCATGCTAAATTCCAAAAAAACTCAGGCGGCTTTCTTTGACGATGTTATACTTGCATTTTTTTTTGTTAACGTTTGGATCACAAATGACCGATCCATTAGTCAATCTTACACAAACGTAGACGCGAGGAATCGATCTCGGGTGGGGTGGTGCTACCTGACTCATGTGGACTTATGACTGCCACTAGATCAAGGTCATTTCTCCATGTTTATTTTTTATCTTTATAAAAGTTAATGTTGTAAATTGTTAAAAAATAAAAATTGATTTTTGGGATAATTATAAAACTACACATTTTGAATTGCATTTACAAAACTACACCATTTTTAAGTCATATTTCAAAACTGCACATAAACACTCAAACATAAATTCAAATAAATCATAGTCACATAATTATACTGCTTTAATATTATACCCTAAACACTAAATAGCGAAGATTTTAATTTTGATAATTTTATAAAAGGTAAATAAACCATTTAAAATTTTGAACAAAATATAAATACGTAAAAATATTGAATTACGTGTAGTTTTATTAAAATTTATATACTTAAATTTATATATTAAAATTTAAATTATGGTATAAATACGTTTATAACATTTCTATAAATTTTCTCCTAAAAAATCTCAAAAAACAAATAAAAAGTTTAATAATTTGAATTTATATACTTTTTTAGTAACTTATAAAATTTGGCAATAAAATGATATATCAAACAAAAACATTTGGTGATTAAGCTCAAAAAAGTCGAACCGGACACGGCAACACATGACCAAAAAGATTAGTACACAAAAAAACAAAATTATAAACGTTTACGTGTCCAATATCATCCTAAACTTTTAAATTTTTGGTTTAAGTTAAGTAAAAAAATAAAAAAAATGAAAAGTTGTGATTGTCGTAGTCAGCTTATTAGGTTTTCTTACGTGTCGAACTAATCCAGACAAAACCATAAAACACACACATTTTTTAACATGCGTAACTGCTCGATTTTTTTTACCAATCACATCTTTTTGCAATTTCTTATGTAGTGTTTTGTTTATATATATAAATCAATAATCTCATTTTTTTAATATAATCTTCTAATTACTGATTTCTATTACGTATAGTAATTAGCTAGTTTTACTTTACGTAGACCGTACTAGATAAAATCATACTTCTTTGAGTTGCATGTATTGACCCGTATAACATTCTTTTTACCATTTTAATCCAATTTTTAAATTTTTTTTCAAACATATCTAGCTAGTTATCAAACCTAAATCCAATAAATATAAATATAATATTATATTAGACCAAATTATAGTTTGGCATGTTCATGTGGTGATAATTCGTAATTAATTAATAAACTTTTTAAAATTTTCTCAAAAAATCACATGAGTTGGCATTTTTTTTTTGCTTTACAATTGCTTAAGACGCCTTCTATAAATAAAATCGATCATTGCCAAGTGTTATTTTGATTTTATTTAGATAAGTTTCGTGGTTATCTAGTTTAACCTTCTTTCTATATAACACGCCTATATATATATATACGTATATAGAATCGTGATAACTTTTCTTTGTAAGATAGATATTTTTTTTTTGTTTTCTTGAGGAAAATTAAATATATTTTTTTTAAATGAAAGAAAACGCAGGAAACCCTTTGCATCTAACGTCACTAAACCATGTATCTCTTTTGTGCCGATCCGTTGATGAATCAATGGATTTTTATCAAATGGTTTTAGGGTTCATACCTATTCGAAGACCTGAATCTTTAAATTTTGAAGGCGCTTGGTATGTATCTCTCTTTTAATTAATCAACATATTTAATTTGTGTCATTAATTAGTTTTCTTGTAATTTATTTGTTGTTGATTTAATTAATTAGGTTGTTTGGACATGGAATTGGTATACATCTATTACGTTCACCAGAACCTGAGAAAATTCCCAAGAAAACTTCTATTAATCCCAAAGATAATCATATCTCTTTCCAGGTTTGCTTTTTTTTTTTTTTAATTAATTGTTATTCTCTGTTTTTGGTCCTATTTTTTTCGTGCATTAAAATTGGGAAACTTTATTTATGGACATGATACAAGCTTTTTGTGTTTTAGTCATTTATATGATGTCTAAATTTGTCTGATGAATTTTACTTAAGAATCATTTACACTTCTTGTGGAAATTTTTTAGATTGTTTACATATAGAGTTGTTATTCAAATTTCTTATTAGAATATCAAGGTAGAATTATATATGTGAGTGATGTTATGATAACAACAAATCATAGTGTGTATTTTATAAAGAAAGAAAATTGAATTTATGAGACGACCCACATTGAGTTAAAATGGTAAATAATGTAAAAAAATGTAAAAAAATAGAAAAAAACAAAAGCTTATGAGATAGAAATATTGATTGTTACAATAAATTGCTTTTTAACAATCAAAACTTCTTTTTGTGATTTGGTGTGTGTGGATATATAGAATGATATAGTGTGACTCTACATGCAAAAAATTGATCATAGTGAAAATAGTTAGTTGCTACTCTGTTTTTGAGCATATATACAATACTATTGGAGCATATTTTCTTAACAAATATATGGTAATTGTGGAAAAAATGCAGTGTGAAAGTATGGGAGCGGTAGAGAAGAAACTTGAAGAAATGGATATAAAGTATGTAAGAGCAATAGTAGAAGAAGGAGGTATACAAGTAGACCAACTATTCTTCCATGACCCGGACGGCTTCATGATCGAGATATGTAACTGCGATAGCCTACCCGTTGTCCCGCTAGTGGGAGGAATGGTTAGTTCATGCTCAAGAGTCAAACTTCACCAAATGGTTCAACCACAATCACAATCTCAAATCCACCAAGTGGTCTATCCTTAGCTTTTTATATGTTCCTTGTGTTATTTTTGTATGTGTATGTGTGTTTGGTTTTGGGATGTAATCAAAATAAATAAGAGACTAATTAAAGTGAATCAATGAATGTGATTCACCTTAAGAGGAAATGACCATTCTATATTAGTACATATCAAATTGAATAAATACTTTCATATATATATATATATATATACAAATATACAATGTAACATCTATAACAGTTCGTTAATAATAATTTTCAATCTCAAATTTGATTTTTAGTATAATTTATCTCATTTATCTTTGTATAAATTAATAATCATTATATTCCAAAAAAAAGTAATCATTATAAATTATAAATTACTCTGTTAAAAATATATTCCAAAGTAATGTTTTTAAAAATAACACAAAGCTAATATCAACTGATTTTTGGACATATTGGTTGCGTCTCTACAACATTAAATTTGGTCCTAGGCCTTGAACATCTTGGTTAACCAAAAAAAAAGAAGAAGGAATTGTCATTAAAAGATTATTGTGATATTAAACATAAGAAATCTAACATATAATAGGGGACTTTTCTCTCTCACCTTAGCTGTCCACGTGTCCTTACATGTTGTACACGCAAATGGGCCGATCAATATTGTCATTTTAAATCTCGACAGGGCCCATTTTGTTGTGGCCTTTTTGCCAAAATGTTCTAGGGTTTCCTTCATAGTTCTCAAACATGTTCATAGCCGCATGTTTACCTTAATGTCGTCACTTTCCAAAAACTTGAGCCTATTCCGCTTCTTCATCATCATTGAATTGCCTTTCAGTTTCTCTTCGATGACCCGAGTTATTGCCCTTGCTTTGAAGTCGCCGTTACCTTTGTCTTTCCTCCTTTCCGCATGCTGTCGCTATAAAGTATTCTGTTGTTTGAGCAAGATAATCCACCACCACTTCTTACCGCCGTTTAGATCAAGGGCAAATGGATTCCACAAGCACCGCGAAATACGTTACGCCTGTGGCGAATCTTAAACTTGGCAGATCTGACCAGTCCGTCGTGTGTCGCCTTTTGCGTTTCTGGGATTCGAAAAACATCAAGAAACAGGGAGAGTTCATGAATGCAAAAGGCGAATTTGTTGTTGGCGAGAAACGTTCGAGATAAGCTATGCAGAGTCTGTGATCGGAGAAGCTTCTCTTCGCTTCAGGTCACACCCGAAGATCTCGATAACCAGGTTCAATCATCATCATCATTATCGCTCTTCACTGTCTCTATTTACTTAGAAAATTGATTATCGTAAGCTCAAATTTTTCCGATAAGGTTCTCGTGGAAGGAAACGGATGTTCACGCACTGCGATTCTCAATAGACCACCTGCTCTTAATGCTCTCACTACTCACATGGTTTTTATAAATACTCTTTTCTCTCTCTCTCTCTCTCAAATATTGGATTTCGTATGCTACATTGATGATTATTGGTTCATGATGTATGTGATTTTGTAGCTAGGCATTGATTTTGTTTACCTTTGGTGATAGGGGTTTAGGTTGCAGAAACTTTATAAGAATTGGGAAGAAGATCCAAATATTGGGTTTGTGATGATGAAGGTAATTTTTGTTTGCAGCAACAACATTGTTAGCTTTATTCTGCTTTTGGTTCTAACTCTTTTCTATTTTGAAATGTTGAAGGGGAGTGGAAGGGCGTTTTGTGCTGGCGGCGATATTGTCTCTCTCTACCATTTAACAAAGAGAGGTGCATGGAATTTCATAACACAATGTTGTGGTGTCTTTAGATAGGATAGGATTGTATATTTATATGCTATGTATTCGCTGCTGTTTGCTTAATTTGCTTCTCCTTGAATCTATGTAGGTAGTCCAGATGCTATTAGAGAGTTTTTCTGGTCTTTGTATAGTTTTATATACATGCTAGGCACATATCTAAAGCCACATGTAAGTTATTTTCGCTTTTGATTTTTGACTCTGCCACTATTAAGCAATGACGATGTCATGGAACCAAGGTAAGTAGATTGATACTATGACTTTTCTTGCATGCAGGTGGCAATTCTCAACGGTGTTACCATGGGAGGCGGAACTGGAGTTTCGATACCTGGGACATTCCGTGTAGTTACTGATAGAACTGTGTGTACTTTTCCATTTATATGCTATAAGCTTTTAATCTCTATTCACATCATGTTGCATGCATTAACCATGTTCTTGCATATTGCAGATTTTTGCTACCCTGAAACAATAATTGGTTTTCATCCTGATGCTGGCGCTTCTTTTAACCTCTCCCACTTACCTGGTCGTTTAGGTATGCTTGTGATATGTTTGAAACTTCTTAAAATCTTCCTTAGCATTGATAATTTAATATGGTGTATATGCAGGGAGTATACGTCCGACCGGGTTAAAGCTCGGTGGGGCAGAAATGTTGGCATGTGGACTAGCAACACATTATATTAGCAAGTGAGGTAATTTAGATGACACATATGAGCTTTTTTATTAAACTTTTACTTACATGCTTAGGTAGTAATGGTTTCTTTTCCCTACAACAGGAGGTTCCCGTATTGGAAGAACAACTCAAGAAGTCGCTCACCGATGATCCTTCTCGTTATTGAGTCAACCTTAGAAAAATGTGCGTATGTTGCCCATCCGTAAAAGAGCGGTGTTATTCGCAGGTTTATTTTCTTGAATCGTAGAGATAGAAAACTCATGTCTTGTGTTCTCATACGAACTCCAAAGTTTGCTTTGCTGTCCTGATTTTTCTTAGGATCGATATACTTGATAAGTGCTTTGGCCATGACACAGTGGAAGAAATTATCGATTCTTTGGCAAGTCTCTTATACATATAATATCACGAGTGTGGCTATCTTGAGTCAAGAGACGTAACCGTATTTTGGGTCTTTGGTTAATGGTTTTCATCGGGAAATCGAGGCTGGTAGAACGAAAGACATATGGTGCACGACGACTCTACGTAGACTTAAAGAAAGCCTCCCCCGTTAGCCCCGAAGGTCGCATTGAGATCTGTAAGTTCACTATAAACTTTGCACTGTAAATATCTCCAAAGATCTCATTTTTTGACTTTCCTCTACTTATACAACCGAATCCAATATAGATCAGAGAAGGAAGATTTCAAACACTTGATCAGTGCTTAATTCGAGAGTATAGAATGTCTCTACAAGGAGGAATGGTACTTTTTCCAGCAATTTTTGCGAGGTAAGTGAGATTTTGATATTAAAAAAAAGTGAGAAGAATGAGCCCATGATTAAATTTGAGTAATATATGAATGGTGAAAGGGAGTGCGAGCTCGATTAATAGACAAAGACGAAGCACCAAAGGTATGGTTAATCTTTTCAATAACCCATTAGTGTGTGTACTAAGTAGGTCAAAATATAGAGCTTAATAGTGATAGAGATTGGTGGGTGCAGTGGGATCCACCAAGCTTGGAGAAAGTTTCAGAAGATATGGTTGATGAATATTTCTCTCCCTTGACTCCCTCTGAACCTGATCTCTACCTTCCCATCAAACTCAGAGAAAGCATTTAGTTTCTTGACAAAGGTAACACTTCACGAAGTAATCTTTGCCGCATCATTTGTTTTATTTTACACTATCCGTAGTTCAAATAAATAAAAACACATCGAACCAAACTTCAAGAGTCTGTTTTTTTTGTGGCCATATATTTACGCACAGTGTGTTGTTCATTTAAAGATTTTTTTATCTAAATTAATAGCCTACAAAAACCAAGGTTTGGTTTGGCTCATTAACAACACGCAGCAAGAAACCAGGGAACCCCTAGACCAAAACAACTGTTTTCAACCACAAAAATGTGTACACAATTATAGATGCCCACCAGAAAAGAGAACCCCAATTAACAAAGTAGCTAATCTATAGTTAAAAATCTGTAATCCATACGTACTAACTGTCGCATTACGATAACACGTGTTAATCATATGGACACCATCCTAACAGACAAGCATCAAGCAAGAGTTTGTCTACATCAGGCGCAGTCGAGAACATCCCCGCGCTTGCGCGGGGCTTCGCCCCTAGTTAATGTAATTGTATACATATTTATAGAACATAATTAAAGAAAGAAAGAAATAATAAATAGGGAGAATCACAAAACTACACCATTTGAATTACATTTCACAAAACTACACCATTTCCAAAATACTTCACAAAACTACACCTAAACACTCAAAATTAAATCCAAATAAACTCTACCCAAACAATCTTACCCCCTTAATACTATACCCTAAACACTAATTAGCGAACCCAAATGAAAAAAAATTAATTTTGGTAATTTTTTAAATGTTAAATCAAGCTTTTAAATTTTTGAAAGGGTGTAAATATGTGAAAATATTAAATTAGGAGTAGTTTTGTGAAGAAGGGGTTGAAAGGGTGTAGATTTGTGAATTCTTCTAATAAATATAAAAGATACATGTGTTTATTAGTCTTAATTAAAAGGAGAGCAAGCATGTTTTAGATGGATTCAAGACAGCCTGATTTAATACGTTGGAGAAGAAGCTTGTTTCTGAACTTTGTGATGAAAGCTTCTGCACATTCATCAACGTCTATGCATGTCTTCTCCTCTACCTTCTTCTTATTCTTTTTCTCTGTAATAACATTAATGTTAGTATTAGCAGTTGTACCACCATTATTACAAGCATCTTTTGGTTTCTTCATGTTGTTCTTGGTGTTGTAGTTTTTCATTGTAAGACAAGAGTGGTTTGTGATTTATGATTTGGTTTTTTTTTTTAGAAAGAGTGTCTATGTATTTATAGTTGAAATTGAAATAATTATCTCACAAATTATTATAATAGACTTGAAAGAAATAATATAACTTAATTTGTTCTCTACACAGGAACCATATTTGAATGTTGAAGGAATATAAAAGAAAATGAAAAGCTTGTATCTCAAGGACAAAGCACCGCATCTTTACTTTATTTGGTCACTATTACTAATAAACTACATTTCATTTTCAATTTATAAATTTAATTAGTTACAACATATTAATTACATATATTTTCCCTATATATATACAACATATTAATTACATATATATATTGTCCCTATATATATATATACTAGATGAAATCTCGCGTAATACGCGGACAAATTACATGAAAATTTGTATAGTTATATTTAGATTTAAACAGAAATTAATATTTTACTCGTTATTTTATTAACACATAAATATAAAAGACACATAACAATATATGGTAATAGTAAATAAGTGGTTTTTACTTTTTCATCTATTAAGAAATAAATATAACACATTTTTTTGTTTTATTACATTGCTTTGTTATTTACATGAAAAAATATTTGTTTTAAATTAATAATTAGATAATGGATCCACG
Source organism: Cochlearia excelsa (assembly GCA_963556525.1). Classification (NCBI taxonomy): domain Eukaryota; kingdom Viridiplantae; phylum Streptophyta; class Magnoliopsida; order Brassicales; family Brassicaceae; genus Cochlearia; species Cochlearia excelsa. The sequence goes on from OY748331.1 coordinate 22,796,680, forward strand.
AAGATAACAAATAAGTTATCATAAAGATATTCTTAAATTTTTCGTTTTTATTTTTTCTTATTTCTAATTTTTTATTGATTATTTCTTAAAATATTCTTAAATTTGTTTTTTTCTATGTTATTTTTTTATTTATGATTATTTTATTTTTATATATTTCGGATTAATTTATTTTATTTCTAATTATTTGATAATTAATGTTAATTTTTTTATTTTTGATTATTTTCCTTATTTCTGTTTTTTTCTCAATATTGTAAAGTTTCTATTTTATAAGATGTGTTTACGTATCAATTTTAATACACATGTCACGATCTGAACTAACCATTACAAATGATACGATCTCGTGAGTTATAATTATGTTTGTCAAACTCATCTTAAACGCGTTCAGTTTTATATAATAAAATTATTTGATAATTATGTGACTTTTCGTTTGGTTAATTTTTTCCTTTTTTGATTTTTCTTTCTATTTTTCTTATTTTTTGTTTTGTCTTTTTTCCTGAACGTTACGTTTTTTTTTTAAAATTATTAACATTTTTCCTAAACATTATTAACATTTTTTCTAAAATTATTAACATTTTTTTTCTTTTTTATATTGTGACACGTATCACGATCTGGTGAGTTATAATTAAATGCGCTGCGCTCACTTTTATATAATAAGATTTGTACTTGATTTTATAACTATTTGAAATTGTAGACTATTCTTGATAAAAATGTTGCCTAACATAACAATTAAATTTTTGACTTTGATAATTTTTGGAGATACAAGGAAGCAAGATTCCAACGAGCCAAATCAAAGTTGACCATTTTATGTGTATTAACTAAGAAATATTGACCATCTTTCACAATGGTCTTTACATGTTAATAAACTATGTCTTAACCATAGGAGTTTGGCTTATCCAAACTCACACAATAAGAAGAACACTAATATAAGAAGAGCTCACGTGGCTTTAATAAAATCAATTACATAAACCAAATTGATTAATGAACCGTACCAAACATCAACCGAATTTTTAGGACATTATTATGTAATTTTAATATTAATATTTTATTACAGTTTATGTTAATTACATAATGTAACATCTCTAACGCCAATAATTATAGACTAATAGTTCCACCAAATTTAATTGTATCAGAATAATGACTTTTTTATAGGGAGAATTACAAAACTATAAAACTACACCATTTGAATTACATTTCATAAAACTACACCGTTTCAAAATTATTTCACAAAACTACACCTAAACACTCAAAATTAAATTCAATCCTACCCACACAATCATACCCCATTAATACTAACAATCATACTCCATTAATATTATATCCTAAACATTAATTTAAACATTAATTAGCGAACCCAAATGAAAAGATTTTAATTTTGGTAATTTTTTTAAAGGGTAAATTAAACTTTTAAAAATTTGAAAATGTGTAAATATGTGAAAAATTGAATATTTTATAAAAGAGCGGATGAAATGGCGTAGATTTGTGAATTCTTCTTTTTTATATGAATAGTGATAAATTAAAATGGGCTTATGTGTTGCCAATATAATGGGCCTAAAGACAATACAACAGGCCCAAATATCCATATTTCAATTTAACGACCAACGAAACTCCGTGAAACAAACAAGCGACGGCCACCACCATGGAAACCCTTTTCAGATTCTCTCTCCGTCTACTTCCGCTTTCCGCCGCCGTGACACGTGGCTCGATCCGGTTTCTTCCTCCAAAATCAAAACCCGATTCAACACTCTTTGTTAACCGTAAGCTGTATAATCTACCTTCTTCTTCTTCTTCTTCTTCGTCTTTCACGACGAGAGCGGGTTGGTTATTGGGTCTCGGAGAAAGCAAAAAGGAAGCGACTTTACCGGAGATAGTAGCAGCAGGAGACCCGGTTCTACACGAGAAAGCCCGAGAAGTTGACCCGGAAGAAATCGGGTCGGATCGTATTCAGAAGATTATTGATGATATGATTAAAGTAATGAGATTAGCTCCTGGTGTTGGCTTGGCTGCTCCTCAAATAGGTATTCCCTTAAGAGTAAGTAACATATAATATGAAGTAAATAAATATTGTAATGGAGAATGATTTTTGAATTTGGGTTTTTAATGGAAACAGATTATTGTATTGGAAGATACTAAAGAGTATATAAGTTATGCACCAAAGGAAGAGATTCTTGCTCAACAAAGACGACCCTTTGATCTCATGGTAAATAGTATTGTAATTAGCTCTCTGAGGTGTGCTATTTTTGACCAATACAAAACTTTTTAGTGGTATATGTAAAACATTTGAGAGTAAATGTTATTTTCTTTCGAAAAAACTTGAATTAGTGTTTGCCCTTGTTTAATAAGGTGATAGTGAATCCGAAGCTTTTTTTCCTTCATATGGGTCCAATATTTAGTGTTTAGTTTTGAAGAGGGTAGGTTTTAGTTTTGAATGTTTGAAGCTAATTTAAGTTTTGTGGTATTTTTATCAAAAATATTTCTTTAGTGGTATATGTAACATTTGAGAGTGTATGTTATTTTTGGTCGAAAAACATTGAATTAGTGTTTTGCCATTGTTTAATTAGGTGATGGTGAATCCGGAGCTTAAGAAGAAGAGCAACAAGAAAGCACTCTTCTTCGAAGGATGTTTAAGTGTCGATGGATTCAGAGCTTTAGTAGAGAGATACCTTGAAGTGGTTGTGACAGGATACGATCGTCGAGGGAAGAGGATCCAAGTGAATGCTACTGGTTGGCAAGCTAGGATTCTGCAACACGAATGCGATCATTTGGATGGTAATCTTTACGTCGATAAGATGATACCGCGCACGTTTAGGACAGCGGAAAACTTGGACTTGCCTCTAGCAGAAAGTTGTCCTAAGCTTGGACCTAAATGATAAGAACATAAGTTGCAATGTTATGTTTTTGATTCTTTAAGAGAGAAATTTGCAATAGCTTCGAAAGGTAGATGCGTTCATGTCTTCAACATTTTATTAGAATTTCCTTAAGATACCACCAAAAATGTTTTTTTAAAACACCATTACAAAGTCTTTTATAGCAAAAATACAATTCAAATATCAAAAATACCACATTAGAAAGTAGTAATTTGCAAAAATACCACAAATACGAAAAACGAGTTTAAGATTTTAGAATTTAATTTCTTCATTCTGGTTTGTTTTATAGTATTTAGGATATAATTTCGAAGGAGTAGGTTTAATTGCGAAGGTTAGGGTTTAGTTTGAAAGTTTAAAACTAATTAAAGATGTGTTTTTTTTGAAAAAAACCTTCTAATGGTATATGTAACTCTTTCAAAAATATGTGTTAATTTTGTAACAGAAACTTTATTTGGTGTTATCAACATGAATTCCCCTTTTTCATTTAAGCAATACTATTATAACATAAAAAAGTCAACAAATAAGATACAAAAAATAGATGGTTCATCTGAGTACGAGCCATTAGGCCATGATGGATCAGAGTGGCAATGAGCTGTGATCCGTCCACTGCTAAGAGCGGAAGGTAGTCGCTGCTCTGTGAAACCAGCCTCACGCTTTACCCTCCAACTTTAGGAACCGCTTGAGCCAAGCCTTCGCTCAACACATACGGCACACTCTCAGCTTGGACTGGGCAGCCCATGAGAAACCAACACAGATCCGACCTGTAGGTCCGAGCCAGTGTTCCACCAACTTATAGTCCCCACTTGGGTTACAAGCAATCGTTACAAAGCTCAACGAATAATGTTTGATTCAAGTCTATATATAATGTAAAGCATTTCAAGTCATATTATCGATGTGGGATAAAAATAAACTATACATTAGTAACATTACAAGTATATATAAACTCTTGTTCTCTTAACAATGTTTTATCAAAAAAATGTCACGTCTTTTCTCTATTGAGGTAAAACATTCATTTATAATCTAGCAAGTGTAGTTTTGTGTTCATATGGAAAATTGCTAAAACTTTCAATACAAATCAAAACTTTTTAAATTTTCAATCACTCATGTCATCAAATCCTTGAAAGTCATTGATACCATCAGCTGCTTCATCTAAAGAGTCTTCTTCTTCTTCGTCGGTCTCCATTGCTTCCTCTGTTCTTCCTTCTTCTTTTTCTTCATCGCTGTCTTTGTCTTCGTAGATCACAGGTCCTTCATCATCTTCTTCTTCTTCTTCATCCAAGTCATCAACAATCTACCATTACCACATTCAAGAACCTAGTCAGTAACATACTATACAGTCTAATGCGAGCCCTAAGCTACACAATGACACAACTTCTTCATCTTTAAAGGGTAATGCAATACTTACCAAGTCCAAGCCGGTTGAAACTTCTACGGCAGTATGAAGAGTAGATACACGTGATTCGATTAGCTGCACACACAAACCATTAAATAACACTTCAATGGTTCATCTATAACGACTTTCTCTTATCTAGCCACAATGACAAGCACAGCCTTAGAACAAACAAAATAAGCTCCAAACCTGATAGATGGAGTTTAATGCGAGCAACGACGACTCTTGGGACATAATCCCACTCGAATGTGTAAGCAACAGACACTTTATCCACGGGATCGTACAAGCCAAAATCGCACCCCTGCAAAAAAATCAAGAAAAGACTTAAAAAACTCACCACTTGATAAATCAAACACATAAAAAACATTTATATATCTTTCAACACAAACCTTGATTGTAGTATCGGTAAAAGAGAATTTAGAAGCTTGAGCACATCTGCTGAATTCAACTTAGCAACCGAGTTAGCAATAACCTAATATAACACATAGATAACCCTAACAATTCAACAAAACACACAAAACAAACAGCAAAAGGCAAAAGAAACAGACAATCTTACGAAACCTGTTCGTCGCGATTGTACAAGCAATCGAGTAGAAGAGACCGGTCATCAGCGTTCAAAGCTTGTCTTAATAGAACGTTAACAGAAGCTGCCGTGGGAGCAGAAGCCTTGTCGCTATGGCTTACTAACAAATCAAGACTCTCGAGTTTTTCGCCTATTGTCTGCTCGTCGTTATCATCTACAAGAACTCCATCTCCATCTTCACCAAAACCTATGTTCATTATCAACAAGTCAAGTCAAGCCAAGCCATGTAATCTCTAGCTAAACCAAACCAAACCAACACTAACCGATTCTAGCCTTACCTGAATCTCGCGCTTGTGTATTGGATTCGGGTTCAGATCGTTTCTTGTTCTTCTTCGTCTTCTTCTTCTTCTTATGCTTCGTATCGGCGATTTCACCTGTTGGATTCACAAAAAGCAAGACAAAGGGTGGTTTTAGATTTCACGACGGCGAAATAGATATGAGCAGTGAAGTAAGAAACAGAGAAGATGAAGTAAAAACCTCCATGAGAGGCGAGAATTGGATTCAATTTGTCGTTGGCCATTGTTCGGCGATGAAGCAGAGAAGGAAGCGGAAAGAGAGAAAGCGAAGCCGTCGTGTGTTTTTTAGGTTTCTTTTGCAACAGCTTCATAATTAAAAGATCCGGATCGGGTCGGGTCGGGTCGCGTCGGGTCGGGTTTCTTGGGTTTGTATAGTGGGCCGAATTAATACAATAGTGGGCCGAATACGATTTTTATTTTATTTTGAATTTTTATAGCAACAAGTAATGGATAATGAAATTTCGATTTTTTTTTTTTGGTAGAAATTTTCGTATTTTATCAAATAAAGTAGATTTCCTCTTAAGAATTACTGGAATAAATATTTACCTAATACTGTAATGTTAGTGTTAACTAGCATGATTTGGTATTTGGATTTTGGATTGTGTTTAGACTTTAGCCATTAGTGTGTTTGACTAGATCATGTATTTGCACATATACAATCTTACACCTAGGTAATTAATTTTATATACATTTTCTTGTAAATGAAATATTTATATACATACATAGTATAACAGCCAAATATATTAAGATTACATATTTTATTAAAAGTAAGAAGTGAGTAAGAAGTATAATATAAAAATACACAGAATATAAAAAGCATTTTTTGGATAAAAATCATATTTGGGTTATTTTCCCCTATTTTGTACTATATCTTATCATTTTATTCCAAAATGTTTTTAACATTATAGTAAACAATTAAATTTATGCACAGAACACGTGTATAGAAAGAAACTTTATAAATCCGTTTAAAAAAGGGAAGTGAAAGAAGTCAATAAAGACAAATGTGGTAAATTTGCAAGGAAAAGTAAAGAGGATGGACTTATAAAAAAAACAGTGCATGGGCATTTTCGTCTTCTTTGAAAAGATGCTTTCTCAACGCCTATATAAACCACAAAGAGATGACCCAAATCTCACATTCACATTAAAATTCACGCACGCGCTTCCAAAAATTTTAATTTCATTTTCTCTCCTTTTTTTTTTCTCATCTTCACCGTTTCATACGAAAACTCTTTACGAGGTCTCTCTCTTTTCTCTCTCTCTTTTCTCTCTCTCTCTCTACTTTTTCCTCCCAAAAGCCTCTTTCATTTCTCCGGCGAGGTAAATTATTTTATTATTTTTAAAATCGGTGATTAAATCTCATCGGGTCTATCGATCCGTTACAGCTTCCGCGTTTCGCGGTTTGTTAACGTGATCGGAATTTTCGCGTCATCGGTTTCGCGTTTTGATTTTGTTTTTTTCTGTTTATTGGGGAAAAAGCGATTCTTCTTATTGAATTTGAAATCGAATTGGGTTTTGAAATCTGTGGCTGAATCGAATGTTTATCCCTTTGATTAGAGGATCTACTGTTTGGGATAAGTGAATAGTTTCGTTTTTAATTGACCAATGTCCAATAGCCATAAAAGTAATCATCTTTGAAAAACCATTATCTTCTGCTAAGTATGTTATGATATATTGTGAATGTAATGTTTAGTAATGTTATGTTTCTTGGGTTTCTTGTTGAATATGTATTGGATAGTATCTATTTCGAATTTTACATGGATTCTTGAGTGTGTGTGGCTGTGATATCATCTGTAATCTTGTTTGTGTGTTTAGAGAACTGGGTCTACGAGATACATGTTTCTTTGCTTATCTACAAGCTTATTTTGATTGCGTGGATGTTAAAGTAACATTCTTTCTATTGCTTTCAGGTGTGTGTGTGTGGGAGAGATGCAGAAGGAAAGAAGGGAAATGTCAGTTTCAAGCAACAGAAGTAGGGTATCTCCTTACCCGATCCGCTCTTGTAGGAACAAGAAACAGAAAGAAGCCGAGTCTTCTCCTCCTCCTCCACCTCCTGTCGAGTTAGAGAGTGTGAGCGAATGGGAAGATGTCAGGTGTGTTATCTGTATGGAGCCGCCGCACAACGCTGTCCTCTTGCAATGCTCTTCCTTCACCAAAGGATGCCGCGCTTACATGTGTGACACGAGCGCACGTCACTCCAACTGTTTCAAGCAGTACAGAAGAAACAACAACGTGATCCGCTGCAATGGCAAGAGTCTACACTGTCCTTACTGCAGAGGAGAAGTGAACGGGACAACAAAGTCGACTTCTGCAAGGAGATTTATGAATGCTAGAATAAGGTGCTGTTCTGTGGAAAAGTGCGGTTTCTCAGGGACGTATTCTCAGCTGAAAACCCATTCTAAAGCCAAGCATCCCTGTTTTACGCCGCCAAAGGTAAGCCCCCCTTGTGTGCACAACTTGTGGGAGCATTTGGAAAGAGACCCTGAGTTCATCGAAATGATGGATGCTCGTCGTAGATTTGAATCGGAACAGAGGTCGTTGGCTAGCTCTCTTCATCAGCACCTTCCTCACCGTCATCCCATGATCGATCTCAACTTGGATGCCTTTATGCATGACCTGTGGCTTGGTGTGTCCGCTGAGAGCCAAGTAAGCGATCCCGATTACGCGCCCGAATTGGAGTTTGAGAACATGTATGCCAGTTTGTCTCCCTGAAGATTCTAGGTGCTTGAGTGTATGGTAAAAAAATGGTTCAAAGTTTTGATGTTTCTTCATTTTTTTTATAACTCAAAATGTAAAACTTTTGTGTTTAGGCTTTTTATAGCTGAAATGAGCTCTGGTTCTTCTAGGCATAACTTTTTATATATATTGTTTGTATTTTAGTTTCTGTTAGTGAAACATCCATAGCTACGAGCTCATCTTCCCTTTTTCAAAGCTTTTCTGTCATAACCAAAATTGATTCTTTAGGGGTGTTTGTGTAAGTATAGTTGAATTTCGGCTGATGTAGTAATTAGTCAGAAGTTAAAGGGTCATATCATAAATAACACAAAGTATAAGCCTTTTAGTGAAAAAACACGAAACGTTTATTTAATTGCTTTTAGTCCCTTGTGTTATGATTTTTCTGAGCGTAAACCACCATCGTCGTCTCCGCGAGACGCGAGTTCTTTTCTCTGCGATTATTAGTACATAGAAAACAAACCTAATAATAAAAAAAGTTAGATCCTTTATCGTTATCTTCTATCTCTCTCTTTCGATTTCTCAGTTTTTCTATATAATTGATAACTTTGATTCCTCTTCAAGGAGGAGAGATCATAACATCCGCACCGACCAAAACACAACGCAGATTGGTCTCGTTTGTCTCGAAATCTAAACAATGGGGGTTCCTTTGGTCTGCCATGGACATTCACGTCCTGTCGTTGATGTTTCTTATAGTCCCGTGACTCCAGATGGGTTCTTTCTCATTAGCGCAAGCAAAGGTACGATCTTTATATTACCTTTTTCAAGGGTTAGATCGATTTGTATGTGAATACCCATGAATCGATTGAATAAGATTCTTTGATATGTTTTAGATTCGAATCCGATGTTGAGGAATGGTGAGACTGGTGATTGGATTGGCACTTTTGAAGGTCATAAAGGAGCTGTTTGGAGTTGTAGCCTTGACAAGAATGCTATGAGAGCTGCTTCAGCTTCTGCAGATTTCACTGCGTATGTTTGTGTCTCTCCTCTCATGGCTTTGTTTGTTTGACCCAATTTCTGATGAAAATCTAAGTTAAAAAGACTGTTTTTTGTTTCAGGAAAATATGGAATGCATTGACAGGGGATGAGTTACATTCCTTTGAACACAAACACATTGTTCGTGCTTGTGCCTTTTCAGAGGTTAGGCTTTTAGTTTCTTTTACAAGCTTAAAGATTACTTAAATAGGATTTGATTGTATGGAGTAGTAGTTGGTAATGGTGTTCGTTTTTGTTCTATAGTGGTCTTAGTTTAACACTCTTTTTGCTTTCTAGGATACTCATCTTCTACTCACTGGTGGGATGGAGAAAATACTCCGGATATTCGATTTGAATAGGCCAGACGCACCTCCGAAAGAAGTGGGAAAGACTCTTGGTTCGATAAGAACTGTTGAATGGCTTCATAGTGATAATACTATCTTAAGCTCTTGCACAGATACTGGTGACATTAGGTATGTTTTTACCACATTGCTCCTTGCTTTAGATTTGGTACTTTAGTATTCATGGTTTCATCGTTCTTTTTCTGTATTTCTTTTGTAGGTTATGGGACATAAGAAGCGACAAGATTGTTCAAACGTTAGAAACAAAGTCTCCAGTTACTAGTGCTGAAGTAAGCCGGGATGGGCGATACATAACTACTGCTGATGGATCTAGTGTTAAGTTTTGGGACACCAATAAGTAAGTTTCAAATGTATAATGCATCACAGTTTTGTGTCGTTCTTCTTTGCCTGTGATTGAGATTTTCTTATTCTCTCTTAGTTTTGGATTGCTTAAGAGCTATGACATGCCTTGCAACGTCGAATCAGCATCGTTGGAACCAAAACACGGCAACACTTTCATTGCGGGAGGAGAAGATATGTGGGTCCACAGGTTCGATTTCCAGACTGGAGAGGAGATTGGTAAGTTTCTTGAATATAACACCGATACATTGAGTTTCGTACTAAGCATTTCTGTCTACCCTTTTAAGCCAACAGATTGAAATGCAGGGTGTAACAAGGGTCACCACGGACCAGTGCACTGCGTAAGGTATGCACCAGAAGGTGAGTCATACACATCAGGCTCAGAAGACGGGACTGTCCGAATATGGGAGGTGGGTTCTGTGAATCATGAGGCGGTGAACCACGACGCGGTGAACCAAGATGAGAGCAATCTGAGCGGTCACGTGAAGCTAGTGGCGGAAGAGGTAGTGCGTAAAGTCGAAAGTCTACGTATCAATGAGAAAGCCTCAGAATCCAAATGAAACATCTGTTACCATGTTATTAGCTTTGCGATGATATCATAGTTGGAGAAGAGAATGCTCCTTTAAGATTTTGCTGGCTTGCTATGATATTGGCAGAGAAGTTTTGGTCTGTTATTTTTCATTCCACTAAATAAAGTGCAACATTTGTTCTTCTTAGTATCTAATTCTATAAGTTACATGAAAACAAGCATTGAACATTGTTAACAGAATATAACCAAAGCAAGCATAGTTAGTGAAAGTGATTCTAGTTTCAGAAAGGTTGAAACTTTATGACAAAACACTGGTTTTTGATAATTTGACCGTTGACTAAAACTGTACTATTTGGGCTTTGTTACTACTATGTTGTCTCCATTAGAGAGCCCAATGTAAAGCTATAGCCTTTAGAAGAAACTTGTAAAAACCCTAAAACCCTTTCATCACCTGATATTTTTTTTATCGTTCTCTTCCATTTTTGTTCGCTTGCTCTCTCCACTTACTCACCTGAGAAGAAGGAAGACATGTTTGCTCTTTCCAATGTTTTAAGGAGGTTAGCTTCCTAGATCTTACTTTTATTGATTTCATGTACCTTTAGATGCCATTGAAACGAATCTTTACACTGTTTTGATTGGTATGTATAGAGTTTTAAGGTTTATTGATCAGCTTCTTATTGTTTATATTCTCTTACAGAAGCCATTGTCTTCGATTAAGAGCTTGTAATGCTGCTTACTCTAAGCTGTTAGGTGAAAGGAACGGTTCTATCGAATCAAAGGCTTTGATACATGACAAATACGAAGCTTTCCCTAGTTTTCAAGAGCTCTCATGGAGTTTCTGTAACGAAAGGCGCTCACTTTCCACGGACGCTGGCTCTAAAAGCGATGGAGAAGAAAGCGAACTCGAAAACGAAAACAAAATCGAAAACTCAGAGCTTAAATCTCTGGAAGAGACTAGTAGTGATAGTGAATCTGAAGACGAGTTGTCCGATGATGAAGCAGAGCCGGAACTACATGTACCTGATTCTGCGGCTGGTAAAAGAGCTGTAAGCAAGAGATCTTCGGAGCTATTCAAGGCGATTATTTCTGTCTCGGGTGTTTCTGTAGGCAGTGCGCTTGATAAATGGGTTGAAGAAGGAAAAGAGCTTGACCCCACAGAGATTGCTAATGCTATGTTACAGCTCCGTAGGCGTAGGATGTATGGAAGAGCCCTGCAGGTACATATTAGTTCTTGTTTCAACAATGAGAACTTTCCCTAGACTTTGTTGGAGTTCTCTGCTTTGTGTTCTCTTAAGTGTTTTCTTTGTTACTGAATTGTTTTTGTTGTTTGTGTAGATGGTACAGTGGTTAGAAGAGAATAAGCACATTGAAATGACAGAGAAAGAATACGCTTCTCAGCTTAATCTAATTGCCAAGATATATGGCCTTCCCAAGGGTGAAGCTTACATCGAAAAAATCCCAGAAGCTTTCAGAGGAGAATTGGTCTATCGTACTCTCCTGTCGAATTACGCTGCAACATGCAATGTGAGAAAAGCAGAAGAGGTTTTCAAGAAAATGAAGGACATGGGATTGCCTCGTTCAACATTTGCTTGTGATGTGATGCTTAAACTTTACAAGAAGGTCGACAAGAAGAAGATAGCCGATATGTTATTGTTGATGGAGAAGGAAAATGTTGCGCCGAGTATCAACACATACAAAACCCTGATTGACGCCAAAGGATTAGTGAATGACTTGAGTGGAATGGAACAAATTGTGGAGACGATGAAAACTGAAGGTGTTGAGCTTGATCTTCGTGCACAATCTATCATTGCAAGACACTATGCATCAGCTGGGCTTAAAGAAAAGGCTGAGAAGGTGCTTAGAGAGATGGAAGGTGAAAGCTTGGAGGTAAATCGGTATGTATGCAAGGATCTTCTTTCCGTCTATGGCTTACTCCAGAGGGAGGATGAGGTTAGAAGAATCTGGAAGATCTGTGAAGAAAGCCCTCGTTATGAGGAGTCTTGTGCTGCGATCATTGCTTTTGGCAAGATCAACAAAGTCAAAGAAGCAGAGGCGGTTTTCGATAAGATGTTGAAGATAGGCCATAGAGTTTCTTCAAATATTTACTCGGGTCTCTTGAAGGTTTACGTGGACCACAAGATGTTCTCAGAAGGTAAGGATCTTGCCAAGCGGCTATCGGACAGCGGATGCAACATCGGGCACTTAACATGGGATGCACTGATCAAGCTCTACGTGGAAGCCGGGGAACTAGAAAAGGCTGATGCTTTATTGAGCAAGGCAACAAAGTCGAAACAGATAAAACCGTTGATGAACTCATTCATGTATGTGATGTACGAGTATGCAAGAAGAGGCGATGTACACAACACAGAGAAGATCTTCTTGAAGATGAGACAAGCCGGCTATCAATGCCGCTTGAAGCAGTTCCAAGCCCTTCTCCGAGCTTATGTCAACGCCAAAGCTCCTGCTTACGGAATGAAAGACAGAATGAAAGCCGACAATGTCTTCCCCAACACAGGATTTTCTTCTCAGCTCGCTAGAGCCGATCCCTTCAAGAAGACACCTCTTTCTGATATCTTGGATTGAGTTACAATGCTGCTTCAATATCTTCTGCTTTGTGTGTATCTTTCCTTCGAAGTTTGATCTATCTGTCTTCTTATCCATGTTAGTAGAAACTTCAATAGCTTTATTAGTTGAAACTTGATGAATATTCTCTGTTCCTTTTCAGACAACAGACTTAAAGCGAGACTGTGTTGATTTAGGCATATTGGTCAGCATTGGTTAAAACGACGTAGTTTAAGGTGAATGCGTCATCTTTTAATTAAGAAGAGAGTTTTTGTCGACTTTATCTTCTTCGTGCCTTAAAACCCCAAAGTAAAACCTCTATGAGTGTTACCATGTTCATTGCTCTGTCTCTCTATCAATGGCGTCTTCTGCACAAACTCCTCACTTTTATCTCAATCCACGAAAGTCGACATCTTTCCCGAGAAAATCTCGTAACCATAGAAACGTGAATTTCTATTGGAATTTCGGAATCCGAAAGCTTCTCTCGAGAAAATCTCAAGGATTATCAGTGCTTAGCTCGAGTTCGAATAGTACCCATGTATCGAATTCTAGATTACATGGGCTATGCGCAAACGGGAAGCTTGAGGAAGCTATGAAGCTTCTGGGTTCTATGCAGGATTCGCGAATTGAAGTAGACGAAGATGCGTTTGTTGCTTTGGTGAGGCTATGCGAGTTTAAGAGAGCACACGAGGAAGGCTCTAAGGTTTATTCTGTTGCTATGAGCTCAATGAGCAGCCTTGGTGTTGGGCTCGGCAACGCCTTTCTCGCAATGTTTGTGAGGTTTGGTAATTTGGTTGATGCATGGTATGTGTTCGGTAAAATGTCTGAGAGAAACTTGTTTTCTTGGAATGTTTTGGTTGGTGGCTACGCAAAGCAAGGCTATTTCGACGAGGCCATGTGTTTGTATCATAGGATGTTGTGGCTTGGTGGTGTTAAGCCTGATGTTTATACTTTCCCCTGTGTATTGAGAACTTGTGGTGGTATACCTGATCTAGCTAGAGGAAGAGAGGTTCATGTTCATGTGGTTAGGTATGGATATGAACTGGATATCGATGTGGTGAACGCTTTGATTACTATGTATGTGAAGTGTGGTGATGTAAAGAGCGCGAGACTGGTTTTCGATAGGATGCCTAAGAGAGATATTATCTCATGGAACGCGATGATCTCTGGGTACTTTGAGAATGGGATGTGTCATGATGGTTTGAAGCTGTTCTTTGTTATGCTTGGGCTTTCTGTTGATCCTGATTTGATGACCATGACTAGTGTTATCTCTGCTTGTGAGCTTCTTGGAGATGGAAGGTTAGGAAGGGATGTTCACGCTTATGTGATAAGCACGGGTTTCGCGGGTGACATATCTGTTTGCAACTCGTTAACGCAGATGTACTTAAGTACTGGGTCATGGGGTGAAGCTGAAAAAGTTTTTACAAGAATGGAGCGTAAAGACATTGTGTCATGGACCACTATGATATCAGGTTATGAGTATAATTTTCTGCCTGAAAAAGCCATAGACACTTATAGAACGATGGATCAAGATTGTGTGAAGCCAGACGAGATAACAGTAGCTGCTGTTCTATCTGCTTGTGCTACTCTGGGTGATATCGACACGGGTGTTGAGCTCCATAAGCTTGCGATTAAGGCAAGGCTCATATCATATGTGATTGTTGCAAACAATCTCATCAATATGTACTCAAAGTGCAAATCCATTGATAAGGCATTGGACATCTTCCACAACATTCCCCGCAAGAATGTAATATCGTGGACATCGATTATTGCAGGGCTTCGACTCAACAACCGGTGTTTCGAGGCCTTGATATTCTTCCGACAAATGAAGTTGGTGTTGCAGCCAAATGCAATAACCTTAACTGCTGCATTAGCAGCTTGTGCGAGAATCGGGGCTCTGATGTGTGGGAAAGAGATTCATGCCCATGTACTGAGAACAGGAGTGGGGCTTGATGATTTTCTTCCAAATGCACTCTTAGATATGTATGTCCGTTGCGGGAGGATGAACATTGCTTGGAATCAATTTAACTCACAGAAAAGAGATGTCTCATCATGGAACATTCTTCTAACTGGATATTCAGAACGAGGTCAAGGATCGGTGGTTGTTGAGTTATTTAACAGAATGGTTAAGTCCAGAGTAAGGCCTGACGAGATTACATTCATCTCACTGTTATGTGGTTGTAGCAAATCCCAAATGGTCAGAGAAGGTTTAATGTATTTTAACACAATGAAGGATTATGGTGTTACACCGAACTTGAAGCACTATGCTTGTGTGGTTGATTTGCTTGGTCGTGCAGGTGAGTTAGAAGAAGCCCACAAGTTTATTCAGAAAATGCATGTAACACCAGACCCTGCCGTATGGGGAGCCTTGCTTAACGCGTGCAGGATTCACCGTAACATTGATCTCGGCGAGCTATCAGCGCAGCGTATATTTGAGCTAGACAAAGAAAGTGCTGGCTATTACATCCTGTTATGTAATATGTATGCTGATTGTAACAAATGGAGAGAAGTTGCGAAAGTCAGAAGAATTATGAAAGAAAACAGGCTAACTGTCGATACAGGATGTAGTTGGGTTGAAGTAAAAGGTAAAGTTCACGCCTTTCTCAGCGATGACGAGTACCATCCTCAAACAAAAGAGATCAACACTGTTTTAGAAGGGTTCTACGATAAAATGAGCGAGGCCGGGCTTAGTACAACAAGATTAGAATCTAGCTCTATGGATGAGACAGAGATATCGAGAGAAGAGATATTCTGCGGACACAGCGAGAGAAAGGCCATTGCTTTCGGTCTGATCAACACGATCCCAGGTATGCCGGTTTGGGTAACAAAAAATCTAAATATGTGCAAAAGCTGCCATGAGACAGTAAAGTTCATCTCCAAAACAGTAAGAAGAGAGATATCTGTTAGAGATGCTGAGCATTTTCACCACTTTAGAGATGGAGAATGCTCTTGTGGAGTTTAGGTTTGAACAAAAGAAGGAGTACATACACAAATCAAGGGATTGTTAGATGTTATTACAGGAGGACATGATGTGGATCATGTTTGTCTTTTTGTTTTTGTCTGTAACATTTTGTTATAAAAATAGGAATTGCTCTGTATGTAACATTAGCTAGAGATTCAAATTCAGTCTATGTTGTTGATCACCTCTTGATAAGATCTTTGTTTTTCCTACAAAAGAGAGTTACATATTGTGTGTGATCAGATTCTGCTGAATCATAGATCTCTGTTTTAGCTTTTTGTGTCAGTGTGATTTGAATATGAGAAGTAACTTTTTAGATAGTGGATAAAGAAGACTTTTGGTTACTACACAACTAAGTTTTGAATTTAAAACTCAAATAAGAGCAAGTCTCATCATACCATCACGTGTTGTTACTAATTTCAAAATAAACTTTGATTGACTCATCATACTTTTGGTAATGGATTTTTTTCTAATTAAAAGATTTACTTCAAAACTGAATATTTGAACCAAAAATAAAAACAAAAAAAAGACAAAAAGTTGTAATAATGGCTGGGGATTCTAGCTTGGCTGTTTCTCATTAATTAGTATATGATGAATTAATTGCACATTGTTGTACAAATAGTACTCCAATAATCATGGTAGGATGTAATAAATCGTATAATTAAATACAAACAAAACTCACTAATTAATTATCTTAATTTCTTTTCTCTCTCCCTCCCATAAGTTAGGGTCAAAGGTCAAGTTTTTCTTTTTCGTTATCTCTGCACATAAAAAACATTTTTCTAATGTTTACTTATATTTAAAGACTGTTTTAATGTGGTTAACACAAAGTTTATTCATTTTTTATAGTTTCTTAATTAATTCCTAAATTTGTCTTCTTTATCTTTTTTAAAAAACAACCTTTCACTCTCAAAGGCAGACTTCCCCAAGACAAAGAGAGCGTATTCACCATCTTGATCTGCTCCCAAAGCTCTCATCTTTCTACTTTTATAAGTAAAAATCGAAACTTTATGCTTATGCTTGTGAATCCATGAAGCTGCATTTGATTTTTATCTATAGGGTTTTGTGGGTTTTGTTGAAATCTCAGTAGATCATGCGTTATAAATGATTGTTAGATTTACTAATATTGTTTGTTTCCTAATGTTTTTTCTTCATATTTCTGGTGAGATATTTTCTATAGATTTTGGTGTAATATTAAGGGGATTTTCTTTTTCTGCAATACATTGTTTGATAAGGAAATCAAATATTAATAACTTGTGATTTTACTACCATTGAATCTGACCAAGCTTGAAAAAGTTTGAAACTTGAGAGTTAATTTGGCCATCTTTTTACAGAACATCTTTATATGCATTGTTGCAAACAAACAATCTTAGCCATTGATCTTTGTGTTTTCTTGACATTGGATATCACAGATTAGAGGAAGGTGATATAGTCCTAAGACTCAAGACTTTGTGGTTGTGTCTTCTTGTGGGATATCAAACATGGGCAGTGAAAATGTTGTGTCTCGCCCTTTCACTCGCGCGCTTGCTTCTGCTTTGCGCGTTTCAGAAGTGACTTTTGTAACACAGAATCAACAGAGAGAAAACATGAAAAGACCAGCCTTGGAGGATATGAAAGCCCCTTCACCCAAGAAAATGAAGAAGACACAAGCTGTTCTAAGGGATATTACAAATGCAGCTGAATCGGAGGTTGTTAAAAATACACTATGTTTCTTTACTATGTTTGCCTTCCTCATGTGATATTTGTGAAGAGCTTGTAAAGTATAAACATACATTTTGGGAACATAGGTTCTGCTATTTCAGGACAAGAACATCAAGCAGATAAAGAACGGATCGGGACTGGTTAATACTTCTGTTACACTAGAAGTCACAGATCTTCAGTTCAATACCGATGCAAAAACAGAAGTTGTATCAGTACCGGATATCCCAAAGTTCATAGACATTGATTCAGATTACAAGGATCCTTTACTTTGCTGCCTATACGCCCCTGAAATATACTACAATTTGCGTGTTTCGGAGGTAAATCATAGGCTTTGATAGTCTTTAAAAAACCTTGGTAAGCCAAAACACTGAAAATTTGGTTCCTTGTGCTTATGTGTCACTTTTTGGCATGCAGCTTAAACGCAGACCAGTTCCTTGCTTTATAAGGAGAGTACAAAAGGATGTCACCGAGTCCATGCGTGGGATTCTGGTTGATTGGCTTGTGGAGGTTAGTTAAGTGTTTAGTTCAACTAATGTTGCTTAACTTCTTGCAGCTTCTATGCTTGTTTCATGGTTCTCACGAAAGTCTTGATTTCAATCACAGGTCTCTGAAGAATACGCACTTGTACCCGACACTCTTTATCTCACGGTGTATCTCATAGACTATTTCCTCCATGGAAACTACGTGCCAAGGCAGCAACTTCAACTCCTTGGCATCACTTGCATGTTTATTGCCTCGTAGGTTTCTCTCCAGTTTTTACTAGTAATTCTCCTCTCAGATGCAAAAACTAACTTTTTGTTTTTGTTGTTTCTTTTCAAACTTTACAGGAAGTATGAAGAAATATGTGCGCCTCGCATTGAAGAGTTGTGCCTCATAACAGATAATACTTACACGAGAGATCAAGTAAAACCAAGATTGTTGTCTTCAACACCTTGAGAAAGAAAGTTTCCGATGTACTAATGTGCGATTTTTCATCACAAATGTGCAGGTATTGGAAATGGAGAATCAAGTGCTAAAGCATTTTAGTTTTCAAATATACACTCCTACTTCAAAAACATTCCTCAGGAGATTTCTCAGAGCTGCACAAGCCTCTTACCAGGTAACATCATTTTGCAATATTCTCGCCTATCTGCTCTTTAACAAAGTTTAGTAGAAAGATTGAGAAATTTATCAGAAAAATTGTGATTACTGTTTCTGCAGAGACCGAGTCTTGAAATCGAGTTTCTAGCTAGCTATCTAACAGAGTTGACATTAATAGACTACAATTTCTTGAAGTTTCTTCCTTCCATTGTTGCTGCTTCCGCGGTTTTTCTTGCAAAGTGGACATTAGACCAAACAAAACACCCATGGGTATGCTATGTTACTCTCCTATGTCCATGTCAAAACACCACTTTTAGTTCCAAATATCTTTGTCTTTTAGCTTTTCTATATCGGCTTTCGTGTACACGCAGAATCCAACACTTGAGCATTACACAACATACAAAGCATCAGAACTAAAAGCATCTGTTATCGCCTTGCAAGAACTTCAGCTTAACAACAATGGTTGCTCCTTGAACGTTATACGCATCAAGTATAAGCAAGAGAAAGTAAGTTTATAGAGTTAAAAGACACAACATTCCTATACCCCGGTTTAGTTATCGGTTTTAATTATTGAGACTTTTGGTTTTGGGTTTTGCAGTTCAAATCTGTGGCTGTTCTCAGGTCTCCAAAACTACTTGACACGCTATTCTGAAACCGGTTTAGTTTGATATGTGGTTTGGTTCTTGCAATGAACATACTCCACGAGAATTAGAGGTTATTTTTTACTTTGATTTAATTTAATTTTAACGAGAAAAATGTATATTTTTTCGTCCCATCTTGATAATTACTGTAAACAGTTTCCGAAGCTTAAAAAAAAGGGAAATCAAATAGTATTTATTATTGGAAATTTGTAATCATAACAGAATAATAATACAAAACTTACCTCTATAAAATAATCTGCCCCCTACTCTTTCACCATCCGCTTCCTTCATATCTCAAAACTCAAACCCTAAAGCATGCAGCTTTCTAAACCAATGGAACTGCTTATCACTGATCTTCCCGATGAGTTAACCCGCGAGTGTCTCTCACGCGTCTCCTATACGCAATTCCCTCTCGTCTCTTCTGTTTGCAAAGCCTGGAAGAGACAAATCACCGACCCTGATTTTCTCCGGCACCGGAAAACATTAGGCCGTAGCCAAGAGTTTGTCTTCTTATCTAAAATTTGGGTTGACCCGGTTAAAAAACTCGGACACGATCAAATCCGTGTTTTTGAATTAAAGTCTGGTCTCTGGAACGAGCTGCCTCCGATACCCAGAAGGTTGCATCCGTTTTTTAGATTAGCTTCTGTCGGGTCGGATCTTGTTGTATTGGGTGGGTTTGACCCGTGGCGTATGTCTGATTCGATTCTAATTTTTAATCTATTGACTTACACGTGGCGCGTTGGGAAGAAAATGCCATGTGGATTTCGTAGCGCTTCTGATTCTGAACGGAACGTGTTCGTAGTGGTTGAAAACGACTACGGAGACGAGAACGGGATGATGTCAGTTTTGATGTACGACGTGGCAGAAGATGAGTGGATTGGTTTGCCAAATTTGGGCCGTGAGAGAGAAACATTAGCATTGATATTCCACGCTGGCAGATTTCAAGATCCCACGTGGAATGAAAACGGAGAACGGAGATCTTTACGTTTGTGATCGTCGTATTCTAATGATGCTGAGAGATGACACGTGGCGTGAAATAGCGGATCTTCCTGATGACGTGGATGACATATCTTACATGACGGTAAGTAGAAACACGAGAAAAGTGGTCGTGATCGGTTCGTCTCGGTACGAAAAACCAAACATAGGGTATAGTTGGGATATTGAAAAACCAGACATAGGGTATAGTTGGGATATTAACAATTCACGTTGGACAAAATTAGAGATTAACAACAAAATTATAGGACACGTTCGAGCTAGTTGTTTCATGGAGATATAAAAACACGTTTTTAGTCATTCTATTCCTCTTGTTAGAGACTGAAAAAATAGTATGTATTATAAGTTTTTTTTTATTTTATATAAAAGTAGCTTTTGTGATGTTTCTCTTTCTCCCTCTTTTGTGCAATAACTTGAGTTTCTTGTGTCTTTGGTAAAACTCATCCTTCCATACAATAATTAACTTGGAGTTCATCATCTGTTTTTCTTACAAAACAAACAGTCCCTTTCTTTCCTTTGGGCTTATCACACCAAAATTAGAGTTTTCCTTGTGATAATAATAGGTTTAACTAATAGTATGAAATATAATTCCTTAATGGTGCTTGCGATCGTGGAATATTTAAGCACACCACGTTTTTGCAAAAATGAGATTTATATAATACGATTCATCTTCTTCTTCTTTCTTCTCTATCCTCACAGATTTCTTAGCTCAAGAACTTGCTGCTTAATATAGATCTCACTCTCCATTACTCTCTCGCCACAAAAAAAAAAACAATGCTTCTCCACATTTCTCCCGTGAAACCCTTCTTCTCTCCGCCAAATCTCCGCCGCAACCCATCCCCGTCACTCCTCCTTTCTCCGCCGAGATCCCTCACCGTCAAATCCCTCGACGCCGCACAGATCTTCGACCACGAAACCCATCTCGAATCCCAGCACCGTAAATCCTCCTCCCTCAAAATCGCCGTGTTGGGTTTCGGCAATTTCGGCCAATTCCTCTCCAAAACCTTAATCCGACACGGCCACGACCTAATCACACACTCTCGCTCCGATTACTCCTCCGCCGCAGATTCTATCGGAGCTCGTTTCTTCGATAACCCACACGATCTCTGCGAACAGCATCCCGACGTCGTCCTCCTCTGCACATCGATCCTCTCCACAGAATCAGTCTTAAAAGCCTTCCCTTTCCAACGTCTCCGTCGCAGTACGCTTTTCGTCGATGTTCTCTCCGTTAAAGAGTTTCCGAGAACTCTCTTCCTCAAATACCTTCCCAGAGAATTCGACATCTTATGCACACATCCCATGTTCGGTCCCGAGAGCGGTAAGCATTCTTGGTCGGGCTTGCCTTTCGTCTACGACAAGGTTAGAATCGGACAAGAAGCTTCGAGAAACGAAAGGTGCGAGAAGTTTCTAAGCGTTTTCGAAACCGAAGGTTGTAGGATGGTTGAGATGTCCTGCGAGGAGCACGACAAGCACGCGGCTGGGTCGCAGTTTGTTACGCATACTATGGGAAGAGTGTTGGAGAAGTTTGGTGTTGAATCGTCTCCGATCAATACAAAAGGGTATGAGACTTTGCTTGAATTGGTGGAGAACACTTCGAGCGATAGCTTCGAGCTTTACTATGGTTTGTTTATGTATAACCAGAACGCTCTTGAGCAGCTTGAGAGGTTAGATATGGCTTTTGAATCTATTAAGAAGGAGCTGTTTGGTAGGTTGCATGAGGTTTATAGGAAACAGATGTTTGGTGACGAGGTTAACTCGAGGAAGAAGATAGAGCAGAAGTTGCTTAACAATAGTGATGCTCCTATGTAAGAGATACCATCATCATCGTCTTAAAGTTGTTCTATGTTGTTCCATACAATTTCATTCAGTAATAAGAGAGCATATAAAAAGGACATAAACATGTCTGATCGTATACATTTTGTTTGTACTTTTACCTCATCTTTGTATTTTGTTTTGAATTGTTTTGTTTGCTGCTATAATCAAATCAAGCAAGCTCTGAAACCCATCTCTAACTCCTCTCTGTTCAAACCCTTGCCGATGAAGACGATCTTTGTTGGTTCTTGTCTCATCTTTTCCCCATAACCTGTCTGGTGATCCTTCGAAAATTTCATGAACTTCCCTGCCACGTGCACTCCGTGTGTAGTAAGTAGTATTGCACGGAGTGCACGTGGCAGGAACGGTGTTTTCCAGTTTATCGGTCCAACTCTCCCTCTTTAGATTTCGGATACGTCTAACGTGTTTGAAAGAGATTAGTGAGATTGTACTACGGTGAAAAAAACAAAAAAAAAACAATACTATTACACACAGACACTAGTGAAAAAAAAACAAAAAAAACAATACTATTACACACAGACACTAGTCACTCAGGACCAAAAGAGGGTTATTCACCCATAACGAAAAGATCAGTCTTAGAAAATATGAAAGCTCCTGCACCCAAGAAAACCAAGAGGCAAGCTGTTCTAAGGTTATACGCATGAAGTATAAGCAAGAGATTAACAGAAAGTAAGTTTATAGATTTAAAGTCACAACATCATATACTTATTGAGACTTTTGGTTTGAGTTTTGTTATGAGACTTATAGATTGTATACATTTTGTTTTTATCTTATCTAATCTGTTTTGAATGTTTTGTTGCTATAATCAAATCAAGCAGGCTTTGAAACCCATCTCTAACTCCTCTCTGTTCAAACCCTTGCCGATGAAAACAATCTTGTTGGTTCTTGTCTCATCTTTTCCCCATAACCTGTCTGGTGATCCCTCGAATATTTCATGAACTCCCTGTAAATACAAGGCGATATCTCGATGCTTTAAGGTTCAGTCGGAAGTAATATGATACATATCGATATGGTGATAGAAGACTTGGTCACCTGAAACACGAATCTTTCGTCCATGTCTTGTACGGAGAGGATACCTTTCATTCTGTAGATATCTTCACTACGTTGGTACAATAACGCACCAAGCCACATGTTAGCCTGATCCATTGTCAAAAACTAAGGTTAGGTGATGCAATGTAATGTAACCAGTCACACCTAAAATCAATTTTGTTAAGCATTATATAGTATGCAACTTAAGCCATATTTGGGTTGTTTATACCTTCTCGAGGTCTAAGTCTCCTTCGCATACTATACTGACTGAAGTAACACCAGGGTCATGTGTATGATCATGAGAATGGTTATGCTCTGCCGTTTTCAGAAGAAAACTAATCAGTGCATGTAGGCAGTAAGTGTTAAGTAAATAGGCATATCTTTGGTTACCATGTAACATACCGTGTTCATGCTCATTGTGGTGATCATGAGCATGGTCATGGCAGTCATGATCATGATCATGGTCATGCTGATGACCATCATGACCCTCGTGATCTTCCTTATGCTCTTCATTCACAGAGCTCTCAATTCTGCAAAGAATATAAATCAATTAGCCACCAACAATAAACCAGGACTTTTACAACCAATAAACTGTAGCAAATGCATAGAGCTACTATACACCTAGGACAAAAGCTATCGACATGATTTTGTAATAAGATATTAGTTAGAAGTAGGACAAAACCAGACCTTTCAAGATCAAAACCTCCAATACCAAGAACATAATCCAAGTCAACTTTCCCATACTTTGTCCGCTTCATGTTAGCCATGCTGTTTATGGTCTGAAAATAACCATAGCATTAATGTTAACGCAGAGCAAAGAGAATAAGTAAATGACCAAAGAAGCAGAACCTACCTTTATTCGCTGCATCAGTGAACCTAGTTCCGGCTCACCAACAAGATCAGTCTGTAACAAAGGACAAACATTTTACAGCTCGTAAGACACACTGATATAGAATAATACATAGATGACCATTGACAAATTTCTACTGCAAGCATCCACACTAAAAATCTGGTCAAAACAGAGCTTCACATACCTTGTTAACTATGATACGATCTGCGTAAGCAATCTGTTCAACGGCCTCATTGACATAGCCTTCTGGTTTGACCACATCTAGATGCAAACGAGCATGTTTGGCATCAACCATAGTGACAACCCCATCAAGTTTAACGTCACTGAAAATATCATCCTCAGCATAAAAAGTTTGAATAATCGGTGCTGGGTTCGCCAATCCTGAAGAAAAAAAGTTAATACATAATGCATTCATTACTAGCTCTCCAAATACTTCAAGAGAATGGTACTAGCTCCTAAAAAAACATGATCATGTATCTTTCCGACCTGTGGTCTCGATGACTATGTGGTCGAATCTTCCTTTCTTCTTATTGACCAATTCAGAAATCATCCTCACAAGATCACCCCTTACTGTACAACACAGACATCCATTGTTAAGCATTATTATGTCCTCTGCTCCCGCAGTTTTAGCTGCCACAAGAGACCCATCAATGTCGACTTCACCAAACTGAGAATTCACAAGTTCAACAAAAGTCAAAAAACAATCTTTTGTTCAAATTCTCAAAAGAACATAGTAAAAAAAAATACCTCGTTTTCGATCACGGCTATTCGCTTCCCATGATTTCCCGTCAATATATGATTCAGCAATGTCGTCTTGTACCCCCCAAAAAACAAACAAAAATACCATAAAATATCAACATATTCTCGCTGAAAATTGACAATGTTATCCTATATCGTAGGAGGAATATTCGAATTATCAAACCCTAAATTCGAATTTAAACAAGAAGCCTTACCTTACCAGAACCCAGAAACCCAGTGATTATAGTAGCCGGAATTCGATTATCAGGCGGAATCTCACCGGAATCATCGTTGTAATCATCAGTATCCACAACCGCTAGCTCGGAACCAGAGGCAGAGACGGAGCAGAATCCCCGACGGCGGCTGTGAGAGTAAACCGCCGCGGAACGAAACGACGACGGTTTCGCTCTGACGGAAACTGCCGCTCTCCTGCGGCTAGAAGAATCGAAGCGATGGTTCAAAGTCAATTCGGCTCTAGGAACGTTGAAAGCAACGGAAGCCATGGCTACGTCGAGTCTTAGCAGCGTCGCCATTATCGTTAGGGTTTAAGATAGTAAATATCTCCGTGCTCAGGTTCGATGATATAGTGATTAGTAGATAACTTGCTTTTGAATTGAAACAATCTAATTAAAATTTTCATTTATATTTATTTAGACAGTTTTTAATGAGGTTTTAATGGGGTCCACTATTAAGAGTGCTTAATTTTACACGTGGCAGACTACAGGCTCTGCCACTTTGCACATTGAACTTTTTGTACCACAAAGGAAACTTTACTAAACAAATGTGAATATATATCTAAACATGTTAGAATCTCTCTGTTTCATAAATCTTTCTACCACAAAATTTTAAAAAGAAAAGATTTTGAAAAAAAACAACGAAAGAGAATCAGATAAGGTAGGTGTGACTCTTGTGGCATCAGATCATCTCTGTGGTGGCTGATCAGAGGCAGAGCCTGCAAGGGAAGGCGTAGCCGCGGCATTGCTGGCCGAACCATTCTCAGCTGGTGGAGCCACTCCCCATTTACCTTCGGGCTCTAGCGGTTCGAATATATGAACTCCTCCGTCAGATAGACCAACGGCAAGCATGTTTGGTTCTTGCGGGTGCGCCGCAATCACCAGTGGATGTACGTTTGAATTGCTACATCAGACAAACAAAAAGAGTCTTATATGACATATAAACCCATTAACAAATTAATGTTTTGAAACTGTTTTGTTTCAAGATTCCTTTGTCTTTCTTACCTGAGACTAGTTGGTAAATACGCGGAAGGGTTGATCCGGCAACGCAGTTTTAGATTCGCAGAGCTGAATACACAAACTGTTGCATCCATAAAACTCGCGTAGACTAATTGGCTATCGCATGAGAACATGGCGTGAGTGATTGGAGCTAACGATTCTCGCACGACCCACTGAAACAATGCGGTTTATCAATTATCTTTCGATTCCAATAGTCTGTAAATCTTGGAGAGAAAGAGAGAGAGGACTATAAGTCTATATCTAGTGTACCTGTTTCATGCATTCGAGCTTGGTAGTTTCGTAGATAGCGAGCTGTGTCTCGTGCACGACGAGGAAGTGAGCTTGGTCTTGATGGAACTGAACACGAGTATCTGAAGGCGCGGTGTTTGGTCTTCCCTGTGGAAGTGGAAGAATCTTGCTTCTCTGCTTCTCCCATCCATCTGTGTTCCAAACACAAAGCTACAACACAAACATTTTAATAAGACTGTTCTTGTCTTTCATTGACTCTTCAAAAGACAGAACAAGATAACGTTTTAAGACAAGAACCTGTGCATCTGCTCCAGAAGAAACCAACACGTTTAGTACATTGGAGAAGGCAAGACCAGTTATTCTCTTTGAATGACCTTTAAGCTTACTCTTCACCTACACAAAACAAACAAAGAAAACATGTTGTGACAAATCATATCAACAAACAAAACATTGCTTCTGTAAGAGATATCGATTTCATTACCTCATCAACACGGACGTTATATATCTGAATTGTACTATCATCCATTCCGATAGCGATGATATTGTTGTCTTGAGGATGAAAAGCAAGAAAAGTTGCAGCAGGCGGTGGCGGCATGAAAGTAGCCATTGTCTTCACATCATTAGCAAACAACGATCAGTTCAAAATGCATACACAAAAGCAACAAAGCCTAAGCATGTGTGTGTGTCTTTATTACCTTAAAGGTCATCATGTTAAACAAAGAGATCTTTCCACCAGAGGCTGACATTACATATGAATCATTCTTAGACAAAGCAAAACAAGGCACAGCTTCCTCGGGATTGGTTTCAGCAACGTCGTTAGTCATGAGTATCCCACTTGCTGGTTGCCATTGCTGAGGCGGTAAAGAAGCTGTCGCCTACACATAGAATCAGAGATTTAATCATCAGTGACAATAAACATTTTATTTGACCAAAGAGAAGTAGTGAAGTTCACCTTTCCAGTTGCATTTCGGTCATTACGCTGCCATTTCCATAGAAGATGAATAGCATTTGATGCTAAAGCCAAGATAGAGTTTCCCGAATTCGTGAAAATCAATCTTGATATCTGCAAAAAATCATCGGTCTTATCGTAAGAAAACACCATCTCTCTCTATATATAGCTAGTACAATGATCAGAAAAATGTATATTTGGATACTTTGGGAACTCTAAGACTCTCAGGGAGTCTCAGTGATCTGCATTGAGAAGGCTCATTCACTTCAGTAAGCTTCCATATCTTAGACTTGTCATTTGATTCCTCTTTAATCACTGGCTTCACATCGACCATGTTCCGCAAATCTCCATTCTATAAAAAGGCAACTAATGATGAACAAATAGATAGAAAGATACAAACCGAGTAAAAGAACCAAAAGAAAACGGTATTTACTACCATTCCTTGGATCGAAACAACATTAGCTGATCGGTCTGGGAGTCCAGCACTGGTTGCAGCCGCCACTGTAATGCTGGGCTGCAAATGTATAAAATGAAGTGTTGACGAAATTTTCCGGTTGCATAAGTAAAATCTTAAAGCTTAGAATTTGAATACCTTAGAGGTTTCGGATGAAATGTTCTCGAAAGTGTGCAAGAGTCTTAGACCATCTGAGTTTGCCATAACCTTGATCACATTTTCGTTTGCAGACACAGCCAAGAGAGAGCCTTCTTTGTTAAACCGTATACGCGGGCTTGCCTAGTTCAACATTATAAGCACAATGTTAAGAAGATTTTCTCAAAGAAAGAATACAAAGTAGAGACTGTTCTGTTCACATACCTGTAGGCCTCCATCACCATCAATGGCAGTTAAAAGCTGTACAGTGTCCATATCCCAGAACTTCACGGAGAAATCATCACCCGCGGCTAGATAACGGTTTTTAGTTGTATCAAATTGCACGACACCGAGAGAACGCTTGTGGAATCCTTGATAAGTTCTTTTAACAGCTCCTTCGCTTTCATTCCACTCGACTATGTAAGACTCTCCTTCTTTACTCGTGCCACAAGAGAATAGCCTAGCTCCATCCGCACTATAAGCCATCGTAGTACACCAGCGACCAGGTGCATCGTAGTCAACTCTAGAACCCATGTTATCATACAACCATGCCTTAATTTTCCCATCTAGAGCTGTCGAAAATATGAACTTAAAGACAAGAAAACAAACCAAAAATCAAAAGACTAAAACATGTAATGCAAAAGGAGAAAAGATCAAGATAGTTAGCTAAGCTTTTACTTGAATGTTTTCCTTGTAATGAGGACAAACAGAGTAAACAGGAGCTTCATGGCCTTCAAAAGTATGCCTTTTACCACCCGTTGCAGCGTCCCAGACCTTGATGGTTTTGTCATCACCACAGGTTATTACACAGAGTTGCTTGCTTGGAGTCGAAAAGGAGATATCATTCACACCACCAACATGAGCATCAATCTAAAATAACCACAGTATTACAAGACAATGCACACAATGGGAAAAAAATAATGACAGGAGAGAGGATTTGTGAGTGTGATTAAGACCTCAAGGTGTTGCCTCATATCTTCGCCTCCGTGGTAAGAGTATAGTTGTACAATATGTCTTGAGTAAGCAACTCCTACAATTGAGAAAGTTGTGATGACTTATAAAGTTTCATTATGCGCACACAAATCATATTTAAAGGTGATTTCTTTACCGAACAAGGAACCGTCAGGGCTCCATATCACACGGTTGACAGAAACTACAGGTTCTTTCACCAGAGAAGCCTGAAGATACAAAACTTTCAGTCATTGTACGAATCATAACATATACCAATATTGAAACTTTGTTGTTGCTATGCATAGGCACCTGTAAAGGCATTGAACATTTACTCAGATCCCAGACTTTGAAGGTCTTTTGTACTAATCTCTCTCGAGAACCAACTTCCCACAGCCCGATATCGCCTGCATTCGTGCCAACTGGTACAACGATGCAAAAGAATTTAGAAAATCGCTGATGATTGTCATCATTGTTAATATTACATGAAAACATATACATACCTAGAAGCAGAGTCTGTTTAATTGGATGAAAATCCATGCTCATTGGAGATGATCCCTGAGTCAAAGTACGTGCTACTGTCTTGGGCAAGTCATCAGGTGCTTTGAAAGACGGACCGTGACCATGAGCCTGTCCTTGAAATGACATTGGTAACATGTTCACACCTAGGTTCACCTCGTCGGAGATTCCCATAGGCCTTGTTCTTTTCGAGACATGTTCAGAATCCGCAGACGGGTATTCTAAAGCTACATTAGTTGAAGTTCTCGGGTGCTTCAATGCCGCTATACCAAAAACAAGAAAGAAGCTCCATAGTAAGTTCATTGCATAGATCACACAAAGTGTTTAAGAAGAAAACAAACATTTTGATAAGCAATCTATACCTGGCATTGATGGACCACCAAGGCCAATGGCTCCTGCTGAGGCAGCTGGATGTGGGATAGAAGATGGACTCGACATCCAACCAGCTAGAGGCGTTGGGACGGGTGAGGCCGTTGGTTGAAATGGCTGGTTACATATAGGCAAACAATCAAACACTTGTTCTCAAGGAAAGTATATATAAAGACAAGAAATGAAAGTTACCCCGTGTGCGCCTAAAGGAGGGAAGCCTCCAGCTTTTGGTAGTCCTCCAAGAAGTGGATTGTTAACAGGTGATGGAGCCCGTCCTCCATTTGGAGGGCCACACGAGTGATCCACGAATAGAGTCTTTATATCTGGATTCGGCCTCGGGTTCTTACAAAGCTGGTGTTGCCAGTTTAAGCTGCGACAAAAGGTCGAATGAGTAAACAGGAAAAAACGATTTAAGTGACAGAAGCAACTAACCTTTGGTTGATCAAAGTCCTTAGCCTTGAATTTCTAAGAGTAGGAAACTGCAACTTATCGCGGAACAATGGATTTGCTTCGATAAGCTTTTTGAGTTCAACCAACATAATAGCTCTTGCAGACTTGGTGTCACCATACTTGGACAACTGTTCATTTGACCTACAAGCTCATCAAACTCAATACAGTTATTCATCTGCATCATCTTATAAACCTAGAGATTACAACTTTATACTACATTATTCCAAAAAATGAGACATACCTAAAGTTCTCTAATGTCAAGAGCTGAGTTATTTCCTTGAAAAGCTCTTCATTGAAAGTCGAAAACACTTTCAAATCCTTCACTAAGATATCCACTGCCTTGGGACGATCATGCCTAACCAACAAACCAAAATTCACTTAAATAAAACTCATATCAAGTAAACGAAACAAACCCACATTTTTAACTTACTTATCCAAAGCCTCAAGATACTTTTGCTTTCTTATCTCAAAGAATATCTTCATAGAGTATCTATTATCATCTACTTTTGTGAAACCAGAGAGATACTTCTCCACTTCATCCCAGTTTCCATTGTGTACTTCATCTTCAAAATACTTCATATTGAAGTAAAATCCAGATTCTTGCTCAAGCCTAAACACAAACCAAAATGCATTTTAACCAAACAAAAAGAGCTAAACAGAGTTAATACACAGAGCTAAAACAAGAAAAAGAGAGACTTACTTGTGAACAGTCTCTTTAAACTTCTCTTCATCTAGAAACTGCAAAATCAAGAAGACAAGTTCTCTACTAAGAGAAGACATGTTTCTCTTTACTCTCTTTTGTTTTTATACTTAGATGCACAATACAATACCCACCAAAACTATCACCAGATCTGTGAAATATAAAACAATGGCTTAAAAATCTGAGGAACTTGCAACTATAAATTGAATTTATATTATCTCTTCTAAAACATCCAAATATCTCTGCAGATAATCGAAAAATCTGGAATTGTTTTAGGTATTTTGTTAGAATTATCGATCGAATTAAATAGCTTAAAAAGCGAATCTTTTTATTTACTACGACAAAAAAAAAGCAAAATAATTTTCAGAAAGGGAGAAAAAAGCAAAAACCCAGAAAAAAAGAACAAAAATAAATCTGAAAAATCATATTAAAAATAAAAACTCGAAAAAGCTAGATTCCATTAACAGAGATGTAAAGAGAGAAGCTTGAAGCTTACTTACCATGAAAGAAGATAGAGATCGATGAAGAAAGATAAACCCAACGTTTCCCTCTTTCTCTCTCTCTTCAGAGATTAAAGATTGATTTTTGGACTCTTTTTCTCTCTCTAACTAGAGAAGGGATTTTCTCTCTCTTCGAATTATTTATACGGACATTTAACATTTGCAGAAATGGAGATTTTAATAAGAGAAGGTGACAGATAACTTGATGCTAATAAGTGAAACAAATTATCACTATACGGAAAGATAGATGTAATAAGTAATAGTGATAAGCGAGTTTACTTATCAAGACGACTTCATTGGCTATAATTCTCGACGTTATCGGCTCGGAATATCGGTTTTGCCAGCTGTGTTCCCTGGAGCTGTGATCCTCTACGTCGCGAGTACCTGATGTATGTCTTGAAGACCGTTGATTTTGTACGGAGGCGCGGGGGAAGGAAATCTAACGGCTAAAGTATCATTCAATGTGTCAGTGTTGTCTCAGATCCCTCGTGGCACAACAAAGCTTTTAATTTGACTTTTTACCCTCAATTTTTCTGTGTTATTACGGTATATGCCATTGAGCTTATTGCTCTTGAGATGCGGTAGTGTTACATCACGTGATGTGGAAATTTTCAATTAAACGTTATTTAATTGTTTTTTAAATAGAGTAATTCGGGAAAAATGGCATTCGTTTGGTGGCATTCATAAATCCACATGAGGCAGATAACATTCTTCTATCCGTGATCAATTTTCAGCGCCTACGACAGTATATGATTGGCTAATGGGCCGATCAGTTGTGGTCCAAACGTTGACAAAAAAAAAAAATAGAGTAATTCGTAAAACTACATTTTTCGTTCCCTTTTATACAAATTCTACGTAATTCAATATTTTTTATAATTACATATTTTAAAAATTTTAAACCTTGCATTACATTTTAAAAAATTACTAAATTTAATAATATTTTTATTCTAATTTGCTAATTGTTGTTTATATAGAGTAAAGTATTTAAGGGATATGATTATGTAGATATGATTTATTTAGATTTAGTTGTAAATATTTATTTGTAGTTTTGAAAAACGACTTTGAAATAGTGTATTTTGTAAAATGCAATTCAAATAGGTAATGATTGGTCGGGTCGGATTATGCACGTTTATAAATATATAGTTGTTATTTTCCTATATAATATTTAACGTCTATTATTGTGAATATGTCGTGATTTGGACATTTTGGTTTAGATAGTGGCAGAGGAAATAGGAGAGATATCAGAAGTAATTAAAAGATAATTAAAAATAATAAACACTATAAATATATATATATATAGATCATTATGAGTGGGAAGATTATAAATTTGAAACTATATATTTTATAAATTTGAAGTACAAATGTATATAAGTGTGCATATACATTATTCAAAACTACGTTAACTAGTATAATTACTTTTCTGTTGCTTACACCAATATCTAGTAGATTTAGATAAATTATAATTGATGAAAATTGGATAAACTAATTTCGAAGATATACAAAGAAGAAACCCAAACTAACAATCAATTACTTTTGGTGCTAAAATTACACGTTTGTTGCCAAGAAACACGAATTACATGTGCATGACGTAAATATTAGTATTGTTTATTTCTACAAGAGTTGTATATTAGGACTAGTCTACTACATCTGCCAATCGCAAAAATCGTGGACGTGATAAAATAAGATATTTAAAAATTTCTTTTAAAGTAAGAAGAAGAAAAACACATATCAAAAAGTCAACACTTACCAGCATCTAAATCATCAGATTGCTGAAAAATATAATATTCGTTGATGCTAAAACTTCTTAAATTTTCCAATTGTATATATTAAAAATCTAAATACTATCGTTCGTGAATAGTTTCTTGATACTAAAACACAAATCTAGGTCGATGAAAAAACATAGTTATTCATCATCTCCAAATTTTATAAGAAAAAATGCTAGTGAAAAAAAAATGCTAAATAAAACCAGTTTGTTGCAAAACTGAAAAAGAAAAGAATAATAAAAAGATATATAAATCTTTATAAAAAGGGGAAAATAAATTGGAGGGGATGGGTGTTTGGTTCCATGTTTTAATTTTTTTATTAAAAAAAGGTTCCGGCCAAAAGCAATGAAAATGGGACCCACGTAGAGTGTCTGTCCAAAACATCTCACTCTCACGAAAAAAGTGACGCTTTCTTTGATTAACTTCCCATTATTATTAATTTATTATTATTATTTGACCATTTAAAGAAAACGAAACCTTATTAATCATTCACGACTTTTAATGATATATCAAAGTGCTAGTATTATTGAGCTCGGCATCTATCATTAAGTTTTATGGGTTACATTAATTACGTTATTTATTTCTTAGTCAAGGACAAAAATGTAGAATATATTAAAATGATAAATAAATAATTAAGGAGGAAGGGCAATAAATATATGTAGATGGTTTGGTCAATTTCCACTCAAATCAAAAGTTAACGACCGTCACTGTCCGCATACACACAAAACCACGTGTCAGTGAGTTTCTCTAGTAACTTTTTTCAGTAAATTCAAAATACCTATAAAAGAAATTAACCATCATGCAAAATGTACAGAAAATCCAGTAACAATGCTTACAAATAATAAATATACTAATCAGTTTCATGAACTTACATACAATGAAGTTACAATATAAGATTAAAAATTATTCATTAGTACATCATAATATTGAGCAAGAAACATATAAAATGAAAACTTATAGCTTTGAGACTTGGGACCAAAGAGTCTACACAATTAAGCACATGAGATATCCCATCATTTTCAGGAAGCCACTGCAAATTTCTCCCAAGTACCGTATTTCGAGCTGAATGTTCCGCCTCCAAACTGCTGGGCGTACTCGCAGATCACAGCCCGAGCACAAGCGTCCCATGTCTTTGCTATGTCTTTGAGCGACATTGGCTGCGATAAACTTCTTAGCAATATGTTGAACCTTGCCATAGCTTTGGCCGAGAGGACCTCGTTCCCTTTGCTGTTCAAGAAACCAGAAAGTGTTAGAGTCAAGAAGACGATATAGTTTCTTAGTGAGGGATTCAAGAGACGTGAGGAGATAATCTTGAAGAAGATTTTGACTATTAACTTAAGGATGTTGTTTGTACCTGGTTTCGACAGGGAGTTTATCTAGAAGCGATGGAGAGCCGTTGGGGTAGTTACACGGAACCAGAAGACGCAATGGTTGAATAGGAGACTGTAATAGAAAGCACAAAACATAATTTAAAACAAGTATAAACGAAATGATTTTTTTCACAAAATGTTAATAGAGATTTATAATGCTTGCCATTTGTGTTGATGTGAGATGAGCCTTCAAGGCCGGGCTGAGAGAAACTGCTATAAACGAGAGTCTAACGGTGGTTCCTTCATATCCTTTGCTTGTCATTGATCCTTCACTAAGATCAACACCATCTTCATCATCACTAATCTCTATAACGGTATCTATTAGCCGCTGATTTATTTCCTTGATTTCCTTTAAAAGGGTATGCTCGATCTACAGTCCAAGATTGATTCTCCAAAATAAGAAAACTGAAACTTTGTGCTTTCGAATATTCTTTTTGGTTTATGTATATATGTGTGTGTCAAATTTTAACTGAAAACCATACCTCAGTTCTTGCCTTTTTTGAGGTCGCGGTAGATTCCAAGTCTGATGTTTCTGAACATACAAACTGCTTGTAGTTATCACCAACACTTCCTCCTAGTGAAACAACGCTTAAAGGAACTGCGGTTGTGTGACGCTTCATTTTCTTGGTCGCCATCATTCCCTCTTGCGTCATGAAGTTTCTTGCTTGAAGACGGCACTTGGTCATTGCAACCAAGTCCTCGCCAACTGAAGCTCTTGAACCGTTTCCTGGGGCTGAACCAGCTATCCTATCTACCATGCTCACAACAGATCCAATGTCACTTACTGCAGAAGAAAGTGCTTCTGGTGAGATGGACTTTACCTGAAAACAACAAAAAGCATACATAGTGATCAAAACAATCTTTGTACTACAAAATAGGGATAACATCAATAACACTGTCCTGTTGAAGTATACCCTTCAAAATGAGAAATGTTACTTACAGCTCTAATAAGGCGTTCAATAGGCAGCTCAGTAGCACTTGGTTTTCCAGACGTATTGGTCAACAGATTTAAATTATGTCCTTCAGGACTAGTGAACTCCTGAAGGAGAGGAGAAGCAGAGATCCCTGGAGTGCCAATTGCAAGGGACTGAACTACACCTTGCAGGCTACTTGCTTGCTGGCGTGTGATATTCCCCATTGACAGTGAAGAAGCCCCAAAAGGTTTTTCGGAGTCAACTTGCATTGGGGATGGGGCCATGGAAGTTGAAGGAGATGGGACAACAAGAAGGGAGCTTCCAGGTTGCGATGGAGTTCCAATCTTGTTAACAGATGAAAGATTTTTCTGGTCGACCTGAGGAGATAAATGTTGCGTCATCTGAGGAGACGCACCTTGCAGGAGTTGAGGCGACGAAACAGATAGTTGAGCTCCTGGCTTTAACTGTTGAACAGGATAAGCAGCGCGCTGACCTTGCAGAGAATGTTGAGGATACATCCCGCGACCAACATTCATCCCCTGCCTTGCTGTCAACTCATTTATATCATTCATCTGCTGTAACTGTGCCGCTTGCTGTCTTGCTTGCAACTGTTGCTGTTGTTGTTGCTGCTGCTGCTTCTGTAATATCTGCTGCTGCATCTGGCGCTGTTGAAATTGATGTTTGAGCTGCTGGGTCATTTGCTGGTCTTGTTGTTGCTTCAGGTGCTGTTGTTGAAGCAAACTGGAACTTAACTGTGTCTGATTAACATTAGATTGCAGTGTGCTTAAGCCACTTTGAGCAGAGACAGAACTGTTATTTACTTGTTGAGAATTATTTTGTTGCATGGATCCCATGGCAACCTGGACACCATTCAATGCATTTCCTTGGCCTGATTCTAAATTAGAAGCCGGTATGGAACTGGCAATGTTTTGCTGCGGAGCTGAAACTCCAGGAAGAGATGATAGACCACTATTTTGCATAACACTCTGTTGTGCCCTTGGCCCAGAACCCTGCATGCTCATCGATTGCATCTGCGGATTTGTTTGACCATCATTTGATTGATCTTGAACGGTCTGAGATTGTAGTTGCTGCATAGGCTGCATCTGAGATTGTGGAAGCTGCCCTTGCTGTACTGCCTTCCTCGGCCTGTGCATATTTAAGAAACTTATAATCTGTTTCTCATAATAAGCCACCTTATCCTTTAATGCAGGCATGATATTGCTCTTTACAACAGATAGAAATTGTATCATTCTCTCTAACATTGTCTTGAACTGTTTCAATTTCTCAAACTGATCTGATCTTTGCTGTTGCGGAAGCGAATCCTGGTCCACACAAAAATGAGTGTGCTCAATAAGAAATAAACTAACAAATAGATGGAGCTACAACCTCTGTAGGCTTGGGAAGGAACAGAGATATCAGAGGACAGTTTGTAACAATACGAGTTGGGAAGGAACATTGATATTAGAGGCCTAGAGGGTCAACTTTCTAGTTAAATGGGAAACAAGATTTCAAAGCTGTATGCCTTTTTTGCAAAAATGAACCGATCTTGTATTGAATCCAATGTTCTTATCAGGTACTTAGTATAGTTCTGGATGACATACACATGCAATCTATTTTCTTAGTAAATCATAACTTACTTGTTGTAACTTGGCTGCAACTCTCTGGTAGATTTCATTTAGATCTGGTAAGTACGTCTCTTTCATGGATTTAATCTGCAAAGACAAGAATTACGGCCATAATTATCATGGTGATATCTATAGCAGATCAAATGTAATTACAATGGAAATACAAGACAAGCGGAGAATTCTATGGAATCTTGATGCCAACAACATATGCAGAATTATAAGCACTGTTAATGGCAATGCAACACAATTGGAGTCAAGGATATCAAGAATTTTATAAATTAAGGTGACATTAAGACAGTCTACAATCTCGTCAATGATAAAAAATTACAGGAACAGAGCTTCAACGGATACCAAGGAAAGACAACAGAGCAGCAGATGGCCTCGTGAAAACCCAATTATTTATGTAATTTTAAATTTCTATATGAAGACTTTTCTGGATAAATATATGAATTATTGATGTTAAAACTGATATAGCTAACTTTATCTCCCCTAACACTTTTGGGTCAGCAAGATTACGAAGCGGGATTAACCAACTTTTAAAAAAAACTACCTTTTGAAAGACCTCCTCTTGCCAATCAGCTCCATTTGCACTTTCTGTCTGTGCCGTTGAATCCAGTGATGCTAAGAATTTTGAAAGGGGGGTTGTTCAACATATGATCCTGCTAAAATTACGTACAACATCATAAACTAACATATTCGAAAGGACGAGGAAACATACATGATGGCATCTCCGGAAGGGTTCTTTGAGTTTGATATAATTGTCTCTGTTGATCCACAACATTTTGAGGTGGAAGCAGGGAACCAGTGACTTGGCCTGAAGCTTGTAGCCTTTGTTGCACATCCTGTTGTAGCAGATTAGGTTGTTGTTGCAAACCTAGCTGTTGATGATGCGGTTGAAGCTGGGGCGCCATCTGCTGTTGGGATGGGTGATTTTGTGATTGTTGGCCCTGAGAAGAAAACAAGCCATGGCCAGTCTGATGTGTGCGTTGCATCCCAACTGTAGGCTGTGTTAACATGTGCACTGATTGCTGGTTAGTTTGCAAGCTCGAATTGCCAACCTGAGAACTGAGCAACTGTTGTTGTGGTTGCTGCAATCCTGTAACATTGCTCTGAGAGCCTAATTGTTGCTGATGTGTTGCCTTAATGATGTTTTGTTGAGACATCAACTGCTGCTGGGCTGGGATCTGCTGCTGTTGCTGCGACTGCTGCTGTTGAATGTTCAGAATATTGTTCTGTTGGTTCAATAACCTTTGCTGATGTTGTTGTTGCATATCCCCAACAACCTGCTGCCCCATCATCTGCTTCTGTTGAATACCTGAGCTATTTGCAGCTTGTTGCCGCATCATTTGTGTTTGCTGCTGCTGTTGTAAAGGAGAAATTGATTGTTGTGGCAATGAAGTTTGCTGTTGATGGATTCCAGAAGCTTGTTGTGATTGTGGATGTGATCTTAACAGTGACGATTGATGCTGACGAAGCATAGATTGTGTCGTTTGCTGAGCAGATAATTGTTGATTTGTGTGGAGACCTTGTAGAGGAGTTGAATTCACAGTGGACGGTTGCGTAGCTGATGTTGGGTTGCCAGGCTGTTGAGAAGAATGCAGTTGACTAGACTGCAGCATATTTTGTTGCTGTTGTTGCATGTGTGATGGCAAAAGTGAATTGGGATTGGGGACATTCCCTGACTGGAAATTCTGCTTAAGAAGTTGCTGCTGCAACTTCTGCTGATAAAGATATTGTGCATTCGGCTGTTGTTGCTGCTGTGAAGACATACCACCATTAAATGGTGAAGCAGTAGAAGTCGTCATTCCAGAGGCTGCAGTACCCTGCATGGTTTGGGACAGCAACGGCTGAGGTGCTTGAGATTGATTGGTGGGTAATGATCCTGGAAGAAGTTGCCCTTGATTGGTGGATACTAATCAATGAAAAGTTAAAACAGATTAGAGAAACAATTCTTCATAGAACCAGACAAACATATGCTTGAGATTTAGAATTGTGATTACTCAAATCCATGGATGCGCCATTATTAGGGACAGGGATAGAAGCGGAAGACCCAGCTGCATTTTGTGATTTAGTCTCCATAGTCAGCATCTTCATGGATATTTTCCGAAGGTAATCAGTCTGAAAATTCGAAATAAAGAGTGTCAGGAAGGTATATATGAGTTTCATACACCATATATTGCGGCTAAGGAGCTTCACGGGTACCACAAGTCTGGTGTTTTACTAGTCGTGGAGCCTATTGCCTCGCAAATCTTTACATGTACCACATTAACAAAACAATTACCTGGTTAACAGCGCTGTTGAAAATTTTCTCCTCAAATCTTGCAGCAATTCTCCTGAGCTCGTTAATTCCCTCAGGTCCAGAAAACGGAATGTGCTTCTTTAGTGTTTCCATTCTGCTCGGGCGTCAAGCAAATAGAAACAGAATCATTAGTCAAGTAACTAAGACACCATAAATAACAAGATTAAACAAAAAAAAGACGCTTTTTGCAACGAGTAATTACTAAACTAACATCTTGTTGACGATCTTCAGGCGAGAATCAGGAGGCAACTGAGTTTTCCAGTCACCCGTCTCCATAGTAGACTCTCCGTTTGCTAGAGAAGGTCTCCAATTGTTATTATCCATCAAGTGTTGTTTCAAAATCCCTGAAGAACAAAGTATCAAACAGTAAGTATACTTTGTAACTTAGTCGAAATTATCCCCCAAAAAAAAACATGAAACAAACCATTACACAACATGAATTAAATCAGCACACAATAACAAAGTATCACATAACCCATTCACGAAAGCAAAACACTAAAGAGATCAAAATCAATATCGGTAGCACAAAAAAGCTATAAACTCGATCTCAAATCACAAGAGATAACCTAAGAAACCATAGCTTAAGCACAGCAAAACAAAAACGAGATTCGCGAAATTTAACCTCAAATTCGAAGACGATGAGATTGGGTACAGAGATTTAGGGTTTGATTTCAGGGAAACCGGAGGAGAAAAGGGGTGGGGGATTGAAGCTATATTAGGGTTTCGTTTGATTCAGAAAACGAATGAACAAAATAGGATTTTTTGGGTAAACGCAGAGAAAAATTCTTCGTTGTCGTCATAAAAAATGAATCAGCTCATCTCGCTTTATAGGAATATATATTTCTTTCTTTCTATTTTTTTTTCTTATTTTCCACAAAAGCGTGTCCTTTCATTTTCGCCTTATATATATGACCGTATTTACAAGGAAGTAATTTTTTTTTTTGAGTCAAAATATCCCATATTAT
Organism: Cochlearia excelsa; assembly: GCA_963556525.1. Classification (NCBI taxonomy): domain Eukaryota; kingdom Viridiplantae; phylum Streptophyta; class Magnoliopsida; order Brassicales; family Brassicaceae; genus Cochlearia; species Cochlearia excelsa. The sequence continues at coordinate 22,836,575 of OY748331.1, forward strand.
TATGTTTAAAAAACCAGATTAAAACTTTCTGTTTGGGGAAGGCGTTAGGATCCGTTGAAACTACATGAAAACAAACTATCTCGAGGCACAGCTAAAAACAATCCGCTTGAGAATTGTAAATTCTAAGAACATAAAAAATCTACAAACAATGACTTCAAATAAATAAAATCTCCAATCTCTGCTTTAAAAGCCGGCCACACACTTACTATCCAATAACTTTACTAACTCTTTGCAATCAGTTGCAAATCTCATGCTTAAAAATTCTTTAGAAAATAGAACATTCATTGCCCAAAGAAGAGCCTCCAACTCGGCATTAAGAGGAGACAATGATCGGGAGATGGATTTCAAACCAAGAAAAACTAAGGAACTCCTTGCGAAACCACCCAACCGAGACCACTATACTCCTCTTTGTCCGTCCACGAGCCATCCGAGAAGCAACTTGGACCCTCGGCCACCGCCGCATCGAGGTCTTGGACCGTTTCAACGACCATCTCCGCATCCCGAACATCCACATCTTCAACATTTTTTTCCATCGCCATACTCTAACTTCTCTAGTCGTCAAATCAATCACATCAAGAGGTGTCACATCAATGTTATTAAACACTTTATCGTTTTTAGTTTTCCAAATATACCATAAAATCCATGGAAAAGCATAAATAGCACTTTCTTCCCATCAAGAGGTGTCACATCAATGTTATTAAACACTTTATCGTTTTTAGTTTTCCAAATATACCACAAAATCCATGGAAAAGCATAAATAGCACTTTCTTCACAACCTTTTTGATACGATTTGGATATGAAATGTATATAACAGAGATTATGGAATGTAAAGATGTGTTTATTGATAGAAAGTAACAAGATCCAATACAAAGAGAAAGGTTTTAGGAGTCTCTACCCTCCTTCCTCATCAAATCCCTTCATGATTCTCTCCAATCCCAATACTCTACTTTTATAGTTACTACCCACAAACCTCACCCCATGTGAGTCGTACACTCCCCACCCACGTGATACCTTAACCATGATTATTTATTAACTACTTCCCATAGTAAAACTCTCCCCCTTAGTCACGTAATTCTCAAGTGATCACCTTTAGGCCTTTTGGGCCTTGTTCCTCCTCCTGTATTGCTCCAAGATAGGTGGGTGTGTAGCCTCATATGTATCAATACCTTCCCCTTTTAAATCAACCTTGTCCTCAAGGTTGAACTGTGAAAATTGCCTTAGTTTAGTCGTATTCCCTTCCCATGAAAAGTCATGTGTTGGCTGATCCTTCTCCTTGACTATCACCTCTTTTGGCCAAACCACTTTCTCTTTGGTTGCTTCGATCTGTAATGTACCCACACTCCATATACCCTCCTTCTCCTTCTTGTTTTAGTACCCTCCCCAAAGCTTTGAGTGAGATTGATGAGTTACCTAAGCTAGGGTCTCCCCTCAGGACCACTTGAACTTCCTGCCATATGAACTTCATAACCTGTTGCTTCCAATTAACTTCCATGTTCCCTAATGTTTCCAGCCATTGCATTCCCAATATAACATCTGCGCTGCCAAGTTCCAAGGGTAAGAAACTTGTGACAATGGCCACGTTAGACAACTTGAGCTCTACTTGCTGACATACTCCCTGTCCCTTCACCGTAAGTCTTGTACCCATCAGAATCTCGTATCCCTATGTACCTTCTGTAGGAAGCTCAAGCTTCTTCACTACTGCCTCCGACAAGAAATTATGCGCAGCTCCACAATCAATCATTACAATAACCTCTTGGTCTCCGATTGAACCCTTGAGTTTCATCGTCCTCGGGGAAGAGATTTGATAAACGGGATTTTACCCCGCTTAATCTAATATCTTAATGTAGTATTTAAGATGTCAAACCAAATCAGGAGCAAACAATGTATTCGAATTTATGCGAAACAAACTCAGTTTAAGTGTGATCAAAAGGGTTGTTTGAGTGATGTTTTTGTGACCGGAAATTTAACAAAACGAAAAACGAGAATTAAAGGTTTTGAAAGATTATTAAAAAGCTAAACAATCGAGTTAAGGTGTTTTAAAGGATGATTAAACTTTCGGATTTCAAATTGTCTTTTATAAAATTTACTTTAAGGTTTTGAAAACGATTTTAGATCAATCCACTCTCGTGGCAATGATCCTTTTCTCAACGATTGAACTAACACAATGTCTTGGATAGTTTAATCGTCGAGAAACTTTAAGGACAAATCAATTCTAACCACCAAGTTTATTAACACGGATCTCTCGGTTAAGCTAGGCTTGGTTCTAAGGTAATTGTTCGGGAGGCTTTATAATCTCTCGATTCATAAAGCTTCACGGGTTCGATAATCGAATGGCCAACTCGATTAAAGCTTTAAGGTTGTTACCAAAGACTAAAGTTTTCAATCAATTAAGTTTTAGACAATTTTCATTCCTAGATTTAATCAAACCCCTTTTACCCTAACCCATTGTCTATTTAGAACTACTCACAAATCATATTGAGATTCATAACAATTTGATTCAAAGAAACCATAAGCATAAACAAATAAACAAAGAGAACAAAGGGTAAAGAAAACTCTTATTCAATGATGATGATGAAGATTACAAGGTGGCGAAAGCAATCACCAAGAAATCCTCACAAGTTCCACAAAACAAAAACAAAACTAAGATAATCCACTGGTGGCTGTGTTTTTACCCTAATAAACGAGTCTAAACCGAAAATAAAACAAAGGAAACCAAAAATCAAACCGGTTTTCCTTTTTTACATAGCGAAAAACCAAATCTCATAAAAATTCGCGGCACTGTATCGGTCAAGGCAAACCGATACAGGCGGCCGATACGCGCTTCGGCAAATCTTCCTTCGGCTCTGTTTTCTTCGTATCGGCCGGGCTAAGCCGATACGACAGTCGATACGTGTCTTCGGGTCTTCTTCTCTTGTATCGGTCACTCCAAACCGATACGGTTGACCGATACAAGCTTCGGCAAATCTCGTTTTCAATATCGGCCACGGAAACCGATACGGTTGACCGATACGGACTTCGGCACACTCTGTCTTCGTATCGGCCAACCGAAACCGATACAACATGCCGATGCAAGTGTATCGGTTTCTTTTTGGCTCAAATTCATCAATTTCGCCGTCTTTATGCTCCAAAACCCGAAATACACAAAACAAACCAAAATGCAACCAATATGCAACCTATATGACACTAAATGCAACCTAAATGAATGAGTTCTAATGCATAACCTAAAGTAAAATGTGTAAAATATGCAAGTTATCAACTCCCCCAAACTTATCCTTTGCTTGTCCTCAAGCAAGAGAACTAACATCAAAGTTTAAAAGGGTATAGAGGCGGGGACCTCAGAACCAAAAGTAACGCGAAGAGTGTAGTGAACGAGTATCCTAAACATAGTATCCTGTCGCAACCGAGCTAGTTCTACCTATTTCCATTCATCTCAAACTCCGTCTAAATTCGTTATTATTACCAAAAGCATGTGATCCACTTGTCTAGTCTAAGCACCTTTCACATTCAATTAAGCATAGTCGAAGCATGAAACATGATCAAGAATTTTCAAGAGTTTTTCTATTTGTCTAGGTAAGAACGGGATTTCGAATCAAACGAGGAGGCTAACACTCAGGCATGTGGTTAGTTGTAGCGCGGTTTCTCTCGGGGAGTGAAAGGGTTAAGCAAAATCGGGAAAGACAAGAAGCAATGCAAATCCGGACATCCATCCCTATACAATTCTAATCTCTAACCCATCTTTTCACTCTCTACACACTTAAGCATTCAAACACCGAGTTTTCTTTCATTTTTTTTTTCTTAACTACCTTAGGGGTTTTATTTGGCTAACTTTCTTTTCTTTTTTTTTCGATTTTTCTGTTTTTTTTTTTTCTTTTTTTTTTTTTTTTTAGTAGCCATTCTTTACCCCTAGGAGTTTTACAATTTAACTCGTGTTTATTTTCTCGAAAATACGTTTTAGTTCAAAGATGTGTTTCCCGTTATCCCGTCTACAAACTAGCATATGATAACCTAGCCAAATGGATGTCCTTCCTTGTCGCTCCCTATACTTTCAAGTTTTTGCGAAACCAAACAATCACTAAATGAAAAGAATTCTCACAAGTGTTTGGGTTTAGGCGAAGGGGGTGAGAGGGGAATCATCCTTATAATGAGAATGACCGGATTGCGCTTAAGGTGTTTCGGTTTAGGAAGCCACAATCCGTAGAAATCACAAAGCCATAGAAATACTCTTAAAAACTCTCAATCATGCTAATTAGAAGTCAAGTTTAGGTTCAAATAATTTTTGAAGGCTACCTAGAACTATCGAAGCTTCATAACCACACTATTGGCTTTTTAAACATCAATGTCTAGGGTCGAGATTTCAAGATTTTCGGCGAGTTCTAAGTCGTTTGAGGAAGACACTACACCTAAGATACCGTTCAAAACACTAGACGCGTCGCTTTATAAGGCTAAAATCATCATAGATCCCCTATGCATATGACCTAAATGAACTAATCCTAAATGCATTTTTTTTGTGTTTTTGGGTTTTTTCGTTTTTTTTTTTTTTTTTTTTTTATGTCACTAATATGAAACTATATGACGACTCCCCCAAACTGAAATCACACAGTCTCTGTGTGAAGAAAGTATTTGGAGAAGATCCTATATGCAAAAACGACTTAAAAGCTACATGCAATGAATGTGAAAAAGCATATGTACAAGGGTGGAGGGTTACCTCGGTAGTAGTTGGTGTCGGGTCGGGGCCTTCTCCATCGGAGGAGAAAGTGGGAGACTCGTTGTCCGAGAAGACCGTGGGTGGGCGGTTGTGAAAGCGGTAGGGTCTCCTAGGCTGCCTAGGTGCGTCCGTCGCGGATCGCGCACTACCACCGCTGTCTTGGTTCGAACTGCGGCTCGCGCGGGACAAACCCCTCTTGATGGTCTTCTTCGGCGACTTGACCTCGCGCACCAACTTCCTTATGGTTCGGTCTTGGAAGAGGTTCCACCGGCTCATCCTCTGCATATCCAAGTACAAGTCCCGCAAAGGACCGGTCGTCTAGGCGCGGTGGAGGGACCGAGGTAGTAGCGCTCGGGTCCGTAGGTAGGCGGCGTCGATGTGCTGAACTCGTACCTACTCGGTCCGGCGGGTCGGTGGAATTTTCTCGGACCGCGGACGAGAGGAGAGAGGCGGCGGCGTGACATCGTGTAAGTGGCTCCCGTCGAGGTCGAAGTGAACCGCGGCGTTGCCGCTGAAACTTGTGCGGCTGGTTTGGGAAGGAGGACGATGCTTTGAATGGTGTTTAACTTGAACGAGTACGCGTACTTACCCTCGCATTCGCCGACAATCATTAGCTGCTTTGCCAAGTATGGCATGTCCATGAAGGTCGGATGTTCTTTTCTTCCCAATAGGGGTACCCGCCACCGGTTAGAAAAGGTGTGACCCATCCGCCTATGCTCAGCTTTGGCGTGGCATCGGTGCGAGTCCAAGCCCAACGTTTGATGTCCATGAAACCGTTGATGAGCAGCCGAAGAACGCTCGGGAAGTGTTCCTCTGTCGTGGGGAACAAATCGGGGTCGCGGAGTGAGCGTCGAAGTATCGGAGCTGAACCTTGCGCAAGTACATCATCTCGTTGTTGTTTACTTGCCCCGCCTCGCGTCTAGGGAAGAACACGTGCGAAAGAAGTTTCGCACATATCTTATCGCCGGATGGCGAATCATCGCGCTCTTCGATCTCCCGGCTGGTAGACCCCGTTGGCAATAAAGTTCCAAAGGCGTGCGCTTTCGCCTATCTCGTTCTTTGAGCTCAACTTGCCCGTTTGCTGGAATTCCGAGCATTTTTTCCCAAGTTTGGAGAGTTCCGGAGTATTTTCTCCCGTTGCTAGCTGTGAACGAGATTTCCATCACTTCATCCTTGTATGTGATCGCGAGGGTGGCTAGAAACCGACAAGTCTCCTCCTTGTAGGCTATTTCCTTCTTCCCTAAAACCCAATCAAGCCTCATGTGGCGCAAAATTTCCTTTACCTCATCGTAGATCCCTAATTTCCCGAGCGTATCCGTGTCGGGGAAACGCGATGGGGTGAATGGGATCTCCATTAGTGCGTCGTACAACTCCCGGGCCGTCGGTTGCTTCTTCGGATCGCGTGTGATGGGAGAATTGCTTGTCCTTGGTGGGAAGGGGAATGTGGGCGCTACGCCACCTCCTCCTCGTCGTAGGAGTCGTATACGAACTCGAAATCCCCCTCTTCCACGATAGCGGGTTCGGTATGCTTCTTTTCGCGCTAACCTTTCGCGATTTGCTCTTTCGCGGCTCCTCCCTCGGTTCCTCTCTTGGAACCTCTCTTGGAACCTCATCCGTGGGTTCCCTTATCACCACCGAACCCGACCTAGTCCTTCTTCTCGGTGGTTCTTCCTCTATTGCCTTGCCTTTCCCTTTTTCAGCCCTTGATGCTCTCTTAGGACCCATTGGCTATTATGGTGAATTTGGGCGTTTTTGGAGAGGGCTCAGATCGTTTGAATGGTTGAGATGACCTGAAAGAGAAGGAGGAGACAAAGAGAATGAGCCAAAAATCAGTTGATTTCGACAACAAACGAAGGAGATATCAAGTTTTTAAAATTTTCAACAATGGTGGAACAAGAGGGGGCGATATCGGTCGTGTTGATTTAAGAGAAAAACCCTAGGATTATATTTATACTCGACCGATATTAACAAAAATTCAGCGCGTATCGGTTACTTGGCCGATACGGTTTAACCGATACGATATTGTATCGGGTATTCGTATCGGCGTGTAGTCGAGGTTGGCCTATTTTGCGTTGTATCGGTCACATCAGACCGATACAACATACCGATACTAGTGTTTCCTCTTTCGTTTTCCTTGTATCGGTCCCGAGCAGACCGATACAACATCCCGATACGCAAGTCTCCACTTTCGTTTGCTTGTATCGGTCCCGTGAGACCGATACAACATCCCGATAGGAACGTCTCCCCTTCTCTTTGCCTTGTATCGGTCCCGACGGACCGATACGTCTCGTCGATATCGGCCAAAGCTTGCCGATATGGCTGGCCGATACGTAACTCCTGGTTGTTTCTCCTCGTTTTTCACCTGGAAAACACTACTAAGTAACCCAAGAAGATGATTAGAACTATGAATATGAGAATGCTAAATGAAAAACAAAGAATATGTACAAGGATAGACATGGGACTTCCTCCCAAGTGAGCTTGTTTATAGTCACGTAGCTTGACTTTACCCCTTTGTTTTAAGCAACGTTTGGATCCGAAAGAGACAATGAGTCTCCTCCGGTTGCGGCTTCGTTTGCGAAGTACGGTTTGAGTCTTTGACCGTTCACTGCAAACTCCCTCCGTGCTTGTCCCAAAGCACCACAACTCCGAGTGGTTTGACCTCCTTGATCTTGAAAGGGCCGGACCAACGGGATTTCAGCTTTCCGGGAATAGTCTAAGCCGCGAGTTGAATAGCAGCACCAAGTCGTTCACCTTGAACTCTTTCTTGATGATCTTCTTGTCGTGGAAGGCTTTGGTCCGCTCTTTGTAGATCCTCGAGCTCTCATAGGCGTGTTGGCGTATTTCGTCCAATTCCTCGAGCTGAAATTCCCTCTTCTCTTTCGCGCTCCTAATATCGAAGTTTAGAAGCTTGATTGCCCAGTGGCTTTGTACTCGAGCTCTACCGGTAGATGGCATGCTTTCCCATACAGCAAGTTGAAAGGTGTCGTTCCCAAGGGCGTTTTAAACGCGGTTCTATACGCCCAAGCGCGTCGTCGAGCTTGACGGACCAATCCTTCCTCGTTACACCAACCGTCTTCTCGAGGATGGCTTTGATTTGTCGGTTGGAAACCTCAACTTGGCCACTTGTTTGGGGATGATAAGGTGTTGCCACCTTGTGCTTAACACCGTGCTTCTTGAGAAGACTCTCAAAGACCTTGTTGATGAAATGGGATCCACCGTCACTAATCACAACCACAGGAACTCCGAATCGAGGGAAGATTATCGTCTTAAAAAGACTAACAACGGCTTTTGAGTCGCTCGTTGTGCAAGCTACAGCTTCTACCCACTTGGAGACATAGTCTACCGCCACAAGGATGTACTTCTTGCCATACGATGATGGGAAGGGTCCCATGAAGTCTATACCCCACACATCAAAAATCTCAACCTCCATGATAGGGTTTTGTGGCATCTCGTTCCGCTTGCTTATATTGCCCTTCCTTTGGCAAGGATCGCGGCGTTGAACGAACTCGTGAGCGTCCTTAAACATCGTGGGCCACCAAAAACCAGCTTGTAAGACCTTGGAGACCGTCTTAAAGCTCGCGAAATGTCCCCCATAGGCTGAACCGTGGCAATGGGTAAGAATGCCGTTCACCTCTTCATCTGCTACACACCTCCGATATAATCCATCTTTGCACAAGGTGTAGAGGTAAGGTTCGTCCCAATAGAACCGTTTCAAGTCGTGGAAGAATTTCTTCTTTTGATGACGCTCCAAGTCATGCGGTTCTCTTCCGTGGCCAGGTAGTTCACGATGTCCGCGTACCATGGCTCTTTTTCGCGCAAAGAGCTCTTCGACCTCGTACTCTTGCTCTCCCCGGAATCTCGTAGCATGACTGTCATTAGCTGCTCCTCGGGGAATGAGTCGTCGATGGGCAGTAGGTCGTCTACGCGCAGCCGCGACAAGTGATCCGCGACTCCATTCTCGACGCCCTTCTTATCTTTGATTTCCAAGTCAAACTCTTGGAGCGGCAGAATCCACCGTAGCAGCCGCGGTTTCGCATCTTTCTTTGCGAGCAAATGTCTCAATGCTGCGTGATCGGTGTAGACTATCACCTTTGAGCCAACCAAGTATTGCCTAAACTTCTCGAAAGCAAACACGATGGCTAGGAGTTCCTTTTCCGTGGTTGCATACTTTGATCGCGCATCGTCCATCGTCTTACTAGCGTAGTAAATGACGTGGAGCTTCTTCTCCTTTCTTTGTCCCAACACCGCACCAACGGCGTAGTCACCGGCATCGCACATGATCTCAAAGGGTAGATCCCAATCCGGTGGCCGCACAATAGGAGCGCTAATCGGCTCTTGCTTGATCTTGTGGAAAGCGCTTAGACACTCGTCGTCGAACACAAAATCGACGTCCTTGCATAGCAATCTCGTCGGCGGTCTAGCTATCTTCGAGAAGTCCTTGATGAACCTCCTGTAGAAACCCGCGTGACCGAGAAAACTCCTTATGCTCTTCACTGAATTTGGAGCTCCGAGGTTGGCCATAACGTCGATCTTTGCCTTATCAACCTCAATACCTTTCTCTGAAATCCGATGACCCAAAACGATGCCATCTCTTACCATGAAGTGGCACTTCTCCCAATTCAGCACCAAGTGGCATTCCTCGCACCTTTTAAGCACCCTGCAAAGATTAGACAAACACGAGGCAAACGAAGAACCGTAGACAGAAAAATCATCCATAAAAACCTCAACAATGTTTTCGATTAAATCTGAAAATATGGACATCATGCATCGTTGGAACGTCGCGGGTGCATTACACAACCCAAACGGCATTCTACGATACGCAAACGTACCATAGGGACATGTAAAGGTGGTTTTCTCTTGGTCTCGGGGGTGGATGGGTATTTGGAAAAATCCGGAATACCCATCGAGAAAACAATAGTATGGATGGTTTGCTAAGCGTTCAAGCATTTGGTCAATGAAGGGCGGGGGAAGTGGTCTTTTCGAGTTGCGGCGTTTAGCTTTCGATAATCGATGCAAACTCTATGACCCGTGATTGTTCTAGTTGGGATTAATTCGTTTTTATCATTCTTAACCACGGTAATTCCACCCTTTTTCGGTACTACATGAACGGGAGAGATCCAATTGCTATCGGATATTGGGAAAATTATCCCCGCATCCAATAGCTTGATTATCTCTTTCTTAACAACTTCTTTGAGGTTTGGGTTCAGCCGACGTTGGTGTTCTATTGAGGACATAGATTCGTTCTCTAGATGTATCCGGTGCATGCACAAAGAGGGTGAAATCCCTTTGATATCATCTAGAGAATAACCTATTGCCTTCCTAAATTTTTTTAGCTCATGAGTTAAAGTTTTAACCTCGTCGTCGCTAAGCGCAGCGTTTATAATTATCGGGTAGGTGGAGT